>OZ012741.1:315483603-318278603 GCA_963859935.3 Lathyrus sativus
TTCTGTCCGTTGCAATAGACTTCAGCCCCATAATGCCACAGAACGACGTTAGTGCTCTCGAATGGTATCGGCCCAGCTTTGGTAATAGTGATGGTGAGAGGTCTGGGCGCAGAAATGGTTATTGGCGGGCGAGGGATGGTGATGGTGGCGACTTCATCGGCCTGCTTCAACATTACCTCTCCTGATAGACTTTCAGCCTTCCGGCTAAACTGCAGAATCCCCTCAGTCATCAGACTTTGAATTCCTTCTACCAACTGCTCACATCCATCAGAATGTGTGGCACAGTCCATACATAGTTCTCTGCAGCCTGGAAAGAACCCTTTTTTCAACAACTTAGCTTTGACGAAGCTAAGCGGCGTCTTTAGGTCTTTGACATCAGTCAACAGATCTGCACTCTCTTCTTCGATAATGGCATTCACTTCGCCTACCTTATGATTCGGCATAGGATTCTTTGTGACATTGGGCACATTATCGGAGAAGTTGATAATCTTGGCATCTACCAGGTCCTGCACCTTGTGCTTGAAGGCTTTGCAGTTCTCGATTGTGTGGCCAGGTGCCCCTGAGTGGAAATCGCAAGCGGCATTGGCGTCGTACCCTGGTGGAGGCGCCCCTGTCAAGGGAGCCATTATCCTCTTCTGAACCAACTGAAGTTGTAGCAAAGTCTGCAACAATTGCGCATACGACATGGGTGGTGCCTCGAAGTGACGGTTTGTCAAAGATGCCCGGTTCTGGTACTTTCTATATCCCTGTTGATTCGGTTGCTGCTGCTGTTGCGGAGCCGCCGGGAGATTTATACTGGCAACCTGCTGCTGAGGGCCTTTTCCCTTCCTTCGAGCGTTGGTCACAACACTCGCATCTCCTTCTCGCCTTTTACCAGCATAAGGTTTCTTTCCACCCCCTCCAGCTGAGGATGACTCACCTTGAATTTTCCCGATCTTGATTCCATTCTCGACATGCTCGCCCATGATAATGAGAGCTGAGAACGTCCCAGACATACCGCTGACTAACTTTTCATAGTAGACCCCCGGGAGGGTGGCCACAAACATCTGCACGAGCTCGCGTTCAACCATCGGCGGTTGAACCCGAGATGCCAACTCACGCCACCGCTGGGCGTACTCCTTAAATCCTTCATTATTCCTCTGCGATAGGTTCTGCAACTGGACTCTGTTCGGGGCCAAGTCGCTATTGTACTAGTAATGGTGCACAAACGCTTCAGCGAGATCCTTCCATGTGCGCACACTAGTGGGCTCCAGACCCATGTACCACTCGAGGGACGACCCAGAAAGACTGTCTTGGAAGAAGTGCATCAGCAACTTCTCGTCTTCGGAATAGGCAGACATCTTCCTGTAGTACGATCTTAGGTGGACACGAGGGCAGGTGGTGCCCTTATATTTTTCAAATTCAGGTACCCTGAACTTAGGAGGTACCTTGAAATCAGCAATTAATCCCAGCTTGGACATATAAACGCCCAAAGTATTCTGATTCTCGATATCTCTCATTTTATCTTCAAGTGCCTTGAATCTGAGTCGCGCTTCAGCATTCAGCTCCCCTTCAGCACCTCTTTGAGAGAACACATCATCCTGATGATCCTCAAGCCATGGCTGAGGCACCAACAGATTCTCGACGCCTGCATTGCCGTTGCCTGGCCCGATATTGACATTAGCTCCCAGACTCCCATTGCCGACGCTCGTCGTATTGAGTCCGATGTTGGCCATCATGTTGCCATTAGCACTGCCGTTGCCCCCGGCCACGGGGACACCATTCTGTGGAGTATCAACTGGTGGAGGAGTAGGCACGGTCCCACCGTGGAGTATGCTGTTTCTATCAACCCTGGAGATCAAAGGCTGAACCAAAGTCCTGAGCTGGTCTTGGCCATTGGCGACCACTTGCATGAGCTCCATGAAGCGATCCATCCTCTCGCGGAGCTCCTGAACATCTGTCTGCACTTGATCCATGATTCTGGTCTGATTAGCTCTAGTCGGATAACGGTGAATTAGTCTCTGATCAATCCTGGAATCACCGGGAACAACCTGGGACAACCTGTAAACCTGAAAAAACCTGTAAACACTAAAAGGTTAGGAAAAACAACAAAATGCTCGTCATGCAAATGCATGCGTGTGTCTGTGTGTTTGGGAGATTTCCCCCGATCCTAGTGCCTGAGTGCCAGTGCTGATAATAATAATAAGAAGAAGTCCGGGTCCAATCATGGAAACAACAATCTCATATATAAAGAAAGCCTATCAAGGCAGTACATAGCATCAGCGAGTACAAGATGAATCAACAGCGTGACCTCAGCCAACAAGCCTGGTGATGGTCAGCATACAACAATGATCAAAACAAAAGGAATACAAATAGTCAAGTATGGCCACGGGCGCGATACTCTTCTAATAACTCCTTCATCTCTGGATGATCCGACAGAGCGAGCAACCCCTTGACGAGTAATTCCCTCTGCACAATGGTATATCGAAGTCCTTCAACCGAACTTTCCCATGCTCCTTCGCTGAAGCAATCTTATAACTTCCGCTTTTCGGACTCAAACGTCAGCTTGCGCTCCTTCAGGTTAGCGAGAGCTTTGTTGAGCTGGCCTTCGGCGGCGTATCTGCGGGCGGTTTATTCATCAAACCTCTTTTCACTATCCTTCACCTGGGCTTCCAGCTTGGAGATCTGTAGCATCAGCTTATCCTCTCTCTCCCATGCGTTCCCGCTCGGCTATCTGCTTAGTCAGGTCTGTACCTAGCTGGTTCACCAACTCTGTCTGCTTTTTGAAAGAATGCACGACTTCGTTCCTCTCGCTACGGAGCTGAGCTAATTCCTTCTCCAGTTCTTCGTTCGCCCGCTTCAATTCATCCCGTTCAGCTAACACCTGATTATGCTGTTGAATGGGCACAGTAGTAGGCTCTTCGATTGTTGGAGGGCTTTCTGGCTTGGCATGAGGAAACGACATCCCTATAGCATTTCCTCTGGCTCTGATCCAAGTCAAATACGGAGGGTAGGCTTGACTGTTGCTTTTTCCCAGCAAAGGCTTTCCTCGCTTACTGATACCATTCCACGCGTGCTGAAGTTTGGACAACAGATCCCCCTCTAGAATACCAGTGAGGTACAGAGATTCCTGTACCTCTTCATCCTTCGGCGGAGTTCTCAAAGCATACGCGAACTGTCGAACCAGCAATGATGGATTGTAGTTTATACAGCCCTTCCTGCCTATCAGAGGCACATTTGGAAACCCGCTGCAACTGAAGATCACCTCAGTACCTAACATATCTCTGTCAAACCAGTCAATATCCTCCGCAGATAAACTCATCAGACGCTCAGGCCACTCAGCTGTGGCTACAGACAAGACAAAAGGACCCCTCTTGGGCAGATGACTATCAAGCCATTTGTAGAGCAAGGGTACACAGCATGAGACGTTCTTCCCCCTCCTATTCTCGTTTTTGTAGTGGACTGAATGATAGACATCTCCTATCAAGGTAGGGACTGGATTCCCTGAAGCAAAGATGTGAAACGCATCAAAGTCTACAAAATCGGGCATGTTAGGGAACAGGATGATGCCATATATGCACAGAGCGAGGATGGCATTGAACGCGACCCAGCATCCGTCCTTGGCACACTGCTGAGCTTTACCTACCAGAAACTGCAAGGAGAACCCAGGAACCTTGTTCCAACTAGTCCATACTAACTCGGAGGCGTCCATGTGAAGTGAAGGAGCCAACCCAGCCAGATCAGGCTCAACATCCATGTGAACAAAAGGAATCTGCCTCTTGATAGGCACACCTAGCAAATCAGCATATTCTTCCAGTGTGGGCGCGAGAACAAAATCCTGAAAAGTAAAACATCTCAGCGGAGGGTCGTAGAACTGCAGCAGAGCGTGCAACCCGTTCAACTCGAACACAGAAGGCTTATGAACCAAACTGAGCAACCTGCCGTAAGATTTTCTGAACTCATCCCTCACAGACTCATTTGCTAGAGCTATCAAACCAGTCAACTTAACCACATCGGGGACAGGGAACTTGTAAGCCACGGTCTTCCTCAGAGAACCCATAACAATACAATAGGAGGCAAGAAATCCTGGATCGGGGAAAACGGTACCTGCAACACAGACACACGTTAATGAAATGCAAATGAACATGCAAACTAATGCAAAATGCAATCATGCAATAGGAGGCCAAGGCAATTGGTGTTGTGGAGATTCTGTATCAACAAAACCATAATCTTGCTCTATCAAGAACAACCACTGCATCTGATAATAAGAGAACCCCGGCGTAGGACCACAAATCTGATCTGCCAAGAACCACCATCTGATAGGGCCATATACATAGGATCATAATTCCGCTCTGTCAAGAACAAATGTCTGATAATAAGGACCTCTGATGTAGAATCAAGAAATATCTGCTGATGAGGTCTTCAGACCCCAATCAAAAATCTGCCCTATCAAGAACAAACATACACCTGATGATAAGATCCTCTGATCAAAACCTGCTCTATCAAGAACAGACAAATCTGCAACTGAGAAACCCTGGTACCAACAAAACTGGTTCACTGTCAAGAAAACCAGGTAGTCTGAAAGTCAAGGTTTCCTGCTATAAACCCAACCCTGCTCACAGGTATGGACCTAAACTGACTCAAGTTCGGCATCCTATGCGTTCATCAGCGTCACAGACATTCAAGAGGGGTGATACGATACCCAGAAGGTGTGGCATCACCAGCTCATGAAGCGACCTCACTCGGCTGAATCACAAATGATCGGTCCCCAGAGTCGACAATCCACCAAACCAGCAACCGTCTCAACCCAAAGGGTTGACAGAGAAGCCAACCGGATGAACCTCGTCCGAGCGTGGATTTCATGAGACACTAGTGCCTGCAAAGCAAGCACGCGCCCACTAATTTCCACTCTAAGTCTATGGTGCACTCAAGCCTGGGTCTGCCTTCTCACTCATCAGAACTCCCATCCCACAACAGCACAGATAATCATATTATACTGAATATAAAATGCGGGAAATAAAGTGCGAGAAGTAAAATGCGATAAATAAATGCAACCCATCAAGTAAACATACAAGCGTTAGGATTGACTCTCGCAGGGAACCATTGAAGGTCCCCAGCAGAGTCGCCAGCTGTCGCTTGCGCGAAAATAAGGTGCCGGCACAACAGAAGAGTCGCCACCTTTCGTTATTTATCCCTCAGAGCGGGAAAGGAAACGATCGGAAAAACCTAACGAAGAAGGGGAAGACAAGGTCGTCGCAACCATTGTCTTCTTTAATCTTATAACTTCCGCTTTTCGGACTCAAACGTCAGCTTGCGCTCCTTCAGGTTAGCGAGAGCTTTGTTGAGCTGGCCTTCGGCGGCGTATCTGCGGGCGGTTTATTCATCAAACCTCTTTTCACTATCCTTCACCTGGGCTTCCAGCTTGGAGATCTGTAGCATCAGCTTATCCTCTCTCTCCCATGCGTTCCCGCTCGGCTATCTGCTTAGTCAGGTTTGTACCTAGCTGGTTCACCAACTCTGTCTGCTTTTTGAAAGAATGCACGACTTCGTTCCTCTCGCTACGGAGCTGAGCTAATTCCTTCTCCAGTTCTTCGTTCGCCCGCTTCAATTCATCCCGTTCAGCTAACACCTGATTATACTGTTGAATGGGCACAGTAGTAGGCTCTTCGATTGTTGGAGGGCTTTCTGGCTTGGCATGAGGAAACGGCATCCCTATAGCATTTCCTCTGGCTTTGATCCAAGTCAAATACGGAGGGTAGGCTTGACTGTTGCTTTTTCCCAGCAAAGGCTTTCCTCGCTTACTGATACCATTCCACGCGTGCTGAAGTTTGGACAACAGATCCCCCTCTAGAATACCAGTGAGGTACAGAGATTCCTGTACCTCTTCATCCTTCGGCGGAGTTCTCAAAGCATACGCGAACTGTCGAACCAGCAATGATGGATTGTAGTTTATACAGCCCTTCCTGCCTATCAGAGGCACATTTGGAAACCTGCTGCAACTGAAGATCACCTCAGTACCCAACATATCTCTGTCAAACCAGTCAATATCCTCCGCAGATAAACTCATCAGACGCTCAGGCCACTCAGCTGTGGCTGCAGACAAGACAAAAGGACCCCTCTTGGGCAGATGACTATCAAGCCATTTGTAGAGCAAGGGTACACAGCATGAGACGTTCTTCCCCCTCCTATTCTCGTTTTTGTAGTGGACTGAATGATAGACATCTCCTATCAAGGTAGGGACTGGATTCCCTGAAGCAAAGATGTGAAACGCATCAAAGTCTACAAAATCGGGCATGTTAGGGAACATGATGATGCCATATATGCATAGAGCGAGGATGGCATTGAACGCGACCCAGCATCCGTCCTTGGCACACTGCTGAGCTTTACCTACCAGAAACTGCAAGGAGAACCCAGGAACCTTGTTCCAACTAATCCATACTAACTCGGAGGCGTCCATGTGAAGTGAAGGAGCCAACCCAGCCAGATCAGGCTCAACATCCATGTGAACAAAAGGAATCTGCCTCTTGATAGGCACACCTAGCAAATCAGCATATTCTTCCAGTGTGGGCGCGAGAACAAAATCCTGAAAAGTAAAACATCTCAGCGGAGGGTCGTAGAACTGCAGCAGAGCGTGCAACCCGTTCAACTCGAACACAGAAGGCTTATGAACCAAACTGAGCAACCTGCCGTAAGATTTTCTGAACTCATCCCTCACAGACTCATTTGCTAGAGCTATCAAACCAGTCAACTTAACCACATCGGGGACAGGGAACTTGTAAGCCACGGTCTTCCTCAGAGAACCCATAACAATACAATAGGAGGCAAGAAATCCTGGATCGGGGAAAACGGTACCTGCAACACAGACACACGTTAATGAAATGCAAATGAACATGCAAACTAATGCAAAATGCAATCATGCAATAGGAGGCCAAGGCAATTGGTGTTGTGGAGATTCTGTATCAACAAAACCATAATCTTGCTCTATCAAGAACAACCACTGCATCTGATAATAAGAGAACCCCGGCGTAGGACCACAAATCTGATCTGCCAAGAACCACCATCTGATAGGGCCATATACATAGGATCATAATTCCGCTCTGTCAAGAACAAATGTCTGATAATAAGGACCTCTGATGTAGAATCAAGAAATATCTGTTGATGAGGTCTTCAGACCCCAATCAAAAATCTGCCCTATCAAGAACAAACATACACCTGATGATAAGATCCTCTGATCAAAACCTGCTCTATCAAGAACAGACAAATCTGCAACTGAGAAACCCTGGTACCAACAAAACTGGTTCACTGTCAAGAAAACCAGGTAGTCTGAAAGTCAAGGTTTCCTGCTATAAACCCAACCCTGCTCACAGGTATGGACCTAAACTGACTCAAGTTCGGCATCCTATGCGTTCATCAGCGTCACAGACATTCAAGAGGGGTGATACGATACCCAGAAGGTGTGGCATCACCAGCTCATGAAGCGACCTCACTCGGCTGAATCACAAATGATCGGTCCCCAGAGTCGACAATCCACCAAACCAGCAACCGTCTCAACCCAAAGGGTTGACAGAGAAGCCAACCGGATGAACCTCGTCCGAGCGTGGATTTCATGAGACACTAGTGCCTGCAAAGCAAGCACGCGCCCACTAATTTCCACTCTAAGTCTATGGTGCACTCAAGCCTGGGTCTTCCTTCTCACTCATCAGAACTCCCATCCCATAACAGCACAGATAATCATATTATACTGAATATAAAATGCGGGAAATAAAGTGCGAGAAGTAAAATGCAATAAATAAACGCAACCCATCAAGTAAACATACAAGCGTTAGGATTGACTCTCGCAGGGAACCATTGAAGGTCCCCAGCAGAGTCGCCAGCTGTCGCTTGCGCGAAAATAAGGTGCCGGCACAACAGAAGAGTCGCCACCTTTCGTTATTTATCCCTCAGAGCGGGAAAGGAAACGATCGGAAAAACCTAACGAAGAAGGGTAAGACAAGGTCGTCGCAACCATTGTCTGGATTCGGGAGTCGGTTACGCAAGGGGAAGGTATTAGTACCCCTCACGTCCGTCGTACTCGACGGGATCCATGCTTGTTGTGTTTACTTGGACGGGTTGGTTTTATTCTATCTACCTATCAAGGCTGGCTTAAACAGAAAAGAAAAGGACTCGGCAAAGCATCGCACTTTATGCCTACGTATTCTCACCAGAGAATGAGAAATCAGAGTCAACGTAGTTCAGCCTACGAGGGGTTATGGGGGAAGGTAGCTCGCCAATACATCAGTATTGTGCCTACGTACTCTCAACATGCATGAGAGATCAGAGCTCACGTAGTTGGGGAAACTACGGGTTATTTCCTGTCTTTTACGAAAGAAGTGTTTTTTATCATGTTTGCGATTTCAATCGCACTAGAGACTATGACCTGAGAGTGAATGCGTCGCATGTCACCCAAAGGGTACCATACTAAACATCCAGACTGTGGAAAAGAAACTCTCCCACAATCCTTTCTCAGATAGCTTAAGGCTCGTAATGTACGAAAGAAATCATTCATGATTACTGTATCTTAAACTGTTTTGAGATGAGAAGAGAACATGCCCAACTAGGAGGGAGACTATCAAGTCCTACTGTTGTCATGCCATGGATTCATCCTATGGTTTAGATTTGAACAGGGAGCTCCTAGAAGTTGTCATGCATAGGTTTCAACCTAAAATTCTATCATCAATTCCTTATCAAAGGAAATGAGAGTCCTAAGGGATCATGTCAATGATACACCAAAACAGACAAAGCATCAGCTTAACAGTAAAATGCATGCAATGCAAGTGAGGGAGGAAATGTGTGTGGGGCTTCAGCCTCCACAAGCTCATCTCAACCTCAAGCCAGAATGGATAACAGTAATCATACTGAAAGATAAAACATGCTATCAAGCAATATACAGTAAACTGCAATCATATAGAAGAAATGAAATGAAATACCATCAGGCAAACAAACCACATGGGCAAGGGAGTTGGGCTCTACCGAATACCCGCAAGCAAAGCCACACAGTAACAATACAAGCAGAGGGAGCAACTCAACCTCTAGTGCAATCATGCTCCTAGATTCTACCTATTCTAGATATGAACTTATTCTAATGCATCAAGCAAGTCAAACAAAACATGTCAATACAGTAAAAGAAAAAGAAGAAAGCAGATCAACTCCTCTCTCAACTTCAAGCTTCAGCTCTTCCAATAGCAATTCAGTCTTCAAACTTCCATCACCCTTGACAAATATCAATTTGCTTTTCCAGGTTTCAACCCTTCAACATAATTCTCAACTTATCTTCTCTGAGCTTCAGCTTCTTGATCAGCTCCACCTTCAGGCTTCACTATCAATCATAAGTATCAACTTGGTCTCCATGCACTTCAAGCTTCAGCTGGAATGGCAATGCTCAAGGATTCATCCTCTTCCATACTCTTCAATGGAGTCTTCATCTTCAAACTCAAGCTCAACACCTCTCAAGATAATCAAACCAGAGGAAATCACTTACTGGATAAGCTGGGGGATATTGAACTGCTTATTGACCACCAAAGGTGACCTATAAGGGCTCAACATCAAAGGAATGGTTCCCTCAGAAGTTCTACTTCCTAGGTACAATCACTTATCCCTCCAAAGGAGAGAGGTGTATACCATGGAAGGACTTTGAATCATAGGGAGGAATGGAGGTGAAAGATACCATCCATGTTTAAGAAAGAAGTTATCTAAGTCTAAACTCTTCCTAATCCCTAACCCTAAAACAATCAACACAACAAACAAGATCAAGCTCTCAAGCTCCTCAATGCTCCTCAATGCTCCTACTATGCTCCTTAGTACTCCTCCAAGCAACACCAAGCTCTCCAAGCCCACAAAGCAAAGCCAACAAAAATACAATCCCACAAGGGCAACACAAACAATCATCAACTACAAAAATCATCTAAAAATAGTATACTACTATATTAAAACCTAATATAATTTCTAAGGGATCCTACATACCTACCCTTAATACCCTTATATGCCCCAATACCTATCTTGACCTAGAAATCCAAAATTCTAATGTTATTATGGACCTATGTTAAGGATTAACCTAGTTCTATACAACCTAATGTCATCTAAGCAAAACTAACCTAAAATTCATCACAAAATTATGGAATAAATCCAGGGGGAAGCTAAAGCTTATATCTAACTATCCTAAAAAGAATGGCCTTAAAATGTTAAGGGAACTACCTAAACAAAATTCTACAAATTCATGTATCAACATAAAAGAAATACAATGCAATAAAAGTAGAAATTACACAAAAAATATTAAAAATGCATGAAATGAAAATATTTTTATTTGATAATTTTCTGGACATTAATATGAAATGGGAGCAAAAATTCCCATTAAAAATCTTTATTTTTCCATTTATTATGATTTGATGAGGTGTAGAAAATGAAATGATGAGGTGCAGAAAGTAAACATATCCAGTTCAATACGCGCATGGGCCCAAAATGGGGGGTTCAGAAAGTAAACGCACTACGCCCATAATCCACTCAGAAAATCAATTAATAAAGCATAAAGAAAATTAAAAGAGAACGGTGCAAATAGCCATGATTTTCAGTTAAAAACGAATTGGGCCATGGAAAGGGGGTGTGGACATCAAAAGATCACTTAAGCCCAAGCCAGGACTTAAGTGATACGCTGCGTTTTGCCTTGTTCAAACCTCTTCACAAACTGAAATGCGTGGATGACCGTTAGATCAAGATTCCAGTCAAAAGTCTCCTCTGATCCTAGGGTCACAACATCGTCTTCTCCAATTTCAAATTTCTGGAGGGAGACCTCCATTAAAACAGAGCTCAAGAACACCAATTCTCCCCAATCGTGAATCCTCATATCTCCATCAAAACTCAAAGTTTAAAACCCTAACATGCTCCATTTTTCATGCTGAACACAATCATAATCTCTAATTCCATTGAATCTCACTCAAACTTAAAACACGAATCAAACCTCAAATTATGCTTGAACATCAAAACTCAAGATTCTTGAAATTGTTTATACTAAAATGTTCACCTCCTATCACTGATCAACCTCCACTAAAGAACTAAGATTATTACTCAAGATTCAAGGAGTTCTTGGTCCAAAGAGAAATCTTGCCCTTGCAAAAATCATCATCAAATCTCTTCAAATTCTCCAGAAATGATCTCCTAGTTATCCTTAACCATTCTAACCTATTAATTCTATCTAATAGCACTTAAATTAGAGTGTAGAGAGAAAGTTACAAACCTGGTAAAATCGAGTGAACAGATGAAGAAATCCCTCAATTCAGACCTTCAATCTTTCTGAATTCCTTCACTGAGTAGTATTCTTGCTTCTGTATGCAAAAAGAAGGGTTGAAACTGCTTGATTCTTGGAAACCGATCTTGAGTTGCAGAGGTGAAAATCCAAAAGCTCATACACGATTCATTAATGGAATTGCCCCCAATTTGATCTGCACAGCTTCACTATGATCTATGGAATGTGTTTGTGTAGAAAAAAGGAATGGAAATGAAGAAGAATGTGAAATTGAAACTTGACTTGCAATGGAAGATTTTCGATCTCACTCTCTCTTATCTGCACCAACTCTCACCAACCTTTGCTTTGAGCAAGTTCTAATCATCTTATAGAACTTGTAGGAACTGTCCAGAACCTTCTGGAACACTCCAATGATAATTTGAACTTCTCATCTCATGATATTTGATTTCACTTCTCACCATATGCTATCTCATGCCAAGCCCCTTGTAACCTTTGATTCTGACTTGAAATTCTCCCCACATGAGATGTATGGTGTGTTACAATGCTTAACTAACTTGCTCATTGAGTTTTCTTGAGTTTTGCTTTGGTACCTTAAGATGCAAGTAAGCCATTTCTAAAGCAGCCCTATGATCTAGGCCTCAAATCAAAATTGTGGCTGAACCATTGTTCTTAGAATTTCCTTTGGAGTCAAAATGACCTATTATATGACATGGTTTGGATGTATAACTTGTGATTTCCAATTTTCAATTTCAACTTATTTAACTTATGCCTCCATTTTAGGCCATTTTTATCACTTTTTGATACAAGCCTTTTCAACATCTCATGACCTCCCTACTAGCCTTAAAAAATCATTCTAAGCAAGTTTTATGTTGAATATTTTTCCATTTGAAGCTTGGAAATAGGAGATATGGCCTTATGCTTGAAATGACCTATAACCTCCAAATGACCAAAATGCCCTTGACTTGTCAAAGCCATACGTTGAGTTCTACAAATCCTATCAAGGACTTCTAGTACTCTCTAGAAAGCTAAGAAGATGCTATACAACATTCATGTTGACCAAGAGTTCATAGGAATCATCCTACTAAGGCAAAAGTTGGATGCAAGTTGGGTGACTTTCAAGGACCCAGGTTCACATACCTCAGATGACCTGTAATTTGTCAAAGTCATAACTTGAGCTCTACAAATCCTATCAAGGACTTCTAGTACTCAAATTAAAGCTAAGAACATGCTTGGCAACATTCATGTTATGGGGAATATGAGATGACAATCACATCTTGAGCCAAACTTCCTTGAAGATAGGGATCAAACTAGGGGATTTTACACTGTCAAGCCTTAGAAACCCTAGCTTAAAACTCCTCAATCATGATGAGTGGGTTTAGTAATCATCCTTATATCATCTCAATGCATTATTCCATGATCACATGGCTCTTTGGATTAGGTCTAAACCCTCTCCAAATCATCAGTTGACCTAGGGTTGACCCAGTCAAACCCTAATTCCACCACTCATGGCTGAACCTTCTGAATTCTTGTACAATGACCTCTCTAGGCTTCATGATGGCTTTCAAGACCTATCATAAGCTTTCTCAAGGCTTCAAGTCCATCCTCATAGTCTCAGAATCATCTAAGGAGCTCCCACAACTCTCAAGTTATGAGACACACAACCTTGGTTTCCACCAATCTCTCTGAGGATTTCTTGAGTTCTCTGACAAAGATATCAATCTTTGAATACTTGAATAACTTTCTTGGCTAGCTTCAAGGTCTCATATAACTCTTGCTGGGTACTCATTCCTCTTGATCTACTGCCCATATATCAATGAGATGCAGATAATGAATAAAATGAACACAAGCTTGGTAAATAAATGTTGGTCAAATTTTGGGGTGCAACACCTGGGCACATGATGGAACTCGACTCTTTGAAGAACGGTGGTAGTCTTCTAGCGTAGTTCTTGTATGGCACTAAGTTGGCTTGACGAGTTTCCCATTCTCCTTTGATTTGATTAACAACCAGCACTGAATCGCCATATACATCCAGATTCTTGATCCTTAGATCAATGGCCTCTTATAAACCCATAATGTACGCTTCATATTCTGCTTCATTATTGGTACAGACGAACGTTAATCGCGTAATGAACAGTATGTGAGAACTGTGAGGAGTTATAATGATCGCCCCGATTCCATTGTTGTATGAGTTAATAGCTCCATTGAAAACCAACTTCCACTGAGATCCAATCTCAGGACCCTCATCAGGCAAAGGTTCATCGCAGTCCTTCATCTTCAGAAACATGACGTCTTCATTTGGAAATTCAAAATTCATCAGCTGATAATCTTCAATTGGTTGTTCAGCAAGATATTCTGACATAACATTTACCTTAATGGCTTTTTGGGAAACATATTCAATACCATATTCTTTTAAAACCATCTTCCATTTTAAAATTCTTCCGGAGAGTGCTTTCTTTTCAAAAACATACTTGATCGGATCCATCTTTGAAATCAACAAGGTTGTGTGGTTTAACATGTACTGTCTCAAACGCTCAGCAACCCAAGCAAGTGGAAAACATGTTTTTTCCAGCATCGAGTACCTCGACTCGCAATCATTGAATTTCTTACTCAGGTAGTAGATGGCGTGCTCTTTTCTACCTATCTCGTCTTGTTGACCGAGCATACATCCCATTGAATTCTCAAGAACCATGAGATACATTATCAGAGGTCTCCCTGCAATTAGAGGCATGAGTATTGGAGGTTCTTGCAGATACTCTTTTATTTTTTTTAAACTCCTTCTGAAAACTTTCATTCCACCCGACCGCTTGATCTTTTCTTAACAATTTGAATATTGGCTCGCAAGTGGCTATAAGATGGGATATGAACCTTCCAATGTAGTTCAAAGTCCCCAGGAAACCACGAACCTATTTTTCCGTCCTTGGCTTAGGCATCTTGAATAGCTTTTATTTTGGCAGGATCTACCTCAATACCTCTTTCACTGGCAATGAACCCCAATAGCTTTCTAGATATCACCCCGAAAGTGCACTTATTAGGATTCGACCTTAACTTGAATTTCCTTAGTTTTTCAAACAACTTCAGAAGATTTCCCAAATGTCCTTCCTCCGTCTATGACTTTTCAATCATGTCATCAACATAGACCTCGATCTCCTGATGAATCATATCATGAAAGAGAGTTACCATTGCCCGCTGATAAGTTGCTCCAACATTGTCAATCTAAAGAGCATCACTTTGTAGCGAAAAGTCCACCATGGTGTTATAAAGGTAGTTTTCTCGAGGTCCTCTGGGGCCTTTTTTATTTGGTTATACCCAAAGAAGCCATCCACGAAGGAAAACATATAATAGTGAGCGGTATTATCAACCAACAAGTCAATGTGGGGGAGTGGGAAATCGTCTTTCAGGTTCGCTCTATTTAGAGCTCTATAATCAACACACATCCTGACCTTTCCATCTTTCTCAGGCACATGAACAATGTTAGTGACCCACGGAGGGTAACTTCTAACAGCAAGAAAACCAGCATTCAACTGCTTTTGAACTTCTTCTTTAATCTTGACTGCCATGTCAGGCCTCGTCCTTCTCAGCTTCTGCTTGACTGGCGGACATTCTTCTCAGAGACGCAACTGGTGTACCACTATATCTGTATTCATCCCAAGCATGTCTTGGTAAGACCAAACAAAGATATCTTTATACTCACGGAGCATTTCAACCAATCTTCTCTTGACATTGTCTTCCAATACAACCCTAATTCTGACTTCTTTCTTGTTGTCTTTGGTACTCAGCTTGATAACTTCAGTATCCTCCTAATGTGGCACAACGACCCTTTCCTCTTTCTTTAGAAGTCTGGCTAACTCTTTGGGCAGTTCACTGTCTTCATCAGTCTCTTCTTCAGCTTGATAAATGGGATTATCAAAGTCATACAAAGTCATAACTGAATCTGAATCGATGGTATCTGAGAGAAAAGGCCTGCATGATTAATGTATATGTTTATTATGAAATGCAAAGGTTTGAAACACATTTCCATTTTTTTGTTAATAAAAATACAAAAACAAGAAAAAGGAAAAACAAGGATCACAATATTTGAATGCCAAAAACGTCCTTTATTTATGATCATGTGCAAATAACAAAAAGGCCCCCCAGATTGGGTCACTACGTCTTGGGAAGAATGTAGGACTGTACATAATCTAAAACAGATGAACATTACTCTATGGTAGTAACATGAATGACTTCCTCGATAGTACAGATGCACAGCTTCTGGCTGGGAGCATATAGACGAATCCAAGGATCCATATCGCAATCACTATCACCTTCATCGTCCCTTATGGCATGAATCATGTCGAATATACCTCCACCACTGGTGAATTGAACAGGTCCTCTATATCTGGGAGGATTTTGAGACAAACTGGAAGGCTGATATCCTAGGCCGAATTTGTCCTATTTGACAGGAACATCAAGCACCTGGCCCCACCTCTGTGAAGATCCAGATTCGATGATAGCACGGGCTTCTTTGAAAGATAACATGGAAATCTCTTGGCCCTTGACTTCTACAGAAGGCTTCTCCTGAATATACACTGCTTCGAAGGCTTGGCAGAATGTTTCGTGGATTTCCCCATCCACCTCAACACTTGAAGGATGACAGATGGCTGCCCATAATATCTTCTTCACCGAACACCGTGATAACCTTTTCGTCCATCACGTACTTCAGATTCTAATGCAAGGTTGATGTAACTAATCCCACAACATGTATCCATGGTCGACCGAGCAAGCAGCTGTATGCCGGTTGGATATTCATAATATAGAAAGTTGCATCAAAGGTCTCAAGTCTAACCTGAATTGGCATGGTAATCTCTTTGAATACAGACCTCTTCGAGCCATCAAATGCTCTCACTACCATATCACTTGGCATACAAATCAACCCCTGGGTATCCAATTTCATTAACGCCTTTTTGGGTAGCACGTTGAGCGACGATCCTGTATCAACTAGGATATGAGACAACAATGATCCTCTACACTCCAAAGAAATATGAAAAGCATGGTTATGATTTCTCCTAGAAGGAATTAAATCCAGGTCGGTGAAACCTAAACCATTGCCAGCATTGACGTGCGCCACAACCTCTTCCAATTGGTTAACTGAAATTTTCTGCAGTACATAAGCTGAATTCAAGATCTTTAACAAAGCATTTCGGTGTGCCTCAGAACACAACAACAATGGCAAAATAGAAATCTTCAAAGGAGTCTGATTTAAATGATCTACAATCATGTAATCACTTTTGTGAATAAGCATCATAAACACCTCGACATCTTTAGAAAATAATGTGTCACCCCTAGCCTGTTGTTGTCCATCATTCTCAACAACTGCCTTCCCTTTCCCTTATCGGTCTTGTCAGTATTAGCCTTTGGTGAGGAAAAGACTCTTCTGCTCTGAGTGATCCTACCTACACCCGTTATATTCTCAACAGTAGAACCACCATATGATGAACTAGTTAATTCCTGCTTCTGCCTATTACAGAACATTTATGCCCTATAATTCCATGGGATGGCCTTGGTGCTCTCATACGGTACGGGTCCTGGAACAGTAATGATCATTGGCGCTGGCATAGCAGGCGCTAAAATGTTAATCATTCGGTAGGAAATTGCAATTATGGCAATATCTCTTCCGCCGTTACTGTCCCATTCATCAATGTCTTCCTCAACAGCTTTATCAAAATGTAGATAACCCTCATCAATTAATCTCTAAATACCGTTCTTCAATTGATCACGGCCCTCGAGTTGCACTTTACAATCTGAACAGTCAGTAGAACATCTCGGGAATACTCCTCCTTCAACAACTTGTCTTTCACAAAACTCAACGGAGTCTTTAAATCCTCAATATCCGTTACTAGATTCAATCTTTCTCCATCAATAACAACATTCACCCTTGCCACACCATGATTCGGCATTGGGTTTTGATTCACATTAGGCCCCTCGTTGGTGAAATTAATAGCCTTTGAATCAAGCAAGTCCTGAACCTTGTGCTTTAAGGCTTTATAGTTGTCAACATTGTGGCCTAGGGCGCCTGAATGGCATTCACATCTCGCATTGGCGTCATAACCCAGAGGAGGAGATCCAGTTATGTCACATCACTGCGAAAGAGGGGCCGGCAAGGACAGGAGAGTCACCGCCGTTCGTTATTTATCCCAAAAGAAGGAAAGGAAATGATTAGAGAAAACCTACGAAAAAGGGAGAAGACAGGTCATTGCAACCAAATCTTGGGCTCGGGAGTCGGTTACGCAAGGGGAAGGTATGAGCAACCCTCACGTCCGTTATACTCAACGGGATCCATGCTTGTTGTCTAGTCTATGGGTGAAAACAAACTATATAAGGCTGCTACTGCTAACGGGAGGAAACGGAAAGAACTGACTCGATAGGATATTGCCACCGTATGCCTACGTATTCCCTCGTGCAATGGAAAAGTCAGAGTCAACGTAGTTCGAAAAACTACGGGGGGGATTGCTCGCCAAGACATCGCGTCTTGTGCCTACGTATTCTCATCTGGTATGAGAAATCAGAGCAAAACGTAGTTCAGGCTAACTACGAAAAACAGGGTGTTCTCGATCGCACGGGGCGAGAGAAAAGGTATACGATACTAGCGTACACATTCTAGCAGTTAGGTGTATTGTTGCTCGACCATTGGAGACTTAGGTGTTACCTGTTTACGGTAGAACGGACGTAGCATGTCATGGGTGAAAGGTACGGGAACCTAAAGGGTTAGAACAACAGGCTAGTCTCGATTGCACGAGGGCAAGAGAAAGGGAGATTAGTCGTTAGCGGGAAAGTCTGGATCGCACGGAGGCGAGAGAAAAGAGAAATTAGTTGTTAGTGTTCTCGCCAAGACATCGAATCTTGTGCCTACATATTCTCATCTGGTATGAGAAATCAGAGCCACTGTAGTTCAGCTAAATACAGGAAAGAGGGAAAAGTGCTCACTAGAATTATCGCAATCCTATGCCTACCTACTCTCAACAGATCAGAGAGATCAAAGCAGTCGTAGTTCGGCCAACTACGGAACAGAGTCTCAATCACACGGGGGCGAGAGAAAAAGAGTCTCAATCGCATGGGGGTGAGAGAAAAGGGATCTCGATCACAAGGATGCGAGAGAAAGGGGATCGGGACGCACACGCTAAAACCTAAGACATAGGAGCGAATGCGTCGCATATCATCCAAAGGACATACGCTAAACACTCTAGACGAAGTGAGAAGAGGCTCCCCACTCATTATTTCCTACGCGTCTATCGCTTACGACTCACAAAACTCGACGATTGAATAAAAGATGAAATTAAAACAATGTTACCGAACGGAGTGGTTCTGTTGACCCTTGACTTTGCGTGCAAGCTCCATTTCCAAGCTCTTCCTCTTTGATCCTTGATGATGATGTTTCAAAATCGAATCGGGACCAATGTGACGCTAAACCGTCGTAACTCGACTTATGAATGGAAGTCAAGATATAAGAAGTTGTGTATTGATATTCGTGCTAAGGACAAGATAGAGAAATGATATTAAGGATCATTCTCCAATTAAATCGTGTCGCACGGATCAAAACAATGGGATCTTGTCTTAAGGATACAAGACTTCATCGATCACAGAAAGTCAAAATAAAATCGGAAAGAAGAAGAAATGAGGAGAGAAATGAGGTGGTCTCGGATCCAACATTATTCGTCAATAATTTGACTAGTAATGGATTATGGAGGTCTCGTCATCGACTAAAACAGATGAAAATGGGATAAAATGTCCAATAACAAAAGAGAAATGGAATTTAACTTCAAAAGAAAATATTAAGAGTTTCTAAAAAGAAAATAAGAATAAAAAAAGAAATTCTAAAAGAAACTGATTATAAAATAATATATATAATATACTCTAAAGAAAAGTTAGAAATAAATATAACTAAAACTATATATATATATATATATATATATATATATATATATATATATATATATATATATATATATATATATATATATATATATATATATATATATATATATATATATATATATATATATATATATATATATATATATATATATATATATATATATATATATATATATATATATATATATATATACACAGACTGTTTTAAAAACTAATATATTTTATATATAACCAAAAATATAAAATAATATTAACAAATAAAAGAGAACAGAGGGGTGGGTATGTAGATCTAGGGGGCGGTGTAAATTGAAAAGGAACATGGTGGGCGTAAGGGCTTAAATCCCAAGTCCACAGACTAAAACAAAACGCAAACTCTTCTTCTTCACATTGTTTTCACATCTCACTTTCTCCTCTTGTTCTTATCATCTGCTCCAAACAAATCCCCTTCTCCACTGGTTTTAAGCTTAAACATCTCTCTCTAACCATTTCATTCTCAGTTAATCCAAATTTCCATCAATCTCTGTTTGCGCTTGAGTTTCATACTTGAAGGAGGGAGTTTGGGTTGTGGGTTGGTGGAGGTAGACAAAGGTGGAAGGAGGAAAATGAGGGTTGAAAGAAGATGACGGTGTCGCGGGTTGTGTGTGAGAAGATGAGGTTGGCGATTGTTGTGGTATGTTTTTCTGGGTTTGACGGCAACGGTTGAGGTTTCGGAACAGTTGAAGGTGGAGGTAAGTTTTCGTCCATGGCTGAAGACGAGTTTGAAGATCTTGAAATGGGTTTGTTGGTTTGTGGATGGTTTGGAACAAAAATGACAATGATTTGCATAGTGTCGCAATGCTGCGAAGAGGGTCGGCAAAGACAGAAGAGTCGCCACCGTTCCTTATTCATCCAAAAGAGAGGGAAAGGAAACGATCAGAGAAAACCTAACGAAAAGAGAGAAGACAGGTCATCGCAACCAAATCTTGGGTTCGAGAGTCGGTTACGCAAGCGAAAGGTATGAGTACCCCTCACGTTCATCGTACTCGACGGGATCCACGCTTGTTATCTATCTAAAAGGGTGTTAATCTATCTAAGCGATGGGCTCACAGGTCAAAAGAAAATAAAAGAGACTCGATAGAGCATCGCCGCTCTATGCCTACATACTCCCTCGTGCAATGGGAAAGTCAGAGTCAACGTAGTTCGAAAAACTACGGGTGAAGGTAGGGAAGGTTGCTCGCCAAGACATCATCGTCTTGTGCATACGTATCCTCATCTAGCACGGGAAATCAGAGCAAACATTGTTCGGGCTGACACGACTACATATTGGTTCAAATGTTTTATCCAAGTATGGTTAAACCTTAGTTTTAGCAGTTAGGTGTATTGCTACTCGACCATTGGAGACTTAGGCGTTACCTGTTTGCGGTAGAACTAAGAGTTAACAACACTCTCTTTGAAAATGATTTTCAATCAATCTCGAAGGATAAAAAATTTGATGTTTTGTTTTGTGTTTTTTAAACAAGAAGTGAATTGAATTTTGTTTGTAATTCATGTTGCACTAAAGACTATGACATAGGAGAGAATGCGTCGCATATCGCCCAAAGGGCATACGCTAAACACTCTAGGCAATTGAGAGGAGGCCCCCCAATCATCATTTCCCAAATACTTAAGGCTCGTAGCGTATAAAACTCATTATCCTTTATTAAATGTTTTAAAGAAGTTTTGAGATGAGAAGAGAGAAGACACAACTAAGGGGAAACTAACTCAACCCTAGTGTTATCATGCAATGTGCTATTAAGATTGAGATTAAAAGGGGAAAATCTACCCTAATGTTAGCATGCATGGATTGACCACTTAATGTCTCTCCTACCCGCAAAGGGACTAGGAACCTTAAGGGATCATGGCAAAGAAACCAAGTAAACACAAGATAAATCAATCACAAGTGAGAAGGAAGAAAGGGATGCAAACATGAAATGCAACACAAAGAAAAGAGGGAGGAAAAAAGTGTGGGGCAGCAACCACCACAAGCACATCTCAACCTCTTTAAAACAAACAAAGAGATGCAAAACAAAAGAAGAAATGCAAGCAAAAAAGATGAACACTCATCAGTTTGAACATCAACTACAAAAGTATGCATTCAAGTGGAAATCGAACATGCGTGTTGAAGAAATCATGATTAAACAATCAAGAACAGAAACACCATATCCAAAACATCTCACTCAAATGCATCATACTGATCCATGAAGATTCAAAGTGAAATGATACCCAAAACAAGCTCAAAAACAACAAATATGACATTCTGGTTCAATGTTAATCGGTTAACACATAAGGTTAACAGATTAACCAGTTAAAAATGTTTGAAATTTTGAAAATTCGCACTGGTTAATTGATTAACTAGTTTGCACTGCAACTGGTTAACCGATTAACACTGTACCAGAAGCAGAAATTAGCAGCTCAAAAGCACTTTGCAGCAATTAATCACTTGTCTAATAATCCAAATGATCATATAATCAATTAAGCACGAATTTAAACCAGGAAACAGTGATCCAATCAACATGTAAACACATTCAAACAACAAGATCATAAATCACATGGATCAAAAATCAACAAAATCAGTCAAAAATGAAGATCAACATGATGATTATGTAAATAAGCTCAAAAATAGAATCGGATCTAGAATTTCAAACCTACAAAGCGGAGATTTTCTTTGGTAAGTATTGATTCACTTGAAATGAGCAGATCCGAGCTAGAAATTCGGAATAACTTCAAGATCCAAGTGAGTTCTTGTAGAAGAAATGAAGATCCACCAAAATTAAGCAAGAATTATCCAAATAAGCTCCTCTAGATCCACTTCAAAATTCAAATCCACAATAGCACAAAATTTGAATGGAGAATTGGAGATGATAAGGATGAAGGATGAAGGTTTTAGCTCTAGAATTCAATGATTCCAATGGAGAACCAAAGAATTCAAGGTGAGAAGAGCTTTAGTGGAGTTTGGGAGAGGGAAACGTTGAGAGCTAAATTAAAGAGTGAATAAATTATGAAAATAAAATGGAATTATGAGGATTGTGTGTGTGAGGTTTGGAGCAAATCATTTAAATATGATCTTGGTTAGGATCCAAATGTGGTTTGGAGTATGGTTTGTGAAAATTGGAATGGGATTAGGAATGGGAATTTGGAAGGAATGTGAATTAATTTGAAAACTAATCAAAATTTAAAGTGGTTCTAGATCTTTCCTCTGGTGTAAAATCAATTTCACAAATGATCAAAATGGACCCCAAAGTGGCACCCTATGAAAAATCACGTGCAAAGGCAAAATTTTCCTTGGTTAATCGGTTAACCATTTGGGTTAATCGATTAACACCTTCAAAAATTCAAATTTGACCTGATTTTGACTTGTTTAATCAGTTAACCATTTGGTTAATCGGTTAACACCTTTAAAATTTGAATTATGGCGCCTTTTGGAGGGAAATCTGCACAATTGCCCGTTTTCATCCGTTCTAAACCCCGTTCAACCTCTGAAACTTGCTCTTGAATAATACCACCATGAGAATGCTTGAGATAGCCTGAATGCTGCCTCTTGATCTAAAAATATCCTACAAAATAAAATAAAATCGACCGCTCGATCGCTGGGCAAAATAAATGCCAGAGCCATTGCTCATTGTTTGGACTCCTGCACTAAGAGAGAACTCTAGGCCACAGAAAAACCTTGATCCCTTGGCTCAAGAACAAATGCTATGACATGCAAAAATGAGAAAATGCAAAGAAACATAAGCCAAGTACAAGAAACGGTTGGTTAAATTTTGGGGTACAACACGTAGGGGTGGTGAGCTCGGTGAGAAGAAAGTAGTTGGTGGTCGGAAAATGAAAAAGGTGAAAGTGATTCTGAAGGTGATGAAGTGATGACGGCGAGGATGATAGAGTGGCGGCGGCTGCAAATTCTTAGGGTTAGGGTTGTGTGCAATCCTGGTGAAAGACATGATGAACAGGACTATATAGTCCTGAATGAGTGACACATGGCAAGCTTAAGATGACTTATTGCTGATTAAAAAACACAGTTAATTAATGATGCTGAATTAATGAAAAGCTGATGTTAATTAATTAACTGGTGAACACTAGCTTAATGAAAAGGACTTAAATTAATTGCTGACAATGATTAATTAAAACTAAGATTTTAAACAATCCTTCAATTAATGAAAATAAATCTAAAAGTCTATAACTAAATTAATCTAAACTCTTAATCTAAATCCTAATTTAATAACTATAATATCTATTCTTATTCTAAAAAACTATTTCTAGAAATTATACTAAACAGATAAATAATAATAATTCTAAAAAACAATTCTAGAAAATAACCAATCTAAAATTCTAACTAAACTCTATTTCTAATAAAATAAAACTATTAAAGAAAAATCTAATAACCATTTTCTAAAACCAATTAAAATTCTATTTAAAAATGTCTATTCTAAAAACAATAATAAAAAAAAAATCTATTTAAAAACTACTTTCTAAATAATAAAATATAAAACAAAAATAGCCATAAAATTGCAAAATGCCATGGAAAAACGGGCGAGTACCGAAATGCGTCAATATTATCAACATGGATTGAATCATTAAGAGGAGAGCGACTTTCGCTCGATTTCAACACTGAACTTCTCATTTAAATTGATTTAAATCGTCTGAAACGCGAGCAAACCGGCTGAAATCTTGATAAATTCAATTCGGCTGATAACACTGGTAGGATGTGACCTAAATGATATGTAGATGAAACGAAGCAAAAGCCAGTCAAAGCTAGAAAACTGGTGGGTAAATTTTAGGGTGCAACAGCTGCCCCTATTCAATCAGCTTGGACCTGAAGGGATGAAAAGCAACCGCTTTCAGACATTCAGGGTAGAAGGTGATTGAATACAAAAGAACCCGGAAATTTGCAGTCTGATCAGGATAGTAAACTGTAGAATCCGTCAATCAGGCTCACCTGAGAAATGTATCTGATAGCTGCGGGAAAACGAGCTAGCTCATCACCAATTCATAAGCATCAACATGCATTCGGAAGAAACATTTGCTAACACGTAGGCAATGACATTAAGTCGATAAGAACATCTGACTTCGTCGTCAGACATCTGTTAAACAAAACAGGCATCGAACCCGAAGGCCGGCTCAACCCGCAGTTGAAAAAAACATCTAACCTCGCTGTCAAGCATCTGTTAAATAAAAACATGCCTCGAACCCGAAGGCCGGCTCAAACCGAAGTTGAAAACATCTAACCTCGCCGTCAAGAATCTGTTAAATAAAAACAGGCATCGAACCCGAAAGCCGACTCAACCCGAAGTTGAGAACATCTTATCCAAAACTCGCATCGTCTAAGGATAGACGGAGACAAAACAATATTCAAATCTCTCATCGCCTAAGGATAGACGAAGAGAAAACCATATCCAAATCTCGCATCATCTAAGGATAGACGGAGACAAAACCATATCCAAATCTGGCATCGTCTAAGAATAGACGGAGAGAAAACCATAATCCAAATCTCGCATCGTCTAAGGATAGATGGAGAGAAAATCATATCCAAATATCGCATCGTCTAAGGGTAGACGGAGAGAAAACCATAATTCAAATCTCGCATCGTCTATGGATAGACGGAGGGAAAACCATTTGCTGGGGATGTCATCATCAGAGGGCTGACGGACAAAGAAAAACTGCTTGGAGATGTCATCATCAGAGGGTTGATGGACAAATAAAAACTGCTTGGAGATGTCATCATTAGAGGGCTGACGGACAAAGAAAATCTGCTTGGAGATTTCATCATCAGAGGGCTGACGGACAAAGAAAATCTTCTTGGAGATGTCATCATCAGAGGACTGACGGACAAAGAAAATCTGCTTGGAGATGTCATCATCAGAGGGCTGACGGACAAAGAAAAACTGCTTGGAGATGTCATCATCAGAGGGCTGAAGGACAAAAAAAATATGCTTGGAGATGTCATCATCAGAGGGCTGACGGACAAAGAAAATCTTCTTGGAGATGTCATCATTAGAGGGCTGACGGACAAAGAAAATCTGCTTTGAGATGTCATTATCAGAGGGCTAACGGACAAAGTACGACCGACGTACGATCTGGAACCCAAAAGCAAACAGATAAGCCGACTAAACCAGGCTATTGATATGTCGCTGTCTTGATTGAAAAGTGATTCAGGTTGCCATGGAAGGCTAACAAAATTTGGTTTATGTTTCTCATGTATATGTTTGAATATGGCGTAATGCTCCATACGAATTGGAAATGCTACGCATTTGAGGATGTAATGCAAAGATGATGCAAATATGATAACTATATGCATGAATGTAGATGCAGGCTTTGACTGCCGGGGAAAGTTGGATGCAAAGAACCACTCCAGCAAAATAAATGTTGAAGAGGTGAAGCCAACTCCACTGGGGGTAACTGGATGTTCCAAGTATGATTGGACTTTTGCGGAGGAAAACAGGTGAAATTTTTATGGTTACCAATGGGAATTGGATTTTGGAATGAGGCGCCAAAATGGATTGGGTTTGTGGTGGTTGCCAATCAGAATTAGACTTTAGGTTTTCTGTGAAGGGTCAAGTACGGCTGACGTTGGGAAATGTCCTGTCTGGATACAGGGTTGAAAAACGGCTTGTCTGGATACAAGGTTGGAAAATGGCTTGTTGGATACAAGATTTGTGGTTGAAGAGTCAGGGGAATGGTTAACATGACTTCCCGACATTCATCTTGAACTTGAAGGTTAACTAAACCTGCTTGAATAGCTCTAAGTAACTCTGAAGATATGGAGAGGAACAGTTCCTTTACTTCCAAATTTGCCCCAGCCTGTGGGATTTCTGTATGAACCTTCCTCGAAAGGGAACTAAATCTCTGTACCATGATGGTTAGATATGAACTTCCTCAGCATTATGAACCTCGGAGGGGTGCTTCAGATAAGTTGCCTTCTAGATAAGGATAGCCTCTGTACTCTTGGGGTGACCTGCCCCAGCCTTGAAATGGCTTTGCCCCTGATCAGCTGATTTATGGAGAAGTTCCCATGGCTGGCTTCGAGAGATTTATCGAATCTCGACCTGATTGCCCCAGATTAACCGCATCTTCGGATGGCTGACTCCCATTAGGTGATCATTTGATATGACTTGCCCCTGCTCAACGAAGTACTCAGGCACTCTGCATCTTATCTCAATTAATCTTTCCACTGTAGGAAATTTCCTAATGTCAAGTGCTTACTCGCAAGTATAACAATTTGTTTTGTAAATGATAATATTAATGCAACGCATATGACAGTTTTGAAATCCAAGTCTGTTCACTGGAAAAAAAGAGTTATGACATATAGTGAACGCATTGTTTATCAGAATGTCAATATCAATACTGTCGCTACTGCAAAAAATGAGGCCGGCAAAACAGAAGAGTCGCCACCTTTCGTTATTTATCCCTCAGAACGGGAAAGGAAACGATCAGAAAAACCTGACGAAAAGGTAAAGACAAGGTCATCGCAACCAATGTCTGGATTCGGGAGTCGGTTACGCAAGGGGAAGGTATTAGCATCCCTCACGTCCATCGTACTCGATGGGATCCACGCTTGTTGTGTTTATCTGACGGGTTGATTAATCTATCTACACTAAAAGGTCTGGTCTGAAAAGAAAAGAAAATGACTCGGCAGAACACGACAGTTCTATGCCTACGTATTCCCGTCTGGAACAAGAAATCAGAGTCAACGTAGTTCGCCTAACTACGGGTTACGGGGGAAGGTTGCTCGCCGAGATATTGCATCTCGTGCCTACGTACTTTCACACGGCGTGAAAGATCAGAGAAAATGTAGTTCGGGAAACGAGAGACACAGGTTTGTCTTTCTTATTTGAGTAGGGTTAACAGACGGTTCCAGCAGTTTGGTGTATGTAGCTCCCTCGACGGAGACTTAGGCGTTTACCGATTGCGGTAGAACCGGGAGTTAACAAAACTCTCCTTCTGAAAAAGGGTTTCCAAGAATTAAAGGTCCAAGAGGACAAAAAGAGTTTGATCTCTATTTTCTGTTTTTTAGAGAAGTATCTTTTTATGGATGTTTGCAACTGATATCGCACAAGAGACTATGACCTGAGAGTGAATGCGTCGCATGTCACCCAAAGGGTACCATACTAAACATCCAGACTGTTGGAAAGAAACTCTCCAACAATCCTTTCTCAAGTAGCTTAAGGCTCGTAGCGTACGACGTCAATTAACCTTTATTATTGTATTTTGATTTGTTTGAAGATAAGAAGAGAAAAGACGCACTAAAGGGGAATTGATCCAATATTAAAGTTGTCATGCAAAATTGATCCTATGGTTGAGGTTAGGAGGGGAACTACCTAATGTTATCATGCATGGTTAGAACCCTAATATTTGTAATAACTTCTCCTGAACAAGAGAAGTCAGAGTTCCTAGGGGAACATGGAAAAGGAAAACAATAGCAAAAGAAATAAATTGTAAAGAAACAACTGTAAATAAAATGCATGCAATGCAACAAACAAGGAGAAGGAACCAGGCTCAACTTCTAGAACAAGTAGGCCAGAGGCAACACGCAAAACACAGGCAAGGGAGACAGACTCAACCATAAGCCAACAAGCAAAGCCAGATAATAACAGTCAAGCAGAAGGAGACAGACTCAACCTCTAGATGCAGATAAGCAAAGGGAGCTATTCTCAACCTTTAGGATGCTCTTAATCCTATAAACACCTACATCAGAACCTAGTCTAATGCAACACACTAAACAGTCACACAAGCAATAGCAAAGCAAACAGGAAATATAGCAGTCAAAACAGCAGACAAAACAGCAGACAAGCCGCTCAACAGCAAAGCAAATAAACAGCAAAACAAACAACAGGCTACAAACAACTCCAAGCCCAAGCCATCCTCAAGAGAAGTCTTCATCTTCATGCTTCAACAAGCTCCAACAAAAGGGAAAATAATTATCACCAAGATTATTGATTGATGATGGGAAGCAGGATGGGAACCAAAGGAATCCAAACTGACACTCAACCAGTCATCTGAGATAGGCATCCTCAAAAGTTCTACCTCTTGTGAAATGCCACACATCATTCCAAAGGAGGGAAGAGGCTTCCACATAGGGACCTTGAATCATAGGATGGGAATGGAAAGCAATCAAAGCAATCCATGTTTATTTGAAGAAGGATAGAACAACTAAGCTCTTCCTAAATCCTAATTGAACAGGCTCAAAGAAAGCTACTAAAAGAAGGTCTAAATACCAAACCCAAGCACCACAACTAAGCAAATAGAAGCTTATACATGTCTAAAGCACCATCCAAGAAGATTAACAAACCTATTATGCACTAAAGGCCACCATTGAAGTCATTCTAAAGCAAGTGTTATGTTGAAAGCACCTTAAAACTAGCCTAAATACTAAATCTATGAAAACTACTAAAACTATAGTAGAAAGGTCAGGGATCAAATCAAAAGGGAAGGTCACAATAAAAAATCCTAGATCACAAGGTATCAAATGAAAACCCTAAAATGGAAGGTCTAATGATCCTAATCCAAAACAGAACCTAATGTTGTCTAAAAAATCTAAATTAAATCCTAGGGGATCATGCATCTCTAATCTACCAGCTAGCCAAAAATCTCCTCCAAATTCTATACCAATTGAAAGAACAAAAATCAGCAAAAATATGGATCAAAAATGCAAAGTTAAAGAAATAGCAAAAATGAGAAAATGCCAACTAAATTGAAAATCAGGAAAAAATCAAATGTAATAGCACAGAAAAATTACAAATAAATTCAGGATCATGGACATATTTTTATCTTATTTTTCTAATCAATATTGGATTTAAAATGAATTTTAAAAGAACAAAGCAATTAAAAATAAAAGAAAATGAATTAAAAACAAATAAGAAAAATAAAATGCTGAAAATAAAAGAGGTGCGCATGATGGTTGGACTAAGTCTCTTGATCTAAAGGCTATCAGGTTGCCACCTCATTTAATGAAACGCAGCGTTTCAAAGCCAAAGTCCCATTTCTGAGTTTAAAACGTGGCCACACGATTGGGATACAAAATCAAGTCTCCAGGCTGATCCAAGGGTGGTAAACTCATCTTCTCCATTTGAATCTCCAGTTGGAGGGAGAGTTGCAGTGGTGACCGGAGAACGACGCCGGTCATCTTCTCCGTGAGACATTACGCGCAGGTCATGGTACCTCAACCAAATACATACAGTCTCACTCAAAATTTCATGCTAATCTCAAATATCATGTTCATTTTTTCTGATTCCGTCTAGATCTTAAAATAAGATAGCAAACAGAAATTACATCACATCCTCAAGTGTCACCAATCCTTAATCCAAGACCACAGATCTCTTCCCCATGTTACATAGATCATCCTAAACTATTAAGATCATGTTGAATCCTTAAAATCAGGCCAAACCAACTCCAAACAAAAATCACACATCAACTTAATTTGTCTCTAAACCTTCAATTATTGATCCAAAATCCATCTAGTATCTCTCCTAAAGCCTAACCACATGTCAAAATATGCTAGATCATGCTAGAAAAAGTGCAATCGTGAAAATAAAAACCTGGAATGTAGCTTGAAATTGAGGTATCTGCAGAGTGATTCTTGGCTCCAACTTGTGCAGATTTACTCAATGATGTATGTTGAAGATGTTTCAATTCAAGAATTGCCTTGATTTGCTCTAGAAATGAAACTCGATTCTTCACTTGGAGCTTGAACACTGAACTTGCTCTCTCTGGTTCTAGCACGAAATGAACACCAAAATTGCTCTGAATCAGTCATAGAACTTATATAGAATAGGTTTGTGGGCTTTGGAGGTCCAATGGAGGCCCAAATCAGAATATCCATATTTCAATTTTTCTCCAAAAATTCAACAATGGTATGCACGAACTTGCACTCAAAACTTCCCCAAGAAGTTTCAATTTCCTTCCTTGTGGTCTGGTGAGAGTGTAGAGATCAACTGGAGAGCTTGTTTGCACCTTAAGACTATGGTTTGATGTGTTACTTATTTGTGAAGTAACAAGTTAAAATGCCATGAATTAGACCTCAAATGAGAATTCCAATAATGCCAAAGTGCTTAGAATGATTTTTTTGATTAAAATGAGTACTCATCTGGCCTTGTTTGAAAACAAATGAATTAATATTGAATTTTTCACTTAAATCCCTTTAAATCCTTCTTTTTTCCAAATTTCTTAAACCAAGTCTCACCCTAAGCCAAATTATTCGTCACGAGGACATGGTTGACCTGAAAACATCATTTTGAGCAAGTTTTGTGTTGGACAAAACTTCATTTGAAGCTTGCAAGATGGAGAAAATGACCTATAATGCCAAATGACCTATAATCTTACTTTCCCAAAATACCCCTAACTTGTAAACCTCATAACTTGAGTTCTACAAATTATATGGAAGACTTATAATACAATTTGGAAATATAAGATCAAGACCTACAACTTTCATGTTGGCCAAAAGTTCAGTAGAAACACCCTACTAGGTCAAAGGTTCCTTGGAAGTTGGTGAACTTTCACAGACAAATTTCACATTCATCTGATGACCTGTAACTTGTCTGGATCATAACTTGAGTTCTATAAATCCAATGGAGGACTTCTAGTACTCAAATTAAAACTAAGAGCATTCTCTACAAGTTTCATGTTGACCAAAAGTGGAGATGAAACTTGCATATTGAGATAAGTGGTCTTGGAGTTAGGCACTAAATAGTGGATTTTACCCTGAGAACCCTAATTTAGCAACTCCTCACACTGTGAACTCTTCTTGAATTGATCTTGGAATATCACCTCATGTATCTCAACACAACTATACATGATTACAAAGACTTAGAAATGAGCTTTGATCCTCTTCAATTGCATAATTGACTTAGGTGAAAACCCTAATTGCAACACCCTCAACTATGGCTCTTCACACTTGGCATAAAGACTTGTCTGAGCTCCCTCATGACCCTCAAGGAATTCTATGAGCTCTATCCACAAACTCTCTCCTTGATCAAGGCTCCACATCCACTGATGGTCTTCAATTGGTCCTCAGATTAGGAGATTAACCACATACAAACAACCAAACTTCTTAAGAGCACAACCCTCTTCCTGATGACTATGGTGACCTTTCAAGCTTGAATAAGACCTCTAGATAGGCTCCTCTAGATATAAACCACACTTGATCCCTTGCACAAATGAACAATGCTATGCTATGCAAATGTTAGATCAATGATATGCCAATGCAATGAAATATAAACCAAGTAAGAAAAGGTTTGGCAAATTTTGGGGTGCAACAGCTGCCTCTATTCAAGCGGCTTGGACCTGACTGGATGAAAAACGAACGACGTTCAGCCAATCGAGGTAGAAGACGGTTGAATACCAGAGAACCCAAAAATTTGCTAACCGAAGAAACAAACTGCACAAACTGCTTGGGGAAAAAGATCCAGAAAATTGAATCCGGTTGTCACTACAACAACTAATCAACCATCTGATACAGAAACTGATTTCAACATCAACCACCTGTGTGACGCCACAGGCGTGGAATCAACAATCAACTTCAAATATATGCTACAATAAGCGGGCACTATGTAAAGCGTGTCATCCCTGTACTATCCGGGATCTTCCATTTCCGAAGAAACGGGCATCGCACTAAATAAAAGCGCGGAACTGTCAATGTACTATCTTTTGACCTTACATTTCCGAAGAAATGGGCATACGCGACGTAAAGCGAGTCATCCCTGTAATATTCGGGATCTTCCATTTCCGAAGAAACGAGCATCGCACTAAATAAAAGCGCGGAACTGTCGATGTACTATCTTTTGACCTTCCATTTCCGAAGAAACGGGCATACGCTACGTAAAGCGCATCATCCCTGTACTATTCGGGATCTTCCATTTCCGAAGAAACGAGTATCACACTAAATAAAAGTGCGGAACTGTCAATGTACTATCTTTTGACCTTTAATTTCCGAAGAAACGGGCATACGCTACGTAAAGCGAGTCATCCCTGTACTATCCAGGATCTTCCATTTCCGAAGAAACGAGCATCGCACTAAATAAAAGCGCGGAATTGTCAATGTACTATCTTTTGACCTTCCATTTCCGAAGAAACGGGCATACGCTACGTAAAGCGAGTCATCCCTGTACTATCTGGGATCTTCCATTTCCGAAGAAACGAGCATTGCACTAAATAAAAGCGCGGAACTGTCAATGTACTATATTTTGACCTTCCATTTCCAAAGAAACGGGCATACGCTACGTAAAGCGAGTCATCCATGTACTATCCGGGATCTTCCATTTTCGAAGAAACGAGCATCACACTAAATAAAAGCGCAGAACTGTCAATGTACTATCTTTTGACCTTCCATTTCCGAAGAAATGGGCATCACACTAAATAAAAGTGCGGTATCCCTCCGAAGACTTGAAAAAACAACTCTGCAGGGAAATCTGGCAACAACTCCAAAGTCTAATTATGAAGCCGTTTAATGCTGACAACAACTCCAAAGTCTAATTATGAAGCCGCTTAATGCTGACAACAACTCCAAAGTCTAATTATGAAGCCGCTTAATGCTGACAACAACTCCAAAGTCTAATTAAGAAGCCGTTTAATGCTGACAACAACTCGAAAGTCTAATTATGAAGCCGTTTAGAACTCTTCCAGGGAAATTCTGAAGTCGACTCCAAAGTCTAATTATGAAGCCTTTTAGAACTCTTCCGGGGAAATTCTGACGTCGACTGCCAGACATTAACCTTGACAACGTGGAATGACCTCAACCGTCTAATCCCTGAAATCTTTTCTCTAAAATGCTGACGTGACAGCAACACGAGGAAAACTCTATTGGGGAAGAAGAGAAACTTAACCAAGCTACTCTGATGATATGATAGGACGAACATTATCATCACATATCGCATGCCAAAAATTTGAATATCCGAAAACCATCATGAACAAGAATTCTAATTACCTGCAAGGAAGAACACCTGAAAACAAAGAGGTAACCAACCTGGCTTATGTTTCAAAATTCATATGTTTGAAAATGGCGTAATGCTCCACACGGCATGGAAATGCTATGCATTTGGGGTAAATTGCTATGCAATGCAGATATGATGCAAATGCAGGCTCTGGCTGCTGGAGAAAAGCTGGACACAGAACCGCTTCAGCAAAATAAATGCTGAAGACAAAGCCAACTCCGCTGGGGAAAGCCAGGTATCGTAGTATTATTCCAGCAAAATAAATGCTGGAAAGGTAAACCGACTCCGCTGGGGGAAGATACAATCCTGCTGGGGAATAGCTTAACAAATCCGCAGTTACGAACTCTGCTGAGGATGCTCAACCCTATTGGAGGAAAGGCAACCTGCTGGAGAAATAGAAAGAGCCATCCTGCGCGGGGATGAAGTTTTCAAACCACCGACAAACTGGTTGTGCCCTGTGGGGACTTCACTGGGGGATTAAATGTACACATGATCCCTGCTGGAAGTGCACATCACTGCCTGACCGCTTGCTAACTCGCATCCAACTCTTCTGGGGATGAAAATGCGACTTCCACCTACTGGGGAGTAATAAGATCACCTAGAGCCTGCTCCTATGTTAAGGGACTTTGGCTGGGGAAACACGATCCCTTAGCTGTTTGCTGCGAAGGTAACGACCTTGTAAAATATGAGCAACAACAAGATATCCTATACAAAAGGGAGTATCCAAGTCAATAGCCGTGACAATTGCTCAGTCAATTCAAAGTTTTAACAACTATTGGTCGAGGCTTGCAAGTTTATGCACGTGAAGTTTATCAAAAATATCGGCGTTTTCCCCAAACAAAACAGTAAAGGTTAAAACAAGAAACAAACATTAAGTGCTGAACAGTATGCGTTCATTGATACGGGCCTGTAAATAGGCAAAGTTTTGTACAATGGATGCAACTCCTGAAAAGAGGAAGCTACAAAATAAATACAAATATGCACAGAGGTACAAAGAAATTTGTATACATGTCAGCAACGTGGTACAGACAAACACCATGAGCTGGTCCTCCAATGACTCGCCTGACCTCGACACTTTCCCGATACTCCGTCCTCGGAAGAGATTGACTTGGATAATCGACCCTCAGGTACTCCCAAACCACTAAGCAATGTAGTATCAAACTTGGACCACAGTCATTTTCTTTTTCAATCCCTAACTTTTTCCTGAATCGCCCTTTGCGGGTTTCCAATTCACCGGGATACCCTTTTTTGCCGAAGTCGCCTTCTCAGGTTTTCGACTTCGCGGGTGTACACCTTTTCAGTTTATCCTTAATTTTTTCCCGAACCTTTTCTTTTTCTTTTTTTGGTTCGCCGAGATGCCCCATTTTTGCCTGGACACTCTTTTTTCTGTCCAGCGGGTCTCTTTAAGCAAAGTATTTTTTAACTGCGTCCGAGTTCACATGGGATGAAAAATCCTCGCCATCCATGGTGGACAACAGTAAGGCTCCTCCAGAGAAGACCTTTCGAACAATGTATGGACCTTCATAGTTGGGAGTCCATTTTCCCCTGTGATCTAATTGTGGCGGGAGAATCTTCTTCAGCACAAGATCGCCCGTCTGAAAGCTTCGAGGACGCACCTTCTTGTCGTAAGCTTTCTTCATCCGGCTCTGGTATAAACAACCATATGCGATAGATGCAAGTCTCTTCTCATCCATCAAACTGAGATGATTCAGCCTATTCCTTATCCATTATGCCTCATCGAGTTGGACATCCAGCAAAACCCTCAAGGAAGGAATCTCAACTTCTAATGGTAGGACAGCCTCCATACCATACACCAGTGAGAAAGGTGTTGCCCCAGTTGATATGCATACCGTCGTACGATAACCGTGAAATGCGAAGGGCAACATCTCGTGCCAGTCTTTGTATGTCACAACCATCTTCTGAACTATCTTCTTGATATTCTTATTAGTCGCTTCGACAGCGCCATTCATCTTGGGCCGATAGGGAGATGAATTGTGATGCTCAATCTTGAAATTCTGGCACAATTCCTTCATCATCTTGTTATTCAGGTTCGAACCATTGTCAGTAATGATTCTTTCAAGAATGTCGTAACGACAGATGATGTCCTTTTTGATAAACCGGGCTACTACTTGCTTGGTAACATTGGCGTAAGACGCGACTTCAACCAATTTGGTGAAGTAATCGATAGCTACCAAGATGAACCGGTGTCCGTTGGATGTGGTGGGATCAATTTTACCAATCATATCAATGCCCCACATGGAGAAAGGCCACGGGGACGCCATAACGTTCAAAGGGCTTGGTGGCACCTGAGTCTTGTCCGCATAAATCTGGCATTTATGGCATTTCTTCGCAAACTTGAAACAATCTCTTTCCATTGTCAGCCAATAATACCATGCTAGTAATAACTTTCGAGACATAGCATGTCCACCGGCATGCGTGCCACAGGTTCCCTCGTGGAACTCCTACATAAGCAAACTAGCTTCTTTCTCATCAACACATCGCAATAACATCAAATCATGGTTTCTCCTGTACAGAACGCCATCTGGATTCAAGTAGAAGTTGCCAGCCAATCTCCTAAGAGTCTTCATATCGCGACTGGATGCCCCAGTCGGATACTCTTGGTTCTTTAGGAAATTCTGGATATCAAAATACCACGGCTTGCCATCGGAAGCTTCCTCAATGGCGAATATGAAGGCGGTCCTATCAAGGCGAGAAATAACTATTTTGGGAGCATCATTCCAGAAGTTAACTTTGTACATCGAAGACAATGTCGCAAGAGCGTCAGCCATCTAATTTTCTGCCCGTGGCACATGGTGAAACTCTACTCGGTCAAAGAAAGGCAACAACCTCCTCGCATAATTCATATACAGAATCAGATTAGGCTGACGAGTTTCCTATTCTCCTTTGATCTGGTTCACGACTAGTGCAGAGTCTACATACACATCAAGATTTTTAATCCTCAAATCAATAGCCTCCTCGAGACCCATGATACACGCCTCATATTCAGCCTCATTGTTAGTAATTGGAAATGTCAATCTGGCAGTGAACGGGATGTGCGTCCCATAGGGAGTCGTAATGATTGCCCCAATTCCACTCCCATATGAGTTAATAGCACCGTCAAATATCAATTTCCATTGGGAACCCCGCTCAGGACCTTCACCATGCACTGGCTCTTCGCAATCTTTCATCTTTAAGTACATGATATCCTCGTCAGGAAAATCAAACTTCATTGGCTGGTAATCATCAATGGGCTGCTCAGCCAGGTACTCTGACAATACGCTTCCTTTGATAGCCTTTTGCGAGACATACTGTATATCATACTCTGTCAGTACCATCTACCATCGGGAAATCCTTCCAAAAAGTGCCTGCTTTTCAAAGACGTATTTGGTCGGATCCATCTTCGATATCAGCATGGTTGTATGATTTAGCATGTATTGTCTCAGACCTTTGGCAGCCCAAGCAAGTGCGCAACACGTCTTTTCGAGCATAGAGTAACGGGACTCACAATCTGTGAACTTTTTACTCAAGTAGTAGATCGCATGCTCTTTTCGTCCAGTCTCGTCATGTTGACCGAGAACACAACCCATAATGTTCTCAAGAACCGTCAAGTACATGATCAGTGGTCTCCCGGCTACTGGGGGTATCAAAATCGAAGGTTCCTGCAGGTATTCTTTTATTCTTTCAAACTCCTTTTGACAATCTTCATTCCAGAAAATCGTCTAATCTTTTTTCAACAGTTTAAACATTGGCTCGCACGTGGCTGTAAGATGAGATATGAACTGGGCAATGTAGTTCAACCTCCCCAAGAAGCCACAAACCTCTTTCTCTGTTTTTCACGCTGGCATTTCTTGTATCGCTTTTATTTTAGCAGGATCAACCTCAATTCCTTTTTCACTAACCTTGAACCCCAGTAGCTTTCCGGATCTCACCCCGAAGGTGCACTTATTAGGATTCAGCCTCAGCCTGAACTTCCTAAGCCTCTCAAACAATTTCAGAAGATTCACCAGATGCTCTTCCTCCATCTGGGATTTGGCAATCATATCGTCAACATAGACCTCAATCTCTTTATGCATCATGTCATGAAAGAGTGTCGTCATAGCACGTTGATATGTTGCCCCAGCGTTCTTCAAACCAAAGAGCATCACTTTGTAGCAGAACGTTCCCCACGGGGTAATAAAAGTTGTTTTCTCCATATCCTCCGGCGCCATCTTAATTTGTTTGTAGCCCAAAAAGCCGTCTATGAAGGAAAACACAGAGAATTGAGCAGTGTTGTCGACCAACACGTTAATATGAGGAAGTGGGAAGTCATCCTTAGGGATCGCCTTGTTCAGATCCCGATAGTCAACGCACATCCGCACCTTACCATCTTTCTTTGGTACCGGTACTATATTGGCGACCCAAGGAGGGTAAGTTATAACAGCCAGGAAACCAACATCCCATTGTTTCTGCACTTCCTCTTTAATCTTTACGGCCATATCTGGTTTCGTTCTTCTGAGCTTTTGCTTGACTGACGGACAGTCTTCATGCAATGGCAAGCGGTGGACCACATATCTTCATAAGACCAAGCAAAGATGTCACTATACTCTCGAAGCATCTCGAAAAGTCTCTACTTGATATCGCTTTGCAACCCAGCCCCTATCCGGACATTCCTGACAACCTCTTCGGAACCCAAATTGACAACCTCAATATCCTCTTGATGAGGCAGAATGATTCTCTCTTCTAGTTTCAAAAGACGAGTTAGCTCTTCTGGTAAGTCATCGTCCTCAACAATCTCTTCTTCGGCTTGAAATATCGGGTGCTCAAAATCGAAGCGAGTCATAGGGAGATCTTGATTGGTGTCATCTAAAATATGGATCCTACAAGAGAAAGGGTTAAATGCTTCAAATGATATGCAAACGAAGCACACAACCACATTGCCATTTTATTGTAAAAATAAAAACAGAAAAACAGGGATCACAAAATTTGCATGAGGAAAACGCCTTTATTTGATGATTAAAACAAAGCATACACATAAGCAAGTAGGCCCTGAAATAAAATCACTATGCCCTGGGTAGGACATAGGATTGTACAATAATCGAAAAACAAGGCATTACTGTTTCAGCATGACTTGAATAAAGTCATGGATAGACCAGTTGCATAGGCTTTGTCCTAACTCGCTGGGCTTGATCCATGAATCCATGTCATAGTCATTATCTCCATCTTCACTGTCAGACACATCATTAATTCTTTCAAAACTGACTCCTCCTAGAGTAAACACAATCGGCCCTTTGAACCTTTGCGCGCTTTGTGAAGAAGATGACGACGACGGGCGATATCCCAAGCCGAACTTGTCCTGCTTAACAGGAATCTCCAAAACTTGACCCCAACCTTTGGTCTCCCCGGCCTGAACTACCGCTTGGGCTTCCCTGTACGACGACATAGCCACCCCTGACCCACTGCTTATGGCAGGAGATTTGTTTATGATCTGCACCCCTTTAAAGGCTTGGCACAATGTCTCATGGATCTCACCATCCACTTTGACATATTTGAACGATGACAGGTGACTCACCAGGATATGTTCCTCCCCACATATGGTGACAATGCTACCACCGACAAGATACTTAAGCTTTTGGTGCAACGAAGACGTTACAGCCCCTGCAGCGTGAATCCAAGGTCGTCCAAGCAAACAGCTATAAGCTGGCTGTATATCCGTAATATAGAACACGGTGTCAAACACCTCTGGACCGACCTGGATTGGCAAAGTCAATTCTCCAAACACGGACCTTCTAGTCCCGTCAAAAGCTCTCACTACCAAGTCGCTTGGCATGCAAATTATACCTTGGGTATCTAGCTTCAACAACGCCTTTTTGGGCAACACGTTCAAGGACTAACTAGTGTCAACAAGGACATGAGACATAACGATGCCCCTACACTCAACTGAAATATGCAACACACTATTATGGTTGCGGCCCCTGGGTGTCAAATCAAAATCTATAAAGCCAAGGCCATGCCCTGCATTCACGTGCGCACTCACTCCTTCGAGCTGATTCACAGATATCTCCTAGGGTACATAAGCAGCGTTAAGGGCTTTTAGCAAAGCGTTCCGGTGAGCCTCGGAGCAAAGCAACAAAGACAAAATCTAGATTTTGGAAGGCGTCTGCTACAGATGATCGACAATTTTATAATCGCTCTTCCGAATTAATCTCATGAATTCTTCCACATCTTTGGTCAAAGCCTCTTTTTCCTTCTCTTGAGAGGGTCCTTCTTCATTAACTTTCCTTTCCCCATGGCAATTCTCTCAGCTTCTACTTCTGGTGACTCAAAAATTCTACCGCTACGGGTTATGCCCCCTGCCCCCACAAGGTTATCAATTGACCCTACCGGCGGGCTTGCCAGGTTAATCTTCTCCCCATTTCAGTAAACCTCCGCCCCATAATTCCAAGGGATGGATTAGTACTTTCATACGGAATGGGTCCAACTTTGGTTATTGTGATAGTCGGCCTCTTGGGAGGCGCCGATATCGTGACAGTTTTGAACGGGATCGTAATCGTTGCAACTTCACCCTGCTTTTCAGCTATTGCCTCAACAGGCTTCTCTTCAGCAGTACGGTCGAATTGCAATGTACCCTCATCAATCAGCCCTTGAATACCTCTTCTCAAATTATCACAACCCTCAGGCCACGCCAAACAATCAACACAATCAGCATCACAACTAGGGAACACTCCCCCTTTCAGCAATCTGCCCTTGACATAACCCAGAGGTATCTTTAATTCATCCACATTCATAACCAAATTCAAGCTGGCATCTTCCAATACTGCACCCACCTGCGCAGATCCGTGAGACGGCATCAGATTCTTCTCAATATTGGGCACCTCATTACCGAAGTTTATAGCCTTGCTATCTATCAAATCTTGCACCTAGTGCTTGAACGCATGACAGTTCTCAATGCTATGACCGGGCGCCCGGAATGGAATTCACAATGTGCATTGGCATCATATCCGAAAGGAGGCGTGCCCTTTAACAGAGCCAACGCCCTTTTCTGAACAAGCTGCAATTATAATAAAGTTGGAAGAAGCTGAGCATACGGCAATGGAGGTGCATCAAATACTCTTTTCGCAGCTCTATCCCGACCTTGATATCTCTGTGCAGCAGAATTCTGTCGTCCCTGTTGCTGCTATGGTTGTTGTTGTTGTTGTTGTTGAGGTACAGGAATTGTCACACTGGCAATCTGTTGCTGACGGTATTGGTTTCGACCTCTACCTCTTCCTCGGGAGCTGTATACTGAATTAGTATCCCCCTGTCTCTTATTCCCAAAAGCCCTTTTACCACCTCCAGCTGAGGTTGACTCTCCCGCTTGAATCTTACCAATCTTGAAACCATTCTCTATACGTTCCCCCAAGAGTATCAACTCAGAAAAGTTACTCGTCGTACAATTGATAAGCCTGTTATAATACAGCCCTGAGAAAGTGCCCACAAACATATCCACCAACTCACACTCTACCATGGGTGGGTGCACCCTAGCTGCAAGCTCACGCCACCTCTGGGCGTACTCTTTGAAACTCTCGCCGTTTTTCTGAGAAAGATTTTGGAGTTGGACCCTGTTCGGTGCAAGGTCGCTGTTATATTGGTAATGCTTGACAAAAGCTTCCGCCAACTCCTTCCATCTACCAATCTGAGTAGGCTCTAACCCCATATACCATTCTAATGACGGTCCAGACAAGCTATCCTGGAAAATATGCATCAGCATCTTTTCGTCATCAGAGTAGGCGGACATTCTCCGATAGTAAGACCGCACGTGAACTCTCGGGCAAGTATCCCCCTTGTACTTGTCAAAAGTGGGCGCTTTGAACCTGAGTGGCACCCTCAAGCCAGGAACCAATCCCATATTAGCCACGTCTAACCCTGTGGAATTCTGATTAGCAAGATTTCTCATCTGTTCTTCCAACAACCTGAGCCTTCTATCATTATCAGGGGCATCTCAAGATCCCTGCCTGGCGGAGGGAAAGCATCTTCTTGACGATCTTCGCCCCAGTGAGAGTCCCCGTTATCATACATGGCATAAGCAGCATTAGGACCAAAACCAGTCTGATTGAACCTGGGACCATACCCCATATTACCAAAACCCTGATTGCCAGCACCTGGACCAAAACCAGTGTTGTAACCGTTGTTGCTTGCGTTGCCAAAACCTGCGTTACCAAAGCCCTGATTGCCATAACCCTGATTTCCATAGCCCTGATTGGCACTAAAACCAGCATTGCTAATACCAATACCCATACCAGTATTCCCAGCACCAAGACCAGTATTCCCAATTCCAACATTAAAACCAGCATTTCCAGCACCAATATTAAACCCAGCATTTCCAACTCCAACATTACCGTTGGTTTCCACATGTCCGTTACCATTACTAGTCACATTTTCGTTCCCAGCTCTGTTACCGTTCTCAGTCGTATTAGGGACAACCACCGGTATAACATCACCAGCTTGGAGAGTCTCGCCATGAGGAGGATCAGTAATAACTCCGCCATGTAGCACACCTTGACTATCAACCCTGGAAATCAAAGGCTTTACTAGAGTTTGAAGCTGCTCTAGGCCCTTGGCCACAGTTTCCATCACTTGCATGAACTGCGCCATCTTGTCGCACATTTCCTGCATCTCAGTTTGCATCTGATCCATAGCTTTCTTGCAGTTGCTTCTAGTATAGTAGCGATGAATTCGCTGATCAGCAATCCTGAAACCTGCATCGACAGAGGGTTAGGAAACAGCTCAAAGTACTTGCTATGCAAATGCAAAAGTTTGTCTGTGCATTAGGGTGATTTCTCCCCCGATTCGAGTGCCATAGTGCCAGTGCTGATAACAAGAAGTTCGGATCTAATAACATCTCATATATATATGGGCCAACAAGGTAGAAGTACAATGTCAATGAATACATGGGGAATCAATAGCATGACCTCGACCAACAAGCCTGGTGATGATCAGCCTACAGCAAAAATCAGAGAAATACAAAGGGTTACACAGATAATCAAGTGCGACAATGGGCAAGAAACTCTTCTAGTAACTCTTTTGTCTTAGGATGATCAGGCCGAGTGAGTAACCCTTCAACAAGCAAATCTCTCTGCATAATAATGCACTGAAGTCCTTCAACAAAATCTTCCCATGCTCCCTGGCCAAAGCAATCTTCTAACCTTCTCTTCTTAGACTCGAACCTTTGCTTGCGATCTTTCAGGGTATCGAGAGCTTTGTTTAGTAGGTCTTCAGTAGCATATCTGCGAGCAGTTTCCTCATCAAACTTCTTCTCACTGTCCTTCACCTGAGCTTTCAATTTGGAGATCTGCTGTTTCAGTTTGTCCTCCCTTTTTTTATTGCTGGCTATAGTGGCATTCCACTGCTGATTGAACTTTGAGATTCTCCGGTATGCTTCATCCAGATTCTGCTACTTGGTGGCCAATACATCATTGACAAATTTGAAGTCCAGACCCAAGCGTTCACGATCAACTATCTGCTTAGTCAAGTCCGTACCTAACATGTTCACCAACTCTGTCTGCTTCTTGAAGGAGTAGACGGCTTCGTTTCTCTCGCTTCTGATTTGGGCCAGCTCTTTCTCTAACTCTTCATTGGCCTTTTTCAGCTCTTCTTTCTCAGCTAACACCTGATTATACTGCTGAGTTGGCACGGTAATAGGCTCTTCAATCACTGGCGGGCATTCTGGCTTGGCAGGTGGAAATGGCATCCCTATGGTCTCTGCTCTGCTCTTGATCTAGGTCACATATGGAGCATAAGCTTGGCTATTGCTCTTGCCCAACAATGATTTCCCACGTCTACTAATATCATTCCAGGCATGCTGAAGCTTAGCTTACATATCCCCCTCCAGAAGACCTGTGAGGTATAGAGATCCCTGCACCTCTTCATCCTTTAGCGGAACCCTCAAAGCATAGGCAAACTGTCTGACAAGTAGAGATGGGTTGTAGTTGATACAACCCTTTCTTCCAATCAAAGGCACATTTGGAAACCCATTGCAGTTGAATATGACCTCAGTACCCAACATATCTCTATCAAACCACATAATGCTCTCTGCTGATAAACCCATCAATCACTCGGACCACTCAGCTGTGGTTGCAGATGAAGCAAAGAGACCCTTCTTGGGCAGGTGACTATCAAACCATCTGTAGAGTAAGGGCACGCAACATGATACATTCTTACCCCTTCTATTTTTGTTCTTGTAATGGAAGGAATGATACATATCTCCATTCAAGGTAGGAACTGGATTCCCTGATGCAAAGATATGAAAGGCATCCAAGTCTACAAAATCAGGCATGTAGGGAAACAAAATGATGCCATATATGCAGAGGGCAAGAATGGCGTTGAATACGATTCAACAACCGTCTTTGGCACACTGTTGGGCTTTCCCAACCAGGAACTGCAGAGAAAATCCAGGAACCCCATTCCAACTGGACAGAAGCAACTCAGAGGCATCCAGATGAAGAGAAAGAGCTAGATTAGCTAGATTAGGCTTAGCATCCATATGAACAAATGGCATTTGACTCTTAACCTATACGCCCAACAACTCAGCATACTCCTCTAATGTAGGTGCAAGAATGAAGTCCGGGAAAGTGAAGCATCTCATAGGGCGATCATAGAACTGCAACAAGGCATACAACCCATTCAACTCATACACAGAAGGTTTACGAACCAAACTGAGCAGCTTCCCATGACTTTCTGAATTCCACTCTCACTGTATCATCTGCCAAGGCAATCAAACTTGACAACAAAGCAACATCTGAGGTATGGGGCTTATAGGCCACATTCTTCTTTAGAGATCCCATGATAGCACAATAGAAGGCAAGAAAACCGGAACCGGGGGAATAATATGCACCTGCAACACAGACACACGTTAATGATATGCATATGAGTATACAAAATGCAAAATGCGAACATACAACAGGGGATCAAGATCATGCTGCTGAGGAGATCAAAGCTCTGATCCAACACAAACACAACTACTCTGATAGCACAACCCTAAAGAGGACCAATATATATGCACTGTCGAGAACAACCACATCTCTGGTGATAAGAACCCTCTGAACCCAACAACACTGATTCACTGACAAGAAAACCAGGTAGTCTGAAGGTTGAGGTTTCCTGCAATAACCCGACCCCACTCACAGGTATGGACCTAATCACAGACAAGGTATGGCATCCTATGCGTTTCCCAGTGTCACAAACTTTCAAGAGCGATGATACGATACCTAGAAGGTGTGGCATCATCATCTCTTGAAGTGGCCTAACTCAGCTGAGTCATAAATGATCGGTCCCTAGAGTCGACAATCCTCCAAACCAACAACCCCTCAGGCCCAAAGGGCCGGAAAATAAGTCAACCGGGAGAACCTCGTCTGAGCGTGGATTTCATGAGACACTAGTGCCTGCAAAGCAAGCACGCGCCCACTAATTTCCATAACTAATGATAAGTACACTCAAGCCTGGGTCTGGCTTCTTACTCATCAGAGCCCCTTCCCACAACAGCACAATAATAATAATATCATACTGAAAATAAAATGCAGAAAGTAAAGTGCGATAAATAAAACCCAATAGGTAAACACACAAGCGCTAGGATCGACTCGCATAGGGAACCAGAGTCTCCAGCAGAGTCGCCAGCTGTCGCTACTGCAAAAAACGAGGCCCGCAAAACAGAAGAGTCGCCACCTTTCATTATTTATCCCTCAGAACAGGAAAGGAAACGATCGGAAAAACCTGACGAAAAGGTATAAGACAAGGTCATCGCAACCAATGTCTGGATTCGGGATTCGGTTACGCCAGGGGAAGGTATTAACACTCCTTACGTCCATCGTACTCGATGGGATCCACGCTTGTTGTGTTTATCTAATGGGTTGATTAATGTATCTACACTAAAAGGTCTGGTCTAAAAAGAAAAGAAAATGACTCAGCAGAACACAACAGTTCTATGCCTATGTATTCCCGTCTGGAACGAGAAATCAGAGTCAACGTAGTTCGCCTAACTATGTTTTACGGGGGAAGGTTGCTCGCCGAGATATCGCATCTCGTGCCTACGTACTTTCACACGGCGTGAAAGATCAGAGCAAACGTAGTTCGGGAAACGAGAGACACAAGTTTGTCTTTTTTATCCGAGTAGGGTTAACAGACGGTTCTAGCAGTTTTGTGTATGCAGCTCGCTCGATGGAGACTTAGGCCTTTATCCGAGTAGGGTAGAACCGGGAGTTAACAAAACTCTCCTTCTGAAAAAGGGTTTCCAAGAATTAAAGGTCCAAGAGGACAAAAAGATTTTGATATCTGTTTTCTGTTTTTTAGAGAAGTATCTTTTTATGGATGTTTGCAACTGATATCGCACTAGAGACTATGACCTGAGAGTGAATGTGTCGCATGTCACCCAAAGGGTACCATACTAAACATCCAAACTGTTGGAAAGAAACTCTCCAACAATCCTTTCTCAAGTAGCTTAAGGCTCGTAGCATACAACGTCAATTAACCTTTATTACTGTATTTTGATTTGTTTGAAGATAAGAAGAGTAAAGACGCACTAAAGGGGAACTGATCCAATCCTAAAGTTGTCATGCAAAATTGATCCTATGGTTGAGGTTAGGAGGGGAACTACCTAATGTTATCATGCATGGTTAGAACTCTAATGTCTGTCATAACTTCTCCTGAACAAGAGAAGTTAGAGTTCCTAGGGGAACATGGCAAAGGAAAACAACAGCAAAAGAAATAAACTGTAAAGAAACAACTGTAAATAAAATGCATGCAATGCAACAAACAAGCAGAAGGAGCCAGGCTAAACTTCTAGAACAAGCAAGCCAGAGGCAACACACAAAACACAGGCAAGGGAGACAGACTCAACCATAAGCTAACAAGCAAAGCTAGATAATAACAGTCAAGCAGAAGGAGTCAGACTCAACCTCTAGATGCAGATAAGCAAAGGGAGCTATTCTCAACCTTTAGGATGCTCTTAAGCCTATAAGCACCTACATGAGAACCTAGTCTAATGCAACAAACCAAACAGTCACACAAGCAACAGCAAAGCAAACAGGAATATAGCAGACAAAACAGCAGACAAGCAACTCAACAGCAAAGCAGATAAACAGCAAAACAAACAACCGTCTACAAACAACTCCAAGCCCAAGCCATCCTCAAGATAAGTATTCATATTCATGCTTCAACAAGCTCTTACAAAAGGGAAAAGAATTATCACCAAGATTATTGATTGATGATGGGAAGCAGGATGGAAACCAAAGGAATCCAAACTGACACTCAACCAGTCATCTGAGATAGGCATCCTCAAAAGTTCTACCTCTTGTGAAATGCCACACATACTTCCAAAGGAGGGATGAGGCTTCCACATAGGGACCTTGAATCATAGGATGGGAATGGAAAGCAATCAAAGCAATCCATGTTTATTTGAAGAAGGAGAGAACAACTAAGCTCTTCCTAAACCCTAATTGAACAAGCTCAAAGAAAGCTACTAAAAGAAGGTCTAAACACCAAAGCCAAGCACCAAAACCAAGCAAACAGAAGCCTATACATGTCTAAAGCACCATCCAAGAAGATTAACAAACCTATTATGCACTAAAGGCCACCATTGAAGTCATTCTAAAGCAAGTGTTATGTTGAAAGCACCTTAAAACTAGCCTAAATACTAAATCTATGAAAAAAAATACTAAAAGTATTTCTAAAATCCTATGAAAATTTCTAAGGGAACCTAAACATGTTAAGGACCTATAGTAGAAAGGTCAGGGATCAATTCAAAAGGGAAGAAAACCTAAAAAATCCTAGATCACAAGGTATCAAATGAAAACCCTAAAATGAAAGGTCTAATGATCCTAATCCAAAACAGAACCTAATGTTGTCTAAAAAATCTAAATTAAATTCTAGGGGATCATGCATCTCTAATCTACCAGCTAGCCAAAAATCTCCTCCAAATTCTATACCAATTGAAAGAACAAAAGTCAGCAAAAATATGGATCAAAAATGCAAAATTAAAGAAATAGCAAAAATGAGAAAATGCCAACTAAATTGAAAATCAGGCAAAAATCAAATGTAAAAGCACAGAAAAATCACAAATAAAATCAGGATCATGGACATATTTTTATCTTATTTTTCTAATCAATATTGGATTTAAAATGAATTTTAAAAGAACAAAGCAATTAAAAATAAAAGAAAATGAATTAAAAACAAATAAGAAAAATAAAATGCTGAAAATAAAAGAGGAGCGCAGGATGGTTGGACTAAGTCTCTTGATCTAAAGGCACTCAGGCTGCCACCTCATTTAATGAAACGCAGCGTTTCAAAGCCAAAGTCCAATTTCTGAGTTTAAAACGTGGCCACATGATTGGGATACAAAGTCAAGTCTCCCAGGCTGATCCAAGGGTGGAAAACTCATCTTCTCCATTTGAATCACCAGTTGGAGGGAGAGTTGCAGTGGTGGCAGGAAAAAAACGACGTTGGTCGTCTTCTCTGGCGAGATATTACGCGCAGGTCATGGAACCTCAACCAAATACATACAATCTCACTCAAAATTTCACGCTAATCTCAAATATCATGTTCATTTTTTCTGATTCCTTCTAGATCTTAAAATACGATAGCAAACAGAAATTACATCACATCCTCAAGTGTCACCAATCCTTAATCCAAGACCACAAATCTCTTCCTGATGTTACATAGATCATCCTAAACTATTAAGATCGTGTTGAATCCTTAAAATCAGGCCAAACCAACTCCAAACAGAAATCACACATCAACTTAATTTGTCTCTAAACCTTCAATTATTGATCCAGAATCCATCTAGTATCTCTCCTAAAGCCTAACCACATGTCAAAATATGCTAGATCATGCTAGAAAAAGTGCAATCGTGAAAAATAAAAACCTGGAATGTAGCTTGAAATTGAGGTATCTGCAGAGTGATTCCTGGCTCCAACTTGTGCAGATCTACTCAATGAAGTATGCTGAAGATGTTTCAATCCAAGAATTACCTTGATTTGCTCTGGAAATGAAACTCGATTTTTCACTTGGAGCTTGAACACTCAACTTGCTCTCTCTAGTTCTAGCACGAAATGAACACCAAAATTGCTCTGAATTAGTCATAGAACTTATATAGAATAGGTTTGTGGGCTTTGGAGGTCCAATGGAGGCCCGAATCAGAATATCCATATTTTAATTTTTCTCCAAAAATTCAACAATGGTATGCACGAACTTGCATTCAAAACTTCCCCAAGAAGTTTCAATTTCCTTCCTTGTGGTCTGGTGAGAGTGTAGAGATCATTTGGAGAGCTTGTTTGCACCTTAAGACTATGGTTTGATGTGTTACTTATTTGTGAAGTAACAAGTTAAAATGCTATGAATTAGACCTCAAATGAAAATTCCAATAATGCCAAAGTGCTTAGAATGATTTTTTTTGATTAAAATGAGTATTCATCTGTGTCGCTTGCGCGAAAATAAGGTGTCGGCACAACAGAAGAGTCGCCACCTTTCGTTATTTATCCCTCAGAGCGGGAAAGGAAACGATCGGAAAAACCTGACGAAAAAGGGTAAGACAAGGTCGTCGCAACCATTGTCTGGGTTCGGGAGTCGGTTACGCAAGGGGAAGGTATTAGCACCCCTCACGTCCGTCGTACTCGACGGGATCCACGCTTGTTTTGTTTACTTGGACGGGTTGGTTTTATCTATCTACCTGTCAAGGCTGGCATAAAAAGAAAAATAAAAAATGACTCGGCAAAGCGTCACACTTTATGCCTACGTATTCTCATCAGAGAACGAGAAATCAGAGTCAACATAGTTCGACCTACGACGGGTTATGGGAGAAGGTAGCTCGCCAATACATCAGTATTGTGCCTACGTACTCTCAACAGGCATGAGAGATCAGAGCTCACGTAGTTCGGGACACTACGGTTTATTTCCTGTCTTTTACGAAAGAAGTGTTTTTTTATTGTGTTTGCAATTTCAATCGCAGTAGAGACTATGACCTGAGAGTGAATGTGTCGTATGTCACCCAAAGGGTACCATACTAACATCCAGACTATGTATTCCCGTCTGGAACGAGAAATCAGAGTCAACGTAGTTCGCCTAACTATGTTTTACGGGGGAAGGTTGCTCGCCGAGATATCGCATCTCGTGCCTACGTACTTTCACACGGCGTGAAAGATCAGAGCAAATGTAGTTCGGGAAACGAGAGACACAAGTTTGTCTTTTTTATCCGAGTAGGGTTAACAGACGGTTCCAGCAGTTTTGTGTATGCAGCTCGCTCGATGGAGACTTAGGCCTTTACCGTTTGCGGTAGAACCGGGAGTTAACAAAACTCTCCTTCTGAAAAAGGGTTTCCAAGAATTAAAGGTCCAAGAGGACAAAAAGATTTTGATCTCTGTTTTCTGTTTTTTAGAGAAGTATCTTTTTATGGATGTTTGCAACTGATATCGCACTAGAGACTATGACCTGAGAGTGAATGTGTCGCATGTCACCCAAAGGGTACCATACTAAACATCCAAACTGTTGGAAAGAAACTCTCCAACAATCCTTTCTCAAGTAGCTTAAGGCTCGTAGCATACGACGTCAATTAACCTTTATTACTGTATTTTGATTTGTTTGAAGATAAGAAGAGAAAAGACGCACTAAAGGGGAACTGATCCAATCCTAAAGTTGTCATGCAAAATTGATCCTATGGTTGAGGTTAGGAGGGGAACTACCTAATGTTATCATGCATGGTTAGAACTCTAATGTCTGTCATAACTTCTCCTGAACAAGAGAAGTCAGAGTTCCTAGGGGAACATGGCAAAGGAAAACAACAGCAAAAGAAATAAACTGTAAAGAAACAACTGTAAATAGAATGCATGCAATGCAACAAACAAGCAGAAGGAGCCAGGCTCAACTTCTAGAACAAGCAAGCCAGAGGCAACACACAAAACACAGGCAAGGGAGACAGACTCAACCATAAGCCATCAAGCAAAGCTAGATAATAACAGTCAAGCAGAAGGAGTCAGACTCAACCTCTAGATGCAGATAAGAAAAGGGAGCTATTCTCAACCTTTAGGATGCTCTTAAGCCTATAAACACCTACATGAGAACCTAGTCTAATGCAACACACCAAACAGTCACACAAGCAACAGCAAAGCAAACAGGAATATAGCAGACAAAACAGCAGACAAGCAGCTCAACAGCAAAGCAGATAAATAGCAAAACAAACAACAGGCTACAAAAAAATCCAAGCCCAAGCCATCCTCAAGAGAAGTCTTCATATTCATGCTTCAACAAGCTCTTACAAAAGGGAAAAGAATTATCACCAAGATTATTGATTGATGATGGGAAGCAGGATGGAAACCAAAGGAATCCAAACTGACACTCAACCAGTCATCTGAGATAGGCATCCTCAAAAGTTCTACCTCTTGTGAAATGCCACACATACTTCCAAAGGAGGGATGAGGCTTCCACATAGGGACCTTGAATCATAGGATGGGAATGGAAAGCAATCAAAGCAATCCATGTTTATTTGAAGAAGGAGAGAACAACTAAGCTCTTCCTAAACCCTAATTGAACAAGCTCAAAGAAAGCTACTAAAAGAAGGTCTAAACACCAAAGCCAAGCACCAAAACCAAGCAAACAGAAGCCTATACATGTCTAAAGCACCATCCAAGAAGATTAACAAACCTATTATGCACTAAAGGCCACCATTGAAGTCATTCTAAAGCAAGTGTTATGTTGAAAGCACCTTAAAACTAGCCTAAATACTAAATCTATGAAAAAAATATTAAAAGTATTTATAAAATCCTATGAAAATTTCTAAGGGAACCTAAACATGTTAAGGACCTATAGTAGAAAGGTCAGGGATCAATTCAAAAGGGAAGATAACCTAAAAAATCCTAGATCACAAGGTATCAAATGAAAACCCTAAAATGAAAGGTCTAATGATCCTAATCCAAAACAGAACCTAATGTTGTCTAAAAAATCTAAATTAAATTCTAGGGGATCATGCATCTCTAATCTACCAGCTAGCCAAAAATCTCCTCCAAATTCTATACCAATTGAAAGAACAAAAATCAGCAAAAATATGGATCAAAAATGCAAAATTAAAGAAATAGCAAAAATGAGAAAATGCCAACTAAATTGAAAATCAGGCAAAAATCAAATGTAAAAGCACAGAAAAATCACAAATAAAATCAGGATCATGGACATATTTTTATCTTATTTTTCTAATCAATATTGGATTTAAAATGAATTTTAAAAGAACAAAGCAATTAAAAATAAAAGAAAATGAATTAAAAACAAATAAGAAAAATAAAATGCTGAAAATAAAAGAGGAGCGCAGGATGGTTGGACTAAGTCTCTTGATCTAAAGGCACTCAGGCTGCCACCTCATTTAATGAAACGCAGCGTTTCAAAGCCAAAGTCCAATTTCTGAGTTTAAAACGTGGCCACACGATTGGGATACAAAGTCAAGTCTCCAGGCTGATCCAAGGGTGGAAAACTCATCTTCTCCATTTGAATCTCCAGTTGGAGGGAGAGTTGCAGTGGTGGCAGGAAAAAAACGACGCTGGTCGTCTTCTCTGGCGAGATATTACGCGCAGGTCATGGAACCTCAACCAAATACATACAATCTCACTCAAAATTTCATGCTAATCTCAAATATCATGTTCATTTTTTCTGATTCCTTCTAGATCTTAAAATACGATAGCAAACAGAAATTACATCACATCCTCAAGTGTCACCAATCCTTAATCCAAGACCACAAATCTCTTCCTGATGTTACATAGATCATCCTAAACTATTAAGATCGTGTTGAATCCTTAAAATCAGGCCAAACCAACTCCAAACAGAAATCACACATCAACTTAATTTGTCTCTAAACCTTCAATTATTGATCCATAATCCATCTAGTATCTCTCCTAAAGCCTAACCACATGTCAAAATATGCTAGATCATGCTAGAAAAAGTGCAATCGTGAAAAATAAAAACCTGGAATGTAGCTTGAAATTGAGGTATCTGCAGAGTGATTCCTGGCTCCAACTTGTGCAGATCTACTCAATGAAGTATGCTGAAGATGTTTCAATCCAAGAATTACCTTGATTTGCTCTGGAAATGAAACTCGATTTTTCACTTGGAGCTTGAACACTCAACTTGCTCTCTCTAGTTCTAGCACGAAATGAACACCAAAATTGCTCTGAATTAGTCATAGAACTTATATAGGATAGGTTTGTGGGCTTTGGAGGTCCAATGGAGGCCCGAATCAGAATATCCATATTTCAATTTTTATCCAAAAATTCAACAATGGTATGCACGAACTTGCATTCAAAACTTCCCCAAGAAGTTTCAATTTCCTTCCTTGTGGTTTGGTGAGAGTGTAGAGATCATTTGGAGAGCTTGTTTGCACCTTAAGACTATGGTTTGATGTGTTACTTATTTGTTAAGTAACAAGTTAAAATGCTATGAATTAGACCTCAAATTAAAACTCCAATAATGCCAAAGTGCTTAGAATGATTTTTTTGATTAAAATGAGTATTCATCTGTGTCGCTTGCGCGAAAATAAGGTGCCGGCACAACAGAAGAGTCGCCACCTTTCGTTATTTATCCCTCAGAGCGGGAAAGGAAACGATCGGAAAAACCTGACGAAAAAGGGTAAGACAAGGTCGTCGCAACCATTGTCTGGGTTCGGGAGTCGGTTACGCAAGGGGAAGGTATTAGCACCCCTCACGTCCGTCGTACTCGACGGGATCCATGCTTGTTGTGTTTACTTGGACGGGTTGGTTTTATCTATCTACCTATCAAGGCTGGCTTAAAAAGAAAAATAAAAAATGACTCGGCAAAGCGTCACACTTTATGCCTACGTATTCTCATCAGAGAACGAGAAATCAGAGTCAACGTAGTTCGACCTACGACGGGTTACGGGAGAAGGTAGCTCGCCAATACATCAGTATTGTGCCTACGTACTCTCAACAGGCATGAGATATCAGAGCTCACGTAGTTCGGGACACTACGGTTTATTTCCTGTCTTTTACGAAAGAAGTGTTTTTTTATTGTGTTTGCAATTTCAATCGCACTAGAGACTATGACCTGAGAGTGAATGCGTCGCATGTCACCCAAAGGGTACCATACTAACATCCAGACTGTGGAAAAAAAACTCTTCCACAATCCTTTCTCAGATAGCTTAAGGCTCGTAACATACGAAAGAAATCATTCATGATTACTGTATCTTAAACTGTTCTGAGATGAGAAGAGAATAGGCCTAACTAGGAGGGAGACTATCAATTCCTACTGTTGTCATGCCATGGATTCATCCTATGGTTGAGGTTTGAACAGGGAACTCCTAGAAGTTGTCATGCATAGGTTTCAACCTAAAGTTCTATCATCAATTCCTTATTAAAGGAAATGAGAGTCCTAAGGGATCATGTCAATGATACACCAAAATAGACAAAGCATCAGCTTAACAGTAAATTGCATGCAATGCAAGTGAGGGAGGAAATGTGTGAGGGGCTTCAGCCTCCACAAGCTCATCTCAACCTCAAGCCAGAATGGATAACAGTAATCATACTAAAAGATAAAACAACATGCTATCAAGCAATATACAGTAAACTACAATCATACAGAAGAAATGAAATGAAATACCATCAGGCAAACAAACCACATGGGCAAGGGAGCTGGGCTCTACCGAATACCCGCAAGCAAAGCCACACAATAACAATACAAGCAGAGGGAGAAACTCAACCTCTAGTGCAATCATGCTCCTAGATTCTACCTATTCTAGATATGAACTTATTCTAATGCATCAAGCAAGTCAAACAAAACACATCAATACAGCAAAAGAAAAAGATGAGAAAGCAGCTCCTCTCTCAACTCCAAGCTTCAGCTCTTCCAACAGCAACTCAGTCTTCATACTTCCATCACTCTTGACAAATGCCAATTTGCTTTCCCAGGTTTCAACCCTTCAACCTAAGTTTTAACTTATCTTCTCCTTTAAGCTTTAGCTTCTTGATCAGCTCCACCTTCAGGCTTCACCTAATCTTCAGGGGTCTTCAAGTATCAACTTGCTCTTGTTGCTCTTCAAGCTTCAGCTGGAATGGCAATACTCAAGGATTCATCCTCTTCCATACTCTTCATTGAAGTCTTAATCTTCAATCTCAAGCTCAACATTTCCCAAGATAATTAAACCAGAGGAAATCACTTACTGGATAAGCTGGGGATATTGAACTGCTTATTGACCACCAAAGGTGACCTATAAGGGTTCAACATCAAAGAAATGGTTCCCTCAAAAGTTCTACTTCCTAGGTACAATCACTTATCCCTCCAAAGGAGAGAGGTGTATACCATGGAAGTACTTTGAATCATAGGGAGGAATGGAGGTGAAAGATACCATCCATGTTTAAGAAAGAAGTTAACTAAGTCTAAACTCTTCCTAATCCCTAACCCTAAAACAATTAACAAAACAAATAAGATCAAGCTCTCCAGCTCCTCAATCAATCTTCAAGTCTTCTACTATGCTCCTCAATGCTCCTCAGAACAAAACCAAGCTCTCCAAGTCCACAAAGCAAAGCAAACAAAAATACAAGCCCACAAGGGCAACACAAACAATCATCAAATACAAAAAATCAACTAAAAATAGTATACCACTATATTAAAATCTAATATAATTCCTAAGGGATCCTATATACCTACCCTTAATACCCTTATATGTCCCAATGTCTATCTTGACCTAGAAACCCAAAATTCTAGTGCTATTGTGGACCTATGTTAAGGATTAACCTAATTCTACACAACCTAAAATCATCTAAGCAAAACTAATCTAAAATTCATCACAAAATTATGGAATAAATCCAGGGGGGAGCTAAAGTCCTAATATAACTATCCTAAAAAGAATGACCTAAAAATACTAAGGGAACTACCTAAACAAAATTCTACAAATTCATGTATCAACATAAAAGAATTAAAAAGCTCTTAAAGTGAAAAATACCCAAAAAATATCAAAAATGCATGAAATGCAAATATTTTTATTTGATAATTTCCTAGACATTAATATGAAATGGGAGCAAAAATTCCCACTTAAAAATCACTATTTTTCCATTTATTATGATTTTTCAAAGTTTGACATAAAATGGAGAAAATAAAATGAAAAAGACAAAACTTGGGTGCAGATAGTAACCAGATGCATTTCATTTCATCAATGGGCTAAAAATGGGGGTGTTAATAGTCATACGTGTTAGGCCCAATTAATCAGAAAAACAATTAATGAAATGAAAAGAAAAAAAAGAAAAAGAAGCGGTGCGAATAGAAATGATATGTAGTTCAAAATCAAGTGGGCCATGAAGATGGGGTGTGAGAAGCAATCCAGCCCAAAGTTCTTTTAATGAAACGCCGCGTTTCATCATACTCAGGGTTTCCCTCTTCAAATTGAAATTAAATCTTGGCCCTCAGATCCAATTCTCAGTCAAGAGTCAGCCCATAATCCAATGGCCACGCGCTTATCTTCTACCTCCAGCTATGGTTCCAAGGGAAGCCATGGAAATGCAGAGCACTAAGCTTCATCTTCCTCAAACACGAACCCCATCAATTCTTCATGGAAAATAGAAATTCAAAACCTTATCTTGTCCAGAATTTCATGCTGAACCTAACCATGATCTCAAAATCAACTGAATCATCCTAAATTCTCAAACCCGATCCAAGATCAAAGATATGCTCAATCCTCCATCTCAACCATTCTTGCAATTAACTACCTCAGATTAATCACCAACTCACACTGATTGAAATTAGCTATCTAATTCATGTTATGTATCATTATACTACGAGTTCTTGATCATCAAAGAAATGGTGTCCAATACTGAAACTTCATCAATTGCTCTCTAACTCTCCAAAATCCATCTCCTAATGGTCTCTAACATTTCTACACTAACAATTCTACCTAAAGATGCATAAATCATGGTGTAATGGAGAATTTGCAAACCTGGTATTTCTTGATCAACAGATGGTGAAAACCTCCACTTCAAGCCTTGAAATTCTTCAGAAAGTTTCCTTGGATGCTAATCTTGCTACTGTTTGCAAAAGCTTTGAGTGAGAGTGCTTGAATCTCAGAATTCGATTCTGACTTGCTACCTTGAAAATTCAATTGTAAATTCCTAAATTCACCATGGATTTGCCCTCAAATTGATTTGCACAGCTTCACTATCATCAATGGAGTGTGTTTAGATGGAAAGAATGCATGGAAATGGTTCAGAATAGGGAATTCACTTTCAACTTTCAATGGAAGCAATTGAAATGACCAACTCTCTCTTCTCTCAAATCTTACACCAACCTTGCATATGAGCAAGTTATACATGTTATATAGAGTGGTTTAGAATCATCTAGAACCATATAGAGCCTTCCCATGAGAAAATGGAAATCTCATGTCATGACATTATGAATTCACTTCTCCTTATGTGCTATCTCATGCCAAGCCTCTTGTAACCTTTGATTATGACTTGAAATTCTCCCCATATGAGATGTATGATGTGTTGAAATGCATAACTAACTTGTTCATTGAGTTTCTTTGAGTTTTGCTTTGGTGCCTTAAGATGCAAGCAAGCCATTTCCAAAGCAGCCCTATGATCTAAGCCTCAAATCAAAATTGTGGCTGAACCATTGTTTTTAGAATGTCTTTTAGAGTCAAAATGACCTATTATATGACATGGTTTGAATGTGTAACTTGGGGATTTCCAATTTTCAATTTCAACTTATTTAACTTATGCCTCCATTTTAGGCCATTTTTATCACTTTTTGATACAAGCCTTTTCAACATCTCATGACCTCCATACTAGCCTTAAAATATCATTATAAGAAAGTTTAATGTTGAAGATTTTTCCATTTGAAGCTTGTAAATAGGAGATATGGCCTTATGCTTGAAATGACCTATAACCTCCAAATGACCAAAATGCCCTTGACTTGTCAAAGCCATAAGTTGAGTTCTACAAATCCTATCAAGGACTTATAGTACTCTCTAGAAAGCTAAGAAGATGCTCTACAACATTCATGTTGACCAAGATTTCATAGGAATCATCCTACTAGGGAAAGAGTTGGATGCAAGTTGGGTAACTTTCAAGGACCCAGATTCACATACCTCAGATGACCTATAACTTGTCAAAGTCATAACTTGAGCTCTACAAATCCTATCAAGGACTTCTAGCACTCAAATTAAAGCTAAGAGCAAGCTCTACAACATTAATGTTGGGGGTAAGATGAGATGACAATCACATCTTGAGCTAAACTTCCTTGAAGATAGGGATCAAACTAGGGGATTTTACACTGTCAAGCCTTAGAAACCCTAGCTTAAAACTTCTCAAACTCCTCAATCATGATGAGTTGGTCTAGGAATCATCCTTATAGCATATCAATTCATCAATACATGATCACATGGCTCTTGCATTAGGTCTTAACCCTCTCTAAATCATCAGTTGACCTAGGGTTGACCCAGTCAAACCCTAATTCCACCACTCATGGTTGAATCTTCTGAATTCTTGTGCAATGACCTCTCTAGGCTTCATGATGGCTTTAAAGACATCTCATAAGCTTTCTCAAAGCTTCAAGTCCAACCTCATAGCCTCAGAATCATCTGAGGAGCTCCCACAACTCTCAAGTTATGAGGCACACAACCTTGGCTTCAACCAATCATTCTGAGAATCTCTTGAGTTCTCTGACAAAGATATCAACCTCTGAACACTTGAATAAATTTCTTGGCTAGCTTCAAAGTCTCATATGACTCTTTCTGGGTAATCATACCTCTTGATCCACTGCCCACATATCAATGAGAAGTAGATGATCATGCTAGGTAAGTAAATGTTGGTCAAATTTTGGGGTGCAACAGCTGCCCCTATCCAAACGGCTTGAACCTGACTGGGTGAGGAGCGAACGTCTCTCAGCCAATCGAGGTGCGAGACGGTTGAATACAAATAAACCCGGAAATTTGTCAACTGCTCAAGTACACGGTACTCTGATGGGAACGAATCTTCGAAAACTGAAATAATAGTTGCACGGCAACTAGCTGGAGAATTGGTCACACGGTAACTGGTAATGCCATCAGGCATCCAAAGAACTTGTCGGGCGTCAGCCGGACTTCAACCATCAGGTTGATCATGCCATCAGGCATTCAAAGAACTTGTTGGGCATCAGCCGGACTCCAACCATCAGGTTGAACATGCCATCAAGCATTCAAAGGAACTGCCGGGCATCAGCTGGACTTCAACCATCAGGTTGACCATGCCATCAGGCATTCCGCATTACTGTCGGGCATCAGCCGGACTTCAACCATCAGGTTGATCATGCCATCAAGCATTCCGCATTACTGTCGGGCATCAGTCGGACTTCAACCATCAGATTGATCATGCCATCAGGCATTCAAAGGAACTGTCGGGCATCAGCCGGACTTCACCCATTAGGTTGACCATGCCATCAGGCATTCTGCATTACTGTCGGGCATCAGCCAGACTTCATCAGCAAGTCGGGAATAGAATTCTTGGTCAATCATGAGCCAACTGGGAATATCTAAACCTCTGCCATCAGGCACTCCGCATCAGCTGAGAGAACTGCTTCATTAACACGATCAGACTTCAATCCTGGAGTCTTCAGGGGAGGTTTCAACTTCGCCGTTAGAAACCTGCTGGGGATGACGCATCGCCGCTGGGGATTCTGGAGAACTATCAAGTTACTCCGCTCCGGGGGTCCAGAAATCATTCTGGATGAATCAACTCTGCTGAGGACTTCAAGAATCATCTTGGACAAATAACTCCACCGGGGACCCTCAAGAATCATCTTGAACCGATACCCATTCTGGAGATTTCAGGAATCATCCTGTGCGAACACTTTGTTGGGGATTTCAGGAATCATCCTGGGCAACCTTTACTGGGGACTCTAAGCATCAACTTGAGCACTCAACTCTGGAGACTGCACTGGGTACTTAAGAATCATCTTAAGCAAACGGCCCTGCTGGGGAATTCAAGAATCATCTTGAACCGAAGACTTCGCTGGGGACTTCAAGAATCATCTTGAGCAAGCGGCCTCGTTGGGGAGAATGTCAGGAATCATCCTGAGCAATCGATTCAGCGGCGGAACACCTGCAAAACAAGAACGGTAACAACCTAGATCATGTTTATTATGTGTATGCTTCAGCAATGGCACAATGCTCCACACGGTGGAAATGCTATGCGTTTATGATAAATGCTATGCAATCATGCAAAATGATGTGATCCCGTCAGCAGAATAAATGTCGAAGGGGAAATCCTCCTGTCAAGGAGAAAGAACTACTCAGGTAGAGGAATCATCCTACTGAGGATAACAAGGTCACGCCAATCTCAATTGGACTCCGCAGGGGGCACAACTTCAGTTGACTGCTGCCGGGGAAACAACTTCAGTTGATTGCTGCAGGGGAATGAAGCTCTACGAGAACTTAGACCTGCTGAGGGAAAGCGATGTCAATCGCGGGAATGACTTGCGTGGCCTTCATGGCTACTTCTCTAGAGATAACGACTCTGTGGGGAATCTCAATTCCTTCGGGGAAAACCAATCATGGCTTGAGCAGCTTCCGAGGATTCGGCTCTCTTGGGGATCTGCAAACTCGGCTGAGGAAGGAGAAATCATTCTGCTTCGCTGGGGAGAGTACGACTCTGGTGGGAATCTCAATTCCGCTGGGGAAGAAGGAATCATCCGACTTCGGGGGAGAGTACGACTCCGGTGGGGAATTTTAATTCCGCTGGAGACTTCAGTCTGGACCATCCGTTGCTGCATACTTCGGCGTACGAATAGTTTCCTACGAAACCTGCACTTCTGACCCGGTGCTAGGGGATTAACACGCGCTTCGGCGGCTGACTCAGCTGAGGCGATGACGTTCCTTCGGGACGCATCTGGTTGGGGAGAGAATCATCTCTTCCTGGGGACACATATCAATGCTCACGATCTCGGGTTCAGACTCTGCGGGGAGAGGCTACTGAACTCTGCTGGAGAAGGAGGAATCATCCTGCTTCAGGGATGCGCACGACGCATTGTCTGGAATATGCTACGCCTGTAACAACACAAACAAACAGACAAGATACCCTTCTCAAAGGGACCTATCAAGGTTATTATCTCGTGACAATATTCAAGTAATTCATTGTTTCAACAATCAGTGGCCTAAGCCAGTAAGTTTATGTATGCGTATTTTATCAAAAACATCGGCGTTCTTTTTCGCAAACAAAACAGATAAATGCTAAACAGACAAACAGAATTGCTGAATGGTATGAATTTTATTGATAACGAACCCCTGAATGGGTAAAAATATTTTACAACAGATGCAAGCTCCTGGAATGAGGAAGCCGCGCAACAAATAAAACATAAATATACATCAGTATATACAAATGTCGGCAACGAGGCGTAGACGAACACCATGAGTTGATCCCTCTATGACCCACTCGACTTCGATACCTCTCTGATGCTTCAGCTTCAGAAGAGATTGATTCAGATAAACGGCCTTCAAGTCTTCCGAACCACTAAACAAAGAAAGTCCACACGCGGAACGCAGTCATTTGCTTTTTCAAATCCCTAACTTTTGCGTGAACCGCCCTTTGCGGGTTTTCAGTTCACCGGGATACCCTTTTTTGCCGAAGCCGCCCAGTGTAGGTTTTCGACTTCGCGGGTGTACATTTTTCAATTTATATCCCTAATTTTTGCATGAACCTTTTATTCTATTTTTGGTTCGCCGGGATGCCCCATTTTTGCCTGGACTCTCCTTTTTTGTCCAGCGGGTCGCTTTCAAGCAAAGTATTTTTTAACTGCGTCCACGTTCACCGGGGATGCAAAATATTCACCATCCATCGTGGATAACAACAAAGCTCCTCCCGAGAAGACCTTGCTGACGACGTACGGACCTTCGTAATTCGGAGTCCACTTGCCCCGGTGATCGGAGTGTGGAGGAAGAATCTTCTTCAGGACGAGATCACCCGTCTGAAAGCTTCTAGGACGTACCTTCTTATCATAAGCTTTCTTCATTCGGCTTTGGTACAGACGACCAAACGCAATCGATGCTAACCTCTTCTCGTCCATCAGGCTGAGTTGGTTCAGTTGGTTCATAATCCATTCTGCCTCGTCGAGTTTCACATCAACTAAAACTCGCAAAGAAGGGATCTCCACTTCTAACGGTAGGACAGCTTCCATCCCGTACACCAAGGAGAAATGAGTTGCCCCGGTTGATGTACGTACCGTCGTACGATAACCGTGCAATGCAAATGGCAGCATCTTGTGCCAATCTTTGTAGGTCACAACCATCTTCTGAACAATCTTCTTTATGTTCTTGTTGGCCACTTCAACGGCGCCATTCATCTTCGGCCGGTAAGGAGATGAGTTGTGGTGTTCAATCTTGAAGCTCTGGCACAGCTCCTTCATCATCTTGTTATTCAGATTCGAACCATTATCAGTAATGATCCGCTCGGGAATTCCGTAACGACAGATGATGTCCCTCTTTATGAATTTAGCCACCACCTGCTTGGTCACATTAGCATACGAGGCTGCCTCCACCCACTTGGTGAAGTAGTCGATAGCGACTAGAATGAAGCGATGACCGTTAGATGCAGTGGGCTCGATCTTGCCTATCATGTCGATGCCCCACATGGAGAACGGCCACGGGGAGGACATGACATTCAACGGGCACGGCGGCACATGAACTTTATCAGCATAAATCTGGCATTTATGACATCTCTTCGCGAATCAGAAGCAATCTGACTCCATCGTCAGCCAGTAGTATCCTGCTCTCAGGATATTTCTCGTCATAGCATGCCCGCCGGCGTGCGTACCAAATGTGCCCTCATGGACTTCTTCCATGAGCATACTCGCTTCTTTCTCATCTACACATCTGAGCAGCACGGGATCGTGGTTTCTTTTATACAACACTCCATCAGGGTTGAGATAAAAATTTCCAAACAGCCTCCTCAGAGTCTTCTTATCCTGGGTTGACGCACCCGCAGGATACTCCTTAGTCATGAGGAAAGTCTGGATGTCATGGAACCATGGCTTGCCGTCGGCGGCTTCCTCGATTGCAAAGACAAATGCAGGTCTATCAAGACGGGATAGTACAATTCTTGGGGCCTCATTCCAAAAATTGACTTTATACATTGAAGCCAACATGGCTAAGGCATCAGCCATTTGATTTTCCGCTCTGGGCACATGATGGAGTTCCACTCGATCAAAGAACGGAAGCATCCTTCTGGCATAATTCATGTACGGCACCAAATTTGATTGACGAGTCTCCCACTCCCCTTTAATTTGGTTGATCACAAGCGCCGAATCACCATATACGTCTAGATTCTTGATTCTCAAATCAATTGCCTCTTCTAGACCCATGATGCATGCTTCGTACTCCGCCTCATTATTGGTGATTGGAAACGTTAGTCTCGCAGTGAACGGGATATGGGATCTGTGGGGAGTCGTGATGATAGCCCCGATGCCACTTCCATAGGAATTAACCGCCCCATCGAATATCAATTCCCATTGGGATTTCCTATTTGGCCCCTCGTCGGGCAACGGCTCATCGCAATCCTTCGCTTTGAGAAACATAATATCCTCATCAGGGAATTCAAATTTCATCGGCTGGTAATCCTCGATCGGCTGTTCGGCAAGGTAATCAGACAATACACTTCCTTTGATGGCCTTCTGGGAAACGTACTGAATATCATATTCCGTTAACACCATTTGCCATCTGGCAATCCTGCCCGAAAGAGCCTTCTTCTCAAAGACGTACTTGATCGGATCCATCTTTGAAATTAGCATAGTGGTGTGATTGAGCATGTACTGTCGTAAACGTTTGGCAGCCCAGGCTAATGCACAACACGTCTTCTCCAGCATCGAGTAATGAGATTCACAGTCTGTGAACTTTTTACTCAAGTAGTAAATGGCATGCTCCTTTCTGCCCGTCTCGTCGTGCTGACCGAGAACACACCCCATACTATGCTTAACAACTGTCAAGCACGTGATTAAAGGTCGTCCAGCCACTGGGGGTATCAAGATTGGAGGTTCTTGAAGATACTGCTTTATCTTGTCGAATGCCTTCTGGTAATCTTCATTCCAGATAATCGCCTGATCTTTCTTTAAAAGCTTGAACATCGGTTCACACGTGGCCGTGAGCTGAGAAATAAACCTTGCAATGTAGTTTATTCTGCCCAAGAAACCACGAACTTCTTTTTCTATTTTTGGCGCTGGCATTTCTTGAATTGCTTTTATTTTCTCAGGATCTACCTCGATGCCTCTTTCACTCACAATAAACCCCAGTAACTTTCCGGACCGTACTCCGAAAGTACATTTGCTAGGATTCAGCCTCAACCTGAACTTCCTAAGCCTTTCAAAAAGCTTCAGCAAATTGACTAAATGTCCCTCCTCCGTTTGGGACTTCACAATCATGTCATCAACATAGACTTCAATCTCATGATGAATCATGTCATGAAACAAAGTTACCATTGCTCGCTGGTAAGTGGCCCCTGCGTTCTTTAGACCGATAGGCATTACCTTATAACAAAATGTTCCCCAGGGGGTGATAAACGTCGTTTTCTCCATGTCCTCCTGCGCCATCTTGATCTGATTGTAGCCGGAGAAGCCATCCATGAACAAAAACACGGAGAACTAGGCTGTGTTGTCGACCAACACATCGATATGAGGCAACGGGAAATCATCTTTAGGGCTCGCCCTATTCAAATCCCGATAATCGACGCACATTCGTACCTTACCGTCTTTCTTCGGTACAAGCACTATGTTGGCGACCCACGGAGGGTAAGTGGTGACCGCTAAGAAGCCAGCATCAAGCTGTTTCTGCACTTCTTCTTTGATCTTAACGGCCATATCTGGTCTCCTCCTCCTAAGCTTCTGCTTAACGGGAGGGCAATCTTCTCGCAGCGGCAAGTGGTGGACCACGATGTCCGTGTCAAGTCCGGGCGTATCTTCGTATGACCAAGAAAAGACGTCACTATACTCTCTTAGCATCTCGACCAATCTCTGCTTGACGTCACTTGCATTGTGGCCCCTATCCTGACATTTCTGACGAGCTCTTCAGAACCCAGATTCACGATCTCAATCTCCTCCTCATGAGGCAGAATAACTTTTTCCTCTTGTTTCAACAAGCGGGCCAACTCTTCAGGAAGGTCTTCGTCTTCATCAATCTCTTCTTCGGCTTGATAGATCGGGCAATCAAAGTCGAAGTGAGCCGTAGAAGGTCCAGAGTCGATGTCATATGTTATGTGAATCCTGCAATAACAAGGGTTAAGTTTAAAACAAGGATGTGCAGGTTAGCACAAACCCCATTGCCATTTTACTGTTTTTCAAAACAAATATAAAACAGGAATAACAGAGATCACAAAATTTGAATACGAAGAAAACGCCTTTGATTTATTAACAAAATGCATGTACATAATCCAACAAGGCCCTGACAATAAAACCGCTATGCCCCGGGTATGACATAGGGTTGTACAATGATTGGAAAAAGTAAATCATTACTCTTCACTTGTCATCTGGATGATATTCTTGATGGTCCAATTGGTGAGGCCCTCGCCTGGCTTGCTTGGCTGAATCCAAGAGTCGAGGTCACAATCGCTATCCCCGCTGTCTTCAGACACCGCGTTGATGCTTTCGAAGATCACTCTGCCACTGGTAAATTGGATCGGCCCTTTACCTTGAGACGCACTGCTAGACGAAGAAGAAGAAGCTTCAGCTCCAGGAGAATATCCCAACCCATACTTATCCTGCTTGTTAGGTATCTCCAAAATTCACCCCCAGCCTGGGGTAGATCCAGCTTGGACAACGGCCCGAGCTTCTTTGAACGAGGAGAGATTCATCTCTGGCTTCTCTGTGACTACAGGAGCTACTTCTTTCACCTTGACAGCTTCGAACGCTTGGCAAAGAGTCTCATGGATTTCGCCATCCATTTCCACACACTTAAAGGAATGGCTCACCATTATGTCTTCCTCGCCACACACGGTTACTATGCTTCCCCCGACAGCATATTTGAACTTTTGGTGCAACGTGGAGGTCACGGCACCAGCAGCATGGATCCATGGTCGGCCCAAGAGACAACTGTAGGCAGGCATGATGTCCATAATATAAAAGACCGCGTCGAACGTTTCCAGACCGACTTGGATCGGCAGGGTCACCTCCCCGAAAACGTGGCGTTTAGTTCCGTCGAACGCCTTCACAACCAGATCACTGGGTGTGCAGAGCACTCCACGAGTGTCCAACTTCATTAACGCCTTCTTCGGAAGGACTTTAAGTGACGAACCCGTGTCCACCAGCACGCGCGACATGATTGTGCCCCTACACTCTATCGAGATGTGCAGGGCGCTGTTGTGATTCCTCCCTTTTGGTGTCAGCTCCAAGTCTGTGAACCCTAGCCCATTGCCAGCATTTACATGGGCTACAACCTCTTCTAGCTGATTCACCGATATTTCTTGCGGTACGTAAGCGGCGTTCAACACCTTCAGCAGCGCGTTGCGGTGTGCTTCAGAACACAGCAACAAGTTTAGAATGGAGATCTTCGAGGGCGTCTGATGGAGATGGTCTACAATCTTGTAGTCGCTCTTTTTGATCAACCGCATAAACTCCTCGGCATCTTTGACAAGCAAATCTTTTTCTACCCCACACGGGACTTCTTCGATGGCTTTGCTTTTACCCTTATCGGCCGCATCAGCTCTAACCGCTTTATCCGCCACAACCTCTAGTGGTGCAAACACTCTTCCGCTGTGAGTAATGCCACTAATTCCTGTGAGGTTCTCCACAGTCGATCCATATGGTTCCAGCTCCAATTTCTGTCCGTTGCAATAGACTTCAGCCCCATAATGCCACGGAACGGCGTTAGTGCTCTCGAAGGGTATCGGCCCAGCTTTGGTAATAGTAATTGTAGGCGGTCTGGGCACAGAAATACTTATTGGCCGGCGAGGGATGGTGATGGTGGCGACTTCATCGGCCTGCTTCAGCACTACCTCTCCTGATCTGCCTTCAGCCCTCCGGCTAAACTGCAGAATCCCCTCAGTCATCAGACATTGAATTCCTTCTACCAACTGCTCACATCCATCAGAATATGTGGCACAGTCCATGCATAACTCTCCGCATCCTGGAAAGAACCCTCTTTTCAGCAACTTAGCTTTAATGAAGCTAAGCAGCGTCTTCAGCTCTTTGACGTCGGTCAACAGATCTGCGCTCTCTTCCTCGGTAATTGCGTTCACTCCGCCTCCCCTATGATTTGACATAGGATTCTTCGTGACATTGGGCACATTATCGGAGAAGTTGATGATCTTGGCATCCACCAAGTCCTGCACCTTGTGCTTGAAGGCTTTGCAGTTCTCGATTGTGTGGCCTGGTGCCCCTGAATGAAAATCGCAAGTGGCATTGGCGTCGTACCCTGGTGGAGGTGCCCCTGTCAAGGGAGCCATCGTCCTCTTCTGGACCAACTGAAGTTGAAGCAAAGTCTGCAAGAGTTGTGCGTATGACATGGGCGGTGCTTCGAAGTGACGGTTTGCCAAAGATGCCCGATTCTGGTATTTTCTATATCCCTGTTGATTCGGTTGTTGCTGCTGCTGCTGCAGAGCTGCCGGGATATTTATACTGGCTACCTGCTGCTGAGGGCCTTTGCCCTTCCTTCGAGCATTGGTCACAGCGCTCGCTTCTCCTTCTCGCCTTTTACCGGCATAGGGTTTCTTTCCACCTCCTCCAGCTGAGGATGACTCACCTTGAATTTTCTCGATCTTGATCCCATTCTCGACGTGCTCACCCATGATAATAAGAGCCGAGAACGTCCCAGACATACCGCTGACTAACTTTTCATAGTAAACCCCCGGGAGGGTGGCAACAAACATCTGCACGAGCTCTCGTTCAACCATCGGCGGCTGAACCCGAGCTGCCAACTCACGCCACCGCTGGGCGTACTCCTTAAATCCTTCATTATTCCTCTGCGACAGGTTCTGCAGCTGGACTCGGTTTGGGGCCAAGTCGCTATTGTACTGGTAATGGTGCACAAACGCTTCAGCGAGATCCTTCCATGTGCGCACACTAGTGGGCTCCAGACCCATGTACCACTCGAGGGATGGCCCGGAAAGACTGTCTTGGAAGAAGTGCATCAGCACCTTCTCGTCTTCGGAATAAGCATACATCTTCCTGTAATACGATCTCAGGTGGACACGAGGGCAAGTGGTGCCCTTATATTTTTCAAATTCAGGTACCCTGAACTTAGGAGGTACCTTGAAATCAGCTATTAATCCCAGCTTGGACATATCAACGCCCAAAGTATTCTGATTCTCGATATCTCTCATTTTATCTTCAAGTGCCTTGAATCTGAGCCACGCTTCAGCATTCAGCTCCCCTTCAGCACCTCTTTAAGAGAACACATCATCCTGATGATCCTCAAGCCATGGCTGAGGCACCAACAGGTTCCCGACGCCTGCATTGTCGTTGCCCGACCCAATATTGACATTAGCTCCTAGACTCCCATTACCGACGCCCGTCGTATTGAGTCCGATGTTGGCCATCATATTGCCATTAGCACTGCCGTTGCCTCCGGCCACGGGGACACCATTCTGCGGAGTTTCAACTGGTGGAGGAGTAGGCACGGTCCCACCGTGGAGCATGCCGTTGCTATCAACCCTGGAGATCAAAGGCTGAACCAAAGTCCTGAGCTGGTCCTGGCCATTGGCGACCACTTGCATGAGCTCCATGAAGCGATCCATCCTTTCGCGGAGCTCCTGAACATCAGTTTGCACTTGATCCATGATCCTGGTCTGATTAGCTCTAGTCGGATAACGGTGAATTAGTCTCTGATCAATCCTGGAACCACCGGGAACAACCTGGGACAACCTGTAAACCTGAAAAACCTGTTAACGCAAAAGGGTTAGGAAAAACAACAAAAATGCTCATCATGCAAATGCTTCATGCAGATGCATGCGTGTGTCTGTGTGTTAGGGAGATCTCCCCCGATCCTAGTGCCTGAGTGCCAGTGCTGATAATAATAAGAAGGAGAAGTCCAGGTCCAAACATGGAAATAACCATTTCATATATAAAGAAAGCCTATCAAGGCGGTACATAGCATCAGCGAGTACAAGGTGAATCAACAGCGTGACCTCAGCCAACAAGCCTGGTGATGGTCAGCGTACAACAATGATCAAAACAAAAGGAATACAAATAGTCAAGTACGGCCACGGGCGCGATACTCTTCTAACAACTCCTTCGCCTCTGGATGATCTGGCAGAGTGAGCAACCCATCGACGAGTAACTCCCTTTGAGATCTGTAGCATCAGCTTATCCTCCCGCTCTTTCCTGGTGGCCAGGGAAGCCTTCCAGTGCTGGTTGAACTTAGATATCCTCCGATATGCTTTGTCCAAGTGCTGCTTCTTCGTAGCCAGTACGTCGTTGACAGCTTTGAAGTCTTGACCCATGCGTTCATGCTCGGCTATCTGCTTAGTTAGGTCTGTACCTAGCTGGTTCACCAACTCTGTCTGCCTTTTGAAAGAATGAACGACTTCGTTCCTCTCGCTTCGGAGCTAAGCTAATTTCTTCTCCAGTTCTTCGTTCGCCCGCTTCAATTCATCCCGCTCAGCTAACACCTGATTATGCTGCTGGATAGGCACAGTAGTAGGCTCTTCAATCATTGGAGGGCTTCCTGGCCTGGCATGAGGAAACGACATCCCTGTAGCATCTGCTCTGGCTCTGATCCAAGTCACGTACGGAGGGTAGGCTTGATTGTTGCTTTTTCCCAGCAAAGGCTTTCCTCACTTACTGATACCATTCCACGCGTGCTGAAGCTTGGACAACAGATCCCCCTCTAGAAGACCAGTGAGGTACAGAGATTCTTGTACCTCTTAATCCTTCGGCGGAGTTCTCAAAGCATACGTGAACTATCGAACCAGCAACGATGGATTGTAGTTTATACAGCCCTTCCTGCCTACCAAAGGCACATTTGGAAACACGCTGCAACTGAAGATCACCTCAGTACCCAACCTATCTCTGTCGAACCAGTCAATATCCTCTGCAGATAAACTCATCAGACGCTCAGGCCACTCAGCTGTGGCTGCAGACGAGACAAAAGGACCCCTCTTGGGCAGATGACTATCAATCCATTTATAAAGTAAGGGTACGCAACACAAGACGTTCTTACCCCTCCTGTTCTTGTTTTTGTAGTGGACTGAGTGATAGACATCTCCTATCAAGGTAGGGACTGGATTCCCTGAAGCAAAGATGTGAAACGCATCAAAGTATACAAAATCGGGCATATTGGGGAACAAAATAATGCCATATATGCACAGAGCGAGGATGGCATTGAACGCGACCCAACATCCGTTCTTGGCACACTGCTGAGCCTTACCCACTAGAAACTGCAAGGAGAACCCCGGAACCTTGTTCCAACTAGTCAACACCAACTCGGAGGCGTCCAGATGAAGTGAAGGAGCTAAACCAGCCAGATCAGGCTCAGCCTCCATGTGAACAAAAGGCATCTGCCTCCTGATAGGCACCCCTAGAAAATCAGCATACTCTTCCAGCGTGGGCGCGAGAACAAAATCCTGGAAAGTGAAACATCTCAGCGGAGGGTCGTAGAACTGCAGCAGAGCGTGCAACCCATTCAACTCGAACACAGAAAGTTTATGAACCAAACTGAGCAACCTGCCGTAAGATTTTCTGAACTCATCCCTCACAGAATCATCTACTAAAGCTATCAAACCAGTCAACTTAACCACATCAGGGGCAGGGAACTTGTAAGCCACGGTCTTCCTCAGAGAACCCATAACAATACAATAGGAGGCAAGAAATCCTGGATCGGGGAAAACGGTACCTGCAACACAGACACACGTTAATGAAATGCAAATGAATATGCAAACTAATGCAAAATGCAATCATGCAATAGGAGACCAAGGCAACTGCTGTGGAGATTCTGTATCAACAAAACCATAATCTTGCTCTATTAAGAACAACCACTGCATCTGATAAGAAGAAAACCCTGGTATCGAACCACAAATCTGCTCTGCCAAGAACCACCATCTGATAGGGCCATATACATAGGATCATAATTCTGCTCTGTCAAGAACAAATGTCTGATAATAAGGACCTCTGGTGTAGGATCAAGAAATATCTACTGATGAGGTCTTCAGACCCCAATCAAAAAATCTGCTATATTAAGAACCACCATCTGATGATGAGATCTTCAGACCCCAATCAAAAATCTGCTCTATCAAGAACAAACAACATCTGATGATAAGATCCTCTGATCAAAACCTACTCTGTCAAGAACAAATACACATCTGATGATAAGATCCTCTGATCAAAACCTGCTCTGTCAAGAACAGACAAATCTGCAACTGAGAAACCCCGGTACCAACAAAACTGATTCACTGTCAAGAAAATCAGGGGGTCTGAAGGTCAAGGTTTCCTGTAATAAACCCAACCCCGCTCACAGGTATGGACCTAAACTGACTCAAACTCGACATCCTATGCGTTCATCAGCGTCACAAACATTCAAGAGGGGTGATACGATACCCAGAAGGTGTGGCATCACCAGCTCATGAAGCGGCCTCACTCGGCTGAATCACAAATGATCGGTCCCCATAGTCGACAATCCACCAAACCAGCAACCGTCTCAACCCAAAGGGTTGAAAGAGAAGCCAACCGGGAGAACCTCATATGAGCGTGGATTTCATGAGTCACTAGTGCCTGCAAAGCAAGCACGCGCCCACTAATTTCCACAACTAATGCTATGGTGCACTCAAGCCTGGGTCTGGCTTCTCACTCATCAGAATGCCCCTTCCCACAACAGCATGAATAATCATATCGTACAGAAAATAAAATGCGGGAAATAAAGTGCGAGAAGTAAAATGCGATAAATAAACGCAACCCCACAAGTAATCATACAAGCGCTAGGATTGACTCTCGCAGGGAACCGTTGGAGTCCCCAGCAGAGTCGCCAGCTGTCGCTTGCGCGAAAATAAGGTGCCGACACAACAGAAGAGTCGCCACCTTTCGTTATTTATCCCTCAGAGCGGGAAAGGAAACAATCGGAAAAACCTGACAAAAAAGGGTAAGACAAGGTCGTCGCAACCATTGTCTGGGTTCGGGAGTCGGTTACGCAAGGGGAAGGTATTAGCACCCCTCACGTCCGTCGTACTCGACGGGATCCACGATTGTTGTGTTTACTTGGACGGGTTGGTTTTATCTATCTACCTATCAAGGCTGGCTTAAAAAGAAAAAGAAAAAATGACTCGGCAAAACGTCGCACTTTATGCCTACGTATTCTCATCAGAGAACGAGAAATCAGAGTCAACGTAGTTCGACCTACGACGGGTTATGGGGGAAGGTAGCTCGCCAATACATCAGTTCAGGACACTACGGTTTATTTCCTGTCTTTTACGAAAGAAGTGTTTTTTTTTATTGTGTTTGCAATTTCAATCGCACTAGAGACTATGACCTGAGAGTGAATGCGTCGCATGTCACCCAAAGGGTACCATACTAACATCCAGACTGTGGAAAAAAAACTCTCCCACAATCCTTTCTCAGATAGCTTAAGGCTCGTAACGTACGAAAGAAATCACTCATGATTACTGTATCTTAAACTGTTCTGAGATGAGAAAAGAACAGGCCCAACTAGGAGGGAGACTATCAAGTCCTACTGTTGTCATGCCATGGATTCATCCTGTGGTTGAGGTTTGAACAGGGAACTCCTAGAAGTTGTCATGCATAGGTTTCAACCTAAAGTTTTATCATCAATTCCTTATCAAAGGAAATGAGAGTCCTAAGGGGTCATGTCAATGATACACCAAAACAGACAAAGCATCAGCTTAACAGTAAAATGCATGCAATGCAAGTGAGGGAGGAAATGTGTGAGGGGCTTCAGCCTCCACAAGCTCATCTCAACCTCAAGCCAGAATGGATAACAGTAATCATACTGAAAGATAAAACAACATGGTATCAAGCAATATACAGTAAACTGCAATCATATAGAAGAAATGAAATGAAATACCATCAGGCAAACAAACCACATGGGCAAGGGAGTTGGGCTCTACCGAATACCCGTAAGCAAAGCCACACAGTAACAATACAAGCAGAGGGAGCAACTCAACCTCTAGTGCAATCATGCTCCTAGATTCTACCTATTCTAGATATGAACTTATTCTAATGCATCAAGCAAGTCAAACAAAACATGTCAATACAGTAAAAGAAAAAGAAGAAAGCAGATCAACTCCTCTCTCAACTTCAAGCTTCAGCTCTTCCAACAGCAATTCAGTCTTCAAACTTCCATCACCCTTGACAAATATCAATTTGCTTTTCCAGGTTTCAACCCTTCAACATAATTCTCAACTTATCTTCTCTGAGCTTCAGCTTCTTGATCAGCTCCACCTTCAGGCTTCACTATCAATCATAAGTATCAACTTGGTCTCCATGCTCTTCAAGCTTCAGCTGGAATGGCAATGCTCAAGGATTCATCCTCTTCCATACTCTTAAATGGAGTCTTCATCTTCAAACTCAAGCTCAACACCTCTCAAGATAATCAAACCAGAGGAAATCACTTACTGGATAAGCTGGGGGATATTGAACTGCTTATTGACCACCAAAGGTGACCTATAAGGGCTCAACATCAAAGGAATGGTTCCCTCAGAAGTTCTACTTCCTAGGTACAATCACTTATCCCTCCAAAGGAGAGAGGTGTATACCATGGAAGGACTTTGAATCATAGGGAGGAATGGAGGTGAAAGATACCATCCATGTTTAAGAAAGAAGTTATCTAAGTCTAAACTCTTCCTAATCCCTAACCCTAAAACAATCAACACAACAAACAAGATCAAGCTCTCAAGCTCCTCAATGCTCCTCAATGCTCCTACTATGCTCCTTAGTACTCCTCCAAGCAACACCAAGCTCTCCAAGCCCACAAAGCAAAGCCAACAAAAATACAAGCCCACAAGGGCAACACAAACAATCATCAACTACAAAAATCATCTAAAAATAGTATACTACTATATTAAAACCTAATATAATTTCTAAGGGATCCTACATACCTACCCTTAATACCCTTATATGCCCCAATACCTATCTTGACCTAGAAATCCAAAATTCTAATGTTATTATGGACCTATGTTAAGGATTAACCTAGTTCTATACAACCTAATGTCATCTAAGCAAAACTAACCTAAAATTCATCAAAAAATTATGGAATAAATCCAGGGGGAATATAAAGCTTATATCTAACTATCCTAAAAAGAATGGCCTAAAAATGTTAAGGGAACTACGTAAACAAAATTCTACAAATTCATGTATCAACATAAAAGAAATAAAATGCAATAAAAGTAGAAAATACACAAAAAATATTAAAAATGCATGAAATGAAAATATTTTTATTTGATAATTTTCTGGACATTAATATGAAATGGGATCAAAAATTCCCATTAAAAAATCATTATTTTTCCATTTATTATGATTTGATGAGGTGCAGAAAATGAAATGATGAGGTGCAGAAAGTAAACATATCCAGTTCAATACGCGCATGGGCCTAGAATGGGGGGTTCAGAAAGTAAACGCACTACGCCCATAATCCACTCAGAAAATCAATTAATAAAGCATAAAGAAAATGAAAAGAGAACGGTGCAAATAGCCATGATTTTCAGTTAAAAACGAATTGGGCCATGGAAAGGGGGTGTGGACATCAAAAGATCACTTAAGCCCAAGCCAGGACTTAAGTGATACGCTGCGTTTTGCCTTGTTCAAACCTCTTCACAAACTGAAATGTGTGGATGGCCGTTAGATCAAGATTCCAGTCAAAAGTCTCCTCTGATCCTAGGGTCACAACATCGTCTTCTCCAATTTCAAATTTCTGGAGGGAGACCTCCATTAAAACAGAGCTCAAGAACACCAATTCTCCCCAATCGTGAATCCTCATATCTCCATCAAAACTCAAAGTTTAAAACCCTAACATGCTCCACTTTTCATGTTGAACACAATCATAATCTCTAATTCCATTGAATCTCACTCAAACTTAAAACACGAATCAAACCTCAAATTATGCTTGAACATCAAAACTCAAGATTCTTGAAATTGTTTACACTAAAATGTTCACCTCCTATCACTGATCAACCTCCACTAAAGAACTAAGATTATTACTCAAGATTCAAGGAGTTCTTGGTCCAAAGAGAAATCTTGCCCTTGCAAAAATCATCATCAAATCTCTTCAAATTCTCCAGAAATGATCTCCTAGTTATGTCTCATTATACCACGAGTTCTTGATCATCAAAGAAATGGTGTCCAATACTGAAACTTCATCAATTGCTCTCTAACTCTCCAAAATCCATCTCTTAATGGTCTCTAACATTTCTACACTAACAATTCTACCTAAAGATGCATAAATCATGGTGTAATGGAGAATTTGAAAACCTGGTATTTCTTGATCAACAGATGGTGAAAACCTCCACTTCAAGCCTTGAAATTCTTCAGAAAGTTTCCTTGGATGCTAATCTTGCTACTGTTTGCAAAAGCTTTGAGTGAGAGTGCTTGAATCTCAGAATTCGATTCTGACTTGCTACCTTGAAAATTCAATTGTCAATTCCTCAATTCGCCATGAATTTGCCCTCAAATTGATTTGCACAGCTTCACTATCATCAATGGAGTGTGTTTAGATGGAAAGAATGAATGGAAATGGTTCAGAATAGGGAATTTGCTTTCAACTTCCAATGGAAGCAATTGAAATGACCAACTCTCTCTTCTCTCAAATCTTACACCAACCTTGCATCTGAGCAAGTTATACATGTTATATAGAGTGGTTTAGAATCATCTAGAACCATCTAGAGCCTTCCCATGAGAAAATGGAAATCTCATGTCATGACATTATGAATTCACTTCTCCTTATGTGCTATCTCATGCAAAGCCTCTTGTAACCTTTGATTCTGACTTGAAATTCTCCCCATATGAGATGTATGATGTGTTGAAATGCATAACTAACTTGTTCATTGAGTTTCTTTGAGTTTTGCTTTGGTGCCTTAAGATGCAAGCAAGCCATTTCCAAAGCAGCCCTATGATCTAGGCCTCAAATCAAAATTGTGACTGAACCATTGTTTTTAGAATGTCTTTTAGAGTCAAAATGACCTATTATATGACATGGTTTGGATGTGTAACTTGGGATTTCCAATTTTCAATTTCAACTTATTTAACTTATGCCTCCATTTTAGGCCATTTTTATCACTTTTTGATACAAGCCTTTTCAGCATCTCATGACCTCCCTACTAGCCTTAAAACGTCATTCTAAGCAAGTTCGATGTTGAATATTTTTCCATTTGAAGCTTGGAAATAGGAGATATGGCCTTATGCTTGAAATGACCTATAACCTCCAAATGACCAAAATGCCCTTGACTTGTCAAAGCCATAACTTGAGTTCTACAAATCCTATAAAGGACTTCTAGTACTATCTAGAAAGCTAAGAAGATTCTATACAACATTCATGTTGACCAATATTTCATAGGAATCATCCTACTAGGGCAAAGGTTGGATGCAAGTTGGGTAACTTTCAAGGACCCAGATTCACATACCTCAGATGACCTGTAACTTGTCAAAGTCATAACTTGAGCTCTACAAATCCTATCAAGGACTTCTAGCACTCAAATTAAAGCTAAGAGCAAGCTCTACAACATTCATGTTGGGGGGAAGATGAGATGACAATCACATCTTGAGCTAAACTGCCTTGAAGATAGGGATCAAACTAGGGGATTTTACACTGTCAAGCCTTAGAAACCCTAGCTTAAAACTTCTCAAACTCCTCAATCATGATGAGTTGGTCTAGGAATCATCCTTATAGCATCTCAATGCATCAATCCATGATCACATGGCTCTTGGATTAGGTCTCAACCCTCTCCAAATCATCACATGACCTAGGGTTGACCCAGTCAAACCCTAATTCCACCACTCATGGCTGAATCTTCTGAATTCTTGTGCAATGACCTCTCTAGGCCTCATGATGGCTTTCAAGACATCTCATAAGCTTTCTCAAAGCTTCAAGTCCAACCTCATAGCCTCAAAATCATCTGAGGAGCTCCCACAACTCTCAAGTTATGAGACACACAACCTTGGCTTCAAACAATCATTCTAAAATCTCTTGAGTTCTCTGACAAAGATATCAACCTCTGAACACTTGAATAACTTTCTTGGCTAGCTTCAAAGTCTCATATGACTCTTGCTGGGTAATCATACCTCTTGATCCACTGCCCACATATCAATGAGAAGCAGATGATCATGCTAGGTAAATAAATGTTGGTCAAATTTTGGGGTGCAACAATCTGGCCTTGTTTGAGCACAAATGAATTAATATTGAATTTTTCACTTAAATACCTTTAAATCCTTTATTTTGCCAAATTTCTTAAACCAAGTCTCACCCTAAGCCAAATTATTCGTCACGAGGACATGGTTGACCTGAAAACATCAATTTGAGCAAGTTTTGTGTTGGACAAAACTTCATTTGAAGCTTGCAAGATGGAGAAAATGACCTATAATGCCAAATGACCTATAATCTTACTTTCCCAAAATACCCCTAACTTGTAAACCTCATAACTTGAGTTCTACAAATTATATGGAAGACTTATAGTTCAATTTGGAAAGATAAGATCAAGACCTACAACTTTCATGTTGGCCAAAAGTTCAGTAGAAACACCCAGCTAGGTCAAAGGTTCCTTGGAAGTTGGTGAACTTTCATAGACAAATTTCACATTCATCTAATGACCTGTAACTTGTCTGGACCATAACTTGAGTTCTATAAATCCAATGGAGGACTTCTAGTACTCAAATTAAAGCTAAGAGCATGCTATACATGTTTCATGTTGACCAAAAGTGGAGATGAAACTTGCATCTTGAGATAAGTGGTCTTGGAGTTAGGCACTAAATAGGGGATTTTACCCTGAGAACCCTAATTTAGCAACTCCTCACACTGTGAACTCTTCTTGAATTGATCTTGGAATATCACATCATGTATCTCTACACAACTATCCATGATTACAAAGACTTATAAATGAGCTTTGATCCTCTTCAATTGCATAATTGACTTAGGGTTACTTAGGTGAAAACCCTAATTGCAACACCCTCAACTATGGCTCTTCACACTTGGCATAAAGACTTGTCTGAGCTCCCTCATGACCCTCAAGGCATTCTATGAGCTCTATCCACACCCTCTCTCCTTGATCAAGGCTCCACACCCACTGATGGTCTTCAATTGTTCCTCAGATTAGGAGATTAACCACATACAAACAACCAAACTTCTCAAGAGCACAACCCTCTTCCTGATGACTATGGTGACCTTTCAAGCTTGAATAAGACCTCTAGATAGGCTCCTCTAGATATAAACCACACTTGATCCCCTGCATAAATGAACAATGCTATGCTATGCAAATGTTAGATTAATGATATGCCAATGCAATGAAACATAATCCAAGTAAGAAAAGGTTAGGCAAATTTTGGGGTGAAACAAATACCCATAGGGTAAGAAAATCCTGTTAGGAGTCAGTTTCGACGCGATCTTTACCGAAGTATGCTTTCAAAACAAATCTGCTTCAATTAGGACTTTTGACGGTGGTAACATGGCCAGGTTCACGGTTTGAAAGAAAGGATATAAGGTTCAAAGTTCTGTTTAACCCACCCACTCTCGTTGATGTTCTCCAATCCTATATTCAGCTAATTCGACTCAATCGCTTACCTCTCAAAGGTTGAATGATAGGAGTGATGGTTCAGGAAACCACAAGTTTTTTGGAGTGGCAATCACTCGCTTCTCGTCTTTTGTGTCTAGAATCAGACGACTTGTTCTCTGTCATTTTTTCAATTCCCTATTTTTGCCTGGACTGACTCTTTTGAGTATCTTTTTGATTTTTTCGATGTCCAACGGGATGCCCTAAGTTTTGCCTAAGCCACTTGTTTTCAAGTTATCGACTTAGCGAGCTTCTTTTTTCTTTTCTTCTGTTTTTTTCTCTCTTTTTTTAGAACAAATCATATGACACCATCTTGTCTGACATGTTGAAGGGATTGTGACTGTCTCACTCCTTGGTAGGCGAGGGATAACGACTATGGTTTTTTAGGTACGACCTCTACAGGTGTGATTGATCCTCAAAACGGGAACACTCCTTCTGCAATTTCGGATGTTCGGTCGAATTAACTGACACCTACCCTACCCCAGGTTAAGATTGAGGGTTTTCGTTTTCAGAAAGAAACTCCTACAACTAGGCTCAAAGGGGTTTACAAGAGATTATCATCCTTATATCTCTGGTGTTTAGTAATTTGAAACAATGCATGTACATCATCAGTAGAGGTTTTATTCAAAATCATACAATCGGAAGCTTTCGTCTTTAAACTTTGTCATCCTCCCTCAAAGAATTTCGCTTAAACAAGCGTTTGACGTCAATGAAAAAGTATTGAGTGAACACGAATGGATTTAATCAAAACATGCATATTCATTTCATTATCATTATTAATTGAAAACAGACAAGTTTAAAGATAAATTTTGCACTTAAACAGAAAAGAAACTACAAATGCAAAGAAATGACATGATAAAAAGATTTCCAGCTTCGAGGAACTGGGCTCTCCCATCTTGATTTGCTGCTGAGCCAGCCACCTTCAGAATTGCTTGTCGAAGTCAGTCTGATACTCTTCTAAACCCACATGACTGGATGAAGGAAGATTGTTGATCTGAATACCCTAAGGCGTGATTGAGAACATGTTGGAGTCAAGCAATGTCTGAATTTTACTCTTAAGCACCTTGCAGTCTTCGGTTGAATGCCCCTATGCCCCAGTATGGTACTCACAGCGGGCGTTGACATCAAAACCTGGCGGATACAGCGGAATCTCTGGATTAATCCTCTTTGGCACTATCAAACCACCTCTGATCAAGTCTGGCAGCATCTGACTTTATGATATCGGCAACTAACTGAAGTGCCTCTCTGGCTTCCATGGTCTTCGTCGAGCGTGCTGATGTGGCTGACGATGGTATGATTGTTGACTCTGAAGAGAAGGATATCTGATACACATACCCAACACGTTGCTGACTCTGAACACTCGAAGTATCTGAAAACTGTATCTGAGGTATCGGAGATCCCTGGATGTAATTACTTTCTTTCTCCCATTCTTCTTGAGAGCTGACAACTGATTCACTTTCAAAAACTGCGGTATTTGAGATGTCTCGAATCTTTCCATTCTTGAGTCCACTCTTAATACGTTCACCCCTTATTATCAAGTCAGAAAAGTTTGATGCCCCACTACCAACCATCTTATCAAAGTAATGGCCTTGAAAAGTACCCATGAACAGGTCAACCAATTCTCTGTCCAGAAGTGGTTGTTGAACACGAGCAGCAAACTCTCTCCATCTCTGAACATAAGCTCTAAAAGATTCATTGTCCACCTGAGATAATTCTTGCAACTGCATACGGCTAGGATCCATGTCAATATTGTAGTTGTACTGCTTCACAAAGGCATTGGCTAAATCTGACCATGATTAGATGCAACCACTTTCCAACTGCATGTACCAACTCAACGATGCTCCATTCAAACTGTCTTGGAAATAGTGAATCATAAGCTTGTCATTGTGGACATGTGAGGTCATTCTTCTACAGAACATCACCAAATGCTGCTTCGGACAACTATCTCCTTTAAACTTCTCAAAATTTGGCATCTTAAACTTCAGAGGCATCACAAGACCTGGCACCAAACACATGCTCGAAGCATTCAAATTGAGAGTATCCTGGCCCATCAGGGTATCAAGCTTTTCCTCCAACAGACGACATCTTCTCATAAATTCAATAGTCTGTGAGTTCTTTGGATTAATCTTCGGAATAGCCCTTTGAGAATATGGTATAGGGAAAGTGAAGCTCTGATAGTCTGAGTCCTTGAGAGAAGATGAATCTCTATCTCGGACAATAGTATGCTCTTGATCTCCAACAGGAATATTCATGTGTCGACCTTGATCAAAATTATTCACTGGAGTCCTCTGAATATTGGTCTCTCCTCTAGTCATAGCTGTCATGGCTTCCATGAGCTGATCCAACTGATTCTTCATCAATTCACACTCTGTCCTTGTAAGAACCAAGTTCTGCTCTCCTGAGTTCATGATCCTTCTAGAAGCTAATTCAAGTCCAATGCGAGTGTCAGGAAATTAACTGTGGGTTGGACAAAAGATGGGGTAAGCTCTCTGGTCCGGCTGAGGATGGAAATGCAAACATGAGATGCAAATGCAATGCAATGCAAAATGCTAATGGAACAAACAAAGGATCAAAGCTTCCACAAAGATCTGAATAACTGTTGTACTGCTGACTGGATAAGTTCAAAAGTCCGCTCTTAAGAGAAAACCAGAATACCGGGTTGGTTGAAAGTCAAGGTTTCCTGCATAACCCAATCCCTCTCACAGGTATGAACCTAATCTTTGATAAGGTTTGGCATCCTATGCGGTAGTCAGCGTCACAGACTTTCGAGAAACGATGATATGTTCACCATCTCTGGTTTGGCATCATAGTCTAATAAAGCGACCTAACTTAGCTGACTCCCAAGTGATCGGTCTCCAGAGTCGACAGTTTCCAGATCCAACATCTCTGTCCTGACCTGCAGGATGAGATGTCTTCAAAGAAAACCTCGTTTGAACGCGAATTTCGTGAGGACTAGTGCATGTCTCCATACAGGTCCTCACTACTCTCCACTCTAATGCTATGTGTGTACTCAAGCCTGGGTTTTGGTTTATCTCTCAAAGGAACAACCACCCAACAGCACAACAACAACAGTATAATAATAAAGTGCAGGAAATGTAAATATAGCAATATACAAATATACAACACACAAATATACAGATAGGCACACCCACAAACAAAAATGGACAAACGATAGGATTGACTCGCCTAGGGGATGGGAGATTTCCCCAGCAGAGTCGCCAGCTGTTGCATCGCTGCGAAAGAGGGGCCGAAAAAAACATAAGACTTGCCACCGTTTGTTATTTATCCCAAAAGAGGGAAAGGAAACGATCAGAGAAAACCAACGAAAAAGGGAGAAGACAGGTCATCGCAACCAAATCTTGGGTTCGGGAGTCGGTTACGCAAGGGGAAGGTATGAGCACCCCTCACGTCCATTGTACTCAACGGGATCCATGCTTGTTGTCTAGTCTATGGGTGAAAAACAAACTATCTAAGGCTGCTACTGCTAACGGGAGGAAACAAAAAGAACTGACTCAATAAGACATCGCTTCGCTATGCCTACGTATTCCCTCGTGCAATGGGAAAGTCATAGTCAACGTAGGTCAGGACACTACGGGGGGATTGCTCGCCAAGACATCGCGTCTTGTGCCTACGTATTCTCATTTGGTATGAGAAATAAGAGCAAAACGTAGTTCAGGCTAACTACGGGAAAACAGGGTGTTCTCGATCGCATGGGGGCGAGAGAAAAGGTAGACGATACTAGCATACGCATTCTAGCAGTTAGGTGTATTGCTGCTCGACCATTGGAGACTTAGGCATTACCTATTTGCGGTAGAAAGGACGTAGCATGTCATAGGTGAAAAGTACGGGAATCTAAAGGGTTAGAACAACAAACTAGTCTCGATTGCACGGAGGCAAGAGAAAGGGGGATTAGTCGTTAGCGGGAAAGTCTCGATCGCACGAAGGTGAGAGAAAAGAGAAATTAGTTGTTAATGTGCTTGCAAATACATCGCGTCATGTGCCTACATATTCTCATCTGGTATGAGAAATCAGAGCAACTATAGTTCAGCTAACTACAGGAAAGAGGGAAAAGTGCTCGCTAGGATTATGGAAATCCTATGCCTACGTGCTCTCAACAGATATGAGAGATCAGAGCAGCCGTAGTTCGGCCAACTACGGAACAGAGTCTCGATTGCACGGGGGAGAGAGAAAAGGAGTCTCGATCGCACGGGGGCGAGTGAAAAAGGATCTCGATCACAAGGATGTGAGAGAAACGGGATCGGGACGCACACGCTAAAACCTAAGACATAGGAGCGAATGCGTCACATATCGTTAAAAGGACATATGCTAAACACTCTAGACTAAGTGAGAAGAGGCTCCCCACTAATCATTTCCTACACGTCTATCGCTTACGGCTTACAACACTCGGCGGTTGAATTAAAGATGAAAATTAAAACAATGTTACCGAACGAAGTGGTTCCGTTCTCCCTTGACTTTGCGTGTAAGCTCCATTTCCAAACTAATATATTTTATATATAACCAAAAATATAAAATAATATTCACAAATAAAAGAGAACAGGGGGTGGGTATGTAGATCCAGGGGGCAGTTTAAATTGCAAAGGAACACGGTGGGCTTAAGGGCTTAAAGCCCAAGTCCCCAGACTAAAACAAAACGCAAACTCTTCTTCTTCGCATTGTTTTCACATCTCCCTTTCTCCTCTTGTTCTTATCATCTTCTCCAAACAAAATCCCCTTCTCCACTGATTTTAAGCTTAAATGTCTCTCTCTCTCTCATAATTTCGTTCTCAGTTAACCCAAATTTCCATCAATCTCTGTTTGTGCTTGAGTTTTAGACTTGAAGGAGGGAGTTTGGGTTGTGGGTTGGTGGAGGTAGATGAAGGTGGAAAGAGGAAAATGGGGGTTGAAAGAAGGTGATGGTGTCGCGGGTTGTGCGTGAGAAGATGAGGTTGAAGATTGTTGTGGTATGTTTTTCTGAGTTTGACGACAACGATTAAGGTTTCGGAACAGTTGAAGGTGGAGGTAAGTTTTCGTCCATGGCTGAAGATGAGTTTGAAGATCTGGAAATGGGTTTGTTGGTCTGTGGATGGTTTGGAACGAAAATGATGATGATTTGCGTAAGGGTGGTGAGCTCGGTGAGAAGAAATAAGTTGGTGGTCGAAAATGAAAAAGGTGAAAGTGATTCTGAAGGTGATGAAGTGATGAAGGCGAGGATGATGGAGTGGTGGTAGCTGCAAGTTCTTAGGGTTAGGATTGTGTGCAATCCTGGTGAAAGAGATGATGAACAGGACTATATAGTCCTGAATGAGTGACACGTGGCAAGCTTAAGATGACTAATTTCTAATTAAAAAACACAGTTCATTAATGATGCTGAATTAATGAAAAGCTGATGTTAGTTAATTAACTGATGAACACTAGGTTAATGAAAAGGACTTAAATTAAATGCTGACAATGATTAATTAAAACTAAGATTTTAAACAAAACTTCAATTAATGAAAATAAACCTAAAAGTCTATAACTAAATTAAACTAAACTCTTAATCTAAATCCTAATTTAATAACTATAATATCTATTCTGATTCTAAAAAACTATTTCTAGAAATTATACAAAACAAAGAAATAATAATAATTCTAAAAAAACAATTCTAGAAAATAACCAATCTAAAATTCTAACTAAACTCTATTTCTAATAAAATAAAACTATTAAAGAAAAATCTAATAACCATTTTCTAAAACCAATTAAAATTCTATTTAAAAAGTCTATTCTAAAAACAATAATAATAAATAAAACCTATTTAAAAACTACTTTCTAAATAATAAAATATAAAACAAAAATAGCCATAAAAAATTCAAAATGCCATGGAAAAACGGGCGAGCACCGAAATGCGCCAATATTATCAACACGGATTGAATCATCAAGAGAAGAGCGACTTTCGCTCGATTTCAACACTGAACTTCTTATTTGAATTGATTTAAATCGCTTGAAACGCGAGCGAAGAGGCTGAAATCCCGATAAATTCAATTCGGCTAATAACACTGGCAGGATGCGACCTAAATGATATGCAGATGACACGAAGCAAAACCAGTCAAAGCTAGAAAACTGGTGGGCAAATTTTAGGGTGCAACAGGTTAAAGGTTCCAAAGTTCTCTTCTGAATAAGTTGCAACTGAAGCAGATGTTGTAATAGTTGTGAATACAGCATCGGTGGAGTCTCAAATCATATGTTCCTCATTCTCTGTCTGCTAGCGTCAGGTCGTGGGGCATTAACTTGTTGCTGAGGTGCAGCCGGGATGGCTATAGTAGCAACTTGCTGATGATACTGAGGTTGCACTCTACCTTTACCCTTGTGAGAAATAGCGTTAGTATCCCCTTCCCTATTCTTAGGGTTTGCTGTATATGGCTTCTTCATTCCTCCTGAAGTGGATCGACTACCATTTGGAATTTTCCCAAACTTAATTCCACTTTCCACCCTCTCACCAGCCATCACCAAGTTAGAAAAACCTGTAGACATACAACCTATCAGCTTCTCATAATACACCCCAGGAAACGTAGCCATAAACATGTCATTCAATTCTGTCTCCACCATGGGAGGTTGCACCCTTGCTGCTAAAGCCTGCCACCTTTAGGCGTACTCTTTAAAGATCTCGTTGTTCTTTTGCAATAAACTCTACAATTGCACCCTGTTTGGCGCCATATCACTATTATATTGATAGTGGCGAAAAAATGCCTCAGCCAATTCTCTCCAGCTTCGAATACGGGTTCTCTCAGGCCCCGTATACCATTCCAAAGACGCTCCTGCCAAGCTGTCTTAGAAAAATGCATTAAAAGCTTCTCATCGTCAGAGTATACGGATATATTTTTGAAGTATGCCCGGATATATACTCTAGGACAGGTCATCCGTTTGTACTTGTTAAAATCGGGTACATTATACTTCGAGGGAATTCTGCCCCGAGAACTAGACCAAGATCTGACATATCAAGCCCCTAAGAATTCTGGTTCTCAAAAGACTTTATATTCTCCTTGATCAGTTTAAACCTCTTATCAGCTTTAGAAGGCAAACCACCCTCCATATCTCTCGTAGAAAAGACGTCATCCTGATGATCTTCTTAGTGAGGACCAGCAACCCCGTGCATAGTGCACACACTTCCACCAGCAACATGACCAACTTTATGAACAACACCTACGCCCGGAGGTATGACAATAGTGGGAATGTTGGCGGCCTGTGGAACAGAGCCACCAATATGTGGTGGAATAACACCAGATCCTCCTGAAATTCTGGCAAGCACACGATGGATGTTATCACGCATGTTATGACATCCACTATAACATAGACTATTGAACTTACTAATAAGCTGTAATTGGAAAGCAGTAAATAACACATGAGATTGTTCACCCAGTTCAGTGTCAACCACACTTACATCTGGGGGCTACCAAGCCAGGGAGGAAATTCACTATCAATAGAATTAATTCAGAGTCAAACACCCTGTTTGCACTCATCACTTAAGACCTACCCAATGACACTTCTGCCTAGAGACCACTAGACCAGATTTTACCCACTCACTCCCCCTCAATCACTGCAGTGATATAAACCAATTTACAATAGAGTTATGAAGACACACTTCAAACACACACTTCGATCTTGCTTCACAGCTTTGATCAAGTAACACATCCCTCTTGCTTAAAAGCTTTGAGTGGCACAATGAACACAATAGTTCATACACACTAAACAAATGCAACTGTACAACTAACAATTGCTTGGCATACAACTATCCTAAGACACACGTGAAGAACCAAAATTCTTCATTCACACAAACCACGTGAAGAACAACCTCTTCACTCACAAGACACACTCTCTAGTTTTTCTCCAGAAGCTCTCTCTTATTAGGAATGATCCTTTTGTTATTTATAGCAACAGACTTGCTTTGGGCCTTGATGGAGAAACTAGGTTTACACAAGATAAACCTCTCTTCACGAATCTGCATCCTTACCAGTTAGGTCAGGGACATTTTATTTCGCTAGGGCTTCTAAAATGTTTCCTGACTTCCAGATTGAGGTTCTAAAATATTTCTTGTATTCTAGCATGAGTTTCCTCATTCTAAATACTAGAAAACTAAAATTGCGCGCTTGATGTCATACAATCAATGTTACAGCATCCAGTTATGACATCCAACTTTACTTACCCTGCAGAATACTCTTAGTGTATAACATAACATAAATCATGACATTCATATACACTCTAATGTTTTGCCATAAAATGCAGCCAATCAAAAGCATCTACAAACTCCCCCTTTGGCAAATTTTTGGCTAAAACACCCTGTTAACATATCAGAGTTTACAAGCAGCAAAAGTATAACATATAACTTATCATGCAGGAAAGTTACTAGCTAAGCACTATATGAGTTGTCTACACAGTTAGCTCTCAGCTTCTTAGGATCAACCTGTTCACACAAAATCATATGTTAGTCAGCACTATAGATGTCACAATGTTTTAAGTAACACTCTGAGTTACTCCCCCTCAACTGATGTACATCACATCAGTACACACAACCTGCAACCAACCTGCAGTCACACAGATTCATCCAGCCTGCTCTGGATTATGGATGTTATGAAATCCAGGATGACATCCTAAAGTACACAGTCACCTGTGAAGCACAACATCCTATGCTACTCCCCCTGAAGAGGTGCACGACCACATAGAAACACACCGTACTAACAGCTACAATACTACTAGGTTACACATATCTAACATACATTCCTATACTCATTAGGAACTTACATATTTCTAACATACATTCCTACAGAAATTAGGAACTCACACATCACTAACAGCATCAGTTGTTATCACACATGCAGATTTGCAGCAGCACCTGTAACACACTAGAAGCAGCAATTCAGCCAAGTCTTCCACCTGCGAAAGATACACTTCTCTAACCTGTTGTCACTACTTGATGTTATCTAACACTCTCTCCCCCTTTTTAGCCACAGATTAAGATCTAACTAATAACATAGTATAGATCATAATGAGTAACATTACACATGTTTGGGGTTATTACAAACAAAAACTGCTCATGGAGAGCATCACAAATTAAAGCTGTCAAATAAGGATTAAAATCTAAAGCAATAACAAGACATCACTAGCCACACCAACACCAGCAGCACACCCACATCAGCCTAGGCACCTACTTCCTGAGACTCAGAGCAGGCCATCAGCACATTAATCCTCCTCTTCAGCAGAGCTGGAACCAATGTCATGAGCATCGGTTGAGACATCCTTGTCACAGTTAGCAGAATCTTCACCTGACATAGCTACACCATCAGCAATATCTCTTTCTAGACATTGAATAACTAATTCTAACTTGATCTTTCGTGCAGTTGCTATCCTGATGGTTTCTCCCAATTCCCTATATGTTTCCTTTAATTATACTATTACCATTCTTTTAGAGATCTTTGCCCTCTCACTAGAATTGAAAGCCATATCTGTCACATGTCTTCCTTCAAATAGTTTAAAGTGAATGGACAATGCAGGTTCTCTTTTGCTGGCAACATCACTTGAATTCAGGATTCTAGGGTATTGATTGAGTATGATCTTGCAAATGAGGTAAGGGAAAGCAATAGGCAGCTTGATAGCACTGTTGTGGAGTGCTTAACAACTTGATCAAAGATGTATAGACCAAAGTCAAAGTTAACTTTGGTACCTATGGCATGAATGATCTTGCCAAGGCCAACTGCAATGGTGGAAGTATGGTTGGTAGGAACCCAATTAGTTGCACCAATTCTATGAAGAATGGCATACTTTACACTCAGCAGTACTGTAGACAATTTACCTTTGGATGGCCAGGTTGTGACTTGATTTGTAGTGATGACTTTGCAAACCTGGTTGTCTGATGCAACCAACTCCTTCTCGCCCCCATTTGCTCGCCCTAAGTACCTGTTGTTCATATTTGGTGAAAACTACACACACCTTCCTCTGACAAATACCTTCATGAACTCCTTGCTATCCCATTTTGAGATTGAATCAGGTATGTTGACAATAAACTCCTTCACCAGTCCTTCATAGCATTTTGAAAAACCGACGACTGTTTTGATCAGTCCTGCCTTGTTGATAAGATCCATTACCTCCTTGATCTCTAAGGCATCCTCTCCCAAGTCTCTCTCAAGGGATATTCTTCTTTGATAGACATATCTCTATTTTGACACACTGTGAATGGAATGAAAAGAAATATTGTCTAGAGAAGCAGTTGGCATGGGTTTCAGAGTTTTCTTAATTGAGGATTTCTTCACATTGAAGATGTTAGGAACATCTCTCACAACATCACCATCTGACTCAGAGTTACTATTCGTAACTTTCCTTCTCTTGGATGCAGTTGACGCCTTGTTCCAAGATTTAGAAGGTCCAACAGGAGTTCTTTTTCTCTGACTTTTGGAATGATTTCCTTCAAGTACAACTTTTCCTTTCTTGGTCACTAGTTTCTTGGCTATACTAGGAGCAACATTCTTGATGAGTTCATCATCTGATGACACATCTACAACATGATCACCATTTCCAGCAGCTTCATTCATCTCTTCCTCATTTTATGAGCTCTTGGTTTCATGATGTTGGTCATCATCCCGACCTTCCTCCTATACCACAAAATTAGCTAGATTTTCTAGGTTCTCTGTGTTAGGGTTAGACTTAGCAGAGAAACACTCAGAGTCATCTTCATGGTTTTCATTGTGACATGGAGATGGGTCTACCCTAGACATGGGAATGGTTATCCCTTGTACTTCATAACCTTCATGGAATACTTTGGAGACCAGTTCATCTACATACTTGTCCTTATGTGTAGAGTCCTTCATTTTGTTATTGTTGTTTATGGAGGATTCAAAATTCTTACCTTTTTGCTCTGCATGTGAAGGAGCTGAAGTTTGGCCTTCACTACCTTTTCCAAAAATCATACTTAGAGGAATGACATCCACCACATCATCCAGAGAGATGCTCTTGTGCTGAGAAGAGTCGGGCTTGGTAGGGATGGAGGTATGATGTTGAGACATTGTAGGTGACTTAGGCTGTATTGAAAGAGGTTTTCTGATGAGGTTATGTGAGGTAAGGAAAGAGGCGAATTGGTAGAAGCAAAAGGGGCTAGAAGGGTTTGTTATAAAATTTTCAAATTGAATGGTCTTGAGATCCCTTGTATCCTTGTGATCACTGTATGCTTTTGAGTCTCCTAGTTCCTCATATTCTTTCCCAAGGTGATGCCAGTCAATATTTTGCATGTCTTTCTCGGGCTGACTTGGATTCCAATTTATGACACTGAGATTGTCACAAAACAATGTCATGACATTCTGAGTGACATTGCTCCCTGTATGCTGGGTAGCTTCCATGGACTCCATCAGGTTCTAGTATAACATATCTAGATTTCCCTGATGGTCATTCTTTGAGTGTCCCTTCTTGGCTTGCCTGCCCACACGACATTTACCACATCATGTCCTACTATCTGAAGTAGACTTTGAAGTTCCTCTTGCTACTGTTTTGGACATGGTCCTTTCTATTTTTAGAAGATGTTTTCCTTTCTCCAGCCACAGTTGATCCTTCTTCTCTTTTTGGGCCAAGCCATTGAGGTTACTTCTGGGCTCCCATAGGTAACACTTGTTCTAGGCTCTGGACCCCCTCATGACTTCCTCACCTTCTTCATTGGCGACAGTACAATTACTCTTAGTGAATTTAACATTAAATCCTTGGTCACAAAGCTGATTGATACTGATAAGATTAACAGTTAGTCCTTTAACCAACATGACATCATCCAATTTTGGAACACCAGAATAATCTAGCTGTCCAGCACCTTTGATTTCTCCTCTAGCTCCATCACCAAATGTTACATGACTTGAGGAATGAGGTTTGATATTTACTAAACGGCTCTCCGTTCCAGTCATGTGTCTAGAGCAGCCACTGTCAAAGTACCAATCTTCTTTGGTTGGCATCCTAAGAAAGGTATGAGCTACTAGAGCAACCTCCTTGGCAACCCATTGTTGCTTCTTGACAGGAATTTCCTTCTTAGGTCTAGCAAGATGTTGTTTCTTGATATGAGCACTCAGTTTGGGTTTGCCTTGATAAGGATGACTTGGAAAACCATGTAACCAAAAGTAGAGGGGTTTAATGTGCCCAAGTTTTCCACAATAGTAACACCTATACCCTTGGAATTTGTTCTTGGTCTGGTGCCAACTTCTATTCCTTTGATGTTGTGACATTACTGGTGACATCCATATTGACCTCTGATTCTCAGTCTTTGGCTTCTTGAACCCCAAGATGGGTTTCTGTTCACCAACAAATCCCAGTCCAAACATGTTTCCTGCTGTCTGACCACTCTTAGGATTTTCTAAGAATGTCAGTCCCAGGGTTCAGCATCCTTATGGATTTGGACATGTGATCAAGATTAGATTTCAACAAGCTGGCTTCCCTTTTGAGAGACCTAATGTTGCAAGATGCTCCCTCTTCTTAGCCTCTAACTCCCTTATGAGTTTCTTCTGTTTCTCCCCTTGCTGATATAATTCTCCACTTCTGTTGCACAGCTTCTTATATGAATTAGCAAGTTCATCATAAGTCAGCTCATCTTCACTTGAATCACCATCATATATACATACATTGTTCAGAGCAGTGACATGTTTTGCAGACTCATCTTCTGATCCACTCTCAGAATCTCCATCATCCCAAGTGACTGCTAATCCCTTCTTTTTCTTCTTGAGATAGGTGGGACACTCAGTTTTAATGTGACCATAACCCTCACATTTATAACACTGAACTCCTTTTCCTTGGTTAGATGTTTCTTCAGATTTTTCCCTTTTGTTGGTGTTAGAGGAGTTGTTCTTGACATATGGCTTAGACTTATGGTCTATTCTTTTGATCAGTTTGTTGAATTGTCTACCAAGAAAGGCTATTGCTTATGACAAATTTTCCTCACTTTCACCATTGTCTTCATCAAAAACTTCTCCAGCTTTTGACACAAGGGCTATGCTTTTGTTCTTTTTCTCCACAGCCTGATCACACATGCCCATCTCAAATGTTTAGAGAGTACCTATGAGTTCATCCACCTTCATGTTGCACATGTCTTGAGCTTCTTCAATGGCAGTGACCTTCATGGCAAACCTTTTAGGCAAAGGCCTGAGAATTTTCCTCACAAGCTTTTCTTCATACATCTTTTCTCCCAAAGCTCCTGAGGTGTTTGCAATTTCAAGAATATTCATGTAGAATTCATGAATAGTCTCATCCTTCTTCATCCTCAGACTTTCAAACATGGTGGTCAGCAATTGAAGTCTTGACATCTTGACTTTAGAGGTTCCCTTATGAGTTATTTTGAGAGTATCCCAAACCTCTTTAGTCAGCTCACAATGATGCACCAGTCTGAAGATGTTCTTTTCGATACCATTGAATAAAGCATTTAAAGCTTTAGAATTCCTAAGAGCCATGGCTTGTTTCTCTTTGGTCAATTCTTCTTCAGGTATAGCTACAGCCAATCCATCTTTATCAGTCTTTACTGGATGTTCTCATCCTGATTTTGCAGCTCTCCATGCCTTGCTATCTAGAGACCTCAAGAATGCAATCATATTAGGTTTCCAATAGTCATAATTAGAGCCATCCAAAATTGGTGGTCTATTTGTGAATCCTATGTCTTTATTCATAGTACCGGAATTTATCTTTGCTAGATCTCATCCAGAAAATAACAGGCAGGGTGCCTACTCTGATGCCAATTAAAATTCTGGCAAGCACACGATGGATGTTATCATGCATGTTATGACATCCACTGTAACATAGGCTATTGATATTACTAATAAGATATTATTGGAAAGCAGTAAATAACACAAGAGATTGTTCACCCAATTCAGTGTCAACCACACTTACATCTGGGGGCTACCAAGCCACGGAGGAAATTCACTATCAGTAGAATTAATTCAGAGTCAAACACCCCATTTGCACTCTTCACTTAAGACCTACCCAATGACATTTCAGCCTAGAGACCACTAGACCAGAGTTTATCCACTCACTCCCCCTCAATCACCGCAATGATATAAACCAATTTATAATAGAATTATGAAGACACACTTCAAACACAAACCTTGATCTTGGTTCACAGCTTTGATCAACTGACCCAGCCCTCTTGCTTAAAAGCTTTGAGTGGCACAATGAACACAACAGTTCATACACACTAAACCAATTCAACTGTACGACTAACAATTTCTTGGCATACAAGTATCCTAAGACACAAGTGAAGAACCAAAATTCTTTTCTCACACAAACCACGTGAAGAACAACCTCTTCACTCACAAGATACACTCTCTAGTTTCTCTCCAAAAGCTCTCTCTTCAAGCTCTCTCTTATTAGGAATGGTCCTTCTGTTATTTATAGCAACAGACTTGCTTTGGGCCTTGATGGAGAAACTAGGTTTACCCAAGATAAACCTCTTTTCACGAATCTGCATCCTTACCAGTTAGGTCAGGGACATTTTATTTCGCCAGGGCTTCTAAAATGTTTCCTGACTTCCAGCTTGAGCTTCTAAAATATTTCCTGAGTTTCCTCATTCTAAATACCAGAAAACTAAAACTGCACGCCTGATGTCATACGATCAATGATACAGCATCCAGTCATGACATCCAACTTTACTTACCCTGCAGAATACTCTTAGTGTATGTCATAACATCAGTCATGACATTCATATACACTCTAATGTTTTGCCATAAAATGCAGCCAATCAAAAGCATCTACACCTTCATGCAAAACACCCTCTTTATCAACCTGTGCTATTAGAGGTTAGACCAGAGTCCTCAACTGTTTTTGTCTGTTTGCAAAATTATACATAAGCTTCATAAATTGGGACATGCGAGCCCTGACTTCCTGCAACTCAACTTGAACCTGATCCATAACACGCTATTGATTCCCTCGAGTTAAGTATCTATGGAAACTGAAATTCTCAATCCTGTTATTAAAGAAAACCAAGCAGAGATAAGAACAAAAGGCCACTGCAGACACCTGCGGTGCAAATGAAAATGAAAAATGCAAAATGCAAACATGTCTAATTATTTACAAGGAGATCTCCCCCCTTAATTCTTGTTTCAATATACATGAACAGTAGAAATGGATAAGAATACCATAATAAATCTTCTCATATATCAAGTAAAGCTGAGATAATACATATCAATAAACGAGAAAGATCTGAATACAAAAAGGTACTGACCCCGTCCAACAGATCTGGTGATGATCAAGATATAAAATAAGAGAAACTACTATGACATATCAGAAGATGATCCTCCCCAACAACCATGCTTCTCACTCCAGATCTGAGCCTCCTTGAGCATCATCTTCGTGTCCAGATGATCTGGTCTAGCAACCAATTCTCTAATGAGGATGTCCTTTTTGTGTATAACATCTCTAAGGAAGTGATTATAATCCTCCCAAGCATCTTCACCAAAAGTATCTGTTAGTTCCATGATTCTTTGATTGTCCATGGTTCTATGATTGGCTAAATTTTGGTAAAACATGATCCTGCACTAATGTCATTGCCAATGTTATAACATCCACATCTACTGGTATGACAGAACTGTTGTTATATGTTTTAATCAAGATGCCATTACATATTTCATGACATTGCTGTCTGGTACAGCAGGAGCTGCTATTTTATACTTCTTGACATAGGTATTGTGGTTTGATGAGATCCTGTTGGATATTCCACATCAGTATGTGCAGGTCAAAGTGAATCATTAGGAACAAAGTGCAGAATTAATTGGTGTTCATAAAAAGGATCTTTGAGACTTTTTAGGAAACTATAAAACATTTGTTTCTACTGTTATGAAGAAGATTCTGCAGAAGTGCTCTGCAGGGTAAGTTTAGTCAGCTAGCACAAAGAGAGTTGAATGTCATGCTGGAGGTTATGACATCAAGTGTATGACATCAGGTAGCTAACAGCAAGGACACATGTTGGTTTTCTGTTATAATGCATGAGTAAGCTCAGGATAAATTTCAGGAAACCAGTTAGGGTTTCTTAGTTATCTCAGATGAGATTCTAGGCAATGCTGAAACGCCTATGACCTATTTAAAAGCTCCATGAATTATGGAAAGTGGTTTGACTTGGTGAAACCTAATGTTTGTTACTTCTGATCAGCCCAAGCCCAGTCTACATTGCTATTTAAGGAGGCGCAAAAGTAAGAGAAAAAAAGCACTCACAACAAGAAAAACATGAGTGTAGAAGTAGGGTTTTGACAGTCCTTGTGTGTCACTTTGTAAGTCACCCTTTGTATCTTTGGATGCATTGTGGTAGACATATTTAGACTGTTAGGTCTTACTTGTGAGTGAAGAGTTTACTCTTCACGTAAATTGTGTGAGTGAAGAATTTTGGTTCTTCACGTGTGTCTTAGGATACTTGTATGCCAACCAATTATCTGCTGTATAATTGCATTGGTTTAGTGTGTATGAACTGTTGTGTTCATTGTGTAACTCAAAGCTATTAAGAAATAGTGTGTGTCACTTGATCAAAGCTGTGAAGCAAGATCAAGGTGTGTTTGAAGTGTGTCTTCATATCTCTTTTGTAATTGTGAATTGTATTTCACTGCGGTGATTAAGGGGGAGTGAGTGGGTATACTCTTGTCTAGTGGTCTATAGGCAGAAATTTCATTGGGTAGAGATTAAGTGAGGAGTTGTAAACAGGGGAGTTTAGCTCTGAATTGATTATGCTAATAGTGGATTTCCTTCCTGGCTTGGTAGCCCCCAGATGTAGGTGAGGTTGCACCGAACTGGGTAAACAATTCATTATGTTATTTACCTTTCCGTATTTAAAATTCTGCACAATTTAAATGGTTAGATAAATAGGTCTGTCAGCCTGTTGATGTTACAACAGACGTCATGACGTTGTTCATGACATTGGGACAATTTAAAGAAATTTAAATTGGTCAGGTTCTGCCCTTGTTCTGTTTTGGCAGAGATCAATATTCTTGGAACATCTGAGATCTGCTTACCAGAATTTCAATTGGTATCAGAGCAGGCATCCTATCTATTCTGGATGAAATCTGGGGAGATACTTTCTGGTGTTTTAAACAAGGAGAAGTTATAGTTGTCTTGCTGATCTTGCTAAATGTTTGGGCTGCTAATGGATTATGTGTATCTGCTGTTGTACTATCTGATATAGGAGCCTATGTGATTTGTTGAATGCTCTTCCTGGAGATATCAGATCATATACTCAAGAAGGAATGGCTTCTTCTTCTGTATGGTGTCCTATAAGGTGTTCTGACATCTTGTTTATGGCATGTTGGAAATGTTCTTTTGGTGGTTCCGTTGCATATTTTCTGATGAAGGAACTCTGATATTAACATTTCTAAAAGCTCTAGTCATTCCAACATCGAGAGCAATGGAATGAAGAGAGCTGCCTGTTGATATATGTAATTGCTGACTTCATACTTGGAAGATTGGTTTTATGATGTACCTTAAAGTCAATTTGAAGAGAAGAGCTCTTTCAGGAAGATAGTCTGGTGCTCATGCTGTAAATGGATTTTTGAAGATCTCTGGTGCTCATAGATGGTATAATGGGAGGTGATTTATTTTCACCATTCATGCTTTGCAAGAGCTCTATTAGCAAGAGGAAGTCATAGGCAGGTTAAGTCAAGGGTGTCAGCCTTGATGTTTCAACATTAGAGATACTTATACTAAGGAATACTGTTGGTATTACTGTAGTGTAAATATATATCTGATGGTCTTCTCAACAAGTTGTATGGATTTAAGATCAATTGCTATGTGTGAACTACACACGTATTTAATTGGTTATCCATGAAGTTCAAAGAAGGATTCATTATAAGGATTTAAGATTCATTGCTATTTAAGATATTCTCAAATATTTAATGAATTATCCTTAGTTGATGATCAAGTTGACTCATCAGTTGGTCCACAAGTCGCAGGCCCCTGATTTGTTGAGACATTCCATCAGCAGAGATTGTGCAGAATTCTATTGATTCAAGGAGTGAATCACTAGATCAAAGGAAATTTAGTTGGATCTATCTTCATTCTAGTAAGGTTCTTGGCAAGAAACTAAGGCTAGAATGTATTGCTGATGAAATTGAAGATGAAGACATTTCTATTAGATCTGTTTATTCCTAATCTTGGAGTATTGGAGTGCAGCTGATGTGTGCTAGTTTCTACTAGAAGCATCTAACTAGAAAGCTTCCTGGCAAGAAACTTGTCTAGAAGATGGTGTTGGTGATAGCACTGCTTGGGTCAGTTTATTTTTGATCTAAGTGCATAGGAGCATGTGACCTTGCTCATCTTAAAGGTCAAGGAAAAGTGGCAGTTATCTCTGAATTTCTGAAGAAGTCTCTACTTAAAGGAAAGCGGGAATCCTTATGTAAAGATTTCTTTTGTGACCCTTCCTCATTGAATAATCAAGCCTTGGCATGTTTGGTTTTTCTAAAGAGGAGCTTTTGAAGCAAATACATTTCAAAGTACTTGATGTGATAGAGGGTATCTACTCAAATTCAAGTCTATGTACTCCTTCTGATAGAGTAATAAGGTTATTCTATGTGGCAGATTGAACGCCTGAACCCTTCAGCAGGATGTCTGATCAAATGTTGTGACTTCAAAAGCTATGATGTTACAGGTCTAAGTCTCAGTGTATCCAAGTTGGCTGGCTATGGAGCAAGTAGGATATGTAACTTGTAGATCAAGCTTGCTTGGTGGATTAGAAGATTTCCTAGAGATCTGAAAGATGCTGAGTAACCAAACAGTGGCATTTGGTTATTTAAGTAGAATGCTTTTAAATTACTCTCGTGCAAAAGGGTAGTTGGTTGAATACCAATGGAAGTTCTGGTTCTATATTGGAGCTTGTGGTAGAAGCTCTAAGTTGTGTATGGAAGAGTACCTTCTTTTGGAGATGTATTTGATCAAGCTGGTGGAGCTGTGAAGATCTTCAGGTAGATTACTAAGATGTAGTAAGTCCAGTTGTGGGCATATAAAGAACCATTGGATGCCATGTTTGTGGTATGTACCATCTGGGTTGTTCTTCCTTGGAGAAGGACTTTAAGATCTGGTGTGGAACTAGTGATTCACATCTTAACTAAGAAGTATTATATCTTGTCATACGGGAGAATGATGAGGTAAAAGGACTGTCTTGGAGTATGATGTGAAGGTATTGTACCAGACTGGAGTGGCTCACTGCATAAAAATCTGGACTATGATGTGAATAGTCACCAGTTAAACCAGAAGTGTTATAACCTATCATACGGGAGAATGATGAGGTAAAGAATGCCTTGGAGTATGGGATTTCCATCATAGGCTAAGGTCAGAATACTTGTGAAGAAGTGGGTTCTTCTGCTACAGGTAACTCTAGGAAGAGGTGGATCAGTTTGGTACCTTCTCACTGTATGAGCATGAAGTTGGTCTTGAGATATAATATGGTGATCTTGGAGCAGCTTTTGTAGAAGATAGGGGGAGAGCGTCTGTCTGATGGGTGTACTAGTTGGTTGTGGTTCAAGTAGTGAGTGAATGAGTTCAGCAGGTGTGTTGGACAAGGAGTGCGCTCTTGAAGACATGAAGATGAGTCTTATGTTTTCCATTCACGTTCTTCTGGAAATAGAGCACTAGTTATCCTTGATATGGGGAGGTAGACTTCTATCTAGGAAATGTTGTTGCAATAGTACAGTTACTTCTGAAGATTGTTTGTGGTTTCAAGCAGTTTGTGAGTATATGCCTCTAGTAGGGGGAATGTCATACCAGATGTTGTGACCTTGTGTTACTGTTCTAGTTCATGATGAACTTGATAGTATTTCTGTTCTTGGCTCTGTCATTGGGTGTCAATAGATCAACTCAGACGTGTACAAGCTTATTGGAAGAGAGCCTTATGATTTGACCTCCACTGAAGGGATTTGTGGTCTCTATCTAAGTGTTTTATAACTGGTGAAGATGAGGATCAAGACATCATCACACTTGATCTTGTGCATATGGAAGGACTTTCACCCTTACACCTTGAAGATTGCTCCAATTCTTCAAAAATGAATCTAAGTAATTTTATAGAGAGTTATGTCTATCATGTGACTACCTCTCCTATAAGGTTTGGTTCTGGTGTGGTGTGTGAAACAAGGGGTGCAGAGTTACATATGCTCCCAATGTGTGTATATGAAGATGTTTCCAGTAAGTTTTCATGTGTTTGGATTCTCTCTTTTAGGGAGTGCTGATTATGCATGATAGAGGGAGCGGTGTACCTATCTGATGTGCAGCTGCATTGTTGTAGTGTGTACAAAGTTTGCTGAATCTCAGGCAAGCTTGTGTTCTTGGACCATTGATGAGGTCATAATGTCAGACAAGATGTCTTGACATTGTGTTGGCTGGTGTATTTTTCTAGGGCTATGCTTACCTCTTGTGAAGACCTAGGAAACAACATTGGTCATTGTCTGGGAGAATTTAGTTTTTTCTACAAAATATTTGTGTGGCACAAATTGGGGATTTAAAATCAATTATTACTTGTGGCAAGTGTTTAATTGATTATCCTTTAATTGGAGATGTCAAAAATGTCACTCCTGAAGGTGCAGCTTCAGACAAGGCAAGAACTCAAGATTCAATGACAATGATCATGAGGTAAAGTCATGTGGAGTTGATGTTGTGGAGGTTGTTGCTCATCATGATGAAGCATGGTTGTGTGTCCCAGCTATTGATGGATCTGGATAATAGGAGATGTAGTCCCTGCCTTGGTTCTTACAGTCTGAATGTTGGATGAAGGAATTATTTCTTAACATACTTAAGAATAATTTTGTAATGGCAGACAGAATGTTTGAACATTGTGTCTCTAAGGAAACTTCATGAGAGGTTATTTCTCTCCATGATGTTCTGGTGTTTATGATTCGGTAAGTTGCTACTGGTGTGCTCTTCTAAGACCTTCGTGTGTATGACAACTTGTGAGGATGCATTAGGTGAGGGTGTATTCTCAAGGAGCTGTGTTTGAGTGAGTTCAGCAGGGGATGAAAGCAAGTGTTCATATGTGTCCATGGATTGGTGCTGAAGTGGTGCAATCTTCATATTGATAGAGGATCAAGCAAGTTGTGTATCTCTTGGGAGATGTGAGATGACTGGATGGTTGGACACCATGAGCATATGTATGTACATTTACTCCAATTTTTGTCAATTTTTGACTAAACTAAGGGAGAGTAAGATAGAGGTATTGTAGGTGCAACTAACTATTAAAGGGGAGTAAGACAGACTGCTGCTGCCCTGATAAGGTGTTTGATTGTTTTAGCCAAAATTTGCCAAAGGGGGAGATTGTTAGTTCTATGATTATGTGATTGTCCATGCTTCTATGATTGGCTAAATTTTGGTAAAACATGATCCTGCACTAATGTCATTTCCAATGTTATAACATCCACATCTACCGGTATGACAGAACTGTTGTCATATGTTTTAATCAGGATGTCATTACCAATGTCATGACATCGCTATCTGGTACAGTAGAAGCTGCTATTTTATACTTCTTGACAGAGGTATTATGGTTTGATGAGATCCTGTTGGATATTCCTCATTAGTATGTGCAGGTCAAAGTGAATCATTAGGAACAAAGTGCAGAATTAATTGGTGTTCATAAAAAGGATCTTTGAGACTTTTTAGGAAACTATAAAACATTTGTTTCTACTGTTATGAAGAAGATTCTGCAAAAGTGCTCTGCAGGGTAAGTTTAGTCAGCTAGCACAAAGAGAGTTGAATGTCATGCTGGAGGTTATGACATCAAGCATATGACATCAGGTAGCTGACAGCAAGGACGCATGTTGGTTTTCTGTTATAATGCATGAGTAAGCTCAAGCTAAGTTTCAGGAAACCTGTTAGGGTTTCTTATTTATCTCAGACGAGATTCTAGGCAGTGCTGAAATTCCTATGACCTATTTAAAAGCTCCTTGAATTATGGAAAGTGGTTTGACTTGGTTAAACCTAATGTTTGTTACTTCTGATCAGCCTAAGCCCAGTCTACATTACTATTTAAGGAGGCGCAGAAGTAAGAAAAAAAAAGCACTCACAACAAGAAAAACTTGAGTGTAGAAGTAGGGTTTTAAGATTCCTTGTGTGTGACTTTGTAAGTCACCCTTTGTATCTTTGGATGCATTGTGGTAGACATGTTTAAACTGTTAGGTCTTACTTGTGAGTGAAGAGTTTACTCTTCATGTAAATTGTGTGAGTGAAGAATTTTGGTTCTTCACGTGTATCTTAGGATACTTGCATGCCAAGCAATTATCTGCTGTATAATTGCATTGGTTTAGTGCGTATGAACTGTTGTGTTCATTATGTCACTCAAAGCTGTTAAGCAAGAGTGTGTTTCTCTTGATCAAATCTGTGAAGCAAGATCAAGGTGTATTTGAAGTGTGTCTTCATATCTCTTTTGTAATTGTGAATTGTATATCACTGCAGCGATTAAGGGGGGTGAGCGGGTATACTCTTGTCTAGTGGTCTCTAGGCAGAAATTGCATTCGGTAGAGATTAAGTGAGGAGTTGTAAATGGGGGAGTTTAGCTCTGAATTGATTCTACTAATAGTGGATTTCCTTCCTGGCTTGGTAGCCCCCAGATGTAGGTGAGGTTGCACCGAACTGGGTAAACAATTCATTATGTTATTTACCTTTCCGTATTTAAAATTCTGCACAATTTAAATGGTTAGATAAATAGGTCTGTCAGCCTGCTGATGTTACAACAGACGTCATGACGTTGGTCATGACATTGGGACAATTTAAAGAAATTTAAATTGGTCAGGTTCTGCCCTTGTTCTGTTTTGGTAGAGATCAATGTTCTTGGAACATCTGAGATCTGCATACCAGAATTTCAATTGGTATCAGAGCAGGCATCCTGTCTGTTCTGGATGAGATATGGGGAGATACTTTCTGGTGTTTTGAACAAGGAGAAGTTATAGCTGTCTTGCTAATCTTGCTAAATGTTTGGGCTGCTGATGGATTATGTGTATCTGCTGTTGTACTATCTGATATAGGAGCCTATGTGATTTGTTGAATGCTCTTCCTGGAGAAATCAGATCATATACTCAAGAAGGAATGGCTTCTTCTTCTGTATGGTGTCCTATAAGGTGTTCTAACATCTTGTTTATGGCATTCTGAAGATGTTATTTTGGTGGTTCCGCTACATATTTTTCTGATGAAAGAACTCTGATATCAACATTTTTAAAAGCTCTAGTCATTCCAACATCGGGAGCAATGGAATGAAGAGAGTTGTGTGTTGATATATGTCGTTATAAGGATTTAAGATTCATTACTATTTGAGATATTCTCAAATATTTAATGAATTATACATAGTTGATGATCAAGTTGACTCATCAGTTGGTGCACAAGTGGCAACCCCTGATTTGTTGAGACATTCCATCAGCAGAGATTGTGCATAATTCTGTTGATTCATGGAGTGAATCACTAGATCAAAGGAAATTTAGCTGGATTTGTCTTCATTCTAGTAAGGTTCTTGGCAAGAAACTAAGGCTAGAATGTAGTGCTGATGAAAGTGAAGATGAAGACATTTCTCTTAGATCTATTTATTCCTAATCTTGGAGTATTGTAGTGCAGTTGATGTGTGCTAGTTTCTACTAGAAGCATCTAAATAGAAAGCTTCCTGGAAAAAAAACTTGTCTAGAAGATGGTGTTGGTGATAGCACTGCTTGGGTCAGTTTATTTCTGATCTAAGTGCATAGGAGCATGTGACCTTGCTCATCTTAGAGGTCAAGGATAAGTGGCAGTTATCTCTAACTTTCTGAAGAAGTCTCTACTTAAGGAAAGCGCAAATCCTTGTGTAAAGGTTTCTTTTATGACCCTTCCTCATTGAAGAATCAAGCCTTGGCATGTCTGGTTTTTCTAAAGAGGAGTTGATGTTACAACAGACGTCATAACGTTAGTCATGACATTAGGACAATTTAAAGAAATTTAAATTGTTCAGGTTCTGCCCTTGTTCTGTTTTGGCAGAGATCAATGTTCTTGGAACATCTCAGACCTGCATACCAGAATTTCAATATCTTTCAACCTGGGTCTCTTCAAACCTGCTCGTATCTCGAGCTCGTCAGGCGCTGATAGAGTCTCACAGAGTTTCTGCTCACTTCTGCATCTACGAGATGATTCTACCATCACTTCTCTTTCCCTGACCTTGAGTTGGGCCTTCAGCTTATCGATCTGACTATGAAGCTAGTCTTCCTTATTTTTGTTAGCAGTTACCGTAGCATTCCATTTCTCATTGAATTTAGATATCACCATATACACTTTGTCTAAATTCTTATTTCTATGTTTCAAAATGCTATCATTACTCTTCAGATCCTGACAAATCCGCTCTTGCACCATGAGCTCCTCGGGCAGCTCTTTCTCCAGGTTGGTTAAAGATTTTGACTTCATCTTAGCCAAGTAAACAACTTCACCTCTATCATGCTTCAACTGACTTGTCATACCCCAAATGTTTCCCCCTAGGTTCCATTAGCATTCTAGGAGCATCAACATTGATTATTTAACCTTAACCTATTTCAAGTTTGTCTTTGTCAAGATGCAGATGAGTTAGGGTTCCATATAGTCAAAATCAGGGTTTCTAAGGAACGATTGTGGCACCCCAAAATTTTCCTTTTCGTTTTAGCAGCGTCTGGCTTCTGCTTCTTTGCATTTTCGCATTTTTTTCATTTGCATAACATTCGTTCTTGAGACAGAGGATCAAGGTTTTCCCATGGCTCAGTTTTCATCTCAGTGCATGAACCTGAACAGCGAGCATCAGAGGCTCTGACATTTATTTCGCCCAGCGGACGGACGACCAATTTTATTTTATTTTTTGCAAGATATTTTCAGCTCAAAAAGAAGCATTAAGGCTATCACATGCATTTTCATGGTTATGATATTCAAAAACAAGTTTCAGAAGTTGAACAGGGCTTAAAACGGCAAGAAACGAGCAAACAGGCAGATTTCCCTCCAAAAGGCGCCAAATTTAAATTTTGGAGGTGTTAATCGATTAACACATATGGTTAATCGATTAACCAAGTCAAAATCAGGTCAAATGTAAAATTTTGAAGGTGTTAACCGATTAACCTATATGGTTAATTGATTAACTAGTGCAGATTTTGCCTCTGCACGTGAATTTTCAATACAAGTCATTTTGGGGTCCAATTTTGGTCATGTGCAAGTATGATTTTCACTTTCGGAAGGATCTAGAACCTATTTGAAATTTGGTTAGTTTCATTTTCCCTCCAAATGCCCATTCCTCATTCCAACCCAATTTTTCAAAACCTTACATTTGGATCCAAGCCTAGGTAATATTTAAGTGCTCCACTCCAAACCAAAGGGGCTAATCCCTCATAATTCACTCTCATTTTCAGAATTGATCTCAATCTCTCTCAATTTTCCAATCTCCAAAACCCTCACTAAAGCTCTTCTCATTGAAATCATTAATTCTTCATTGGAATCCTTGATTTCTAAGAGCTAAACCTTCATCCATTCTCTCCATTGAATCCATTTCTTTATTCAATTTTCGTGCAAAATTGGATCTGAATCTGGAAGTGATTTTGGAGGTGATTATTTGGCTTATTTTGGATTGATCTTGAAGGATCTTCATTGCTACTACAAGAATTGGTGTGGATCTTGAAGTATTCCAGATTTCTAGCATTGGATCTGTCCAATTACAGTTGAATCAACACTAACCAAAGAAAATCTCCGCTTCGAAGGTTGGAATTCTAGATCCATAGCGTTTTTTTAGCTTATTTGCATAATCATGTGGATTTTCATATTTGATTAACTTTTGGTCAATTTGATCCGTTTGATTCATGATTTGGTTGTGTTAATCTATTCATATGCTGTTTGAATCATGATTTGCTAGTTTAATTTTGCGATTAAGTGATTATGCGATCATCTGGTTGATCGGATAAGTGCTTATTTGCTGAACATGCTGCTCTGTTGTTGTTTTTTTGCTGTTGGCAAAATGTTAATCAGTTAACACATTTAGTTAATCAATTAACCATTTCAGATATTCAAAATTTTCAAACTTTTCAAGGTGTTAATCGGTAAACGCCTGGTGTTAACCGATTAACATGTATAAATTTCCAAATTTTTAGCCATTTTTAAGTGGTTAATCGGTTAACCTCTGGCGTTAACCAATTAACATTGTGCCAGTAGGTCTATTTTGCTGTTTTTCTTGCTTGTTTGAGCATGGTTTCACATCGAATCATCGTAGTTCAATATGATGCATTAGAAGTGAAATGTTTTGGGACATATGTCGCAGTTTTGGTTGTTTAATCGAGATTTTGTCGACTAGTGTTTGCTTTCCACTTGGATGCACACTTATGTGTTGTTGTTCGTAGTGATGGTATATGTTTACTTGCCTTCTTGCATTTGCATTTCATATTGTGTTTTGCATCTTTCATATGCATGCTTGAGGTCGAGACACGCTTGTGGCGGCTGCTGCCCCACACTATTTTCCTCCCTCACTTTATTCTATTTGTGCATTACGTGTTTGCATATTTGCATTTTCGTTTGCTCTTCTCTTCTTTTGCTTTGCCATGCTCCCTATAGGACCTCTAATCTCTTTTGAGGTTATGATAGACTTTAGGTTGGAAGCCATGCATGCTAACATTAGGTAGCATTCCCTAACCTCAATCATAGGTCCATTTTGCATGACAACTACTAGGTTTGAGTTAGTCTCCCTTTAGTTTGTCCCCTTTCTCTTCTCATCTTCGAATCATGTCTAAACACTTAATAAAGGTTAATGAATATTGTGCGTTACGAGCCTTAAGTACTTGGGAAATGATGATTGGGTGGTTGCCTCTCAATTGTCTAGAATGTTAGTGTATGTCCTTTGGACGATACGCGACGCATTCGCTCCTAGGTCATAGTCTTTAGTGCAACATGAGTTGCAAATTAAACTCAAAACACTTATTCTCTAAAAGACAGAAAAACAACTTCAAAATTCTTTTTTTCCTTTAGGACCCTTAATAATGGAAAACCTTTTTCATAAAAAGAGTGTTGTTAAGCTTTGGTTCTACCGCAAACAAGCATTGTCCCTAACTGCTAGAACGAAGGTTTAACCCTACTCGGGTAAAACGTGTTTAACCAACCGATGTTATCGTTACCCCGAACTACGTTTGCTCTGATTTCTAGTACCAGATGAGGATACGTAGGCACAAGACGCGATGTCTTGGTGAGAAACCTTCCTCCCCCCCCCCCCCCCCCCTTTCTCCCATAGTTAGCCAAACTACGTTGACTCTGACTTTCCCATTGCACGAGGGAATACGTAGGCATAGAGCGGCGATGCTCTGCCGAGTCATTTTTCTTTTCTTTTTGTCCTGTGAGCCTTTAGCATAGATAGATTAAACACACCCTTAGATAGACAACAAGCATGGATCCCGTCGAGTACGACGGACGTGAGGGGTGCTCATACCTTCCCCTTGCGTAACCGACTCCCGAATCCAGTACTTGGTTGCGATGACCTCGTCTTTTTCCTTTTTCGTTAGGTTTTTCCGACTGTTTCCATTCCCTCTCTTTGGGATAAATAACAAAAGGTGGCGACTCTTCTATTTTCTGCCGGGTGTTTTTTGCAGTTGCGACAGCTGGCGACTCTGCTGGGGACTATGATGGTTCCCTATGCAAGTCAATTCTAGCGCTTGGTTGTTTATATTTTGGGTGTATGTATATACGCGTTGTACTTCATATATCTTTCTGAATTTACTTTCAGCATTGTATATATCATTATTGTTGTGCTGTGGGAAGGGAATGTCCCATTGAGAGATAAGTCGGACCTGGGCTTGAGTACAAACATAGTATTAGAAGTGGAAAGTAGTGGTGAACCTATATGTTAGGCATGCACTAGTTCCCACGAAATTCGCGCTCAGACGAGATTCTCTTTGATGACTTTCTTTCCAGCCCAGTGGGATGTTGAGAGGATTTCAGATCTGAGGGTTGTCGACTCTGGGGACCAATCATTTGTGATTTAGCTAAGTGAGACCGCTTTGGGAGATTATGATGCTAAACTAGAAATGGTGAACGTATCATCGTTTCTTGAAAGTCTATGACGCTGATGAACGCATAAGATGCCCAACATTATCAGTGGATAGGTCCATACCTGTGAGAGGGATTGGGTTATGCAGGAAACCTTGACTTTCAAATTACCTGGTTTTCTTTGCAGTGTGAATCTGTGTTCCCGATATAAGAGGTTCCTCTTATCAGTATCAGTGTTATGTTCTTGCTAAACTGAAGCGCTGGTTCTTCTCAATCAACAGCACAACAATCTTGATCCCCTGTTTGCATTTGCATGTGCATCATCATATGACATTTCATTAACATGTATTTATGTTGCAGGTGCATATCTCTTCCTCGATTCTAGTGATCTTGTTCCTTATTTCTGACATGGAGCCTTTAAGGAGGACATTGGCCTACAAATTTCCAGCACCCGATATTGGAGCTTTGCGGAGTTTGATTTCTTTAGCCGACAAGACAGTAATGGAAGACTTTAGATAGTCCTATGGGAAGCTTTTGAGTGTTGTATGTAAGCCTTCTTTGAATGAGTTGAATGGTCTTCAGACTCTGTTTTAGTTCTACGATCCTCAGTTGAGAGGCTTTAATTTTCAGAGTTATATGCTGGCACCAACATTAGAGGAATTCTCTGCATTGCTAAGACTGCCTATTCTTGACCAGATACCATTCTATCATACTAAGGATGAGACAAATCTGGCTAAGCTTGCTGCAGCTTTACATTTAGACGCCTCTGAGTTGACTGGGAAAGTAGCTAAGAGAAATGGAATATCTGGGTTTCCGTTACCTTTTCTGGTGGATAAAGCTCGACATTTTGCCAAGGAGGGTTGTTGGGTGGTGTTTAGTGCTATCTTGGCCTTATGTGTTTATGGTATTATGTTGTTCCCTAATATTCTGGACTTCGTAGATGTGGATGCGTTTCGTATCTTTGCTTCGAGGAATCCTATACCTACGCTGCTAGGTGACGTTTATCATTCTGTACACTATAAGAATAAGAATAGAAGAGGGAAGAGTGTATCTTGTTGCGCACCCTTGTTCTATCTATGGTTTGTAAGTCATCTTCCCAAAACTAGTTCGTTCTCTAATACTGCAGGTACATCAGAGTGGTCTAAACGTTTGATGAGTTTGTCTGCTGAGGATATTGTTTGGGTTGACAGGGATATCCTGGGTGTCGAGATCATTTATAGTTTTGGAAGCTTTCCTAACGTCCCGCTAGTGGGAAGGAAGGGTTACATAAACTATAACCCGTCCATTGCAATCAGGCAATTTGGGTACGCATTGAGAAGTTCTCTGAAGAGTGAAAAGATACAGGAATCTATGTATCTCACCGGATTATTGGAGGGGGATACCTTAGCCAGAGTTGAGCATGCTTGGAGCAATATCCACAAAAGAGGGAAGGTTTCCTTTGGGAAGAGCAATAGTCGAGCCTATGACCTCTATTTTGCTTGGATTCAGAGTAGAGCCGAAAAGTTGATGATGCCTTACCCATCTGTTAAGCCTGCGTGTCCTCTTGTGATTGAAGAACCCACTACGGTTGACATCCAGAAGTATAATCAGGTGTGGGCTGAAAAAGAAGATTTGAAGAAGGCTAATGAGAAGTTGGAAGAAGAGATTACTCAGCTTCGGGAGAGAAGAATGAAGAAAATTATTCTTTGAAGAGGCAGACTGAGCTCGTGAACAGATTGGGTATGAATTTGACCAAGCAAACTAGTTCTCGAGAGCGTTTGGGTTTGGATCTCAAATCTATTAGTGATGTTCTTGCTTCCAAGAAGAAAGAATTAGACAAAGCTTATCTGGAGATTTCTAAGTTCAACGAGCAGTGGAATGCAACTCTCACCAATAACAAAGCACGTGAAGATGGGTTGAAACAATAGATCAACAAGATGAAGGCTCAGATCAGAGCGAAAGACGAGAGGATTTTAGATGAACCCTCGCTCAGACGTGATAGCGATTGCCGGATGAATGAAGCGCTTGCAACCTTAGAGAATTTCAGAGCTAGGGCTGATTCGAAGAGGCGCAAGCTGGAAGAAGTCTTTGGTGAAGGTGCTTGGGAAGACCATGTTGGGAATCTACAGTGCACTATTAGCCAACGAGAGCTACTCATCCAGGGGTTCCTCACTAAACCGGACCATCCTGAGACATAGGGGTTGTTAGAGGAGTTTTGGGCCTGGAGTCGCACTTGATGTTTTTTGTTTCCTTGTAGCTTGTTATTACTATTGTATTGACCATCACCATGCTTGTTGGTTGAGGTTATTCTGTTTGTATTCAGTGTTATGCATGTATGCTGCCTGTTTGGGTTGTTCATTTGTGTATATGAGGATATTTCTCTATGCTTGTCTGTGGGTTCTCCATCGTTGTCCTGTTATTCTCGGAACTAGAATCGGGGGGGGGGGGGGGGGGGGGGGGGAATCTCCCTGTTGCTTATATACATGTTTTCATTTTGCATTTTCATTTGCATCGCAGGTGTCCTCAGTGGATTTTGTTCCTAACTCTGTTTGGTTTTCTTTAGTTCAGGATTGAGGAAGTTGAGGAGTTCAGTTACTACAGGTATCCAACTCGAGGGAATCAGCGAAAAGTAATGGATCAGGTTCAAGCCGAGTTGCAGGAAGTCAGGGCTCGCATGGCTCAATTCATGGAGTTGATGCAGACTGTTCCTAGTGGGCAAGAACAGTTAAGAACTTTGGTCCAGCCGTTGATAGCACGGGTTGACAAAGAGGGCGTTTTGCACGGAGGAGCTGGTGTTATTCCTACACCGATCGGTGGATCTATCCCACAGGGTATCCCTACTATTGTTTTACCTCCGGGCGGAGGATCTGCGAATGAGAATGGTAACATTGCTGGTAATGGAAGTGTGTGCGTTTTGCACGGTGCTGCTGGCCCTCATTGGGAAGATAACCAAGGTGATGTGTTTTCCATGAGAGATATGGAGGGTGGTTTACCGACTGAAGCTGGCCGAAGGTTTAAACTGATAGAGGAGAAGATGAAATCTTTTGAGAATCAGAACTCTTTGGGCCTTGATATGTCTGATCTTGGTCTAGTTCCTGGAGTCAGAATTCCTCCCAAATTCAAGGTGCCCGATTTTGACAAGTATAAAAGGACGACTTGTCCAAGAGTGCTTAGTCGGGCGTATTTCAGGAAGATGTCTGCTTACTCCAACGATGAAAAGTTGCTGATGCATTTTTCCAGGACAGTCTGGCAGGGGCGTCTTTGGAGTGGTATATGGGACTTGAGAGAACTCATATCCGCAGCTAGAGAGAATTGGCCGAAGCTTTTGTGCGTCATTATCAGTATAATAGTGATCTAGCACCCAACTGGGTACAATTACAGAGCTTGCCGCAGAAAAGTATTGAGAGTTTCAAGGAATTTGCCCAGAGGAGGCGGGATTTAGCTGCAAGGGTACAACCCCCTATGGTTTAAAGGGAGTTGATCGACCTGTTCATGGCGTCACTTCCTGGTGTGTACTTTGAGAAGTTGATAGGCTGCATGTCTGCAGGGTTTTCGGATCTGGTAATTGCTGGTGAGAGAGTTGAAAGTGGGATTAAGTCTAGAAAGATTCCAAATGGTGTTGGGTCTTCTTCGGGAGGAACAAAGAAACCATATTCAGCGAACCCTAAGAGAAGGGAAGGGGACGTAAATGCTATTTCTCACCAGAGTAAAGCTAGAGCTCAATCACGTCATCATCAACAAGTTTCTACAGTAAATATCCCGGCCGCAGCCCCGCAACAAGTCAATGTTCTGCGACCTTATGTTGCTAGACGCAGAATGCCTGATAGACAGTTTATGAATCCTCCGATGTCGTATTCTCAGTTGTTACAACATTCGCTGCAGTTATAGTTGGATCAGAAGAGGACTCTGGCTCCTCCCACTGGTACACCACCTCCTGGCTACGATGCGAATGCTCATTGCGATTTTCACTCAGGCGCCCCGGGCCATGATATTGACCATTGCAAAGCTTTCAAGCACAAAGTCCAAGATCTTCTTGACTCCAAAGCTATCAACTTCACCAACGATGGGCCCAATGTGAATCAGAACCCGATGTCGAATTACGGGGCGGCAGGAGCCAATGCCATTATTAAGGGGGAAAAGCTAAATCTGGTAACGGATGTTGGAGGTTTGAAGACTCTGCTGGGGTTTGTGAAGGCTAGCTTGTTGAAGAAGGGGGTGTTTCCAGGATGTTCTCTTGACTGCTCAGAGTGTGAAGTGCAGTCTGAGGGTTGTGATCTTTTGAAGAAGGGTATTTAGAGAATTATTGATGAGGGATGTTTGCAATTTGATAAAGTTGTGAAAGAGGATGCGGATAATAAAGTGGGAAATGATGGAAGCGAAATTTCTACGACTCCATTCCATACCAGACGGTCAACATTTCAGCGCCTGCTAGGCCAGCTCCGGTTATCATTATTGTACCTAGACCGGTGCCATACGAGAGCACTAGAGCTATCCCATGGAATTATGGGGGAGAGGTGTTCTGTAATGGGCAAAAGCAGGAATGGACAACGCCTACAGATGGAAGTTCGTCGGTTGAGAATATAGTTAGGGCTGGAGGTATCACTAGAAGTGGTAGGGTCTTTTCACCACCAGAGGTTAATGCTGATAAGAATGACAAAGGTAAGTGTAAGTCTGTGGTTGAAGAGAATGTCCAACCACAGGTCGGTGCTGATGATCTTTCGAAGGATGCATAGGAATTTATGAGACTCATTCGAAAAAGTGGCTACAAGATTGTGGATCACTTAAACCAGACTCCTTCGAAGATTTCTATCCTGTCATTATTGTTGTGTTCAGAGGCACACCGCAATGCATTATTAAAGATCTTGAATGCAGCGTACGTACCCCAGGAGATTTCTGTTAACTAGTTAGAGGGGGTAGTATTGCACCCCAAAATTTGACCAACATTTCTTTACCTAGCTTGTGTTTCATCTCATTCACATTAGCATTATCATCTGCATTTCATTGACATGTGTGCAGGAGATTAAGAGGTATGATTACCAATCAAGGGCTACACAAGAGTTTGAAGCTAGCCAAGAAGGTTATTCAAGTGTTCAAGGGTTGATATCTTTGTCAGAGAAGTTAAGAGATCCTCAGAGAGAGTGGTTGAAACCAAGGTTATGTGCCTCCTAACTTGAGAGTTGTGGGGAGTCCTCAGATGATTCTGAAGCCATGAATGTGGACTTGAAGCCTTGAGAGAGCCTATGAGATGTCTTGAAATCCATCATAAAGCCTAGAGAGGCCATTGTGCAAGATTAAAGAGACCCAACCATGAGTGGTGTAATTAGGGTTTGACTAAGTCAACCCTAGGTCAACTGATGATTTGGAGAGGGTTGAGACCTAATCCAAGAGCCATGTGATCGTGTATTGATGCATTGAGATTCTATAAGGATGATTCCATGGTCAACTCATCATGATTGAGGAGTTTGAGAAGTTTCAAGCTAGGGTTTCTAAGGCTTGACAGTGTAAAATCCCCTTGTTTGACCCCTATCTTCAAGGCAGTTGAGCTCAAGATGTGATTGTCATCTCATCTTACCCATAACATGAATGTTGTAGAGCTTGCTCTTAGCTTTAATTTGTGTACTAGAAGTCCTTGATAGGATTTGTAGAGCTCAAGTTATGACTTTGACAAGTTACAGGTCATCTGAGGTATGTGAATTTGGGGCCTTGAAAGTCACCCAACTTGCATCCAACTTTTTCCCAAGAAGGATGATTCCTATGAACTTTTTGTCAACATGAATGTTGTTCCTTATCTTCTTAGCTTTTTAGAGAGTACTAGAAGTCCTTGATAGGATTTGTAGAGCTCAAGTTATGGCTTTGACAACTCAAGGGCATTTTGGTCATTTGGAGATTAGAGGTCATTTCAAGCATAAGACCATAACTCCTATTTCCAAGCTTCAAATGGAAAAATCTTCAACATCAAACTTGCTTAAAATGATGTTTTAAGGCTATTAAGGAGGTCATGAGATGTTGAAAAGGCTTGTAGCTCAAGGTGATAAAAATGACCTAAAATGGAGGCATAAGTTAAATAAGTCAAAGTTGGAAATTGAAATTTCCATGCTACACATCCAAACCATGGCATGTAATAGGTCATTTTGACTCTAAAAAGAATTTTAGAAACAATGGTTCAGCCACATTTTTGATTTGAGGTTTAGATCATGGACTTGCTTTGGAGAATGGTTACTTGCATATTAAGGTACAAATGCAAAACACAAGGAAACTCAATACACAAGCTAGCTAAGTATCCTAACACATCATGCATCTCATCTAAGGATATTTTCAAAGGAGATACAAGTGCTGCAAGAGGTATAACATGAGATGGTACATGAGATGGATTGAAATCAAAAACTCATGGCATGAGAATCTTAAATTCTCATTGGATGATTCCAGAAAGTTCTGGATGGTTTAGAATCATCCTATATATGGATTAGAACTTGCTCAGATGCAAGATTGGTGAGAGATTAGAGAGGAGAGTGAGATAGCCATTTCAATTTCTTCCATTGCAAGTTGAAACCAATTTCTACATTCCACACCATTTCCATTGATTCTTTCAATCCTAACACCTTCCATTGATCATACTGAATTTGTGCATACTGAACTGAGAGCAAGATCATGAAGAATTGAAGAGTTAGCATTTGGATTTTGGGAGCTGCAAGTCACAATCGGTTTTGGAGATTCAAGCTTCTTGGATCAAATCTTTTGCAAACAGAAGCTTTAACATCAATCAAGGAGTGTTTCTGAAGAGTTTGAGAGGCTGAACTAAAGATTTGACCTATCTGATATTCAAGATTTGACAGGTTTGTAACTTTTCTTCTACACCTTAATTTAAGCATTGTTAGTTAGAATTGTTAGGTTAGAATGGTTAGAGACAAGTAGGAGATGGATTCTGGAAAGTTTAAGATCGTTTGGTGAAGTTTGAGTCAGTGACACCATTTTTGTTTTGATCAAGAACACGATGTATAGTGAGATATAACATGAGTTTAATGGCAAGATTTAACCAGTGTGAGGTGGTGATCATTCTGAGCCAATCAATTTCAAGAATTGTCAAAGTTGAAGTTGGAGCATAGTTTTGATCTTGGATCGGGTTTAGAGATTGAGGATGATTCTTTGAATTCTAATACCATGGTTGTGATCAGGGTTGAATTTAGAGCAGATTAGGGTTTTCAACCATGGATTTTGGTTGAGTTTGGATGGAATCCGAGTTAGGTATTTGAAGCTCTGTTCATGGAGCTTTCCCTCCATTTCCATGGCTGGAGGAAAAAGATAACGTTTTAGCCGTTGGATCATGCAAGGACTGGTTGACCAAGGCCAGATCGTGTGGATGAGATTCATTTGAGTTTGTGAAGAGAAGTTCTGAAGAGCTTAAACGCAGCGTATCATTTAATTTCTCGATTGGGCTTAAGTTGATACTTGCTAGCCACACCCCACTCTCATGGCCCATTGCATTTTGAACTGTTTTTCTTTACTAAATGCACCAAGTATTTTCCATTTTCTTTATATTTTTTGAGTGGTTTTCTGATTAAATAATTGGGCCTAGCGCTTTGCTTTATGTACCCCCATTTAGGGCCCATTCTCATATTGAACTGTATGGCATTGCTATCTGCACCAATATTTTCATATTTTAATTTCTTTTTCTCCATTTTTCTTTAATCTTTGAAAAATCATATTAAATAGAAAAATAATGATTATTGCATGGGGATTTTTTCCCTATTTCACATTGATGTCTAGAAAATTATAAAATCAAAATATTTGCATTTCATGCATTTTTAATATTTTTTGTGTATTTTCTCTTTTAATAGCATTTTAATTCCTTTTATATTGATGCATAGATTTGTAGGATTTTGTTTAGCTAGCTCCCTTCATATTTTTAGGCCATTCTTTTTAGGATAGTTAGATTAGGACGTTAGCGCCCCTTTGGATTTATTCCATAATTTTGTGATTAGTTTTTGATTAGTTTTGATTAGATGACTTTAGGTTGTATAGATTTAGGTCAATCCTTAACATAGGTCCACAATAACACTAGAATTTTGGGTTTCTAGGTCAATATAGATATTGGGACATATAGGGTATTAAGGGTAGTCATATAGGATCCCCTAGAAATTATATTAGATTTTAATATAATAGTATACTATTTTTAATTGATTTTTGTAGTTGATTGTTGTTTGTGTTGCCCTTGTGGGCTTGTATTTTGTTTGCCTTGCTTTGTGGGTTTTTGCTTGGCTTGGTGGGCTTGGTCTTGCTTTGTGGGGCATGGAGGAGCATAGTAGAAGACTTGAAGATTGAATAAGGAGCTTGAGAGCTTGGTGGCTTGTTTGTTTTGTTGTTGTTTTAGGGTTAGGAATTAAGTAGAGCTTAGACTTAGTTAATTTCCTTCTTAAACATGGATGGTATCCTTCACCTCCATTCCTCCCCATGATTCAAGGTCCTTCCATGGTAATCACCTCCCTCCTTTGGAAGGATAAGTGATGGTACCTAGGAAGTAGAACCTTTGAGGGAACCATTCTTTTGATGTTAAACCCTTATAGGTCACCTTTGGTGGTCAATAAGCAGTTTAATATCCTAGTTTATCCAGTTAAATGATCTCTTCAGGTTTGAGTATCTTGAGAGATGTTGGGCTTGAGTGTGAAGATGAAGACTTCAATGAAGAGTATGGAAGAGGATGATTCCCTTGAGCAATGCCATTTCAGCTGAAGCTTGAAGAGCAAGAAGAGCAAGTTGATACTTGAAGATCCAGTCAAGATTGAATGAAGAGCTGAGGCTTAAAAATTGAAGGATAAAGTTGACATTTCCAGATGATTGAAGACTACTCTGAGAAGCTGAAGCTTGTAGGAAGAGAAGACCAAGTTGAGACTGGTAAAGCAAAGAGAGTTTGGAAGCTTGAAGACTGAGTTGATACTTATGAAGAGGATTCAATTGAGATTGAATGTAGAGCTGAAGCTTGAAGAACAAAGGATAAGTTGATACTTACTGTGAAGCTTGGAGATCCTGAAGGAATCAAGTTGATACTTGTGGTTAAGAGTGAAGCCTGAAAGTGGAACTGATTAAGGAAAGCTGAGGCTTAGAGAAGAGAGAATAAGTTGAAACTTATGTTGAAGGGTTGAAACCTGGAGAAGCAAATTGATATTTGTCAAGAGTGATTGAAGTATGAAGACTGAGTTGCTGTCTGAAGAGCTGAGGCTTGGAGTTGGAAGAGGGAGGAGTTGACCTGCTTTCTTGTCTGTTTCTTTTCTGTATTGCTGATGTGCCTTGTTTGACTTGCTTGATGCATTAGAATAAGTCCATATCTAGACTAACTTTAATCTAGGAGCATGATTGCACTAGAGGTTGAGTTGCTCCCTCTGCTTGTATTATTACTGTGTGGCTTTGCTTATGGGTATTCGGTAGAGCCCGACTCCCTTGCCTATGTGTTTCATTTTGCTTGATAGCATGATTTTATTTCTTCTGTATGATTGCAGTTTATTGTATTTTGCTTGATAGCATGTTATTTCTTCAGTATGATTACTGTTGTTCATTCTGGATTGAGGTTGAGATGAGCTTGTGGAGGCTGATGCCCCACACACATTTCCTCCCTCACTTGCATTGCATGCATTTTACAGTCGTTTACTATTTACTGTTTACTGTTTAAGCTGATGCTTTATCTGTTTCTGTGTATCATTGACATGATCCCTTAGGACTCTCATTTCCTTTGATAAGGAAGTGATGATAGAACCTTAGGTTGAAACCTATGCATGATAATTTCTAGGAGTTCCCTGTTTCAAAACTCAACCATAGGATGAATCCTTGGCATGACAACTGTAGGACTTGATAGTCTCCCTTTAGTTGAGCCTGTTCTCTTCTCATCTCAAAACAGCTTAAAATACAGTAATCATGAATGATTTCTTTCGTACGTTACGAGCCTTAAGCTATCTGAGAAAGGATTGTTGGGTGACATGCGACGCATTCACTCTCAAGTCATAGTCTTTAGTGCGATTGAAATTGCAAACACAATAAAAAAAACACTTCTTCCGTAAAAGACAGAAAACAAACTTCAAACCTTTTTGCCCCGTGGACCCATAATTCAAAGGAAGCTTTTCTGAAGAAAAGAGTGTCGTTAAACTTCAGCGCCAACACAAACAGGCTTTGTCCCTAACTGCTGGAACTGTTGTTTAACCCTACTCGGTAAAACAGATGAATCTAAATTTCCGTAATCCGTAGTACCCCGAACTACGTAAGCTCTGATCTCTCATACCTGTTGAGAGTACGTAGGCACAATACTGATGTATTGGCGATCCACCTTCCTCGTAACCCGTCGTAGGCCGAACTACGTTGACTCTGATTTCTCATTCTCTAATGAGAATACGTAGGCATAAAGCGCGACGCTTTGCCGAGTCATTTTCTTTTCTGTTTCAGACCAGCCTTGATAGGTAGATAGATAAAACCAACCCGTCCAGTAAACACAACAAGCGTGGATCCCGTCGAGTACGACGGACGTGAGGGGTGCTAATACCTTCCCCTTGCGTAACCGACTCCCGAACCCAGACAATGGTTGCGACGACCTTGTCTTATACCTTTACGTCAGGTGTTTCCGATCGTTTCCTTTCCCGCTCCGAGGGATAAATAACGAAAGGTGGCGACTCTTCTGTTTTGCCGACACCTTATTTTTGCGGAAGCAACAGCTGGCGACTCTGCTGGGGACCGAACCCAGAATCTCTGGTTCTCCGGTTCCCTATGCGAGTCAGTCCTAGCGCTTGTATGATTACTTGTTGGGTTGTGTTCGTTTATCGCATTTTTATTTCCCGCATTTTATTTTCAGTATGATATGTTTATCTGTGCTGTTGTGGGAAGGGCATTCTGATGAGTGAAAAGCCAGACCCAGGCTTGAGTGAACATAGCATTAGTTGTGGAAATTAGTGGGCGCGTGCTTGCTTGGCAAGCACTAGTGTCTCATGAAATCCACGCTCAGACGAGGTTCTCCTAGTTGGCTTCTCTTTCAACCCTTTGGGTTGAGACGGTTGCTGGTTTGGAGGATTGTCGACTCTCGGGACCGATCATTTGTGATTCAGCCGAGTGAGGCCGCTTCATGAGCTGGTGATGCCACACCTTCTGGGTATCGTATCACCCCTCTTGAATGTCTGTGACGCTGATGAACGCATGGGATGCCGAACTTGAGTCAGTTTAGGTCCATACCTGTGAGCAGGGTTGGGTTTATTGCAGGAAACTTTGACCTTCAGACTACCTGGTTTTCTTGACAGCGAATCAGTTTTGTTGGTACCGGAGGTTCTCATCATCAGATATATGATTGTTCTTGACAGAACAGGTTTTTGATTGGGATCAGAGGATCTTATCATCAGATGTGTATTTGTTCTTGATAGAGCAGGTTTTGATTAGAGGATCTTATCATCAGATGTGTATTTGTTCTTGATAGAGCAGGTTTTGATCAGAGGATCTTATCATCAGGTGTGTATTTGTTCTTGACAGAGCAGGTTTATGACTGGGGTCTGAGGATCTCATTATCAGATGTTTATTCTTGATAGAGCAGAGTTTTGGTCATCAGTTGTTTGTTCTTGACAGAGCAGATTTATGATTGGGGTCTGAAGATCTCATTAGCAGATGTACGTCTGTTCTTGACAGAGCAGAGTTTCTTGGTCCGTTATCAGAGGTCCTTATTATCAGACGTTTGTTCTTGACAGAGCAGAATTATGGTCCTATGTATATGGCCCTATCAGATGGTTGTTCTTGACAGAGCAGATTTGTGGTCCGATACCCGGGTTTTCTTATTATCAGATATAGTGGTTGTTCTTGACAGAGCAGCGTCATGGTTTTGTTGATACAAAATCTCCACAGCACAGTTGCCTTGATCTCCTGCTGCATGATTGCATTTTACATTGCTTTGCATACTCATTTGCATTTCATTAACGTGTGTCTGTGTTGCAGGTACCGTTTTCCCCGATCCAGGATTTCTTGCCTCCTATTGTATTTGTTTTGGGTTCTCTGAGGAAGACCGTGGCTTACAAGTTCCCTGCCCCTGATGTGGTTCGGCTGACTAGTTTGATAGCTTTAGCAGATGATTCTGTGAGGGATGAGTTCAGAAAATCTTACGGCAAATTGCTCAGTTTGGTTCGTAAACCTTCGGCGTTCGAGTTGAATGGGTTGCACGCTCTGCTGCAGTTCTACGACCCTCCGTTGAGATGTTTCACTTTCCAGGATTTTGTTCTCGCACCCACGCTAGAGGAATATGCTGATTTGTTAGGTGTGCCTATCAGGAGGCAGATGCCTTTTGTTCATATGGATGCTGAGCCTGATCTGGCTGGTCTAGCTCTGTCGCTTCATCTGGATGCCTCCGAGTTAGTATTGTCTAGTTGGAACAAGGTTCCCGGGTTCTCTTTGCAGTTCCTAGTGGGAAAGGCTCAGCAGTGCGCCAAGGACAGATGTTGGGTCGCGTTCAACGCCATCCTCTCTCTATGCATATATGGCATCATTCTGTTCCCCAATATGCCCGATTTTGTAGACTTCGATGCATTTCATATCTTTGCATCAGGGAATCCAGTCCCTACCTTGATAGGAGATGTCTACCATTCCGCCCACTACAAAAACGAGAACAGGAGGGGCAAGAATGTCTCATGTTGTGTACCCTTGCTTTATAAATGGCTTGATAGTCATCTGCCCAAGAGGGGTCCTTTTGTTTCGTCCGCAGCCACAGCTGAGTGGTCCGAGCGTCTGATGAGTTTATCTGCAGAGGATATTGACTGGTTTGACAGAGATAGGTTGGGTACCGAGATTATCTTCAGCTGCAGCGGGTTTCCAAACGTGCCTTTGATAGGAAGGAAGGGCTGTATAAACTACAATTCGTCTTTGCTGGTCTGACAGTTTGCCTACGCTTTGAGAACTCCGCCGAAGGATGAAGAGGTGCAGGAATCTCTGTACCCCACTGGTCTTCTCGAGGGGGATTTGTTATCCAAGCTTCAGCGCGCCTGGAATGGCATCAGTAAGAGGGGAAAGCCACTGCTGGGGAGAAGCAACAATCAAGCCTACCCTCCGTATGTGACTTGGATCAGAGCCAGAGCAGATGCTATAGGGATGCCGTTTCCTCATGCCAAGCCAGAAAGCCCTCCAATGATTGAAGAGCCTACTACTGTGCCCATTCAGAAGCATAATCAGGTGTTGGCTGAGCGAGATGAATTGAAGCGGGCAAATGAGGAACTGGAGAAGGAATTGGCTCAGCTCCGAAGCGAGAGGAACGAGGCCGTCCATTCCTTCAAAAGGCAAACAGAGCTGGTGAACCAGCTAGGTACAGACCTGACTAAGCAGATAGCCGAGCGTGAGTGCATGGGTCAAGACTTCAAAGCTGTCAACGACGTACTGGCTACGAAGAAGCAGCACTTGGACGAAGCATATCAGAGGATATCCAAGTTCAACCAGCACTAGAAGGCTTCCCTGGCCACCAGGAAAGAGCGGGAGGATAAGCTGATGCTACAGATCTCCAAGCTGGAAGCCCAGGTGAAGGATAGTGAGAAGAGGTTTGATGAAGAAACCGCTCGCAGATACGCCACCGAAGGCCAGCTCAACAGGGCTCTCGCTAACCTGAAGGAGCGCAAACTGACGTTTGAGTCCAAGAAGCGGAAACTAGAAGATTGCTTCGGCGAAGGAGCATGGGAAGATTCGTTCGAAGGTCTTCAGTACACCATTGTGCAGAGGGAGTTGCTCGTCGAAGGGTTACTCACGCTGCCTGATCATCCAGAAACGAAGGAGTTGTTAGAAGAGTATCGCGCCCGTGGCCGTACTTGACTATTTGTATTCCTTTTGTTTTGATCATTGTTGTATGCTGACCATCACCAGGCTTGTTGGCTGAGGTCACGCTGTTGATTCATCTTGTACTCGCTGATGTTGTGTACTGCCTTGATGGGCTTTCTTTATATATGAGATTGTTATTTCCATGATTGGACTCGGACTTCTTCTTATTATCAGCACTGGAACTCAGGCACTAGGATCGGGGGAGATCTCCCTAAACGCACAAACACACGTTTGCATTTGCATGAAGCATTTGCATAACGAGCACTTTGTCGTTTTTTCCTAACCTTTTGTGTTTACCAGGTTGTTTCAGGTGGTTCCAGAATTGATCAGAGACCTATTCACCGCTATCTGACCAGAGCTAATCAAACCAAGATCATGGAGCAAGTGCAAACTGATGTTCAGGAACTCCGCGAAAGAATGGATCGCTTCGTGGAGCTCATGCAAGCAGTCGCCAATGGCCAGGATCAGCTCAGAACTTTGGTTCAGCCTCTGATTTCAAGGGTTGATAGCAACGACATACTCCATGGTGGGACTGTGCCTACTCCTCCACCAGTTGAAACTCCACAGAATGGTGTTCCCGTGACCGGGGGAAACGGCAGTGCCAACGGCAATGTGGTGACCAACATCGGACTCAATACGACGGGCGTCGGTAATGGAAGTCTGGGAGCTAATGTCAATGTCGGGCTGGGCAACGACAATGCAGGTGTCGGGAATCTGTTTGGGCCTCAGCCATGGCTAGAGGATCGTCAGGACGATGTGTTCTCTCAGAGAGGCGCTGAAGGGGAGTTGAATGCTGAAGCACGGCTTAGATTCAAGGCACTTGAAGATAAGATGAGAGATATCGAGAATCAGAATACTTTGGGCGTTGATATGTCCAAGTTGGGACTAATTGCTGATTTCAAGGTGCCTCCCAAGTTCAAGGTACTTGACATTGAAAAATATAAGGGCATCACTTACCCTCGTGTCCACCTGAGATCGTACTACAGAAAAATGTCTGCTCATTCTGAGGACGAGAAGTTGCTGATGCACTTCTTTCAAGACAGTCTTTCCGGGCCATCCCTCAAATGGTACATGAGTCTGGAGCCTACTAGTGTGCACACGTGGAAGGATCTTGCTGAAGCATTTGTGCACCACTACCAATACAATAGCGACTTGGCCCCGAACCGAGTCCAGCTGCAGAATCTGTCGCAGAGGAACAATGAAGGGTTTAAGGAATACGCCCAGCGGTGGCGTGAGTTGGCAGCCAGGGTTCAGCCGCCGATGGTTGAACGTGAGCTCGTGCAGATGTTTGTAGCCACCCTCCCAGGGGTTTACTATGAGAAGTTGGTCAGCGGTAAGTCCAGAACCTTCTCAGATCTCATTATCACGGGTGAGCACGTCGAAAATGGGATCAAGATTGGGAAAATTCAAGGTGATTCATCCTCAGCTGGAGACGGAAAGAAACCGTATGCTGGCAAAAGACGGGAAGGAGAAGCGAGCGCTGTGACCAACGCTCGAAGGAAGGGTAAAGGTCCTCACCAGCAGGTGGCCAGCATAACTATCCCGGCAGTTCAACAGCAGCAGCAGCAACCGAATCAACAGGGATACAGAAAGCACCAGAATCGGGCACCTCTGTCGAACCGTCACCTCGAGACCCCGCCCATGTCGTACGTGCAACTCTTGCAGACTTTGCTTCAGCTATAGTTGATCCAGAAGAGAACGTTGGCTCCCTTGACAGGGGCACCTCCGCCAGGGTACGACGCGAATGCCACTTGTGAGTTCCACTCAGGGGCACCAGGCCACATAGTAGAGAACTGCAAAGCCTTCAAGCATAAGGTGCAGGACATGATGGATGCCAAGATCATCAACTTCTCCGATAATGTGCCAAATGTCACGAAGAATCCTATGCCGAATCATAGGGGAGGCGGAGTGAACGCCATTATCGAAGACGAGAGTTCGGACTTGTTGACTGACGTCAGAGGTCTGAAGACGCCGCTTAGCTTCGTTAAAGCTAAATTGCTGAAAAGAGGGTTCTTTCCAGGTTGCGGAGAGCTATGTATGGACTGTGCCACACGTTCTGATGGATGTGAGCAGTTGGTAGAAGGAATTCAAAGTCTGATGACTGAAGGGATTTTACAGTTTAGCCGGAGGGCTGAAAGTGGATCGGAAGAGGTAGTGCTGAAGCAAGGTGATGAGGTCGCCACCATCACCATCCCTCGCCAGACGATAACTATTTCTGCGCCCAGACCGCCCACAATTACCATCACCCGAGCTGGGCCGATACCCTTCGAAAGCACGAATGTTGTCCCGTGGCATTATGGGGCTGAAGTCTACTGCAACGGACAGAAGTTGGAGCTAGAACCGTTCGGGTCGACTGTGGAGAACCTTGCGGGGGTCAGTGGTATTACTCGCAGCGGAAGAGTGTTTGCACCACCAGAGGTCATGGCGGATAAAGCGGTCAGAGCTGATGCAACTGACAAAGGTAAAAGTAAAGTCGTTGAAGAGATCCCGCGTGGGGCAGAAAAAGACTTGCTTGTTAAAGATGCCGAGGAGTTTATGCGGTTGATTAAAAAGAGTGACTACAAGATTGTAGATCATCTCCATCAGACGCCCTCAAAGATTTCCATCCTAAACTTATTGCTGTGTTCCGAAGCGCACCGCAACGCGCTGCTGAAGGTGCTGAACGCCGCATATGTACCGTAGGAAATATCGGTGAATCAGCTAGAAGAGGTCGTAGCCCACGTAAATGCAGGAAATGGGCTAGGTTTCACTGACCTGGAGCTGACGCCGAAGGGGAGGAATCACAATAGCGCCCTGCACATCTCGATAGAGTGTAGGGGCACGATTATGTTGCACGTGGGTGGACACGGGTTCGTCGCTCAATGTTCTTCCGAAGAAGGAATTAATGAAGTTAGATACTCGTGGAGTGATTTGCACACCCAGTGATCTGGTTGTGAAGGCGTTTGACGGAACTAAACGACATGTTTTCGGGGAGGTGACCCTGCCAATCCAGGTTGGTCCGGAAACGTTCGACGCGGTCTTTTATATTATGGACATCATGCCTACCTACAGTTGTCTCTTGGGCCGGCCGTGGATCCATGATGCTGGTGCCGTGACCTCCACGTTGCACCAGAAACTCAAGTATGCTGTCGGAGGAAGCATCGTGACCGTTTGTGGCGAGGAAGACATAATGGTGAGCCATTTGTCGTCCTTCAAGTATGTGGAGATGGATGGCGAAATCCATGAGACTCTATGCCAAGCGTTCGAAGCTGTCAAAGTGAAGGACGTAGCTCTTGTAGTCACTGAAAAGCCAGAGATGACTATCTCCTCATTCAAAGAAGCTAGGGTCGTTGTCCAAGCCGGATCTACCCCAGGTTGGGGGCGAATTTTGGAGATACCTAACAAGCAAGATAAGTTTGGGTTGGGATATTCTCCTGGAGCTGAAGCTTCTTCTTCTTCTAGCAGTGCGTCGCGAGGTAAGGGGCCGATCCAGTTTACCAGTGGCGGAATGATTTTCGAAAGCATCAACGCGGTGTCTGAAGACAGCGGGGATAGCGACTGTGACCTCGACTCTTGGATCCAGCCAAGCAAGCCAGGCGAGGGCCTCAATAATTGGTCCGTCAAGGATATCATCTAGATGACAAACAAAGAGTAATGATTTACTTTTTCCAATCATTGTACAACCCTATGTCCTACCCGGGGCATAGTGGTTTTATTGTCAGGGCCTTGTTGGATTATGTACATGCATTTTGTTAATAAATCAAAGGCGTTTTCTTCGTATTCAAATATTGTGATCTATGTTATTCCTGTTATATATTTGTTTTGAAAAACAATAAAATGGCAATGGGGTTTGTGCTAACCTGCACATCCTTGTTTTAAACTTAACCCTTGTTATTGCAGGATCCACATAACAGATGACATCGACTCTGGACCTTCTACGACTCACTTCGACTTCAATTTCCCGATCTATCAAGCCGAAGAAGAGATTGATGAAGAGGAAGACCTTCCTGAAGAGTTGGCCCGCTTGTTGAAACAAGAGGAGAAAGTTATTCTGCCTCATGAAGAGGAGATCGAGATCGTGAATTTGGGTTCTGAAGAACTCGTCAGAAACGTCAGGATAATGGCTGCATTGCAGAATGATGTTAAGCAGAGATTAGTCGAGATGCTGAGAGAGTATAGTGACGTCTTTGCTTGGTCATACGAAAATATGCCCGAACTTGACAAGGACATCGTGGTCCACCACTTGCCGTTGCGAGAAGATTGTCCTCCCGTTAAGCAGAAGCTTAGGAGGACGAGACCAAATATGGCCGTTAAGATCAAAGAAGAAGTGCAAAAGCAGCTTGATGCTGGCTTCTTAGCGGTCACCACTTACCCTCCGTGGGTCGCCAACATAGTGCATGTACCGAAGAAGGACGGTAAGGTGCGAATGTGCGTCGATTATCGGGATTTGAGTAGGGCGAGCCCTAAAGATGATTTCCCGCTGCCTCATATTGATGTATTGGTCGACAATATAGCCCAGTTCTCCGTGTTTTCATTCATGGATGGCTTCTCCGGTTACAATCAGATCAAGATGGCGCCGGAGGACATGGAGAAAACTACGTTTATTACTCCTTGGGGAACATTTTGCTATAAGGTAATGCCTTTCGGTCTGAAGAATGCAGGGGCCACTTACCAACGAGCTATGGTTACTTTGTTTCATGACATGATTCATCATGAGATTGAAGTCTATGTTGATGACATGATTGCGATGTCCCAAACGGAGGAGGGACACCTGGTCAATTTGCTGAAGCTTTTTGAGAGGCTTAGGAAATTCAGGTTGAGGCTGAATCCTAACAAGTGTACTTTCGGAGTACGGTCCGGAAAGTTACTGGGGTTTATCGTGAGCGAAAGAGGCATCGAGGTTAATCCTGCGAAGATAAAAGCGATACAAGAAATGCCAGTGCCAAAAACGGAAAAAGAAGTTCGTGGTTTCTTGGGAAGAATAAACTACATTGCAAGGTTTATTTCTCAGCTCATGGCCACGTGTGAACCGATGTTCAAGCTTTTAAAGAAAGATCAGGCGATTATCTGGAACGAGGATTGCCAGAAGGCATTCGACAAGATAAAGCAGTATCTTCAGGAACCTCCAATCTTGATACCCCCAGTGGCTGGACAACCATTAATCATGTACTTGACAGTTCTTGAGAATAGTATGGGGTGTGTTCTCGGTCAGCACGACGAGACGGGCAGAAAAAAGCATGCCATTTACTATTTGAGTAAAAAGTTCACGGACTGTGAATCTCGTTACTCGATGCTGGAGAAAACGTGTTGTGCACTAGCCTGGGCTGTCAAACGTTTACGACAGTACAGGCTCAATCACACCACCATGCTAATTTCGAAGATGGATCCGATCAAGTACGTCTTCGAGAAGCAAGCGCTTTCGGGCAGGATTGCCAGATGGCAAATGGTGTTGACGGAATATGATATTCAGTACGTTTCCCAGAAGGCCATCAAGGGAAGCGTATTGTCTGATTACCTTGCCGAACAACCGATCGAAGATTATCAGCCGATGAAATTTGAATTCCCTGATGAGGATATCATGTTTCTCAAAGCGAAAGATTGCGATGAACCGTTGCCCGGCGAGGGTCCAGATAGGAAATCCCAGTGGAAATTGATATTTGACGGGGCGGTTAATTCTTACGGAAGTGGCATGGGGGTAATCATCACGACTCCCCACGGATCCCATATCCCGTTCACGGCGAGACTGACGTTTCCGGTCACCTATAATGAAGCGGAGTACGAAGCATGCATCATGGGTCTAGAAGAGGCAATTGATTTGAGAATCAAGAACCTAGACGTCTATGGTGACTCGGCGCTTGTGATCAACCAAATTAAAGGGGAGTGGGAGACTCGTCAATCGAATTTGGTGTCGTACATGAACTATGCCAGAAGGCTACTTCCGTTCTTTGATCGAGTGGAACTCCATCATGTGCCCAGAGCGGAGAACCAGATGGCTGATGCCTTAGCCACGTTGGCTTCAATGTATAAAGTCAATTTTTGGAATGAGGCTCCAAGAATTGTCCTTTCTCGTCTTGATAGACCTGCATTTGTCTTTGCAATCGAGGAAGCTGTCGACGGCAAGCCATGGTTCCATGACATCCAGACTTTCCTTATGACTAAGGAGTATCCGGTGGGAGCGTCAACCCAAGATAAGAAGACTCTGAGGAGGCTGTCTGGAAATTTTTATCTCAATCCTGATGGAGTTTTGTATAAAAGAAACCACGATCTCGTGCTACTCAGATGTGTAGATGAGAAAAAGGCGAGTATGCTCATGGAAGAAGTCCATGAAGGCACATTTGGTACGCACGCCGGAGGGCATGCTATGACAAGAAAGATCCTGAGAGCAGGATACTACTGGCTGACGATGGAATCAGATTGCTTAAAATTCACGAAGAGATGTCATAAATGCCAGATTTATGCTGATAAAGTTCATGTGTCACCGTGCCCATTAAATGTCATGTCCTCCCCATGGTCGTTCTCCATGTGGGGCATCGACATGATAGGAAAGATCGAGCCCACTGCATCTAACGGTCATCACTTTATTCTAGTAGCTATCGACTACTTCACCAAGTGGGTGGAGGCAGCCTTGTAAGCTAATGTGACCAAGCAGGTGGTGGCTAAATTCATAAAGAGGGACATCATCTGTCGTTACGGAATTCCCAAGCGGATCATTACTGATAATGGTTCGAATCTGAATAACAAGATGATGAAGGAGCTGTGCCAGAGTTTCAAGATTGAACACCACAACTCATCTCCTTACCGGCCGAAGATGAATGGCGCCGTTGAAGCGACCAATAAGAACATCAAGAAGATCGTTCAAAAGATGGTTGTGACCTACAAAGATTGGCACGAGATGCTGCCATTTGCATTGCACGGTTATCGTACAACGGTACGTACATCAATCGGGGCAACTCCTTTCTCCTTAGTGTACGGTATGGAGGTTGTCCTACCGTTAGAAGCGGAGATCCCTTCTTTGCGAGTTTTGGTTGATGTGAAACTCGACGAGGCAGAATGGATTAAGAACCGACTGAACCAACTCAGCCTGATGGACGAGAAGAGGTTAGCATCGATTGCGCATGGTCGTCTGTACCAAAGCCGAATGAAGAAGGCTTATGATAAGAAGGTGCGTCCTAGAAGCTTTCAGACGGGTGATCTCGTCCTGAAGAAGATTCTTCCTCCACACTCTAATCACCGAGGCAAGTGGACTCCCAATTACGAAGGTCCGTACGTTGTCAGCAAGGTCTTCTCGAGAGGAGCTTTATTGTTATCCACGATGGATGGTGAAGATTTTGCATCCCCGGTGAACGCGGACGCAGTTAAAAAATACTTTGCTTGAAAGCGGCCCGCTGGACAGTAAAAAGAGAGTCCAGGCAAAAATGGGGCATCCCGGCGAACCATAAAAAAGGAAAAAGGTTCGGGGAAAAATTAGGGATATAAATTGAAGAAATGTACACCCACAAACTCGAAAACCCGGATGGGCGACTTTGGCAAAAAAGGGTATCCCGGTGAACTGAAAACCCGCAAAGGGCGGTTCACGCAAAAGTTAGGGATTTGAAAAAGCAAATGACTGCGTTCCGCGTGTGGACTTTCTTTGTTTAGTGGTTTGGAAGACATGAGGGCCGTTTATCCGAATCAATCTCTTCTGAAGCTGAAGCGTCGGAGAAGTATCGAAGTCGAGTGGGTCATAGAGGGATCAACTCATGGTGTTCGTCTACGCCTCGTTGCCGACATTTGTATATACTGATGTATATTTATGTTTTATTTTTTTGCGCGGCTTCCTCATTCCAGGAGCTTGCATCTGTTGTAAAACATTTTTACCCATTTAGGGGTTCGTTATCAATAAAATGTATACTATTCAGCAATTCTGTCTGTCTGTTTAGCATTTATCAGTTTTGTTTGCGAAAAAGAACGCCGATGTTTTTGATAAAATGCGCATACATAAACTTACTGGCCTAGGCCACTGATTGTTGAAACAATGAATTACTTGAACATTGTCACGAGATGATAACCTTGATAGGTCCCTTTGAGAAGGGTATCTTGTCTGTTTGTTTGTGTTGCTGCAGGTGTAGCATATTCCAGACAGTGCGCCGTGCGTATCCCCAGGCAGAGAAGATTCTCTCCCCAATCAGATGCATCCTGAAGGAACGTCATCTCCTCAGCTGAGTCATTCACTGAAGTGTGCAGCAGTTGATAGTTCAAGACTAAAGTCTCCAGCGGAATTGAGTTCCCCCGCAGAGTCGTACTCTCCCCAGCAAGCAGAATGATTTCTTCTTCCTTAGCCGAGTTTGCAGATCCCCATGAGAGCCGAGTCCTTGGAAGCCGCTCAGGCCATGATTGGTTTTCCCCAGTGGAGTGTTGGATAGCTGATGATGTATTTCCCCACCAGAGTCGTTGTCTCCAGGAAGGTTAGCCGTGAAGGCCGTGCAGTTTATCTCTGCGATTGACATCGCTTTCCCTCAGCAGGTCCAGGTTCTCGTAGAGCTCCGTGCCCTTGCAGCAGTCAACTGAAGTTCACTTCCCCACAGCATCCAGTTGAGATTGGCGTGACCTTGTTCTCCTCAGCAGGATGATTCCTTCCCCCTATCCGAGTGGTCCCTTCTCCTTGACAGGAGGATTCTCCCTTCAACATTTATTTTGCTGACAGGATCGCATCATTTTTGCATGACTGCATAGCATTTATCATAAACGCATAACATTTCCACCGTGTGGAGCATTGCACCATTGCCAAAGCATATGCATAGTAAGCATGATCTAGGTTGTTACCGTGCTTGTTTTGCTGGTGTTCCGCCGCAGAATTGATTGATCAAGATGATTCTTGAATTCTCCCCAATGAAGTCGCTTGCTCAAGATGATTCTTGAATTCCCCAGCAAGGTCATTTGCTTAAGATGATTCTTAAAATCCCCTAGTGCAGTCGCCAGAGTTGGTTGCTCAAGTTGATGCTTAGAGTCCCCATCAGAGTGTTTGCTCAGGATGATTCCTGAAATCTCCAGCAGAGTTATCGGTTCAGGATGATTCTTGAAGTCCCCCGTGGAGTTACTCGTCCGAGATGATTCTTGAAGTCCTCAGCAGAGTTGATTCGCCCAGAATGATTTCTGGGACCCCGAAGCAGAGTTACTTGATAGTTCTCCAGAATCCCCAGCGGAGATGTGTCATCCCCAGCAGGTTTCCGAACAGTGAAGTTGAAACTTCCCCTGAAGACTTGATGATTGAAGTCCGACTGAATTAACGAAGCAGTTCTCTCAGCTGATGCGGAGTGCCTGATGGCAGAAGTTTGGATATCCCCAATTGGTTCATGATTGACCAAGAATTCTATTCCCGACTTACTGATGAAGTCCGACTGATGCCCAAAGATTTCTTTGAATGCCCGACGGCGTGATTAACTTGACTGTTGACCTGATGAGTCCCGAGGAATCTTGATGCCTGACGGCATGATCGACCATGTATTACCGGTTACCGTGTGACCAATTCTCCAGCTAGTTGTCGTGCAGCTAATACTTCAGTTTTCGAAGATTTGTTCCCAGCAGAGTACCGTGTACTGGTGTAGTTGGCAAATTTCCGGGTTTGTTGGTATTCAACCGTCTCGTACCTTGATTGGTTGAGAGTCGTTCGCTTCTCACCCAGTCAGGTTCAAGCCGTTTGAATAGGGGCAGCTGTTGCACCCCAAAATTTGACCAACATTTCTTTACCTAGCTTGTGTTTCATCCCATTCACATTAGCATTATCATCTGCATTTCATTGACATGTGTGCAGGAGATCAAGAGGTATGATTACCAATCAAGGGCTACACAAGAGTTTGAAGCTAGCCAAGAAGGTTATTCAAGTGTTCAAGGGTTGATATCTTTGTCAGAGAAGTTAAGAGATCCTCAGAGAGAGTGGTTGAAACCAAGGTTATGTGCCTCCTAACTTGAGAGTTGTGGGGAGTCCTCAGATGATTCGGAAGCCATGAATGTGGACTTGAATCCTTGAGAGAGCCTATGAGATGTCTTGAAAGCCATCATAAAGCCTAGAGAGGCCATTGTGCAAGATTAAAGAGACCCAGCCATGAGTGGTGTAATTAGGGTTTGACTAAGTCAAACCTAGGTCAACTGATGATTTGGAGAGGGTTGAGACCTAATCCAAGAGCCATGTGATCATGGATTGATGCATTGAGATGCTATAAGGATGATTCCAAGGTCAACTCATCATGATTGAGGAGTTTGAGAAGTTTCAAGCTAGGGTTTCTAAGGCTTGACAGTGTAAAATCCCCTTGTTTGACCCCTATCTTCAAGGCAGTTGAGCTCAAGATTTGATTGTCATATCATCTTACCCCCAACATGAATGTTGTAGAGCTTGCTCTTAGCTTTAATTTGAGTACTAGAAGTCCTTGATAGGATTTGTAGAGCTCAAGTTATGACTTTGACAAGTTACAGGTCATCTGAGGTATGTGAATTTGGGGCCTTGAAAGTCACCCAACTTGCATCCAACTTTTTCTCAAGAAGGATGATTCCTATGAACTTTTGGTCAACATGAATGTTGTTCCTTATCTTCTTAGCTTTATAGAGAGTACTAGAAGTCCTTGATAGGATTTGTAGAACTCAAGTTATGGCTTTGACAAGTCAAGGGCATTTTGGTCATTTGGAGATTAGAGGTCATTTCAAGCATAAGGCCATAACTCCTATTTCCAAGCTTCAAATGGAAAAATATTCAACATAAAACTTGCTTAAAATGATGTTTTAAGGCTAGTAAGGAGGTAATGAGATGTTTAAAAGGCTTGTAGCTCAAAGTGATAAAAATGACCTAAAATGGAGGCATAAGTTAAATAAGTTAAAGTTGGAAATTGAAATTTCCAAGATACACATCCAAACCATGGCATGTAATAGGTCATTTTGACTCTAAAAAGCATTTTAGAAACAATGGTTCAGCCATATTTTTGAGTTGAGGTTTAGATCATGGACTTGCTTTGGAGAATGGTTACTTGCATATTAAGGTACAAATGCAAAACACAAGGAAACTCAATACACAAGCTAGATAAGTATCCTAACACATCATGCATCTCATCTAAGGAGATTTTCAAAGGAGATACAAGTTCTGCAAGAGGTATAGCATGAGATGGTACATGAGATGGATTGAAATCAAAAACTCATGGCATGAGAATCTCAAATTCTCATTGGATGATTCCAGAAAGTTCTGGATGGTTTAGAATCATCCTATATATGGATTAGAAATTGCTCAAATGCAAGGTTGGTGAGAGATTAGAGAGGAGAGTGAGATAGCCATTTCAATTTCTTCCATTGCAAGTTGAAACCAATTTCTACATTCCACACCATTTCCATTGATTCTTTCAATCCTAACACCTTCCATTGATCATACTGAATGTGTGCATACTGAATTGAGAGCAAGATCATGAAGAATTGAAGAGTTAGCATTTGGATTTTGGGAGCTGCAAGTCACAATCAGTTTTGGAGATTCAAGCTTCTTGGATCAAATCTTTTGCAAACAGAAGCTTTAACATCAATCAAGGAGTGTTTCTGAAGAGTTTGAGAGGCTGAACTAAAGATTTGACCTATCTGATATTCAAGATTTGACAGGTTTGCAACTTTTCTTCTACACCTTAATTTAAGCATTGTTAGTTAGAATTGTTAGGTTAGAATGGTTAGAGACAAGTAGGAGATGGATTCTGGAAAGTTTGAGATCGTTTGGTGAAGTTTGAGTCAGTGACACCATTTTTGTTTTGATCAAGAACACGATGTATAGTGAGATATAACATGAGTTTAATGGCAAGATTTAACCAGTGTGAGGTGGTGATCATTCTGAGCCAATCAATTTCAAGAATTGTCAAAGTTGAAGTTTGAGCATAGTTTTGATCTTGGATCGGGTTTAGAGATTGAGGATGATTCTTTGAATTCTAATACCATGGTTGTGATCAGGGTTGAATTTAGAGCAGATTAGGGTTTTGAACCATGGATTTTGGTTGAGTTTGGATGGAATCCGAGTTAGGTATTTGAAGCTCTATTCATGGAGCTTTCCCTCCATTTCCATGGCTGGAGGAAGAAGATAACGTTTTAGCCGTTGGATCATGCAAGGACTGGTTGACCAAGGCCAGATCGTGTGGATGATATTCATTTGAGTTTGTGAAGAGAAGTTCTGAAGAGCTTAAACGCAGCGTATCATTTAATTTCTCGATTGGGCTTAAGTTGATACTTGCTAGCCACACCCCACTCTCATGACCCATTGCATTTTGAACTGTTTTTCTTTACTAAATGCACCGAGTATTTTCCTTTTTCTTTATATTTTTTGAGTGGTTTTCTGATTAAATAATTGGGCCTAGCGCTTTGCTTTATGTACCCCCCATTTAGGGCCCATTCTCATATTGAACTGTATGGCATTGCTATCTGCACCAATATTTTCATATTTTAATTTCTTTTTCTCCATTTTTCTTTAATCTTTGAAAAATCATATTAAATAGAAAAACAATGATTTTTGCATGGGGATTTTTTCCCTATTTAACATTGATGTTTAGAAAATTATAAAATCAAAATATTTGCATTTCATGCATTTTTAATATTTTTTGTGTATTTTCTCTTTTAATAGCATTTTAATTCCTTTTATGTTGATGCATAGATTTGTAGAATTTTGTTTAGCTAGCTCCCTTCATAGTTTTAGGCCATTCTTCTTAGGATAGTTTGATTGGGACCTTAGCTCCCCTATGGATTTATTCCATAATTTTGTGATTAGTTTTTGATTAGTTTTGATTAGATGACTTTAGGTTGTATAGATTTAGGTTAATCCTTAACATAGGTCCACAATAACACTGGAATTTTGGGTTTCTAGGTCATGATAGATATTGGGACATATAGGGTATTAAGGGTAGTCATATAGGATCCCCTAGAAATTATATTAGATTTTAATATAATAGTATACTATTTTTAATATAATAGTATACTATTTTGGGTTTGTAGTTGATTGTTGTTTGTGTTGCCCTTGTGGGCTTGTATTTTGTTTGCCTTGCTTTGTGGGTTTTTGCTTGGCTTGGTGGGCTTGGTCTTGCTTTGTGGGGCATGGAGGAGCATAGTAGAAGACTTGAAGATTGAATAAGGAGCTTGAGAGCTTGGTGGCTTGTTTGTTTTGTTGTTGTTTTAGAGTTAGGAATTAAGTAGAGCTTAGACTTAGTTAATTTCCTTCTTAAACATGGATGGTATCCTTCACCTCCATTCCTCCCCATGATTCAAGGTCCTTCCATGGTATTCACCTCCCTCCTTTGGAAGGATAAGTGATGGTACCTAGGAAGTAGAACCTTTGAGGGAACCATTCTTTTGATGTTAAACCCTTATAGGTCACCTTTGGTGGTCAATAAGCAGTTTAATATCCTAGTTTATCCAGTTAAATGATCTCTTCTGGTTTGAGTATCCTGAGAGATGTTGGGCTTGAGTGTGAAGATGAAGACTTCATTGAAGAGTATGGAAGAGGATGATTCCCTTGAGCATTGCCATTTGAGCTGAAGCTTGAAGAGCAAGAAGAGCAAGTTGATACTTGAAGATCCAGTCAAGATTGAATGAAGAGCTAAGGCTTAAAAATTGAAGGATAAAGTTGACATTTCCAGATGATTGAAGACTACTCTGAGAAGCTGAAGCTTGTAGGAAAAGAAGACCAAGTTGAGACTGGTAAAGCAAAGAGAGTTTGGAAGCTTGAAAACTGAGTTGATACTTATGAAGAGGATTCAATTGAGATTGAATGTAGAGCTGAAGCTTGAAGAACAAAGGATAAGTTGATACTTACTGTGAAGCTTGGAGATCCTGAAGGAATCAAGTTGATACTTGTGGTTAAGAGTGAAGCCTGAAGGTGGAACTGATTAAGGAAAGCTGAAGCTTAAAGAAGAGAGAATAAGTTGAAACTTATGTTGAAGGGTTGAAACCTGGAGAAGCAAATTGATATTTGTCAAAAGTGATTGAAGTCTGAAGACTGAGTTGCTGTCTGAAGAGCTGAGGCTTGGAGTTGGAAGAGGGAGGAGTTGACCTGCTTTCTTGTCTGTTTCTTTTCTGTATTGCTGATGTTCCTTGTTTGACTTGCTTGATGCATTAGAATAAGTCCATATCTAGACTAACTTTAATCTAGGATCATGATTGCACTAGAGGTTGAGTTGCTCCCTCTACTTGTACTGTTACTGTGTGGGTTTGCTTGCGGGTATTCGGTAGAGCCCGGCTCCCTTTCCCATGTGTTTCATTTTGCTTGATAGCATGATTTTATTTCTTCTGTATGATTGCAGTTTATTGTATTTTGCTTGATAGCATGTTATTTCTTCAGTATAATTACTGTTGTTCATTCTGGCTTGAGGTTGAGATGAGCTTGTGGAGGCTGATGCCCCACACACATTTCCTCCCTCACTTGCATTGCATGCATTTTACAGTCGTTTACTATTTACTGTTTACTGTTTAAGCTGATGCTTTATCTGTTTCTGTGTATCATTGACATGATCCCTTAGGACTCTCATTTCCTTTGATAAGGAAGTGATGATAGAACTTTAGGTTGAAACCTATGCATGATAATTTCTAGGAGTTCCCTGTTTCAAACCTCAACCATAGGATGAATCGTTGGCATGACAACAGTAGGACTTGATAGTCTCCCTTTAGTTGAGCCTGTTCTCTTCTCATCTTAAAACAACTTAAAATATTGTAATCATGAATGATTTCTTTCGTACGTTACGAGCCTTAAGCTATCTGAGAAAGGATTGTTGGAGAGTTTCTTTTCAACAGTCTGGATGTTTAGTATGGCACCCTTTGGGTGACATGCGACGCATTCACTCTCAGGTCATAGTCTTTAGTGCGATTGAAATTGCAAACACAATAAAAAAAACACTTCTTCCGTAAAAGACAGAAAACAAACTTCAAACCTTTTTGCCCCGTGGGCCCATAATTCAAAGGAAGCTTTTCTGAAGAAAAGAGTGTCCTTAAACTTCAGCGCCAATGCAAACAGGCTTTGCCCCTAACTTCCGTAATCCGTAGTACCCCGAACTACGTAAGCTCTGATCTCTCATACCTCTTGAGAGTACGTAGGCACAATACTAATGTATTGGCGAGCCACCTTCCCCGTAACCCGTCGTAGGCCGAACTACGTTGACTCTGATTTCTCATTCTCTGATGAGAATACGTAGGCATAAAGTGCGACGCTTTGCCGAGTCATTTTCTTTTCTGTTTCAGACCAGCCTTGATAGGTAGATAGATAAAACCAACCCGTCCAGTAAACACAACAAGCGTGGATCCCGTCGAGTACGACGGACGTGAGGGGTGCTAATACCTTCCCCTTGCGTAATCGACTCCCGAACCCAGACAATGGTTGCGATGATCTTGTCTTATACCTTTACGTCAGGTTTTTCCGATCGTTTCCTTTCCCACTTCGAGGGATAAATAACGAAAGGTGGCGACTCTTCTGTTTTGCCGGCACCTTATTTTCGCGGAAGCGACATGTAGTAGCTCATGTAAACGCTGGTAATGGTCTCGATTTTTACTGATTTGGATCTAACTCCTGCCCGGAGGAACCATAACCGTGCTTTGCATATATCCTTGGAATGTAGAGGTTCTTTAATGTCACATGTCCTGGTTGATACAGGATCATCCCTTAATGTGCTTCCAAAGAAGGCATTGATGAAGTTGGACATTCAAGGTTTGATATGCACGCCAACTGATTTGGTCATGAGGGCTTTCGATGGATCTAAGAGATCAGTGTTCGGGGAGATCACGTTGCCTATTCAGATAGGACCAAATATCTTTGATGCAACTTTCTACATTATGGATATCCAGCCAGCATACAGTTGTTTGCTTGGCCAACCTTGGATACACGCTGCAGGGGCAGTGACCTCAACGTTACATCAAAAGTTGAAGTATATGGTGGAAGGGAAGATAGTCACGGTATGCGGTGAAGAGGATATTATGGCTAGCCATTTTTCAACCTTCAAGTACGTGGAAGTGGATGGGGAGATCCACGAAACACTCTGCCCGGCGTTCAAAACAGTTCAGATTCAGGGGAAGTCTCCTGTAGAAGCCAGAGGCCCAGAGGTTTCGATGTCATCGCTCAAGGAAGCTCGTGCTATCGTAGAATCTGGTTCGTCGCAGAAGTGGGGCCAAGTTCTTAATGTCCCCGTCAAGCAGGACAAGTTCGGCCTGGGATACAAGCCCTCTAGTTCTTCTCAGAGCATTCCGAAGTACAGGGGACATGTTCAGTTCACCAACAGTGGCGTGATATTTGACAGGATTAATGCCGTTGGAGATGATGAAGGTGACAGTGACTGCAATATGGATGCTTGGATTCGTCAATGTACTCCTGGCTAAAAGTTGCACAACTGGACGACCGAAGAAGTCATTCATGTTACTACTGCAGAGTAATGTTCACTATTTTGATTATGCTTAGTCCTACGTTCTGCCTAAGACGTAGTGACCCAATTTGTGGGGCTTTTTGTTATTCGCACTTTATCATTAAATATAGGACGTTTTCGCATTCAAATATTATGATCCCTGTTTTTCTTGTTTTTATTTTGCATTTATATTAAACAGAAAAATGGCAATGTGTTTGTTTGTTGCATCGCATAATAAACATAACATCATCATGCAGGTCTTTTCTATCAGATGCCACCGATTCAGGTTCGGCTATAACTTCGAATGACTTTGATAATCCTATTTATCAAGCTGAAGAAGAGACTGATGAAGACTGTGAACTACCCGAAGCGTTAGCCAGGCTTCTCAAGCAGGAGGAAAGGGTTCTTGTACCTCATCAGGAGGATATTGAGGTTATCAATCTGGGCACCGAGGATGATAAGAAAGAGGTTAGAGTAGGGGTTGCATTGGAAGACAATGTCAAGAGAAGATTGGTTGAAATGCTCCGTGAGTATAAAAATATCTTCGCTTGGTCTTACTAAGATATGCTCGGGCTGGATACAGATATTGTGGTACACCGGTTACCTCTCAGAGAAGAATGTCTGCCAGTCAAGCAGAAGTTAAGACAAACAAGGCCTGACATGGCAGTCAAGATCAAAGAAGAGGTTCAGAAGTAGTTGAATGTTGGGTTTCTTGCTGTCACTAGTTACCCTCTGTGGGTCGCTAATATAGTTCCTGTTCCTAAGAAAGATGGAAAGGTCAGGATGTGCATTGATTACCAAGATCTGAATAAAGCGAGCCCGAAAGATGATTTCCCGCTCCCCCATATTGATGTGTTAGTTGATAACACCGCTCAGTATTTTGTGTTTTCATTCATGGATGGCTTCTCTGGGTATAACCAAATCAAGATGGCCCCAGAAGACATGGAGAAAACTACTTTCATCACACCATGAGGGACGTTTTGCTACAAGGTGATGCCCTTTGGATTGAAAAAAGCAGGGGCAACTTATCAATGGGCAATGGTAACTTTGTTTCATGATATGATTCATCATGAGGTTAAAGTTTATGTTGATGACATGATAGATAAGTCACAGACAGAGGAAGGACATCTGGTCAATCTTCGGAAATTGTTTGATAGGCTGAGAAAGTTAAAGTTGAGGCTGAATTCAAACAAGTGCACCTTCGGGGTGAAATCTGGAAAGTTACTGGTTTTCATTGTCAGTGAAAAGGGTATTGAGGTAGATCCTGCCAAAATAAAAGCTATACAAGATATGTTTGAGCCAAAAACGGAAAAAGAGGTTCGTGGTTTCCTGGGGAGATTAAACTACATTGTAGGGTTTATATCTCATCTTACAGCCACTTGTGTACCAATATTCAAATTGCTAAGAAAACATCAAACGGTCAGGTGGAATGAAAATTTCCAGAAGGCGTTCGAAAGAATAAAAGAATTTCTGCAGGAACCTCCAATACCCATGCCTCTAGTTGTAAGGAGACCACTGATCATGTATCTCACGGTTCTTGAGAATTCAATGGGATGTGTGCTCGGTCAACAAGACGAGTCGGGTAGAAAAGAGCTTGCCATCTACTACCTGAGTAAGAAGTTCACTGATTGTGAGTCAAGATACTCGATGCTGGAAAAAACATGTTGTGCACTCGCTTGGGCTGCTAAGCATTTGAGACAGTACATGTTAAACCACACAACCCTGTTGATTTCGAAGATGGACCCGATTAAGTATGTCTTTGAAAAACAAGCACTCTCCGGAAGGATTGCCCGATGGCAAATGGTTTTAACAGAGTACGATATTCAGTATGTTTCCCAAAAAGTCATTAAGGGAAGTGTCCTGTCGGAATATCTCGCGGAACAGCCAATTGAGGATTATCAGCCAATGAAGTTTGAGTTTCCAGATGAAGACGTCATGTTTTTGAAGATGAAAGACTGTGATGAGCCTTTACCTGACAAGGGCCCTGAGACTAGATCTCAGTGGAATCTGGTTTTCGACGGAGCAGTTAATTCATATGGAAATGGAATCGGGGCTGTTATTACTACTCCTCACGGTTCTCATATATCGTTCATTTCCCGATTGACTTTCGCTTGCACCAATAATAAAGTCGAGTATGGAGTGTGCATTATAGGTTTGCAAAAGGCCATTGATATGAGGATCAAGAATCTGGATGTGTACGGTGACTCAGCTTTAGTCATTAACCAAATCAAAGGAGAGTCGGAAACTCGTCAGGCAACCTGATGCCTTACAGGGATTATGCAAGGAGATTGTTGTCGTTCTTTGATAGAATTGAGTTCCATCATATGCCGAGAGTCGAGAATTAGATGGCAGATGCCTTAGCCACGATATCTTCGATGTACAAAGTGAATTTCTGGAATGAAGCGCCAGCCATCACCATTATTCGTCTTGATAGACCTGCTTTTGTGTTTGCCATTGTGAAAGCATCAGATGGAAAGCCTTGGTATTTTGATATCAAGCATTTTCTCAAGATTCAAGAGTACCCATCTGGGGCATCCAACAAAGATAAAATGACCTTGAGGAGGTTAGCCGGTAACTTTTATCTGAACAAAGACGATGTGCTCTACAGGAGAAATTTTGACATGGTCTTGTTGCGTTGTGTTGATCAACTTGAAGCAAACCTGTTGATGGAGGAAGTCCACGAGGGTTCTTTCGGTACTCATGCCAATGGCATGCAATGGCTAGAAAATTGTTAAAAGCTGGGTATTATTGGATGACTATGGGATCCGATTGCTTCAAATATGCCAGAAAATGCCATAAATGCCAAATTTATGCGGATAAGGTGCATGTGCCACCGGCTCCTCTGAATGTGTTAACGTCTCCTTGGCCTTTTGCTATGTGGGGAGTTGATGTGATCGGAAAGATTGAGCCGACTGCTTTCAATGGACATCGCTTCATTCTGGTTGCGATTGATTACTTTATGAAGTGGGTAGAAGCAGCGTCCTACGCCAATGTCACGAAACAAGTGGTAGCCCGATTCATAAAGAAGGACATCATTTGTTGTTATGGAATTCCTGAGAGAATCATTATTGATAATGGTTCAAATTTGAATAACAAAATGATGAAGGAACTGTGTCAGAGTTTCAAGATTGAGCATCACAGTTCTTCTCCATATCGCCCGAAGATGAATGGCGTTGTTGAGGCAGCTAACATGAATATTAAGAAGATTGTGCAGAAAATGGTAGTAACCTACAAGGATTTGCATGAGATGTTTCCCTTTGCTCTTCACGGTTATCATACTTCGGTGCGTACATCAACCAGGGCAACTCATTTCTCACTGGTGTATGGCACGGAAGCGGTCCTACCATTGGAAGTTTAGATTCCTTCTTTAAGGGTATTGTCGGATGTAAAGCTTGACGAAGCTGAGTGGGTGCAAACTAGGTTGAACCAGCTGAGTTTGATTGACGAAAAGAGACTGGCGGCTATTGCTCATGGTCGGGTGTACCAGAGTAGGATGAAGAGAGCCTTTGATCAGAAAGTGCGTCCTTGGTGCTTCCAGACGGGTAATTTGGTGTTGAAAAGGATCCTTCCTCCTCAGACAGATCACAGGGGAAAATGAACTCCTAATTATGAAGGTCTGTATGTGGTAAGGAAGGTTTTCTCTAGAGGAGCCTTATTACTATCTACCATGGATGGTGAAGATTTCTCGTCCTCTGTGAATGCAGACGCGGTTAAAAAATACTTTGCTTAAAGAGACCCGCTGGACAGAAAAAGAAAAGTCCAGGCAAAAATGGGGCATCCCGGCGAACCATGAAAAAGAGAAGGTTCGGGAAAAAATTAGGGAAAAGAAAAAGGAAAGATGTAAACCCGCAAAGTTGAAAACCTAAAAAGGCGACTTTGGCAAAAATGGGTATCCCGGTGGATTGAAAACCCGAAAGGGCGATCCAGGCAAAAGTTAGGGATTTGAAAGCAAATGACTGCGGTCTACGTTCGATCTGTGAGCTTAAGAGCAGTTATCCCGAAGGAAAGGAATCAGTCCAGTCAGTCGTTTCAGAAGGCAAAGCATGGGGCACATCGAGGACATACATGTCATAGCCGAATCAACACATGATGGTTGTCTGTTTCCACGTTGCCAACATTTGTATATATTCTTTTTGCTTCTTCACAATTGCCTCTTTTTAGGAATTGCATCTAAATTGTAATTTGCCTATTTACAGGCCTTTTATCAATAAAGTATTCACTTTAGTCAAAGAGCTTTCCCTTTCTTGTTTTACTTTTACTGTTTTGTATGCAAAAACGTCTGATATTTTGATAAACATTGTAGGAGAAAACAGGAGGCTTTACAGAGCATAACGAAAGCAAATGATTTTGCTCGCGTGGTACGTGTCATGAATGGTAACTGAGGTAACCATTTCGCATGTGCACATTCTTTTATTTTATTGCAGGATGGCAGCTCTCGCCAGCAGATGTGTTCCTCCACAGCATTGAAATTATAATACCGGCTCATTTCTCCCCTAGCAGAGATTTTGTCTTGCCTATAGAGTCTCACTATCAGGTCAGGTATCGCCAGCGAAGGTGTGCAGGGAATCTCCAGCGGAGTAGGGTTTTGACTCCTTGCAAAGGCTAACCCCCAGCAGGGTGGGTTTGTTCTCAGCATATTATTCTCCAACAGAGGCAACGTCTTCGACGCCCTCTCCCCAACGGAGTTGACTTTCTGGTGTTTTATCGGTAGTATCGGTATTCAGGGTTTTCTTCCCCAAGCAGAGTTCAATGCTGATTCCCTCGACGTGACAGATGTTTAGGCGAAGCATGATCCATTTCTCGGTAGAGTGGAGCTCTCAGTAGAAGTATTTGATATTCTCCAGCAGGGTGGAATTTATTTCCGAGCAGAGTGGAGCTATTTCCCAACGGTTTACTTTACTTCCCTGTAGGGTCGTATTCTGAACGGTTCTCCCCGGTTGAATGTGTTTATTACCCAGAGTGTTGGAAGGTTGTTCCGGGCGTTTCCCCCAGCCTATGCATTTGATCCCCATAAGAGTTGTTTCTTGGGAAGCCATCCAGGGCGTTTTTTTTCAGCAGAGTGTTGATTCTCAGCGGAGCGGATTTTTGTTCTATTTAGAACAGTTGTATCCGAGAAGGAGTTCATCCAAGGCTTGTTTGTTTCCCGGTATGAGTCCACTCGTACTTGGCGCACCCGGTCATCCCCAACGGAGTTGGCTTCGTCTCTCCAGCATTTATGTTGCTGGGGTGGTTTCTTTGCATTTGCATTTTTTCATAGCATCCTCCCAAATGCGTAGAATTTCCATTTTATATGGAGCATTACGCCATTTTCAAACATATTATCTGAAGCATAAGCCAGGATCAATATCTTTAAGATCAGATGTCTTCTCAGCAGAGACTGTTTGATTCAGAGGTTTTCGTGTTATCCGCGTCAGGATGGATCTTTGGGTTATTTATGTTGTTGGATTATCCCCAGTCAGTCATTTGGTCAAATGTCTCTTTTTCAGTTGGATCGCTTGGTTAGATGTCTTCGCTTTCCCAATGTGAGTCACTTGCGAGTGTTGTCTTCCCTGGTCGAGTTTGGTGTTCTTTTCCCCAACAGAGTTGTTTGGTGAACTGATGTTCCTTGGCAGGGTCGGTTGTTTGAACCTATCTATTTGGGATGCGTTATCCCAACCTTTGGTTGGTACTCCCCGGTGTAGTCCTCATTATTGTGCTTGGTTCTTCAACTTTTGGTTGATAATGTCGGGGATATGTTGTTCTAACTTTTGGTTAGTAATCTTCTGTTTCCTCTACAGAGTTATTCCTACTCTTGGTTGGTAATCTTTGTTATTCCAACTCTTGGTTGGTGACCCAGTAGCATTTGGATATTATTCCAGGTTTTGGCGGTTAATCCTTATTTTCCTCAGCAAGGTCGGGGATCCTAACCTTTGATGGGTAATCATCGGTGTAGTCCAAATTATGGTGCTTGGTATTCCAACTTTTGGTTGGTAATCTCTGGTTCCCCCTTGCAGAGTCTTCGTTCCAACTCTTGGTTGGCAATCTTTGTATTCTAACTCTTGGTTAGTAGTTGTTATTCTAACTTTTGGTTAGTAGCTTCAATCCTAACTCTTGGTTAGTAGCTTTTGTTCTGACTGTTGGTCGATGAGGATTTTTCCTGGCAATCCTAACTCTTGGTTAGTAGCTCTTGTTCTGACTGTTGGTCGATGAGGACTTTTCCTGGCATCCTAACTCTTAGTTAGTAGCTGTTGTTCTGACTTTTGGTCGATGACAATCTGTCCAGGTGATTTTAACTTTTGGTTAGTATCCTTGTTTCCCAACTTTTGGTTGGATGTTATACGTTGCAGTTGATATTCCCAACTTTTGGTTGGTAATCTGTCACTTAATTGTTTGTTATTCCAACTTTTGGTTGGTAGTTTTCCTTTCTTGAATTTGTTATTCAAACTTTTGGTTGGTAGGCTTCCTTTCATGGAGTTGTTATTCCAACTTTTTGGTTGTTAGATTTGTTATTCCAACTTTTGGTTGGTAGTCCTCCTCTATTCCTCAACTGAGTTGTTATCCCAACTTTTAGTTGGTAATTGGTGACTTGACAGGTGTTTGTTCCCAACTTTTGGTTGGTATTCCTATGGTATTGTTTTTCGGGCAGATTTGTGGGTAGCATTGTTTGATTCCAACTTTTGGTTGGTAGTGTTGTTTAATTCCAACTTTTGGTTGATAGCCTTGCTTGTTATTCCCAACTTTTGGTTGGTAAGGTTTGGTTAACGTTATCCCAACTTTTGGTTAGTAGTCTTTGATTCCCCAGTAAGGTCGTAATAACTAGTTTGGTTGTCTTGTTGACGTTATTCTAACTCTTTGATTCCCGCGTTGATCCTTTCGAAGATAACTCCTCTTTTAGTGAACTTCACAGGTCCTTTATAGCGTGGCGCGCTCTCCGAGGATGAAGAAGAAGAAAATGATGGGCGGTACCCCAAACCAAACTTGTCCTGCTTGTGGGGAATCTCCAATACCTGGCCCCAACCTTGCGCTGCCCCAGCCTGTACTGCTTCTTGGGCCTCCTTAAAAGAAGACATGGCCACCTTCGGCGCTTTGCTTACAGCAGGAGCTTTATTTTTAATCTGGACTGTTTCAAAACCCTGACAAAGAGTTTCGTGTATTTCTCCATCCACCTCGACGTACTTGAAGGATGATAAGTGACTGATCATTATATCCTCTTCTTCACATACTATGACAACACTACCGCAAACCATATACTTTATCTTTTGATGCAGCGTAGAGGTCATAGCTCCTGCTGAATGAATCTATAGACGGCCTAGTAAACAACTATAGGCAGGCTGGATGTCCATAATGTAGAACACTGCATCAAATACTTCAGGTCTCACCTGAATAAGCAATGTCACTTCTCCGAACACAGATCTTCGAGTACCATCAAAAGCGCACACCACCAAATCACTTGGCGTGCAAATCAATCCCTGCATGTCCAAATTCATTAGGGATTTCTTTGGAAGTACGTACAAAGATGATCCTGAGTCGACTAGTACAAGAGACATAACAGCCCCTCGACATTCTAATGATATGTGCAACGCACAGTTATGGTTCCTGCCCCTTCGCGTCAAATCCAGGTCTGTAAAACCCAGTCCATTTCCTGCATTTACGTGTGCAACAACCCCTTCGTGTTGATTAACTGAAATTTTATGCGGCACGTAAGCAGTATTCAGTATCCTCAACAGTGCATTCCTATGCGCTTCAGAACATAGTAACAAAGACAGGATATATATCTTAGAAGGAGTTTGTTGTAAATGATCGACTATCTTGTAGTCACTCTTTCATATCAACCTCATAAACTCTTATGCATCCTTTAACAAAGATTCCTTCTCTCCATCCTAAGAAGTTTCTTCTATCACGACTTTACTTTTCCTTTGTCAACCTTATCAACAACCACTTCAGGTGAGGAAAAGACCCGACCACTACGGGTAATTCCTTCTGCTCCCACAAGATTATCCACTGAACCTGCGGGGGACCACTCAAATCTAGTTTCTGTCCATTGCAATACACTTCAGCTCCGTAGTTCCATGGAATAGCCTTGGTGCTTTCAAATGGTACGAGACCTGCTTTACTTATGGTTATTGTTGGTGGTTTTGGCGCATAAATGGTAACGGTTTTGTATGGAATGGAAATTGTTGCAATCTCATCCCTTTCCTCAGCTACCAAATATTCAGACTTACTTTCAACAGACCGGTCAAACTGCAAGACTCAACTATCCATCATATCTTGAATATAGCCCTTCAACTGCACACATCCCTCAGGACTCTTTAGACATTCCGCACAGTCTTCAACACAACCTGGGAAAACGCCTCCCTTCAACAATCTAGCTTTCACAAAGCTCAATGGTGTCTTCAAGTCATTAACATCTGTTACCAAATCTAAAACATCCTCCTCAATAATTGAATTGACCCCAGCTTGCCCATGATTTGGCAGAGGATTTTGTACAACATTGGGAACATCATTGGAGAAGTTAATTTCTTTAATATCAATCATGTCCTTCACTTTATGCTTAAAGGCCTTACAATTATCGATATTGTGCCCTGGGGCACCTGAATGAAACTCGCAACGAGCATTTGCGTCATACCCGGGTGGAGGTGGCCCAGTCAGGGGAGCCATGGTCCTCTTTTGAATCAACTGTAGTTGCAACAAAGCTTGCAATAGCTGAGAATACGGCATGGGAGGAGCGTCAAAATGTCTATTTACTGTCGTCTGGCCTCGGTCCTGATATCTTCTATAACCCTGTTGCGGTGGTTGTTGTTGTTGTTGTTGTGGTTGCTGCTGAACTGCAGGAATTGTAATGTTAGCAACCTATTATTGCTGACGATTCTGACCTCTACCCCTCCCATGAGAACTGGACACGGAATTGGTATCTCCTTCTCATTTCTTGTTACCGAAAACCTTCTTACCTCCTCCTCCAGCTGAGGGCATTTCACCAGCACTTATCTTCCCTAACTTGATACCATTTTCCACCCTTTCTCCGGTGATTATTAAGTCAGAGAAACTACCCGACATGCTACTAATGAGCTTCTCCTAATAGACGTCAGGCAAAGTGGCCACGAACATATCAATGAGCTCACGTTCTACCATAGGCGGCTGCACCCTGGCTGCTAACTCCCGCCACCTTTGGTCATATTCCTTGAAACACTAATTGTTCCTTTATGAAAGATTCTGAAGCTGGACCCTGTTAGGAGCAAGGTCGTTGTTGTATTGATAATGTTTCACAAAGGCCTTAGCCAAGTCCCTCCAACTGCGGACATTCACAAGTTCCAGACTCATGTACCACTCCAACGAAGGACCAGACAAACTGTCCTGAAAGAAATGCATGAGCAATTTCTTATCGTCTGAGTAGGAAGACATTTTACGGTAGTAAGATCTCAGATGAACTCTCGGGCAGGTGGTACCCTTATATTTTTCAAAGTCTGGGACTTTGAACTTCAGCGGCACTCTCAGATCCGAGATTAGTCCCAGATTAGCCATATCAAGGCCCATGGAATTTTGACTTTCAAGGGACTTCATTTTTTCTTCAATCATATTGATCCTCTTATCAGCTTCGGAGGGTAACTCAGCAACCACAACCCTCAGCGAGAACACATCATCTTGTCAGTCTTCGTTCTAGAGGTGATCCATATTACCATGTATAGCACAAGTGGTGTCAGGACCATAACCATTCCCATTAACATTACCATTTCCAACATTACCAAGACTAGTGTTGTTGAAACCTGCAGCATTACCATTCCCTCCAGCAGTAGGGATAACCAAAGTAGACATGGAGTTATCAGCTCGAGGAGTCTCAACATGTGGAGGATTAGCAGCGTTCCCACCATGCAACACACCGTTGCCATCAACACGTGCAATCAAGGGATGCACCAAAGTACAGAGTTGCTCTTGTCCGTTAGCCACTCCCTGCATTACCTCCATGAACTGGGCCATCTGGTCCCTTATTTCCTGCATCTCTACTTGCATTTGCTCCATTACTCTCTTCTGATTCCCCCTGGTAGCGTACCGGTGAGTTGTTTGATCGACAATCCTGAAACACACTAACAGACCACAGGAAATAAGATTAACAGTTCCAATGCACCTGCCATGCAAAAATGCAAAATGCAGACATGTATGTATGCAACAGGGAAATTTCCCCCCTCGATTCTAGTTTCCGGGAGAAAAACACAACAATGGAGAACCCTAAAGAAAAGCATATAACAGAACCTCCTCGTATATACTCACAGGCGAACAACCAATGTACAAGCAACAACTAAGTATCTCAACCAATAAGCCTGGTGATGGTCAGTGTTGCACCCCAAAATTTGACCAACATTTCTTTACCTAGCTTATGTTGCATTTCATTCACATTAGCATTATCATTTGCATTTCATTTACATGTATGCAGGAGATCAAGAGGTATGACTACCAATCAAGAGCTATACAAGATTTTGAAGCTAGCTAGGAAGGCTATTCAAGTGTTCAAGGGTTGATATCCTTGTCAGAGAAGTTCAAAGATCCTCAGAGAGAGTGGTTGAAACCAAGAGAGTGTGCCTCCTAACTTGAGAGTTGTGGGAGCTCCTCAGATGATTCTGAAGCCATGAATGTTGACTTGAAGCCTTTAGAGAGCTTATGAGATGTCTTGGAAGCCATCATGAAGCCTAGACAGGTCATTGGGGCAAGATTAAGAAGCCTCAGCCATGAGTGGTGTAATTAGGGTTTGACTGGGTCAACCCTAAGTCAACTGATGATTTGGAGAAGGTTGAGACCTAATTCAAGGGCCATGTGATCATGGATTGGTACATTGAGATGCCATAAGGATGATTCCAAGGTCAACTCATCATGATTGAAGAGTTTGAGAAGTTTCAAACTAGGGTTTCTAAGGCTTGACAGTGTAAAACCCCCTAGTTTGACCCCTATCTTCAAGGCAGTTTAGCTCAAGATTTGATTGTCATATCATCTTACCCCCAACATGAATGTTGTAGAGCTTGTTCTTAGCTTTAATTTTATTACTTTAAGTCCTTGATAGGATTTATAGAACTCAAGTTATGACTTTGACAAGTTACAGGTCATCTGAGGTATGTGAATCTGGGGCCTTGAAAGTTACCCAACTTGCATCAAACTTTTTCCCAAGAAGGATGATTCCTATGAACTTTTGGGCAACATGAATGTTGTTCCTTATCCTCTTAGCTTTCTATAGAGTACTATAAGTCCTTGATAGGATTTGTAGAACTCAAGTTATGGCTTTGACAAGTCAAGGGCATTTTGGTCATTTGGAGATTACAGGTCATTTCAACCATAAGGCCATAACTCCTATTTCCAAGCTTCAAATGGAAAAATCTTCAACATCAAACTTGTTCAAAATGATGTTTTAAGGCTGGTAAAGAGGTCATGAGTTGATGTAAAGACTTGTAGCTCAAAGTTGCAAAAATGACCTAAAATAAATGCATAAGTTAAATAAATCAAAGTTGGAAATTGATATTTTCAACCTACACATCCAAACCATGGCATGTAATATATCATTTTGACTCTAGAAAACATTCTAAGAACATTGGTTTAGACACATTTTTGATTTAAGGTCTAAATTGTGGACTTGCTTTGAAAAGTGGTGACTTGCATATTAAGTAACACTTGCAAAACTCAAAATCAAGGCATGAGCAAGGCTTTTTGCAAGCTAAACACCTCTAATATATCACTAGGGGAGAAATTGAAAGTGAATGGGATGAATTCCAAGCTGTTTGCAAGGATTGTACATGTCATGATACATGATTGGAAATCTCATGACATGAGAAGTGGAAAATCTCATTGGAAGGATCTAGAGGATTCTAGATCATCCAAACTTCATCTATATAAGTAGTAGAGTGGGTCCCTTGAAGAGGTTGGTGATCATTGAAGGATTGGGCATAGCTTGAGATTGAGTTTTCTTGGATTGCAATTGAAATCAGTTTCACCAAATTCCTCAATTTCCATCCATTTTCTTGATTGAAACATCTTCCATGGATGTCAAGGAGTGATTCCAGATCGTTTTCAAGAAGAATTGGTGGCTAAATCGTGTATGAGCAAGTGAACTTATCCACCTGCAAATCACTATCGGGTTTCAAGATTCAAGCACTTTCCATTGGTTCTTTTGCATACAGAAGCAAGAGGAAGGTTCATTGATCGTGTCTGCAAGATTGTAGAGCTTGAAGTGGAGGATTAGTGCATCTGTTCAACCAAGATTTTCAGGTTGGTACCTTTCTTCCTATAGCATGATGTAGGTAGAATTAGGTTGAATTAAGGTGCTAGATTGATTGTAGAATGGTGTAGGATGGATTCCAGGTAGTTAATTGTTGAATTAGAGACAAATTAGGTGAATCACCATTTTCGGTTGAGATTGGGAGATGGTGAATCTTGAGGTTTCAGAAGAAACTATGGGTATGGTTGAGTTCGTGGCAAGATTTGGGATAAGATTCATGTTTTGACCTCTTGGATTGGAGGACTCTAGGGAGAATTAGGGTTGAGGAAGATGATTGGAGCTCCACTGGCGGTGGCCGGAGCTGGGCGCGAAATTGCAGAGGTTTGAATGGAGAAGATGACTCTGGGACCATCAGATCTTGTTTTGACCTTTGACTGGGAGCTGATCCAATGGCCACGTTTTAAAGTTGATTTGTGAAGGATTCTGATGAATGAAACGCACCGTTTCATTTATTCAGGCGTTTTGGGCTTAATGATTTAAGTGCTATCCACACCCCCTGATGGCCCAACCCAGATTTTTAACTGATTCTGATTACTTTTTGCACCGTGTGTTTAATCTTTTAATTGGATTTTCTTTTAGTTTTCATTTTTATACATGATTCTTGTAAAAATCATAATTAATTGAAAATTAATCCAATTAAACCCATTCTTTTTGCATAATACTTATGATTGAGTCTAACTTTTTTTAGAGAAAAAATATTTTCATTTCATATAATTTCTGATTTAACTGGAATTTTGTATTTTAATTGATATTAAAATGATTATGTTTGATGCATATTTTTGTGGATTTTTGTGTGATCTCATGGTGATGATTTTGAGCCTAATTTTTTGAGTGTGATTAGGGTAGACATGTATGATCCCATAGAATGTTTCTCACATTTTTGTGATTAAAATAGGTGTGCTTTCTAGATTGATATTTAGATGCTTCCTTTTTAGGGTTTAGGTTTGATACCTTAGAATGTAGGATTTAGTTCTAGGTCTAATCTGATGGTTTGATCTTTGAAACTAATATGGTAGAGTCATGATTGACCTAGGTTCCCATTGTAATTTTTGTGGGATTTTACAATTGATTTTTGTATTTTAGTTAGGACTAACTTTAGTACTAGGTTTTAGGTGATCCTAATTCACTAATTCAACTAGTTTAACCTCCTTAGTTCCCTTAGATTAGGGTTTGTGCTTGGTTTGCCTTTGGTTGAGATTGAAGACAAGTTGAAGACAAGGTGAGGATGCTTGAAGTTGCTTGGAGCTTTGGATTTGTTTGTGCCTGAAGGTGTTTGATGAAGATTAGGAGATAGGACATAGGGAGAGCCTTGTAGTTAGAATGATATCTTTCACAAACATGGAAAGCCTCTGGTGCTTCCATTCCTCCCAATGATTAAAAGTCCTTCCATGGTATTCACCTCCCTCCTTTGGAGGGATAAGTGATGGTACCTAGGGAGTAGAACTTTTGAGGGAACCATTCTTCTGATGTTAAACCCTTATGGGCCTCCTTGATTGAAGAAGATTGAAGGATGAAGTTGACACTCTCATGTGACTGAAGACTACTCTGAGAAGCTGAAGCTTGTAGAGGAGAAGACCAAGTTGAGATTGGTAAAGCAAAGAGAGCTGAAGCTTGAAGACTGAGTTGATACTTATGAAGAGGATTCAATTGAGATTGAGTGTAGAGCTGAGGCTTGAGGAATGAAGGACAAGTTGATACTTGTACATTGATGCTTTGAGAGCCTGAAGGAATCAAGTTGATACTTGTAGTTAAGAGTGAAGCCTGAAGGTGGAATTAAATAAGGATCTGAAGCTTGGAGAAGGAGGATAAGTTGAAACTTATGTTGAGAGGTTGAAACCTGGAGAAGCAAGTTGATACTTGCCAGTGAAGCTGATATCCTTGAAGGGTGGTTGAAGTCTGAAGACTAGATTGATGTTAGAAGAGCTGAAGCTTGATTTGAAAGCAGGAAGAGATGTTGATCTGTTTCTTTCTTGTCCGTTTTATTTTCTATATTGCTGATGTGCCTTGTTTGACTTGCTTGATGCATTAGAATAAGTCCATGATTAGACTGACTTTAAACTAGGATCATGATTGCACTAGAGGTTGAGTTGCTCCCTCTGCTTGTATTGTTACTGTATGGCTTTGCTTGCGGGTATTCGGTAGAGCCTTGCTCCCTTTCCCATGTGGTTCATTTTGCTTGATTGCATGTTCTTATTTTCTTCTGTATGATTACAGTCTCTTATACCCTGCTTGATAGCATGTTGATATTTCTTCAGTATGATTACTGTTATTCATATCTGGCTTGAGGTTGAGATGAGCTTGTGGAGGCTGACACCCCACACACATTTCCTCCCTCACTTGCATTGCATGCATTTTACAGTCGTTCACTGTTTACTGTTTAAGCTGATGCTTTATCTATTTCTGTACCATTGGCATGATCCCTTAGGAATCTGACTCCCTTTGATAAGGAAGTGATGATAGAACTTTAGGTTGAAACCTATGCATGATAACTTCTAGGAGTTCCCTGTTTCAAACTGCAACTATAGGATGAATCCTTGGCATGACAACAGTAGGACTTGATAGTCTCCCTTTAGTTGAGCCCCGTCTCTTCTCATCTCAAAACAAATGAAAATACAGTAATAAAGGTTAACTGACGTCGTACGTTACGAGCCTTAAGCTATATGAGAAAGGATTGTTGGAGAGTTTCTTTTCAATAGTCTGGATGTCTAGTATGGCACCATTTGGGTGACATGCGACACATTCACTCTCAGGTCATAGTCTTTATTGTAATTGAAATTGCAAACACAGTAAAAAACACTTCTTCCGTAAAAGACAGAAAACAAACTTCAAACCTTTTTGCCTCGTGGGCCCATAATTCAAAGGAAGCTTTTCTGAGGAAAAGAGTGTCGTTAAACTTCAGCGCCAACGCAAACAGGATTTGTCCCTAACTGCTGTTTAACCCTACTCGATAAAACAGATGAATCTGAATTGTCGTAATCTGTATTATCCCGAACTACGTAAGCTCTGATCTCTCAGGCCTGTTGAGAGTACGTAGGCACAATACTGATGTATTGGCGAGCCACCTTCCCCCGTAACCCGTAGTTAGTCGAACTACGTTGACTCTGATTTCTCATTCTCTGATGAGGATACGTAGGCATAAAGCGCGACGATTTGCTGAGTCATTTTCTTTTCTTTTTAAGCCAGCCTTGATAGGTAGATAGATAAACCAACTCGTCCAGTAAACACAACAAGCGTGGATCCCGTCGAGTACGACGGACGTGAGGGATGCTAATACCTTCCCCTTGCGTAACCGACTCCCGAACCCAGACAATGGTTGCGACGACCTTGTCTTACCCTTTTTTCGTCTGGTTTTTCCGATCGTTTCCTTTCCCGTTCTGAGGGATAAATAACGAAAGGTGGCGACTCTTTTGTTCAGCCGGCGCCTTAAGTTTCGTGGGAACGACAGTTGGCGACTCTGCTGGGGATTTGATAGTTTCCTGGGATCCAACGTCCCGTATGCGAGTCAGTTTGGGGATCCGACATCCCCTGCGAGAGTCAATCCTAGCGCTTGTATGATTACTTGTTGGGTTATGTTTATTTATCACATTTTTATTTCTCGCACTTTATTTTCAGTCTGATATGATTATCTGTGTTGTTGTGGGAGGGGCATTCTGATGAGTGAGAAGCCAGACCCAGGCTTGAGTGTACATAGCATTAGTTGTGGAAATTAGTGGGCGCGTGCTTGCTTTGCAGGCACTAGTGTCTCATGAAATCCACGCTCAGACGAGGTTCTCCCGGTTGACTTCTTTTTCAACCCTTTGGGTTGAGGGGGTTGTTGGTTTGGAGGATTGTCGACTCTGGGGACCGATCATTTGTGATTCAGCCGAGTGAGGCCGCTTCATGAGCTGGTGATGCCACACCTTCTGGGTATCGTATCACCCCTCTTGAATGTCTATGACGCTGATGAACGCATAGGATGCCGAACTTGAGTCAGTTTAGGTCCATACCTGTGAGCAGGGTTGGGTTTGTTGCAGGAAACTTTGACCTTCAGATTACCTGGTTTTCTTGACAGTGAATCAGTTTTGTTGATACCAGAGGTTCTCATCATCAGATATATGTTTGTTCTTGACAGAGCAGAGTTTTGGTCCTATATCAGAGGTCCTTATTATCAGATGTTTGTTCTTGACAGAGCAGAGTTTTGGTCCTGTATCAGAGGTCCTTATTATATGATTGTTCTTGACAGACCAGAGCTTTGGTCTTGTATCAGAGGACCTTGCATTCAGAGATGTATATGTGTGTTCTTGATAGAGCAGATTTATGATAGGGGTCTGAGGATCTCATTAGCAGATGTATGTTTGTTCTTGACAAAGCAGATTTATGGTCCTATATGTGTGTGTTCTTGACATAGCAGATTTGTGGTCCGATACCAGGGTTTCTTCTTATCAGAGACAGTGGTTGCTCTTGACAGAGCAGTATCGTGGTTTTGTTGATACAGAATCTCCACAGCACAGTTGCCTTGATCTCCTGCTGCATGATTGCATTTTACATTGCTTTGCATATTCATTTGCATTTCATTAACGTGTGTCTGTGTTGCAGGTACCGTTTTCCCCGATCCAGGATTTCTTGCCTCCTATTGTATTGTTATGGGTTCTCTGAGGAAGACCGTGGCTTACAAGTTCCCTGCCCCTGATGTGGTTCAGCTGACTGGTTTGATTGCTTTAGCAGATGATTCTGTGAGAGATGAGTTCAGAAAGTCTTACGGTAAACTGCTCAGCTTGGTTCGCAAACCTTCTGTGTTTGAGTTGAATGGGTTGCACGCCTTGCTGCAGTTCTACGATCCTCCGTTGAGATGCTTTACTTTCCAGGATTTTGTTCTCGCGCCCACGCTGGAAGAATACGCAGATTTGTTAGGTGTGCCTATCAAGAGGCAGATGCCTTTTGTTCATATGGACGCTGAGCCTGATCTGGCTAGTCTAGCTCCTTCACTTCATCTGGATGCCTCCGAGTAGGTATTGTCTAGTTGGAACAAGGTTCCCGATTTCTCCTTGCAGTTCTTAGTGGGAAAGGCTCAGCAGTGTGCCAAAGACGGATGTTGGGTCGTGTTCAACGCCATTCTCGCTCTGTGCATATATGGCATCATTCTGTTCCCCAATATGCTCGACTTTGTAGACTTCGACGCCTTTCGCATCTTTGCGTCAGGGAATCCAGTCCCTACCTTGATAGGAGATGTCTACCATTCCATCCACTACAAGAACGAGAACAGAAGGGGCAAGAATGTCTCGTGCTGTGTGCCCCTGCTTTATAAATGGCTTGATAGTCATCTGCCCAAGAAGGGTCCCTTTGTTTCGTCTGCAGCCACAGCTGAGTGGTCCGAGCGTTTGATGAGTCTATCTGCAGAGGATATTGACTGGTTTGACAAAGATAGGTTGGGTACCGAGATTATCTTCAGCTGCAGCGGGTTTCCGAACGTGCCTTTGATAGGCAGGAAGGGCTGTATAAACTATAATCCGTTTTTGCTGGTCCGACAGTTTGCTTACGCTTTGAGAACTCCGCCGAAGGATGAAGAGGTGCAGGAATCTCTGTACCTCACTAGTCTTCTAGAAAGGGATATGTTGTCTAAGCTTCAGCGCGCCTAGAATGGCATCAGTAAGCGGGGAAAACCATTGCTGGGGAGAAGCAATAACCAAGCCTACCCTCCGTACGTGACTTGGATCAGAGCCAGAGCCGATGCTATAGGGATGTCGTTTCTTCCTGCCAAGCCAGAAAGCCTTCCAATGATTGAAGAGCCTACTACCGTGCCCATCCAGCAGCATAATCAGGTGTTAGCTGAGCGAGATGAATTGAAGAGGGCAAATGAAGAACTGGAGAAAGAATTGGCTCAGCTCAGAAGCGAGAGAAACGAAGCCGTTTATTCCTTCAAGAGGAAGACAGAGCTGGTGAACCAGCTGGGGACAGACTTGACTAAGCAGATAGCTGAGCGTGAGCGCATGGGTCGAGACTTCAAAGTTGTCAATGATGTACTAGCTACGAAGAAGCAGAACTTGGACGAAGCGTATCAGAGGATATCCAAGTTAAACCAGCACTGGAAGGCCTCCCTAGCCAACAGGAAGGAGCGGGAGGACAAGCTGATGCAACAGATCTCCAAGCTGAAAGCCCAGGTGAGGGCTAGTGAGAAGAGGTTTGATGAAGAAACCGCTCGCAGATACGCCGCCGAAGGCCAGCTCAACAGGGCTCTCGCTAACCTGAAGGAGCGCAAACTGATGTTTGAATCCAAGAAGCGGAAGCTAGAAGATTGTTTCGGCGAAGGAGCATGGGAAGATTCGGTCGAAGGTCTTCAATACACCATTATACAGAGAGAGTTACTTGTCGAAGGGTTGCTCACTCGGCCTGATCATCCAGAAACGAAGGGGTTGTTGGAAGAGTTTCGCGCCCGTGGCCGTGCTTGACTATTTGTATTCCTTTTGTTTGGTCATCATTGTATGCTGACCATCACCAGGCTTGTTGGTCGAGGTCATGCTATTGATTCGTTTTGTACTCACTGATGTCGTGTACTGCCTTGATGGGCTTTCTTCATATACATGAGATTGTTGTTTCCATGACTGGACTCGGACTTCTTATTATCAGCACTGACACTCAGGCACTAGGATCGGGGGAGATCTCCCTAACGCACAGACACACGTTTGCATTTGCATGAAGCATTCGCATAACGAGCACTTTGTCGTTTTTTCCTAACCCTTTTGTGTTTTCAGGTTGTTCCAGGATTGATCAGAGACCTATCCACCGCTATCCGACCAGAGCAAATCAAACCAGAATCATGGAGCAAGTGCAAACTGATGTTCAGGAACTCTGCGAAAGAATGGATCGCTTCATGGAGCTCATGCAAGCGGTCGCCAATGGCCAGGATCAGCTCAGAACCTTGGTTCAACCTCTGATTTCAAGGGTCGATAGCAATGGCGTACTCCATGGTGGGACTGTGCCTACCCCTCCGCTAGTTGAAACTCCGCAAAATGGCGTCCCCGTGACCGGGGGGAATGGCAGTGCCAACGGCAATGTGATAGCTAACATGGGACTCAACGGTAATACGACGGGCGTCGGTAATGGGAGTCTTGAAGCTAATGTCAATGTTGGACTGGGCAACGGCAATGCAGGTGTTGGGAATCTGTTTGGGCCTCAGCCGTGGTTAGAAGACCGTCAAGACGATGTGTTCTCGCAGAGAGGTGCTGAAGGGGAGCTGACTGCTGAAGCACGTCTAAGGTTTAAGGTACTCGAGGATAAGATGAGAAACATCGAGAACCAGAATACCCTGGGCGTTGATATGTCCAAGTTGGGACTGATTGCTGATTTCAAGGTGCCTCCCAAGTTCAAGGTACCTGACTTTGAAAAGTATAAGGGCACCACTTGCCCTCGCGTCCACCTGAGATCGTATTACAGGAAAATGTCGGCTCATTCTGAGGACGAGAAGTTGCTGATGCACTTCTTTCAAGACAGTCTGTCCGGGCCCTCCCTCGAATGGTACATGAGTCTGGAACCTACCAGTGTGCACACGTGGAAGGATCTTGCTGAAGCATTCGTGCACCACTACCAATACAACAGCGACTTGGCCCCGAACCGAGTCCAACTGCAGAATCTGTCGCAAAGGAACAACGAAGGGTTTAAGGAATACGCCCAGCGGTGGCGTGAATTGGCAGCCAGGGTTCAGCCGTCGATGGTTGAATGTGAGCTTGTGCAGATGTTCGTAGCCACCCTCCCAGGGGTCTACTATGAGAAATTGGTCAGCGGTATGTCTAGAACCTTCTCAGATCTCATTATCACGGGTGAGCACATCGAAAATGGGATCAAACTCGGGAAAATTCAAGGTGATTCGTCCTCGGCTGGAGGAGGCAAGAAACCTTATGGTGGAAAAAGACAGGAAGGAGAAACGAGCGCCGTGTCCAACGCTCGAAGGAAGGGTAAAGGACCTCACCAACAGGTGGCCAGCATAACTATGCCGGCAGTTCCACAACAGCAGCAACAGCAACCGAATCAACAAGGGTACAGAAAGTATCAGAATAGGGCACCTCTATCGAGCCGTCACCTCGAGACACCGCCCATGTCGTACGCGCAACTATTGCAGACTTTGCTTCATCTACAGTTGATCCAAAAGAGAACCTTGGCTCCCTTGACAGGGGCACCTCCGCCAGGTTATGACGCGAATGCAACTTGTGAGTTTCACTCAGGGGCACCAGGCCACACAATAGAGAATTGCAAAGCCTTCAAGCACAAGGTGCAGGACATGGTGGATGCTAAGATCATCAATTTCTCGGATAATGTGCCAAATGTCACGAAAAACCCTATGCCGAATCATAGGTGAGGTGGAGTAAATGCCATTATCGAGGACGAGAGTTTGGATTTGTTGACTGACGTCAGAGATCTGAAGACACCGCTTAGCTTCGTTAAAGCTAAGCTGATGAAAAGAGGTGTCTTTCCAGGTTGTGGAGAGCTGTGTATGGGCTGTGCGACAAGTCCTGATGGATGTGAACAGTTGAGAGAGGGGATTCAAAGTCTGGTGACTGAAGGGATCTTACAGTTTAGCCGGAGGGCCGAATGTGGATCGGGAGAGGCTGAAGCAAAATGATGAGGTTGCCACCATCACCATCCCTCGCCAGACGATAACTATTTCCGCACCCAGGCCGCCCACAATTACCATCACCAAAGCTGGGCCGATACCTTTCGAAAGCACTAATGCGAGCCATAGCATTATGGGGCAGAGGTCTACTGCAACGGACAAAAGTTGGAACTAGAACCGTTTGGGTCGTCTGTGGAGAACCTAGTGGGCCTTAGTGGAATCACTCGCAGCGGAAGAGTGTTTGCACCACCTGAGGTCGTAACGGATAAAGCGGACAGAGCTGATGCAACTGATAAAGGTAAAAGTAAAGTCGTTGAAGAGATCCCTTGCAGGGTAGAAAAAGACTTGCTTGTTAAAGACGCTGAGGAATTTATGAGGTTGATTAAAAAGAGTGACTACAAGATTGTGGATCATCTCCATCAGACACCATCGAAGATTTCCATCCTGAACTTGTTGCTGTGTTCTGAAGCACACCGCAACGCGCTGTTGAAGGTTTTGAACGCCGCGTATGTACCGCAGGAAATATCGGTAAATCAGCTAGAAGAGGTCGTAGCCCACGTGAATGTGGGAAATGGGTTAGGGTTCACTGACCTAGAGCTGACGCCGAAAGGGAGGAACCACAATAATGCCCTGCACATCTCGATAGAGTGTAGGGGAACGATTATGTCTCACGTGTTGGTGGACACGGGGTCGTCGCTCAATGTTCTTCCGAAGAAGGCATTGATGAAGTTGGATACTCGTGGAGTGATTTACACACCCAGTGATCTGGTGGTGAAGGCGTTCGATGGAACCAAACGCCATGTTTTCGGGGAGGTGACCCTGCCAATCCAAGTCGGGCCGGAAACGTTCGACGCAATCTTTTACATTATGGACATCATGCCTGCCTACAGCTGTCTCTTGGGCCGGCCATGGATCCATGCTGCGGGTGCCGTGACCTCTACGTTGCACCAGAAACTCAAGTATGCTGTCGGAGGTAGCATCGTGACCGTATGTGGCGAGGAAGACATAATGGTGAGCCATTTTTCGTCCTTCAAGTATGTTGAGATGGATGGGGAAATCCACGAAACCCTATGCCAAGCGTTCGAAGCTGTTACAGTCAAGGACGTAGCTCCTGTAGTCACTGAGAAGCCAGAGATGACTCTCTCTTCGTTTAAGGAAGCTCGGGCCGTTGTCCAAGCTGGATCTACCCCAGGCTGGGGGAAAATTTTGGAGATACCTAACAAGCAAGACAAGTTTGGGTTGGGATATTCTCCTGGAGCTGAAGCTTCTTCTTCTAGCAGTGCGTCGCGAGGTAAAGGGACGATCCAATTTACCAGTGGCGGGGTGATATTTGAAAGCCTCAACACGGTGTCTGAAGACAGCGGAGATAGCAACTGTGACCTCGACTCTTGGATCCAGCCAAGCAAGCCAGACGAGGGCCTTACCAACTGGTCCGTCAAGGATATCATCCAGATGACAAGTGAAGAGTAATGATTTACTTTTTCCAATCATTATACAACCCTATGTCCTACCCGGGGCATAGTGGTTTTATTGTCAGGGCCTTGTTGGATTATGTACATGCATTTTATCAATAAATCAAAAGGCATTTTTCTTCGTATTCAAATATTGTGATCTCTGTTATTCCTGTTTTATATTTGTTTTGAAAAACAATAAAATGGCAATGGGGTTTGTGCTAACCTGCATATCCTTGTTTTAAGCTTAACCCTTGTTATTGCAGGATCCACATAACAGATGACATCGACTCTGGACCTTCTACGGCTCACTTCGACTTTGATTGCCCGATCTATCAAGCCGAAGAAGAGATTGATGAAGACGAAGACCTTCCTTAAGAGTTGGCCCACTTGTTGAAACAAGAAGAGAAGGTTATTCTGCCTCATGAAGAGGAGATCGAGATTGTGAATCTGGGTTCTGAAGAACTCGTCAGGAACGTCAGGATAGGGGCTGCACTACAGAGTGATGTTAAGCAGAGATTATTCGAGATGCTGAGAGAGTATAGTGACGTCTTTGCTTGGTCATACGAAGATATGCCCGGATTTGACACTGACATCGTGGTCCACCACTTGCCGCTGCGAGAAGATTGTCCTCCCGTCAAGCAGAAGCTTAGGAGGACGCGACCAGATATGGCCGTTAAGATCAAAGAAGAAGTGCAAAAGCAGCTTGATGCTGGCTTCTTAGCGGTCACTACTTACCCTCCGTGGGTCGCCAACATAGTGCCTGTACCGAAGAAGGACGGTAAGGTACGAATGTGCGTCGATTATCGGGATTTGAATAGGGCGAGCCCTAAAGATGATTTCCCGCTGCCTCATATTGATGTGTTGATCGACAATACAGCTCAGTTCTCTGTGTTTTCATTCATGGATGGCTTCTCCGGCTACAATCACATCAAGATGGCGCCGGAGGACATGGAGAAAATGACGTTTATCACACCTTGGGGAACATTTTGCTATAAGGTAATGCCTTTCGGTCTGAAGAACGCAGGGGCTACTTACCAACGAGCAATGGTTACTTTGTTTCATGACATGATTCATCAGGAGATTGAAGTCTATGTTGATGACATGATTGCGAAGTCCCAAACGGAGGAGGGACATCTGGTCAATTTGCTGAAGCTTTTTGAGAGGCTTAGGGAGTTCAGGCTGAGGCTGAATCCTAACAAGTGTACTTTCGGAGTACGGTCCGGAAAGTTACTGGGGTTTATCGTGAGTGAAAGAGGCATCGAGGTTGATCCTGCGAAGATTAAAGCGATACAAGAAATGCCAGTGCCAAAAACAGAAAAAGAAGTTCGTGGTTTCCTGGGCAGAATAAACTACATTGCAAGGTTTATTTCTCAGCTCACAGCCACGTGTGAACCGATGTTCAAACTACTGAAAAAAGATCAAGCGATTATCTGGAATGAGGATTGCCAGAAGGCATTCGACAAGATAAAACAGTATCTACAGGAACCTCCAATCTTGATACCCCCAGTGGCTGGACGGCCTCTAATCATGTACTTGACAGTTCTTGAGAATAGTATGGGGTGTGTTCTCGGTCAACACGACTAGACAGGCAGAAAGGAGCATGCCATTTACTACTTGAGTAAAAAGTTCACAAACTGTGAATCTCGTTACTCGATGCTGGAGAAAACGTGTTGTGCACTAGCCTGGGCTGCCAAACGTTTACGACAATACATGCTCAACCACACCACCATGCTAATTTCGAAGATGGATCCGATCAAGTACGTCTTCGAGAAGCAAGCTCTTTCGGGCAGGATTGCCAGATGGCAAATGGTGTTGACGGAATACGATATTCAGTACGTTTCCTAGAAGGCCATCAAGGGAAGCGTATTGTCTGATTACCTTGCCGAACAGCCAATCGAGGATTACCAGCCGATGAAATTTGAATTCCCTGATGAGGATATCATGTTTCTCAAAGCGAAGGATTGCGATGAGCCGTTGCCCGGCGAGGGGCCAGATAGGAAATCCCAGTGGAAATTGATATTTGACGGGGCGGTTAATTCTTACGGAAGTGGCATTAGGGTGATCATCACGACTCCCCACGGAGTACGAAGCATGCATCATGGGTCTAGAAGAGGCAATTGATTTGAGAATCAAGAACCTAGACGTATATGGTGACTCGGCGCTTGTGATCAACCAAATTAAAGGGGAGTGGGAGACTCGTCAATCGAATTTGGTGCCGTACATGAATTATGCCAGAAGGATGCTTCCGTTCTTTGATCGAGTGGAACTCCATCATGTGCCCAGAGCGGAAAATCAAATGGCTGATGCCTTAGCCATGTTGGCTTCAATGTATAAAGTCAATTTTTGGAATGAGGCCCCAAGAATTGTACTATCCCGTCTTGATAGACCTGCATTTGTCTTTGCAATCGAGGAAGCCGCCGACGGCAAGCCATGGTTCCATGACATCCAGACTTTCCTTATGACTAAGAAGTATCCTGCGGGTGCGTCAACCCAGGATAAGAAGACTCTGAGGAGGCTGTCTGGAAATTTTTATCTCAATCCTGATGGAGTTTTATATAAAAGAAACCACGATCTCGTGCTACTCAGATGTGTAGATGAGAAAGAGGCGAGTATGCTCATGGAAGAAGTCCATGAAGGCATATTTGGTACGCACGCCGGCAAGCATGCTATGACGAGAAAGATCCTGAGAGCAGGATACTACTGGCTGACGATGGAATCGGATTGCTTTAAATTCGCGAAGAGATGTCATAAATGCCAGATTTATGCTGATAAAGTTCATGTGCCGCCGTGCCCGTTAAATGTCATGTCCTCCCCGTGGCCGTTCTCCATGTGGGGAATCGACATGATAGGCAAGATCGAGCCCACTGCATCTAACGGTCATCGCTTCATTCTAGTAGCTATCGACTACTTCACCAAGTGGGTGGAGGCAGCCTCATATGCTAATGTGACCAAGCAGGTGGTGGCTAGATTCATAAAGAGGGATATCATCTTTCGTTACGGAATTCCCTAGCGGATCATTACCGATAATGGTTCGAATCTGAATAACAAGATGATGAAGGAGTTGTGCCAGAGTTTCAAGATTGAACACCACAACTCATCTCCTTACCGGCCGAAGATGAATGGCGCCGTTGAAGCGGCCAATAAGAACATCAAGAGGATTGTTCAGAAGATGGTTGTGACCTACAAAGATTGGCACGAGATGCTGCCATTTGCACTACACGGTTATCGTACCACGGTACGTACATCAACCGGGGCAACTCCTTTCTCCTTGGTGTACGGTATGGAAGTTGTCCTACCGTTAGAAGTGGAGATCCCTTCTTTGCGAGTTTTGGTTGATGTGAAACTCGACGAGGCAGAATGGATTACGAACCGACTGAACCAACTCAGCCTGATGGACGAGAAGAGGTTAGCATCGATTGCGCATGGTCGTCTGTACCAAAGCCGAATGAAGAAAGCTTATGATAAGAAGGTGCGTCCTAGAAGCTTTCAGACGGGTGATCTCGTCCTGAAGAAGATTCTTCCTCCACACTCCGATCACCGGGGCAAGTGGACTCCCAATTACGAAGGTCTGTACGTCGTCAGCAAGGTCTTCTCGGGAGGAGCTTTGTTGTTATCCACGATGGATGGTGAATATTTTGCATCCCCGGTGAACGCGGACGCAGTTAAAAAATACTTTGCTTAAAAAATGACCCGCTGGAAAGAAAAAAGAATATCCAGGAAAAAATGGGGCATCCCGGCGAACCATAAAAAAAGAAAAAGGTTCGGGCAAAAATTAGGGATATAAGAGAGAAGAATGTACACCCGCAAAGTTGAAAACCTGGAAGGGCGACTTTGGCAAAAAAGGGTATCCCGGTGAATCGAAAACCCCAAAGGGCGATTCAGGCAAAAGTTAGGGATGTGAAAAAGCAAATGACTGCGTTCCGCGTGTGGACTGTATTTGTTTAGTGGTTTGGAAGACCTAAGGGCCGTTTATCTGAATCAATCTCTTCTGAAGCTGAGGCGTCGGAGAAGTATCGAAGTCGATTGGTCATAGAGGTATCAACTCATGGTGTTCATCTACGCCCCGTTGCCGACATTTGTATATACTGATGTATATTTATGTTTTATTTTTGCGCGGCTTCCTCATTCCAGGAGCTTGCCTCTGTTGTAAAACATTTTTACCCATTCAGGGGTTCGTTATCAATAAAATGTATACTATTCAGCAATTCTGTTTGTTTGTTTAGCATTTATTTGTTTTGTTTGCAAAAAACAACGCCGATGCTTTTGACAAAATGCGCATACATAAACTTACTGGCCTAGGCCACTGATTGTTGAAACAATGAATTACTCGAACATTGTCACAAGATGATAACCTTGATAGTTCCCTTTGAGAAGGGTATCTTGTCTGTTTGTTTGTGTTGGTGCAGGTGTAGCATATTCCAGGAAGTACACCGTATGCGTCCCCAGGCAGGATGATTCCTTCTTCTCTAGCAAAGTTCAGCAGTCTCTCCCTGCAGAGTCTAAACGTGAGATCGTGTGCAGATCTCGTATAAGACCATTCGCAAGTGTTCAGCAATTGATAGTTCCAGACTGAAGTCTCCGGAGGAATTGAGATTCCCCGCAGAGTCGTGTTCTCCTCAGTAAGCAGGATGATTCCTTCTTCCCCAGCCGTGTATGCAGATCCCCAAGAGAGTCGAGTCCTTGGAAAGCGGTTTGAGCCATGATTGGTTTTTCCTAGTAGAGTGCTGAATAGCTGATGCCGTATTTCCATGCCGGAGTCGTTATCTCCAGGGAAGTGGTCGTGAAGGCCGTGCAGTTTATTTCCGCGATTGACATCGTTTTCCTCAGCAGGTCCAGGTTCTCGTAGAGCTTCGTGCCCCTGCAGCAGTCAACTGAAGTTTGCTTCCCCGTGCGGAACCCGATTGAGATTAGCGTGACTTTTCCTCCGTGGCAGGATGATTCCTTCTCTCCACCAGAGTGTTTCTTTCTCCTTGACAGGAGGACTCTCCCTTCAGCATTTATTTTGCTGAATGGGCCATAACATTTTGTATGATTGCATAGCATTTATCATAAACGCATAGCATTTCCACCGTGTGGAGCATTGCGCCGTTGTCAAAGCATATGCATACTAAACATGAGTTAGGTCGTTACCGTTCTTGTTTTGCAGGTGTTCCTCCGTAGATTCGCTTGCTCAAGATGATTCTTGAATTCCCCAGCAAAGTCGTTTGCCCAAGATGATTCTTGAAATCCCAGTGAAGTCGCCAGAGTTGGTTGCTCAAGTTGATGCTTAGAGTCCCCGGTAGAGTGTTTGCTCAGGATGATTCCTAAAATCTCCCGCAGAGCGTTTGCTCAAGATGATTCCTGAAATCTCCAGCAGAGTTATTGGTTCAGGATGATTCTTGAAGTCCCCGTGGAGTTATTTGCTCAAGATGATTCTTGATTTCCTCAGCCGATATGATTCACCCAGAATGATTCCTGGATCCCCGAAGCAGAGTCACTTGATAGTTCTCCAGAATCCTCAGCGGAGATGCGTCATCCCCAGCAGGTTCCTGAACAGCGAAGTTGAAACTTCCCCCCTGAAGACTTAATGATTGAAGTACAACCGTATTGACGAAGCAGTTCTCTCAGCTGAAGCAGATTGCCTGATGGTAGAAGTTGGATATCCCCAACGGGTTCATGATGGACCGAAAATTCTATTCCCAACTTACTGATGAAGTCCGGCTGACGCCCGAAAGATTTCTTTGAATGCCCGATGGTGTGGTTAACTTGATTGTTGACCTGATGAGTCCCGAGGAATGTTGATGCCTGACGGAAAGATCGACCATGTATCGCCGGTTACCGTGTGACCGATTCCCCAGCTAGTTGTCGTGCAGCTACTATTTCAGTTTCGAAGATTTGTTCCCGTCAGAGTACCGTGTACTTGTGCAGTTGGAAAATTTCCGAGTTTGTCGGTATTCAACCGTCTCGTACCTTGATTGGTTGAGAGTTGTTCGTTTCTCACCCAGTCAGGTCCAAGCCGTTTGAATAGGGGCAGCTGTTGCACCCCAAAATTTGACCAACATTTCTTTACCTAGCTTATGTTGCATTTCATTCACATTAGCAAAATCATTTGCATTTCATTGACATGTATGCATGAGATCAAGAGGTATGACTACCAATCAAGAGCTATACAAGAGTTTGAAGCTAGCTAGGAAGGCTATTCAAGTGTTCAAGCATTGATATCCTTGTTAGAGAAGTTCAAAGATCCTCAGAGAGAGTGGTTGAAACCAAGAGAGTGTGCCTCCTAACTTGAGAGTTGTGGGAGCTCCTCAGATGATTCTGAAGCCATGAATGTAGACTTGAAGCCTTGAGAGAGCTTATGAGATGTCTTGGAAGCCATCATGATGTTGCACCCTAAAATTTGCTCAACCTATTTCATTTGGTTTATGTTTCAATTGCATTAGCATTTGCATATAGAGTCATGTACATAGTCTAATCATCTGCATAGCATAGCATAGCAAATCATCCAACAGGGACCAAGCATTATTCTCATCTCTATGAGCCTATCAAGAGGTTATTATTCTAATTCAATCTCATTCAAGTCATCAGAGAGAATTTGAAAGCAGAGAGGTCATTGGATCAAGCAGTGCATCTATCTCCTTTCTGAGGGGATCTGAAGATCATCAAAAAAGTTGTGAGCTGAGAATTGAGCTGAGCATGGAGAGTATATGGACATCATGAGAGACTTAGAAAGTCATTTGGAGAAGGAGACAAGTCATTGATGTGATCACAAGAATTGCAGTTGAAGACAGTCAACTAGGGTTTCATCTGGGTCAATCCTGGGTCAACTCTAGGTCAATTGATTGATTGAAAGGCATTAAGGTCTATTGGAGAGATGTGGGGTTCATCATTTGACATGTAGAGAAGGATATGGTGTTGTTCCAAGAAGAAATCAAGAGAAATCAAGGAGAAGAGGAGTTTCTAAATTAGGGTTTCTGTGTAAAATCCCCTAGTTTAGGTCAAATTTCCAAGCAAGATAAGTCAAAATGCAAGCTTCAAATGGATCCTTGGCCAACATGAAACTTGTATAGGATCTCAAGACCTTTAATTTGGGTGGTGGAAGACATCAAGGAGATTTATAGAACTCAAGTTATGGTCCTTGCAAGTTACAGGTCATCTGAGGTATCTGAAATTTTGTCTGTGAAAGTTACTTGTCTTCCGAGCAATTTTTACCCCTCAAGGAAATTTCAAATGAATTTCTGGTCAACATAAGAGTTGTTCCTTATTGTCTTAGATTTCTATAATGGTATAGTATGCCTTCATATGATTTGTGGAACTCTACTTATGGTCTTGGCAAGCAAAGGGTATTTTGGTCATCTGAGAATTACAGGTCATTTCAAGCCTATGCCAAAAACTCATACAAGGAAGCTTCAAATGAAAAACTTCACAACATAAAACTTGCTCCAAATGACATTTTGAGTCTAGAAAAGTGACCATGAAAGATTGGAAAGGCTCATAGCTCAAGGTTTCAAAATTGGTGAATTTAATGAATAAAAAATGACCTAAATTTGAGATTTTTCATATTTTGACCAAATGGGGTGAAATTATAGGTCATTTTGATTGGAAAAAATGTTTTAAGAACATTGTCAAAAGTAGAATTTTGAGTTTGGTTCAAGATTTGAGAGATATGCATGGTTACTTACAAGTGAAGTTACATAATCCAAATCCAAGGGAAATTGTGCATGGGAAGTTTCTCCAAGGTTCTAGGACTTTCCAATGACATCTATATATTGTGTGGAGTGGATTCATGCCATGGTTGGTGAATCACTTTGTTCAAAACACAAGATATACACAATTCCTCCAATTTGCAAAAGCTTTTCAAACTCCATCAAACTTTCATCAATTTCCATTTTGTTTGATTTGATCATCATCACCATCATTCATAGATCACAATTCCACAAGATTTTGGTTGATTTGAAGAAGGATTCGTGTTGTTCAAGTTAATCATCCAAGAAGCAAGAACTTTCCAATCACAAGATCCAAGAGGTTTGAGCCAGAATCTTTGCATACAGAATCAAGATTTGAGTGTGTGGATCAGTTTCAAATCACTGCAAGCATTGGATCAAGGAGTTCCATAGCTGTTTTCACCATTTTGCACCAGGTTAGTTCCTCTTCAAATTGCATGATTTAGTTAGGATCATAGAGGTTTGTTAGCATAGATTGGTTAAGATAGGTTAGATGATGGATTGTGCAAGGTTTGAAGAAGTTTCATGAAGGTTGATCATGGTGTACCAATTCTGTTAGGGTTTGTATCTCATAGGATATTGCACTATAATCTTCATTGAATAGCTTAATGTGATCAGCACGAGATGTAGAGCATGTTAGGGCAAGAATTAGAGAGAATTGGAAGAGTTGATATCAGGTGGTCATGGTGGAACCAAGCTGTTACACCTATCGGGTTTGGAGTGTGGCTGAGTTTTAGAAAGAACCAGTGATCTGGCTGTGTAGAGAGAAGAATTTAGAGCAACTTTACTCTTGGCATCGTGTGGATTCATGGAGAAACAAGGGAGAACGAAGGTCTGGAAAATTCATGCATGGAGGTGGAATTTCAGAAACCCTAGAAGTTATTTGGGGACGATGATGGATAGCCGTAGGATCTGGTGTTTGACTTGGACCTGAGAGTTAATCCAACGGCCTTGATTTAAATGAAATACGGAGGGAACTTCAAAAGGGTGCAATGCACCGTTTCATTAAACCTCAATCAGAATGGGCTTTGGATTCATTGCTGATGCCACCCCCAGACATAAGGCCCAATGTGAAATGAACTGTTTTAATTGCTTTTTACACCGTTCAGGGTTTTTAATTTTTGATGAGTTTTCTGACTTGCATTGGGCCCAAACGCACTTGCTATGCGCGCCCCCCAGTCTGGGCCCATCTCATTCTTTTAACTGATTTTATTTCTTATTGCACCCTTAGTCCATTTAATTCCATTTAATTTCTTTTAAAAATTTTAATTCTTTGAAAATTCATAAAAAAATAGAAAAATGCATGATTTTAATTGGTTCTTTTTGCATATTATTCATAATTTTGTTAAGAAAAATATCACATAAAAAATTTGGCATTTCATTTTATTTTAATATTTTTGGCATATTTTTCTTTTTAAATAGGTGTAAATAATGTGTAATTTGATGCATGATTTTGTTAATTTTAGTTTGATTAGATGCTTTAACATTTTTAATCCATTCTTTTTAGGTTGATTAGTATAAAATGTTAGCTTGTATATAAAATTTAGTTCATATTTTTAGGACTTAATCTTGAGGTGATTTGTTTAGGTGTGAATAACATGATCAAAACTAGGTTTTAGGAGATAACATAGGTGAATTAGTTCATTTCCCTTAGGAGTTAGAGATTGAATCTTTGGGGTATGGGACTATAGGGATTATGGGTAGCTAATAGATCCCTTAGAAAATATTAGGATTCCCCTACTGCTATTAGTATACTGTCTATATTTGCTTGACTGGTGTGGTGTGCCCTCTCGGGGATTATTATTTGTCTGTGTGGGGTAGTGGGTTTGCTTGGGGATTGGGAGAGCTGAAGATTTGTGATGATGAAGGCCATTGGAGATCAAATGACTGAAGTCCAACTTCCAGAGTTGATGAAGAGATCCTTTGCTAGCAGCTGTTGAGGAGTATAGGATTTAGGAGCTAGGCAGAGCTCTAGAGTAGAAAACTTGATTCTCAAACATGGAAGGCCTTGTCTGCCTCCATTCTTTCTCTATGATTCAAAGTCTCTTTCAAATATCCTCCTCCTTCCTTTGGAAGGATCAGTGAATGTATTTGAAAGATAGAACTTTTGAGAGAAAATTGACTGTTTAATGTTAACAGTTAATGAGCCACCCTTGGTAGGTAATTGACCGTTTAACATTCATTCCATCTTGTTGACTGATATTCCTCTTGGAGATTGAGATTTGAAGAAAAACCATTGCAGATGGAAGACTGATGACAAAGACCTTGTTTGAAGGTTGTGGAGATGGAGATTGATGCTTGTTGAAGCTTATAGCTGATCGAGGATGACTGGAAGACAGATGTTGATGCAGAGCTGCTGTGGCTGTTTCTTTTTGCTGTTTATTTTCTGATGTATTGATTGGTTTTTCCTGACTGTATTGTTTGTTGTTTAACCTGTTAGGTTGAAAGTGGATTCTGTTCACTTTTGCCTGTTGTTTTCTAGGTTCGAGGTTGAGTGGGACTCCCTTGCCTCGCTTGTATTGCTGCATCCATGCATTTTACTGCTTCATTATATATATGCTATTGTTTCTGTTTCCGTCTATTCCCTTAGGATCTCTGTTTCTCTTTGCGCAAGAGAGAAACATGATAGACATTAGGTCTTAACCCAGGCATGATAACATTAGGTTAGATTCCCTTTTAAACCATAGGTTAGAGTTCTGTCTCTTCTTTCTCAAAACAAACAGAAAAACACAATAAGATTTCAAACCCAATAAAAGACACTTCTTCCGTAAAAGAATGTGAACACATCAAAACGTCATTTTTGTCCGCTTGGACCTTCAATCAGGAGAAAACCCTTTTTCAGAAGGAGATAAAAGCAATCAAAACAGACTTGTGTCGTACGTGGCCCGAACTACGTTTGCTCTGATCTTTCATGCTGTATGAAAGTACGTAGGCATAGGATGCGATATCCTAGCGAGCAACCTTCCCCTCCTTTCCCGTAGGTAGGCGAACTACGTTGACTCTGATTTCTCGTTCCAGACGGGAATACGTAGGCATAAAGTGCGATACTTTGCCGAGTCATTTTCTTTTCTTTTAACCCTTAACCTTTAGAGTAGATAGAATAACAATCCGTACGAGAAAACAAGCGTGGATCCCGTCGAGTACGACGAACGTGAGGGGTGCTAATACCTTCCCCTTGCGTAACCGACTCCCGAATCCAGGATTTGGTTGCGATGACCATTCCTTTCCCCGTTTTGCGGTAGGTTTACTTCGAGCGTTTCCTTTCCCTCCGTTGGGATAAATAACGCACGGTGGCGACTCTTCTGTCCGCCGGCGCCGATTTTCGCAGTAGCGACAGCTGGCAACTCTGCTGGGAATCCAACGTCCCCTGGCTGCTAAGGACTGCGATAGTTCCTTATGCATTTGGGATCCAACGTCCCTTAAGAGAGTCAATCCTAGCGCTTGTTTTCCCGTCGAGGATTTTGTATGGATTTATATTTCTGACCTTTATTTTCAGCATTATATATATATATATTGATTATTATTGCTGTATTTGGGGTGTGACGGGTGATTCTATGATTGAGAGATAAGCCGGACCTGGGCTTGAGTGCACCTAGAATTAGAGTAGAAAGTAGTGGGCGCGTGCCGGCTTTGCTTGCATTAGTGTCTCATGAAATCTACACTCGGACGAGGTTCTTCTGGTTGGCTTCTTTTTCTACCCTTTGGGTCGAAGGGGTTGTTGGTCAGCTGAATTGTCGACTCCGGGAACCAATCATTTGGAAGTTGGCTAAGTGAGGCCTCTTCAGGATTTGATGATGCCACTCCTTCTGGGAATCGTATCATCAACCCTGAAAGTCTGTGACGCCGACGACCGCATAGGATGCCGTACCTTTGTCAGTTGCTAGGACATCCACCTGTGAGAGGGGTTTGGGTTATGCAGGTAACTAGACCTTCAGATACCGGTTATTTCTTGATCTGATATCCTGGGTACTTATGGAGAGTTCTGAGGTCTGTCAGAGACCAGTTGGAGAGTTCTGAGGTCTGTCAGAGACCAGGTGGAGAGTTCTGAGGTCTGTCAGAGACCAGTTGGAGGTATGATATGAGGTCTATTAGAGACCACTCAGAGTTATGTTGTGGGGTCTATCAGAGACCAGTGTTGGAGCTTGGTTTTGGGTCTATCTGAGACCAGGGTTTGAGGACTTCTGGAGGGTCTATCTGAGACTTCTTGATATGGTTCAGGCTATTCAGCTATGGCACTTGGTCCCTGTTGCATGTTATTTGCATTGCATTGTTTGCATACTAATTATCATTGCATTCCATTAACGTGTGTCTGTGCTGCAGGTGCATTTGCATATCCCCTGGTTCTAGTGCTCGGACTTCTGAGTATTGATCATGGCTGGTTTGAGGAAGACAGTTGCGTATAAGCTGCCTACACCTGATATTGCTCCTTTGCTTGGTCTGATGTCTCTTGCTGATGAGGAGGTTAGGAGGAGCTTCAGAATGAGTCATGGAAGATTGCTGAGACTAGTCTGCAAGCCAACTGCTGATGAGATGAATGGGCTGTATACGCTGATGCAATTCTATGACCCCGCTTTGAGGTGTTTCACGTTTGCTGACTTTATTCTGGGGCCTACCATTGAGGAGTATGTGGAGTTTACTGAACTACCAGTACAGAACAAGGTTCCCTTTATTCACCCTGCTGCTGAGTCCAAGTTGGAGGACTTAGCTAAGGCCTTGCACATGAACGCTGCTGAACTACTAGTGACTTCTTGGCTTGGGGTTTCAGGTTTCTCCCTTGATTTTCTTGTTGGCAAAGCTCAAGAGTACGCCAAGAACGGATGTTGGGTGGTCTTTAACGCTATTTTGGCTCTATGCATTTATGGAATAGTGCTCTTTCCTAACTTACCCAACTTTGTGGACTTGGACGCTTTCCATCTATTCGCTGCTGGAAACCCGGTGCCCACGTTGATCGGAGACTTCTATCATTCACTGCACTACAATAATGAAAATAGAAGGGGAAAGGTTGTTTACTGTTGCGCGCCTCTGTTGAACATGTGGTTTAAGATCCATCTTCCTCTGAAGGGACCCTTTGTGGAGAATGCAACTATAGCTAGCTGGTCAGAGCGCCTGATGAGGCTATCTTCCGAAGACATTGAGTGGTTCGATCGAGACTTGCTTGGGTCTGAGCTCATTTTCAGCTGTTCTGGGTACCCTAATGTTCCGTTGATAGGAAGAAAAGGGTGTATCAATTACAACCCTTCGCTATTCGTTCGCAAGTTCGGATATGCGTTGAAGAACCCACCAAAGGAGGAAGAAGTACAGGAATCTCTGTACTTCACCGGTGATTTGAAGGGAGAGTTATTAGCCAAGCTGCAGCATGCCTGGACGCGTATTAACAGAAGAGGGAAGCCGCTGTTAGGGAAGAATGATTGTCAGGCTTATGCACCCTACAGAGTTTGGATCCAGGAGAGAGCAAGACAGTTGCGAATGCCATTTCCAGATGCACCAGCCCCTGTTCATATTCCGGTGGAAGAGCCAACCACTGTTACTAGGGAGGCCTACGAGCAAGTTGTGAAAGAAAAAGAAGCCTTGATGAAGATCAATGAAGGGTTAGAGCAAGAGCTAGCTCAGATACGCAGTGAGAAAAACAAGGTCGTGCATGCTTTCCAACAGCAGATCGAGCTAGTAAACAGACTAGGGGCTGAGTTGACTGAGGAGAAGAAGAAGCGCGAACGTCTGGGGCAAGAGTTCAGAAGCTCCCATGACATGCTGGAATCCAAAAAGAAAGCACTCGACGCGGCACACCGGGAAATCTCTTCTTGCAATAAGACTTGGAATGCTACGCTCACCAACAACAAAAAGAGGGAAGATAAGTTGAAGCAGCAAATTTCTGACCTCGAGGAGCAGTTGAAGGCCAGCATTAAGAAGTATGAAGAAGAAGTGATGACCCGGTACAGTCTCCAGAATGCATTGAACAAAGCCATCGAAGGCAGGAACGAAGCTGTGTCTCAGAAGCGGAAGTTAGAGGATCGCTTCGGAGAAGGGGCGTGGGAAGAAACCGCTGGTGACGTGCGACGTGTTCTCAAGAGAAGAAACCAACTTGTTGAAGGGCTGCTTACCCGACCAGGTCATCCAGAGACCAAGAAGTTAATAGAAGAGTACCGGGCTTACGGGAGTACTTGATCATTTCATGTATTAATATGTAGGCTTTATTTGCATAGTGCTGACCATCACCAGGATTGTTGGTTGAGGTCATGCCTTCTTATTGTACTCAGTGATTTTGTATTCTTGGCTTATTGGATTTCTCTGCAATATATGAGGCTTTCTATGATTCAGCTCCGATCTTCGTATTGCTAGCACTGTCACTGCACTGGCACCATTCGCACTAGAATCGGGGAATAACATTCCCTAATGCACAGACACCCATTGCATTGCATTCATATTCATATTGCATTACAGGTAATCACTGAATGGTATCTTATTCCTTGCTCTGTATCAGGTCTTTTTCAGGATTGCAGATCAGCGCCCGCACCGGTACTCCACTCGCACCAATTGTCGAAGAATCATGGATCAAATACAGAACGAGATGCAAGATATGCGCGAGAAGCTAGCGCTCTTCATGCAGACCATGGAGACTATTGCAAAAGGTCAGGAGAATTTGCAAGCTATGGTGCAGCCTCTGTTGGCAAGAAACGTCGGGCATGGGAATGAGGATCATCAGTCTGTGCGAGTCGACACTGTTCATGGGGATGGTACTCCCACACCAGTGGCTCCGCCTGTAGTCAAAATACCTGCTGTTAATGTCAACAACGCTACTGCTGCTGGGAACGGTAACGTTGGTATTGGGAACGAGACTGATGTCCATAACGTTGGGCTTGGTGATGTCAACTTGGGTGATAATATGGGAGGCAACGACTTCGGTAATGCTGGATTCGGTTTCAATGACCAAGGATTCGATAATGCTGGGAAATATGGTTTCAATGCTCAAGGCTTTGGGCAAGACGGTTATGGTGTGACTAATCAGGGTTACGGAGGGTTTGGAAATGGAAATGGCGTTGGGTTGATGACTGTTGGACCTGTTGGAGTTGTTCTGGGATACGGTAACAGAGGGCGAGGCCCGATAATGAATCAGATCAGAGCTGGCCGTAACAATGGATACGATGGGTATGGAGCTGGGAATGGTAACTGGCAGGAGGATCAGCAAGAGGACGCTTTCTCCGGTGGAGGTTTCGAAGGGCCGATGGATGACTCCCAGAGGATCAGAATGCTAGAAGAGCAGATGAGGGGGGTCGTGAACCAAAGCGTTGTGGGCTTAGACATGTCAACAATGGGCCTGGTACCTGGCTTGAGGGTGCCAATCAAATTCGAAGCTCCTACGTTTGACAAGTATAAAGGGGACACATGTCCGAAAGTGCACGTGCGGTCATATTACCGAAGGATGTCTGCGTATTCAACTGATGAGAGGATGCTAATGCATTTCTTTCAAGATAGTTTGTCGGGCCCTTCCCTAGAGTGGTATATGGGGTTGGAACCAACGCATATAAAGACATGGAAGCAACTGGCAGAAGCATTTGTAGCTCACTATAAGTATAACAGCGACTTGGCGCCCAACCGGGTCCAATTGCAAGGGCTGTCTCAGAAGAAGGGTGAGAGCTTTAAAGAGTATGCGCAAAGATGGCGCGACATGGCTGCCAGGGTCCGTCCTCCTTTAGAGGACAAGGAAATGAATGACATGTTTATAGGCACATTCACTGGTATGTTTTATGACAAGTTGTTTCACACATCTTTGGCCAGTTTTTCAGACTTAATTCTGATGGGAGAAAAGATTGAAAGTAACATTAAGCAAGGAAGATTCCAAGCTGAGGAATCTACTGCATCTGGCAGTAACAGGAAGGCTTTTGGTGGGCGCCGTCAGGGCGATGCAAGCGCAGTGTTTGGAGGCCGAGGCAGAGGCCGGGGGAGAGGTCGAAACCAATATCATCAGCCGCAGCAGGTGGCGAGTGTTACTATTCCGTTTCAACAACAACCGTTTCAGCAGCAACCAATGCAACAACAACAACAGCAACAGCAGCCGCAGCAGGGGGCACAGCCTGCTCAGCGCAGATTCCAGGGGGGTAAACCAAGGAGAGTGTTTGAAAAGCCTCCTTCAACATATGCCGATTTGTTACAGACGTTGTTAGGATTGAACTTGGTAGAGAAGAGAACTCTGGCACCAATAACGGGAACTCCTCCGTATGGGTATGATGCAAGCAGGCACTGTGAATTCCACTCTGGGGCCCCGGGCCACGATGTAGAGGGTTGCCATGCTTTCAAGCATGTTGTGCAGGATCTATTGGACAGTAAGGCTATCAATTTCGGAACGGCAGGTCCGAATATAGTGCAGAAGCCCATGCCTAATCATGGGGCAAATGCCATTCTAACTGAGGAGGGTTTGAATTTGATTATGAATGTCGATGATTTAAAGACGCCGCTGAGCGAGATAAAGAGCAGACTATTGCAAGGGGGTGTCTATCCTGGATGTGACGAGTATTGCTTAGAATGCTGGACCCTAGCTGGGGGTTGTGATGATTTGAAGAAAGGTGTTCAGGCTTTAATCGATGGAGGTACATTGCAATTTGACCGAGCAGCAATTGAAGAGGCTGTAGGGGCATTAGCAGATAATCAGAGTGATGTGGCCACTGTAACGATTCCTCGAAAGACAATCACTATAACAGCACCGGTCCAGCGACCACCGATCACTATCACTAAGGCCGGACCAATCCCGTACGAGAGCACGAAGGCAGTCCCATGGTCTTATGGGTTGGAAGTGTATTGCGATGGGATAAAGATTGATGTTAATAAGCAGCCATCTGAGACCGTAGACAACGTTGTTGGTATAGGAGGCATGACAAGGAGTGGTAGGATCTTTATATCGTCTGAAGTAGAGGCCGAAAGACTAGCGAAGGGGAAGGGAAAGATGGTTGAGAATATCCCAGTGCAGGGAAATGAAAAAACAACAGCATCGAAAGATGTAGAAGAGTTCATGCGCTTGATTCGAAAAAGTGATTATAAGATTGTGGAGCATCTGCAACAGACGCCGTCCAAGATCTCTATACTGTCGTTGCTGCTGTGTTCTGAAGCTCACAGAAATGCACTGTTGAAAGTCCTGGATACTTCCTTCGTACCCCAAGATGTTTCCGTGAATCAGCTGGAAGTAGTGTTGGCACATGTGAATGCAGGCCATAGCTTGGGCTTTACAGACTTCGATTTGACCCCCAAGGGGAGAGATCATAATATGGCGCTGCACGTATCTGTCGAGTGTAGAGGATCAGTCATGTCGCACGTGTTGGTCGATACCGGGTCGTCTTTGAATGTGCTACCCAAGAAAGCGATGATGAAGCTAGATGTCAGAGGAATCCTGTGTACACCCAGTGACTTGGTGGTCAGGGCATTCGATGGCACACGGAGAACAGTTTTTGGATCGATAACATTGCCTCTACAGGTGGGGCCGGAGGTTTTCGCAACTAAATTTTATATCATGGACATCCAGCCTGCATATAGCTGCCTGCTCGGAAGACCTTGGATTCATGGGGCTGGGGCAGTCACGTCTACCTTGCATCAAAAGTTAAAATATATGGTCGGAGACAGCGTGGTCACTGTATGCGGAGAAGAAGACATCCTGGTCAGCCATCTGTCGTCATTTAAATATGTGTAGGTCGATGGAGAGATTCACGAAACACCCTGCCAGGCATTTGAAGGGTTGCGCATCAAGGACAAAGGTCCCGGGCCGAGCAGAGCGTCGGAGATAGCCGTCTCGTCATATAAAGAGGCTCAAGCTCTGGTAGAAACTGGTGAGACGAAGGGCTGGGGCAAAGTGCTGGATATTCCTGTGAAGATGGACCGGTTTGGGCTGGGGTATCAACCGTCGTCATCAACACCTGCTGCGGGGGCACCCCGTTTCAGAGGACCAATAACTATCTCTGCCAGTGGAGTATGTCATGAGACCATCAACGCTGCTTCAGAGTCTGACGAAGGAGACAGCGATTGCGATATGGATGCTTGGATTCGGCCGAGCGTGCCAGGACAGGGCTTGTGCAACTGGTCTATTCAGGAGCTTGTTCCTGTGACTCTTAAACAGTAATGCTTTGTTTTATTAATTTTTGAACAATCTGGTGTCTTGCCCGGGGCATCATGATTTGCTTAGGGTTGTGCTGTTATGAACATTGCGTGTTTATCATTAAATAAAAGGCATTTTTGTCATGTGCAAATATTGAGATCTCTGTTTTTCTTGTTTTGTATTTTTCAATAAAATGGTGACGAGGTTATTCGCTTTATACGTATTTTGAAGCATTTAACCATTCTTTTTGCAGGATAACATTTTCAGATGACATCCTTGAACCACCTATGACTCGTCCCGACTTTGAACGCCCGGTATTCCAGGCCGAAGAAGAGGTTGTTGAAGATGGTGACGTTCCCGAAGAATTGTCGTGGTTGGTGAAGCAAGAAGAGCGTGTCATTCTGCCTCACGAAGAGGTCATCGAAATTATTGATCTGGGATCGGAAGGGGTTGAGAAGAATATACGTATAAGAGCCGCGCTGCAGAGTGACATCAAGCGAAGACTAGTTGAAATGCTCAGGGAGTATAGTGATGTGTTCGCTTGGTCGTATGAAGACATGCCAGGGCTCGATACAGATATGGTTGTGCACCGTCTGCCGTTGAAAGAGGAATGCCCGCCGGTCAAGCAGAAACTTCGCAGAACTAGACCAGATATGGCAGTGAAGATCAAAGAAGAGGTTCAAAAACAGTGGGATGTTGGTTTCCTGGCTGTGACGAAATATCCCTCATGGGTCGCTAACATTGTACCAGTGCCAAAGAAAGACGGTAAAGTGAGAATGTGCGTCGATTACCGTGACTTGAATAAAGCGAGCCCGAAAGATGATTTTCCGCTTCCTCATATCGATGTGCTAGTTGACAACACTGCCCAATACTCCGTATTCTCCTTCATGGATGGCTTCTCAGGCTATAATCAGATTAAAATGGCGCCAGAGGACATGGAGAAGACTACTTTCATTACGCCCTGGGGAACATTTTGTTATAAAGTGATGCCCTTCGGATTGAAGAATGCTGGGGCAACGTATCAACGTGCAATGACGACTCTTTTTCATGATATGATGCATAAGGAGATCGAAGTTTATGTTGACGATATGATTGCCAAATCCCAGACGGAGGAAGAGCATCTGGTGAATCTGCTGAAGTTATTCAAAAGGCTTAGGAAGTTCAGGCTGAGACTGAACCCTAACAAGTGCACCTTCGGGGTGAGATCGGGTAAACTGCTGGGGTTTATCGTAAGTGAAAAAGGAATAGAGGTTGATCCTGCGAAAATAAAAGCAATTCAAGAGATGCCGACGCCTAAAACAGAGAAAGAGGTGCGCGGGTTTTTAGGGAGGTTGAACTACATTGCTCGGTTCATATCTCACCTAACGGCTACGTGTGAACCGTTATTCAAGCTGTTGAAGAAAGATCAAGCTGTAACGTGGAACGAAAATTGTCAAAAGGCGTTCGATAAAATAAAGCAGTATTTGCAGGAGCCTCCTATTTTGATACCCCCAGTGGCAGGGAGACCCTTGATTATGTATTTGACAGTTCTTGAGGGAAGCATGGGTTGTGTTCTCGGTCAACACGACGAGACAGGAAGAAAAGAGCATGCGATCTATTACTTGAGTAAGAAATTTACTGATTGTGAATCTCGATATTCAATGTTGGAGAAGACTTGTTGCGCGCTAGCCTGGGCCGCCAAGCGTTTGAGGCAATACATGCTGAATCATACAACCATGCTCATCTCGAAGATGGATCCTATCAAATATGTATTTGAAAAGCAGGCATTATCAGGGAGAATTGCCCGTTGGCAGATGGTCTTGACTGAATATGACATCCAATACGTCTCGCAAAAGGCTATAAAGGGGAGTGTACTGTCTGAGTACTTGGCAGAGCAGCTTATTGAAGATTACCAATCGATGAGGTTTGATTTTCCTGACGAGGATATCATGTACCTAAAGATGAAAGATTGCGAAGAGCCGTTGCCAGACGAAGGACCAGAGTTGGGTTCCAAGTGGAAGATGATTTTTGACGGAGCTGTGAATGCTTACGGTAGCGGAATAGGGGCAATCATCACTACTCCACACGGGTCGCACATCCCGTTTACTGCTCGATTGACCTTTTTAGTTACCAATAATGAGGCCGAATATGAAGCTTGTATCATGGGGCTTGAAGAAGCCATTGATTTGCGAATCAAGAATATAGACGTATACGAAGACTCAGCTCTGGTGGTGAATCAGATCAAAGGGGAATGGGAGACACGTCAGCCCAATTTAATACATTACATGAATTATGCGAGGAGATTGTTGCCTTTCTTTGACAAGGTTGAATTGCATCATGTACCGCGAGCGGAGAATCAGATGGCTGACGCCCTGGCCACATTGTCTTCCATGTACAAAGTCAACTTTTGGAACGAGGCTCCCAGAATTATTATCTCTCGGCTTGACAGGCCTGCTTTCGTATTTGCTATTGATGAAGCATTCGACGACAAACCGTGGTATTTTGATATCCTTAATTTCCTGAAGAACAAAGAGTATCCGGCTGGGGCATCCAGTCAAGATCAGAAAACGCTCAGGAGATTAGCGGGAAATTTCTATTTGAATCCGGATGGCGTCTTATACAGAAGAAATCACGACTTGGTGCTGTTGCGTTGCGTAGATGAAAAAGAGGCAAAACTGCTCATGGAGGAAATACATGAAGGTACATTTGGTACGCATGCTGGCGGGCATGCTATGACGAGGAAGCTGCTGCGGGCAGGTTATTTTTGGCTGACTATGGAAACTGATTGTTTCAAGTTTGCGAGGAAGTGCCACAAGTGCCAAATCTATGCTAATAAGATCCATGTGCCTCCGAGTCCTCTGAATGTGATGTCATCGCCATGGCCATTCTCGATGTGGGGAATCGATATGATTGGAAAGATCGAGCCGACAGCTTCTAACGGGCACCGTTTCATTCTAGTAGCAATCGATTATTTCACCAAGTGGGTGGAAGCGGCGTCTTATGCAAATGTGACTAAGCAAGTGGTGGCCAGATTCATCAAGAGAGATATCATTTGCAGATATGGGATCCCCGAGCGGATAATCACTAACAACAGTTCAAACCTGAATAACAAAATGATGAAGGAGCTCTGTCAGAATTTCAAGATCGAACATCACAACTCCTCCCCTTACCGACCCAAGATGAATGGCGCTGTCGAAGCGGCCAACAAGAATATCAAGAAGATTGTTCAAAAGATGGTGGTGACCTATAAGGATTGGCATGAGATGCTACCTTTTGCTTTGCACGGTTATCGTACGACGGTATGCACATCAACCGGGGCAACCCCGTTCTCGTTAGTATACGGAATGGAAGAAGTACTACCACTGGAAGTTGAGATTCCTTCGCTGAGAGTACTACGAGATGTTCAACTAGACGAGGCAGAATGGGTGAAAGACAGGTTGAACCAACTAAGTTTGATGGATGAGAAGAGGCTAGCTTCTCTAGCATACGGCCGTTTGTACCAGAGCCGAATGAAGAAAGCATATGATAAGAAGATACATCCGCGGAGCTTTCAGACGGGCGACCTTGTGCTGAAAAGGATTCTCCCGCCGCAGGCAGATCACAGGGGCAAGTGGACCCCCAACTACGAAGGGCCATACGTTGTCAGGAAAGTCTTTTCAGGAGGAGCGTTGTTGTTGTCCACCATGGACGGTGAAGACTTTACGTCGCCCGTGAATTCGGACGCAGTTAAAAAATACTTTGCTTAAAATTGACCCGCTGGACAGAAAAAAAAGAGAGTCCAGGCAAAAATGGGGCATCCTGGCGAACCAAAAACAGAATGAAAGGTTCGGGCAAAAGTTAGGGATAAAATTGAAAAAAATGTACACCCGCGAAGTTGAAAACCTACACTGGGCGGCTTCGGCAAAAAAAGGGTATCCCGGTGAACTGAAAACCCGTAAAGGGCGGTTCACGCAAAAGTTAGGGATTTGAAAAGCAAATGACTGCGGTCCGAATTTGATACGGAATTGAGCATTGGTGCGGGAGAATATACCTGAGGGGTCGATTATTAGATACAGTCTCTTCGGAAGTGTGGATACCGGGAAAGCATTAGAGTCGGGCGAGTCATAGGAGGATCAGCTCGTGGTGTTCGTCTGCATCCCGTTGCCGACATGTGTACAAATTTGATTTGTTAGTATATTTATGCTTCTTGTGCATACTTGTATATTTGTTGTGCGTAGCTTCCTCTTTTCAGGAGTTACATCCCGTGTACAAAACTCCGCCCATTCAGGGGCCCTATCAATAAAATATGTCATTCAGTACTTGATGTTGGTTCTTTACTGTTTTGTGCATGATAAACGCCTAGGTTTAATGAAGCTAGCAAGTACATAACATCTCTGGCCCTTGCCAATAATTTCTAAAACTTTGAATTAACTGAAAATAATGTCACTAACGCTAACCTGAATAGATTTGGTTGCATAGACTTGTCTTGTCTTGTTTGTGGTGTTGTAGGGTCCGTAGCCGTATGAAGTGGACGATCAAAAGATTGCAGTATGGGCCAGAAGCTCGTAACGAAATACTCGATCCCCACGCAGGTCGCGCTTCCAAGATAACATTGTTCCTTACTAAGGAAGGATCAAATTCCCCAGCTAGTTGTAGCTTATTCGAAGGACATTCTCCAGCAAAGTCGTTCATCTTCAGTAGAGTTTGGCGATTCCAAGATTGTAAGGCTGTATTTAGACAGTGTGGTGTCCCCCAGAAGGATTCCCCCATCTTAAGCAGAGTGGTTTAGCCTCAGAAGATTAATATTTCCAATTCGTGAGCTGTACTCAGGCAGTCTACCCTTCCCAGTAGGGTCATTTACTCTCCCCCAGCGGAGTCAGTTGATTTTCCCTAAGAGACTCGTTTCGTCCCCCAGCAGAGTTCTCTTTTCAGCAAGTGCTTTCTTTCCTCCCAGTGGAACTCGAAGATTAAGACTCTCCCCGGCAGAGTTGGTTGGGTGTCCTGGCATTTATTTTGTCAGAATACCGTGTGATACCCGTTCATTCCCCAGCAGAAGTCCAGTCCTGATTGGCGCATTTGGTTCTCCCTCAGCAGAGTTGGCTTCACTCTTCCAGCATTTATTTTGCTGGAATAATTCTGTGGCACCTGGGTACCCCCAGCAGAGTTGGCGTTGTCTTCAGCATTTATTTTGCTGAAGCGGTTTCTGTATCCCAGCAGCTCGAGATTGCGTTTGCATTGGCATATAGTGTCATATTTGCATCTACCAAATAAAAGCGCGTAGCATTTCCATGTCGAATGGAGCATTGCGTCATTGTCAAACATATGCATTTTGAAACATAAACTAGGTTGGCTAACCGTTTGTTTCAAGTATTGTTCTCTTGCAGGTGGAAGGAGCTCTTGCTCAAGTGAATTACCAAACATTCAAGATCTTGACGTGAGACATTCAATGAAGTGTCAGCTTTGGCACTACTCCCCACAGAGTTATCGTGATGAGGTTCTCTTTGTCTCCGAACAGAGTTATTTGTGAATTTCTCTTGTTTCCCCCGCCAGGGTTAGTAGGCAAAATCTCTCCTCATTCCCAAGCAGAGTTATTTGTCGTCAAAGGGTTTCAAGAATCAGAATTTCAAAGGCTACCGCCCGCTATCTGAGCAGGTGTCCGGCAGTTTGGTTTCCAAATATCCCCAGTAGAGTCCGCTTCAAAGTCGCTGTCACGTCAGTGCTAAGAAGTTTGTGGGTTGGGATCGATGGAGCAATAAATCCTGACGTGGATAATCTATTCTTATAATTGACGGGTTTTCTTCGTGCTAGAGAAGTGGGGGTCCTAACGTGGACATCCCCGGGCTGATAAGAGGTGCTAGTCCTAACGTGGACAGGTTCGATTACTCAGAATTGATTGAACGTGAAGTCATAACGTTGACAAAATTGATTATTCTTCGTAATGGTGAAATGTGCGTCCTGACGTGGACAAATTCATAGTTTCGTGATGACAAGATACACGACTCCTGACGTGGACAAAATTTATCCTTCTTCGTGCTGGCAAAGTGCGTGTCCTGACGTGGACGAGTTTTATTTCCTCAGCGAGTCGAAGCAGGTTGAGAAATGAGTCCTGACGTGGACAATTTTTCTTTCCTCAGCAAGTCAAGAGGTCGGAGATGCGCGAGTCCTTACGTGGACAAGTTTTATTTCCCCAGCAAGTCAAGAGGGGAGTCCTTACGTGGACAAATCAAGACGAAATGTGAGTCCTGACGTGGACAAGTTTATTCCTTGCGTGGAAAGAGAAGTTTTAGTTCCTTACGTGGAAAGATTGATTCCTTACGTGGAAAGATGAGTTTACTCCTTGCGTGGAAAGATTGTATTCCTTACGTGGAAAGATTGGAGTCCTGACGTGGACAAATCAAGATAAGATTGTGATTCCTTACGTGGAAAGAAGATGGTTTCCTTACGTGGAAAAAAGATTGATTCCTTACGTGGAAAGTTTAGTCCTGACGCGGACAGATTCAGAAAAGAGTTGGTTCCTTACGTGGAAAAAAGATGTGTTCCTGACGTGGAAGAGTTTAGTCCTGACGTGGACAGATCCAGACGAAGTCTTAGTCCTAACGTGGACGGTGTTATTCCTAACGTGGAAGAGTTTTATTCCTAATGTGGACAATTTATTTCTGAGGAAATGCAGACGGGTCATCCCCAGCGAAGTTGCCGAGATTTTTGCCGGGTTGACAGCAGATGGAGTCCTGACGTGGACAAGTTTTAGTTAAGATTTCTTCGTGTTGATAAAGCGGGCGTCCTAACGTGGACAAAGTTCTATCCTTGCAATGATAGAATCTTTTTCAGGCTGATGAAAATAATCCCCAGCACGGTCACTAATGGATCAGTTGGTTGCCGTCGCAGTCAAATTCAGTTGACGAATGTCGTTCCCCAAGCAGTGGTGTAGTTTATTTCTGCGGTTGGCAAATTTCCGGGTTCTTAGTATTCAACCGTCTCGTACCTCGAATGTTTGAAGGCTGTTCGCTCTTCACCCAATCGGGTCCAAGTCGCTTGAATAGGGGCAGCTGTTGCACCCTAAAATTTGCTCAACCTATTTCATTTGGTTTATGTTTCAATTGCATTAGCATTTGCATATAGAGTCATGTACATAGTCTAATCATCTGCATAGCATAGCATAGCAAATCATCCAACAGGGACCAAGCATTATTCTCATCTCTATGATCCTATCAAGAGGTTATTATTCTAATTCAATCTCATTCAAGTCATCAGAGAGAATTTGAAAGCAAAGAGGTCATTGGATCAAGCAGTGCATCTATCTCCTTTCTGAGGGGATCTGAAGATCATCAAAAAAGTTGTGAGTTGTGAATTGAGATGAGCATGGAGAGTATATGGACATCATGAGAGACTTAGAAAGTCATTTGGAGAAGGAGACAAGTCATTAATGTGATCACAAGAATTGCAGTTGAAGACAGTCAACTAGGGTTTCATCTGGGTCAACCCTGGGTCAACTCTAGGTCAATTGATTGATTGAAAGGCATTAAGGTCTATTGGAGAGATGTGGGGTTCATCATTTGACATGTAGAGAAGGATATGGTGTTTTGCCAAGAATAAATCAAGAGAAATCAAGGAGAAGAGGAGTTTCTAAATTAGGGTTTCTGTGTAAAATCCCCTAGTTTAGGTCAAATTTCCAAGCAAGATAAGTCAAAATGCAAGCTTCAAATGGATCCTTGGCCAACATGAAACTTGTATAGGATCTCAAGACCTTTAATTTTGGTGGTGGAAGACATCAAGGAGATTTATAGAACTCAAGTTATGGTCCTTGCAAGTTACAGGTCATCTGAGGTATCTGAAATTTTGTCTGTGAAAGTTACTTGTCTTCCAAGCAATTTTACCCCTCAAGGAGATTTCAAATGAATTTCTGGTCAACATAAGAGTTGTTCCTTATTGTCTTAGCTTTCTATAATGGTATAGTATGCCTTCATATGATTTGTGGAACTCTACTTATGGTCTTGGAAAGCAAAGGGTATTTTGGTCATCTGAGAATTACAGGTCATTTCAAGCCTATGCCAAAAACTCATACAAGGAAGCTTCTAATGAAAAACTTCACAACATCAAACCTTCTCCAAATGACATTTTGAGTCTAGAAAAGTGACCATGAAAGATTGGAAAGGCTCATAGCTCAAGGTTTCAAAATTGGAGAATTTAATGAATAAAAAATGACCTAAATTTGAGATTTTTCATATTTTGACCAAATGGGGTGAAATTATAGGTCATTTTGATTGGAAAAAATGTTTTAAGAACATTGGAAAAAGTAGAATTTTGATTTTGGTTCAAGATTTGAGAGATATGCATGGTTACTTACAAGTGAAGTTACATAATCCAAATCCAAGGGAAATTGTGCATGGGAAGTTTCTCCAAGGTTCTAGGACTTTCCAATGACATCTATATATTGTGTGGAGTGGCTTCATGCCATGGTTGGTGAATCACTTTGTTCAAAACACAAGATATTCACAATTCTTCCAATTTGCAAAAGCTTTTCAAACTCCATCAAACTTTCATCAATTTCCATTTTGTTTGATTTGATCATCATCACCATCATTCATAGATCACAATTCCACAAGATTTTGGTTGATTTGAAGAAGGATTCGTGCTGTTCAAGTTAATCATCCAAGAAGCAATAACTTTCCAATCACAAGATCCAAGAGGTTTGAGCCAGAATCTTTGCATACAGAATCAAGATTTGAGTGTGTGGATCAGTTTCAAATCACTGCAAGCATTGGATCAAGGAGTTCCATAGCTGTTTTCACCATTTTGCACCAGGTTAGTTCCTCTTCGAATTGCATGATTTAGTTAGGATCATAGAGGTTTGTTAGCATAGATTGGTTAAGATAGGTTAGATGATGGATTGTGCAAGGTTTGAAGAAGTTTCATGAAGGTTGATCATGGTGTACCAATTCTGTTAGGGTTTGTATCTCATAGGATATTGCACTATAATCTTCATTGAATAGCTTAATGTGATCAGCACGAGGTGTAGAGCATGTTAGGGCAAGAATTAGAGAGAATTGGAAGAGTTGATATCAGGTGGTCATGGTGGAACCAATCTGTTACACCTATCGGGTTTGGAGTGTGGCTGAGTTTTAGAAAGAACCAGTGATCTGGCTGTGTAGAGGGAAGAATTTAGAGCAACTTTACTCTTGGCATCGTGTGGATTCATGGAGAAACAAGGGAGAACGAAGGTCTGGAAAATTCATGCATGGAGGTGGAATTTCAGAAACCCTAGAAGTTATTTAGGGACGATGATGGATAGCTGTAGGATCTGGTGTTTGACTTGGACCTGAGAGTTAATCCAACGGCCTTGATTTAAATGAAATACGGAGGGAACTTCAAAAGGGTGCAACACACCGTTTCATTAAACCTCAATCAGACTGGGCTTTGGATTCATTGCCGATGCCACCCCCAGACATAAGGCCCAATGTGAAATGAACTGTTTTAATTGCTTTTTACACCGTTCAGGGTTTTTAATTTTTGATGAGTTTTCTGACTTGCATTGGGCCCAGACGCGCTTGCTATGCGCGCCCCCCCCAGTATGGGCCCATCTCATTCTTTTAACTGATTTTATTGCTTATTGCACCCTTAGTCCATTTAATTCCATTTAATTTCTTTTAAAAATTTTAATTCTTTGAAAATTCATAAAAAATAGAAAAATGCATGATTTTAATTGATTCTTTTTGCATATTATTCATAATTTTGTTAAGAAAAATATCACATAAAAAATTTGGCATTTCATTTTATTTTAATATTTTTGGCATATTTTTCTTTTTAAATAGGTGTAAATAATGTGTAATTTGATGCATGATTTTGTTAATTTTAGTTTGATTAGATGCTTTAACATTTTTAATCCATTCTTTTTAGGTTGATTAGTATAAAATGTTAGCTTGTATATAATATTTAGTTCATATTTTTAGGACTTAATCTTGAGGTGATTTGTTTAGGTGTGAATAACATGATCAAAACTAGGTTTTAGGAGATAACATAGGTGAATTAGTTCATTTCCCTTAGGAGTTAGAGATTGAATCTTTGGGGTATGGGACTATAGGGATTATGGGTAGCTAATAGATCCCTTAGAAAATATTAGGATTCCCCTACTGCTATTAGTATACTGTCTATATTTGCTTGACTGGTGTGGTGTGCCCTCTCGGGGATTATTATTTGTCTGTGTGGGGTATTGGGTTTGCTTGGGGATTGGGAGAGCTGAAGATTTGTGATGATGAAGGCCATTGGAGATCAAATGACTGAAGTCCAACTTCCAGAGTTGATGAAGAGATCCTTTGCTGGCAGCTGTTGAGGAGTATAGGATTTAGGAGCTAGGCAGAGCTCTAGAGTAGAAAACTTGATTCTCAAACATGGAAGGCCTTGTCTGCCTCCATTCTTTCTCTATGATTCAAAGTCTCTTTCAAATATCCTCCTCCTTCCTTTGGAAGGATCAGTGAATGTATTTGAAAGATAGAACTTTTGAGAGAAAATTGTCTGTTTAATGTTAACAGTTAATGAGCCACCCTTGGTAGGTAATTGACCGTTTAACATTCATTCCATCTTGTTGACTGATATTCCTCTTGGAGATTGAGATTTGAAGAAAAGCCATTGCAGATGGAAGACTGATGATAAAGACCTTGTTTGAAGGCTGTGGAGATGGAGATTGATGCTTGCTGAAGCTTATAGCTGATCGAGGATGACTGGAAGACAGATGTTGATGCAGAGCTGCTGTGGCTGTGTCTTTTTGCTGTTTATTTTCTGATGTATTGATTGGTTTTTCCTGACTGTATTGTTTGCTGTTTAACCTGTTAGGTTGAAAGTGGATTCTGTTCACTTTTGCCTGTTGTTTTCTAGGTTCGAGGTTGAGTGGGACTCCCTTGCCTCGCTTGTATTGCTGCATCCATGCATTTTACTGCTTCATTATATATATGCTATTGTTTCTGTTTCCGTCTATTCCCTTAGGATCTCTGTTTCTCTTTGCGCAAGAGAGGAACATGATAGACATTAGGTCTTAACCCAGGCATGATAACATTAGGTTAGATTCCCTTTTAAACCATAGGTTAGAGTTCTGTCTCTTCTTTCTCAAAACAAACAGAAAAACACAATAAGATTTCAAACCCAATAAAAGACACTTCTTCCTTAAAAGAATGTGAACACATCAAAAAGTCATTTTTGTCCGCTTGGACCTTCAATCAGGAGAAAACCCTTTTTTCAGAAGGAGATAAAAGCAATCAAAACATACTTGTGTCGTACGTGGCCCAAACTACGTTTGCTCTGATCTTTCATGCTGTATGAAAGTACGTAGGCATAGGATGCAATATCCTAGCGAGCAACCTTCCCCTCCTTTCCCGTAGGTAGGCGAACTACGTTGACTCTGATTTCTCATTCCAGACGGGAATACGTAGGCATAAAGTGCGATACTTTGCCGAGTCATTTTCTTTTCTTTTAACCCTTAACCTTTAGAGTAGATAGAATAACAATCCGTACGAGAAAACAAGCGTGGATCCCGTCGAGTACGACGGACGTGAGGGGTGCTAATACCTTCCCCTTGCGTAACCGACTCCCGAATCCAGGATTTGGTTGCGATGACCATTCCTTTCCCCGTTTTGCGGTAGGTTTACTTCGAGCGTTTCCTTTCCCTCCGTTGGGATAAATAACGCACGGTGGCGACTCTTCTGTCCGCCGGCGCCGATTTTCGCAGTAGCGACACATGAAGCCTAGACAGGTCATTGGGGCAAGATTAAGAAGCCTCAGCCATGAATGGTGTAATTAGGGTTTGACTGGGTTAACCCTAAGTCAACTGATGATTTGGAGAAGGTTGAGACCTAATTCAAGGGCCATGTAATCATGGATTGATGCATTGAGATGCCATAAAGATGATTCCAAGGTCAACTCATCATGATTGAAGAGTTTGAGAAGTTTCAAACTAGGGTTTCTGAGGCTTGACAGTGTAAAATCCCCTAGTTTAACCCCTATCTTCAAGGCAGTTTAGCTCAAGATGTGATTGTCATATCATCTTACCCCCAACATGAATGTTGTAGAGCTTGTTCTTAGATTTAATTTGAGTACCATAAGTCCTTGATAGGATTTATAGAACTCAAGTTATGACTTTGACAAGTTACAGGTCATCTGAGGTATGTGAATCTAGGACCTTGAAAGTTACCCAACTTGCATCAAACTTTTGCCCAAGAAGGATGATTCCTATGAACTTTTGGGCAACATGAATGTTGTTCCTTGTCCTCTTAGCTTTCTAGAGAGTACTATAAATCCTTGATAGGATTCTCAAGTTATGGCTTTGACAAGTCAAGGGCATTTTGGTCATTTGGAGATTACAGGTCATTTCAACCATAAGGCCATAACTCCTATTTCCAAGCTTCAAATGGAAAAATATTCAACATCAAACTTGTTCAAAATGATGTTTTAAGGCGAGTAAAGAGGTCATGAGATGATGGAAAGACTTGTAGCTCAAAGTTGCAAAAATGACCTAAAATAAAGGCATAAGCTAAATAAATCAAAGTTGGAAACTGATATTTTCAACCTACACATCCAAACCATGGCATGTAATATATCATTTTGACTCTAGAAAACATTCTAAGAACATTGGTTTAGACACATGTTTGATTTAAGGTCTAAATTGTGGACTTGCTTTGAAAATTGGTGACTTGCATATTAAGTAACACTTGCAAAACTCAAAATCAAGGCATGAGCAAGGCTTTTTGCAAGCTAAACACCTCTAATATCTCACTAGGGGAGAAATTGAAAGTGAATGCGATGAATTCCAAGCTGTTTGCAAGGATTGTACATGTCATGATACATGATTGGAAATCTCATGACATGAGAAGTGGAAAATCTCATTGGAAGGATCTAGAGGATTCTAGATCATCCAAACTTCATCTATATAAGGAGTAGAGTGGATCCCTTGAAGAGGTTGGTGATCATTGAAGGATTGGGCATAGCTTGAGATTGAGTTTTCTTGGATTGCAATTGAAATCGATTTCACCAAATTCCTCAATTTCCATCCATTTTCTTGATTGAAACATCTTCCATGGATGTCAAGGAGTGATTCCAGATCGTTTTCAAGAAAAATTGGTGGCTAAATCGTGTATGAGCAAGTGAACTTCTCCACCTGCAAATCACTATCGGGTTTCAAGATTCAAGCACTTTCCATTGGTTCTTTTGCATACAAAAGCAAGAGGAAGGTTCATTGATCGTATCTGCAAGATTGTAGAGCTTGAAGTGGAGGATTAGTGCATCTGTTCAACCAAGATTTTCAGGTTGGTACCTTTCTTCCTATAGCATGATGTAGGTAGAATTAGGTTGAATTAAGGTGCTATATTGATTGTAGAATGGTGTAGGATGGATTCCAGGTAGTTAATTGTTGAATTAGAGACAAATTAGGTGAATCACCATTTTCGGTTTTGACCTCTTGGATTGGAGGCCTCTAGGGAGAATTAGGGTTGAGGAAGATGATCGGAGCTCCACCGGCGGTGGGCGGAGCTGGGCGCGAAATTGCAGAGGTTTGAATGGAGAAGATGACTCTGGGACCATCAGATCTTGTTTTGACCTTTGATTGGGAGCTGATCCAATGGCCACGTTTTAAAGTTGATTTGTGAAGGATTCTGATGAATGAAACGCACCGTTTCATTTATTCAGGCATTTTGGGCTTAACGATTTAAGTGCTATCCACACCCCCTGATGGCCTAACCCAGATTTTTAACTGATTCTGATTACTTTTTGCACCGTGTGTTTAATCTTTTAATTGGATTTTCTTTTAATTTTCATTTTTATACATGATTCTTGTAAAAATCATAATTAATTGAAAATTAATCCAATTAAACCCATTCTTTTTGCATAATACTCATGATTGAGTCTGTCCTTTTTTAGAGAAAAAATATTTTCATTTCATGTAATTTCTGATTTAATTGGAATTTTGTATTTTAATTGATATTAAAATGATTATGTTTGATGCATATTTTTGTGGATTTTTGTGTGATCTCATGGTGATGATTTTGAGCCTAATTTTTTGAGTGTGATTAGGGTAGACATGTATGATCCCATAGAAGTTTTCTCAAATTTTTGTGATGAAAATAGGTGTGCTTTCTAGATTGATATTTAGATGCTTCCTTTTTAGGGTTTAGGTTTGATACCTTAGAATGTAGGATTTAGTTATAGGTCTAATCTGATGGTTTGATCTTTGAAACTAATATGGTAGATTCATGATTGACCTAGGTTACCATAGTAATTTTTGTAGGATTTTACAATTGATTTTTGTATTTTAGTTAGGACTAACTTTAGTACTAGGTTTTAGGTGATCCTAATTCACTAATTCAACTAGTTTAACCTCCTTAGTTCCCTTAGATTATGGTTTGTGCTTGGTTTTCCTTTGGTTGAGATTGAAGACAAGTTGAAGACAAGGTTAGGATGCTTGAAGTTGCTTGGAGCTTTGGATTTGTTTGTGCCTGAAGGTGTCTCATGAAGATTAGGAGATAGGACATAGGGAGAGCCTTGTAGTTAGAATGATTTCTTTCACAAACATGGAAAGCCTCTGGTGCTTCCATTCCTCCCAATTATTAAAAGTCCTTCCATGGTATTCACCTCCCTCCTTTGGAGGGATAAGTGATGGTACCTAGGGAGTAGAACTTTTGAGGGAACCATTCTTCTGATGTTAAACCCTTATGGGCCTCCTTTGGTGGTCAATAAGCAGTTTAATATCCTAGTTTATCCAATTAAGTGATTTCCCTTGGTGTGAGTATCTTTAAGATGTTGGACTTGTGTTTGAAGATGTTGGACTTGAGTTTGAAGATAGGACTTCACTAAAGAGTGTGGAAGAGGATGATTCCTTGAGCATTGCCATTGCAGTTGAAGCTTGAAGAGCAAGAAGAGCAGGTTGATACTTGAAGATCCAATTGAGATGGAGTGAAGAATGAGGAATTCCTTGCTTGAAGAAGATTGAAGGATGAAGTTGACACTCTCATGTGACTGAAGACTACTCTGAGAAGCTGAAGCTTATAGAGGAGAAGACCAAGTTGAGATTGGTAAAGCAAAGAGAGCTGAAGCTTGAAGACTGAGTTGATACTTATGAAGAGGATTCAATTGAGATTGAGTGTAGAGCTTAGGCTTGAGGAATGAAGGACAAGTTGATACTTGTACATTGATGCTTTGAGAGCTTGAAGGAATCAAGTCGATACTTGTAGTTAACAGTGAAGCCTGAAGGTGGAATTGAATAAGGAGCTGAAGCTTGGAGAAGGAGGATAAGTTGAAACTTATGTTGAGAGGTTGAAACCTGGAGAAGCAAGTTGATACTTGCCAGTGAAGCTGATATCCTTGAAGGGTGGTTGAAGTCTGAAGACTGGATTGATGTTAGAAGAGCTGAAGCTTGAGTTAAAAGCAGGAAGAGCTGTTGATCTGTTTCTTTCTTGTTTTTTTTTTTCTGTATTGCTGATGTGCCTTGTTTGACTTGCTTGATGCATTAGAATAAGTCCATGATTAGACTGACTTTAAACTAGGAGCATGATTGCACTAGAGGTTGAGTTGCTCCCTCTGCTTGTATTGTTACTGTATGGCTTTGCTTGTGGGTATTCGGTAGAGCCCTGCTCCCCTGCCCATGTGGTTCATTTTGCTTGATAACATGTTCTTATTTTCTTCTATATGATTACAGTCTCTTATACCCTGCTTGATAGCATGTTAATATTTCTTCAATATGATTACTGTTATTCATATCTGGCTTGAGGTTGAGATGAGCTTGTGGAGGCTGACACCCCACACACATTTCCTCTCTCACTTGCATTGCATGCATTTTACAGTCGTTCACTGTTTACTGTTTACTGTTTAAGCTGATGCTTTATCTATTTCTGTACCATTGACATGATCCCTTAGGAATCTCACTCCCTTTAATAAGGAAGTGATGATAGAACTTTAGGTTGAAACCTATGCATGATAACTTCTAGGAGTTCCCTGTTTCAAACTGCAACTATAGGATGAATCCTTGGCATGACAACAGTAGGACTTGATAGTCTCCCTTTAGTTGAGCCCCGTCTCTTCTCATCTCAAAACAAATGAAAATACAGTAATAAAGGTTAACTGACGTCGTACGTTACGAGCCTTAAGCTATTTGAGAAAGGATTATTGGAGAGTTTCTTTTCAACAGTCTGGATGTCTAGTATGGCACCCTTTGGGTGACATGCGACGCATTCACTCTCAGGTCATAGTCTTTAGTGGGATTGAAATTGCAAACACAGTAAAAAACACTTCTTCCGTAAAAGACAGAAAACAAACTTCAAACCTTTTTGCCCCGTGGGCCCATAATTCAAAGGAAGCTTTTCTGAGGAAAAGAGTGTCGTTAAACTTCAGCGCCAACGCAAACAGGCTTTGTCCCTAACTGCTGGAACTGCTGTTTAACCCTACTCGATAAAATAGATAAATCTGAATTGTCATAATCCGTATTATCCCGAACTACGTAAGCTCTGTTTTCTCAGGCCTGTTGAGAGTACGTAGGCACAATACTGATGTATTGGCGAGCCACATTCCCCCGTAACCCGTAGTTAGTCGAACTACGTTGACTCTGATTTCTCATTCTCTGATGAGGATACGTAGGCATAAAGCGCGACGCTTTGCCGAGTCATTTTCTTTTCTTTTTAAGCCAGCCTTGATAGGTAGATAGATAAACCAACTCGTCCAGTAAACACAACAAGCGTGGATCCCGTCGAGTACGACGGACGTGAGGGGTGCTAATACCTTTCCCTTGCGTAACCGACTCCCGAACCCAGACAATGGTTGCGATGACCTTGTCTTACCCTTTTTTCGTCAGGTTTTTCCGATCGTTTCCTTTCCCGTTCCGAGGGATAAATAACGAAAGGTGGCGACTCTTATGTTCAGCCGACGCCTTATTTTCGCGGAAGCGACAGTCAGTACAACAAGCAATAAGCAATAAGCTACAAAAAGGTAAACAAGATAGTCAAGCTGGATGACGAGACCGGAAGTCCTCTAGCAACTCTCGCGTCTCGGGATGATCTGGTCTAGCAAGTAGTCCCTGAATAAGTAGCTCTTGTTGGCTAATAGTATGCTGCAGACTCTCAACATGGTCTTCCCAAGCTCCTTCCCCAAAGCACGCCTCGAGCTTGCATCTCTTGGAATCAGCTCTCAACCTGCAATCTTTCAAGTTTGCAATAGCTTCGTTCAGTCTGTATTCACTATCCCGTCTGAATGACGCCTCTGCGTAAATCTTCTCATCCTTGACAATGAGTTGCGTCTTCAACTTGTTGGTCGGTAACTTTAACCTGTCTTCGCGCTCTTTGTTGGTGAGCGTAGCATTCCATTGATTGTTAAACTTAGAAATCTCTAAGTAAGCTCTATCCAAATCTTCCTTCTTGGAAGCAAGAACACTACTAACAGCTTTGAAATCCAAGCCCAAACGCTCTTGAGAATTGGTCTCCTTGGTCAGATCCGTACCCAATTTGTTTACAAACTCAGTTTGCTTCTTGAATGAATGAACAACCTCAATCTTCTCACTTCAAAGCTAAATGATTTATTTCTCCAACTCCTCATTATTGTGGTGAGAATCGTGATACCAAGCTATTGATTAACTTGAATCTTTAATTCTTAAATTCACAACCGAACTTTAATTTATCCAAAGGAAAGGTCTAAAGAAAGAAAAACCCTTTTCGCGATGTTACAACAACGCTAAGAGATTTGGGGATCGGGGGTTGCTTATGCCTAGGGTAGGTATTTCACATCCTAAACATCTGTAATGCTCTACAGGAACCTTTTGTTTGTTTGTATGCTAAGTTTGCTAAATGTTTGCTATGGATTGGGATTGGGTAAAAGGTGTAGGTTATGACCTAAGGATAGTTTCTAAGTTTTCTCGCAAAGACATCGCGTCCTCTGCCTACGTATCCTTACTAGGATAGAATCAGAGCAATCGTAGTTCACCTCACTAGGATTGAAGAACACTTGATTATGATCAAGGTTCAAAAGGGGAACAAACATTACAATGCTTGTGTAGAGTTTAAGAAAACTCTCTAGATCTATATTGAACACTCAAGAAAGGGAAGTAAGTAATCATATCCATGATTCTTACATAGAGTTAACAAACTCTATTTTAAGTTCTAATTGAAAGAGCAATCCTATCAAAGGGTAGGCTTCTTAGACTTAAACAAAGTCCAACGGATAGGTTCTAACTTAACTAAGTGTATGGATGACTTAACAAAGTCAAGGGAGAGTAATGAGCTATCTATGACCCAAAGGTCAATAGAGAGACTTTCCTTTGGAAGGATAGAAGGGGAGGCAACTTGGATGAGAACTAAAGAGTTCCATCACTTGGGGAAAACAAACTTAACAAAGTGTAAACATTCAAACATGATGAATATATAAGAGGTATGGTTACAACCACAAGGGAATCAATCACAAACAAATCTTACAAGATAAGTCAAGCATGGCTTAAGAAAGATTTCAACAAGAACCAAGGTAAACAACCTTAAGGATAAGAAACTTTCAAGTGGAAAAAAGTATCACAAACATGAACATCTTTGAAATATTTTCTCATTAAGTGAAACTAGACAACATTAAGAGCATTTTGCAAAAAGAATGGATTAAAAATAATGAAGCATGAGAAAGTTATGAAGTTTTGAATTTTGTGAAGAAATCATAAAAGAAAACAAGTGATGGCTACAGCCTTGACAGTATGCATAAACAAAATTTGATCATGAGGAATAGGTGTTAACAAACACACACTTAAAATAACAGTTGAACTTCAAGGACCAAATGTATATGGGACATATGAATTTATGACAATAAATGCAAACATATCCAATTTTATGGTCAACAGTTTGATGATGCATATATACATGAAAGGAAAAAAAAAGTTAGAGGTCACCAACCTCTTGTAGACTTCCAAATACCAGCTAGCTGCCCAGAAAGAAAACCAGAGATCCCTTTAGAGCAAATTGGTGAAGCTTGCTTCCTTTTGAAGAAATAACCAAATACTGATGACAGTTTGAATAAACTCACTTCTAGCTATGATTTAAGATTATGAATAGCTATAACATCATGGATATGGTGTATTTTGAGTGTTAAATTGGTAAGAGTGGATACAAGTAGTGGTTTGGTGTGAAAAGTGCTCAAAAGTCAAACTATGGTGGTGTGAAGTTTGACTTTTTGAATTATGGAGTATTTGGTGAATGTGATGATGGAAACAGCTCTAGATGGTTATTTTAAGGTTGTGCATATGGTTTTGGTGAGGTTTAAATGGCTAGAAATGGAACTGGTGTGAAATTTGCACAAAGGCAATTTTGGTGGTTTTGGAGGGTTTCTTTACTTTCAAGCAAAGAGAGGAAGGAGATGAGAGTTGTGTTTCTCTTGTATGTTTAGAGTGCTCTGGTGTGAGAAGTAACATAGAGGGAGCCTCTATTTATAGGAAAAATGACTTGGGGCTGATTTTGGTTCAAGTTGTTTTCACATGGTGGTTTTGTTGAAAAACTAAGCAAATCTATGTGTGCTTACTTTCTGCAGATGGTGCATGCTTCCAAGGGCCCTAAACCTCTCAAACCAGGTACTCTTGAGCTGTATGGAATGACTATAGAGATAGAAAGGACATATTTGCCATGCTGCAGCCCCAAATCATCTCTCTCCTCTTGTACCTTTGTACTTTTCCCTTATTAAACAAATGGTTTTCCATGATTCCTTGGGATATGCTTGGATTTCCTTCTGAATTAGCTCACTATGCACTCTTAAATACCATATCAGTTGTCAATCCATGGTTAGAGATGAAGTTCATAGTTGGAAATCAATTCCATGTTAGGTTTTGGCAAGTTAGCAAATTAGTGCACAAGCCCAACTTTCTCACTTCATAACTCTCAGCTCACAAGGGTTGTGGAAGAGTTCTAGTACATTTTGGAAAGCCCTCATGTAGCTCTACAACTTTCATGTTTTCATGAGCATCAGATTCCCAATGGAACTAGGTCAAAAGACCTCTCAAAGGTGCTGAAAAACATGCCTAAAAAGGCCAATAACTTAGAATTTTTCTAAGTTATTTTTCCCTCTTGTAATGAATTTGGTCATAACTCAAACTCTATGCATTTTCTGCTCATGGACCACTGTGGGACTTTTTTAGTGCTTGTCAAGAGCTTTCCAATGAGCTTTGAAATCCTAATTTCCCGATTCTTCGATTACTCCTCAATCCTTGATCCAATGGTCATGAAACTTTATGGGCAGGTGTAATATCAAATTAAGAACATTTTTTCTTCACATTTTGAGGTCAAATTCCTTATGAGTGAAGAGTTGACTTTTTGGTCAATCGAATGATCGATCGATGACTACCGAGTCGACTGTTGATGTTCTGGGTCTTTTGAGGCCTTGCAACTTCTTGAGTAGACTTTACCAAGCCATATGAACTTTATGGACCACGATCCCACCATTGGAACACCATTTAAATCAAAGGTCAAACTACAGTTGACTTTTCCTGATCGAAAACCCTAATCGGGTATCCTGAACTGCACTGTTCTTGATCCTTGGGTGACAACCTCAAATTGAATTCACACTTGATCCAATAGAGTATATTTGATGATGTGGAGACCTATTTCATGGAGAACCAATCCAATACGTTGACTGATTAACCGTCGAAACCTCGATTGTCGGCTGTATGGAACCCTGATTCATGTATCTTAACAAAGACCAACTTGAAATATGTTAATGTTAGATAATCAAATGCATATGATCTTAAAATGATGATGAAGATCTAAGGGGTCAAAATTTTGGGTGCAACACTCATTGGCTTTTCTCAAATCTTCCTTCTCAAACCATAATTGATTGTACTTCTGAATGTCCATGGTGGTAGGCTCCTTAATCATGAGAGGATACAAAGGCTTGACAAAAGGAAACGGCATCAAAAACTTTGCATCTCTCTCACGAATCCAAGTTAGGTAAGGGTCATAAGCTCGACTATTACTCTTCCCCAACAATGATTTTCCCTTCCTGTGAATATTGTTTCAGGCATGCTCAAGACTGGCTAAGGTGTCACCCTCCAACAATCCAGTGAGATACAGAGATTCTTGTATCTCCTCTTCCTTAGGAGGATCTCTCAACGTGTATCCAAACTGCCTAACCAACAGAGATGGGTTATAGTTGATGCATTATTTCCTTCCGACCAAAGGGACGTTAGGAAATCCACTGTAACTATATATAATATCTGAACCGAGTATACCCCTGTCAAACCAAGTAATGTTCTCCATAGATAAACCCATCAACCTCTCTGACCACTCTGAAGTACAAGCAGTAGCAACAAACGGACCCGCCTTGGGCATATGGCTAGCAAACCACCTGTACAATAAAGGAACACAACAAGCTACATTGTTTCCCCTTCGGTTCTCATTCTTGTGATGAATAGAATGATAGATGTCGCCTAATAGAGTAGGTACCAGATTCCCAGAAGAAAATATGTGGAAAGCATCTGCATCTATAAAATCTAGAAGGTTAGGGAATAACACAATACCATAGATACAAAGAGCTAGGATGGTGTTAAACACAATCCAACACCCCTCTTTGGCGAACTGCTGAGCCTTCTCGACCAGGAAAGGAAAAAAATCAGATATCCCACTCCTTTTAACCAACTTTCCCTCCAACTCGGATACATCCAAATGCAGTGCAGTAGCAAGCTTAGCCAGATTAGGCTCAGCATCAACATGATAGAATGGCATATGGCCTAAGACAGGAACACCTAGCATCTCATAATACTCCTCTAGGGTGGGCACCAGAATATAATCCGGAAAAACAAAGAACCTCAGATGCGGGTCATAGTACTGCAAAAGAGTGTAAATACCACTGATCTCATATGTTGAAGGCTTGCAGACACATTTCAACAATCTCCCATAACACTGCCTGAAGTCTTCCATCACTTTACCATCACCCATGGCAATCAAACTCCGCAAAGAACTAACATCTGGAGTAGGGAACCTGTAAGCTATTGTCTTCTTCAAGGGCTCCATGTCAGAAATAATAACAAGATCACTAGAATCGTGGAGGAAATATGCACCTGCAACATAAATACATGTTAATGAAATGCAGCTGTAGCACCCCAAAATTTGCCTTTCCGTTTTAGCAGCGTCTGGCTTTTGCTTCTTTGCATTTTCGCATTTTTTGAATTTTCGTAGCATTCATTCTTGAGACAGGGGATCAAAGTTTTCCCATGGCTCAGTTTTCATCTCAGTGCATGAACCTGAACAGCGAGCATCAGAGGCTTTGGCATTTATTTTGCCCAGCAGGCAGGCGACCGATTTTATTTTATTTTTTGCAGGATATTTTCAGCTCAGAAAGCAGCATTCAGGATATCGCAAGCATTTTCATGGTTATAATATTTAAAAACAAGTTTCAGAAGTTGAACAGAGCTCAAAACGGCAAGAAACGGGCAAACCGGCAGATTTCCCTACAAAATGCGCCAAAATTCAAATTTTGGAGGTGTTAATCGATTAACACATATGGTTAATCGATTAACCAAGTCAAAATCAGGTCAAATCTGAAATTTTGAAGGTGTTAACCGATTAACCTATATGTTTAATCGATTAACCAGTGCATATTTTGCCTCTGCACGTGAATTTTCAATACAAGTCATTTTGGGGTCCAATTTTGGTCATGTGCAAGTATGATTTTCACTTTGGGAAGGATCTAGAACCTATTTGAAATTTGGTTAATTTCATTTTCCCTCCAAATGCCCATTCCTCATTCCAACCCAAATTTTCCAAACCTTACATTTGGATCCAAGCCTAGGTGATATTTAAGTGATCCACTCCAAACCAAAGGGGCTAATCCCTCATAATTCACTCTCATTTTCAGAATTGATCTCAATTATCTCTCAATTTTCCAATCTCCAAAACCCTCACCAAATCTCTTCTCATTAAAATCATTGATTCTTCATTGGAATCCTTGATTTTTAAGAGCTAAACCTTCATCCATTCTCTCCATTGAATCCATTTCTTTATTCAATTTTCATGCAAAATTGGATCTGAATCTGAAAGTGATTTTGGAAGTGATTATTTGGCTTATTTTGGATTGATCTTAAAGGATCTTCATTGCTACTACAATAATTGGTGTGGATCTTGAAGTATTCCGAATTTCTAGCATTGGATATGTTCAATTACAGTTGAATCAACACTGTCGCTACCGTGAAAATAAGGTGTCGGCAAAACAGAAGAATCGTCACCTTTCGTTATTTATCCTTCAGAACGGGAAAGGAAACGATCGGAAAAACCTGACGAAAAGGTATAAGACAAGGTCATCGCAACCATTGTCTGGGTTCGGGAGTCGGTTACGCAAGGGGAAGGTATTAGCACCCCTCACGTCCATCGTACTCGATGGGATCCACGCTTGTTGTGTTTATCTGACGGGTTGGTTTTATCTATCTACCTATAAAGGCTGGTCTAAAAATAAAAGAAAATGACTCGGCAAAGCATCGCACTTTATGCCTACGTATTCTCATCAGAGAATGAGAAATCAGAGTCAACGTAGTTCGACTAACTACGGGTTATGGGGAAGGTAGCTCGCCAATACGTCAGTATTGTGCCTACGTACTCTCAACAGGTATGAGAGATCGGAGCTTACCTAGTTTGGGTAACTACGGATTACGGGAATTCAGATTCATCTGTTTTTATCGAGTAGGGTTAACAAACAGTTCTAGTAGTTTGGCGTGTGCAGCTCGACCTTTGGAGACTTAGGCGTTACCGTTTGCGGTAGAACTGGGAGCTAACGACACTCTTTTCTTCAGAAAAGCTTCCTTTGAATTACAGGCCCACGGGGCAAAAAGGTTTGAAGTTTGTTTTCTGTCTTTTATGAAAGAACTGTTTTTATGGATGTTCACAACTAATATCGCACTAGAGACTATGACCTGAGAGTGAATGCGTCGCATGTCACCCAAAGGGTGCCATACTAAACATCCAAGTTGTTGAAAAGAAACTCTCCAACAACCCTTTCTCAAGTAGGTTAAGGCTCGTAACGTACAACGTCAGTTAACCTTTATTACTGTATTTTAATTTGTTTTGAGATGAGAAGAGAGAACAGGCTCAACTAAGGGGAGGCTATCAAGTCCTAATGTTGTCATGCCAAGGATTCATCCTATGGTTGAGGTTTGAAACAGGGAACTCCTAGAAGTTATCATGCATAGGTTTCAACCTAAAGTTCTATCATCACTTCCTCATCAAAGGAAGTGAGGTTCCTAGGGGATCATGTCAATGAGGTACAGAAACAGTTAAAGCATCAGCTTAAACAGTAAATAGTAAACGACTGTAAAATGCATGCAATGCAAGTGAGGGAGGAAATGTGTGTGGGGCATCAGCCTCCACAAGCTCATCTTAACCTCAAGCCAGATATGAATAACTGTAATCATACAGAAGAATGAAATAACATGCTATCAAGCAAACCCAATAACTGCAATCATACAGAGGAAATAACATGCTATCAAGCAAATCACAAACCACATAGGCAAGGGAGTTGGGCTCTACCGAATACCCGCAAGCAAAGCCATACAATAACAATACAAGCAGAGGGAGAAACTCAACCTCTAGTGCAATCATGCTCCTAGATTAAATCAATCTAAATATGAACTTATTCTAATGCATCAAGCAAATCAAACAAGTCACATCAATACAGTTGCACAACAAGCAAACAGACAATAAAAGAAAGCAGATCAACCACTCCCACAACTTCACAGCCAAGCAAACTCTTGACAGCAGTTCAGTCCTCAGTCTTCAGCAGCTCTTCAGGGCTATCATCTTCAATAGCAAGTGTCAACTTGCTTCTTCAAGCTTCTAGACTATCAAACACAAGTATCAACTTGTTCTACATCCTCTTCAAGCTTCAGCTCCAAAGCAGACCTCACCTTCAGGCTTCCATTTCAATAGCAAGTATCAACCTGTTCTCAAGCTTCAGCTTCTTTATCTGATCTCAACTGGATTCCTTTCACAAGTGTCAACTTCTTCTTCTTATTCTTCAAGCATCAGCTCTTTCTTCAATCTCAGCTTGATCTTCTTCCCACAAGTATCAACTTGCTCCCCTTGATCCTCAAGCTTCAGCTCCAAAGGTAGTCTCCAAACACAAAGAAGTATCAACTTCTAGCCTTCAATCATCTTCAAGCAGAGAACTCCATCCACTAGCAAGGGAGAAAGATTCATCTAACAAGAGCAAGGTTTGGATGATTGACAGCGGAGTGAAGACCAAAGGTCACCACTAAGCATCCTATCATCAGAGAAAGGGACCCTCAAAGGTTCTACCAACTTGTAAAGAGCCACACATCCTACCAAAGGAGGGATGAGGCCTTTACAAGGGGACCTTACATCATAGGGAAGAATGGAAGTGATCAACATCTTCCATGTTTATGAAGGAAGAGAATCTATCTAGAAGCTCTGCCTACAAACCCTAATCTTAACACCTAAACAAAACTACACCAAAAGAAGGGAAAATCTTCACATCCAAGCTTCTTCAAGCACTCCATTGCATCTTCAACTTTCTTTCAAGAGCAAGAGAGACAAAACCCTAATCTAAGGGAACTAAAGAAGTCATTCTAGTTGAATTAGTGCATTAGAATCATCTAAAGTTAGCACCTAAACTAAAATCAAGCCAAAATAGAAAACTACATTGTAAATTCCTACAAAAATCCCTAAGGGAACCTAATTCAATCATGAATCTACCATACAAAAATCAGAGGTTGAATCATCCACCAAGTCCTAGAAATAAAACCTAGATCACAAGGTATTAACCATAAACCCTAAAAATGGAGCTCCTAGAGTTTCAACCTAAAACTACCACTTACATTCATCACAAAAATGTGAGAAAAAACTATGGGGAACATGCATATCTATGCTAGCAACACACAAAAAATCAAGGCAATAATCATCATCAACTGATCAAACCAAATTCAACAAAATAAAGCATCAACCATGGTTATTTTAATATCAATTAAAATTCAACAAATGCTAATAAAATCAAAAATGCATGAAATATTAATATTTTTATCTAAAAAAAACTAGATTCAATCATGAATCAACGGAAAAAATAATGGAATTATTTGAGTTAATTTTCAATTATTTATGATTTTTCCAATAACCATGAATGAAATGAGAAATTAAAATGAAAATAAAAGAAATTGGAAAAACAAGCGTGGCAAACAGCACATATTTCCAGTTCATTATCCAGACTGGGCCAGAAGTGGGGTGTTGATAGCAATCCGTGACTTAAGCCCAAAACAACAATTAAATGAAACGCATCGTTTCGTGTCAACCAAAGTCTTCAGACTTCTCAAGTGCATCGTGGCCGTGGATTGCGTTGCCTGAGTCAAGGTCAACCTAAGATCTGATGGCTACCAACTTATCTTCTTCCTTTTGAATTTCTAAAACTTCCTCCACCTGCGCGCGCGAAGGTCACCGCCGGTGACTTTTCCGGTCAACCTCATCCAACCCTAACTCTCTCTACAGGCCTCTATTCCACATGGTTTCTACATGAATCTTGCCCCAAATTTCACAAGGAATCCACCTATACTACTCAATCGTTCTAAAAACTCAAGAATCCAAGAATAGCAATCTTAACCGAAAATTGCATAAACCCTAAATTGTAACTAATCTCCAAATTAATGATCCAGAAAGCTTCCTACACTAATCTACAATGCATTTAACCTAACAAATCCTATTGATTCTACTTAAATTAATTAAGTTGAACGATGAAAAGTACCTACCTGCAAATTCTTGATGAACAGAGTGGTAAAATCTTCAAATCAACCCTCAACAATCTCCAGATTCCTTCACTAGCATCCAATTAACCTTCTGTATGCAAAGAAATGAGCTGAAACTTCGTGGATCCTTGAATTCAATTCTGAGTTGCAAGCTTCAAACTCCAATTGCCAACTCACGATTCTCCCACAGTTTTGCCTTGAATTTGATCTGGGATCAATCACCAATACAAATGGAAGCTACTGAGATCAAGAACTTGGATTGAAATGGCCTCAATTGATGTAACCGATTTTGATTTGCAATGTGAAAATTCAAAATGCAATCTCTCTCTCCTCTCTCAATTCTCACTAACCTCTGCTATGAACCACTTCAGAATTATATATAGGACATGAGTGAATGATCTAGAAAGTTCTTGATCAATCTAATGAGAATTTCAATATCTCATGTCATGGAAAATTCAATCTCATGCTATGTTCATATCAGTTCTGCTAACAGCTTGCATTTGCCCTTCAACCTTGTTCAATTTCTCTCCACATGAGATTCTGAGTGTGTTTGAATGTGTTAGCACCTTGGTTTTGCACTTGTGTGTAGTTTGGTTTATATAACTTATGTCTTAAGCAAGCAAATGCAACTCTTGGATTTTGACCTCAAATGAGAAAAGTGCTATTGCCATTGTCTTTAAAATGCATTTTACAATCAAAATGACATATTACATGTCTTATCTTGGCCTTGGAATGAAGAATCACAAATTTGGTCTTTTTAATGAACCTTAATTCTTCCTTTTTAAGCCAATTTTGCAATTTTGAGTTACAAGCAATTTCAACCTCTCATGACCACTTGGCTAGCCTCAAAACATCATTTTGAACAAGTTTGATGTTGAACATTTTCCCATTTGAAGCTTGCAAATAGGAGTTATGGACTTATGATTGAAATGACCTGGAATCTCCAAATGTCCAAAATACCCTTGACTTATCAAAGCCATAACTTGAGTTCTACAAATATTATCAAGGACTTATAGTACTCTCTAGAAAGCTAAGAGGATAAGGAACAACATTCATGTTGACCAAAAGTTCATAGGAATCATCCTTCTAGGGCAAAAGTGCCATGCAAGTTGGGTAACTTTCAAGCTCCAAATTCACATTCCTCAGATGACTTGTAACTTGTCAAAGCCATAACTTGAGTTCTACAAATCCTATCAAGTACTTCTAGCACTCAAATTAAATCTAAGATCATGCTCTACAACAATCGTGTTGGAGGAAAGATGAGATGACAATCACATCTTGAGCTAAATTGCTTTGAAGATAGGGGTCCAACTAGGGGATTTTACACTGTCAAGCCTTAGAAACCCTAGCTTGAAACTTCTCAAACTCTTCAATCATGAGGCGTTGACCTTGGAATCATCCTTATCACATATCAATGCATCAATCCATGATCACATGGCTCTTGGATTAGGTCTCAACCTTCTTCAAATCATCATTTGACTTAGGGTTGACCCAGTCAAACCCTAGCTGCACCAATCATGGTTGAGCCTTCTCAAGCTTGCACAATGACCTGTCTAGGCCTCAGAGTGATCTTCAAATCTTCTCATGAGCTCTCTTAAGACCTCAAGTCCATCTTCATGGCTTCAGAATCATCTGATGACTTCCCATAACTCTCAAGTTAGGAGACACACACTCATGGTTTCAATCACTCTCTCTGAGGATCTTTTAACTTCTCTGACAAGGATATCTACCCTTGAACACTTGAATAAGCTTCTTAGCTAGCTTCATAGTCTTGTATAGCCCTTGATTGGTAATCATACCTCTTGATCTCCTGCATGCATGTCAATGAAATGCAAATGATAATGCTAATGTGAATGAAATGAAACATAAGCTAGGTAAAGAAATGTTGGGCAAATTTTGGGGTGCAACAAACACTAACCGAAGTAAATCTCTGCTTCGAAGGTTGGAATTCTAGATCCATAGCATTTTTTTAGCTTATTTGCATAATCATGTGGATTTTCATATTTGATTAACTTTTGGTTAATTTGATCCGTTTGATTCATGATTTGGTTATGTTAATATGTTCATATGCTGTTTGAATCATGATTTGCTGGTTTAATTTCGCGATTAAGTGATTATGTGATCATCCGGTTGATCGGATAAGTGCTTATTTGTTGAACATGCTGCTCTGTTGTTGTTTTTCTGCTGTTGGCACAGTGTTAATCGGTTAACACATTTGGTTAACCGATTAACCATTTTAGATATTCAAATTTTTCAAAGTTTTCAAGGTGTTAATCGGTTAACGCCTGGTGTTAACCGATTAACATGTACAAATTTCTAGATTTTTAGCCATTTTTAGCCATTTTTAAGTGGTTAATCGGTTAACCTCTGGCGTTAACCGATTAACATTTTTCCAGTAGGTCTGTATTGCTATTTTTCTTGCTTGTTTGAGCATTGTTTCACATCGAATCATCGTAGTCTAATATGATGCATTAGAAGTGAAATGTTTTGGGACATATGTCGCTGTTTTGGTTGTTTAGTTGAGATTTTGTCAACTAGTGTTTGCTTTCCACTTGGATGCACACTTATGTGTTGTTGTTCGTAGTGATGGTATATGTTTGCTTGCCTTCTTGCATTTTCATTTCCTCTTGTGTTTTGCACATTTCATATGTATGCTTGAGGTTGAGACGCGCTTGTGGCGGCTGCTGCCCCATACTATTTTCCTCCCACACTTCATTCTATTTGTGCATTACGTGTTTGCATATTTGCATTTCCGTTTGCTCTTCTCTTATTTTGCTTTGTCATGCTCCCCATAGGACCTATAATCTCTTTTGAGGTTATGATAGACTTTAGGTTGGAAGCAGTGCACGCTAACATTAGGTAGCATTCCCTAACCTCAATCATAGGGCCATTTTGCATGACAACTACTAGGTTTGAGTTAGTCTCCCTTTAGTTTGTTCCCTTTCTCTTCTCATCTTCGAATCATGTCAAAACACTTAATAAAGGTTAACGAATGTTATGCGTTATGAGCCTTAAGTACTTGGGAAATGATGATTGGGTAGTCGCCTCTCAATTGTCTAGAATGTTAGTGTATGTCCTTTGGATGATACGCGACGCATTCGCTCCTAGGTCATAATCTTTAGTGCAACATGAGTTGCAAATTAAACTCAAAACACTTCTTCTCCAAAAGACACAAAAACAACTTCAAACTTCTTTTTGTCCTTTGGTACCCTTAATAATGGAAAACCTTTTTCACAGAAAGAGTGTTGTTAAGCTTTGGTTCTACCGCAAACAGGCATTGTCCCTAACTGTTAGAACGAAGGTTTAACCCTACTCAGGTAAAACGTGTTGAAACAACCGGTGTTCTCATTAACCCATACTATGTTTGCTCTGATTTCTCGTACCATACGAGGATACGTAGGCACAAGACGCGATGTCTTGGCAAGAAACCTTCCCCCCCTTTCGCTCGTAGTTAGTCGAACTACGTTGACTCTGACTTTCCCATTGCACGAGGGAATACGTAGGCACAGAGTGACGATGCTCTGCCGAGTCATTTTTCTTTTCTTTTTGTCTTGTGAGCCTTTAGCGTAGATAAATTAAATACACCCTTAGATAGACAACAAGCATGGATCCCGTCGAGTACGACGGACGTGATGGATGCTCATACCTTCCCCTTGCGTAACCGACTCCCGAATCCAGGACTTGGTTGCGATGACCTCGTCTTTTTCCTTTTTCGTTAGGTTTTTCCGATCGTTTCCTTTCCCTCTCTTTGGGATAAATAACGAAAGGTGGCGACTCTTCTATTTTCCGCCGGGTGTTTTTCGCAGTTGTGACAATGATCAGTCAAGGTTTTGGATTGATACTCCACATAAAAAGTCTCTATATCATCAAGGATATCACATGTGATTAATAATGATTCCAATTTGAGGTTCTCACTAAGAGAATGGAAGCAGTGCAGTGCAAGAACCCTAATTAGGGTTTCTTGTTGAAAAAGTCAATTGTAGTTTGACTTTTGATCTAGAAGGTTTTCCAATGAGGTAATTGTGACTCGTAAGGCTCATATGACCCAATTAAGTTTACCTAAAAAGTTTCAAGGCCTCAGGGAACCCAGAATATCAACTGTCGATCCGGAGATTTTCAACTGTTTGGTTCATCTATCAGAAAAGTCAACTCATTGACCAACAGGGTTTCTACCCCAAATTGAAGCCAAACTTGTTTCCAACATCATTTCACATCTAATTATCAATTTTGGTGGATATTAAATCAAGAATTGATGGATAACTTACAAACCAAGAAACAAGGGTAAGTGAAAAACCCTAATTTTGACCAAATTTCAAATGGTCATAACTTCCTAACCACACATCCAAACGGAGTGGTTCAAAGCTTGTTAGAAATTTCTTAATGAAACTAACAAAATTTTCCTACTGACCCATCATCAAAAAATGAGTAGATTTGAAGTTATGAATCCATCAAGTTGTGAAGGATTTTAAACACAGAAATTTTGAGGTTTCTTGACTTGTAAGTCAAGAATTTAGCATTTTCACAAGGGGTCTTGACCTAGTTTCAAGTAGAATGGATTCCTAAATCATACATCAATGTTGTATTACCTAATGAGGGCTTTATAAAAATTAAAAGTGGGTTCCATAACTCCTCATGGTTAAAGAGAATCGAAGCTTACAAGTTGGCAAAAACTCACTGCTGCAAAACCAGCTCAGCATGGATGACTTGATTCCAAAGCTACCCAAATCAACTATAATCAAAGTTTAAGCCTCATTTCTGATCTTCATGTTGCTAATGGAGGTATTTGGCACCATATCCCACTAGCTTGGCATTAGAAATGAAGAATATCATTGTTTAATGCAAGTTGCAAGAATGAATAGTGAAGAAAGAGAAAAATGGAGGTTGCCCTTCTTCAAACCACCAACTATGATGTAACCAGTCACTTCCTATCCCCTCAAGCATGATGAAAATAATCTATAGGGAATGGAGAAGCTCTTGTTAGGGTGGCTTGAGGTCAGAAATGCAAGATTGCATTGGATGACACAGAGATTTCCAAAATGACAAGGCCAAAATTGGCATTTCGTTGCAATCTGCCCATGCCTCTTCTTCCAAACCTCTCGCTATAAATAGAGCTTCATTCTCACATCAAAAGGACACCAATTCATTGCTAGAAACCAGCTAGAACTCTCTCCCCCACTCAACTACCAAGTTTGTGCAATTTGCCACAAAGTTTTAAACAACCTTCAAATTTTGCCTTGCATTTTCCCTTCCAAAATCATTTCCAAACATTCTCAAACTCAAACAAAGCTTCAAACACATCACAAATGATGTGTTAGAGCTGTCCAAGACCTCACTTTATCAAGAAAACTATCCAAGCTAAAAGTCAACCTCCAAACCCTCATTTGTTGACTTTTATGCATTTTGAAGGGCAGCCTTCAAACCATTGCATTTCCTTGATTTCCAAGACCACTCACACTTCACATGTGAAATATACAAACTGTCCATAATCAACTCCCACTTCTGTAACAAGAATTGAGCAAGTTGGCTTTGGAAATCTTTGGATTTTTTGGTGTTTCCTCCACTATTAAAGCATCCTGCTCACTAGCTTGTTTGGAGCTCACTTGGAGCATCTTCTCCTCATCCTTGGAGTATTTGTGGACCATAAAAGACCTTGAGGGATCTCTGGTTTTCTTTCCTCCCAAGTTTGCAACACAAGGCTACGAGAGATAAGTTTTCAACTTACATTTTTCATTCCATCTTGATTTCTAGCCATGTGTCATACCCCAAATTTTGACCCCTTAGATCTTCATCATCATTTTAGAAGCATGTTCACATGTTTATCTAACCTTAACCCATTTCAAGTGGTCTTTGTCAAGTTACAAGAGGATAAGGGTTTTGTACAGCCGAAATCGAGATTTCGAGAGTTGACCAGTCAATGTTTTGGATTGTTTCTCTTTGAGATTGCGTCTCCATATCATCAAGAATATTCCATTGGATCAAGCATGAATCCAATTTGAGGTTGTCACCCAGGAATCAAAAGCAGTGAAGTTCAGGATACCCGATTAGGGTTTTCCAATAGGAAAAGTCAACTGTGGTTTAACTTTTGATTTATAAAGTGTTACAATGGTGGGATCATGGTCCGTAAAGTTCATATGTCTTGGTAAAGTCTATTCAAAGAGTTTCAAAGCCTCAAAAGGTCCAGAGCATCAACAGTCGACTCGGTAGCCACCGATCGATCGTTCGGTTGACCAAAAAGTCAACTCTTCACTCATAAGGAATCTGACCTCAAGATGTGAATCAAAAATGTTCCTAATGACATATTGCATCTACCCATAAAATTTCATGACAATTGGATCAAGGGCTGAGGAGTAATCGCAAAAGTCGGGAATTAGGGTTTTGAAAGGGGCAAGACCATAACTCTTTAACCACACATCCAATTGAGTTGGTTCAAAGCTCATTAGAAAGCTCTTGACAAGTCCCACAAAAGCCCCAAAGTGGTCCATGATCAGAAAATGCATAGATTTGGAGTTATGATCAAATTCGTTTCAAGAAGGGAAAATAACTTGGAGAAATTTCACTTTTAAGCTTGTTTTTCAGCAAATTTGAGAGGCTTTTTGGCCAAGCTCCTTTGAGAATTTGAAACTCATGAAATCATGAAATTTATAGAGCTACATGAGGGCTTTCCAAATTATGGTAGAACTCCATAGCCCTTATGAGCTGAGAGTTATGAATTTGGCAAGATGGGCTTTTAACACTTGAGTCCCACATTGACAATTCTTCACAAACTCAAATTTTAACAACTAGGGCCATCCCCAACCATTGGATCATGTTTTATTCTGATAACTTGAGGCCTAGATGTAGAGAAAACCAGAAGAAAGAAGGAATTGATGGACTTGGCAACTTGGAGGCAAGTTGACAATATAATATTCATAAAATTGGACAGAGAAACTTTTGCCACTTGCACTTGCAGCTGTAGTTCCCTATTTGCCTAGCCACTCTAATCATCTCATGTCATTAATTTTCACTTGACTAATTCATCAGTTGAGGCAAGGCTTTGAAGCTTGCAGCTGTACCAAACCCCAAGCCAAGGGTTTCCTTTTCAAAATCCCTCCAAAATGTCAAGTTTACAAATCTGCCCTCACCTTGCATTCTCCTATAAATAGGGGCTCCCTCTATGTCACTTTGACACCAGAGCAATCTCCAAAACCATAGAAATAACAGCTCTCAATTCCCTTTCATTTCCCTAAGAATCTCAAAATTTCAAAACTTCCATTTTTCACCAAAAAGCTGTCTTGAGCAAAACTCTGCTCAAGATCAATTCTACCATCTCCAAGTCCCTCAAAACCATCCACACAATCCCTAAACATTGTGTAGAAGGTGTCCATGCTTTTAAACTACTTAAAAACACCATTTTCCAAAAAGTCAACTTTCACACCAAGCAAGTTTGACCACTATGCTCAAAATCTGCCAAATCCTTGTTTAGGCCTATTCTTGCTATTCTAACCATCCATACACCTCACATATGTCATATTGCAACTATCCAAAGCATTGAAAACTAGTGGTGAAGCTCATTTCTCCAACTGTCATAAGGTTTGCATATTGCTTCAAGAGGAAGCAAGCTTCAACATTGTGCCAAAAACAAGATCTCTGGATTTCTTTGTGTTCTAACTTTCTCAACATAGTCTACAAGAGGTATGTAGTCTATGAACTTCTCACTTTACATCATATTTCCATGTTTTGCATTTTTGAGATGTTGTATTGAAAAGCATGTACCATGAGCATTACCAATTTCCATGACAGTTTGGTTTTGATTGATGCTAAGGCCTATAATCATTAGATTTCACATTTGGAGTGTATGTGTGGTAGCAACATAGGGTATACCTTTCTGTTTTAGCTTTTGACAGTTTGTGTCTCTTTGCTATTTTCAATGTATTACCATCATCATGTCATACTTTGAATCAAAGAGTATGTGGTTAACTTTTGAACTCAATACCATCTATTATTACATTTATGGTGTGTGTACGCTCTTGTTTTAGTTTAAAACAATTTTCATTTGAATTTCACCTACTGTCATCAAAAACTGTTTTACTTTTCCATGAACATTTCAAAACCTGTTTTAGATTCCATGTACTCCAAATCTTGGGCTCATCCTACTTGCCATGATGTATAAGATGTATGTGTATTGTTTGTTTTGATGTAAACCTCACTGCTTGCAATAATACCCCTGCTGCTACATCAGTACACCAAAACTGTTTCACATTTCAACAACATACTAAAATTTGGCTCCAACTGCTGTGAGTTTGATTTCAATGCATGATCACTTTCCTTGTCATATTTATGATGTGTGTATGTTATTATCTTGGTTTAAAACCTCACAATTTGAAAAAGACACTACCTGCTGCCACAACTGTCTTGCCAAGACAGATTTTTCCATTTTTCACCATAACATACCTTTTTTTTGATTTCAACAGTCATATGTTTGTTTTGTGAGTTAAAACATACTCCTTGCCATGATAATGAGGTGTATACTTGGTTTACATGATTTATTCTTGCCTGTTTTCATAATTCCACTTCCAATTGCAATTTCATGCTAGAATGTGCCTTGATCATGCCAATTGTTGTTCTGTGTGTATAGGCTTATGTTTTGAGTTGTAACTCACTTATATTCATGAGTTTAAGGTGTGTGGATGATTGAATTGATCTATGTGTACCTGTTTTCCTATTTCACCTTCCAACTGCTCTTTTTCAAACCAACATCACCATGAACATACCAAGATTCTTGATTGCTTGCAAAATGCCTAATCTTTAAGTTGTAACTCACTTATATACTTGATTACAATGTGTGTTGATGGTTGGTTTGATCAATGACTACTTGTTTTCTCATTTCACCATCAAATTGCATCTTTGAACTAATTTACCATGACCATATGCCAATATCTTTCTTGCTTGCCATGTGCATCTTTTCTGAGTTGTAACTCACTCTTATTTACATTTATGGTGTATGTGTGTGTGTATTGTTTGTTAACATGAGATCATTTTCACAACTGAACCATGTTTGTGCCCTGCTGCTGCAACTGTTTTGAAAATCAATGTCACACACCTCACTTTGCTTTGCTTGATTTGTCTAGGTCAATTCATGTAACATTGGACCTCTAATAGCATGTGAGACTTGTATGTTCATGAATCAATCGTTTTTGTCTGCCTCATTTCTCTGTCATAACAACCTGGCTTCATCATGTTTGATAAATTGCATTTTGTTGGTCATATTCTTGTTGTATGCATTTCATGACAACCTTAGGTGCTAGACTCATTTGTTATCTTATTTGAAACTTGTGCATGACTTTTTTCTGACCTCAAACTGTCCCAATTCATTTTTGATTCCAACGATGCATTATGTTGTGTTAAGTGAGTAGTGGACATATGACTTTCAATTATATGTTGTTTGTAGACAATTTTAAAGTATAGACACACCTTATGTGATGTTTTGAGGATGTATGTGTGATCTATTCATTTCAATTAGGCATGTTTCTTGATTTATCTCTCATACTTGCAACATGTCTTGAATTTCCTTCCATTTCCATATGACAGTTGAAGTTTTGACCTATGTGTGAGTTGTTTGAGTGTGTGAGCTTGATGTACATGATATTTGAGATGTGTTGGAACCCTCTTCCTGATTATAGCATGTCTGGTTTGATCATTGATCTTGAAAATGCATTTTCATCCCATTTTTGCAACTGCCATCGTGTTTTATTTTCTATGCATCCTTTCAAAAAACCAACTGTACCATCCTATCCCTTGTTTAAAAACACTCAATTTTGACTAAAATTTCACCTGAATCCATTAAGAATTGAGTAAGTTAGCATCAAAACGCCTTTTGTAAAAATGCCTTGTTCTTGCTTCCAATTTGCCCAGGAAATCCTTGAGAACACGCCTTATATATTTGTGGGGGTGGCTATATCAACAGATGTATAGCCACCCCAGTGTTAATCAACTTACTCTCTCATGCGCCTTTCACTGCCTAGACCTGGGTTTGATCCCTGAGGAGGATCAACCCTTTTGTTCTTTTTTCATTTTCTTGCGCGCGCATGTGTGAGCTGAGGGGCGTGGGTTCAACTCCCACCCCTTGCATTTTATTTTATTTTTGCTTGTTGTGTTTTATTTGTACATTTTTACCTGAAACTTCAAAAATTCATATCTTTGTCATTTTTTATCCTTTTGAACCCATTCTTTTTGCAACATGCTTTTCTTAAGGTCTACTTTCATGTGGTGTAAAAATATTACATATTGTTATTAATTGTCATATCTTTTGTCTATGTGGAAATCTGTTCATTTGTTGAGATCGTTATCTTACTTGCTGTTGAATCCCCTTTGAATATGCTTGAATTTTCTTGTGATATTTTTGCATCCCATGTTAGTTAACATGCTAGGGTTTGTCCTCCTTTGGTTGTCACCATAATCCCATGATTATTTTCCTCCTAAATCATGAGGTTAAACTAATTTGTTTGTGTTTGATTGTCATCAATACATGTTGTTGTTACACTAGATGCACCATGAGTCTATGACATGTTTACTTTCAAATTGTGATTTGTTTACATGGTTATTACCTTCCTCATGTTTCAATCTTTGTTCAGACTATGCTTCCATATTTGTTAAGATATTTGATTACCGGTTGTAACCATTGGTATTATTTGAAGTATTTGCTTATTGTAATATACATGCTTACTTGATTTTAATCTTATTCATCTTGCTCATTTACTTTGTTAAGTATTTTCTTTCCCCAAGAGATGGAACTTTTTAGTTCTCGTCCAAGTTGTCTCTCTCTCTCTCCTTCCAAAGGAAAAGTCTATCCCTTAACCCTTGTGTTATTGGATAGCTTGTTACCTGTTTCCCTTGACTTTCTGAAGTCACCTTAAACCCTAGCTTAGTTAAGTTAGAACATACAAGCCATTAGACTTTGCTTTAAGTCTAGAAAACCCACCTTCACTAGGAGCGTTCTTCAACTAGAACCCTAGGATAGAGTTTGTTAACTCTATGTAAGAATCATCGTCATGATTACTTACTTCCCTTTCTTGAGTGTTCAACTTAGATCTAGAGAGTTTCCTTAAACTCTACACAAACATTGTCATGTTTGTTCCCCTTTGAACTTTGATCGTAATCAAGTGTTCTTCAAACTTAGTGAGGTGAACTACGGTTGCTCTGATTCTATCCTAGTTAGGATACGTAGGCAGAAGATGTGATATCTTTGCGAGCAAACTTAGTGTACATATCTTTAGGTTTTAATCTACACCTTTTTCCCAATCCTTAACAAACATTTACCAACTTAGCATACAAACAAACAAAAGGTTCCTGTAGAGTACTACATATGTTTAGGATGTGAAATACCTACCCTATGCATAACCAACCCCCGATCCCCGAATCTCTTAGCGTTGTTGTTACATTGCGCAAAGGGTTTTTCTTTCTTTAGACCTTTCCTTTGGATAAATTAAAGTCCAGTTGTGAATTTAAGAATTAAAGATTCATGTTAATCAATAGCTTGGTATCACGATTCTCACCACAACAGGAATGGCGACTTCACTGGGGAAAAAGAACTTGAGGGTTTAGCCTCTTTTGTTTGTTTATGTGCCATATTTGTGACTATTTGCTTTACATGTATATTTTTGTATATTTGTTTGTTGGATCTTGGGACCTTTTGAGTGGTGAGAAGGCCCTATACCCGGACTGGAGCGCAATTATGATAGGATGGTGGTATATTCAAGGAGGCTTATAGGGAGTTGATTCCCGACCAAGCTAACTTGAGAAACCACCGCTCAGTGTAGGCCCTCTTGAGAGTTTAGTATTGTTGATCGAGTATTCGTGAAAACAACGCTACTTTCAACGAAGGAGCCCATGACACTGTGGACTTTTAGATTACATTATACCCCACTTTGGCCTTACTAGGACGTAGTGCGATGGCTATAAGGAAGTATTTCTAAAATAGTTGATACGCGATACTACACTTAGACGAGACTCTCTTGAGAATATTATCGATTACCAAGTAATTTGGGAAGTTGATAATATCCAAAAGATGGGTTGATGACTCTGAGAACCATTTAGAACCCTGCTCTACAGGTTTGAAATCCCTAGTACATACCTTTTGGGGATGGGTAGACCTTGGATCCACGCTCGACCTTTAAACCTAGGCTTGTGCTTGTGCATATGTGTGACCTTTGCATTTACTTGTGATTGTGCATTCTTGCATTCATAAACATCATATCATAGAAGTTTCATGGAACTCAGATTCTCTTTGTTTGTAAACATCAGGGATCACTATGGATGGTGAAAGAAAGAAAACATTAAAGTACACTTACAAAGGTTTTAAACTACATGACCTAAGAAGGTTGGGTACCTTGGTAACAGATCCAGTGGGTTTCCAGAGTAGGTATGGGAAGCTGTTGTTGTTATTGAAGATAAAAGTGGATAGGGGACTTCTTTCTACGCTTCTCCAGTTTTATGATCCGCTCTATCAATGTTTCACTTTCCCTGATTATCAGCTAGTGCCTACACTAGAAGAATACTCTCAGTTGGTTGGTTTGCCTATTCTTGAAGATTCTCCTTTTCCGATCATGGAGAAGGACCCTAAAGAACAAGATATTTCCAAATCCACCCGTTTGGGATTAGTGGATATTCAAAAGAACATGATCACAAAAGGAGGAGTTTTTGAGTTGAGTGCAGAATTCTTGGTTGAAAAAGCTCAGTACTACGCCGATCATTTGAGTATGGATGCATTCGAAGCTATTCTCACCTTACTCATTTATGGTATCCTTCTGTTTCCCAGCTTTGAGAACTTTGTAGACCTCAACGCCATTAAGATTTTCTTAAAGAAAAACCCTGTACCTACTCTTCTAGCAGACGCGTATCATTCTGTTCATCTCAGGAATTTTCACAAAGGAGGGATGATTACTTGTTGTGCTCCTTTATTGTACAAATGGTTCACTTCACACTTGCCTAAATCTCACGCCTTTTGGGATCCGAAGAATGGGTGGTGGTCACAGAAGATTATGGCTCTCACGCACTCTGATATTGATTGGTATAATCGTGAATATGAGGGGATAATGATCATTGACAGCTGTGGGAATTTTGGTAAAATACCTCTTCTTGGTGCCAATGGAGGAATCAGTTACAGCCTCGTCCTTGCCCGTCAACAGTTGGGATACCCTTTAAGAGATAGGCCCAACAGTGTTCATGTGGAAATATTTTCTTTAAAGAAGAGGGTAATAATCAAGAGTAGAAAGAGAGGATTCTAAGAGCCTAGGGTCATTTGCACAAGAAAGGAAAGAAAGACTTGGGAAAGCCTAATTGTGTCTCCTTGGAACCTTATCCTCAATGGGTTCGAAAGAGAGCCATTGAGTTAAAGATGCCCTATTCTCGGCAAGAACCTATGGCTTTAAAAGAGGATCCCACCTTGATCTTCATGTCTGAAGAGGAGAAGTTAAGGATTGCTTTGGGCAAGGCACGACAAACCGAAGACGCTTGGAAGCACAAGTACCAAGTGGTTGTTGAAGAGAACGCAGAGCTCCAGAAGCAATTAGAGTTGAAGAATGAAGAGGTACTCTCCTGCAAGAAGAGAAAAGCGCAAGAAGATTTATTTTCTTCTAACCCTCAGTCAACTCCATGGAAGTTAATCATGGACAAGCTCATTCTTGAGAAGGCACAGATGGAGAAGGAGATTGAGAAGCTCAACCTGAGGCTGTTAGGAGAACCTTCTTAGGGCTTTTTGTAAGCTTTTATTTAGCTTTCTGTTTAAGACTTTTGTAAGATGTACTAAAATTTTGTAATCCAATGAATTTAAATCAACAATGTTTTGATGTTTACTGAATCTGAGTTCCATGGTACTTTGCGCATTTGCATTCGCATTTATTAATAATTCAAGGAACTAAAGATTGTTTTGTAGATATTATAGGATGGATTCTAGAAAGAAAGCAGAGATTGTGTTCCGAAGCCTAAAATTGGAGAACCTGAGGAAACTGGGAAGTTTAGTAGAAGACCCCGAGGCGTTCGGAGAGAAGTATGGGAATATGTTGTCTTTACTAGAAGTTCAAGTAGATGAAGAGATGTTGTCCACACTCGTGCAGTTTTATGATTCAACCTATCATTGTTTCACATTTCCTGATTATCAGTTGCTGCCAACCTTGGAAGAATATTCTGCCCTGATGGGAGTAGGCGTCGCTCCTAGACCATTTTCTGGAAGAGAAGGGACTCCCAATGAAAGAGTAATTGCAGAGGCCGCATATTTGGAGGTGAATGAAGTACGATCTCATATGACTGCTAAGGGAAGGCTATATGGATTTCCAGCTATGTTCCTGTATGAAAAAGCTCAAAGTTATGTCGAGTCGAAGAATTCTGAAGCATTTGAGGCCATTCTGGTTTTACTAATTTACGGACTGTTCCTGTTCCTGACTGCTAATGATTTTGTGGACGCAAATGCAATCAACCTCTTCTTAATCAAGAATCTTGTACCTACCTTATTAGCTGATGTGTACTTTTCCATCCACCATAGGAACCGTCATGGAGTTGGTCAGATTGAGTGTTGCACCGCTCTCTTGCAGAAGTGGTTTATTTTGCACTTGCCAAGACTTCCAGCACTCTTGGATATGCAGAATGGACTCTCATGGATAGAGAAGCTGTTGTTACTCAAGCATTCAGATATTAAGTGGTATGACCCTATGTATGGGCGGATTGACATGATTCAAAGCTGTGGGGATTTCCCGAATGTACCGCTTATCAGCATTAATGGTTGCATTAGCTATAATCTTATTTTAGCTCGTCGCCAGTTGGGGCACCCGATGGAGAATGAACCAGACCCAGCCCTTTTGAGAAGCTTTTACATTGAAGAGGGGAAGGATCCCGCTTACAATGCTCGGACTGTATATGCTTGGCGTCACATCCACACAAGAGGAGTAACTGCCCTAGGTTACCACGACACTGCTGTTTCAGAGTCTTACTTATCATGGGTGAAAGAAGCAGCATTGAAGATGTTCTATACTCACTTTGAGCCCGACTCAACCAAACTTACTCTCATAGAAGAATTGAAAGCTGCTTTGGCAAAAGCTGAAAGAGAAGGAAAAGATTGGAGAGATAAGTATTTCAAGGTTATGCAAGAGAAGGAAGAGCTTCAAGAATTGATCTGTCGAGGTGGGAAGAAGAGTCAACCAGAAGATGAAGGGCCCTCCAGTCAGAAGATCTAGGATCCTTTTGTTTTCTGTTTGTTTCGTCATGTATTTGTATTGAAGATTTGTGTTCCAGTTATTGTTGTAAAACTCCCAATTATTAATCTATGAAGACTTTGAATTTGCTTTATTTCCCCATTGTTATAATTTTTGCAAATATTTCTTTGGATTCCTTGAATGATTAATTTTGTATTTTGCACCCATAACCTTTCATGTGTATTTCCTGTGTTGTGTCTCATCTCGCTGTCTTATCTCCATAATCATGTTGAATCCTCTCCATCAATACAACACACGAGCCCAAGCTCGCCAAAGAATGGAAGAACACAATGCGGCTCTGGATAGGGTTGACAGCGAACTTGAAGATTTACGAGGAAGCGTAGGACAAATCATGGAAGTCTTACAAGTCATCAATGCAAAAATGGACACTCAGGCCACTGTAGTTTCTGAGATCACTAATGCAATTGTGGAGCCGATCCCAACGGCAGTCACTGTTGCAAGTATTCCACCATATGGGTTCACACCAGGTTTTGTGCCTCCGCCACCAGTCAATCAACAATCAGTTCCTCTAGGGGCAGAAATTCCCCGAGTTGTTCTGACTTATACTCCAGCCTCTGTACAGACTCAAGTACGCCCTGTTTTTCACAATCATCCACAAGTGTTTGAAATTCCTGATGGATCCGAAGAAGAAAGTGGACGACATGATAAGTTGAAGGAGAGTGTAGAAACTATAGGGAGGAAGATTAGAGCAATGGAAGGAAATGATATCCTTGGTACTGATCCCAGAGATATGTGTTTAGTGTCTGGGTTGGTAATTCTGCCAAAATTCAAAATCCCCAACTTTGATCAGTACACCGGCGCTACTTGTCCTCGAACACATTTGATCATGTATTACCGAAGAATGGCCGCACATGTAGAAGATGATAAGTTGATGATCCATTGTTTCCAGGATAGCTTAAAGGAGCCCCTGCTAAGTGGTATGTGAGTTTAGATCAGTCTCGCATTCACAGTTTCCAAGACTTGGCCGATGCTTTCATAAAGCATTACAAATACAATATGGACTTGGCCCTAGACAGAAGATAGTTGTTGAGTATGACACAAAAGAGTTCTGAATCGTTCAAAGAGTATGCACAACATTGGAGGGAGACTGCCTCTCAGGTAGAACCTCCTTTGAATGAGAAAGAGTTGACAAATTGGTTTGTGGATATGGTGAGACCTGAATTTTATGAGAAGATGATTAGAAATGTAACATCGAGTTTCTCTGACATAGTAGCTATGGGAGTGAGAGTAGAATTGGGATTGAAGAATGGAAAGATGACTAGTAGTTCTAGTGGTTCCAGCAATAACAATGTCAAGAAGTTCAGTGGTAATTTTCATAAAAAGAAAGAGGGAGAAACAAACGTCATAACAATGGGGAAAAAGAATCAGACTTAGAAGCAGCCTTACCAACGATATCAACGACCTCCACAAGGCTATGTTCAGCAACCTCAGCAAAATTTGATACAACAACCGATGTATCCAGTACAGTATGCTCAACAACCATATGTGGCAGCTATAACGCCCGCTTTCAATCACCCTGTTCCAAGTTATCAGACAGTGCAACCAGCACCCATGTATCAACTAGTTCAGCAACAAGGGTATCAACGAGCGCACAATGCTCCACCCCATCAGCAATATCAGCAGCCCAGGGCTCAGGCACCAAGGCAGAATTACCAAACTCAAAGACCAACAACGAGGCCTTCATTTCCTCAGATACCGATGACTTACACGGAGTTGTACCCAGCTTTGGTGCAACAAGGGTTAGTAATAACACGACCATTGAATACACCCTCGGACACTTCATCACCTCATTATAATCCAAGAGCTCATTGCGCCTTTCATGAAGGTGCTGCCGGCCATGACTTAGAGGGGTGCCTTGGTTTGAAACATATTGTCAGGGAGCTCATAGAGAAGAAGATTTTGTCTTTTGATGATGTATCGCCTAATGTTAAAAGTAATCCATTGCTAAATCATGGAGGAGTTAATGCTATAGAAGAATTTTCATATGAAAGGTTAGTTTGTGATGTGTCAGAGATCAAGACTCCGTTGAGGTCACTTCATGAGAAACTGTTGAAAGCAGGACTGATAGAAGGTACCCATAATGACTATGAAGAATGTTCTGTTAATCTTAAGGGGTGTGGTGCGGTGCAGAAAGATGTACAAGGTCTGATTGATGATGGATTATTGCAAGTAGGTATCAAAGTAAATAAAGAGGAAGTTTCGGTGGTTGAGCCTGTTTTCAATTTACCAAAGAAAAGCGAGAAAGTCCTTGTGTTTAATATGATCAGTAGGAATGTGAAGCCTATTTTTGACAAATCTATTGTTGATCAGCCTCGACCAATTGTTATTCGGAAGCCAAGATCGTTTCCTTTTGAGAATACAAAGGCCGTTCCGTGGAAATATGATATGGTGGTGTTAGACCAGAGACCTAGGAAGGTTATTCAGAATGAGAAAGTGAAAGATGACCAGGTGGATGTGACAAATATTACAGGAACAAGCAAGATGACCCGTAGTGGTCGAATATATCAGCCCAAGATAATTGTAGTTGCTCCAAAAGAAGTTACCCCTGTCGTGACAACCAAAGACAAAGAAATACCAATCACAGAAGGAGATGCTGAAGAATTCTTAAGGATTATCCAAAAAAGTGATTACAAGGTTGTTGATCAGCTTTATCAAACCCCCTCCAAAATATCAATTTTGTCTCTCCTGATGAATTCCCCATCTCATAGAGAGGCTCTACAAAAGGTGTTAATGCAAGCACATGTGACGAAGGATATAACCCCTGGCCAATTTGATTCAGTGATAGCCAATATTATAGCTTGCAATACTCTGAGTTTCAGTGATGAAGAATTGCCAAGAGGAGGACGTAATCATAACCGTGCTTTGCACGTATACATCAGATGTCAAGAGGACACGTTGGCGCGAGTTTTGGTTGATACTGGATCTTTGTTGAATGTGTTGCCTAAAAGGTCGCTCGCAAAGTTAGCATATGCAGGGCCAAAGATGAAGCCGACGTCGTTGATTGTAAAGGCTTTTGATGGTTCAAGAAGAACGGTTGTTGGGGAAGTGGAATTGCCAATCATGATAGGACCTCACATGTTCGATATCACATTCCAGGTAATGGACATTAACCCGACTTATAGTTGTTTGTTGGGACGGTCGTGGATTCACGCAGCTGGGGCAGTGACTTCCACTTTGCATCAAAGGATGAAATTTGTGGTGAATGATAAACTGGTAATTATGCATGGCGAAGAAGACTTGATGGTGAGTAATTTATCGTCATTCAGGTATATCGAGGCAGATGAGGATGCGTTGGAAACTTCTTTCCAAGCACTTGAAATAGCTAACGCAGTGGTGGTAGAAGATACAGTGGCAAGGAGTGGTCCATCTTTTGCATCCGCTCAGAGCATCAAGCCTACATTAGAAGGAGGTACTCCTGCAGGTTGGGGAGAGGTCATTGAAGTACAAGCAAGACTGGGTCGCCAAGGGTTGGGTTACAGACCAACTCATATCGAAGCATCAACACCCGCCGAAGGACGTCCGAAGACTATCCAGGAGGTGTTCATCAGTGGAGGATTCCAAGTCAACGCCATGGGAGAAGATTCTGAAGAAGGGGATATTGAACATTTGGTATATCATTGTGAAGCTGCTTTAGGAAATTGGGAGGCTATTGAGATTCCCGTGATCTTTCCTGTGTCGAAGTAATTTGCTTGTTTTTCTTTACTTGTTGTTGCTTTTTATCTTTAAACCTCCATAGCCGTGCCCAAGGCTATAGGATGCATTTTGTAAGGGCCCCGTGCTTTTATGAATATTATGATTAATGAACTATTTTGTTAAATCCTTTTGTTGTTGTTCCCTTATTTGCTTTTGTTTCCATATTTAAAAAGATGGCAATTTTCTAAAAAAAATCATCAAAAATTTTTTTCTTGATTGTTGCATTCATCCTTGTGTGTTTTAATAAATTAAGCCATTCCAACATGTAGTGATACCCCAAAACCCGTTGAATCCATTGACTTTGCTTTCCCTCCTGACTTTGACTCACCAATTTACCAAGCCGAAGATGAGGACGAAGATTTTGAGATCCCTGATGAACTGGAAAAAATGGCATGTTATGAGCACCCAGAGTTTCAACCTCACAAGGAGCAGGTGGATGTTATTAATCTTGGCACCGAAGAAGACAAGAAAGAGGTTAAGATTGGGGCAACACTTGGGGCAGAAGTCAAACAGCAATTAGTAGAGCTTTTAAAAGAATATGTGGATGTATTTGCTTGGTCATATCAGGATATGCCAGGTTTGGACACCGACATAGTGGTCCACAAGTTACCGCTCCGACCCGAATGCACGCTAGTCAAACAAAAACCCCGAAGAACTAGACCTGACATGGCTCTTAAGATTCAAGAAGAAGTGAAAAAGAATATTGATGCAGGTTTCTTGGCAGTATCCAAATACCCTGAATGGGTAGCTAATATTGTACCTGTGCCGAAAAAAGATGGAAAGGTCAGAATGTGTGTGGATTATAGGGATCTGAACAAGGCCAGTCCGAAAGATGATTTCCCTTTGCCGCATATTGATACATTGGTGGATAATACGACTCGCTTTGTGGTTTTCTCGTTTATGGATGGTTTCTCCGGATACAACCAAATCAAGATGGATCCAGATGATATGGAAAAAACCACTTTCATTACTCCTTGGGGAACTTACTGTTACAAAGTCATGTTGTTGGGTTTGAAGAATGCCGGTGCCACTTATCAAAGAGCCATGGTGACCTTATTTCATGACATGATGCATAAAGAGATAGAAGTGTATGTTGATGATATGATCGCCAAATCTCAGAGTGAAGAGGACCATTTGAACCATTTGTTGAAATTGTTTGAGAGACTCAGAAAATATCAGTTGAGGCTAAACCCAGCCAAGTGTACTTTTGGGGTGAGATCTGGGAAATTACTCGGTTTCATTGTTAGCCACCGAGGGATTGAGGTAGATCCAGATAAAGTTTGGGCCATTCAGGATATGCCAGCTCCGCAAATTGAGAAACAAGTCAGAGGTTTCCTTGGAAGATTGAACTACATATCCAAATTTATTTCCAATATGACTCCTACTTGTGAGCCCATTTTTAAATTGTTACGAATGGATCAAACAGTTGTTTGGAATTCAGATTGCCAGCAAGCATTTGATAAGATTAAAGGCTATCTTCAAGAGCCTCCGATCTTAATACCTCCTGTTCCAGGAAGACCTCTTTTCATGTATTTGACAGTACTCGAGAATTCAATGGGTTGTGTGTTAGGTTAGCAGGATGAGTCCGGACGAAACAAACATGCCATCTATTATTTGAGCAAGAAATTCACCGACTGCGAGAGCTGATATTCACTTTTAGAGAAAACTTGTTGTGCTTTGGCATGGGCTGCCAGACGTTTGAGGCAGTACATGATTTGTCATACTACTTTATTGATTTCAAAAATGGACCTGATAAAGTATATCTTCGAGAAGCCCGCACAAACAGGAAGGCTCGCCCGATGGCATATGTTGTTATCAGAATATGACATCCAGTATGTGGCCCAGAAGTCGATCAAGGGCAGTGTTTTATCAGGTTATCTTGCAGATCAGCCAATTGAAGATTACGAGTCTCTCAAGTTTGATTTTCCAGACGAAGACATTATGTTGGTAAAAGATTGTGAAGAATCGGGTCCTGATGAAGGTCCTGAGCCGGGTCTTTGGTGGAAAATGATGTTTGATGGTTCCTCAAATTACAGTGGGCATGGTGTAGGAGCCATTCTAATGAATCCCGAAGGTGGTTATACTCCATGTACAACAAGGTTAGACTTTGAATGTACAAACAACATTGTCGAATATGAAGCATGTATTCTTGGCCTTGAAGCAACTATTGACCTCAAAATCAAACTTCTCGAAGTAAGTGGTGATTCAGCTCTGGTTATTTATCAAGTTACAGGTGAATGGGAGACCAGACATGAGAATTTGATCCCTTACAGAGCCTATATCATTGAAATGATTGAATATTTTGATGAGATCACCTTCAAGCATGTTCCGAGATCTGAAAATCATATTGCTGATGCTCTAGCCATGTTAGCATCAATGTGGAAAGTCAAGTACCTCAATGATGCTACTCTCATTCGAATTGAACGCAAGACTTAGCCAGCCTACTGTCAGATGGTTGAAGAAGAAGTTGATAACAAGCCATGGTTCCACGACATAAAGAATTATCTGTTAAAGCAAGAGTATTCGGTCGATGCTACATCACTTGATAAGAAAACCTTGAGAAGATTGGCCTCTAAGTTCTTTCTCAGCAATGGTGTGCTCTATAAAAGAAATCATGACATGGTCCTGCTTAGAAGTGTTGACAGACGAGAAGAAGATTTGTTAATGCAAGATATTCATGAAGGAACATTTGGCACTCACGCCAATGGATATGCCATGTCCAAGAAGATTTTGAGGGTTGGGTATTATTGGTTGACTTTGGAAACTGACTGTATTCAATATGTCAGGAAATGTCACAAATGCCAAAATTTATGCGGATAAGATGCATGTGCCTCCGACGTTGTTAAATGTGTTGACATCACCTTGGCCATTCTCTATGTGGGGCATTGATATGATTGGGACAATCGAGCCAAAGGCTTCAAATGGACACCGATTCATTCTGGTCGCTATTGATTACTTCACAAAGTGGGTTGAAGCCGCATCCTATGCCAATGTTACTCGACAAGTGGTGGCCCGTTTTATCAAAAAGGAGATTATCTGTCGATACGGAATCCCAAGCCGAATCATAACAGATAACGCTACCAATCTGAATAACAAAATCATGAAAGATCTGTGTGGTGACTTCAAAATTGAACATCCCAATTCCTCTCCTTATCGTCCCAAGATGAATGGAGCTATCAAAGCTGCGAATAAGAACATCAAGAAGATTTTGAAAAAGATGGTAAAAACATATAAGGATTGGCATGAGATGCTGCCATTTGCATCGCATGGGTATAGAACGTCCGTTCGCACTTCAACAGGGGTAACCCCTTTTTCCTTGGTATACGGGATAGATGCAGTACTTCCTATTGAGGTTGAGATACCTTCCTTAAGACTCATAATGGAAACCGAACTTGAAGAGTCATAATGGAAACCGAACTTGAAGAAGCTGAATGGGTGAGGGAAAGATTTGACTAGTTAAACCTCATTGATGAAAAGCGCATGACTGCGGTATGTCACAGGCAGTTATATCAGAAAAGGATCAAGAGAGATTTTGACAAAAAGGTTCGTATCCGAGAATTCCGAGAAGGAGAGCTTGTACTCAAAAGGATTTTGCCAGTTCACAAAGATGCACGGGGAAAATGGATGCCCAACTATGATGGCCCATTTGTTGTAAAAACAGTCTTCTCAAGAGGCTCATTAATCCTCACAACAATGGATGGGGAGCAGCTTACACACCCGGTGAATTCTGATGCAGTACGAAAATATTACTCCTAAAAGAACCCGATAAGTCGAAAACCCGCAAGGGCGGCTTATGCAATAATGGGTATCCCGCTGGATCATAACCTATGAAGGAGGTCCAGGCAAAAGTTAGGGATGAAATAAAAAAAAAGAGATAATGAGCTCGCTAAGTTGAAAACCCGAAAGGGCGGCTTAGGCAAAAAAAGAGCGTCCCGGTGGATTGAAAACCTGAAAGGGAAATCCAGGCAAAAGTTAGGGACAAAGGCGTTTCACTGCATCAGTTGGGTTGTTACCTCTGCAAGAAGATTTTACAAGGAAGTTCATTTCAAACCGATCTTGTCAGAAGCAAGGTTTTGGAAAGTTTTAGTCATTATGGGTAGAATTGTCAGTGGATTCAATGTAACCTTTTTCATGTTGCCATTTTCAAATTGTAAGAGTTCCATGAAGTTTTGTCATTGAAAAACTTCCATTCTTAAATGAAATCAGTTTTTGGACCATTCTTTTGCAATTTACCATTTTCTTTATTTTCTTTGTTATGAAAAACATCGGTAATTGATCAATGATAATTTTGAAAGCACCAGGTTCGAATTTAAAAATAACTTTTGAAGACTAACAAAACATAAAATACTTTGGCCTACGGAAAGACTCGGTGGAGATCATACCTCTCGAAAGTTTTAAAGTGGCAGAAACTTTTGTAACGCCCCGATTATGAATTCCCATTTTTATTGAGTCCTTATTTGATTTATTTAAGTGATTATTTTATTTATGTGGAATTTGTGTGATAATATGTTATGTTTACATATTGAGCTATATTTGCCGACTTTGAGAGTTTCGGGTAAAAATAGGTTGGAGGGTATTTTGGGCATTAGTGATAATATTAAGTGGATATTTTGTGAGAATTAATTGATAAGTGTGTGGAAAGAATTTGGGAACAAAGAAATAGAATATGTGATATATAGAGAGAAAAGAGAAAGATAGAAACATTAAGAAGAAAAACAAGAGAAGGAAAAGAGGAGGAGAGAAAAGAAGAGAAAGTGGAGCAAAACCTAGAATCATCAAGAATCAACCTTAGCTTGCGATTAATCAGGTAAGGGTGAGAAGTTTTATCATCTTCATAATGTGTATGATCATGTATGTGCTAGATTGGATTTGTTGGATTGTTTCTATGTTTCCATTTCTAGGTCGGAAGTTGATTTAATCGGTAGAAACTGAGTTTTATCGGTTAGAATTTGGAATAGACAGTGTAATATAGTCGGGTGATGAGTGGGTTGTACTACTGGGACTGATTTGGATTAAATCGTTCGGTTTGTGAGGTTTGGGCTTTTGGGCATCCATGGGAGTTCTGAGTTCGCAGGTTCGCCAGGCGAATGGCAGCGAAGCTTTGCCGGGCGAAGCCGAGCGAGCAACAGCGAACCAAGTCAGAAGCATCCACCCTGTCTTCACTGGCAAGTTCGCCAAGCGAATGAGAGTGGCGAAGGTTCGCCAGGCGAGTGTGCTAGCGAGTAATTCCAGACGAAATCCCAGTGGTCTTCGCTGGAAAGTTTTCCAGGCGAACGGAGTAGCGAAGGTTCGCAAGAGGCTTCGCCAGGCGAAGGTTAGCGAACACAACAACATATTTTCTTTTCTTGTGTTTTCCATTCTTGGATCGGTTGTGTGGTTTGGTTGCGATCATTCCTTGTCTGAGATGGCTGAATATATGTTATTATGTGTGTTGTGGGTAGCCGTATGGTGTGAATCCTAGTTTTTGATTCGTAAAATGTGAAATGTGGCCGTTTGGCAATTTGCATTATTTGAATTAAATAGAGATGCATGGCTAGATTGATTGTGAATGTGAACCATGTATGAAAATTGGTGTGAATGGATGATATATATATATATATATATATATATATATATATATATATATATATATATATATATATATATATATATATATATATATATATATATATATATATATATATATATATATATATATATATATATATATATATATATATATATATATATATATATATATATATATATATATGCTTTGTGATACATATATTTGAATGCATAATGAATGTATGCGCTGAATGTGATGAATGCATGAGTATGTTTGTAAACATGTATGCATTTCAAGAGTGTCATGAGTCATGTTGCATGTGAAGCATCATGGTATGCATTCTTGTGTCGATTGATCCCTCGGTGGATTTGCAGCACCTCGTGTGCCCTTGTGGGGTGTGAGCGATGGTTATTTATTGATCCCTCGGTGGATTTGCAGAACCTCGTGTGCCCTTGTGGGGTGTGAGCGATGGTTATTTATTGATTCCTCGGTGAATCTGCAGAACCTCGTATGTTGTGATGGTTATATTTGATTCCTCGGTGAATCTGCAGAACCTCGTGTGCCCATGTGGGGTGTGAGCGATGGTTATTTGGTTCTTCAATTGAACCTGCTGAAATGAGTCGGTACCGTATTTGCATCTGCATAGAGTCGTGTGTCGGTCTCTGTGAGGTGCATGTAGACATCTGTGCATGATGTATGGTGAATAAACATGAATGTAGATGTTTATGTAGATTGTTGATAATTGGCATGAATGGAAGGTTTGAATATACATGTATGTGTGAATATATGTGTGTATGTATGCATGTTTATGAATTGATATAAACATTGTTGATGCACATTGTATATGCTTGGTGCTCTATTTGTAAATAGTTAATTGTGAATACATTGCGGTGTACGGTGTAGTGAGATGAGTTGCGCTGAGAATGCGGAAGACGTTTTTGGATGTTATATGTATATATATATATATATATATATATATATATATATATATATATATATATATATATATATATATATATATATATATATATATATATATATATATATATATATATATATATATATATATATATATATATATATATATATATATATATATATATATATATATATATATATATATATATATATATATATATATATATATATATATATATATATATATATATATATATATATATATATATATATATATATATATATATATATATATATATATATATATATATATATATATGTTTATGTGCATTATGTATTATGATATTGTTTCTCACCCTTCTGCTGTTTTATAATGCTCTATGAGGCATTGCAGATTAGATTGTTGGAGTCTTTGTGAAGCGAGTGTTCATTTCTTTTGTTCAGATGGCTCTGATATGTAACACTAGGTAGTTAGCAATTGTTTTGATTCTTTTGTGATGCATCTGTGTATGTATCTGCTGATGAACGTTTTGTAAACTCAACTGATGAATTGAATTAATCTGAACGATGTATATGATGCTTATGTTAATGAAGTGATTTCAATGTTTAGATGTTTCCCCTTTATTCTAAATGTTGATGTGTGGGTTTTAAGCGCTATGTTTTGTTTTTAGTTGAGATTTATCCCTTTTGTTACATATCTCTGTGAGCTTGTATTATTTATGTTTCATTTCGATGATAATGTGATGCGCCTCTTTTATACCATGTTATAATTGTACTCTAATGAAATTATGAATTTATGCCTACTTGATTATTTGGATTATTTGGGGGTATAGAAAGGGGGTGTTACAACTTTGACGTGCAGTCTCAATACATCTCCTAGTGAATGTCAGTTGGATTAAATTGATAAGTTGCTCATTTGGTCGTGTGTAGTCACCAAGATTGAAGACCCTCTCCCCAGGTTTCTTTATGAGACGCGTTCTTGTGATGGTAGCCTCATCCCCAGTAGAAGAATTCAAAGCGTCCATTTAGAGTTACATTGTCAATACTGGCCAGCATCCCTGAGGCTTTATTCTCCAAGCAGAGTGGGTTTATTTCCCAAAAATCTACAGGCACCTTTGTTTTGTGAATTCAGATAATTCATTGCGTCCCTAGTGAGATAGATGTGTTTATCTATCTTTCCCCTTGAGTCTCCAGTTTCTTCTGCTTCTCATTAGAGTCAACTCCTGCATACCATTAATCATTGGCATCATGGCATATCATGTGCATTTTTCTGGCCTTTATTTGGTCTTTGATTGTTACCTTTTGTCTTGATTGTTTCCTGGTTGTTACCAGTGGTCTTGTCTGTTGTTCTTTGGGCGTCCTCTGTCCTTTTGAGGTGTTGGTCGTCACCAATTTCTCTACCTCGGTTGTTACTAAGTTTGTGTGTGGTTATAGGTCGTCACCTGTATCCCGCTTGTTCCTGGTTGTAACCAGTACCTTTGGATGTCCTGTTGTTACTGGTGTCGTATGTCTGGTCGTCACCAGTTTCTCTCCTTGAAGTCTAGTCATTACTAGCACCCCACCATATCTTCTGAAAGGTCCAGTGGTAACTGGAATTGTTGGAAGTCTAGTGGTAACTGGCATTGTTTAAGATCCAATCGTTGTTGGTATTGTAGCTCTAGTCGTCACCATGTCTCTTGAAAGTCCAATGGTAATTGGCATCTCCTGAAAGTCCAGTGGTAACTGGCATTGTTGAAAGTCCAATGGTAATTGGAAGTTCTTATGAAAGTCCAGTGGTAACTGGCATTGTTTAAAATCCAATCGTTATTGATATCTTTGGTTTGGTCGTCACCTTATCCTTTGGAAGTTCAGTGATAACTGGCATTGTTGAAAGTCCAATGGTAATTGGCATTGTTTAAAACCCAATCATTATTGCTATCGTTGCTTTGGTCGTCACCATATCTTTGAAAAGTCCAGTGGTTACTGGCTCTGCTTGAAAGTTAATCGTTATTAATACCGAGAGTTGGTTGTTACCAATTTCCCCCAGCCGGAGTCCTGTATTGTATCAACGCAATTCGGAGCTCCCATTTTGGTCGTCACCATCACCCCCTGTAAGTCTAGTAGAAACTAGCACCCTTTAATTGTTGATTGTTCTGGTCGTCACCAGTATCCCCAGCAAAGTTGTTGCTTTCCCATTCGAGTCTCGGAGATCTAGTCGTTACTAGCATCCCCGGTGCGTCTGGTCTTGTTTCTGTTTTTTTCCTGAAGATCCCATTCGAACTCTTCGCTATAGGAGATTCCTCAGCTGTTTATCCCCGGTGAGGTTTGTGTCTCTTTTCTTTTTTCCCAGCGGAGTGTCACCTCCTTTTCCCCAATGAAGTTTTGTCTTCCCTGTTGGAGTTGGCGTCCCCTGTGTGAAAGATTCCTCTGAGCAGCGTCTTTAGTCACGTTTGAACTATTTTTGTTTGCTTTTCCTTGGATCTTTCCCTGGTGTGTGGGTCCCCCATGAGTAGTTACTCTTTGTATTGTCGTTCTTTTATCTTTGCTCGTGTGTCTGCATCTGTCTTGCATTCAAACATCATAAAGCATCATCTAGATTCATAGCATATCCGCATTTGTCCTTTTGCATACCATTGGATCTAAGGGACAAAATTTTTGGTCCGCTATATTTAAAATACCTTTCACTACGATTCCGCGAGGATTGTCATCTTTCGCCGCCATCCAATGAAAGATATTTAAATAGGGGCAACTGTCATACCCCAAATTTTGACCCCTTAGATCTTCATCATCATTTTAGGAGCATATTCACATGTTTATCTAACCTTAACCCATTTCAAGTGGTCTTTGTCAAGTTACAGGAGGATCAGGGTTTTGTACAGCCGAAATCGAGATTTCGAGAGTTGACCAGTCAATGTTTTGGATTGTTTCTCTTTGATATTGGTTCTCCACATCATCAAGAATATTCCATTGGATCAAGCATGAATCCAATTTGAGGTTGTCACCCAGGAATCAAAAGCAGTGAAGTTTAGGATACCCGATTAGGGTTTTCCAATAGGAAAAGTCAACTGTGGTTTGACTTTTGATTTAAAAGGTGTTACAATGGTGGGGTCATGGTCTATAAAGTTCATATGTCTTGTTAAAGTCTATTCAAAGAGTTTCAAAGCCTCAAATGGTCCAGAGCATCAACAGTCAACTCGGTAGCCACCGATCGATCGCTCGGTTGACCGAAAAGTCAACTTTTCACTCATAAGGAATCTGACCTCAAGATGTGAATCAAAAATGTTCATAAAGACATATTTCATCTACCCATAAAATTTCATGACTATTGGATCAAGGGTTGACGAGTAATCGCAAAAGTCGGGAATTAGGATTTTGAAAGGGGCAAGACCATAACTCTTTAACCACACATCCAATTGAGTTGGTTCAAAGCTCATTAGAAAGCTCTTGGCAAGTCCCACAAAAGCCCCAAAGTGGTCCATGATCATAAAATGCATAGATTTGGAGTTATGATCAAATTCATTTCAAGAAGGGAAAATAACTTAGAGAAATTTCACTTTTAAGCTTGTTTTTCAGCAACTTTGAGAGGCTTTTTAGCCAAGCTCCTTTGAGAATCTGAAACTCATGAAAACATGAAAGTTATAGAGCTACATGAGGGCTTTCCAAATTGTGGTAGAACTCCTCTATAGCCCTTATGAGCTGAGAGTTATGAATTTGGCAAGATGGGCTTTTAACACTTGAGTCCCACATTGACAATTCTTCACAAACTCAAATTTTAACAACTAGGGCCATCCCCAACCATTGGATCATGTTTTATTCTGATAACTTGAGGCATAGATGAAGAGAAAACCAGAAGAAAGAAGGAATTGATGGACTTGGCAACTTGGAGGCAAGTTGACAATATAATATTCATAAAATTGGAAAGAGAAACTTTTGCCACTTGCACTTGCAGCTACAGTTCCCTATTTTCCTAGCCACTCTAATCATCTCATGTCATTAATTTTCACTTGACTAATTCATCAGTTGAGGCAAGGCTTTGAAGCTTGCAGCTGTACCAAACCCCAAGCCAAGGGTTTCCTTTTCAAAATCCCTCCAAAATGCCAAGTTTACAAATCTGCCCTCACCTTGCATTCTCCTATAAATAGAGGCTCCCTCTATGTCATTTTGACACCAGAGAAATCTCCAAAATCAGAGAAACAACAGCTCTCAATTCCCTTTCATTTCCCTAAGAATCTCAAAATTTCAAAACTTCCATTTTTCACCAAAAAGCTGTCTTGAGCAAAACTCTGCTCAAGATCAGTTCTACCATCTCCAGGTCCCTCAAAACCATCTACACAATCCCTAAACATTGTGTAGAAGGTGTCCATGCTTTTAAACTACTTAAAAACACCATTTTCCGAAAAGTCAACTTTCACACCAAGCAAGTTTGACCACTATGCTCAAAATCTGCCAAATCCTTGTCTAGGCCCATTATTGCTATTCTAACCATCCATACACCTCACATATGTCATATTGCAACTATTCAAAGCATTGAAAACTAGTGGTGAAGCTCATTTCTCCAACTGTCATAAGGTTTGCATATTGCTTCAAGAGGAAGCAAGCTTCAACATTGTGCCAAAAACAAGATCTCTGGATTTCTTTGTGTTCTGACTTGCTCAACATAGTCTACAAGAGGTATGTAGTCTATGAACTTCTCACTTTACATCATATTTCCATGTTTGGAATTTTTGAGATGTTGTATTGAAAAGCATGTACCATGAGCATTACCAATTTCCATGACAGTTTGGTTTTGATTGATGCTAAGGCCTATAATCATTAGATTGCATATTTGGAGTGTATGTGTGGTAGCAACATAGGGTATACCTTTCTGTTTTGGCTTTTGACAGTTTGTGTCTCTTTGCTATTTTCAATGTATTACCATCATCATGTCATACTTTTAATCAAAGAGGATGTGGTTAACTTTTGAACTCAATACCATCTGTTATTACATTTATGGTGTGTGTATGCTCTTGTTTTGGTTTAAAACAATTTTCATTTGAATTTCACCTACTGTCATCAAAAACTATTTTACTTTTCCATGAACATTTCAAAACTTGTTTTAGATGCCATGTACTCCAAATCTTGGGCTCATCCTACTTGCCATGATGTATGAGATGTATGTGTATTATTTGTTTTGATGTAAACCTCACTGCTTGCTGTCTCTAATCGTTCTAACCTAACAATTCTCCCTAATCATGCTTAAATTATGGTGTAGAAGAAAGTTTACTAACCTGTCAAATCTTGAACACCAGATAGGGTAATCCTCTACTCCAAGCTCTCAAATTCTTCAGAATCAATCCTTGAATGATGATAAAGCTTCTGTTTGCAAAAGATTGGGCCAAGAAAGCTTGAATCTCCAAACCCGATTATGACTTGCAACCTTTAAAATCCAAGTGCTATCTCTTCAATTCTCCATGGTTTTGCCTCCAATTTGGTCTGCACAGCTTCAGTGTGATCAATGGAATGTATTTGGATTGAAAGAAGAAATGGAAATGGATCAGAATGTGGAATTTGATTTCAACTTGCAATGGAAGCATTTGAAATGGCTATCTCACTCTTCTCTCTAATCTCTCACCAACCTTGCATCTGAGCAAGTTCTAAATCACATATAGAGTGGTTTAGACTCATCTAGAACCATCTGGAACCATCCAATGAGAAATTGGGATTCTCATGTCATGAGTTTATGGATTCATCTCATCTCACATGCCATCTCATGCCATAGCTCTTGCAGCCCTTGTAACTGACTTGAAAATCTCCCTAGATGAGATATAGAATGCGTTAAGACACTTAGCAAGCTTGCACATTGCCTTTCCTTGTGTTTTGCATTTGTTCCTTAAGATGCAAGCAACCATTTTCCAAAGCAACCCCATGATTTATGCATCAAATCAAAAACGTGGCTGAACCATTGTTTCTAAAATGTTCTTTGGAGTCAAAATGACCTATCATATGCCATGGTTTGGATGTGTAACTTGGGATTTCCAATTTCCAACTTGAACTTATTTAACTTATGCCTCCATTTTAGGCCATTTTTATCACTTTTTGCTGCAAGCCTTTTCAACATCTCATGACCTCCTTACTAGCCTTAAAACATCATTTTAAGCAAGTTTTATGTTGAAGATTTTTCCATTTGAAGCTTGGAAATAGGAGTTATGACCTTATGCTTGAAATGACCTATAATCTCCAAATGACCAAAATGCCCTTGACTTGTCAAAGCCATAACTTGAGTTCTACAAATCCTATCAAGGACTTCTAGTACTCTCTAGAAATCTAAGAAGATGAGGAACAACATTCATGTTGACCAAAAGTTCATAGGAATCATCCTTCTTGGGCAAAAGTAGGATGCAAGTTGGGTGACTTTCAAGGACCCAGATTCACATACCTCAGATGACCTGTAACTTGTCAAAGTCATAACTTGAGCTCTACAAATCCTATCAAGGACTTCTAGTACTTAAATTAAAGCTAAGAGCAAGCTCTACAACATTCATGTTGGGGGTAAGATGAGATGACAATCACATCTTGAGCTAAACTGCCTTGAATATAGGGATCAAACTAGGGGATTTTACACTGTCAAGCCTTAGAAACCCTAGCTTGAAACTTCTCAAACTCTTCAATCATGATGATTTGATCTTGGAATCATCCTTATAGTCTCTCAATGCATCAATCCATGATCCCATGGCTCTTGGATTAGGTCTCAACCCTCTCCAAATCATCAGTTGACCTAGGATTGACTCAGTCAAACCCTAATTACACCACTCATGGCTGAGTCTTCTTATTCTTGTACAATGGCCTCTCTAGGCTTCATGATGGATTTCAAGACATCTCATAAGCTCTCTCAAAGCTTCAAGTCCATCCTCATAGCTTCAGAATCATCTGAGGAGCTCCCACAACTCTCAAGTTAGGAGGCACACAACCTTGGTTTCAACCAATCCCTCTGAGGATCTCTCACTTCTCTGACAAAGATATCAACCCTTGAACACTTGAATAACTTTCTTGGCTAGCTTCATAGTCTTGATTGGTACTCATACCTCTTGATGAACACAAGCTAGGTAAATAAATGTTGGTCAAATTTTGGGGTGCAACAGCTGCCCCTATTCAAATGGCTTGAAACTGACAGGGTGAGAGGCGAACGTCTCTCAACCAATCAAGGTGCGAGACAGTTGAATACCAACAAACCTGAAAATTTGCCAACTGCACAAGTACACGGTACTCTGATGGGAACAAATCTTCGAAAACTGACATATTAGCTGCACGGCAACTGGATGGAGAATCGGTCACACGGTAACCGGTAATACATGGTCGATTATGCCATCAGGCATCAGGACTCTTCGGAACTCATTAGGTCAACCATCAGGTTGATCACGTTAAATCATGCCGTCAGGCATTCAAAGAAAAATTTTGGGCATCAGCCAGACTTCATCAGCAAGTCGGAAATAGAATTCTTGGTCAATCATGAACCAACTAGGAATATCCAAACCTCTGCCATCAGGCACTCCGCATCAGCTGAGAGAACTGCTTCATTAACAGTTGGACTTCAATCATCAAGTCTTCGGGGGAAGTTTCAACTTCGCTGTTCAGAAACCTGCTGGGGATGACGCATATCTGCTGGGGATTCTGGAGAACTATCAAGTAACTCCACTTCGGGGATCCAGAAATCATTCTGGATGAATCAACTCTGCTGAGGACTTCAAGAATCATCTTGGACAAATAACTCCGCTGGGGACTTCAAGAATCATCCTGAGCCGGTAACTATGCTGGAGCTTTTAGGAATCATCCTGAGCAAACACTCTGCCGGGGACTCTAAGCATCAGCTTGAGCAACCAACTCTGGCGACTGCACTGGGGATCTTAAGAATCATCTTAAGCAAGCGACCTCGCTGGGGACGTCAAGAATCATCTTGAGGAAGCGACTTCGTTGGGGAGGATTTCAGGAATCATCCTGAGCAATCAATTTTGCGGCGGAACACCTGCAAAACAAGAATGGTAACAACCTAGATCATGTTTATTATGCATATGCTTCAGCGATGGCACAATGCTCCACACGGTGGAAATGCTAAGCGTTTATGATAAATGCTATGCAGTCATGCACAATGATGCGATCCCGTCAGCAAAATAAATGTTGAAGGGAGAATCCTCCTGTTAAGGAGAAAGAACCACTCAGATAGGGGGGAGGAATCATCTTGCCGAGGAGAACAAGGTCACACCAATCTCAATTGGACTCCGCAGGGGACACAACTTCAGTTGACTGCTGCGGGGGAACGAGGCTCTACGAGAACCTGGACCTGCTGAGGGAAAGCTATATCAATCGCGGGAATAAACTGCACGGCCTTCGCGGCTACTCTCCTGGAGATAACGACTCTGGTGGGGAAATGTGGCATCAGCTACTCAACACTCCGCTGGGGAAAACCATTCATGGCCTGAGCGGCTTCCAAGGATTCGGCTCTCTTGGGGATCTGCAAACTTGGCTGAGGAAGAAGAAATCATTCTACTTGCTGGGGAGAGTACGACTCTGTGGGGAATTTCAATTTCGTTGGGGAAGAAGGAATCATCCGGCTTCGGAGGAGAGTACGACTCTGTGGGGAATCTCAATTCCGCTGGAGACTTCAGTCTTGGACCATCAGTTGCTGCACACTTCGGTATGACTCAGCTGAGGAGATGACATTCCTTCAGGATGCATCTGATTGGGGAGAGAATCTTCTCTGCCTGGGGGAGACATATCAATGCTCACGATCTCGTTTTCAGACTCTGCGGGGAGAGGCTACTGAACTTTGCTGGAGAGTGAGGAATCATCCTGCTTGGGGATGCGCACGGCGCATTGCCTGAAATATGCTATACCTGAAACAACACAAACAAACAGACAAGATACCCTTCTCAAAGGGACCTATCAAGGTTATTATCTCGTGACAATGTTCAAGTAATTCATTGTTTCGACAATCAGTGGCCTAGGCCAGTAAGTTTATGTATGCGCATTTTATCAAAAACATCGGCGTTCTTTTTCGCAAACAAAACAGGTAAATGCTAAACAGGCAAACAGAATTGCTGAATAGTATACATTTTATTGATAATGAACCCCTGAATGGGTAAAAATGTTTTACAACAGATGCCAGCTCCTGGAATGAGGAAGCCGTGCAAAAATAAAACATAAATATACATCAGTATATATAAATGTCGGCAACGAGGCGTAGACGAACACCATGAGTTGATCCCTCTATGACCCACTCGACTTCGATACTTCTCCGACGCTTCAGCTTCATAAGAGATTGATTCAGATGAACGGCCCTCAGGTCTTCCAAACCTCTAAACAAAGAAAGTCCACACGCGGAACGCAGTCATTTTCTTTTTCAAATCCCTAACTTTTGCGTGAACCGCCCTTTGCGGGTTTTCAGTTCACCGGGATACCTTTTTTTTTCCAAAGTCGCCCATCCGGGTTTTCAACTTTGTGGGTGTACATTTTTTCGATTTATATCCCTAATTTTTGCCCGAACCTTTTTCCTTTTTTTATGGTTCGCCGGGATGCCCCATTTTTTCCTGGACTCTCTTTTTTCTGTCCAGCGGGTCGCTTTCAAGCAAAGTATTTTTTAACTGCGTCCGCGTTCACCGGGGATGCAAAATCTTCACCATCCATCGTGGATAACAACAAAGCTCCTCCCGAGAAGACCTTGCTGACGACATACGGACCTTCGTAATTGGGAGTCCACTTGCCCCGGTGATCGGAGTGTGGGGGAAGAATCTTCTTCAGGACGAGATCACCCGTCTGAAAGCTTCTAGGACGCACCTTCTTATCATACGCTTTCTTCATTCGGCTCTGGTATAAACGACCATACGCAATCGATGCTAACCTCTTCTCGTCCATCAGGCTGAGTTGGTTCAGTCGGTTCGTAATCCATTCTGCCTCGTCGAGTTTCACATCAACCAAAACTTGCAAAGAAGGGATCTCCACTTCTAACGGTAGGACAGCCTCCATACCGTACACTAAGGAGAAAGGAGTTGCCCCGGTTGACGTACGCACCGTCGTACGATAACCGTGCAATGCAAACGGCAACATCTCGTGCCAATCTTTATAGGTCACAACCATCTTCTGAACAATCTTCTTTATGTTCTTATTGGCCGCTTCAACGGCGCCATTCATCTTCGGCCGGTAAGGAGATGAGTTGTGGTGTTCAATCTTAAAACTGTGGCATAGCTCCTTCATCATCTTGCTATTCAGATTCAAACCATTATCAGTAATGATCCACTCGGGAACTTCGTAATGACAGATGATGTCCCTCTTTATGAATTTAGCCACCACCTGCTTGGTCACATTAGCGTATGAGGCTGCCTCCACCCACTTGGTGAAGTAGTCGATAGCTACTAGAATAAAGTGATGACCGTTAGATGCAGTGGGCTCGATCTTGCCTATCATGTCGATGCCCCACATGGAGAACGGCCACGGGGAGGACATGACATTTAACGGGCACGGCGGCACATGAACTTTATCAGCATAAATCTGGCATTTATGACATCTCTTCGCGAATTTAAAGCAATCTGATTCCATCGTCAGCCAGTAATATCCTGCTCTCAGGATCTTCCTCTTCATAGCATGCCCGCCGGCGTGCGTACCAAACGTGCCTTCATGGACTTCTTCCATGAGCATACTCGCCTCTTTTTCATCTACACATCTGAGTAGCACGAGATCGTGGTTTCTTTTATACAACACTCCATCAGGATTGAGATAAAAATTTCCAGACAGCCTCCTCAGAGTCTTCTTATCCTGGGTTGACGCACCCGCAGGATACTCCTTAGTCATAAGGAAAGTCTGGATGTCATGGAACCATGGCTTGCCGTCGGCGGCTTCCTCGATTGCAAAGACAAATGCAGGTCTATCAAGCCGAGAAAGGAAAATTCTTGGAGCCTCATTCCAAAAATTGACTTTATACATCGAAGCCAACGTGGCTAAGGCATCAGCCATCTAATTTTCTGCTCTGGGCACATGATGGAGTTCCACTCGATCAAAGAATGGAAGGAGCCTTCTGGCATAGTTCATGTACGGCACCAAATTCGATTGGCGAGTCTCCCACTCCCCTTTAATCTGGTTAATCACAAGCGCCAAGTCACCATATACGTCTAGGTTCTTGATTCTCAAATCAATTGCTTCTTCTAGACCCATGATGCATGCTTCGTACTCCGCTTCATTATTGGTGACTGGAAACGTCAGTCTCGCAGTGAACGGGATATGGGATCCGTGGGGAGTCGTGATGACCGCCCCAATGCCACTTCTGTAAGAACTAACCGCCCCGTCGAATATCAATTTCCACTGGGATTTCCTATCTGGCCCCTCGTCGGGCAACGACTCATCGCAATCTTTCGCTTTGAGAAACATGATATCCTCATCAGGGAATTCAAATTTCATCGGCTGGTAATCCTCGATCGGCTGTTCGGCCAAGTATTCAGACAATACGCTGCCCTTGATGGCCTTCTGGGAAACGTACTGAATATCGTATTCCGTCAATACCATTTGCCATCTGGCAATCCTGCCCGAAAGAGCTTGCTTCTCGAAGACGTACTTGATCGGATCCATCTTCGAAATTAGCATGGTGGTGTGGTTGAGCATGTACTGTCGTAAACGTTTGGCAGCCCAGGCTAGTGCACAACACTTCTTCTCCAGCATCGAGTAACGAGATTCACAGTCCGTGAACTTTTTACTCAAGTAGTAAATGGCATGCTCTTTTCTGCCCGTCTCGTTGTGCTGACCGAGAACACACCCCATACTATTCTCAAGAACTGTCAAGTACATGATTAATGGCCGTCCAGCCACTGGGGGTATCAAGATTGGAGGTTCTTGAAGATACTGCTTTATCTTATCAAATGCCTTCTGGCAATCCTCATTCCAGGTGATCGCCTGATCTTTCTTTAACAGCTTGAACATCGGTTCACACGTGGCCGTGAGCTGAGAGATAAACCTTCCAATGTAGTTTATTCTGCCCAAGAAACCACGAACTTCTTTTTCTGTTTTTGGCACTGGCATTTCTTGTATGGCTTTTATTTTCGCAGGATCAACCTCGATGCCTCGTTCGCTCACGATAAACCCCAGTAAGTTTCTGGACCGTACTCCGAAAGTACATTTGTTAGGATTCAGCCTCAACCTGAACTTCCTAAGCCTCTCAAAAAGCTTCAGCAAATTGACCAGATGTCCCTCCTCCGTTTGGGACTTCGCAATCATTTCATCAACATAGACTTCAATCTCGTGATGAATCATGTCATGAAACAAAGTAACCATTGCTCGTTGGTAAGTGGCCCCTGCATTCTTCAGACCGAAAGGCATTACCTTATAGCAAAATGTTCCCCAGGGAGTGATAAACGTCGTTTTCTCCATGTCCTTCGGCGCCATCTTGATCTGATTGTAACCGGATAAGCCATCCATGAACGAAAACACGGAGAACTGGGCTGTATTGTCGACCAACACATCAATATGAGGCAGCGAGAAATCATCTTTAGGGCTCGCCCTATTTAAATCCCGATAATCGACGCACATGTGTACCTTACCGTCCTTCTTCGGTACAGGCACTATGTTGGCGACCCACGGAGGGTAAGTGGTGACCGCTAAGAAGCCCGCATCAAGCTGCTTCTGCACTTCTTCCTTGATCTTAACGGCCATATCTGGTCTCGTCCTCCTAAGCTTCTGCTTAACGGGAGGACAGTCTTCTCGCAACGGCAAGTTGTGGACCACGATGTCCGTATCAAGTCCGGGCATATCTTCGTATGACCAAGCAAAGACGTCACTATACTCTTTTAGCATCTCGACCAATCTCTGCTTGACATCACTCTGCAATGCAGCCCATATCCTGACGTTTCTGACGAGTTCTTCAGAACCCAGATTCACAATCTCGATCTTCTCTTCATGAGGCAGAATAACTTTCTCCTCTTGTTTCAACAAGCGGGCCAACTCTTCAGGAAGGTCTTCGTCTTCATCAATCTCTTCTTCGGCTTGATAGATCGGGAAATCAAAGTCGATGTGAGCCGTAGAGGGTCCAGAGTCGATTTCATCTGTTATGTGGATCTTGCAATAACAAGGGTTAAGTTTAAAACAAGGATGTGCAGGTTAGCACAAACCCCATTGCAATTTTATTGTTTTTCAAAACAAATATAAAACAGGAATAACAGGGATCACAATATTTGAATACGAAGAAAACGCCTTTGATTTATTAACAAAATGCATGTACATAATCCAACAAGGCCCTAACAATAAAACCACTATGCCTCGGGTAGGACATAGGGTTGTACAATGATTGGAAAAAGTAAATAATTACTCTTCGCTTGTCATCTGGATGATATCCTTGACGGACCAAATGTTGAGGCCCTCGCCTGGCTTGCTTGGCTGGATCCAAGAGTCGAGGTCACAGTCGCTATCTCCGCTGTCTTCAGACACCGCATTGACGCTTTCGAAAATCATTCTGCCACTGGTAAACTGGATCGGCCCTTTACCTTGCGACGCACTGCTAGAAGAAGAAGAAGCTTCAGCTCCAGGAGAATATCCCAACCCAAACTTTTCTTGCTTGTTAGGTATCTCCAAAATTCGCCCCCAGCCTGGGGTAGATCCGGCTTGGACAATGGCCCGAGCTTCCTTGAACGAGGAGAGAGTCATCTCTGGCTTTTCTGTGACTACAGGAGCTACGTCCTTTACTTTGACGGCTTCGAACGCTTGGCATAGAATCTCATGGATTTCGCCATCCATCTCAACATACTTGAAGGACGACAAATGGCTCACCATTATGTCTTCCTCGCCACACACGGTTACGATGCTACCCCCGACAGCATACTTGAGCTTTTGGTGCAACGTGGAGGTCACGGCACCAGAAGCATGGATCCACGGCCGGCCCAAGAGACAACTGTAGGCAGGCATGATGTCCATAATATAAAAGACCGCGTCGAACGTTTCCGGGCCAACTTGGATTGGCAGGGTCACCTCCCCGAAAACGTGTCGTTTAGTTCCGTCGAACGCCTTCACAACCAGATCACTGGGTGTGCAGATCACTCCACGAGTATCCAACTTCATTAATGCCTTCTTCAGAAGAACATTAAGCGACGAACCCGTGTCCACCAGCACGTGCGACATGATTGTGCCCCTACACTCTATCGAGATGTGCAGGGCGCTATTGTGATTCCTCCCCTTTGGCGTCAGCTCCAGGTCCGTGAAGCCTAGCCCATTTCCAGCATTTACATGGGCTACGACCCCTTCTAGCTGATTTACCGATATTTCTTGCGGTACATAGGCGGCGTTCAACACCTTCAGCAGCGCGTTGCGGTGTGCTTCAAAACACAGCAACAAGTTCAGAATAGAAATCTTTGAGGGCGTCTGATGGAGATGATCCACAATCTTGTAGTCACTCTTTTTAATCAACCGCATAAACTCCTCGGCATCTTTAACAAGCAAGTCTTTTTCTACCCCACACGGGGCCTCTTCAACGACTTTACTTTTACCCTTATCGGCCGCATCAGCTCTGACCGCTTTATCTGCCACGACCTCTGGTGGTGCAAACACTCTTCCGCTGCAAGTAATACCACTAATTCCTGCAAGGTTCTCCACAGTCAACCCAAACGGTTCTAACTCCAGCTTCTGCCCGTTGCAGTAGACTTCAGCCCCATAATGCCACGGGACGGCGTTAGTGCTTTCGAAGGGTATCGACCCAGCTTTAGTGATAGTAACTGTGGGCGGTCTGGGTGCAGAAATAGTTATCAGCCGGCGAGGGATGGTGATGGTGGCGACTTTATCGGCTTGCTTCAGCACTACCTCTCCTGACCCACCTTCAGCCCTCCGGCTGAACTGCAGAATCCATTCAGTCATCAGACTTTGAATTCCTTCTACCAACTACTCACATCCATCAGAACGTGTGGCACAGTCCATACATAGCTCTCCGCAACCTGGAAAGAACCCTCTTTTCAGCAACTTGGCTTTAACGAAGCTAAGCGGCATCTTCAGATCTCTGGCATAAGTCAACAAATCTACACTCTCGTCTTCGATAACGGCGTTCACGCCACCTCCCCTATGATTCGGCATAGGATTCTTCGTGACATTTGGCATATTATCGGAGAAGTTGATGATCTTGGCATCCACCATGTCCTGCACCTTATGCTTAAAGGCCTTGCAGTTCTCTATTGTATGGCCTGGTGCCCCTGAATGAAATTCACAAGTGGCATTCGCGTCGTACCCTGGCAGAGGTGCCCCTGTCAAGGGAGCCAGCGTCCTCTTCTGGATCAACTGTAGCTGAAGCAGAGTCTGCAAGAGTTGCGCGTACGACATGGGCGGTGCCTCGAAGTGACGGTTCGCCAAAGGTGTCTGATTCTGGTACTTTCTGTATCCCTGTTGATTCGGTTGCTGCTGCTGCGGAGCTGCCAGGATATTTATACTGGCTACCTGCTGGTGAGGACCTTTACCCTTTCTTCGAGCGTTGGTCACAGCGCTCGCTTCTCCTTCTCGCCTTTTGCCAGCATAAGGTTTCTTTCCGCCTCCCCCAGCTGAGGATGACTCACCTTGAATCTTCCCGATCTTGATCCCATTTTCGACGTGCTCACCCGTGATAATGAGATCTGAGAACGTCCCAGACATACCGCTGACTAACTTCTCATAGTAAACCCCTGGGAGGGTAGCAACAAACATCTGCACGAGCTCGCGTTCAACCATCGGCGGCTGAACCCTAGCTGCCAACTCACGTCACCGCTGGGCGTACTCCTTAAACCCTTCATTATTCCTCTGGGACAGATTCTGCAACTGGACTCGGTTCGGGGCCAAGTCGCTATTGTATTGGTAGTGGTGCACAAATGCTTCAGCAAGATCTTTCCATGTGCGCACACTAGTGGGCTCCAGACCCATGTACCACTCGAGGGATGGCCCAGAAAGACTGTCTTGGAAGAAGTGCATCAGCAACTTCTCATCCTCAGAATGGGTAGACATTTTTCTGTAGTACGATCTCAGGTGGACGCGAGGGCAAGTGGTGCCCTTATACTTTTCAAAGTCAGGTACCTTGAACTTAGGAGGCACCTTGAAATCAGCAATTAATCCCAACTTGGACATATCAACGCCCAAAGTATTCTGATTCTCGATATCTCTCATCTTGTCTTCAAGTGCCTTGAATCTAAGCCGCGCTTCAGCATTCAGCTCCCCTTCAGCACCTCTCTGAGAGAACACATCATCCTGACGATCCTCTAGCCATGGCTGGGGTACAAACAGATTCCCGACACCTGCATTGCCGTTGCCCAGCCCGACATTGACATTAGCTCCCAGACTCCCATTACCGACGCCCGTCGTATTGAGTCCGATGTTGGCCATCACATTGCCGTTAGCACTGGCGTTTCCTCCGGTCACAGGGACACCATACTGTGGAGTTTCAACTGGTGGAGGAGTAGGCACAGTCCCACCATGGAGTATGCCATTGCTATCAACCCTGGAAATCAAAGGTTGAACCAAAGTTCTGAGCTGCTCCTGGCCATTAGCGACCGCTTGCATGAGCTCCATGAAGCGATCCATCCTTTCGCGGAGTTCCTGAACATCAGTCTGCACTTGCTCCATGATCCTGGTTTGATTAGCTCTAGTCGGATAGCGGTGAATCTGTCTCTGATCAATCCTGGAACCACCTGAGACAACCTAAAACAACCTGAAATAACCTGCGACAACCTGAAACAACCTGAAATAACCTGCGACAACCTGTCAACACAAAAGGGTTAGGCAAAACAAAAAAATGTTCGTTATGCAAATGCTTCATGCAAATGCAAACGTGTGTCTGTGCTTTAGGGAGATTCCCCCCGATCCTAGTTCCTGAGTGCCAGTGCTGATAATAAGAAGAAGTCTGAGTCCAATCATGGAAATAACAATCTCATATATAAAGCAAGCCTATCAAGGCAGTACACAACATCAGCGAGTACAAGATGAATCAACAGCGTGACCTCAGCCAACAAGCCTGGTGATGGTCAGCATACAACAATGATCAAAACAAAAGGAATACAAAAAGTCAAGTACGGCCACGGGCGCAATACTCTTCTAACAACTCCTTCGTTTCTGGATGATCAGGCAAAGTGAGTAACCCCTCGACGAGTAATTCCCTCTGCACAATAGTGTACTGAAGTCTTTCAACCGAACCTTCCCATGCTCCTTCGTCGAAGCAATCTTCTAACTTCCGCTTCTTGGACTCAAACGTCAGTTTGCGCTCCTTCAGGTTAGCGAGAGCCCTGTTGAGCTGGCCTTCGGCGGCGTATCTACGAGCGGTTTCTTCATCAAACCTCTTCTCACTGTCCTTCACCTGGGCTTCCAGCTTGGAGATCTGTAGCATCAGCTTATCCTCCCGCTCTTTCCTGGTGGCCAGGGAAGCCTTCCAGTGCTGGTTGAACTTGGATATCCTCCGATATGCTTCGTCCAAGTGTTGCTTCTTCGTAGCCAGTACGTCGTTGACAGCTTTGAAGTCTTGACCCATGCGCTCACGCTCGGCTATCTGCTTAGTCAGGTCTGTACCTAGCTGGTTCACCAGCTCTGTCTGCCTTTTGAAAGAATGAACGGCTTTGTTCCTCTCGCTTCGGAGCTGCGCTAATTCTTTCTCCAGTTCCTCATTCGCCCGCTTCAATTCATCTCGCTCAGCTAACACTTGATTGTGTTGCTGAATGGGCACAATAGTAGGCTCTGCAATCATTGGAGGGCTTTCTGGCTTGGCATGAGGAAACGGAATCCCTATAGTATCTGCTCTGGCTCTGATCCAAGTCACATACGGAGGGTAGGCCTGATTGTTGCTTCTCCCCAGCAATGGTTTTCCTCGCTTACTGATACCATTCCAGGTGTGCTGAAGCTTGGACAACAAATCCCCCTCTAGAAGACCAGTGAGGTACAGAGATTCTTGTACCTCTTCATCCCTTGGCGGAGCTCTCAAAGCATACGCGAACTGTCGGACCAGCAAAGACGGATTGTAGTTTATACAGCCTTTCCTTCCTATCAAAGGCACATTTGGAAACCCGCTGCAGCTGAAGATCACCTCAGAACCTAGCCTGTCTCTGTCAAACCAGTCAATATCCTTTGCAGATAAACTCATCAGACGCTCGGACCACTCAGCTGTGGCTGCAGACGAAACAAAAGGACCCCTCTTGGGTAGATGACTATCAAGCCATTTATACAGCAAGGGTACACAGCATGAGAAATTCTTACCCCTTCTGTTCTCGTTTTTGTAGTGGATAGAATGGTAGACATCTCCTATCAAGGTAGGGACTGGGTTCCCTGAAGCAAAGATATGAAATGCATCGAAGTTTACAAAATCGGGCATATTGGGAAACAGAATGATGCCATATATGCACAGAGCGAGGATGGCATTGAACGCGACCCAACATCCGTCTTTGGCGCACTGCTGAGCCTTTCCCACTAAAAACTGCAAGGAGAACCCAGGGACCTTGTTCCAACTAGTCAATACCAACTCGGAGGCATCCAGATGAAGTGAAGGAGCTAGACCAGCCAGATCGGGCTCAGCGTCCATATGAACAAAAGGCATTTGCCTCTTGATAGGCACACCTAACAAATCAGCATATTCGTCCAGCGTAGGTGCGAGAACAAAATCCCGAAAAGTGAAACATCTTAACGGAGGGTCGTAGAACTGCAGCAGAGCGTGCAACCCATTCAACTCGAACACAGAAGGTTTACGAACCAAACTAAGCAACTTGCTGTAAGATTTTCTGAACTCATCCCTCACAAAATCATCTGCTAAAGCTACCAAACCAGTCAGCTTAACCACATCAGGGGCAGGGAACTTGTAAGCCACGGTCTTCCTCAGAGAGCCCATAACGATACAATAGGAGACAAGAAATCGTGGATCGGGGAAAACGGTACCTGCAACATAGACACACGTTAATGAAATGCAAATGAGTATGCGAACTAATGCAAAATGCAATCATGCAACAGGAGATCAAGGCAACTGTGCTGTGGAGATTCTGTATCAACAAAACCATAACGATGCTCTATCAAGAACAACCACTGATAAGAAGAAAACCCTGGTGTAGGACCACAAATCTGCTCTGTCAAGAACAACCATCTGATAGGGCCGTATACATAATTCTGCTCTGTCAAGAACAAAAGTCTGATAATAAAGACCTCTGATATAGGACTAAGAAATCTGCTCTATCAAGAACAAACATCTGATAATAAAACTCCGTTCTATCAAGAACAAACACACATCTGCTGATGAGATCTTCAGACCCCCATCATAAATCTGCTCTATCAAGAACAAACAACTGATGACCAAACTCTGCTCTATCAAGAACAAACACCTGGTAATAGAACTCTGCTCTATCAAGAACAAACAACTGATGACCAAAACTCTGCTCTATCAAGAACAAACATCTGGTAATAAAACTCTGCTCTATCAAGAACAAACAACTGATGACCAAAACTCTGCTCTATCAAGAACAAACATCTGGTGATAAAACTCTGCTCTATCAAGAACAGACATCTGGTAATAAAACTCTGCTCTATCAAGAACAAAACATCTGATGACCAAAACTCTGCTCTATCAAGAACAAACATCTGGTGATAAAACTCTGCTCTATCAAGAACAGACATCTGGTAATAAAACTCTGCTCTATCAAGAACAAAACATCTGATAATGGGATCTTCAGACCCCAGTCATAAACCTGCTCTGTCAAGAACAAATACACATCTGATGATAAGATCCTCTGATCAAAACCTGCTCTATCAAGAACAAATACACATCTGATGATAAGATCCTCTGATCAAAACCTGCTCTATCAAGAACAAATACACATCTGATGATAAGATCCTCTGATCAAAACCTGCTCTATCAAGAACAAATACACATCTGATGATAAGATCCTCTGATCAAAACCTGCTCTATCAAGAACAAATACACATCTGATGATGAAAATCTCCGGTACCAACAAAACTGATTTGCTGTCAAGAAAACCAGGTAGTCTGAAGGTCAAAGTTTCCTGCAACAAACCCAACCCTGCTCACAGGTATGGACCTAAACTGACTCAAGTTCGGCATCCTATGCGTTCATCAGCGTCACAGACATTCAAGAGGGGTGATACGATACCCAGAAGGTGTGGCATCACCAGCTCATGAAGCGGCCTCACTCGGCTGAATCACAAATGATCGGTCCCCAGAGTCGACAATCCACCAAACTAGCAACCGTCTCAACCCAAAGGGTTGAAAGAGAAGCCAATCGGGAGAACCTCGTCTGAGCGTGGATTTCATGAGACACTAGTGCCTGCAAAGCAAGCACGCGCCCACTAATTTCCACAACTAATGCTATGTTCACTCAAGCCTGGGTCTGGCTTCTCACTCATCAGAATGCCCTTCCCACAACAGCACAGATAATCATATCATACTGAAAAATAAAGATGCGAGAAATAAAATGTGAGAGATAAACATAACCCAACAAGTAATCATACAAGCGCTAGGATTGACTCTCATAGGGAACCGGAGAACCAGAGATTCTGGGTTCGATCCCCAGCAGAGTCGCCAGCTGTCGCTAATCGTTCTAACCTAACAATTCTCCCTAATCATGCTTAAATTATGGTGTAGAAGAAAGTTTACTAACCTGTAAAATCTTGAACACCAGATAGGGTAATCCTTCACTTCAAGCTCTCAAATTCTTCAGAATGGATCCTTGAATGATGATAAAGCTTCTGTTTGCAAAAGATTGGGCCGAGAAAGCTTGAATCTTCAAACCCGATGGTGACTTGCAACCTTCAAAATCCAAGTGCTATCTCTTCAATTCTCCATGGTTTTGCCTCCAATTTGGTCTGCATAGCTTCAGTGTGATCAATGGAATGTATTTGGATTGAAAGAAGAAATGGAAATGGATCAGAATGTGGAATTTGATTTCAACTTGCAATGGAAGCAATTGAAATGGCTATCTCACTCTTCTCTCTAATCTCTCACCAACCTTGCATCTGAGCAAGTTCTAAATCATATATAGAGTGGTTTAGACTCATCTAGAACCATCTAGAACCATCCAATGAGAAATTGGGATTCTCATGTCATGAGTTTATGGATTCATCTCATCTCACATGCCATCTCATGCCATAGCTCTTGCAGCCCTTGTAACTGACTTGAAAATCTCCCTAGATGAGATATAGAATGCGTTAAGACACTTAGCAAGCTTGCACATTGCCTTTCCTTGTGTTTTGCATTTGTTCCTTAAGATGCAAGCAACCATTTTCCAAAGCAACCCCATGATTTAGGCCTCAAATCAAAAACGTGGCTGAACCATTGTTTCTAAAATGTTCTTTGGAGTCAAAATGACCTATCATATGCCATGGTTTGGATGTGTAACTTGGGATTTCCAATTTCCAACTTGAACTTATTTAACTTATGCCTCCATTTTAGGTCATTTTTATCACTTTTTGCTACAAGCCTTTTCAACATCTAATGACCTCCTTACTAGCCTTAAAACATCATTTTAAGCAAGTTTGATGTTGAAGATTTTTCCATTTGAAGCTTGGAAATAGGAGTTATGGCCTTATGCTTGAAATGACCTATAATCTCCAAATGACCAAAATGCCCTTGACTTGTCAAAGCCATAACTTGAGTTCTACAAATCCTATCAAGGACTTCTAGTACTCTCTAGAAATCTAAGAAGATGAGGAACAACATTCATGTTGACCAAAAGTTCATAGGAATCATCCTTCTTGGGCAAAAGTAGGATGCAAGTTGGGTGACTTTCAAGGACCCAGATTCACATACCTCAGATGACCTGTAACTTGTCAAAGTCATAACTTGAGCTCTACAAATCCTATCAAGGACTTCTAGTACTTAAATTAAAGCTAAGAGCAAGCTCTACAACATTCATGTTGGGGGTAAGATGAGATGACAATCACATCTTGAGCTAAACTGCCTTGAATATTGGGATCAAACTAGGGGATTTTACACTGTCAAGCCTTAGAAACCCTAGCTTGAAACTTCTCAAACTCTTCAATCATGATGATTTGATCTTGGAATCATCCTTATAGCCTCTCAAAGCATCAATCCATGATCCCATGGCTCTTGGATTAGGTCTCAACCCTCTTCAAATCATCAGTTGACCTAGGGTTGACTCAGTCAAACCCTAATTACACCACTCATGGTTGAGTCTTCTTATTCTTGTACAATGGCCTCTCTAGCCTTCATGATGGCTTTCAAGACATCTCATAAGCTCTCTCAAAGCTTCAAGTCCATCCTCATAGCTTCAGAATCATCTGAGGAGCTCCCACAACTCTCAAGTTATGAGGCACACAACCTTGGTTTCAACCAATCCCTCAGAGGATCTCTCACTTCTCTGACAAAGATATCAACCCTTGAACACTTGAATAACTTTCTTGGCTAGCTTCATAGTCTTTATTGGTACTCATACCTCTTGATGAACACAAGCTAGGTAAATAAATGTTGGTCAAATTTTGGGGTGCAACACTTGCAATCATACCCCTGCTGCTACATTAGTACACCAAAATTGTTTCACATTTCAACAACATACTAAAATTTGGCTCCAGCTGCTGTGAGTTTGATTTCAATGAATGATAACTTTCCTTGTCATATTTATGATGTGTGTATGTTATTATCTTGGTTTAAAACCTCACAATTTGAAAAAGACACCACCTGCTGCCACAACTGTCTTGCCAAGACTGATTTTTCCATTTTCCACCATAACATACCTTTTTTCATTTCAACAGTCCTATGTTTGTTTTGTGAGTTAAAACATATTCCTTGCCATGATAATGAGGTGTATACTTGGTTTACTTGATTTATTCTTGCCTGTTTTCATAATTCCACTTCCAATTGCAATTTCATGCTAGAATGTGCCTTGATCATGCCAAATTGTTGTTCTGTGTGTATATGCTTATATTTTGAGTTGTAACTCACTTATATTCATGAGTTTAAGGTGTGTGGACGATTGAATTGATCTATGTGTACCTGTTTTCCTATTTCACCTTCCAACTGCTCTTTTTCAAACCAACATCACCATGAACATACCAAGATTCTTGATTGCTTGCAAAATGCCTAATCTTTGAGTTGTAACTCACTTATATACTTAATTCCAATGTGTGTTGATGGTTGGTTTGCTCAATGACTGCTTGCTTTCTCATTTCACCATCAAATTGCATCTTTGAACTAATTTACCATGACCATATGCCAATATCTTTCTTGCTTGCCATGTGCATCTTTTCTGAGTTGTAACTCACTCTTATTTACATTTATGGTGTGTGTGTGTGTATTGTTTGTTAACATGAGATCATTTTCACAACTGAACCATGTTTGTGCCCTGCTGCTGCAGCTGTTTTGAAAATCACTGTCACACACCTCACTTTGCTTTGCTTGATTTGTCTAGGTCAATTCATGTAACATTGGACCTCTAATAGCATGTGAGACTTATATGTTCATGAATCAATTGTTTCTGTCTGCCTCATTTCTCTATCATAACAGCCTGGCTTCATCATGTTTGATAAATTGCATTTTGTTGGTCATATTCTTGTTGTATGCATTTCTTGACAACCTTAGGTGCTAGACTCATTTGTTATCTTATTTGAAACTTGTGTATGACTTTTTTCTGACCTCAAACTGTCCCAATTCATTTTTTATTCCAATGATGCATTATGTTGTGTTAAGTGAGCAGTGGACATATGACTTTCAATTCTATGTTGTTTGTAAACAGTTTTAAAGTATAGACACACCTTATGTGATGTTTTGAGGATGTATGTGTGATCTATTCATTTCAATTAGGCTTGTTTCTTGATTTATCTCTCATACTTGCAACATGTCTTGAATTTCCTTCCATTTCCATATGACAGTTGAAGTTTTGACCTATGTGTGAGCTGTTTGAGTGTGTGAGCTGTTTGAGTGTGTGAGCTTAATGTACATGATATTTGAGATGTGTTGGAACCCTCTTCCTGATTATAGCATGTCTGGTTTGATCATTGTTCTTGAAAATGCATTTTCATCCCATTTTTGCAACTGCCATCGTGTTTTATTTTCTATGCATCCTTTCAAAAAACCAACTGTACCATCCTATCCCTTGTTTTATTTTCTATGCATCCTTTCAAAAAACCAACTGCCTCATCTTTGTCCCATTCCAAAGGAAAGTTTCTCTGTTGACCCCCATGGTCATAGATAGCTTATTACCCTCCCTTTGACTTTGTTAAGTTATCTTAAACCCTAGCTTAGTTAAGTTAGCACATGCTAGCCGTTAGACTTTGCTTAATTCTAAAAGACCCACCTTTGCTAGGAGTGTTCTTCAACTATAACCCTAGGTTAGAGTTTGTCAACTCTATGTAAGGATCATTGTCAAGATTACTTACTCCCCCTCCTGACTTTTGTCAAAGTCAATCCCCTTGAGGGTACAACTTAAAATAGAGAGTTTTGTTAAACTCTATACAAGCATTGTTATGTTTGTTCCCCTTTAAACCTTGATCATAATCAAGTTTTCATCAAACCTCGGTAAGGAGAAATATGATTGCTCTGATTCTATCCTAGTTAGGATACATAGGCAAAAGATGTGATATCTTTGCGAGCACATAGAAACATCAACCCTAGGTCTTTACCTCAAAACCTTAACCTTGATCCCCAAACCATTGCAAGCAACTTAGCATACAAGCATACAAAAGGTTCTTGTAGAGTACTACAGATGTTTAGGATGTGAACCCCCGATCATCGAATCTCTTAGAGTTGTTGTTACATTACGCAAAAGGTTTTTCTTTCTTTAACATTTCCTTTGGATAAATCAAAGTCTGGTTGTGAATTTAATGAATTAAGATTCAAGTTAATCAATAGTTTGACATCTGATTCTCACCGCAACAGAAATGGCGACTTCAATAGGGAAGACTAGATACTTAACTTAAGGGTTTAGCCTATTTTGTATGAATACTTGCTTTTATATATATATATATATATATATATATATATATATATATATATATATATATATATATATATATATATATATATATATATATATATATATATATATATATATATATATATATATATATATATATATATATTTGTATTGTATGTTATGGACATTGGGCATCATGAGTGGTGAGATAAGTCCTAACCCAGACTTGAGTGTACATGAGATAGGATGTGTTATGATCAATAGTTGATTGCTGGGAGTAGTCCTAACAAGTTTGACATTTGATGTAATCACACTCAGTTGAGACCTCCTTGAGATAATTGATGATGTATGAGTGGTCATGCATTTCATTAATTGTTTCAACCTGAGAGTTCGTGAAACTGAGGATCTTTAGTTACCCACTTACCCCACTTGGCCTTTTTAGGACGTAGTGCGGAAACTATAAGGGAGTAGTCCCAAAATGGTTGTTACGCGATGCTACACTCAGACGAGTCTATCCCGAGAATATTTTTGACCCACGTGAGTAGTCATGTTGGTCGATAATATCCGAGGGATTAACCTATGACTCTGGGCACTCTTGTTAGAACCCGACCTGCAGGTACAATAACAACCTATAGTACAAGTCCAGAGGGATGGGTAGACCTTTTGACTTCATGCTTTAACCCTGAACCTAGGGAAGCCTTGTGTATGCATGTGCATTGTATTTGTGAATACTTGTATGTGTGTGCATCATCATAATCATCATGGATTTTGGGAAAAGAAACGCCAAGAAATATAACTTCAAGAAATGTGATACATCGAAGTTAAGAAATCTAGGTGTTGTGGTGAGAATTGTGATACCAAGCTATTGATTAACTTGAATCTTTAATTCTTGAATTCACAATCGGACTTTAATTTATCCAAAGGAAAGGTCTAAAGAAAGAAAGAACCTTTTGCGCGATGTAACAACAATGCTAAGAGATTCGGGGATCGGGGGTTGGTTATGCCTAGGGTAGGTATTTCGCATCCTAAACATTTGTAGTACTCTACAGGAACCTTTTATTTGTTTGTATGCTAAACGTTTGCTATGGATTGGGATTGGGTAAAAGGTGTAGGTAAAAACCTAAAGATAGTTTCTATATTTGCTCGCAAAGACATCGCGTCCTCTGCCTACGTATCCTTACTAGGATAGAATCAGAGCAATCATAGTTCACCTCACAACGGATGAAGAACACTTGATTATTATCAAGGTTCCAAGGAGAACAAACATATCCATGCTTGTGTAGAGTTTAAGAAAACTCTCTAGATCTAAGTTGAACACTCAAGAAAGGGGAGTAAGTAATCATTTCCATGATTCTTACATAGAGTTAACAAACTCTATCTTAAGTTCTAATTGAGGGAACACTCCTAACATAGGGTAAGTTTCTTAGACTTAAGCAAAGTCTAAAGGATAGGTTCTAACTTAACTAAGTGTACAGATGACTTTGCAAAGTCAAGGGAGGGCAATGAGCTATCTATGACCCAAAGGTCAATAGAGAGACTTTCCTTTGGAAGGATAGAAGGGGAGGCAACTTGGATGAGAACTAAAGAGTTCCATCACTTGGGGGAAAATAAACTTAACAAAGCAACAATCATTCAAACATGATGAACACAAGGGATATGGTTACAACCAAGAATAAACAAACATATTACAATAAGCAAGGATTTCAATTAGGAGGAATGGTTACAACCAAAGCATGATAATAAGGATATCACAATATCAATGATTTCTAACAAGATAGATGGTCACAACCAAAGCATGCAAGCATATTACAATATCAAGCAAGGATGAGTTCTTAAAAGACTAAATGAAAGGTAAATACCAAAGCATATCTTGACAAAGATGAAGGTAACGACCAAAGCATATCTTGACAAAGATGAAGGTAACGACCAAACAAATAAGTTATAACTTCATGGGGATGGAAATCAAATGAATCAAACATGATGCTCACTAGCAAAAGTAATTACATTTACATACACAAAAGGGTTTGACAAACAAAAGCTCACATCAAGCACCACAACAAACTTAAGAAAAATGAATCAAAAGTTTTGAATGATTAGGAGGGTAAAAACCCTAAAAGAAGCATGACCATTTTTTAATGCAAAGTGTTTTCAAAAATGAAAATTCATAGGATTTTAAAATACCACGTGAAAATATGCAAAAGTACAAAACCAATGCAAAAATAATCAATGAAAAATAATAAATATTGATGAAGTTATGACATTTGGAAATTTAATGACAATTAAATAAAAAAACCAAAAGATTTAGTAATTAAAAAGAGGGAGGGCACTTGGTGGGTGTTGAACCCACTGCCTGATGATCAATAGCCCAAAACCTGGCCAACTCAACTAGAGGCGCGCGCATGTTAAGGGAAGGAAGCAAAGAGTAAAATATGAAAAACAAGGCAAATATGAAAAAAAGGCAAAAGGGTTGATCTCCACGCGGATCGAACCCAGGTTTGGTAGCATGGCAAGGCGTGTGAAAGTAAAGGCATAACCACTGGGGTGGCGATACATCCAAGTATTATGCCACCCCAAATAAAACATGTACCTAAAAAGGCTAGCATTTCTGGGCCAAGGCAAGCAAACAAGGCAATTTGTCATGAAAAACGATTACATCATATATCATTCAAAACTCAACCAAATTTAGTAAAATTTAGGTCTAACTCATGTGAAATTTAACAAGGAATACAATGGCAATCTTAGTTGTTTCAGATAGTGCAAACAAATTAAAATTTGAATGCAACTACAATGTGAAGCTAGGCAATGCAATATGATAGCTACGGCTCATGACAGTAATGATTAAGACTAGGTAAAGGTATGCACAAGTTTCAAATATGCAAACCATGGTATCTAGATGCAAGGATCAATCAAACATAGCTCCAAACAAAATTTGGTATGCAAGTTGCAAGAATGGAATAACAATGTTTGAAATGTTGTTTTGGCAAATAAAATCAATTCATGAGTGTCGCTACTGCGAAAAAAAGAGGTCGGCAATGACTAACAGAGTCGCCACCTATCGTTATTTATCCCAGATAAGGGAAAGAAAATGATCGGAAAAACCTGACGAAAATGGGAAAAGACGAGGTCATCGCAACCAAGTCTTAGGTTTGGGAGTCGGTTATGCAAGGGGAAGGTATGAGCACCCCTCACGTCCGTCGTAATCGACGGGATCCACGCATGTGTTGTCTAGCTAAAAAAAGGTGTGTAAACTATCTATGCTAAAGGCTTATGGACAAAAGAGAAAGGAAAAGAACTGACTCGGCAGAGCATCGTCGCTCTGTGCCTACGTACTCCCTCGTGCAATGGGAAAGTCAGAGTCAACGTAGTTCGCCTAACTACGGCTAAAGAAGGGGGGAAGGTTGCTCGCCAAGACATAGCGTCTTGTGCCTATGTAGTTTCGTCTGGTACGAAAGATCAGAGCAAACATAGTTCAGGCTTACGAGAACATAGGTTGTTCAAAAGTTTTACTCGAGTAGGGTTAACAGACAGTTCTAGCAGTTGGTGTATGCAGCTCGACCTTTGGAGACTTAGGCGTTACCGTTTGCGATAGGACTGAAAGTTAATAACACTCTTGTTTATGAAAAGAGTTTTCCTGATTAAGACCCCGAGGGGTGAAAAAGAGTTTGAATTGTTTTTGTGTTTTTTAAAGAAGAAGTGTTTTAAATTTGGTTTGCGACACATGCTACACTAGAGACTATGATCTAGGAGCGAACGCTTCGTATATCGTCCGAAGGACATATACTAACATTCTAGATAATTGAGAGGCAACCACCCAATCATCATTTCCCAAATGGCTTAAGGCTCGTAGCGTGCAACAATGGTCAAACTTTATTAAGTGGATTGAAGTTGTTTGAAGATGAGAAGAGAAAGAGAACGAACTAAAGGGGACTAGTCCAAGCCCTAAAAGTTGTCATGCAATGTGCACCTAAAGTTGAGTTTGAAAGGGGACTACCTAATGTTATCATGCATAGTTAGAACCCTAATGTCTATCATAACCTCTCTTGTTAGAAACTCTAAGGGAAGGAAGACAAAAGAAGAAAGAAACAATAATAAGAAACAATGCAAATGTAAGATGCAAACATAAATGCAACAAGGAAGACAAAGATGCAATGCAAGTGAGGGAGGAAATATGCGTGGGGATGGAACCTCCACAAGCTCATCTCAACCTCAAGCCATGGTATGAATAAGTACAAGAGAAATGGAGAAGAAGATGCATAGAAAACAAGTAACAAAAACAATGAGAAAATGTCCTCATGGATTCATTACTCTAGGCAAGCTTCAGGTTCCTCCTCAGGAGGAACCAAGCAACCTTAAGTAGTATTCCAATGTCATTGGACAGAATGGAGATGAGAAGAAGAGATTTCAAAAGACAAAGCACAACCTCATAAACAAATGCCAACAATAACACCAAAAAAATGCATGCAAACATCACTTATGTAAGCACAATATGCAAACATGAAAGTATGATAAGAAATGAACAACTTATACATATGATAAAAACCCAAGAATTAGCATACAAGACCTATAACAAGTCCCTAACATGAAACAATCAAAATTAGGTTCATCAGTAATGCACAACTAAGATTTTGGAAGCAAAACAAAACAAATGCAACAACAAAGATGCACAAACATGATGCAACTTGCAAAATATATGAAAAATAAGAAAATGCATAAAAAAAATCCAAATAAAATCTCAGAGTACCCCCAAGGTATAAGGAACCAGGGGTCAAAAGGAGAGATTGAAAAACAAAAGGGAAGTGTCTCAACAGAACGCAAACATCAAGAGTGTTCCAAAACAGGACAGAAATGGAGAGGGAACAAAAACAAATCAAACCACATGGAAACAACACTTAAAAAAATATGTAAAAAATATCCAAGGGTCAATTAAAATGTCAACACAATGCTCAAAAAAATCAAGCAAAAATAAGAAGTTTAAACATGGAAATAAAATCAAGAAAGAACAAAACCACAATTTAAATCAAATAAAACAGCCCCAATATTTAATTCATTTTTAAATAGAAAATAAAACCAAAAAATAAAATAAAAATGTCCAGAAAATACTAGACATCTTAAATTTTACGAAAAATATTTTTGTGTATTTTTATGAGTATTGGAATTATTTTAAATGATATAAAATGAAACAACATTAAAACAGAAATCAAAAGAAAATAAGGTGGTGTAAACAGCAACAAAATGCAGTGCAAATGCAAGACTGGGCCTCCCAGGAGGTGTAAATAGCAAGGCGCATACAAGCCCACGTGAAAATAAAATAGTAAAACACATAAACGAAAAAAGGAAAAAAAATGCACGCGATGGGATTCGAACAGAGGTGTGTTCAGTCTCCCTCTACTAAACAAAACGGCGATGTTTCGCCCCCTGCATGCGTGGCGCGATCGCGCCCCTTTGATGAGAAGACTAATTCTCTCTCTTAACTCAATCGGACGGCCGTGTGCTGTCTTCTCCACTCAACATTTTCCCCGCCGGAAAAAGTTCCGGTCTCCTTCCCCACAAACTCCGGCCACCATGTAGCAACAACAACACACAGAGAACGCAAAACTCAACCGTTTTTAGAGTTTTTTATGTCAAAACTCATCTACTTCTCGCGTACATTCCAAATCCAACCTCAAAAAACATTAATAACGCAACATGAAGGAAAACCGAAGCACACAAGATTTGACACCAAAAACTCAAGTTCAACAAAACTTAAAATAAATTGTTCCAACATCATCTAGAGCTCATGTAGGTTGTAGATCAAGCAAGAAACAAGTAAAATCGTGCAAGAACAGTTCATACCAACTCAAAAAAATTTTGAGCATCAACCAAACATTAATACACATTAATGAGTAAAACAAGCAATCTTGGCAGATTCAAACATAAGTTGCACTTATATTGAAAACACATTGTAACAACTAATGCATTTTAATCATGTTCATGACAGTTTTAAAAGGGATAGTAACTACCAACCTCTTGTAGACTTCCAAGCAAGCTAATATAGAAGAGAAAACCTTGAAGCCTCCAAATAAAATCCAATCCAATGCTTTGGTGAAAATGCAGTCTTTCTTGCACTTGAAGTAAACAAGTGGATCTTGGACCAGAACTTGAAATAAGTGATTATGATGGTATTTTAGGTTATGGACAGTTGGTACATCATAAACCTAAGGTGTTTGGAGGTTTACAATGATCAAAACAGGCCTGAGCAGTGATTTGGCAGATTTTGTATGTGAAGTCAAACTTTGCTTGGTTGAAAGTTGACTTTTGGGAAAATGAGGTTTTTGGCTGGTTTAAAAGCTTGAACACCTCCCACGCATCACTTGTGGATTGTGTGGATGGTTTGTGATGATTTTTAGTGAGTAAAAATGGTTTTGGAAGGCTTTGTGTTCAAGGCAGATTTTGAGGTTTTTTGGGATGGTTTTTCTTCACTTGTAAGAAAATGCAAGGTATTATGAGAGAAATGGTTTTCTCTTGGGTTTTAGAGTTCTCTGGTGTGAGAAGTAACATAGAGGGAGCCTCTATTTATAGGAAAAATGAAGGGTGAGGACAAATTTGTATTTTGGCTTTTGGAGGGAGATTTTAGAAGAAATCTATCCAGGATTGTATGGCAGCTAAGTACATCATTCCCTTGGCTCAATGCAGGAAAAACTTAAGTGAAATGAGGGACATGAAGTGATTGAAGAGAGCAATAGAGGGTAGGGAAGCAGCTGCTGCAGATTTTATGGAAAGTTTCTCTTTCCTCTTTGATTTCTTTGAATATAATATTGCAACCTTCCTTGCAACTTGCCATACCTTTCAAATCCTTAACTTCTTCTGCATTTCCATTCATCATACTCTCTAAATATCAGATACAAACATGATCCAAGGGATGAGAATAGCTCAAGTGATCAAAAGGTGAGTTTGTGAAAAAGTGAAAATGTTGGACTTAAGTGTTGAAACCTCAACTTGTTGGATCCATAACTCTCAACTCATAAGGGCTATGGAGGAGTTCTAGTACATTTTGGAAAGCCCTCATGAAGATCTACAACTTTCATGCTTTCATGATCTTCAGATTCCCAATGGAACTAGGTCAAAAAAACCACTCAAAGTTGCTAAAAAACATGCCTAAAAAGGCCAATAACTTAGAATTTTTCCAAGTTATTTTTCCCTCTTGTAATGACTTTGGCCATAACTCCAAATCTATGCATTTTCTGCTCATGGACCACTTTGGGACTTTTGTAGGACTTGTCAAGAGCTTTCCAATGAGCTTTGAACCAACTTAATTGGATGTGTGGTTAGGGAGTTATGGTCTTGCCCCTTTCAAAACCCTAATTTCCCGATTTTTCGATTACTCCTCAATCCTTGATCCAATGGTCATGAAACTTCATGGATAGGTGTAATATGTTACTAGGAACATTTTTGCTTCATACTTTGAGGTCAAATTCCTTATGATTAAAGAGTTGACTTTTCGGTCAACCGAACGATCGACCGATGACTACCGAGTTGACTGTTGATATTCCGGGTCTTTTGAGGCCTTGAAACTTATTGAGTAGACTTCATTAAGCCATATGAACTTCATGGACCATGATCCTACCATTGGAACACCTTTTAAATCAAAAGTCAAACTACAGCTGGCTTTTCCTGATCGAAAACCCTAATCGGGTATCCTGAACTGCACTGTTCTTGATCCTTGGGTGACAACCTCAAATTGGATTCATACTTGATACAATGGAGTATATTTGATGATGTGGAGACTTATTTCATGGGCAATCAATTCAATATATTGACTGATTAAACCGTCGAAACCTCAATTCTCGGCCGTACGGAACCCTAATTTACCTGTATCTTAACAAAGACAAACTTGAAATAGGTTAACGTTAGATAATCAAATGCATATGATCCTAAAATGATGATGAAGATCTAAGGGGTTAAAATTTGGGGTGCAACACTAGGGACAATGGTATTTGAATAATTTGGGAAGACATATGGAAAGCTTCTGAGCATTGTGAAGACTAGGATAAAAGAAGGGGTTCTCAACACCTTGGTTCAATTCTATGATCCATTGTATCACTGTTTTAGTTTCCGGGATTATCAATTGATGCCAACTTAATAAGAGTATTCTTACTTCGTCAGAGTTCCCATGAAAAATAAGAAGCTCTTCAGTGGTCTGGAAAAGCCACCTTCGTCGAAGGAAATTGCTGAAGCACTTCATATAGAAGTATCTGAGGTCAAAGCCAACCATACTTTGAAGAACAGAGTCAAGGATTTTCACTATGCTTACTTGTTGAAGAAAGCTACTAACCTTGCCGAGGAAGGAAGTATGGATGCATTCAAAGCAGTTCTGACTCTCCTAATCTATGGTTTGGTATTGTTCCTAAAGGTAGAAGAATTCGTCAATTCAACTGCCATCGAAATATTCTTGAATGGTAACCTAGTGCCCACTTTGTTAGGCGACACCTATCATTCCATTCATCGCAAAACTCTTCAAGGTAGAGGAACTATTAATTGTTGTTCTCCTTTGCTATATAGATGGTTTGTCAATCATCTACCAAGGACATATGTCTTCAGAGAAAATCCTAATGGTTGGAGGTGGTCTTAGTGAATCATGTATCTCACTCAAGCAGACATTCATTGGTATGATCAGGCCTACGACCGAGGAGCATGCATTGACAATTGTGGTTCTTTCCTAAATGTACCACTCTTAGGAGTACAAGGAGGAATCAACTATAATCTTGTTTTGGCTAGACGCCGGTTTGGGTTCTCAATGAAGGATAAGCCCAACAGCATCTTATTGTCCGATTTCTTCTACCTCAATGCCGAAGCAGGGGAAAGCTTAAGAAACAGTACAGTCAACGCTTGGAAGAATATCTGAAGAAAAACCAAGGCTGACTTGGGAAAAAGGAACTGTGTGGCTTTTGAGCCATTCACTCGGTGGGTCCAATCTAGAGCTCATGATCTCAAGATGCCTTACCTCCCTGAGAAGAACACGCAGATCATTACCGTGTCATCTTCAGCCATTCCCATTGAAAATATGAAGGAGTATCAAGAGGTTCTTGAAAGAACAAAGCTTGAGAGAGATACATGGGAAGACAAGTACCATGCTTTGCATATTGAGATGACAGAACTGCAGAGAGAAGTGCAAGACAAAGGTGAGTTGATTGGGCGGCTCAAAAGACACCTAACTGATGGGGAGGTAACAAAAGAGAATTTATTTTTCTCTAGTGTCAAGCCTACACATAGCACTCATGAGTATTCAAGCATCCCACCGACTTCTGGCGCATGGAAGGGAATAGTGGACAAATTGGTGATGGAGAATACTGTGTTGAAAAGACTGAAGAGGACGCACAAATAGAAGTCTTATCAGAACTCCTAACCATAGGACCTAAGTCTTCTTCTCTGATATAGCCTCACATTTCTTGGGTTATATTTCAAAAGTTGCGACTTTTCCCAACATGAATGAAATGAGGTTTTTGTTATGATTATCTTCTGAGTTTTGTGAAACCAGTTGCATCCTTGCATTGCATTTTGCATTTTTACTAACCATTCAAGCAATTAAATCTTGTTTTTTTTTGTTTGCAGACATAGTAATGAGTCAAGGAAACATGATTATATTCCCCAAGACTAAGGTTGGCTAACCTATGGATTTTAAGGAACCTGGTGAGGAATCATGCCACTTTCATAGCAAAATACGGAGATTTGCTATCTTTACTTTACACACAAGTAAGCGAGGAAATGTTGCAAGCGCTCGTACAGTTCTACGACCCCATTTACCACTGCTTTACATTTCCAGACTTCTAACTACTGCCAACTCTAGAAGAATATTCCAAGCATCTAAAAATCCTGATGACTTTCACAACTAATTTTGGAATGGAGAGAAGACCAAGAAGAATAGACATTGTTAAAGCTCTTCACTTAGAGCCTACTAATCTTCTGACCCAGTTGAGTGATAGAGATGGAATCACCGGAATGGAAGCCAGACCATTCATGGAGAAAGATGAATTCTATTACAATCGTAGGGAGTTGGGAATCTTCGAAGCCATATTAGCCTTCTTGATTTATGGTTTGTATAGTTTCCTAGCAGCCCTGGTTTCATCAATCTAGAAGCTGTCAATCTGTTTATCGCCAGGAATCCAGTTCCCACCCTGTTGGCTGACACTTACTATGCCATCCATTAGTGAAAAACGTATGATCTGGGACAGTTTTCTTGCTGCACAGCTCTCCTGAGCAAATGTTTTATTTCACATTTGCCTAGGACGTTCCCGTTGTGGAACCTGCAAAACAGTGACGCATGGATTGAAAAATTATCCTCACTCTCTCACTACGACTTCAGTTGGCACGACCCAACTCTCGGCGGAATACAAATGATACATAGCTATGGGGAGTTCCCCAATATACCTTTGATCGACACTCGAGGGTATATCAGCTATAGCCCCATCCTAGCTCGCCGTCATCTAGGATACCCCACCAAGCAAGAACCAGATCCAGAGTTGCTAAAAGATTTCTTTTGTGAAAGAAATGACAACCCGAACTTTGAAGCGCGAGTCATTTTCACCTGCTGTAGTCCCAATCTTCAAGGGATGACAACTGTGGAGAATCCTATTTGTTTAATTTCAAATGCATATTTACTTTGGTAAAAGGAAATAGCATTAAGGATGTTCTATACTCAGTCGTATGACATCTCTCTAGAGCCGGATGAACTCTTGACTAGAAAGGAGTTGAGGTTCGCTCTAGCCAAAGCTAGAAGAGAAAATGAAAAGCTTTGGGATCTACTCTATCAGAGTCAGAGCAGAGCCATGTTATAGGAGGAAGAAGGGTTGTCTTGTTAGAAGATCCTTAGCTTTAATTTCCTTGTGTTATATCCCAAGCTTATGGGAATGTAATCATTCCTTTCGAAAAAAGAAGAGTTTCATTTGTTAATGAAAACTCAATGTTGTAAAACTTTTTGCTATCAATGAAATTTGTTTAAGCTTTCATTGGACAATGATAAGCAACACGTCGTTACGTGTTAATATAATTGTTCGTAAACAAAACTTGTTTATTCCTTAAATGTGTGGTTTGCATTTGCATTTGCATCCTGCATATCATTTTTCATTTCATTGGTCCTCCGACTTATTTTGTGTTCTGTGCTATCAGAATCACACTGAGCTCCCACTGGTATAACACGAGAGCTCACACTCAAAGAAGAATGGCAGAACAAGACCAAAGGTTTGATCAGATTGACAACGACGTTGAAGGACTGCGCAACGACGTCAGCCAGATAATGGAAGTTCTTCAGGTAATCAGAGCGAAGGTGGACACACAAGCCACTGTAGTGTTTGAAATTAATGCAAACGACAGCAGTTCCTTTGCCACCAGTAAATTCAATGATGGATCCTCCCTTCGGCATCATCAGGGATTTCATACCTCCACTCAGCAACCCCCAACCGTTCAACCATCAGCCATATTCGAACCCATAGAGTGTTCCCCTGATGAAAGGCTTTCAGAATCCGATATACACTCAAGCTGGAACTCAAGCCCAGACTCGACCAATCTTCAACCAGCACCAGCCAATATTTGACATACCCGATGGGTCCGAAGTTGAAGACGAAAAACATGAAAAGTTGTGGGTCGAGATGGATATAATGTCCAGGAGGATGAGGGCCATAGAGGGGAATAATGTCTTCGGTTCTGACGCAAAAGACATGTGCCTAGTTTCAGGCTTGGTATTTCCACCGAAATTCGTAATGCCTGTATTTGAGAAATACGAAGGGGCTGTCTGCCGGAAAGTCCATCTAATAATGTATTGTCGCCGCACGGCTCCGCACATCGAAAATGATAAACTGTTGATTCACAGCTTCTAGGATAGTCTGAAAGGCGCCTCCGCTAAGTGGTATTTAAGCCTAGACCAATCCAAGATCCACTGTTTTCAAGACTTGTCTGATGCGTTTATTCAACAATACAAATATAATATGTACCTAGCGCCAGAACGACGTAAACTTCTAAGAATGACCCAGAAGAGCTCCGAAACCTTCAAGGAATACGCCCAAAAATGGCGAGGGACCGCCGCCCATATGGAACCTCCTGTAACAGAAAAGGAGCTTGCTGACTGGTTTGTGGACACTGTCAAACCAGAGTTTTACGAGAGAATGATCAACAGCATCACAACAAATTTCTCCGATATCGTGGTTGTCGGTGTAAAAGTAGAAACCAGATTGAAAAGCGGCAAGGTGACAAGTGCATTTAGCACTAGCACAGCAAAGAAGCCGCCGGGTCATCTCCAAAATAAAAAGGAAAGGGAAACGAACGCCATAATGTATGACGAACGAACTCAAAACAGAAGAAGCAATCCGTAGAATCAATAGTTGTCTCGTCTACGGCCTCAATAAAATTATCATCAACAATAGTACGTGGTTGTCGTCACATCGGTTATTCAACCACGAACAAATCCACAAAATCCTCAGCAGCAGACGCCCAATGCCTATCGATCGAACCACAATCAGCAGGTACGCTCACAATAAGGAGCACCGGCTCCGAGGGCCGCTTTCTAAAACAAAAGGCCAAAAATTCGACCTATCCCTATGAGCTATACGGATTTGTACCCTCAGCTGGTGCAACAAGGGCTAATTTAAACCAAGAAGTTGGGTCCTCCCCCGACTCCACTACCATACTACTACAATCCGAAAGCACACTACGCATTTCACGAGAATGTCGCCAGGCATGATCTCGAGAGCTGCAAAGCGCTTCAAAATATTCTATAGGAGCTAATTGAAAAGAGAATCCTCTCCTTTGAGGATAATCAGCCAAATATGGAGAACCGCCCCTACCAAATCACGGTGGCGTTCACGCTGTGGAAGAAGACTGTGACATAAAGGTAATTGCTGAGGTATCTGAAATTAAGACTCCATTGGTTGAGTTATACAAAAAGCTAGTGAAAGCGGGTCTAATTAAGAGTCCCCACGAAGGTTGCAATGATTGTCCTTATAAGCCGTAGGGTTGTAACCTTGTGCAGAGAGATATCCAGTCAATGATTGATGAAGGTATACTACAAATATATGGAAAGAAAAAGAAAGAGGATGTCTCAGTAATTGAGCCGATCTTCAACCTACCAAGGAAATCTGAGAAAAGACCAGTGTTCAATACTGGGAATAAAAAGTCTGCTCCTTCCGCTACGGTCAGACCTATTTTTCACAATGGTCCCACACCAACTACAGACCAACATAAACCTAGGTACGATCCAAGGAGGGGACTAGGTCCTCATCCAAGAGTTATAACTTGGAAATGCGACTACTCATGGTACGACATGAATGCGGGAAGAAAACATGAAGATGTAACGAACATTTTCGGAGGAAGCAAGATGGCCCGCAGTGGTCGTGTGTATCAACCTAAGGCAAAATTCACCGTTCCTCAGGCTACGGCCACTATTCCCAAAACAACTACCACCGTTCCTAAGGAAGTTGTTCCAAAGGGAATCACCTCCAAAGAACTTATCATTGAAAAAACCAAAGGGAAAGAAGTTCCAAAAGAGGAGGAGGACGAGTTTTTTAGAATCATTCACCGGAGTAGTTATCGGGTAGTGGACCAACTTCACCAAACACCATGCAAAATCAATATCATGTCATTACTATTAAACTCTCTTGTCCATCAATAAGCCCTATTGGAAATATTATCACGAGCCCATGTCACGAAGGACATCACCGTGGGGTAGTTCGATTCTGTGGTTGCCAACGTTACAACCCGCAACACATTGAGTTTTAACAACTCTGATTTAACTACCGAAGGTCGCAAGCACAACTATGCCTTGCATGTGTCTATTAAATGTGAAGAAGATACTCTTTCTAGGGTACTTGTTGATAACGAATCGGCTCTTAATGTGATGCCTAAAAGAATGTTGGCCAAACTGGCTTACAAAGGAGTAGAGATGAAAGCTACGTTATTGATTGTAAAAGCTTCCGATGGCTCAAGAAGGACGATGATCGGAGAAGTTGACTTACCCATCATGGTAGGCCCCCAAGCTTTTGAAGTCACTTTCCAAGTGATGGATATAAATCCAACTTACAGTTGTCTGTTAGGAAGACCATGGATACACGCGGTAGGCGCTGTCAAAAGATGAAATTCATTATTGAGGATCAATTGATCATGGTGCACGGTGAGGAGGACCTAATGGTAAGCAATGTCTCCTCTTTTCGATACATTGAAGCTGACGAAGATGCGTTTGAAATAGCCTTCCAAGCATTGGAAATCGCACATGCTGTGATGGTGAAATACGCTGTCATTACACATGATTCGTCCTTTGCCTCCACCCAGAGTATCAAGAACGCTATGAAAGAAGGACTTCCGCAAGGATGGGGAGAAGTGATCAAAGTCAATGCTCGAGCAAAGAATGACTGACAAGGGTTAGGTTACGAACCAACTCTAAAAAAAGAGCTAGAAGTCAACGGCAAGCGCCTCAAGACTCTGGAAGAAATATTTGTAAGCAGCGGCATTCAAGTAAATGCTATTGAAGAAAACAATGAAGAAAGTTGCATCGACGACTTGGTATTCCAGGACAAAGCCGTTCTGCGTAATTGGGAGGCTGTCGAAATCCCTATCATGTTGGCTCTTGCCGAGTAATTTGCTTGTTTTGCTTGTTAGCATTTTCTATGTTTAAAATCCCTGGTTGTGACCAAGGGCAATGGATCATTTTGTACGGACCACACTTTCAAAAATCAATTAATGAATAAGTGTTTTTTAAACTCCATTTTTGTTGTTCATTGCATTTTTATTGTTTTCGCGTTTTTGTAAAAAAGGAAAATGGCAATCTTTTCAACAAAAAAAATCATCTGCACCCCTTTGTGTGTGTGTTTTCTCATTTAGACATGTTTAACACACGCAGAGAACCTCCATCACCTCCTAAATCCGATAGTCATCCAGTCCCATCTAACTTCAATTTGGTGGTGTTCCAAGTTGAAGAAGACAGTGATGAAGATTCCGAAGTTCCAAAAGAACTAACCAAAATGACTGAGTATGAAGATGCATATCTTCATCCATATAAAGAGCAGATTGATGTCGTCAACTTGGGGTTAACATAGGTAAAGAAAGAGGTCAAGATTGGGGCATCATTGGGGGTAGACATTAAAGGCCGTTTAATAACGCTTCTCAGAGATTACGCGGATGTGTTTGCTTGGTCTTACCAAGACATGCCATGGATGGATACTGATATCGTAATGCACAAGCTTACTCTTAAAACCGAGTGTCCTTTGGTCAAACAAAAACTTCGAAGGTCCCGATCTGACATGGCTCTGAAAATCAGGGAAGAGGTTAAGAAACAAATCAACGCGGATTTCTTGGGAGTCTCTAAATATCCTAAATGGGTGGATAACATTGTACCAGTGCCTAAAAAGGATGGCAAGGTTAGAATGTGCGTAGACTACATGGATCTCAATAAAGCCAGTCCAAAAGACGACTTCCCCCTACCGCATATTGACACTTTGGAGGATAACACGGCCAGCTTTGCAATGTTCTCGTTCATGGATAGTTTCTCCAGTTATAACCAGATAAAAATAGATCCAGCTGACATGGAAAAGACGAAATTCATCACCCCTTGAGGCACCTATTGTTATAAGGTTATGCCTTTCGGTCTGAAGAATGCTGGAGCTACATACCAACGGGCCATGGTGGCATTATTTCATGATATGATGCACCAAGAGATTGAAGTCTACATCGATGACATGATAGCTAAATCTCAAGGTGAGGAAGATCACCTTAAGCATTTGTTAAAATTATTCAAGAGGCTTAGAAAGCATCAGTTGAGACTGAACCCCGCCAAGTGTACTTTTGGCGTAAGATCTGGCAAGTTACTCGGCTTCATCATTAGTCAACGTGGAATTGAAGTGGACCCCGACAAAGTACGGGCCATTCAGGAGATGCATGCGCCACAAACCGAGAAGCAAGTTAGAGGTTTCCTTGGAATATTGAATTACATCTCCAGATTTATCTCCAACCTAACTCCTACCTACACGCCAATCTTTAAGTTGTTACGAAAAGATCAGGCGGTTGTATGGAACGAGAATTGTCAGGTAGCATTCAAAAAGATCAAGGAATATCTCCAGGAGCCTCCTATATTGATCCCTTATGTACCCGGAAAACTGCTCTTCATGTACATGATTGTACTCGAAGAGTCAATGGGCTGCGTTTTGGGTCAAACAGATGAGTCAGGGAAGAAAGAGCATGCAAAAATTTCACCGATTATGAGAGTCGTTACTCTCCATTGGAAAAAGCTTGTTGCACGCTAGCATGGGCAGCCAAACGTCTGAGGCAGTACATGATTTGCCACACTACTCTATGGATATCCAAGATGGACCCAATAAAGTATATCTTTGAAAAGCCTGCTCAGACAGGAAGGCTCACTCGTGGGCACATGCTCTTGTCAGAGTATGATATCCAATATGTCGCTGAAAAGTCAATAAAAGGGAGTGCTTTATCAGACTACCTTGCTGAGCAACCTGTTAAGGATTACCAAGCGCTCAAGTTTGACTTTCTTAATGAAGATGTCATGTTTCTTTACCAAGCTAAAGAAGAACTTGGTCTAGAGGAGGGTCTCGAACGCGGTTCCCGGTGGAAGATAATGTTTGACGGGGCATCTAACAAGAAAGGCCATGGAGTTGGTGTTGTTTTGGAAAATCCAACCGGAGGATATACGTTGTTACCGCAAGACTATGTTTCTTATGTACAAACAATGTAGCTGAATGCGAAGCCTGTATCCTGTATCCTAGAGGTGATCGGCGACTCCGCTTTAGTAATTTACTAACTCAAAGGTGAATGGGAAACTCGAGATGAGAAGCTGATTCCCTACAAAGACTACATTTTGGAGATGATCGAGTATTTTGACAAGATCACCTTCAAACATGTCCCTAGGGTTGAGAATCATATTGTAGATGCTTTGGTCATGCTAGCATCGATGTGGAAGGTCTAGTTTGTCAACGAGGCTTCTTTGATTTGCATCGAAAGAAAGACCACGCCAGCATATGTCATGATGACAGAGGAAGAATCCGACGGAAAACCTTGGTTTTATGATATCAAGAACTTCCTTTAGAATCAAGAGTGTCCAGCTAATGCCTCTAAAACTGACAAGAGGGTTATACGAAGACTTTCATCCAAATTCCTCATCAGCAACGACGTGTTATACAAAAGAAACCATGATATGGTCCTGCTCCGATGTGTTGACAAGAGAGAGGCAGACCTGTTAATGACGGATGTTCACGAAGGCACCTTCGACACTCATGATTAAACATCACAACTTCTTTCCTTACCGGCCCAAGATGAAGGATGTTGTTGAAGCTGTAAACAAAAACATCAAGAAGATTGTGCAGAAAATGGTAGTAACCTACAAGGGCTGGCACGCAATGCTGACTTTCGCGTTAAACGGATACAGAACCTCCGTTCACACTTTAACAAGGGCAACCCATTTCTCGTTGGTCTATGAGATGGATGCAGTAATACCCATTGAAGTCAAGATACCTTCGTTAAGGGTCTTGATGGAAGCCAAGCTCGAAGAAGCAGAGTGGGTGAAGGAAAGGTTCGATACATTGAATCTCATCAATAAGAAGAGGATGACGGCGATGTGCCACAACCAGCTGTACCAAAAGAGAATAAAGAGGGCCTTTGATAAAAGGGTCCAGGTCAAAGAATACAAAGAAGATGAGGTGGTACTCTGGAAGATTCTGCCGGTACATCGAGACGCGTGCGGAAAATGGATGTCGAACTACGACGGTCCATTAGTTGTGAAGACGATCTTATCTGGAGGCTCATTGATCCTTACAACAATGGGTGGTGAACATCTTCCTCATCTAGTAAACTTTGATGTAGTAAGAAAGTATTATGCCTAAAAAGAGCTCGGTGAATCGAAAACTTGGAAAGGCAATTCAGGAAAAAATGAGCACCCTGGTGGATCACAACCTATGAAGGAGATCCAGGCAAAAATTAGGGATAAAACAAAAAAAAGAGCTCGCTGATTCAAAAACTTGGAAAGGAGATTCAGGAAAAAATGAGCGTCCCGGTGAACCAAAAACCTGAAAAGGGTGACTCAGGCTAAAATTAGGGGCAGAGGCATTTCACTGCATCAGGAGTTGTTACGACCGTAAAAGATTGTCAAGAAGGCTCACTTTCCGCTACTCTCGTTAGAAGCATCACTTCAGGGCCGACTTTTAGTTAGATAGGACCGAATGATTATTGGATTTTTGTAACCTTTTCCTATATTGCCATTTTATGTTCCAAATTGTAATTATCCCATAGGACTTTTCCTTCGCAAGTTTCCATTTGCAATAAGATCAAATTTGAACCATTCTTTGTTTGTGTTCTATTGATCTACTTTCTTTGTTATGCAAATACCACTTATTCATTAATAATGATTTTTGAAAACAAAATTTTTACTTTGAAGCTAAAATTCTTTTAAAATTAACAAGCAAATCACAGTGTCGACTATGGCATGACAATATGAAATTAAAAGCTCCTCTCATGAGAGTAGAATGGTTGAAACTTTGATACCATCATCTCAACAAAGCCAGGTTCTATAGAGATTTCATTCCCCGCGCTACCAAGCCAGCCAGCGGTATCAAAGTCGTGACTTCTTCCCAGCAAGTATGCAAGAAAAGAGACGGTTTCCCTAGAAGAATTTCCAGAGGATCAATACCGTTCTCCAGTGATGCGATTCAATGTGATTTTCTTTGTTTCCCCTATGATAGATTGTTATCTATCTTTTGTTTCTTTCCCTCTGCGGAGTCGTTTTGGCATTGCATTTGCATCATACCTTTAGCATATGCATTTTTTCAAGATACCTCGTGTTTCGAGTCGTTTTAGTTTTTGTCTTTGTGATCCGTTTGGACAGTTTTCCTTTGTCAAGAATCTGATAGGTGTTCCTTCCCCAATGGTTACTGGATGTCATCTCGAGATCCTTTGGTCATTACCAAACCCTTTTGCTTCAGATCTGTCATCACGGGCTTACCTTTTGGTTGTTACGTTAACTTCGCCAAGTTATCTGGAGAGTATTTTTATGATAAATGCTTATATCCCCAGGAAGCCTAGTTGTAGCTAGCAATACCTGATACTGCTTATTGGTGTTTACCAAAATGTTAGTTTTTACTAATACCGCAGTTTTGTCTTTGAGACCCGGTGTTTACTTGAGTCTAACCCCAACCGAAGTTTCGTTAGTTAACCAACTATGCTGAGACATAGTAGTTACTATGTATTTAAAATCTAATTGTTATTGGTGCAAGATATGGTAGTTACCTACCTCCCCTTTGAAGTCCAGTAGATACTGGCATTGTTATAAATCCAATTGTTATTGGTATGTGGCTCGGTCGTTACCGATTTCCCCAATTAAGTCTAGTAGTTACTGGCATTGCTTGATAAATTCAATCGTTATTGGTATGATGACATTGGTTGTTACCTGTATTTTAGGTGGAAGTCTAGTAGTTACTAGCATTGCTTGGTAATTTCTACTTGGTTGTTACCAATCATTTTTCTAAAAGTCTAGTCATTACTAGTGCCATTAAAAGTCTGTTGGTTATTGGAAACATCCACCTATCTTTAATTTTAGGATGTTGAGGTATTACCAATTTCCCTGGTGAAGCTTAGGATGATTGGTTGTAACCAATATCCGTAGATATCCCCAGTAGAGTCCCGGGGGTCTGATAGTTACTAGTATCCCTGGTGAGTCCAGTTTTATTCCTAGATGTTTCCTAAAGATCCCGTTCGAATTCTTTGCTATAAGGAAACCCTCTGTTTTTTATTTAATCCCCAGAAAAGATCTTACTCCTATCTAGATCCCCCATGAAGCTAGTTGTTACCAACTCCCTGTTAGTGCTACTTGACTGGTTGTCACCAGATTCCCCTGTGAAGTCTAGTTGTAACTAGCAATAGGTCGGTCGCTGACCCCTATCTGATACTGCTATTGGTAGTTGCCAAACTTTAGTCGTTACTAATGTTGCAGCTTATCCTTGAGATCTGGTGTGTACCTGAATCTATCTCCCAGTCGGTATACCGTTTGAAAACCAGTTGTTACTGGCATCTTTCCTAAAATCCAATCGTTATTGGCATCTTTGATTTGGTTGTCACTATATCCCTTTTGAGGTCTAATCGTTACTAGCACCCCCCAGAGAGTCCAAATGTGATTAGCAATTTTCGTCCAGCGCTATTATATTCTCTGAATGTTGATTGTTATCAACATTTCCCCAGAAAGTCTAGTGGTTACTGACTTTGACTAGGAAACCAATCGTCATTGATATCTGTGAATGTTGGTTGTTACCAATCTTTTTTCTAAAAGTCTAGTAGTTACTAGCACCCCTGGTGAATCTGGTCTTGTTTCTAGTCCTTTCTTTAAAATCCCATTCGAACTCTTTGTCGCAAGGAAAGTTACCCTTGGGTTTGTTCCCCAATAAGGACCGTGTCTCTGGTTTTTTGATCCCTAGTCAGAGTCTGAATCTGTCGACTTTTGTCTCTCTGCTTAGCTTCTTATCCATATCTCCCTCGAAGCATTTCTCCAGTGGAGATTTACATTTCCCCAGTGGAGATTTTACCTTTTCCCCAGTGGAAAATTGTCTTCCCCGATGGATTTTTGTACCCCCTGTGTGGAAGATCCCCTTAAAGTGCCATCATTAGTCATGTCAGAACTATTGATTGGTTTTACTTCGGATCTCTCATCAGTGTATCTGCTTTCCTAGTGAGTAGTTACTCGGTATTTTGTTCTTCTTTTTTCTTTTGCTCGCGTGTCAGCATTTTCTTGCACTCCAGCATCATTCTTAGAATTCATGGCATTGTAGCATTTGTCCTTTTGCATAGCATCGCATCTAGGGGACAAAATTTTCGGTTTGTTATATTTAAATACCTTCCACCATGATCCTATGGAGATTGTTATCTTTCATTACCATATGGTAAAGATATTTAAATAGGGGAAACTGTCATACCCCAAATTTTCCCCCTAGATTCCATTAGCATTCTAGGAGAATCAACATTGATTATTTAACCTTAACCTATTTCAGGTTGTTCTTTGTCAAGATGCAGATGAATTAGGGTTCCATACAATTAAAATTAGGGTTTCTAAGGAATGATCAATCAAGGTTTTTTATTGATCCTCCACATAACAAGTCTCTATATCATCAAGGATATCACATGTGATTAAGAATGAGTCCAATTTGAGGTTGTCACCAAGAGAATGGAAGTAGTGCAGTGCAAGAACCCTAATAAGGGTTTCTTGGAAAAGTCAATTGTCGTTAGACTTTTGATCTAGAAGGTTTTCCAATGAGGGAATTGTGGTTCATAAGGCTCATATGACCCAATGAAGTCTACCCAAGAATTTTCAGGCCTCAGGGAACCCAAAACATCAACTGTCGATCCAGAGATTTTCAACTGTTCGGTTCGTCTATCAGAAAAGTCAACTCATTGACCAACAAGGTTTCTACCCCAAATTGAAGCCAAAATTGTTTCCAACATCATTTTAAATCTAATTATGAAGTTTGGTGTAGATTAAATCAAGAATTGATGGATAACTTGCAAATCAAGAAACAAGGGTAAGTGAAAAATCCTAATTTTGACCAAACTTCAAACGGTCAAATGGATAACTTCCTAACCACACATCCAAATGGAGTGGTTCAAAGCTTGTTGGAAAGGTATTAAGGATCCTAACAAAAGTGTCCTACTTACCCATGAGAAAAAAATGAATATATTTGGAGTTATGAATCCATCAAGTTGTGAAGGATTTTAAACACTTAGAAATTTTGAGGTTTCTTGACTTGTAAGTCAAGAATTCAGCATTTTCACAAGGGTTTTGACCTAGTTTCAAGTGGAATGGGTTCCTAACTCAAAAATCAATTTTGTATTACCTAATTAGTTGTTTTGAAAAAGTACAAGTTGGTTCCATAACTTCTCATGGTTAGAGAGAACCAAAGCTCACAAGTTGGCAAAAACTCACTGCTGCAAAACCAGTTCAGCATGGGTGACTTGATTCCAAAGCTTCCCAAATCAACTCTAATCAAAGATTAAGCCTCATTTATGATATTCAAATTTCTAATGGAAGTATTTAGCACCATATCCCACGATCTTGGCAAAAGAAATGAAGAATATCATTGTTTAATGCAAGTTGCAAGAATGAATAGTGAAGAAAGAGAGAAATGGTGGTTGCCCTTCTTCAAACCACCAACTATGATGTAACCAGTCACTTCCTGTCCCCTCAAGCATGATGAAAATAACCTATAGGGAATGCAGAAGCTCTTGTTAGGGTGGCTTAAGGTCAGAAATGTAAGATTTCATTGGATGACACAAAGATTTCCAAAATGACAAGACCAAAATTGGCATTTGGTTCCAATCTGCCCATGCCTCTTCTTCAAGACCTCTTGATATAAATAGAGCTTCATTCTTACATAAAATGACACTAGTTCATTGCTAGAAACCAACTATAACTCTCTCCCCCACTCAACTACCAAGTTTGTGCAATTTGCCACCAAGTTTCAAACAACCTTCAAAATCTGCCTTGCATTTTCCCTTCCAAAATCATTTCCAAACATTCTCAAACTCAAAAAAAACCTTCAAACACATCACAAATGATGTGTTAGAGATTTCCAAGACCTCACTTAATCCAAAAAACCATCCAAGCCAAAATTCAACCTCCAAAACCTCATTTGTTGACTTTTCTGCATTTTGAAGGGAATCCTTCAAACCATTGCATTTCCTTGAGTTCCAAGACCACTCACACTTCACATTTGACATATAAAAATTTTCCATAATCAACTCCCACTTCTGTAACAAGAATTGAGCAAGTTGGTTTTGGAAATCTTTGGATTTTTTTGGTGTTTCCTCCACTATCAAAGCATTCTGCCCACTAGCTTGTTTGGAGCTCACTTGGAGCATCTTCTCCTCATTCTTGGAGTATTTGTGGACAATGAAAGACCATGAGGGATCTCTGGTTTTCTTTCCTCCCAAGTTTGCAACACAAGGCTACGAGAGGTAAGTTTTCAACTTGCATTTTTAATTCCATCTTGAGTTCTAGCCATGATTTTGTATTGAACATTGTTTAGACATGTTTTGTGTATGTTATGTGTCATTTATGAACCATTTCTTGCAGAAAAATATGTTGTTTTTGGACTGTCAAATTTCAGGTCACAAACTAGGCTCAACATAGTCACATATTGCATTTTGATTCCAATCTACCAAACCACTTGTGCATTTATTGATTTCTCTTGTGCCAAACTCTATATATGATGTATATGTGATGTTTGTACACTTGTTTCACAAAGCACATCACTACACTATGCTGTCCACATGTTCTTGCATTTGGTTATCACCAAACTTGCCCTACCAATGATACTATCAGGTTTTATTGTGGGTTCATAGTATGGAAAAACAAATGGTACCATTGAATTCCTTGTTCAAAAATATACAATTTTCACTCTTGTTTCACCTCATTTGGTTATGTTTTGACTGAGTTCCAATCCTTCATGCAAATGACCTAGTTTTGCCTTACCTTGCCTTGACCTAGTTTTCACCCTCTTGGTGCACCAACTTGCCATGATCATAACTTGCTCATTTTTTATGTTATTGATTCCATTCTTTTTTCAAACTAATCCTTAACATGTCTATTGTCATTGAGTAAAACAATAATTCAAGGATTTTTATCCTAGAAATACTTTGGTTCACTTGAATAACATGTATTTTTTAGGGTTTTTTACCTTGGTGTTCTTGAACTTTTTCAACTTATAACTTGATTTTTCTTGTGAGATTTGTCTTGTATGATTCATATATGTTTTTTTAACATGTTTAAATGTTCAAAGTTGCTTTATTCATTGCCTTTCCATGTTCATGATTGCTTTTGTGAATGTATACATGTGAAAATGGCCTGTTGAACTTCATTTGTGATTCATAACATGATTCTTGAGGTTGTAACCTCTTGAATATGTTTTTCATGTCTCGTTCTACTTATTTATGTGTCTTGTTAGAACCATAACATGCTAGGTTTTTATTATTAACTTGGTTGTTACCATGAAACTTGCTTACTTTTCCTTATGAAGTCATGAACAAACACTTGATTTGTTGTAACATTTCTTGTGTTTTAGCTTGTTTGATTGTTATCAACACTTTTTTTAATTGATCTTATGTTTTTATATTTGATCTTATTTGATCCTTATGACATGCTTTCTTCAAGTTGTAAGTTGTTTGCATCAATCTTGTTTGAAGGTTATAGATGAACTTGTTGTTGTTACACATATTTTGTACTTGCATTGATGGTTGTTACCTCTATGTATTTATGTTGATCTTGACTATTGTTCACATGTCGTTACATGTTCTTTCTTATTTATTTTACTTTTTTTAAGTCTCCCATTCCAAAGGAATGTTTCTCTGTTGATCCCCATTGTCATAGATAGCTCATTACCCTCCCTTTGACTTTGTTAAGTCATCTTGAACCCTAGCTTAGTTAAGTTAGCACCTTCTAGCCATTAGACTTTTCCTAAGTCTAAAAGACCCACCGTTACTAGAATTATTCTTCAACTAGAACCCTAGGTTAAAGTTTGTCAACTCTATGTAAGGATCATTGTCATGATTACTTACTCTCCCTCCTGATTTTTGTCAAAGTCAATCCCCTTGAGGGTACAAATTAGAATAGAGAGTTTGTTAAACTTTATACAAGCATTGTTATGTTTGTTCCCCTTTAAACCTTGATCATAATTAAGTGTTCACCCACCCTCAGCGAGGAGAACTGCGATTGCTCTGATTTCATCCTAGTTAGGATACGTAGGCAAAAGATATGATATCTTTGCGAGCACTTAGAAACATCAACCCTAGGTATTTACCTCAAAACCCTAACCTTGATCCCCAAACCATAACAAGTAACTTAGCATACAAACATACAAAAGGTTCCTGTAGAGTACTACAAATGTTTAGGATATTAAATATATCCCTTAAGCATACCAACCCCCCGATCCACGAATCTCTTAGCATTGTTGTTACATCATGCAAAAGGTTTTTATTTCTTTAACCTTTCCTTTGGATAAATTAAAGTTCGGTTGTGAATTTAATGAATTAAGATTCAAGTTAATCAATAGCTTAACATCTGATTCTCACCGTAACATGACTAATCTCCTTTTTCAACTCTTCATTCTCTTTGTGCAGCTCTTCCTTCTTTTCCCAAAGCTTGTTATATCTTAGGATATCAATAGTTGTAGGCTTCTCAATCAACAAAGGATATAAGGGTTCCTCGATGGAGAAAGGCAAAAGTATCTCCTCAGCCCTCTTTTGAATCCATTCTATGTATGGATCGTAGGATCGATAATCACTCTTCCCTAAAGAAAGCTTCCCCCTTTTGTGGATTTTACCCCATGCATTAACGAATCTTGCCAGAATGTCAGGGTCAGCTGCGCTAGTAAAGTATAGAGATTCCTGCACTTCTTCGTCCTTCAGAGGTCCCCTCAAAGTATAGTCAAGTTTTCTGACGGTGAGAGAAGGGTTGTAGTTAATCCCCATTTCCTCCCCATCAAAAGAACACTGGGGAAGCTACCACAACTGAAGATAATCTTGCTGCCAAGTAGATCTCGGCTAAACCGGATGATATTCTTGGTTGTCAAACCCATGAGCCTTTTAGACCATTCAGATGAATTCCTTGAATCCATAAAAGCTCCAGAATGAAGAAGATGATTCGTAAACCATTTTTGGAGGAGTGGTGCGCAACAAGAAACAATATTTCCTCTCCTCTTCTCATTCTTATAATGAACTGAATGATATAAGTCTTCTAAGAGAGTGGGTACAGGATTCTTGGAAAGGAAAATACGACAGGCTTCCATATCAACGAAGTCTGGTACATTAGGAAATAGCATGATTCCATAGATACACAAAGCCAAGATAGCGCTAAAAACGACCCAACAACCTTCTTCAACATACTTCTTGGCTTTATCCACCAAGAAAGATAAATTAAAACCAGAAACTCCATTTCTGCTGACGACATGATCAACTAACTCAGATGCGCTCAAATAAAGAGCGACGACAAACTTCTCAAGATCGGGTTCTTCCTCTAAAGGAGCGAATGGTACCCCATCTTGGACCGAAACTTTCAAGACAAAAGAAAAATCCTCCAAAGTCGGAGCCAACACATAATCTGGGAAGGTGGAACAATGTAACGAAGGATCATAAAACTGCAACAACGTATGAGTAGCTTCATGCTCATAGCTTGTGATCTTATGGACAAGATTCAAAATTCTCCCATAATTTCTTCTTAAGGTTTCAAGAACTCCAGGATCATCCATAGAAATCAGACCAAATAAAGGTCCCAACTCCGATGAAGGAAATTTGTACACAACGATCCTCTTCCTGTCTACTTCTATCTCTACGGAAAACCAGGACCAGAATAAAAAAGGAGACAAGGTCTTGTAAAACACATAAACATACAATGTTAAATGCAAGATGATTATGCAGATGCAAACAGGAGATCAAGGTATCCAATGCTCAAGATTGTTGTTGTTCTGTTGACTAAATATAACCAGAACTCCGCTCTGATAAGAAAACCCTGAAAACCAGAACACCGAGGTGATAGGAAACCAAAACACCCAAGATCAAAGGTCTGCTCTAACAAGAAAACCAGAAAACCGGGTTGGTTGAAGATCAAAGTTTCCTGCAAAACTCATCCCTTCTCACATGTGGGTTCTAATCTTTGACGGTACAACATCCTATGTAGTTCATCAATATCACAAACTCTCAAGTCGAGAAATGATGATACGTTCACCATTTCTAGTTTGGCATCATGGTTAATCAAGGAGGTCTCAAGTTTCCCAATGAACAGTCTCCAGAGTTGTTAGTTTTTCTAAGTCAACACTCCCTCAACTACACCAGACGCGTAGGATAGAGTATCTCCAAAGAAAAACCTCGTATGGACGTGAATTGTGCGCGAGCTATCACGTGGCCAAACGCCACACAAGCTCCCACTACTCTCCACACTAATCATATGTGTGAACTCAAGCCTGGGTATTGGGCTTATCTCTCATGGAACAACCCACCCAACAACACAACAACAACAATAGCATAATATAATATGCAACAGTAAAATGTAAATGCAATAATATACTAAGATAATGTATATAAAAGCAAATAACTGTACACAAGTAAACACCCAAAGAATAGAAACAAACAAACGCTAGGATTGACTCGTATAAGGAACCAGAGTCCCCAACAGAGTCTCCAGCTGTCGCAACTGCGAAAAACACCCGACAAAAAAATAAAAGAGTCGCTGCTGAACTTTATTTATACCAAAGAGAGGGAAAGGAAACGATCAAAGAAAACCTGAAGAACAGGAAAAGACAAGGTCATTGCAACTAAATCTTGGGTTTGGGAATCGGTTACGCAAGGGGAAGGTATGAGCACCCATCACGTCTGTTGCACTCAACGAGATCCATGATTGTTGTCTAATCAAATGATGTATTTACTTATAAGCTACTGATAAGCAGAAACTAGAACTAAGAAAAAGAAAGAGACTCGATAGGGCATCGCCGCCCTATGCCTATGTATTCCCTCGTGCAATGGGAAAGTCAAAGTCAACGTAGTTTGAAAAACTACGGGTGATGGGGGGAAGGTTGCTCGCCAAGACATCGCCTTTTTGTGCATATGTATCCTCATCTGGTATGAGAAATCAGAGCAAACGTAGTTCGGGTAACTACGAAACCATAGGTTGGTTACGTGTTTTTTATAAGTGACGATAATTTATCATTCCAATAGTTAGGGTCAATGCTTGTTTGTGGTAGAACGAAAGAGTAACGTGTTCTTTCTGAAAATGAGTTTGGAACACAATCCCGAAGGATAAAAAGTTTTGATTTTGTTTGTGAGTTTTAGTGAAATGAATTAGTCTGCTTTGTGATTTGTGTTGCACTAAAGACTATGATATAGGAATGAATGTGTTGCATATCGCCCCCAGACGGGACATACGCTAAACACTTTAGACAGAAAGAGGAGAGCCTTCACTCATCATTTCTCATATGATTAAGACTCGTGGTGTACAATGTTCATCATCGTTATTAAGTGTGTTAGCATTGTTTAGAGAGGAGAAGAGAGAAAGACACACGAAAGGTCTAAGAGAAACTCGGTCCTAACGTTGTCATACAAAGTAGCCCTAAGGTCGGGATGTGAAAGGAAATTCTATCCTAATGTTAGCATGCAAAAGATGGACCTAATCTTGAGGTTAAAAAGGATTAGCCTATTTATTATCATGCTTGGATTGCACTCCTAATGTCTATCATAATCCCAAAATTAATCAAAAATTAAATTGGAATAGGAATCCTAAGGGAGCATGCAAAGGCAAGACAAAAAGCAAGAAAACAAGGCAAAAAAAATAGCTACAACAGTGCCTCCTGCACAAAACAACCACAAAATCTAGCAAGGCAGCACAACAATATTTAACGGCTACTAATTCAGCACAAAAGTAGGTGTAAAAGAGACAGGCAGTAAGCAAACATGGCATAAACAACATGCAAATTTAGGATAAAATAGTTGTGAAAAGCAGGACAACAAACATGTCTAAATGCAAACAACATGAGCAAACACCAATCATGAACAATTAACATGCAAGAATGGACATGCATCAATAATCAAACATTATTATTCAACAACATTGCATCATAAAGAAACAACAAGATCAACATATTTTTCAAATCAATTACACAATCAAACAATAATGCGACAAATGGATTCGGAAGCAAATGCAAACATGCATCACATAATCCAGCAAAATGATCATCAACAATCAATCATTAACATGATATAAGCAAGCAAAGCATAAGATCATCACATCAATCAAGCAACATGAACATGTTAAGTATTCAAACGGAAACCAAAAGTCGCGCGTCAAAAAATCGAGAAGAGCTAATTCTGACCTGACTTAATTTTTTGAAGAATTGTTTCAGGTGTATTACAAATTTTTAAGAGATTGGATTTCTGTGAACTTGATCAAGGAAATGTTATAGATAATTACTACACAATTCGTTATCATCTATATATTTAGTAATTTGTCAACTGTCAAATTTTGTTTATTAAATACAATTTCACTACAACATCATAACACTCATATATAATACACACTAGGAACCATATGACATACTTACACAACGACAATCATTACACTTATAACATCTACTACAACCACACTCAATCACTAAACTTAACTCATAGTATTACAAACGTTAATCATATGTGGATTTCAACATAAAGCTACATAATTTGGTATCACAACAAAGATAAACAAAAACAAACTTGGTAACAAAAAATATTTAAAGCAACATTTTCAATTAAGTTTTGGAAAAATGAGAACGTTAGGATTTTAGCATAACTTAAGTATTTGAGTAACTTTAGGAAGAATGAGACTCACCTTTTGAGACAAATATGGCAGACAGTTTGAGGAAGTCTGAGGCGGTGGTCCTGCTGGAAAGATATCTATTTTCACAAACAGAAAGGAAAAAACGAAGGTATTCAAAATAGAGAATTAAATGAAAAAGAAGAAGAACAAAGGATTGTAGTGGTCAGAGGTCTTTATGAGAAATAGAATGAGAATGAGAAACTTACTCTTGAGAGGTGTTTGTAACAAATGATGCAATGGTATAGCGACAGGTGTGGCGGAAGGCGTGCAGTGGTCGGCATGTGAGTGTGTGAGTTGTAGAAAAAAATTTGAATAGAGAGAAAGAAAAAACGACAAAACTATGTGTGTAAAGAGAAAGAAAAAAATGTGAGTTAGGGTTCCAATTATAACGAACTTGCTTTTTTGAAAGTATTAGAAAAATAAAAAGATTAAATTTATAAATTAAATTTCGGAGAAATTATTTGTAATGAAACGAAAAGATTAAATATATAAATATGAGTTAAGGTTCCAATCGACTCCCAGGTTTTTATGATTTCATAAATTTTTTTCAATTTTATAACATGATAAATTTATAATATAAGAAAATTAGATGTTGTGAAAACTACTCTTTTACCATTTCCTCTAAATTTGCCACCTCACTAAAATAAGAACAATTTTGATTAAAAAATTTACGTTTTACAACTAATGATGTTACATTGTTCAATTCCAACTACATATTTAGGATTTTTTACCCCAGTACCCCCTTTTGAAAAAAAAATACCAAAATACCCCACTTTGAAAATTTTTTACCAGCATACCCCCTTTCTTGTACGGGCTCGTCCATTCATTGGACCAACGTGTTTGATCCACTACATGCTCGCCCATTGGAAGGACGAGCTAGTGGAGAAATTAAAGGCAGCATGAGCTCGTCCATTGAAAGGACGAGCGTGTGTAATGTTGTTTTTTTTAATTTTTTTTTTCTGAATTATATTTATGTATTATTGGATTTATTTATTAAAATATTTAATATTTATGTATTATAATTAATAATAAAATAATAATATAAATTTTAATAAATAATAAAATTTTATTTTTTTTAATTCTTAATTTTATGTATATTTATTTTTTAATACAATTTTTATTTATTTATTTATGAATTATAAATAATAAAATTACTAATGTTTATTTTTATAAATAATAAAATTACTAAAGTTAATTTTTATAAATAATAAAATTTTAATGTTAATTTGAATAAATAATAAAATTTTAAGTATAATTAATAAGAAAAATAATGTTAATTATTTTTTAAAAAATAAATTATTAAATAGTCATTGATTAAGAATTAAATGAGTATAAATAATTTGTTATAAATAAATTATTGTTTTCTATAACTAAATTAGATGAGTATAAATAATTAAATAATTATATTGTATAGGAATAAAAAAATAATGAATACAGAGTCTCGGTTACTGAATGACCGAGCTCAAACGTTATTTTTTTTTATAAATAAGTGTATTGCTCATCACCAAGTATCATTCGTGACCACTTATCTTAATCATAAAAATGTCGGTTGAAGCTCTTGTTTTCTATGGGCCAGAGAAAAAAATCAGTATTAACCTAGAACCTTTGTGGAATTTCAGAACATTGGTTGCAGCAATTAACACCGGATTTCGGCAGCTGGGAGGTCGTCGCGTGACAGTGAGGAAGATTGAGTATCATTGTCCATATATAACGCTTACCGATGCTAGCCCGGAGGGGACGTATATGTACTACCTAGATCGTATAGAAAACGATGAAGATGTCCATTGCATGTTTTCAGCACATAGCGGCGAAATAAACAGAGGAGTCACAGATCCACTTGTGTTGGTCGCTGTAGTTTGTTAGATTTTGTGTTGGTCGTTGTTGTTTGTTAGAGTTTATGTTATCTTCTGGTATTTGTTTTTTGTGTTTGCGGAGTCACGGGTCTAATTTATGTTTGTAGTTCGCGTGTTTTTTTGTAATTTTAAAGTTGTTTTGAATTAAAAATATTTGAAGGATTACATATAAAAGTAGTACAATAAATTATCTAGTTGGTCTGTTTGACGGACCGGCAACGTTGGGACATTTTCTACGCATATGACCTATTTCTCTACAAATACCACATCTTCTTTGCTCTTTTTCTGCGTCGTCCATCTCAGTTCTAATTCTAGTACTATTTGGACGCCCTTTTTTATTTCTTCTCATGGAATCGTCGTGGCATAGAGTAAAACCTTCATACTTTGGCCAGTTATCCTCGTGTGGTAGTCCCAGGAAGCTCTCCTGGTAGACCTTGAACACGCTTAGAACTTTGAAGACCTCTGGAATGTGAATTGTGTAGTCCTGTCGTATGCTAGAACATGCCGCTATCACGTGAGAGCAAGGCAAGTGAAATGCCTGAAACTTTCCACAGTCACAGAATCGACTACGCAAGTCAACACGGAAAGTACCCGTTGGACGACCGTCGTTATAGTTAGTCTTTTCCTGCACCATGAAACAGAATCTTTCGCGATCAAATTGCATGACGTTGTGTGTGTTAGCCTTAGCTACCTCTTCAGCCATGCCTTTGTTACAACCATCTGTAAACACTTTCCCTGAAGATAACATCTTGGTCCATTTGTGACCTCTTTTACCAAAGAGCGAACCCATTCTATAGTACGTAGACTGGACTAATGCAGTGATGGGAAGGTTTCTTGTTGCCTTTAGTACAGAGTTTATTGTCTCTGCCAAGTTAGATGTCATATGTCCCCAACGTTGCCCTCCATCAAATGCTCTGGCCCACTTCTCCCTAGGAATGTTGTCTATCCAGTTCGAAGCCTCAATGTTTGTTTTTCTGATTTCTCCGCGATAGTAATTAAATGTAGCCTCTGTTAATGCGTAACCTATAAGAAAAAGTGTGTGAAAAAATGATAACAGTGTGCTACGAAACTTGAGATAAAAATGTAAAAATTTATTTTCTTACCCATGTTAACAAGTTTTTTGCGTAGAGCCTTGTCCTTGATCTCGCGCATGAAGTTTTGAGCGATGTGCCTTATGCAGTAGACATGGGAGGATGTTGGTTGAAGCCATCCGTTTTCGGGATTGTTGTATGCACTCTTTATCGATTCGTGTCTATCTGATATTAGACACAAATTTGGTTGCGGTGTCACGTGTAGTCTTAGGTTCCTCAGGAAAAAACTCCACGCTTCCTTTGTTTCACCTTCGACCAATGCGAAGGCTATTGGGAAAATATTTGCATTCCCATCTTGTGCCACCGCCATCAATAGAGTTCCTCTGTACTTACCATACAACCAAGTTCCGTCTACCTGCACAATGGGCTTACAGTAGGCAAAGCCACGTATACACGGACGAAATGCCCAAAACAAACGATGAAATATTCGTTTTCCAGAGAGTTGGTAACCTTCATTTGATATCACAGGTAGTGTTTCTAAATCTATAATGGTTCCTGGAAGAAAGGTTTTCATTACCAGTAACTACTGCGGTAGGTCGTTGTAAGATGTTTCCCAATTTCCAAAAAGCGACTCTACCGCCTTGCACTTAGCGATCCACGCCTTCCTATAAGATATGATGTACCTGTATTTTTCTAGAATATGGGCAATGATCACTTTTACCTTGAGTGAGGCGTCGGTGTTGACAAGTTCCCTGATGCTATGGCTAGCCATTTCTGAACTGAGCTTCCTATGGTCTTGTGCCATAGACGTCGAACTGCATGTGTGAGCCCCAGACAACTTACCTATCACTCATTTCGAGCTCCTTTTTCTCAAAGAAGCTCTGCACTTGAAACCGCAGTCTTGTTTCTTACATTTAATGACATACCGTTTATTGTCAGACTTATACACCCAATAGTCAACACTGTGTGTTATGTGCCAATGCTGCAGAGCAAATACACAAGCATCCTTGTCGTCGAACTCCATTCCAACCTCGATTTCGTCACCTACATGGTTTTGAATAGAATTTTCAAACACGGAGGTTGTATTGTCGTGTTCGTCACATATACTTTGCATGTGAGTAGGCGGGTTGTACAAACTTATTGGTTGTGCACGGATCGGCGTTACGTCCATATCTTCATTGTCTTCGTCATCACTGTCACCAAAAATATCTTGCATCCTGACCTCCTGAATATCGTCATCGCTTGCTTCTCCAACCTCCTCATTTGGTATGAAAGGGAGGTTGTTTTGTGTTGGTTCGTCGTCGGATGTTTGACTGTACCCGTAGCAGTGTGACTGTGTCTCTTGTGTTGGAAATGTTTCGGGGTTGTCTATTAGTCGGACATACAACTCAATTGTATGTAAGTTATCAAACATCGTGTGGCACCGAAACATTGCAATCACATCTTCGTCGTTTCTGATCGGCGTCATTAAGTAAAAAATTGTACGCTCGTCTTCAATAAGTGTTGGATGGCGATAAAATATTTCTGAAACGCTTCGTGTCAATTTTTTTTCCATTCTATCTTTTAAATGGAAAAAATCAGAATTCACATGAATTTTAAACGCGTACGTATCCGTGTTGCTGAATGAAAAACCGTCGGGGCTATTTGTTGTAAAAACACCGTTGTAGTGGCATGTAAGAATTAGGTTTCTCAGAGACATTTTTGAATGTGGAAAATTTCTTGGTGGTGAAGAATGATAGTAGAGTGGTTATGAATATTGCTAGTAGTATGTTTTGAACATTTTCGTATACACATATATATGAGAGAAATAATAAAATACGCCTACCTACAAGCTCGTCCATCAAAAGGACTTCCTCAATTCTTCACTACCATAAGCTCGTCCATTCAAAGCGCGTGCTTATAACGTGTTGCCTACACGCTCGTCCCTTCCATGGGCGAGCTTGTGTTGGAGTTTGCTTTCTCGTCCAATGCATGGGCGAGCTTGTGTTGGATTGTCTGCATGCAAAGAACAAATGTGTAAGGCCTACGCATGAGGGCTTCTGCATGCATGAAGACTAGTATTGCATGCAATGGTCATTCAAGACAATAAAGTTGACATAATTTATTAATATTTGCATGCATGAATAATAATTTTTCTATAAATTAGGTTTTTTACTTCAATTTTTCTACTCAAACTTTCTACACTCACTACACTAGCATTTGTAACACAAGTATTGTATTTCTCTACTCTTCGATTTTTACCATGTCGATTTTGTGGATGGGCGAAGAACACCGTGGTACACAGCAGAATATCCAAGCAAGCGTAAGTTTGTTAATAATATCATTTCATTAAATATTATTTCTCTAGTAGTTTAATAACATAAATTTTGATTACATTATGTTTGTTCAATGTTGTTGCAGACAAATGCCCCAAGGTTTAGAGTACATTCGCATGCTCCTATTGATGCAAATGCAAGAATAATGCTGTATCTTGAGATAGCCGGTTTTGCAAATATTTCAAAAATAAAAAGTCTGAAAATCGACTCCAGCTTGGTTGTGGCGCTGTTGGAGAAGTGGAGACCAGAAACACACACGTTTCACCTACCAACGGGCGAATGCACAATAACTCTTGAAGATGTCTGTATGTTACTTGGTCTGCGAGTTGATGGAACAGCCATCAACGGTCCCACTGAGGTAACAAACTACATTTACATGGAAAACTTAGGGGTGGAACCTACCGAAGATGAAAAAATAAAATGTTCCGTTAAAATAACCTGGCTAGAGGGTTTATACGGAAATTTAAAACAAAAATCTGCCCCTACCCAAAAAGACGTTCTCTTAGAAGCTAAAATATATATTTTACTTGCAATCGCTACAATAATGTTTCCTGACAAAAGTCAGAATCTATTACATTCTTCTTGGATCCCTTTCGTAGGGGATCTTATAAAATGCGGCACCTATAGTTGGGGTTCTGCATGTCTAGCTAAACTGTATAGAGAAATGTGCAAGGCGGCAGTGAAAGATGTTAGGAGCTTGAGCGGATGTGCACTCCTATTAACATCATGGGCATTCACACGTATCCCATTGTTTGCTCCTGTCACTACAGTGGAACCCTCGTATCCATATGCACAAAGGTATTACTTTATTAAAATATTCATTTATGTGTACATAACGTAAATATTTTTTTATTCAACTATCTCTAACAATATTTTTTATTCAACTATCTCTGACAATATTTTTTTTGGTAAAAAAGATGGGCGCAACGAGGGATGAACTACCGTGCAAATCCTCGTTTCCATCTCCAAGGTTATCGAAACGCTTTGGACCATATGCAAGAAAACGATGTAAGTTTCAAACCGCGTGGAAATAGTCTTCAATTCAACTCATTATCGGTATATTAATTTCCTTTTTTTTTGCAGTTCATATGGAGACCGTACATCTGATATCCGCTGCCGAGGCTTGAAGATAGTCAAATCTGGAGTGCAACAACATTCCTTATCTGTTTCTATACCGTTGAGATGCATCAAACAGATAGAGTAACACTCCAGTTTGGACTGGATCAACAAATTCCGCCCCCCCCCCCCCCCCCCCCCAAGGTGTCTAAGAGAACACCACGCCATGACTATGAGAAAGGCACAAAGAGTTAATTGGAGACAATTAAACAACGATGAGCTCAAAGAATGGAGAAACAGGAGACATGTGATTTTACAAGGGGCTGTCGTGTTAGGTGAACGCAAGCCAAGTCAAGAGTATTTAACTTGGTTTCGTGCCATTCCTTATGTGCACATTGCTCCGGACCAATTTTTAACGGACCCACGCTTGCAAGGATCATCATCGACACAACAAACTACGACATCAATGCATCAGGATGTGCCACCAACCCACACATCCCAACATTCATACCAAAACCAAACACCCAACAACCCACTCCATCAACAAACCTATACCTACCAATACAACCAACAATATCAGCCACAACCATACCTACGACCACCCAGACAGTTCACCCCTGTCCAACCGCCCCTCTTTGACCATACCGACCATCATTTCCAATATCAACCCTCTAACACAACCTACTCTCAACCCGCCTCGACCATCAACACTACCTATACTCAACCCTCCCAGAACTTTACGCCTGATAACGTCTACTACCCAACCTTTCAACACCCCCCATCCGAAACCTACCCGCCACCACCGCAACCACCACACTCATTCCAACAATTTTTGTTGACAGACGAGCAACTGATGCAGATGCCGGATTTTAACATTGATGATCTTCTTGATGAGCAACCGGGACCCTCTTCACGGCCGACAAACCCCCCTACAACACATCACCATGAAGACATGTCTTCTGACTCTTCTGAATCGACTAGGAATGAGCGTTTGGGTAGGGGACATAGACAGCGAAGGATCCCTAGGTGTGGAACTGGGGGACATATTAGATGAATTGTATTTTTATTTTAATCAATGTTAAAATTATTTATTAATGAGTATTTCATAATTTAATTTTTTATTCATGAGTATTTAATAATTTAATTTTTATTAATTAAAATTTTTTTTTATTGATGAGTATTTTTAATACATAAAATTTTATTATTTATAAAAATAAACATTAGTAATTTTATTATTTATAATTCATAAATAAATAAATAAAAATTGTATTAAAAAATAAATATACATAAAATTAAGAATTAAAAAAAATAAAATTTTATTATTTATTAAAATTTATATTATTATTTTATTATTAATTATAATACATAAATATTAAATATTTTAATAAATAAATTCAATAATACATAAATATAATTTAGAAGAAAAAAATTAAAAACAACAACATTACACACGCTCGTCCTTTCAATGGATGAGCTCATGCTGCCTTTAATTTCTCCACTAGCTCGTCCTTCCAATGGGCGAGCATGTAGTGGATCAAACACGTTGGTCCAATGAATGGACGAGTTCGTACAAGAAAGGGGGTATACTGGTAAATAATTTTTAAAGTGGGGTATTTTAGTATTTTTTTTTTCCAAAAGGGAGTACTGGGGTAAAAAATCCACATATTTAATGTATTATGCTTTTTTTTTTTTTTTTCTAGGTTTAATTCAATTGATGTTGTCACATAGTTTTCTTTGGTTACAAACCGACCAATTCAAACCTTTTTTTTTTTTTGCTTTTCCGGTTTACCAAAGTGTCATCATATCACTTTTGAATTTTTCTTTGCAATTTCTCTTTCTTCCTCCACAAACTTTTCCTACTTTCTCTCTCTCACTGCTGTTCCTCTTCTTTCTTCACTCACAAACTCTTTAATTTATCAGATCCCACCTTCTTTCTTCTTTTCTTCTAACTTTTTCTTTTTATTTTAACACAAAATTAAACATGGTTCTCTCTTCTGTTTTTTTTTTTTTTGTTTTTTTTATTATTATTTTTTATAAAAAGAACCCATTTTTATTCTTTTTCTCTATTTAAATCATCTCTTTTAGTGTTGATTTTCTTCTTCTTCAAAAGTTATATTTCTCCTTAAGGGTATGCGAAATCTCAAAACTTTAAAAGTGATTCTATTTCAAGGTTAAGTGCTTTTCAAGTGTAGAAGGAAGTGAAGATGTTCGAGGATGAAAATAGAAAATTTTACACTGGTCATATCCTTTACATAATAGATAAGTGGAAATTTATAAATGGTTTTCCTTTTTTTAATCATACCAGTATTTTTTTAAGAGTCACTAAAGTTCAGCTTTTCATTTATAGCTTTATGTAATAGTATTTTATTCTCACCAAATAAAAATTAATCAGTGATCTTGATAATGACAAGCTTTTAGTAGTCAAACATCTCTTTGTTGTTTGATGATGTTAGACAACTCCTGCAAGTTAAAGAAGGTAGAAAATTATTTTTTGTTTTTGTTGGGGTTTAGTGAAACTTTGACTTAGTTTCGATTGTTTGTTTATTTTTGTTGATTCTCTTTACTAGGTTTCTTTTATGAAGTCTCCGAAAACAACGTCGAATCTGACGCGACAACACCGATGAAACACAATACACCTTTTAAGTGTATCATTATTGAAATTAATTTTACAGCCACTAATTTAATATGAAGTTTATTTACCTAAAAATCTATCAGCAGACTTTCATTTGATAAATTCTTAGAAAAAAATTATTGTTGAGACTTTAAATGTGTGTTTTCTTTGTCTTTTGTAGTTGAGTCTTATGTTTATTATATTTATAGATATGGTTGGAGATGGAGTATTTAAGTTTTAGAAAAAAAATAGTGTACTTCCAGATCTGATATCATTTTGCACATTTCAAATATATTTAATAGTAGACTGGTATACTTTTTACTGCAATCTCATAAGTGTAATCTTCATATGGAACTAAAAGCATACTTGTATTAGTGAGTCAGTGTGGTGGCAGGTTGGATCATAAACCTTTATTTTTCTCCTCCTTTTCTTCCTTTTCTATTTATCTTTTATCTCTCAAGAAACTTTCTATTGAAACTGAATGCCTTTGTGCTTTCTAATCAAATTATGGATGAGCAAAATTAAGATTAAAGTTTCACTGTGTATAATTCATCACCATTACTAATTGTTTGTTAAAGCCTCAAATATTATGCGGATATTAATTTAGGCAGCATGTAGATTATTATGCAAAAAGTGTAACCTTAATCTCACAATTAGATTATAAAAATGATTAAGCTAAAGTTTTAAAAGAAAATAGATGACAGCTTGGGTGACTTCAATACTAATATATAAGATATTTCGTTTTCAGTGACCTGAAACTCTTGCTAATTGATATGGTTAAAAGGTATTTAATTATCCAATAGTACGTAAATACAACGTAAAAATGCATAAATTATGCTAGAGCTCTGTCTTCTAATTTTGGAAATTTTGTTTTTATGAACCAACTTATAAAAAGACTTTTAAGAGTTGTAACATCAATTTATATATAATGAATAAGTGTGATGTGTATTGTCCATCATTTAATTTTATAAGTCTGCTATTATATATTTAACATTGCTATTATATATTTAAAATTGAATATAATTCACTTATTTATTTTCCTCTTAAAATATAATTTATCTAGATTCTTTGAAATGATTTTGGTTTAAATTCCTTAATTGCTAATTAGTATATATTTAATACCATTATTTCAAATGATTCATGTATTAAAAATATTAAAATTTAATAGTCAATCAGTGATTAAAGTTTGAAAGATATTTTCTCAACTCATAGACACTAAAAACAACAACAAGGATCAAATTATCTATATAATTTAGAAATAAAAAAACTATTTTATAATAAATTAAAAATAAATAATTGATAAATTGAAATAGTCTTTTGAATAAAAAAATATGCTAACCAAAAATAAAAAATACGAATAATTTAGAAAATGTTGACGACTTTAGATTGATTCTAAATATACAAATAAAAATTAATAGACACCTTTAAATTTGAAATATTTAAGTATGTAAATATAAAAAATTAATATATAAAATATCAATTTATTATCTTATTTTTAGATTTTTAGATTTTTCTAAATGATTAATGAGCATAATAAGTTCATGATTTATAGATTTTTCTCACTACTAAAATTACTCTGTTTTCCGGCGGATTTTGACAAAATTACCGCAGGAAACACTTTTCCTGCGATTTTTCCTGATTATTCGTTTCCAGCTAAAAGGGTAATTAACATAGCAGGTAAAGTCGCAGGAAACAGTTGCAGTAAAATATCGCAGTAAAAAGTCGCAGGGTAATATCGCAAGTAAAACAGCTAAATTCGCAGGTAATACCGCAGGTAATACCGCAGGTAACTTTGACTTTTGCAGGAAAAGTCGCAGCAAACTGAAATATAATTAATTTCGCAGGTAATTTCTCTCTCCTGTTTTTAATTTTTATTATTAGTTGTGTTTAATTCATATTTAAAATAATATAATTAATGTACTTAATAATAATATAAAAATAAAAATCTAATTTGAATAAGTCAATACAACACTAATCACATTCAAATTTTTAAAGTCAATAACAAGTACTTTTAGAGTTACATTACTAAAAATGACATAATCAAGTTACTAATAATCACTTGTCCAAGCAAATTAATAAGAAAAAACAATGCAATTTCAAACTAGATAACAAATGAATTAAAAGAATAGAAGAGATAAATAACGATGCAAAAACTAAGAAACTCCAACTACAGCTTATAGCTAGTAGTGATTGATGTTCATGTTTCTCTAAGCTTCCCAACCTCTCAAAAGCGTAGCGCGAGCGACACGGTTGAGTCCAAGAGTGAAAGCTCCCATTCGCAAGTCGCAGTTGTGAGTTTTACACATTCCTTTTATGTTCTTGAAAGCTCTAGTCATATACCTTTTTAGCTCAAGGTTAACTTTATCTTCATCCCACATAAATCCTTGAATATTCTGCAGAAGTCACATAGGAAAATTTAAAATCTCTTAAACATGTTTTCAAGAACTGTTAATTAGCTTCTGAAATTTTTACTTATCGAGTTGATCATTACCTGGACCCATTCGAAATAGCTTACAGTCACTCCACCAGCATTTGCATAAATGTCGGGTAATATAATAACTCCTTTCTTAGACAGAATCTGCAACAAACAAATCATTTTAATTTTATATCAGAAATTGATTTCCCATATTCCCCACTATTCAGTAAATTTTTCGAATATGATAAATTATTACAAGTCTACACTGATTTACAAATTGTACTCAAATTTGGGATAATTACTACCATGCAGAAAAATCTTTAAATCCGCCACTGACAAATGCTTTTCTTTTCTTTTCTACAACGGCTGTACCGGTGTCGACGGCAGCAGCAACAGATTTAGTTGGAGCACTTCTAGCCTTCAAGTACTTGCCAACACCACCGCTGCCAACCCCCGTAGCTCCAGACTCAGATGTTCCATCTCCAGGATTACTATACCATGAGCCAACTTTATCCTGAAATATATGCCAAAACAAGTCCAAGGGATTAGTTCACAAAAACCTTGTAAAAGTGATATAAAATATAACCAATAATAGGCATCTCAAATATTAGGAAACAAACATTTTCTTCATCATTTGCATTCTTCTCTTCCACATTAGCTTGCTCTTCTTCCTCATCTGGTTCGGTGTAAGGATTGACAAAAGTTGTGACACCTGTTATTTTGATTTCGTCCTGCACGACAAAAATTATATAAGCATATGATCCATTATATTAGTTGACAGCATGGCATGCTTGAACAATGGTTAGTGAATCATTCAGAAGACTTCAAATGTCCCAACAAGCGTTGTTAAATATCAATTCTTCAAATCATGAGATAGTCCAAAACCTCAATTTTTACAAATGAAAGTGTAAAATATTGTAATCCTACGTGTTGTACAGGGATGTATAGACTTATTCTGTAAAATATATCAGAAATTGATTTCCCATATTCCCCACTATTCTGTAAATTTTATATCAAAATAGTGTAGACTTATTGAAAAAGTGGTATATTAAATATCATGGTATGGTGGTGGTGGTGAATAAATACTTGGATGGCGAATTTCATATCAGAAATTGATTTCCCATATTCAGCAAATAGAGCCTCCATTCCAAAAACCACTCCTAGTCCAGTGGTGGCCTCTCTTCCCAAGGAACCTCCAAGATCCTACAAGCCAAATATTTCAAACTGATTTCTTGAATCTTGGATAGACAAACTATCATTGTGTACACAAGAAAACTATTACCACTCAAATAGGACCTTAAAGCTACAGTTGGTAATGATTGTGCAATATTATTATACACTTACAATAGGCTTGCCAGTCACCACTGCCGGTGAATGACCATGAAACTTAGAATACTCATCAAGCATCCAAGCCATTGTCTGAGCATTGGTTCCCATATCAGGAGCAGGAACATCTCTATGAGTGCCAATGAGATCATGAATTTTGAGTGAAAACACGAGTGAGACGTTCCAACTCATTTGCTAATCCAGATGCCTTCTCTATAATGGGGAGAATCAAGTCAGTTTCATAGTTGTTTGGAACCTGCAGTGAACACTTAATAAATATAAAAAGCACTTGGAGAGCAAATGAAAATGATAGTGGTGTGAGTAATGTTTCATTCACACCTTTTTTCCTTGCCCCATTTTTTCTCAACATGCAAGTGAGAGTGTAAAGTATGGAGCAAGAAAAACTGGTGCAGAAATACCAGAGTTGTAGTTGAAGTTTCTTAGAAACACTTGTAAATTTACAAAGGGTGACTTGTACAACAGTTCAAAATAATGCAATACCTTTTGAAGAATGCGAGTCATGCGCTCGAGACCGAGGCCAGTATCTATGTTCATCTGCTTTAGTGGTTCAAAAGAACCATCGTCTTTTTTGTTGTATTGCATGAATACTAGATTGTAGAACTCTATAAAGCGTGTATCATTCCCAAAATCCTGCTTCCATCCCCAACCCATCCCAAAAAATGTAAAACATTGTCAATGAAGTGATTTGGAATAACTTAATTTCTAACTGTATCTTGATTACAGCATCATCGTATCCCCTCTCAGGATGAAAATCATAATAAATTTCAGAGCATGGACCGCAGGGACCTGTGGCTCCACTTCATCATGCCGACACTGTTCTAGTTCCTCTCAAAATTTCCACGTATCCAATAGTAATTTATAACAACCATTTGTAGATAAACCATTTGTATCCAAACCAGCCCTACCATCAACTTTGCCAACCGCCAATTTCTTCACCTTCCCATTTCAACCTACCACCAATGCCATCACTACAAAAACAATTACAAAAACATATTAAAAATACATAGAAACATTTCATCAAACATTTATAGTGCAATAAAGGATTTCTGTAAAAACTACACACCTAGACATTTCATCAAACATTTAGAGTGCAATAAAGGAATTCCAAAAAACATATGAAAAACACATTTAGACATTTCATCAAACATTTAGAGTGCATCAAAGTAAAGGCTTTAATTCAATTAATAAGAAATACAACAAATTCAGCAACATGTAATTTTTATGGCAATGAATATTCAAATACTTAAGAGTTTTTGGTTGCTCATGCTTTCCTCTATTAAGACCTTTTAATAAACACAAACTACAACTGAGAAGCCAAGAATGCATCTACCTTGGAATATCTCCTCAACATTAGGCTTCAAATGTCTTAGCAAGGAGGGTAGAATTTTTATCTCTAAAGATGTTAAGTTTAATGAGCATTATTTTCCCTTCCCCGCTCTGTTTCCTAGCCAGAAATTACCAGAATTGACTCATCAACAATTTTTTAAAAGCTGTGATACACTGACTTGAGTCTCTGATCTGTGTTAGTTTGGTAAATTGTAAGCATTATTAAATTAAAAAAAAAATTTACTCTTTTAATTCTTTTAAAAAATATAATACTTCAAAAATTCAATTTGTTTTCCAAATACAAAATCTCTAGTGTTAACCATTTAAATTTAAAATTTACAACTATAAATATTAACCACAAAAACCAAAAACTCTCATTACCACGTGTCAAAAGTTAGGCATAAACTCATAACTCTAGTAAAGCTAAAAAATTGTCTTACCATCTCTTCTAAATACTTTTGGATATTTCAATATATACTTTACAAACCATTTTCACCTGATACTGTTTACTGCATTATTTAACTGGACTGGAGTGAGTTTTTATTGTTGATTACTCTTGGTTGCTAACATACACATGATACTGTTCACTGCAGTGACACCTTTTAACGAAAACTCACCACCTACTGTTTACTGCATTATTTGTAAAGAAGAAGCTCATATCTAATTTGGAGTTGAACTTGAAGATAGAAAATATGATAAATGTTTCTCTTATATTGATATAATGCAGATATGAACTATATATACAAGAAGGCGAAGGATCGCCATAATAAGCCTAACATATTCTAGGTGATTGTTATCTACGAGTCAAGTAAATGCAGTACCTACCTTGAAATTTTCTACCTTAAGCATAACTATATAACTATTAGAAAACTCTAAAAAGTATCGCCATAATAAGCATAACTATTAGAAAACTCTAAAAAGTAACCATATAGCATTAAAAATGGTAGAGAAATTTCTGAACAATGGAGTGGGATTCTAAAGTGTGAATTGTTTTCTACCTTGTAGTTTCCACTATTACCAAGCACGCACCCACACACTAATTTCACAGCCCCGCATTGTGGAAAATGGATAAAATATTTCTATGTCTACATTTACAACACCCACATATGAACATAGTGCAAACAACTGTTACAAATGAGAAGTAGCATTGCCAAGTAAATAGAACTTATGACTCAAGAGACAAATGAAGTTTTGTTTAAGTTGTGTATTTCATCAAACAGCTAGAAGTCATAAAAAAAACCTGATGCCAAGCAAATCAATAGCTAAGAAATCCAAAATCAAAAACACTAATACTACGACTTTGGAGAATAAGTGAAAAGTGAAAGCCATAAAGAATTTTAGATTCTATAACAAGCTAAGGAAAATTGATGAAGAAATAGAGAGACAAACCGAATACGATGAGCAATCAGAAGCTATGATTTGTTGAAGAAATTAGGGATACAATGAAGAGAGAAATTACAGAACCTGGAAGATTTCAATCTGGAAGTGATTTTAGGCTATGATATGTTGAAGCAATTTCAATCTGAGATACGATTTTGGTATGAAATATAGGTTTCAACAATCTGAGCGGGTAGGAACCAAAATAGCAAAACCAAGTTATTATGTGAAAAGAGTAATTAACAAATTATACATAACTTTTGTTTCATATAAATAACAGTTGATGTTATTGTCCCAATGATAAATTACTCTAACTCATGTGAGAAGCGATGTGGGTTCGATACTCACCTCTTTATATGTTTATCAAAATTTGTTAAACTTTTTATTTATTTTATATTTCAAATTTTTAAACAATTGTTTTTGATTAAAAAATATCATTTATTTAAAAAATATTTTGACATAAATTGTGTGACTTGCCGTTTTTGTTCATAGTAGCCTTTAAATTGTAAGGAGTTCATAGTAGCCTTTAAATTGTATGGAGTAATAAAATATATTATTATTTTTAGAAAACATTTCTGCAAGCCTAAAATAGGTTTGTTTTTAGATTATATATATAAATCAAAAAAATCAATATCAAAATTTGTTAAACTTTTTATTTATTTTATATTTCAAATTTTTAAACAATTGTTTTTGATTAAAAAATATCATTTATTTAAAAAATATTTTGACATAAATTGTGTGACTTGCCGTTTTTGTTCATAGTAGCCTTTAAATTGTATGGAGTAATAAAATATATTATTATTTTTAGAAAACATTTCTGCAAGCCTAAAATAGGTTTGTTTTTAGATTATATATAAATCAAAAAAATCAATATGTCAATTATATTTTACAATTTAACTTAATAATAATAAAAATATAATTAAATAAATAAACTTATACTTTTACAATTATATCATAAACCTATATTTTACAATTATATCATAAATTTATATTTTTGATTATTTAAATTTTAACAACAATAAAAATTATTAAATAAATAAATTTATATTTTACAATTATATCATAAACTTATATTTTTTATTTTTCTAATTTTTACAACAATAAAAAAGTATTAAATAAATAAATTTTCTTTACAAAATAACTAAAAAAAACCCAATAAATATTATAAATTTTTTTAAGAAAAACAAAAATCAAACATAAAATTAAAAAATGTCTGAACAACATATTCTTGAAATCAATGTGTTTTATAATTTTATTTATTAATCGTAAAAATATAATAAAAAGTAAAAATAAATTAAATAATTCGCAGCAAAAGTCGCAGAAACGTTTACAGCAAATTCCGCAGCAAATCTCGCAGCAATTCCCGCTGAATTTCCAGAGAATTTTGAGGTTCAATAGATTACTAATTCCTGCGAATGAAATCGCAGACAATTCCGCAGGAAATTTACTTTTTGATTTTAAATTTAGAATCGCAGCTAAAGTCTCAGAAATTCCTGCGAAATTTGCTGCTACTACATTTTTCGGAGGAAATGATATTTCACAATATAGAATCGCAGGTAAAATCGCAGGTATTTCTGCGAAATCCTCTTTAATTTTGGGGCAAAATGTGTCAAACTTATTACTTTTTTTTAAATACATCTCTTTCTTTAGTTTTAGTTGCAACTTAACCACAACGCTATATCTACTGTCTATTAATATTTATCTATTGAGGTCATATATAATGCTGTCACATTATATTAGATTACTTTTTTTATATTAAAAGATTGTCATATACAATATTGGACAAATGCCTGATTATAGAGTACAATCACTGTCATAATATTTATATGTTTGAATTAATAATGTTGTTCTTTGAAAATGTACTAAAATAAAATTTAATTTGAGATTTGAAATTTACTTTTTTTTTTTTTAACAATTCCTCTTTTGGATGTGGGTGTAATAATATTATACATTTTTTCCTTTCACTACTAGAAATACTCCGGTTTCCTGCGGATTTACCTGCGGATTTTAGTACAATTTCCGCAGAAAACATGTTTCCTGCGATTCTTACTGCTATTTTCTGAGCCCAGCTAAAACCTTCGTGGGTAATTAGCTTAGCAGGTAGAGTCGCAGGAAAGTCTCGCAGGAAAGAGTCGCAGGTAATACACCTAAACTCGCAGATAATATCGCAGGTAATTGAAACTTTCGCAGAAAAAGTCGCAGCAAATTCAGAATCCGCAGGTAAATGCGCAGATATTTTCTCTCTCAGGTTTTTAATTTTTATTATTAATTTTGTTTAATTCTTATTTAAAATTTTATAAATATTAAATGTCAAAGGAACAATAATATAAAAATAAAAATCTAATTTGAATAAGTCAAGGCAACACTAATTTCATTCAAATTTTTAAAGCAAACATTACTTTATAACAAGTAATTATAGAGTTACATTACTAAAAATGACAATCAAACTACTAATAATTACTTGTCCAACCAAGTTAATCAGAAAAAACAATCCAAATTTCAGACAAATTAACAAAAAAAAAGATAATCAAAGGCTGAAATTTACATCAAAACATGAGTGAGAAGAGAGTGTCTCTAAGGATGTAGATTGAATGCACTTCTCATCTGCCGGTTCATTATGAAGAACTTTAGGTGCCATCCATTGAGGCTATAAGCAGAAAAAAAGTCTTTTATTCTCTTTGGCCGATCGGAATTTAATCTGTGAGCAAAATCTTCCACTTCCCTGCATCACAAAATAACATCAAATTACTTTGCTTTCAAATAAATCAGCAGTAGTAAGTGTAATCCAACGTGTTTAAATTATGCAAGGAAAATGATATGATGTTGAACACTACCAAATTAAGTGTAATCCATAAGTTTTCAAATTAACCACTACTACTATTTAGTAAGTCCAACATTATCTAGCCATCAACTTCTATTCTATGAGATGAGCAGTCAATGGTGTTGTTTTACAAAAGTATACACCGCTCACACAACAATTTGTATACAAGAACTACAATTATAAAATGGAATTCATGGTAAGCACAAACGTGCACAGTTGGAAAAGAAAAACCATGTAGCAAAAGGCTAGATGTAAATAGAATCCTGATGGAGGAACTCAAACCTCAAATTGTGTCTCCCCGCATGCACACGATATTGTCACCATTATAGGACAAGGAGCGCAGGGACCTATGCATAAACAAATTTAGCTATCATCAAGCTGTATTCTGCATGTTATTACCCCAAGAATTCCAAAACCAACTAAGTGAGCCATACGTGAAACATAGTCTAGTAACTGTGGCAAACCTTTAGGAGGTTCCTGAAAGTATACAAAATCAACTATCAAATGAAAAGTAGTGATGAAGAGAGCTTACAAGTTTTGAGTCATGAGAACCAACCGTTGCATCAGTAGAAAGATGTGTAGTGAATGAGAGTTCTTGTGGCAAAGGTCTAACAGATGATTTTGTAATAACAGTACTTCCATTTTCTGAATGGAAACTGTTGCTCTCGCTAAACCATCTGCTCGGAAGAGCTCGATCGCCTATGTCACCAGCTTCTGAAACACTCTCACAATCAACATCATTATCGGTGTGATGGCTTCTATGACTTGACAAGATCAACGAACGTCTTCTAATTGAAGATCCGCCGTCGCTGTTCATTATCTCCATGTCAACCATGCTAACACAGCCACATCAAACTAATAAGAAGCTGTTGAACACCAAATTAATAGAACTTTGACTCCTGCAACCAACCACCCTGCAATTTGAACAAGTTTAAGTTATAATTTAATACTTAACCATTTATTTATTTATTATCATTGAAAGAAACACATGATAATTACTTTTAAAATACGGTATGCATTTCTGTTAGGCAATCAATATTGACTTATGGATGGACTCACGGGGATAATGACAAAAACAAAGAAAAAGATAGCACAAGCTACAAACAAGTAAACACGAATCAATGATATCAACAAAATAGTAGAAATCTATGGTTGTTATTTGTCTTTTTTGTAAAGCATGCCAATATCATCTAATATCATTTAACTTTTCAAAATTATCATTATTTCACTTATCATAAACATATCCATAATTCAAACCAATTCAACACTGCTATAAAATTAATATAAGTAAATCTAAACAGACCCTAATTCTTATAAAAATTGATGACCAATATACTTGTAATGCAGTATCTGATACAACTTTAACACAACCATATATTCAAAACTTTCAGCTTTCTGCGTAAACTAGCTAGATAAGCCAAAGCTTTGTCACTAAAAGTCGAACAGCCGCTGATGTTGAGTTTTGTAAGATCACAACAACCAAAAGCTATAGCATAAAGCAATCCATGTATATTATGCGATTAAACAGCTTATCTAGTAAAATACTTAAACAATGTTTGTGACCAACATATTCAGAAAATGCTATTTCAGTTGCAGTTTACTTCCTAAATCCATGAAAAAACAGAGGATCATAGCAGCAAAAATATTGTCATGATTGTCCTAAAATCCTAGTAATTCTAAAGATGCTGCAGAAACCATATTTGCTAGCAAAATATTGTTTTAGGCTCTTACCTGTAGTTTACAGGAATCACGATATAATCCTTTTCAAAAAGGTTTAACTTTCCTTGTCCATTTACGTACACGTTGAAAAGCTGCTATGCCATCACTTTGCTTTTGATACCTTCATATGAAAAACACATAGTTACACAAGTATAAGGAAGTTAAATAGTGTAGTTATAAAAGATGAGAAGAATATATTGGTGTCTTACCGGCGCAAATATGATCAAAAACTCTAGGAACACCACAAAATATAGTTGGTTTCAATTCCTGAACATCTTCCATCAAGAATCTGACATCCTGCAAGATTTAAAAGAGAAAATTCTATAAGAAATACTAGGAGTTGAAACAAAAGACTTGGAGTTGAAGCTCTGTTTCAGCAGCTCTCTACATCAACTAAAGCACAATACTTAATTTTGTAATTTTCTGGTCATTTGGTCCAATTTTATCTAGCAACTTATTAATAGACCGTCCCTCGACTAACAAGGCCCTTTGTGATGTTATGTTCAGTCTCGGTGCAGCAAACTGAAGAGCTTTAAGTTCAAAATCTTCCACCGAATCCAAGTTCGAAGTACCTTGCTGAAGCAACTCTGTTAAAACTTTCCCAGCCTCTTCTTCAGCAGAGTCCAAAACAAATGTAGCACGCCCAAGATCATCAATTATTCTAGAAACCTGCACATCACACTTCAGAAGAAGAAGAAAAAAACACACACCAGGTAGAGTTTGCTACATTCAGAGCAATGTTGTAAAAGTAGTTTGGATTTCTCAATTGCTTTCTTCAGATAAACCAGAGATTCTATTCCTGATGAACATCTTGGTCGTGCATCCTCTATGTCTGGAAATATCCTCATGATATCATCCAATACTCATCAATTCCATGCATATTTCACTATGTACCTGTTAATAGAAAATCCTTAGTTCTAACTCTAACACCTATGATAAACATAATAGTGAAATCCAATGTTATTTATTTATATATGTACCTGAAAGGATCTTGGTAAAGTCTCCACTATTTCACCACTAGTAGTTCTCATCAAAAGGAGTAGTATCCTTCAGCTACATATCAGACAAGAAAGTAACATATATTAAGCAGCACAGAAACTTCAAACAGAGATTGAACATCAACAAAACTTAATTCACTAACTGTTTGCTTCAAGCTAATTCTCCACAACAATTGTCACTAACCTCATGTTCAAATAAACTCCTAACAGTAATATAACAGGTAGTTCATATGTCTCATAACACTCCAATCAGCATCATGGTGGCTCAATGAGCAATGCAAGAGATAACAAACCTACTAATTTCAGTTTCGTGACAGTGCTAATTTGGTTCAATACAACATGACTCACCCGGACACTTCAATTCCATTAATCAGCTTAGAAATCCCATTAAGATGATATTGACAAGGATACCGTAAAATCAGACATAAGGCTTTGACGGTAAAATGTAAATATTATAATGTTACCGTTATTAAACCGAATCAAGAGCCCATCCCAATTGGGTTCTTCATTCATAAAATAACAATCACAAAAGCCGTAGACATTCAACTACCATAGCAAGAAGATAAAAACCAATAAAACAAATCAAATATGTATGTAAGCTCAAAATTTTCAACTTAGTATTCTCAGCAACATATCCATTACAGAAAGAACTTTTATCCCCCAATTTTCAGCATAACAAGAATTGCAGTCATAAAGTACAAATATGCATTCAACATAAGTCTAAACTAAGCTATATGCATTTAAAATAAGTTTAAATTGTGTTAAGTAATCCCATTGAGAAAAAACAGACCAACTAAGAAGCATATCAAGTAAGGTAAAAAAAGCAGACCAAAACAGGTATCGGTATCTACAACTTAAAGCGTAATTGTAATTATTAAGCGGAATAGCCAACCTCCTTTGACTGGTCCCATATAAATCTGTATATTTAATGGTCAGAATTGACTCATCAACAATTTTTTAAAAGTTGTAATACACTGACTTGAGTCTCTGATCTGTGTTAGTTTTGTAAATTATAAGCATTATTAAATTAAAAATAAATAAATTACTCTTTTAATTCTTTTAAAAAATATAATACTTCAAAAATTCAATTTGTTTTCCAAATACAAAATCTCTAGTGTTAACCATTTAAATTTAAAATTTACAACTATAAATATTAACCACAAAAACCAAAAACTCTCATTACCACGTGTCAAAAGTTAGGTATAAACTCATAACTCTAGTAAAGCTAAAAAGTATCGCCATAATAAGCATAACTATATAACTATTAGAAAACTCTAACCCCACTGCATGTGTTAAATAATAATTGACTTATGTTAGCCCCATACTATATGTGTTAGTTTCTTTTTTCCGGATCTCTACGTTAGTTCATTAAATGCATTTGTCTTTTGATTTTGATGACAAAAAAAATGCTCTTGTATTGTCATTTTCAGATGAAGTCAAGGTGCATTTTTATCAATATCCCTTAAAAAAGAAAAAGTAAAATGGATATAAAAAATGAAATGTGAGTAATCTATTATATTTATAGTAGTATAATCATCTCGTTTGCCTCATTATATACTTATTTAATACTACATGCAACAATTCATAAGACTTAAATATTCAATTCCCATCATTTTAAATCTTCATTTCTATGCAATGGAAATCAAATCTATCTTCCTCATCATCATTACTTCATTCATCCTCTTTTTGTTTTGGCTAACAAAGAAAATCAAAGCAAGAAGTGCGATCCATAAATTTCCACCAGGACCATGGAAGCTTCCTCTAATAGGAAACTTGCATCAATTAGCACTAGGAGGATCACTTCCACACCACACACTTGGAAAACTCTCACACAAATATGGACCTCTTATGCATCTTCAGCTAGGTGAAATCTCTGTAGTGATTGTTTCATCTCCTGATTTAGCCAAAGAAATAATGAAAACACATGATCTTTCTTTTGTTAATAGGCCACAACTTCTTTGCCCTAAAATATTAGCCTATGAATCAACCGATATCGCGTTTGCTCCATACGGTGATTATTGGAAACAGATGAGAAAAATATGTACATCAGAGCTTCTTAGTGCAAAAAGGGTTCAATCTTTTTGTTCCATTAGAGAAGACGAGGTTGAAAAGTTTATACAATCCATTCATCATTTCTCAGTTTCTTCTCAACCACTTGATCTTACGAAAACGGTAAAAAGTATCGCCATAATAAGCATTAACTATTAGAAAACTCTAAAAAGTAACCATATAGCATTAAAAATGGTAGAGAAATTTCAGAACAATGGAGTGGGATTCCAAAGTGTGAATTGTTTTCTACCTTGTAGTTTTCACTATTACCAAGCACGCACTCACACACTAATTTCACAGCCCCGCATTGTGGAAAATGGATAAAATATTTCTATGTCTACATTTACAACACCCACATATGAACATAGTGCAAACAACTGTTACAAATGAGAAGTAGCATTGCCAAGTAAATAGAACTTCTGACTCAGGAGACAAATGAAGTTTTGTTTAAGTTGTGCATTTCATCAAACAGCTAGAAGTCATAAAAAAAAACCTGATGCCAAGCAAATCAATAGCTAAGAAATCCAAAATCAAAAACACTAATACTAAGACTTTGGAGAATAAGTGAAAAGTGAAAGCCATAAAGAATTTTAGATTCTATAACAAGCTAAGAAAAATTGATGAAGAAATAGAGAGACAAACCGAATACGATGAGCAATCAGAAGCTATGATTTGTTGAAGAAATTAGGGATAGAAATTACAAAACATGGAAGCCATTTCAATCTGGAAGTGATTTTGGGCTATGATATGTTGAAGCAATTTCAATCTGAGATATGATTTTGGTAGGAATCAAAATAGCGATGTGGGTTCGATACTCACCTCTTTATATGTTTATCAAAATTTGTTAAACTTTTTATTTATTTTATATTTCAAATTTTTAAACAATTGTTTTTGATTAAAAAATATCATTTATTTAAAAAATATTTTGACATAAATTGTGTGACTTGTCCTTTTTGTTCATAGTAGCCTTTAAATTGTATGGAGTTCATAGTAGCCTTTAAATTGTATGGAGTAATAAAATATATTATTATTTTTAGAAAACATTTCTGCAAGCCTTTGCTAAATATTTTAAAATAGATTTGTTTTTAGATTATATATATAAATCAAAAAAATCAATATGTCAAATATATTTTACAATTTAATTTAATAATAATAAAAATATAATTAAATAAATAAACTTATACTTTTACAATTATATCATAAACTTATATTTTACAATTATATCATAAATTTATACTTTTGATTATTTAAATTTTAACAACAATAAAAATTATTAAATCAATAAATTTATATTTTACAATTATATCATAAACTTATATTTTTTATTTTTCTAATTTTTACAACAATAAAAAAGTATTAAATAAATAAATATTCTTTACAAAATACCTAAAAAAAACCCAATAAATATTATAAATTTTTTTTAAGAAAAACAAAAATCTAATATAAAATTAAAAAATGTCTGAGCAACATATTCTTGAAGTCAATATGTGTTTTATAATTTTATTTATTAATCGTAAAAATATAATAAAAAGTAAAAACAAATTAAATAATTCGCAACAAAAGTCGCAGAAACGTTTAAAGCAAATTCCGCAGCAAATCTCGCAGCAATTCCTGCGATATTACCAGAGAATTTTGAGTTTCAATAGATAACAAATTCCTGCGACGGAAATCGCAGACAATTCCGCAGGAAATTTATTTTTTAATTTTAAATTTAAAATCGCAGCTAAAATCTCAGGAATTTCTGCGAAATTTGCTGCTACTACGTTTTTCGCAGGAAGTGATGTTTCACAATATAAAATCGCAGGTAAAATCGCAGGTATTTCTGCGAAATTATGTCCGCAGGAAAATCCGCAGGTAAACTGTGTATTTCTAGTAGTGTTTTAGTTTTTAATATTATCAAAAAAATTTAGTTATAGTTCATTCACAAAAAATAAAACAAAAAATGTGAGCATTTATAACTTTCTTTTTTATCAGGTGAAAAAATATTTTCAAATGACATGCATTGTTACTCTATAATTTTTTTCATAATGGTATTTCTATAAACATCTAAATAAAATTAAAGGATTTTTTTATATAATTTATTTGACACCATTGCAACTTTTACATATTGGTTATTATTTTTAAAGAGTAATGCTTATTGGAATAATTAGGACACAAGTTAAAAAATACATTTATATTTTATATTGAAATATATAATAATAAAATTAATTTCAAAACACTACAAGAAATACACGGATTGCCTGCGGATATTCCTGCGGAAAGGTTTCCGCAGCTACTGCTGCGATTTCACCTGCACCTTCATACTCCGAAACATTGTTTCCTGCGAAAAGTATGATAGCAACAAATTTCGCAGGAATTCCTAAGACTTTACCTGCGACTTTAGGCTTTTAAATAAAATACAAATTTCCTGCTGACTCAACTGCGATTGTTTTCGCAGGAATTAGCTATCCATTGAAACCACAAAATTCTTTGGAAATAATGCAGGAATTGCCGAAAAGTTTGCTGCGGAATTTGCTGTGAGCTCTTCTGCGACTTTTGCTGCGAGTTGTTTAGTTTAGTTTTAATTTTTGTTTTGTTTTTACAATTAATAAATAAAATATAAAACACATATTGATTCCAAGAATACCTTGTTGAGACATTTTTTAATTTTATATTAAATATTAATTTTTCTTTAAAAAGTTTTATAATATTAATTGAATTTTTTTAGTTATTTCTTAAAGAAAATTTATTTATTTAATACTTTTTATTGTTGTAAAAATTAGAAAAATCAAAAACATAGGTTTATGATATAATTATAAAATATAAGTTTATTTATTTAATAATTTTTTATTTTTGTAAAAATTAGAAAAATAAAAAATCTAAGTTTATGATATAATTGTAAAAATATAAGTTTATTTATTTAATTATATTTTTACTATTATTGAATAAAATTTTAAAATATAATTGACATATTGATTTTTTAGATTTATATATATATAATATAAAAACAATCTTATTTTAAAATAATTTTTACAACAATTTTTTTTTTTGCTTTATTGAATAATAATAGTTTTTGTTTAAATTTTGTCAAAGTTTTTTATTTTTTTATTTTTTAGATTTATTTTCTTTAAAATAATTTTAGTACATATTATTCTTATTTAAGACATTTTTTTAAGATTTCATAGTTGTTGTAAATTTTTTGAAAAATATTTATAAAAATGCTATTTTTAATCTCTATTTGTTCTAATTTTATTAATTATTTTTAATATGAATTGTAAAAAAAATTAATTTTAAATTAAATTTTAATAATTATTCTAAATTTATTAAAGAAAATATTAGTTTTACTTAATATATTTATTTTTTGTTTTTATGAAATTAAAAAATATAATCTTATATATTTTTAATCCAATAAAGTTAATAAAAAGAATAAAAATTATGAAAAATTAAAAAAGGGGTATTATCCTCTTTTGTAATTCATAAAGAAAATCAAATAAAAGTTTAATTTAGTTAGTTTATTTTTATCTCTCTTATGTTTTATTTATCTTCTTCAAGGGGTATATTACTACAGCAAAACCCCACGACGTAGGGAGGAACATTGATGCATTCTGTAAGTGTATCATATATTTTTCAAAACTATTTAATTTCAACAATTTCATCACTCCTCTACAACCTCCTTCTAAGGTATACAAATTTTTTTATTCTCAACAGAGGCTCCTTTCGTCCACCATGGCTTCGTACGAACTTGGATTTGAAGCTTCAAGCAAAATCAAAATTTAACACGTTCTTCAACTTTTCCCCAATTTTCAAATTTCATTTTGCTATTTTAAAATTCAATAACACCATTGCAAGATTTGAGGTATATTTTATGTGTTTGTTTGTGTTATCATGTCAATTTCGAGCTTGCTATTGTTTCATTCATTTTTCAATTTCAACTTCTACGGTTTTGATGTTGTAATTGGGAATGGTTTTTAGCTTTATCAGGATAGTTTGTGGTTAAATTCTTCATTTCTTTTTGTATTGATTATTTCCTTAGGGTTTATTCATGTTCTTAATTCTCTATTTTTTTTGTAATTTTAAATTTTTTATTTTAACTTTTGAACTGAGATTTAGGAAGTAGAGGCTGGATAGTATCTGATTGCACAAAGTAATCTAAAACATGTGCAACCGAAGTTATGTTGTTGATAGAATCATGATTTAAATTGATTTGGTTTTTTTATCAAAGTAATTTATATACTGAAATTTGAGATAAGAAGAAAAGCTTGAGGTTCAACAAAAGGACTGGGATTTTTTTAATACTGTGTGGTCATTCCATGTTATGATGCAAAATGATGCAATATTGTGTGGTCATTCCATATAGACCGATCTTAGTGCATGTTTGGTTCTGCAGTGACAAAAATGATTTTGAATGAATTGATTTTGCTAAATTGATTTTACTTGGAAGTGTGAGTTGAATGTTAAGTGATTTATTATTGGATACATTTGAATAAAAGTGAGTTGAACAATATATCCAGTGTAAAAATCATGTTTAGATTTAAAAGTTACAAATCTTAAGTTCAAGTTAGAATCATTTTTCGAGGCAAAATCAATTCTACTTTAGAGCTACCAAACATGTTGAAATCAATTTTACACCTTCAGAATCAATTCTAGCTGTCCCAAACATGGAACCAAACATATGTGTACACTTAGTGTAGGAAGGACAATATGTAACCAATGGTGTGCTGCGTGTTTTCTTATGCGCTGACAAAACACAGGTAGTAAAGCTCAAATGTTTTGATGGGTTCATTTTTAAATTGAATGTTGGAAATGTTGGTAATTTCTAGACAACGGAAGTTTTGTTGTAACGAGATTGACTACCTATTTTTTAATATTGGGAAGATGATAATGAAGTCTAGTTAATGGGGCTAGGGCTTGTGTTTGAAATTCAGATGATAATAAGTTGTATTAATTGGCATTAGAAATTGAAACCGTAAATGGTTGTAGCAATTAGTTTTTGAAGTGGAGACATTAAGTTGTAGAAGTATTTGGGTTGAATATAGTTTGTTGTTGACTAAATCTTTATAGCATTTGTCATGATAGTAATGTAGATTTCGTCTTGATGCTGCAATGAGCATTTATGTCTATTAAAATACATTTTTGCATGGTATCATTGCTAGACTCTTGTAAGCCAATTTCGGTTGTGTATGAATATGATTTATATTTACAATCAATGTGACTTGCTTGAGATTTGAGAAGTTGCATCAAGTTTTATTTTTTTCATTCAATAATATTCTGTTTCAAAAGATTTCTACATTTATATCAAAAAGGGTTTCTAATGGTGCCAATAAGACTAGAGATAATTGTATCATATCTAATAATTTCTCCCCCCCCCCCCTTAAAAAGGGCTTTTTTTTGTCAGTATTTCATTGTTTCTTAATTAACCTGTAACCTAGATACCAGATAGCTCATTTCAACTTAGTACATGGCCATTATGCTATAGTCTTTATATTATCAGTCTTGAGGATATTTTCTATTAAAATGAAAAATTGTCCTAGATTCTTTGAAATTGAAATGGTGCAATATACAAAAAGCTGATAGTTTGATATAAGAATGAAGAAAAGCGATATTCTAGAATTTGACTGGTTTATCCACCAAATGAAAATAGCATAAATAGCACACTTGCATGAAATTTTGTCCGCCTTACATCAACTGAAGTCGCTAAACTTGGAAAGTATGCTCAAATCTGATCTCAAAGGAAGGAGATGTTGGGCAGCGTAAGAACATAGACTGACTCGTGCATAGATTGACCCATGCTTACTCGATGTACTAAGAATCTAGGCTATTTGGAAAATGTGACATTCAACTTATTCTATTTCTAACTATGTGTATGTGTGCATGCAACTCCTTGTAAATTGACTATAAATTATTCATACTCTAGTTCATCTTATTTTTAATGATGGTACTAAATTACAAAAACATTGCATATGTGCATGGTGTTGCAAATCAAATACTCTAAGAGGTTAAACTGTTAGATGTAGATTTGTGAGTGGTTTTTATTTTATATCTCCAACACCATGCTGGTACCTTATGTGCAATTGTTGATTGCTACAATATGTTTTTGTCATTTTTCCTCTCCGGAAATAATTTTTATTTATTTCTTTATCAGGCATGGGATATCTATTATCATGTATTCAGAAAGATAGATAAGCAACTTCAAAGTCTTGCTACTTTAGACTTGGAGGTAATAGAGATGCGCAGTCATTCAATTTATTTTTGTCATTGTTATGGCCTTATATTTTGTTTAAATTTTGTAGGCGGTTTCTCCAGAGTTTCTAGAATGCCGAAATTTAGAGCTTGTCGTTCCTGGGACATACTGCGCTGGTAAGTTAGTTTTACTATTTCCTTGATATCAAATATCAAATTGCATGATATTTATGTTCCATTTGGAAGTAGAAATTGCATGATATTTCCTTGATATGAATTATTAGGTTTCCACATCATAGTAGTAGATGATTTATGCATCGGATAAGATTTTGGGAGCCTGGGAATCAATTTTGGGGTTACTACAAATTATGTTACCAGCCCAGAGAGCGAAAAGAGTTCAACTCTTTCCAAAGTTTCTCAGGTTGTTGAAGAAACTGCAGCGGAGCAGAACTCAAGGTTGTACCAACAAGGGTACATCTTTTACACCCAAATCTCTAATCTTTCATCTCAAGAGATCCTTCTCTGCAAAATCAGTAGCCTCTGTTGGAACCGAACCATCACTGTCTCCAGCAGTTCAAACCTTCTGGAAGTGGCTCCAGGAAGAAGGTGTCATCACTACCAAGACCCCTGTGAAAGCTAGTGTGGTCACAGAAGGTCTAGGATTGCTTGCACTCAGAGACATTTCTAGGAATGATGTTATTTTGCAGGTTCCAAAAAGGTTGTGGATAAATCTAGATGCAGTTGCATCTTTAGAGATTGGGAGAGTGTGTAGTGAGTTAAAGCCATGATTGTCTGTTATACTCTTTCTCATAAGAGAGAGGTCAAGGGAAGATTCTGTTTGGAAGCACTACTTTGGTATTCTGCCACAGGAAACTGATTCTACTATATATTGGTGGGTTTATTTTCTTTTCTTTGGTTTGGTTTGGCTTGGTTTGTTACTAGTATAAGCTTAATGTGAATATGGATTATCTTCATATGGTTGATTCAGTTGGTAATTGGTTATTCCAGTGCAGGTCAGAAGAAGAGCTCCAAGAGCTTCAAGGTTTGTTAGTCCTGCAATTTTCGTGAATAGTACGGTTCTTTTATAGATTCAGATAAGATAAGTATTATGAAACTGAAATTTGAATAAATGTATTTGATTAGGTACTCAACTTTTGAAAACAACAGTGTGAAAGAATATGTGAAGAATGAATGTTTGAAACTAGAACAAGAAATCATTCTCCCTAATAAGCGGCTTTTTCCCGAACCTGTGACGCTGGATGACTTCTTTTGGGCATTTGGAATGCTCAAATCAAGGGTGTTTTCTCGCCTTCGCAATGAAAATCTGGTTATAGTTCCAATGGCATACTTGGTAAGAACCTTTTCATTTTCTCTTCTTCTGTCAATATCCTTCAACAGAAAAGAAAAATGACATTTTGAAAATTGGATTTCTGGATCAGATTAACCACAGTGTCAGAGTTACTACAGAGGATCTTGCTTATGAAGTTAAAGGAGCAGCTGGTCTTTCTCTTGGGATTACCTATTTTCCTTAAAAACCCCCCTTTTTGTCAAGGTCGGAGAATAGGTGAACTTTCTTTTATGGTCGCGTTGATAACCGAGCAGATGATAACATAACTTTCGATCATAATATTGTTTACACACAACAATGGAAGCAACTTTTAGGCAGGTATATATCCAATATGATTTGAACAAAAGCAATGCAGAGTTGGCTCTAGACTACGGTTTCATTGAACCGAATGAAAGTCGACATGCATACACTTTGACACTGGAGATATCCGAGTCAGACCCTTTTTTTAATGATAAACTAGACGTTGCTGAGGCCAATGGTTTTGCTCAGACAGCGTACTTTGACATCTTTTATAATCGCACTCTTCCACCTAGATTGCTTCCATATCTGAGACTAGTTGCTCTAGGAAGTACCGACGCTTTCTTATTGGAATCACTATTCAGAGACACCATATGGGGTCATCTTGAGTTGTCTGACAGCCGTGACAATGAAGAGCTACTATGCAAAGCGGTTCGAGACGCCTACAAATCTGCCCTTGTCGGTTATCATACAACCATTGAACAGGTATGACAAATACAATTAAAGTAACCTCGTTACATTTTCCAATAGTACAGGGTGTTTAAATTGTGAAAACTTTGAAGCTGATTTGATTGATATTAACTAATAAACAAATACTTAACAACTATGCCATCTGAAGGTAATGAATACCCAGTGGTGCATACTTCTCCAAACTACAATTTAGGTTTCATGCCCCCAATGTTGGAAACACAGTCAACACAAATTGATAATTCCGAGTCTCAGGCACGCGATATTTCTTGGCTTCCAAGCTTTGTTGTGAGCCCTCTGACCTATTTTTGTCATTTCTTTTGTTTACTGTTTAATTTACTAAGCATTTTTTTCTTACCAAGTTATATTTAACAATAATTATATTATTTATTTAAATTATTGATATATTATTTAGAGACTTAGAAGTTTTGATATTTTACATAAACTTGATTTTGCAGGATTTAGAGGATGGAGAATTGGTGAGAATACTTCCAAAATGTAGTCACGTTTATCATTTAGAATGCATTGACAAGTGGCTACAACAACAAGGATCGTGTCCTATTTGTAGAACTTACATTCTTCAATAGTTTTGTATTTCTTGTCAAATCTCTTTTTTGTGTGTTCCAAGAGAGTAGCTATAATTGCAAGTTTTAACTTTATTATATGGTAGCGTAAACTCTGTTTTTGACCACATAAAATTTGTAACAGTGAAATATAAGAATTGTTATTTAATTGAATTTTGCAAATAAGTTATGGTTTAAACTTTTATATAAATAAAACATTTTTAATAATATAACTCTAGAAAATTGTTATTGACATTATAGTTATGTTTTGTTGCTTTAAAAATTTGAATGTGATTAGTGTTGCATTGTCTTATTCAAATTAGATATTTGTTTTTATATTATTATATTTATAATATTTTAAATATAAATTAAAAAAAATTAAAAACAAAAACTAAAAACATCAGAGAAAAATTTTATGCGAGTTTACCTGCGGATTTATATTTTGCTGCGACATTTCCTGCGAAAACTTCATTTACCTGCGTTATTATCTGCGAATTTATCTATTTTACCTGCGACACTTTTCTGCGACTTTTTCCTGCGATATTTTTCTTCGACTTTTTTCTGCGACTTCACCTGCTATATTAATTACCCACGAAGGTTTTAGCTGGGAACAAAAATTAGCAGGAAGAATCGCAGGTAACATGTTTTCTGCAGGTAAATCCGCAGAAAAACAGAATTTTTCTAGTAGTGTATTTTCATTAAAATTAATATACAATTTCTAAAATAACATTTCTTTATTTAATTCATAAGAGACATGAATTAATATTATTTAAATCATGTCTCAGAGAATATAGTTATCATATTACATGCACTATTTTACTTTTGGAATGGAACACTTAACAACATTTTGTTAAAATGACTATAAGATAAACTATAATAAGAATAATATAAAATAATAAATCTGCATTTAATAGAATTATGATAGTTAATTATTAATTATTATTATTATTATTATTATTATTATTATTATTATTATTATTATTATTATTATTAGCGTTCAAACGGGCACTCCGTGCCCGTTTGTCCGTTTTTTTTATTGCGCTAACGCATAAAAATATTAACAATGTCTTATTTTATAAGTTTGATTTTAATATAAATTATTTATATGATAAAATATAAATGTTTACCTGCGTCATAACATAAATGTTTATTTTTATTTAATATGTATTCGCATGAAAATATAAACAACAGTTTTTGTCCGGTATTTGAGAAAGATCTTTCTATCAATAGATATGATTTAATGTTCGATAAAAGGGAGAGGATACATCTTCTCTCTTTTACTTAGATAGATTTTTTTAAAGTGAAAGCGCCATCCAAATAATGTCGACTTTCCCCTTTTCCACTGATATAAATTAAATAAATCGGATCCAACACAAAAAGTTCTTCCAGATAACAGACTCACTAATCCTTGCAATCCCTATCCATCCAAACACTTTTTCTCAAATTTCCTCCGCCACCTTACAGTGAAAAAAGAGATGGTTCAAATCTTCTTTCGGATAGAAAATACAAACATAGGTCATCTTCTCGATTGGAATATATCTAGTTTTGGCATCATTAAAAGTTCGACTAAGGTAATATATGGCTCTTTCGACACCATTGTCATCCTCTTGGGCTAATAAACTCCCTAGGGTCAAATCTGAGGCCGGAATGTACAGTCTCATGCATCTGTTTCTAACTTACGGTGCCAGGATATGAGGATTTTCTAAATATGGCTTGATTTCGTCGAACATCTTCTGATGCTCAAGTCTCCACACAAACTCTTCCTTCTTCAGACGGAGCAGTGGTGAAAATGTTTGTACTTTGCCGCTAAGGTTCGATATAAACTTTTATAAGAAGTTGATCTTCCCAAAATAATAATCTGACAATTGATTTTAATAGGATCCCATAATTTAAAGTAGAGTACAACTCCAAAATTTCATTATACAATATTATACAAAATCAATTTTATTACCGATAAAGAAGTTTAAATTAATGTTATCCTAAAATTTTAAAGAGAAATATATAATATAGTCTCAAATTAAATGTTATCAATAAATTAAATTACATAAGCTTTCATAATGTAACTTAATATATGTGTTAACTTTTATGTTTATTTGCTTAATAAATTTTGAGAAATATTTTTGTTCTTATTCTATCTAAATCTTCTTATGGTTTTGAGTAATCTATAGCAATATATAAATACAAAATTTAATTTTGGTGTAACCTAATTTCCTTTTCCATAATACGGTAATCCCAACCATCAAATTATTCCACCCACATTATTTATTTGCTTGAAAAAATTGGTTAAATAAAGTCACGTCACAATACAATTTTATCAATTCAAACAAAATTTAATACGCGAATATTACATATTGTAAACAAAACTTAATATGTATCTGAATAAAAACAAAAAGTTTCATCATATAAATAGTTTATATTAAAATCAATATAAATAGTTTATAGTAAAATCAAATTTATAAAAAAAATACGTTTTTAATATTTTTGCGTGTTAGCGCAATAAAAAAATAGACAAACGGAGTGCCTATTTGGACGCTAGTTTACGTAAACTTAATATTTTTTCAAATATAAAACTGTGTCTGTTTGGATGCTAGTTTAAATAAACGTTTTTTCAAATATAAAATCATCTTTAGATAATAGTAACTAATGTGATGTGACAATCTTTATTTTTTTTGTTATACAGAAAAAGAAATACAAATTACACAACTTAGACGATAAAAAGATAACATAATAATAAATAAAAGAGAGTATTTTCTTGAACTTCCGAAATCGTATAAAGTTCTTCATTGTCTCTTAAGAGTATACACAACACCCATGATAGTCACAACCTTTCTTCTTGCATGATTAGTATATGAAGCAGCATCATGAATGATTTTTGTCAAGAAAACCTTGAGAAATAACATAGTTTCTTCATAGATCAAGCCACTTATCCTCTTGACACCTCCTCTCCTAGCCTATCTACGAATCGATGGCTTTGTAATTCCTCAAACTTGTCGCGCAAAATCATCCTGTGCCTCTTTGCCCCTCCATTTCCGAGCCCCTTAATACCCTTTCCACGATTTGCCATTTTTGTAAGAAATTTTGAGAAACTGTTTATTCTTTTAAATTTTGAATGTGAAAAAGTAGAAGATGAAAGGGGTATTTATATATCATTATGAGCGGGAAATGAAGAAGATGTTTATCCTCTATCATTGGATTTAAAGTAATAGACGGTTTAGATTTGACTGAGTTTTTCAAAAAATTTTAATTATTTTATAATTTATTTTAAAAGATTGTTTTTAAAATAAAACAAAATATTGGTTAATCATATTTTCAAAAATTATATTTTAAGAACTCCAATTAATTGTTTTAGGCAATTATAATTCACTTATCCATACAATTCATTAAATTGTATGAGAAAAATTATTGATGATAATGATCAGTAATTATTTAACTTTTTAAAAGATAATATGTAATTATGATTATTTTAAGTATGTAATTTATCAAAACTTAGAGTGTACGGACTTTATAATCATTATCATTCAGTTTTATTAAGAAAAAGTTTTGGATAAATTTAATCATAAATAAAATACATTATAAATCTTCAAAATTAAAACAATTAAATATATAATTAAATATAGTAATATTAGTTGAGTACGGAAGTTGTTATATGCTTCTATTTAATTCAATAATGGGATTAGTGGGTTATAAAGCAGTTAATCATTTTAGAAGTTACTACTACTTTTTTATTATCATTTCTTATTTAATTAATTTAATTAAGTGGAAAGTTGTTATATGCTTCTATTTCTTTCAGTAATGGGATTAGTGAGTTATAAAGCAGTTAATTATTTTTAGAAGTTACTACTACTTTTTTATTATTATTTCTTATTTAATTAATAAATTATTTGTTATTAAAGATGAAGAATAATAACTTACTAATCTATTAACAGTAAAAAAAAGTGTAAAATGAAAAATAATAAACGGTTGGCGGTTAATAAACCTTTGTGTAACCGCCATTGTGAGAAAAAAAATTAAAAATAAAAAAAAATTGAAAAGGATAAATTTGAAAGAAAAAAAGCTACACCAAAATCATCTATTGCCTTTATATATTGTTATAGATTATTTTTATTATTATTATTATTATTATTATTATTATTATTATTATTATTATTATTATTATTATTATTATTATTATTATTATTATTATTAATAATAATATTATTATTATTAGTTTCTTATTTATATATTAATTATTATAAAAAATATATAACAGTAATAACCTTTAATTTATCATTTCTTATTATGTATTGATGGAGTTATTTGGTCAAATAAATAGATGTTAATGTAACATAGTTATTTTACTAATTAAAGTATGAGTTTTTTTTTTCCAGAAAACTCAATATATAAACTTTATAGAATAAAAAATATATTTAATACATTGTATGAGAATAGATGTCATTTATCTATTAATTAATACAATCATTTTGAATATTTTAATTTTATAAATATTTTAAAAACAAAAATAATATTTATATAAGAAAAATAATATTTTCCAATCATATATTTTTATATATAAGAATAAATTTATTATTGATTTAATTTTTTATAAATAATGTTAAAACAAAAATAATATATATATCTGAAAGTAATACATCGTTGTTCAAAATAATTTTATAAACCAGAACAATATTATTGTTATAAATGGGAACAACTTTACTAATTATTCAAATATTGAATAATAAAAATTTATCTATATTTTTCAAATATGTGAAGATAATTTAAGGAGTCTATTAAAAAAAATTGAGTTGATATTTTAAAACTTTATTCTCTCTTATTAAATAATTGTCTTATTTATAAAAAAAAAACTAAAAAATTAATTTATCTAATAAAATTTTCAATATTTTTTTATCATATTATTTCTTAACATTGCTGTTTACATTTCGTATTCTACATATATTATTATTTAAATTTAAATTTATTATCATTCTTAATTTATTTTTTTAATTTTTTATTTTTATGACAATCTGCAAACAAATGCGCGTTTAAAATCATATACCACCAAAAATGTATTCCGTGCATATGTACGAGTTTGTAAAATTTAAGGATCAAAATATTCTAATAAAATGGAAGTAGTCGAGCGGTAGTGAAATTTAATGTAAGGATGAAAATCGAACCTTAGGCTTTAGTTTTAAAAAAACATTGTTTTTTTTCATTTTATATTAACAAAATAAATTACTATACTACATATAAACAAATTCTCCAAATACATGGGTTCATAACAGGAATAAGTTATGGTTACATTATACCTACGGTTTCATAAACGTCACTTATAGTAAATAGATGTCAGTTATGTTATGCCCGCATTTTCTTAATTGTAGCATAAAATAAATAAGGAATGGTTTTTCACGCGTTGACAAGAAACACGTCCACACGTAAAAAAATGTGGTCTATGATACCTTTAGGTAACGGTTTTTCAGTCGTTGTTTATTCTTCTGTTGCCTAAAGTATAAAATGTTGTAGTGTATGCTTCATACTCTTCGAATACACATCGAACACCTTGGTGCACTGCTGGAGAGATATGAGGCCTTGACCCCATGTTTAGTTAGCGGAGCTGTGTTGAGCCTTAAAGAGATGGAAGAAAAGCATTACGAGCGACCTTCCCTTCTTGAACTCGCACAAATATTGAAATACTTTGACGTAGGGCCTACTCACCGGAGGCAATTGTGTATGAGAAATAAAAAAAATGATGAAACACGTCAACCTCAAAATCATTGAAGGGGAGACAAAAGACCTATCGACGAAAATAGGAAATCATGAAGAGGTACGACACATCCATCATATTTATTACATATCCATTTGTTTTACTTAGGGGAATAAGCTCAATCTTTAGAAGGTCCCACCGCCGTAAAGACATGGTCCAAACCACCCTCATCAGCAAAGGCAGAGACAACTCCAATATTAATTAGTCCACCCACGCCACATTATTTTCCTCTGTTACCTTCTAGTTTTGAGAGTTGGATGTTCACTATTGTAAGAAATTTTGTCAACACATAAAATAAATAAATATGAATACCACCCAAAAAAAATTTAAAAATAAATTTGATATCCCTGTCAAAGTACCTTTATGACAACAAAGTTTATCAAACTGTAAAGCAAAAAGATTGAAAATTCCATAAACCCCTTTCTCCAAAAAACCTAATGAATAAAAGAGAAAGAGATATTAATGTTACCTCGAAGAAAAAAATTTGATGGCCCATATGTTCTAAATCCTTCCAAAAGGAGTGGCATGAATAGGTCATATGTGAAGAACAATGTAGAAAGGATGGTTGTAGGATAAGAAGTTGCAAGTGAGAGAAGAAAACAATTCAGAAATTCATCGATGACAATGAAAGAGAAACTAATAGTTCCAAAAATCCTTATATATGTCTCAACAAGGGTGAACTGTACCATTCATTACATCGAAAATTGCAAAATACACCACCAACGATCAAGATCTTACAGTGCACTAGTCAAAGTATTTGAGTACCCTAGGAAAAATAGAATATCATTACCACCAGACATAAGGACACATGTCGAGACTTTTTTGCAAAATATCGAGGATTAAGAGAAGGACATTTATTGCATCTGTTCTCAATGTTAGTGATACCCCATCAAGACTCTTCATTTGCTTCAGTTAATAGCCAACTTAATGACGTGAACAACAAAGCCATCATTCTACAGTATAGGAACAAGGACTTGAAGCCAATTGTTATGGACCGTCCACAAGGCTCATGGGAAAAGGCCTAAGAGAGAATTTCAAGTGAAAAGGTGCACGAAAATAGGTAGGCTTTCACTCTGACCAGAAGTAGACGATTCCTCCTCCAACACATCAATCACTGTCCAATTCAATCAGACATTTGTCCGCACATCACACCACATCACTCGCGAACAGTTTCAACCACTCTTGATAATATAAGAGTAAAACACATCATTTTAAATATTAAATTTATTCTTACTCTCACAGTAATTTTGATTCTCCCACTAATTTAAATGTTAATCTTATAAGTCTAACATATTCTATCACTTCAGAAATATTGATCTATTGTAGAGAGAATTAACTCTACAACTTCATCTTTTATTTATAGTTTCTAATGAACAATAGGTAAAAAGTAAAAGGGTTGACATGTAAGAAGCAATAAAAGAAAATAAAAAGTGCAAACTATTAGAATATTAATAGTAATTCATATTTATTTAGTTGTACTATTTTCTTAGCCCCTAAGTTTGTTAGAGGGTATTTTAGTATTTTATCTTATTCTAGTAACCCTAGTTTTAGCTTATAAATAGGGTGACAATCATTGTAACTTTTATCATGTTTTGTAGCCGTCATTCTTAATAGTATATTTCTCCTTTTCATCATTTATTCTACCTTTGCACCAACAATTGGTATCTAGAGCTCCGGTTCATATTCATTGGGAAACACGGGAAACACGAGTCAACGTGAGGTCTTGTGTGTTTAATTTTGATTCTTAGATTCGTGTTGAATCTTGAACAAAATCTGATCAGAACTTTATTCTATGGGTTGGGAAATACTGTGTGAGAAATCTGAGTGTATTGTGCAAGGTGAAGATGAACGAAAACGGCAACATGAACACCAAGCTTCCAGTATTTGACGGTAAAAACTGGAATCGTTGGATGATCCAAATGCGTGTACTATTTGGTGCTCAAGATGTTTTAGATCTTGTCACTGATGGTTATGTTCCGGTAGCAGCAGATGCAACGGATGAACAGAAAAACACGCAGAAAGAAGTAAGGAAGAAGGATCAGAAAGCATTATTCTTTATTCATCAATGTGTTAATGTAAATGTGTTTGAGAAGATTGCAGATTCAACGACAGCAAAAGCTGCGTGGGACACACTGGTTAGATGTTATGGTGGTGACGCATCAGTGAAGAAGGTGAAGCTTCAGTCCTTGAGAAAGCAATATGAGAATCTCAACATGAAGAATAATGAGAAAGTCTCTGAATACATCTCCAGAATGATTCTGATCACTAATGAGATGAAGGCGTGTGGAGAAACTCTTTCTGAAGAAACAATCATGGAGAAGGTATTGAGATCCCTTACCTCTCAATTTGATTACATTGTGGTAGCAATAGAACATTCCAAAGATCTGAGCACCATGAGAATTGAAGAGCTGCAGAGCAGTCTAGAAGCGCAAGAGTTGCGTTTGACTGAGAGAACTTCTGAAAAGGAAGTAGAGCAGCAGGCTCTGAAAGCAACTTCTGATAGGAGGTATCAGAAGCAGTCAGAAGCCAGGAGAAGATCTGATGGTGGTCAGAAGTCAGAAAGCTCAACCTCTGATAGACAAAAGAATGCTCAGAAGGGAAAAGAGAAGTATGACAAGAAAAAGATCCAATGTTACTGTTGTAAGAAGTTTGGTCACTTTGCTAGAGATTGTTGGTCAAACAAGGAGAAGAAATCAGAAGAAGCAAATATAGCCAGAAGTTCTGATGACGAATCTGTGCTATTGATGGCCTCTGAATCTGATGATCTGACAGACTGGTGGTATATGGACACTGGCTGTTCAAATCATCTTACTGGAAACAAGAAATGGTTGGTTGACTTTGACTCTGAAAAGAGGACAAAGATCAGATGTGCTGATGACAAATATCTTAATGCAGAAGGTATGGGAAATGTCAGAGTGACTCTGAACAATGGGAAAACAGCATTGATTCAGAACGTGTGGTATGTACCTGGCATCAGAAGCAATCTGATGAGTGTGGGACAATTAATTGAGAAAGGTTTTTCAGTTACCATGAAGGACAATCTTCTGAAGTTGTATGACTGCAATCAGAAGTTGATTATGGAGTTAGAACAGGGAAGGAATAGAACATTCAAGGTGAATGTCAGAACTGCAGACTCAGAATGTCTTAGTGCAACATGTGCTGAGAAGGAGAGTGAGCTGTGGCACAGAAGATTTGGTCATTTGAATTTCAGAAGCCTAAAACATCTGAATTCAAAGAAGCTGGTACATGGAATTCCTGCAATTAAGAAGCCTGAGAAGTCATGCAAAGTTTGCATGGAAGGAAAACAACCACGTTTGCCATTTGCGTCAGAAGTTGCTCCAAGAGCAAAACATGCCTTAGGAGTTGTACATTCTGATGTGTGTGGTCCATTTCCAGTAGCATCAATTGGAGGGAATAAATACTTTGTGTTATTTGTTAATGAATTCACAAGAATGACATGGGTATCCCTTATTAAGTTCAAACACGAGGTGTTTGATGAATTCAAGAAATTCAGAATGAAGGCTGAGAATCAGAGTGGTCAGAAGTTGAAGATTCTTAGAACTGATTGTGGAGGTGAGTATAACTCCAAAGAGTTCCATAAGTTCTGTGAGGAGAATGGAATTGAGCATGAGGTTACTGCTCCTTATACCCCTCAACACAATGGTCTTGCTGAAAGAAGAAACCGTACTTTGCTTGATATGGTGAGAAGCATGCTAAAGGAGAAGAAGCTTCCTCAGAAGCTCTGGAGAGAAGCTGTTGCCACTGCAACATATGTACTCAACAGATGTCCTACGAAGAAGTTGAAGGAAATAGTTCCTATGCAGAAGTGGACTCAAGACAAGCAAAGTGTTAGTCATCTGAAGGTGTTTGGTTCTGTTTGCTATAAACATGTTCCAGAAGCCAGAAGACAGAAGCTGGATGATAGAAGCAAAGTGATGATTCTGATAGGGTACCACAGTACAGGTGCATACAAGCTCTATTGTCCAGAAACCAATAAAATTGAATTCAGCAGAGATGTGATTGTGAAGGAATCAGAAGTTTGGAATTGGGATAAGTCTCAATCTGATTCTGATGTTAGAACTTCTGAAGAAAGGTCAGAGTTAAGAATTTCTGAAGTTGAAGTAAACTCTGATGTTGATTCTAACTCTGATAGTGATTCTGACTCTGGAGAAGACTCAGAAGATGAAGGTGACTCTGATGATCCAGACTCTGATGGTAATCCAGATTCTGGTGGAAATTCAGACTCTGAAGATGGCCAAGACTCTGAAAATATGCCAGATCTTGAAGATGGTCAAAGCTCTAGAGGAAGTCAACCATCTGAAGCTGGAAACTCTAAAGCTCAAGACTTTGAACAAGTTCAGAGACCACAAAGAATCAGAAGCGTTCCCAGAAGATTTGCAGAATTTGACATGCTGCAAGACACTGAAGTAGACTCTGAAGGAGAAGTTATTCAGTGTGCCATGTTAGTAGACTCTGAACCTATAAGTACAGAGGAGGCTCTTAAGCAGAAGCTCTGGCTGAAGGCCATGAAATAAGAACTTGATGTTATAGAGAGAAACAAGACTTGGAAGCTGACAGAACTTCCAAAAGACAAGAAAGCCATCAACGTCAAATGGGTTTTCAAGCAGAAGTTAAAGCCAGATGGTTAAATTGGCAAACATAAAGCAAGGTTGGTAGCCAGAGGATTTCTACAGAAACCTGGGTTGGATTATTCTGAAGTGTTTGCACCTGTAGCAAGACATGAAACAATCAGAATGGTGATTGCAATAGCTGCTAACAGGAATTGGCCTCTGATGCATTTAGATGTAAAATCTGCATTTCTGAACGGTCCATTAGAAGAAGAAGTTTACGTGTCACAACCTCCTGGATTTGTGAAAAAGAATCAGGAAGGGATGGTGTACAGATTATACAAAGCTCTATATGGATTGAAACAAGCGCCCAGAGCTTGGAATCAGAAGATTGATTCATTTTTCAAGAAGCAAGGCTTTCAGAAATGTGAGATGGAGTACGGTGTCTATGTTCAGCATACTTCTGAAGGCAATATGACTCTGGTATGTTTATATGTTGATGATATACTGCTGACTGGAAGTTCTGAACAGGAGGTAGCCAAGTTCAAGAAGGTTCTAATGAATGAATTTGAAATGACTGATCTAGGAAAAATGACATACTTTCTAGGGATGGAGTTCAGATATTCTGAGAAAGGTATCATTTTGCATCAGCTCAAGTATGAATTAGAACTTCTGAAGAGATTTGATCTGAAGAATTGTAAGATGGCTGTCACACCTTCTGATACAAATCAGAAACTGGCACTACAAGAAAAAAGGAGATTTACGACACTTGAGTTGCGACAGTTATCACAAAACCGTCCTTATTCCTGAATTGCGACGGTTGTCACGACAGTTAGGGTCAACTGTCGTAGATTTTTTGCGACAGTTATCAAAAAGCCGTCCTTATTCCTGGACTATGACAGTTCTCGCGACGGTTTGAGCCAACCGTCGCAGATTTTTTAGGCATGTTGTATAAAATAATGCGACAGTTACTAAAGAACCGCCCTCTTTTCACACTCGCGACAATTAAGGTGAACTGTCGCAATTACTTTATCCAATCATAATCACTATTTTTTTATTCCTTCAATTTTCTACTTTTTTCTTCATTTTTATTTTCTAACCTTTTTAATTTTATTAATTAATTTAATAAATAATTATTATAATTATTATAATTTTTATGACAGTGTAGTTTAATATTTTTATCTAAAATAATAATAAAATATTTTCTATTTTATTATATAGATAGTTAATTTTTATTAAAATTAATTTTGGAAACAATAACCAACCTTGCTCAAATTTCTGAATAGTGTTCCACCTCCGGTCATTTTTTGATACCACCTTTTTAATTCACGTGGCTATGTTTCTAGCTTCTACTCCATTTTTAATTTTCTTTTAGAATTGTAAACCTTGTACTTTAACCAAAGAAACTAAAACCATATTCCATTTACCAAAAATTGCAAAATGACCGTGTTTTATCCAACCTCAGAATCGTAAAGTCATTCTTCTCTCATATCTCATGCACAAAGATACTCAGCCTAGGTATGTTTTACCCGCGCTTTTATATTTTGTATTTCTCTGAAAATGTTTGTTTTGATTTGGGGATTTAGGGTTTACTCTTTTTAATGCCCATGGAATAATTTATTGGTTCATTTTCTTTTGATTTTGGGGTTTAGGTTTTGTTCCTTTTATTCCCAAACTACTGGTACTGCATATGTCTATTTCAGGAGATTTTTTGGTTTAAGAGAAACGTTTCAGGCTATGATACTGATAGAAGTGGTGTAATGAATTTCAATGAACTCAAAGCTGGTCTAAGAAGATATGTGTAAAACCTTTTGTTTGATTTACTTTGAAAATAATGACCTATTGTTGCTTGTTTCTTTACTTCAATTTACATTGTCATCCATTTGTTTGTTTATGTATGTTGAGAAAAAGAAAGGGCTTGATGATGAGAAGAGTTTGGTTGAGAAGAGGTTGAAGGAGTTTGAGTTTGCTATGGAGTCCATTTTACAGCACCTGGAAGAGAGTAACAACGTGGAGAGTGGTGAAGATTTTGTTCCTGTGTTAAGGTTTGATGGAAATTTTGATTGGAAGAAGATTCACAGCCTTATTGTTAGGGAGCTTCGGAGACTTGAAGAAGGATTGCCCATCTATGCTTATAGGCAGGAAATTCTTCCGCAAATACATCATCAACAAGTATCGTTCTATTTGTGCTTGAAAAAATCTTTTTTTTTATTGTAATTCGTTCAACAAAAGATATCTTATATGCGCTTGAAAAATCTTTTTTTTTTAATTGTAATACGCTCAACAAAATATATCTTCTTATATGTGCTTGAAAATATGTTTATTTTTTTGGTTGTAATTCTATTAACAACAAGTATCTTCTATGTGCTTGAAAATATGTTTATTTTTTTGTTGTAATTTATTCATCTGATCATGGGAAGAGACATAAGCTTTTGTATTTGTTGGTTGTGCAACAAAAAGACATTTTTTTTTGCCAATGCATATTATTAGTTATGTTTGATTTTTTTTTTGTGTGTGGTTGTTCTTATGAGTAAAGTTTGTGCAGATAACTGTGTTGATCAGAGAGACTGGTTCTGGGAAGAGTACTCAAATAGTGCAGTTTCTAGCTGATTCTGGCATTGGGGCTGATGGGTCAATTGTGTGCACCCAACCTCGCAAGATTGCAGCCAAGTCATTGGCTCAAAGGGTACAGGAGGAAAGTAGTGGATGTTATGAAGAAAGTTCTATACAGTGTGTTTCTACATTTTCATCGAGTAAGAAGTTTGATTCCAGGATATCATTCATGACAGATCACTGTTTATTGCAGCGGTACATGGGCGATAGAAATTTGTCTGGAGTGTCGTGCATTATAGTTGATGAGGCTCATGAAAGGAGCTTAAATACAGATCTACTGTTGGCATTGATAAATAATTTACTATGTAAGAGGGTTGATTTGTGCCTTATCATTATGTCTGCTACAACTGATGCAAAACAGCTATCGGATTATTTCTATGGCTGTGAAGTTTTTCATGTAAATGGGAGAAACTTCCCGGTTGAGATGAGATATGTTCCTTCTGAATATGGACATCATTCTGGCTCCGCTGCTGTGGAATCCTATGTTGTTGATGTTGTCAAAATGGCAACAGAGATTCACAAAACAGAGAAGGAAGGAACCATTCTTACCTTTCTGACCTCACAGGTAGAAGTAGAATGGGCTTGTGAAAAGTTTAAAGTCCTATCTGCTGTTGCTCTGCCCTTGAATGGAAAACTTACATCCGAAGAGCAATTTCATGTTTTCCAGAACTATCCTGGAAAAAGTAAAGTGATATTTTCAACCAATCTTGCAGAGACATCAATTACAATTCCTGGTGTCAAGTATGTGATAGATTCTGGGTTGGTTAAAGATTACCGATTTGATCCTTGCACTGGGATGGATGTACTTAAGGTTTGCTGGATCAGCCAGAGCTCAGCTAATCAAAGGGCTCGTCGTGCTGGGAGGACTGAGCCTGGCAGGTGCTATAGGATGTACTCAGAAGCTGATTATCATTCTATGGAACTAAATCAAGAACCTGAGATTCGGAGAGTTCATCTTGGTGTAGCAGTTTTGAAGATCCTTGCTTTAGGGGGTGAAGAATGTGCAGGATTTTGATTTTGTGGATGCTCCAAGCCCTAGTTCGATTGAGATGGCGATCAGGAATCTAATTCAACTAGGATTCATTAAACTGAACAATGATGTTCATGAGCTAACTTATGAAGGTAGGTACTTGGCAAGAATGGGGATTGAACCTAGGCATGGTAAACTTATTCTTGGCTGTTTCCAACTTGCTCTGGGCAGAGAAGGTGTTGTCCTTGCTGCCATGATGCCCAATGCTAGTAACATATTTTGCAGATTTGGTAATGAAGGAGATAAGCAAAGATCTGATTGTCTCAAAGTACAATTTTGCCATTCTGATGGTGACCTTTTTACACTTCTCTCTGTGTACAAAGAATGGGAGGCTCTGCCTCGAGAGAGGAGGAATAAGTGGTGTTGGGAAAATAGTATCAATGCTAAATCTATGAGGAGATGCCAAGACACAGTTTTCGAGTTAGAATCTTTTCTAGAACGTGAACATGGCTTTGTTGTTCCAAGTTACTGGCGTTGGGATCCTAATACACCTTCTGTTCATGATAAGAATATGAAAAAGGTTATACTGGCCTCACTTTCTGAAAATGTAGCCATGTTTTCTGGATGCAATCAACTTGGTTATGAAGTAGCACAAATTGGACAACATGTTCAACTGCATCCATCTTGTTCCTTGACTTTGAGTATGGTCAATCGTGAGATAATTAGGTAAGTAACTAGAGTATGGTCAATACTGAGATAATTAGGTAAGTAACTAGAGTAACTAGAGTATGGCCAAAGAAGAGCCATGCAACCCACTTTGATTCAGAAAGTTGCTGCAACATTGGAGAGAGAATTCGGGTAACACATTGAAGAAAAAACAGTGAAAATTAGGCTAAGGTGGTTTGAGCATGTGGAGAGAAGACCCAAAAATTCTGTTGTTTGGAGAGTAAGTCAGATGGATGGTAGTCAAATTCCTAAAAGCAGAGGAAAACCTATCAAAACTATAAGAGAAGGCTATGAGTTGGATAGAGATATGATATATAATATGACCCAATATTATGGCTTTGTTTGATTTGATCCATGTAGCTGACCTTACTCAGTGGGATAAGACTTGGTTGTGTTGTTGTTGTATTGATGGCTATGTTTATTTGTTTTTGTTGTTAATCCTTAATTGTTATCTTTGATGAATGCTTCATTGAAGTTTCAGTAGCAGCTTGCACTGCTTGTCTCTCAATGTTTAACTTAATGTTAATTGGATTTTTGCAGCTCCTGCTAGGCTTCCAGGGTTCCATACCTGTGTTGGAAGTGGGGGAGAAAGATTGCTTCCAGAGTGGTACAGTGAGAAAGGTGACTTTGGTTTTCAACCCATCATTTTAATTCGGCATTATAACTGGATTGTTTTCAGAATAATTACCGGGTTATTGTGTCAAGTTAAAGGAAGAGATAAGTAAATATAAGAATGGTCATTAACAATGGTTATCTGATACTGAATTGCAAATTAAACTGATGATTGCAGGGATACAGTTGTATCTCAATACATAAATTGTAAGTGCAGACCTTGCTGCAAAATTTCTGAAAAGTGCAAAAAGAGAACACTTCGATTACCAGACTTTGGTTATCGCAACAGGCTCAGCTGTAAGGCTTCTTGTTAATATTATAGATGTTCCACATTGCGTGTACATATTTCACATCCGTTTAGGGCAAACTAATATTAATACTAATAATTTTGTTTCGCAGGTTATAAAGTTGTCAGATTTCGGTGTAGAAGGAGCTGGTGCCAAAAATATATTTTACTTGAGGGAGGTTGATGATGCTGACGAATTGTACGAGGCAATCAAAGTAAATAAGAATGGAAAAGTTGTGGTTGTCGGAGGAGGATACATTGGAGTTGAGTACAGTTTTGAAACTCAATAATGTTGATGTTACCATGGTCTACCCAGAACCTTGGTGTAGTAAGTGGACATTTATAAATGTTTCTTGTTACATATCTCACTCACATTAATCTGTGCATACTAAACTTTTAAACTAATCTTTTTAAAACCAATATTGCAGTGCCAAGACTTTTTACTTCTGAAATTGCTTCTTTCTATGAGGGATATTATGCCAATAAAGGTATCAATATCATTAAAGGGACAGTTTCTATTGGATTCACTTCCAACTCCGATGGAGAGGTATGGTTGCATGTGATCTTGGAATACTGTCATGTAATGGTGTTTTAAAATTCTTAATCAAATTTAACTTGACTTTCATGCATCTGTCAGGTAAAAGAAGTCAAACTAAAGGATGGTAGTGTCTTGGCGGGGCTGGTAGATTCGCTAATGTACTACTCAATGTTCAGGTTTATGTGATTGGCGGGGCTGGTACTACTCAAAGTTAACACTTAAAAGTGATATATATTTCTACTATATATGAACACTTGCATATCATTTACCTTTTGCTTTTGGCATGATCTAAACGTGTTCACATATCTAATTATTAGTAAACTTGATACGGGCCCTTGACTTGATCCTGGACAGAAATCTTCAGATCCTGACTGATTCATGTCTGGAAGGACAATTTTCTGATAATGATGGAACTGAGATTGGCTCATTATTACTATGCAGATGACATCCTAACAGGTACCTATTCTCCATAGTTTTCTGGCGTAGGTAATCAAAGTTTTCCTCAAAATCGATGGGGAAATAATTGCTAAACCTATTAAATAAATCTTAAATTTGTAGCTTTATAAATTAATTAATAAACTGTTGGATATCTTCTAATCTATTTAATTGTGGAAAAGGTTATAATATAGTTTACTTAGTTTAGAATATAATATGGTTTATTTTGCTCAGGATATATCCATAAGTTTAGAATATAATAGCATTAGTACATTAGCTTTTCTATTATAGCACGTTAGTCTTAATTGAAAAATATATATACAGCAGCTTTTACATTAGCTTTGGTTAGATACATATTTAGCTTTAGTTTAATAAACATAGTAGCTTTAGTTAGATTTGTCAGTAGGTTAGTTAGAAATATACCATTGCTTCAACATTGAGCTGGTGAATAATAATAATACTTCACAATTTGTTGTGAAAACTGGTGAATAATACTTCACAATTTGTTGTGACATAAGAGTTTTAAACTCATTTTTTTATCTGGTTTGTTGTGACTTTAAACTCAAACATTATGTGAACAAGAGGGTCAAAGTCTTGGTTACATCAAGAGGGTCAAAGTCAAATCTGTCTTCATGAGAAGGATCTAATGTTTGAATATAAAGTTTCCACTTAGGCATATGGATGGTTTTGGAGTTAACACATATACCTTGATCAACAAGGTTGGGAAATCAGTGTATGGAAATTTCCCTGGAAGCCAACCTGTGGTGTGAAATGTCTATTGGATGAAGAGGCCGTTCAGGTGGGAGGATCCAACCACAGCCATGCTACTAAAGACCTTTATGACTCAATTGCTGCTGGTAACTATCCTAAGTGGAAACTTTATATTCAAACATTCCTTTTGCTGCACTGATAGCTTGGGGTGCTCCTGAGTGGTACTTCTAGAATAACTGAAGGGTATGTTTATGATGCTGTTAACTGCTTTTTTAGCCAATATTTGGTAACTTAAGTTACAATGAAGATCTATAAGCTGAATGGTTGTTTGCAAAGATCTACATGAATGCTTGTTGTTTTGTTGTTTAAGTCCTTTTTGTAACATGTAAAGAATAATGTATACTTTACCTGTAACCTTACTCTATCATCTGCATTACCCATTTTCTGCTATATTTTAGTCTTTTTTACTTGGTTTTCTGTAACACTTTCTTGATCTGAATTATTGCTAATAGACATGAACTGTTTGTGAAAATGCCTAACTGAATTTTCATTTTTTGGACAGTTTTTTTTTCCAGAAGGTTTGTGGCTATTTGTGCAACATACTCAGCTACATTTAAGGAAGTATAAGTTTTTTTCTTGAGGGGTTTCGTAGTCTTGAAAACCATGAAAAGAAAGAACCGGAGAAGTGGCGGTACGCTATAAAAGAATTGATGATGTTTCCTCTCATTCATATTTGGCTGCACTTACAAAGTCTCCCGAGTCGAGTGGGTATATGCTTCCTAACCGTGAAGAGGTACTCATGTTTTCCCATATTCTATTCTATTCTTTTATTCGTAGTAGGAACATATACTTCTTTAACTATAATTAATCAATAATAATGTGTGGCGATTTGTATTGTTCTTCGTCCCTATTCCATGAATAAGATCATAAAGTTAGTTCCCTTTCAAGTTAAATTGTTCTAATGAATCAATGCAAGGAAAATAAGAAATTTTGTTTTCATGTGATTATCAACATGCGGTCTGCTTGAATAGCATATATAAACCATATAGTGATTGTTACTTAATCGCAGAATGGATCAGCTCGAAAAAATGGTAGGGATGACAAGGAACATCACCTGGTTTCAGAAATAATGGATGAAAAATTAAATAAGATGCAACAGGATATGTATGTGAGACAAGAGAGGAATCCAGGAAATGGTCGTAATTCTATGGAAAATACTCCCAACAATGGTTTAGAGACAACCCAAAAGCATGTTGTTTCTCCTAGTGCTGATTTTTTCCCCATATCCTTGGAGGAAAGTTCAACGAATAGGTCCAAAAGAAGTGATCATGAAAATTCGAATCAGGAGATTCAGGTCAAGGCTACAAATGAAATTGGTATTTTTACAAATGAAATTCAAAGCAGTGATTTGTATTTTTACATATGAAATTGGTAAAAATTTGTTGTGAATTGTGGTAACATGATATTACTTTAAATGTGCATGTACCTTTGAGCTCGTTGCACTTAACCCGTCTTTAGTTTTGCATTCTGATTTGTGGTGGTTGTTTATTTCTGCTGGTTAAGTTCCACTGATGTGTGTTTCACATTCTTATAACACTTAAAATTAAAGTAGAATTTTGAGATATGACTGTCTTTTTTCTTAATATAAACTTGCAACATCTGATCTTAACTCGTACAGAAGTATGCGTCTGAAGTATTGAGTATATTGACTACTAAATTGGTTGTGATTGTTCATGTCTATATATAACTTTTATGCTCTGCCATACATGTGATATCTGATATGCATGTTAAGTAAATGTTTTTAAATTGGTGATAAGTTATTAAGCCAATTTTGGAAGTTAGTTATTCATTCGATAAGAAATTACAAATATTGTATGGGAAAGAGTCTGTTCTTTTATTTCTGTTTTAGGAAAGTTGATTTTCCATATTAAAGATATATTTATTGTTATTAATTGCAGGAAATGTCAGCTTCTGTAGTTGATTTTCCAAAGCACCAAATGTATCGTCGCCGAAAGTGAATAATTGCCTAGCAGATGTTACAACAGCAGTATGACATGGTCCACATGAATAATTGAAACAAAAGATACACAAGTACCTCTAATCAGACATGTTCAAGAGTAACTTCTCAGTGATCAGAATTGAATGAAGAATGAGTTTTATGTATATCCTGTGAGTTCATGAAAAAAGTGTTCTGCAAACTTTTTTTCTATCTTCTTAGTTTTCTTGTTTTCTATAATTTGGCCTGATAACATGAATGAATGATGCTTAACCGGTACAGAAAATATGGAAGCTTTGAGAGAATTGTAGATAATTTTGTAAAGAAAGGATCTCGGTAGCACTTGGCATCACTTGGTAATGGTATCTATTGTGTTAGTTATTAATTGATCGTTAAGGTTTTGTCATAAACCAGTTCTATTGAATGTATTTATGTGCCTTTCACTTATTACTTTGTTGTTTTGAATTTTAAGATTTTGTATAGATTTGTCCTGATGTGTTGTTAAGTGCGACTGCATTAATTTTCCCCCTGCTGATCATTTATGATCACGAGTTGGTTTCCATCTTGATTTATAATGTTTTTCTTTACCACAGCTGGTTCTATTAAGGAGTGGAAACCAAAGCCAACACATGCAATTAACCAGGCTTATGGACCAGCTACCGTATCCGAGTCTTCCGTCGTTTCAGCTGAAGCTACCATACAGTTGCCGCCTGTGTCTAAGGTCCTTGATTCTAAGGAAGCTGCTTCTGAACTGCAAAAGAAGCTTGAGAATTTACGCGTTCCACCGCGTCAACATGTCATTCTTCCAAACCATATTTTTGTTCCTGAATCTGAAATGTTTATGCTCCATTTGCTTCAAGTCAGAAACAAAATCTCTTTACTTTTCAAAAAAAATCATTTAAATTATTGATATATTATTTAGAGACTTTAGAAGTTTTGATATTTTACATAAACTTGATTTTGCAGGATTTAGAGGATGGAGAATTGGTGAGAATACTTTCAAAATGTAGTCACGTTTATCATTTAGAATGCATTGACAAGTGGCTACAACGACAAGGAGTGTGTCCTATTTTAAGAACTTACATTTTTCAATAGTTTTGTATTTCTTGTCAAATCTCTTTTTTGTGTGTTCCAAGAGAGTAGCTATAATTGCAAGCTTTAACTTTATTGTATGATAGCGTAAACTCTGTTTTTGACCACATAAAATTTTTAACAGGGTGAAATATAAGAATTGTTATTTAATTGAATTTTGCAAATAAGTTATGGTTTAAACTTTTATATAAATAAAATATTTTTAATAGTATAACTCTAGAAGTATTGTTATTGACTTTATAGTTATGTTTGGTTGTTTTAAAAATTTGAATGTGATTAGTGTTGCATTGTCTTATTCAAATTAGATACTTATTTTTATATTATTATATTTAACAATAATTATAATATTTTAAATATAAATTAAACAAAATTAACAATAAAAATTAAAAACATGAGAGTCTTTATATATTTGATATACATGAGTCTTTATATATTTGATATATTACCAAAAAACAATAATATTTTAAATTAAAAAATTATTATAAAAAAAATGAGATGAAAGTAATTTAAATAAAAATAGAATATTATAAAAAAAATTCTATAGATAAAATTACGACGGTTTAAACCGTCGTAACTAGCATAAATAATATTTAGAATTAGTAAATATAATTACGACGGTTGAAAACCGTTACAATATGGAGATTACGACAGTTAGCTATCCGTCGTGAAAATAAATAATACTTAAAATTAGTAAATATAATTACGACGGTTGAAAACCGTCACAATATGGAGATTACGACAGTTAGCTACCCGTCGTGAAAATAACGACGGTTTGTACGACAGTTTTCACAACCGTCGCAATACAGCCTCGCGACGCACGTTTCTGCGACGGGGTTGAAACTGTCGTAACTTACAAATTGCGACGGTTAAAACCGTCGTAATATGTCAAAATGAACCGTCGCAATATGCCAATTTTCTTGTAGTGTGGATTCAGACTCTGAAGGAAAGGATGTGGACGCTACAACCTTCAAACAGTTGGTTGTTCTCTGAGGTATCTGTGCAATACCAGACCTGATATTTGCTACTCTGTTGGGATGGTTAGTAGGTTCATGAGTAAACCTAAGTGGTCCCATTACCAAGCTGCTGTCAGGATTCTGAGGTATATCAAGGGAACTCTGAAGTATGGAGTGTTGTTTCCTTCTGGAAGAAAGGATGAGTCAGAACTTCTGAGTTATTCAGACTCTGATTGGTGTGGAGACAGAGTTGACAGAAGAAGTACATCTGGGTACTTGTTCAAATTTCTGGGAGGTTCCATTTCTTGGTGTTCCAAGAAGCAACCTGTTGTGGCGTTGTCAACCTGTGAAGCTGAATACATTGCAGGTGCTGTTACTGCATGCCAAGCTGTGTGGATTCTGAATCTGTTGCAGGATCTGAAGATTAAAGTAGACAAACCTCTGAAGTTGATGATTGACAACAAGTCTGCAATCAATCTTGCCAGAAACCCAGTGTTGCATGGGAGAAGCAAACATATTGAGACCAAGTATCATTTTCTGAGACATAAAGTTCAGAGTGGAGTGTTAGAAGTTGTACATTGCAGCACTCAGAAGCAGTTGGCAGATGTTCTAACGAAAGCTATCAAGACTGATCAATTTCTCAGACTAAGGGATGAAATTGGTGTTACAAGTTTTGATGGAATATGAATTAAGGGATGGTATTAGAATATTAATAGTAATTCATATTTATTTAGTTGTACTATTTTCTTAGCCCCTAAGTTTGTTAGAGGGTATTTTAGTATTTTATCTTATTCTAGTAACCCTAATTTTAGCTTATAAATAGGGTGACAATCATTGTAACTTTTATCATGTTTTGTAGCCGTCATTCTTAATAGTATATTTCTCATTTTCATCATTTATTCTACCTTTCCACCAACACAAACACACAAGCGATGTCGTGTTTGTCTATAAGTTGAAGTTTTTATATTTACAATCACCGGTTAAAGAATAACACCTATTAAAAAATGATTGATTTTAATACCAAAAAAAAGTCATTGATTATGAAATATTTCCATAGCTAGATGCAATGAATCTGAGTTTGACTCAACTCCATTCAGTTTAGTTAACTAGATGCATACACTACTGACTAAGTGACAAGTACTAAAGTACTATCTTAAAACAGCTGGCTGTTTAGGGAAATTTTAATTAAACAATCTACCGAATCAGAATTTTATATAAATAAATTGCTGGCCAAAATATCCATTACTCAACATGCTTATGTAATCTTGGTATATTTGAGATTTTTCCCGATTATGTTTGGTGATTATCAGACAAAGTTAAAGAATTATTGAATAAACTCGCACGTCATACATACTTTATATATCTTAATATAATTTTAATGAAGCTGTAACACTTGTCCTATTTATATAATTCCCATTGTTTTTTAAAAAACCGCTTTCAGCAAATAGTTCATAGATTTGCCACTTACGTAAGAATCATGTTTTCAAATTGCAATTTGCTAGGATAGGGTGTTTCAAGATTAGCAGACACAGAGAAGAGTAAAAAGTCCATGAAAAAAAATTATTGCTCAAATAGAATTTTCTTTTAATTCATTATTACTCAAATAGAGTTTTCTTTTAATTCAATATTTTGCTCAAAAAGTTTAAAATTAATGCTTCTGATTTTACGTTAATTGGTAAAGTAAGTAGTCATGCAAGAAAATATGGATCGAACACTCCGAATTTTAGCCAAATGAAGTATGTGTTTTTTTTGCGCCAAGTGTTTCTAAGACAAATTCGTTGCTACAATTAGGTGAGACTTGGAGTAGGTTTGGCGTCAGGTGACACGACACGTATGTTTGTCTATATTATAAGTTAAATAAATTAATGAATTTTATATGGTTTACCTATCTAAGATACTTGAAACATCATATCAATAGAGTTGTGTCACTAATTGAGATTTTGTCTGGATATCAAGCGTGATGCAATGTACTCCTATGTTTTCATGGAACTCAATCATATTACCTTGAAGGTTTCTTAGTGTCAAACATTATCATGCGTACCTAAGTATAAGCTCTTTTTCACTTTTTCTTTCTCTTTAAATATTAGTTTTCCACAAAATTCAACATAAATTTATTGCTATTTATCTACAAATGCACATATTTAAAGTCTTATTTAAAAATATATATGGTTCATGGAATTCGAAATAGATGAGGAATTTTGAGTAAGCCGAAATAGATGAGGAATTTTGAGTAAGCCGTTATGATATCTAATACAATTGTGTAGAATGGGTCTATAAGGTTAGTATTCTAACATTTTAGTGGGTTCATAATGAAAAGTAAATATCATAAAGTGTATCTTACATTTTACAAGTGAGATGACTTTATACTTTTTGCTATTTGGAGTAAATTGACATTACTTTAGGTCTTAACTGTTTGAGCCTTTCGCCGGTGCAGAACAGTTGCCCCAAGGCTTGCCGAACGCTACTGAGACAGGGAAGTCTTTAATGATCGTGGCCGACCTTAGAAAATGTTGTCTGCTTCGAGCTAAAAGTCAAAATGCTTAAAGTTAATTGAATAAGTAATAGGAAACAAGTGCATTAAATACACTTTCATCTTTGAAACGTTTATCTACTTCTTTTTTATGTGTGGGCTGAAGTGACTAGTTAGATTTGACGCTACTTAGAGGACACTGAGTTTTTTTTACCTTTCCAAGGAAAAATCCTACTGCTGATTTTATAATTTCTCTTTGTGGTGGATAAATTGTAGATAATCTATTTTTTTTGCCAACGATCAAGGCATCAAACTTAGTTATGTAGGTTAGGTTGTTATGCCTCCCCACAACTTCTACACTTACTCTTACTTCTGAGGCTACTGCAATTGTCGTAAGAGTTAATTAGTTTACAATTCTTGCGACCACTCTATTTGTGGAAGATCTGCCATAGTATCATGCTCCGGTGAAGAAATATCAGATTATGATCAGTGTTCCGCTTTGGAAGGGAATTATCCTAAAAGAGCCCGTCTATCTAGAGATGCTGCTTCAAGTTCGGTCACTCCCTTCCTCCAAATTCCTGCTATTATTCCTTCTCGGATTCCCCGCACTCCATAGAAAATTGTTGTAGATTTGTTTACGGAGGATCTGTATTTCGTCCAGAATCTCCCGAGATCGAGAAGATGGAGCTTCTTTCGAAAGTCACATACAACACCTATTAGGCCGCTTCTCTATTCTCTCTGATTGTCCTGATTGTGGGTAACCCTTCCAAGGAGAGGGACATTTGGAAGTGAAAAACGTGAAGCCATGAAGAAAATGTGTTTTACCTTCTAAACGGAGTTGGTTGACCTCTAGAAGAAGAATAAACTTGCTAAGCCCTTGCAAGAGGAGGTGAAAGTCCACGACTCTCCTTCCACCTTGGCTTCCCGGATCCTTGAGTTGGCATATTCCCTCGAGGGCGAGAAAAAGCAATGCTTGGACACATCCGACACTATGAATTAAACATGAGGTCGAAGTCTATTCGCATGCTGTTGTCGGAGTAATGCATATGGTAGTCAAAGTGTGTTCTAACATGCATTCGTCAATATTGCTAGGTTTGTTAACATGTTGAATTGGGCCTTGCTTGTAAGCCCAATTGTTTAAGTTAGTTTGTAATGGGTAATTATTAAAAAGCCCATTAGGTTAGTGTGCTAATTTTCTTATAAATAGCATGCTAGTCTCTCATCTTGGGATAAGAAAAAATAGGAAGATAGAATCCTAATTTCAAGAGAGAGAGGTTATTTTGTTATTCTTGTATACTTGTAATCTTGTTTCTAAGAGAAATGAAAGAATTGCAGTTTATAACCAATCCTTATTATTCCTTGTTGTTTTACCTTGTTTTCTTTGTTAACCCTAACCCTTGTATGTTTCTTGATCATAAAGAAACCATTTATATTTTGTCTCACGACATCCGATTCACAACAAATTGGTGCGGTGAGCATGGAGAAGATGCCTTCAACAAAGTATGAGATTGAAAAGTTCACCGGAGTAAACGACTTCGGTCTGTGGAGCTTAAAGATAAAAGCCCTACTGGTTCAGCAAGGTTGTTTGGAAGCGTTGAATGGAGAAGTAGCCATGGATGCTGCATTAACGCCAAAAGAAAAGACGACCATGATTGAGAAAGCCCACATCGTAATATTGTTGAGCCTTGGTGATAAGGCTCTTCGACAGGTATCAAAGGAGACTACAACATCAGGATTATGGGTGAAACTTGAAAGTTTATACATAACCAAATCTCTGGTGAATCGACTCTACCAGAAGTAAGCTTTCTATTCATTCAAGATGAGTGAAGACAAAGTGTTGGCTGAAAAGTTGGATATGTTCAACAAACTGATTCTTGATCTTGAAAATATTGATGTGAAAATCGATGATGAAGATCAAGCACTGTTGTTGTTGTGTCTTTGCTTAGAACAGATGCTCACTTCAAAGAAACTGTCTTGTATGGAAAGGAGTTCCTGAGCTTTGAAGAATTTTAATCAATCTTGTATTCTAAGGACTTGAACGAACGAAAGGAGCATAAACCTTTGACGGTGGGCGAAGGTTTGGTCGTTAAGGGAAAATTCTTGCGAAAGGATGGTAAGTTCGATAAGAAGAAAGGTAAAAGTTAATTGAAGTCTTATAGTGGCGAAACATCTGGTATTCAATGTTATCATTGTAAGAAGGAGGGCCACACAAGAAAGATATGCCCTGAATTCCTGAAAGATCATAGAGGTAAGGATAATGGCAACGCATCCATTGTTCAAGATGACTTCGACTCATATGATGTTCTTGTGGTTTCAAGTGGCGACTCAAGAAAAAAGTGGATTATGAATTCATGTTTGACTTAGCACATGATTCCAAACAGAGAATTATTTGATGAGCTATGTGACCAAGATGGTGGATCGATGTTGTTTGGAAACAACAAATCTTGCAAAATTGTAAGTATTGGATATGTGAGATTCAAGCTCCATGATGAGTCAATAAGGTTATTGACTGAAGTCAGGTATGTACCTGATTTGAAGAGAAATTTGATTTCTCTTGGTGAATTCGACAGAAAGGGATATGTTTTTCAAGGAGAGAAAAGTATCCTAAGAGTCATGAATGGGTCGAAGGAAGTCTTGAGAGGCGTGAAGAAACAAGGCTTGTATACCCTTGAGGCTAGGGTTGCAAGTGGTTTGACAAATATTGCATCCATGAAACCTGTGTTGAAGACAAAATTATGGCACGTGATATTGGGCCATGTCAGTGAAAGAGGCCTGGTCGAAATGGGGAAGCAGAATCTGCTAGGAGGTGACAAAGTCGAAAAGTTAGAGTTTTGTGAATCTTACGTATTTGGTAAATCATGTAGGGCGAAGTTTAACAAAGGCAAGCAAGGAACACATGGATCCCTGTATTACATTCATGCTGATCTTTGGGGATCTACAAGGAATCCTTCACACTCAGGTGCATGGTATTTTCTATCCATCGTTGATGACTATTCCAGAAAGCTATGGATATTCATCTAGAAGATGAAGGATGAAACTTTTGAGAATTTCAAAAGTTGGAAGATTTTGGTCGAAACTCAAACTGGAAGAAAGGTTAAGAGCTTGAAAACCGACAATGGCCTTGAGTTTTGTAACAAAGCGTTCGATGGTTATTGTGCTGAGTCTGAGATTGCAAGGCATAAGATTGTAGCAGGTACTCCTCAACAAAATGGCTTGGCTGAAAGATTCAATCGAATAATCCTTGAAAGGGTTAGATGCATGTTGGTTAGTGTTAGATTGAAGAAGGTGTTTTGGGCGGAAGTTGTTTCGATAGCAGCCTATCTGATAAATAGATGTCCCTCAACTGCCTTGGGAATGAAAACACTTGAAGAAGTTTGGTCGGGACATCCACCTAGTCTCGACATACTGAGAGTATTTGGCTGCATGACCTATGCTCATATTAGGCAAGACAAGGTCGAACATAGAGCTCTGAAATGCATGTTACCTTGAAGGAGTCAAAGCTTATAGGCTATGGTGCCTAGAGCCAGGTTACAAGAGGTGTATTACCAGTCGATATGTATTTTTCAATGAAGCAAAGATGGATTTCAAGAAAACTGATGATGTTGACGAAAAGCTAGAACAATGTCGAAGATGTAATGAGGGTGAAGGTTGAACTCAATAAGGAGTTCGACATGAAGGATCTAGGAGATGCGTCCAGGATTCTTGGGATTGACATCCGAAGAGATAGAAAGCAGTCGAAATTATGCTTATCTCAAGAGGCATACCTATGAAAGATTCTTGAAAAGTATGGTATGTCGAATTCAAAGCCTGTTGTGACTCCGACAAACCCTTAATTCAAGCTAAGTATAGATCAGTGTCCAAGCACTGATGTCGAAAGAACTTATATGAATAGAATTCCATATGTTAATATTGTGGATTCTTTGATGTATGTTATGGTTTGTACTAGACCCGACATAACATATGCAGTATGTCTTGTAAGCAGGTACATGGAGAATCCTGAAAAGAATCACTAGCAAGCATTGAAGTGGATTCTAAGGTACATAAATGGGTCTCTGAATAGAGTCCTAATTTATGGTGTAGCCTTGGGTGAAGATAGTAAAGCAATAATTGAAGGATATGTTGACTCTGGTTATGCAGGTTGTATGAATTCCAGAAAATCTATTTTTGGATATGTGTTCACTATGTTTGGGACAACAATCAGTTGGAAAGCTACACTTCAGAAGGTCGTTGCCTTATCAACCACTGAAGCGGAATATATCGCCCTAATTAAATCTATGAAGGAAGCATTGTGGCTTGAAGGTTTTACAAAGGAGCTGAAACTTCAAGGTTGAGTTATCACTGTTAAATGTGATAGTAAAAGTTCAATACATCTATCTAAAAATTTAGCCTATCATGAGCGAACCAAGCACATTGATATGAGGTGCATTTCGTTATAGGGGTAATCGAGCATGGAGAAGTCCAAGTGCAGAAGGTTTCAACATATCATAATGTTGCTGATATGATCTCTAAGACGTTGCCCAGATGCATGTTTTTCCACTGTATACAGTTGATAAAGTTGCATGAAGAAAGCTAGTTTCTTGATGTTATAGAGTTAGATACAAGGTGGATATTTATGAGGTATTGGATCGAACTCTAGTATGGTTGAAGGGTAGCTTCTGGTTCGACAGGAATTAAGCATGAGGTCGAAGTCTGTTCTCATGCTGCTGTCGGAGTAATGTGTGTTGTAGTCAAATTGTGTTCTAACATGTATTAGTCAATATTACTAGGTTTGTTAGCATGTTGAATTGGGCCTTGCTTGTAAGCCCAATTGCTTAAGTTAGCATGTACCTTGAGTTAGCTTGTAATGGGGTAATTGTTAAAAAGCACATTAGGTTAGTGTGCTAATTTTCTTATAAATAGCATGCTAGTCTCTCATCTTGGGATAAGAAAAAATAGGAAGATAAAATCCTAATTTCAAGAGAGAGATAGGTTATTTTATTATTCTTGTATACTTGTAATCTTGTTTCTAAGAGAAAGGAAATAATAGCAGTTTTTAATCAATCCTTGTTGTTTTACCTTGTTTTCTTTGTTAACCCTAACCCTTATGTGTTTCTTGATCATAAAAAAACTGTTTATATTTTGTTTCAAGACATCTGATTCACAACATAACCGAGGTATAATTCCTAGGTGCACCACATTTTATTTTATTTTATTTATTTAAAATCCATGTATTCCCTTAGTTGGAGTAGAAAACCGAGGGAAAAACTGACTCAGGGACACACTTCGAATACTAATAACTAAAATTTATGTTAATTTTTATTTATTTTTAATACTTTATTCTCTATATTTTATTTTTAACTTTTCACCTCGGTTGTAATTTTCAACCATTGTGAAACAGTTCACTCATGTTTGTGTGTGTGTGTGTGTGTGTGTGTGTGTGTGTGTGTGTGTGTGTGTGTGTGTGTGTGTGTGTGTGTGTGTGTGTGTGTGTGTGTGTGTGTGTGTATATATATATATATATATATATATATATATATATATATATATATATATATATATATATATATATATATATATATATATATATATATATATATATATATATATATATATATATATATATATATATATATATATATATATATATATATATATATATATATATATATATATATATATATATATATATATATATCTTAGTTTGTAGGTTTCTTCTATTTCACTTTTCTAAAACAACACACTCAGAATCCTAACGAAGTGTTTCATCTCCATTAACAACGAGAGTCACACAAAATTATCCTTAACTTGTTCACCATCATATCATAACTCCATATCCATATCTTTTCCAACTCGCAAAAAAATAAAGAAATACGAAGATGATATGTGTTTATGGCTCACCTTTGAACTTGGAATAAGAAAAGATCGAAGTCATTTCTTTGACTTCTTCTTCACATATTATGTACGTGAAACATCACTACTCATTTTACCATAATGTTGTTGTTGTTATTCTTGTTGAAACTATAAATTCTAGAGGTTTAATGTTGTTGTTGTTTAGACAAGGATTGAATGTTATACCTTGTTATTTTTTTAGACAAGCATGTGATAAATTTATTGTTATTATTGTAATTTTGTTGAGATTGAGATTGTTGTTTTTTAGTTGTTTAATATTGTTTTTGAGTTGTTTTTTAATATTGTTATTGTTGATTAGACTGAGATAAGTGTTCTATCATATATCTAGGGAGGTCTTTCCATTGACTAGGAGATTGGGATTCTTAAAAATTGGTTTGTGAATGGTCCTTCAGCCAAGGATCTCCATTTCAGGTCATTGAGTTAGGATTATGTCATTGTGTATGCAGTGTCTTAGAGAATGGGATCCTTTCATGTTGGATTTCTCCTCGAGTTGGGTTTAAGAGATAAAGTGTTGTGGCAGCGGGGGCGCATAAAGTGTGGGACAAATTATTGGGATATTCACATGTGTATGATTGTATGGATGGTTGAGGATCCATTCTAAACGTCTTCCATTCATTTCATATAGAGGTTATGGTCTACAACCGTTCATTTTTTATGTTTCATCAGTTCCATTTGATCTTAAATTGACGCTTCTTTATCGATCGCTGTAAATAAAATGTCATTTTAAAGTTGGTTTAATTCTAGTGTTGGAGTGGTTGTTTATTAATAATGTTAGATTTTTTTCCATAAAAGAAAACCTTAGGCTTGACGTGTCACTAATTCAAACTAATGATTATCTAATTATATTATCTGATTTTTTTTCATGTGTATATTATCTATTAGTTAATAGCATATAATTTTTTATTTTAATTTATTTTCAAATAAATTCATACAAACTCTAATGTTATATTAAATAATTTTCCTTACACAAAATAAAGATAATAAATAGAAACTTTCTCTGCCATTAATTATCTCTCAATATAATCCCAACTTGTTGATACGATGATATGGCCTCTTTAGTTGATTTGATGCACAAAGAATGGCACAAAAGGCTCCGGATCTGTAACGCAGTTATTATATATGTTTGAAGTCAAATGTAGGTACAAATGTTTGGTCACATTTCGAAGAAAACTGCTTGTCTTTACCTACCAGCAATAAAGAAAAATTTAATCATTTAATTATCAAAAGTTAGCCAACAAAATCTATTCGAAATCGGTTAGTTCTCGACCATATGAATAAAACCTAAACCCTAAATATTGTATTTATATCCATTAGAAAAAGTGATAAGATTAGATACTGTAGATTCTGGATAACGGCTATAGATTTTGAGAGAGACATGTTGAGAAATTTTGTTAACTTTTAATTTGTCAATGCTAGCTATTATCTTTACTGAACATCAACTTGAATTTTAATATACCACTATATATGTACAAAATTATAACACCATTTGATTGTGATAGAACTTGGAATCCTCACAAGTCAACAGTGGTAGAAAAATATTAAAATGATCGACTTCATTAAGATTTGTTTTTTAAACAGAACTCATTTAACTAATTAGTTTTTCTATCATTCAAAAGCCATAACTTGCATAAGCTAAATAATCAATTTTTAATTCCGTGTGGATAAAAGTACACAAATTTTTATACATTTGTTGGACAAATGAATAATCATATAATCAAATATAAAAATATGGTTAATTCGGTTAAAGAGATGATTAAATAAATTCATTTGTAAAATATGGTTAATTTATATAATTGAATTAATTATAATTTTAATTGTGAATTATGATAAAAAAATGACTTTTAAAACTTTTAAGAAAAATATTAATTTTATTTGATTGATTTTAAGAAAAGAAACGAAGTCGACGTTATACACGGTAAAATAAATATCTGAGAATCAATGAGATTAAAAAAAAAAACACACAAATAGTTATACTGCTTTGACATTAAATCACACGGTCTACTCTAATTCTCCAAGAATTTCTCCTTGGAACTTTTACTTAGGGGTGTAATCAATTTGATTTGGATTATTTTTTGGTAAAATAAATGTATGAATTGATGATACTTTCATCGATTTTGTTTGGTTTGGTTTGATTTTTAGTTTTTTTTTTCAAAAAGAGAACTGAACCAAATTAACCGATTTAGTTCGGTTGATCATCTTACAACAGTTTTTTTTTCCAAACATTACTTCCTCAGAATCATAACACAAATAATCACATCGAAAATAAGGTGAAAGGTCATGAGCATATATCAAACCGTATGAGGGACCATGTGACCTTCCACAAAATCAACAAGAAGATATTGAGTGGCAGTGTGGAAGTTGACATCATCCAAATCGTTTGGAAAATTAAAAGAGTAGAAAGAACCATCAGAGAGCATACCCATAATTTCACCAAAATCTTCATTGAAAATAAAAATTGGGATTTTACATACCTTATATTTTATTACCCCTTTTAAAATTTCCATTCCTCGGACCAGACGCTGACACCATGTGTTGGAAGAATTTTTCACTAAGGAGCATTGAACATTGTGAGACTTTCTTTTTTGAGCAACACCTTTGTGAGAGACACACCACATATTCAACCAAAACCTTAAGGTTATAGGTGAGTGAGTTCTCTTACTTATAAATGCTTAAGTCTTCATATTCCAACCAATGTAGGATTATTACCCACACTACTCGCATTTGTTACATTCTCAACAATATTTTAGTAGCAGATTTTCACTAACTTCTATTATACAACCTCTAGTTTAGTGCAGATAAATTATATAAACTCGGCTTGATTGAATGTAGCAAAAAAAAAAAATCAAATTTCTCAAATTTCAAGTAACTTTCAACAACATAGTAATCATACTAAAATATTAATTGGTGAAGTGCTTGGACATATCCGAAAATTATGTTGACTAGTCACGGTCTAAACTCGGTGGTGCCAAGTGCAATGAAAGGGGTTAAACAGAATATCACATGCCTACTTATACGTCGGATTCAGTCAAGAATGACGACATAAGATAGGGATGAGCCGACCTCGTATTAAACGAGAATTAACTCGACGATATATAATGGTCGGTTGTACATCTCGGGTGCCACACCAAAGGACACAAGGGACGATTATGAAAACACACATTATGATTGGAAAGTCACAGTCATTGAAAAGACATACGTTATGAGAGAAATTATAGTGGCGGTAGACGTTACCAAGAGATATATCAGTGAAGGAACCTATAAAAAGAACACTTAAGAAAGAGAAGGGGACAACTAGTACACAACAATCATACACCAAACATAGACCTGAAGCCATTCGTCTAAGACTCTCTTCGAACAATGACGAAGAAGTCAGCCTTTTAGTGTTTTAGCAAGAAAATGTGGCGCCCACCCGTGAGGCCTCGGTAAAACTTGCCTAGGCCACACGAACATTTAGCAGAACCATTTAATGTTTTAGCGAGAACATTTAGCAGAACTATCTCCTAGTTGAAGTGATCCTCCTCCACCACCAGAAATAACCTAATTGCTGGCGGTGGTCGAGGCCCTCCGTCAGCAAAACAAAAATTTACAAGATAGTTTCCAGGTTCTACACACTCAAAGCCAACAAGAGGGAGAAGCCAAAAAGGAGTCCTTAGATCCCCAACCTCTGTCAGAGGCTATCTAGGACGATCAAGTTCCAGAGAAATTCAAGCCACCAGCATTAGCATCCTTTGATGGAAAGACAGGTCCGTAAGAGCACATCAAATCAATAATTAAATGGAAATTGTTATATCTTTTTATTCCCTTAAGGATAAACTAATGGTCGAAACCTTTAAGGAAGGAGATTTGCGATGGTATATGAGTCTGCCCAGATTTTCAATACTTAATTACCATGATTTAACCAAAAAGATGATGAAACATTTGTCAACAAGCAAACAACAAAAGGTATCAACTATCGGTTATTCAATGTTCGACAAGGATATGCGGAATATCTATGAGAATATTTAGCAAAATTCAACGAAGAAACCATCAAGGTATCCCATCTAAACCAAGAAATGTTTATCAGACAATTTCAACACGGTCTTTGGGCCGATCAATCTAATGAGTCTTTAGCATAAAAATCGGCGTCCAGCATGGATAAAGTCATTACCCGGGTGGAATACTACATCAAAGGAGAGGAGAGTAACATAGAAAAAAAGGTCCCGTGACGCCAAAGAAAAACCGCGAATGGGAGAGGAAGGAACAAGTCACAAGAAAGAATACCCTAGAAATGGAGCCAGTGATCGGCAAGCATCGAGGCCGTCCCGACGCCCATTCAAAAGGAAACTGGAGTATACACCATTAAATGCACTTCAGTCAGATATCTTGAGGGAATTATACCATCTCAACCTACTGCACATACCAAGATTCCCATAAGGAGGGGTACATGAAGTAATGGGAAAAGACGAAAAATGCATGGTGTGCATACCATAAAATTCGCGGACATAAAACTGATAGTTGTCATTAGTTAAAAAAGAAAATCAAATTTTTGATTCAGAGGGGCAGGCTATTGCCCTATGTCAAGGACACAGGGGGCAACCAGTGAAAATAAGTCCTCCTCGAAAAGACGACACAAAAAATTCAGCACAAAAGAAAGAATACCGAAGAGGTTCGTGAAACCCGGGTAGTTCGTCATACACTTAATAACATTGTAGGAAGGTTTGCTGGATGAGGACAGACCAGTTCAACTAGAAGAAGATATGCACAGCCAGTTATATAAACCAATCAGATACTGCCTTCGAAGGAAAGAGAAACTCCACCATAGTAAGTGTCTATAAAAAGGATGCAGAGGGAATATTGACTCATGAAAATGATCCAATGGTGATCAAAGTCTAGATACGGGATTGGAGAGTGTGACAAGTCTTGATAGATCCCATGAGTTCAGCAGACGTGTTATACTAGGATGCGTTCAAAGGAATGAATTTTGACACCTCAGAGTTGCTTACATTTAGAGGTACCCTAGTGGGGGGTTCTCCAAGGAACACATGCAAGTGCTCGAATATTTGCCCATAATGACAACTTTTGGCAGCGGGGTAATGTGAAAAGTATCAAGGTAAGATATTTAATTGTTAATGATACGCCTTGTATAACATTATTATTGGCAGTCCATCGTTCAATGCTATAGAGGCGGCGTTGTCCACGCTATATCTCACGCTGAAATACCCTCTAGAAGACGGCCAAGTAGGAATATTAAAAGAAGACCAAGGGATAGCTAGGAGTGTTACAAGGATAGCTTGAGAATCAAAAGAAATGATCAAGATAAAGGTTCAACCAAAGACGAAAAACTAAAAGTTAATTTAATAGAGGTTAAATTGAAAGAGGAGATGCCAAAGAGTCGGCTGACAATCAAAGGAGTTATAGTGTCACGAAACACTACATCACTGCCGACGCCTCGAATGAACATCAATCTGTATTAAAAAAATGAAGGCGAGAGAATATCAAATATTTTAGGAACGGCCAAAACCAAGCAAACCCAGGAGTTGCAGAGATCCTATTACGTTGCACCTAATTCGTTGTACAAAGTCAAAAAAGTAACCTATGGCAGAAAATTTGCAACACGACAAAGAATTATCATAAGGCCTGACACTCAAGTTGAAAAAAATATATTTTACAAAAGAAATCTAATGACATAAGATATCAAGAAAATCCATGTAGCTTCGAGGAACGGAGGAACGAGTAATGGGGCTCGCAAGTTAGAAAGGTGGAAGGAAATTAAGACCTTGGGTTGGAATGTAATGAACTTTTAATTTTATTTTGAATAACCTTTGTAATGAATATCATAACAAAAGTTGTGGGGATGCACTCTTTTCCCTCATAGAGGGTTTTTAATCAGGCACCCATAGTTAAAACAATTGTATGATATAAAGTAGATAAGTTAATCTTAGGACTATGTCCGGGCTATATTAATATACCTCTAGCCGAAGTCCAAGCATACTTGATGCCTCTAGCATAATTGGCTTTGTGCAGGCTATGTTAATATACCTCTGGCCAAAGTTCAAGCGTACTTGATACCTCTGGAAAAATAGGCTTTGTATGGGCTATGCTAATATACCTCTAGCTGAAGTCTAAGCGTACTTGATGCCTCTTGCAAAATCGACTTTGTCCAAGCTAAGTTAATATACCTCTGGCTGAAGTCCAAGCGTACTTGATCCCTCTGGAGAAATTGGTTTTCTCCAAGCTATGTTAATATACCTCTAGCCGAAGTCCAAGCATTCTCGATGCCTCTAGCGAAATCCACCTTGTCCGGGCTACGCTAATATATCACTAGTCAAAATTTTGAAAACCTACCAACGTCTGATCAATGGGGTTATTAGTGACGATCATGCAAGAATGATGCAGTCTTAAACGATTTTCCATCCAACATAATATACTTAGGACTAACTGAAGGTGAGATAATACTTAGAAGGGGGGTTGAATAAGTATGATCGATTAAAACATAGAATTAAGACACAAGTATTTTTATCCTGGTTCGTTGAACTCAACTACTCCAGTCCACCCTTCCTAGAGTGATTTGCCTTTCTCAACAAGGACTTAATCCACTATTTAATCAAACAGATTACAATAGTAACACCTAAGAACAATTGTTCTTAGTCTTCTCAAGAGTTACTCATTCCAACTGAATCCTCTTAAGGAAATCCTTTACAATCAATGTAAATCTAATACAAGAGTAAGAATGCTTCTAAAAAAGCTTTTATCACAACAGTGATATTTCTCTTAAGTTTAAGTACAAATAATTCTAAGAATGAGTAAGAAAATATGAGAGCTTTGAATGTTTCAATTTCTTTTCAGCAAAAATGTCTAACTGAAGAATTTGGTGGAGACTTGCTTTTATAGGCAGCTGATCCAAGGGAGCTGCATGTTGAGAAGAGTGTCCCAAAAGGTCTGAGCCTTTTTGTCTTCACATCAAGTGACCTTTCCTAGAAGAAGAAAGCACAGAAAAATCCTTTTTGTCTGTGTTCTTGTGTCTAGCATAAATGAGGAAAGAGACGTTTGATTTTCTCCAACGGATATATTCTTTGAATATTTCTTCTTCAGTTTTCAGCAAGTTCATCAGAGTCTGATTGGGTCAGAGTCTTCTGATGATGATTAGAGCTTGCTGGATCAGAGTCTTCTGCAGCAGGTGTGCTTTCAGCGTGTTAAATATCAGAGCATATTTGGAATAGAACTTCAGTACTGGCAGCTTTAGTACTTTCAAAAACTTCTGTAGAATCTATGCTTTGAAAAACTCTTCATACAAAATTCTTCTTTGCTTCAGATGCTTCTGACTTGCTTCAGATTCTTCTGGAGCTTCTGCTTCAGAATCTTTTGGAGCTTCTTGCCTTAGATCCTTCTGGAGGCTACGCTCAGGATCTTCTGTTAGCAGCAATCAGAATCTTCTAATGAGTGCATCTGGCGCTTCAGAGTCTAATTAATTTCTTGCATTCAATTCATATTTGCTTATGGAGTATCAATTTCTTTACTATCTGCAGTAAAACCTCTCAAGCAAATTTTAGAGTATATAATTCTTAAATACAAAATTTCCTAATAGTTATCATCAAAACATAGAGATATTATTAAGAACCAATCTGTTTTCTAACAATCTCCCCTTTTTTGATGATGACAAAAACATCAGAAATTTTGTTTAATTGAAAATATTTAAATTATAACTCCCCCTGAGATGATGAATCTCCCCCTGAGTTAAATACAGAAAAGGAATAGAAACTTCCCTTTTGTCTTGAGTAATCTTCAGAGTTAGATCTTGTTTGTTCTTTTAACATTTGAAGGTCAGAATGTCTTGCAGATTTAATGTTCAGAGTTTAATAATGGTCAAATGATCTGAGAGACTCAGAGTTTCTTTTATAGAATTTACTTATCAAATGTTCTGAAATAGTCAGATTAAATGTTAGATAGAATAAATATGTCTGAAGTTTCATTCTGGTGAAGCTATATTAAACAGTTCAGATCCATATTTTCTCCCCCTTTTTTGTCATAAGCAAAAAGTAAAACTTTAAAAAGACAAATAAAAGGAAATAGTAAAGAAGATAAATCAGTGGAGAAAAACTTTGATTCATTCAATAGATCAAGAGTACATAGGCAAACATCATAAGATATAACAATAAAGTACATATGCAAACAACAGATGCAAAAACATCAGAATGAAAAAAAATTGAAAATCTAAGAGTGTTTGGACAAAAGCATCTTCAATAGATCTGTAATCTCAGAGGATGATTGCTCTTGCTTGAACATCCACTTAGCCATAGTTTAATTCTTTTGATCTTGCTTTGACATACATTCTGTCATATCCTCAGACTTCTTATCCTGCTTTGCCATCTAGGACTTGATCTCTGACTGGCCAGCTTCCAGAGCAGCAATCTTATCTTCAAAATCTGGATGTTCTTTCTTTAACTCAGATGAAGAAGTATGATTAGGTTCTGGAGCGTGAACAGAGTTAATTTCCATTGGTTCTGTAGAGTCTGGAGCAGTGGAGTTAGAAGGAGGGTCTACCAGAGTCATAGCCAATGGATTTTCCTCAGATGCAATGTCAGTAGATTCTGTTGAAGGTGGAGGAGCATCTGTAAGGAGCAGAGGATCAGATTTCTTGACAGTCCAGAATAGAGTCCTTGCAGCCTCAGCAAATTTGAGTTTCGCATCATCAGAACAGATGTTCTTCAGATTTGAGGCCACAGAGTTGAATCTGTTGATGAATCCATTCCAGATGATGTCAGATTCTTTGGCATCCATTGTTGTTGAGCATTTCTTCTGAACAGTACCTAAATACAACTGTATTTCATGCAAAAAAGTTTGAAATAAATGATTAACATTAAGTCTAGGCTTTGGATGTAACAGAGTTTCCAGAGTTACAGGTTTAGGTTTGGGAGTTGGTGGAAAAATTGATTTTTGGATGGAGATTAGAGGAGAAGGATAGTATGGAATGAATGGAATTTCAGGAGCTTTTTCTTTGGATCTGATTAAGGCATTTAACATATGAGGTTTTGCTCTGGTGTGAAGGGTAACTACATCAAAAGGTTCATTTGAGTAGGGTTGGAAGACAGATTTAGGGGGTGCATCAGATGCAGCATTGTTATCAGATGTAATTGGCAGAGCTGAAGCAACAGCTTTATCAGATTTTGCAGAACAAGATATAGTTGCTAATGAATCTACATCTGACTTGGATTTTATATAGTCAAGAATCACAGATGGAAGGGTCATTGTGGGTTTGGGTTTCAGAGGGTTGATGGGGTCAGATGGTTCAACTCTGTCATAAAAGTCTTTGAGTTTGAAGCCATATGCCAAATTGTGAAATAAAGATGATACTTGGGAACAAGATATAGATGATCTTGGATTTGAATTTGGAATCAATATTTCAGATGATGGTGCTGGTGTGGGAATAGGATCTGGAATGGGAGCTTTTGAAGGTATAATGGGTTCAGGTTGATTTACCTCAGAGTATTTTTGAGATGGAGAGATTAGAAAATCTGGGTGGAGGTCTGATTCTGAGGAGTTTGAGGAGGTGGTTGGTGTGCAGGAAGTAGAAGATACTTGAAACACAGTTTTTAAGGGTGTGACATCAAGAACTTCTGTTTCAGGAATGTGGGGTTCATAAGTGTTGGTTGGTTCTGAAGGAATTTCAGAGGGTTTTGATGGTTGTGAGGGTTGTTTTGAGATGGGTGAAACAGATGTAATAGTGATTGGTTCAGATGTGACTGGAACAAATGTTATTTTTGTAGGTTCAGAAGCAGTGGGTTCAGATGATTTTGATGGTGGATTATCTGATGGTGGTTGATGTTCAGAGGCTTTTTCTGATGGAGGTTCTTGTGGTTTTTCAGGTTGTTGTTCTTGTGGGTGTTGTTGTTGTTCAGATGGCTTTTGTTTTGGGTGTTCAAAGGGTTTTTGTTGTACAGAAGGTTGTGGTTGTTGTTCTGTAGGTTGTTGTTCTGAGGGTTGTTTCTGTGAAGATTGTTTTTGAGGAACAAACTGTTTGATTTAGATTTTTGGTTGAGATGATGGTGGTACAGAGACTTTTGGTGTTGGAATTGTGTGTGTTGTTGGTGGTGTTGGAACAGGTGTTTGTTTTTGTGGTGATTTAGAACTTGGAGCAGTAACAGAAGTAGTTTGAGTAGAGGGTGGTTTTGGAACAGACTTAATATTAGAGTCATTTATAACAATTGTATTTGCAGAAGATACAGAAGATTTAGTACCTTTTATCTTGATCCTTTTGGCTGGTACAGAAGAAGTGTCTTCAGATTCTTTTCTCTTCAAGAGCTTCTTTGGCTTCTCAGCAATCTTGACCTTCTTCTGAACAGGTGCAGCTTCTGCTGCTGGCTGAGTCCTCTTTCTTTTTAGTTGAGCTTCTTCTTCTTCTTCTTCTTCTGCATCAGGTAGGGGTTGTCTTGCTAGCTGTATCACGTTTGCAGGAACAGGCTTTCCTTCCTTCTTACATTCATCAATGTACATAACCACAATGTGTCTTGGCTCTTCAACAAAGAACAGGGGAAATTCATCTACATGAACCCTCTTCTTACTGAGTTTAGACACATTCAGCTTCTTGGGAGCTGTTGTGAGTTCATCAACTATTTTGAGTCTCTGAAGACTTTTAGCATTCAAAGGCTTTCCCATTGTGAATTCCAATTCCTCTGTAACTCCAGCAGCATACAGAGCAGAGACCAATCCATTCTCAGTTAGAAGATCTGAGATCAACCTTCCAAAAGGGATCCAGGTTCTGATCTTCTGTCCTTTTTCCTTCACATACTCTCTAGATGCATTTATATGGTTCCACAGATGCATAAAAAGAATATATGGAAGATCTACCTTGGTGCTCTGACTGAGGCAATACATGAAATAGAGCTGTTCATTATTGACATAGTCTGGAGAGTTTGTTGACTTCCTATGATGGATGCATCCCATGAAGATCTTGGCCCAGATCTTGTAGTCAGGCTTCAGATCCTTGAATTTGTTAGAAGCTTGACCAGCAGTCATCACTTCTTCATACACCTCATCCATGTCCACACGCCCAGCTGGCAAGTGGGAAACACCATCTGTTTCTTCATATCCAATTAATTTTCTAATCAGATCTTCTGTGATAATGATTTCTTTTCCCAGTACAGAAGATAGGATGAACTTGGGGTAAACTGAGGCATGGATCCAGAACTCTTTCACAAGGAGGGGATAAACTGGTCCAAAGAGTCTATCAAAGTACTTTACCCATCCTTGAGCACCAATGATAGAACGAAACTCAAAGCCATTTTCAGCAAGTGAATCAAATTCTACCATGGATTCACACAAAACCTCCAACTTCTCAACAGGGGTTAAAAGAGTTCTTTTGGGAGGAGAATAAGGAGAAACACCCATGTTTGCAGAAGTTACTGCAGCCATTGAAGATTGGAATTGAGCAGCTGTTGATGATGAAGTTGCCATTGAAGAATGTTTTGTCACACACTTAGGTTTAGGGTTTTTATGCAGAGCAAAGAGAAGATGAAAACGCATGAAATTTTCTGAGATTGTGAAAAGTGTGAAAGTGAAGACAAGTCATGTATTTATACTAAAACACTTAGACATACCATCAGTCAGAATTTGCACGTTTTAACAAGCATTAAATGAAAAGGAATAATAATCATTTCAAACATTAATTACTTCTGACAATTTGGGGGGAAAAGCAAGATTTTCACTATTCAAACTTCACTTCAAACGTCTCTTCAGTAATGTACACGCCACCTCTTCAGATTTGGTGTGACACGTGTTTGCTTGCATGTGTTCTGAATTCTCTTAAGAAATGAAACGTTAGCCAACGTTCAGATCTTCTAAGAATTGTTAGTTCAGAGTTTCACAGAATAAATATTAAGCAGAATAAATAAGCAATCAGAAGAAATACTTCAGAGCTTTAGGCATTTTTGCATCTGTAAAAATTTGCTTCTAACAAATATCATTCTGGATAAAAATCCATACCAATATTTTTTAGAATAAATTTGAATCTATCTTCAACAAGGGGTTTTGTAAAAATATCTGCCCATTGATGATCTGTATCAACAAAGGCTAAATTTATGATTCCCTTCTGAACATAGTCTCTGATGAAATGATGCTTAATTTCTATATGTTTTGCCTTAGAGTGTAAAATAGGGTTTTTAGACAAACATATAGCAGAAGTATTATCACAAAAGATAGAAATATTACTTTCAAAAATTTGATAATCTTCTAGTTGACTTTTCATCCAGAGCATCTGCGTGCTACATCCAGCAGCAGCAATATACTCTGCCTCTATGGTTGAAAGTGCAATTGTGGGTTGCTTCTTGCTGTACCAGGAGATTAGATTTCTTCCTAGAAATTGACAACTTCCAGAAGTACTTTTTCTTTCCACTCTGTCTCCAGCGTAGTCAGCATCACAGAATCCAACTAATTTGAAATCATCAGATTTTCTGTAACACAAACCCACATTAGAAGTACCTTTCAGATACCTTAGAATCCTCTTGACAGCTGTCAAGTGTGATTCTCTAGGATCTGATTGGAATCTAGCACACAGACAAACACTGAACAATATGTCAGGTCTAGAAGCAGTAAGATAAAGAAGAGAGCCAATCATACCTCTGTAGAGCTTCTGGTCTACTTTCTTACTTACCTCTTCCTTGCCAAGTGAGCTAGTAGGATGCATGGGAGTCTTTGCTAGCTTACTATCAGTCATGTTAAATTTCTTCAGAAGTTATTTAACATATTTGGTCTGATGTATGTAAGTGCACTCTGGAGTTTGATTAACTTGGATTCCTAGAAAGAATCTGAGTTCTCCCATCATGCTCATTTCAAATTCTGCCTGCATACATGTAGCAAACTCCTTTCCAAGCATAATATTTGTTGATCCAAAAATAATATCATCCACATAAATTTGACAAATTAGAAGACCTTTCTTAATTTATTTACAAAAGAGTGTTGTATCCACTTTGCCTCTGATGAAATTTTTCTCCAGAAGAAAATTGCTCAACCTCTCATACCAAGCTCTGGGAGTTTGTTTTAAACCATATAGAGATTTCTTTAGTTTGAAAACATGATCTGGAAATTTTTCATTTTCAAAACCAGGAGGTTGGTGGACATAAACTTCTTCTTCTATAATACCATTAAGAAAGGCCTTTTAACATCCATCTGATACAGAGTGATGTTATTTTGTGCAGCAAATGAAATAAGAAGGCGTATAGATTCTAACCTTGCCACCGGAGCATATGTCTCAGTGTAATCAATACCTTCTTGTTGACTGTACCCTTGAGCAACCAGCCTTGCCTTATTCCTTTCAACTTCTCCTTTCTCATTTAGCTTATTTCTGAAGACCCATTTTGTACCAATTATATTGAATCCTTGTGGTCTTTGAACTAGATCCCATACATCATTTCTGGTAAATTGATTTAGCTCTTCTTGCATAGCAATAATCCAATCATTGTCTTGTAGAGCTTCATCTACAGAAGATGGTTCAATTTCTGACACCAGTCCAAATAGTGATGCTTCAGATGATCTTAGAAAGGATCTTGTTCTGATGGGATCATCCTTCTTTCCAATAATGACATCCTCTAGATGAGAAGCTTTAATTCTGGATGATGATCCTCTAATGGTTGATTCTTCAAAAATGTTTAGATTGTTCATCTGAGAAGTTAAAGGAATAGCATCTGGCGTTGCTTCTGGTTCCTTCACTTGAATTTTGTCTGCTTCTAGAACTTCAGAGTCAATGAAGACTACTTCCCTATCTGCAGAGTTTTCAGATTGCTTTGGCTTTTCAGAGCCAAGCTTATCATCAAATCTGACATGAATGGATTCTTCAACAATCTGTGTCTTAGTGTTGTATACTCTGTAGCCTTTAGAGCGTTCAGAATATCCAAGCATGAAACACTTCTGTGCTTTGGAATCAAACTTGTTCAGATTTTCCTTAGTATTTAACATATAGCAAATACATCCAAAAGGATGAAAATATGAAATGTTGGGCTTTTTGTTCTTCCACAGTTCATATGGAGTCTTCTTCAGAAGAGGTCTTACAGACACTCTGTTCTGAATGTAACAGGCTGTATTGATTGCTTCTGCCCAAAAGTGTTTTGCCAGATTTGTCTCATTGATCATGGTTCTGGCCATTTCTTGCAGAGTTCTGTTCCTCTCTACAACTTCATTATGTTGTGGAGTTCTACGACAGGAAAAATCATGAGCAATGCCATTTTCAGAAAAATATTTTTCAAAATATTTATTTTCAAATTCACCACCATGATCACTTCTGACTTTTATAATTTTGAAATCTTTTTCATTCTGGACTTGCTTGCAGAAGTCAAAGAGCACAGAATGTGACTCATCCTTGTGCTTTAAGAACTTTACCCATGTCCATCTACTATAGTCATCAACAATGACTAATCCATACTTCTTGCCTCTGATGGATGCAGTTTTCAATGGTCCAAACAGATCAATATGAAGTAATTCTAGTGGTTTGGAAGTAGAAACAACATTTTTTGATTTAAAAGATGATTTTGAAAACTTCCCTTTTTGGCATGCTTCATAAAGAGCATCTGAAGTGAACTTCAGATTAGGGAGTCCTCTGACAAGATTAAGTTTATTAATCTGAGATATACGTCTCATATTAATATGGCCCAATCTTCTGTGCCAGACCCATTGCTCTTCATCAACAGACAAGAGGCATTTAACATTTTGAACTTTAAGTTCTGAAAGATTTATTTTATAAATGTTGTTTTTCCTCTTACCACTAAATAGGATAGAGCCATCCTTTTGACTAATAGCTTTACAACATTTTTGATTAAAGGTAATATCATAACCATTGTCACTTAATTGACTTATGGACAATAAGTTATGCTTTAACCCTTCAACAAGTAAAACATTAGTGATAGAGGGAAGTTTACCATTTCCAATGGTGCCAGATCCAATGATCTTGCCCTTCTGGTTCCCTCCAAACTTCACATCACCTCCAGATCTAAGTTCCAGGCTTTGGAACATAGACTTTTCTCCTGTCATGTGTCGTGAGCATCCAGAGTCAAGGTACCATGATTGGTGTCCTGACATTGCTGCTAAGAACATCTGCAACAGGAATTATTTTATTTTTAGGTACCCAGATCTTCTTGGGTCCTTTGGGGTTAGTTTGTTTGTAGGTTTGTCTAAACTTCTGTTTTTCAACATAATGTATTCTGACTTGCCTTGGGTTTAAACACATAAGTATTCTTCTCAGAGCTTGTGTGTTTAATGTCATTTAAGTGACCAAATTTAAATTGAGAATACAGAGGAGTCTTCTTGATGAAAAGTTTATCAACTGATTTTGGATTACTTCCAGATGAAGATTCATATCCAATACCTCTTCTGTTGTTCCCACTAACACCATAGATCATAGAAGCCATATTGCTTCTGTCTATGCTCTTAGTAAGGAATCTCTGAAAGTTAGAGTCATATTTTTCTAAAATGTTTTCACATGACTTAGTCTCAGATTCAGATTCTTGTTGAGTTATTTCTAAGTCATTTTTGATTTTCAGATTAATTTCTTTTTGCTCAACAAGTTCTGTCTTCAGAAGATCAATCTCAGATTCAAGATATCTTTTCAGCTTCTTGTATTTGAGTTTGATATTGTTATAACTTTTAAGAACTTCTGATAAAACTTTTATAAGTTCTTCTTTGGTATGTTTAGCCATTACCTCTTCAGCGTCATCATCAGATTCAGAATCTGATTCATATCCTGAGGTTTCTTCTTCCTGATCTTCTGTGCTGGCCATCAGTGCAACATTAGCACACTCTTCTTCTGATTCAGAAGATGATTCAGATTCCTCTGAGTCATCCCATGTTGCCATCAGAACCTTCTTCTTTTTGTTAAACTTCTTCTTGGGTTTTTCTTTTTGAAGCTTGGGGCAATCATTCTTGTAATGCCCAGGTTCTTTGCACTCATAGCACACAACTTCTTTCTTGCCAGATCTTCTGTGCCTAGAAGATTCCTTTCTATGATCAGATCTTCTGAAGTTGTTGAACTTCTTTCCCTTGTGCTTCCAGAGTCTGTTTATCCTTCTGGACAACATGGATAACTCATCTTCTTCTTCAGAAGAAGATTCTTTAGAGCTTTCTTCAATAACCTGCAAAGCTTTAGCAGATTTATTAGATTTTAAAGCAACAGATTTACCTTTTTCTTTCTTCTGAGGTTCAGTTTCCTCAAGCTCAATTTCATGGCTCCTTAGTGAGCTGATGAGTTCTTCTAAAGAGATCTTGTTCAGATCTTTAGCCATCTTCAAGGAAGTCACCATTGGTCTCCATCTGGTAGGTAGACTTCTGATGATTTTCTTTACATGATCTGATGTGGAGTATCCCTTGTCCAGAACTTTTAGCCCAGCTATGAGGATCTGAAATCTGGAGAACATAGCTTCAACAGATTCAGAGTCTTCCATCTTGAAGGCCTCATACTTCTGGATCAGAGCTAGAGCTTTTGTTTCCTTGACTTGAGAATTTCCCTCATGAGTCATCTTTAAGGATTCAAACATATCAAAAGCAGTTTCCCTGTTTGTAATTTTTTCATACTCAGTATGAGAAATTGCATTCAATAATATTGTTCTGGCCTTGTGATGATTTCTAAAATCTTTCTTCTGAGCATCTTTCATAGATTTTCTATCTATCTTCTTGTCATTCCCATCTGTGGGATGAACATATCCATCTATGACTATATCCCATAAATCAACATCATATCCAAGGAAAAAACTTTCAATTCTGTCTTTCCAGTAATCAAATTTCTCCCCATCAAACATAGGGGGTTTGGTGCTGATTCTGTCCCTTTCTTCATATTTATTGTTAATGTTGGATGTTGTATTATCAGCCATAGTAACAACTAAATATATATCAAAGTATTTCTCTCTGGATCTTTACTGACACTGTTATGTGGTAGCACACACAGAACCGAAGCTCTAAGGCCAACTGAAGGTGAGATAATACTTAGAAGGGGGGTTGAATAAGTATGATAGATTAAAACTTAGAATTAAGACACAAGTATTTTTATCCTGGTTCGTTGAACTCAACTACTCCAGTCCACCCTTCCTAGAGTGATTTGCCTTTCTCAACAAGGACTTAATCCACTATTTAATCAAACAGATTACAATAGTAACACCTAAGAACAACTGTTCTTAGTCTTCTCAAGAGCTACTGATTCCAACTGAATCCTCTTAAGGAAATCCTTTACAATCAATGTAAATCTAATACAAGAGTAAGAATGCTTCTAAAAAAGCTTTTATCACAACAGTGATATTTCTCTTAAGTTTAAGTACAAATAATTCTAAGAATGAGTATGAAAATATGAGAGCTTTGAATGTTTCAATTTCTTTTCAGCAAAAATGTCTAACTGAAGAATTTGGTGGAGACTTGCTTTTATAGGCAGCTGATCCAAGGGAGCTGCACGCTAAGAAGAGTGTCCCAAAAGGTCTGAGCCTTTTTGTCTTCACATCAAGTGACCTTTCCTAGAAGAAGAAAGCACAGAAAAATCCTTTTTGTCTGTGTTCTTGTGTCTAGCATAAATGAGGAAAGAGACGTTTGATTTTCTCCAACGGATATATTCTTTGAATATTTCTTCTTCAGTTTTCAGCAAGTTCATCAGAGTCTGATTGGGTCAGAGTCTTCTGATGATGATCAGAGCTTGCTGGATCAGAGTCTTCTGCAGCAGGTGTGCTTTCAGCGTGTTAAATATCAGAGCATATTTGGAACAGAACTTCAGTACTGGCAGCTTTAGTACTTTCAGAAACTTCTGTAGAATCTATGCTTTGAAAAATTCTTCATACAAAATTCTTCTTTGCTTCAGATGCTTCTGACTTGCTTCAGATTCTTTTGGAGCTTCTGCTTCAGAATCTTTTGGAGCTTCTTGCCTTAGATCCTTCTGGAGGCTACGCTCAGGATCTTCTGTTAGCAGCAATCAGAATCTTCTAATGAGTGCATCTAGTGCTTCAGAGTCTAATTAATTTCTTGCATTCAATTCAGATTTGCTTCTGGAGTATCAATTTCTTTACTATCTGCAATAAAACCTCTCAAGAAAATTTTAGAGTATATAATTCTTAAATACAAAATTTCCTAATAGTTATCATCAAAACATATAGATATTATTAAGAACCAATCTGTGTTCTAACACTAACTAGTTCCGTGTCGAAGATTGTTAAGATACCTTAATGTCATTAGAGCTCATGGCTTGGGCTTTAAAGCTGTATATAACAAAATTCAGCTAAGAAGGTAAGCTAGCTTGATCATCAAATATCTGGATGATAAAACAAATTGTTGACAGAAAGTTAGAACTACATACTCCAAGGGATTAAATGAGTTTATCTCATATAAAATCCAACCCCCATTCAGAGTAAGAATCTTCGATTCACTAGTATGTATAACTAGGATGAATAACTCCTGACCATGGAGTTTAGAACCAATTGAATCGTATTTGATAAATTTCTCACACAAATTAAAATCCAAGTGAAAAAAAATAAACTGCGGAAGTAGCATTCATAAAACAAAACATAGTTACATTATGGTTCATAACCAGACCAGATACAATCGAAAAAAGGAAAAGCATAAATGTACTTAAACAACATTACAGAAAAGAAACCTTAAACTACTCATTGGTGTTGTCTACATCGATGGCTTCAGCATTAGTATCATGGTTAGAGGTTTGCGGGATAGATCATTAACAAGGTAGGACTCAGCTTCTTCCATATCCATAAGACAATCGTCAACCACGGTCTTAAAAAAATTCATCTCAGACAAATTAAGGTCAGAATACAGGCATATAACCTGAGCTTTTGCTCTACTGAAGGCAACATTACCTGCATCAAGAATGTCAATTTGATCTTGGTGCAAAGAACTCCACACGTGAACGGTCGAGTCTTGGGCAAATCTTATATCCCCGGATTGCTTGTCAATAGTTGCCTGCAGTTCTCTCTCCAAAGCCTCCGACCTTTCCCTCTTAGCCTTTTCATCCGATAATCGCTTCTCCAACTATGCTATCTTATCCACCAGTGACTTCTATTTATCATTCAGCTGGTTAATCACACGTCTAAGGTTAACCTCATTCTGCTCACTGTCGTCCCCGACCTTAAACCAATCTCGAGTAAGAACGAAACATCTCATTAGGTAGGAGCTGATATTTAGGGTCAATTTCTGACACCCGATGGCCTTCACCTTGTTCATGTCCTCAGTGGAGTTTAGATGATCATAAAGGAATTTCAACCCATCAAAACTGTAAGTGCTCTTGATTGGCTGTATTTTCTGGCAAAGCTTTAGAGTGTGCATGTATGTCATACTAAATGTTAAGACATATTTAATGATGTGTGTGCAGGGTAAGTTAACTATAAGTTAACTTAGGTAAGCTGAATGTCATAACATTGAACGTATGACATCCAGCGGGCAAGGTTATTTTTCTGGTATCTATAAACTAGGAAACAGAATAAGTGCTCAAGCTGGATATCAGGAGAATTTCTAGAAGCCCTAGGCGAACTAGAATATCCCTGAATTAAGTGGCAAGTGTGCAGATCATTGAAAATAGGTTTGTTATGAATAAAACCTAATTGATGCACCAAGGCCCAAAAGGACTAACAACTGCTATAAAGATCAGAAGATGCAATCTTGAAGAGCAGCACTTGACGACAAAAGAAGAATAGAGAGTGCAGATTGCAGAGTCCTTGTAAGTGAAGAAGGCTAGTCTTCACTTGTGAATTCTGTCTAGGAATACTTGTACTCCAAGCGAATTGTCTGGTGGATGATTTGCATTGGATAGGTAGATTCTAGGTTGTGTCTCACTCGAAGCTTTGAAGCAAGAGTGTGTGAGTTCCTTGATCAAATCTGTGAAGAAAGATCAAGGTGTGTATGAAGTGTCTCTTCATATTGCCTTCTATAATTGTATGATACAACTGTTGTGTGATTGAGGGGGAGTGAGTGGGTATACTCAGGTCTAAAGTGTCTCTAGGTTGAAGTGTCAATGGGTAGGGATTAAGTGAGGAGTGTAAATTGGAGGTTTAACTCTGAATTGATTCTACTAATGGTGAATTTTCTCCCTGGCTTGGTAGCCCCTAGATGTAAGTGTTGTTGACACTAAACTGGGTAAACAATTGTTGTGTTATTTACTGCTTTTATTATTACTGAGTATTAGCTATTAAGTAGCAGATGTCACAGTGGATGTTATAACCTTGGGAATAACATCCATCATGTGCTTGCCATAATTTTCAATTGGCATCAGAGCAGACACCTTGCCTGTTTAAATCTGGGTGAGATCTAGGGAAAACAAATTCTGGTACTATGGATAAAGATATATGCTTCACTAATAGACCTCCAATTCTGGATGGATCTAATTATGATTATTGGAAACCAAGGATGATTGAATTCTTAAAATCTATAGACAACAAAGCTTGGAGAGCTGCAAACTCTGGCTGGAAACATCCCGTGAAGACTGACAAGGATGGAGTAGATGTGTTGATTCCTGAAGAGGAATGGAACAAAGAGCAAGAGGCCTTAGCTCTTGGAAACTCTAAAGCATTGAATGCTTTGTTCAATGGAATAGATAAAAACATCTTCAGGCTGGTACACCACTGTGAACTAGCAAAGGATGTTTGGGACACTCTCAGAACTACTCATGAAGGAACTTCCAAGGTCAAAATGTCAAGACTTCAAATGCTGACCACCAAATTTGAAGGGCTAAGAATGAAGGAAGATGAGACCATTCATGAGTTTTACATGAATGTTCTTGAACTTGCAAACACCTCAGGGACTCTGGGAGAAAAGATGACTGAAGAGAAGCTTGTAAGAAAGACTCTAAGGTCACTACCTAGAAGGTTTGCCATGAAAGTAACTGCCATTGAAGAAGCCCAAGACATATGCCACATGAAAGTGGATGAACTCATTGGTTCCCTTCAAACCTTTGAAATGGGAATAAGTGATCAGGTTGTGGAGAAAAAGAACAAAAACATAGCTCTTGTCTCAAACACAGCTGATTCAGATGGTGATAAGGAGGAGAGTATGTCTGAAGCAATTGCCTTGCTTGGAAGACAGTTCAACAAAGTGGTAAAAAAGATAGATGCTAGGTCTAAACCTTATACCAAAAGCATGCCTTCTGATAAAGAGAAATCTGAAGATAAAGTCAACCAAGGCAGAGGAGTCCAATGTCATGAATGTGAGGGATATGGACATGTTAGGAGGGAATGTCCCACATACATCAAAAAGAAAGGAAAGGGCTTGACAGTCACCTAGTCTGATGAAGATTCAAACAATGGATCAGAAGAGGAATCAGCTAAACATGTCACTGCTCTTAACAGTATGTGCATCTCTGATGCTGATTCAAGTGATGAAGAGTTGTCTTTTGAGGAGCTTGCAACCTCATACAAAAAGCTTCACATCAGAAGCACATAACTGGTTCAGCAAGGAGAGCAACAAAAGAAAATCATCAAGGAGTTAGAAGCTGAAAAGAGAGAGCATCTAGTCACAATTGACACACTCAGAAGTCAAGTAAAAGAGTTAAAAAGTAAGAAGGATCAAATGGAAAAATCCATAAGAATGCTCAATTCTGGGACTGACACCCTAGAGGAAATCCTTCAGAATAGATAGACCTCAGGAGATAGATCTGGACTAGGATATGTTGATCCTGTGCAAAAACTCAAGATATTACAACCTGAGGCCCAGAAGCCAAAGAGGATGTCACGACCAATGTCACAACATCCAACCAACAGAAACTGGAATCAAGTCAAGAGTAGATTCCAATGGTACAGGTGTTACCACTGTGGAAAACTTGGTCATATCAAATCTGTGTGTTTCTGGCTGCATGGATTTCCTAGTCATCCTCATCAAGAACAGAGAGCTCATCACGCAAGAGAAAAGAAGGGTGCTCCTAACAGGCAAAGACATTGGGTGATCAAGAATATGGCCTTAACAACTCACACTGATCTAAGGATGCCAACCCAAGAGGACTGGTACTTTGACAGTGGCTGTTCCAAACATATGACTGGAATTGAGGATCTTTTGACAAAACCCAACCCTCATACATCTAGTCATGTAACCTTTGGTGATGGATCTAGAGGAAAAATCACAGGTGTTGGACAACTTGACAGTCTTAAATCCCCAAAATTGAAGGATGTCTTGCTGGTTAAAGGACTAACAGTTAACCTAATAAGCATAAGTCAGCTATGTGATCAAGGCTTAAAAGTCCATTTTTCAAAGGATAAGTGTGTGGTTGTCAATGAAGAAGGTGAGAAAGAAGTGAGGGGATCTAGAGCAATAAAAAATTGCTACCTATGGGAGCCCAGAAGTATCCTCAAGAACCTGGAGAAAAAGGAAACTAGGGAAAAAGTATTGCAGTTGAAGGACAGACAATAGAGAAGATCCAACACACCAACAAGAAGATCTTCAAAGTATGCCTCAGAAAGAAGGACAGGATGCAAGAAACCTCATGGAAGGAAGCAAGCCAAGAAGGGATACCCATACATTAGTCATCAGGGAAAGCTAGATAGGCTATACTGGAACCTAATGGAGTCCATGGATGCTACCCTGCCTAAAAGAAGCAATGTCACACCGGATGTCATGACCTTGTTCTGTGACATCCAGTGCACCATTTAAATAAGTCCTGGTGAGTTCAAAGGAGGCATGCTCAGGGGTCACTCGTGTAAATGGAAAGGGATTGGTGCAATACCTGATGAGGATGCAATAAATAGGGCTGAAATTGGTGCATGGAGTGTCAAGGCCCATAAAAGTGATTTACAAAAATTGAGGCCTTTAAGTAATGGTGAGTTATAGCAATTATTGGGAATAGGGAATTATAATTTAAAATTAAATCATTTACTGATTGGTCAAAACATTAAGTTCCCTCCTCATTTGCCATAACACCTAGTGAGCCTCTCCATATCAAACTCCTACACCACTTGGTTCACTATCAAACTGTTCATCTTCCCTACAGCCTACAACAAACGGAAACCCCTGTTCACACGATCAACGTCCTATACAATGTCTCAATATTCACCAAAATCCTCTCCCTCCAAGAATATACCCACCAACGAATCTGAGATAGAAACTGAGTCAAGCAACCCTAACTCGGTGCTTGAAATAGCACCCCTGCGCATGATGACTTCAGAAGGGGTTCTGGTAAAAAATCCAAGGAGCCAACATGCAAGAAGGTCCAAAGACCTTGTCTCAGGTAAAACTCCTACTCCTGCAATTTCTGATGTTAATGATGATGGAGCCAAGAAAACGCACAACATCATTGTTAGCATGGTAGCTCGGGCTCTAAACATCCCCGTTCCACCCAGCAATGAGGGGTCTGGCCCAACTGTGCATGGTCAAAGTGATGTTATGCCTATTGTTGGAACCTTGAAAGATCGTACATCAAAAGAGAAGAACAAGGGAGTAGTCTCTGATGATGGAGGTGACGATGTGCAAGGCACCAAGAATGCGGAATTGGTGGACCTTGATGAATATTTTGATAATGATTTAATAGCAAACATCAATCCTGGCATAGCCAAAAGGCTCATGACAAGGAAAGATAAAAAGGTGGCTGAACAAGGTTCCCTCAAGAAAAAGGCAGTTGCACAGGTTATTGAGCAAGACAACCTCACAAAGAAGAAGACAGCTGAACATGACACTCCCTCAAGGAAGGCTAGTTCTAAAAGAAGACCAGTTGGACCTCCCAAAGCCTGGAGAAAAGTAGTCACCAAGAAGAGAAAGGCTGAATCTGGTACTAAATCAGAGACTGAGTCTGATGTTGCTGAAGATGTCACTGACATCCAAAACAAGAAGAAACCCTCCAAGAGAAAACTGGCTGAAGAGGTCCCTGAAGTTCCAATTGACAACATTTCATTTCATTACCCCTCGTGTCTTAATAGGTGGAAGTATGTTGTTCAGAAAAGGCTGGCATTGGAAAGGGAGCTGGGACAGAATGCTCTTGAGAGTAAAGAAATCAAGAAACTCATTAATGATGCAGGATTAATGAAAACAGTTAGTGAATTCTCTTCATGCTATGAGTTACTTGTCAAAGAATTCATAGTTAATCTCTCAGAGGAATGTGCTGACAGGAAATCTAAAGAGTTTAGAAAGGTGCATGTAAGAGGGGAGTGTGTTACTTTTACTCCAATAACAATCAATAAATATCTGGGAAGATCAGATAGAGCTTGTTCCGATGTAAATGTTTCAGAAAACAAAATATGCCAAGTGATAACAGGAAACTAGGTACAAAGATGGCCATCCAAAAGAAAGCTAGTTGCCAGCAAATTGAGTGTCAAATATGCTATGTTGCATAAGATTGGAGCAACAAATTGGGTGCCCACAAACCATAAATCTACTGTGGCAACTGGTCTTGGAAAGATCATCTATTTTATTGGGACCAAGGCCAAATTTGATTTTGGAACATATGTTTTTGATCAAACTATGAAGCATGCAGGAAGCTATAGCATCAAGGGCCCCATTGCATTCCCTTCACTCATATGTGGCATCATTTTGAAACAGTATCCCAACATTCTCAAAAAGAGTGATGCTGCGAGCAAACGAGAAAGCCCCTTGTCATTTCATCCCAAGTTGTTTCTTGTAACTCATGTTCCTGACATTGTTGCAACATCAGCTGAGACATCCCAGTCTACATCAACAAAAGCAGAAGTGATTGCCAAGCTAAAAGAAACATGTCAGGAGCTGGATGCGAGGAAAAGAACTCTTGAAGCACTAATCAGGACCCTTGAGCAAAATGACAATGTTGAGTTCACTGATGAGGACAGGCAAAACGATGGTGGAGAAGAGAGTGATAACCAGGCAGCTGATTTAGAGAAAGAGAGAGAGAGAACAATGATGAAGATGGATCCCCTGAGGCTGAGGAGACTAGTGATGGAGAATCTGACAAAGGTAGGTCCAGTTCTGCATCTGAAGAAGAAGAATGACATGCGCTGGTAAAGTGCTGTGAAGCTCAAGCTGATTGTTGCTGAGCTGGTTTTGTGAATTGGTGTGTTGATGCTTTTTGAGTTATTTTGGGTAGACCTATTTGACAGCAAGAATTGCACAGGTTGTGTGAAGCTCTCTATGAGCAGTTAGTTTAATGTGTACTTCAAAATTTGTTATGTTACACTTTTGATCTATGTTAATTCATTAGCTAGATATGAATTTATGGCTAAAAAGGGGGAGAATAATAGATAACAGCAACAACAGGTACAACAGGTAATAGCAGGTAAAACAGGTAATAGAGGACAGTAGGTGGAAGAACAAGGAGAACTAGCTTGAGCATATGTGCCTTTGTGCATATGATATGTGACTTACTTACTTGCAGGGTATGGCCACAGTTGTAAGTGCTGATGAGATGTGTATAGTGCTGTTAGTATAGTATTGTGCTTGTGCTGATGCTATGTGATATGTGAAATCCTAGCTTGAGTAGGATTGTTTGTTAGAATTAGGAGCTCTGTGCTGAAGAAGCTAGGAGCTAACCTTGTGTATGTCTGCGTGATTGTAGTAGCAGAGAGTGTTGTGCAACTCTTCAAGGGGAATCTGTGCTGAAGAAGTTAGGAGCTAACCTTGTGTATGTCTGCGTGATAGTAGTAGCAGAGAGTGTTGTGCAATTCTTCAGGGGGAGTAGCACAATTGTGTGTGACTTCAGGAAGTCATCCTGAATGTCAAGACATCCAGAGCAGACTGCAGAGTGATCTGCAGGTTGAGTGTTCAACTGATAAAGTGCATTAGTTGAGAGGGAGTAACTCTATGTGTTACTCACTCAGCAAAGAATGACATCTGTAGTGGTAACTAACAGATGGTTAACAGAGTAAGTCATGACAGTGAGAGCTAACTGTGAGGACTCAGAGTGGCTTGAGCTAGGAACTAGCTGCATGACAGGACACATCATAAGTTTTCTGCTGTGTGTAAACTCTGATATGTTAACAGGTTGTTTTAGCCAAAAATTTGCCAAAGGGGGAGTTTGTAAGTGCTCTTGATTGGCTGCATTTTGTGGCAAAGCTTTAGAGTGTGCATGTATGTCATACTAAATGTTAGGACATACTTAATGATGTGTGTGCAGGGTAAGTTAACTTAGTTAAGCTAAATGTCATACCGAATGTCATAACATTGAACGTATGACATCCAGCGGGCAAGGTTGTTTTTCTGGTATCTATAAACTAGGAAACAGAATAAGTGCTCAAGCTGGATATCAGGAGACTTTCTAGAAGCCCTAGGCGAACTAGAATATCCCTGAATTAAGTGGCAAGTGTGCAGATCATTGAAAATAGGTTTGTTATGAATAAAACCTAATTGATGCACCAAGGCCCAAAAGGACTAACAACTGCTATAAATATCAGAAGATTCAATCTTAAAGAGCAGCACTTGACGACAGAAGAAGAATAGAGAATGCAGGTTGCAGAGTCCTTGTAAGTGAAGAAGGCTAGTCTTCACTTGTGAATTGTATCTAGGAATACTTGTACTCCAAGCAAATTGTCTGGTGGATGATTTGCATTGGATAGGTAGATTCTAGGCTGTGTCTCACTCGAATCTTTGAAGCAAGAGTGTGTGAGTTCCTTGATCAAAGCTGTGAAGCAAGACCAAGGTATGTATGAAGTGTCTCTTCATATTGTCTTCTGTAACTGTGTGATATCACTGTTGTGTGATTGAGGGGGAGTGAGTGGGTATACTCAGGTCTAGAGTGTCTCTAGGTTGAAGTGTCATTTGGTAGGGATTAAGTAAGGAGTGTAAACTGGAGGTTTAACTCTAAATTGATTCTACTAATAATGAATTTCCTCATTGGCTTGGTAGCCCCCAGATGTAAGTGTTGTTGACACTGAACTGGGTAAATAATTGTTGTGTTATTTACTGCTTTTATTATTACTGAGTATTAGCTGTTAAGTAGCAGATGTCACAGTGGATGTTATAACCTTGGGAATAACATCCATCGTGTGTTTGCCAGAATTTTCAAAAACCATTGCTCTAGAACTTGCATTCGTAAGACAATCTGGAAAGATAAACTCCTCCAGCTTCGTGCATCAATGAGGAAATCTCCCAATCAACTCTACAGATGTTGTCACCCATCAAAGTTCTCATAGCCTTTGGAGATTCCGAACAAGTTTATATTTTAAGGAGGAAGGGGGTAACGAGAGAACCCGATGCATTTGAAACTGTCTTGCTCGATATCTGTTTTCTTTTCTTCAAAACCCAGGTCTCCAGGACGGATAGTTCGACTTGATAACAACTTGGCTGGTTCACGCCTTGTCACCCAAGCCTTTGAAATCAACTTCCTCTACTCTATCAATGACAGGTTGGTCATTTTTTCTGTGAAGAACAAAGGGAAAATGTTAGAAGAATAAAAAGGGTCATCACAGGAATGTAACAGGTAAAAAAAGACAAAAGTTACCCAGAAAAGAAATAATTTGTTCTCTAGGCAATGACAACAGATCCCATACTTTCATCATGTGAAAAACATATAATATAGCTAAGGATTTGATCTCCTGATCATTCAATTTATCAAAGTCAAAATCGTACACCGAAAGTGGATTTCCGATCCAATAGATAGGAAAATAGTGGGATCCATCTAAAGCGTATAGTACCCGAGGACACCCCGAGCCACATTTAATCCGAAGAAACTGGTCTTTAAAACCTTTATGGTTGGAGGTAAAGGCTTGAAGAATGCTCTTACCCAGAAGGCAACTGATTGTCACCCATCCCCCTTTTTCAAAGCCTTTAATTTCAAAAATGGAAAAAATAAACCTACGGTAGGATTTATATGTATGGCCTCACAAACTACTTCGAAGGCTTTTATAAATCCCCAACTATTGGGACGAAGTTAAGAAGGGTTAATATTTAAAACCTTTGACAAATCAGATTCGAAGTTAGTAAAGGGAAGTTGGACTTTAAAGTCTTCCAAGACCCCAACATATAAATTAAAATATTCCTCTTTAACTCCATTGGGACGAACTATGCAAACGTGTTCCCCGGGAACGCAAGGTTCTAAGATGACATCATCTTCATTCCTAGTGGAAGAGACATTTCACAAGGAATGAAGTTTAGCAATCACAAAATCATCAACAAAACTATGGTCGTAACTCATTACTGCTGCGTCAAATGAGTTTGTAATCTTCATCAACACCTCTACCGAGGAACCTGATGAAGAAGATTCAGAGTCAGAATCACTAAAAGAAATAAAAATGTTTTTGTAAGCCTCCTTTACAATGCGATTAAACTTAGTCTGGGTCAAAGTATCCCTACGACCTCTCACATAAAAATCCCAAAGATCTTTTATCTCTCGAGCACTTAGGGTTCTCGGCGTATCAGTATTATCATTATAGGAATTAATAATAGCCATTTTAAAGAACACAAAACAAAAGAAATGAAAGGAAGTATACCTGATCTTGATGAAGGAGTGAGAATATTAAAAGTCGTTTCGGAAGTGATTAAGATGAATAAGGAGATGAATGGGTAACCTCAATGAAAAAGAAACCTCTTTAAAGACTCAAGGAATTCAAAATGTTGAAGGTTTCTGAAAGAATCAAATTCCCATAAAAATCATCGTTACAAAGATAAAAGAAAATTTGGAAAAAGATACACTATGACACGTCACTTAAGAGTACAAAGCACGAAGGGGATAGGAAACATTTCCAGTTCAAAGCATTGATGCGTTCACAAGTGCACAAAAATATCGAAGTAATGTAAAAGATTGTCGAACCCACATAGACCAATTTCAACCTATCGTTATCTATTGCTGCGATGTAAAGCTAAGGCTAATGAAATATAGATTTGGGGAAACTAAAACTATAATTAAAACTAAGTTAAGGTTTAGGAAATATAACAAAAAAGAGAGAATGGAATGTAGATTCCGTGTACCTCAGGGACTCTATAACTCATTAACGTTAATTATGGTTAAATCACTATTGACTAATGTCACAATCTCACCCATTCTAATCAAGAATGTTTTGAAAACTAGTTTGATCCTAATTGATACCTAAAACTCTCTCGCTGTATTTAGGATCAATGCCCAGTTCCCACTATCTTGTCCAATTTTCACACTCTCGCGCTATCGGCTTGGACCTTTATTTGCTTTTCACTATCGTGACAAAACATTAACATTTAAACTTGGAAACTAAAGTCAAAATAGATTTTAACAAAGCTTTACACCTAATTTTATTACTGAGTCCCGTCAGAACGACGATCCTCACATGCCGGGCTCAAAACAATTTAGCCAGACATGATTGCAGATAAAAATAAACAATTTTTAGTTTTTGAATTAACTAAAGACATAATAAGTGGTTTAAAATAATTTAAAGTGGTGCTTGAAGTAAAGGGTAAAAGCTTGAAATGATAACAATGGTAGAAAGATAAAGCGTAAATGTAAATTGCGGAAAATAAAGGTAGGAAAATAAATGCGATGAACGTAAATCAACCTGAAATAAAAACTGAAATTAAATTGAAGGCAAGATTGTTGATCCAATCAAGATACATAGATTATAGGCCTAAACACTAATGGTGGAGAAAACTACCCCTTTTAAAATTGTGATTTCTGCCTAAAACTATGAACAACGCTTCCACGTACAAAACTTAGATATCAAATTGAGAATTAAAGGTCTATTTATATGAGAAATTTTGTTTACTAACTTCCAAAGATCATGTATGAGTCATAGAGAAAAGGGAGAAACTTCCAAAGTAGTGTTGTAGTGGGCGGTTACTTTCACGTTTCTGAACTGAATGGTGATCGCCATTAGGCTAAAGGCAACCGCCATTAGCTTTAATTTGCTGATGACGTGGATTGGGTACATGGCGAACGCCATTAGGGCCACGACAAACGCTATGTACCAGAAAATGACAAATTCTGCACTTTTTCTTCATTTCTTCTCTCTTTTCCCAATTTTCCCGCACAGACACTCTTATTCGACAAATACCTGAAACACAAACATAATATGACATAGTACTACGAAAAACAACACTAAATTGCATGCGAATCGAGTATAAATAAACGATATATTTTCACTAAATTGCAAGAAAGGAATTTTTGGGCTCTACTCTATCAGAACAATACTGTCCTCTAGACTTCATGCTCGGGCGACTTATGTACATACCCTAAAATTATGTTAACTGGCTGCGATCTAAGCCCGATGGTGCCGAGTATGATGAGAGGGGTTAAACAGAATATCACATGCCTACTTATACATCAGATTTCGATCAAGAATGACCAGATAAGATGGGGATGAGTCGAACTTGCATTAAAGAAGAACTAACTCGACCTTACAGAACGAACAATTATATAGCTCAGATGCCACACCAAAGGACATAAGAGATGGTTATGAAAACATACATTATGACTGGAGAGTTACAATGATTGAAGAGGCATACGTTATAAAAGAAATTATGGAGGCGAAAGACGTTACCAAGAAATGTATTAACAAAGGAACCAATAAATAAGAACGCTTAAGAAAGAGAAGAGGACAAACCGTACACAACAATCATACACCAAATATACACCTGAAACCATTCTTCTAAGACTCTCTTTGAATAATAACGAAGAAGTCAACCTTTTAGTGTTTTAAGAAGAACAATGCTAGTTGAAGTAATTTTCTTGGATGGAGGTTGAAAAGTAATCCGATTCATCGCTGGTAGAAGATGAGGTTGGAAATGCTCTTAATATTTTGAATTCCATTTAGCTTATGGTTGGTGATGATAATATGGCACAAACATAATAGGCAAGAAGATAGAAGAATGTTTGAGAGAATAGGCATTAATAAGTAATAAAAACATACCATTTATAAGCGAGTTCTAATTGATTATTTCTTGCTCTAATTGATTATATGACTTTAATGTAATTGATTAGAAGGCAATGATAATAAGTTACAGTGAAGGTTCGCATTCTAATCAGTTAGATGAGGGAATAATTGATTATGAAGCATATATTTTGAATCTTTAATTGTTTTAACTTATTAACCTTAGGCAAGAAGATAGAACAAATATTTGAGAGAATAGGCACAAATAAGTAATGAAAACATACCATTTATAAGCATGTTCCAATTGATTATTTCTTGCTTTAATTGATTAGATGACTTTAATATAATTGATTAGAAGGCAATGTCAATCAATTATAGTGAAGGTTCACATTCTAATAAATTAGATGGACGAAATAATTGATTATGGAGCATATATTTTTAATTTTTAATTTTTTTAACTTATTAGCCCTAGAGTCTAATCAATTAGAGGGTGAGAAAACTATTTTCTTGTTTTTTGGGCTTGGTCTGATCTTATACCCAATTCCTTTTAGAACCACCTTTTATACTTACCGAAAAACAAGTTTTAACTTGAAAAATACTTTACAAAGGAATATGTGTTTTTAAAAAGATATTATGAATTAAATACTTAAAGATTCTTCGTAGTTTGCCATAAGGCATAAGTTAGCTTCATACCCTTACTTTGAATTATCAAATAAGTATATACTATCATCATGTTGTTTGATTTCAACAAATGAATATAATTCTTCATTTTCTTTTGTGGAGGATATTTTGTTTTCTTCTTTGTCATTCTTACTTTTACCTTCTATCACAAATTCTTTATTTTCTTCATTTGATTTTCTTGAGAACTTTTAACTCATGCAAGATTTTCTGTAGTTTATCAAATATAAAAGCCATATTTCTATAATGAAGATCCTCATGTTTTAAATTTGTATTCGTTTTATATTTCCAACAGCAATTTATACATCCAATAACTTTGTTAGATAAATAATTTTTTAAACAATTATTAGGAGTTTTTGGAGAGTTTATCTTATGAGAAAACCATTTTCAAAGGTTTCCTTCAACACTTTTTGAAACCTCACATTTTCAAAGGTTTTTGGAGAGTTTATTCTCTCCCTTTATCTTAGCAATCTCTTCCTAGATCAATTTAAGGGTGTCCCACATTTTTCTAGCAGTGCTAAAGTCCAATACATAATTGTACTATTTATTACTTAAGGCTAATTATCAATTACCTGCTTTCAAAATGTGTTACAATTTTTCTTTTCTATATTTATTCATCACTTTATTATTTATTAAATGAGTGTAAACAAATAGATCATTTTTAATCAAATCCCACACATTGAAGTAAAAAAAAAGTTAAGAAAAATTTCTAGTCTATCTTTCCATATATTATACCTTTCACCGTTGAATGGTGTAATTTTTTTTAAAGAAAGACCTCTTTCAAAAGAATACTTTAAATTCATAGTTCTTCCTCATAAAATTAGTTTTTATACATTAATTATCCTCTAATGCCATTTGTTGACCAAATAACTTAAAAATAAGAGAGGAGGAGTTAATCATGGTAAAAATGATATTTAATGCTTTTAAGAAAAAGGTTGATTTCACTTGAGTACTTTAGATTTCACTTGAGTCCTGTCAAACAGGCTTACCTAAACACCTCACCTTCGTAAATTGAAGTTTTCTCGAGTGGAATCAACCTTAAAGTCGTCCAAGGGACGCGATCAAAGTCTGGTCTTAAAAACCTAACTTAAAGTCTTGTCTAAGGACTTGATCGAAGTCTCGTCCAAGGAGCTCAGAGCCTTTTTTGAGGGAATGGGTGCCTCATTAGTCAAGCTTAACATATAATTTAGTTGGACATGTGAATTTACACAGAATAGGGGGAGGCGTGGATCGCGTGTTTCTGAAAACATGGTTTTAATAAACTTTTCAGTTTAGAATCAGAGTTTAAAAATATTTTGAAAATTGTTTTAATGTTAGATAGATGAAAAATAAATTTTGCCAAATGAAATTAGAGAACACCGAGAATTATAGAGGTTTAGACAAACAAAGGAAAAAAGACTTATTCCTCTCCCATATAATTGATCTTGAAAGCATCCAATAAATCTGAGAGCTTTTAGTAGGTTATACTCACGAAACCTCCTTAAACAAGGTAAAATAAAGTTTAAGGCTAACTACCAACGAAACAATAAACAATAGAGTAAAGCGACGAGTCTTCCTTCCAAACAACAAATTAAAGTGGTTAGTCTCATTTCCATGTGAATCTTGGAGCGGTTAGTCTTCAAGCTTATAAAAAAATTTTGTGAGCTTTTTACACTTGAATGAGCTCACGAACCTTAAACCTTAGTTTTTACCATAAGTTATCCAATAACCTGAGAGGTTTTAATATTGCACTAATCTCGAACATTAAACCTTAGTTTTACCATGGGAAAACCAATAACTTGAGAGATTTTATGAAGGCGAGAAAAACACAAGAAGGGGGTTGAATTGTGTGTGTTTTTTCTCTTATAAGATTCTTCTTCTTCTTCTTCTTGAACTTAAACATATTCTAAACAATTACTTCAGAGTTTGAAAAAGAATCACTTAAGAGTCATAACTCTTGAATATCTTTTATCAGATTCTGAACCATAATCTGACTCACAAATATACAAATAGTAGTAGTGGAATATAGTTCAAAAGTAGGTAAAGTAAAGTAGATACACAAGCAGTTATCCTGGTTCCCTCATAACTTGAGAATATTCCATTTCCTTTGCACTTCCAAGGGATTTTCACTATAACCAAACTGATTACAAATGCTTAAGTACCAAGCAAGAGACTTTCAATGTTCAAACCCTTCAAGTAAGAGACTTTTAGGCTCAAGGACACAAGGAAGAGACTTCCAATGCTCAACCCTCAAGTAAGAGAATTTTATACTCAAACACACTGGCAGGAGACTTCCAATGCTCAAACCCTCTAAGAGACCAACCCCCTTACCAAACCAAAAACCGTAGATATTTCAAAGGGTTCCTATAGAGTATTATAGACATTTTGGGTGCTAACACCTTCCTTAGCGTAACCAACCCCTTACCCATTTCTTTGTTTGTTCTTGTTTTAGAACTTGTTTAGGTTTTGTTCGCTCTTTTTCCTTTCCTTTTTTTGGATAAAAATAAAAGTGCGGTGGTGACCCTTGCATTTTAAGTGAAGTTAATCAATAACTTACGCTCACAAATTTCCCCACTACAGAAAAATGGCGACTCTGCTGGGGACACTAGTTCTTAGTGGGTTTAGCCTACTTTGATTTATTTATTCTTTATTTGTTTGATTTGTTTGTTACTGGTTGTTCTGTTTGGGTGATCTTGAAAGGTGAGATAGATCCCATACTCGGATCTAAGAGCTCTTATAATAGGAGGATGGTATAGTCAAGGATGCTTCTAGGGAGTAATCCCGAACAAGCTGAATTAAGAATCCATCCATTCAGTCGAGGCTTCCTCAGAATTACTAATGTCTAACGAGTAATCGCAAAAAAATTAATTTTCCTGACCTCAAGCCTATGACACTGAGGACTTCAGTATCCTTTTTACCCCACTTGACCTATTTGGACGTAGTGCGGTGGCTATGAAGAGTGGTTAACTTCGGGTGTGATACTTGTTACATTTGGCAAAATGAGGTTAGAAATCTCAAGGCCAAACTTAACAAGGCTCTAGAACTCAAAATCACGTTTGCTATTGATAGAGCACATCTTAGAAAAAGTATGGTTAATCCTTATAAAAAATATACATATGTGGTCAGAAATCAAGATAGCAAAAGTGATACAAGAGTTAACTTTACTTGCTTGTATTGTTGCAAGAAGGGTTACACCATTGCTAAATGTCGCTTTAGGAGAGTTTTAGTTCCAAAAGGGGTTTATCAATGGTTGCCTAAATGCAATCAAGATTTCACTCACAACCAAGGACCCAATAAGCAATTGGGTACCTATTCTCGCTGATTGTTTTTATAGGTACAAAGTCTTGAGACTACCGAGAGAAGATGGGTTCTCGACAGTGGATGCTCAAGAATATGACAGAAGACATATCTATTTTCATTGACTTTGTGGAAAAGAAGAAGGGATTTATAACCTATGGAGAAAACAACAAGGGAGCAATACTTGGAAAAGGTAGTATAGGTAATCCCTCATCTACTACTATCTCTGATGTATTGCTAGTCGAGGGCCTTAAACACAATCTCATTAGCATTAGTCAATTATGCGACAAGGAATACAAAGTATCTTTTTCAAAAGATTGTTGCTTAATTGAACACAATGATAAAAAGAAGGATGTGTTTAAAGGCTTGAGGGTAAATAATGTCTATATGCTAGACTTGAGTGAAGTATCATTGAGCAACAACAAATGTCTCATGACAATGAGTGAGGACTCATGGTTGTGGCATAGACATTTAACACATGTCAACTTTGACTTGCTAAACAAGATAGTTTCAAAAGACCTAGTTATTGGCTTACCCAAAATCAAGTTTACCAAGGATCACTTATATGATGCATGCCAAATGAGAAAGCAAACAAGGATCTCGTTTAAATCTAAAAACATTGTTTCAACTATGAGACATATTGGACTTCTTCATATGAACCTCTTTGGGCCATCTAGAATTAAGAGTCTAGGTGGTAACTACTACGATTTTGTTATAGTCGATGATTTTTCTAGGTTTTGTTGGACTATCTTCTTGGCTAGCAAGAGCAATACATTTTCTGCCTTTGAAAAATTTGCTAAACTTTCTCAAAATAAGTTAAACACAAACATCGTATCAATTAGAAGTGATCATGGGGGTGAGTTCGAAAATTATATTTTTGAGGAATATTGTGGTAGATATGGAATTGATCATTACTTCTCCGCTTTGTGTACCCCTCAATAAAACGGGGTCGTGGAACGTAAAAATCGAATTTTGGAAGAGTTAGGAAGAACTATGATCAACGAAAGTGGGCTTCCTAAATATTTTTGGGCTGACGCCATTAGTACGACTTATTATGTTTTAAATAGGGCGCTCATCCCCCTATTCTATACAAGACTCCGTATGAACTTTTAAAGGGGCAGAAGCCAAATGTGTCTCACCTTCATGTCTTTGGTTGTAAGTGTTTCATGTTAAACAATGGAAAAGAAAGTCTAGGAAAATTTAACTCCAAGGCAGATGAAGGTATCTTTCTCGGATACTCTCAGTTAAGTAAAGCATATAGAATATAAAATAAGAGATTACATACAATTGAAGAGTCTGTTCATGTCACATTGGATGAGTCTTATCCGAAAAGTGTCTGAAAAGGTAGTTCATTTCATGGTGTAGGTGTATCTTCTGAAGACATACTCAAGGGTGCTGAGACAGGAATTGATTAACCTGACCCAGTCAAAGTGGAGGAGGAAAAAGATCACCACCATGAGGGGATTGAGGAAATCCATCCGTCCAACACCGATGATCTCCCTTCAGCATGGAAGTCTTCTAAAGACCATCCCATCGACAATATTCTTGGTGATATCTCAAAGGGAGTGACAACTCGATCAAAGCTAAGTAATTTTTGTTATCACTTCGCTTTTGTTTCTCAAGTAGAACCTAAAAACCCAAAAGAGGCATTACTTGATGAACATCGATTCCTATCAATGCAAGAGGAACTCAATCAATTTAAAAGAAATGAGGTTTTGGACCTTGTCCCTCCTCCACGAGACCATCGAGTAATTGGCACCCGATGGGTTTTTAGGAATAAACTGGACGAGAATGGAGTAATAACTCGAAATAAGGCGCGTTTGGTCGCGCATGGGTATAACCAAGAGGAAGGAATCGACTATGAGGAAACTTATGCGCCGGTTTCCTGACTCGTGGCTATACGCCTTCTACTTGCCTTCGTGTATGCGAAATATTTTAAACTATTTCAAATGGATGTACAAAGTGTGTTCCTTAATGGTTATATAAATGAAGAGGTTTATGTTGCCCAACCTCCAGGGTTTAAATCCCATGAGTATCCCGATCATGTGTACAAATTAAAACATGCTTTGTATGGACTCAAGCAAGCCCCTAGGGCTTGGTATGACCGTCTAAGCAAGTTGCTCCTTGATCAAGGGTACTCAAAAGGAAAGGTTGACACAACTCTTTTCATTAAATGTCAAGGAAAACACTTGGTTTTGGTACAAATATATGTTGATGATATCATTTTTGGATCAACTAACATGAATTTGGTAAGGGAGTATTCTACATTAGTGCAGAGAGAATTCGAAATGAGTATGATGGGGGAGCTCAGCTATTTCCTCGGATTGCAAATCAAGCAACTGCAGGAGGGTACTTTTGTGAGCCAGAAGAAATACTGCCTAGAGCTTCTCAAGCGGTTTGACATGGCAAACTCCAAGGCTATCGACACTCCAATGCCTGCGTGTGCGAATCTTAGCCGAGACAAAAATGGTAAGGACGTAGAGGTGAAAAAATATCAAGGTATGATTAGATATCTCCTCTATCTCACTGCTTCTAGACCCGACATTATATTTAGTGTCTGTATGTGTGCAAGGTATCAACCATCTCCTAAAGAATCTCACTTAAAAGTCGTAAAGCGCATACTTAGATACCTCTCTGGTACTCCAAAGTATGGGCTTTGGTATTATAAGGGAAATGATTGCTCCTTGGTTGGATTTTCTAGTTCCGATTTTGCTGGGTGTGCATCAGATAGGAAAAGCACGAGTGGCACGTGTCATCTGTTTTCAAATTCTTTGGTAAGTTGGCATAGCAAGAAGCAGGTTTTCGTTGCTTTGTCAACAGCCAAAGAGGAATACGTTGCGGCTGATAGCTGTTGCACTCAAGTCTTATGGCTTAAGCAACAATTACTCGACTTCAACCTAAAACTTGATCGTGTTTCGATCTTTTGTGATAACACGAGTGCTATTAACCTAACCAAGAATCTCGTGCTACATTCACGCACCAAGCATATCGAAATACGCCACCACTTCCTTAGGGATCATGTGGAGAAGGGCGCGGTGTTTGAGCACGTTGATACTAAAAATCAACTTGCAGATATCTTTACAAAACCACTCGCTACAGAGCCTTTCTTTTACATCCGTAGGGAACTCGGTGTTCTTGACATCTCAGATCGTGTTTAGGAAATAACTTTCGCATGCTATATATCTATCTATATATGTGCTTCGTTCATCTTTTATCTAACAAATGAAAAAGTTTAGAGCCATGTGTGAGGGCATTAGCTAACTATTGGAGCTGAGGTACTATCTTTCCTTATTTAGAAACTCTCGCACTTCCATTGTTCATATAAAGTAATGTATCAAAGTATGTGTTATTGTTGCTGTTTATTCCATGATTACGCTTAATTCATCCCCTTGTATGTTTGAAATATGGATAGGCTGGTTATTTATGTTTTTTTAATGCTTGATGAACAAAAATGGATGATTTTTGCTATTTTTGCCTACATGAGTCGACCTACATAGGTTCTGGTCGAGTCACAAAACCATAATTTCTCATGTTTGTAAAGCTGGTATGCTCAGGTCGACCTTTCCGATCGACGCATCGCGCGAAACTTCTGATAAATTATTGATGAACTATTCATATTCTATCATCTTTAATGCATTTAAAATCATGTTGTCTATTCTAAGTCATCATGTGTTTATTAACACTTAGTGTAGAGTGGTTCATGTAGTTAATTGCTTTTGAAGACATGCTTATTGATAATTATGAAATAGTGATTATTATTGTTCTATTAAGCGTTGATCTATTTATCCATTTATATGCTTTCATTAACTACATTATATGTGAACGTGTGTTAATGTGTAACCTGTTGCAAATGGCTAGAACTTGCTTATCTCTCTTATTTTATGCAACTCATTGACATATAGCTTCTTTCTTTTTGATGTTGTCAAAGGGGGAGAAGAATATCAAGCAGAAACATCATATATAAAGACCTATTATACATGCAGATTGTGTACAGACGAAGGCATCAAGTAAGGGGGAGGATGATATAATGAGTAGTACACCAAGTTTCTATCATTTTTCCATCATCAAAAAGGGGGAGTATGTGAGGGAAATCCTCATAGGTAGCTACACTTGTTTTAATGTCAAAACTTAGATTGGTAGAAAAATGTACTTTGGACGGTATCATTGCGTCACATATACATGTCTTATCCCTCGTGAGTCAAACATCCGTGAAAAACATTATTGATGCATATAAAAATTGCTAAATCTATGCTTCATGTAAGGTTGGTCAAGCTTGTCAAGCTTACTATGTGATAGAGTACCTCAAAAGTTGTTTGATACATAAAAATATGCATTTTTGCATATTTTAGGGCTTTGAGTCGACTCAAACCTAGTTCCGGTCGACTCATACAGAAAGCTTTTTGAATGGTCTACTCTCAGGAGTGCTCGCGTCGACCCTCCGACCTACTCATACTGTGTCCATTTCTATTTGTCTAATACTGCATGCTTTGTGTCGATGCATGACCTGCTCCGGTCGATGCAAAGTTCTGTTTTTTACACAATCAAAATTTTGGGTAAGCTCAGGCAAACCCTCCTTTCTGTATAGGTCGATCGCTCACGTATGTTCAATTAAAAATATGTTAGGTGAAATGATGCTCCGCAAGTGCATGGAAATATCGAAGTAATATAAAAGATTATCGAACCTACAGAGACCAGTGTCAACCTAGCGTTATCTATTGTTGCAATGCAAAGCTAAGGCTAATGGAATTCTAAATTGGGGTGCAAGTAAAAATTTAAATAGAAATTAAAACTAGATTTAAATCAAGATACGATGGAATATCGGTATGTAGTTTCATCGGTCATCAGGGATTCAATAATTCATGGACGTTTGTTAATAGATGAAAAGTATTAGTCTGTAGGAAATACTTATTTAAAAGACCTTATCTCACACTCCCGTGTTTATTGACTCAATCTATACTCTCAAATCAGAATGCAGGCTCTCGCTCTCTCATTTGTATTTAAAAACACTTTTTGAAAATAAGCAGATCCTAATTAGTTCTAAAGCGCTCCCGCTGCATTTAGAATTAATATTTGGTTTCAACTATCTGGGTAGAATCTCAAACTCTCGCCTATCTTGATCCTAACCTTAGTTCTTTTTTACTCTCATAACAAAAGTTGATGGTTTAATAATAAGATACCGGGACCAGAGAAATAGATTCGTTAAGTTATGTCATGAATTGATGAAATCCCGTCCGAATGATTTATTGACATACCGATATTAACTAGTTTAGCCAGACATGGCTTGCATGCTGTCATAACCCGAAATTTGACCTCATTTTTCCCTTTTGCATAAGCATATGCATCGCTGATAGATGCATTCGCACTTTTTTTCTATGATTTTTGTTACAGGAATATTTAGGTTTTGCAAGTCCGATTAATCACATCCTCTCAAAGATATCACTTTATCAAAACAAGCACAAAATGAGGGTTCCTATGCCTATTCATCAAAGCAAAAGGTTGAAAATCAGAACTGTGGCCACAACACCATTTTGCAAGCAAATTTGGCAAATTTTGCCTGAAGTAATCGGTTACCCAGTTTCTAGGCAAAACCAAGTAACCGGTTACCCAGTGCAAAAATATAGATTTTGCTGCATTTTTTGGGACAACCACTTTTCTCTTTAAATTTTGGGGTTTATGTGGTTCTAGCATTGTGTAGAACATTCTAGACATTTCTAGACAATTCTAGAGACTTCGAGGACATTTGAGACACTTGAAGGAATTTGCTCCAACACATCATTTCCAATCAAGACCACCATGCATATTTGTTTCCAAGCATGTGAACCATTCGGTTTTCAACTTGCATTGGGTTGAATCACCACCACTTCACAAGGGGGTTGGATCATTTTGGAGGAATCATTATCATCTCTTTGGGGCTCAATCATTTTTTCCAAATTCTCCATTAATCACTCTCAATTCTTTCACATTCTCTATGAATTTTCTGCAATATTCTCAGTTTCATCTTCATCGTCTCTCACAAACCCTCATAAAAGATCAATTTCCACCATAGTCTTACTTGGATTTCTGGATTTACGGTTGATTGTTCTCCAATTTAAGTAATCATCTCAAGCTTCTTCGGTGCAAATCGATATTCAGAGCATTTCTCGTGTTTTTATCGGTTTCGCTACGAATGGATCTCAAGCTTGGAATTCTCTAGGTTTCTTTGCTTAATTCTCATCATGTATCAATAGCCACAACATCCAAGGCAAATCTCAACCTTGTAGGTTGGTTATCTTTCACTTGATTTACCGTTTCGATCTATTTCACGCGTTTACGATGTAGTTCAATCGTTTTTTGGTTTTGCTAAATCATGTGATTTCTTGATCTTTGCTCTCCATGTTTAATGCTTTCCATTGATGATTAATTTATGTTTAAGTGCTTTTGAACTTCATTTTTCGTGCACAAATGTCAAGCATAGCATGTGGGTGATTGGGGAAATCTTTTGGTTGTAAAAAGTGATTTTCAAAAAGCTGTTTTTGCCACTGTTATAGTGGTAACCGGTTACTCTATATAGGGTAACCGGTAACTCTGCACAACTTTAGCCTATTTTCTCCATTTTTGAGTAAGTAACCGGTTACCCTATATAAGGTAACCGGTTACTCAAAGGCATAATGTGATTTTTCGCCCGTTTTCAAGCTCGTTTGCTATTATTTCCTCATATAACTTCCATGGATTGATATGCTTAATATTTGTGGGTGTTTATGAGCTATTCACCTATTCTTTGAAGCATCTATGCAATATTTCAATACGTCATTTGTCAATTCTCGATTATGTGCATTTTCGACACTTTGATCACGATCGTTCTTGCATATTTCTTTAATCACTTGCTACATGGTTTGTGATGCATGCTAATTATTTTCGTACTATGTTTTCACTTTTATTCATGTTTGCATTGAGTTTGTTCCTCTTTGGAATGAAATCAATCTTATATAATCAATAAATCACCCTTTTGCTTTATTGGTTTTTCATCCCTTTGGAAAATTATTAGCATATTAATCGGTCCTTCTCTCTTTCTTATCCTTTGGATCTTTTAGATCTTTGTCCTCCTTCTATTTTCCCCCGTGGAGTTGAAGGTTTGCGACTCATTGGAGCACTCTACAAATTTGGCATTGTTGTGCTATCTGTTTAGATTCTTGCACCGTCCTTTGGTGTTAGAGAAGGAATGAGAGTGGAGAATTCCTACACTCATTCTGACCATTTTGGGTAGGGGACGAATGACCATGTGTTTGGAGTAGTCGTCTCTACCTCCTTACTATGGTATCCCTCTTTCTCCAGTCGAGTCGATCCTTGATCACTTGCACCCTTACCTCCTCTTTGGAAGTAACCATCTTCCTTTCAAGCCAACACTCTTTTCTCTCTCGGCCAACTACCATCCTTGGTTTCCCCCAGAGATTTGTAATCACTCGTTTCCTTGGTTGATCAACTGTCCTTCAGTTTAAACCTAATTCCCTTCTTCCTCAGCTAAGTCAATCTTTCTTCTCTGGTTTACACAGTCTTCCTGTTCTAACCTATTCCCCACCAGAGTTTGCAACCTTCTCTTGGTTCTTTCTCCTTCTTGTTTGGGTCATCACTGTTCAATAGTTAAGCACTAAATCCCCTTTTCTCTAGTTAATCACAGTATGTTTGTTAATACTGAGTTTTTCTCTGGGTTAATCGCTTTCTTCCGGCTAATCACCCTATCTTTGGTTGATCATAGTCCGCCCGTTAAAACCAGCTTTTCTTTGGGTTAATCGCCTTATTCCAACTAATCACCCGATCTTTGGTTGATCATGGTCCACCCATTAAAACCAGCTTTTTCTTTGGGATAACCACCTTTTCTTGGTTAATCACCCTCCTTTTGGTCAATCACAGTCCGCCTGTTTGAACCAATAACCCTTTTCCTCAGTTAACCACAGTTTGTCTGTTAAGATACTGAGTTTCTTTTGAGTTAATCACCTTCTTTTGGTTAATCACTCATTCCTTTCGGTTAATCACAATTCTTCTATGTTGCAGTGAGAATAGTATATCAAATTATTGATTAATTTGAATCACAATCTTAGATTCACAACCGGTCTTTGACTTATCCGAAGGAAATGTTAGAGAAAGGAAAAACCTATTTTGCATCATAAGCACAATGCGGGGAAAGATTTAGGTTCGGGGGTTGGTTAAGCTTAGGGAAGGTATTAACATCCTAAACTTCTGTAGTACTCTACAGGAACCTCTTGTTTATAATATGATATTGCTATGGTTATCTGATTAAGGGTAATGCTAAAGGGAAAGGACTAAGGGTTAGTCCTAAGTTTACTCGCCAAGATTCGCATCTTGTGCCTACGTATCCGAGGTAGGGGATGGAATCAGAGTGATCGTAGTTCCCCTCATAGAGGGAGGAAGAGGAACTTCTTGACTGTGGTCAAGGTTCCAAGGGATGTAAATGTTCATAGGGAAGCGCTTACTTGGAGTGCAGAGACTCTGATTTCTTCGTTGTAAAGAATTGAAAAGGGTAAGGTAAGTATTCCACGGCGAGAACTTACATAGAGTACGACGACTCCTAATCCTAAGGCTAGGATAAAGGGGTGGATGTCCATGGTGGGACACCTAAGCATGAGTACGGTGACTCAAAGTCTTAAGGTTTAGGAAGAGGTAAGGGTGTGTCCACGGCGGGACGCCTAAGCACGAGTACGGCGACTTAGATCCTAAGGCTAGGATGGGCAAGGGTAAAGGAATATTGATAGTGTTATGACTGAGTGTTCAAGAAATAGCTCTTAAGAAAGTCAGACTTGCATCAGTAAGCAATTTGGAAACCACCTGCCCCTATTCAGCAGAATCTTCAAGTTTCGTTGTTGATGTCTATATGTAAATTTCTAAGATATCAGGAAAAATCAACATGCATGAAATGCTAATCCTGAAACTATTAATGCAACATACATATTTGTCTTGAATTTTTTTTTCTAAAGAGATACCACGATAACTTGTGACCGGATAACTAGTTAGGATATGAATTTAATTTATAAAGCCAACATTAAATTGAGCATAGCTCATAGGAGTCAGGAAACGTTATCTCATCGAGTAAGCTTTCAAAAGAAGTCCTACTTCAATTAGGTCTTTTAAAGGTTGTATCATGGCTTGGTTCATGATTTAAGAAACAAAGGACAAAGGCTCAAAGTTTATTTGTACCCACCCATTCGTCGTGATGTTTTCCAATCCTATGCTTAGTTAATTGGATACGAGCGCTCATCTCTCAAGTAGATTTTACATGGTCGAGAACTCATCAAGGCTTTGGACACGATAGTCACTCACCTATTTTCTTTTGGTGTTTGATCATACGACTTTTTTCGTTACTGGGGATTCTTTATTGTAATCCTTTGTTTTTTCTTTTCGCGTGTTTATTCCCTAACTTTTTCCTGGACGAAGTCTTTTGAATTTGACTTTGGAGTCCAACGGGATGCCTCAATTTTTGCCTAAGTCTCCTTCGTAAGTTTTGACTTAGCGGACTCTTTCTTTTTCATTCATCATTTTTTTGAACAAGTTGTGCGACTCTTTTGAAAGACTTGTGACCGCCTCACTCTTTAGGTAGTCGAGGGATAGTCATTGTGTTTATTTTTTTACTCCCAGCCTCCTAACATGCTAGGGATAGATAAAGTGGATTCTCGAATGTTTACTCCTCCTTTTTGAGAGTCTGAGCGTTTGATCAGTTTAACTGAAAAACTACCCTGCCTAGGTTAAAATTTGAGGGTTCTTATTTGTAAAAGAAAAACTCCTACTAAAAGGCTCAAAGGGGTTAAAGAGGGATTATCTTCCGTATATCTCCAGTGTTTAGGATTTGAAACAACTCCTTACATCATCAACATGGTTTCATTCAAAAGCATACGACCAGAAGTCTTGCGTTTTTGTTTCATTATCCTCCTCCCAATTCTCTATCAAAGCAAGAGTTGGGGTAAAGTTAGCATTTATAGATTATGAAAAAAATAATTTTATGTGTGAATACAAATTGATTTCTTTAAGACAAACATATTCATTGCATTAATCATTTAAAATAAACAAGTTTCTACATGCCAATTATGCCTTTATAATCAAAGAAACAAAATACATATAAGTAAACAAAATGAACTGTCTGACAAGCCTATCTAAAGGATTTTATTAGATCTTTGTATTCGAGACCGGCACAATAATAATGGTTTCTTTTGGCGGAGCCTCATTGGAATGGGGAGTATAAATACGACCACTGCGTGTCATCTTGCTTGCCCTAGCTATATTTGTCACATCTTCATTAACAGTCTTCGAATCTTCCTTCGGAATAATCTTCCCAGATTCTTTGTCAATCATGGTCCAATCATATTTCTAGGGTACAACTTTAGGATCACTGAAATGAAATGGACTAGGCTTCTGAATAATTACTGGCTTCGGCTGATTCACTGTAGGAGTAATTGGCTTGGATATGTTGAAAACAGGCTTTACAGAATTTGATCCTGGAAAATTAAACACTGGCACCTTAACATTCAACTCTTGTAAGTTGAAGACGGGCTCAATCACAATAACTTTATCCTTCTTCATTTTATTAACCCCTTGTAGGAGACAATCGTTAATCAATATCTGAATATCATTTTGAACCAATAAGCAGCCCTTAGTATTGACATCATAACTTGCACAATCAACATGAGAAGTAGTCACTAAACCGACTTCAAATAACTTCGAATGGAAAACCCTGAGAGGAGTCTTGATCTGAATAACATCAAGGATAAGGCTTTCATCAGATAGATCATCAATAGCATTAACAACCCCATGGTTAGGCAGAGGGTTGTTCTCGACATTCGGCTGAGGATCATCAAAAGATAGGATCTTATTTTCCATCAAATCTTTGACAAGGTCCTTGAGCGCATAACAACTTTCTAAATCATGGCCAGGCGCACCCTATTGAAATAAACAATGAGCATTGGTGTTGTAATTGGCAGGCAGCAGATTAGGAGGCGGACCCAAAGCTCTGGTAGTAATCAGACCTTGTTGCACTAATGAAGGGTACAACTCGGTAAAAGTCATTGGAATCGGAGGATATGGCTTGTACTGCCTCCTGTTGGGAGCATTCTGACGAGGTGCCTGATTCTTTGGCTGTTGATAAGCAGGAGCGTTGGGCGCTCGTTGATAGTTGGCAGGAGCATGTGTAGGCTGATAACTAGGAGGTGGTTACACATGAGTATGTACAGTAGCAGGTGCAAAGTAGGAATCACTTGAGGAGTTTCAGAAACCAAAGGAACAACTGGTTGAATTGGTTGAGCAATAGGAACTGCAGCAGGAGTAGTCACAAAACCAGGTGGAAGACCATAAGGAGGTACATTTGCGGCAGTAACAGATGGTTCAGGATCTACAACAGTACCGGTAATCTCAAAAACAATAGTGGGCTGAGTATCCATCCTTGCATTAATAACCTGTAGCATCTCCATAACGCTTCCCCGAAGGTCTTCGAGTTCATTGCTGACACGATCAAGCTCTTAATTTTGTTCCTCCATATTTTTCTGAGCTAGGGCTCCGGTGTTGTATGGATACAGATGACTCAGGGTGACAGAACTTGTAGGCGAGAGAACCGAGAATGAGAAACTAGAAGGAAAATGCAAATGCAAAAACAGGATGCAAAATGCAATGCAGTGGTTTCAAGGATTTCAACGGTCAGTTGAAAATGTTTTTTAGAAAAACTAAAAAGGTTTTAGATTTTGAAATGTAAGATTTTTTTTTTTGAATTTGCAAGGACTGACAGTTGAATTCCTTGAAACCAGGAATGTCATGATGCTGTATGCAATGCACAAACACACAAAGCAAACAAAGGTCCTAAGTTAAAGGAATATGAGTGGAGCCAAGGTCTACCCATCCCGAAAGGTATGTACTAAGGGTTAATTGTACCTGCAGAACAAGGTTCTAAAGAGGTGCCCAAAGTCATTAGTCCATCTTTCAGATATTATCAATTTCTAGACTAACTCGGTGGTTAATAATATTCTCAAGAGAACCTCTTTTGAGTGTAGCATCGCGTATCAACTATTTTAGGACTACTCCCCCATAGCCATCACACTACGTCCTAATAAGGCCAAAGTTGTGTTTAGGTAACTACGATCCCCGGTATCACAAGCTCCAATGTCGAAAATAGTGAATGTTTTCACGACTATTCGTTTAACAATACTAATTTTTGAGAGGGCCTCAACTGAGCGGTGATTCTCAAGTCAGCTTGGTCGGGACTCATTCCCTATAAGCCTCGTCGAACATATCACCTTCCTATAAAAATTGCACTCAAGTCCTGGTGTAGAACTTATCTCACAATAATGATACCCCAAGAAAGGTACAACAAAAATATATACAAGTAGATAATATAGCAAATAGCAAGCATAAAAAACAAGATAAGGATAACCATCAAAAGATATCTCTTGTCCCCAGTGAAGTCGCCATTTTCTATTATAGTGAGAATAGGATATCAAATTATTGATTAATTTGAATCATAATCTTAGATTCACAACCGGTCTTTGATTTATCCGAAGGAAAGGTTATAGAAAGGAAAAACCTATTTTGCATCGTAAACACAATGCGGGGAAAGATCTAGGTTCGGGGGTTGGTTAAGCTTAGGGAAGGTATTAGCATCCTAAACTTCTGTAGTACTCTACAGGAACCTCTTGTTTAAAATGTGCTATTGCTAGCGTTATCTGCTTAAGGGTAATGCTAAAGGGAAAGGTCTAAGGGTTAGTCCTAAGTTTACTCGCCAAGATTTGCATCTTGTGCCTACGTATCCGAGGTAGGGGATAGAATCAGAGTAATCATAGTTCCCCTCACAGAGGGAGAAAGAGAAACTTCTTGACTGTGGTCAAGGTTCAAGGGGATGTAAACATTCATAGGAAAGCGCTTACTTGGAGTGCAGAGACTCTGATTTCTACGTTGCAAATAATTGAAAAGGGTAAGGTAAGTATTCCATGGTGGGAACTTACATGGAGTACAACGACTCCTAATCCTATGGCTAGGATAAAGGGGTGGATGTCCACGGCGGAACACCTAAGCATGAGTACGGCGACTCAAAGTCTTAAGGTTTAGGAAGAGGTAAGGGTGTGTCCACGGCGGGACGCCTAAGCACGAGTACGACGACTCAGATCCTAAGGCTAGGATTGGCGAGGGTAAAGGAATATTGACACGGCGGTCAAACAGTTAAACCTTTCCTTCGGAGGGTACAAACGGAGAATAATAAACAGTGAAAATTGAAAAGCAGTGAAGATAGTGAAATGTGGAATAATGTACATTGAGCAGTGATAGTGATTGAATTAACATGAGAAATTGACAAAAATATGTTAGATAGTGATTGTGAAGGAAAGAAATTAAGTGGAAACAAATTGTAGAACTGATTAATTGTTATGTAAAAAAAAGGAATTAGAAAAAGAAATTAATTGTTATGTAATTAGAAAAAGTGTTTGAACTTTTGAACCAAAAAGTTAGAATTTTGAATAAAAGATGTTAGAATGTCAATAAAAAAGTTAGAATTTTAATAAAAAAAAGGTTAGAATTTTAATTTTAAAAAAGTGTTAGAATTTTAATTTTAAAAAAATTTATAATTTTAATTTTAGGGTTAGTATTTATTAATTAATACAATAAAAGATAAAAAAAAATAAAAAACTAAAAAACAAGGAAATGGGTCGGGCATGGGTGGTCAGGCCCAGGACCCGACCCAGTTGGTATAAAAAGGTGTGAAGGGAAAAATTAGGGCTTTAACCCTAATCCTTTGAAACGGCCGCGACGCCCTCCTTTGGGTGTTCTTTATGAACTTTTTTTCTTTTTCTTTCTCTCCCAGCCGCAATTTGTTCTCTTCCTCCTCCTCACCATTCTTCTTCTTCTTGATATGGCCGTGATTGTCTTATCCTTATTTCTGAAAAAAAACAAACATGAAAAGAAACCAAAAAACGGTTACAATTGGTTTTGATCCTTACGGTTTTATGGTTTGTTTAAGTTTTTGACGGTTTTTGTTCTTGAGGATGATGGCCGATGATGAGTTTCTCTGAGGCTATTTGTTGGTTTGATCCGCGGATGGTTTGGTAATGGTTCCAGATATGCGGTTTTGGTTGTTTTCGTGATGATTTTATTTTTTTAGGGTTCAGATCCGTGAGGGCTTGATGATGATCCCCTATTTTGTGACGACTCCGTCCGTTTTTATATTGGATTTTTAAGATGGATTTGATTTTAAAATTATCTCTTCCGATTTGGATTTGATGCGTTTTTTCAATCTTGTTTGTTTTTTGGGATTTGATTTCTGGCTATTAATCCGTTTATGGATTTGATTTGATATGTTCAAATCTGTTGTGATTTTCGGAAATGTTATTTTTTAATGATGATGATATAATCTGAGTTGAATTTGATATTTTCTCTCCATTTTCGGACTCGTGATTTAATGATGATGAATCCGATTTTAGATTTGGATGAGGATGGGCTTCTGATTTGCCTTTACTCATCCTGTTGATTTTTTCCATTTCGGATTTGTTGGATTATGGATGATTTCGAATATTTTCCTTAAGGCCATGTTTGGACGGATATCAATTTTTCTAAAAATCTTTTCTTGCTTCTCTTGGAATAGAACAGACGTTGCCGGATCTTGGGCCTGGCTGTCAGAAGTGAAATAGGGGGTTTTGGTAGCAAGTTTGCTGCCCCTCTGGACCCGATGATGAAACTATTCTGAGGGTCGAAAAACAACTTAAAATCCTTTTCTATTTAAAAATTCTAACTTCTAACCCTTTTTGCTATTTTTGCAGGTTCTTGCTTTGAAGATCGAAGATCTGGAGCTTGAAGACTTATAAATTAGGAGTTAGAAATTTAGGGCTTTTGACTTGTAATTCCAGAGAAAAATGTAATCTGTATGTAATCCCGAATGTTGTAAAGATCTTCGGACTTGAAGAATTGTATATGACCTTCAAAATTTTGAATGAACTATGAATTCCAATTCTCTTGAATTTTTATTGCAACCTACGTCCTAATACGAACAAACATAAATCTTGCAATTCTCCCTTGAGATATCGGAATACTTGCAATTACTTGAAACCAAACACAATCCCTCGTGAATTCGACGCAATCCTTCAATCCCAACCCACACCATAATCAAAGAAGAAATACACATCGTGCATCTTGAATTTTCCTTAAAATTGATATGCACAACAGCTTGAATTCAACCAAAGAATGATAAACTTGCCTCAGACTCCAATCCTCTGAGTCCATAATTTTACCCTTAAATCGCACACCATCAAAGCTCAGGACAATGTTGATGAGCAATCTATAAATGTTTAAGATCTTTATGTCCACCTGAACTCAACCTGACTTGATGGACACACAAGACCACTTTCGACTCACCTGCAAAAATGAACAACTAAGCAAATTGGTTAGTGATTAGTTGAAATGAAAAAGAATGGACCTAAAGTGAAATAGTCAGTGAATCTAAGGGTAAAATTTGGGGTATGACAGTGTGTTAAATACCGAACCCCCTACAGTTAGCAACCTTTCTTTGGTTCATATACTGCCAGCTTTGGGTTAGTAACCTTCATTCGGTTCGAATAACCTTTCCTTCGGTCAAGTACTTCTTATTCAGTCAGTGTAACATCCTTTGGGTCACAACCTTCGCTTGGTTCTACACCTTTCTCTTAGGTCACAACCTTTGCTTGGTTCCACACCCTTTCTTTTGGTTGATCACCGTTTGTCGGTTAAAACTAGCTCCTTTATGCTTTCGGTTAACCATTGTTTATCAGTTAATATACCAATTTCCCCTCCGAGTCAAACACCTTCCCTTAGTTCAGTACTCTCTTTCTCCTGGTTCATCACAGTTCGTCTGTTGACACCTAACTTTTTACTCTCCCCACTAAGTTTTACTCTTATCTTTCTTTGGTTAATCATTGTTTACAGTTAATGCACCGAATCCCTCGTGGATCTCACCTTTATTTTGATTCTTGTCCTTTACGCCCTTTTTCCTCGGCTCTGCCACCATTCTCTTGTTTTATCCCTTGTAGAGTCATCTCCTTTCTTCTGCATTCCCCGACAGAGTTCTTTCTTCGCTTCTCTATTTCTCAGCAGATTTGTCTTGGTTTTGACACCATTCCCTTTGCATTCCCCAGTTGGGTCTTGCTTTCTCTTTTGGTCTTTGGCTTCGACGCTGTCTCTTTCCTTTTTTCTTTCCCAATAGTAGTTCCCCGAACTACGTAGGCTCTGATTTCCTCATTGCACTATGAGGGTACGTGGGCACAAGATTGTGAAATCTTGGCGAGCCACCTTCCTCCATCTTCTTCCGTTCTTCTGTCTCTCTGGTCCGTCCAGATCCTCTTCTTTCTTTTCCTTGGTTCCATGAACTATGGAGCTCAAACTTCCTCATTGCACTATGTGTAACACCCTTCTAATCCCACATGAAAATACATAAATAATCAGAGTAAATTAACATGCTTTCACAAAAGGGCGTCAGACATAATTTCAAAACATCAAAACCACCTGTCATGCTTTAAACACTCAAATAAAATAATCATGCTTTTCAAAGTTCACTTTGCATGTAGCAGCGGATTCAATTTATATTCATAATTCTTTTCACATAGCATTCATGTTCATCTCATAATTCAACAATACTTGGGCACTAAGGCCAACATCACAATATTTCGATACATTTAAAACACAACTTAAAATACATAAAATATCTCTAAAGCAAAAACCCAAACGATCCCAGTGTTACATAACCAGAGCATGAATCGACCCAACATAATTTAAATACTAAACGACTGCACCAGCAGAGACCTCACAACTACTAGTAGTACAACTCCAAGATACCTGCACGATGTCATAAAGGACATCATTCCAGTAGAAGGGTGAGAAATATTACCATAATAATCAAAGCACATAATCATATATAAATGCGCAAGTACAGGATACATACATTTCACATTTTCTCACCACAATGCATATTAACACAATAACCATGCACATAATATATATCCATAGCATCAAATACACATATTATACTCCTCACCACAATACCTCACATACCCACTAACATACATCGCAAAGCATATATGTATAAAATCAAGCATTTCATCATGCATACATTCGCAATTACAATTAATCCTCACATACATACACGTTATGTTTCATTCATCACGAATCATATAACATACGCCATCATGTTTAATCATCAATTCATTATTCAATATCTTTCTCAATTACTCAATTGCAACCCACAATTCAACAATTCATACTCACATGCATATTTCATATAACACTCATAACCATGCCATGTGACTCACTTAAAACTCACCCAATATCACCAATCCCCTTTTTAGGATTATGGGTACGTCACTTATACCCTACCAGGAATAACACCTCAGTTATTCTACCCCGGTAATTACTCCACTAGGAACGACATATTGCCATTCTACCCCAGTGAGTACAAATCTTTCACATAAACATTATTATCTATATTACTCTCATATTTACCAATCATTACCTATATACTGTTAGAACACAGATTGGTTCTTAATAATATCTCTATGTTTTGATGATAACTATTAGGAAATTTTGTATTTAAGAATTATATACTCTAAAATTTGATTGAGAGGTTTTACTGCAGATAGTAAAGAAATTGATACTCCAGAAGAAAATCTGAATTGAATGCAAGAAATTAATTAGACTCTGAAGCGCCAGATGCACTCATTAGAAGATTCTGATTGCTGCTAACAGAAGATCCTGAGCGTAGCTTCCAGAAGGATCTAAGGCAAGAAGCTCCAGAAGATTCTTAAGCAGAAGCTCCAGAAGAATCTGAAGCAAGTCAGAAGCATCTGAAGCAAAGAAGAATTTTGTATGAAGAGTTTTTCAAAGCATAGATTCTACAGAAGTTTCTGAAAGTACTAAAGCTGCCAGTACTGAAGTTCTGTTCCAAATATGCTCTGATATTTAACACGCTGAAAGCACACCTGCTGCAGAAGACTCTGATCCAGCAAGCTCTGATCATCATCAGAAGACTCTGACCCAATCAGACTCTGATGAACTTGCTAAAAACTGAAGAAGAAATATTCAAAGTATATATCCGTTGGAGAAAATCAAACGTCTCTTTCCTCATTTATGCTAGACACAAGAACACAGAAAAAAAAGGATTTTTCTGTGCTTTCTTCTTCTAGGAAAGGTCACTTGATGTGAAGACAAAAAGGCTCAGACCTTTTGGGACACTCTTATCAACATGCACCTCCCTTGGATCAGCTGCCTATAAAAGCAAGTCTCCACCAAATTCTTCAGTTAGACATTTTTGCTGAAAAGAAATTGAAACATTCAAAGCTCTCATATTTTCATACTCATTCTTAGAATTATTTGTACTTAAACTTAAGAGAAATATCACTGTTGTGATAAAAGCTTTTTTAGAAGCATTCTTACTCTTGTATTAGATTTACATTGATTGTAAAGGATTTCCTTAAGAGGATTCAGTTGGAACCAGTAGCTCTTGAGAAGACTAAGAACAGTTGTTCTTAGGTGTTACTATTGTAATCTGTTTGATTAAATAGTGGATTAAGTCCTTGTTGAGAAAGGCAAATCACTCTAGGAAGGGTGGACTGGAGTAGTTGAGTTCAACGAACCAGGATAAAAATACTTGTGTCTTAATTCTAAGTTTTAATCTTTCATACTTATTCAACCCCCTTCTAAGTATTATCTCACCTTCAGTTGGTATCAGAGTCTGGTTCTGTGTGTGCTACCACTTAACAGTGTCAGTAAAGATCCAGAGAGAAATACTTTGATATATATTTAGTTGTTACTATGGCTGATAATACAACATCCAACATTAACAATAAATATGAAGAAAGGGACAGAATCAGCACCAAAACCCCTATGTTTGATGGGGAGAAATTTGATTACTTGAAAGACAGAATTGAAAGTTTTTTCCTTGGATATGATGCTGATTTATGGGATCTAGTCATAGATGGATATGTTCATCCCACAGATGGGAATGGCAAGAAGATAGATAGAAAATCTATGACAGATGCTCAGAAGAAAGATTTTAGAAATCATCATAAGGCCAGAACAATATTATTGAATGCAATTTCTCATACTGAGTATGAAAAAATTACAAACAGGGAAACTGCTTTTGATATGTTTGAATCCTTAAAGATGACTCATGAGGGAAATTCTCAAGTCAAGGAAACAAAAGATCTGGCTCTGATCCAGAAGTATGAGGCCTTCAAGATGGAAGACTCTGAATCTGTTGAAGCTATGTTCTCCAGATTTCAGATCCTCACATCTGGGCTAAAAGTTCTGGACAAGGGATACTCCACATCAGATCATGTAAAGAAAATCATCAGAAGTCTACCTACCAGATGGAGACCAATGGTGACTGCCTTGAAGATGGCTAAAGATCTGAACAAGATCTCTTTAGAAGAACTCATCAGCTCACTAAGGAGCCATGAAATTGAGCTTGAGGAAGATGAACCTCAGAAGAAAGAAAAAGGTAAATCTGTTGCTTTAAAATCTAATAAATCTGCTAAAGCTTTGCAGGTCATTGAAGAAAGCTCTGAAGAATCTTCTTCTGAAGAAGAAGATGAGTTATCCATGTTGTCCAGAAGGATAAACAGACTCTGGAAGCACAAGGGAAAGAAGTTCAACAACTTCAGAAGATCTGATCATAGAAAGGAATCTTCTAGGCGCAGAAGATCTGGCAAGAAAGAATTTGTGTGCTATGAGTGCAAATAACCTGGGCATTACAAGAATGATTGCCCCAAGCTTCAAAAAGAAAAACCCAAGAACAAGTTTAACAAAAAGAAGAAGGTTCTGATGGCAACATGGGATGACTCAGATGAATCTGAGTCATCTTCTGAATCAGAAGAAGAATGTGCTAATGTTGCACTGATGTCCAGCACAGAAGATCAGGAGGAAGGAACCTCAGGATATGAATCAGATTCTGAATCTGATGATGACGCTGAAGAGGTAATGGCTAAACTTACCAACGAAGAACTTATAAAAGTTTTATCATAAGTTCTTAAAAGTTATAACAATATCAAACTCAAATACAAGAAGCTGAAAAGCAATCTTGAATCTGAGATTGATCTTCTAAAGACAGAACTTGTTGAGCAAAAAGAAATTAATCTGAAAATCAAAAGTGACTTTGAAATAACTCAACAAGAATCTGAATCTGAGACTAAGTCATGTGAAAACATTTTAGAAAAATATGACTCTAGCTTTCAGAGATTCCTTACTAAGAGCATAGACAGAAGCAAGATGGCTTCTATGATCTATGGTGTTAGTGGGAACAACAAAAGAGGTATTGGATATGAATCTTCATCTGGAAGTAATCCAAAATATGTTGACAAACTTTTCATCAAGAAGACTCCTCTGTATTCTCAATTTAAATTTGGTCACTTAAATGACATTAAACACACAAGCTCTGAGAAGAATACTTATGTGTTTAAACCCAAGGCAAGTCAGAATAAACATTATGTTGAAAAACAGAAGTTTAGACAAACCTACAAACCAACTAACCCCAAAGGACCCAAGAAGATCTGGGTACCTAAAAATAAAATAGTTCCTGTTGCAGATGTTCTTAGCAGCAAGGTCAGGACACCAATCATGGTACCTGGACTCTGGATGCTCACGACACATGACAGGAGAAAAGTCTATGTTCCAAAGCCTGGAACTTAGATCTGGAGGTGATGTGAAGTTTGGAGGGAACCAGAAGGGCAAGATCATTGGATCTGGCACCATTGGAAATGGTAAACTTCACTCTATCACTAATGTTTTACTTGTTGAAGGGTTAAAGCATAACTTATTGTCCATAAGTCAATTAAGTGACAATGGTTATGATATTACCTTTAATCAAAAATGTTGTAAAGCTATTAGTCAAAAGGATGGCTCTATCCTATTTAGTGGTAAGAGGAAAAACAACATTTATAAAATAAATCTTTCAGAACTTAAAGTTCAAAATGTTAAATGCCTCTTGTTTGTTAATGAAGAGCAATGGGTCTGGCACAGAAGATTGGGCCATATTAATATGAGACGTGTATCTCAGATTAACAAACTTAATCTTGTCAGAGGACTCCCTAATCTGAAGTTCACTTCAGATGCTCTTTGTGAAGCATGCCAAAAAGGGAAGTTTTCAAAATCATTTTTTAAATCAAAAAATGTTGTTTCTACTTCCAAACCACTAGAATTACTTCATATTGATCTGTTTGGACCAGTGAAAACTGCATCCATCAGAGGCAAGAAGTATGGATTAGTCATTGTTGATGACTATAGTAGATGGACATGGGTAAAGTTCTTAAAACACAAGGATGAGTCACATTCTGTGTTCTTTGACTTCTGCAAACAAGTCCAGAATGAAAAAGATTTCAAAATTATAAAAGTCAGAAGTGATCATGGTGGTGAATTTGAAAATAAATATTTTGAAAAATATTTTTCTGAAAATGGCATTGCTCATGATTTTTCCTGTCCTAGAACTCCACAACAGAATGGAGTTGTAGAGAGGAAAAACAGAACTCTGCAAGAAATGGCCAGAACCATGATCAATGAGACAAATCTGGCAAAGCACATTTGGGCAGAAGCAATCAATACAGCCTGTTACATTCAGAACAGAGTGTCTGTAAGACCTCTTCTGAAGAAGACTCCATATGAACTGTGGAAGAACAAAAAACCCAACATTTCATATTTTCGTCCTTTTGGATGTATTTGCTATATGTTAAATACTAAGGAAAATCTGAACAAGTTTGATTCCAAAGAACAGAAGTGTTTCATGCTTGGATATTCTGAACGCTCTAAAGGCTACAGAGTATACAACACTGAGATACAGATTGTGGAAGAATCCATTCATGTCAGATTTGATGATAAGCTTGGCAGTAAAAAGCCAAAGCAGTCTGAAAACTCTGCAGATAGAGAAGTAGTCTTCACAGACTCTGAAGGCTCAGAGGCAGACAAAGCTCAAGTGAAGGAACCAGAAGCAACGCCAGATGCTATTCCTTTAACTTCTCAGATGAACAATTTAAACATTTCTGAAGAATCAACTGTTAAAGGATCATCTTCCAGAATTAAAGCTTCTCATCCAGAGAATGTTATTATTGGAAAGAAGGATGATCCTATCAGAACAAGATCTTTTCTTAGAGCATCTGAAGCATCATTATTTGGATTGGTGTCAGTAATTGAACCAACTTCTGTAGATGAAGCTCTGCAAGACAATGATTGGATTATTGCCATGCAAGAAGAGTTAAATCAATTCACCAGAAATGATGTATGGGATTTAGTTCAAAGACCAAAAGGATTCAATATAATTGGAACAAAATGGGTCTTCAGAAATAAGCTTAATGATAAAGGAGAGGTTGAAAGGAATAAGGCAAGGCTGGTTGCTCAAGGGTACAGTCAACAAGAAGGTATTGATTACACTGAGACATATGCTCAAGTGGCAAGGTTAGAATCTATACGCCTTCTTATTTCATTTGCTGCACAAAATAACATCACTTTGTATCAGATGGATGTTAAAAGTGCCTTTCTTAATGGTATTATAGAAGAAGAAGTTTATGTCCACCAACCTCCTGGTTTTGAAAATGAAAAATTTCCAGATCATGTTTTCAAACTAAAGAAATCTCTATATGGTTTAAAACAAGCTCCCAGAGCTTGGTATGAGAGGTTGAGCAATTTTCTTCTGGAGAAAAATTTCATCAGAGGCAAAGTGGATACAACACTCTTTTGTAAATCAATTAAGAAAGATCTTTGTCAAATTTATGTGGATGATATTATTTTTGGATCAACAAATATTATGCTTGGAAAGGAGTTTGCTACATGTATGCAGGCAGAATTTGAAATGAGCATGATGGGAGAGCTCAGATTCTTTCTAGGAATCCAAGTTAATCAAACTCCAGAGTGCACTTACATACATCAGACCAAATATGTTAAAGAACTTCTGAAGAAATTTAACATGAGTGATAGTAAGCTGGCAAAGACTCCCATGCATCCTACTAACTCACTTGGCAAGGAAGAGGTAAGTAAGAAAGTAGACCAGAAGCTCTACAGAGGTATGATTGGCTCTCTTCTTTATCTTACTGCTTCTAGACCTGACATATTGTTCAGTGTTTGTCTGTATGCTAGATTCCAATCAGATCCTAGAGAATCACACTTGACAACTGTCAAGAGGATTCTAAGGTATCTGAAAGGTACTTCTAATGTGGGTTTGTGTTACAGAAAATCTGATGATTTCAAATTAGTTGGATTCTGTGATGCTGACTACGCTGGAGACAGAGTGGAAAGAAAAAGTACTTCTGGAAGTTGTCAATTTCTAGGAAGAAATCTAATCTCCTGGTACAGCAAGAAGCAACCCACAATTGCACTTTCAACCACAGAGGCAGAATATATTGCTGCTGCTCGATGTAGCACGCAGATGCTCTGGATGAAAAGTCAACTAGAAGATTATCAAATTTTTGAAAGTAACATTTCTATCTTTTGTGATAATACTTCTGCTATATGTTTGTCTAAAAACCCTATTTTACACTCTAAGGCAAAACATATAGAAATTAAGCATCACTTCATCAGAGACTATGTTCAGAAGGGAATCATAAATTTAGCCTTTGTTGATACAGATCATCAATGGGCAGATATTTTTACAAAACCCCTTGTTGAAGATAGATTCAAATTTATTCTGAAAAATATTGGTATGGATTTTTGTCCAGAATGATATTTGTCAGAAGCAAATTTTTACAGATGCAAAAATGCCTAAAGCTTTGAAGTATTTCTTCTGATTGCTTATTTATTCTGCTTAATATTTATTCTGTGAAACTCTGAACTAACAATTCTTAGAAGATCTGAACATTGGCTAACGTTTCATTTCTTAAGAGTATTCAGAACACATGCAAGCAAACACGTGTCACACCAAATCTGAAGAGGTGGCGTGTACATTACTGAAGAGACGTTTGAGGTGAAGTTTGAATAGTGAAAATCTTGGTTTTCCCCCCAAATTGTCAGAAGCAATTAATGTTTGAAATAATTACTATTCCTTTTCATTTAATGCTTGTTAAAATGTGCAAATTCTGACTGATGGTATGTCTAAGTGTTTTAGTATAAATACATGACTTGTCTTCACTTTCACACTTTTCACAATCTCAGAAAATTTCATGCGTTTTCATCTTCTCTTTGCTCTGCATAAAAACCCTAAACCTAAGCATGTGACAAAGCATTCTTCAATGGCAACTTCATCATCAACAGCTGCTCAATTCCAATCTTCAATGGCTGCAGTAACTTCTGCAAACATGGGTGTTTCTCCTTATTCTCCTCCCAAAAGAACTCTTTTAACCCCTGTTTAGAAGTAGGAGGTTTTGTGCGAATCCATGGTAGAATTTGATTCACTTGCTGAAAATGGCTTTGAGTTTCGTTCTATCATTGGTGCTCAAGGATGGGTAAAGTACTTTGATAGACTCTTTGGACCAGTTTATCCCCTCCTTGTGAAAGAGTTCTGGATCCATGCCCTCAGTTTACCCCAAGTTCATCCTATCTTCTGTACTGGGAAACGAAATCATTATCACAGAAGATCTGATCAGAAAATTAGTTGGATATGAAGAAACAGATGGTGTTTCCCACTTGCCAGCTGGGCGTGTGGACATGGATGAGGTGTATGAAGAAGTGATGACTGCTGGTCAAGCTTCTAACAAATTCAAGGATCTGAAGCCTGACTACAAGATCTGGGCCAAGATCTTCATGGGATGCATCCATCATAGGAAGTCAACAAACTCTCCAGACTATGTCAATAATGAACAACTCTATTTCATGTATTGCCTCAGTCAGAGCACCAAGGTAGATCTTCCATATATTCTTTTTATGCATCTGTGGAACCATATAAATGCATCTAGAGAGTATGTGAAGGAAAAAGGACAGAAGATCAGAACCTGGATCCCTTTTGGAAGGTTGATCTCAGATCTTCTAACTGAGAATGGATTGGTCTCTGCTCTGTACACTGCTGGAGTTACAGAGGAATTGGAATTCACAATGGGAAAGCCTCTGAATGCTAAAAGTCTTCAGAGACTCAAAATAGTTGATGAACTCACAACAGCTCCCAAGAAGCTGAATGTGTCTGAACTCAGTAAGAAGAGGGTTCCTGTAGATGACTTTCCCCTGTTCTTTGCTGAAGAGCCAAGACACATTGTGGTTATGTACATTGATGAATGTAAGAAGGAAGGAAAGTCTGTTCCTGCAAACGTGATACAACTAGCAAGACAACCCCTACCTGATGCAGAAGAAGAAGAAGCTCAACTAAAAAGAAAGAGGACTCAGCCAGCAGCAGAAGCTGCACCTGTTCAGAAGAAGGTCAAGATTGCTGAGAAGCCAAAGAAGCTCTTGAAGAGAAAAGAATCTGAAGACACTTCTTCTGTACTAGCTGGTGCTACTGCGAAAATCGGCGCCGGCTGAACAGAAGAGTCGCCACCGTGCGTTATTTATCCCACAGGAGGGAAAGGAAACGCTCAGAGTAAACCTACCGCAAAGACGGGAAAGGTATGGTCATCGCAACCAAAACCTGGATTCGGGAGTCGGTTACGCAAGGGGAAGGTATTAGCACCCCTCACGTCCGTCGTACTCGACGGGATCCACGCTTGTTTTCTGGTACGGATTGTTATTCTATCTACTCTACAGGTCAAGGGTTAAAAGAAAAGAAAATGTCTCGGCAAAGTATCGCACTTTATGCCTACGTATTCCCGTCTGGAACGAGAAATCAGAGTCAACGTAGTTCGCCTACCTACTGGAAAGGAGGGGAAGGTTGCTCGCTAGGATATCGCATCCTATGCCTACGTACTTTCATACAGCATGAAAGATCAGAGCAAACGTAGTTCGGGCCACGTACGACACAAGTCTGTTTTGATTGTTTTTATTTCCTTCTGAAAAAGGGTTTTTCTACTTAACAGTCCAAGCGGACAAAAATGACGTTTTGATGAGTTCACATTCTTTTACGGAAGAAGTGTCTTTTATTGGATTTGAAATCTTATTGTGTTTTTCTGTTTGTTTTGAGAAAGAAGAGACAGAACTCTAACCTACGGTTGCGAAGGGAATCAAACTATCCTAATGTTATCATGCATGGGTTAAGACCTAGTGTCTATCATGCTCCTCTCTTGCGCAGAGAGAAACAGAGGTCCTAAGGGAATAGACGGAAACAGAAACAATGGCAGATATATACAGTAAAGCGGTAAAATGCATGGATGCAGCAATACAAGCGAGGCAAGGGAGTCCCACTTAACCTCGAACCTAGAAAACAATAGGAAAAAGTGAACAGAATTCACTTTCAACCCAACAGGTTAAACAGCAAACAATACAGTCAGGGAAAACCAATCAATACATCAGAAATAAACAGCAAAAATAAACAGCCACAGCAGCTCTGCATCAACATCTGTCTTCAAGTCATCATCAACCATCCACCAGCTTCAAGCAAGCATCAGTCTTTATCTCCCCAGCCTTCAAGCAAGGTCTTTGTCATCAGTCTGCAATGGCTTTTCTTCAAGTCTCAATCTCCAAGCTGAGGAAGCAATCACAAGAGTGAACTGGGTGTTAAGCAATTAGTTGACCACCAAAGGTGGCAAACAGACTGCTAACAACACATAGAATATTTCTCTCAAGAGTTCTATCTCTTAGACACTATCACCAAGCCTTCCAAAGGAAGGGGGTGAGTGTCTTAGAGAGACTCTGCATCACAGAGAGGGATGAAGGCAATCAAGACCTTCCATGTTTTGAGAATCAAGTTTACTACTCTAGAGCTCTGGCTAGCTCCTAAATCCTATAGCCTCAACAGCTGCCAGCACAGAATCTCTTCATCAACTCTGGAAGTTGGTCTTCAGTCTCTTTAATCTCCAATGGACTTCATCTTTTCAAGTCTTCAGCTCTCCCAATCCCCAATCAAACCCAATACCCCACACAGACAAATGAAATAACCCTAGAGAGGGCACACCACACAGTCAAACAAATATAGACAATATTAATAGCAGTAGGGGAATCCTAATAATTTCTAAGGGATCTACTAGCTACCCATAATCCCTATAGTCCCATACCCCAAAGATTCAATCTACAACTCCTAAGGGAAATGATTTAATTCTCCTATGTTATCTCCTAAACCCTAGTTTTGATCATGTCATTCACACCTAAACAAATCACCTAAAATTAAGTCCTAAAAATATGAACTAAATTTTATATACAAGCTAACATTCTATACTAATCAACCTAAAAAGAATGGGACAAAAATATCAAAGCATCTATTCAAACTAAAATTAACAAAATCATGCATCAAATTAAACTACTTAAAATGTTATTTAAAAGAAAAATATGCTAAAAATACAAAAATAAAATGAAATATTAAGTTTTTTATGTGATATTTTTCTTGACAAAAATATGAATAATATGCAAAAAGAACCAATTAAAATCATGCATTTTTCAATTTTTTATGAATTTTCAAAGAATTAAAATAAAATGAAAGAAATTAAAATGGAATTAATTGAGCTGGGGTGCATCTAGTAATGAAAAGCAGTTAAAATAAGGGAATGGGCCCAGACTGGGGGGCGCGCATAGCAAGCACGTCTGGGCCCAGCAAGTCAGAAAACTTAACAAAAATTAAAAAAACCTGAACGGTGTAAAAAGCAATTAAACTAGTTCATATTAGTTTGGGCCTTGGGAACGGGGGTGTGCATAGCAAGGATTGCAAAGCCCATCAGATTGAGATTTAATGAAACGGTGCGTAGCACCTCTTGAATTTCCCTCCGTTTTTCAGATTGAATACCAGCCGTTGGATTGGTCTCAGAGTCAAGGTCAAAACCATGATCGTGTGGCTCTGGGGTTGTCTTCAACCTTGAAACCCTAGGGTTTCTGAAATTCTCTTCTCCCATGCACGAGTTTATACCTCTCTGTTCTCCCTCCATTCACCATGAAATCACACGATGCAAAGAGCAAAGATGCTCTAATTTCTTCCCTCTACACAACCATACCAATAGTTTTCTCCAACACTCAGTCAATGACCAAACCCGATAGGTGCAATAACTCGGTTCCACCATTTTCACCTGAGATCAATCTCTTCAATTCTCACCAAATCTTATCCTAACCTAATCTACATCTCATGCTGAGTACTCTGAGCCATGGATCCAAGATTATCATGCCATGAACTATGAGTTACAAGTCCTAACAGTTTTGACACACCAATGGCAACCTCCATGAAACTTCTCCAAACTTTGCACAATCCATCATCTAACTTATCTTAACCGTTCTAACCCTACAATTTCCTAACATGCTAACTAATTCAATCAATTCAAATGAAGATACCAACCTGGTGTGATGATGAAAACAGCTATGGAATTCTCTTGATCCAATACTTGCAATGATGGGAAACTGATCAGTGAACTTGCTCTTGAGTTCTGTATGCAAAAATTCTGGCTCAAACCTCTTGAATCTAGCAATTCCAACTTTCTTGCACCTTGGATGATGGAACTTGTATGGCATGATCCCTCTCCAATTCTACCCAATTCTTGTGTGAATTCTGATCTATGAGTGATATTGATGATGATCAAATCAAGAAAAATGGAAATTGGTGAAGATTTGATGGAGTTGGAATTGATTTTGCAAAAATGGAAGAATTGTGTATAACTGGTGTTTTGAACAAAGTGATTCACCAACCATGGCATGGAGTCTCTTAATTCAATATATAGATGAGAATAGAAAGCCCTAGAAGCTTGGAGAAACTTCCCATGCACACTTTCCCTTGGATTTGGATTATGTAACTTCATTTGTAAGTAACCATGCATATCTTTCAATTCTTGAACCAAAATCAAAATTATACTTTTGCCAATGTTCTTAAAACATTTTTTCCAATCAAAATGACCTATAATTTCATCCCATTTGGCCAAAATATGAAAAATCTCATTTTTAGGTCATTTTTCATTCATTAAATTCACCAATTTTGAAACCTTGTGCTATGAGCCTTTCCAATCTTTCATGGTCACTTTTCTAGACTCAAAATGTCATTTGGAGCAAGTTTGATGTTGTTAAGTTTTCCATTTGAAGCTTCCTTGTATGAGTTTTGGGCATAGGCTTGAAATGACCTGTAATTCTCAGATGACCAAAATACCCTTTGCTTGCCAAGACCATAAGTAGAGTTACACAAATCATATGAAGGCATACCATACCATTATAGAAAGATAATACAATGAGGAACAAATCTTATGTTGACCAGAAATTCATTTGAAATCTCCTTGAGGGGTAAAAGTTGCTTGGAAGACAAGTAACTTTCACAGACAAAATTTCAGATACCTCAGATGACCTGTAACTTGCAAGGACCATAACTTGAGTTATATAAATATCCTTGATGTCTTCCACCACTCAAATTAAAGGTCTTGATATCCTCTACAAGTTTCATTTTGACCAATGATCCATTTGAAGCTTTCATTTTGACTTATCTTGCTTGGAAATTTGACCTAAACTAGGGGATTTTACATAGAAACCCTAATTTAGAAACTCCTCTTCTCCTTGATTTCTCTTGATTTCTTCTTAGCACAACAACATATCCTTCTCTATATGTCAAATGATGAACCCCACATCTCTCCAATATCCCTTAATACCTTTCAATCAAACAATTGACCTAGAGTTGACCCAGATGAAACCCTAGCTGACTGTCTTCAACTGCAATTCTTGTGATCACATCAATGACTTGTCTCCTTCTCCAAATGACTTTCTAAGTCTTCCATGATGTCTAGATACTCTCCATGCTCAATCCACAACTCACAACTTCTTTGATGATCATCAGATACCCTCAGATAGGAGATAAATTCACTGCTTGATCCAATGACTTCTTTGGCTTTCAAATTCTTTCTGATGACTTGAGTAAGGTTGAATTTGAATAATAACCTCTTGATAGGCTCATAGAGATGAGAATAGTGCTTGGTCCCTGGTTGGATGACTTGCTATGCTATGCTATGCAGATGGTTAGACTATGTACATGACTCTATATGCTAATGCCAATGCAATTGAAACATAAACCAAGTGAATAAGGTTGAGCAAATTTTAGGGTGCAACAGCTGCCCCTATTCAAGCGACTTGGACCCGATTGGGTGAAGAGCGAACGACCTTCAAACATTCGAGGTGCGAGACGGTTGAATACTAAGAACCCGGAAATTTGCCAACCGCAGAAATAAACTTCACCACTGCTTGGGGAACGATATTCATTGATTGAATCTAGCTGTTTACAGCAACCAACTGATCCATTAGCAACCGTGCTGGGGATTATTTTCATCAGCCTGAAAAAGCTTCTATCATCGAAAAACTTGTCCATGTTAGGACTCCTGTTTTGTCAACACGAAGAAATCTCAACTAAAACTTGTCCACGTTAGGACTCCACCTGCTGTCAACCCGGAACAATCTCGACAACTTCGCTGGGGATAATTCGTCTGCATTTCATCAGAAATAAATCGTCCACGTTAGGAATAAACTCTTCCACGTCAGGAATAACATCGTCCACGTAAGGAATCATCTCTTCTGTATCTGTCCACGTCAGGACTAAACTCTTCCACGTAAGGAACACATCTTTTTTCCACGTAAGGAATCACATCTTTTTTCCACGTAAGGAATCACATCTTTCCACGTAAGGAAACCAACTTTTTTTCTGAATCTGTCCACGCCAGGACTAAACTTTTCTGGATCTGTCCGCGTCAGGACTACACTGTTCCACGTCAGGAATAAAATCTTTCCATGTTAGGAATACCTCTTCTTTCCACGTAAGGAATCAGCTCTTCTTTTCCACGTAAGGACTACAACTCATCTTAATCTGTCCACGTAAGGACCCCAATCTTTCCACGTAAGGAATATAATCTTTCCACGTAAGGAATCAATCTTTTTCCACGTTAGGAAACCACCTTCGTTCCGCGTAAGGAATCACAATCTTATTTTGAGTTGTCCACGTAAGGACTCCAATCTTTCCACGTAAGGAATCCGTCTTCTTTCCACGTAAGGAATCAATCCATCTTTCCACGTAAGGCATCAATCTATCTTTCCACGTAAGGAATAAAATTCTTGATCTGTCCACGTAAGGACTCCAAGCTTTCCACGTAAGGAATACAATCTTTCCTGATCTGTCCATGTAAGGACTCCAATCTTTCCACGTAAGGAATCCGTCTTCTTTCCACGTAAGGAATCAATCCATCTTTCCACGTAAGGAATCAATCTATCTTTCCACGTAAGGAATAAAATTCTTGATCTGTCCACGTAAGGACTCCAAGCTTTCCACGTAAGGAATACCATCTTTCCACGTAAGGAATAAACCTGTCCACGTCAGGACTCGCATTTCGTCTTGATTTGTCCACGTAAGGACTCACTTCTTGACTTGCTGAGGAAATAAAATTTGTCCACGTCAGGACTCATGCACCTTCGACCCGCCGGGGAACTAAGACTTGTCCACGTTAGGACTCATGCTTCGCCAACCCGAAGGAAGATAAATCTGTCCACGTCAGGACTTACGCACCTTCGACTTGCTGGGGAAATGAAACTTGTCCACGTCAGGACTCACATCTCAACCTGCTGAAGTAATAAAACTTGTCCACGTCAGGACTTGCGCGTCTTCGACTTGCTGGGGAAATAAAACTCATCCACGTCAGGACACACACTTCGCCAACAACACGAAGAAGGATAAATTTGTCCGCGTTAGGACTCTCGTATCTTGTCATCACGAAGAACTACAAACTTGTCCACGTCAGGACGCACATCTCACCATTACGAAGAAGGATATCTGCTGGAAATAAATGGTCCACGTCAGGACACCAACACCAAGAGTAATCAATTTTGTCAACGTCAGGACTCCACATTCAAACAATACCGAGAACTCGAATCTGTCCACGTTAGGACTAACACATATCGTCAACTTGAGGAAATGTCCACGTCAGGACTCCCACTTCTCTAGCACGAAGAAAACCCGTCAATAACATTGTCCACGTCCGGACTCATTTCTCCATTGATCCCAACCCACAAACATCTTAGCACTGACGTGACAGCGACTTTGGGGCGGACTCCATTGGGGATATTTGAAAACCAAACTACCGGACACCTGTTCTGATAACCGGCGGTAGCCTCTGAAATTCTGATTCAGGAAACCCTTTGATGACAAATAACTCTGCTTGAGGACAAGGAGAGACTTTGCCTGCTGACTCTGGCGGGGACAACAAGAGAAATTCACAAATAACTCTGTTCGGAGACAAAGAGAACTTTATCATGATAACTCTATGGGGATTAATGCCAAAGCTGACACTTCCTTGAATGTCTCACGTCGAGATCTTGAATGTTTAGTGATTTATTTGAGCAAGAGCTCCTTCCACCTGCAAGAGAGCAATACTTGAAACAAACAGTTAGCCAACATGGTTTACGTTTCAAAATGCATATGTTTGACAATGACGCAATGCTCCATCCGACATGGAAATGCTACGCGTTTTTGTTTGGTGGATGCAAGTATGATCCTACATGCCAATGCAAATGCAGACTCGAGCTGCTGGGGACACAGGAACTGCTTCAGCAAAATAAATGCTGAAGATAATGCCAACTCCGCCGGGGATAGCCAGGTGCTACAGAATATTCCAGCAAAATAAATGCTGGAAGAGTGAAGTCGACTCAGCTGGGAAATTGGGAACTCAATACCAATCACCTCCTTGAAGTAACATCCTGCCGGGGAATATAACTCTTCTGGAGATAGCAGGTGCGCCTGGTATGATTGGACTTCTGCTGGAGAGTGAACGGATACCACACGGTATTCCGACAAAATAAATGCCAGGTCGCAGCCAACTCTGCCGGGGAGAGTCTTAATCTTCGAGTTCCACTGGGAGGAATGAAAACACTTGCTGAAAATAGAACTCCACTGGAGATGGGATGATTCTCTTGGGGAAAATCAACTGACTCCGCTGGGGGAGAGTAAATGACCCTGCGGGGAAGGGTAAACTGCCTGAATGCAGCTCACCAATTGGAAATATTAACCTTCGGAGGCTAAACCACCTCTGCTTGAAAATAAGGGAATCCTTCTGGGGGACACCACACTGTCTGAACACAGCCTACAATCTTGGAATCGCCAAATTTTGCTGAGGATAAACGATCTGACTGGAGAATGTTCTTCGAATAAGCTACGACTAGCGGGGGAATTCGATCCTTCTTCAGGAAGAAACAGGCACGACCTGTGTGGGGATCGAGTCTTTTGTTACTGCAATCTTTTGATCGTCCTCTTCATACGGCTATGAACCCTGCAACAACACAAACAAGACAAGACAAGTCTACGCAACCAAATCTATTCAGGTTAGCGTTAGTGACATTACTTTCAGTTAATTCAAAGTTTTAGCAATTATTGGCAAGGGCCAGTGACGTTATGCACATGCTAGTTTCATTAAACCTGGGCGTTTATCATGCACAAAACAGTAAAGAACCAACATCAAATACTGAATAACATATTTTATTGATTGGGCCCCTGAATGGGCGGAATTTTTGTACACGGGATGTAACTCCTGAAAAGAGGAAGCTACGCACAACAAATATACAAATATGCACAAGAAGCATAAATATATTGACAAATTAAATTTGTACACATGTCGGCAACGGGATGCAGACGAACATCACGAACTGATCCTCCTATGACTCGCCCGACTCCAATGCTTTCCCGGTATTCACACTTCCGGAGAGATTGTATCTGATAATTGACCCCTCGAGTATATTCTCCCGCACCAAAGCTCAATGCAGTATCGAATTCAGACCGCAGTCATTTGCTTTTCAAATCCCTAACTTTTGCGTGAACCGCCCTTTACGGGTTTTCAGTTCACTGGGATACCCTTTTTTGCCGAAGCCGCCCAGTGTAGGTTTTCAACTTCGCGGGTGTACATTTTTTTCATTTTATCCCTAACTTTTGCCCGAACCTTTCATTCTGTTTTTGGTTCGCCAGGATGCCCCATTTTTGCCTGGACTCTCTTTTTTCTGTCCAGCGGGTCAATTTTAAGCAAAGTATTTTTTAACTGCATCCGAATTCACAGGCGACGTAAAGTCTTCACCGTCCATGGTGGACAACAACAACGCTCCTCCTGAAAAGACTTTTCTGACAACGTATGGCCCTTCGTAGTTGGGGGTCCACTTGCCCCTATGATCTGCCTGTGGCGGGAGAATCCTTTTCAGCACAAGGTCGCCCGTCTGAAAGCTCCGCGGACGTATCTTCTTATCATATGCTTTCTTCATTTGGCTCTGGTACAAACGACCGTATGCTAGAGAAGCTAGCCTCTTCTCATCCATTAAGCTCAGTTGGTTCAACCTGTCTTTCACCCATTCTGCCTCGTCTAGTTGAACATCTCGCAATACTCTCAAAGAAGGGATCTCAACTTCCAGTGGTAGCACTGCTTCCATTCCGTATACTAACGAGAACGGGGTTGCCCCGGTTGATGTGCATACCGTCGTACGATAACCGTGCAAAGCAAAAGGTAGCATCTCCTGCCAATCCTTATAGGTCACCACCATCTTTTGAACGATCTTCTTTATATTCTTGTTGGCCGCTTCAACAACGCCATTCATCTTGGGTCGGTAAGGGGAGGAGTTGTGATGTTCGATCTTGAAATTCTAACAGAGCTCCTTCATCATTTTGTTGTTCAAGTTTGAACCGTTGTCAGTGATTATCCGCTCGGGGATTCCATATCTGCAAATGATATCTCTCTTGATGAATCTGGCCACCACCTGCTTAGTTACATTTGCATAAGATGCCGCTTCTACCCACTTGGTGAAATAATCGATTGCTACCAGAATGAACCAATGCCCATTAGAAGTTGTCGGCTCGATCTTTCCAATCATATCGATCCCCCACATCGAGAATGGCCATGGCGATGACATCACATTCAGAGGACTCGGAGGCACATGGATCTTATCAGCATAGATTTGGCACTTGTGGCACTTCCTCACAAACTTGGAACAATCAGTTTCTATAGTTAGCCAAAAATAACCTGCCCGCAGCAGCTTCCTTGTCATAGCATGCCCACCAGTATGCGTACCAAAGGTACCCTCATGTATTTCCTCCATGAGCAACTTTGCCTCTTTTTCGTCTACACAACGCAGTAGCACAAAGTCGTGGTTTCTTCTGTATAAGACGCCATCCAGATTTAAATAGAAATTACCCGCTAATCTCCTGAGAGTCTTCTGATCTTGACTGGATGCCCCAGCCGGATACTCTTTGTTCTTCAGGAAATTAAGGATATCAAAATACCACGGTTTGTCGTCAGATGCTTCGTCAATGGCAAACACAAAGGCTGGTCTGTCAAGCCGAGAGATAATAATTCTGGGAGCCTCGTTCCAGAAGTTGACCTTGTACATGGAAGACAAAGTGGCAGGGCGTCAGCCATTTGATTCTCCGCTCGCGGTACATGATGCAATTCAACTTTGTCAAAGAAAGGCAACAATCTCCTTGCATAATTCATGTAATGTATCAAGTTGGGCTGACGTGTCTCCCATTCCCCTTTGATTTGATTCACCACCAGAGCTGAGTCTCCGTATACGTCCAGATTCTTGATTCGCAAATCAATGGCTTCTTCAAGCCCCATTATACAAGCTTCGTATTCGGCTTCATTATTGGTAACTGCAAAGGTCAATCGGGCAGTAAACGGGATGTGCGACCCGTGTGGAGTAGTGATGATCGCCCCTATTCCGCTACCGTAAGCGTTCACAGCTCCGTCAAAGATCATCTTCCACTTGGAACCCAATTCTGGTCCTTCATCTGGCAACGACTCTTCACAATCTTTCATCTTTAGGTACATGATATCCTCGTCAGGAAAATCAAACCTCATCGATTGGTAATCTTCAATAGGCTGCTCAGCCAGATACTCAGACAGTACACTCCCCTTTATAGCCTTCTGCGAGACATATTGGATGTCATATTCAGTCAGAACCATCTGCCACCGGGCAATTCTCCCTGATAATGCCTGCTTTTCGAATACATATTTGATAGGATCCATCTTCGAGGTGAGCATGGTTGTATGATTCAGCATGTATTGCCTCAAACGCTTGGCGGCCCAGGCTAGCGTGCAACAAGTTTTCTCAAGCATTGAGTATCGAGATTCACATTCAGTAAATTTCTTACTCAAATAGTAGATCACATGCTCTTTTCTTCCTGTCTCGTCGTGTTGACCGAGAACACAACCCATGCTTCCCTCAAGAACTGTCAAATACATAATCAAGGGTCTCCCTGCCACTGGGGGTATCAAAATAGGAGGCTCCTGCAAATACTGCTTTATTTTATCGAACGCCTTTTGACAATTTTCGTTCCACGTTACAGCTTGATCTTTCTTCAACAACTTAAACAATGGTTCACACGTAGCCGTTAGGTGAGATATGAACCGAGCGATGTAGTTCAACCTCCCTAAAAACCCGCGCACCTCTTTCTCTGTTTTAGGCGTCGACATCTCTTGTATTGCTTTTATTTTTGCAGGATCAACCTCTATTCCTCTTTCGCTTATGATAAACCCCAACAGTTTACCCGATCTCACCCCGAAGGTGCACTTGTTAGGGTTCAGTCTTAGCCTGAACTTCCTAAGCCTTTTGAATAACTTCAGCAGATTCACCAGATGCTCTTCCTCCGTCTGGGATTTGGCAATCATATCGTCGACATAAACTTCGATCTCCTTATGCATCATATCATGAAAAAGAGTCGTCATTGCACGCTGATACGTTACCCCAACATTCTTCAATCCAAAGGGCATCACTTTGTAGCAAAATGTTCCCCAAGGCGTTATGAAAGTGGTCTTCTCCATGTCTTCTGGCGCCATTTTAATCTGATTATAGCCCGAGAAGCCATCCATGAAGGAGAATACGGAGTATTGAGCAGTATTATCAACTAGCACATCGATATGAGGAAGCGGAAAATCGTCTTTTGGGCTCGCTTTGTTCAAGTCACGGTAATCTACGCACATTCTCACTTTACCGTCTTTCTTTGGCACTGGTACGATGTTAGCGACCCATGAGGGATACTTTGTCACAGCTAGGAAACCAGCATCCCACTGTTTTTGAACCTCCTCTTTAATCTTCACTGCCATATCGGGTCTAGTTCTGCGAAGCTTTTGCTTGACCGGCGGGCATTCTTCTTTCAACGGCAGACGGTGCACAACCATATCTGTATCGAGCCCTGGCATGTCTTCATACGACCAAGCGAACACATCACTATACTCTTTGAGCATTTCAACCAGTCTTCGCTTGATGTCGCTCTGCAGCGCGGCTCCTATACGGATATTCTTTTCAACCCCTTCCGACCCCAGATTAATGATTTCGATGACCTCTTCGTGAGGCAGAATGACTCTTTCTTCTTGCTTCACCAACCACGACAATTCTTCGGGAACATCACCATCTTCAACAACCTCTTCTTCGGCCTGAAATACCAGGTGTTCAAAGTCGGGACGAGTCATAGGTGGTTCAAGGATGTCATCTGAAAATGTTATCCTGCAAAAGGAATGGTTAAATGCTTCAAAATGCGTATAAAGCGAATAACCACGTTGCCATTTTATTGAAAAATACAAAACAAGAAAAACAGAGATCGCAATATTTGCACATGAAAAAACGCCTTTTATTTAATGATAAACACGCAATGTTCATGACAGCACAGCCCTAAGCAAATCATGGTGCCCCGGGCAAGACACCAGATTGTTCAATGATTAATAAAACAAAGCATTACTGTTTAAGAGTCACAGGAACAATCTCCTGAATAGACCAGTTGCACAATCCCTGTCCTGGCACGCTCGGCTGAATCCAGGCGTCCATATCGCAATCGCTATCTCCTTCGTCAGACTCTGAAGCAGCATTGATAGTCTCATGACATACTCCACTAGCAGTGATGGTTATTGGTCCTCTGAAATGGGGTGCCCCCACAACAGGTGTTGATGACGACGGTTGATACCCAAGCCCAAACCGGTCCATCTTCACAGGAATATCCAGCACTTTGCCCCAGCCCTTTGTCTCACCAGTCTCTACCAGAGCTTGAGCCTCTTTATACGACGAGACGGCTATCTTCGGCGCTTTGCTCGGCCCGGGACCTTTGTCCTTGATACGCAGCCCTTCAAATGCCTGGCAGGGTGTTTCGTGAATCTCTCCATCGACCTCCACATACTTAAATGATGATAGATGGCTGACCAGGATGTCTTCTTCTCCGCATACAGTGACCATGCTGTCTCCGACCATATATTTCAACTTCTGATGCAGGGTAGACGTGACTGCCCCAGCCCCATGAATCCAGGGTCTTCCGAGCAGGCAGCTATATGCAGGCTGGATGTCCATGATATAAAATTCAGTCGCGAAAACCTCTGGCCCCACCTGTAGAGGCAATGTTATCGATCCAAAAACTGTTCTTCGCGTCCCATCAAATGCCCTGACCACCAAGTCACTGGGCGTGCACAGGATTCCCCTAACATCTAGCTTCATCATCGCTTTCTTGGGCAGCACGTTCGAAGACGATCCGGTGTCGACCAATACATGCGACATGACTGATCCTCTACACTCGACAGATACGTGCAGCGCCATATTATGATCTCTCCCCTTCGGGGTCAAATCGAAGTCGGTAAAGCCCAAGCTGTGGCCTGCATTCACATGTGCCAACACTCCCTCCAGCTGATTTACGGAAACATCTTGGGGTACGAAGGAAGTATCCAGCACCTTCAGCAATGCATTTCTGTGCGCTTCAGAACACAATAGCAACGATAATATAGATATCTTTGACGGCGTCTGTTGCAGATGCTTCACAATCTTATAATCACTTTTACGGATCAAACGCATGAACTCCTCCACCTCTTTCGATGCCATTGCCTTTTCGCTTGCCTGCACCGGGACATTCTCAACCATCTTTCCTTTCCCCTTTGCCAGTCTTTCGGCCTCTACCTCAGGCGATATGAAGATTCTTCCACTCCTTGTCATGCCTCTGGTGCCAACAACATTGTCCACCGTCTCAACTGGCTGCTTATTAACATCAATCTTTATTCCGTCACAATACACTTCCAACCCATAAGACCATGAGACTGCCTTTGTGCTCTCGTACGGGATTGGTCCGGCCTTAGTGATGGTGATCGGTGGTCGCTGGACCGGTGCCGTTATGATGATCGTCTTTCGAGGAATCGTTACAGTGGCCACTTCACTTTGATTATCTGCTAATGCCCCTGCAGGCTCTTCAATTGCTGCTCGGTCAAATTGCAGCGTGCCGCCATCTATTAAAGCCTGAATATCCTTCTTTAAGTCATCACACCCCCCAGCGAGGGTCCAGCATTCCAAGCAATATTCGTCACATCCAGGATAGACACCCCCTTGCAATAATCGGCTCTTTATTTCACACAACGGTGTCTTTAAATCATCCACATTCATAATCAGATTTAAACCCTCTTCAATTAGAATGGCGTTTGCCCCATGGTTGGGCATGGGCTTCTGCACTATATTCGGACCCGCCGTTCCGAAATTGATAGCCTTACTGTCCAATAGATCCTGCACAACATGCTTGAATGCATGGCAACCCTCTACATCGTGGCCCGGGGCCCCAGAGTGGAATTCACAGTGCCTGCTTGCATCATAACCATACAGAGGAGTGCCTGTTATTGGCGCCAACGTTCTTTTCTCTACCAAGTTCAACCCCAATAACGTCTGTAACAAATCTGCGTACGTTGAAGGAGGCTTCTCAAACACTCTCCTTGGTTTACCCCCTTGGAATCTGCGCTGGGCAGGTTGTGCCCCCTGCTATGGCTGCTGTTGCTGTTGCTGCTGCTGTTGCTGAAATGGTTGTTGCTGAAACGGTATAGTAACACTCGCCACCTGCTGCGGCTGATTATACTGGTTTCGACCTCTGCCTCTGCCTCGGCCTCGGCCCCCCAAACACTGCGCTTGCATCGCCCTGACGGCGCCCACCAAAAGCCTTTCTATTACTGCCAGATGCAGTAGATTCCTCAGCTTGGAATCTTCCCTGTTTAATGTTGCTTTCAATCTTTTCTCCCATCAGAATTAAGTCTGAGAAACTGGCCAAAGATGTGTGAAACAACTTGTCATAAAACATGCCGGTGAATGTTCCTATGAACATGTCATTCATTTCCTTGTCTTCTAAAGGAGGATGGACCCTAGCAGCCATGTCGCGCCATCTTTGTGCGTACTCTTTAAAGCTCTCACTCTTCTTCTGAGACAGCCCTTGCAATTGGACCCGGTTGGGTGCCAAGTCGCTGTTATACTTATAGTGAGCTACAAATGCCTCTGCCAGCTGCTTCCATGTCTTTATATGCGTTGGCTCCAATCCCATATACCACTCTAGGGACGGACCTGGCAAGCTATCTTGAAAGAAATGCATTAGCATCCTCTCATCAGTTGAATACGCAGACATCCTTCGGTAATAAGACCACACATGCACTTTCGGACAGGTGTCCCCTTTATACTTATCAAACGTAGGAGCTTTGAATTTGATTGGCACCCTCAAGCCAGGTACCAGGCCCATTGTTGACATGTCTAAGCCCACAACACTTTGGTTCACGATCCCCCTCATCTGATCTTCTAGCATTCTGATCCTCTGGGAGTCATCCATCGGCCCTTCGAAACCTCCACCGGAGAAAGCATCCTCCTGCTGATCCTCTTGCCACATACCATTCCCAGCTCCATACCCATCGTATCCGTTGTTACGGCCAGCTCTAATCTGATTCATCACCGGGCCTCGCCCTCTGTTACCGTATCCCTGAGCAATTCCAGCAGGTCCAAAAGCCGTTAAGCCATCGCCATTTCCATTTCCGAATCCTCCGTAACCCTGATTAGTCACACCGTATCTGTCCTGCCCGAAGCCTTGAGCATTGAAACCATATTTCCCAGTATTATCGAATCCCTGGTCATTGAAACCGAATCCAGCATTACCGAAGCCATTGCCTCCCATATTATCACCCAAGTTGACATCACCAAGCCCAACGTTATGGACAGCAGTCTCGTTCCCAATTCCAACGTTACCATTCCCAGCAGCAGTACCGTTGTTGAAATTAACAGCAGGTATGTTGACTACAGGTGGAGCCACTGGTGTGGGAGTGCCATCCCCATGAACAGTGTCGACTCGCACAGACTGATGATCCTCATTCCCATGCCCAGAATTCCTTTCCAACAGAGGCTGCACCATAGCTTGCAAATTCTCCTGACCTTTTGCAATAGTCTCCATGGTCTGCATAAAGAGCGCCAGCTTCTCGCGCATATCTTGCATCTCGTTCTGCATTTGATCCATGATTCTTCGACAGTTGGTGCGAGTGGAGTATCTGTGCGGGCGCTGATCTGCAATCCTGAAAAGACCTGGTATAGAGCAGGAAATAAGATACCATCCAATGATTACCTGTAATGCAATATGAATATGAATGCAATGCAATGTGTGTCTGTGCATTAGGGAAGAGCATTCCCCGATTCTAGCGTGAAGGTGCCAGTGCAGTGACAGTGCTAGCAATACGAAGATCGGAGCTGAATCAAAGAAAGCCTCATATATTGCAGAGAAATCCAATAAGCCAAGAATACAATATCGCTGAGTACAATAAGAAGGCATGACCTCAACCAACAATCCTGGTGATGGTTAGCACTATGCAAATAAAGCATACAAGTTAATACATGAAATGATCAAGTACTCCCATAAGCCCGGTACTCTTCTATTAACTTCTTGGTCTCTGGATGACCTGGTCGGGTAAGCAGCCCTTCAACAAATTGATTTCTTCGTTTGAGCACACGTCGCACGTCTCCAGCAGTTTCCTCCCATGCCCCTTCTCCGAAGCGATCCTCTAGTTTCCGCTTCTGCGACACAGCTTCGTTTCTGCCTTCGATGGCCTTGTTCAACGCATTCTGGAGACTATACCGGGTCATCACTTCTTCTTCATACTTCTTAATGCTAGCCTTCACCTGCTCTTCGAGGTTAGAGATTTGCTGCTTCAACTTATCTTCCCTCTTTTTATTGTTGGTGAGCGTAGCATTCCAAGTCTTGTTACAAGAAGAGATTTCCCGGTGAGCGGTGTCGAGTGCTTTCTTTTTGGATTCCAGCATGTCATGGGAGCTTCTGAACTCTTGACCCAGACGTTCGCGCTTCTTCTTCTCTTCAGCTAACTCAGCCCCTAGCCTGTTCACTAGCTCAATCTGCTGTTGGAAAGCATGCACAACCTTGTTTTTCTCGCTACGTATCTGAGCTAGTTCTTGCTCTAACCCTTCATTGATCTTCATCAAGGCTTCTTTTTCTTTCACGACTTGCTCGTAGGCCTCCCTAGTAACAGTAGTTGGCTCTTTTACCGGAATAGGAACAGGGACTGGTGCAGCTGGAAATGGCATCAATAGTTGTCTGGCTCTCTCCTGGATCTAAACTTTGTAGGGTGCATAAGCCTGACAGTCATTCTTCCCTAACAGCGGCTTCCCTCTTCTGTTAATACGCGTCCAGGAATGCTGCAGCTCGGCTAGTAACTCTCCCTTCAGATCTCCTGTGAAGTACAGAGATTCCTGTACTTCTTCCTCCTTTGGGGGGTTCTTCAGCGCGTATCCAAACTGGCGGACAAACAAAGATGGGTTGTAGTTGATACACCCTTTTCTCCCTATCAACGGAACATTAGGATACCCCGAACAACTAGAAATAACCTCAGACCCCAACAAGTCTCGGTCAAACCACTCAACGTCTTCGGAAGATAGCCTCATCATACGCTCTGGACAGTCAGATGTAGTTGCACTATCCACAAAAGGTCCCTTCTGGGGAAGATGGCTCTTGAACCACATATACAGCAAAGGCACGCAACAAGAGACGTTCTTGCCTCTCCTGTTCTCATTTCTATAGTGCATCGAATGGTAGAAGTCTCCGATCAGTGTTGGCACCGGGTTACCAGCAGCAAATAGATGAAATGCATCCATGTCCACGAAGTTTGGGAAGTTGGGAAACAACACTATCCCATAAATGCATAGGGCCAAAATAGCGTTAAAGACCACCCAACACCCATTCTTGGCGTACTCTTGAGCCTTACCAACCAGAAACTGGAGAGAGAAACCTGGAACCCCTCGCCAAGAAGTCATCAACAGCTCGGAAGCATTCATGTGCAGGGCCTTAGCTAGATCCTCCAACTTGGGCTCAGCGGCAGAGTGAATAAAAGGGACTGCATTCTGTACCGGCAGCTCAGTAAACTCTACATACTCCTCCATGGTAGGCCCCAAGATAAAATCAGCAAACGTGAAACATCTCAAAGCCGGGTCATAGAATTGCATCAGCGTGTACAGCCCATTCAATTCATCCTCAGTGGATCTGCGAACCAAACTCAACAGCCGTCCGTAACTCTGCCAGAAACTTCTACGGACATCCTCATCAGCAAGAGAAATCAGACCCAGGAGGGGAGCAATATCAGGGATAGGTAGCTTATAGGCAACTGTCATCCTCAAACCAGCCATGATCAATACTCAGAAGTCCAGACACTAGAACCAGGGGATATACAAATGCACCTGCAGCACAGACACCCGTTAATGGGATGCAATGGTAATGATTATGCAAATAATGCAATGCAAGCAACATGCAACAGGGACCAAGTGCCGTGGCTGAGAAGCCTGAACCATATCAAGAAGTCTCAGATAGATCCTCCATAAGTCCTCAAACCCTGGTCTCAGATAGACCTAAAACAAAGCTCCACCACGGGTCTCTGATAGACCCCACAACATGACTCTGACTGGCCTCTGACAGACCCCATATCATATCTCCAACTGGTCTCTGACAGACCTCAGAACTCTCCAACTGGTCTCTAACAGACCTCAGAACTCTCCAACTGGTCTCTGACAGACCTCAGAACTCTCCATAAATACCCAGGATCTCTGATCAAGAAATAACCGGTATCTGAAGGTCTAGTTACCTGCATAACCCCAAACCCTCTCACAGGTGGATGTCCTAGTAACTGACAAAGGTATGGCATCCTATGCGGTCGTTGGCGTCACAGACTTTCAGGGTTGATGATACGATTCCCAGAAGGAGTGGCATCATCAAATCCTGAAGAGGCCTCACTTAGCCAACTTCCAAATGATCGGTTCCCAGAGTCGACAATCCAACTAACCAGCAACCTGAGCCACCCAAAGGGCAGGACAGGAGGCCAACCAGAAGAACCTCGTCTGAGTGTAGATTTTGCGGGACACTAGGACATGCAAAGCACGTGCGCGCCCACTAATCTCTACTCTAAGTCTAGGTGCCCTCAAGCCCAGGTCCGGCTTATCTCTCAATCATGGAACACCCGTCACACCCCACAATACAGCAATAATAATGATAATATAATGCTGAAATGCAAATACAAAAATGTAAATCCATACAAAATCCTCGACGGGAAAACAAGCGCTAGGATTGACTCGCTTAAGGGACGTTGGATCCCAAATGCATAAGGAACTATCGCAGTCCTTAGCAGCCAGGGGACGTTGGGTCCCCAGCAGAGTCGCCAGCAGGTGCTACTGCGAAAATCGGCGCCGGCTGAACAGAAGAGTCGCCACCGTGCGTTATTTATCCCACAGGAGGGAAAGGAAACGCTCAGAGTAAACCTACCGCAAAGACGGGAAAGGTATGGTCATCGCAACCAAAACCTGGATTCGGGAGTCGGTTACGCAAGGGGAAGGTATTAGCACCCCTCATGTCCGTCGTACTCGACGGGATCCACGCTTGTTTTCTGGTACGGATTGTTATTCTATCTACTCTACAGGTCAAGGGTTAAAAGAAAAGAAAATGACTCGGCAAAGTATCGCACTTTATGCCTACGTATTCCCGTCTGGAACGAGAAATCAGAGTCAACGTAGTTCGCCTACCTACTGGAAAGGAGGGGAAGGTTGCTCGCTAGGATATCGCATCCTATGCCTACGTACTTTCATACAGCATGAAAGATCAGAGCAAACGTAGTTCGGGCCACGTACGACACAAGTCTGTTTTGATTGTTTTTATTTCCTTCTGAAAAAGGGTTTTTCTGCTTAACAGTCCAAGCGGACAAAAATGACGTTTTGATGAGTTCACATTCTTTTACGGAAGAAGTGTCTTTTATTGGATTTGAAATCTTATTGTGTTTTTCTGTTTGTTTTGAGAAAGAAGAGACAGAACTCTAACCTACGGTTGCGAAGGGAATCAAACTATCCTAATGTTATCATGCATGGGTTAAGACCTAGTGTCTATCATGCTCCTCTCTTGCGCAGAGAGAAACAGAGGTCCTAAGGGAATAGACGGAAACAGAAACAATGGCAGATATATACAGTAAAGCGGTAAAATGCATGGATGCAGCAATACAAGCGAGGCAAGGGAGTCCCACTCAACCTCGATCCTAGAAAACAATAGGCAAAAGTGAATAGAATTCACTTTCAACCCAACAGGTTAAACAGCAAACAATACAGTCAGGAAAAACCAATCAATACATCAGAAATAAACAGCAAAAATAAACAGCCACAACAGCTCTGCATCAACATCTGTCTTCAAGTCATCATCAACCATCCACCAGCTTCAAGCAAGCATCAGTCTTTATCTCCCCAGCCTTCAAGCAAGGTCTTTGTCATCAGTCTGCAATGACTTTTCTTCAAGTCTCAATCTCCAAGCTGAGGAAGCAATCACAAGAGTGAACTGGGTGTTAAGCAATTAGTTGACCACCAAAGGTGGCAAACAGACTGCTAACAACATATAGAATATTTCTCTCAAGAGTTCTATCTCTTAAACACTATCACCAAGCCTTCCAAAGGAAGGGGGTGAGTGTCTTAGAGAGACTCTGCATCACAGAGAGGGATGGAGGCAATCAAGACCTTCCATGTTTTGAGAATCAAGTTTACTACTCTAGAGCTCTGCCTAGCTCCTAAATCCTATAGCCTCAACAGCTGCCAGCACAGAATCTCTTCATCAACTCTGGAAGTTGGTCTTCAGTCTCTTTAATCTCCAATGGGCTTCATCTTTTCAAGTCTTCAGCTCTCCCAATCCCCAAGCAAACCCAATACCCCACACAGATAAATGAAATAACCCTAGAGAGGGCACACCACACAGTCAAACAAATATAGACAGTATTAATAGCAGTAGGGGAATCCTAATAATTTCTAAGGGATCTACTAGCTACCCATAATCCCTATAGTCCCATACCCCAAAGATTCAATCTACAACTCCTAAGGGAAATGATTTAATTCTCCTATGTTATCTCCTAAACCCTAGTTTGGATCATGTCATTCACACCTAAAAAAATCACCTAAAATTAAGTCCTAAAAATATGAACTAAATTTTATATACAAGCTAACATTCTATACTAATCAACCTAAAAAGAATGGGACAAAAATATCAAAGCATCTATTCAAACTAAAATTAACAAAATCATGCATCAAATTAAACTACTTAAAATGTTATTTAAAAGAAAAATATGCTAAAAATACAAAAATAAAATGAAATATTAATTTTTTTATGTGATATTTTTCTTGACAGAAATATGAATAATATGCAAAAAGAACCAATTAAAATTATGCATTTTTCAATTTTTTATGAATTTTCAAAGAATTAAAATAAAATGAAAGAAATTAAAATGGAATTAATTGAGCTGGGGTGCATCTAGTAATGAAAAGCAGTTAAAATAAGGGAATGGGCCCAGACTGGGGGGCGCGCATAGCAAGCGCGTCTGGGCCCAGCAAGTCAGAAAACTTAACAAAAATTAAAAAAACCTGAACGGTGTAAAAAGCAATTAAACTAGTTCATATTAGTTTGGGCCTTGGGAACGGGGGTGTGCATAGCAAGGATTGCAAAGCCCATCAGATTGAGATTTAATGAAACGGTGCATAGCACCTCTTGAATTTCCCTCCGTTTTTCAGATTGAATACCAGCCGTTGGATTGGTCTCAGAGTCAAGGTCAAAACCATGATCGTGTGGCTCTGGGGTTGTCTTCAACCTTGAAACCCTAGGGTTTCTGAAATTCTCTTCTCCCATGCACGAGTTTATACCTCTCTGTTCTCCCTCCATTCACCATGAAATCACACGATGCAAAGAGCAAAAATGCTCTAATTTCTTCCCTCTACACAACCATACCAATAGTTTTCTCCAACACTCAGTCAATGACCAAACCCGATAGGTGCAATAACTCGGTTCCACCATTTTCACCTGAGATCAATCTCTTCAATTCTCACCAAATCTTATCCTAACCTAATCTACATCTCATGCTGAGTACTCTGAGCCATGGATCCAAGATTATCATGCCATGAACTATGAGTTACAAGTCCTAACAGTTTTGACACACCAATGGCAACCTCCATGAAACTTCTCCAAACTTTGCACAATCCATCATCTAACTTATCTTAACCGTTCTAACCCTACAATTTCCTAACATGCTAACTAATTCAATCAATTCGAATGAAGATACCAACCTGGTGTGATGATGAAAACAGCTATGGAATTCTCTTGATCCAATACTTGCAATGATGGGAAACTGATCAGTGAACTTGCTCTTGAGTTCTGTATGCAAAAATTCTGGCTCAAACCTCTTGAATCTAGCAATTCCAACTTTCTTGCACCTTGGATGATGGAACTTGTATGGCACGATCCCTCTCCAATTCTACCCAATTCTTGTGTGAATTCTGATCTATGAGTGATATTGATGATGATCAAATCAAGAAAAATGGAAATTGTTGAAGATTTGATGGAGTTGGAATTGATTTTGCAAAAATGGAAGAATTGTGTATAACTGGTGTTTTGAACAAAGTGATTCACCAACCATGGCATGGAGTATCTTAATGCAATATATAGATGAGAATAGAAAGCCCTAGAAGCTTGGAGAAACTTCCCATGCACACTTTCCCTTGGATTTGGATTATGTAACTTCATTTGTAAGTAACCATGCATATCTTTCAATTCTTGAACCAAACTCAAAATTATACTTTTGCCAATGTTCTTAAAACATTTTTTCCAATCAAAATGACCTATAATTTCATCCCATTTGGCCAAAATATGAAAAATCTCATTTTTAGGTCATTTTTCATTCATTAAATTCACCAATTTTGAAACCTTGTGCTATGAGCCTTTCCAATCTTTCATGGTCACTTTTCTAGACTCAAAATGTCATTTGGAGCAAGTTTTATGTTGTTAAGTTTTCCATTTGAAGCTTCCTTGTATGAGTTTTGGGCATAGGCTTGAAATGACCTGTAATTCTCAGATGACCAAAATACCCTTTGCTTGCCAAGACCATAAGTAGAGTTACACAAATCATATGAAGGCATACCATACCATTATAGAAAGATAATACAATGAGGAACAACTCTTATGTTGACCAGAAATTCATTTGAAATCTCCTTGAGGGGTAAAAGTTGCTTGGAAGACAAGTAACTTTCACAGACAAAATTTCAGATACCTCAGATGACCTGTAACTTGCAAGGACCATAACTTGAGTTCTATAAATCTCCTTGATGTCTTCCACAACTCAAATTAAAGGTCTTGAGATCCTATACAAGTTTCATGTTGACCAAGGATCCATTTGAAGCTTTCATTTTGACTTATCTTGCTTGGAAATTTGACCTAAACTAGGGGATTTTACATAGAAACCCTAATTTAGAAACTCCTCTTCTCCTTGATTTCTCTTGATTTCTTCTTAGCACAAAAACATATCCTTCTCTATATGTCAAATGATGAACCCCACATCTCTCCAATAGCCCTTAATACCTTTCAATCAAACAATTGACCTAGAGTTGACCTAGGGTTGACCCAGATGAAACCCTAGCTGACTGTCTTCAACTGCAATTCTTGTGATCACATCAATGACTTGTATCCTTCTACAAATGACTTTCTAAGTCTTCCATGATGTCTAGATACTCTCCATGCTCAATCCACAACTCACAACTTCTTTGATGATCATCAGATACCCTCAGATAGGAGATAGATTCACTGCTTGATCCAATGACTTCTTTGGCTTTCAAATTCTTTCTGATGACTTGAGTAAGGTTGAATTTGAATAATAACCTCTTGATAGGCTCATAGAGATGAGAATAGTGCTTGGTCCCTGGTTGGATGACTTGCTATGCTATGCTATGCAGATGGTTAGACTATGTACATGACTCTATATGCAAATGCCAATGCAATTGAAACATAAACCAAGTGAATAAGGTTGAGCAAAATTTAGGGTGCAACACCAGCCAAGAGGATCAAGATAAAAGGTACTAAATCTTCTGTATCTTCTGCAAATACAATTGTTATAAATGACTCTAATATTAAGTCTGTTCCAAAACCACCCTCTACTCAAACTACTTCTGTTACTGCTCCAAGTTCTAAATCACCACAAAAACAAACACCTGTTCCAACACCAACAACAACACACACAATTCCAACACCAAAAGTCTCTGTACCACCATCATCTCAACCAAAAATCCAAATCAAACAGTTTGTTCCTCAAAAACAATCTTCACAGAAACAACCCTCAGAACAACAACCTACAGAACAACAACCACAACCTTCTATACAACAAAAACCCTCTGAACACCCAAAACAAAAGCCATCTGAACAAAAACAACACCCACAAGAACAACAACCTGAAAAACCACAAGAACCTCCATCAGAAAAAGCCTCTGAACATCAACCACCATCAGATAATCCACCATCAAAATCATCTGAACCCATTGCTTTTGAACCTACAAAAATAACATCTGTTCCAGTTACATCTGAACCAATCACTATTACATCTGTTTCACCCATCTCAGAACAACTCTCACAACCATCAAAACCCTCTGAAATTCCTTCAGAACCAACTAACACTTGTGAACCCCACATTCCTGGAACAGAAGTTCTTGATGTCACACCCTTAAAAACTGTGTTTCAAGTATCTTCTACTTCCTGCACACCAACCACCTCCTCAAACTCCTCAGAATCAGACCTCCACCCAGATTTTCTAATCTCTCCATCTCAAAAATACTCTGAGGTAAATCAACCTAAACCCATTATACCTTCAAAAGCTCCCATTCCATATCCTATTCCCACACCAGCACCATCATCTGAAATATTGATTCCAAATTCAAATCCAAGATCATTTATATCTTGTGCCCAAGTATCATCTTTATTTCACAATTTGGCATATGGCTTCAAACTCAAAGACTTTTATGACAGAGTTGAACCATCTGACCCCATCAACCCTCTGAAACCCAAACCCACAATGACCCTTCCATCTGTGATTCTTGACTATATAAAATCCAAGTCAAATGTAGATTCATTAGCAACTATATCCTGTTCTGCAAAATCTGATAAAGCTGTTGCTTCAGCTCTGCCAATTACATCTGATAACAATGCTGCATCTGATGCACCCCCCCAAATCTGCCTTCCAACCCTACTCAAATGAACCTTTTTATGTAGTTACCCTTCACACCAGAGCAAAACCTCATCTGTTAAATGCCTTAATCAGATCCAAAGAAAAAGCTCCTGAAATTCCATTCATTCCATACTATCCTTCTCCTCTAATCTCCATCCAAAAATCAAATTTTCCACCAACTCCCAAACCTAAACCTGTAACTCTGGAAACTCTGTTACATCCAAAGCCCAGACTTAATGTTAATCATTTATTTCAAACTTTTTTGCATGAAATACAGTTTTATTTAGGTACTGTTCAGAAGAAATGCTCAGCAACAATGGATGCCAAATAATCTGACATCATTTGGAATGGATTCATCAACAGATTCAACTCTGTGGCCTCAAATCTGAAGAACATCTGTTCTGATGATGCGAAGCTCTATTTTGGACTGTCAAGAAATATGATCCTCTGCTCCTTACAGATGCTCCTCCACCTTCAACAGAATCTACTGACATTGCATCTGAGGAAAATCCATTGGCTATGACTCTGGTAGACCCTCCTTCTAACTCCACTGCTCCAGACTCTACAGAACCAATGTAAATTAACTTTGTTCACACTCCAGAACCTAATCATACTTCTTCATCTGAGTTAAAGAAAGAACATCCAGATTTTGAAGATAAGATTGCTGCTCTGGAAGCTGGCCAGTCAGAGATCAAGTCCTGGATGGCAAAGCAGGATAAGAAGTCTGAGGATATGACAGAATGGATGTCAAAGCAAGATCAAAAGAATGAAACTATGGCTAAGTGGATGTCCAAGCAAGAGCAATCATCCTCTGAGATTACAGATCTATTGAAGATGCTTTTGTCCAAACACTCTTAGATTTTCAATTTTTTTTCATTCTAATGTTTTTGCATCTGTTGTTTGCATATGTACTTTATTGCTATATCTTCTGATGTTTGCCTATGTACTCTTGATCTATTGAATGAATCAAAGTTTTTATCCATTGATTTATCTTCTTTACTATTTCCTTTTATTTGTCTTTTTAAAGTTTTACTTTTTGCTTATGACAAAAAGGGGGAGAAAATATAGATCTGAACTGTTTAATATAACTTCACCAGAATGAAACTTCAGACATATTTATTCTATCTAACATTTAATCTGACTATTTCAGAACATTTGATAAGTAAATTCTATAAAAGAAACTCTGAGTCTCTCAGATCATTTGACCATTATTAAACTCTGAACATTAAATCTGCAAGACATTCTGACCTTCAAATGTTAAAAGAACAAACAAGATCTAACTCTGAAGATTACTCAAGACAAAAGGGAAGTTTCTATTCCTTTTTTGTATCTAACTCAGGGGGGATTCATCATCTCAGGGGGAGTTATAATTTAAATATTTTCAATTAAACAAAATTTCTGATGTTTTTGTCATCATCAAAAAGGGGGAGATTGTTAGAACACAAATTGGTTCTTAATAATATCTCTATGTTTTGATGATAACTATTAGGAAATTTTGTATTTAAGAATTATATACTCTAAAATTTGCTTGAGAGGTTTTACTGCAGATAGTAAAGAAATTGATACTCCAGAAGCAAATCTGAATTGAATGCAAGAAATTAATTAGACTCTGAAGCGCCAGATGCACTCATTAGAAGATTCTGATTGCTGCTAACAGAAGATCCTGAGTGTAGCCTCCAGAAGGATCTAAGGCAAGAAGCTCCAGAAGAATCTGAAGCAAGTCAGAAGCATCTGAAGCAAAGAAGAATTTTGTATGAAGAGTTTTTCAAAGCATAGATTCTACAGAAGTTTCTGAAAGTACTAAAGCTGCCAATACTGAAGTTCTGTTCCAAATATGCTCTGATATTTAACACGCTGAAAGCACACCTGCTGCAGAAGACTCTGATCCAGCAAGCTTTGATCATCATCAAAAGACTATGACCCAATCAGACTCTGATGAACTTGCTGAAAACTGAAGAAGAAATATTCAAAGAATATATCCGTTGGAGAAAATCAAACGTCTCTTTCCTCATTTATGCTAGACATAAGAACACAGACAAAAAGGATTTTTATGTGCTTTCTTCTTCTAGAAAAGGTCACTTGATGTGAAGACAAAAAGGCTCAGACCTTTTGGGACACTCTTCTCAACGTGCAGCTCCCTTGGATCAGCTGCCTATAAAAGCAAGTCTCCACCAAATTCTTCAGTTAGACATTTTTGCTGAAAAGAAATTGAAACATTCAAAGCTCTCATATTTTCATACTCATTCTTAGAATTATTTGTACTTAAACTTAAGAGAAATATCACTGTTGTGATAAAAGCTTTTTTAGAAGCATTCTTACTCTTGTATTAGATTTACATTGATTGTAAAGGATTTCCTTAAGAGGATTCAGTTGGAATGAGTAGCTCTTGAGAAGACTAAGAACAATTGTTCTTAGGTGTTACTATTGTAATCTGTTTGATTAAATAGTGGATTAAGTCCTTGTTGAGAAAGGCAAATCACTCTAGGAAGGGTGGACTGGAGTAGTTGAGTTCAACGAACCAGGATAAAAATACTTGTGTCTTAATTCTAAGTTTTAATCTTTCATACTTATTCAACCTCCCTTCTAAGTATTATCTCACCTTCAGTTGGTATCAGAGCCTGGTTTTGTGTGTGCTACCACTTAACAGTGTCAGTAAAGATCCAGAGAGAAATACTTTGATATATATTTAGTTGTTACTATGGCTGATAATAGAACATCCAACATTAACAATAAATATGAAGAAAGGGACAAAATCGGCACCAAACCCCCTATGTTTGATGGGGAGAAATTTGATTACTGGAAAGACAGAATTGAAAGTTTTTTCCTTGGATATGATACTGATTTATGGGATCTAGTCATAGATGGATATGTTCATCCCACAGATGGGAATGGCAAGAAGATAGATAGAAAATCTATGACAGATGCTCAGAAGAAAGATTTCAGAAATCATCACAAGGCCAGAACAATATTATTGAATGCAATTTCTCATACTGAGTATGAAAAAATTACAAACAGGGAAATTGCATGTATATACATATACACAACTAAGCATACTCATCAATCATGCTTCTACAATTCACATCATTTTCACACAAACATTTATAATTATATTTATTCATACATCTCAATCATTCCACACATTGCAATGTATCCATATAAGTATCTATATATAAATAGAACATCAAGCATATACAATATGCATTCACCAATGTTTACATCAATCCATGTAAACCCACATAGATATACATATCTTCAAGCATACTCACTCATGCCATTATCGAAATTCGCGTTAGTTCACATATACACAATATGTTTATATCATCACCATTTCACATAAACATTCACATACATGTTTATTTCACCAATGCATCATATAAAGATGAATTATGCAACTCATAGAGACCGACTCACAACTTTATGCAGATGCAAATGCGGTACCGACTCAATTCAGCAGGTTCAATTGAAGAACCAAATGGAACCATCGCTCGTTACCGAAGTAACTCCTCGTCGGGCCTACAATGTTCACCCATTGCTCACACCCCACATGGGCACACAATGTTTATGGATTTCTCACACCCCACATGGGCACACAATCCGATTGATCACACCCCACAAGGGCACACAATCATTCTGCAGATTCTACGCGGAATCAAATATAGACCATCACTCACACCCCACATGGGCACACGATGTCTCTGCAGATCCTACACGGGATCAAATATAACCATCGCTCACACCCTACATGGGCACACGAGGTTCTGCAGATCCTACACGGGATCAAATAACACAAATGCATATCATGATGCTTCACATGCAAACATGACTCAATCAACTATAAACCATCGCTCACACCCCACATGGGCACACGAGGTTTCTGCAGATCCTACGCAGGATCAATCAACACAAAATGCATACATGTTTACAAACATACTCATGCATCTATCACATTTCACTGCATACATTTATTATGCATTTACAACATATATATCATAATGCAAATATATATATTCATCATTTATTTCACACTATTTCATACATGGTTCTCATACAAAATGACTCAATCAGTTATAGACCATCGCTCACACCCCACATGGGCACACAATGTCTCTGTAGATCCTACACGGGATTAATCAACACAAACTGCATACATATTTGCAAATATATTATCATGCATTCTTCACACATCAACACGTACAATCATCATGCACTCACGATGTGTATTATATGTCATGAAATTTGGCTTGATGCCTTTCTCACTGCCTTTCATACTATATATAATAGTGTCGGTAATTACAACTCATAATAACTAATTATAGCTAATAATAACTAATTACAATTCATAATGACTAATTTCCTATTCTATGAATGTAAATTATTCATAATAACTACAAAGATTATTTCCTAATTAACATCCCCCCTCAAATTGATGCGGCTGGTCAAGGAGCATCAATTTGCTAACAAGAAACTGATGTCTTGGGCGTGGAACAGCCTTGGTAAGAATATCTGCAACCTGCAACTGCGTACTGACGTGAGGAAGTGATATTATTCGATCATCGTAGGCGTCACGTATTGAATGACAATCAACTTCGATATGTTTGGTGCGTTCATGAAAAACAGGATTTGCAACAATTTGGATGGCACTTGTATTGTCAGCATAAAGTGAAGTTGACTCTGTTTGGGGAAATCCAAGTTCAACCAAAAGACCACGAAGCCAAAGTATTTCTGAACACGCAGCAGACATGGCACGATACTCTGATTCAGTAGAAGATTTAGAAACTCTTGCTTGCTTCTTACTTTTCCAAGAGATCAATGAAGAACCAAGAAACATACACCAACCAGTAACAAATTGACGAGTATCAGGACACCCTGCCCAATCAGCATCGCTATAAGCGATTAACTGAAGAGAAGTTCCAATGGAAAAGAATAATCCGCGGTGAGAGGTTCCTTTTAAGTAGCGAATTATACGACGAACTACAACCAAGTGAAGATGGCGAGGAGAATGCATGAATTGACTTACTTGTTGAACAACAAAAGATATGTCAGGGCGAGTAATAGTCAAGTAGTTGAGGCTACCCACAAGTTGTCGATACAATAAGGGATCAGGCAACAGATCCCCATCATCACGATGATATTTAACATTAACCTCAAGAGGAGTATCTACTGGATTAGCCGATTCAAGACCGGCCATAGAAATCAAATCTGTAGCATACTTGTGTTGATGGAGAAAGATGCCCTTGGATGTAGAATGAACCTCAAGACCAAGAAAATAATGTAGATTACCCAGATCTTTTATATGAAATGAGGCCTGTAACTGTTGCTTAAGTCGCTGAATGGAAGCATGATCCGAACCAGTAATAACCATATCATCAACATTCAAAAGAAGCAGAATAATACCCGCAGATGTGTTATGAATAAATAAAGATGAATCATACTGACTCTGAGTAAAGGAGAATCCAAGTATAGTGGAGCGGAATTTCTCGTACCATGCTCGAGATGCCTGTTTCAAACCATATAAGGAGCGTTTGAGCTTACACACGCCTTTAGATGAAGAGAATAAGCCTTGAGGTGGAGTCATATAAATATCTTCTGTCAGGTCACCATGAAGAAAAGCATTCTTCACATCCATTTGATGAAGAGTCCACCCATTAGAAGCAGCTATAGACATGATTGTGCGGACAATTGTCATTTTGGAAACCGGTGCAAATGTCTCATCATAATCAATTCCATATTCCTGCTTGTTTCCTAACGCAACCAATCGAGCCTTGTAACGGTTGAGGGACCCATCAGAATTCAGTTTCACAGAATACACCCATTTGAAACCTATAGGTTTTACATTTAGAGGACAAGTGACGATATCCCATGTGAAATTCTCTTGAAGAGCTTGGAGCTCTTCAGTCATTGCTTTTATCCATCGCACATCTTTAACAGCCTGTGAGTAATAAGTAGGAATAGATATGCTAGAGAGTGTGGCAGTCAGAGAAGTATGTGAGGAATCATACCTGTCTGGTGAATATCTATCTGGTGCACAGGATATTCGACCAGAACGTCGTGGTTCAATCGGTCAGGATCAGGTGGCAGTTCAACATCGGGAAGAGGTGTGGGAACCTATTGTCTGTGTTTTCTGACATATACATGACCTGGTTTATAACGATCTATAGCTTGAGGCATAATAGAAAACTTAGGAAGAGTAACAATATCATTAATGGCTGGAGAACCACAGGGAAACATAAACTGATTATCAAAAAATGTCACATTTCTAGAAATGCGAAAACGATGGTTAGAGACATCATAACACACAAATCCCTTATGAGAGTTACTATATCCCATAAATGCACATTGAACGGATTGTGCTCCAAGCTTATGCCTTTCAAAAGGAGGTAAGTGAACAAAACACACACACCCAAAAGTATGTAAAGCACTATAATCAGGATGAATTTTAAATAGACGGAAGAAAGGAGAATCAAGATCGATAACTGTAGAAGGCATACAATTGATCAAGAAGACAGCCGTGGAAAGAGCCTCCACCCAAAATCGGGATGGTACAGAAGCTCGGAGAAGTAAGGTGTGTGTTACATCAAGCAAATGACGATTCTTACATTCTGCCGTGCCATTTTGTTGAGGGGTATTGGGACAAGACCGTTGAGACAAGATGCGTTTTTGTTGAAGGTATTCCTGAAACTCATGAGACATGTACTCACCACCAGAGTCGGATCGAAAAATTTTAACACTTGCTTGAAATTGAGTTTCAACATATGTCAAATATTTCTTAAACATAGAAAACACTTTGGATTTAGAACGGAGAAAATATATCCAAGTAAAACGACTATAATCATCAATAAATGTGACAAAATATTTATAGTGAACATGAGAAACCACAGGAGACATTCCCCATACATTACTATGAATCATCTCAAAATAAGTGGAAGCACGATTAGCACCAGACGGAAAAGGAAGTGTTTTACTTTTAGCCAATTTGCAAACAAAACATGAAACAAAGGCATCAGGAATAACATTTTTATTTTCCAGCAAGCCACTTTTACATAAATGAGACAAAACTGAAGAGTTTGGATGACCTAGTTTTCTATGCCAATCCTCATAGGAATTCAAAACATTATGACAAGTAAGAGACAAATGATTAGAAATAAACTGTATTGGAAACAATCTTCCCACTTTAGGCCCCTTCGCGATCACTTTCCCCGACACCTGCTCCTGCACAAGACAACCAGACCGAGAAAAATTAACATTACAATTATTGTCCACCAATTGACCAACAAACAATAAATTAGAAGCAAGTCCAGGTGAGACAAGCACATTCTGAAAATCCGAGTTTATGTCCCCAACGTTAGTGATAGACAAGGTATCACCATTAGCAATCTGAATTTTCTGATTACCATGATAAGAATGTAAATTGTGCAAGTTTTCAGATGAACCTGTCATGTGATTGGATGCGCCAGAATCAATAAACCATGGACGAGAAACATGAGAAGACTTACCCTTAATACCCAAGGCTGAAAGGGAAGAAAGTACCATGTGTTGAATCATTTCAGGTTGTAGAGCATTGCCATCTGATGCACCAGTGGTGGAAGAGCCAATTGTATGGCCTTTAGTGGCATGAAATGCCTTCACCGAATGATGTGCTGGTCATGGAGGACGCGTGGGACAGTCAGAAATGATATGACCTTGTTGTTTGCAATAATTACAAAAATTCTTACTGCAGCTACGAGCAATATGTCCAAACTGTTTGCAAGAAAAACATTGGACATGTTGCATATCACGACCTTTATTTCTACTTTGAGCAGCATATGCAATTGCCACAGGCTCAGAACTGACAGTATCATGAGACATGGTTCCTTGAGTAAGGAGACGTTGTTCCTCCCTGAGAAGTTCACCAACACATGTATCCAAAAAAGGAATAGGATTCCTATTTAGTAAAGCACCTCTGACAACCTCAAATTCTAAACGAAGCTTCATGAGGAATTGATCTCGCATACTTGTGTTGTAGACCTCTTGAGCAGCCGCAAGAGAGGTCTTGGGAACATTAGCATGTATAATAGCAGAGTGTTCTGTCCAAAGATTCAAAAAACCAGAATAGTATTCTTGAATAGACAAATCACCTTGTTTGTAGTTGGCGATGTCTAACTCCAACTGAAAACGTTTTTCCGAATTGTCCTGGTTGTAAATGCGCTTCAGATAATTCCACATTTCTTGAGCAGTTGAAAAAGAAGGCAAATTATTTATCATCTGAGGATCAATACTGTTTAGAATCCAAGTGATAATTTGAGCATCTTTAGTTTCCCACGCATCTAAAGCAGTTTTATCCGTTGGTGCCTTAGAAACATCACCTAAGTGACTCCATAATCCCTTTCCTTTAACATACATCTTGAACTGAAATTCCCATGCCGAATAATTCTTGCCGGTAAAACGAACACAAAAATTATCTCTTTCTTTTTCGGAAGCCATCTAAATTATTAAACCACCAGATACAATCTCACTAATATTATTTTATTATAATAATAATAATAATAATAACTATAATATAATAACAGTCACTGTAATCACAGTTACTAGAGCAGCAACAAGAAACAATACCCACGAACCAATGAACAACAGCACGATCAAATCCACGATTTGGAAGGAGCGGCAAAATAGAAGATTATGACGATCCAGAATCACGAAGCAACAACAGCCAAGAACAAAAAAAAATTGATTGCAATATCAGCGCAACAACGAGAATCTCCAAGACGAAATCACGAACCAACAACCAAAGATTTAGAATCTCAGACAGCTGCAAGGTTTCGATTTCAAACGAAAGAATTTCGAAACGAACACGATTACGAGAGAGAACCAGTGGGGTATCGCTGATCAGCCAATATAATAATATTTTCCAGGTTTGATCGAACCTACTTATACCATGTCATGAAATTTGGCTTGATGCCTTTCTCATTGCCTTTCATACTATATATAATAGTGTCGGTAATTACAACTCATAATAACTAATTACAGCTAATAATAACTAATTATAATTCATAATGACTAATTTCCTATTCTATGAATGTAAATTATTCATAATAACTGCAAAGATTATTTCCTAATTAACATTATATTCATCATTTATCACAATTGCCATGCATTTTTATTCAATTCTAAACAATGCATAATTTGCCCAAAGGCCACGATTCAAAATCATATTCATACACTAGGATTCACGCCTTACGGCTACCCACAACACAACAATTAATAACACACAAATTATCCTTACGAGACGAGACCGATCGCAACCGGACGCTCTAGCTACTATAAGCTCTTCTCACTCAAAATTATTACTCCCGACTAATCGGTAAAATCGACTAAAAGTTGGCTAAAAATAATATTTCTTTTCACCAAGTTGTAGAACATATCATTAGCTTCCGTTTGATATAAAGAACGTCAAAATCCGATAAACGGTGAAAAAGTTATGAATTTTCGAAGATTTGAAAAATAATATTTTCTCACACTTACAGTGTTAATCGGTTAACACATATGGTTAACCGATTAACCACTCCAAAAACTCAGTTTTTAGGCCAAAAACTCAGTTTTTAGGCCCCCAACTCTGTGTTAATCGGTTAACGTATATGGTTAACCGATTAACACCTGAAAAACTCAAAAAAACAGCTACGGGTTCGGGCTTAAAAGCCCCAAAAAGTCACCCGATTAAATTCCTATCTATCCTTACTAATCATATACGGATATTTTAGGGTCATAAAACTCAACTTTCACGACATTCCATTTCCACTCAAAATCTTAACCTCAATTTAACCGAAAATGGTGAAACTCACAATATCACCCGATTTTCGCCAAACTAGTTCCAATAATCTTAGTCTAACATATCCCGACTAAGCTACGAAAGTTATTCTCGATTCTAAGCGTCTGAACATCGGCTTCTATCTATTTCTATCATTTCGACCTAAATGGAAACAAGGTTGGAAAACAACCAAACTCATCCACACATATACACAATCATACAGAATGATTAAGATAGTAAGATTTCACACCTTTACCTTAGATTAATCGAAGCCAGAGGATGTTCTTGATGATTCTCCAAGTTTTCCTCTTTTTCTCCTCTTTTCTCTTCTTCCTCTTTCTTTCTCTTTCTTTCTCTTTCTTTCTTTCTTTCCTATATATATATATATATATATATATATATATATATATATATATATATATATATATATATATATATATATATATATATATATATATATATATATATATATATATATATATATATATATATATATATATATATATATATATATATATATATATATATATATATATATATCTTTCCCTTTATTTCTTTCCATTGAATTTTCTCTCTCAAAACATCTATCAATCCATTTAAATAATCATCTAATTATTCAAATAATTAGAATAATCCAAATAAATCAATTATTTAACACAAATAATTAATCATTGAAAATTGGGTTGTTACACTATGAGGGTACGTAGGCCCAAGGGCCTTAATCCTCCTCGAGCACTTTCTTTTCTTTCCCTCTCCTTTTCTTTTTTAGCTAGAAGCTTTTAGATAGATAACACATCCAAGCCTAGAAGTAAGAGAAATGGTTCTCGTCGGGTACGATAGATGCTTGTGGTGCTAGTACCTTCCTTTCACACAACCGACCCCATTTCCCGTTTCTCTTTCCTTTGGGTTTTATCGATATTTTCCTTGTCCTTTGGGACTAAATAAAGTTCAGTGGCGACTCTGTTGTATCTTTGAGTGTACGACTCACTCAAGTATAATCCCGCTAGCCCCAGTTGGCGACTCTGCTGGGGAGTATTTCTCTTACAGGTTCGAGTCTCGCCTTGCTTTGTTTGTTTCCTGGCAAGCTGGGACTCCCCAGCTTCAGCTGGCGACTCTGCTGGGGAGTCCTTGCACTTGAGAGTTGAGATCTCGCCTAGTTTTTCTTGCTTTTCTTCCTTGCTTGGGTGTTTATCTTTATGTGCTTTACTCACTTTATTTTTATGTAATTTACTGCATTTTTTTACTGCTTTAAATATTCATATGCTGCATATTCTAGATATCTGCTATGTTCTGCTGTTGTTGGAATGGGTAGATATTATTGGATAGATAAGTCCTAACACCGGGCTTGAGCATACATATAGGGTAGAACATGGATAGTTGTGACACCTGCGTTTTGCGTGTTGCGTTGTCATGAGAGCCACATCCTAGATCGTGATTCGCTTGAGAATACTTTCGTCCTGTGAGAATTCGCTACGGCGGGGGATTTTCATTTGAGTTCTATGGTTTGGGCGACCTTTCTAGGGACTACCTTGTTTTGTCTAGATCATACCTGTGAGTGGGATATGGTTTTTTTTGCAGGAAACCAAGACTCTTCATACCTTCTGTTGTCTCACGCACATCAGATTTTTGCACCGACACAGAATTACGCAGATATTTAGTTTGTGCGGACTTGGATATTCAGTTTGGGAAGATTTGATTGATCGGATTTATGCTTGGCTCCGTGATTTATGTGTTGCATGCCATTTCATCATAATCCTTAAAATTTTTGCATATGCATTAAACTTTATTTTTGCATACCTTGCATCCAATCATATTCATGTGCATGTCCTTCACCTGAAAACCACGCGCTTACACTATTCGTCATGTCTTGTAGCAAGACGACGACTCGACATCGCTATTTCAATCGCTCAAACAAGACCAAGATCATGGCTAACATTGAACAAGAGAACGCTGCCTACAAGGAGACTTTGGATCAGTTTCAAGGTCGGATGGATCAGTTCCCGACTAATATGGACGTTATTATGGACTTCCTTCGCGCTCAGAAGGACGCTGCTGTTGCTACTTCTGTTGTTGCAACTGTTACTGATGCTACTGTCGTCACTCCTATGGTGATCCCTACTCATGTCATTGCTTCTTCCCCAACAATTGTCGAAGTTCCAGTTGAGACTATTTCTCAGCCTACTGTTAATCTAACTTCTGTTCATCCTAGTTTGAATAGAATGCCTGCTGCCTTCTCGTTGGGAATGCCTCCAAATTTCACACCTCAAATCACCGATGGTAGTGCTTTTGGTCTATATCAAGATTTCGTTGCGCCTATGGCCAATGGTAATTATGATGCTTATCCTTGGGGAATTCCTATTCTGACTCCACCTCTTGTGGTGAATAAAGATGATCACGAGATTCCTCAGACGCAGATTCGCCAGAATCCTGTGTCTACTGATGTTGAGATTCCTGACGAAGTTAAGCATGCGTATAAGGGTCCTCCTATTCACGTTCCGATTTTGTCTCAGCCTGCCCAAACTATGGGTCAGAATGTTCATTCTATGCCCTACCCTGGGGCATCTTCTGGTGTCGCGGTACTTCCTACCAGTTATCCGTATGGTTTTCAAATGGGTCAGAATGCTGGTCAGATGGTAAATTCTGGGTCAGAACGCTCAGGCTCTTGTCAGACCTGCTGATTATAACAGACTTGCTGATTATAGGTTGTTAGATGAGAGAATTCGGGTGATTGAGGGATATTTTGCCTTTGGTATGGAAGCCAAAGACTCGTGCTTGGTTCCTAATGTCGTGCTGCTGCAGAAATTCAAAATCCCTGAGCTGCCAAATTGCAAGGGTTTAAGTTGTCCTCACAGTCATGTGACCATGTATTGTAGGAAGATGGCGTCCTATATTGACAATGATGAAATTTTGGTGCATTTTTTATAAGATAGCTTGTTTGGTGCTTCTCTAGATTGGTATATGGGTTTGGAACGTAGCAAGATTCGCTCGTGGAGAGACCTATCGGAGGCATTCTTGAAATAGTACAAATATAATCTTGATTTGGCTCCTACCAGATTGCAGTTACAGAATCGGTCACAGTGTTCAACTAAAACATTCAAAGAATATGCATAAAGGTGGCGAGAGATGAATTCTTGAGTGTGACCTTCTCTCTCTGACAATGAATTGGTCGACATTTTCATGGGCACTTTGCAAGGGTTGTATTATGATAAAATGGTGGGTAGTTCTTCGACAAATTTTGATGATATTGTGACTATTGGTGAAAGGATTGAGAATAGGTTGAAGATTGGTAGGATTGCCGGTTCCGTTGTTCAACAACCAACCAAGAAATCTCAGAGTAGTCACTCAAAGAAAAAGGAAGGTGAAGCGAATGCTATGATGGCGAAGGCCTCTCCTCAGTATGAAGTTCCCATGGCTCCCATGCCGTATTATCCTTATCCTTATGTTGCTACTGCTCAATATCCACAACCGCCGTATCAGTATCATCCACAATAACAATTTCAAAATTCTCAGAATCAGAATCAAACTCAACAACAACAGTCTCAGCAAAGCAACAGAAATCAGCATCAAAATAAACAGAACAACCTTAAGGGGATGAATTTTGACAGAATTCATGTGCCTTACACAAAGTTGTTTCCTTATTTGATTCATCAAGGGGAAATACCCCTAGAGAGATTACACCTGCAGTTCCTCCTTTTGGTCCAAAGCATAATCTTAATGCATCCTGTGCGTACCATGCTGGGTACATATGACATGCTACCGAAGATTGTATTGTTCTCAAGGCCAAAGTTCAAGAGCTTATTGATCAAAAAATACTGACATTTACTGAGGAGCGTTCCAATATACAGACTAATCTGTTGCCTACCCATGGTGGACTTGTGGTTAATATGATTGAGGATAATCAAAAGGCTAAGTTGATCAGAGATGTCGATGAAGTGAAAAATCCGATGATTGTAGTGATCAAGAAGTTGAAAGAACAACGGTTATTGAAAGGTCTTCTTGGGAAATGTCAGATCTATGATGATAATCCAAATCAGTGTCGAAGGTTGAAAGGCTGTGTTCAGATCTTGATGAATCAAGGTGTAGTTCAATTTTCCAGAGCCAAGTCTATGGAAGAAGTAGCTACTATCGAGCCGTTCACAATCCTATATAGGAAGGTTCTTGTGGAAGCTCTTAAGAAGAAGATCCATCATATCGTTGTATGTGTTCCTGAGCCATTCCCGTATCAGAATTTGAAGGAAGTTCCTTGGAAGTATGGTCCAACTGTGTTCTCTGGGGGTCGAGAAATCCAATTTTCAGAATCTGAAATCGTGAATGTAATTGCCACCAGGGGATAACTCGTAGCGGAATAGTGTTTTCTCCGAAGGTCGTATCTAAGCCAGTGCAAATTCCAACTATCGTTCCTCCTAAGGAGAAATCTACTTCAGCAACCCTTGTGGTACAACTAGGGGCATCAATTGCAACATCAGTTCCAGTCACTCCATCTGTGGATGTCATTAAAAGTAAAGAAGTCATGGATGATCAAGAGTTCCTCAAGTTGATCAAGAAGAGAGACTTTAAGATTGTGGATCAACTAGGGAAAACTCCATCGAGGATTTTTATCTTATCTTTGCTCATGAGTTCACCAGCGCACAGGTCAGCTTTGTTGAAAGTTTTAAACACCGCTCATGTGATGCACGACATTCCAGTAGAACAATTTGGTGACGTCGTTGCAAATATAACTGCTAGTCGGTATTTAGGTTTCAACGAGTCAAAGTTATCTCCCGAAGGTACTTCCCATAATAGGGCCTTGCACATCTCAGTGACATGTATGGACTCTTTGCTATCTCGTGTTCTTATGGATACTGGTTCTTCTCTTGATGTGATGCCTAAGGGTTCATTGAGTCAACTATTGGTAGAGGGGAGCGAGATGATACCAAGTGCTTTGATCGTTAGAGCTTTTGACGGTTCTCGAAGGAAAGTCATTGGTGAAGTGGATTTACCCATTAAAGTCGGGCCACATTTGCTTACCATTACTTTCCAAGTGATGGATATCAATCCTGGATACAATTGTTTATTAGTTAGACCCTAGATCCATGTTGCAGGGGAAGTTACATCCACGTTACATCAGAAGCTGAAATTCATGTTTAAAGATCAGATGGTCATCGTCTGTAGTGAAGAAGATTTGCTAGTAAGCGAGTTATCATCCTTTCGATATGTCGAGACTGATGAAGGCATAACTAAAGTACCATTACAATGTCTCGAGTTTGAAGATGTCAGCTCTACTTCTGTCAATTCCGGTAGACTACCAAAAGTGTCCATGTCATCTGTCAAGAGTTCTAAAAAGACCATTGAGAAAGGTGCCTTGCCGGGCTGGGGGAAAATCCTGGATGTAGTTGAAAAACATGATCGCTTTGGAATAGGTTACCATCCTGACTAGCAAGCTAGTTCACGCCATCATCAGGAGAGTAATTTTATCAAGTTCACAAGTGCTGGATTCCAAGAGGGGGATCTTGTGTCAGCCATTGACAATGTAGGTCCTAGCAGCCGAAGTACAAGCTTTGTACGCAAATGCCCGCCAGGTTTCAAGCTCAACAACTGGACATCTATAGTGATTCCCGTGGTTTTTCCTACAAACATGTAATGCATTTTGTTTTCCTGTTCCCTCGTCCTCGCCCGAGACGAGTGGATAGCTTAAAAGGGCCTCGCGCTTTTGAAACATTATGTGATCAATAAATAAAGGTTTTTTTGCATTCAAATCATGCTCCTATTTCTTTCTTTATTTTATTTTTCAGAAATAAATAAATGGCAAAGTTTCTTTTATTTTTCACCTTTCCAAGAGCTTTATTCTAAACATAATTCATAAACATGTAGAACAAATAATTGCATTGGTAACAACTTGTCAAACATCTGTTGTAATTATGGGATTCCAATTAACCAAGCTGAAGAAGATGGTGAGGAAGATTGTGAATTATCGGCTGAACTAGCAAGGCTCCTTGAGCACGAACAGAAAGAGATTCAGCCACACAAAGAGCCATTGGAAGTTGTCAATCTTGGTACTGATGATGTCAAAAAGGAAGTCAAGATTGGGGCATCCCTCACTAAGCACGTACACTCCGAGTTGGTCAAGCTGTTGCAAGAGTATGTTGATGATTTCGCCTAGTTTTATCAAGATATGCCTGGGTTGGATATCAACATCGTCGAACATCACTTGCCACTCAAGCCTGATTGTCCTCCTATCAAGCAGAAACTCAGAAGGACCAAACCCGACATGGCACTTAAAATCAGAGAAGAGGTAAAGAAGCAGTTTGATGCTGGGTTCCTAGCCATTTCTGAGTATCCTGAGTGGATTGCCAACACCGTCCCAATTCCGAAGAAAGATGGGAAGGTCCGTATGTGTGTGGACTATCGAGATATTAATAAGGCGAGCTCGAAAGATGATTTTCCACTTCCTCGTATTGATGTCTTGGTAGACAACACAACACAGTTCTCTACCTTTTCATTTATGGACGGTTTCTCAGGATATAATCAAATCAAGATGTCCCTAGATGATATGGAAAAGACTACTTTCATCACGCCTTGGAGCACATATTGCTACAAAGTCATGCCATTTGGTTTGAAAAACCCAAGGGCAATATACCAACATGCCATGATAACCCTCTTTCACGACATGATCCATAAAGAGATTGAGGTTTACGTGGATGATATGATTGCCAAATCCAGAACTGAAGATGATCATCTGGACCATCTGAACTCCGAAAATTCAGACTACGGTTGAATCCAGCAAAGTGAACCTTTGGAGTTCAATCTGGAAAACTGTTGGGTTTTATAGTAAGTCAGAAGGGGATCGAAGTTGATCTTGACAAGGTTCGGGAAATTCAAAACATGCCTCCTCCCAAGATAGAAAAAGAAGTCTGTGGCTTTCTGGGCCGACTTAATTAGATTTCCAGATTCATTTCTCATTTGACGGCTACTTGCGAACCAATATTCAAATTACTAAGAAAAAATCAATCAGTTGAATGGAACAATGATTATCAAGAAGCTTTTGACAAGATGAATAAATATTTGCAAGACCAACCGATCTTAGTACCTCTTATTTCTGGTAGGCCTTTAATCATGTATCTCACTGTTCTCGATGAATCAATGGGATGCATATTAGGTCAGCATGGCGTCACTGGTAGAAAAGAACATGCAATTTACTATCTGAGCAAGAAGTTCAATGATTGTGAGACCAGATACTCACTATTGAAGAAAACTTGTTGTGTTCTGACTTGGGCTGCTCGACGCCTAAGACAATACATGATTTTCCATACTATTTTATTTATATCCAAGATGGATCCGATAAAGTACATCTTTGAAAAGCCTGCTATCTCTGGACGAATTGCTCAGTGGCGAATGTTGTTGATTGAGTATGATATCCAACATGTTACCCAGAAAGCAATAAAAGGGAGCGTCTTGTCTGACTACCTTGCTCATCAGCCTGTGGAAGGATATCGGCAGATGAAGTTTGACTTTCTTTATGAGGATGTTCTGTTCATCAGAGATTATGAGACTCCAGACCCTGATATAGTACAAGAACCAGGGGCGAGATGGACGCTCATGTTTGACGGTGCTGCCAATGCTAAAGGTCGTGAAATTGGTGTTATCCTCATCTCTTCGACATGTTTCCATCTTCCCTTCACTGCCAGATTATGCTTTAAATGTACCAACAATATGGATGAGTACGAAGCATACATCTACGGTATCAAAGTTGAAATTGACATAAGAATCAAGATTCTTTAGGTCTACGGAGATTCTGCCCTGGTGATCGGCCAAGTCAGAGGGAACTTTGTAACTCTAGATTCCAAGCTGGTTCCATACCAGAAGCACATTGGGAAATTGACTTCCTATTTTGATGAAATATCTTTTCATCATATTCCTAGGGAAGAAAATCGATTACCTGATGCTCTTGCCACCCTGGAATCTATGTTCAAAGTCAAGTGGAAGAACGAAACTCCTTCTATCCGTATTGATCATTTGAACGAACCAGCACACTATTTATCAATCGAGGACGAGTTTGATGATAAGCCTTGTTTCTATGACATACAAAGATATCTGGAAAAATAGGAATATCCCGAGGGTATTACTATCACTGATAAGAAAGCTCTCAGACGGTTTTGTGCCATGTTTTTCTTGAGTAGTGGTGTATTGTACAAGAGGAATTATGATTCTATTTTGCTCAGATGCGTGGATAGACACGAAGAAAACACAATCATAAGGTCCATACATGAAGGTTGTGAGGGTGTACATGCCAAAGGTCCGTCTATGGCTAAAAGTATCCTTCGAGCTGGGTATTATTGGACAACAATGAAGGTAGATTGTTACAACTTTTCCAAAAGATGTCACAAGTGCCAAATCTATGGTGACAAGATCCATGTGCCACCAACTCCATTGAATGTTCTAACTTATCTTTGGCCCTTCTCTAAATGGGGTATTGATATGATTGGAATGATAGAGCCGAAGGTTTCCAACGATCATCGCTTCATTCTAGTTGCTGTCCATTATTTCACCAAGTGGGTTAAAGTTGCTTCCTATGCAAATGTTACACGCCAAGTGGTTGCCAGATTTATCAAGAAAGAGATAATCTGTCACTACAGTATTCCTAGAAACATTATCACTGACAATGCAAGAAATTTGAATAACAAGATGATGAAAGAGTTGTGTCAAGAATTCAAGATCGAGCACCACAACTCTTCACCCTATCGGCCCAAGATGAATGGTGCCGTCGAAGCAGCAAACAAAAACATCAAGAGGATTGTCCAGAAGATGGTCAAGACTTACAAGGATTGGCATGAAATGCTTCCCTTTGCATTACATGGCTACAAAGCTTCAGTTCGTACTTCTACCGGGGAAACTCCGTATTCGCTTGTATATGGTATGGAGGCTGTTCTACCCATCAAAGTCGAAATCCCCTCTCTCAGGGTCATCATGGAAGTAGATCTTGATGAAGATGAATGGGTCCAATCCAGATACCACCAGCTAAATCTAATCAAAGAAGAGCGTCTGACAGCCGTTTTCCACAACCAACTGTATCAGAGATGCCTCAATCGAGCTTTTGACAAGAAAGTGCTTCTTCGAGCGTTCTAAGCAGGAGAACTCCTGCTCAAGAGGTACTCTCCTGTTCATTCGGATCCATGCGGAAAGTGGACTCCCAATTAAGAAGGACTTTTCATTGTCCAGAAAGCCTTCTCAGGCGGAGCCTTGATCCTCACCACCATGGATGGGGAGGAGTTACCGCATCCCGTGAACTTCGATTCAGTCAAAAAATATTATGCCTAAAAAAAATGACAAAAGCCCGCTAGATTCCGCAAGGGCACTCTAGAAAAAATGAGCGTCCCGATGGACAAAAAAAATGTCCATGCAAAAGTTAGGGACAAATAAAGAAAACAATAAGAAACCTGCTAAGCTGAAAATCTAAAAGGGAGACTTAGGCAAAAATGGGTAATCCGATGGACGAAAAAAAAAATGTCCAGGCAAAAATTAGGGATAAAGGCATTTGACTGTAAACACCCGAGCCTATCTTCGTCATGACTAGACCTCAGACGAGAAATGATCAGTCAAGTCATCATCAACAGACGCACAGTTTCGGAACCCGGACTTACAGAGGATGGTAGCCAATGTTGTAATCAATGCAAAGTCAAATTTCCCATTGCTATTTACCTTTTTGCAATTTTGTTATAAATTTCCTCATTAAGGATTTTTACATCCTCGTACACATCTTATGTACAAAAGCTTTTTACATTCAACAAATTTTTCATCCTTCGATTTCTCATTTGTCTCTTTTTCAGTATTTTGTTTGCAAATTGAACAATTATTTGTGATCACATAATACCATAAAGCGTTGAGAATAACAAAAAGCTAAAATGAATCAGGAAAACATTTTGCATTGCATGCTTTACCAGAAATCTTCAAGGGAAGACGGTTAGTGTTCCTTTTTGATCTTGATCTTCGATGAACAATATCATAATTGGTTAGGAATGTGGGATGCATTCCTTTTCCCCAACAGAGCCAAAATTTCGCCATCAGACATCAGGTTTGTTATTTGAAAGGATTCATCTTCCATATCATCAGAAGAGCCATATTCCCCAAGCAGAGACTTGTTTGCTTTTCCCCAATAGAAGCAGAATTTTCTCGCAACACCCCAACAGATCGAGGTTGTCAATCCCTAGCAGTGATGGCACTTGCTTTTGATCATCTTAACTTTATTCTTCCCTGTGGAGAGTTGGTTAGTTGAAGATCAACCATGATTTCTTCATTCTCTGCCAGGGTCAGCTATAGTTTGCAAGTTTGAGATTTCTAAGCTCTTTCCCCAGCAGCATCGTCAGATTCCCCAGTTGAGGATGTCGAGTTCATTTTGCTACAATCTCTGATTTCTTGCAAAATCACATCCCAACCTTTGCCGCTGCATAGCATGATATGAATCATCATATTGAACATCATAGCATATGCATCATAACATACTTCCCCTTGACTAATATATCTCCCCAGCGGATCTCAACCAAACCTTGCTTTTGAGCATCTTTATCTTTTTCCCATCAGTCGCCGTCGGCCAAATCTTTCGAGCTACTCTTTTATTTAATCCTCTTCCACCTCGAATAATCAAAGAGCTAGCGTAATTTGAACATTCAGGTCCAAGAAGATTAAATAGGGGCAGCTGTCGTAACCCGAAATTTGACCTCCTTTTTCCCTTTTGCATAAACATGTGCATTGCTGACAGACGCATTCACACTTTTTCTCTGTGGTTTTTGTTGCAGGAATATTTAGGTTTTGCAAGCCCGATTTATCACATCCTCTCAAAGATATCACTTCATCAAAACAAGCACAAAATGAGGGTTCCTATGCCTATTCATCAAAGCAAAAGGTCGAGAATCGGAACCGTGGCTACAACACCATTTTGCAAGCAACTTGGGCAAATTTTGCCTGAAGTAACCGGTTACCTAGTGCAAAAATGCAGATTTTGATGCATTTTTTGGGACAACCACTTTTCTCTCTACATTTTGGGGTTTATGTGGTTCTAGAATTGTGTGGAACATTCTAAACATTTCTAGAAAATTCTAGAGACTTCGAGAACATTCGAGACACTTGAAGGCATTTGCTCTAACACATCATTTCCAATCAAGACCACCATACATCTTTATTTCCAAGCATGTGAACCATTGGATTTTCAACTTACATTGGGTTGGTTACCGAGTCAACTACCTAACTAACTGAGTTAACCTCCAACTCAGTGAGTTGAGCCTAACTAACTCCAAGGCTAGTTCCAAGGCTACATCCAAAGCTCACTCTGAACCTAGCGACTCTGAAGCAAAACTCTATATAAGAAAGTCACCACCACTTCAACAGGGGGTTGGATCATTTTTGGGGAATCATTATCATCTCTTTGGGGCTCAATCATTTTTTCCAAATTCTCCATTGATCACTCTCAATTCTCTCACATTCTCTATGAATTTTCTTTAATATTCTCACTTTCATCTTCATCCTCTCTCACAAACCGTCATAAAAGATCAATTTCCACCATAGTCTTACTTGGATTTCTGGATTTATGGTTGATTCTTCTCCAATTTAAGTAATCATCTCAAGCTTCTTCGGTGCAAATCGGTATTAGAAGCATTTCTCGTGTTTTTATCGGTTTCGCTACGGTTGGATCTCAAGCTTGGAAGTTTCTAGGTTTCTTTGCTTAATTCTCATCACGTATCAATAGTAACAACATCCAAGGTAAATCTCGACCTTGTAGGTTGGTTATCTTTCACTTGATTTACCGTTTCGATCTATTTCACGCGTTTACAATGTTGTTTGATCGTTTTTCTATTTTGCTTAATCATGTGATTTCTTGATCTTTGCTCTCCATGTTTAATGCTTTCCATTGATGATTAATTGATGTTTAAGTGCTTTTGAACTTCATTTTTCGTGCATAAATGTCAAGCATATCATGAGGATGATTGGGGAAATCTTTTGGTTGTAAAAAGTGATTTTCAAAAAGCTGTTTTTGCCACTGTTATAGTGGTAATCGGTTACTCTGTATAGGGTAACCGATTACTCTGCACAATTTTAGCCTAATTTCTCCATTTTTGAGCATGTAACCGGTTACCCTATATAAGGTAACTGGTTACTCAAAGGCAGAATGTCATTTTTTGCCCGTTTTCAATCTAGTTTGCTATTCTTTCCTCATATAACTTCCATGACTTGATATGCTTAATATTTTTGGATGTTTTATGAGCTATTCACCTACTCTTTGAAGCATTTATGCAATATTTCAATACGTCATTTGTCAATTCTCGATTATGTGCATTTTCATCACTTTGATCACGATCATTCTTGCATATTTCTTTGATCACTTGCTACGTGGATTTGTGATGCATGCTAATTGTTTTGGTACTATTTTTTCACTTTTATTCATGTTTGCATTGAGTTTGTTCCTCTTTGGAATGAACTCAATCTTGTATAATCAATAAATCACCCTTTTGCTTTATTGGTTTTTCATCCCTTTGGAAAATTATTAGCACATTCCCCTTTTGATTGATAAATTGAAACTTCGTTTCGATTAATCGATCCTTCTCTCTTTCTTATCCTTTGGATCTTTTAGATCTTTGTCCTCCTTCTCTTTTCTCCCGTGGAGTTTAAGGTTCGCGACTCATTGGAGCTCTCTATAAATTTGGCATCGTTGTGCTATCTGTTTCGGTTCTTACACCGCACTTTGGTGTTAGAGAAGGAATGAGAGTGGAAAGCTCCTACACTCACTCTGACCATTTTGGGTAGGGGACGAATGACCCTGTGCCTGGAGTAGTCGTCTCTACCTCCTTACCATGGTATCCCTCTTTCTCCAGTCGAGTCGATCATTGATCACTTGCACCCTTACCTCCTTTTTGGAAGTAGCCTTCTTCCTTTCAAGCCAACACTCTTTTCTCTCTCGGCCAATCACCATCCTTGGTTTCCCCTGAGATTGGTAATCACCCTTTTCCTTGGTTGATCAATTGTCCTTCAGTTTATACCTAATTCCCTTCTTCCTCACCTAAGTTAATCTTTCTCCTCTAGTTTACACAGTCTTCTTGTTCTAACCTATTCCCCACCAGAGTTTGCAACCTTCTCTTGGTTCTTTCTCCTTCTTGTTTGGGTCATCACTGTTCAACAGTTAAGCACTAAATCCCCTTTTCTCCAGTGAATCACAGTCTGTCTGTTAATACTGAGTTTTTCTCTGGGTTAATCGCTTTCTTATGGCTAATCACCCTATCTTTGGTTGATCATGGTCCGCCCGTTAAAACCACCTTTTCTTTGGGTTAATCGCCTTCTTCCGACTAATCACCCGATTTTTGGTTGATCACGGCCCACCCGTTAAAACTAGCTTTTTCTTTGGGATAATCACCTTCTCTTGGTTAATCACCCACCTTTTGGTCAATTACAGTCCGCCTGTTTGAACCAATAACCCTTTTCCTCAGTTAACCATAATCTGTTTGTTAAGATACTGAGTTTCTTTTGAGTTAATCACCTTCTTTTGGTTAATCACTCATTCCTTTCGGTTAATCACAGTTTGTCTGTTAAATACCATACCCCTTGCAGTTAGCAACCTTTCTTTGGTTCAAATACTACCAGCTTTGGGTTAGTAACCTTCATTCGGTTCGAATAACCTTTCCTTCGGTCAAGTACTGCTTGTTCAGTCAGTGTACCATCCTTTGGGTCACAACCTTCACTTGGTTCTACGCCTGTCTTTTAGGTCACAACCTTTGCTTGGTTCCACACCCTTTCTTATGGTTGATCACCGTTTGTCGGTTAAAACCAGCTCCTTTATCCTTTCGGTTAACCACTGTTAATCAGTTAATATACCGGTTTCCCCTCCGAGTCAAATACCTTCCTTTGGTTCAGTACTCTCTTTCTCCTGGTTCGTCACAGTCCGCCTATTGACACCTAACCTTTTACTTTCCTCATCAAGTTTTACTCTTATCTTTCTTCGGTTAATCACTGTTTACAGTTAATGCAACGAATCCCCCGTGGATCTTACCTTTATTTCGATTCTTGTCCTTTACTCCCTTTTTCCTTGGCTCTGTCGCCATTCTCTTGTTTTATCCCCTGTAGACTCATCTTTTTTCTTCTGCATTCCCCGATAGAGTTCTTTCTTCACTTCTCTGTTTCTCAGCAGAGTTGTCTTGGTTTTGACACCATTCCTTTTGCATTCCCCAGTTGGGTCTTGCTTTCTCTTTTGGTCTTTGGCTTCGACACCGTCTCTTTCCTTTTTTCTTTCCCAGCAGTAGTTCCCCGAACTACGTAGGCTCTGATTTCCTCATTCCACTATGAGGGTACGTAGGCACAAGATTGCAATATTTTAGCGAGCCATCTTCCTCCGTCTTATTCCATTCTTTTATCTCTCTGGTGCGTCCAGATCCTCTTCTTTCTTTTCCTTGGTTCCTTGAACTATGGAGTTCTGACTTCCTCATTGCACTATGTGGGTATGTAGGCACAAGATTGCGAAATCTTGGTGTCGCAACTGCGAAAAACACCCGACGGAAAACAGAAGAGTCGCCACCTTTCGTTATTTATCCCAAAGAGAGGGAAAGGAAACGATCGGAAAAACCTAACGAAAAAGGGAAAGACAAGGTCATCACAACCAGGTCCTGGATTCGAGAGTCGGTTACGAAAGGGGATGGTATGAGCACCCCTCACGTCCGTTGTACTCGACAGGATCCATGCATTGTTGTCTATCTAAAAAGGGTGATCATCTATCTATACTAAAGGTCAAGGGACAAAAGAAAAAGAAAGGACTCGGTAGAGCATCGCCGCTCTGTGTCTACGTATTCCCTCGTGCAATGGGAAAGTCAGATTCAACGTAGTTCGGCTAACTACGGGTGAAAGGGGGAAGGTTGCTCGCCAAGACATCGCGTCTTGTGCCTATGTAATTTCATCGGGTATGAAAGATAAGAGCAAACGTAGTTCGTGCTAAAAAAACCACAGGTTGGTTCAAAAGTTTTTAGGCCCGAGTAGGGTTAACAAGTAGTTCTAGCAGTTGGTGTATGCAGCTCGACCATTGAAGACTTAGGCGTTACCGTTTATGGTAGAACTAAAAGTTAACAACACTCTTTTATCTGAAAAGATTTTTCGATTAATCCCGAAGGAAAAAAAAAGTTTGAACATGGTTTTGTTTTTTTATTAAAGAAGTGTTTTGAATGAATGTGTATAATGTATGTTGTACTAAAGTCTAAAACCTAGGAGCGAATGCGTCGCATATCGTCCTAACGACGTATACTAAACACTCTAGGCAATTGAGAGGTAGCCACTCAATCACCATTTCCCAAATACAAGGCTCGTGGCACAACATCCATTATCTTTATTAAGTGTGTTAGAATTGTATGAAGATGAAGAAGAGAGAAAGGACTCTAAAGGGGACTAACTCAAAACCCTAAAGTTATCATGCAAAGTGGACTTAGAGTTGGGATGCAAAAGGGGACAACCTAATGTTAGCATGCATAGCTCGAATCCTAATGTCTATAACCATCCTTAAACAAGAAAGGTTAGGTCCTAAGGGGAACATGGCAAGGAAAGACCAAAAGGAGAAAACACAAATAGAATACAACATACAAATACGTAAATGCACACTTAGAATGGTGGGAGGGAGGAAGAATTGTATGGGGCAGCAGCCGCCACAAGCTTGTCTCGACCTCAACAGCGATGCAAGAATGATGCAAACACGGAAAGGAAAGCCATAAATGGAAACAAACAAACATGCAAAGAGTCATCACTTTGAACCACATCCATAAGTATGCATCCAAGTGGAAAATGAACACAAGTAATCGCAGTTCCTGCAAGTGCACAGATTACCCTGCTTCAGCTCTAGGAACTCTATCTCCTTAGCACTTCGTATGTCTTCCGGAAAGTAATTCTCCAGAAAACCCTTTCGAACTACATCCCAAGTAATCGCAGTTCCTGCAAACACCCACCTTCTAGCATGTGAGTACTAAACTTCACCTTTTGCTCATCGCTACAACCCATTGTCTTGAAAATTTTCTCAATCGCCTTCAGACACTTATGCGCAGCTTCAGGATCCAAAACTCCTCCTTCGAGTGTCGGCGGCTTGTTACTCCAAAACTGTGCCAAATCCCCACATTGCGCACCCGCAGCTTGGTTCTGATTAGCAACCACCTGTGCCATCGCTTGCATAGCAGTGGCCAAAGCAGCATCGTTCCTTCCTGCCATACTGCTCAACAATAACAACACCAGGTTAAAAGATACACAATCTCTATCCTAAGGACAGACTCAACAACTACACTGGCCGGACGGATCGACTTGCTCTGATACCAATTGTAACACCCCACTACCCAAAATTAAAAAAAAGTACAATTAATCCAAATAAACATCAGAGTCTCCCCTCAACAAGTGGGATATCACATCACATAATCCATAACACTCTTCAATAGAAGGTTTTCAAAACAAAGCAGCGGAATAATATTTAATTCATCATTCTCGGCCATCCGCCGAATTACATAAAAGGTTCATGAAAATGTTCACCAACATGATACGTCACAGGAAATAAAACAAGTTCAGCTTAAAAATAAATAATCACCCAAGTCCCGTGCTACGTATCAGAGCATCCTAAGGCTCAACTCGCACACTACTATCCAAGCTAGCTAAGTACCTAGATTATCTGTACTTCCGAAGAAGCACAGACCACAACAACAACAAAGGGGTAAGAAAACATGATCAAAATTATCAGTAATACAATACATGAAATAACGATAGCAATCATATAAAATATCACCCAACATTCATCGAAAACGACCTACTGTCCAACAATAACACAACACACCATTATGCAAATATGCAACTCAACACCATGCATGCGATACCGAATCATTGGTTCATTCAATCGAACCCCGGATAGATCACATACACCCATCCTTGGCCATGATCTATCCCCACCATTCTCCGCTATAGAGTACGAATGAATCACCTACACTCCTTTTGAGCAATGATTCGTCCCACCAACACCATGATATGCATAACACCAAGGTGCACACGATCCCCTGATCACATCACCATACTGTTGCACCCTAAAATTTGCTCAACTTATTTCACTTGGTTTATGTTTCAATTGCATTGTCATTTGCATAAAAAGTCATGTACATAGTCTAATCATTTGCATAGCATAGCATAGCAAGCCATCCAACAAGGGACCAAATGCAATTCTTATCTCTATGAGCATATCAAGAGGTTCTTATTCAAATTCAATATTAGCCAAGTCATCAGAAAGAAATTGAAATCTGAGAAGCTAGTGGACCAAGCAGTGGATCTATCTCCTATCTTGAGGGTATGTGAGGACCAGCAGAGAGGTTGGGAGCTATGAATTGAAAGCATGGAGTGCATGTAGACATCATGGAAGACCCAGAGGGTCATTTTGAAAGTGAGACAAGTCCTTGATGTGAGTACAAGAGCTGCAGTTGAAGACAGTCAACTAGGGTTTCATCTGGGTCAACCCTGGGTCAACCCTAGGTCAAATGCTTGATTGAAGGGCATCAAAGCCTGTTTGAAAGATGTGGGATGCCTCAGTTGACATATGGATATGGATGTGGTGTTGTGCCAAGGAGAAATCAAAAGAAATCAAAAAGAAGAGAAGTTTCTGAATTAGGGTTTCTGTGTAAAATCCCTTGATTTAGGGCAAACTTCCAAGCAAGATAATTCAAAATGCAAGCTTCAAATGGATCCTTGGCCAACATGAAACTTGTAGAGTATCTCAAGACCTTTAATTTTAGTGGTGGGAGGCATCAAGGAGATTTATAGAACTCAAGTTATGGTTCTTGCAAGTTACAGGTCCTCAGAGGCATCTGAAATTTGTCTGTGAAAGTTACTTGACTTCCAAGCAACTTTTACCCCTCAAGGAGCTTTCAAATGGATTTATGGCCAACATGAAAGTTGTTCCTCATGAGCTTAGCTTTCTAGAAAGGTATAGTATGCCTTCATCTGATTTGTGTAACTCTACTTATGACTTTGGCAAGCCAAGGGCATTTTGGTCATTTGGAAATTATAGGTCATTTCAAGCATATGGCCATATCTCCTACTTCCAAGCTTCAAATGGAAAAACCTTCAACATAAAAGTTTCTTAGAATGATGTTTTAAGGGTAGTAGGGTGGTCATGAGATGTTGGAAAGGCTCATAGCAAAAAGTGATAAAAATGGCCTAAAAATGAGGTATAAGTTAATTCAAGTGAAATGGAAAATCCTAAAATCCAAGTTCCAAATCCAAACCATGGCATATGATAGGTCATTTTGACTCCAAAGGACATTTTAAAAACAATGGTTCAGCCACAATTTTTATTTGAGGCTTAAATTTTGGGGTTACTTTGTAATTTGGTTACTTGCATAATGGCATACCAAACCAAAACAAGGAAAAGCTTAATGAATAAGGGAAATATGCATTGTACATTGTCCTAAATCTCATATAAGGAGATATTCAAGTTGGTTGCAAGCAATATAAGGATTTTGTCATGATATCTCATATGGTGAGAATGGAAATGCAAAGTATCACTGCATGAAAGTTCAAGTTTCTACTAGAGTGATCTAGATGATTCTAGACCCTTCTAAATCAGTCTATATATTGATTACAATCTCCATTGGTGAAAGGTTGGTGATTGTTGATGTTAATGGTGGTAGAGAATAGAAATTGAACCAAAATTCTCCATTTTGCAAATTGTATTGAAACTTCATCTTTCTCTTCATTACCCTTCCATTTTTTTCCACAAATCATCACTACAAACCTCCCTGAACATGTTCATGCTAGAGTAAGGTTCCATTGTTGAAGAATTGGAGCTTTCCAAATGAAGTTGCAAGAGAGAAAAAGGGATTGGATCTGAAGATACAAGCCATCTCCATCAAATCTTGTGCAAGCAGAGTATTGTTCATCACCTAAAGACTATCCTTGAAGATCTACAAGGCCTGATTCGAAGCTTTTCAACACCTACCATTGCAAGAGTCAAGGTAAGCAAAATCACTTCCACACTTTGATTTAGGCATGGCTAGGATTGATTCTTGTTGAGAAACCATTAGAGACCATTAGGTGATTCATTTGGATGAGTTTAAGATCAATTAGTGAGGTTTCATTAATGGAGGTTGATTCTTGATGGAGTTGGAATAGGTGATTTAATGGATGATAATGCACGATTTTTGGTTAGTTTTAATCAGCATGGCATAGGGATTAATTATATATAAAGATTGTTGAGTTTTGTGATGGTTGAAAACTGAAGAAAGTTTGGATTCTTGATGTTGTACCGTTCAGGTAGGATGATAGAGAGAGCTTTAATGCAAACCAATGCTACAGTTGTGTTCTACGTAAAATTCCAGTCAAGTTTGGTTTTTGGATCATGTAATTTGGTGGAGTATTGAGGTCATACGAAGAAGATGAAGTTTCATGCATGGGAAGTTTTTTCATGGAGTTTCTAAACCCTAAGTGTTCCAAGGTTGAAGACAATCCATGGGCCGTTGGATCTGTGCAAGACCATTTGACCAAGGAGCCCATCGAACGGCCAGCGTTCAAAACGAAAATGGAGGGAGGCTGCAGCGTCAAAACGCTGCGTTTTGATTAGTGAGCCAGCATGGGCCTCACGCGAGAATTGTTTTCCCCACCCCCCTTTGTCCAAGGCCCAATCGTTACACTATGATTTGCTGCTTCCTGCACCGCTACTTTTCCTTTTTCTTTTAATATTAATGTTTTTTTCTTAGTTTCGCTGGGCCCAGGCGCGCCTTGCTACGCGCACCCCCCCTCCTGGGCCCATCATAATAATCAACTGAATGATATTTCTTCTTGCACCCCTCATTCATTTTCATATTAAATTTCACTCCAAATTTCATTTAACTTCAAAAATTCATAATAAATTGAAAAATGCATATTTTTTAATGAGACTTTTTTCCCATTTTCCATTTTTTGTCTAGAAAAATATGAAAACATAAAATTGTCATTTTACTTCATTTTCATATTTTTTGCATATTTTTACATTTAATAGCTTTTTTTAATTCTTTTGGTTTATGCTACTATTTGTTGAATTTAGTTTAGGAGCTTCCTTTAGGATTTTCACCCCATTCTTTTTAGTATAACTAGATATGGATATTAGGAGCCCCCCTGATTTTTTATACTATTTTTTAGGATTTATTTTAGGTAGTTTAGCTAGAAACTATTAGGATAGTCAATTAGGGTTGTGAATATAACATAGGTATAACAAAACAAGTTTCTTTTTGGGTTTTCTTTAGGACAAATTAGAAGATGGGACTATAGGGGTATTATGGGTAAGTGATAGATCCCTTAGAAAATGCTAGAAGTTCCCCTATTATTGTAATACTATTAGTATATTTTTGTAGTTGATTGATTGTGTGGTGTGCCCTTTCTAGGGTTATTGTTTGATTGTGTGGGGTATTGGGCCTGCTTGGGTTTGGGTTTGAGCTGAAGACTTTGTTGATGACGCCCATTGAAGACAAAAGGAATGAAGATCAATTTCCAGAGTTGATGAAGAGTATATCTTGCTGGCAGCTGATGAAGGTTATAGGAACTAGGAGCTAGGAAGAGTTCTAGAATAGAAACTTGATTCACAAACATGGAAGGTCTTGTTTGCCTCCATTCTTTCTCTATGATTCAAAGTCTCTTTTAAATACCCACCTCCTTCCTTTGGAAGGATTAGTGAATGTATTTAAAAGATAAAACTTTTGAGAGAAAACTGTCTGTATCATGTTAACAGTCAGTAGGCCACCCTTGGTAGGCAACTGACTGCTTAACATCCAATTCATCTTGTTGACTGCTGCTCATCTTGGAGAGTGAGACTTGAAGAAAAGCCCTGAAAGATTGAAGATAGAGACCTTGCTTGAAGGCTTTGAAGATGAAGACTGATGCTTGCTTGAAGCTTGTAGAGGTTTGAAGATGACTTGAAGACAGATGTTGATGAAGATTGTTGTTTGCTGTTGCTGTTTATAATTTTTGATGTATTGTTTGAATTTCTCTGACTGTATTGTTTTCCATTAATCTGTTAGGTTAAAAGCGAATTTTGTTCGCTTTTGCCTATTGTTTTCTAGGTTCGAGGTTGAGTGGGACTCCCTTGCCTCGCTTGTATTGTTGCATTCATGCATATTTTACTGCTTTATTATATATGTTGTTTCTGTTTCCGCTTATCCCCTTAGGATCTCTGTTTCTCTCTGCGCAAGAGAGGAGCATGATAGACATTAGGTCTTAACCCATGCATGATAACATTAGGTTAGTTTGACTCCCTTTTCAACCATAGGTTAGAGTTCTGTCTCTTCTTTCTCAAAACAAACAGAAAAACACAATAAATATTTCAAACACAATAAAAGACACTTCTTCCGTAAAAGAATGTGAACTCATCAAAACGTCAATTTTTGTCCGCTTGGACTGGTAATCAGAAAAACCCTTTTTCAGAAGGAGATAAAAGCAATCAAGACAGACTTGTGTCGTACGTGGCCCGAACTACGTTTGCTCTGATCTTTCATGCTGTATGAAAGTACGTAGGCATAGGATGCGATATCCTAGCGAGCAACCTTCCCCTCCTTTCCCGTAGGTAGGCGAACTACGTTGACTCTGATTTCTCGTTCCAGACAGGAATACGTAGGCATAAAGTGCGATACTTTGCCGAGTCATTTTATTTTCTTTTAACCCCAGACCTGTAGAGTAGATAGAATAACAATCCGTACCAGAAAACAAGCGTGGATCCCGTCGAGTACGACAGACGTGAGGGGTGCTAATACCTTCCCCTTGCGTAACCGACTCCCGAATCCAGGATTTGGTTGCGATGACCATTCCGTTCCCGTCTTTGCGGTAAGTTTACTTCGAGCGTTTCCTTTCCCTCCTTTGGGATAAATAACGCACGGTGGCGACTCTTCTGTTCAGCCGGCGCCGATTTTCGCAGTAGCGACACATACATCATACATACACATTGTTCATCAATTAATTATTTTAATTAAAGTCACACGATACCCCCTTGATCACCGCACCATACCCCATACAAATCTCACACATCAATCTCATTATTTTGATTAAATTCAATACTACATAATTCCACCTATCAACACCAAGTACATACTCTTCACCACTAAACACCGCATCTGTACCTGTCCCAGCCCAAGGGATCCTACAAAATGAATCACAACGAAACACAACATAACACACATTTTGTCACGCTCTCTGGCTCATTCTCTTAGGGAGTCCCTAGCGAACGCTCGCTAGCTGCTCGCCTAGCGAACTCCCTAGCGAAGGCAGACATTGGCTACTGGAAGCCTTCGCTACCCATCTCGCGTAGCGAAGTCCTAGCAAACACTCGCTACTAGCTCGCCTAGCGAATTACCTAGCGAATCACTCGCTAGCTCGCTCACTAGCTACTCGCGTAGCGAGTTCTGCGATCTCTCAAAACCCTCACAGTCCAAAACTGTCATCTTGCTTAAATTCAAGCCTATCACTCTACTTTTATCTTCAGTCCTATCAATACTACAACCAATAAACACTACTCTATCATTTCTATCAATTTTAACACCAGAACCCACACCTATGTTCATCATCAGTACTACAGGAGTTACTCAGAACCTCACCAATCTCCCAACAACACATACCCAAGGTCATCAATGGCATCCATGCTCATAAACACATCAATGCACATCCAATTCATCATAACAACAACAACAATCATCAACATTTCAATATATCATTCATATTCATGAAACTCCTACGGGGTTAAGGAATCCCCTCTACCCTGTTCATGCAATTTACCAATCTTAACCCGTTTCTCCCCCGTTACCTCGATTAATGCTCCGATTGAAGAAGAACTTTCAAGAATCGTTAGCCCTAGCTTTCTTCTCTTCCTCTTGTTCTTCCTTCTCTCCTTTCTCTAGAACTGACTTATCGTGTTCTAACTCTCTTTCCCCAATAATCCCCTTTTTTTTTATATCTCTTATCTCTTATTTCATTAATAATAATACAAATAATAATAATCATAATAATATTACTAATAATAATACAAATAATAATAATAATATACTAATTATTAGATTATCATAATTATTAATTATATCATATTATTATTAAACTCTATATTTTATTAAATAGCTCCTATTACTCAAGGCCACCCACTCACGTGCTCCGATACACTCCCCCACAAAGGACATACCAAAATAAAATATCACCAAAAGACTAAATAATTAAAAATGAGTGTTACAAAGTACTTGCAAAAAGTGGTCAGTGAAGACATGCTATCTCTTATCATACTCATCATCAGTTTCACTCCCAGCAGCGACACTCGTAGGAAAATCCATGGGCACCAGCTCATCTTCCAAGATCGTAATCTAGAGAGTTTTCGCCTAGATATAGGTAAAACGTGACAAGCGATACATTTCTTTATTTTCTGCAAATTTAAACAAACAACCATAACAACTTAAAATAAAAACCTCGTGGATTTCCTCCCACACAACGCTTTGTTTAACGTCGATAGCTCGACGGCTAAGGAGTGCAAGCACTCATGGTGGTTCTTTCGAGAATGGTTCCTCGATCTAAATTTTAATAGTCTTCGGTTTCCATGGCCACTTATCAAGCCATCTCTCATATACTTCACCTTTTCTTTTCTTTCTTCTGTGGGGTGGTTCATTGTTTTGAACTTGTGGTGGTAGTTCTCGATCTATCTTGAGTATCAGTTTTTCAAATTTCGGCTTAGTTATTTCATCCACCACCTCAAGAGTAATCTTACCCTTTTAACATTAATGATAACCCTAGTTTCATGGTTCTCAAATTTTGTGTTTTTATGCAGGACCTCAAACAAAGGTGCGTTGGTGTGGATATTTTTGAATACCTCCACATATGTTTTAGATTGGGAGTCTACCTTAGCTTTCACAACCCTTTGTGGGAAAGAAATAGGTGGGGTATAGGGAGGAGGAACAACAATATGTGCTTCCTTCTCTACCTCTTCGACAACCTCCCTTTCGGGTGGTGTCGGTGAATTTTTCTTAATATGTATGCTTTTCTCACCAGAACTCTCCTCAAACTCATTATCACTCTCCCAAGGATTTTCTACATGTTCTTCACTACTGATTGTTACAACATCCACACGTCTCTTAAGGAAGGGTCCTAGAGTTGTTTATGTAAGCAGGGAGGTTTGAGTCTCCAATGCCTCACTATGAGTCGCGAGGGAATCGACCATAATGTTCATCTTCCTAAGGTTTTTATTAATTTGGAGATGTTGTTTTCTAAAATCTTCATTTTGAAGAGTTTGTGTCTCCGCAAAGCGCTCCATCATAGATTCTATCCTAGAGTGAGTAAGCGTCGCATTGAATTCCTCTATTAATAGCTCGAGGTTGTATTTATTAAAATCTTGCGGTTCCTCAAAATATTGGGAGTGGTAATTGTATAGGGAATTTGGGTGAGAGTGAGTTAGCGTCGTATTGAAATCCTCCATTAATATTTCGAGGTCAGATTTAAGCGGATCTTGTGGTTCCTCAAAGTATTGTGGGTGGTAATTATAAAGGAAATTTGGGTTATACATAGTAATTGAGATAAGAGTGCCTTACTCTATATTATGCAACAAAGGAATCACAATATTGACTGTTGGTCCCCGACAACGGCGCCAAAAACTTGATGCTCCACAAGTGCACAGAAATATCGAAGTAATATAAAAGATTCTCGAACCCCCAAAGACTAATGTCAACCTACCTTTATCTATTGTTGCAATGTAAATCTAAGGATAATGGAATTCTAAATTGGGGTGCAAGTAAGAATTTAAATGGAAATTAAAACTAGATCTAAATTAAGATACGATGGAATATCAATATGTAGTTTCATTGGTCATCATGGATTCAACAATTCATGGACGTTTGTTAATAGATGAAAAATATTAGTCTGTAGGAAATACTCATTTAAAAGACCTTATCTCACACTCCTCTATTTATTGACTCAATCTATACTCTCAAATCAGAATGCTGGCTCTCGCTCTCTCATTTGTATTTAAAAACACTTTTTGAAAATAAGCAGATCCTAATTAATTCTAAAGCGCTCCCACTGCGTTTAGAATTAATGTCTGGTTTCAGCTATCCGAGTAGAATCTCAAACTCTCGCTTATCTTGATCCTAACCTTAGTTCCTTTTTACTCTCATAACAAAAGCTGATGGTGTAATAGTAAGAAACCGGGACCAGAGAAATATATTCGTTTAAGTTATGTCATAAATTGATGAAATCCCGTCCGACTGATTTATTTACATACTGATATTAACTAGTTTAACTAGACATGGCTTGCATGCTATTAAGAGAATCAGTCCTAATACTAAACAGAAAATAAAAAGAATGCATAATAGTAAACAATAATAAATACCTGGAAATTTAGAAGAACTTTGAAGAACTTGGATTAATGCCGACAAACTTGGTATTCAGTACAAGTCCATGCATAAACAGCAAATCCTAAAACTAATGGGCAATAGCTTCTCAATCTGAAAAACTATTGCTTTTACAAGTAAAATAGAAACTGTCTAAAAAAAACTAAGAAAAATAAATTATGGCCAAAAGAAAATCCCCCATTTGTTTGGAAACCGTCTTCTGACTTTATACCCTTGTGTGCCTTCGTGGGTTACAGACAGTTTTTGCGTGAGAATCGGATTCTAGGAAGAAGTCTGGACGTGTAGAGAATATAGGAAGTAGTGGAGAAAAGAAAGGAGAAGAAGTAGTGCATGAGGTGGCACTTGCCACTTTCTCCTATTTTTTAGTGTGGCAGGCACCACTTCCCCCTTCCTTTTAGTGTGGCAGACGCCACTCCCTCTTCCTTAATAAGGGTGGCTGACGCCACACCTATATGGCAAGTGCCACTAGTGTGTGGTAGACCCCACACTTTTTTTTCTTTTCTATTTCTTTTCTTTCATTATCACTCTCCCTAGTATTTTCTATTTGTTCTTCACTACTGGTTGTTACAACATCCACATGTCTCTCAGGGAAGGGTCTTAGAGGTGTTTGTGTAAGCAGGGAGGTTTGAGTCTCTAATGCCTCACTGTGAGTCACGAGGGAATGGACCATAATATTTATCTTCCTAAGGTTTTCATTAATTTGGAGATGTTGTTTTCTAAAATCTTTATTTTGAAGAGTTTGTGTCTCCACAAAGCGATCCATCATCTTCATCCCGTTCCTTGCATTTTGTCAACAACTACACGTAATCATTTTTGTTGTGCATTCTGATTGTTAAAGGTGATAATGTCCAAACACAAGATTGGTGTAATCGGGTTTGGGTTGAGAAATAAATAGGTTTTTCTTGAATAAAACCGTGAGGGTTTTGTCATCCAAGAATCTTGGATTTTGGGGGGGTTTTTGCACGAACCGGTCCATCACAGATTCAACCGAGTGAAGGTAATCGAAGAATGGGTTGTTTTGTTGGTTTAGTAGCGGTAACCAGAGCATTGTGAGAGGAAGATTCGTGTTTGACACGTTGGTGATTGAAATCAGTCGGGTAAGATTTGAAGACCATGGGGTTGTTCAAAAGGCGTGTCATAGTCGGAGGTTTATTCACCGCGTTCAAAGGACTTGGTTCAGTTTGAATCAAGGCAAGAGAAGAAATAGGCTCTGCATCAACAATTATGTATGATCGTTTGATTTCTATTTTATTCTCGTGTAAACATTGACCAACATGTTATATCCATATACATGTATCAACTCTATTTTTAAAATTGAGGGCAGACGTACCCCGAGTGAGGACGACAGGGGAACTGCCTCAATAAATCGGTGTTCTCTCTTTAATTTAAATTGCTTAAATTATGAGTTTGAGTTCAAACAATTGTGTTAATTAAAATTCTGATGTGAGTAGTGCTGAACCATTTTTTAAGCTTATTATGATCCTTGATTGTAATTGAACACTTGAGCACTTTACTCTCATATTGGAATTCACTTGTAGTGTCTTGCACTCCAAGTGTTTGACCAATTGTGTGAACAACACACAATTGTGATGTCTTTTCAAATTGACTATATTTTTAAAGCATTGGAAATAGTCAAACCTTATAGTGAATAAAATCTGATCGAAGTGTGTTCAAATTAGTGATTCTTAAATCTCGTTTTTATTGAATTCCATAGGCTTTGCGCATATCCAGTTTTTTTCGGTAAAGGTTCGTTTTAGACGAATATAGTTCCTCGGCTGCTTCCACCTAAAACATTTTTCAAACCAAATATTGGTAGCGCTGACTCTGTTTTTAACAAGTGATCTATTCAACCCCCTTTCTAGATCTGCGCCATCGTCTAACATGTTGGACACGTGTGAATAATCATGTGATTTATGGTGAATCATGTTAGACAAGTAGGTAACAACCAAACATGCAAAAGGGATTCAATCATGGATTGGTAAACAATAAGGATAAAAATATCAAAGGGGATTCATGTATACTTGAACATGTTTTAAAGTAAGACAACGAGTGTATGAGAACACGCAAGGTAAGGTAACAACCAAACATAGCATTCAAACATATCTTTACAAATGAACATGAACTTAAAAGAGGTAAAAACTATCATGTAACAACAAAGAATGGGAAAACTAACACATCAAGTGAGTTTCATGTAAGCAAGGTGAGTGCATACAAGCAAAGAGGATCAAAGGAATCAAGCACAAAGATCAAAGGAAAACCCTAAGAAACCCTAAAAAGCATCATACTTTGAACATGCATAAAGGAAATAAAATTAATTATTTTTGGAAATTTCTTGATTCAAATGAAAAATACGCATTATCATGGTCAAAATGCAAAAAGAATGGGATCAAAATGATAAAAATCAAACAAGTTATGATTAAATCAAATTGCAAAGGAAAACATGAAAATAAGTGATAAAAAAGTAAAGAAATGCATCCCATGGGGATTGAACCTAGACACTCAAGCTTACAGGTGAAAACATTACCCATCCAACCAATGCGCGCTTTGTGAATCAAGTGGAAAAAGCACAATATATATTAAACATCAACTAAATCCTGAAAAATGAACAAAAGGGTTGATCTGCTGGGTCGAACCCAGGTCTGGAAAGGCAAAGGGAGTACAAGAGTGCATGGTAAACCATTGGGGTGGTGATACATCCATTGTATCACCCCCTCCAATAAATAGATAACCTAACATGAAAAATGGGGCCTGAACAAAAGCACCATAGTTGTTGGGCAAGAGTTCCAAGAACAGGTTTGCAAAGCTAAACATAACTTCACGAATACTTCATGAAAATGACTGATCCAAAGATCAAACTCACTTGATTTTTCCCAAGGAACAAAATGGTGCAGTTTGTTTTGTAAAAAAAATTCTTTTATTGCAAAACCCGATAGCAACATTAAAATGACACCAACTTTGCAATTTCAACAACACCGTCTTATTCAACCAATACTTGCATGCAAACAAAGTTTCAACACAACACATAAGGTATATGCAAAAAGTCAACAAAACTTGGTGTTGGAGTTAACTTTCTATTCTATCAGGTTTTGGGTAGAAATGAAGGTTTGGACACCTTCAAGATGTCTTTTGTGGTGTGCTAGGATAACTGGTTTGGTGGTTTGAAGTGTGGGAAAGACAAATTTTGAGTTTGTGCAAGATGAGGCTTTCTAGGTACAAAAAGAGAGTGCTGCAAAATGCTGAAATGCATAGGTTTTTGGAGGCATTTTTGTGTCTTTTTTCTCCTCTCTAGAAGAATGATATGTGCCTCTACTTTTAGTAAAAGAGTGAGGCTCAATGTATTGCAGAATGGTAACTTGAGAAGTTTTTAGTTTGGTTGGGATTCAATTTGGTATTTGGAAGTTTTCCATGGTTTCAAGGCAAAGTACCATGAAATCTAGAGTCGTTGGGATGTTGTTTCTGACTTTGAAATGGCTTGAGTGTAGAAAGGACAGGTTGGAGGCTCAAGAAACCAATTTTGTGGAAAGGCCATGCTTTATGCAAATGGAAGTCACACCTTTATGCCAAAACTACCATAAATGGTATGAAACTTGAATCATGCTTCAAACCTTTGTGTAATGACTTGAAAAGTGATTCAAACTTCTGATCTTAAGTAGGTATGCAAGTTTCAAGGTTTTCACTCAAAGGATCTTGCAAACTTGCTTCATCTTGTAAGTGGTTCTTGGCATGAAAATGACCTAGAAATCAAGCTTTGGACCCCAACTTATTCTCTTTGAAACTCCTAGCTCATAAATGCTATGAAGGATTTCTTGTATGTTTTGGAAATCCCTAAACATGCTCTACAACTTTCATGTTTTGAGAATTTCTTGAACCTCAACGGATCATAGTGAAAACTAGCCTTGAAGTTGATTGAAAATTGGAGTAACAAAGCTGTTTTGAAAAATTTCTAAGTGTTTTTGAAATTCTTCCAACCTTTGAAGCTTCATAACTTAAAATATAAGCATTTTTTTCTCATAGGTCACTAGGACACTTTTTTAGTACATGAGGAGATCTACACATTGATCTTTGGAAGTTGGCACCAAAACTAGGGTTTTTTCACACTTAGAAATTATCCAAGTTTTATTCTTTTGCAAAAAACCTCTCAAATATTGATTTCTCATTATCAAACTCATGGATTGAAAATATCTTGATGAAATTTGGCTTGGATGCTCCAATTTGAACCAAAAACCCTAAAAGTCAAAGAGTTGACTTTGTCAAATGAACTTTGAATCAGATGAATTCAACTGTGTGATCTTCAATAAAATTGCATCTTGAAACTTTTTAAACACCATAAGTAGGCTTCAAGGATGTGTATGAACATATTGAATCATGTTCCAAGGCTTGGGATCATGTTTGGATCAAAAGTCAAATGCACAGTTGAGTTTTCCTGATAAAACCCTAATTTGGGGCCAGATAAAATTGGGCTTCAAATGACTTGTAGGGAGATCAATTAGTTTTTTATTCTTGTTGAATACAGACTCCTTGAATGTAGGGGAACCTTAATTTGGTGATGATCAATCCAGAACAGTGACTGATCAAGCAATAATCCTCTTGATTCCACAGGTGCAAAACCCTAATTCAAAAGAACTTCAACAAAAAACTTGAAATAAGGTTAGGGTTAGGAAACAATGCTTGATGCTCCTAGAATGATAATGGAATCTAGGGGTCAATATTTGGGGTATGATAGTTGCCCCTTGTAGCACCTTAAAACTTGTTCATCTTCTCTTGTGTTCTTGGCTTATGTTTCTTTGCATCTTCATATTCATGTTTGCATAGCATATGTTCTTGGCAGGGGATCAAGATATCATGGTTTGTTTCTTAAGGAAGAAGGTTATGTTTCTTCAAGTTCAACCAAGGTGTTCTCTATGACTTTGTGGTACTCTCAACCCTAGAAGTTCCTCATCATCAAGTGTGGTTCAAGGCAACATCATTCCAACATCATATGTGTTTCATCTTGGCTTATTGTGCAAGAAATCATCAAGAGATTCAAGTTTGGTGCAAGGTGTTTGACCTAATATAACAATTTGTGGATGCTATGATCAAATGAGCATCACTCCTTCAATTTTCAACATCTTGAGGTAGTTCTTTTTCTAATGAACTCTTCTCATCGTCCCTAACAAGTTCTCTTTGCAAGGAAATATCAAATTATGCTTGGAAGGTCATCAAAAGTTTCAAAACATTATAAGTCATTTTGAGTTTTGGAAGGATTTCTTAGTCAACTTCAAAAGAGCATAACTTGGTCAATTTTCATCATTTGAAGCCCATTATTTTCTAGAATAAACTTGAAGATAAACTCTACGAATTTGAATCAACATGGAAGACCTAAAAACCCATGGAAGGTCTTGGTTTTCATCAAAACATTATAGGTCTCTTTTTAGTTCCTAAAAGACTTGAAACGTTTCTAAGTGTTTTATGACTTTCACTTCTTTCATGGAGGCTACTTTGAAATACCATATCTCTTAACTCAAGCTGCAAAATCAATGCTTTCTTTTCACATTGCAAAGATTGCATCTCCCTCCATCCAATTCAAGAAGAATCATCTCAAAAAGCCTCCTACATTGTGAGCACCATGGTTGCAAAATTTGAATTTCAAAGCTGAAGTTTCTCTCCAAGTCAGAATTGAAATTGTTTGAATTGGCCTCTAATCACCAAATTAAGCCACGAATTCAATCTAAGCATGTTTAACCAACTTGCTTGAAGTGATTAGCACCTTGAAACACATGATTTGAGTGAGTTTTGACAGATTTCAAGTCACACTTTGCTCATGTTGTAGGTGTGCATGATTTCCATCCAAATTGCCTCATTCACCTTCCATTTTGATCCGGATAGCTTCTCCTGTAAATAGAGAGTCATTTCCACCCATTTCCACAAGCTTTTGATAGCCAAAACCACTCTTCCAAGATCCCATTTGAACTCTTGAGCTTGAACTTCAAATTTCCATTTCCACACCCTAAACACTCAAATTCTCCACTCAGTTAGCTTCACCAACATTCAATGAAGCTAACCAGTTTAAGAACTTGAAGAATCGTGATCTGAATCAAGCTAGGGAACTCCATTTTCAGAGCTTCAAGGTTGAGCTTCAACAGGTATAATTCTTAACCATTTTGATCCAAATTTGTTGCTAGGATGTAGCCCTTGACATGCTGATGCTGTTTGTATAGTTAGTTTTTAGTTGTAGTTGAGTTTTGTTGTTGAATTTTCAAATTCGTGTTTGAATCTCGTTCTGGTTTTTTTCAAATCGAGTGTGTTGTAGTTTAAAGAAATTCGGCGCGATGATATGGTTGAGATTGTCATGAAAAGACACATCAAATGAAACTAGTATGAGATCCATTAGTTATGGTTTGAGGGATCCACGATTTTCTGCAGATCCTTGGGTGTTTCAAGTGGCTGGAGGTTGAAGATGATGATCTCACCGTCCATCATGCCACTTGTTTTAATCTCAGGCCTTTGAATTTAAATGAATTCGTGTGCATGAGCTGACTAGTGTCCATTATGGGTGTGTGCTTTCTAATCTTTGAATCTGACACGTCATTTAACGAAGCTTGATCCAACACACTTTATTTTTTATGTTTTATTTTCCTTTTTTAAAATTGTTTTTAATCCCTTTTTATTTTCAGAAATTCATAATAAATTCTTTTATATCAGAAAAATACCAAAATATTTTCTAAAATTATCTTTTATTTTTCTCTTTCTGATTTATATTTTTGTGCATTTTTATTTTGTATTTTGGTAATTTTCATGATTTTATTTGTTTTGTATGATTTTAATTGATTTAAAAATACTTTTGAGTCATTTAAAATTATGAAACTATTTTCATATGATTCTATGATGGTTTTGAACCTATGGTAATTTTCTTCGAATTTTTTTTTTTCTATTTTAGATATTTTCTTGTATTTTTTATTTATTTGCTTGATTTTAATTAGTTTAAAATTGTTGTTGAGCATTTAAAAATGTTTAGGAAATTTTCATATGATCCTATGATGGTCCTATACCTATGGTCATGCTCTTGAGTTCTCACTCATGTCTTGATATCCTCTTTCTTTTTTTAGGTTTTTCATTCTTTTTTTATTTGTTTTTATTTTGACTTAAATTGCAAAAGGGTAAATAAATTATTTTGATCCATTGTGGGGTGATGTTCTAACTTTTTCTCAAGTCAAATGGATCTTTGATATTTGCCTAGTGTGACCTCTCATTTATGGATGTTTATGATGGTTGATTCACTTTGAAGTTTGATTTTGATTTCCAACCTAAGTAATCTTTCTCATGTATCCATGATTGGATGTCTATTTGTTGATCATGGTACGTTGCTGCCCTACCTTGTTTATTAAGTCATTTGTTTGCGTGGTTCATTGCTTCTTGATTTTCTTTTTTTTGGATCCATCTGATTATGCTTGGTTTGGTTTGCCTTACTTCGGTGTTTGTCTGCACATCTTGGATGTGGCTTGGATTTGGGACGCACCTATGATATGTTGACTTGAGGTGTTTGTCCATCTTGTTTGGGTTGGTCTTTTGTGTTTGAGACTTTGGTCTTGATTTGTGTGTTCCTCTGTTTGAGTTACATCTTGTGCATCTTTCCTATTCATCTTTTTCTTCTCCCTCTTTGAGACTTCTTCTATCTTTATTTTCATTTGTGATTGAACTGAATATTGTTTACTTGTGCTTGCTCACATGATCCCTTAGAATTCCTAGTCCCTCTGTTTAAGATGGGAGTAGGAGAGACATTAGGCTTTCAATCCTTTGCATGATAACAATTAGGATAGTCCCCCTTTTATCTCAACTCTAGGGCCATCTTTTGCATGATAACAGTAGGTAGATTTCCCTTTTATCTCAACCTTAGGACCATTTTGCATGATAACATTAGGGCTTTCAGTTTCCCATTAGTGTTCCTCTGTGATTTCTCTTCTCAACTCAAACTTCTCTAAGACACTTAATAAAGAATGACAAACGTTGTACGCTACGAGCCTTAAGTACACGGGAAATGATGAGTTAGGGGTTTCTCCTCACTTGTCTAGAGTGTTTAGTGTACGCTCTTTGGGCGATATAGGATGCATTCGCTCTTATGTCATAGTCTTTGGTGCAATGTGAGTCTCAAACTAACTCAATCCACTTCACTAAAAATCACAAACAAAATTCAAACCTTTTTATCCTTCGGGATTGTTCTTCAAATCATTTTTAGAAAAGAGTACGTTACTTTTCCGTTCTACCGCAAACAAGCATCTACCCTAACTGCTGGAATGGAAACTTAGCGCCGCTCATAAACAACACTTAACCAACCTGTGGTTTCGTAGCCCAAACTACGTTTTCTCTGATTTCTCATACCAGATGAGAATACATAGGCACAAGACGGTGATGTCTTGGTGAGTAACCTTCCCCCATCACCCGTAGTTTCCCAAAGTACGTTGACTATGACTTTCCCATTGCACGAGGGAATACGTAGGCATAAGGTGGCGATGTCCTATCGAGTCTTCTTTTCTTTTCTTTTCCCCGGTTTAGCAGTAGATTTTAGATAACTTACCCCTTTTTTAGACAACAAGCGTGGATCCCGTTGAGTACAATGGACGTGAGGGGTGCTCATACCTTCCCCTTGCGTAACCGACTCCCAAACCTAAGATTTGGTTGCGATGACCTTTTCTTCTCCCGTTCTTTTAGGTTTTCTTTGATCGTTTCCTTTCCCTCTCTTTGGGATAAATAACGTTTGGTGGTGACTCTTCTGTTTGTTTTTGCAGTTGGGATACCCCTATTTAAATAGATTTACCAGATGGCATGAGAGATGACAATCTTCATAGAATCATGGTGAAAGGTATTTAAATATATCAAACCGAAAATTTTGTCCCTTAGATTTAATGATATGCTAAGGACGACAAAACCATGCAAGTGCTGACATGCCATGAACTCTATAATGATGCTTTATGATGAGAAATGGACAAATGCAAGATGCAGACAGACAGGCAAGCGGAAGAAAGCCAACACAATGAATAACCACTCACTGGGGAAAGTCAGCAACACCAGGGAAGCTGAAACAAACTGGGGAAATCTAAATTGATCAGGCACGAGGTCCAAACATGACTAGTGTGACACTATAGAGGACCAAAGTTATCCTGCTTATGGGGTATATCCAACACTTGACCCCAACCTGGTGCTGCCCCAGCCTGTACCACTGCCTGGGCTTCTCTGAATGACGACATGGCCACATCGGGCGTTTTGCTCACAGCAAACACTTTGTCTTTAACCTGTACTATCTCAAAATCTTGACAAAGAGTCTCATGGATTTCACCATCCACCTCAACATACTTAAACAAAGACAAATGACTGATCATTATATCTTCCTCTCCGCATATAGTGACAACGCTGCTATCCACCATGTATTTGAGCTTCTGGTGCAGCGTGGAAGTTACAGCTCCTGCTGAGTGAATCCACGGACGGCCCAACAAACAGCTATAGGCCGGCTGAATGTCCATAATATAGAATACCGCATCAAATACTTCGGGACCCACCTGAATAGGCAAAGTTACCTCCCCGAATACAGACCTTCTGGTACCGTCAAAAGCACGTACTACCAGGTCACTTGGTGTACAGATTAACCCTTTCATGTCCAACTTCATGAGGGCCTTGTTCGGAAGCACATTCAAAGACAATCCTATATCTACCAGCACATGAGACAGGACGGATCCACGACATTCAATTGAAATATGCAACGCACAATTATGGTTTATGTCCTTCGGTGTCAGATCCAAATTCGTGAAACCTAGACCGTTCCCTGCATTGATGTGTGCTACAACCCCTTCGAGTTGGTTAACTGATATCTCTTGCGGCACGTAAGAAGTATTCAATATCCTTAACAAAGAATTTCGGTGAGCTTCCGAACATAACAGCAGTGACAAAATAGAGATTTTGGAGGGCGTCTGTTGCAGGTGATCTACAATCTTATAGTCACTTTTTCTTATCAATTTCATGAATTCCTCAGCTTCCTTCTCCAAAGAACTCTTCTCACCAGCCTGAGAAGTTTCTTCCGCCATGACTTTCTTACCCTTATCATCTCTGTCAGCAACCACTTCAGGTGAAGAAAATACTCTCCCGCTTCGAGTGATTCCCCTAGCTCCCACTAGATTATCCACTGAATAAACCGGCAAGCTCTTCAACTCCTATTTTTTCCCATTATAATATACCTCCGCTCCATAGTTCCACGGAATTGCATTGGTACTCTCATATGGCACAGACTCGACTTTGGTGATGATAATAGTTGGCGGCCTCGGTGCAAAAATAGTTATAGTCTTGTATGGAATTGAGATCGTTGCGACCTCATTCCTTTCCTCAACCATTATCTCTTCAGACTTCTTCTCAATAATCCGGTCAAATTGCAACATTCTGTCATTCATTATACCCTAAATACAACTCTTCAGCCATGCACATCCCTCTGGATGACTCAAACATTCAGCACACGATTCACTACAGCCCGGGAGTATCCCTCCCTTCAGCAACTTTTCCTTCACAAAGCCCAGCGGCGTCTTCAAATCATTGACATCAATTATAATATCTAAACTCTCATCTTCAATGATTGCATTGACTCCGGCTGCCCCATGGTTGGGCATGAGGTTCTGCACGACGTTGGGAGCGTCGTGAGAAAAGTTTATTGCCTTGTTGTCCACCAAATCCCGAACTTTGTGTTTAAAGGCCTTGCAGTTATCAATGTTGTGCCCAGGTGCCTCGGAATGGAACTCACAACGAGCATTCGCATCATAACCGGGTGGAGGTGGTCCAGTTAGAGGAGCTAAAGTTCTCTTTTGGATTAACTGTAGTTGTAGCAAATGCTGAAGCAGTTGGGAATAAGGCATCGGAGGTGTTGTTGCTGAAGTAGTTGTCTGACCCTGATCTTGAAACCTTCTATAAGCCTATTGATTCTGCTGTTGTTGCTATTGTGGTTGTTGCTATTGTGGTTGTTGCTATTGTTGAGGAACGACTGGAATTATGATACTAGCAACCTGCTGCTGTTGACGATAAGATGGACGCTGATTTCTACCTCTACCATGAGAGCTAGACATTGCATTAGTCTCGCCTTCACGCTTCTTATTTCCAAACACCTTCTTACCTGCTCTTCCAGCTGAGGACACTTCACCAGATTGAATCTTTCCCAACTTTATACCATTTTCTACCCTCTCCCTAGTGATGATCAAATCGGAAAAGCTACCAGACATGCTACAGATAAACTTATAATAAAAGACACCAGGAAAAGTAGCCACAAACATATCAATCAGCTCACGCTCCACCATCGGAGGCTGCACTCTTGCTGCTAGTTCACGCCACCTCTGAGCGTATTCTTTAAAGCATTCATCAGTCTTTTGAGACAAATTCTGGAGTTTGACCCTGTTAGGAACAAGGTCACAATTATACTGATAGTGCTTCATGAAGGCTTCAGCTAAGTCTCTCCAACTGCGGATATTAACAGGCTCCAGTCCCATATACCACTCAAGCGAAGGTCCAGACAAGCTGTCTTGAAAAAAATGCATGAGCAATTTTTCGTCATCTGAGTAAGCATGCATTTTGCGGTAATAAGAACACAAATGGACCCTCGGGCAAGTAGTTCCCTAATACTTGTCAAAGTCAGGGACTTTGAACTTCAGCGAAACTTTTAGATCTGGGATCAGCCCCAGAATGGCCATGTCTAGCCCCATGGAATTTTGATTTTCAAAAGACTTCATATTTTCTTCAATCAGCTTGAACCTTTTATCAGCCTCACATGGTAATCCAACACCAATATCCCTCATTGAAAAAACATCCTCCTGGTGGTCTTCATTCCATTGAGGAGCATTCCCATGAACAACACAAGGAATAGGAATAGGAATAACAACTTGATTTCCTTCGCCCGGAGGTACAACTGTTGGTGGAACAACGTTGGCACGAGGTGCACCGATCTCAATGTGAGGAGGGTTAGCAGCAACCCCTCCATGAAGCACGCCATTATTGTCAACACGAGCAATCAATGGCTAGACCAGAGTCCTCAGCTATTCCTGGCCATTTGCCACACCCTGCATGAGCTCCATAAATTGAGCCATCCTGTCCCTCATCTCCTGCATCTCAGCTTGAACTTGTTCCATAATTTTGTGCTGATTCCCTCTGGTGGCGTACCGGTGAGTAGTCTGGCCATCTATCCTGAAACAATCTAACAAACCAACATGGGTAAGAAAAATGGTTCCGCTGCACCTGCTATGCAAAATGCAGACATGTATATATGCAACAGGGAAATTTCCCCCTGATTCTAATTCTGAGAATAATAAGACATTGGGAAGCCATAGCCAATCCTAGAGCCAAACACCTCATACATACAAGAAAAGGCCCAACAGGCAATGTACAAGCATACAGTTGAGTACAAAGAATCAACAAAAGGACCACAACCAATAGGTCTGGTGATGGACAATACAAATAAAAGTAACAAGCTACAAAGGAAATGAAAGACATCAAGTACGGCAATGAGCACAAAACTCCTCCAACAGCTCCTGTGTCTCAGGATGATCTGGTAGGTGTCTATAAACCCTCAACATAGTCTTCCCAGGCTCGCTCTAGCTTGCACCTCTTCGAATTAGCCCTCAACTTGTAATCCTCCAAGGTTGCCAAAGCTTCGTTCAATATGCAATCACTATCACGTCTGAGTGAAGCTTTATCTGCAATCCTCTCATTCTTCGCCCTGAGCTGAGTCTTCAGTCTAGCAATCTGCTGCTTCAAATTATCCTCACGCTCCTTGTTGTTGGTAAGAGTAGCATTCCACTGATCATTGAACTTGGAAATCTCCAGATAAGCTTTATCCAAGTCCTTCTTCTTAGAAGCGAGAACATCACTGACAACTTTCAGATCCAAACCCAAACATTCAAGGGAACGAGTCTCCTTGGTCAAATCTGTACCCAACCTGTTCACAAGCTCAGTCTACCTCCTGAAAGAGTGCACAACTTCAATCTTCTCACTTCGGAGCTGACTGATCTCTTTCTCTATCTCTTCATTAGCCTTTCGAAGCTCCACTTTCTCATACCACAACTGGTTGTACTTCTGGATATCCACAGTGGTAGATTCCTCAATCATGAGAGGATACAAAGGCTCTACAGATGGGAAAGGCATCAGAAACTTGGTAGCTCTCTCATAAATCCAAGTCAGATAAGGGTCGTAGGCCCTACTGTTACTCTTCCCCTAGGAAAGCATTCCCTTTCCTGTGAACACTACTCAGAGCTCTCTCCACTCTAGCCAAAATATCACCCTCCAACAATCCGGTGAGATACAGTGATTCCTGTATCTCCTCTTCCTTAGGAGGATCTCTCAGAGCGTACCCAAACTGCCTAACCAACAAGGATGGGTTATAATTGATGCAACCTTTCCTTCTGACCAACGAGACATTAAGAAATCCATTACATCTATAAACAATCTCTGTACCAAGCATATCTCTATCAAACCAGGTAATATTCTCAGCAGACAACCCCATTAACCTCTCAAACCATTCTGAAGTACTTGTAGTAGTAACGAAAGGACCAGATTTGAGGAGATGACCACAAACCACCTATACAACAAGATACGTTCTTTCCCCTTCGGTTCTCATTCTTGTAGTGAACAGAATGATAGATGTCACCTAGAAGCGTAGGTATCAGATTCCCCAAAGCAAATACGCAGAAAGCATCCATGTCTACAAAATCTGGCAGATTAGGGAATAACACAATACCATAAATACAGAGAGTTAAAATAGCATTAAACACCACCCAAAAACCATCTTTGGCAAACTGTCGAGCTTTCTCAACCAGAACAGATAAGGGGAGCCCAGGCATGCCATTTCTCTCAGTCATTCCCTCTTTCAGCTCATAAACGTCAAGATGCAAAGCGGCAACGAGCTTAGCAAGATCAGGCTCAGCATCAGAATGATAGAATGGCATATGATCCAATATAGGTACCCTCAACAACACAGAATACTCCTCTAAGGTAGGCGCCAGAACATAATCCGGAAAAGCAAAGAACCTTAGATGTGGGTCATAGAATTGTATCAAAGCATAAAGACCATTCATCTCATATACTGAAGGTTTGCAGACGACACTCAGAAGTTTCCCATAGGATTCCTTGAAGTCTTCCAAAACTTTCCTGTCAGCCACAGAGATCAAGCTCAATAAAGTTCCAACATCAGGAATTGGGAGCTTATATGCCACTGTCTTCTTCAAAGGCTCCATGTTAGGCAAAAAGAATGAGACCACTAGAATCGTGGAGGAAATATGCACATGCAACATAAATACATGTTAATGAAAACGCAAATGAGCATGCAAATGCAAACAGGGGATCAAGATTGTTGTGTTGTTGATCGAGAAGAACCAGTGCTCCACTTTGACAAGAACATATCACTGTCACTGATAGGAACACCTTGTATCAAGAACACAGATTCATACTACAAAGAAAACCGGGTAGTCTGAAAGTTAAAGTTTCCTGCATAACCCAATCCCTCTCACAGGTATGGACCTATCACTGACAAGTTTTAGCATTCTATGCGTTCATCAGCGTCACAAACTTTCGAGAAACGATGATACGTTCACCATTTCTGGTTTGGCATCATAATCTCCCGAAGCGGCCTCACTTAGCTGAATCACAAATGATCGGTCCCCAGAGTCGACAATCCTCAGATCCAAAATCCCCTCGAGCCCAAAGGGCCAAAAGAGAAATCATCAAAGAGAATCTCGTCTGAGTGCGAATTTCATGGGAACTTGTGCATGCAAAGCAACAGGTTCACCATTACTTTCCACTTCTAATGTTATGTTTGTACTCAAGCCCGTTTCCAGCTTATCTCTCAATGGAATATTCCCCCCAACAGCACAGCAAAACTGATATATACAATGCTGAAATTAAATGCGGGAAAGTAAAGTACAACACATATATACACACCGAAAAGATAAACAACCAATCGCTAGGATTGGCTCGCATAGGGGATGGGAGGGTCCCCAGCAGAGTCGCCAGCTGTCACATCGCTGCGAAAAGGGCTGGCAAAGACAGAAGAGTTGCCACCGTTCGTTATTTATCCCAAAAGAGGGAAAGGAAATGATCAGAGAAAACCTACGAAAATGGGAAAAGACATATCATCACAACCATGTCTCGGGTTCGGGAGTCAGTTACGCAAGGGGAAGGTATTAGCAACCCTCACGTCCGTCGTACTCGACGGGATCCATAGTTTGTTGTCTATCTAAAAGGGTGTTTACTATCTAAGCTACAGCTTAGGGACAAAAGAAAAGAAAAGAGACTCGATAGAGCATCGCCGCTTTATGCCTACGTATTCCTTCGTGCAATGGGAAAGTCAGAGTCAATGTAGTTCGGCTAACTACAGGTGAAAGGTGGGGGGAGGTTGCTCGCTAAGACATTGTCGTCTTGTGCCTATGTATTCTCATCTGGTATGGGAGAATTGGAGGCAATGTGAGGAAAAAAAGGAACTCACATGGGCAACTCAACCATTAGCATCACCAAAGTATGCAAAACACACCAAAAGAAGTCCTGAAAGAACCATCATTCAAGGCATGCTTTAAGTACCTCCAAAGGAGGGACTAAGCCATCTCAAATGAGATTCTAAAGTCATGGGATAGAAGCAAAGATGAGAGGAGAATATGCACAAACCAAAGAAGGAAAAGAACACAAGAGAATGCAAGCATAGGAATGCAGAAAGACCTAAGTCTTAAGCACATTCAACACTTGAACTTCAAGTGGAAAGCCTAAAAAGAAATGAAAATCTCAACAAGAAATGAACAAGTTTGTTAGTTCCATGGTTCTATGATTGGCTAAATTTTGGTAAAATAAGATTCTACACTAATGTTAAATAGGATGTCATTACCATATTTATGACATCACTAAAGGAGCAAGCAGGAGCTGGTGAAAGAACTGCTGACATGGATGTCAATACCAAAGTAATGACATATGAATAACAAAACTGCTGTCCTGGGTTAACATCTGGTGCAACAAGAGCTAGCAGAGGCTGACATCAAGGTCGAGTGCAGCAAGAGCAAGCAGGAGCGAGCAGAGGCTGAAGAAAGGAAAACTGTCATGGATGTCATTACCAAAGTAATGACATAGGTGTCTGGCACAATAGGCACTGCTATGGGTTAGCAGTAGCCTAGTTTCTCACAGGCAGTGTGAGGTGTGCAGCCACAACAGGTTAAGTTGTGATGAAGTTCCTCACAGGCAGTGTGAGGTGTGCAGCCACAATAATGTGAGTTGTGGTGAGTGAGGTGTGTGTCATGTGTTTTAAGCAAGACATAGCTGCATGACAACAGAAGGAGATGCTAGTGTATATCTCTTGACAGAAGTGGTTTGGATTGATGAGACCATGTTGAAAATACCTCATCAGTAAATATGTCAAGGAGATGGATTAGGAACAAGAACAAATAGTATTGGTATTCATAAAAGGATCTTGGAGACCTTTTAGGAAACTTGTTTCTAATATTATTTTGCAGAAGATTGGAGAAACCATGACTGTCATGATGAAGATTCTGCAGAAGTGTTCAGCAGGGCAAGCTGGTCATCTAAGAGTGAGCAAAAGCTGAATGTCATACTGAATGTCATGACATGGATCGTATGAAATCAGACGGCCTGAGTTTATTTTTCTATTATGATACCTGATTTATATCAGGCTAAATATAAGGAAACATGTTATGACCTCTGAGTTATCTCAGGAGAGATTCAAGGCAATGCTGACCATGCCATGACCTAATTGAACAACACCTTGAATCATGGAAATTAGTTTTACTTTATTAAAACTAATATTTGTTACTTCTGTACAGCCCAAGCCCAGTCTGCACGACTATAAAAGGAAGAGCAGAAGCAGAAGAAAAGCAGGCACTCACATCAAGAAAAATCAGAGTGTAAAATAGATTTCTAGGGTTGAGAGTCCCTTGTGTGTAAGTCACCCTTTGTATCTTTTGATACTTTGAGGTAGACATAATTGTAAGTGAAAAGGGTTGTTCTTCACGTGCAAAGTCTGTTTAGGAATACTTGTAATCCAAGCAATTGTCTAGTGGATGATTGTTTTGGTTAGTTAGATTCTAGGTTGTGTCTCACTCGAAGCTGTGAAGCAAGAGTGTGTGTGTTCCTTGATCAAAGCTGTGAAGCAAGATCAAGGTGTGTATGAAGTGTCTCTTCATACTGTTTTTGTAATTGTTTGATATCACCGTGGAGTGATTGATGGGGAGTGAGTGGGTATACTCAGGTACTAGAGTGTCTCTAGGATGAAGTGTCATTGGGTAGAGATTAAGTGAGAAGTGCAAACTGGAGGTTTGACTTTGAATTGATTCTAATAATAGTGAATTTCCTCCCTGGCTTGGTAGCCCCCAGATGTAGGTGTTGTTGATACAGAACTGGGTGAATAATTACTGTGTTATTTATCTTTCTGCATTTCTGAATTTCTGAATAATTACTTTAAATGGTTAGATAAATAGTTTGACAGACTGCAGAAGTCACAACAGAAGTCGTGACATTGGTCATGACATTGTGACAATTTAAAGAAATTTAAATTGGCCATGGTTTGTCGTCATACTTGTTGAGTAGAGATCATTGTTCTTGGAACACATGTGATCTGCAGACCAGAATTTCAAAGTTTATGACCTAAAAATGAGCATTCAAATACCTCAACATGTTAGAAGTATTAATCAACAAGAGTTAAGAGCTCAAGGGATCCATTGAAGTTATTTCCCTTTCAAACTAAGTCAAGCACTTGTGTGAACCTTCATTAGAAGTAACTTGACTTGCAAGCTACCTCAAAAAAAAGAAAAAAGGCTCAATTAAATCCAAATAAAATCTCAAATGAGCATCAAGATATTGGCAACCAGGGGCCAAAAGCACAAGTGCAATGTTCCAACAAAGCAACACCAAAAGAAATAAATCCCTAAGGTGTACCACTTTGAAATGGAATAATCGAGGGTCAACAAAAATGCCATCAAAGTCAAACCAAAATGACTTAAACCAGGGGAAAATGGTCCTAAAAAATCATTCAACTCATTATTGAAATGAGGAATGATTTGCATTCATTGGATCAAAGGATTGAATAAAAAACAAAGCAAAAACAAGCAAGGAGCAAGAAATAATCCAATCAAAACACTTCCAAAGAATAAATCCTTTTTTAATTGAAAAATAATCCAAAAAATAAAATAAAAATTTCCTAAAAATAAAGGACATCCTAAAATGTCCTAAAACTATTTTTGTAGGATTTTATCACTTTTGGAAGTATTTTAATTGAATTAAAATCAAAACAGAATCAAAAATAAAATGAAAAATAAAAGAATTAAATCAGCGGTGCAAATAGCAAGTTTCAAAGGCAAACATATTGGGCTCCAAATGCAAGGGGTGTGGATAGCGTGATAAGCCCAAACCAAGCAACTCAGGATCCATAATGAAACGTTGCGTTTCATTTACACGCGTGGCAAGTAAAAAAAAACAATCAACTAGTCAGCTTAAATCTTATCCGTTGATCAAACTCAAGTCAACAATTCAACTGAACACATGGCAGTCCATGTGAGCCAAACGGAGAGAAAACCAGACGCTGGAGCACTGTTCTCTGGTCGTCTTCTCCGGCATACTTGGCTGGAGATGAGATTCAAAACTTCATCAAATCTTGCGAAATCATACATCAAATTAAAGAGGAGCTCAAGGAGATCATGGATCTGAGGACAATTTTCATTAATCATGCAAGAATTAAGAGAATCGAGCAGTCAAAGTTTCAAGCATCATAATTGAATTTGAACAAACATCACTCTAATATATCAAGGATTTGCCTACACATGTAGGACTTCGGTATGCAACTAAAATGGAGATGAATCAATGCATATTGAGTGAGAAATTTGGAAATGGAAATTACCTAACAGAGCCTCTCCGTTGGGGCTTCAATTATGCTCAACCTTGATCCAAATGATACAGAAACAATCAATGAACTTCAAGGAAGATGACTATGGCTTTGAATTGCTCTGAATTGGCTTGAATTTCAGTTTCACGATTTCACTTCTCTCTTGAAAATTCCAACTGTGCTCTTGCTATTTCTCCACCAAACTGCACGAATAAAGCTTCATTCTTCATCAGAAGCTTTTATATTATGGATCAGAAATCATTTAGAGGCCCAATTTGGCCTGATTATGGAGTAATGCAAAAATGCCCAATTTAGAAATTGAAGCTCATGTCCACGTGAAAATGGATCCAATTGTGATTGGCTTTGATTTGAATTAACAGCTGAGACTTCAAATTGATCATGTGGATAAAAATTAAGCCTTGGATTGATCCAATGGTTGATTTTGAATGTGAAACTTCACCATGAAGTTACTTGAAATGGGACGAGTTCTAGCTTGCATCATTCAAAATTCCTTGGTGCATTGTGTTTTTTGTGATAAAGTGAATCAAAATATGCACAAACATGTTATGAAAATGATTTAAAACCACTTCAATTAAATTCATGCCTTTAAAGTTCATTTTCCTTGATTTTTCTTCACCAATCTTCATATCCATGCCAAGTCCATGGCAATTTGATGTTCAATTATGGAATTGAGATCATTTGAAACAAGTTTCATGTTGGAGAAAGTCTCATTTGAAGTGCACAAATGGATGAAATTGACCTATAATCTCACTTTCCCAAAATACCCCTGCATTGCAAGCTTCATATCTCGAGTTCTAAAAATGAGATGAAGGAGCTCTAGGACTTTTTGGAAATCTAAGATCATGAGGAACAACTTTCATGTTCATCAAAAGTTGAGGTGAAACATGATTCTAGGTCAAACGTGCCTTGGAAGTTGGTTGACTTTTGTTGACTGAAAATACATTCATTTGAGGACCCATAACTTGTCAGCATCATAACTTGAGTTCTAGAAACCCAATGGATGAGTTCTAGTACTCAAAAGAAATCTAAGAACATGACATACAAGTATCATGTTTATGTCAAAGTGAGATTAAACTTGTATCTTGAGATATGTGGTCTTGAAGTTAGGCACTAATCATGGGATTTTACACTGACAAACCTCTGAAACCCTAATTTAGTAACTTCTCACACTTTTGATTCTTCTTGAATTAATCTTAAAATAACATCTTAGATGCCTCAAAGAAACTTTCCATGACTACAAAGACTTAGAATTGAGTCTTAATCTCCTTCAAATCCACCATGAATCCTGCACTAGGCAGATGAAACCCTAGGTGTACAATCCTTTGACTGCAACCTCTTGCACATGATGTAACAACTTGGATAAGCTCCACAATAACTTCAATAAAATTCAATGAGCTTCTCCAACATCTCTTATCCATAACCATGAACTTGTGATCTTCTGATGATCTTCACTTGGCCATCCAGCTAGGAGCTAAACCACACACATCCATCTCCTTTCTCAAAGAGCTCTGCCAGCTTCTGATGACTTGATGAGCACTCAAAGTTGCTTGAAACCTTTGACAAACCTTCTCTTGATATGAACACCTCTTAATCCCCTGCACATGAACCATGCTATGCAAATGCAAATGCTATAACAATGCAATGAAAACATAAACCAAGTAAAGAAAAGGTTGGGCAAATTTTGGGGTACAACACATTGGGTATATAACCCATTGTTCATTTCCTTCAACCTCGGTCCGCAGAATAACCCTAGTGAAGCCACCATTCTCTCCTTTATTCATAATCATCTCACTCTCAACCAACAAAAATGGTCTAAAAATCTGCAAAAAACCATACCCAGATTCGTCACCACCCTATTTGCACTATTCATCATCATAAATGTTCTTCAATCATCGTCTTCTACCAACTCTCTTCCTCCACTCCACAACAAACCTCCGAAAATCTTCTTCAACCCATGCGACCTAATCTTTAAAAACCCAAACTCCTTCTTCAACATTTATCTCCCTCAACTTCTACCTCCATAGCCAAATGCAAACGATTCTTCACCCAGAAACTCTCTCATCCGAAACTCACCAGATACCCATTTTCAACAAAAACCACCATTGTCGAACCATCAACGACCCACTTCATCAACCTTCACAGAGCCACCCATTTTCGAAACAACCACCTTATACCCATTTCCAACATCTTCTTTTTTCCAAAAATCTGAAATACCCTCACTCGCAACCCTTTCAAAACTCAGCCAATGTCAGAACCATCTTCAACTTTATCTCCTTTTAAACCTCGACGAACAACTCCTTCCAACCAACAATGAAAATGCTCCAATCGAGCTTGATCCCTCAAATCTTATCTTGATGGTTTCGAAATCGAGAATAAGCACACGGATGCGGGTGAAGGGAGTTCATAGCAGTTGATCGTTAGACCACTTCGTTTTGAATTGCCGCAACAGCGTCATAGTGACCCATATCAATTACAACGTCATCTTTTCAAAAAGTTCATACCAAATCCACGGCTAGTTGCACGTCAAATCAACGTCAACATTTTTGCATCAACTCAGTTGAATCAACCATGGCTGCCGTCGGAAGATTTGAGATGGGTGTTGCCTTGTTTTCTGGCCGTGTTTTGTTTTGAGTGGGGATCTTGATGAATAGTGTTGGATCTGTTTTTGTGAGAGTTGTTTTTATTTATTTTGAAACTTTCTGATGATGATATCGGCCTTCTTGGGCCCGTCTATTTTCCTCACGTACATCTTGTTCAATCTGTACACCCGTTTTTTTTTTAATTTAATTTTAGTTTTTAAACTTTGTATATTTTCTAATAGATTTTAGATTATTAATATATTATATTTTTAAAACAGATTTTTTTAGATTATATGTATATTAATATTTATTATCTAATAGTTTTTCATGTATATTTCCTAATCTAATTTCTAAACATTTGGTAAATAGTTTCTTTGCAATTTTAATTTTTAGAATTATGATACACCTTTTTTCTTAGAAGTTAGATGTTAGCTTTCTATTTATCATTGAGCATTTTATTCCATTTTTGTCGCATTTTGGGTCTATGAAGAGACTTCCGTAATCCATTACCAGTCAAACTATTGATAAATAATGTTGGATCAGAGTCCACCTCCTTTCTCTCCTTATTTCTTCTTCTTTCGATTTTATTTTGACTTTTCTTGGATCGATGAAGTCTTGTATCCATAAGCGTTGGATTTTCGAAGTCGATAACCTTCCCGATTCCATATCTATGGAAAATGACCATTTGGGTCATTTTCTTTACTTTGGGATCGCGATAGGCTACCTTTAATTAATTGGCATTATGTTTACGATTAAAACGAGATCCCACTTCTTTTGGTCCGTGTGACACGATTCAATTGGAGAATGATCCTCAATATCATTTCTCTATCTTATCCATAGCATAGATATCAATTACGCGACCTCCTATAGCTTGACTTCCGTTCATAAGTCAAGCTACGGCGGTTTAGCGTCACATTGGACTCGATTCAATTCACTTTGACCCTTTCGAGTTGTATTTCGAAACATCATCATCAAGGATCAAAGAGGAGATTGGAAGCTTGGATTAAAGCTTGTATGCAATTTCTAGGGTCAACGGAACCACTCCGTTCGGTAACTTTCCTTACTTCAATCTTTTTAATCAACCTCCGAGTATTGTGAGCCGTTAGCGTTAGATACGTAGGAAATAATGAGTGGGGAGCCTCTTCTCACTTCGTCTAGAGTATTTAGCGTATACCCTTTGGGAAATATGTGACGCATTCGCTCCTACCTCTTAATATTTAGCGTGTGTGCCCCGTTCCGATTCCTTTCCCTCGCCTCCATGCGATCGAGATCTCCTTTTCTCTCGCCCCTGTGTGATCGAGACCGTTTTTCCCATAGTTATCCAAACTACGGCTGCTCTAATTTCTCATACTCGTCGAGAATACGTAGGCACAAGATTGCAATGATCCTGGCGAGCACTTTTCTTTTTTCCCACCTTTAGGCTCTTATACCTGTTTACCCCAGTACATGCTACATCCGTTCTACTGCAAATAGGTAACGCCTAAGTCTCCAATAGTCGAGCAGCAATACACCTAACTGCTAGAATGCGTACGCTAGTATTGTCTAACCGAACCTTTTCTCTCTCCCCCGTGCGATCGATAACACCCCTTTGACCCGTAGTTAGCCTAAACTATGTTTTGCTCTGATTTCTCATGCCAGATGAGAATACGTAGGTACAAGACGGGATGTCTTGGGGAGAAACCTTCCCCCGTAGTTTCCCGAACTACGTTGACTCTGACTTTCCCATTGCACGAGGGAATACATAGGCATAGGGCGGAAATGTCCTATCGAGTTAGTTCTTTCCGTTCACCCCCATTTAGCAGCCTTAGATAGTTTGTTTTTCAACCATAGATCTAGACAACAAGTGTGGATCCCATTGAGTACAACAAACGTGAGGGGTGCTCATACCTTCCCCTTGCGTAACCGACCCCCGAACCCGAGATTTGGTTGCGATGACCTGTCTTTTCCCTTTTTCGTAGGTTTTCTCTGATCGTTTCCTTTCCCTCTTTTGGGATAAATAACGAACGATGGTGACTCTTCTGTCTCTGTCGGCCCCTTTTTCGCAGCGATGCGACAACAATCAAAACAGATAAATTACTCTTCAAATGAAACTTGGACAACTTCCTCGATGGTCCAATTGCATAAGCTTTGGCCAGGAATACACAGCTGAATCCATGCGTCCATGTCACAATCATTGTCCCCTTCTTCTTCGGATACGGCGTTGATTCCTCCATGGTCCAAATTTATCCTATTTGTTGGGGATACTAAGCAACTGACCCCATCCTTGGGAGGAACTAGACTCCACCACAGCACGAGCTTCTCTAAAAGAAGACATAGAAATCTCGGGAGTTTTGTCCACGACAGAAGGCTTCTCTTTAACTTGGACCGCTTCAAATGCTTGGCATAAGGTTTTGTGAATTTTCCCATCAACTTCAACATACTTGAAGGACAATAACTGGCTAATCATTATGTCTTCTTCACCACAGACGGTGATAATATTTCCACCAACTATGTACGTCAACTTCTAGTGTAAGGTTGATGTGACTGCACCTGCAGAATGAATCCACGGTCGACCTAACAAACAACTGTATGCAGGCTGAATGTCCATAATGTAGAAAACAACATTGAAATTCTCCGGACCTACTTGAATAGGGAGAGTAACTTCGTCAAAAACCGATCTCTTCATTCCATCGAATGCTCACACAACAAGATCACTAGGAGTACATATCACGCCTTGGGTGTCTAACTTCATTAAGGCTTTCTTGGGAAACACGTTGAGCAAAGACCCAATATCCACCGAGACATGTGATAGGACATCCCCTCTGCACTCAATAGAAATGTACAAGGAGTGATTATGATTCCTTCCCTTAGGATTCAGGTCTAAATCCGTAAACCCCAAGCCATTACCAGCATTCACATGGACTACAACCCACTCAAGCTGGTTTACGGAAATTTCATGTGGCACATATGCTGTATTCAGAATCCTCAAAAGGGCATTCCTGTGTGCCTCTGAGCATAATAGCAAAGACAAAATTGAAATTTTGGAAGAAGTCTGTTGCAGATGATCAACAATTTTATAATTGCTCTTTCGAATCAGATGCATGAACTCCTCGGCGTCTTTAACCAGAGCATCTTTCTCTCCTTGTGGTAAACTTTCTTCCACTACGGCTTTTCCCTTTCCTTTGTCAAGCCTCTCCATATTAACATCGGGCGGTGAAAACACCCTGCCACTTCTTGCCATTCCACCAGTTCTAATCAAATTATCAACAGATGAACCATCGGACGATGCTCCCCTCAACTCTTGCTTTTTGCCATTACAAAAGACCTCTGCCCCATAATTCCATGGGATTGCTTTAGTACTTTCGTAATGTATTGGTCCTGCTTTGGTGATTATAATAGTAGTTGGCCTTGGCGGCGCTGATATATTAATTATTCTGAAAGGGATCGAGATTGTAGCAACCTCATCCTGCTCTTGATTAACCACCTCAATATCTTTTCCTTCATTAATCCTGTCAAACTGTAAGACCCCTTCATTCATCAAGCACTGAACATGATTCTTCAAATCTTCACAACCTTCGGGACACACTGCACACCCTTCACAATTTTCCCCACAACCCGGAAAAACTTCGCCTTTCAACAAATTTCTTTTAACAAAGCTCAATGGCGTTTTCAATTCGGCTACATCCATTTTCAAATTCAGCTCTTCTTCTTAAATAATAGCATTGACACCAGCCACTCCATGATTGGGCATCGGGTTCTGAACAACATTAGGCGCATCATTAGTGAAGTCAATTGCCTTTCTATCAATAAGGTCTTGCACCTTATGCTTGAAAGCCTTGCAATTATCAATATTGTGACCTGGAGCGCCTGCATGGAAGTCACATCTGGAATTTGCATCATAACCCAGAGGTGGTGCGCCAGTTAGAGGTGCCATTGTTCTCTTCTGAATTAACTAAAGCTGAAGTAAATGCTGTAAAAGTTGCGAATACGGCATAGGTGGAGCGTCAAACTGCCTATTCATTGTTCTTCCACGGTCTTGAAACCGTCGTGGTGCATAGTTCTGATGTTGTTGTTGTCGTTGTTGTTGAGGTTGTTACTGAGGTGCTGCAGGAATAGTGATGCTTGCAACCTGTGGTTGTTGCTGATATTGTTGTTGGCGTGAAGCCCTATTCCTGTTCTTGTTTCTGTACCCTGACACTGCATTCGTTTCACCTTCCGTCTTCTTGTTATTACAAAAAGTCTTTCTCCCTCCACCAGATGTGGATCCTTCTCCTGCCTGAATTTTTCCAAGTTTAATACCTTTCTCAACTCTCTCACCAGTAATAATCAGATCTGAGAAACTGCCTGGCATGTTTCCAATAAGCTTTTCATAATATATCCCTGGAAATATTAGCACAAACATATCAATGAGTTATCTTTCGACCATTGTAGGTTAAACTCTTGCAGCTAGCTCACGCCACCTCTAGGCGTACTCTTTGAACCCCTCATTGCTCCTTTGAGAAAGATTCTGAAGTTGGACTCTATTTGGCGCCAAATCACTATTGTATTGATTGTAACGGATGAACCCCTCCCCAAGGTCCCTCTAGTTTCTGATGTTGGTCCCCTCAAGGCCCATGTACCATTCCAAAGACGGTCCAGACAAATTGTCTTGGAAGAAGTGCATAACAACTTTTCATCATCAGAATATGCAGACATCTTCCTGTAGTAGGATCAGAGGTGTACTCTGGGATAGGTCGTCCCTTTGTACTTGTGTAAGTCAGGCACTTTGAACTTCAGCGGAATCTTCAGACCTGGGATCAGCCCTAAGTTAGACATATCGAGACCAAGAGAATTATGATTCTCCAGACTCTTCATCTTCTCCTCTATCATTCTAAATCTCTTGTCCGCATCAGACTGCATCCCTACAGCTAGATCTCCCATAGAAATGACATCATCATGTTCGTCCTCCTCCCACTGAGGACCATCATTACCATGTACAATGCTCGCTGCACCTAGAATATGAGCTCCTGGTTGATTACCTCTGCCCGGAGGAATAACAACTGTTGGAATAGTATTGGCTTGAGGAGTGCCATTATCAGCTGGAGGAGGAACTGCATTGGTCCCAGCGTGGAAAACTCCGCTTTCGTCCACCCTAGCAATCAAAGGTTTAACAAGCGTTCTCGAGTTGAATATGATCAATTGCTTTCTATCGATTTCCCCTAGTTGAGTAACGGTAAATTGTTCGGTCTGCAATCCTGAAACACTGCAAATGAAGCAGTTTCGTTGACTCTTCAAATGGCGTGAAAACTTCAGTCTCAGCTTTCCAATCTCTTCCCTAAGCTTCTATGAAGAAGAAATGAGCACCAGTTTGCAAGGATTCTCAAAGATATGGCAGTTTCGAAGAAATGATTATTACTGGTGAGAGAGTTGAGAATGGTATTAAATTGGGAAAAATTCAGGCAGGAGAAGGATTCACATCTGGTGGCGGGAGAAAGACAGCAGAGTCGCCAGCTATCGCTATTGCAAAAAAGGGGCCGGTTGACTGATAGAAGAGTCGCCACTGAACGTTATTTATCCCAAAGGGAGAGAAAGGAAACGATAGAAGAAAACCTGACGAAAAAGGGAAAGACAAGGTTATCGCAACCAAATCTCGAGTTCGGGAGTCGATTACGTAAGGGGAAGGTATGAGTACCCCTCACGTCCGTTGTACTCAACGGGATCCATGCTTGTTGTCTAATCTATGGGTGAAAACTATCTAATGCTATTGCTAAACAGGGGTGAACAGAAAGAACTGACTCGATAAGACATCGCCGCCCTATGCGTATGTATTCCCCGGTGCAATGGGAAAGTCATAGTCAACGTAGTTCGAGAAACTACATGTGGGGGAAGGTTGCTCGCTAAGACTTTGCCGTCTCGTGCCTACGTATCCTCATCTGGTACGAGAAATCAGAGCAAACATAGTTCAGGCTAACACGACCACTGGTTGATTCAAGTGTTTTAACGAGTAGGGTTAGATAATTGTGCTAGCAGTTAGGGACGATGCTTCCTTGCGGTAGAACAAAAACTTAACACTCTCTTTCTGAAAATGATTTTGAACAATCCCGAAGGATAAAAAAGGTTTTATGTTTTGTTTGTGTTTTTTATGACAAGAAGTGAATTGAGTTAGATTTGAAGCTCATGTTGCACTAAAGACTATGACTTGAGAGCGAATGTGTCGCATATCACCCAAAGGGCATATGCTAAACACTCTAGACAATGTGAGAGGAAGCCCCCCACTCATCATTCCTCAAGTACTTAATGCTCGTAGCGTACAACAAGTGTTAACCTTTATTAAGTGTCTTATGAAAGTTATGAGATGAGAAGAGAAGACACAAAACTCTAAGGGGAACTAATCAACCCTAATGTTATCTTGCAATGTGATCCTAAAGTTGGGATTGAAAGGGGAAAATCTATCCTAATGTTATCATGCTTGGGTTGAAGGCTTAATGTCTTTCCTACTCCCATCTTAAACAGAGGGAGTAGGAATCTTAAGGGATCATGGAAAAAAAGCTCAAGTAAACACTTAGAAATTCAATCACAGATGAGAAGAGATGACGAATGAAAGTGAGTTAAACAAGTCAACGCAATAAGAGACGCAAACATGAAATGCAAATACAAATGCAAGTATGAAATAATGCAACAAGACTCAAAGACAAACGAGACTCAAACACAAGCAAGTGACTTAAACAAGTCAACAAGAGATGAGATGAAATGAGAGAAGCAAGCTCCTACAACCATCAACCATCAATCATCCAAACAAAAAGGTGCTATCCTAAGATGCACACACAAAGAAAAGAGGGAGGAAAAAGTGTGGGTAACAACCACCACAAGCACATCTCAACCATACAATTCTTGAAACACAAGTAAAACAAATGCAAACAAAACAAAACACCCATGTTCATGACAAACTCAAAGTGTCCACATGGACACCAAATTATCATGAACAAAGGTCAAACCACAAGGGGCAGAAGTGAATCAACAAGAGGGAAACCTCAAATTAAAGTCTAATACAAGAGGCAAGGCACAAGTATGATCATAGCAAGTGAAAGAAACCAAGTTCTAACACAACCTCAACACTTAATACAAGTGGAGAAGCATGATTCAAAGATGACTTGCAATGTAAGAAACACATGTAAATGACCCAAGACAAACAAAACAGCACCTTAAGCATGATAGAATGATGTAACAAGTCTCACAAGATACGTATGGGATCACTTGAGATCATATCCCAAAGAACTAGGTCAAACTAGCATGTGTAAACAACTATAAAAAGTGACTTGACTTGCAAAATTCACCAAAAATAGGAGAAAGCTTCAATAAAATTTCAAACTAAGCTTGATCAAGTGGAAAACAGAAGCCAGAAGCTCAAGCAAAGAGCTTGCTCAAGGCACCATCAAATAAATCCAAAAGGCAAGGTGTTTCACCTTATCGAGGGTTTGTCGAGGGTCAACAAAAGTCAAAACCAAAACCACAAGAAAAATGATCATCAATATACCAAATCAACCTTCAAAGATACTTCAATCCATCACCTAAATGATGGAGGAATATTGGTCATAGGGGATTCAAAAATAGGGTTCAAATGGCCAAGTTCAACATAGGTAGGAACCATAAAACACATTAAAAGTTAAATTCCAAATAAAATATGAAAGTAAATGGAAAATGAAAATAAAAATATTGGAAAATTAAATAACATGTGTCGCAGTGAGAATTGGATGTCAAATTATTAATTAATTTGAATATTAATTCATTGGTTCACCACCGGTCTTTTATTTGTCCAAAGGAAGGGAAAAAGATCGAATTACCCACAATGCAATGCAAATGCAAAAGCTAGAGAGTTTAGGTTCGGGGGTTGGTTAAACTTAGGGAAGATACTAGCATCCTAAGTTTCTGTAGTACTCTACATGAACCTCTTGTTTTAATGTGTTTATTGCTAAGGTTTATCTGCTTAAAGGTGAAAGGACCTAGTGGTTTATTTCTAAGTAGACTCGCCAGGACGTCGCATCTTGTGCCTAAATATCCTGACAGGAATGGAATCAGAGTATTTGTAGTTCCCCTACGGGGTTTTGAGGAACAATTGACTGTTGGCCAAAGTTCCAAGGGAATAAGGTTTTGTTGATTGATTGATTCTAGGAGAAAATACGAGTCGTCATCTTAAGAGAGAATACTTGACTTAACCACCAAAACTTGTAAGAGATGGTCTTTGCAGCGTCTTGAGATAAGGGCTCAAACATTCTTTCATCGACGAGTGTGCCACTATCTCCCTCAAGCGGAAAAGATCTTATATCTCGATCGTATTGTTATGGGGCAAGAGATTTATTTCTCGACTTTCAAGATGACTAACATCTAATTCTCTAATAGGGAGAATAGTTTGAATGAGTTGAAATACAGTTTTATCTATGTTGTAAAAGAAAAAGGTCCTCCTTATGGGGTAGGATCTAAACTTAAGCGATCAACTTGAAAAGGATCAAGGATCGAGTGGGGAAAATAATGCAAGAGGTGCAATACGCACGACTTGTGAAGTCATGCACAGGTTCTTCCTTTGGACATTATGCGATGCGATAAAATAAATAACGATAAATAAAATCATACAAACAGATAAAAGCATGAGAGATAGGTCAAGTGTGAGATAAAATAATTAAATAGAAATAAAGCGGTGCTCGAGGGAAAGAAAGAGAGCGCGCGTGTTGATTAATTTTTATGCGAGGTTGATTTTAAAAGAATTGAATTAATTTAATTAGCAAAAAGGTTTTAGATGTGAGTTAATTAAATTCTGATGAGTGATAAAAATAGGATTAGAGGTTTTTATATTTATTTTATTAACCAAATTAAATTAATCATGAAAGGCTCATTTTATAAAAAAAAAGTGGTGGTTATTATTAAGAGTTAATTTAATTGAGAAAAGGTTTTTAATACATAAAATAGCTTTTAGTTTAACAAAAAGAATAAATACAAATCATTTTAAATTAGAGAAAAAAATGTCTTTTTTATTATTTAGAAAAATGAACAAATTGTTTATACTTATTTAATAAAATAAATGTTAAGGTGATTAAATTAAAGTTAGATGGAAATATTAAGGCAAAATACCTTTTTTGGTCCCTTAACTATACCTCGATGTTCATTTTGGTCCCTTAACTTTAAAAAGTTCCATATTGGTCCCTTAACTCTTCAAATGTTCCATATTAGTCCTTTTTGACCTATTAGCGATGGATTTAGCGACGGTTTTTTAATTTTTTTCCGTCGCTAATAGGTCAAAAAGGACTAATATGGAACGTTTGAAGAGTTAAGTGACCAATATGAAACTTTTTAAAGTTAAGGTACCAAAATGAACCCCGAGGTATAGTTAAGGGACCAAGAAGGATATTTTTCCAAATATTAAATAAATAGTATTAATTAAGTTAATTTAGAAAAGATGATTAACTAAATGGGTTGATTAGTTCAAAAAGTTAATTAAAAAAAGTTATTAGTTTCTTAATAAAAAAAAGCTGATTTAAAAAGTTAATTAATTAAAAGGGTAATGATTATATTAGTTAAAAAGGGTTAATTAAAAGTTTAGTGGGGAAGATTAACGGTTAATTAGGATTAAAAGGTTAATTAATGGGGGGGGGGGGGGGGGGGGGAGGGAGGGGGGCGGAAATGATTGTGTGAGGGTGCGTGGTGAGGGGTTCAACGTGGGGAGTAAACGTGGGATGTGCGATGGTGATCTGATGATGATCGTGTGGTTGCATGTGGTTGTGGACCACGGTACTACCATGGTTGTGTGTGTGCGTGATTACTATTACAAATAAAAGAAATAATAAAACTAAAACAAATTAAACCCCCCTTCTCCCAAGAATTTGTCCGCTGTTCACTCTTCCTCTCTCATCTCTCTCTTTCTCTCTTTTCAACCGCTATTCTTCTTCTTCTGCATGCAATAAAAATCCTCCTCTTCTCTCTTCTTCATCCGCGATTCTTCTTCTTCTTTGCATGTGAAACCTGAAAAAAAGAACAAATTTGGCACAAAACAAAGGTTAATGGTGGGGCTTACGGTTGGTGGCTCTCTGGTTTGCGGCGGCGGTTTTCGCGGCTTGAGTGACGGTGTCGTTTGGACGTTGTTCTCGATTTCGCAGCTTGAGTGACGGTGTCGTGTGGATGTTGTTCTCGATTTTGCGGTGTTGTGAGTTTGCGATGATGATGTGAAAACAATCTGAGCTTCGACTTTGATGATGTTTTCACAATCTGAGTTCTCTGTAAGGTGGTTTTTGGATCTGAATTCCGTTTGATACTGGTGATTTTCGTTTTCGAGCTTGTGAATACGATGGTGATTTTTTTGGTTTGAAGCTTTGTTACGATGATGGTTTTTTTCCGGGGTCCCCCGCTTGCGATTCTTCTTCTGAGTTTTATACTCGGATTTGAGAACAATGCATTGAAGTTCCTCTTTAAAACTTTCCCTTTCTCTGATGATTTTTGTCTGGGATTATTTTAATGGTTTTGGGAAAAACTTAATTATTTTCCTTCTTCTGTATCAGATCTGTCCGATTTCGTTTTGGGAAAATATTGGTTTTTTGATTCATATGGATGTGCCGTTGATTTCGGAAAAAACGGATTTGGAAGGTTTTAATTCATTTTGAAAAAACATAATTATTTGCATCCTTCATATTAGATCTGTCCGGTTGGATTTGGAAACACCGTTGAAAATTAAAATTGTTGTTGTTGTTGGCTGGATGAATTGCTGGACTCATAATTTAATTATTATTATTATTATTGTTATTTGATGTTGGTGATACTTTCGGGTTGCTGCTGGATTTTTTCTCATGTTGCGATTGAAACCTCTCTCAAGAGAGGTCTATCGTGGGCCTGCTATTGGGCTTTTGCTCGCTTGGGTCAAAATTCTCCTTTTGGAGTTGTTGACTTTTAACAATGCTGAAATTTGAAAATTAGACCTCTAACTCGCGAATTGACTTTGAGTTCTTCCTCTTTAGTTGCAAAAAGATTTTAAGATTGATAAGAACAAAAACATTTCCTTGATACTGTTGCACCCCAAAATTTGCCCAACTTTTCTTTACCTAGCTTGTGTTTCATTTCATTCACATTAGCATTATCATTTGCATTTCATTGACATGTGTGCAGGAGATCAAGAGGTATGATTACCAATTAAGAGCTATACAAGACTATGAAGCTAGCTAAGAAGGTTATTCAGGTGCTCAAGGGTTGATATCCTTGTCAGAGAAGTTAAAAGATCCTCAGAGAGAGTGATTGAAGCCAAGTGTGTAGGTCTCCTAACTTGAGAGTTGTGGGAAGCCATCAGATGACTCTGAAGACATATAGATGGACTTGAGGTCTTGAGAGAGCTCATGAGAAGTGTTGAAGATCACTTTGAGACCTAGACAGGTCATTGTGCAAGATTAAGAAGACTCAGCCATGATTGGTGCAACTAGGGTTTGACTAGATCAACCCTAAGTCAACTGATGATTCGAAGAAGTTTGAGAATTAATTCAAGAGCCATGTGATCATGGATTGATACATTGAGATGTTCTAAGGATGATTCCAAAGTCAATTCATGATGATTGAAGAGTTTGAGAAGTTTCAGGCTAGGGTTTCTAAGACTTGACAGTGTAAAATCCCCTAGTGTGACCCCTGTCTTCAAGACAATTTAGCTCAAGATATGATTGTCATCTCATCTTAACCCTAACATGATTGCTGTAGGGCATGCTCTTAGCTTTAATTTGAGTACTAGAAGTCCTTGACAGGGTTTATAGAACTCAAGTTATGAGCCAGACAAGTTACAAGTCATCTGAGGCATGTGAATTTGGAGCTTAAAAGTTACCCAACTTGCATGACACTTTTGCCCTAGAAGGATGATTCCTATGAACTTTTGGTCAACAAGAATGTTGTTCCTTATTCTCTTAGATTTATAGAGAGTACTAGAAGGATTTGTAGAACTCAAGTTATGGCTTTGACAAGTCAAGGGTATTTTGGGAAGTTGTGATTATGGGTCATTTTTGGTTATAGGTCATTTTCACCAACTTAGACATCTCAAATGAAATTTTGTTCAACTTGAAAGTTTCTCAAAATGGGGTTTTAACCTTGACCATGTATCAAGGAGGCATTGAAATGGCTCAAGGAGAGACTTGGTTCAAGAAATTATGAAAAAGGAAGAATTAAAATGAATTAAAGGCCAAAATTTCAAAATGAATGATATGTGTGCAAATGAAGCAAAATAATAGCATTTTTTTGAATGGAAAAGGTATTTTAGAAACATTGGCAATAGCAGAATTTTGATTTGAGTCCAATATCATGCCCTTTTTCTTTGTTTCTTCATGATGAAGTAACATATCAAACATGCGCCATTGGATGGAAACAAGGAGTGAAACACCACCATTCAGATTCAATATCTCATGAGGAGTGCAAAGCAAGCATTTTGAAGCCAAAACAAAGTGCATATCGTGACTGGTGTGGAGGAGATTTTGGTGAGAATTTGAAAATACGATTTCTCATTCTGAAGCTTTGAGAAGGTTCTAGATGATCCCAATGAGTTCTATATAAGGTGTTGAGTGTGTTCAGCCATTTTTTTGGAAGAGTTTGAAGCTGGTAGCAGAAGGTGAGTTTGAAAATTCAGAGTTGCAAGAGAGAATCGAGTTTTGATTTCCAGGCCAAATCAAGGGAAATTGAAGGTTGCATTGGCTTTAGAAGGAGTTTTGGAGTGTATCTGCATCATCTTGGAGGTTGAAGTGATCAAGAACTGCATCTGTTACACCTATGAACTCAGGTTGGTAACTTTTATCCTTATGCATAATCTAGGAGGAGATAGATAGAAATTCATAGGTGGTTAGGATCTTGATGATGTGTAGTTAGATTTAAGATGATTAATTGCATGAATAGAGACAAGTTAGGATGATGACCAATTTCTGTTGAGGCTGAATTCTAGAGATTCTTCGATTGATAATCAAGATTGTATAGTGTAAGATGATCACAATGAGATGAGGATTATTTCTGTGCATTTAATTGAAGTTCTGATGAGATTCAAGATTGAGGTATATTTTGAAAGAGCTATCGGGTTTGAAAATCCATAGAGAGTTAGATGATTCTAAGGTTAGATTCGTGATCAGCATTAAAAACTGGGCAAGATGATGTATAGTTATGTGATTTTTGAGGACCTGTGGAAGATGACTCACCGGAGAAGACAGTGGCGCCACTGCTCAGGCCACCGTCTGGTTTCCCGCTAGTCTGAACGTTTAAATGGGGAAGATGAACTGTGAGCGTTGGATCTTATCTCAGACTTGACCAAGTAACCCAAACACACGACCACGATTGAGTTTGAAAACTCTGACTTTGACCCCTTTGATACGCACCGTTTCATTAATTGAAAGCAATGGGCTTAGTGACTGATTGATACTTGCACCCCCACTCTGGCCCAACCCACATATTCAATTGATTTTAATTGCTATTTGCAACGCAACTTTTGTTATTTTCAATAGTTTTTCTTTATTGTCTTCATTTCATATTAGTTTGATAATAATTCATTAAAAATAGAAAAATAGGTCAATTAATTCAAGGTTTTTACCCCTTGATTCATGATTGAATCTAGAATTTTATAGAATAAAAATATTAGGAAAACCATGCATTTTCATTTTATGTGCATTTTTTACATTTTATTTGATAATAAAATTACCATGGTTGATACCTCAGTTTCGTGAATTTAGTTTGATCATTTGGTGATGATTTTTTGCTTGATTTTTGGTTTGTGATTAGCTTAGACATGTATGCTCCCATAGTGTTTTTATCACATTTTTGTGATGAAGTTAGGTGCTATTTTTAGGTTGAAACCCTAGGTGCTCCCTTTTAGGGTTTAAGTTTAGTACCTTGTAGTGTAGAATTTATTTTTAGGTCTTATTTGACGATTTGATCTTTGGAATTAACATGGTAGAGTCATGATTGACATAGGTTCCCATAGTTATTTTTGTAGGATTTTATAATTGATTTTAGTATTTTAGTTAGAATTAACTTTAATACTAGGTTTTTGGTGATCCTAACTTGCTAACTCAACTAGAATGACTTCATTAGTTCCCTTAGACTAGGGTCTTGCTTCTCTTGCTTTTGGATGATGATGAAGACTGGTGTGGGTTGCTGTGGAATGTATGGTGGAGCTTGGAATTGAAGATTTCTCTCCCTTTGGTGTAGTTTGTTTAGGGTTAAGGAGTAGGGTTTTTAGGGAGATCCCTTAGAATAGATTTTCTTCCTTCATGAAACATGGAAGGTGTTGATCACTTCCATTCCTCCCTATGATGTAAGGTCCCCTTGTGAAGGCCTCATCCCTCCTTTGGTAGGATGTGCGGCTCTTCACAAGTTGGTAGAACCTTTGAGGGTTCCTTTCTTTGATGGTCGAGTGCTTAGAGGTGACCTTTGGTCTTCACTTTGCTTCTCCCTGTCCCACCTTGCTCTTGTTAGATGAATCTTTCTCCCTTGCTAGAGGATGGAGTTCCTTGCTAGAAGATTGAAGATGCTAGAGGTTGCATTTCCCCTTTGTTTGAAGACTGACATTGAAGCTGAAGCTTGAAAAATGTGAGAACAAGCTGATACTTGTGTTTGATGCATTGAAAGCTTGAAGAAACTAGTTAATATTTGCTATTGAGGATGAAAGCCTGAAGGTGGAGTCTACCATGAAGATTGAAGATTGGAGATGGAGTACCTTTCATTCCCTTAAGAGGATAAACTTGAAGAACAATTACAGACTGAGGACTGATCTGCTGTCAGAGGATTGCTTTGTTGTGAAGCTGTGGAAGCTGTTGATTTGCTTCCTTTAATGTCTGTTTGCTTTCTGTGCAACTGTATTTATATGACTTGTGTGATTTGCTTGATGCATTAGAATAAGTTCATCTTTAATTTGCTTTAAGCTAGGAGCATGATTACATTAGAGGTTGAGTTGTTCCCTCTGCTTGTACTTTTACTGTATGGCTTTGCTTGCGAGTATTCGGTAGAGCCCTGATCCCTTGCCTATGTGGCTTGTGATTTGCTTGATGGCATTTTATTTTTCCTGTATGATTCCAGTTATTCATATCTGGCTTGAGGTCGAGACGAGCTTGTGGAGGCTGATGCCCCACACACATTTCCTCCCTCACTTGCATTGCATGCATTTTACAGTTGTTTACTGTTTATTATTTAGCTGATGCTTTATCTGTTTCTGTATACCATTGACATGATCCCCTAGGAATCTCACTTCCCTTGATAAGGAAGTGACAATTAGAACTTTAGGTTGAAACCTATGCATGATAACTTCTAGGAGTTCCCTGTTTCAAACCTCAACCATAGGATGAATCCTTGGCATGACAACTGTTAGGACTTGATAGTCTCCCCATAGAAGTCGTTCTCTTCTCATCTCAAACAACAGTAAAAAACGTAATAAAGGCAAGTTAGTATAAGCGTGTTACGAGCCTTAAGCTACTTGGGTAATGATGATTGAGCGGCCTCCTCTCAATCGTCTAGAATGTTTAGGATACGTCCTTTGGACGATATGCGACGCATTCATTCCCAGGTCATAGTCTCTGGTGTTGTACAAACTACAAACACCATAAAAACAGTTCTTTCGTAAAAGACAGAAAACAAACTTCAAACCTTTTTGCCCTGTGGGCCCATAATTCAAGGAAGCTTTTCTGAAGAAAAGAGTGTCGTTAACTCCCAGTTCTACCGCAAACGGTAACGCCTAAGTCTCCAAGGGTCGAGCTACGTACACCAAACTGCTGGAACTGTTTGTTAACCCTACTCGAAAAATAGATGAATCTGAATTCCCGTAATCCGTATTATCCCGAACTACGTAAGCTTTGATCTCTCATGCCTGTTGAGAGTACGTAGGCACAATACGGACGTATTGGCGAGCCACCTTCCCCATAACCCGTAGTTAGCCAAACTACGTTGACTCTGATTTCTCATTCTCTGATGAGAATACGTAGGCATAAAGTGCGACGCTTTGCCGAGTCATTTTCTTTTATTTTCGGACCAGTCTTGATAGGTAGATATTGAAACAAACCCGTCAGATAAACAAAACAAGCATGGATCCCATTGAGTACGATGGACGTGAGGGGTGCTAATCCCTTCCCCTTGCGTAACCGACTCCCTAACCCAGACAATGGTTGCGATGACCTTGTCTTATACCTTTTCGTCAGGTTTTTCCTATCGTTTCCTTTCCCGTTTTGAGGGATAAATAACGAAAGGTGGCGACTCTTCTGTTTTGCCGGCACCTTATTTTCGCGGTAGCGACAACTGGCGACTCTGCTGGGGACTTGATAGTTTCCTGGGATCCAACGTCCCTTATGCGAGTCAATTTGGGGATCCAACGTCCCCTGCGAGAGTCAATCCTAGCGCTTGTATGTTTACTTGTTGGGTTGTGCTTAGTTATCGCATTTTATTTCCCGCACTTTATTTTCAGTATGATATGATTATCTATAATGTTGTGGGAGGTGCATTCTGATGAGTGAGAAGCCAGACCCAGGCTTGAGAGCTACATAGTATTAGAGTGGGTTAGTGGAGGACGTGTTTGCTTTGCTTGCATTTGTTCCCATGTAATCCACACTCAGACGAGGTTCTCTTTGATGGCTTCCTATCGGTCCTTTGGACTCGAGGGGTTGTTGGATCTGAGGACTGTCGACTCTGGGAACCGATCATTTGGAATTCAGCTAAGTGAGGCCGCTTCAAGAAACGATGATGCCACACCTCCTGGGTATCGTATCGTCATTTCTTGAAAGTCTATGACGCTGATGACCGCATAGGATGCCGAACCTTTTCCGTGATTAGGTCCATACCTGTGAGCAGGGTCGGGTTATTGCAGGAAACCTTAGCCTTCAGATTACCTGGTTTTCTTGATAGTGAATCAGTTTTGTTGGTATCAGAGGTTTTCATCATCAGATACGTGTGTTCTTGACAGAGCAGATTTATGGTCTGGTATCAGGGGTTTCTTCTAATCAAAGATATGGTTGTTCTTGACAGAGCAGTATTGTGGTTTTGTTGATACAGAGCCTTCATCTCCTCAACAACACAGTCATCTTGATCTCCTGCTGCATGATTGCATTTTGCATTGTTTGCATCCTCATTTGCATGTCATTAACGTGTGTCTATGTTGTAGGTGCATATTTCCCCCGGGTTCTAGTGATCTCGATCCTCATGGCAGATATGGCATCTCTAAAGAAGACTGTGGCTTACAAGCTACCAACACCTGACATTTGAGAGTTGCGAGCTTTGATTTCTCTGGCTGATAAGACAATGATGGAGAGTTTCAGAAAGAGTTATGGGAGACTTCTGGGTATTGTGTATAAGCTTCCTGCATACGAGTTGAATGGCCTCTACGCCCTGCTGCAGTTTTACGACCCACAGCTCAGATGCTTTGTGTTTCCTGACTATGTCCTAGCTCCGACCCTGGAGGAGTACTCTGACCTGCTGGGGGTGCCTTTGATGAATCAAATGCCCTATTACCGTGTTGAGGGTGAACCCAAATTGAGTAAGCTGACTGACGCTCTTCATGTAGATGAGTCTGAATTAGGAGGGATGGTATCCAGGAAGATTGGAGTTCATGGTTTCCTTTTGCATTTCCTAATGGAAAAGCCCGAAAGTTTGCCGAGAAGGGTCGCTGGGATGTATTCAATGCCTTCTTAGCCCTATGCATTTATGGGATCGTGTTATTCCCAAGTCATCCGGACTTAATAAGCATGGATGCTTGCCACATATTTACCTCCGGGAATCCAATGCCCACTCTCCTCGGAGACGTCTACCATTCAGTGCACAGCAAGAACGAAAACAGAAAGGGGAAGAACTTGGCATGTTGTGCTCCTTTACTGTATAAGTGGTTCGCTAGCCATCTTCCTAAGTCAGGGTCGTTCATTGATTCTGCTGAGTCTTCACCCTGGTCTACACGTTTTATGGGTTTGACTGCTGACAAAATCATCTGGTTTGATAGATATCTACTGGGAAAAGATGTCGTGTATAGCTGCTATGGCTTCCCGAATGTCCCCTTGGTCGGAAGGAATGGATGTATCAACTACAATCCATCTCTCCTGGTACAACAATTTGGGTATGCACTACGAGGTCATCCTGAAGAGGAAGAGATACAGGAATCTCTGTATCTCACGGGGTTGCTTGAAGGCGACACTTTGATCAAGGTACAGAATGCTTGGAGCAAAATTCACCGAAAGGGGAAAGTCTTGCTAGGAAAAAGCAACAACAAGGCCTTTGATCCGTATGTGACTTGGGTTCGAAAAAGAGCCGCCAAGTTTCTAATGCCGTTTCCTGCTGTGGAACCATTGTGTCCTCCCGTGTACAAAGAGCCTACTACAGTTGATATTCAGAAATTCAACCAGGTACTCCAAGAGAAGGAAGAGCTGCGAAAAGACAACGAAGAGTTGGAGAAAGAGATCGCTCAACTTCGGAAAGAGAAAAGTGAAGCCGTTTATACCTGCAAGAAGCAGACTGAGATGATCAATCTTCTGGGGGCCAACCTGACCAAAGAAACTGATGCTAGGGAACGTCTGGGGTTGGATCTGAAGTCAGTACATGGCGTGTTGACAACTAAGAAACAGGATCTAGACAGAGTGTACCAGAAGTTAACCCAATACGAGAGGGTCTGGAGCAGCACCCTAGCCAAATACAAAGAGCGGGAAGAAAAGCTGAAGCAACAAGTAGCCGAGCTAGAAGCTCAGATTATGGTGAAAGACAAGAAGATAGAGGCTGAAGCCTCACTGCGACGAGACGTCCAATATAGATTGGATGAGACCGAGGCGAATTTGCAAGATTTTCAACTCCGGGCTGATGCTAAGAGGAGTAGAGTCGAGAACCATTCTAAAAAAGGTGTTTCCAGGAGCGTTGCCGAGAACCTCCCAGAGTCCATCAGGCAGAGGGACCTGCTGGCCTAGGGTTTGCTTACTCAGCCTGGTCATCCCGCTACAAAGAAGTTGGTAGAATATGTTCGTGCCCGTGGCCGCACCTGATCTTTTGTATCTCTTTTTGTACATTTCATGCATTAATATGCTGATCACCGCCAGATATGTTGGTTGGGGTCATGCCTTATTGCTTCAGTTGTATGTGATTACAGTTGTACGCTACCCGAGCGGGCTTTTTAGATGAATATATGAGGATTTCTTTTCCATGATTGGGTGATAGACTTTATTTGTCTTGGAAACTAGGACCGGGGGGGATCTCCCCAAGGCACAGACACACGTTTGCATTTGCATGACGAGCACCTTGTCGTTTTTCTAACCTTTTGTGTATGCAGGTTGTTCCAGGATTGACCGAAGACCGATCCACCGCTATCCGACCAGAGCGAATCAAGCTAGAGCAATGGAACAAGTGCAAACTGACGTCCAAGAACTCCGAGAGAGGATGGACCGCTTCATGGAGCTCATGCAAGTGGTGGCCAACGGCCAAGACCAGCTCAGAACATTGGTCCAGCGTCTGATCTCAAGGGTTGACAGCAACGGTGTGCTTCATGGTGGGAGCATTCCAGTCCCTCCTCCTGTTGAAACTCCTCAGGGTGGCATCCCCGTGACCGGGGGGAATGAAAGTGGTAACGGCAATGTGATCACTAACATCGGGCTCAATGGTAATACAACTGGTGTCGGTAATGGAAACTTTGAGGCTAATGGCAACGCCAGACTAGGCAATGGCAACACAGGTGCTGGAAATCTGTATGGGCCTCAGCCATGGCTAGAAGATCGTCAAGAAGATTTGTTCTCACAGAGAAGTGCTGAAGGAGAACTGACTGCTGAAGCACGTCTGAGGTTTAAGGCACTCGAGGACAAAATGAGGAATTTCGAGAACCAGAACACTATGGGTGTCGACATGACTAAATTGGGATTGATTTCTGATTTCAAGGTGCCTCCTAAATTCAAGGTACCCGACTTTGAGAAATACAAGGGCACCACCTGCCCTCGTGTCCACTTAAGGTCATACTACCGGAAGATGTCCGCTCACTCTGAAGACGAGAAGCTGCTGATGCACTTCTTTCAGGATAGCTTGTCCGGGCCATCCTTGGAATGGTACATGGGTTTGGAACCCACCAGTGTGGGCACATGGAAGGAACTGGCTGAGGCCTTTGTACACCATTATCAGTATAATAGTGACTTGGCTCCGAACCGGGTTCAATTGCAGAACTTGTCACAGAGGAACAACGAGGGGTTCAAAGAGTAGGCCCAGCGATGGCGTGAATTAGCAGCTAGAGTTCATCCGCCGATGGTTGAACGAGAGCTTGTTGAGATGTTTGTAGCCACTCTCCCGGGGGTCTATTACGAGAAATTGGTCAGCGGTGTGTCAGGGAGTTTTCTCAGATCTCATCATTACTGGCGAGCACGTCGAAAATCAGATCAAATTGGGGAAAATTCAGGGTGGTGATCTATCCTCAGCAGGAGGAGGAAAGAAACCATACAATAACAAAAGGCGTGAAGGAGAGACGAGCGACGTGTCTAATGCTTGAAGGAAGGGTAAAGGCCAGCGCCAACAGGTGGCTAGCATAACCATCCCCGCAGCCCAACAACCCCAGCCGCAGCAGCAGCAGCCAAATGAGCAAGGATACAGAAGGTATCAGAACAGGGCACCTCTGTCAAGTCGTCACCTTGAGACACCGCCCATGTCTTATGCTCAGCTATTACAAACTCTGCTTCAGTTACAGCTAGTCCAGAAAAGAACCCTGACTCCCTTAACAGGGGCACCTCCGCAGGGTTATGATGCGAATGCAACGTGTGATTTTCACTCAGGGGCACCCGACCACACGATAGAAAACTGCAAAGCCTTCAAGCACAAGGTGCAAGATATGGTGGATGCTAAAATCATCAATTTCTCAGATAATGTGACGAATGTCACAAAGAATCCTATGTCGAACCATAGGGGAGGTGGGGTGAATGACATTATTGAAGAAGAGAACTTAGATTTGTTGACTGATGTCAAGGATCTGAAGACACTGCTTAGCTTCGTCAAAGCCAAGCTGATGAAGAGAGGCTTCTTTTCGGGCTGTGGAGAACTATGTATGGCTTGTGCGACTCGTCCTGATGGATGCGAACAATTGATAGAGGGGATTCAGAGTCTGATGACCGACGAAATCTTGCAGTTTAGGCGAAGAGCCAAATGTAGATTTGGAGAGATAATGCTGAAGCAGGATGATGAGGTTGCCACCATCACCATCCCTCACCAGACGATAACCATTTCTGCACCCAGGCCGCCCACAATTACCATCACAAAGGCTGGGCCGATACCTTTTGAAAGCACCAATGTTGTCCCATGGCACTATGGGGCAGACGTCTACTATAACGGACAGAAGTTGGAACTAGAACCATCTGGGCGGTCTGTGGATAACCTAGTGGGAATTGACGGAATCACGCACAGCGGAAGAGTATTTGCTCCACCTGATATTGTAGTGGACAAAGCAGAGAAAGCTGAGGAAACTGATAAGGGAAAGAGTAAAGTCGTTGAGGAAACCCCTCGTGGGGGTAGAGAAGGACTTACTTGTAAAGGACGCTGAAGAGTTCATGAGGTTGATCAAGAAGAGTGATTACAAGATCGTGGATCACCTCCATTAAACGCCCTCGAAAATCTCCATTCTAAATTTGTTGCTGTGTTCGGAGTCACACCGCAACGCGTTGCTAAAGGTTTTGAGTGCCACGTCTATACCGCAGGAAATCTCGGTTAACCAGTTGGAAGGGGTAGTAGCCCGCGTGAATGCTGGAAACGGGTTAGGGTTCACTGACATGGAGCTGACGCCGAAGGGAAGAAACCACAACAGCGCCCTGCACATCTCGATAGAGTGTAAGGGAACAGTTATGGCTCACGTGTTGGTGGACACTGGGTCATCGCTCAATGTTCTTCCGAAGAAGGCATTGATGAAGCTAGACACGAGAGGATTGATTTGCACACCCAGTGATCTGGTTGTGAAGGCTTTTGATGGAACCAAGCGCCATGTCTTTGGAGAGGTAACTCTGCCAATACAAGTTGGGCCAGAAACTTTCGACGCAGTCTTCTACATTATGGACATCATGCCAGCCTACAACTATCTCTTAGGTCGACCATGGATCCATTCTGCTGGTGCCGTGACCTCCACGTTGTACCAGAAGCTCAAGTATGCTGTCGGGGGCAGCATTGTAATTGTCTGTGGCGAGGAAGATATAATGGTGAGCCATTTGTCGTCCTTAAAATATGTTGAGATGGATGGGGAGATCCATAAAACCCTGTGTCAGGCATTCAAACCCGTTAAGGTCAAAGACGTGACTCCAGTAATGATTGAGAAACCAAAGATGACTGTCTCTTCCTTCAAGGAAGCCCGAACCGTTGTTCAAGCCGGATCCACCCCAGGCTAGGGTAAGGTTCTAGAAATACCTAACAAACAGGACAAGTTTGGGTTAGGATACTTGTTGCACCCCAAAATTTGCCCAACTTTTCTTTACCTAGCTTGTGTTTCATTTCATTCACATTAGCATTATCATTTGCACTTCATTGACATGTATGCAGGAGATCAAGAGGGATGATTACCAATTAAGAGCTACACAAGACTATGAGACTAGCTAAGAAGGTTATTCAGATGTTCAAGGGTTGATATCCTTGTCAGAGAAGTTAAAAGATCCTCAGAGAGAGTGATTGAAGCCAAGTGTGTGTGTCTCCTAACTTGAGAGTTGTGGGAAACCATGAGATGATTCTGAGGTCATGGAGATGGACTGGAGGTCTTGAGAGAGCTCATGAGAAGTGGTGAAGATCACTTTGAAGCCTAGATAGGTCATTGTGCAAGATTAAAAAGACTCAGCCATGAGTGGTGCAATTAGGGTTTGATTGGGTCGACCCTAAGTCAACTGAGGATTTGAAGGAGGTTGATACCTAATTCAAGAGCCATGTGATCATGTATTGATGCATTGAGATGTTATAAGGATGATTCCAAGGTTAGATCATAATGATTGAAGAGTTTGAGAAGTTTCAGGCTAGGGTTTCTAAGGCTTCACAGTGCAAAATCCCCTAGTTTGACCCCTATCTTCAAGGCAATTTAGCTCACGACGTGTTTGTCATCTCATCTTACCCCCAACATGATTGTTGTAGAGCATGATATTAGCTTTAATTTTAGTGCTATAAGTCCTTGATAGGATTTGTAGAACTCAAGTTATCACTTTGACAAGTTACAGGTCATCTGAGGCATGTGAATTTGGAGCTTGAAAGTTACCCAACTTGCATGACACTTTTTCCCTAGAAGGATGATTCCTATGAACTTTTGGTCAACATTAATCTTGTTCCTTATCCTCTTAGCTTTCTAGAGAGTTCTAGAAGTCCTTGATAGGATTTGTAGAACTCAAGTTATGGCTTTGAAAAGTCAAGGGTATTTTGGACATTTGGTGATTATAGGTTATTTGTGATCATAGGCCATTTTCACCAAATTAGAGGCCTCAAATGGAATTTTGTTCAACTAGAAATTTGCTCAAAATGGGGTTTTAACCTTTACCATGCATCAAGGAGGCATTAAAATGGCTTAAGGAGAGACTTGGTTCAAGAAATTTTGAAAAAGAAAGAATTAAAAGGATTTAATGGCCAAAAATTCAAATAATTCATTTTGTGACCAAATGAAACAAAATTATAGGTCAAATTGATTGGAAAAATGATTTTAGAAACAATGGAAATGTTAGAATTTTGATTTGAGGTCATTTGCATAACATGCCATTTCATTTCTTCATGATGAAACAACATATCCAATTCATACCTTTGGCTTGCAAACAAGGAAACAACCATCACCATTCAATTCCTTAGCTCAAGAGGAGTGAAAACCAAGCTTGTTGAGGCCCAAACAGATGAGATATTGCATATGCCATGAGTGATATTTGGAGGAGAAATTGAAAATCCAAAATCTCATTTGGATGGATCCAGAAGTTTCTAGATGAGTCTAATCACTTCTATATAAGTCATTGAGTGAGTTTAGTGCTTTTTTTTTGGAAGGAATTGAAGCTGGTTGTAGAAAGAGCCATTGAAAATTTGGAAATGCAAGTTGAAATCGGGTTTTCAATTCAAGGGAGAATCAAGCCAAATTAAGGTGTGCAAAGGCTTTGGGAGTGAATTTGGAGTGTGTCTGCATCATCTTGGCAGTTGAAGTGACCAAAAACCATCTCTGTTACCTGTCTGAAACCAGGTTTTTACATTTCACTCTTATGCATGATTTAGGAGGAGATGCTTAGAAATTCATATGTGGTTAATATCCTTGCAACTTGTAGTTGGATTTAGGATCAGAAATTGGAGAATTAGAGACAAAATAGGTGTGTGATCATTTTCTGTTGAGGTTGATATCTCAAGATTCTTGAAGGAATAATAACGATGGGATAGTGGAAATTGATCAGTGAAGAGTGAGGATTAACTTGAGACCTTTAATTTGAAGAATGGTGAAAATCAAGAATTGGATGGATTCTGAAAATGCTATCGGGTTTGAAAATGTAGAAGGAATTAGAAAATTCTGAGGCCAGATTCATGATCAGTGTGAGAATTTGAGTGGGATGAGGTATGGTTTGGTGATTTTGGATGACCTGTGGAGGTTGGCTCATCGGAGAAGACGATGGCGCCACTGTTCAGGCCACCGTCTGTATTTTCCCCCCAAGCTGAGTTCAAATGGGGACGATGAACATGAGCCTTTGGATGATGGTTTGACCTTGGACTCAGGCGAGCATTGGAGGGCCACGATTGATTGCTGAACTCTGAAGAGGGACATTAACATGAAACGCACCGTTTCATTAATTGGTTGGTTTTGGGCTTATCACTCAGAGTGATATTCACACCCCCCCCGGGCCCAATTCTTGATATGAACTGTATTGGATTGCTATTTGACACGCTTGTTTATTAATTTCCACTTATTTTCTTTATTTTTCATTATTTCATATGACTTAGAAATTAATTCATAAAAAATAGAAGATTAACTCAATTAATTCCAAACTTTTTTCCCCTGATTCATGATTGAATCTAGAATTTTGTAGATTAAAAATATTAATAATTCATGAATGTTTGATTTTATTTGCATTTTTTGAATATTAATTGATATTAAAATGGCCATGGTTGATACCTTGTTTTGTTTAATTTTGTTTGAGCATTTGGTGATGATTCTTGCCTTGATTTTTTGTGTGTAGCTAGAATAGATATGCATGTTACCCTTAGATTTTCTCACATTTTTGTGAAGAAGTTTAGAGCTAGTTTTAAGTTGAAAATTTAGGTGCTCTAGTTTTAGGGTTTATCCTTAGTACCTTATGATTTAGGTTTTATTTCTAGGACTTGGTGGATGATTCAACCTCTGGATTTTGTATGGTAGATTCATGATTGAATTAGGGTCCCATAGTTATTTTTTGTAAGATTTTACAATTGGTTTTAGTATTTTAGTTAAGACTAACTTTAGTACTAGGTTTTAGGGGATCCTAACTTGCTAATTCAATTAGATTGATTTCTTTAATTCCCTTAGATTAGGGTTTTGCTTTGCTTGCTCTTGGATGATGTTGAAGACAAGCTTGGGCTACCATGGAATGCTTGAGGAAGCTTGGGTGTGAAGACTTCCCTTCTTTTGGTGTAGTGGTGATTAGGTGTTAAGATTAGGGTTTGCAGGTAGAGCTTCTATATAGATTCTCTTCTTTCATAAACATGGAAGGTGTTGATCACTTCCATTCTTCCCTATGATATAAGGTCCCCTTGTAAAGGCCTCTTCCCTCCTTTGGTAGGATGTGTGGCTCTTCACAAGTTGGTAGAACCTTTGAGGGTCCCTTTCTCTGATGATAGAATGCTTAGTGGTGACCTTTGGTCTTCACTCTGCTGTCAATCATCCAAACCTTGCTCTTGTTAGATGAATCTTTCTCCCTTGCTAGAGGATGGAATTCCTTGTTAGAAGATTGAAGGTGCTAGTGGTTGCTACTTCTTTGTATTTGAAGACTGCCATGGAAGCTGAGGCTTGAAGATCCAGGAGAGCAGGTTGACACTTGTGTGAAGAAGATCAAATGGAAATTGAATGAAGAAGCTGAAGCTTTAAATTGGAAAGCAAGTTGATACTTGTGTGTTCAATGCCTTGAGTTCCTGAAGGAAAACAAGTTGATACTTGCAATTGGGATTGAAGCCTGATGGTGGAGTCTACTTTGGAGCTGAGGCTTGAGGAGGGATACGTTTATACTCATGTTGATGCATTAGAAGCTTGAAGAAGCAAGTTGACACTTGCTATTAAAGATGAAAGACTTGAAGAGCAGCTGTAGACTGAGGACTGAGCTGCTGTCAGAGGATGGCTTTGCTGTGAAGCTGTGGGAGCTGTTGATCTACTTTCTTTCCTGTCTGTTTACTTTCCGTGCAACTGTATTGTTGTGCCTTGTTTGATTTGCTTGATGCATTATAATAAGTTCATATTTAGACTGATGTAAGCTAGGAGCATGATTGCACTAGAGGTTGAGTTGCTCCCTCTGCTTGTATTTTTACTGTATGGCTTTGCTTGCGGGTATTCGGTAGAGCCCAGCTCCCTTGCCTATGTGGTATTGTGTTTGCTTAATAGCATGTTATTTCTTCTGTATGATTGCAGTTATTGTGTTTGCTTGATGGCATATTATTTTATTTCTCTGTATGATTGCAGTTATTCATATCTGGCTTGAGGTTGAGATGAGCTTGTGGAGGCTGATGCCCCACACACATTTCCTCCCTCACTTGCATTGCATGCATTTTACAGTTGTTTACTGTTTACTGTTTAAGCTGATGCTTTATCTGTTTCTGTTTACCATTGACATGATCCCCTAGGAATCTCACTCCCTTTGATAAGGAAGTGATGATTAGAACTTTAGGATGAAACCTATGCATGATAACTTCTAGGAGTTCCCTGTTTCAAACCTCAACCATAGGATGAATCCTTGGCATGACAACATTAGGACTTGATAGTCTCCCCTTAGTTGAACCTGTGCTCTCTTCTCATCTCAAAACAAATTAAAATACAGTAATAAAGGTGAACTGACGTCGTACGTTACGAGCCTTACGCTATCTGAGAAAGGGTTGTCGGAGAGTTTCTTTTCGACAACTTGGATGTTTAGTATGGCACCCTTTGGGTGACATGCGACGTATTCACTCTCAGGTCATAGTCTCTAGTGCGATATTGGTTGTAAACATCCATAAAAAACAGTTCTTCCGTAAAAGACAGAAAACAAACTTCAAACCTTTTTGCCCCGTGGGCCCATAAGTCAAAGGAAGCTTTTCTGAAGAAAAGAGTGTCGTTAACTCCCAGTTCTACCGCAAACGGTAACGCCTAAGTCTCCAAGGGTCGAGCTGCGTACACCAAACTGCTGGACCTGTTTGTTAACCCTACTCGGAAAAACAGACGAATCTGAATTCCCGTAATCCGTATTATCCGGATCTACGTAAGCTCTGATCTCTCAAGCCTGTTGAGAGTACGTAGGCACAATACTGACGTATTGGCGAGCCACCTTCCCCGTAACTCGTAGTCAGTCGAACTACGTTGACTCTGATTTCTCATTCTCTGATGAGAATACGTAGGCATAAAGTGCGATGCTTTGCCGAGTCATTTTTCTTTTCTTTTTAGACCAGCCTTGATAGGTAGATAGATAAAACCAACCCGTCAGATAAACACAACAAGTGTGGATCCCATCGAGTACGATGGACGTGAGGGGTGCTAATACCTTCCCCTTGCATAACCGACTCCCGAACCCAGACAATGGTTGCGATGACCTTGTCTTATACCTTTTCGTCAGGTTTTTCCGATCATTTCCTTTCCCGTTCCGAGGGATAAATAACGAAAGGTGGCGACTCTTCTGTTTTTCCGACACCTTATTTTCGCGGAAGCGACAGCTGGCGACTCTGCTGGGGAATTGACAGTTTCCTGGGATCCAACGTCCCTTATGCGAGTCAATTTGGGGATCCAACGTCCCCTGCGAGAGTCAATCCTAGCGCTTATATGATTACTTGTTGGGTTGTGTTTATTTATCGCATTTTATTTCCCGCATTTTATTTTCAGTATGATATGATTATCTGTGCTGTTGTGGGAAGGGCATTCTGATGAATGAGAAGCCAGACCCAGGCTTGAGTGTACCTAGCATTAGTCGTGGAAATTAGTGGGCGCGTGCTTGCTTTACAGGAACTAGTGTCTCATGAAATCCACGCTCAGACGAGGTTCTCCCGGTTGACTTCTTTTCCGGCCCTTTGGGCCTGAGGGGTTGTTGGTTTGGAGGATTGTCGACTCTGGGGACCGATCATTTGGGATTCAGCTAAGTGAGGCCGCTTCAGGAGATGGTGATGCCACACCTTTTGGATATCGTATCACCCCTCTTAAATGTCTGTGACGCTGATGACCACATAGGATGCCGAACTTGTGTCAGTTTAGGTCCATACCTGTGAGCAGGGTCGGGTTTGTTGCAGGAAACCTTAACCTTCAGACTACCTGGTTTTCTTGATAGTGAATCAGTTTTGTTGGTATCAGAGGTTCTCATCATCAGATGTGTATTTGTTCTTGACAGAGCAGAGTCACAGTCCTGTATCAGAGGTTCTTATTATCAGATGTGTATTTGTTCTTGACAGAGCAGATTTATGGTCCGATATCAGGGTTTCCTTCTCATCAGAGATAGGGTTGTTCTTGACAAAGCAGTATTGTGATTTTGTCGATACAGAACCTTCATCCCTTCAACAGCACAGTTGTCTTGATCTCCTGCTGCATTATTGCATTTTACATTGCTTTGCATACTCATTTGCATTTCATTAACGTGTGTCTGTGTTGCAGGTACCGTTTCCCCCGGTTCAGGTTTTCTTGTCTTCTATTGTGCTACTATGGGTTCTCTGAGGAACACTGTGGCTTACAAGCTCCCCACTCCTGATGTTGTTCAGCTGACTGGTTTGATTGCTTTGGCAGATGATTCTGTGAGAGGTGAATTCAGAAAGTCTTATGGGAAACTGCTCAGCCTGGTTCGTAAACCCTCTGTGTTTGAGTTGAATGGGTTGCACGCCCTGCTGCAGTTCTACGATCCTCCTTTGAGATGCTTTACTTTCCAGGATTTTATTCTCGCACCCACACTAGAAGAGTATGCTGATTTGTTAGGTGTGCCTATCAAGAGTCAGATGCCCTTTGTTCATATGGATGCTGAGCCTAAGTTGGCTAGCCTAGCCCCTTCACTTCATCTGGATGCCTCCGAGTTGGTCTTGTCTAGTTGGAACAGGGTTCCCGGTTTCTCCTTGCAGTTCTTAGTGGGAAAGGCCCAGCAGTGCGCCAAAGACGGATGTTGGATCGTGTTCAACGCCATCCTTGCTCTGTGCATATATGGCATCATTCTGTTCCCCAATATGCCCGACTTTGTAGACTTCAACGCTTTTCACATCTTTGCATCAGGGAATCCAGTCCCTACCTTGATAGGAGATGTCTATCATTCCGTCCACTATAAAAACGAGAACAGAAGGGGCAAGAACGTCTCGTGCTGTGTGCCCCTACTCTATAGATGGCTTGATAGTCACCTACCCAAGAAGGGTCCCTTTGCTTCGTCTGCAGCCACAACTGAGTGGTCTGAGCGTTTGATGAGTCTATCAGCGAAGGATATTGCCTGGTTTGATAGAGATAGGTTGGGTACTGAGATTATCTTCAGCTGCAGCGGGTTTCCGAATGTGCCTTTGATAGGCAGGAAGGGTTGTATCAACTATAATCCATCCCTATTGGTCCGACAGTTTGCTTATGCTTTGAGAGCTTCGCCGAAGGATGAAGAGGTGCAGGAATCTCTGTACCTCACTGGTCTTCTAGAGGGGGATATGGTGTCTAAGCTTCATCACGCTTGGAAGGGTATCTGTAAGAGGGGAAAGTCGTTGCTGGGGAAAAGTAATAGCCAAGCCTACACTCCGTATGTGACCTGGATCAGAGCCAGAGCAGATGTTATAGGGATGCCGTTTCCACCTGCCCAGCCAGAAAGTCCTCCAGTGATTGGAGAGCCTACCATCGTGCCCATTCAGTAGCATAATCAGGTGTTAGCTGAGAGAGATGAGCTGAAGAAGGCAAATGAAGAACTGGAGAAAGAATTGGCTCAACTCAGAAGCGAGACAAGCGAAGCCATCCATTCCTTCAAGAGGCAGACAGAGCTGGTGAACCAGTTAGGGACGAATTTGACTATGCAGATAGTTGAGCGCGAGCGTTTGGGTCGGGACTTCAAAGCTGTCAATGACGTACTGGCCACTAAGAAGCAGCATTTGGATGAAGTGTACCGAAGAATATCCAAGTTTAATCAGCATTGGAAGGCCACCCTAGCCAACGGCAAGGAACAAAAGGATAAACTGAAACAACAGATCTCCAAGCTGAAAGCCCAGGTGAAGGCTAGTGAGAAGAGGTTTGATGAAGAAACCACTCGCAGATATGCCGCTGAAGGCCTGCTCAACAAGGCTCTTGCTAACCTGAAGGAGCGCAAACTGACGTTTGAATCCAAGAAGCGGAAGTTAGAAGATTGTTTCGGCGAAGGAGCGTGGGAAGACTCAATTGAAGGTCTTCAATACACTATTAGGCAGAGGGAGTTACTCGTCGAAGGGTTTCTCACTCAGCCTAATCATCCAGAAACGAGGGATCTGTTAGAAGAGTTTCGAGCCCGTGGCCGTGCTTGACTACATTTGTAATCCTTTTGTTTTGATCGTTGTTGTATGCTGACCATCACCAGGCCTGTTGGTCGAAGTCATGCTATTGATTCTGTTTGTACTCGGTGACATTGTGTACCGCCTTGATGGGCTTTCTTTATATATATGAGATGTTATTTCCATGACTGGACTCAGACTTCTTATTATCAGCACTGGCACTCAGGCACTAGGATCGTGGGAAATCTCCCTAACACACAGACACACGTTTGCATGTGCATGAAGCATTTGCATAACGAGCACTTTGTCATTTTTTCTAACCCTTTTGTGTATACAGGTTGCTTCAGGTTGTTCCAGGATTGATCAAAGACCAATCCACCGCTATCCGACCAGAGCGAACCAAGCTAGAGCTATGGAGCAAGTGAAGACTGATGTTCAGGAGCTCCGAGAGAGGATGGACCGCTTCATGGAGCTCATGCAGGTGGTTGCCAACGGCCAGGACCAGCTCAGAACATTGGTCCAGCCTCTGATCTCAAGGGTTGACAGTAATGGTGTACTCCACGGTGGGAGCGTTCCAACCCCTCCACCTGTTGAAACTCCTCAGAATGGCATCCCCGTGACCGGGGGGAATGGTAGTGGTAACGGCAATGTGATCGCTAACATGGGGCTCAATGGTAATACGACTGGCGTTGGTAATGGAAATTTTGAAGCTAATGTTGGACTAGGCAACGACAACGCAGGTGTTGGAAATCTGTATGGGCCTCAGCCATGGTTAGAAGACCGTCAAGAAGATTTGTTCTCACAGAAAGGTGCTGAAGGAGAGCTGTCTGCTGAAGCACGCCTGAGGTTTAAGGCACTCGAGGACAAAATGAGGAACTTCGAGAACTTGAACACTACGGGTGTCGACATGTCCAAGTTGGGATTAATTGCTGATTTCAAGGCGCCTCCTAAATTCAAGGTACCCGATTTTGAGAAGTACAAGGGCACCACCTGCCCTCGTGTCCACTTAAGGTCATATTATCGAAAGATGTCTGCTCACTCTGAAGACGAGAAGTTGCTGATGCACTTCTTTCAGGATAGCTTGTCCGGGCCATCCTTGGAATGGTACATGAGTTTGGAACCTACCAGTGTGCGCACGTGGAATGAACTTGCCGAGGCATTCGTGCACCATTACGAATATAACAGTGACTTGGCTCCGAACTGAGTTCAACTGCAGAATTTGTCACAAAGGAACAACGAAGGGTTTAAAGAGTATGCCCAGCGGTGGCGTGAATTGGTAGCTAGAGTTCAACCGCCGATGGTTGAACGGGAGCTTGTTGAAATGTTTGTAGCCACCCTCCCAGGGGTTTATTATGAGAAATTGGTCGGCGGTATGTCTGGAAGTTTCTCAGATCTCATCATCACCGGCGAGCACGTTGAAAACGGGATCAAACTGGGGAAAATTCAAGGTGATCTATCCTCAGCTGGAGGAGGAAAGAAACCATATGGTAGTAAAAGGCGTGAAGGAGAGACGAGCGCCGTGTCCAACACTCGAAGGAAAGGTAAGGGTCAGCGCCAGCAGGTGGCTAGCATAACCATCCCTGCAGTCCAACAACCCCAACCACAACAACAGCAACAGCAGTAGCCAAATCAACAAGGGTATAGAAGGTATCAGAACAGGGTACCCCTGTCAAGCTGTCACCTCGAGACACCACCCATGTCTTACGCTCAGCTGCTACAAACTCTGCTTCAGTTACAGCTAATCCAGAAGAGAACCTTGGCTCCCTTGACAGGGGCACCTCCGTCGGGTTACGATGCGAATGCAACTTGTGAGTTTCACTTGGGGGCACCAGGCCACACGATAGAAAATTGCAAAGCCTTCAAGCACAAGGTGCAAGATATGGTGGATGCTAAGATCATCAATTTCTCAGATAATATGCCAAATGTCACGAAGAACCCTATGCCGAATCATAGGGGAGGTGGGGTGAACGCCATTATCGAAGACGAGAACTTGGATTTATTGACTGACGTCAAGGATCTGAAGACACCGCTTAGCTTCGTTAAAGCCAAGCTGATGAGGAGAGGCTTCTTTCCGGGATGTGGAGAACTATGTATGGGTTGTGCGACTCATTCTGATGGATGTGAACAGTTGATAGAGGGGATGCAGAGTCTGATGACCGAAGGAATCTTGCAGTTTATCCGAAGGGCCGAAAGTAGATCTGGAGAGGTAATGCTGAAGCAAGATGATGAGGTTGCCACCATCACCATCCCTCGCCAGACGATCACCATTTCTGCACCCAGACCGCCCACAATTACCATCACAAAGGCTGGGCCGATACCGTTTGAAAGCACCAATGCTATTCCATGGCATTATGGGGCAGACGTCTACTGTAACAGACAGAAGTTGGAACTAGAACCATCTGGGCGGTCTGTGGATAACCTAGTGGGAATTGGCGGAATCACGCGCAGCGGAAGAGTATTTGCTCCACCTGAGATTGTGGCGGACAAGGCAGACAAAGCTGATGGAGCCGATAAGGGAAAGAGTAAAGTCGTTGAGGAAACGCCTTGTGGGGTAGAGAAGGACTTACTTGTTAAGGACGCTGAAGAGTTCATGAGGTTGATCAAGAAGATTGATTACAAGATCGTGGATCACCTCCATCAAACACCCTCGAAAATTTCCATCCTGAATCTGTTGCTGTGTTCGGAGTCGCATCGCAACGCGCTGTTAAAGGTCTTGAATGCCACGTATGTACCGCAGGAAATATCGGTCAACCAGTTGGAAGGGGTCGTAGCCCACGTGAATGTTGGAAACGGGTTAGGGTTCACTGACCTGGAGCTGACGCCGAAGGGAAGAAACCACAACAGCGCCCTGCACATCTCTATAGAGTGTAGGGGAACGATTATGTCTCATGTGTTGGTGGACACAGGGTCATCGCTCAATGTTCTTCCGAAGAAAGCATTGATGAAGTTAGATACTCGGGGATTGATTTGCACACCCAGTGACCTGGTTGTGAAAGCGTTCGATGGAACCTAACGTCATGTTTTTGGAGAGGTAACGTTGCCAATCCAGGTCAGGCCGGAAGCTTTCGACGCGGTCTTTTACATTATGGACATTATGCCAGCCTACAGTTGTCTCCTAGGTCGGCCATGGATCCATTCTGCTGGCGCCGTGACCTCCATGTTGCACCAGAAACTCAAGTATGCTGTCGGAGGCATCATCGTGACTGTTTGTGGCGAGGAAGACATAATGGTGAGCCATTTGTCATCCTTCAAGTATGTTGAGATGGATGGGGAAATCCACGAAACCCTATGTCAGGCGTTCGAAGCTGTTAAAGTCAAGAACGTGGCTCCTGTAATGACCGAGAAACCAGAGATGACTCTCTCTTCCTTCAAGGAAGCCTGGGCCGTTGTTCAAGCCGGATCTACCCCAAGCTGGGGGAAAGTGCTAGAAATACCTAACAAACAGGACAAGTTTGGGTTAGGATACTCTCCTGCGGCTGAAGCCTCCTCTTCTCACAGTGCATCGCGAGGTAAAGGGCCAATCCAGTTTACCAGCGGCGGGGTGATATTTGAAAGTGTCAATGCAGTGTCTGAAGACGGCGAAGACAACGATTGCGACCTAGACTCTTGGATCCAACCAAGCAAACTAGGCCAGAGCCTCAACAACTGGTCCATCAGGGATACCATCCAAGTGATGGGCAAAGAGTAATGATTTACGTTCTCCAATCATTGTACAGCCCTATGTCCTACCCGGGGCATAATGGTTTTATTGTCAGGGCCCTGTTTAATTATGTACATGCATTTTACCAATAAATCAAAAGGCGTTTTTCTTCGCATCCAAATGTTGAGATCTTTGTTATTCCTGTTTTATAATTGTTTTGAAAAACAATAAAATGGCAATGGGGTTTGTGCTAACCTGCATATCCTTGTTTTAAGCTTAACCCTTGTTATTGCAGGATCCACATAGCAGATGACATCGACTCTGGACCTTCTACGACTCACTTCGACTTTGATTGCCCGATCTATCAAGCCGAAGAAGAGATTGATGAAGACGAAGACCTTCCCAAAGAGTTGGCTCGCTTGTTGAAACAAGAAGAGAAAGTTATTCTGCCTCACGAGGAAGAGATTGAGATTGTGAATCTGGGTTCTGAAGAACTAGTCAGGAACGTCAGGATAGGGGCTGCATTGCAGAGTGATGTCAAGCAGAGATTGGTCGAGATGCTGCGAGAGTATAGTGACATCTTTGCTTGGTCATACGAAGATATGCCCGGACTTGATACTGACATTGTGGTCCATTACTTGCCGCTGCGAGAAGATTGTCCTCCTGTTAAGCAGAAGCTTAGGAGGACACGACCAGATATGGCCGTTAAGATCAAAGAAGAAGTGCAAAAGCAACTTGATGCTGGCTTCTTAGCGGTCACTACGTACCCTCCGTGGGTCGCCAACATAGTGCCTGTACCAAAGAAGGACGGTAAGGTACGGATGTGCGTCGATTATCGGGATTTGAATAGGGCGAGCCCTAAAGATGATTTCCCGCTCCCCCATATTGATGTGTTGGTCGACAATACAGCTCAGTTCTCCGTATTTTCATTCATGGATGGCTTCTCCGGTTATAATCAGATCAAGATGGCGCCGGAGGACATGGAGAAAACTACGTTTATTACACCTTAGGGAACATTTTGCTACAAGGTAATGCCCTTCGGTCTGAAGAACGCAGGGGCCACTTACCAACGAGCAATGGTTACTTTGTTTCATGACATGATTCATCATGAGATTGAAGTCTATGCTGATGACATGATTGCGAAGTCCCAAACGGAGGAGGGACATCTGGTCAATTTGCTGAAGCTTTTTGAGAGGCTTAGGAAGTTCAGGTTGAGGCTGAATCCTAACAAGTGTACTTTCGGAGTACGGTCTGGAAAAATATTGGGGTTTATCGTGAGTGAAAAAGGCATCGAGGTTGATCCTGCGAAGATAAAAGCAATACAAGAAATGCCAGCGCCAAGAACAGAAAAAGAAGTTCGTGGTTTCCTGGGCAGAATAAACTACATTGCAAGGTTTATTTCTCAGCTCACGGCCACGTGTGAACCAATGTTCAAACTGTTAAAGAAAAATCAGGCGATTATCTGGAACGAGGATTGCCAGAAGGCATTTGATAAGATAAAACAATATCTATAAGAACCTCCGATCTTGATACCCCCAGTGGTCGGAAGACCCTTAATCATGTACTTGACAGTTCTTGAGAATAGTATGGGGTGTGTTCTCGGTCAGCACGACGAGACGGGCAGAAAGGAGCATGCCATTTACTACTTGAGTAAAAAGTTCACACATTGTGAATCTCGTTACTCGATGCTGGAGAAGACGTGTTGTGCACTAGCCTGGGCTGCCAAACGTTTACGACAGTACATGCTCAATCACACAACCATGCTAATTTCGAAGATGGATCCGATCAAGTACGTCTTCGAGAAACAAGCGCTTTCGGGCAGGATTGCCAGATGGCAAATGGTGTTGACAGAATATGACATTTAGTACGTCTCCCAGAATGTCATCAAGGGAAGCGTATTGTCTGAATACCTCACCGAACAGCCGATCGAAGATTATCAGCTGATGAAATTTGAATTCCCTGATGAGGATATCATGTTTCTCAAGGTGAAAGATTGCGATGAACCGTTGCCCGACGAGGGTCCAGATAGGAAATCCCAGTGGAAATTGATATTTGACGGGGCGGTTAATTCTTACAGAAGTGGCATTGGGGAAATCATCATGACTCCCCATGGATCCCACATCCCGTTCACTGCTAGACTGACGTTTCCGGTCACCAATAATGAAGCAGAGTACGAAGCATGCATCATGGGTCTAGAAGAAGCAATTGATTTGAGAATCAAGAATCTAGATGTATATGGTGACTAAGCACTTGTGATTAACCAGATTAGAGGGGAGTGGGAGACTCATCAATCGAATTTGGTGCCGTACATGAATAATGCCAGAAGGCTGCTTCCGTTCTTTGATCGAGTGGAACTCCATCATGTGCCCAGAGCTGAAAATCAGATGGCTGATGCCTTAGCCACGTTGGCTTCGATGTATAAAATCAATTTTTGGAATGAAGCTCCAAGAATTGTCCTTTCTCGTCTTGATAGACCTGCATTCGTCTTTGCGATCGAGGAAGCCTTTGATGGCAAACCGTGGTTCCATGACATCCAGACTTTCCTTATGACTAAGGAGTATCCTGCGGGAGCGTCAACCCCGGATAAGAAGACTCTAAGGAGGCTGTCTGGAAATTTCTATCTCAATCCTGATGGAGTTCTCTATAAAAGAAACCACGATCTCGTGCTACTCAGATGTGTAGATGAGAAAGAGGCGAGTATGCTCATGGAAGAAGTCAGATTTATGCTATTACTGGCTGAGGATGGAGTCAGATTTCTTTAAATTCGCGAAGAGATGTCATAAATGCCAGATTTATGCTGATAAAATTCATGTGCCGCCGTGCCCGTTGAATGTCATGTCCTCCCCGTGGCCGTTCTCCATGTGGGGCATCGACATGATAGGCAAGATCGAGCCCACTGCATCTAACGGTCATCGCTTCATTTTAGTAGCCATCGACTACTTCACCAAGTGGGTGGAGGCAGCCTCGTATGCTAACGTGACCAAGCAGGTGGTGGATAAATTCATAAAGAGGGACATCATCTATCGTTACGGAATTCCCGAGCGGATCATTACTGATAATGGTTCGAATCTAAATAACAAGATGATGAAGGAATTATGCCAAAGTTTCAAGATTGAACACCATAACTCATCTCCTTACCGGCCGAAGATGAATGGCGCCGTTGAAGCGGCCAATAAAAACATTAAGAAGATTGTACAGAAGATGGTTGTGACCTATAAGGATTGGCACGAGATGTTGCCATTTGCATTGCACGGTTATCGTATGACAGTACGTACATCAACCGGGGCAACTCCTTTCTCACTAGTGTACGGTATGGAAGTTGTCCTACCGTTAGAAGTCGAGATTCCTTCATTACGAGTTTTGGTTGATGTGAAACTCGATGAGGCAGAATGGATTAAGAACCGACTAAACCAACTCAGCCTGATGGACGAGAAGAGGTTAGCATCGATTGCATATGGTCGTATGTACCAAAGCTGAATGAAGAAAGATTATGATAAGAAGGTGCGTCCCAGAAGCTTTCAGACGGGTGATCTCGTCTTGAAGAGGATTCTTCCTCCACACTCCGATTACCAGGGGTAAGTGAACTCCTAATTACGAAGGTCCGTACGTTGTCAGCAAGGTTTTCTCGGGAGGAGCCTTGTTGTTATCCATGATGGATGGTGAAGATTTTGCATCCCCGGTGAACGCGGACGCAGTTAAAAAATACTTTGCTTAAAATGGACCGCTGGAAAGAAAAGAATATCCAGGCAAAAATGGGGCATCCCGGCGAACCATAAAAAAGGAAAAAGGTTCGAGCAAAAGTTAGGGATATAAATGGAAAAATGTACACCAGCAAAGTCGAAAACCTGGAAGGGCGACTTTGGCAAAAAAGGGTATCCCGGTGAATCGAAAACCCGAAAGGGCGATTCAGGCAAAAGTTAGGGATTTGAAAAAGCAAATGATTGTGTTCCGCGTGTGGACGTTCTTTGTTTAGTGGTTTGGAAGACCTGAGGGCCGTTTATCTAAATCAATCTCTTCTGAAGCTGAAGCATCAGAGAAGTATCGAAGTCGAGTGGGTCATAGAGGGATCAACTCATGGTGTTCGTCTACGCCACATTGCCGACATTTGTGTATATACTGATGTATATTTATGTTTTTATGCTTGCGCAGCTTCCTCATTCTAGGAGCTTGCATCTGTTGTAAAACATTTTGGCCCATTCAGGGGTTCGTTATCAATAAAATGTATACTATTCAGCAATTTTGTTTACTTGTTTAGAATTTATCTGTTTTTGTTTGCGAAAAAAGAACGCCGATGTTTTTGATAAAATGCGCATACATAAACTTACTGGCCTAGGCCACTAATTGTTGAAACAATGAATTACTTGAACATCGTCACAAGATGATAACCTTGATAGGTCCCTTTGAGAAGGGTATCTCGTCTGTTTGTTTGTGTTGTTGCAGGTATAGTATATTCCAGGCAGTACGCCGTAGGTTTCCCAAGCAGGATGATTCCTTCTCCCCCAGCAAGTTCAGCAATGTATCCCCACGATGTCTGAACATGGGACCGCGAACATTGATATGTCTCCCCAAGCAGAGATAGCTTCTCTCTCCCACCAGATGCATCCTAGGAAGGATCATCATCTCCCCAGCTGAGTCATGCGCTGAAGTGTATGTTCATCCCCAGCACTGGGTCAATGTGCAGTTTTCTCGTAGAAGACTACTCGCAAGTATTCAACCCTCGGTAGCTCAGACTGAAGTCTCCAGCGGAATTGAAATTCCCCACAGATTCGTACTCTCCCCGACAGGTAGGAGCAATTCCAGCGTCTGGTTACCCTACCCTGCCGAGTTTGTAGTTCCCCAAGAGAGTCGAGTCCTTGGAAGCCGTTCAGGCCATGATTGGCTTTCCCCAGTAGAGCACTGAATAATTGATGCTACTTCCCCATCGGAGTCAGTGTCTCCAGGAAGATTCCATCGGTGAAGGCCGTGCAGTTTATTTCTGCGATTGGCATCATTTCCCTCGATAGTTTATGGTTTGAATACCTGGTTGAGCGGGTCCAGGTTCTTGTAGAACTTTGTTCCCCCGCAGCAGTCGTCTGAAGCTCATTTCCCCAGGCGGAATCTAATTGAGATTGGTGTGACTTCTTCTCCTTGACATGATGATTCCTTCCTCCACCAGAGTGGTTCTTTCTCCTTGACAGGAGGATTCTCCCTTCAGCATTTATTTTGCTGGTAGGGTCGTAACATTTTGCATGATTGCATAGCATTTACCCTAAAAATGTGTAGCATTTCCACCGTGTGGAGCATTGCGCCATTGTCAAAGCATATGCATATGAAACATGAGCTAGGTCGCTACCGTTCTTGTTTTGCAGGTGTTCGTCCGCAGAATCGTTTGCTCAAGATGATTCTTGAATTCCCCAGCGAAGTTGTGTGCTTAAGATGATTTTTAAAATCCCCAGTGAAATCGCCAGAGTTGGGTGCTCAAGTTAATGCTTAGAGTCCCCGGTAGGGCGTTTGCTCAGGATGATTCCTGAAATCTCCAGCAGAGTTATTGGTTCAAGATGATTCTTGAAGTCCCCGACGGAGTTATTTGTCCAAGATGATTCTTGAAGTCCTCAGCAGAGTTGATTCATCCAGGATGATTTCTGGATCCCCCAGCAAGTTCAGCAACGTATCCCCACGGAGTCTGAACATGGGACCGAGAACATTGATATGTGTCCCCAAGCAGAGATAGCTTCTCTCTCCCACCAGATGCATCCAAGGAAGGATGATCATCTCCCCAGCTGAGTCATGCGCTGAAGTGTATGTCCATCCCCAACACTGGGTCAATGTGCAGTTTTCTCGTAGAAGACTACTCGCAAGTATGCAGCCCGCGGTAGCTCAGACTGAAGTCTCTAGCGGAATTGAAATTCCCCACAGATTCGTACTCCCCCTGGCAGGTAAGAGCAATTCCAGCGTCTGATTACCCTACCCAGCCGAGTTTGTAGCTCCCCAAGAGAGCCGAGTCCTTGGAAGCCGTTCAGGCCATGATTGGATTTCCCCAGTAGAGCACTGAATAGCTTATGCTACTTCCCCATCGGAGTCAGTGTCTCCAGGAAGATTCCCTCGGTGAATGCCGCGCAACTTATTTCTGCGATTGGCATCGTTTCCCTCGACAGTTTATGGTTTGTTCCCCTGCAGCAGTCGTCTGAAGTTCATTTCCCCGGGCGGAATCCAATTGAGATTGGTGTGACTTCTTCTCCTCGGCAGGATGATTCCTTCCTCCACCAGAGTGGTTCTTTCTCCTTGAAAGGAGGATTCTCCCTTCAGCATTTATTTTGCTGGTGGGGTCGTAACATTCTGCATGATTGCATAGCATTTACCCTACAAATGCGTAGCATTGCCACCGTGTGGAGCATTGCGCCATTGTCAAAGCATATGCATATGAAACATGAGCTAGGTCGCTACCGTTCTTGTTTTGCAGGTTTTCCTCCGCAGAATGGTTTGCTCAAGATGATTCTTGAATTCCCCAGCAAAGTTGTGTGCTTAAGATGATTCTTAAAATCCCCAGTGAAATCGCCAGAGTTGGGTGCTCAAGTTGATGCTTAGAGTCCCCGGTAGGGCGTTTGCTCAGGATGATTCCTGAAATCTCCAGCAGAGTTATTGGTTCAAGATGATTCTTGAAGTCCCTGACGGAGTTATTTGTCCAAGATGATTCTTGAAGTCCTCAGCAGAGTTGATTCATCCAGGATGATTTCCGGATCCCCGAAGCAGAGTTACTTGATAGTTCTCCAGAATCCCCAGCGGAGATGTGTCATCCCCGACAGGTTTTCGAACAGAGAAGTTGAAATTTCCTTGAAGACTTGATGATTGAAGTCAGGCAGCGGTGCCAAAAAACCCTAACTTACTGATGAAGTCCAGTTGTGATGTCGAAGCAGTTTGCCTAGCTGACGCAGGATGCCTGACGGCAAAAGATTTTATATCCTTAGTTGATCCGTGAATGACTAAGGATCCCATTTCCTGACTTACCGATGAAGTCCAACTACGAGGTCGAAGTAGTTCTCCTAGCTGACGCGGGGTGCCTGACGGCAGAAGAATAGATATCCCTATTGGGTTCATGATTGATTGAGCATTATGTTTCCGACTTACTAACAAAGTCCGGCTGACGCCTGAAAATGTATTTGAATGCCCGACGGCATGATTAACTTGATTGTTAAAGAGTTCCTAAGGACCTGATGAGTCCCGAGGAATTCTTTTGCTGCAATGCCGTAGAATGCCTGACGGCAATACCAGCTATGTATCACCGGTTACCGAGTGACCAGTGATCCCTTGATGACTTGAGGAATCAGCTGCAGCAAAATCTGATAATCATCCCGACGGAGATTTGATAGTAGCCCTTCACCAGTTGCCGAGTAACCGGTGATCCCTTATTGACTTACTGATGAAGTCCGACAAAGATATTGTCGACGTTCCTAGCGACATGATAAGTCCATAGGAGACGATAAGAAATTCTTCTACAGTGGCGTAGAATGCCTCACGGCATAATCAACCATCCTTTACCAGTTACCGTGTAACTGGTGATCCCTTGATGATTTGAGGACGAAGATCTACAGCAAAATCAGATGATTATCCTGACAGAGATTAGACCCTACACCGGTTACCGTGTGACCAATTCCCCAATAGAGTTGCTGTGCAACTGTCATGCTCATTTTTTGAAGATGTTCCTTCCAATCAGAGTATCGTTTACCTGTGCGGTGGCAGATTGCCTGTTGCCGTGTAACCGGTGATCCCTTGATGATTTGAGGACCTAGATGATCATCTTGATGGAGATTTGAGATTAATCCATCACCAGTTACTGTGTAACCGGTGATCCCTCGATGATTTGAGGACACAATGATATCAGATAAATCATAAAATCATCCTGACGAAGATTCAGATCAGTATTTCTCCAGCTAATTGCCGTGCAACTATTACTTCAGTTTCCGAAGATTTGTCCCCATCAGAGTACCGTGTACTTGTGCAGTTGGAAAATTTCCGGGTTTGTTGGTATTCAACTGTCTCGTACCTTGATTTTTTGAGAGATGTTCGCTTCTCACCCAGTCAGGTCCAAGCCGTTTGAATAGGGGCAGCTGTTGCACCCCAAAATTTGCCCAACTTTTCTTTACCTAGCTTGTGTTTCATTTCAGTCACATTACCATTATCATTTGCATTTCATTGACAAGTGTGCAGGAGATCAAGAGGTATGATTACCAATTAAGAGCTATACAAGACTATGAAGCTAGATAAGAAGGTTATTCAGGTGCTCAAGGGTTGATATTCTTGTCAGAGAAGTTAAAAGATCCTCAGAGAGAGTGATTGAAGCCAAGTGTGTGGGTCTCCTAACTTGATAGTTATGGGAAGCCATCAGATGAATCTGAAGCCATAGAGATGGACTTCAGGTCTTGAGAGAGCTCATGAGAAGTGTTGAAGATCACTTTGAGGCCTAGACAGGTCATTGTGCAAGATTAAGAAGACTCAGCCATGATTGGTGCCGCTAGGGTTTGACTGGATCAACCCTAAGTTAACTGATGATTTGAAGAAGTTTGAGACTTAATTCAAGAGCCATGTGATCATGGATTGATACATTGATATATCTAAGGATGATTCCAAAGTCAATTCATCATGATTGAAGAGTTTGAGAAGTTTCAGGCTAGGGTTTCTAATACTTGATAGTGTAAAATCCCCTAGTGTGACCCTTGTCTTCAAGACAATTTAGCTCAAGATATGATTGTCATCTCATCTTGACCCCAACATTATTGTTGTAGGGCGTGATCTTAGCTTTAATTTGGGTACTAGAATTCCTTGATAGGGTTTATAGAACTCAACTTATGAGCCAGACATGTTACTAGTCATCTGAGGCATGTGAATTTGGAGCTTGAAAGTTACCCAACTTGCATGACACTTCTGCCCTAGAATTGTAATTCCTATGAACTTTTGGTCAACATGAATGTTGTTCCTTATTATCTTATCTTTCTAGAGAGTACTAGAAGTCCTTGATAGGATTTGTAGAACTCAAGTTATGGCTTTGACAAGTCAAGGGTATTTTGGGAAGTTGTGATTATGGGTCATTTTTGGTTATAGGTCATTTTCACCAACTTAGATATCTCAAATGAAATTTTGTTCAACTTGAAAGTTGCTCAAAATGGGGTTTTAACCTTGACCATGTATCAAGGAGGCATTGAAATGGCTCAAGGAGAGACTTGGTTCGAGAAATTGTGAAAAAGGAAGAATTAAAATGAATTAAAGGCCAAAAATTCAAAATGAATGATATGTGTGCAAATGAAGCAAAATAATAGCATTTTATGAATGGAAAAGGTATTTTAGAAACATTGGCAATAGCAGAATTTTGATTTGAGTCCAATATCATACCCTTTTTCTTTGTTTCTTCATGATGAAGTAACATATCAAACATGAGCCATTGGATGGAAACAAGGAGTGAAACACCACCATTCAGATTCAATATCTCATGAGGAGTGCAAAGCAAGCATTTTGAAGCCAAAACAGAGTGCATATCGTGACTGGTGTGGAAGAGATTTTGGTGAGAATTTGAAAATCCAATTTCTCATTCTGAAGCTTTGAGAAGGTTCTAGATGATCCCAATGAGTTCTATATAAGCTTTGGAAGAGTTTGAAGCTGGTAGCAGAAGGTGAGTTTGAAAATTCAGAGTTGCAAGAGAGAATCGAGTTCTGAGTTCCAGGCCAAATCAAGGGAAATTGAAGGTTGCATTGGCTTTAGAAGGAGTTTTGGAGTGGATCTGCATCATCTTGGAGGTTGAAGTGATCAAGAACTGCATCTTTTACACCTCTGAACTCAGGTTGGTAACTTTTATCCTTATGCATAATCTAGGAGGAGATAGATAGAAATTCATAGGTGGTTAGGATCTTGATGATGTGTAGTTGGATTTAAGATGATTAATTGCATGAATAGAGACAAGTTAGGATGATGACCAATTTCTGTTGAGGCTGAATTCTAGAGAATCTTCGATTGATAATCAAGATTGTATAGTGTAAGATGATCACCGTGAGATGAGGATTATTTCTGTGCATTTAATTGAAGTTCTGATGAGATTCAAGATTGAGGTATATTTTATAAAAGCCATCGGGTTTGAAAATCCCTAGAGAGTTAGATGATTCTACGGTTAGATTCGTGATCAATATTAAAAACTGGACAAGATGATGTATAGTTATGTAATTTTTGAGGACCTATGGAAGATGACTCACAGGTGAAGACAGTGGTGCCACTGCTCAGGCCACCGTCTGGTTTCCCTCCAGTCGAAACGTTTAAATGGGGAAGATGAACTGTGAGCGTTGGATCTTATCTCAGACTTGACCAAGTAACCCAAACACACGACCACGATTGAGTTTGAAAACTCTGACTTTGACCCCTTTGATATGCACTGTTTCATTAATTGAAAGCAATGGGCTTAGTGACTGATTGATACTTGCACCCCCACTCTGGCCCAACCCACATATTCAATTGATTTTAATTGCTATTTGCAACGCAAGTTTTGTTATTTTCAAATGTTTTTCTTTATTGTCTTTATTTCATATTAGTTTGATAATAAATCATTAAAAATAGAAAAATAGGTCAATTAATTCCAGGTTTTTTCCCCCTGATTCATGATTGAATCTAGAATTTTATAGAATAAAAATATTAGGAAAAACATGCATTTTCATTTTATGTGCATTTTTTACATTTTATTTGATAATAAAATTACCATGGTTGATACCTCTGCTTGGTGAATTTAGTTTGATCATTTGGTGATGAGTTTTTGCTTGATTTTTGGTTTGTGATTAGCTTAGACATGTATGCTCCCATAGTATTTTTATCACATTTTTGTGATGAAGTTAGGTGTTGTTTTTAGGTTGAAACTCTAGGTGCTCCCTTTTAGGGTTTAAGTTTAGTACCTTGTAGTGTAGAATTTATTTTTAGGTCTTATTTGAGGATTTGATCTCTGGAATTAACATGGTAGAGTTATGATTGACATAGGTTTCCATAGTTATTTTTGTAGGATTTTATAATTGATTTTAGTATTTTAGTTAGAATTAACTTTAATACTAGGTTTTAGGCGATCCTAACTTGCTAACTCGACTAGAATGACTTCATTAGTTCCCTTAGACTAGGGTCTTGCTTCTCTTTCTTTTGGATGATGATGAAGACTGGTGTGGGCTGCTGTGGAATGCATGGTGGAGCTTGGACTTGAAGATTGCTCTCCCTTTGGTGTAGTTTGTTTAGGATTAAGGAGTAGGGTTTTTAGGGAGATCCCTTAGAATAGATTTTCTTCCTTCATGAAACATGGAAGGTGTTGATCACTTCCATTCCTCCCTATGATGTAAGGTCCCCTTGTGAAGGACTCATCCCTCCTTTGGTAGGATGTGTGGCTCTTCACAAGTTGGTAGAACCTTTGAGGGTTCCTTTCTTTGATGGTGGAGTGCTTAGAGGTGACCTTTGGTCTTCACTTTGCTTCTCCCTGTCCCACCATGCTCTTGTTAGATGAATATTTCTCCCTTGCTAGAGGATGGAGTTCCTTGCTAGAAGATTGAAGATGCTAGAGTTTGCATTTCCCCTTTGTTTGAAGATTGGCATTGATGCTGAAGCTTGAAAAAGGTGAAGAACAAGTTGATACTTGTGTTGGATGCATTGAAAGCTTGAAGAAGCCAGTTGATATTTGCTATTGAGGATGAAAGCATGAAGGTGGAGTCTACCATGAAGATTGAAGATTGAAGCTTGGAGATGGAGTACCTTTCATTCCATGAAGAGGATAGACTTGAAGAACAGTTACAGACTGAGGACTGATCTGCTGTTAGAGGATTGCTTTGTTGTGATGTTGTGGAAGCTGTTGATTTGCTTTCTTTACTGTCTGTTTGCTTTTTGTGCAACTGTATTGATATGACTTGTGTGATTTGCTTGATGCATTATAATAAGTTAATCTTTAATTTTCTTTAAGCAAGGAGCATGATTGCATTAGAGGTTGAGTTGTTCCCTCTGCTTGTACTTTTACTGTATGGCTTTGCTTGCGGGTATTCGGTAGAGCCCTGCTCCCTTGCCTATGTGGCTTGTGATTTGCTTGATGGCATTTTATTTTTCCTGTATGATTGCAGTTATTCATATCTGGCTTGAGGTCGAGACGAGCTTGTGGAGGCTGATGCCCCACACACGTTTCCTCCCTCACTTGCATTGCATGCATTTTACTGTTGTTTACTGTTTATTGCTTAGCTGATGTTTTATCTGTTTCTGTATACCACTGACATGATCCCCTAGGAATCTCACTTCCCTTGATAAGGAAGTGACGATTAGAACTTTAGGTTGAAACCTATGCATGATAACTTCTAGGAGTTCCCTGTTTCAAACCTCAACCATAGGATGAATCCTTGGCATGACAACTGTTAGGACTTGATAGTCTCCCCATAGAAGTCGTTCTCTTCTCATCTCAAACAATAGTAAAAAATGTAATAAAGGCAAGTTAGTATAAGCGCGTTATGAGCCTTAAGCTACTTGGGAAATGATGATTGAGTGACCTCCTCTCAATCGTCTAGAATGTTTAGTATACGTCCTTTGGACGATATGTGACGCATTTGTTCCCAGGTCATAGTCTCTAGTGCTATACAAACTACAAACACCATAAAAACAGTTCTTTCGTAAAAGATAGAAAACAAACTTCAAACCTTTTTGCCCCATGGGCCCATAATTCAAGGAAGCTTTTCTGAAGAAAAGAGTGTCGTTAACTCCCAGTTCTACCGCAAACGGTAACGCCTAAGTCTCCAAGGGTCGAGCTGCATACACCAAACTGCTGGAACTGTTTGTTAACCCTACTCGAAAAACAGATGAATCTGAATTCTTGTAATCCGTATTATCCCGAACTACGTAAGCTCTGATCTCTCATGCCTGTTGAGAGTACGTAGGCACAATACGGACGTATTGGCGAGCCACCTTCCCCGTAACTCGTAGTTAGCCGAACTACGTTGACTCTGATTTCCCATTCTCTGATGAGAATACGTAGGCATAAAGTGTGACGCTTTTCCGTGTCATTTTCTTTTCTTTTCGGACCAGTCTTGATAGGTAGATATTGAAACAAACCCGTCAGATAAACACAACAAGCGTGGATCCCATCGAGTACGATGGACGTGAGGGGTGCTAATACCTTCCCCTTGCGTAACCGACTCCCGAACCCAGACAATGGTTGCGATGACCTTGTCTTATACCTTTTCGTCAGGTTTTTCCGATCGTTTCCTTTCCCGTTTTGAGGGATAAATAACGAAAGGTGGCGGCTCTTCTATTTTGACGGCACCTTATTTTCGCGGTAGCGACAAATACTGCTGTTGCCGTAGAAAATATTATTCCTGATTTTGGAAGCTGGCAGCGAATCCGGTTGTTGCCCTTCCATCCCGGCCCGATGATGACACTTTCCTGAGGGCCGAGGAAAAGCAAACAAAAATATTTACTCTGAACTTGTAATAACCATTGTTCACTGTGCAGGTTTAGCGCTTGATGAAGATGAACACCAAAGCTCGATGATCCAAGAAATTAGAAACCTTAGGATTGTAGTTTTAGAATTTATGTAATCCAACGATTTTGTACAAAAACTTGTAATTCAATCCTATAATAAAATGATAACCCTTCTAATTAATGAATAAAAAGTTTCTGATCCAAAAAGTATTGATTACGAATTCTCACATCTGATGTGCATGTTTGACTTAAAAGCAAACAAGCAACCATAATCAAACTTCCACTTTCCATTTTAAGAGATGCTTTAATAAAATTAACTGGTCGAATCTCTCAACATCAAAAATACATCCAAAACACCGTGAATTCAACTGTGGTCTTAGTTTGCAAAACACAACGGCTTGCAAATGATACTCGGGAAACTTCAAACATAGAGAACTTGATTACTCGTCGCACGGACCAAAACATCATTGCACTGTCTTGGGAAATCGTAAAACCCAAAGTGTAATCAATTCGGCTCTGTTTAGAAACAATGCCTTGTAACCTTGTGGAACTTCTTGATAAAGACATTGTGCCTTTGGAAATGACACAAAGATAGTTTGAGGTGCTCAAGTTGGGAGAGACAACATTATCTATTTGACATTCCTGCACAAACTCGTTAGTCACAATAAACATAAATATTAAACATAAAGTCAAATAAAGCAAGAAAAATGCACAAAAAGAGGTGGGATCTTAAAGTCAAAAATTAGGGCGTGACAACATGTCAAACTGTTAAGAAAATATTTTTGTGAATTTTTGTGAATTGAAGAACTAATTTAAAATAATTAAAACAAAAACTAGAATGAAAATAAAATAAAATAAAACAAATACCAAGAGGGGGTGTGATCAATAATCACAAAATGAACTGGATCATGTTGATAACATGCATATGGGCGTATGTGGTGAGGTGTAAATAATAAAATGGCAAGGCCCAAAGACCAAAGGACTCGGGATTAATGAAACTCAGTGTTTTATTAATCTGATGTGGAGTCAAACATAAACGTGGCATGGTCAAGCGAATAGAAACAAAACAACTCAAACGGTCAAAACATCAACCCGAGCCAAGTCAGCTTCTACTTGAGAAAAGACCAGACACCGAAGCTAGGGCTCTGGTCGTCTTTTCTGGGAGACCTCGCCGAAGACCAGTCAACCAAACTCAATAAAAATGGCACATACCGGTACGAAATGAAAGCTACTTCCACAAGGAATCCAAATCCAACATTCATCTTTTAAAAAGGTTCTTAAACAAGCTGAAAAATGGATCACGATTTTGAATCATGTAAACTGAAATCTTATTATACAAGCAAGTAAAGGATTCAAACATTGCCTATGATACATAGGACTTCAGATGCAAACCAGCATGGCCCTAATGCAAGTCTAGAATGCGAGAAAGAGTTGAAGAAAACCTAACAAATGGAGCAGTTCCGTTGACTCTTCAAATGGAACGCAAGCTTTAGTTTCAGCTTTCCAATCTCTTCCCTGAGCTTACATGAAGAAGAAATGAGCACCAGTTTGCAAGGATTCTCAAAGATATGGCAGATTCGAAGAAATTATTTTTTTATAAAATTTTGAAGCTCTCTCCTTTCTCTCTCATGCAGCTACCAGTTCTCAGCATCAGGGTAAGTTATTTGGCTTTTATATGATGGATTCTTCATGACCATGCAGACCCATATTTATTCATTTGAGAGATTTCCAATCCTGGACAAAATAATTCACTTATGCATACACACGGGTTCACTACCATACACCTTCTTTTTGGTCAGCAAAAGTATATTTAGAGTGTGTAGAAAACAAATGGATTAGTTTTGGTCATGTAGGATCAATTGGTACAAAGTTTTGCAACATGACTTTTAAGGTATGAATTTTGAAAATATGGCATGTAATATGTATCTTTGTTGGTCCAAATGTGGTAATGATTAGCAAGACAAAAGTTTGATGACATTATGGTGTGCAAAAGTTCAAAACAAAGTAATTTGGTGACTTGTAAATGAAGAAAACCAAATCATGTCTAAAAGTTCAATTTTCCACCTTAAAAATGGTCCATATGATCACATAATCCATCAAACCTCATGGAAATTAAGCTCATGATGAAGTTGGACCAATGTGACACAATTGCATTTGAGGTCTCAAAGTTCATGAAATTGACCATTGAAGAAAATGACCTATAATGAACTTTCCCAAAATACCCTTTCCTTATGAAGACCATAACTTGAGATGTACACATGAGAAAGAGGACTTTTAGGACTTTTTGGAAATCTAAGATCATGAGGGAAACTTTCATGTTTTCTTGAAAGTGAGGAGAAACTTTATTCCATGTCAAAAATTCCTTGGAAGTGAGTTGACTTTGAGTTGATTAAAATTCTCTTCATGTGAGGACACCAACTGGTTGACATCATAACTTGAGATGTACAAACTCAATGGATTAGTTCTTGCATTCAAAAGAAAGCTTTAAAGATACTCAACAAGTCCAATGTTTTCATGAAAGTGAGATTTGTTGCACCCCAAAATTTGCCCAACTTTTCTTTACCTAGCTTATGTTTCATTTCATTCACATTAGCATTATCATTTGCATTTCATTGACATGTATGCAGGAGATCAAAAGGTATGATTACCACTCAAGAGCTATAAAAGAATGTGAGCCTAGCTAAGAAGGTTATTCAGATGTTCAAGGGTTGATATCCTTGTTAGAGAAGTTAAAAGATCCTCAGAGAGAGCGATTGAAGCCAAGTGTGTAGGTCTCCTATCTTGAGAGTTGTGGAAAGACATCAGATGATTCTGAGGCCATGAGGATGGACTTGAGGTCTTGAGAGATCCCAGGAGAAGTGTTGAAGATCACTTTGAGGCCTAGACAGGTCATTGTGCAAGATTAAGAAGACTCAGCCATAAGTGGTGCAATTAGGGTTTGACTGGGTCAACCCTAAGTCAACAGAGGGTTTGAAGAAGGTTGAGACTTAATTCAAGAGCCATGTGATCATGGATTGATACATTGAGATGTTATAAGGATGATTCCAAGGTTAACTCATCATGATTGAAGAGTTTGAGAAGTTTTAGGCTAGGGTTTCTAAGGCTTGACAGTGTAAAATCCCATAATTTGACACCTGACTTCCAGGATATTTAACCCAAGATATGATCTTCATATCATCTTGACCCTAACATGATGGTGGTAGGGCATGATCTTAGCTTTAATTTGAGTATTATAAGTCCTTGATAGGGTTTATAGAACTCAAGTTATGAGCCAGACAAGTTACAAGTCATTTGAGACATGTGAATTTGGAGCTTGAAAGTTACCCAACTTGCATGACACTTTTGCCCTAGAAGGATGATTCCTATGAACTTTTGGTCAACAAGAATGTTGGTTCTTATTTTCTTAGCTTTCCATAGAGTACAAGAAGTACATGATTGGATTTGTAGAACTCAAGTTATGGCTTTGACAAGTCAAGGGTATTTTGGGTATTTGGACATTACAGGTCATTTTGAATCATAGGTCAATTTCATCATCTTGCAAGCCTCAAATGGATTTTTGTTCAACATGAAGGTTGCTTAAAATGATGTTTTTAGCTTAGCCAAGTATCAAGAGTCCATTGATAAGGATTATATCAAGTATTGGTTGAAGAAACTTCACATAAAGACCATTTTAATGAATTAAAATGAGAAAATTCAAAACAATTGGAAATAACATGTTTTCAAGTCAAATTTGTGGTCATTTTGAATGGAATTGATATTCTAAAGAAATTGGCATTATCACATTTTTGAATTGAAGTTCATAACATAGCCATTTGGAAGATTGTTTCATAAGAAAGAAACGTATCAAACACACTCCATGGATTGAGATCAAGGGAGGGAAACCATTCAATTACACTCCACAATTGTTAAGTGAGTTATTTGGACTAAATTTGAAGGTGGAACGAAGCAAAAACATGCATACCATCATTGAATTTTTGGAAGGAAGTGAAAATCAAAAATCCACAATTGGGCTTGGTTTGGGCCTTCAAAGTGTTTGAACAGATTATAAATTGGATAATGATCATTCTAAGAAGCTTCTAGTGCCAAAATCTGTTGAGAAGCCATTGGAGTAAGTTGAAGGAAAATCTTGAAAGTGAATTTTCCATTTTGAAGAATTAGAGGGTTTCATAAAGAATTGATCATCAAGAATCATTCACCATCAATCATTGAAGCTTTCTGCACGTGTTGGAAGAGAATTGAGGTCTGAAACCACCATAATCGAAGCTTAAAACCAGGTTTATACTTCTTGAAATTTCTCTCCATTCATGCGTTTTTAATGGCTTAGAATCATGTGGTTAGGTTGCAAGTAAGGTGTAGATGATTTCTGGATAGTTAATTTGAGGATTTGCGACAAATTAGGAATGGATCCGTTTTCGGTTGAGAGTGAGATTTCTTGATTCTTGCGTTTTTAGTGTGATTAGTTAGTATAATTGAAATCCCCTTGAAATTTCACACAACTTTGGTTCAAGAATCGAGTGAAATGGTGGAGTATTGAGAAAGATAGGAGGTGATGAACTTTTCCGGTGAAGCTCCGGCCGCTCTCGCCGGATTCTGCGTTTCCCACCCCCTGCACATTTTGAATTGAGGAAGACACAATCTTAGCCGTCCGTTCGTGAGGAAGATGAAGACTTAGTCAATCAATCCGAGCGCTCAAAGTGCGCCACGTACCCCCTCCCCCAAAACACAGTCGTTTTACATTAGTAATATCCCAGGCTTGTTCAGCGCGCTGTGTGAATCCAACGAGTGTGGGTTTGATCCCTCACGCGTTCATTTTTGTTTATTTTGTGAAAACTGAATTCAACTGATCATTGCGTTGGGCTTCAGTTCTTCTATGCTATCACCACCCCCCCTGGCAGGCCCAAATGAGAATAACACGTGAAATGCTCACTTAATCCACCCCCTTGGCATATTTTTGTTTGCTGATTCAAACTCAATTGGGCCCAGCGCCCATGTACTTTCAGCACCCCCCACCATGGGCCCAAGCGAGATTAGAGCTTGTTCTTCATGCTGATTGCACCCCTTCTAGTTTTTTCTCTTAATTCCTTTTCTTTTAATTTTTGTTTTCATGCTTGTGAGAATTAATTCATAAAAAAAATAGTGAATAATGATGATAAATTCTGAAAAAATTTGTGGATATAAACTGAGATGTTTAGGATTTTATCATGCCTTTTATTTTAATTTTCCATGCATTTTCCATTTTATTTCATATTTTCTAGTTTAATATGTGTTTAATGGTGGAATAATTGTGTGATGATTTTGTCCATTTTATTTCTCACTCATACTTCTGAGTTTAAGCTTGAGATTTTACATGCTGGTTATATACATGTTGGTGATGTTGTGTGATTTTTGTTATGATTTTTAAATGATTTTAAATAAGGTTTTAGGATAGTTGTTTAGGAGTGTTCATGATTGAATCCCTTTGATGTACCCTTGAACTTTATGTTTACTTTGAACCTTTTTGACTTAGGTTTAACTTCTGATTTTTGGACTATAACATGTTGATACATGTAGGATTATATGATATTTTTCCTAGAATTTTTAGGAATAATTTCCAATTAGTTCCCCATTTTACAAATTAACTTCAGTTTAGGTGATCCAGACTTAGAAAGTTTCATAGATTAACCATGTAAATAGCCATTAGATGATTCTAAATAGTGTATCCTTTTCTTGATAGATTGGTAAGTAGGTAGAGATCTCTTTAGAACTTTGCCATAGCCTTGATAGAGCTTCTGATGCCCCTAGCTTAGGTGAACCTTGTAGCTAGCTTGTAGGGTTTCTCTGGAGTGTTGTGTTGCCTTCTGTCCCCTATGTGTTTTCCTTGGGCTTTGCCCTACATTCTTTATTCAAGTCTTGAAGAGGAACCCTCCTGGGAGAGCCTAATCCTTCCTTTGGTTGGATTCTGTGCATTCCTCAGGAGGTTGAGCCTTGAATTGACATTCCCCAGTATAGTACATTCCTTTGGTTTGTACTATCTTTATCCTTCAAGTCTTGATGAGGAGCCCTCCTAGGAGAGCCTAATCCTTCCTTTGGTTGGATTCTATGCATTCCTCAGGAGGTTGAGCCTTGGATTGACATTCTTGGCATGGTATATTCCCTTGGTTTATACGATGTCATCCATCTCAAAGTCCTTTTCTTAGGATCCCTCTTGGGAGAGCCTAATCCTTCCTTTGGTTGGATTCTATGCATTCCTCAACAGGTTGAGCCTGAGATGGACATTCTGTGTTGATACACTACAATCAGTACCGTTAGATTGATATCTAGGACCAATACCCAGTCTTTTCTATCCTATTGACATAGGATCCCTCTTGGGAGAGCCTAATCCTTCCTTTGGTTGGATTTTGTGCATTCCTCAAGAGGTTGAGCCCATGATGGACTCTGGTATTGATATACCTCTAACCTAATGCAGCCTGGGATGACTTCCTTGTTGCTCATTGTGGTTTCTCTCCCTTGTTTGATTTGCTTAATGCATTAGAATAGGATCATGTTTAGATTATTTTAAGCTAGGAGCATGATTGCTTAGAGGTTGAATGGGTCTCCCTCTGCTTGTTTACATTAAGGGTTGAGGTGGTCCTCCCCTTGCTTGTGTGCTATTTTTCCTTTCATCTGTGTTTTAGTGATAGAGGTTGAGTCTGTATATCTTTGCTTGACTGTTTTCTTTTCTGCTTGATTGCTAAGTGGTCAAGTGGGTCTCCCTCTGCTTGTATTACTGCATTTCATATGCATCTTTACTGTATATCTGTTTACTGTTTAAGTTAATGCTTTGTCTGTTTTTGTATACCGATGACATGATCCCCTAGGAGTCTCACATCCTTTGATAAGGAAGTGATGATAGAACTTTAGGTTGAAACCTATGCATGATAACTTCTAGGAGTTCCCTGTTTCAAACCTCAACCATAGGATGAATCCTTGGCATGACAACAGTAGGATGCTTGATAGTTTCCCCATAAAGTTTGTTCTCTTCTCATCTCAAACAACCGTAAAAAGACGTAATAAAGGCAAGTTAGTATAAGCACGTTACGAGCCTTAAGCTACTTGGGTAATGATGATTGAGCGGCCTCCTCTCAATCATCTAGAATGTTTAGTATACATCCTTTGAATGATATGCAACACATTCGCTCCTAGGTCATAGTCTCTAGTGCTGTACAAACTACAGACAACCATGAAAAATAGTTCTTCTGTAAAAGACAGAAAACAAACTTCAAACCTTTTTGCCTCGTGGGCCCATAATTCAAAGGAAGCTTTTCTGAAGAAAAGAGTATCGTTAAATTTCAGTTCTACCGCAAACGGTAACGCCTAAGTCTCCAAGGGTCGAGCTGCGTACGCAAACTGCTGGAATTGCCTGTTAACCCTACTTGAAAACAGATGAATCTGAATTCCCGTAATCCGTATTATCCCGAACTACGTAAGCTATGATCTCTCATATCCGTTGAGAGTACGTAGGCACAATATTAATGTATTGGCGAGCCACCTTCCCCGTAACCCGTAGTTAGCCGAACTACGTTGACTCTGATTTTTCGTTCCAGACGGGAATACGTAGGCATAAAGCGTGATGCTTTGCCGAGTCATTTTCTTTTCTTTTCAGACCAGTCTTGATAGGTAGATAGTAAAACAAACCCTTCAGATAAGCACTACAAGCGTGGATCCAATCGAGTACGATGGACGTGAGGGGTGCTATTACCTTCCCCTTGCGTAACCGACTCCCGAATCCAGACATGGTTGCGATGACCTTGTCTTATACCTTTTCGTCAGGTTTTTCCGATCGTTTCCTTTCCTGTTCTGAGGGATAAATAACGAAAGGTGGCGACTCTTCTGTTTTTCCGGCACCTTATTTTCGCGGTAGCGACAAGATTGAGCTTGCATCATAGGGAAGATTTTCCTTGAAGTTAGGCACTAAAGAAGGGGATTTTACACTGAAATCATCTGAAACCCTCATTTAGTAACTTGTTGAACTCTTGAATCTTGTTGATTTGATCTTAACTTGACACCCTAGATGCTTTGGGATGACTTCCCATGCCTCAATGACTTAGAACCAAGTTTTTGAACCCTCTCAAGTCCACAATTGACTTTGGGTTGACCAGATGAAACCCTAACACCATATCCTTTGACTAAGGCTCTTACACATGACTTGTATGACCATACAAGCTCCATAAAGACCTCTCAAGATACATATTGAGCTTTTGAACCCTTCTTATCCAAAATGGTGAGCTCATGAACCTCTGATGACTCTCTGATGATCCTTTAATGATCCTCAAGATAGGAGGTGGCACCCCTGCACAAACTTCTCCTCTCAAGGAGCTTTGAAACCAAATCCTGATGATGACAATGAGCTCTTTATGACTTAAACAAGTACCCTGGCTTGAGCTTGAACAAAGAAGCTCTCCTCTTGAATGACAAAACAAAACCTCTTGATCCCCTACTAAGAACAATGATATGCAAATGCAAATGCTAAATGAAAAGAAACATAACCCAAGTTACAAGAAAAAAAGGGTGGTCAAATTTTGGGGTACAACACATATGAGTGATTGGATAAGCTGTTGGATGCTGAAAACTGATTTTTAAAGTTGTTTTTCTATTGTTGGTTCTGTGGTAATTGATTACCTTATATAGGGTAACCGTTTACTCAATACAAATTTCACATCCAGGTTGTTTTTTTCAATAGGGTAACCGGTTACCTGATATTGTGTAATCGGTTACTGCTGAGCAAAATGTTGTGTTTTTGCATTTTTCTTGCTTGTTTCTTACTCCTTTGCACATGTAAACTCCATGGATTGGTATGATGCATTTGTGTGGATTGTTTTTGACATATTTCATCATTTTTGAATGTTTGATCTTGATCCTTTGACGCGTAACTTTTGGTTTGTTTGAACACATAACATGTTGATGTTGCTTGCTTGATGAATGATCACATTATATGATGCATTGTTGATTGATTATGTTTCATTGGTGAAGCATATTCATACTTGTGTGATGTCTATCCATGATTGTTGTTTGCATTTGATTAGTTGAATTCAAACATGCTTGTTGCCCTACTTTCCACAACTGTCCATGCTTCGAATTTGCCTATTGTCTTTGCTTTATTTGTTTGCTGCCTGGATTTTCACACCTGTTTTTATGTTGAAACATGTGCTGTTAAATGCTGTCTTTCTTGAGTGTTGGATTTTTATTGTTGTTTTGTGCAGGAGGCGCTGTTGTAGCTGCCGTTTTTATCTTGTTTCTTCGCTTTTTGCTTTGTCTTTGCATGTTCCCTTAGGTTTCTTATTCAAATTTAATTTCCAATTAAATTTAAAGTAGGATAGACACTAGGAAGGAAATCCAAGCATGATAACATATAGGCTAGTCCCTTTTAACCTTAACTTTAGGTTCATCTCTTGCATGCTAACATTAGGATAGAATCTCTTTTCGCATCGCGACCTTAGGACCATTTTGCATGACAATGTTAGGGCCGAGTTTCCCTTAGACCTTTCGTGTGTCTCTCTTCTCATGTTGAACAATTCTAACTCATCTAATAAATACGTGGAACATTGTACGCTATAAGCCTTAAGCACATGGGAAATGATGAGTAAGGGGTCTCCTCTCGCTGGTTTAGAGTGTCTAGTGTACGTCCTGTCTTAGGGCAATATGCGACACATTCGCTCCTATGTCATAGTCTTTAGTGCAACGTGAATCTCAAACAAATTCAAATCACTTCACTAAAACTCGCAAACAAAATTCAAACCTTGTATCCTTCAGGATTGTTCTTCAAACTCGTATTCAGAAAAGAGTGTGTTACTTTTCCGTTCTACCGCAAACAAGCATCGACCCTAACTGCTGGAATGGGAACTTAACGTCGCTTATAAAAAACACTTAACCAACCTGTGGTTTCGTTTACCCGAACTACGTTTGCTCTGATTTCTCATACCAGATGAGGATATGTAGGCACAAGACGACGATGTCTTGGCGAGAAACCTTTCCCCCATCACCCGTAGTTTTTCAAACTACGTTGACTCTGACTTACCCATTGCACGAGGGAATACGTAGGCATAGGGCGGTGATATTCTATCGAGTCTCTTTCTTTTTCTTTTGTTCTCGTTTCCATTTAGCTGTAGCTCATAGTTAAACACACCCTTTGATTAGACAACAAGGATGGATCCCGTTGAGTAAAATGGATGTGAGGGGTGCTAATACCTTCCTCTTGCATAACCAACTCCCGAACCCAAGATTTGGTTGCAATGACCTTGTCTTTTCTCGTTCTTCAGGTTTTCTTCATTCGTTTCCTTTCCCTCTCTTTGGAATAAATAACGTTTGGTGGCAACTCTTCTGTTTTTCCGCCCAGTGTTTTTCGCAGTTGCGACACCAACCTAAAGCTTATTTACGTGAATTTGCTCCAAACCTCACTCATTCACACCATTTCACTCTAATTTTTTTTTATCTCAATTTCAAAATTTTCTCCCAAATTCTCACAACTTTCTCCCAATGTTTTCACTCCCAAAACCTCCATTAAAGGTCTTTTCACTTGAGTTCATTGATTCTTTATTGGAATCCTTGAATTCTAGAGCTAAACCTACTTCATTCATCTCAATTATCTTCAATTCATCACTCCATTTTCGTTTAGATTTGGATCTGATTTTGGGAGCTATATTTGAAGTGCTTTTGAATCAATCTTGGCTTGATTTTGCTTGATCTTCACTTCTACCACAAGGAAGCTCTTGGATCATGAAGAATCTACGGGTTTCTAGTTTGGATCTATTAGTTTCAAGTAAATCAACACTTACCAAACAAATCTCAGCTTTGAAGGTTGGTGAATTCTATATCCAATTCGATTTTGAGCTTATTTGCATAATCACAATGTAGATCCATGGATTTTGATGCATTTTGATCCATTTTGATGATTTTTTTTATCTTTGTGATTTATGATCTTAATGTTTGATTGTGTTTACTTGATGTTTGATCACTGATTCTTGATGATAAATTCGTGCTTAATTGATTACATGTTCGTGTGAGTGATTGGATAAGTTATTTGATGTTGAAAACTATTTCTTAAAGTTGTTTTTCTATTGTTGTCTCAGTGGTAATTGGTTGCCATTAGTAGGTAACCGATTACCATACACAAATTTATGTTTCTAAGCATTTTTTTAACATGTAATCAATTACCTGATTTTGGTAACCGATTACCACTAAGGTAGAATGGATTTTTCTTGCATTTTCTTGCTTGTTTGATTTCATTTTAACATAAAAAATTCATGGATTTATGTGATGCATTTATGTGGATTGTTTTTGACATATTTTATCATTCTTGAATGTTTGATTTGGATTCTTTGACATGTAACGTCCGGTTTCATTTGAATCTTAAACATGCTCATGTTGCTTAATTGATGTAATGATCACATGCTTTGCTTGTTTACATCATGTTAATTGATTATCATTATTGATTATCGTGTTGGATTTGTGATGCATGTTTGCGCTTGCTTCCGATTCTGTTTGTTGCATGTTCATTTGATTGTTCGGTCGTTTGATTTGAATTGAAAAGCATGTTGATATTATTGATTTTTGTTGATGCAATATTGTTGATCAATTATGTTTAATTGTTGAAGCATGTTCATACTTGCATGATATCTATCCATGATTGGTGCTTGCTCTTGTTTAAGTGCATTCAAGCATACTTGCTGCCCTACTTTCCATAGTTGTAGTTGTTTTAAATTTTGCATGTTGTCCTTGCCTTACTTGCTTGATGCCTGCCTTTTTACACCTACTTTTATGCTGAAACATGTGTTGTTATAGACTGTCTTGCTTGTGTGATGGATTTTATTTCTGTCTTGTGCAGTAGGCGCTGTCGTAGCTGCTGTTTTTACCTCGTTTCTTTGTTTTTTGCTTTGTCTTTGCATGTTCCCTTAGGATTCTTATTCCAATTTAATTTCCAATTAAATTTGGAATAGGGTAGACATTAGGATTGTAATCCAAGCATGATAACAAGTAGGCTAGTCCCTTCTAACCTTAACTTTAGCTCCATCTTTTGCATGCTAACATTAGGGTAAAATCTCCTTTCGCATCCCGACTTTAGAACCACTTTGAATGACAATGTTAGGGCCGAGTTTTCCTTATACATTTCATGTGTCTCTCTTCTCATCTCAAAACAATTCTAACTTATATAATAAATATGATGAACGTTGTATGCCACGAGCCTTAAGCACATGGGAAATGATAAGTAAGGGGTCTCCTCTCGCTTGTCTAGAGTGTTTATGTACGTCCCATTTGGGGGCGATATCCGACATGTTTGTTCTTATGTCATAGTCTTTAGTGCAACGTGAATCCCAAACAAATTCAAATCACTTCACAAAAACTCACAAACAAAAGTCAAACCTTTTATCCTTCGTGATTTGTGTTTCAAAATCATTTTCAGAAAAGAGTATGTTACTTTTCCGTTCTATCACAAACAGGCATCGACCCTAACTGCTGGAATGAGAATCGTCGCTCATAAAAAACACTCAACCAACCTGTGGTTTTGTATCCCGAACTACGTTTACTCTAATTTCTCATATCAGATGAGTGTCACATTGCTGCGAAAGAGGGGCCGGCAAGGATAAAAGAGTCGCCACCGTTCGTTATTTATTCCAAAGAGAGGGAAAGGATGAAGGTAGGAAAAACACTTAGAAGGGGGGGGGGTTGAATAAGGGTTTTAAAACAATTAAGATGATAGAAAAATAACACAGTATTTTTATCCTAGTTCGTTTGAACTCAAACTAATCCAGTCCATCCTACCAAGGTGATTTGCCTTTCTCAACAAGGACTTAGTCCACTAAATCAAACTGATTACAGTGTTAAACACTAAGACAACTGTCTTAGTCTTCTCACGAATTCTAACCACACTTGGACTCTTAAGGAATGGTTAACAAAAGATAAACTAACAATGTGTTTAAGATGTGCTTCTAAAACGCTATATCACAACAGTGATTTTTACACAAGTTAAAGAACGAAAATAAACTATTCAGCTTTTGAAGAAAATTTGTATGAGTAGCTTGTTGAATAATTTGTCAAGTGATTTTTCAATAATTCGTTGACCATTGAAGTGATGCTGAGTTTTGCTTTTATAGTACTTTGAATTCCATTTCTCAAAGACTGTGCAATTTGTGCATTCTGTTCTTTTTGTCTTCTATTGACTTTTCCTTTCTCAGAAAAGGAATGTTCTGACAAATCCTTTTTGTCTGAAATCCTGTGTCATGTACGAATGGATCTTTATTTGAACAACATCTTCTTCACCAACTTTGGAACGTGTTGCATCAGAACTTCTGATGATGTTCTTAGTTGTTCATATCAGAGTTAACTCAATCATAGCTTCTCTATCAGAGTTTGCAGCAAAGTATTTTAAGCGTGAAATCCTTTATCAGAGCATACTTGCTTATCAGAGCTTCAGTACTTGCAGCGTTAAGTACTTCCAGAGTCTTCTAAAGCTTTACGTATGTTCTTTACTCAAGTTCTTTATAGCTTCACTCAGAGTCACTATAGCAGATCAGAGTCTTCTGATGTGTTGCTTCTGACGTTCAGAGCTTTTTCGTTCTGTAATGTTCAGAGGCTTTCTTACTTCCAGAATAATATTAATTTTGATATCTGAAACAAATAAACACTTGAACAAAATTAGAGTATATAAATTCTCTATACAAAATTTCATTAATGTTATCATCAAAACAATGAGATATATTAAACACCAATCTGTGTTCTAACAATCTCCCCCTTTTTGATGATGACAAAAACTATGGGAAATTTTATTTAAATAGAAAAGAAATATCTCTCCCCATGAGAATATTAATCTCCCCCTAAAATGAATACTTCTGAAAAGATTAAATACTTCCCTTTCAGCTTTTGTATTCTTTTCAGCATCAGAGGAAACTTGTAGATTCTCAGACTTTAGTTCAGAGTTAATTCTTAGAATTTTTTCAGATGAAAATTATTAGCTCTAAAACACTCAAAAATATGATTGAATGAAATTTATCGTGTATGAGTTGCCTTTGGTAACTATTTATGTGAATTATCAAAATTACCATTTTCTCCCCCTTTTTGTCATATCAAAAAGAAAATCTTTAAGAAAAACTTCAAGACAGAAAAAAATAACAGAGGAAAAACAATAAAGCATAAGATAGATTCAGTCAGAAAAACATAACATCCAAATGCATTGGTAAACATAATCCAAAACAAAAACCAACAGACATATAACACATAAGTGCACAAAGAACAAAGAAACTAAGAAGGACGAGAAGCCAAAATCCTCAGAAGATTCGTTATCTCGGATTTGGATTCGTCTTGTTTCGCCATCCAAGTCTTGAGTTCTTAAGTTGTCTTTTCCTGCTTGACCATCCAAGATATTATCTTAGTGTTGCTAGCCTTGAGTTCAGCAAACTGAGCATGCAGATCTTCGTCTTCTTTCTTCACTTCAGATGACTCGGGAGAAGATGCAGAAGCAGAGGCATCGTGAACAACCAAAGAAGCAGAAGCATTTTAAACAATCATGTTAGAAGGTTGAGCAGAGTTAAGAATCTCTTCAGGACCAGGAGCAGAAACTTCTGGAACGACTTCTGCAGGTCTAGACAGTTCAGCAGTCTCAGATGCAGCAAACGCTTCAGAAGGAAGACACACATCCTTTGCAGGTGTGTTTTCTATAAGCAAGGTTGGATTTCTGCTAACACTCAGAAGAGTGAGTCTGACAGCTTCAGAAAATCTTACCTTTGCATCATCAAAACAAATCTCTTAAAGATTTGAAGCAACAAAATTGAATATATTTCTGAATCTCTTCCAGATAGCTTCAGAATCATCAGGATTCATACTTGAAAGGCATTCCTTCTTAACAATAGATAACCACGTGTTTAATTCCTTTTTAAAACCAGCAAATAGAGTACCAACATCCAGCCTAGGTTTGGGTTTTAGGTAGGCTTCTAATGATGGTGTTTTGGTGGTTTCAGAAGTTGAAGGTATGGAAAAAGAAGGGATAAAGATAACAGGTGGATATGAAGAAGAAGGAGTGAGGACAGATGAAGGTTTAGTAATCTGAGGTTCAGATGAGAAAATATCATCGTCAGGGTCGGATGGGATAGAAACAAAAGGTTTCAAAAGAGATGAGATGGCATCTGATCTATCAGACTCAGTGGAATCAGATGAATCAGAAGATTCAGATGATCCAGAGGAAACTGGATAGATAGTCGTAAGAGGTTGCAGATCAAGAACAACTGGTTCAGGATCAGATGGGATGGTTTCAGGTTGTTGTGGTTCAGAAGTTTATTTTTCAGATGGGGGATGTTTAGAAGGTTGGTTTACTGAAGGTGTTGGTTCAGAAGTTTATGGAAAAGAAGTTGGGGTTTTATCAGGGGTAGTTTTCTGATGAATGTTGAAGGAAGGTGTGATGGTATAGAAGTTGTGTGTTCAGATGGTTGTGGTTGATGAGGTTCAAAAGTTTTATTTGGTTTAGGTGTAGAAGGGAGTGGTTGAGATTTTTGTGGTTCAGATGGAATGGGTTCAGAGTTGTGAGGAGGAGAAGGGGAGAGAATTGGGTTATAAGGAGGAGGTTCAGATGTTAGTACTTCTCTTATTGTTTCTAAAATAGAAGATAAACTAGCAGCAGGGTTACCTTTCTGCTTCTTGATGCGCTTTGGCTTTGCAGAAGATACTTCGCCAGAAGCTTTCCTTTTGGGCTTAGAAGATCCTTCTTCTGAGACCTTTCTTTTCTTCCTCTGTCTCTCCCCATAGAAATCTAGTCCAGGTTCATCTGCTCTTTGAATCAGATGTTCTGGCAAAGGGGTTCCATCTGCTAAGCATTCTGCTATGTAAGCCATAATGATTTCCTTTAGTTCGTTAGCATAGAAGAGAGGAAAATCATCTAAAGGAATTCTTCTCTTGCTTACTTCTTCAGGGTTGATCTGATCTGGTGCAGAAGTAAGTTCTTCCACTATTCTCATCCTCTGCAAACTTTTTCCATTCAGAGGTTTTCCAACAACTGAAGCTAATTCTTCTTTCATACCAGCTTCTGTCAAATGACCAACTAATCCATTCTCAGTCAAAATATCTGAGATTAGTCTTCCCATAGGAATCCAGTTTCTCAACTTCTGATGCTTTGTCTTGATAGATTCTCTGGACTTTTTTACATGTCCCCACAGATGAGTGAAAAGCAAGTAAGGCAAATCCACTTTGATGCCTTTACCCAGACAATACATAAAATACATCTGATCAGAATTGATGTAGTCAGGAGAATTTGTAGATTTCCTGTGATGTATGCAGCCTAAGAAGATCTTAGCCCATATCTTGTATTGAACCTTTAAATCCTTTATCTTGCTTGAAGCTTCCCCAGAATTAAACACTTCACTGTACACCTCATCCATATCCATACGACTTGCTAGCAGATGAGTAACACCATCTGATTCTTGATATCCTATCAGCTTGCGAATCAGATCTTCAGTGATAATAATTTCTTTACCCAGAACTGAAGACACAATGAATTTAGGGAAAACGCTTGCATGCATCCAAAACTTTTTGACCAAGCAAGAATAAATTGGACCAACCAGTCTGTCAAAATACTTTGTCCGTCCTTGTGATGACACAGTTGGACACAAATCATAACCATTCACAACAATGCTTTCAAAATCTATCAAGAACTCACACAAAACTTCCAGTTCATCAACGGGTTTGAGGAGAGTTCTTACAGGTTCTTTGAATGGAGTAGGACCGATTGCAGAAGATGAAATAGCAGTCGTTGTTGATTCAAACTGTTGAGAGTTTGAAGATGAAGTTGCCATGGAGCAAACAGAAATGCATAAAATGTGTGAGAGAGAGTGATAAATGTGAGAAGGTGTTGTGTTGTGGAATTTAGAGGGGAAAAAATTAGGGCACACATTCACACGATCATCATTTAATTCAATTAATTTAAACAAAATGTCACATAAAAAATAATAATGATTTAAAGCATTAAATGATACTGACAAGCGTGGGGAGGAAAACGAGAAATTGAGAATTCAAACAGTACCTCAAAACGGCGTCTCATTGAGTACACTCCACCTTTTCAAATATCATGTGACACGTGTTTGATGTGGATGTGCCTCTGAATCTCTTTAGAGTAAGAAACGTTAAACAACGCCCAAATCTTCTGAGACTTGTTAGATCAGAGTTTCACAAAAAATAAATAATGTACCAAAAGAAATAATCAGAAGAATTACTTCAGAATATAAACATTATTTATATTTCATCAGAATAAATTTTCTTCTGAATAATAATTTTATTCTGGACAGAAGTCCATACTAATATTCTTCAGAATAAATTTAAACCTATCTTCAGCAAGGGGTTTTGTGAAGATATCAGCCCACTGATGGTCTGTATCAACAAAGTTCAAACTAATAATTCCCTTCTGAACATGTATCTGATAATCTTCTAGTTGACTCTTCATCTAGAGCATATGTATGCTACAACCAGCAGCAGCAATGTATTCTGCTTCTGTTGTTGATAGCGTTATTGTGGGTTGCTTCTTGCTGAACCATGAGATCAGATGACTTCCCAGAAACTGACAGCTTCCAGAAGTACTCTTACGTTCTATTCTATCTCCAGCATAGTCAGCATCACAGAATCCAACTAATATGTATTCATAAGATCTTCTGTAACACAAACCCACGTTAGTATTACCTTTCAGATACCTCAGAATCCTCTTAACAGCTGTTAAGTGAGATTCTATAGGATATAATTGGAATCTAGCACATAAACAAACACCAAAGAGGATATCAGGTCTAGAAGCAGTCAAGTACAGAAGAGAACCAATCATACCTCTGTAAAGCTTCTGATCTACCTTTTTACTTACCTCTTCTTTACCTAGGGTGCTTGTAGGATGCATTGGAGTCTTTTCTAGCTTGCTTCTGTCATGTTGAATTTCTTCAGAAGCTCCTTTACATACTTTGTCTGATGTATGTAAGTGCCTACTGGAGTCTGATTCACTTGAATTCCCAGAAAGAATCTGAGTTCTCCCATCATGCTCATTTCAAATTATGCCTGCATAGATTGAGCAAACTCCTTTCCAAGTGTAATATTGGTAGTTCCAAAAATAATATTGTCGCAACTACAAAAAACACCCGGCACAAAACAGAAGAGTCACCACCTTTTGTTATTTATCCCAAAGAGAGGGAAAGGAAATGATCAGAAAAACCTGACGAAAAGGGAAAGACAAGGTCATCGCAACCAAGTGCTAGATTCGGGAGTCGGTTACGCAATGGGAAGGTATTAGTGTCTCTACTCGACGGGATCCACGCTTGTTTTCTTGTACGGATTGTTATTCTATCTACACTAAAGGGTCAAGGGACAAAAGGAAAGAAAAGAGAAAAGAAGTGACACAATAGAGCTTCGCCACTCTATGCCTACGTATTCCCTCGTGCAATGGGAAAGTCAGAGTCTACGTAGTTCGGCTAACTACGAAAAAGGAGGGGAAGGTTGCTTGCTAGGATACGACATCCTATGCCTACGTACTTTCATACAGCATGAAAGATCAGAGCAAACGTAGTTCGGGCTACGAAAGACACAAGCTTGTCAGACTGTTTTTTATTACCTTATGAAAGGGTTTTTCTTGATTAAGAGTCCAAGCGGACAAAAATGACACTTTGATGTTTGTTTTGAATCTTTTACGAAAGAAGTGTTTTTTTTAGTTTGTTTGCAATCTCTGACGCACTAGGACTATGATTTGAGAGTGACTACGTCGCGTGTCACCCAAAGGGTGCCACACTAAGCAACCAGACTACTGGAAAGAAGCTCTCCAGCAACCCTTTCTCAAATAGCTTAAGGCTCGTAACGTACGACCTCGATTAACCTTATTACTGTGTTTTTGAGTTGTTTTGAGATAAGAAGAGAAAGAAACTCTAAAAAGCCTAGGGTTGAAAAGGGAATAAAAACTAACCTAATATTGTCATGCATGGATAAGAATCCTAATGCCTGTCATAATTCCCTCCTGCACAGAGGAAATCAGAGATCCTAGGGGATAAACATAAAAGAAAGCAAGCAAATATAGTAAAATGCATGCAATGCAACAATACAAGTGAGGCAAGGGAGTCCTGCTCAACCTCGAACCTGGGAAAATAACAGGCAAAGTGAATCAACATTCACTTCAAACCTAAGAGGCAAGCTGCACAAGCCAACAAACAATACAGAAAACAAAACCCAAGCAAAGGAGGCAGCCCAAGCAGCAGCATCAAACTCCTACAGCAAACAGCACAAGCAGCAGCTCCGACAGCAACAATCTTCATCTTCATGAATAACCCCTATCTTCAAGCTCCATTAAACCTTCAATCTTCAACAAGCACCAAGCTTCAACAGGCTTCAAACTTCAACAAGAAAACAGCTTAAACCAGCAAACTTCAACCAGTAAACAACTTCAACAAGCTCCTAACTTCATCTTCAACAAGCAGCAAAACCCTAGCTTCAACAAGCAACCAGCTTCAACAAGCACAAACCTCATCTTCAACAAGCAGCAAAACCCTAGCTTCAACAAGCAACCAGCTTCAACAAGCACAAACCTCATCTTCAACAAGCAGCAAAACCCTAGCAACCTCCAAAGGAGAATCAATTAACAAGATCAGGTTGAAATGTTAAGTAACTTAATGACAACCAAAGGAAGCCACTAAGAACTTAACATTATAAGAGAATGGCATCCTCACAGTTCTACTCTTAAAGCATGCCACTCATCCCTCCAAAGGAGAGATGTGACTTCTTTAAGAGGACTTTATGTCATTGGATTGAAGGGAGATGAACAATATACTCCATGTTTGAAGAAACAAGCAAAACTAATCTAATGCTCTTCCTAAAACCCTAGTTTCCCTAAGCTCCTGACAAACATCCACAAGATGAGAAATTCTTCACATTCAAGCTCCTTCAAGCTCTCCAAAGCATCTTCAAGTTGTATTCATCTTCATCCAAGCACAAGAGCACCACCACCCTAATCTAAGGGGAACTATTTAATTAAACTAGTCAAGTTAGTTCATTAGAAACACCTAGAAGTTAGTCCTAAAACTAATTCTAATTAAAATACCAAAAATGATTGTAAAATCCTATAAAAAATTCTAAGGGTTCCTAAACCTATTAAGAATATCTCCATACAAAAACCATGGGGTTAACCATTCATTAAGACCTAAAACTATGTCCTAAACCTAAGGGTACCATCTTAAAACCCTAATTCTAAACCACCTATTGTTCAATGTTCAAAACAACCTAAAATTATCTCACAAAAATATGAGAAAATTTCTAGAGGTACATGCATTTCTAAGCTACACAATCCAAAAAAGAATCACTCTAAAAATCAACACCAATCTCGCATACTAAAATCAGCAAGAACAAGCACCAAACAACTTGAACTTAAAACCAATTAAAATGCAAAAATGCAATTAAAATAATAAAATGCATGAATTAATAAAATTTTAATCCTAGAAAATTCTACACTCTCTCAAGAGTCAGGGAAAAAAATCTAACCTAAAAAGACTAATTTTCCTATTTGTTATGATTTAATTCCTAACTATATGAAATATGCAAAATAAAAGAAAATAGATGAAAATTATGAAAGTTGCGTGACAATTAGCAATTATATCCAGTTGTTATCCAGAACTGGGACTAAAGTGGGGTGCGTATAGAAATCCTGACTAAGCCCAAACCACACTAAAAACAAATCAGGAAAATAAAATGAAAATTGGAAAATGCGCGTGTTGTTTAGCAATATTTCTTAGTTCATTATCCAACTTGGGCCAAACCTGGGGTGTGTATAGCAAGCGAACCACTAAGCCCATCCAATTGAATTAATGAAACAGTGAGTTTCAACAAACTCACTCTCTCTTCAGAATGTGAAATGAGATCGTGGTCGTGTATTCACGTTCTAAGTCAAAGTCAAGCTAGCATCCAACGGTTATTGTTCATCTTCTCCAAATGTTTAAAAATGGGAGGGAAGGTTTGGGACGGTGGCCTGAGACACAGAGCCACCGTCGTCTCCGGTGAAGGTTACCCCAAAGTGCATCAATCAACACGACTAAGCACCCTATCTCACTCCAAATTTCATCCTGAACTCAAATCCATCATCCAAATTTATTGATTCTTCCTCTAAACCAACACACGAGCCAATACTCAGAAATGGTGTCCAACTTCAAATGTCACGATTCTTGCCAATAATGATCCTATTCTCATCTACACATTTCACTGATCAAAACCTACTATCTAAACACCATTAATACCTCAAGAATCAGGAGTTATATGCTTCAACAGAAATCTTGCCATGCCTAGTTTGGTCTCTAATTGCTCAATTCTTGTGCCTAAATCCTTCTAAGCATCATCATTAACCTATCCACATGCCAAATCTTAGTCAAATCCCTATAATCTAGAGAAAAAATTGAAAGATTCAAACCTGGTGTAAATGGATGAACAGACGGTGATTTTGCTCGATTCAAGCTCCAATCTTCTCCAGAATCACTCAAGAACCACTTCCCAAGCTTCTACAATGATCAATTTGCCTTGAACTTCCCTCTATCTCCAAACCCGATTCTGATATGCAATGAAGAAATTTTAATGGCTTCCTCTCGATTCTCTTCACTTCTTGCCCAAAAAATGATCTGAATGCATTACATTGAATATATAGAAGTGATTGGAACACTCTAGAACTTTCTGTAACTAACCAAATGAGAAATTGAAAATCTCATGCTCCTTGAAAAAACTCATATGCCACAGTTGCAAATTGCTCTGTTCTAGCTCTCAATTTCACTTGAATTGTTCATCTCATGAGATTTTGGAATGAATGGATATGATAGCTTCCTTGTTTTTGATCTTATGGTGTGCAATTCAAGTGTTGCTTCAATCTTAAGTTACAAAAAGGAACCATGTGTTATTGGCCTCAAATGCAAAAAGTGGTATTTCCATCCTTCTTGGAATGTTGTTTCTGATCAAAATGACATATAACATGACTTTGTTTGGCCATAAATCAAGAAATCACATTTTTTGGCCATTTAATGACTTTAATTTCTTCCTTTTTAAGCCATTTCAAGCAACTTTGTGTTCCAAGCCAAACCAAACTCTCATGACCACTAGGTTGCACTCAAAACATCATTTTGAACAAGTTTCATGTTGGACAATTTTCCATTTGAAGCTTGCAAGTTGGAGTTATGGACCTATAATCCAAAGTGACCTATAATCTCACTTTCCCAAAATACCCCTGGCTTGCACAGATCATAACTTGAGTTCTAAAAATTCTATCAAGGACTTCTAGTAATATATGGGAAGCTAAGAGGATAAGGAACAACATTCATGTTGACCAAAAGTCCATTTGAAAATTCCTTGAAGGGCAAAAGTTGCTTGGAAGTCAAGTGAGTTTCACAGATAAATTTCATAGTCATATGATGACCTGTAACTTGTCTGGGCCATAACTTGAGTTCTACAAATCCCCTTGAGGACTTCTAGTACTCAAATTAAAGGTATTGAAATGATCTACAAGTTTCATGTTGGCCAAATATCCATTTGAAACTTTTATCTTGACTTATGTGGCTTTGAAGTTAGGCACTAAACAAGGGATTTTACACTGAAACCCTAATTTAGCAACTTCCCACATCCTTGATTCTTCTTTGCTTAACCTTGGCACAACACCACACATGTATCAAAATACCAATCCATGAACCCCATGACGTCAAAGTAGGCTTTGATGCTCTCCAATTTGCACATTTGACCTAGGGTTGACCTAGATGAAACCCTAGTTGACTGCACCTCAACTGTGGCTCTTGTACTTGAATCAATGACTTGTCTCAGCTTCAATATGGCCCTCTAGGCATTCCATGAGATCCATACACACCTCAAATTCACATTCCATGTTTCATATCCCACTGATGATTCTCAATATTCCTCAAGATAGGAGCAAAACCCACATGTAGGCACTCAAACTTCTCAAGACTTCAAGTCACTTCTTGATGGCCTGGATGACTTCTCATACTTGGATAAGACCTCTTGCTAGGATCTTTTGATAAGAATCACACTTGATCCCCTGTTGGATGAGTGATATGCTATGATATGCAAATGATTATAACTATGTGAATGATGTAACTATGCAAATGAAATGCAATGAAACATAAACCAGGTAAGAAAAGGTTGAGCAAATTTTGGGGTGCAACAGCTGCCCCTATTCAAACGGCTTGGACCCGACTGGGTGAAGAGCGAACGACCTTCAAACAATCGAGGTACGAGACGGTTGAATACCAGGAAACCCAGAAATTTGCCAACCGCAGAAATAAACTGCACTGCTTGGGGAGCAACATCCCCTATCTGAATCTGGTTGTTACGACAACAACTGATCCAACGTCTGATAATAATTCTGATTTCAACTTCAACCACCTATGTACCGCCACAGGTACTGAACAATTTTTGCAAAAACACCTCTGTCCACAACTGGACTAACCTTGTCAACACAAGAAGAGAAACAAATTCGTCTCAGGAGTAATCTTGTCCACATCTGGACCCAAATTTCGTCAAATCACGAACAAATACAAATCTGTCCACGTCAGGACTCACATTTCGTCAACCCGAAGAAATCTCAACAACACAGGAATAGAACTTTGTCCATCTCAGAACACTTGTTTCGTCAACACGAAGAAATCCTATCGTCATAGGAATAAAACTTGTCCTCATCAGGACTCCACATTCCGTCAACACGGAGAAATCCTATCATCATAGGAATAAAACTTGTCCTCATCAGGACTCCACATTCTGTCAACACGGAGAAATCCCGGCGACTTTGCTGGGGATGAGTTGTCCGCATCTCGTCAACACGAGGAGATCCTATCAACATAGGCAATAAAATCTTATCTGCGTCTCGTCAACACGAGGAACTCCTATCAGCATAGCAATAAATTGTCCACGTCAGGACTCACATCTCGTCAACACGAGGAAATAAACCCGTCACCATGAAGAGAAATAAATTTGTCCACATCAGGATTCCATCTCGTCAACACGAAGAACGGTAAACTTGTCCACGTCAGGACTCGCATCTCGTCAACACGAGGGAAGGTAACTTGATTTGTCCATGTCAGGACTCACATCTCGTCAACACGAGGAAATCATATCAACATAGGAGTAAATTGTCCACGTCAGGACACCGTTTCGTCAACACGAAGAAAGATAAATTTGTCCACGTCAGGACTCGCGCATCTCTTCAACACGAGGAACTATAAACTTGTCCACGTCAGGACGCACACTTCGCCAAGACGAAGAAAGATATCTGCTGAGGATAAATGGTCCACGTCAGGACACCATTTCGTCAACACGAAGAGTAATCAATTTGTCCACGTCAGGACTTCACATTCCGTCAACACGGAGAAATCAAATCTGCCCACGTTAGGACTAGCACATCTCGTCAACACGAGGAAATAAATCTGTCCACGTTAGGACGCGCACTTCGCCAACACGAAGAAATCCCGTCAATACAGGAATAAATTGTCCACGTCAGGACTCATATCTCGTCAACACGAGGAACTCCTATCAACATAGGCAATAAATTTTTGGCGACTTCCGGGGAAATACTTCTGTCAACCAGTAGGAAAATACATCGGTTTATCCATACGGGAAGATACTCTAAATACAGTTTCTCTGTTTATCTCTGCAGTAGCTAACTCCATTGGTCCCAACCCACAAACCTTTTAGCGCTGATGTGACAACAACTTTGAGGAGGACTCTACGGGGGATATTTGGAAACCAAACTGTCGGACGCCTGTTTCGATAACCGGCGGCAACTTCAGAAATTTTGATTCATGAAACCCTTTGACGCTGACGTAACACCAAATTTGAAGAAAATAATCCGCTGGCCGGATAAGAGAAACTTCAACAAGCAACTCTGTGGGGAAAATAGTAAGATGAACCATATCATCACACGTCTCACGGCGAGACCTCGAATACCTGGTAATAGATCTGAGCTAGAACTCCATACTCCTGCTGAGAAAACACACCTGAAAGCAAAAGGTTAACCAACCTGATTTATGTTTCAAAATGCATATGTTTGAAAATGGCGTAATGCTCCGTACGACGCAGAAATGCTACGCGTTTGAGTAGATGCAAATATGACGATATATGCAAATGCAAATGCAGGCTCAAGCTGCCGGGGCCACTCTGATAATGATGTCTCAACAACATGAATGCTGAGGATAAAGCCAACTCCGCTGGGGAGAACAAGTATCATAAGGTATTCCGGTAAAATAAATGTCGGAAACACAGTCAACTTTGTCGGGAAGAGATTAAACATCAGTTTCCACTAGGAGGAAAGAACAAACACCCTGCTGGTGAACAAACATAGCTGGGGAAGAAGCGACACTTCTGGGCAAAGCACATTGTCTGGGCACAGTTTACACATTCAGAGTTACCACTCCGTTGGGGAAAATCATCCCGACGGAGGCAAGACGACCTGTGGGGGTCAAAGAAACCATCCTTCCCGGATATAAACCTTTCGAACCAACAACTTGGTTAACTATTGCGGGAATCTCCCATGCTGTAGATTGAACGTGCACATCTTCAATTCGCTGAGGAGCGCAACCTCTGCAGGGGACATTGATTTTGATTTGCTGGGGTTAATCCTATGGACGGCTTTCCATGAGGAAACTCTCCTGGGGAGAATAATTCCCTCCTTCGGGAAGGGATAATTGTCATTTCAACTCTCTGGGTATAAGCTGCGACTAGCTGAGGAATGACATCAACTGGAGTCAGGTCTTACGTCAAGCGACCTTGGTTGGGGAATACAATTCCTGACCGTTTGCTCCAAAGGTAAGAACCCTGCAAAACACAAACGAGACAAAACAGGCCTATACAACATAATCTATCCGGGTTAGCATCTGTGACATTACTTCAGTCAATTTGAAGTTTTAGCAATTATTGGCAAGGGCCAACAAGATTATGTAAGTGCAAGTTTATCAGAAACATCGGCGTCTTTCATAAACAAAACTGTAAAGAACAAGCATCAAGTACTGAATAACATGTTTTATTGATAACGGGCCTCTGAATAGGCAAAGTTTTGTACACTGGATGCAACTCTTGAAAAGAGGAAGTTACGCACACACATACATAAATATATGCACAAGAAGCATAAAGAAAATACAAAACAATATTTGTATACATGTCGGCAACGTGGCACAGACAAACACCATGAGCTGATCCTCCTATGACTCGCCTGACTCTGCGCTTTCCCGGTACTCGATCTTCGGAAGAGATTGTTTTTGGATAGACGGCCCCTAGGTACTCCCAAACCACTAAGCAATGCCGTATCAAATCCGGACCGCAGTCATTTTCTTTTTCAATCCCTAACTTTTGCGTGAACCGCCCTTTGCGGGTTTTCAATTCACCGGGATACCCTTTTTTGCCGAAGTCGCCCTTTTCAGGTTTTCGACTTCGCGGGTGTACATCTTTTCAATTTTATCCCTAACTTTTGCCCGAACCTTTTATCCATTTTTTATGGTTTGCCGGGATGCCCCATTTTTGTATGGACTCTCTTTTTACTGTCCAGCGGGTCACTTTCAAGCAAAGTATTTTTAACTGCATCCGAATTCAAAAGAGACGTAAAGTCCTCACCATCCATGGTGGATAGTAACAAGGCTCCTCTAGAGAAGACTTTTCTGAAAACGTAGGGACCTTCGTAATTGGGAGTCCACTTGCCCCTGTGATCTGATTGTGGTGGGAGAATCTTTTTCAAAACAAGATGTCCCATTTGAAAGCTTCGAGGGCACACCTTCTTGTCGTAAGCTTTCTTCATCCGGCTCTGATACAACCGACCGTATGCTAGAAAAGCCAGTCTCTTCTCATGCATTAAGCTGAGCTGATTCAGTCTATCTTTAATCCATTCTGCCTCGTCGAGTTGGACATCACGTAAAACCCTCAGGGAAGGAATCTCGACCTCCAACGATAACACCGCCTCCATCCCGTATACCAATGAGAAAGGGGTTGCCCCGGTTGATGTACGTACCGTCGTATGATAACCGTGCAAAGCGAAAGGTAACATCTCGTGCCTGTCCTTATACGTCACAACCATCTTCTGAACGATCTTCTTTATGTTCTTATTGGCCGCTTCGACATCGCCATTCATCTTGGGCCGGTAAGGAGAAGAGTTGTGATGCTCGATCTGGAAATTCGGACACAGCTCTTTCATCATCTTATTATTCAAATTTGAACCGTTGTCGGTGATAATACGCTCAGGGATTCCATATCTGCAGATAATATCTCGTTTGATAAATCTGGCTACCACTTGTTTGGTCACATTGGCATATGATGCTGCTTCCACCCATTTGGTTAAGTAATCGATTGCCACCAAAATGAACCGGTGTCCGTTTGATGCCGTAGGCTCAATCTTGCCAATCATGTCAATTCCCTACATCGAGAAAGGCCACGGTGATGACATCACATTCAGAGGACTTGGAGGCACATGGATTTTGTCCGCATAAATCTGGCATTTATGACACCTCTTTGCAAACTTGAAACAGTCTGTTTCCATAGTCAGCCAATAATAACCTGCCCGCAGCAACTTTCTTGTCATAGCATGCCCACCAGCATGTGTACCAAATGTACCCTTAGGTATCTCTTCCATGAGCAACTTCGCCTCTTTCTCGTCTACACAACGTAGCAACACCAAGTCGTGGTTTCTTTTGTACAGGACACCGTCCGGATTCAGATAGAAATTGTCAGCCAATCTCCTGAGAGTCTTCTGATCTCTACTGGATGCTTCAGCCGGATACTCCTTGTTCTTCAGGAAATTCTGGATGTCAAAATACCATGGTTTACCATCGAGAGCTTCGTCAATGGCAAATATGAAGGCAGGCCTATCAAGCCGAGAGATAACAATCTGGGGAGCCTCGTTCCAGAAGTTAACTTTATACATTGAAGACAATGTCGCCAGGGCGTCAACCATTTGATTTTCTGCTCGTGGCACGTGATGCAATTCCACCTTGTCAAAGAAAGGCAACAATCTCCTTGCATAATTCATATAGGGGTATCAAATTGGGCTGACGTGTCTCCCATTCTCCTTTAATCTGATTCACCACTAGAGCCGAGTCTTCGTATACATCCAGGTTCTTGATTCTCAAATCAATGGCTTCTTCCAGACCCATGATGCAAGCCTCATATTCTGCCTCGTTATTGGTAACAGGAAAGGTCAATCGGGCAGTAAATGGGATGTGCGACCCATGAGGAGTAGTGATAATTGCACCTATTCCGCTACCGTAGGAGTTAACTGCTCCGTCAAATATCAACTGCCATTTGGAACCCAACCCTGGTCCTTTGTCCGGCAACGGTTCTTCACAATCCTTCATTTTTAGGTACATGATATCCTCGTCAGGAAAATCAAACCTCATCGATTGGTAATCCTCAATAGGCTGCTCAGCAAGGTACTCTGACAGAACGCTACCTTTAATAGCCTTTTGCGAGACATATTGGATATCGTATTCTGTTAACACCATCTGCCATCGGGCAATTCTTCCGGAGAGTGCTTGCTTCTCAAACACATATTGGATTGGATCCATCTTTGAAATTAGCATGGTTGTATGATTCAGCATGTATTGCCTCAAACTTCTGGCGGCCCAGGCTAGCGCGCAACACGTCTTCTCGAGCATTGAGCATCTGGACTCACAGTCGGTAAACTTCTTACTCAAATAGTAGATCGCATGCTCTTTATGTCCGGTCTCGTCGTGTTGACCGAGAACACAACCCATACTTTCCTCAAGAACCGTCAAATACATAATCAAAGGTCTCCCGGCCACTAGGGGCATCAAAACAGGAGGTTCCTGCAAGTATTCTTTTATCTTGTCAAACGCCTTTCGACAATTTTCATTCCAGGTCAACACCTGATCCTTTTTCAACAACTTGAATAACGGATCGCATGTCGCAGTTAGGTGAGATATGAACCGAGCAATGTATTTCAACCTCTCTAAAAACCCACGCACTTCTTTTTCTGTTTTAGGCGTCGACATTTCTTGTATAGCTTTTATCTTTGCAAGATCAACCTCTATTCCCTTTTCGCTCACAATAAACCCCAGCAGTTTACCCGATCTCAGCCCAAAGGTGCACTTGTTAGGGTTCAGTCTCAGCCTGAACTTCCTAAGTTTTTTGAACAGTTTCAATAGATTAACCAAATGCTCCTCCTCTGTCTGAGATTTGGCAATCATATCATCAACATAAACCTTGATCTCTTTGTGCATCATGTCATGAAAGAGATTCGTCATAGCACGTTGATATGTTGCCCCAGCGTTCTTCAGTCTGAAGGGCATCACTTTGTAGCAAAATGTTCCCCAGGGAGTAATGAAGGTAGTCTTCTCCATGTCTTCTGGTGCCATTTTGATCTGATTGTAGCCTGAGAAGCCGTCCATAAAGGAGAATACGGAGAACTGAGCAGTGTTATCAACCAGCACATCAATGTAAGGAAGTGGAAAGTCGTCTTTCGGGCTCGCCCTATTCAAATCATGGTAGTCTACACACATTCTCACTTTACCGTCTTTCTTCGGCACTGGTACTATATTAGCGACCCATGACGGATAAGTTGTAACGGCTAGGAAACCAGCATCCCGCTGTTTTTGAACTTCCTCTTTGATTTTCACAGCCATGTCTGGTCTGGTTCTTCTGAGTTTCTGCTTAACAGGCGGACATTCCTCTCGCAACAGCAGACGGTGCACAACCATGTCCGTATCCAACCAGGCATATCTTCGTATGACCAAGCAAATATATCACTATACTCTCGCAGTATCTCAATCAGCCTTTGCTTGATGTCGCTCTGCAGCGCAGCCCCTATACGAATATTTCTCACAACTTCTTCCAACCCCAAGTTGATAATCTCAATTTCCTCTTGATGAGGCAGAATGATTCTCTCTTCCTGTTTCAACAAACGAGTTAGCTCCTCTGGCAAGTCACTATCCTCAACAATCTCTTCCTCTGCTTGGAATATCGGGTGCTCGAAGTCGACACGAGTCATGGGCGGTTCGTAGAAGATGTCATCTGAAATATTAGTCCTGCAAAGGAAATGGTTAAATGTTTCAAAATGCAAACAAAGCAAATAACCACATTGCCATTTATTGTTAAAGTAAAAACAAGAAAAACAGGGATCACAATATTTGTATATGAAAAAAGCCTTTATTTCATGATTAAAACAGTGCAATACACATAATCAAGTAGCCCTAAGGTAAAATCACTATGCCCCGGGTAGGACATAGGATTATTCAACAATTGACAAAACAAATCATTACTGTTTAAGAGTCACTGAGACAGTTTCCCGGATGGACCAGTTGCAGAGACTTTGTCCTGGCACGCTTGGCTTGATCCACGCGTCCATATCGCAGTCACTATCTCCGTCTTCAGCATCGGAAATAGCGTTGATTGTCTCAAAGCACACCCCGCTTGGCGTAATCATTATCGGTCCCTTGAACCTGGGCGCTCCTGAAGATGACGGTGACGACGTCGGTCGATACCCTAGCCCAAACTTGTCATTCTTCACGGGAATCTCCAGTACCTGCCCCCAACCTTTAGTCTCACCAGTCTGCACTAAAGCCTGAGCTTCCTTGTAGAATGACACTGCCACCTCTGGCATTTTGCTGGGACTCTGAGCTTTGTCTTTAATCCGCAACCCTTTGAAGGCTTGACAAGGTGTCTCGTGTATTTCTCCGTCGACCTCAACATATCTGAACGATGACAGGTGACTGACCAAAATGTCCTCCTCCCCGCAAACGGTAACAACACTATCACCCACCATGTACTTCAACTTCTGGTGCAGCGTGGACATTACGGCCCCTACAGCATGAATCGATGGGCGCCCAAGAAGGCAGCTATAAGCTGGATGGATATCCATGATGTTGAATTCGGTATCAAAAATTTCTGGCCCCACCTGAAGCAGTAATGTTATTGACCCAAACATTGATCTTTTCGTCCCGTCAAACGCCCTCACAACCAAATCGCTGGGCGTGCAAATAATTCCCCGTATGTCCAATTTCATCATGGCTTTCTTTGGCAATACGTTCAACAACGATCCAGTATCCACCAATACATGCGACATTACCGTGCCCCGGCATTCCACCGATATATGCAAAGCCATGTTGTGCTCTCGACCCCTGGGTGTTAGATCAAAATCTGTGAAACCCAGGCTATGTCCAGCACTGACATGTGCCATTATCCCCTCTAACTGATTTACAGAAACTTCTTGAGGCACAAATGACGTATCCAGAATCTTTAGCAAGGCCTTCCGGTGGGCCTCGGAACATAACAACAACGACAAGATAGAAATCTTCGACGGCGTCTGCTGTAGGTGTTTAACAATTTTGTAGTCGCTTTTGCGAATCAGTCTCATGAACTCCTCTACGTCCTTGAGTGACGTATCCTTTTCTTTCAACTGAGTAGGCCCGCTTTCATTTACTTTGGCTTTGGCTTTGGCCAATCTCTCTGCTTCTATTTCAGGTGAGGTAAAGATCCTTCCGCTACGGGTCATGCCCCCCGTTCCAACGACATTATCAACAGCCCCAGCTGGCTGGCTATTCACCACAATCCTTTCACCGTTGCAATATGCTTCTAATTCGTATGTCCACGGGACAACTTTCGTACTCTCAAAGGGAACAGGCCCTGCTTTGGTAATCGTAATAGTTGGCCGGTGGACGGACGCCGTTATCGTTATAGTCTTCCTCGGGATCGTCACCGTTGCAATATCATTCTGCTTATCACATAATGCCTCCACAGGCTTCTCAACCGCAGTTCGATCAAATTGCAAGGTCCCTTCGTCGATCATGGCCTGAATGCCCTGCTTCAAATCAGTACAACCCTCAGGTTGGGTCCAACACTCTAAACAGTATTCATCACAACCAGGGAATACTCCCCCTCTGAGCAACTTACTTTTCACTTCACTCAATGGTGTCTTCAGTTCGTTAACATCCATCACCAAGTTCAAATTTTCTTCTGTCAAGATGGCATTTTCCCCATGATTAGGCATAGGCTGTTGTACAATATTGGGCCCCACCTGGCCCAAGTTGATGGCTTTACTGTCCAACAAGTCTTGAACTTTATGCTTGAAAGCATGACAAGATTCTACATCATGTCCGGGCGGCCCGGAATGGAATTCGCAATGCTTATTAGCGTCATACCCATAAGGAAGTACCGGTCCTGTAGGTGGTTCCAATGTTCTTTTCTCGACCAAATTCAACCCCAACAGTGTCTGAAGAAGCTCTGCATATGTCGACAGAAGCTTATCAAATACCCTCTTCGGCTTTACATTCTGAAACCTTCTCTGACCCTGATTCTGCCTTTGATGCTGTTGTGGTTGTTGTTGCTGTTGTTGTGGTTGTTGTTGTTGTTGTTGTTGTTGGACTGGAATAGTAACACTGGCTATTTGTTGAGGTTGAATGTACTGATTTCTGCCTCTTCACCGGCCTCTGCCACCAAATACAGCGCTTGTATCACCCTGTCGTCTTCCATCGAGCGCTTTTCTCGCACCCCTAGCTGAAGTAGATTCGCCTGCCTGAATCTTTCCAATTTTAATTCCATTTTTGATCCTTTCTCCCATAAGGATCATATCGGAGAAGCTACCCATCGAAACATTGAGTAACTTGTCATAGTACATTCCTGTAAATGTCCCCACAAACATGTCATTCATCTCCCTTTCAACCAAAGGAGGGTGCACCCGAGCTGCCATATCGCGCCACCGCTGCGCGTACTCTTTGAAACTTTCACCATTTTTCTGCGACAGATTCTGCAACTGAACTCTGTTTGGCGCCAAATCGCTGTTATATTTGTAATGCATAACGAAAGCATCAGCCAACTGCTTCCAGCTTCTAATCTGAGTGGGCTCCAGTCCCAAGTACCATTCCAATGATGGTCCCGATAAGCTATCCTGAAAGAAATGCATGAGCATCCTTTCATCATTGGAATATGCAGACATCCTTCTATAATAAGAACGTACATGGACCTTTGGGCAGGTATCCCCTTTGTATTTGTCGAATGTTGGAGCCTTGAATTTTAATGGCACCCTCAGCCCTGGTACCAACCCCATAATAGCCATATCTAACCCAACGGAGTTCTGATTAACCACACCTTTCATCTGCTCTTCTAGCATTCTGATCCTCTGAACAGGGTCAATGGGGCCCTCAGGTCCCATACCTCTTCCCGAAAAAGCGTCGTCCTGGTGATCCACATTCCAGTCATTGCCATACCCATCATAACCCATGTTACGGCCAAATCCTTGCTGATTGAACATAGGACCCTGTCCTCGGTTGCTGAACCCTTGATTGACCCCAGCAGGTCCAAAATCATTGTTGAAAGGAAATGCTCCAGCGCCGTTGTTATTCACATTACCGAATCCACCATTACCGTGGCCATACCCCTGATTGTTGCCGTAACCGTCATTACCGAAGCCTTGATTGTTGAACCCGAAGTTCCCGTCCTGATTGACATTGCCATACCCATTGTTTCCAAAGCCAACATTGTCACCGAATCCTTGATCGGCATCCCCAGTGTTTCCTTTGTTGTTAACAACATGCCCATCACCACCATTTCCAGTATTGCCATTACCAACGCCAGCACCTGCACCAGTACCAGTGTTTCCGTTGACAGTCGCAACAGGTGGAGTAACTACCGGTATGTCATCCTCCCGGCGAGGAGTTCCAACAGAATTGTTGTCAGTATTTCCATTTCCGTTTGTCCGCGTCAGCAGTGGCTGCACCAAGGTCTGAAGGCTCTCCCGGCCCTTGGCCATGCTCTCCATAGCTTGCATGAACAGAGTCAGCTTCTCACGGATTTCCTACAACTCATTCTGAACTTGATCCATTGCTTTCTTACAGTTGTTTCGGGTTGAGTAGCGGTGGATTCTTTGGTCGTCAATCCTGAAAAACCTGGTATAATGTGATGCAGGTAATAAGATACAGATTCAACAAGTAACTGGCAATGCAAAATGAATATGCAGATGCAATGCGTATCTGTGCGTTAGGGAAATCACCCCCGATTCTAGTGCCAAAGTGCCAGTGCAGTGACAGTGCTAAGAAGCTTGGATTCATCCACGGAGAAAACATCTCATATATTGCTGCAAAGAGCCCAACAAGGCAGAAGTACAATATCTCTGAGTGTACACAATAACAAGAACGCATGACCTCAACCAACAAGCCTGGTGATGGTCAGCACAATGCAAATAAAGCATATACAACAGTCAAGTGTTACAATGAGCACGATACTCTTCTAACAACTTCTTGGTCTCTGGATGATCTGGCTGAGTGAGCAACCCTTCGACGAGCAACTCTAACTGCCGTATAGTGAACTGGAGGCCTTCATTGGAGTTTTCCCAAGCTCCCTTGCCAAAACAATATTCTAACTTCCTCTTCTTGGCTTCAAAGTTCTGTCTATGCTCCTTCAGGTTTTTGACAGCTTTGTTCAACGAGGCTTGAATTGAAAAACTACACACAACTTCTTCCTCAAACTTCCTCTGGCTAGCTTTAAACTGATCCTCTAACTTGGAGATTTGCAACTTCAGCTTATCTTCTCTCTCCTTGTTGTTGGTCAATGTAGTGTTCCAAGTTTCGTTGAACGTAAAGATCTCCAAGTAAGCTCTATCCAAAGCTTTCTTCTTAGACTCCAGCATGTCATGAGAGCTCTTGAAATCTATCCCCAAACGTTCACGCTTCTTTCGTTGTTCAGTCAGTTCTGTACCTAACTGGTTCACCAGCTTTGTTTGTTGTTTGAAGGAATATACGGCTTCGTTCTTTTCGCTCCTGAGTTGCGCTAGCTCTTCTTCCAACTTCTCGTTGGCTTTCATCAGCTCTTCTTTCTCCTTCACAACCTGCTCATATCTCTGAATAGACACAGTAGTTGGCTCCTCAACCACGAGGGGAGCAGGAGGTAATACTGCAGGAAACGACATCAGCGCCTGCTTCGCCCTATCTTGGATCCAGACTTTGTACGGAGGATAGGCTTGACTATCATTCTTACCCAACAACGGCTTCCCTTTCTTGCAGATGTTATTCCAAGCATGCTGAAGCTTGGATAACAATTCTCCACTCAGATCACCTGTGAAGTACAGAGATTCCTGCACTTCCACCTCATTTGGCGGGCTTCTCAAAGCATAACCGAATTTCCTGATCAACAATGACGGATTGTAGTTAATGCACCCTTTCCTCCCAATCAGAGGAACGTTAGGATATCCGGTGTAGCTGTAGATAATCTCAGATCCCAGTAAATCCCTATCAAACCAGACAACATCTTCTGAAGAAAGCCCCATCAAACGCTCAAACCATTCCACCGTAGCTGCAGACTCAGCAAAAATACCCTTCTTAGGCAGGTGAATATCAAACCACATATACAACAAAGGCACACAACAATAGACGTTCTTGCCCCTCCTATTCTCGTTCTTATAATGCAGAGAGTGATAGAAGTCTCCAATCAGGGTAGGCACAAGATTGCCTGAAGCAAATATATGGAATGCATCCAAATCAACAAAGTCAGGCATATTAGGGAACAGTACAATGCCATAGATACACAAAGCAAGGATAGCATTAAACACAATCCAATAGCCACTCTTGGCATACTCCTGTGTTTTCCCAACCAAGAACTTGAGAGAAAAACCAGAAACTCCATTCCACTTGGTTAACAGCAACTCTGAAGAGTCTAAATGCAAATCAACAGCCAAATCCTCCAGCTTGGGCTTAGCATCCATATGAATGAAGGGTACCCTGTTCTGAATGGTTAACTCCAAGATCTCAGCATATTCCTCCATGGTCGGAGCCAGAATGAAGTCAGGGAAAGTAAAACACCTCAGCGGGGGATGATAGAACTGCATCAGCGTGTACAATCCGTTCAGCTCATACGTGGATGGTTTGCAAACCAACCTAAGCAGTTTCCCATAACTCTTCCTGAAGCTTCTCCTCACATCATCATCATCCAAAGACATCAAACCAAGCAAAGAAGTAACATCTGGAGTAGGCAACTTGTATGCCGCAGTCTTCTTCAAAGTATCCATGATAGCAGCAGACAAAAATCCGGGCAACTAGAATCAGAGGGTAGGAAATGCACCTGCAGCATAGACACACGTTAATGATATGCAAAATGAGTATGCAACAATGCAATATGCAAACATGCAACAAGGATCAAGTGATGTATTGCTGAAGAGATCTATCCACAACTGTCTCAACAGACCCATAATACTACTCAAACCTGGTCTCAACAGACCCATAACAATGCTTCAACCTGGTCTCAACAGACCTATAACAAAGTTCCAACTTGGTCTCAACAGACCCATAACAATGCTCCAACTTGGTCTCAACAGACCCATAACACTGTCCTGATGAAGAACCCCAAGTTACCACACATACTGATCCAATATTAAGAAAACTGGGTAGTCTGGAGGTCAAGTTTCCTGCATGCCCCAATCCCTCTCACAGGTAGGTGTCCTATCAACTAACACAAGGTACGACATCATATGCAGTCATCTGCGTCACAGACTTTCAGGACTGATGATATAATACCCAGAAGGTGTGGCATCATCATGTCCTGAAGAGGCCTCACTTAGCCAACTTCCAATTGATCGATCCCTAGAGTCGACAATCCAACTAACCAACAACCCCCTCAACCCAAAGGGTTGAAAAAGAAGTCAACCAGAAGAACCTCGTCCGAGCATGGATTTTGCGGTACATTAGTACATGCAAAGCATGCACGCGCCCACTACTTTCCACAACTAATTCTAGGTGCACTCAAGCCCAGGTCCGACTTATCTCTCAATCTGACCCCCTACCCAGCATAACAACAATAATATAATGCTGAAAGTAAATACAGAAAGGTAAATCCGTACAAAACCCACGATGGGAAAACAAGCGCTAGGATTGACTCACGTAGGGAACCGTTGGAGTCCCCAGCAGAGTCGCCAGTTGTCGCTACTCGACGGGATCCACGCTTGTTTTCTTGTACGGATTGTTATTCTATCTACACTAAAAGGTCAAGGGAGAAAAGGAAAGAAAAGAGAAAAGAAGTGACTCGATAGAGCTTCGCCGCTCTATGCCTATGTATTCCCTCGTGCAATGGGAAAGTCAGAGTCTACGTAGTTTGGCTAACTACAGAAAAGGAGGGGAAGGTTGCTCGCTAGGATACGGCATCCTATGCCTACATACTTTCATACAGCATGAAAGATCAGAGCAAACGTAGTTCAGGATACGAAAGACACAAGCTTGTCTGACTGTTTTTTATTACCTTATGAAAGGGTTTTTCTTGATTAAGAGTCCAAGCGGACAAAAATGACACTTTGATGTTTGTTTTGAATCTTTTACGAAAGAAGTGTTTTTTTAGTTTGTTTGCAATCTCTGACGCACTAGAGACTATGATTTGAGAGTGACTACGTCACGTGTCACCCAAAGGGTGCCACACTAAGCAACCAGACTACTGGAAAGAAGCTCTCCAGCAACCCTTTCTCAAATAGCTTAAGCCTCGTAACGTACGACCTCGATTAACCTTATTACCGTGTTTTTGAGATGTTTTGAGATAAGTTGAGAAAGAAACTCTAAAAAGCCTAGGGTTGGAAAGGGAATAAAAACTAACCTAATATTGTCATGCATGGATAAGAATCCTAATGCCTGTTGTTGCACCCCAAAATTTGCCCAACTTTTCTTTACCTAGCTTGTGTTTCATTTCATTCACATTAGCATTATCATTTGCACTTCATTGACATGTATGCAGGATATCAAGAGGTATGATTACCAATTAAGAGCTACACAAGTCTATGAGACTAGCTAAGAAGGTTATTCAGATGTTCAAGGGTTGATATCCTTGTCAAAGAAGTTAAAAGATCCTCAGAGAGAGTGATTGAAGCCAAGTGTGTGTGTGTCTCCTAACTTGAGAGTTGTGGGAAACCATCAGATGATTCTGAGGTCATGGAGATGGACTGGAGGTCTTGAGAGAGCTCATGAGAAGTGGTGAAGATCACTTTGAAGCCTAGATAGATCATTGTGCAAGATTAAGAAGACTTAGCCATGAGTGGTGCAATTAGGGTTTGACTGGGTCAACCCTAACAACTGAGGATTTGAAGGAGGTTGAGACCTAATTAAAGAGCCATGTGATCATGGATTGATTCATTGAGATTTTCTAAGGATGATTCCAAGGTTATATCATCATGATTGAAGAGTTTGAGAAGTTTCAGGCTAGGGTTTCTAAGGCTTGACAGTGTAAAATCCCCTAGTTTGACCCCTATCGTCAAGGCAATTTAGCTCAATATGTGTTTGTCATCTCATCTTACCCCCAACATGATTGTTGTATAGCATGATCTTAGCTTTAATTTTAGTGCTAGAAGTCCTTGATAGGATTTGTAGAACTCAAGTTATGACTTTGACAAGTTACAGGTCATCTGAGGCATGTGAATTTGGAGCTTGAAAGTTACCCAACTTGCATGACACTTTTGACCTAGAAGGATAATTCCTATGAACTTTTGGTCAACATGAATGTTGTTCCTTATCCTCTTAACTTTCTAGAGAGTACTAGAAGTCCTTGATAGGATTTGTAGAACTCAAGTTATGGCTTTGACAAATCAAGGGTATTTTGGACATTTGGTGATTATAGGTCATTTGTGATCATAGGCCATTTTCAGCAACTTAGAGGCCTCAAATGGAATTTTGTTCAACTAGAAAGTTGCTCAAAATTGGGTTTTAACCTTGACCATGCGTCAAGGAGGCATTGAAATGGCTTAAGGAGAGACTTGGTTCAAGAAATTTTGAAAAAGGAAGAATTAAAATGATTAAATGACCAAAAATTCAAATAATTCATTTTGTGACCAAATGAAACAAAATTATAGGTCAAATTGATTGGAAAAATGATTTTAGAAACAATGGAAATGTTAGAATTTTGATTTGAGGTCAAATTCATGAACTTCCATTTCATTTCTTCATGATGAAGTAACATATCCAATTCATACCTTTGGCTTGCAAACAAGGAAACAACCATCACCATTCAATTCCTTAGCTCATGAGGAGTGAAAACCAAGCTCGCTGAGGCCCAAAAAGAGGAGATATTGCATATGCCATGAGTGATATTTGGAGGAGAAATTGAAAATCCAAAATCTCATTTGGATGGATCCAGAAGTTTCTAGATGAGTCTAATCGTTTCTATATAAGTCATTGAGTGAGTTTCAGTGCTTTTTTTGGATGGAATTGAAGTTGGTTGCAGAAAGAGCCATTGAAATTTTAGAAGTGCAAGTTGAAATCGGGTTTTCATTTCAAGGGAGAATCAAGCCAAATCAAGGTGTGCAAAGGCTTTGGGAGTGAATTTGGAGTGTGTCTGCATCATCTTGGTAGTTGAAGTGACCAAAAACCATCTCTGTTACCTCTCTGAAACCAGGTTTGTACATTTCACTCTTATGCATGATTTAGGAGGAGATTCTTAGAAATTCATATGTGGTTAAGATCCTTGCAACTTGTAGTTGGATTTAAGATCAGAAATTGGGGAATTAGAGACAAAATAGGTGCGTGATCATTTTCTGTTGAGGTTGATATCTCAAGATTCTTGAAGGAATAATCACGATGGGATAGTGGAAATTGATCAGTGAAGAGTGAGGATTAACTTGAGACCTTTAATTTGAAGAATGGTGAAAATCAAGAATTGGATGGATTCTGAAAATGCTATCAGGTTTGAAAATGTAGAAGGAATTAGAAAATTCTGAGGCCAGATTCATGATCAGCGTGAGATTTTGAGTGGGATGAGGTATGGTTTTGTGATTTTGGATGACCTGTGGAGGTTGGCTCACCGGAGAAGACGGTGGCGCCACTGTTCAGGCCACCGTCTGTATTTTCCCCCCAAGCTGAGTTCAAATGGGGACGATGAACATGAGCCTTTGGATGATGGTTTGACCTTGGACTCAGGCGAGCATTGGAGGGCCACGATTGATTGCTGAACTCTGAAGAGAGACATTAACATGAAACACACCGTTTCATTAATTGGTTGGTTTTGGGCTTAGCACTCAGAGTGATATTCACACCCCCCCTGGGCCCAATTCTTGATATGAACTGTGTTGGATTGCTATTTGACACGCTTGTTTATTAATTTCCACTTATTTTCTTTATTTTTTATTATTTCATATGACTTAGAAATTAATTCATAAAAAATAGAAGATTAACTCAATTAATTCCAAACGTTTTTCCCCTGATTCATGATTGAATCTAGAATTTTGTAGATTAAAAATATTAATAATTCATGCATTTTTGATTTTATTTGCATTTTTTGAATATTAAATGATATTAAAATGGCCATGGTTGATACCTTGTTTTGTTAAATTTTGTTTGAGCATTTGGTGATGATTCATGACTTGATTTCTTGGGTGTAGCTAGCATAGATATGCATGTTCCCCTAGCAATTTTATCACATTTTTGTGATGGAATTAGGTGGTAGTTTTAAGTTGAAACTTTAGGTGCTCTAGTTTTAGGGTTTAAGCTTAGTACTTTATGATCTAGGTTTTATTTCTAGGACTTTGTGGATGATTCAACCCCTGGATTTTGTATGGTAGATTCATGATTGAATTAGGGTCCCATAGTTATTTTTGTAGGATTTTACAATTAGTTTTAGTATTTTAGTTAAGACTAACTTTAGTACTAGGTTTTAGGTGATCCTAACTTGCTAATTCAATTAGATTGATTTCTTTAGTTCCCTTAGATTAGGGTTTTGCTTTGCTTGCTCTTGGATGATGTTGAAGACAAGCTTGGGCTACCATGGAATGCTTGAGGAAGCTTGGGTGTGAAGACTTCCCTTCTTTTGGTGTAGTGGTGATTAGGTGTTAAGATTAGGGTTTGCAGGTAGAGCTTCTAGATAGATTCTCTTCTTTCATAAACATGGAAGGTGTTGATCACTTCCATTCTTCCCTATGATATAAGGTCCCCTTGTAAAGGCCTCATCCCTCCTTTGGTAGGATGTGTGGCTCTTCACAAGTTGGTAGAACCTTTGAGGGTCCCTTTCTCTGATGATGGAATGCTTAGTGGTGACCTTAGGTCTTCACTCTGTTGTCAATCATCCAAACCTTGCTCTTGTTAGATGAATCCCTTGCTAGAGGATGGAATTCCTTGTTAGAAGATTGAAGGTGCTAGAGGTTGCTACTTCTTTGTATTTGAAGACTGCCATGGAAGTTGAGGCTTGAAGGTCTAGGAGAGCAGGTTGACACTTGTGTGAAGAAGATCAAATGGAATTGAATGAAGAAGCTGAAGCTTGAAATTGGAAAGCAAGTTGATACTTGTGTGTTCAATGCCTTTGAGTGCCTGAAGGAAAACAAGTTGATACTTGCAATTGGGATTGAAGCCTGATGGTGGAGTCTACTTTGGAGCTGAGGCTTGAGGAGGGATAAGTTGATACTCATGTTGATGCATTAGAAGCTTTAAGAAGCAAGTTGACACTTGCTATTAAAGATGAAAGACTTGAAGAGCAGATGTAGACTAAGGACTGAGCTGCTGTCAGAGGATGGCTTTGTTGTGAAGCTGTGGGAGCTGTTGATCTGCTTTCTTTCCTGTCTGTTTACTTTCTGTGCAACTGTATTGCTGTGACTTGTTTGATTTGCTTGATGCATTAGAATAAGTTCATATTTAGACTGATGTAAGCTAGGAGCATGATTGCACTAGAGGTTGAGTTGCTCCCTCTGCTTGTATTTTTACTGTATGGCTTTGCTTGCGGGTATTCGGTAGAGCCCAGCTCCCTTGCCTATGTGGTATTGTGTTTGCTTAATAGCATGTTATTTCTTCTGTATGATTGCAGTTATTGTGTTTGCTTGACGGCATATTTTTTTTATTTCTCTGTATGATTGCAGTTATTCATATCTGGCTTGAGGTTGAGATGAGCTTGTGGAGGCTGATGCCCCACACACATTTCCTCCCTCACTTGCATTGCATGCATTTTACAGTTGTTTACTGTTTACTGTTTAAGCTGATGCTTTATCTGTTTCTGTTTACCATTGACATGATCCCCTAGGAATCTCACTCCCTTTGATAAGTAAGTGATGATTAGAACTTTAGGTTGAAACCTATGCATGATAACTTCTAGGAGTTCCCTGTTCAAACCTCAACCATAGGATGAATCCTTGGCATGACAACATTAGGACTTGATAGTCTCCCCTTAGTTGAACCTGTGCTCTCTTCTCATCTCAAAACAAATTAAAATACAGTAATAAAGGTGAACTGACGTCGTACGTTACGAGCCTTACGCTATCTGAGAAAGGGTTGTCGAAGAGTTTCTTTTCGACAGCTTGGATGTTTAGTATGGAACCCTTTGGGTGACATGCGACGTATTCACTCTCAGGTCATAGTCTCTAGTACGATATTGGTTGTAAACATGCATAAAAAACAGTTCTTTCGTAAAAGACAGAAAACAAACTTCAAAACTTTTTGCCCCGTGGGCCCATAAGTCAAAGGAAGCTTTTCTGAAGAAAAGAGTGTCGTTAACTCCCAGTTCTACCGCAAACGGTAACGCCTAGGTCTCCAAGGGTCGAGTTGCGTACACCAAACTGCTGGAACTGTTTGTTAACCCTACTCGGAAAAACAGACGAATTTGAATTCCCGTAATCCGTATTATCCCAAACTACGTAAGCTCTGATCTCTCAAGCCTGTTGAGAGTACGTAGGCGCAATACTGACGTATTGGCGAGCCACCTTCCCCGTAACCCGTAGTCAGTCGAACTACGTTGACTCTGATTTCTCATTCTCCGATGAGAATACGTAGGCATAAAGTGCGACGCTTTGCCGAGTCATTTTTCTTTTCTTTTCAGACCAGCCTTGATAGGTAGATAGATAAAACCAACCCGTCAGATGAACACAAAAAGCGTGGATCCCATCGAGTACGAGGGACGTGAGGGGTGCTAATACCTTCCCGTTGCGTAACCGACTCCCGAACCCAGACAATGGTTGCGATGACCTTGTCTTATACCTTTTCGTCAGGTTTTTCTGATCGTTTCCTTTCCCGTTCCGAGGGATAAATAACGAAAGGTGGCGACTCTTTTGTTTTGCCGGCACCTTATTTTCGTGGAAGCGACACCTGTCATAATTCCCTACTGCACAGAGGAAATCAGAGATCCTAGGGGATAAACAGAAAAGAAAGCAAGCAAATATAGTAAAATGCATGCAATGCAGCAATACAAGCGAGGCAAGGGAGTCTTGCTCAACCTCGAACCTGGGAAAATAACAGGCAAAGTGAATCAACATTCACTTCAAACCTAAGGGGCAAGCTGCACAAGCTAACAAACAATACAGAAAACAAAACCCAAGCAAAGGAGGCAGCCCAAGCAGCAACATCAAACTCCTACAGCAAACAACACAAGCAGCAGCTCCGACAGTAACAATCTTCATCTTCATGAATATCCCCTATCTTCAAGCTCCACTAAACCTTCAATCTTCAACAAGCACCAAGCTTCAACAAGCTTCAAACTTCAACAAGCAAACAACTTAAACCAGCAAACTTCAACCAGTAAACAGCTTCAACAAGATCGTAACTTCATCTTCAACAAGCAGCAAAACCTTAGCTTCAACAAGCAACCAGCTTTAGCAAGCACAAACCTCATCTTCAACAAGCAGCAAAACCCTAGCTTCAACAAGCAACCAGCTTCAACAAGCACAAACCTCATCTTCAACAAGCAGCAAAACCCTAGCAACCTCCAAAGGAGAATCAATTAACAAGATCAGGTTGAAATGTTAAGTAACTTAATGACAACCAAAGGAAGCCACTAAGAACTTAACATTATAAGATAATGGCATCCTCACAGTTCTACTCTTAAAGCATGCCACTCATCCCTCCAAAGGAGAGATGTGAATTCTTTAAGAGGACTTTATGTCATTGGATTGAATGGAGATGAACAATATACTCCATGTTTGAAGAAACAAGCAAAACTAATCTAATGCTCTTCCTAAAACCCTAGTTTCCCTAAGCTCCTGACAAACATCCACAAGATGAGAAATTCTTCACATTCAAGCTCCTTCAAGCTCTCCAAAGCATCTTCAAGTTGTCTTCATCTTCATCCAAGCACAAGAGTACCACCACCCTAATCTAAGGGGAACTATTGAATTAAACTAGTCAAGTTAGTTCATTAGAAACACCTAGAAGTTAGTCCTAAAACTAATTCTAATTAAAATACCAAAAATGATTGTAAAATCCTATAAAAAATTCTAAGGGTTCCTAAACCTCTGAAGAATATCTCCATTCAAAAACCAGGGGGTTAACCATTCATTAAGACCTGAAACTATGTCTTAAACCTAAGGGTACTATCTTAAAACCCTAATTCTAAACCACCTATTGTTCAATGTTCAAAACAACCTAAAATTATCTCACAAAAATATGATAAAATTTCTAGAGGTACATGCATTTCTAAGCTACACAATCCAAAAATAATCACTCCAAAAATCAACACCAATATCCCATACTAAAATCAGCAAGAACAAGCACCAAACAACTTGAACTTAAAACCAATTAAAATGCAAAATTGTAATTAAAATAATAAAATGCATGAATTAATTAAACTTTAATCCTAGAAAATTCTACACTCTCTCAAGAGTCAGGGGAAAAAAATCTAACCTAAAAAGACTAATTTTCCTATTTGTTATGATTTAATTCCTAACTATATGAAATATGAAAAATAAAAGAAAATAGATGAAAATTATGAAAGTTGCGTGACAATTAGCAATTATATCCAGTTGTTATCCAGACCTGGGCCTAAAGTGGGGTGCGTATAGAAATCTTGACTAAGCCCAAACCACACTAAAAACAAATCAGGAAAATAAAATGAAAATTGGAAAATGCGCGTGGTGTTTAGCAATATTTCTTAGTTCATTATCCAACTTGGGCCAAACCTGGGGTGTGTATAGCAAGCGAACCACTAAACCCATCCAATTGAATTAATGAAACAGTGAGTTTCAACAAACTCACTCTCTCTTCAGAATGTGAAATGAGATCGTGGTCGTGTATTCATGTTCTCAGTCAAAGTCAAGCTAGCATCCAACGGTTATTGTTCATCTTCTCCAAATGTTTAAAAATGGGAGGGAAGGTTTGGAACGGTGGCCTGAGACACAGAGCCACCGTCGTCTCCGGTGAAGGTTACCCCAAAGTGCATCAATCAACACAACTAAGCACCCTATCTCACTCCAAATTTCATCCTGAACTCAAATCCATCATCCAAATTTATTGATTCTTCCTCTAAACCAACACACGAGCCAATACTCAGAAATGGTGTCCAACTTCAAATGTCACGATTCTTGCCAATAATGATCCTATTCTCATCTACACGTTTCACTGATCAAACCTACTATATAAACACCATTAATACCTCAAGAATCAGGAGTTATATGCTTCAACAGAAATCTTGCCATGCCTAGTTTGGTCTCTAATTGCTCAATTCTTATGCCTAAATCCTTCTAAGCATCATCATTAACCTATCCACATGCCAAATCTTAGTCAAATCCCTATAATCTAGAGCAAAAATTGAAAGATTCAAACCCGGTGTAAATGGATGAACAAAGGGTGATTTTGCTCGATTCAAGCTCCAATCTTCTCCAGAATCACCCAAGAACCACTTCCCAAGCTTCTACAATAATCAATTTGCCTTGAACTTCCCTCTATCTCCAAACCCTATTCTGATATGCAATGAAGAAATTTCAATGGCTTCCTCTCGATTCTCTTCACTTCTTTCCCAAAAAATGATCTGAATGCATTATATTGAATATATAGAAGTGATTGGAACACTCTAGAACTTTCTGTAACTAACCAAATGAGAAATTCAAAATCTCATGCTCCTTGAAAAAACTCATATGCCACAATTGCGAATTGCTCTATTCTAGCTTTCAATTTCACTTGAATTGTTCATCTCATGAGATTTTGGAATGAATGGATATGATAGCTTCCTTGTTTTTGATCTTATGGTGTGCAATTCAAGTGTTGCTTCAATCTTAAGTTACAAAAGGGAACCATGTGTTATTGGCCTCAAATGCAAAAAGTGGTATTTCCATCCTTCTTGGAATGTTGTTTCTGATCAAAATGACATATAACATGACTTTGTTTGGCCATAAATCAAGAAATCACATTTTTTGGCCATTTAATGACTTTAATTTCTTCCTTTTTAAGCCATTTCAAGCAACTTTGTGTTCCAAGCCAAACCAAACTCACATGACCACTTGGTTGCACTCAAAACTTCATTTTGAACAAGTTCCATGTTGGACAATTTTCCATTTGAAGCTTGCAAGTTGGAGTTCTGGACCTATAATCCAAAGTGACCTATAATCTCACTTTCCCAAAATACCCCTGGCTTGCAAAGATCATAACTTGAGTTCTACAAATCCTATCAAGGACTTCTAGTACTCTATGGAAAGCTAATAGGATAAGGAACAACATTCATGTTGACCAAAAGTCCATTTGAAAACTCCTTGAATGGAAAACGTTGCTTGGAAGTCAAGTGACTTTCACAGATAAATTTCATAGTCATCTGATGACCTGTAACTTGTCTGGGCCATAACTTGAGTTCTACAAATCCCCTTGAGGACTTCTTGTACTAAAATTAAAGGTATTGAGATGCTCTACAAGTTTCATGTTAGGCAAAGATACATTTGAAACTTGTATCTTGACTTATGTGGCTTTGAAGTTAGGCACTAAACATGGGATTTTACACTGAAACCCTAATTTAGCAACTTCCCACATCCTTGATTCTTCTTTGCTTAACCTTGGCACAACACCACACATGTATCAACATACCAATACATGAACCCCATGACCTCAAAGTAGGCTTTGATGCTCTCCAATTTGCACAATTGACCTAGGGTTGACCCAGATGAAATCCTAGTTGACTGCACATCAACTCTGGCGCTTGTACTTGAATCAATGACTTGTCTCAACTTCAAAATGGCCCTCTAGGCATTCCATGAGATCCATACACACCTCAAATTCACATTCCATGTTTCATATCCCACTGATGATTCTCAATATTCCTCAAGATAGGAGCAAAACCCACAAGTAGGCACTCAAACTTCTCAAGACTTCAAGTCACTTCTTGACGGCCTGAATGACTTCTAATACTTGGATAAGACCTCTTGCTAGGCTCTTTTGATAAGAATTACACTTGATCCCCTGTTAGATGAGTGATATGCTATGATATGCAAATGATTAGAACTATGTGAATGATGTAACTATGCAAATGAAATTCAATGAAACATAAACCAGGTAAGAAAAGGTTGAGCAAATTTTGGGGTTCAACAATTAGTTCCCCTCACGTTCGTCGTACTCGACGAGATCCATGATTGTTGTCTATCTAAGGGTGTATTTAATCTATCTATGCTAAAGGATTGCGGGACAACAAGAAAAGAAAAGAGAGACTCAGCAGAGCATCTCCGCTCTGGGCCTACGTATTCTCTGGTGCAATGGGAAAGTCTGAGTTAATGTAGTTCGGCTAACTACGGGAGAGAAGGGGGGAAGGTTGCTCGCGAAGACATCACGTCTTGTGGCTACGTACTTTCATCTGGTATGAAAGATCAGAGCAAACATAGTTCGGGCGAACTCAAAACCACGGGTTGATTAAGTGTTTTAACCGAGTAGGATTAAACCTCCGTTCCAGCAGTTAGGGACAAAGCCTGTTTGCGGTAGAACCGAAGCTTAACAACACTCTTTTCTGAAAAGTTTCTGATTAATCCCAAAGGAAAAAGGTTTGAATTTATTTTGTGTTTTTTAGTGAAGTGAATTAATTCGATTTGTGATTCACGTTGCACTAAAGACTATGACATGGAGGCGAATGCGTCGTATATCGCCCCCAAACGGGACGCATACTAAACACTCTAGATAAGCGAGAGGAGACCCCTCACTCATCATTCCCCATGTAGCTTAAGGCTTGTAGCACGCAACATTTATCTCATTTATTAGATGAGTTAGAATGATTTTGAGATGAGAAGAGAGACGCACAGAAGGTCTAAGGGAAACTCGGCCCTAACGTTGTCATGCAAAGTGATCCTAAAGTTTGGATAAAGAGGGAAAACATCTACCCTAATCTTAGCATACTTGGATTGAGCGCCTAATGTCTCTCCTACTCCAATCCTAAACGGAGGGACTAGGAATCCTATGGGGGTCATGGCAAAAAGCACAAGAAGAACCAAGGAAGGATCAATCACAAGTAGAAAAATGCAAACATGAAAATGCACATTTAGAATGGTGGGAGGGAGGAAAAGTGTGTGGGGCAGCAGCCGCCACAAGCGCGTCTCGACCTCAACAGTGATGCAAGAATGATGCAAACATGTGGAGAAAAGCAAGAGATGAAAGCAAATGATCATGCAAACGAAAACTCAATTCGAACCACATACACAAGCATGCAAACAATTGGAAGAATTAACATACATGTCAACAGCATCATGATTAATCAACCACAAACAGTGACACTTATTCAAAACAATTCAATCCTAATGCATCACATTGATCTATGATGATTCGAATCGAACCGGTATGCAAACATGCAAGCAGAACAGCAAATATGACATTCTGGCACAGTGTTAATTGTTTAACACATACTGTTAATCGGTTAACACCTTAAAAGTTTGAAGAAAAACTGAAGTTTTGAATAGGTTAATCGGTTAACCATGAGTTAACCGATTAACACTGTTAACGTTTGAAAATATTTTGAAAATATGAAATGGTTAACCGGTTAACCATTTAGGTTAACCAATTAACACTGCACCAGAAGCTAAAAACAGCAGTAGAAAATCACTTCCAGCACAGAAACAACTTATCCAAAGTTCCAACATATCAACTTATCAAATAAGCACGAATTTAACAACAAAAAACAGAGATCCAACAACATGGATACACAATTACACAACATCATCACAAGTCGAACGGATCAAAATCAACAAAATTCAACCGAATATGAAGATTAACATGATAAGCTCAAAAATTAAATCGGATCGAGAATTCCAACCTTCGAAGCGGAGATATGCTTCGGTAAATGTTGATCAACTGAATTTGAGCAGATCAAATGCTAGAAATCCGAAAAACTTCAAAATCCACAATAATTATTGTTGTAGGAATGAAGATCCACCAAATTTAAGTCAAAAAGCTTCAAATAATCACTTCTAGATCTAACTCCAGATTCAGATCCAAGCTTGCACGAAAATTGATTCAATGGTAATGGTAAATGGAGGTTTATGCTCAAGAATCCATTGATTCCAATGAAGAATCAAGAATTCCAATGAAAAAGAGCTTTGAGTGAGCTTTGGAAATAGAGAAGTTGAGAGAACTTGAGAGAATTTTAATCAATTCTGAAAAATGGATGTGAGAAATGAAAATTGGATGGTGAGGTTTGGAGTGGATCACTTAAATATGACTTAGGTTTGGGATCCAAAGCAAGGATTGGAAATCAAGGCTTGGAATGTGGAATGCGATTTTGGAGGGAAATCTGAACTTTAAAGGTGTTCTAGATCCTTCCCAAATGAAAATTTGAATTCCAAGGTGATCGAAATTGGACCCCAAGTGCATTTGGCTTGCAAAATCACGTACAAGACAAAATCTACTATGGTTAACCGATTAACCATACGCGTTAATCGGTTAACACTGTTAAAACTTCAAATCTGGGCTAATTTTCCTTTGGTTAATTAATTAACCATATAGGTTAACCGATTAACACCTTCACATTTTGAATTCTTGTGCCTTTTGGAGGGAAATCTGTCCATTTGGCCTGTTTCAACTGTCTGGAGCTCTGCTTAGCTACTCAACCTCATTTTTGAAGGTTATTACTGTGAAAATGCTTGTCATGAGCCTGAGTGCTGCTTTCTGATATGAAATTAACCTGCAAAATAAAATCGGTCGCCTGACCGCTAGACAAAATAAATGTCTGATCCTCTGATGCTCGTTGTTCGCTGTTCGTTGTTCAGTCTTTTGCTCTGAAATGCAACTGAGTCACATGAACGCCTTGATCCCATGCCTCGAGAACGAATGCTATGTCATGCAAAATGCTAAATGCAAAGAAACAAAAGCCAGTTACGGTTAAACGAAAGTCAAATTTTGGGGTGCTACAACTGCCCCTATTTAAGCAACTTGGACCTGAAGGGAGGAAATGCATCCGCTTTCAAACTTTCAAGGTACAAGGTGATTGAATACAAAAGAACCCGGAAATTTTCACCCTGCGGGGAATGTAAAACAGCGACTACCAACCAAGAGTCGGAAAACGACGCGCTGGGGATACCCATCCAATATAATTTGAAATTCATCCAAAACATACCAACCAAAAGTCGAGAAAATGCCCGGAGGATACCAACCAAGAGTTGGGACGAAAATAGATAACCAATACCAACCAAAAGTCGGACCAAACTCTCCCATAAAAAACACCAACCAAAAGTCGGGATAGCGAACTCGGAATACCAACCAAGAGTTGGAACAAACCCTGCTAGAGAATAAAAGAGTAGGCAAACAACTTTGTGGAGACTTCACTGGGGAAAGAGTAGACTAATCAGACAACTCTGTGGAGAACAAGCATCTACCATAAGACTGCAATCAAAGAATTCCATCCAAGAGATGGGATAAAACCCAAACACTACCAACCAAGAGTCGGGATCACCACAACACTAACCGAAGCTTCCATGGCGAGACGACTTCACTGGGGAGTCAACATCCATCACAAGACAACAATCTAGCAGTACCATCCAAAAGATGGGATGAGGGTTACTCTCTGGGGACAAAACCACCCCTACCAGCCAAGAGTTGGAATTCATACTAACCGCAATTTACATGGCAAGACGACTTCGCTGAGGAGGTATACTGACCAAGAGTCAGAATCAACAACCAGAGAACACAAGTTACCAACCAGAAGTTAGAAAAAAACATCAACAAATCGATCACACCGGATATGGCGACCTTCCTAGAGAATCAAAGACTACCAACCAAGAGTTGGAAAATGAACCAACGTCCAGGACTGACCCTACCGAAGAAACCATAACCACCAACCAAAAGTTGGAAAACACCAAATATCCTCATCAACCAAAAGTTGAAATAACGATTCTGCGGAGGAATAAGGGAAACTACCAACCAAAAGTTGGGACAATAACAAACGTCCCAGACCGACCCTACTGGGGAAATAGGGGAATACCAACCAAAAGTTGTGACAACCGCAGGGGTAACATCCAACCAAAAGTTGGGAACAAAGGTACTAACCAATGGTTAGAATCACCATGAAACACCATTGATCAAAGGTCGAAACACAAGCTGCTAACCAAGAGTTAGGATTGTTGGGGAAAGATCCTCATCGATCAAAAGCTACTAACCAAGAGTTAGGATAGCCAGGGGATGCTATAAGAAGCTGACTCCACCATAAAAGACTGCCAACCAAAAGTTGGGATGATCATCCCGAATTACCAACCAAGAGTTGAAATAAAAGGCCACTAACCAAGAGTTAGAACAACAACTACTAACTAAAAGTTAGAACAACCGTGCGGAGAAACCAAAGATTACCAACCAACAGATGGGATCACCTTCTAAGCCAACCAAAAGTAGGAACACCAAATACAACCATCTGAACTACGCTGGAGGGTGCCAACCAAGAGTTGGAAAAACGACTCTGCTGAGAGAAATAAAGAATAACTGCCAAAAGCTGGAATAACATCCAAACGCCACTGGGTCATTAACCAAAAGTTGAAATAAACAATGATGACCAACCAAAAGTCGGAACCACTCTGTTGGGAAAGAACCACAAGCTTGACCAGGGAAGACAACATTCGCAAGCGACTCACCTGAGAAAAGCAAAAACATTCACCCAAACTACTCAGCTGGGAAGAATCTGATAAGATAACTAAACCAAAAATCCATCCTGACGCGGATAACACGAAAGTCCCTTGATTCAAACAACCTCTACTGAAACGAAATCCGGTCCCAAAACATCAAACCTGGCTTATGCTTCAAATGCTTATGTTTGAAAATGGCGTAATGCTCCATACGAAATGGAAATGCTACGCATTTGGGAGGATGCTAATGCAAATGCAAATGCAAAAGAACCAACCTAGCAAAATAAATGCTAGGGAGAAAAGACCCAGACTCCGCCGGGGAGAGAGAACGACCCTGCCAGGAAGAGAAATCCACACCGCTGGGGATCAAATCTTCTGGGGACTTGAATAACTCTATGGGGACACCAGCAATTCTGCGCTTAAACCAAATCTCTTCTGATGAGGAGACCGTCTCTGCGGAGTAAAAACAATCAACCACCGAAGATTGACTTTATCCTGCTCAAGAAACCAGCCCTGAACAGCGTTCCTGAAAACTCTATCCTGCTTGGGGAGAAAATCCACTCTTCTTGGGATTACATCAAATATCAACCTGTCTTGCCGAGGAATATCAGATACTCATACTCTACGGGAAACTTGAATCTACTAGGGAAATCCCAGACTCCTATTCCACTACTTACTCTGTCGAGGGAATCAGCACAGCCCTCTGTTGGAGAAAATCCTGAACTGACTCTGTGGGGAAAGGCGTCACCAAGGTAGCCTCTGCTGGAGAAGAAAACTGGTTTAGAAACCACCCTGCCGCCGAGGGAAACACTTCTATCCTAATCCGCTGAGAACAAACTTCCAACCTGCCGGGGACTCACTTTCTCACGAAGACAAAGCTTTGTTTTTTTGGAGATACAACAATTCAAACATGATAATCGAACTCTGCCGGAGAGATGACGCAACTCTGCCGGAGATAAGTTGACCACTTCACTAGGGAAGTGAAATCTCTGCTAGGGGAACATACCTCTTAGTTGCTCATGCCTGACTGCATTTACCTGTGGGAGCAATTCCATTCTGCCAGAAGTGTCACAATTAATACGCTGAGAATACCCGGCTGACAACAACTGCCACTAGTTGCGACTTGAACTGCTGAGGATAAGGGAATTTGACCCGGCTGTGATAACCCTGTTGTCCTGCAACAAAGAAAAACACCAGAAATGTCCTATATGTAAAATGGTTACCTTAGTTACCATCCATGATACATGCCGATCAAGCAAAGTCAGCGCTTTCGTTATGCTCTGTACACCCTCTTGCTTTTACCTGCAACGTTTATCAAAATAACAGACATTTCGCAAATAAAACAGTTAAATGGACAAGAAAAAGAAAGCTCTTTGACTGAAGTGAATACTTTATTGATGAAAGGCTTGTAAATAGGCGAATTACAATTCAGATGCAATCCCTGAAAAGAGGTAATTTCTCAAAAATAATAAACAAATACAATAAAAATTTCGGCAATGTGGAAACAGACAACCACCATGTGTCGATTCGGCTATGACCTATATGTCTTCGATGTTCCCCGTGTTTCGTCTTTTGACAAGACTGACTGGACTGACTCCTTCCCTTCGGGATAACTGCTCACAAGCTTACAGATCGAACACAGACCGTGATCATTTGCTTTTTTAAATCCTTAACTTTTTCCTGGATCTCCCTTTCGGGTTTTCAATCCACCGGGATACCCATTTTTGCCAAAGTTGCCTTTTCAGGTTTTCAACTTTGCGGGTTCATTCTTTTCTTTTATCCCTAATATTTTCCCGAACCTTTTCTTCTTATGGTTCGTCGGGATGCCCCTTTTTTGCCTGGAATTTTCTTTTTGTGTCCAGCGGGTCTCTTTTAAGAAAACTTTTTTTTAACCACGTCCGCGTTCACAGGGGACACAAAATCTTCACCATCCATAGTAGATAGTAATAAGGCTCCGCCAGAGAAAACCTTTCTTACCACATACGAACCTTCATAGTTATGAGTCCATTTTCCCCTGTGATCTGTTTGAGGAGGAAGGATCCTTTTCAACACCAAATAACCCGTCTGGAAGCACCGAGGACGCACTTTCTGATCAAAGGCTTTCTTCATCCTACTCTGGTACAACCGGCCATTCGTGAGGGCTGCCAACCTCTTCTCATCAATCAAGCTCAGTTGATTCAACTTGGTTCACACCCATTCAGCTTCGTCAAGCTTTACATCCGACAATACCCTTAAAGAAGGAATCTCAACTTCCAACGGTAGGACTGCTTCCGCATCATACACCAGTGAGAAAGGAGTTGCCCCGGTTGATGTACGCACCGAAGTACGATAACCGTGAAGAGCAAAAGGCAACATCTCGTGCCAGTCCTTGTAGGTCACAACCATTTTCTGCACAATCTTCTTGATATTCTTATTAGCTGCCTCAACAACACCATTCATCTTCGGAAGATATGGAGAAGAATTGTGATGTTCGATCTTGAAACTCTGACACAGTGCCTTCATCATTTTGTTATTCAAATTTGAACCGCTATCGGTAATGATTCTCTCCGGAATACCATAACGACAAATGATGTCCTTCTTTATGAATCGGGTGACCACCTGTTTTGTGACATTAGCGTAGGACGCTGCTTCTACCCACTTCGTAAAGTAATCAATCGCGACCAGAATGAAGCGAGGTCCATTAGAAGCAGTCGGCTCAATATTTCCAATCACATCGATTCCCCACATGGCAAAAGGCCAAGGAGACGTCAACACATTCAGAGGAGCTGGTGGCACATGCACCTTATCCACATAAATCTGGCATTTATGGCATTTTCTGGTGTATTTGAAGCAATCGGATTCCATAGTCATCCAATAATACCCAGATCTCAACAATTTTTTAGCCATTGCATGTCCACCGACATGAGTACTAAAAGAACCCTCGTGGACTTCCTCCATCAACAGGTTTGCTTCAAGTTTATCAACACAATACAGTAAGACCATGTCGAAACTTCTCTTGTAGAGCACATCATCCTTGTTCAGATAAAAATTACCAGCTAACCTCCTCAGAGTCTTTTTATCTTTGCTGGATGCCCCAGATGGGTACTCCTGAGTGTTGAGAAAATGCTTGACATCGAAATACCAAGGATTTCCATCAGATGCTTTCTCAACGGCAAACACAAAAGCAGGTCTATCAAGATGTATGATGCTGATAACAGGAGTTTCATTCCAGAAATTCACTTTATACATCGAAGCTAGCATGGCCAAGGCATCCGCCATCTGATTCTCAATCCTCAGCATATGATGGAAATCAACTCTATCGAAGAAAGGCAACAGTCTCCTTGCATAATCTCTATAAGGCACCAGGTTGGCCTGACAAGTTTTCCATTCTCCTTTGATTTGGTTAACGACCAACGTTGAGTCACTGTATACATCCAGATTCTTAATCCTCATATCAACGGCCTCTTCTAAACCTATAATGCAAGCTTCATACTCGACTTCATTATTGGAGCACGCAAATGTCAATTGGGCGGTGAACAGTATATGAGAACCGTGAGGAGTGGTAATGATCACACCGATTCTATTACCATATGAATTAACCGCTCTGTCGAAAACCAATTTCCACTAAGATCCTCTCTCAAGACCCTAGTTAGGTAAAGGCTCATCACAATCCTTCATCCTCAAAAACATGACGTCTTCATCTGGAAAGTCAAACTTCATCGGCTGATAATCCTCAATCGGCTATTCCGCTAGATATTCCGACAGAACGCTTCCCTAAATGGGTTTCTAGGAAATATACTGAATATCATACTCTGTTAACACCATTTGCCATCGGGCAATCCTTCTGGAGAGTGTTTGTTTTTCAAAGACATACTTGATTGAATCCATCTTCGAAATCAATAGGGTTGTGTGGTTTAACATGTACTGTCTCAAACGCTTTGCGGCCCAAGCGAGTGCACAACATGTTTTTTCCAGCATCGAGTACCTCGACTCACAATCGGTGAATTTCTAACTCAGGTAATAGATGGCATTCTCTTTTCTACCTGAGTCGTCTTGTTGACCGAGCACACATCCCATTGAATTCTCAAGAACCGTGAGGTACATGATCAGTGGTCTCCTTGCAACTGGAGGCATGAGTATTGGAGGTTCCTGCAAATATTCTTTTATTCTTTCAAATGCCTTCTGGAAATTTTCATTCCACCTTTCCGTTTGATCTTTTCTTAGCAATTTGAATATTGGTTCACAAGTGGCTGTAAGATGAGATATAAACGTTGCAATGTAGTTTAATCTCCCCAGAAAACCGCGAACCTCTTTTTCTGTCCTCGGCTCAGGCATTTCTTGTATAGCTTTTATTTTGGCAGGATCTACCTCAGTACCCTTTTCACTGACAATGAAACCCAGTATCTTTCCAGATCTCACTCCGAAGGTGCACTTGTTAGGATTCAGCCTCAGCTTGAACTTCCTCAGTCTTTCAAACAATTTCAGAAGATCGACCAGTTGTCCCTCCTCCATATGTGACTTTGCTATCATATCATCAACATAGACTTCCACCACATGATGAACCATATCATGAAACAAAGTGACCATCGCCCATTGATAAGTTGCCCCTGCATTTTTCAATCCAAATGGCATCACCTTATAGCAAAAAGTCCCCCATGGTGTGATGAAAGTAGTTTTCTCCATGTCCTTTAGGGCCATTTTGATTTGGTTATACCCAGAGAAGCCATCCATGAACGAAAACACATAATACTGAGCGGTGTTATCAACCAACACGTCGATATGAGGGAGCGGGAAATCATCTTTCGGGCTCGCTTTATTCAGATCTCGATAATCAACGCACATCCTGACCTTTCCATCTTTCTTAGGCACAAGAACAATATTAGCGACCCACAGAGGGTAATTCGTGACAGCAAGAAACCCAACATTGAACTGCTTTTGAACTTCTTCTTTGATCTTGACTGCCATGTCAGGCCTTTTCCGTTTCAACTTCTTCTTGACTGGCGAGCATTCTTCTCTGAGAGGAAACCGGTGTACCATAATATTTGTATTCAGCCCAGGCATGTCTTGGTAAGACCAAGTGAAGATATCCTTATACTCACGAAGCATTTCGACCAATCTTTTATTGACGCTGTCTTATAATGCAGCCCCTACTTTGACCTCTTTCTTGTCATCCTCGGTACTCATATTGATAATCTCAATATCCTCCTGATGAGGTACAATAACCCTTTCCTCCTGCTTGAGAAGTCTGGCTAACTCTTAGGGTAGTTCACAGTCTTCTTCAGTCTCATCTTCAGCTTGATAAATGGGATTATCAAAGTCATACGAAGTCATAGCTGAACCAGAATCGATGGCATCTGATAGAAAAAACTTGCATGAGGATGTTATGTTTATTATGCGATGCAACAAACAAAACACATTGCCATTTTTATGTTTAATATAAATGCAAAACAAAAACAAGACAAACAGGGATCACAATATTTGAATGTGAAACGTCTTTTATTAATGATAAACTGTAAATAACAAGAAGGCCCCACAAATGGGTCAATACGTCTTGGGCAGAATGTAGGACTGAACATAATCAAAACAATGAACATTACTCTGCAAAAGTAACATGAATGACTTCTTCGGTAGTCCAGTTGCACAGCTTCTGGCCGGGAGTACATGGACGGATCCACGCATCCATGTTGCAGTCACTGTCACCTTCATCATCTTCAACGACATTAATCCTGTCAAATATCACACCACTGCTGGTGAACTGCACTAGTCCCTTGTATCTCGGAATCTGAGAAGAACCGGAGGGTTTGTATCCCAGGCCAAACTTGTCCTGCTTGACAGGAACATCAAGAACTTGGCCCCACTTCTGAGACGAGCCGGATTCTATGATAGCACGGGCCTCCTTGAGTGACGACATCGAAACCTTTGGACCCTTGGCTTCTACAGGAGACTTCCCCTGAATTTGAACCGTTTCGAATGCCTTGTAGAGCGTTTCGTGGATCTCACCATCCACTTCCATGTACTTGAAAGATGAAAAATGACTAACCATAATGTCCTCTTCTCCGCACACGGTAACTATGTTCCCTTCTACCATGTATTTCAGCTTTTGATGCAACGTTGAGGTAACTGCCCCAGCAGCATGTATCCAAGGTCGGCCAAGCAAACAGGTGTATGCTGGCTGGATATCCATAATATAGAAAGTTGCATCAAAGACATCTGGTCCTATCTGAATAGGCAATGTGATTTCTCCAAACAGTGATCTCTTAGACCCATTAAAAGCCCTAACCACCAGATCACTAGGCGTGCACAACAAACCCTGAATGTCCAACTTCATCAATGCCTTCTTCGGAAGCACATTGAGGGATAATCCTGTATCAACCAAGACATGCGACATCAGAGACCCTCTACACTCCAACGATATATGCAGAGCACGGTTATGGTTCCTTCCAGCTGGAGTCAGATCTAAATCAATAAAGCCGAGACCATTACCGGCATTCACATGAGCGACTACCCCCTTCAACTGATTAACGGAAATCTCCTGGGGTATGTATGCTACATTCAAAACTTTCAACAGAGCATTGCGATGCGCCTCCGAACTCATCAACAATGACAGGATAGAAATTTTTGACGGAGTTTGATTCAAGTGATCCACAATTTTGTAGTTAATCTTCCGAATTAACCTCATAAATTCCTTTGTATCCTTTGAAAGATCATCCGTAACAACCTGGGGTTGGGCATTCTCTTCAATCGCAGCCTTACGCTTACCCTTGTCATTCTTATCAGCAATAACCTCTGGTGGAGAGAAGACCCTACCACTTCTGGTAACACCTCCGGCACCGACTATGTTCTCAACCGACGAACTTCCGCTTGTCGATTCTATCCATTCTTGTTTCTGCCCATTACAGAACACCTATCCCCCATAGTTCCATGGGATAGCTCTAGTGTTCTCGTACGACATGGGCCCAGGTATAGTAATGGTCAACGGAGCTGGCCTAGCAGGCGCTGAAATATTGATAGTCCGGTATGGAATAGAAATAGTAGCAACTTCATTCCCGTCATCAATCACTTTTTCCTCGGCATCTTCTTTCACAACTTTGTCAAACAGCAAACAACCCTCATCAATCATTCTCTGAATACCCCTCTTCAAAATATCATAACCCTCAGGTTGCGCTTCACATTCTGAGCAGTCATCAGAACTACCAGGAAATACTCCATTCTTCAACAAACAAGCCTTCACAAAACCCATCGGAGTTTTTAAATCTTCAACATCAGTGATCAGATTCAACTTTTCACCCTCAATAACGGAATTGGCTCCTGCCACCCCGTGATCCGGCATCGGGTTCTGAGTCACATTAGGCCCCCCTTTGGTGAAATTAATAGCTTTAGAATCAAGCAAATCTTGGACCTTATGCTTAAAAGCTTTACAATGGTCAATGTCATAGCCTGGGGCGCTAGAGTGAAAATCACAATGAGCGTTTGCATCGTAGCCAGGAGGCGGTATACCTGTGTAAGGAGCCAAAGTCGTCTTCTGCACCAACTATAACTGCAACAACCGTTGTAACAACTGAGAATATGGTATCGGAGGATTTTTGAATTGCCTATCAGGCATCTGGCGCTTAGCAGGATAAGGTCACGGAGCATTGCCTTTTTGCGGAGTTGCGGCCAGGATATTTACAGTAGCAACTTGATGATGCTGACGAGACTGAGCTCTACCCTTACCTTTGTGAGAGATAGCCTTTGCATCCCCCTCCCTTCTCTCGGGATTTGCAGAATACGGCTTCTTTGTTCCTCCTGAAGAGGATCCACCACCATCGGAAATCTTACCAGACTTGATCCCACTTTCAATTTGCTCACCGGCAATTACTAAATCAGAAAACCCTACAGACATGCAGCCTATCATCTTCTCAAAGTACACACCCGGTAACGAAGCCATGAACAAGTCTATCAACTCCCTTTCAACCAAAGGAGGTTGTACCCTTGCAGCTAGACCCGCCACCTCTGGGCGTATTCTTTGAAGCTCTCAGAATTTTTCTGCCACAGACTCTGCAATTGTACTCGATTCGGTGCTAGATCACTATTATATTGATAATGACGCACAAAAGCTTCAGCCAATTCCTTCCAGCTACGAATATGGGTTCTCTCAAGCCCCATATACCATTCCAACGAAGCCCTTGCCAGACTATCATGGAAGAAATGCATCAACAGCTTTTCATCACTAGAATATGCAGACATTTTTCTGAAGTATGCCCAAATGTGTACTCTGGGACAAGTCGTCCCTTTGTACTTATCGAAATCGGGCACCTTAAATTTGGGGGGAATCCTGACCCCATGAACCAAACCAAGATCAGACATATCGAAGCCCAAAGAGTTCTGATTCTCCAATGATCTCATTTTCTCCTCAACCAGTTTGAACCTTCGGTTAGCTTCAGTCGGCAAACTGCCCTCCAGATCTTTCACAGAAAATATATCATCCTGATTATCCTCCCATTGAGGACCAACAACCCCGTGTACAGCACACACACTGCCATTACCAGCGATATTACTGTTCTCACCAACAGTTCCTCCGCCCGGAGGTACAACAACAGTAGGAATACCTTGAGGAATAGACCCACCAACCGGAGGATGAACAACACTAGCTCCCCCGTGCAAAACACCATCTTCATCAACCCGTGCTATAAACGGCTGGACCAACGTTCTGAACTGTTCCTGTCCAATGGCAACAGTCTGCATCAACTCCATGAATTGGGCCATACGATCCCTGATCTCCTGCAATTCTTCCTGAACCTGATCCATCACCTTTTGTTGATTCCCCCGAGTAGAATACCTGTGGAAACTGAACTCCTCAACCCTGAACTGAAGAAAACCAAGCAGAGATAAGAACACAAGGCCATTAAGAACAACCTGCAATGCAAATGAGAATGCAAGATGCAAAATGCAGACATGTCTATATATGCACAAGGAGTCTTTCCCCTTGATTCCTGTTTCAATAAACAAGAACAGCAGAGATGGATAAGAAAACCACAATAAATCTTCTCATATACCAAGTAAAACTGCAACAATACAACCAAATGAGAAATATCCGCATACAAAGAGGTATTAACCTCATCCAACACCTCTGGTGATGATCAAGATACAAAATCAAATGAAACTACAAAAGATAAAACTCCTAGTAGCCACGATCTCTACACCACTCCCGAGACTCCTCAAGCATCTTCTTCGTATCTGGATGGTTTGGCCTCTCCATCAACTCTCGGATGAGGACATCCCTCTTGCGTATCACAGCCCAGAGATAATGATAATGATCCTCCCAAACATCCTCGCCAAAGGCGTCTTCAAGCATAGGTTTCTTCATCTCTGCCTGAATCTTGAACTCTTCAAGTGCTGACAAAGTCTCTGGGTATTTCTGCTCGATCGTACTCCTGTAGAACGTTTCTAGAAATACCTCTCTCTCCTTAGCCTTGAATTGCGCTTTCAGCTTATCGACCTGAACACGAAGCTGATCTTCTCTACTCTTGTTGGAAGTCAAGGTAGCATTCCAATCCGAGTATGGATCATAGGCTCGATGACCAAGGGATACAATGTTGTTTCAATAGGAAATGGCAACAATACCTCTTCAACCCTCTTCTGAATCCAATCCGAGTATGGATCATAGGCTCTACAATCTCCTTTACCCAAAGAAAGCTTTCCCTTCTTGTGAATCTTACCCCAAGCGTCCATGAATTGGGCCGAGATATAAGGACCAGCTACACCTGTGAAGTACAGAGATTCCTGCACATCCTCTTCTTTTGGAGGTCCTTTCAAAGCGTAACCAAATTGTCTCACAGCAAGAGAAGGATTATAATTGATACCGCCTTTCCTCCCTATTAAGGGCACATTAGGAAAGCTACCACAACTGAAGATAAGCTCACGACCCAGCAAATCTCAATTGAACTAGACAATATTCTTCTCCGTTAAACCCATAAGCCTCTTCAACCATTCAGATGAGTTCGCGGAATTCACAAAAGCTTCTGAGCATTGAAGGTGATCAACAAACCACTTATGCAATAGCGGTGCGCAACAAGAAACCATCTTTCCTCTTCTTTTCTCGTTCTTGTAATGCACTGAATGATACAAGACTCCTAGAAGAGTAGGTACGGGGTTCTTGGAAGCGAAGATATGAAAAGCATCAAAATCCACAAAGTCTGGTACATTGGGAAACAACATAATGCCATAGACACATAGAGCCAAGATAACACTGAAAACCACCCAAAAGCCTTTGTTAGCATACTCTCGGGCTTTGTCGACCAGGAAGGGTAAAGTAAATCCAAAGACTCTGTTTCTGCTGATAACATGATCTACCAAGTCAGAGGCGCTCAAATAAAGAGCGGCGAACAACTTCTCAAGATTAGGTTCTTCTACGGAGTTGAAGAAAGGCACTTTGTTTAGAATCGAAACACCTAAGATGTAAGAAAATTCTTCCAAGGTCGGAACCAACACATAGTCCGGGAATGTGAAGCTTCTCAGTGGAGGATCATAAAACTGCAACAGGGTATGAATAGCTCAGTGCTCATAAGTCGTGAGCTTACAGACAAACTTCAGAATTCCACCGTACTGTTCTCTGAAAGCTGCAAGAACACCAGGATCAGCCATGGAAATCAGGCCAAATAAAGGTCCCAACTCAGGTGCCGGAAACTTGTACACAACAATCCTCTTTCTGCTGACCTCCATCCCTGAAGAAAACCAGTACCAGAATCAAGGGAAAGACGAGAACCTGTAACACACATAAACATGCAATGTTAAATGCAGAATGATTATGCAAATGCACACATGGGATCAAGGTATCCAATGCTCAAATTCGCTGCTGTGCCATTGACTGAATTCAACCAGAGCTCCGCTCTAATCAAAACACTGAAATAACACACTAGATAGAACACTCAGGATCAAAATTCCGCACTGATGAGAAAACCAGGGTCGGTTGAAGGCCAGGTTTCCTGCAAAAACCCATCCCTCTCACATGTGGGTTCTAGTCTTGAAAGGTACGGCATCCTACGCGAGTTGTCAGCATCATAGACTTTCGAGAAATGATGATACGTTCACCGTTTCCAGTTTGGCATTATAGTCTAACGAAACGGCCTCACTTAACTGACTCCCCAAATGAACGGTCTCTAGAGTTGACAGTCTTTCTAAGTCAATATTCCCTCAACTGCACCGGACGCGTAGGATAGAATATTTCCAAAGAAAAACCCCGCCTGAATGTGAATTTCACGCGAGCTATTGCATAACCAGATGCCATACAAGCTCTCGCTAATCTCCACTATAATCCTATGTGTATACTCAAGCCCAGGTACGACTTATCTCTCGGTGGAACAACCCAACCCACAGCACAACAACAACAAAAATGCAATGCAATAATATACAACAGATAATGTACATAAAGCAAAAACTGTACAAAAATAAACACCCAAAGACGCAAACAGACAAGCGCTAGGAGTGACTCGCATAGGGAACTAGAGTCTCCAGCAGAGTCGCCAACTGTCGCAACTTCGAAAAACACCCGGCGCAAAACAGAAGAGTCGCCACCTTTCGTTATTTATCAAAAAGAGAGGGAAAGGAAACAATCAGAAAAACCTAACGAAAAGGGAAAGACAAGGTCATCGTAACCAAGTTCTGGATTCGGGAGTCGGTTACGCAAGGGGAAGGTATTAGCACCCCTCACATTCGTCGTACTTGATGGGATCCACGCTTGTTGTCTATCTAAGGGTGTGTTTAATCTATCTACGCTAAAGGCTTGCGGGACAAAAATAAAAGAAAAGAGAGACTCGGCAGAGCATCGCCACTCTGGGCCTACGTATTCCCTCGTGCAATGGGAAAGTCAGAGTCAACGTAGTTCGGCTAACTACGGGAGAGAATGAGGGAAGGTTGCTCGCCAAGACATCGCGTCTTGTGCCTACGTACTTTCTTCTTGTATGAAAGATCAGAGCAAACGTAGTTCGGGTGGACACAAAACCACGGGATGATTAAGTGTTTTAACCGAGTAGGGTTAAACCTCCGTTCCAGCAGTTAGGGACAAAGCCTGTTTGCGACGCTTAACAACATTCTTTTTTGAAAAGTTTCCGATTAATCCCGAAGGAAAAAGGTTTGAATTTTTTTTGTGTTTTTTAGTGAAGTGAATTAATTCGGTTTGTGATTCACGTTGCACTAAAGACTATGACATGGAGGTGAATGCGTCGTATATCGCCCCCAAACGGGACGCATACTAAACACTCTAGATAAGCGAGAGGAGACCTGTCACTCATCATTCTCCATGTAGCTTAAGGCTCATAGCGCGCAATGTTTATCGCATTTATTAGATGAGTTAGAATGATTTTGAGACGAGAAGAGAGACGTACGGAAGATCTAAGGGAAACTCGGCCCTAACGTTGTCATGCAAAGTGATCCTAAAGTTTAGATAAAGAGGGGAAACATCTACCCTAATGTTAGCATACTTGGATTGAGCGCCTAATGTCTCTCCTACTCCCATCCTAAACGCAGGGACTAGGAATCCTATGGGGATCATGGAAAAAAGCACAAGAAGAACCAAGGATGGATCAATCACAAGTAAAAAAATGCAAACATGAAAATTCACATTTAGAATGGTGGGAGGGAGGAAAAGTGTGTGGGGCAGCATCCGCCACAAGCGCGCCTCGACCTCAACAGCGATGCAAGAATGATGCAAACATGTGGAGAAAAGCAAGAGATGAAAGCAAATGATCATGCAAACGAAAACTCAAATCGAACCACATACACAAGCATGCAAACAATTGGAAGAATGAACATACATGTCAAGAACATCATGATTAATCAACCACAAACAGTGACACTTACTCAAAAAAATTCAATCCTAATGCATCACACTGATCTATGATGATTCAAATCGAACCGATATGCAAACATGCAAGCAGAATAGCAAATATGACATTCTAGCACAGTGTTAATCGGTTAACACATACTATTAATCAATTAACACCTTAAGAGTTTGAAGAAAAACTGAAGTTTTGAACAGGTTAATCGGTTAACCATATGCGTTAACTGATTAACACTGTTAATGTTTGAAAAAGTTTTGAAAATATGAAATGGTTAACCGGTCAACCATATAGGTTAACCAATTAACACTGCACCAGAAGCTAAAAACAGCAGCAGAAAATCACTTCTAGCATAGAAACAGCTTATCCAAAGTTCCAACAGATCAACTTATCAAATAAGCATGGATTTAACAACAGAAAACAAAGATCCAACAACATGGATACACAATTACACAACAACATCACAAGTCGAACGGATCAAAATCAACAAAATTCAATCGAATATGAAGATTAACATGATAAGCTCAAAAATTAAATCGGATTGAGAATTCCAACCTTCGAAGCGGAGATTTGCCTCGGTAAATGTTGATCAACTGAATTTGAGCAGATCAAATGCTAGAAATCCGGAAAACTTCAAAATCCACAATAATTGTTGTTGTAGGAATGAAGATCCACCAAATTTGAGTCAAAAAGCTTCAAATAATCACTTCTAGATCCAACTCTAGATTTTAGATCCAAGCTTGCACAAAAATTAAAGATGAAAATTGATTCAATGGTAATGGTAAATGGAGGTTTATGCTCAAGAATCCAATGATTCCAATGAAGAATCAAGAATTCCAATGAAAAAGAGCTTTGAGTGAGCTTTGGAAATGGAGAAGTTGAGAGTATTTGAGAGAATTCTGATCAATTCTGAAAAATGGATGTGAGAAATGAAAATTGGATGGTGAGGTTTGGAGTGGATCACTTAAATATGACTTAGGTTTAGGATCCAAAGCAAGGATTGGAATTTGGATTGGAAATCAAGGCTTGGAATGTTGAATGGGATTTTGGAGGGAAATCTGAAATTTAAAGGTGTTCTAGATCCTTCCCAAATGAAAATTTGAATTCCAAGGTGATCAAAATTGGACCCCAAGTGCAATTGGCTTGTAAAATCACGTACAGGGCAAAATCTGCTATGGTTAACCGATTAACCATATGCGTTAATCGGTTAACACTGTTAAAACTTCAAATCTAGGCTAATTTTCCTTTGGTTAATCGATTAATCATATAGGTTAACCGATTAACACCTTCAAAATTTGAATTCTGGCGCCTTTTGGAGGGAAATCTGTCAATTTGCCCTGTTTCAATTGTCTGGAGCTCTACTTAGCTGCTGAACCTCATTTTTGAACGTTATTACTGTGAAAATGCTTGTCATGAGCCTGAGTGTTGCTTTCTGATCTGAAATTAACATGCAAAATAAAATCGGTCACCTGACCGCTGGACAAAATAAATGCCCGATCCTCTGATGCTCGTTGTTCGCTGTTCGCTGTTCAGTCTTTTGTTCCGAAATGCAACTGAGTCACAGGAACGCCTTGATCCCATGTCTCTAGAATGAATGCTATGCCATGCAAAATGCTAAATCCAAAGAAACAAAAGCCAGTTACAGTTAAACAAAAGGCAAATTTTGGGGTGCTACAAATATCATCAACATAAATCTGACAGATTAAAATGTCTTAATTGATTTATGGAAGAGACTAGTGTCAACTTTTTCTCTGATAAAATTATTTTCCAAAAGGAAATTACTCAGCCTCTCATACCAAGCTCTGGGAGCTTGTTTTAATCCATAGAGTGATTTCATAAGTTTAAAAACGTGTTCTGGAAATTTTTCATTTTCAAAACCAGGAGGTTGATGAACATAAACTTCCTCTTCTATGAAACCATTTAAGAAAGCACTTTTAACATCCATCTGATACAGAGTGATGTTATTCTGTGCAGCAAAGGAAATAAGCAAGCAAATAGATTCTAACCTTGCCACAGGAGCATATGTCTCTGTGTAATCTATACCTTCTTGCGGACTGTATCCTTGAGCCACCAACCTAGCCTTGTTTCTGATAACTTCTCCTTGCTCATTTAGCTTGTTTCTGAAGACCCATTTTGTTCCAATGATGTTGAATCCCTTTGGTCTTGGAACCAGATCCCAGATGTCATTTCTGGTGAATTGGTTAAGCTCCTCTTGCATAGCAAGTATCCAATCAATATCGTTCAGAGCCTCATCCATAGAAGTAGGTTCAATGATAGATACCAAGCCAAACAATGACGTTTCAGAAGATCTGAGAAATGATCTTGTTCTGATAGGGTCATCCTTCTTTCCAATTATCATTTCCTCTGGATGAGAGGGTTTGATTCTAGATGATCCTTTAACATTTGGTTCTTCAGAAATTGTCAAGCTATCCATCTGAGCAGTCAAGGGAGTACAATCTGATGTTGCTTCTGGTGCTTTTGCTTGAGCTTTGTCTGCCTCTGATTCTTCAGAGTCTGTGAGAAGGACTTCTCTATCTGCAGAAATTTCAAGCTGCTTTGGCTTTTGATTGCCAAGCTTATCATCAAATCTAACATGAATTGATTCCTCTACAATCTGTGTCTCGGTATTGTATACTCTGTAGCCTTTAGAGCATTCATAATATCCAAGCATGAAACACTTCTGAGCTTTAGAATCAAACTTGTTCAGATTTTCCTTAGTATTCAACATAAAACATACACATCCAAAAGGATGGAAATAAGAAATGTTGGGCTTTCTATTCCTCCACAATTCATAAGGAGTCTTCTCCAGAAGAGGTCTTACAGACACTCTGTTCTGAATATAACAAGTTGTATTCATTGCTTCTGCCAAAAAATGTTTTGCCATGTTAGTCTCGTCGATCATGGTTCTGGCCATTTCTTGCAATGTTCTATTTTTCCTTACTACAAATCCATTCTGTTGGGGACTTCTAGGCCAAGAAAAATCATGTGCAATGCCATTTTCTTTAAAAAAAATTCAAAGTATTTGTTTTCAAACTCTCCACCATGATCACTTATGACTTTAACAATTTTAAATTCTTTTTCGTTTTGGACTTGTTTGCAGAAGTCAATGAATTCAGAATGTGACTCATCCTTGTGTTTCAGGAATTTTACCCATGTCTATTTATTGTAGTCATCAACTATGACTAATCCATACTTCTTGCCTCTGATGGATGCAGTTTTCACTGGTCCAAATAGATCAATATGAAGCAGCTCTAATGGTCTAGAGGTAGAAACACCATTTTTCGCTTTGAAAGAAGATTTTGAAAATTTTCCTTTCTGACATGCTTCACAAAAAGCTTCTGAGTTGAACTTCAACTGAGGAAGTCCTCTGACCAGATTGAGCTTATTAATCTGAGATATACGTCTCATACTAATATGATCCAGTCTTCCGTGCCAGACCCATTGCTCACTGTTAACAGACAAAAGGCATTTTACATTCTGAACTTTAAGTTCTGAAAGATTAATTTTGTAAATGTTGTTCTTCCTTTTCCCATTAAAGAGGATTGAACCATCTTTTTGACTCACAACTTTACAACATTTTTGATTGAAGATTATATCATAACCATTGTCACTTAATTGACTTATGGACAATAGATTATGTGTTAATCCTTCAACAAGTAAGACATTAGATATGGAAGGAAGGTTACCGTTGCCAATAGTTCCAGAGCCAATGATTTTGCCTTTCTGGTTCCCTCCAAACTTCACGTCACCTCCAGATCTATGTTCCAAGCTTTGCAACATAGACCTTCTTCCCGTCATGTGTCGCGAGCTGCCAGAGTCCAGGTCCCATGATTGGTGTCCTAACTTTGCTACTAAGGACATCTGAAACAAAAATTATTTTGTCCTTAGGTACCCATATTTTCTTGGGTCCTCTGGGGTTAGTAGGTTTGAAATTCTTTATGAATTTCTTTACCTTAAACGCATCTTTGTTCTGCTGAGGTTTTGGTTTATTAAACACAGTTTTGTTCTGATCAGAACGTGTGTGCTTAATATCATTTAAATGATCATATTTGAAGTGAGTATACATAGGAGAATACTTAATGATCAGTTTATCAACAGGTTTTGGATTTAAATCCTTCCCAGAAGGTGATTCATATCCAATTCCCTTTCTATTGTTTCTGCTTACACCATAGATCATTGAAGCCATCTTGCTTCTATCTAGGCCTCTGGCCAGAAACTTCTGAAAGCTATAATCATACTCTTCTAAAATGTTTTTAGCGCATCATATAGGATCTGAGTCATATTTTTGAGCTTTTTCTAAATCATTTTTGAGTTTGATCTTGCTGTAGCTTTCAAGGAATTCAAATAAACGTTCAGTAAGTTCAGCTCTAGAAAGTTCAGAAAATACCTCTTTTGAATATGATTCTGATCCAGATTCAGCAGTTTCTTCGTGGTCCTCCATGTCAGCCATCAGTGCTACATTAGCACATTCATCTTCTGAATCTAATGAAGATTCAGAAGCATCTGAATCATCCCATGTGGCCATTAGCATTTTCTTCTTCTTTTCAAACTTCTTTATGGGTTTCTCCTTCAGAAGTTTGGGACATTCATTTTTATAGTGGCCTAGCTCCTTGCACTCGGAGCACACTACATATTTCTTTCCAGATTTATTATGTCTAGAAGATTCGCCATGCTGATCAGATCTCTTGAAGTTTCTGAACTTCTTTGGTTTGTGCTTCCAGAGTTGGTTTATCCTTCTGGACAGCAAAGACAGTTCATCTTCTTCAGAGGAAGATTCTTCAGAGCTTTCTTCAATAACCTACAAAGCTTTAGCAGATTTGTTAGATTTTAGCGCAACAGACTTACCTTTCTTCTGAGGTTTGTCTTCTTCTAGCTCAATCCCATGACTCCTTAAAGAACTGATCATCTCCTCCAGAGTGATCTTATTCAGATCCTTTGCAAGCTTCAGCATTGTCACCATTGGTCTCCACCTTGTTGGCAAGCTTCTGATTATCTTCTTGATGTGATTAGCAGTAGAGTAACCTTTGTCCAGAACCTTCAGACCAGCAGTTAGAATCTGAAACCTTGAGAACATAGCTTCTACAGATTCAGATTCCTCCATCTTGAACGTCTCGTATTTCTGAATGAGCGCTAAGGCTTTTGTCTCCTTTACTTGGGAGTTTCCTTCATTCATCATTTTTAAAGATTCAAACATATCAAATGCAATATCTCTATTTGTTATTTTCTCATACTCAGTATGAGATATTGCATTTAATATAATGGTCCTCGCCTTGTGATGGTTTCTAAACTCCTTCTTCTGTTGATCAGACATAGACTTTCTGTTAACCTTTTTGCCTTCATCATTTGTAGGATGAATATAACCATCCGTAACCAAATCCCATAAGTCAGCGTCATAGCCTAAAAAGAAAATTTCTATTCTATCTTTCTAGTAATCAAACTTCTCACTATCAAATATGGGAGGTTTGGTGTTGATTCTGTCTTTATCATCGTATTTGTTGTTGTATGAAGTTGAAGCTTCAGCAGCCATAATGAATCAAGAACAATAGATTAAGAGTTTTTCCCAAAAGGATCTTTTTCTGTCACGGTTAAGTGAGAGCACTTACAGAACCGGAGCTCTGATGCCAACTGAAGGTAGGAAAAACACTTAGAAGGGGGGGGGGGTTGAATAAGGGTTTTAAAACAATTAAGATGATAGAAAAATAACACAGTATTTTTATCCTGGTTCGTTTGAACTCAAACTAATCCAGTCCACCCAATCAAGGTGATTTGCTTTTCTCAACAAGGACTTAATCCACTAAACTAAACTGATTACAGTGTTAAACACTAAGATAACTGTCTTAGTCTTCTCAAGAATTCTGACCACACTTGGTCTCTTAAGGAATCTTTTACAAAAGATAAACTAACAATGTGTTTAAGATGTGCTTCTAAAAAGCTATATCACAACAGTAATTTTTACACAAGTTAAAGAACGAAAATAAACTATTCAGCTTTTGAAGAAAATTTGTATGAGTAGCTTGTTGAATAATTTGTCAAGTGATTTTTCAATAATTCGTTGACCATTGAAGTGATACTGATTTTTGCTTTTATAGTACTTTGAATTCCATTTCTCAAAGACTGTGCAATCTGTGCATTCTGTTCTTTTTGTCTTCTATTGACTTTTCCTTTCTCAGAAGAGGAATGTCCTGACAAATACTTTTTGTCTGAAATCCTGTGTCATGCACGAATGGGGAAAGAGCCGTTTGGATAAGACAAGGAATATGCCAACGGATCATTATTTGAACAACATCTTCTTCACCAACTTTGGAACGCCTTGCATCTGAACTTCTGATGATGTTCTTAGTTGTTCAGATCAGAGTTAACTCAATCCGAGTTTCTCTATCAGAGTTTGCAGCAAAGTGCTTTAAGCGTGAAATCCTTTATCAGAGCATACTTGCTTATCAGAGCTTCTGTACTTACAGCTTTAAGTACTTCCATAGTCTTCTGATGCTTTACGTATGTTCTTTATTCAAGTTTTTCTTAGCTTCGCTCAGAGTCACTGTAGAAGATCAGAGTCTTCTGATGTGTTGCTTCTGATGTTCAGAGCTTTTTCGTTCTGTAATGTTCAGAGGCTTTCTTACTTCCATAATAATATTAATTTTGATATCTGAAACAAATAAACACTTGAACAAAATTAGAGTATATAAATTCTCTATACAAAATTTCATTAATGTTATCATCAAAATAATGAGATGTATTAAACACCAATCTGTGTTCTAACAAAGGAAACGATCAGAGAAAACCTACAAAAAAGGGAAAAGACAAGTCATCGCAACAAAATCTTGGGTTCGAGAGTCGGTTACGCAAGGGGAAGGTATGAGCACCCCTCACGTCTGTCGTACACGATGGGATCCATGCTTGTTATCAATCTAAAGGGTGTTAATCTATCTAAGCTACTGGCCACAGGGACAAAAGAAAAGAAAAGAGACTCGATAAAGCATCGCCGCTCTATGCCTACGTACTCTCTCGTGCAATGGGAAAGTTAGAGTCAACGTAGTTCGGAAAAATACGGGTGAAAGGTGGGGAAGGTTGCTCGCCAAGACATCACCGTCTTGTGCCTAAGTATCCTCGTCTGGTACGAGAAATCAAAGCAAATGTAGTTCGGACTGACACGACCACAGATTGGTTCAAGTGTTTTAGCCGAGTAGGGTTAAACCTTAGTTCTCGTAGTTAGGTGTATTGCTGCTCGAACATTGGAGACTTAGGCGTTACCTGTTTGCGGTAGAACCAAGAGTTAACAACACTCTCTTTGAAAATGGTTTTCAATTAATCCCGAGGGATAAAAAGTTTGATGTTTGTTTTTGAGTCTTTTATGACGAATAAGTGAATTGAATTGTGTTTGTAATTCCTTTTGCACTAAAGACTATGACTTGATAGCAAATGTGTCGCATATCGCCCAAAGGGCATACACTAAACACTCTAGACAATTGAGAGGAGACCCCCTAATCATCATTTCCCAAATGCTTAAGGATCGTAGCTTACAACACTTATTATCCTTTATTACATGTTTTGAAGAAGTTTTGAGATGAGAAGAGAGAAGACACAACTAAGGGGAAACTAACTTAACCCTAATGTTATCATGCAATGTGCTCCTATGATTGAGATTGACAAGGGAAATTTTATCCTAATGTTATCATGCTTATATTAAACACTCAATGTCTCTCCTACTCCCACCTTAAACAAATGGGACTAGGAATCCTAAGGGATCATGGCAAAGAAAACCAAGTAAACACAAGATAGATCAATCACAAATGAGAAGGAAGAAAGGGATGCAAACCTGAAATACAACACAGAAAAGAGGGAGGAAAAAAGTGTGGGGGTAGAAACCACCACAAGCATATCTCAACCTCTTGAAAGCAAGCAAAGAGATGCAAAATAAAAGAGAAATGAAAGCAAAAGAACTTAAACAAGTCCAAGCAAAAGTGAGATGAAATGGGAGAAGTTACAACTCTTACAACCATTCAAACATCCACCACCAACCTCAAAAGGTAAACAAAATAAGAAAGAGAAGAAGGCATGATCAAAATGAATATGGGAGAATAGGCTTGGGCAACAAGCAACATAAGAAGAATCTCAACCAAAAGCATCACATTGATCATGCAAAAAGAAAGCACAAACAAGTTCTCAAGGTGGCATCTCATTCAAGGAAAACTCAAAGTACAAACAAAGAGTACCAAATGTCCTTGAATGAGTTCCAAAGTCCAAGGGACAAAAGTGAGAATAAGAGAAGAAGGTTCACAAACCAAAGAAGAAACGAAGCCAAGACAAGTTACAAAGTAGGGAAAGGTAAAGAACCAACGTTCAAAACACTTTCAACGTTCAAATGCAAATGGAAAGCCTTACTTAAATGTAACTTGCAACATAAACCAACCAAATGTGTGACCTATAAAGTTGAAACCAGCATACTAAACATGTCAAGAATGTGAATCAAGAGGCATAAGATGCATATGGGATCCACAAAGGTCATCTCCCAAAAGAGTTAAGTCAACTAGTTTATATGAACCTCAATTAGGGTGACTTGATTTGCAAGGTTCACCAAAAATAGGAGAATGGTTCAATAAATACCAAATAAAATGCATAAAGCTGATAAACAAGTTGGTAACCAGAGGCCATAACAACCAAACCAAATTCCAATCAAGGCGTCACCAAATGATTTGATCAACTAGGGTGTTCCACCTTGAAGGATATTTATTGAGGGTCAAACAAATGCAAACCAAAGTCAAACAAAAATAGGTCAAACCTTGACCAAAATCAGCCTCAAAGGCACCTCAACCCATCATTCAAATGGAGAGGAAGCCTTACTCATAGGTGATTGCAAATGGTCCACAAATCAAGCAAAGACAAATGAAAACCATATTAAACACACTTCCAATCATAAAATTTAAATTAAATTGAAAAATAAAAGAAAATCAAAAATAAAAATGATGAAAAATTAATTAAGACTTTAAAGTGTTTGAAAATATTTTTTGCTGAATTTTCTGATATTTGGAAGTATTTTTAATAATTAAAAAGCAAAATAGAAAATAAAATAAAAAGAAATAAAACACAAAAAAGCAAGGGACGTGTATGAGTAATCCCAGAATGCAAAGGATGCAGTTAAAACGTGTTTGGGCTCAATAAAAGAGGTGTGCCAATAGCATTCTGGGCCCAGATCCAAACCAAGCTCAGCCAGATTAATGAAACGCAATGTTTCATTAATCCAGCATGGAGTCAGCACTTCAAATCACCAAGTCAAGCCAATAGAAACAACACACGTGCATGGTCAACAAGTCCAACATAATACACGTCAGATCTGAGGGTTTAAAGACCAGACGCCGAAGCCCTAGCTCCGGTCGTCTTCTCCAGCGAGATGGTTGGAGCTCAGACCATCATCCTTAACCAAACTTGACAAAATTTATACCAAATTAAAGCTGAAGTCACGTAGGTCATGAATCCAACATCCAATCATCCATATCCTTCATAAATCAAGAGAATCGAAGCCAACAAATTTGAGATGCACATCTGAAAACATAAGCAAACACGAGCAATAACGGATCAAACATGGCCTACACAAGGTAGGGCTTCAGATGCTACCAATATGAACCTAGATCATGGCCTAGAATGAGAGAAAAGTTGATTGGAAACATATTGAATGGAGACACTCCGTTGGTGCTTTAGATGCTTGCAAGCTTGCTTTCAATCGTCTAGATCCACTCCAAATTCTTCAAGGAAGGTGAATTGCTTTTCAATTGGAGTTGATTTGCGCAGAAATGTGAGATACGATTTTGAAATTTCCTTGAAAGTTTGAAAACTGAATTTTCTCTCTCCAAGCTGAATTCGCCCTTTTGAGCTCTCCAAGCTCGTTTTAAACTTATATATGGTAGATATCTGATCAATTGGAAGGCCCATGAAGCCTTATCTTGCTGAATTTGAAAAAATGCCTAAAATGCATGTGACTCATTCACACTGAAAATGCTTGCATACACTCATGAAAATCATTTGAATCTGCAGCTGGTAACTTCAATTTTGCATTGGAAATGGATTGGGCTTTTGAATTGATCTAATTAACAAGTTTTGAAGTGAAACTTATTTGTGAAGAAAGTTGCAAATTCACGTGTTTTTGCTCATCATGTGTCAAACCAATTTGTGAATTTTGTTTGTGAATGTGTCTTGAAGAGAATTGGATCAAAATGAGACATGAAAATGACCTATAACGTATTGAATCCAAATCACACTTTAAAGTCCATTTTTCACTTGAAATTACCACCCAATGTTCACAACCATCCATAATTCATAGAATCCTTGAGTTTCATGATGTCAAAGAGATCCCTATGAGCAACTCTCATGTTGGTTGAAAGTTCATTTGAAGTACACAAGTGCATGAAAATGGCTTATGTAACAAATGACCTATAATCAAACTTTCCCAAAATACCCTTTCCTTGTAAGGTCCATAACTTGAGTTCCACAAATGCTATCAAGGACTTCTAGGACTTTTTGGAAAGCTAAGATCATGAGAAAAAACGTTCATGTTCACCTAAAGTTTAGGAGAAACATGATTCTAGGTCAAAAGTGCCTTGGAAGTGAGTTGACTTTTGTTGACCAAAAAATAAGTTCATCTGAGATCTATAACTTGATGGCATCATAACATGAGTTCCACAAACCCAATGGATGAGTTCTTGTACTCAAAAGAAAGCTTAGAACATGCCCTACAAGTTTCATGTTTGCATGAAAGTGAGATTGAACTTGTATCATATGTTAAATTTTCCTTGAATTTAGGCACTAAAGAAGGGGATTTTACACTGAGATCCTCTGAAACCCTAATTTAGTAACTTCTTGAACTCTTTATTCTTCTTTATTTGAACTTGAAATGACATCCTAGATGTCTCAACATAACTCCCCATAGCTCCAATGACTTAAAATCAAGTCTCAAGCTCCCTCAAGTTCATAGTTGACCTTGAGCTGACCAGATGAAATCCTAGGTGCACAACCTTTGACTATGACCTCTTGCAAGTGAAATAAATGTTTAGATAAGCTCCACAATGGCTTCCAAAGTACTCAATGAGCCTCTCATACATCTGTTATGCATAACTATGAGCTTGTAAACCCCTGATGATCCTCTGTTGACCCCTAAGATAGGAGCTGAGCAACATACATCCATCTTCTCTCTCAAAGAGCTATGACCACTTCCTGATGATTATAATCACTTGATACCTTGAATAAACACTCTTGCTTGAACTTGAAACCCTTGAGACTCTTCTCTTGAATGGAACACCTCTCTTGATCCTATGCAAAGGCCAATGCTATACAAATGCAAATGCTAAAATGAAAAGAAACATAAGCCAAGTAAAGAAAAAGGTTCTTCAAATTTTGGGGTACAACAGCTGCCCCTATTCAAATGACTTGGACCTGAATGAGCGAAAAGTGAATGGCTTTCAAACAGTCAAGGTAGAAGACGGTTGAATACCAAAGAACCCAGAAATTTTCCAACCGCAGAAATAGAACTGCAAACTTGTTATTGGGAACAAAAATCTCTGGAAATAACTGAATCTGATAGTTGCAACGACAATAAGCTAACTGATTACCAATCAGAAAACTTTGACACGCAGTCGGAAGAAATATTTGCTAATGCACAGGCAATGAAACTAAATCGGAAAGATCATCTGATATCATCATCAGGCATCTGTTTAAACAAAACAGGCATCGAACCCGAAGGCCGGCTCAACACGAAGTTGGGAACATCTGCTAACCAGCAGGCATTCGCTAAATAAAAGCGAGCATCGAACCCGAAGGCCGGCTCAACACGAAGTTGAGAAGAACATATGACATCACCACTAGGCATCTGTTAAATAAAAACAGGCATCGAACCCTAAGGCCGGATCAATACGAAGTTGAGAGGATCTGCTAACCAGCAGGCATCTGTTAAATAAAAACAACCATCGAACCCGAAGGCCGGCTCAACACGAATTTGAGAACATCTGCTAACCAGCAGGCATTCGCTAAATAAAAGCGAGCATCAAACCCGAAGGCTAGATCAACACGAAGTTGAGAATCTCTGCTAACCAACGGGTATTTGCTAAATAAAAACGAGCATCGAACCCGAAGGCCGAATCAACACAAAGTTGATAAGTGAATCTAAAAACAATTCACAAGAAACCTTCGTTGGGGAAAGAGAACTTAAGCAAGCAACTCTGTTGGGGAACAAATGATAGGATGAAAAAATCCATCAAAAGACTTTGCCGTGGTCTAGAAACCACACAGGCTCAGGAATTAACTGATAATATGTCAGGTCTGGATACCGCGTGCTAAAGGGATATAACAACATTTGCGGGGGTATGAATATCGTGCGAGCAAAGTAAAATCAACCGCTTGCTGAAGATATACCTGAAAACAAAGAGGTAACAACCTGACTTATGTTTCAAATGCATATGATTGAATATGGCGTAATGCTCCATACGAAATGGAAATGCTACACGTCTCTGAGGATGCTATGCATAAACACATCATGCAACAGAACCAAATTAACAAAATAAATGCTGAAGAGACAAGGCCAACTCCGTCAGGGAGAAATGGGATATGCCAATTACGATTGGACTTAATATGGGAACAACAAGCCCTGGATGATCTCTTGAAAAAGAACTTTCCCGGGTAACACTGTTCTGACAAGAACACAATCCACTCGGCTGGGAATCAGATCAACTCCTGTTGAGGGAAACTCCTTAGACAACTGTTGCACCCTAAAATTTGCTCAACCTATTTCACTTGGTTTATGTTTCAATATCATTAGCATTTGCATATAGAGTCATGTACATAGTCTAATCATCTGCATAGCATAGCATAGCAAGTCATCCAACAGGGGACCAAGCACTATTCTCATCTCTATGAGCCTACCAAGAGGTCATTATTCTAATTCAATCTCATTCAAGTCATCAGAAAGAATTTGAAAGCTAAGAAGTCAATGGATCAAGCAGTGCATCTATCTCCTATCTGAGGGTATCTGAGGATCATCAAGGAAGTGGTGAGCTGTGAATTGAGCATGGAGAGTATATAGACATCATGGGAGACTTAGAAAGTCATTTGGAGAAGGAGACAAGTCAATGGTGTGATCACAAGAATTGCAGTTGAAGACAGTCAACTAGGGTTTCATCTAGGTCAACCCTGGGTCAACTCTAGGTCAATTGATTGATTGAAGGGCATTAAGGTCTATTGGAGAGATGTGGAGTTCATCATTTGACATATAGATAAGGATATGGTGATGTGCTAAGAAGAAATCAAGAGAAATCAAGCAGAAGAGGAGTTTCTAAATTAGGGTTTATGTGTAAAATCCCCTAGTTTAGGTCAAACTTCCAAGCAAGATAAGTCAAAATGCAAGCTTCAAATGGATCGTTAGCCAACATGAAACTTGTAGAGGATCTCAAGACCTTTAATTTGAGTGGTGGAAGACATCAAGGAGATTTATATAGCTCAAGTTATGGTCCTTGCAAGTTACAGGTCATCTGGGGTATCTGAAATTTTGTCTGTGAAAGTTACTTGTATTCCAATCCATTTTTACCCCTCAAGGAGATTTCAAATGCATTTCTGGTAAACATACGAGTTGTTCCTCATTGTCTTAGCTTTCTAGAATGGTATGGTATGCCTTCATATGATTTGTGGAACTCTACTTATGGTCTTGGCAAGCAAAGGGTATTTTGGTCATCTGAGAATTACAGGTCATTTCAAGCCTATGCCCAAAACTCATACAAGGAAGCTTCAAATGGAAAACTTCACAACCTAAAACTTGCTCCAAATGACATTTTGAGTCTAGGAAAGTGACCATGAAATATTGGAAAGGCTCATAGCTCAAGGTTTCAAAATTGGTGAATTTAATGAATAAAAAATGACCTAAATTTGAGATTTTTCATAATTTGGCCAAATGGGGTGAAATTATAGGTCATTTTGATTGGAAAAAATGTTTTAAGAACATTGGAAAAAGTAGAATTTTGAGTTTGGTTCAAGAATTGAAAGTTATGCATGGTTACTTACAAATGAAGTTACATAATCCAAATCCAAGGGAAAGTGTGCATGGGAAGGTTCTACAAACTTCTAGGGCTTTCTATTATCATCTATATATTGAATGAAGTAACTCCATGCCATGGTTGGTGAATCATTGTGATCAAAACACAAGTTATACACAATTCTTCCATTTTTGCAAAACCTCTCAAACTTCATCAAATCTCCAATTTTCACATTTCTTGATTGGATCATCATCACCATCATTCATAGATCACAATTCCACAAGATTTTGGTTGATTTGAAGAAGAACTCGTGCTAACCAATTCCATCATCCAAGGAGCAAGAAAGTTGGAATTGCAAGATTCAAGAGGCTTGGACAAGATTCATTGCATACAGAACTCAGAATCAAGTTCACTGATCAATTGCCACTCATTACAAGCATCAGATCCAAGAAGTCTACACCTGTTTTCATCATTTTGCACCAGGTTAGTTTCCTCTTCGAATTGCATGATTTAGTTAGGATCATAGGGAATTGTTAGCATAGAAATGTTAGGATAGGTTAGATGATTGATTTTGGTGAGTTTGAAGAAGTTTCATGAAGGTTGATCATGGTGTACCAAAACTATTGGAGCTTATAACTCATGGAATATGGCACGATAATCCTCATTAATTAGTTTAGAATAGTCAGCATGAAATGTAGATTAGGCTAGGGTAAAGATTGGCAAGGATTGGAAGATTTGATCACAGGTGATAATGGTGGAATCCGAATGTTGCACCTATCGGGTTTGATTTGTGGTTGAGTTTTAGCAAGAACCATTGGCATGGCTGTGTAGAGGGGAAGGAATAGACCAAGTTTTCTTTTCATATCAAGTGATTTCATGGTGAATGGAGGGAGAACAGAGAACTGGAAAACTCGTGCATGGTGATGAAGTTTCAGAAACCCTAGGGCTTCTAAGGTTGAAGACGACCTTTGGGCCACACGATCATGATGTTGACCTTGACTTGGTTCTGGATCCAACGGCCTTGGTTTAAAGGAAAAACGGAGGGAGATTCAAAAGCCTCAACGCACCGTTTCATTAATGTTTTCTGACTGGGCTTTGTGAGTCTTTGCTAATCCTACCCCCAAGCATGAGGCCCAATGTGAAATGAACTAGATTTCTTGCTATATACACCGTTCAGGTTTTTTTATTTTTTATTATGTTTTCTGTTTGCATTGGGCCCAGACGCGCTTGCTATGCGCGCCCCCCAGTCTGGGCCCACCTTGCATTTTAACTGATTTTTCATCCTTTCTGCACCCCTAACCAATTAATTCCATTTTATTTTTCTTAATTCATTTCAGTTCTTTGAAAATTCATAAAAAATAGAAAAATGCATGATTTTAATTGGTTCTTTTTGCACATTGCTCATAATTTTGTTAAGAAAAATATCATTCAAAAAAATTCCAATTTCATTTTATTTTTATATTTTTAGCATATTTTTCTTTTAAATAGGATTAAATAGTGTTTAGTTTAGTGCATGAATTTGCTAATTTTAGTTTGATTAAATGCTTTTACATTTTTAATCCATGCTTTTTAGGTTGATTAGCTTAGACCTTTATCTTGTATATAAAATTTAGTTCATATTTTTAGGACTTAGTCTTAGGTGATTTGTTTAGGTGTGAATAATATGATCAAAACTAGGGTTTAGGAGATAACATAGGAGAATTAAATCATTTCCCTTAGGAGTTGTAGTTTGAATCTTTGGGGTATGGGACTATAGGGATTATGGGTAGTTAATAGATCCCTTAGAAATTATTAGGATTCCCCTACTGCTATTAGTACTGTCTGTATTTGCTTGACTGGTGTGGTGTGCCCTCTCTGGGGATTATTATTTGTCTGTGTGGGGTATTGGGATTGCTTTGGGGATTGGGAGAGCTGAAGACTTGTGATGATGAAGCCATTGGAGATCAAAATGATTGAAGGCCAACTTCCAGAGTTGATGAGGAGATTCCTTTGTTGGCAGCTGTTGAGGAGTCTAGGATTTAGGAGCTAGGCAGAGCTCTAGAGTAGAGAACTTGTTTCACAAACATGGAAGGCCTTGTCTGCCTCCATTCTTTCTCTATGATTCAAAGTCTCTTTCAAATATCCACCTCCTTCTTTTGGAAGGATCAGTGAATGTACTTGAAAGATAGAACTTTTGAGAGAAAATTGTATGTATAATGTTAACAGTTAATGAGCCACCCTTGGTAAGCACTTGACTGTTTAACATTTATTTCATCTTGTTGACTGCTGATCATCTTGGAGAGTGAGACTTGAAGAAAAGCCAGTGAAAGATTGAAGATAGAGACCTTGCTTGAAGGCTTAAAGATGAAGACTGAGGCTAGCTTGAAGCTTGTGGATAGTTGATGATGACTTGAAGACAGATGTTGATGAAGACTGCTTGTGCTGTTTACTTTTAGCTGTTTATAATTCTTGATGTATTATTTGAATTTCCCTGACTGTATTGCTTGCTGTTTAACCTGTTAGGTTGAAAGCGAATATTATTCGCTTTTGCCTATTGTTTTCTAGGTTCGAGGTTGAGTGGGACTCCCTTGCCTCGCTTGTATTGCTGCATCCATGCATTTTATTGCTTTATTGTATATTTGTTATTGTTTCTGTTTCCGTCTATTCCCTTAGGATCTCTGTTTCTCTCTGTGCAAGAGAGGAGCATGATAGACATTAGGTCTTAACCCATGCATGATAACACTAGGTTAGTTTGATTCCCTTTTCAACCATAGGTTAGAGTTCTGTCTCTTCTTTCTCAAAACAAACAGAAAAACACGATAAGATTTCAAACACAATAAAAGACACTTCTTCCGTAAAAGAATGTGAACTCATCAAAACGTCAATTTTTGTCCGCTTGGACCGTTAATCAGAAAAACCCTTTTTCAGAAGGAATAAAAACAATTAAAACAGACTTGTGTCGTACGTGGCCCGAACTACGTTTGCTCTGATCTTTCATGCTGTATGAAAGTACGTAGGCATAGGATGCGATATCCTAGCGAGCAACCTTCCCCTCCTTTCCCGTAGGTAGGCGAACTACGTTGACTCTGATTTCTCGTTCTAGACGGGAATACGTAGGCATAAAGTGCGATACTTTGCCGAGTCATTTTCTTTTCTTTTAACCCCAGACCTTAGTTTAGATAGAAATAACAATTCGTACCAGAAAACAAGCGTGGATCCCGTCGAGTACGACGGACGTGAGGGGTGCTAATACCTTCCCCTTGCGTAACCGACTCCCGAATCCAGGATTTGGTTGCGATGACCATCCCTTTCCCCGTTTTGCGGTAGGTTTACCTCGAGCGTTTCCTTTCCCTCCGTTGGGATAAATAACGCACGGTGGCGACTCTTCTGTTCAGCCGGCGCCGATTTTCGCAGTAGCGACAGCTGGCGACTCTGCTGGGGACCCAACGTCCCCTGGCTGCTAAGGAATGCGATAGTTCCTTATGCATTTGGGATCCAACGTCCCTTAAGCGAGTCAATCCTAGCGCTTGTTTTCCCGTCGAGGATTTTGTATGGATTTACATTTTTGTATTTACATTTCAACATTATATTATCATTATTATTGCTGTATTATGGGGTGTGACGGGTGTTCTATGATTGAGAGATAAGTCGGACCTGGGCTTGAGTGCACCTAGAATTAGAGTAGAAAGTAGTGGGCGCGTGTCGGCTTTGCTTGCATTAGTGTCTCATGAAATCTACACTCGGACGAGGTTCTTCTGGTTGGCTTCTTTTTCTACCCTTTGGGTCGAAGGGGTTGTTGGTCAGCTGAATTGTCGACTCCGGGAACCGATCATTTGGAAGTTGGCTAAGTGAGGCCTCTTCAGGAATTGATGATGCCACTCCTTCTGGGAATCGTATCATCAACCCTGAAAGTTTGTGACGCCGACGACCGCATAGGATGCCATACCTTTGTCAGTTATTAGGACATCCACCTGTGAGACGGTTTGGGGTTATGCAGGTAACTAGACCTTCAGACTATCGGTTTGTTTCTTGATCTGAGATCCTGGGTATTTATGGAGAGTTCTGAGGTCTGTCAGAGACCAATTGGAGACATGATTTGAAGTCTGTCAGAGACCAGTGGGAGATATGATATGAGGTCTATCAGAGACCAATCAGAGTTATGATATGGGTCTATCAGAGACCAGTATTGGAGCTTTGTATGTGGTCTATCTGAGACCAGAGTTTGAGGACTTCTGGAGGGTCTATCTGAGACTTCTTGATATGGTTCAGGCTTCTCAGCCACGACATTTGGTCCCTGTTGCATGTTACTTGCATTGCATTGTTTGCATACCCATTATCATTACATCCCATTAACGTGTGTCTGTGCTGCAGGTGCATTTGCATATCCCCTGGTTCTAGTGCTCGGACTTTTGAGTATTGATTATGGTTGGATTGAGGAAGACAGTTGCGTATAAGCTACCAACACCTGACATTACTCCTTTGCTTGGTCTGATATCCCTTGCTGATGAGGAGGTTAGGAGAAGCTTCAGAATGAGTCATAGAAGATTGTTGAGACTAGTCTGCAAGCCAACTGCCGATGAGATGAATGGGTTGTACACGCTGATGCAGTTCTATGACCCTGCATTGAGATGTTTCACGTTTGCTGACTTTATTCTAGGGCCTACCATTGAAGAGTATGTAGAGTTTACTGAGCTACCAGTACAGAACAAGGTTCCCTTTATTCACTCCGCTGCTGAGCCCAAGTTGGAGGACTTAGCTAAGGCCTTGCACATGAACGCTACTGAATTATTAGTGACTTCTTGGCTTGGGGTTCCGGGTTTATCCCTTGATTTTCTGGTTGGCAAAGCTCAGGAGTATGCCAAAAATGGATGTTGGGTGGTCTTTAACGCTATCTTGGCTCTATGCATTTACGGAATAGTGTTGTTTCCTAACTTGCCCAACTTTGTCGACTTGGACGCTTTCTATCTGTTTGCTGCTGGCAACCCGGTGCCCACTTTGATCGGAGACTTCTATCATCGCTGCACTACAAAAATGAAAACAGAAGGGGAAAGGTTGTCTACTGTTGTGCGCCGCTGTTGAGCATGTGGTTTAAGAGTCATCTTCCTCTGAAGGGACCCTTTGTGGATAGTGCAACTACAGCTAGCTGGTCAGAGCGCCTGATGAGGCTATCTTCCGAAGACATTGAGTGGTTTGATCGAGACTTGCTGGGGTCTGAGCTTATCTTCAGTTGTTCTGGGTATCCTAATGTTCCGCTGATAGGAAGAAAAGGGTGTATCAATTACAACCCTTCTCTGTTCATTCGCCAGTTCGGATATGCGTTGAAGAACCCACCAAAGGAGGAAGAAGTACAGGAATCTTTGTACTTCACCAGTGATTTGAAGGGAGAGTTATTAGCCAAGCTGCAGCATGCCTGGACGCGTATTAACAGAAGAGGGAAGTCACTGTTAGGGAATAATGACTGTCAGGCTTATACACCCTACAGAGTTTGGATCCAAGAGAGAGCAAGCCAGTTGCTGATGCCATTTCCAGCTGCACCAGTCCCTGTTCACATTCCGGTGGAAGAACCAACCACTATTACTAGGGAGGCCTACGAGCAAGTTGTGAAAGAAAATGAAGCCTTAATGAAGATCAATGAAGGGTTAGAGCAGGAGCTAGCTCAGATACGCAGTGAGAAAAACAAGGCTGTGCACTCCTTCCAACAGCAGATCGAGCTAGTAAACAGACTAGGGGCTGAGTTTACTGAGGAGAAAAAGAAGCGCGAACGTCTGGGTCAAGAGTTCAGAAGTTCCCATGACATGTTGGAATCCAAAAAGAAAGCGCTTGACGCCGCACACCGAGAAATCTCTTCTTGCAACAAGACATGGAATGTTACGCTCACCAACAATAAAAAGAGGGAAGATAAGTTGAAGCAGCAAATTTCCGACCTCGAAGAGCAGTTGAAGGCTAGCATTAAGAAGTATGAAGAAGAAGTGATGACCAGGTACAGTCTCCAGAATGCATTGAACAAAGCCATCGAAGGCAGGAACGAAGCTGTGTCTCAGAAGCGGAAGCTAGAGGATCGCTTCGGAGAAGGGGCATGGGAGGAAACTGCTGGTGACGTGCGACGTGTGCTCAAACGAAGAAACCAACTTGTTGAAGGGCTGCTTACCCGACCAGGTCATCCAGAGACCAAGAAGTTAATAGAAGAGTACCGGGCTTATGGGAGTACTTGATCATTTCATGTATTAACTTGTATGCTTTATTTGCATAGTGCTGACCATCACCAGGATTGTTGGTTGAGGTCATGCCTTCTTATTGTACTCAGTGATATTGTATTCTTGGCTTATTGGTTTTCTCCGCAATATATGAGGCTTTCTTTGATTCAGCTCCGATCTTCGTATTGCTAGCACTGTCACTGCACTGGCACCTTCGCACTAGAATCGGGGAATGCTATTCCCTAATGCACAGACACATTGCATTGCATTCATATTCATATCGCATTACAGGTGATTACTGCACGGTATCTTATTGCTTGCACTGTACCAGGTCTTTTCAGGATTGCAGATAAGCGCCCACACCGGTACTCCACTCGCACCAACTGTCGAAGAATCATGGATCAAATGCAGAACGAGATGCAAGATATGCGCGAGAAGCTAGCACTCTTCATGCAAACCATGGAGACTATTGCAAAAGGTCAGGAGAATTTGCAAGCTATGGTGCAACCTCTGTTGGCAAGGAACGCTGGGCATGGCAATGAGGATCATCAGTCTGTGCGAGTCGACACTGTTCATGGGGATGGCACTCCCACACCAGTGGCTCCACCTGTAATCAACATACCTGCTGTCAATATCAACAACACTACTGCTGCTGGGAACAGTAACGTTGGAATTGGGAACGAGACTGATGTCCATAACGTTGGGCTTGGTGATGTCAACTTGGGTGATGATATGGGAGGCAACGGCTTCGGTAATGCTGGATTCGGTTTCAACGACCAGGGATTCGATAATGCTAGGAAATATGGTTTCAATGCTCAAGGCTTTGGGCAGGACGGATTTGGCGTGACTAATCAGGGTTACGGAGGATTCGGAAATAGAAACGGCGCTGGCTTAATGGCTTTTGGACCTGCTGGAATTGCTCCGGGATACGGTAACAGAGGGCGAGGCCCGGTGATGAATCAGATTAGAGCTGGCCGCAACAATGGATACGATGGGTATGGAGTTGGAAATGGTAACTGGCAGGAGGATCAGCAAGAGGACGCTTTCTCCGGTGGAGGTTTCGAAGGACCTATGGATGACTCCCAAAGGATCAGAATGCTAGAAGAGCAGATGAGGGGGGTCGTGAACCAAAGTGCTGTGGGCTTAGACATGTCAACAATGGGTCTGGTACCTGGCTTGAGGGTGCCAATCAAATTCAAAGCTCCCACATTTGATAAGTATAAAGGGGGCACCTGTCCGAAAGTGCACGTGCGGTCATATTACAGAAGGATGTCTGCGTATTCAACTGATGAGAGGATGCTAATGCATTTCTTTCAAGATAGCCTGTCTGGTCCGTCCCTAGAGTGGTATATGGGATTGGAACCAACTCATATAAAGACATGGAAGCAGCTGGCAGAGGCATTTGTAGCTCACTATAAATACAACAGCGACTTGGCACCCAACCGGGTCCAATTGCAAGGGTTGTCTCAGAAGAAGGGTGAGAGCTTTAAAGAGTATGCGCAGAGATGGCGCGACATGGCTGCTAGGGTCCGTCCTCCTTTAGAAGACAAGGAAATGAATGACATGTTCATAGGAACATTCACCGGCATGTTTTATGACAAGTTGTTTCACACATCTTTGGCCAGTTTCTCAGACTTAATCTTGATGAGAGAAAAGATCGAAAGCAACATTAAGCAGGGAAGATTCCAAGCTGAGGAATCTACTGCATCTGGCAGTAATAGAAAGGCTTTTGGGGGGCGCCGTCAGGGCGATGCAAGCGCAGTGTTTGGGGGCCGAGGCCGAGGCAGAGGTCGAAACCAGTATAACCAGCCGCAGCAGGTGGCGAGTGTTACTATTCCGTTTCAGCAACAACCGTTTCAGCAACAACCAATGCAACAACAACAGCAGCAGCAACAACCACAACAGGGGGCACAGCCGGCCCAACGTAGATTCCAGGGGGGTAAACCAAGGAGAGTGTTTGAGAAGCCTCCTTCAATGTATGCGGATTTGTTACAGACACTATTGGGTTTGAACTTGGTAGAGAAGAGAACTCTGGCACCTATAACAGGTACTCCTCCGTATGGTTATGATGCAAGCAGGCACTGTGAATTCCACTCTGGGGCTCCGGGCCACGATGTCGAGGGTTGCCATGCGATTAAGCATGTCGTGCAGGATCTATTGGATAGTAAGGCTATCAATTTTGGAACAGCGGGTCCGAATATAGTGCAGAAGCCCATGCCTAATCATGGGGCAAATGCCATTCTAACTGAGGAGGGTTTGAATTTGATTATGAATGTCGACGATTTAAAGACACCGTTGTGTGAAATAAAGACCCCATTATTGCAAGGGGGTGTCTATCCAGGATGCGACGAGTATTGCTTAGAATGTTGGACCCTAGCTGGGGGGTGTGACGAATTAAAGAAGGGTATTCAGGCTTTAATAGATGGCGGCACACTGCAGTTTGACCGAGCAACAATTGAAGAACCTGCAGGGGCAGTAGCAGATAATCAGAGTGATGTGGCCACTGTGACGATTCCTCGAAAGACAATCACTATAACAACACCGGCCCAGCGACCACCGATCACTATCACTAAGGCGGGACCAATCCCGTACGAGAGCACAAAAGCAGTCCCATGGTCATAAGGGTTGGAAGTGTATTGTGACGGAATAAAGATTGATGTTAATAAGCAGCTAGCCGAGACTGTGGATAATGTTGTTGGTACCGGAGGTATGACAAGGAGTGGCAGAATCTTCATCTCGCCTGAGGTAGAGGCCGAAAGGCTGGCAAAGGGGAAAGGAAAGATGGTTGAGAATGTCCCAGTGCAGGGGAATGAAAAAGAAGCGGCATCGAAGGATGTAGAAGAGTTCATGCGCTTGATTCGAAAAAGTGATTATAAGATTGTTGAGCATCTGCAACAGACGCCGTCAAAGATATCTATATTATCGTTGCTATTGTGTTCTGAAGCTCACAGAAATGCTTTGTTGAAAGTCCTGGATACTTCCTTCGTACCCCAAGATGTTTCCGTGAATCAGCTGGAAGGAGTGTTGGCACACGTGAATGCAGGCCACAGCTTGGGCTTTACAGACTTCGATTTGACCCCGAAGGGGAGGGAGCATCACATCTCTATGGAGTGTAGAGGATCAGTCATGTCGCATGTACTGGTAGACACCGGATCGTCTTTAAATGTGCTGCCCAAGAAAGCAATGATGAAGCTAGATGTCAGAGGAATCCTGTGTGCGCCCAGTGACTTGGTGGTCAGGGCATTCAATGGTACGCGAAGAACCGTTTTTTGATCTATAACATTGCCTCTACAGGTGGGGCCGGAGGTTTTTGCGACTGAATTTTATATCATGGACATCCAGCCTGCATATAGCTGCCTTCTCGGGAGACCCTGGATCCATGGGGCTGGGGCAGTCACGTCCACTTTGCATCAAAAGTTGAAATATATGGTAGGGGACAGCGTGGTCACTGTATGCGGAGAGGAAGACATCTTGGTCAGCCATCTGTCGTCATTTAAGTATGTGGAGGTCGACGGAGAGATTCACGAAACACCATGTCAGGCATTTGAAGGGTTGCGTATCAAGGACAAAAGTCCCGGGCCGAGCAAAGTGTCGGAGGTAGCCGTCTCGTCATATAAAGAAGCTCAAGCTCTAGTAGAGACAGGAGAGACAAAGGGCTGGGGCAAAGTGCTGGATATTCTTGTGAAGATGGACCGATTCGGGTTGGGATATCAACCGTTGTCATCAACACCTGCTGTGGGGGCACCCCGTTTCAGAGGACCAATAACCATCACCGCCAGTGGAGTATGTCATGAGACCGTCAACGCTGCTTCAGAGTCTGACGAAGGAGATAGCGATTGCGATATGGATGCCTGGATTCAGCCGAGCGTGCCAGGACAGGGATTGTGCAACTGGTCTATTCAGGAGATTGTTCCTGTGACTCTTAAACAGTAATGCTTTGTTTTATTAATTGTTGAACAATCTGATGTCTTGCCCGGGGCATCATGATTTGCTTAGGGTTGTGCTGTTATGAACATTGCGTGTTTATCATTAAATAAAAGGCGTTTTTCATATGCAAATATTGTGATCCCTGTTTTTCTTGTTTTATATTTTTCAATAAAATGGCAACGTGGTTATTCGCTTTATATGCATTTTGAAGCATTTAACCATTCCTTTTGCAGGATAACATTTTCAGATGACATCCTTGAACCACCTATGACTCGTCCCGACTTTGAACACCCGGTATTTCAAGCCGAAGAGGAGATTGTTGAAGATGGTGACGTTCCCGAAGAATTGTCTTGGTTGGTGAAGCAAGAGGAAAGAGTCATTCTGCCTCACGAAGAGGTCATCGAAATCATTAACCTGGGGTCGGAAGGGGTTGAGAAGATATTCGTATAGGAGCCGCGCTGCAGAGCGACATCAAGCGAAGACTGGTTGAAATGCTCAGAGAGTATAGTGATGTGTTCGCTTGGTCGTATGAAGACATGCCTGGGCTCGATACAGATATGGTTGTGCACCGTCTGCCGTTGAAAGAAGAATGCCCGCCGGTCAAACAAAAACTTCGCAGAACTAGACCAGATATGGCAGTGAAGATCAAAGAAGAGGTTCAAAAACAGTGGGATGCTGGTTTCCTAGCTGTGACAAAATATCCCTCATGGGTCGCTAACATTGTACCAGTGCCAAAGAAAGACGGTAAAGTGAGAATGTGCGTGGATTACCGTGATCTGAATAAAGCGAGCCCAAAAGACGATTTTCCGCTTCCTCATATCGATGTGTTAGTTGACAACACCGCTCAATACTCCGTATTCTCCTTCATGGATGGCTTCTCAGGCTATAATAAGATTAAAATGGCGCCAGAGGACATGGAGAAGACTACTTTCATAACGCCTTGGGGAACATTTTGCTACAAAGTGATGCCCTTTGGATTGAAGAATGCTGGGGCAACGTATCAGCGTGCAATGACGACTCTTTTTCATGATATGATGCATAAAGAGATCGAAGTTTATGTTGACGATATGATTGCCAAATCCCAGACGGAGGAAGAGCATTTGGTGAATCTGCTGAAGTTGTTCAAAAGGCTTAGGAAGTTCAGGCTGAGACTGAACCCTAACAAATGCACCTTCGGGGTGAGATCGGGTAAACTGATGGGGTTTATCGTAAGCGAAAGAGGAATAGAGGTCGATCCTGCAAAAATAAAAGCAATACAAGAGATGCCAACGCCTAAAACAGAGAAAGAGGTGCGCGGGTTTTTAGGGAGGTTGAACTACATCGCTCGGTTCATATCTCACCTAACGGCTACGTGTGAACCATTATTCAAGCTGTTGAAGAAATATCAAGCAGTAACGTGGAACGAAAATTGTCAAAAGGCGTTCGATAAAATAAAGCAGTATTTGCAGGAGCCTCCTATTTTGATACCTCCAGTGGCAGGGAGACCCTTGATTATGTATTTGACAGTTCTGGAGGGAAGCATGGGTTGTGTTCTCGGTCAACACGACGAGACAGGAAGGAAAGAGCATGTGATCTATTACTTGAGTAAGAAATTCACAGATTGTGAATCTCGATATTCAATGCTTGAAAAGACTTGTTGCGCGCTAGCCTGGGCCGCCAAGCGTTTGAGGTAATACATGCTGAATCATACAACCATGCTCATCTCGAAGATGGATCCTATCAAATATGTATTCGAAAAGCAGGCTTTATCAGGGAGAATTGCCCGTTGGCAGATGGTCTTGACTGAATATGACATCCAGTATGTCTCGCAAAAGGCTATAAAGGGGAGTGTACTGTCTGAGTACTTGGAAGAGCAGCCTATTGAAGATTACCAATCAATGAGGTTTGATTTTCCTGACGAGGATATCATGTACCTAAAGATGAAAGATTGTGAAGAGCCGTTGCCAGACGAGGGACCAAAATTGGGTTCCAAATGGAAGTTGATCTTTGACGGAGCTGTAAACGCTTACGGTAGCGGAATAGGGGCAATCATCACTACTCCACACGGGTCGCACATCCCGTTCACAGCTCGATTGACCTTTGCAGTTACCAATAACGAAGCCGAATATGAAGCTTGTATAATGGGGCTTGAAGAAGCCATCGATTTGCGAATCAAAAATCTGGATGTATACGGAGACTCAGCTCTAGTGGTGAATCAGATCAAAGGGGAATGGGAGACACGTCAGCCCAATTTAATACGGTACATGAACTATGCAAGGAGATTGTTGCGTTTCTTTGACAAGGTTGAATTGCATCATGTACCGCGAGCAGAAAATCAAATGGCTGACGCCCTGGCCACATTGTCTTCCATGTACAACGTCAACTTCTGGAACGAGGCTCCCAGCATTGTTATCTCTCGGCTTGACAGACCTGCCTTTGTATTTGCTATTGACGAAGCATCCGACGATAAACCATGGTATTTTGATATCCTTAATTTCCTGAAGAATAAGGAGTATCCGGCTGGGGCATCCAGTCAGGATCAGAAGACCCTCAGGAGATTAGCGGGTAATTTCTATTTGAATCCGGATGGTGTCTTATACAGAAGAAACCATGATTTGGTGTTGCTCCTTTGCGTAGATGAAAAAGAGGCGAAGTTGCTCATGGAGGAAATACATGAAGGTACCTTTGGCACGCATGCTGGTGGGCATGCTATGACGAGGAAGCTGCTGCGGGCAGGTTATTTTTGGCTGACTATGGAAACTGATTGTTTCAAATTTGCGAGGAAGTGCCACAAGTGCCAAATCTATGCTGATAAGATCCATGTGCCTCCGAGTCCTCTGAATGTGATGTCATCGCCATGGCCATTCTCGATGTGGGGAATCGATATGATTGGAAAGATCGAGCCGACAGCTTCTAATGGGCACCGGTTCATTCTAGTAGCAATCGATTATTTCACCAAGTGGGTGGAAGCGGCGTCTTACGCAAATGTAACTAAGCAGGTGGTGGCCAGATTCATCAAGAGAGATATCATTTGCCGATATGGGATCCCCGAGCGGATAATCACTGACAACGGTTCAAACCTGAACAACAAAATGATGAAGGAGCTCTGTCAGAATTTCAAGATCGAACATCACAACTCCTCCCCTTACCGATCCAAGATGAATGGCGCTGTTGAAGCGGCCAACAAGAATATCAAGAAGATCGTTCAAAAGATGGTGGTGACCTATAAGGATTGGCATGAGATGCTACCTTTTGCTTTGCACGGTTATCGTACGAAGGTACACACATCAACCGGGGCAACCCCGTTCTCGTTAGTATATGGGATGGAAGCAGTGCTACCACTGGAAGTTGAGATTCCTTCGCTGAGAGTGCTACGAGACGTTCAACTAGATGAGGCAGAATGGGTGAAAGACAGGCTGAACCAACTGAGTTTAATGGATGAGAAGAGGCTAGCTTCTCTAGCATACGGTCGTTTGTACCAGAGCCGAATGAAGAAAGCATATGATAAGAAGATACATCCTCGGAGCTTTCAGACGGGCGACCTTGTGCTAAAAAGGATTCTCCCGCCGCAGGCAGATCACAGGGGCAAGTGGACCCCCAACTACGAAGGGCCATACGTTGTTAGAAAAGTCTTTTCAGGAGGGGCTTTGTTGTTGTCCACCATGGACGGTGAAGACTTTACGTCGCCTGTGAATTTAGACGCTGTTAAAGAATACTTTGCTTGAAATTGACCCGCTGGACAGAAAAAGAGAGTCCAGGCAAAAATGGGGCATCCTGGCGAACCAAAAACAGAATGAAAGGTTCGGGAAAAAATTAGGGATAAAATTAAAAAAAATGTACACCCGCGAAGTTGAAAACCTACACTGGGCGGCTTCGGCAAAAAAGGGTATCCCGGTGAACCGAAAACCCGTAAAGGGCGGTTCACGCAAAAGTTAGGGATTTGAAAAGCAAATGACTGCGGTCCGAATTTGATACTGCATTGAGCATTGGTGCGGGAGAATATTCGAGGGGTCGATTATCAGATACAATCTCTTCGGAAGTGTGGATACTGGGAAAGCATTAGAGTCGGGCGAGTCATAGAAGGATCAGCTCGTGGTGTTCGTCTGCATCCCGTTGCCGACATGTGTACAAATTTAAGTTGTCAATATATTTATGCTTCTTGTGCATACTTGTATATTTGTTGTGCGTAGCTTCCTCTTTTCAGGAGTTACATCCCGTGTACAAAACTCCGCCCATTCAGGGGCCCAATCAATAAAATATGTTATTCAGTATTTGATGCTGGTTCTTTACTGTTTTGTGCATGATAAAACGCCTAGGTTTAATGAAACTAGCATGTGCATAACGCCGCTGGCCCTTGCCAACAATTGCTAAAACTTTGAATTAACTGAAAATGCTGTCACTAATGCTAACCTGAATAGATTTGGTTGCATAGACTTGTCTTGTCTTGTTTGTGTTGTTGCAGGGTTCATAGCCGTACGAAGAGGACGATCAAAAGATTGCAGTAACGAAAGACTCGATCCCCACACAGGTCGTGCATGTTCCTTACTGAAGAAGGATCGAATCCCCCAGCTAGTCGTAGCTTATCCAAAGGACATGCTCCCACAAAGTCGTTTATCCTTAGCATAGTTTGGCGATTCCAAGATCGTAGGTTGTATTCAGACAGTGCATCTCAAGCAGAGTGGTTTAGCCTCAGAAGATTAATATTTGTGAGTTGTATTCAGACAGTTCACCTTTCCCCGCAGGGTCATTTACTCTCCCCCAGCGGAGTCCGTTGATTGTCCCCAAGAGAATCGTTTCGTCCTCAGCGGAGTTCTCTTTTCAGCAAGTGTTTTCATTCCTCTCAGTGGAACTCGAAGATTAAGACTCCCCCCGGCAGAGTTGGTTGTGGGTCCCGGCATTTATTTTGTCGGAATACCGTGTGACATCCGTTCACTCTCCAGCAGAAGTTCAATCATACCAAGCTCATCTTCTATTCTCCAGCAGAGTTATATTCCCCAGCAGGGTGTTACTTCAATGAGGTGCTTGGTTTAAGTTCCCAATTTCCCAGCTGAGTCGACTTCACTCTTCCAGCATTTATTTTGCTGGAATAATTTTGTAGCACCTGGCTATCCCCAGCGGAGTCGGCATGGTCTTCAGCATTTATTTTGCTGAAGCGGTTCTGTATCCCAGCAGTTCGAGTCTGCATTTGCATCAACATATAGTGTCATATTTGCATCCACCAAATAAAAACGTGTAGCATTTCCATGACGAATGGAGCATTGCGTCATTGTCAAACATATGCATTTTGAAACATGAACCAGGGTGGCTAACCGTTTGTGTTCAAGTGTTGTTTCTCAGGCAGGTTGAAGGAGCTCTTGCTCAAATGAATTACCAAACATTCAAGATCTCGACGTGAGACATTCAATGAAGGTGTCAGCTTTGGCGTTACTCCCCACAGAGTTATCATGATGAAGTTCTCTTGGTCTCCAAACAGAGTTATTTGTGTAAATTTCTCTTGTTTTCCCCGCCAGAGCTAGTAGGCAAAATCTCTCTTTTTCTCCAAGCAGAGTTATTCGCCATCAAAGGGTTTCATGAATCAGAATTTCAGAGGCTGCCGCCGGTTATCAGAACAGGCGTCCGGTAGTTTGGTTTCCAAATATCCCCAGTAGAGTCCGCCTCAAAGTTGATGTCACGTCAGTGCTAAGAAGTTTGTGGGTCGGGACCAATGAAAAATGAGTCCTAACGTGGACAAATTTATTGACGGGTTTTCTCCGTGTTAGAGAAGTGGGGGTCCTAACATGGACAAACTTATTTCCCCGAGTTGATGAAATGTGCTAGTCCTAACATGGACAGGTTTGATTTCATGGTATTGATTGAATGCGAAGTCGGGACGTTGACAAAATTGATTACTCTTCGTGTTGGTGTCCTGACGTGGACCATTTTATTTCCAGCAGATATCTTTATTCGTAATGGTGAAATGTGCGTCCTGACGTGGACAAGTTCATAGTTCTTCGTGATGACAAGATACGAGCGTCCTGACATGGACAAATTTATCCTTCTTCGTGTTGTTGGCGAAGTGTGTGTCCTGACGTGGACCAGTTTTATTCCTTCAGCAAGTCGAAGACGCGCAAGTCCTAACGTGGACAAGTTTTATTTCCTCAGCAGACGAGATGGGAGTCCTGACGTGGACAAATCAAGGAAAGATTGATTCCTTACGTGGAAAGATTGTATTCCTTACGTGGAAAGATGGGAGTCCTTACGTGGACCGATCAAGATGGTTTCCTGACGTGGAAAGAAGATTTATTCCTTATGTGGAAAGAAGGGGCATTCCTTACGTGGAAAGACGTTATTCATAAGATGGAAAGAAGTTTATTCCTAACGTGGAAGGGTGAGTCCTAACGTGGGCGATATATTCATAACCTAGAGAGTTCAGTCCTGACGTGGACAGATCTAGACGAAGTTTATTCCTGACGTGGAAGAGTTTAGTCCTGACGTGGACAGATACAGAAGAGATGATTCCTTACGTGGACGGTGTTATTCCTAACGTGGAAGAGTTTATTCCTAACGTGGATGATTTATTTCTGATGAAATGCAGACAAGTTATCCCCAGCGAAGTTGCCGAGATTTTTCTGGGTTGACTGCAGGTGGAGTCCTGGCGTGGACAAGTTTTAGTTGAGATTTCTTCATGTTGACGGCAGACAGAGTCCTAACGGGGACAAGCAAAGTTCTATCCTTGCGATGATAGAATCTTTTTCAGGCTGACGAAAATAATCCCCAGCATGCCGCTAATGGATCAATTTGTTGCTGTAAAAGTTAGATTCAGTTGATGAATATCGTTCCCCAAGCAGTGGCGCAGTTTATTTCTGCGGTTGGCAAATTTCCGGGTTCTTAGTATTCAACCGTATCGTACCTCGAATGTTTGAAGGTCGTTCGCTCTTCACCCAATCGGGTCCAAGTCTCTTGAATAGGGGCAGCTGTTGCACCCTAAAATTTGCTCAACCTATTTCACTTGGTTTATGTTTCAATATCATTAGCATTTGCATATAGAGTCATGTACATAGTCTAATCATCTACATAGCATAGCATAACAAATCATCCAACAGGGGACCAAGCACTATTCTCATCTCTATGAGCCTACAAAGAGGTCATTATTCTAATTCAATCTCATTCAAGTCATCAGAAAGAATTTGAAAGCTAAGAAGTCAATGGATCAAGCAGTGCATCTATCTCCTATCTGAGGGTATCTGAGGATCATCAAGGAAGTGGTGAGCTGTGAATTGAGCATGGAGAGTATATAGACATCATGGGAGACTTAGAAAGTCATTTGGAGAAGGAGACAAGTCAATGGTGTGATCACAAGAATTGCAGTTGAAGACAGTCAACTAGGGTTTCATCTGGGTCAACCCTGGGTCAACTCTAGATCAATTGATTGATTGAAGGGCATTAAGGTCTATTGGAGAGATGTTGGGTTCATCATTTGACATATAGATAAGTATATGGTGATGTTCTAAGAAGAAATCAAGAGAAATCAAGGAGAAGAGGAGTTTCTAAATTAGGGTTTCTGTGTAAAATCCCCTAGTTTAGGTCAAACTTCCAAGCAAGATAAGTCAAAATGCAAGCTTCAAATGGATCCTTGGCCAACATGAAACCTGTAGAGGATCTCAAGACCTTTAATTTGAGTGGTGGAAGACATCAAGGAGATTTATAGAACTCAAGTTATGGTCCTTGCAAGTTACAGGTCATCTGGGGTATCTGAAATTTTGTCTGTGAAAGTTACTTGTCTTCCAAGCAATTTTTACCCCTCAAGGAAATTTCAAATGAATTTCTGGTCAACATAAGAGTTGTTCCTCATTGTCGTATCTTTCTAGAATGGTATGGTATGCCTTCATATGATTTGTGGAACTCTACTTATGGTCTTGGCAAGCAAAGGGTATTTTGGTCATCTGAGAATTATAGGTCATTTCAAGCCTATGCCCAAAACTCATACAAGGAAGCTTCAAATGGAAAACTTCACAACATAAAACTTGCTCCAAATGGCATTTTGAGTCTATAAAAGTGACCATGAAAGATTGTAAAGGCTCATAGCTCAAGGTTTCAAAATTGGTGAATTTAATGAATAAAAAATGACCTAAATTTGAGATTTTTCATAATTTGGCCAAATGGGGTGAAATTATAGGTCATTTTGATTGGAAAAAATGTTTTAAGAACATTGGAAAAATTAGAATTTTGAGGTTGGTTCAAGAATTGAAAGTTATGCATGGTTACTTACAAATGAAGTTACATTATCCAAATCCAAGGGAAAGTGTGCATGGGAAGGTTCTACAAACTTCTAGGGCTTTCTATTCTCATCTATATATTGAATGAAGTAACTCCATGCCATGGTTGGTGAATCATTGTGATCAAAACACAAGTTATACACAATTCTTCCATTTTTGCAAAACCTCTCAAACTTCATCAAATCTCCATCAATTTTCACATTTCTTGATTGGATCATCATCACCATCATTCATAGATCACAATTCCACAAGAATTTGGTTGATTTGAAGAAGAACTCGTGCTAACCAATTCCATCATCCAAGGAGCAAGAAAGTTGGAATTGCAAGATTCAAGAGGCTTGGACAAGATTCATTGCATACAGAACTCAGAATCAAGTTCACTGATCAATTGCCACTCATTACAAGCTTCAGATCTAAGAAGTCTACACCTGTTTTCATCATTTTGCACCAGGTTAGTTTCCTCTTCGAATTGCATGATTTAGTTAGGATCATAGGGAATTGTTAGCATAGAAATGTTAGGATAGGTTAGATGATTGATTTTGGTGAGTTTGAAGAAGTTTCATGAAGGTTGATCATGGTGTACCAAAACTGTTGGAGCTTATAACTCATGGAATATGGCACGATAATCCTCATTTAGTAGTTTAGAATAGTCAGCATGAAATGTAGATTAGGCTAGGGTAAAGATTGGCATGGATTGGAAGATTTGATCACAGGTGATAATGGTGGAATCCGAATGTTGCACCTATCGGGTTTGATTTGTGGTTGAGTTTTAGCAAGAACCATTGGCATGGCTGTGTAGAGGGGAAGGAATAGACCAAGTTTGCTTTTCATATCGAGTGATTTCATGGTGAATGGAGGGAGAACAGAGAACTGGAAAACTCGTGCATGGTGATGAAGTTTCAGAAACCCTAGGGCTTCTAAGGTTGAAGACGACCTTTGGGCCACACGATCATGATGTTGACCTTGACTTGGTTCTGGATCCAACGGCCTTGGTTTAAAGGAAAAACGGAGGGAGATTCAAAAGCCTCAACGCACCGTTTCATTAATGTTTTCTGACTGGGCTTTGTGAGTCTTTGCTAATCCCACCCCCAAGCATGAGGCCCAATGTGAAATGAACTAGATTTCTTGCTATATACACTGTTTAGGTTTTTTTATTTTTTATTATGTTTTCTGTTTGCATTGGGCCCAGACGCGCTTGCTATGCGCGCCCCCCAGTCTGGGCCCACCTTGCATTTTAACTGATTTTTCATGCTTTCTGCACCCCTAACCAATTAATTCCATATTATTTTTCTTAATTCATTTCAGTTATTTGAAAATTCATAAAAAATAGAAAAATGCATGATTTTAATTGGTTCTTTTTGCACATTGCTCATAATTTTGTTAAGAAAAATATCATTCAAAAAAATTCCAATTTCATTTTATTTTTATATTTTTAGCATATTTTTCTTTTAAATAGGATTAAATAGTGTTTAGTTTAGTGCATGAATTTGCTAATTTTAGTTTGATTAAATGCTTTTACATTTTTAATCCATTCTTTTTAGGTTGATTAGCTTAGACCATTATCTTGTATATAAAATTTAGTTCATATTTTTAGGACTTAGTCTTAGGTAATTTGTTTAGGTGTGAATAATATGATCAAAACTAGGGTTTAGGAGATAACATAGGAGAATTAAATCATTTCCCTTAGGAGTTGTAGTTTGAATCTTTGGGGTATGGGACTATAGGGATTATGGGTAGTTAATAGATCCCTTAGAAATTATTAGGATTCCCCTACTGCTATTAGTACTGTCTGTATTTGCTTGACTGGTGTGGTGTGCCCTCTCTGGGGATTATTATTTGTCTGTGTGGGGTATTGGGATTGCTTTGGGGATTGGGAGAGCTGAAGACTTGTGATGATGAAGCCATTGGAGATCAAAATGATTGAAGGCCAACTTCCAGAGTTGATGAGGAGATTCCTTTGCTGGCAGCTGTTGAGGAGTCTAGGATTTAGGAGCTAGGCAGAGCTCTAGAGTAGAGAACTTGTTTCACAAACATGGAAGGCCTTGTCTGCCTCCATTCTTTCTCTATGATTCAAAGTCTCTTTCAAATATCCACCTCCTTCCTTTGGAAGGATCAGTGAATGTACTTGAAAGATAGAACTTTTGAGAGAAAATTGTCTGTATAATGTTAACAGTTAATGAGCCACCCTTGGTAAGCACTTGACTGTTTAACATTTATTTCATCTTGTTGACTGCTGATCATCTTGGAGAGTGAGACTTGAAGAAAAGCCAGTGAAAGATTGAAGATAGAGACCTTGCTTGAAGGCTTAAAGATGAAGACTGAGGCTAGCTTGAAGCTTGTGGATAGTTGATGATGACTTGAAGACAGATGTTGATGAAGACTGCTTGTGCTGTTTACTTTTAGCTGTTTATAATTCTTGATGTATTATTTGAATTTCCCTGACTGTATTGCTTGCTGTTTAACCTGTTAGGTTGAAAGCGAATATTATTCGCTTTTGCCTATTGTTTTCTAGGTTTGAGGTTGAGTGGGACTCCCTTGCCTCGCTTGTATTGCTGCATCCATGCATTTTATTGCTTTATTGTATATTTGTTATTGTTTCTGTTTCCGTCTATTCCCTTAGGATCTCTGTTTCTCTCTGTGCAAGAGAGGAGCATGATAGACATTAGGTCTTAACCCATGCATGATAACACTAGGTTAGTTTGATTCCCTTTTCAACCATAGGTTAGAGTTCTGTCTCTTCTTTCTCAAAACAAACAGAAAAACACGATAAGATTTCAAACACAATAAAAGACACTTCTTCCGTAAAAGAATGTGAACTCATCAAAACGTCAATTTTTGTCCGCTTGGACCGTTAATCAGAAAAACCCTTTTTCAGAAGGAATAAAAACAATTAAAACAGACTTGTGTCGTACGTGGCCCGAACTACGTTTGCTCTGATCTTTCATGCTGTATGAAAGTACGTAGGCATAGGATGCGATATCCTAGCGAGCAACCTTCCCCTCCTTTCCCGTAGGTAGGCGAACTACGTTGACTCTGATTTCTCGTTCCAGACGGGAATACGTAGGCATAAAGTGCGATACTTTGCCGAGTCATTTTCTTTTCTTTTAACCCCAGACCTTAGTTTAGATAGAAATAACAATCCGTACCAGAAAACAAGCGTGGATCCCGTCGAGTACGACGGACGTGAGGGGTGCTAATACCTTCCCCTTGCGTAACCGACTCCCGAATCCAGGATTTGGTTGCGATGACCATCCCTTTCCCCGTTTTGCGGTAGGTTTACCTCGAGCGTTTCCTTTCCCTCCGTTGGGATAAATAACGCACGGTGGCGACTCTTCTGTTCAGCCGGCGCCGATTTTCGCAGTAGCGACAGCGACCTTCCAGAATATCACTCTTCTGGGGAATAAATGACCCAGCTTGGGAAAGACAACCAACCGTTGGAATCAAAACCAACCTACTGGGGAAATCAATGAACCTACAGGGGAACCATAAACAACCTTTGAGAATAGCCTGCGCTCTAACAGGGAAAGGAGCCCTGAATGGCCTCCTAGAACACCGAAACCTTCTAGGGTAAAAAGCAAACCTCTAGGGATAAATCCACTCCACTGAATATCCAAACCCACCCTACCGGGGATTACTCAGTGGGAAATCAACATCAAAATACATCCTAACTGCTAGGGATACACCGACAAACTTTCTCAAAAACGACTCCAATTTGCAGGGAAAAACCTACTCTGCTGAGGAAGGGTATACTCTGCCGACTTCGTTGAGGAATAAGCAACAAGGGAAACAACATCATCCTCTGCTTGGGGATTAAGTCAACAATCAAACTCTGAGGATATACAAAGTCAACCATATTCGAACTCTGTGGGGAAATAAAATTCTGACTTTGCTTCGCTGCTTGGAAAAAGTTCCACACCTGCCTGGTGGAAAGAAATCTAGTCTTGACTCTCTCGGGAGTAAGTGCATACCTATGATCTGCTGGGGATATGGGCACACATTTGACCTGCATAGGGGATATCAATCTCGACCCTCTGGGGATAACTTTATTCTGCCGAATAAATCAAACTTGAACTGCTGAGGAATAAGTGCATACAGACAAACTGCTGGGAATAAGTGCATACACTTAACTTGCATATCCATTCCTGTGGAAACAAAATCTTGTTAGAGACCAGGTGCATTTGGACCGCTAAGACTAGATGCGCAAATTCCGTCTGCCGTGGACGAATTAGTCTCAACTACACACCTTCTTTCTGCGTGGATGGTGGTCTTACAAGGGATACGCCTCTGAAATACTTTCCCCAAGGATAATGACCCTGCACATAAATAAACAACAAGATATCCTACACAAAGGAAACTATCTCGGTCATCATCTGTGACATTGTTCAAATAAATCAAAGTTTTAATGATTATTAGCAAAGCCTGCAAGTTTATGTACGCAAAGTTTTATCAAAACAGCAGGCATTTTTTTGCAAACCAAATAATAAATCCAAAGCAAGAACAACAATTTACTGAATAGTATATGTTTTATTGACAAATGGCCTATAAATAGGCATATTTTACAATAGATGCAACCCCTGAAAAGAGGAAGCTGCGCAAAAATACAGAAATGCACAGAAATATACAAAATGTCGATAATGTGGCAAAGACAAACATCATGTATCGATCCATCTATGACTCGCATGACTTTGATGCTTCTTCGATGCTTCGTCTTCTGAAGAGGTTGATTCGGATGAACGGCCCTCAGGTCCGCCCTCAATCCACTATACTCTAAAGATCAATATGCAGACCGCATTCATTTGCTTTTAAAAATCCCTAACTTTTGCTTGAATCTCCTTTTCGGGTTTTCAATTCACCGGGATACCCATTTTTTCCAAAGCCGCCTTTTTAGGTTTCCAACTTTGCGGGTTTACATCTTTTCTTTTTATCCCTAACTTTTGCCCGAACCCATTCTTTTTGTGGTTCACCAGGATGCCCCATTTTTGCCTGGATATTCTTTTTCTTTCCAGCGGTTCTCTTTAAACAAAGTATTTTTAACTGCGTCTGCGTTCACAGGGGACGTGAAATCTTAACCATCCATGGTAGACAGTAGTAAGGCTCCTCCAGAGAAAACCTTTTGCACGACATATGGACCTTCATAGTTGGGAGTCCATTTTCCCCTATGATCTGTCTATGGAGGGAGAATCTTCTTCAACACTAACTCGCTTGCCTGAAAGCTCCAAGGACGCACCTTCTTATAAAAATCTTTCTTCATCCTCCTCTGATATAAACGACCATACGCAATGGATGCTAACCTCTTCTCATCCATCAGGCTGAGCTGATTCAATTTATTCCTCATCCATTCTGCCTCATCAAGCTTGACGTCAACCAGAACACTTAAAGAAGGAATCTCGACTTCCAATGGTTGGACAACTTCCATACCATACAATAGCGAGAAAGGAGTTTCCCCAGTTAAAGTACGTACCAAAGTACGATATCCATTGAAAGCAAAGGGCAACATTTAATGCCAATCCTTATAGGTTACAACCATCTTCTGCACTATCTTCTTTATATTCTTGTTTGATGCTTCAACAGCGTCGTTCATCTTCAGACGATATGAGAAGAGTTGTGATGCTCAATTTTGAAACTCTGGCATAGTTCCTTCATCATCTTGTTATTTAACTTCAAGCCATTATTAGTAATGATTCTCTCAGGCACTCTGTAACGACAGATGATGTCCTTCTTGATAAGCCGTGCTACCACTTTTTTAGTGACATTCGCATAGGAAGCGACTTCAACCCACTTAGTGAAATAGTCAATTGCTACTTATTGTACCTCAAAATTTGCCCAACCTTTTCTTTACTTGGCTTATGTTTTCACTTCATTGTTCTAGCATTTGCATTTGCATATCATTGGGCATTTGCAGGTGATCAAGAGGTTTTCATATCAAGATAAGGTTTGTCAAGGGTTCCAAGCAAGCATGAGTGTTCATCAAGTCATCAGAAGCTGGTAAGAGCTATTTGAGAAAGTGAATGGATGTATGTTGCTTATCTCCTATCTTGGAAACCAATTGAGGATCATCTGAAGATTACAAGTTCATGGATATGGATATAAGATGTTTTGAAGCTCATTGAGTGCTTTAAAGGCTATTGTGGAGCTTATGCAATTGTTATATCATGTGCAAGAGGTTGCAGTCAAAGGATTGTACACCTAGGGTTTCACCTGCCTAGTGCAAGATCCACTGAGGATTTGAAGGAGATTAAGACTTAGTTATAATTCTTTAGGGTCATGGAAAGTTGTGTTTAGGAATCTAAGATGTTATTTCAAGATCAATTCAAGAAGAATCAAGAGTCTGAGAAGTTACTAAATTAGGGTTTCAGAGGTTTGTCAGTGTAAAGTCCCTTACTTAGTGCCTAACTTCAAGACCACATATCTCAAGATACAAGTGTAATCTCACTTTGACATAAGCATGAGAATTTTAGAGCATGCTCTTAGCTTTCTTTTGAGTATTATAACTCATTCATTAGGTTTGTAGAACTCAAGTTATAATGCTGAAAAGTTATGGGTCCTCAGATTAATGTATTTTCAGTCAACAAAAGTCAACCAACTTCCAAGGCATTTTTGACTTAGAATCATGTTTCACCTCAACTTTTTATGAACATGAAAGTTGTTCCTCATGATCTTAGATTTCCACAAAGTCCTAGAAGTCCTTCATCGCATTTGTAGAACTCAAGTTATGACGCTTGCAAGGCTGGGGTATTTTGGGAAAGTGAGATTATAGGTCCTTTTTTATTATAGGTCCATTTCATGATCTTGTGCACTTCAAATGGAACTTTACCAACATGAAACTTGATTCAAATGATCTCAATTCCATCATGGAACATCAAATTATCATGGATTTGGCATGGATATGAAGATGGGTGAAGAAATTCAATGGAAAAAGGACTTTAAAGTCGTGATTTAAATCGATTTGGTTTTGGAATCATTTCATACCATGTTTGTGCACATTTTGAGTCACAATATCACACCAAGTAGAATGCACAAATTGTATTTGAGTTATGAAAGCTAGAACTCATGTAATTTCATGTTACCTCAAGTGTAAGTTACACATTCGATCTCCACCATTATATCAAATCAAGGGAGAATTTCAATCCACATGATCAATTCCACGTCCCAGCAAGTGATTTGAATCAAAAACAAGGGAATTGGAGCCATTTCTCACGTGTGTATGAACTCAACATTCCAAATTTGGGCATTTCAAGATTACTCCATAACCAGGCCAACTTGGGCCTCCAAATCATTTCCGATCCATACTTCTATGGATCCCTTGAGCTCTTAATTCTTGTTGATTCATACTTCTAACATGTTGAGGTATTTGAGTACTCATTTTTAGGTCAAAAACTTTTTCATTGCTTGTTGATATTTGCATTTCTTTTTAGGCTTTCCACTTGAAGTTCAAGTGTTTAATGTGCTTAAGACTTAGGTCTTTCTCCATGCCTATTCTTGCATTCTCTTTGGTGCTTTTCCTTCTTTGCTTTATCCACCTTTTCCTTTCATCTTTGCTTTTGTCCCATGACCTTAGAGTCCCATTTGAGATGGTTTAGTCCCTCCTTAGGAGGTACTTGAAGCATGTCTTGAATGATGATTCTTTGAGGACTCTTTTGATGTGTTCTCGCATGACCATTGAGATGGCTTATGGTTGAGTTGCCCATCTGAGTTACTTGTTATCCTCACATTGCCTCCCATTCTCTCATTTGATCATGGCTTCTTCTCTTTCTTTTTGGTTTGCCTTTGGGCTTGTGGTTGATGACAAATGGTAGTAGGATTCATTTTCTCCCATTTCATCCTACTTTTGTGTGCTTGTCTGATCTCTTTGGTGTGCATTCTTTCTTCCTTCTTCTTTGCATATCTCATATGCATGTATAAGGTTGAGATGTGCTTGTGGAGGCTACTGTCCCACACTTTTTTTCCTCCCTCACTTTCATTCTAATTGTGCATTACATGTTTGCATGCTTGCATCTTCCTTATTTCACGCTTTCTTCTTCTTCTTCTTTTTTCTTGGCCATGATCCCTTAGGACCTCTAATCTTCCTTGTTCAAGGTTGATTATGATAGACCTTAGGCTTGAACCCATGCATGATAAAATTAGGTAGCATTCCTTTTTATCCTAATTATAGGTACACATTGCATAAGAACATTAGCTTGAGTCTTAGTCTCCCTTTAGAGTGTATTTCTCTTCTCATCTCAAAACACTCTCAAAACACTTAATAAAGGTTAAGGATTGTTGTACATTACGAGCCTTAAGTACTTGGGAAATGATGATTGGGGGGCTTCCACTCAATTATCTAGAGTGTTTAGCATATGTCCTTTGGACGATATGCGACGCATTCGCTCTTAGGTCATAGTCTTTAGTGCAACATGAATTACACACAATAATCAATGCACTTCTTCTATAAAAAACACAAAAACAAACTTCAAATTTTTTTATCCTTCGGGATCTTAATTTGGAAAACCTTTTTCATAAGTAGAGTTTTGTTAACTCTTGGTTCTACCGCAAACAGGTAACGCCTAAGTCTCCAATGGTCAAGCCGCATACACCTAACTGCTAGAACTAAGTTTTAACCCTACTCGGGCCTAAAACATTTTGAACCAACCGGTGTTCTTATTAGCCCGAAATATGTTTGCTCTGATTTCTCATACCAGATGAGAATACGTAGGCATAAGACGGTGATGTCTTGGCGATGTCATACCAGACCTGTATGTTTCAGCATACATTAGTCCGCACAAAATTCGCATTCAAACGAGGTTTTCTGTGAAGGTATCCTATATTGTACATTAGTCAGGAGGGGGTATTAGATCAGGAAACTGCCGACTCTGGAGACCGATCATTTGGGAATCAGCTAAGTGAGCCCTCTTCGTCAAACTATGATGCCAAACCAGAAATGGTGAACGTATCATCGTTTCTCGAAAGTCTGTGACGCTGATGACCGCATAGGATGCCAAACCTTGTCAGTGATAAGTCCATACCTGTGAGAGGGATTGGGTGCAGGAAACCTTGACTTTCAGACTACCCGGTTTGCTTTGCAGTATCAATCTGTGTTCTTGATATAAAGGGTTCCTATCAGTGACAGTGCTATGTTCTTGTCAAAGCGGAGCGCTGGTTCTTCTCGATCAACAGCACAACAATTTTGATCCCCTATTTGCATTTGCATTTGCATTTTCATTTTGCATTTTCATTTTGCATTTTCATTGACATGTATTTATGTTGCAGGTGTATCTTTTCTCCTTGATTCTAGTCTGCTAATACACTGCCAGCATGGAACCTTGTTTGAAGAAAAATGTGTTATACAAGTTCTCGAATCCGGAGAGAATATGGGAGAATCTTGAGTTTCATTTTTAAAGCTTTTATGTTTGAATTAGATGGCCTTTATGCTCTTCTGCAGTTTTATGATCCACATCTGAGGTACTTTGCTTTTCCGGATTTTGTTCTGGCACCTACTGTCGCTACTGCGAAAAAAGGTGCTGGCGGAAAACAGAAGAGTAACCACCTTTCGTTATTTATCCCAAAGAGAGGGAAAGGAAGCGATCAGGAAAAAACCTAGCGAAAAAGGGATAAGATCGGTCATCGCAACCAAATCTCGGGTTCGGGAGTCGGTTACGCAAGGGGAAGGTATTAGAATCCCTCACGTTCGTTGTACTCAATGGGATCCACGCTTGTTTGTCTAGTTTATGGGTGAAAAACAAACTATCTACGGCTGCTAAAGCTAAACGGAAAGAACTAACTCGATAGAGCATCGCGCTCTATGCCTACGTATTCCCTCATGCAATGGGAAAGTCAGAGTCAACGTAGTTCGGGAAACTACGGGGGGATTGCTCGCCAAGACGTCGCGTCTCGGGCCTACGTTTTCGCGTCTAGTATGAGAAATCAGAGCAAAACGTAGTTCAGGCTAACTACGGGATGAAAAGGTGCTCTCGATCACACGGGGGTAAGAGAAAAGATTGAGGATACTAGCGTGCGCATTCTAGTAGTTAGGTGTATGTTGTTCGACCATTAAAGACTTAGGCATTACCTGTTTGCGGTAGAATGGACGTAGTATGTCATTGGTTTAAAGGTAAGGGAACCTACGGGTTCAAGAACTAATGTCTGGTCTCAATTGCGCTAGGGCAAGAGAAAGGGATAGATTAGTCGTCAGCGGAAAAGTCTCGATCGCACGGCAGCGAGAGAACAGAGAAGTTAGTTGTTAGTGTGCTCGCTAATGCATATATACATGTCTGCATTTTGCATAGTAGGTGCAGCGGAACCATTTTTCTTACCCTTGTTGGTTTGTTAGATTGTTTCAGGATAGACGGCCAGACTACTCACCGGTACGCCACTAGAGGGAATCAACGCAGAGTTATGGAACAAGTGCAAGCTGTGATGCAGGAGATGAGGGACAGGATGGCTCAGTTTATGGAGCTGATACAGGAACAACTGAGGACTATGGTCTAGCCATTGATTACTCGTGTTGACAATAATGGTGTGCTTCATGGAGGAGTTGCTGCTAATCCTCCTCGTGGTGATGGTATACCACATGCTCATGTTATTCCTACAACAGTTATCCCTCCGGGAGGAGGCAACATAGGTGGAATCCCTGAAGTGTTGTGTACTATGCATGGCAACAATGTTCCTCAATGGGATGAGGACCAGCAGGAAGACGCATTTTCTATGCGAGATATCGGTGCTGGACTACCATTTGAGGCTGATAAAAGGTTTAGGCTGATTGAAGAAAAGATGAGATCTTTTGAAAATCAGAATTCCATGGGATTAGACATGGCCAATCTGGGGCTGATCCCAAATCTGAAAGTTCCGCTGAAGTTCAAAGTCCCTGACTTTGACAAGTATAAGGGAACTACTTGCCCAAAGGTCCATTTGCATTCTTATTACCGCAAAATGTTTGCTTACTCGGATGACGAGAAATTTCTCATGCACTTTTTTCAAGACAGATTGTCTGGACCCTGGCTTGAGTGGTATGTGGGACTGGAGCCTGCAAATATCCGCAGTTGGAGAGACTTAGTTGAAGCCTTCGTGAAGCACTATCAGTATAATAATGACCTTGCTCCTAACAGAGTCTGACTCCTGAATTTGCCTCAAACGACCGGTGAATGCTTTAAAGAATACGCCTAGAGGTGGCGCGAACTAGCAGCAAGAGTGCAGCCTCCGATGGTGGAGCGTGAGCTAATTGACATGTTCGTAGCTACTTTGCGTGGTGTCTATTATGAGAAGCTTATCAGTCGCATGTCTGGGAGCTTTTCTGACTTGATCATCACTGGGGAGAGAGTAGAGAATGGTATAAAGTTGGGAAAGATCCAATCTAGTGAGGTGTCCTCATCTGGAGGAGGAGGTAAAAAGGTGTTTGGTAATAAGAAGCGTGAAGGCGAGGCTAATTCAGTGTCTAGTTCCCAAAGGAATAGATATCAACGCCAGCAAAATCGTCATCAGCAGCAGCAGGTTGCTAGTATCACAATTCCAATCGTTCCTCAACAGCAACAACCACAACAATAGCTGCAACAGCAGAATCAACAGGGTTATAAAAGATTTTAGGATCGAGGCCGGGTGGATAGACAATTTGACGCGCCTCCGATGCCGTACTCTCAACTGCTTCAGCATCTGTTATAGTTACAATTGGTACAAAAGAGAACCATGGCTCCTCTGACAGGACCACCACCGCCCGGTTAGGATGCGAATGCTCGTTGTGAGTTCCATTCTGGGGCACCTGGGCACAACATTGGCTACTGCAAGGCCTTTAAACACAAAGTTCAGGATTTGGTGGATAGCAAGGCAATAAACTTTTCTCACGACGCTCCCAATGTCGTGCAGAACCCCATGCCCAACCATGGGGCAGCCGGAGTCAATACAATCATTGAAGACGAGAGATTAGATCTGAAAACCGATGTCAATGATTTGAAGACGCCGTTGGGCTTTGTAAAGGAGAAGTTATTAAAGTGAGGGATATTCCCGGGCTGTAATGAATTGTGTGTTGAATGTTTGAGTCATTCTGAGGGATGTGCAAAGCTGAAAAACTGTATTCAGGGTACGATGAGTGATGGAATGTTGCAGTTTGACCGGATTGCCGAGAAGAAGTCTAAAGAGATAATGGTTGAGGAAAGGAATGAGGTTGCAACGATCTCAATTCCATGCAAAACTATAACTATTTATGCGCCGAGGCCGCCAACCATTATCATCACCAAAGCTGGCCCTGTGCCATATGAGAGTACCAAAGCAATTCCGTGGAACTACGGGGCAGAGGTATATTGTAATGGGAAGAAACAGGAATTGAAGAGCTTGCTGACTAGTTCTATGGATAATCTAGTTGGAGCTGGGGGAATCACCCGAAGCGGAAGAGTGATCTCATCACCTGAAGTGGTTGCTGACAGAGTTGATAAAGGGAAAAAAGTTGTGGTGGAGGAAACTTCTCAAGCTGGTGAGAAGAGTTCTTTAGAGAAGGAAGCAGTGGAGTTCATGAGATTGATAAGAAAGAGTGATTACAATATAGTTGATCACTTGCAACAAACTCCCTCTAAAATCTCTATTATGTCGTTGTTACTATGTTCGGAAGCGCACCGGAATGCATTGTTCAGGATATTTAATATTGTTTACGTGCCACAAGAGATATCGGTTAACCAACTTGAAGGGGTTGTAACGCACGTCAATGCAGGAAATGGGCTAGGTTTCACAGACTTGGATTTAACCCTGAGGGGTAGGAATCATAATTTTGCGTTGCACATTTCAATCGAATGTCGTGGAGCCGTCTTGTCTCATGTGCTGGTAGATACATGATCATCTTTGAACGTGCTTCCGAAAAAGGCACTGATGAAATTGGATACTCGGGGCATTACGTGTATGGCAAGTGACTTGGTAGTACGTGCTTTTGACGGTACTAGAAGATCTGTGTTTGGAGAGATGACGTTGCCTATTTAGGTGGGTCCCGAAGTATTTGATGTGGTATTCTATATTATGGACATTCAGCCTGCCTATAGCTGTTTGTTGGTCGTCCATGGATTCACTCGGCGGGAGCCGTAACTTCCATACTGCATTAGAAGCTCAAGTATATGATGGGTGGCAGTGTTGCCACTGTATGTAGAGAGGAAGATATAATGATCAGTCATTTGTCTTCGTTTAAGTATGTTAAGGTGGATGGTGAAATCCATGAGACTCTTTGTCAAGCTTTTGAGACGGTACAGATTAAAGACAAAGTGTTTGCTGCGAGCAAAGCGCCTGAAGTGGCCATGTTATCCTTCAAGGAGGCCTAAGCCGCAGTGCCGGCCGGGGAAGCACCAGGTTGGGGTCAAGTGTTGGATATTCCCCATAAGCAGGATAAGTTTGGTCTGAGATACCGCCCATCTTCTTTGTCATCCTCACAGAGCGCGTCGCGCTACAAACGACCGGTACAGTTTACCAAAGTTGGGGTTATCTTTGAACGGATCAACGTTGTTTCAGATGAAGACGGACATAACGACTGTGATATGGACTCGTGGATTAGGTCGTGCATTCCAGGACAAAGCCTCAACAATTGGTCTATCGAGGAATTCATTCAAGTGACAACGGAAGAGTAATACTTTATTTTTCTGATTATTGTACAACCCTATGTTCTACCCGAAGCATAATGGTTCTTATCTTCAGGGCCTTATTGTTTATGCTTACACAGTCTTTTTCAAATAATCAAAGGGAATTTTTTCTGCATTCAAATATTGTGATCCTTGTTTTTCATGTTTTATGTTTAACAATAAAATGGCAATGTGGCTTTATGCTTTTTTTGCGTATCATTTTAAGCAATTAACCATTATCATTGCAGGATTCACATTGCAGATGACACCGCGCGAGAGCCATTAATGACTCGCTTCGACTTTGATAATCTGATATTTCAAGCCGAAGAAGAGATTGATGAAGATGAAGACTTACTAGAAGAGCTAGCTAGACTTTTGAGAAAGGAGGAAAAGGTTATTCTACTTCATCAGGAAGAAATCGAGGTTATTAACTTGGGTTCTGAGGAAGTTGTGAGGAATGTTCGGATAGGGGTTACGTTGCAGAGTGACATCAACCAAAGATTGGTTGAGATGCTCCGTGAGTATAGTGATATCTTTGCTTGGTCATACGAAGACATTCCCGGGCTTGACACAGACATCGTGGTTCATCGCTTTCCGTTGTGTGAAGAGTGTCCGCCAGTCAAGCAGAAGCTCAGGCGTACGAGACCAGATATGGATGTGAAAATCAAGGAATAAGTCCAGAAGCAGCTGGACGCGGGAGTTTTAGTCGTTACAACTTACCCTCTGTGGGTCGCCAACATCGGCCTGTGCCTAAGCAAGATGGCAAGGTACGGATGTGTGTTGATTACATAGATTTGAATAAGGTGAGCCCGAAGGACGATTTCCCGCTCCCCCACATTGACGTATTGGTTGATAATACTGGTCAATATTTCGTGTTTTCCTTCATGGACGGTTTTTCCGGTTATAACCAGATCAAGATGGCATCGGAGGATATGGAGAAAACGACGTTTATCACACTGTGGAGGACTTTCTGTTATAAGGTAATGCCTTTTGGGTTGAAAAGCACAGCGGCAACCTATCAGCGTGTTATGGTCACTTTGTTTCATGATATGATTCATCATGAGATTGAGGTCTATGTTGATGACATGATAGCAAAGTCGCAAACGGAGGAGGAACATCTGGTGAATTTGTTGAAGCTGTTTGAGAGGCTCAAGAAATTCAGGTTAAGGTTGAATCCTAACAAGTGTACTTTCGGAGTCAGGTCAGGAAAGTTGCTGGGGTTCATTGTTAGTGAAAAAGGAATCGAGGTCAATCCTGCAAAAATAAAAGCTATTCAAGATATGCCAGCACCAAAAATGGAAAAAGAGGTTCGTGGTTTCCTGGGGAGATTGAACTACATTCCTCAATTCATATCTTATCTCACAGCCACGTGCGAACCAATGTTCAAATTGCTAAAGAAAGATCAAGCGATCGTCTGGAATGAAAATTGCCAAAGGGAATTTGATAAAATAAAAGAATATTTGCAGGAACCTCCGATACTGAAACCCCCAATCGCCGGAACACCTTTGATAATGTACCTAACGGTTCTTGAGAATAGTATGGGTTGTGTTCTCGGTCAGCATGACGAGACTGGAAGAAAAGAACATGCAATATACTATCTGAGTAAAAAGTTCACAGATTGTGAGTCTCGGTACTCGATGTTGGAGAAAACATGATGTGCACTCGCGTAGGCTGCCAAACGTTTGAGACAGTATATGCTTAATCATACAACCATGCTGATTTCGAAGATGGATCCAATTAAATATGTCTTCGAAAAGCAAGCACTTTCCGGAAGAATTGCCAGGTGGAAGATCGTACTGACAGAGTATGACATCCAATATGCATCCCAGAAAGCTATCAAAGGGAGTGTTTTGTCAGAGTATCTCGCCGAACAACAGGTCGAAGACTATCAACCTATGAAATTTGAATTTCCTGATGAAGACATCGTGTATCTGAAGATGAAAGATTGTGATGAACCGTTGCCTAACGAAGGTCCTAAGCTGGGCTCCCAGTGGAATATGATATTTGATGGTGTTGTTAACTCGTACGGTAGTGGAATTGGGGCAATCATCACGACTCCCCGGGGTTCTCATATACCATTCACTGCCAGGTTGACATTTCCTTGCACCAACAATGAAGCAGAGTATGAAGCGTGCATCATGGGGTTGGAAGAAGCCATTGATCTGAGGATCAAGAACCTAGATGTGTACAGCGATTCAATGCTGGTTGTAAATCAGATCAAAGGAGAATGGGAGACCAGGAAACCTAATCCGATTCCTTACATGAACTATGCCAGGAGGCTGTTGCCATTCTTTGATCGGGTAGAGTTTCATCACGTGCCAAGAGCGGAGAACTAGATGGCAGACACTTATGCAACGTTATCCTCAATGTACAAGGTGAACTATTGGAATGATACTCCAAGAAAAGTCATCTCGCGCCTTGATAGGCCGACGTTTATGTTCGCCATTGAGGAAGCCTCTGATGGCAAGCCATGGTTTTATAACATTCATAACTTTCTTAAGAAGCAAGAGTATCCGCCAGGGGCGTCGACCCGGGATAAGAAGACTCTGAGAAGGTTGTCTGGCAACTTTTATCTGAATCAGGATGGTGTACTCTACAAGAGCAATTATGATTTGGTGTTATTAAGGTGCGTGGACGAGAAAGAAGCAAGCTTGCTTATGGAAGAGGTCCAGAAAGGAGCCTTTAGTACGCATGTCGGCGGGCACACCATGTCTCGAAAGTTGTTACGAGCAATGTATTATTGGCTGACGATGGAGTCTGATTGTTTCAAATATGCGAAGAAATGCCATAAATGCCAGATTTATGCAGACAAGATTCATGTGCCGCCGTGTCCTCTGAACGTCATGGCATCTCCTTGGCCCTTTTCCATGTGGGCAATTGATATTGTAATGCCCCAATTCTGATTTCCCATTTTGTTGAGTATTTTATTTTATTTGGGTGATTATTATTTTATTTGTGGAATTGGTGTGTTAATATGTTATGTTTGCATATTGTGTTATTTTTTCGTTTTTGAGAGTTTTCGGGGAAATTAGGCTGGAGGGTATTTTAGATGTTTCTTAATTAATGTTAAGTTAGATATTTTGTGAGAAATGAATTATTAGATATTTTGAGAGAAAAAGTAATAGAAAAGAATTAAAATAGAAAGATATAAGAGAGAAAGAGGAGATAAAAGAGAAAGAAAGAAGAAAAAGGAGAGAAAGAAAGAGGAAGAAGAGAAAAGAGAAGAAAAAGAGGAAAAGATTGGAAATCTTCAAAACAACTTCTAGGAATCGATTTAATCGGGTAAGGGTGTGAAATTTTATCATCTCATCAATGTATATCATTATGTATGTGTTTGTTTGGATTGTTTTGGTTGTTTTTCCACATATTTCCATTTTAGGTTGAATTGGTTAAATCGATAGAAACCGATGTTTTCACGGTTAAAATTCAAAATAAATTGCGTAGTTTAGTCGAGGAATGTTAGGCCGAGACTATTGAAACTTGTTTGATTGAATTCGAGTGATTTCGTGACTTTTTGACATTTTTGGATAATTGAGGGTTTGTATAGCAAAGTGTTCGCTAGGCGAATCACTGACGAGTGAGGTAGCGAAGTCTTCGCTAGGCGAGCACACAGCGAGCTACCAGCGAACACTATTAGACTTGGATAGAATCAAAAAGACCAAAACTCGCTGGAGCGAGTGAAGCAGTGAAGGACTTGCTAGGCGAACCATTCTGCTTGCCTAGCGAGCATGTCAGCACAACATTTTTTTTCTATTCCCATCCAATATCGATTCTTCGACTCGGATTTTGATCAACCTTCTCCTGAAACGTGTAGCTTGTGTGCTGTTATATGATATGTTGTGGGTAGCCGTATGGCGTGAATCCTAGATTGTGGAATTTATTGTGAATTGTGGCCTTTTGGTAAATAAATGCATTGTTTAAATTAAATGTAAATGCATGATAATTGTGATAGAGTTCGTTGCCGTTTATGTGGTAAAGCGATGCTCATTGCTGTTTGGCATAATTGATGTGAATGTATATAGATTGTATGTTATAGTATGAGATGAATGCATGAATATATTGTAAATATGTATGCATTTCAAGAGTGTCTTGAGTCATTTTGTATGTGAAGCATAATGATATACATTCTTGTGTTGTGTGATTCTAATGAGAATCTGTTGTAATGTCGTGTGCCTATGTGAGGTGTGAGCGATGATTATAAACGATTGTGTGCCTATGTGAGGTGTGAGCAATCCATAAACATTGTGTGCCTATGTGAGGTATGAGCAATGGGTGAACATCGTACGCCCGACGGGGAGTTACATTGGTAACGAGCGATGTTTCCAATAAGTTCCTGAGTGAACTTGAGATGATTGAGTCGATACCGCATTGCATTTGCATAGAGTCGTGAGTCGGTCTCTATGATTTTCATTTATCATCTTTATAATTGAGTATTGGTGAATAAACATAAATGTGTATATTTATGTGGAATGATAAGAATTGTGAAAGTGTGCATGATGGATATGCTTGGTTTTATATCTCTCTCTCTCTCTCTCTCTCTCTCTCTCTCTCTCTCTCTCTCTCTCTCTCTCTCTCTCTCTCTATATATATATATATATATATATATATATATATATATATATATATATATATATATATATATATATATATATATATATATATATATATATATATATATATATATATATATATATATATATATATATATATATATATATATATATATATATATATATATATATATATATATATATATATATATATATATATATACACACACACACACACACACACACATTGTAATGTATATGAGTGAGTTGTGATGAATTGTAGTGAGAATGTAGAATATGTGTATTTTATGCTAATATATATATATATATATATATATATATATATATATATATATATATATATATATATATATATATATATATATATATGTATATATATATATATATGTATATATATATATATATATATATATATATATATATATATATATATATATATATATATATATATATATATATATATATATATATATATATATATATAATCATATACATTGTTATTATGATAATATTTCTCACCCTTCTGCTGTTTTATGGTGCTCTATGAGGCATTGCAGAGTAGGTATGCTGGAGGTCTTATTTTGAAGCGTGTCTTCATTCTTTTGGTCGGTCGGCTCTGATATGTAGCACCGGGTAGCTAGGATGTACATGATTCTTTTGTGATACATTTGTATATGTATCTTGTTGATGAATGTTTAAGTAAACATGACTTATGTTGTTGAATCATACTGGATGATATATATATATATATATATATATATATATATATATATATATATATATATATATATATATATATATATATATATATATATATATATATATATATATATATATATATATATATATATATATATATATATATATATATATATATATATATATATATATATATATATATATATATATATATATATATATATATATATATATATATATATATATATATATATATATATATATATATATATATATATATATATATATATATATATATATATATACATATATATATATATATATATGTATATATGTTTGATGTTATTCAATGTTTAGATTTTCCGCTTTTATTCTAAATATTGAGATATGGGTGTAAGGACTAAATTCCTCTGTTGCGAAGTTACCCAACTATTGCATATCAATTGTTGAGCAGGTGTTGAATGTTTTACTTTCTTGCGTAATGTGCCACGCCTCTTTTATACTATGTTTATAATTATACTTTGACGAAATTTTTAATATGTGACTAATTGTTTATGTGATTATTTAGGGGTATGCAAATGGGGTGTTACATTAAGTGGTATCAGAGCCAGTGTTGAGTCAGTTGTGTCTGTCTTGTTGTTGTGATGGTTGAATTGTGGTTTAACCTTGTTGTTATTTTTGGGAATGATCAAAATATGACTGGTCGAAACGAAAATGCGATGGCTGCTGCTTTGGGAGCAACGGCTAGGGAGGTGCAAGGTGCGTCGAACGTGAATGCTAATGACGAGTTCAGGAAGAATCAACCACCGGTCTTCAAAGGAAGATTTGATCCCGATGGTCCTTAAATTTGGTTGAAAGAGATTGAAAGAATCTTTAGAGTCATGGGCTGTACGGAGGGGAATAAGGTGAGACTTGGGTCTCACATGCTGAAGGAAGAAGCCGACGATTAGTGGGTCGGTATGCGTCAAGCTTTTGAGGTGGATGATGAAGAGATAACTTGGGATTTATTTCGTACTGAGTTCTTGAGGAAGTATTGTATGTTCAGAGTATGCCTAAGAGGGGGGGTGAATTAGGCTTTGTAAACTTTTTCTGGTTTTTCAATATTCTTGAATTTTACTTGGTTATGATCTTGATGATGAAAGCAGTAAAAACAGAATGAAAAATGGACACAGAGATTTAGAGTGGTTCCCTTCACAATCTGAAGGTACTCCACTCCCCTTTCCACATGAAAGAGAGTTTTCACTATAGTTTTAGAATGTACAACCTATCACACCATCAACCGGTGAGGCCTACTATCTAACAACTATTTCAACAACTTAGTAAGCAAGAACAATCCTCTTGCAAGCAATAACCCTTGTGTCCAACAATCCTGGATCACAAGTCACAAAGAAATAATTCTTGTAATTTTATAATTTGAGAGTGATAGAATAATAATATCAATACAAAGATTGATCTTCTCCTTTTGATCAAAATTCACTTTTCAATATCAATACAAGTGTTCAAAAATTCTGGATATGAAATGGTATGAACAGTATGAACATTTTTTGAAAATATTTGAAAAGTAGTGAATTTGATTCAATGATTATTTTGAAAATTATTGGAGGTGTTTTTCAATTTGAAATTTTCAGAATTTATATGAGCAAAACACCATTTCAAAAAGGTATAATTGAGTATGAATCAAATAATGAAATGGTATAACATTCAAATATGATTTGATTTTACAAAGAAACAATTTTTTAAAATTCGTTCAGTGTTAATCGGTTAACCATATAGGTTAATCGGTTAACACTTGAACGTTAGCCCTGAGAATTCAAAATTTAAGGTCGTTAACCGATTAACCCATATGGTTAATTGGTTAACACTGTTAAAACTCAGAAAAATACTAAGTTAAAAAGTGTTATACCAATCCAAATGATTTTTTAAAACATGCAAATGCAAAATGTTAATATGATAAGTTATTTGAACACTTGTATATCAATTAAGGAGTAAATATTGATATGCCGAAGCTTGAGTCTAAATCTTGACAGTTGAATGATCATTTGCACATGATGCTTGAATTGCTTGACAACATTCCATAGTCTTGATCTTGATCAGTTTTGAAAGCTTTGACTTTTTGCAATCATGGAATGAGCTTAGGTCTTTGTTAACATCACCAAAACTTTGAGATTGAAGTGGACTTCTACATTCTCCCCCTTTTTGATGATGACAAACAACTGTTTCAGTGCAATATCCTTGACGATGTTTGGTTCTGATCTTGGCTTGCTTCTCCCCCTATTTTCAGCAACTCCCCCTATCTAAATAGAGGCAAACAAATTCTGCACAAAGAGATATTAGATGGCCAAGCTCTTCTCCCCCTTTGTCATTAGCAAAAAGGAAGGAGCTTTAAAAACCAAAGAAAAACAATATCGACATACAAGACAACATATAATCAAGCAGAGCATAATAGATCGAAATAAAAATGCAGCACATATAAAATGCAGCAAATATTTTACGGTTACACAAGAAATTAACAACATAAACAACTTAAATATTATCCGAAAATAAACGTAATAAAAGCAACAGAAACAAATATTTTCTAAACATCTTCATCGGACATATCCTTGTCTTCTGCTTCCGCTTTTTCACTACCTTCATCATCTGCATCTTCTTCTTCAACAATCCCAGGGTTGGAAGGATGAGCGGTAAGGATAAGGTTGTGAAGTAAAGCAATGGCCCTGGAGGTTTCTCGGTGATAATTCATAGTTTCTCGATGTTGGGTCATCATAGTAGTATAGAGTAACTCGTTTGTGATACCTCCTTCAGGAACGAGATAGGCTTGGTTGGACGTTGATCCTTCGCCCGCATACTTATAAGTGTCGTCAACGTCTTTAATATTTCCAGTGTTCTTAACAATGGTGATTTCATTTATCTCATTGGTTGCTGGTTTCATCTTGGTAGATGGTTCCTTGTGAAGGTCCAAATCCGTCAACTCAAGGATTCTTGAAACCAGCCTTGCGTAAGGAAGACGTGTCGACAGAGAAAGCTGCTGTTGAAGATGGTACATGATTGTCAGAATCCAATTTACCCTTATCTTGTTTTTGATTGCAAAAATAAGTTGCATTTCCAAATCATTGATATGAGCATGATTTAAATCCATCGGAATCAGCACATAGCAAATTACGTAATGTAGCATCTGGTCCGAAACCGTCAGATTTTTCGCATAATACAACATGCGAGCCGTCCGCTGGTTTGCTACAACCTTCTCCTTTGGAAACCTGCAGATTTGGTAATAGTACTCCATCTTGTCATAGTTAGACCACGGTCCTTCCACGTGGTTAACCCCTTTCCGGAGAAAGTAGCCAGAGGATGGAATTTTCAACTTCGCAGCAATATCGGTCAGAGTCTCTCTTAAGAGGCAATCTCGAACAGAGGTTTCCATAATGTGCTCATCGTCGGCATTCAAATACACAGACAACTTATTCAAAAATGCTTTGACCAAATCATGGTAACAATTCCCAGAATCAGAAACAAACTTATCTATCTTTTGATATTTGAGCAGAGCAGGAAAATCAAACGATGTTGCAGGAAAAGCCTTAAGGTTTACGTACTTTACCAGTAGAATATGACGGACCCGAACCTTGAAATCCATACGGCGTTTCTTGGTTGTTTCCATAGGAATCTTGTCTCCCTTTGATGCAGAGTCATATTTAGGTAACTTTCCCTTGCCTTTGTGAGATGAAGCCATGGATGAAGTTTGAGTGAAGCTGAGGGTTCTGGGTTCTGAAGTTTTTAGGGTTTGATGGAGATGAGAGGCAATAAATATGAAGAGTTATTTGAGTGGGTTTTAAAGTCCAAAAAAATGTAGTCAAAGAAGAAGAAGAAGAAGAAGAGTTCTTTGGATAGTGATTTGGATGTTTAAGAAGATATTAACCACACATAAATACCACATTTATCACACTTAATTTTCCAAAATTTGAATTAATTTTTCGTTTCTGATTTTTGAAAATTTTAACAGTGTTAATCGGTTAACTATATAGGTTAATCGGTTAACACATTAAAAATTTAATTTCCAAAATAAAAAGTATCAGTGTTAATCGGTTAACCCTACAGGTTAATCGGTTAACACATTAAAAAATTAAGTCAGAATTGAAAAATTAACAGTGTTAATCGGTTAACCATATAGGTTAATCGATTAACACACGCGAATTTTGGAAAAATACTTAAAACAGAATGCACAAACATTAGAAAATATACATTATGCATACATAAACCAGAGAAAGGATCAGATATCATCTTCATCGGGAATTCCAAGTTCTCGTCGAATTTTGAAAAATGGTTCTTTCGCCAATGGTTTGGTGAAGATGTCGGCGAGTTGATTGTGTGTATCGATGAAAGTAACATTTACATCTCCATTTAGAACGTGATCTCAAAGGAAGTGATGTCGGATATCTATATGCTTTGTCCTTGAATGCATGACTGGGTTCTTTGTAATATTGATGGCACTTGTATTATCACATCGAAGAGGAATGCAGCCGAGATCTACACCGTAATCGAGGAGTTGTTGCTTGAGCCACAGAATTTGTGCACAGCAACTTCCTGCTGCAATATATTCCACTTCGGCTGTACTGAGTGCCACACACGCTTGCTTCTTGCAGGCCCATGACACTAGTGCATTCCCGAGAATGTGACACGTACCACTCGTGCTTTTTCTATCGGTCTTACATCCTGCATAATCAGCGTCAGAGTAACTAATTAAAGAACAAGTACTACCTTTTGGATACCATAATCCGACGTTCGTTGTCCCTTTGAGATACTTTATGATTCTCTTCACGGCGGTGAGATGTGATTCCTTCGGACTTGGTTGAAAGCGTGCACACAAACAAACGCTAAATATAATGTCACGACGGCTTGCTGTCAAATATAATAATGAACCGATCATACCTCGATATTTTTTAATATCAATTGGAGTACCGAATTCATCTTGATCAACGTACGTTCCGAATCCCATATGAGTGGACATCACCTTGCAACTATCCATATCGAATTTCTTCAATAATTCCTTGCAATACTTGGATTGGTTGAGGAAGATGCCATCCTTTGTTTGCTTGATTTGTAGTCCAAGAAAATAGTTCAATTTTCCCATCATGGACATCTCGAATTCTCCTTGCATCATAAGTGGAAATTCTTCGCAAAGCTCTTTGTTTGTTGATCCGAAGATGATGTCGTCGACATAGACTTGAACCAGTAAGGTGTTACCCTTTATCTTCTTTATTAACAGCGTCTTGTTAACCTTTCCTTTTGTAAATCCCTTTTCACATAAAAAATTGCTAAGGCGGTCATACCATGCTCTTGGTGCTTGTTTCAGTCCGTAGAGTGCCTTTTTTAGTTTGTAAACATGCGAGGGATTCTTGAAGTCTTCAAAATCCGGAGGTTTTTTGACGTAGACTTCTTCATTGATGTATCCATTCAGGAAAGCGCTTTTGACATACATCTGGAACAACTGAAAATTCATAGAACAAACGTAAGCAAGTAATAATCTAATTGCTTCTAACCTTGCTACCGGAGCGAACGTTTCATCAAAATCAATTCCTTCCTCCTGGTTGTAGCCTTGTGCGACCAATCTTGCTTTGTTACGAACTATGATCCCATTCTCGTCAAGTTTTTTCTTAAACACCCATCTCGTTCCTATGATGCGTTTGTTATCCGGTCTTGGTACGAGACTCCAAACTTGATTCCTTTCGAATTGGTTGAGTTCTTCTTGCATCGCTACAATCCATTGGTCGTCGCCTAAGGCTTCATCAATCTTGGTTGGTTCAATATGAGACACAAAAGCCATGTTGAGACAAGCATCCTTAAGATTTAGTCGAGTTGCAATACCTTGGCTAATATCACCAATAACTTTATCTATCAGGTGATTTATATGCATTCTCCATTCCTTCAGAAGATCTTGATGTTCTTCAATAATTTGAGTGACATCTTCTTGTGGTATTGCTTGATTCTTTGAAGTCTCTTCTTGTTGATGTGAAGAACCTACCATATCATCATCATCATCCACAATAATATTATCCTTTTTCGAGGGGTTAGTCTCATCAAAAGAAACATGAATGGATTCTTCAATAGTAAGAGTTCTTTTATTAAAAATTCTAAAAGCTCTACTAGAAAGAGAGTAACCAAGAAATATACCTTCATCGGAATTCTCATCAAACTTACCGAGATTGTCCTTATTGTTGTTGAGAACAAAACATTTGCATCCGAATATGTGGAAAAATGCTATGTTTGGTTTCCTACCCTTGAACAGCTCATACGGAGTCTTCTTGAGAATTGGTCGAATATTGACACGGTTGCTTACAAAACATGCCGTGCTAACCGCCTCTGCCTAGAAATACTTAGGAAGACTCGAGTCGCTATGCATTGTTCTAGCAAGCTCCATCAGTGACCTATTCTTCCATTCTACGACACCGTTTTGTTGAGGAGTCCTTGGTGCGGAAAAATTATGAGAAATTTCATGCTCTTTGCAAAAATCTTCAAAGTCTGAATTTTTGAATTCTCCACCATGGTCGCTTCTTATGGAGGCTATGGTGAGTGACTTCTTGTTTTAAATTTACTTCGCATACTTCTTGAATGCTTTGAAAGCATCATTTTTCTGCACTAAAAAAAATGCCCATGTGTATCGAGAGAATTCATCAACAATAACTAAAGCATAAATACTACCTCCGAAGCTTTTCGTTCTCGATGGACCAAAAAGATCCATATGCAACAATTTAAGTGGTCTTGATGTAGAAACCACTTTCTTGGATTTGAAAGTTGTCTTGGTCTGTTTCCCTTTTGGACATGCATCGCATAACTTATCCTTGATGAATTTTATCTTCGGAAGACCAACAACTAGATCATGCTTTATCAACTTGTTTAAATGCTCCATGTGAATGTGAGCAAATCTTTTATGCCAAAGCCACACCTCGTTGTTGTTCTCCATTAGACATTTTACCTTCAAGGAAGAGTCATCAAAAGAGATCATAAAAATATTATTATATCTTTTACCTTTTAGCAAGATGTCATGGGTGACTTCATGTTCTATTAAACATTCATCCTTTGTGAAGTTGATTCAGAACCCTTTGTCACACAATTGACTTATGCTAAGTAGGTTGTGTTTAAGGCCTTCCACATAAAGAACGTCTTCGATGATTGTACATGGAGGTGCACCAACGGTTCCAACTCCAAGAATTTTTCCTTTATTATCATCGCCATAAGTAACGTATCCTTTGGCCTTTAATGATAGACTTGAAAATTTGTTTATGTCTCTCGTCATATGCTTAGAACAACCGCTATCAAGATACCATTGATTATAAGTTGTCTTCAAGCATACCTACAACACAAAATCAAGTAGTGTTAGGTACCCAAGTTGCTTTGGGTCCTTGGTAGTTAGTACCCTTTTCAACTTACACATAATGCCCTTTAGCAACACCAATGTTGTGTACATAGCAAGCATTGGGTGTATGGCCTTTGATTCCACCATAAAAACAAGTAGGTTGAAAATGACTTCTATATCTAGGAACATAATTCTTTTTCTTCATAATTCTTTTCTTTTTATGACTTTGATGCATAGTTTTAGAATCGTTTGCCTTTTCTTTAACAACTTGTTCACTTGCTTTCACAAAAATGGTTTCATTTGTGCTTGGTTTGGAAAACTTAGAATATCCTAATCCACTTTTATCATTAGAATATCTTTAGTGCCTAAGAATTTCCTCCAAGCCAAATTGACCATTTTCGTATCTTTCTAAAACTCTTTTAAGTTGAACAATTTGAAAAGATAAGGATTCACAATTTTTGCATACAAGACTTTGTTTTTCATTTTCAATATTTTTTATAAAAGCAGTATTTTGTTCTTCTAAAAATGAAATTCTTTTCTTTTGGTATGAAATGCTTTTATACAAAGTCTTGCATTCTTTTAGAAGTTCATCTATGACTTCTTGTGCATCATTGTCATAAATAGAAAAATCCTTACTAACCTCATCAATTTCTTCATCGGAATGATGTGACGCCATAAGAGCCATATTTGCACATTCATTGCTTTTCGATTCTGATGATGAAGTTATTTCGTTATCGTCCCAAGCAACATAAGCCTTTTTATTTTTGAAATCCTTCTTGCCTTTGAATCCTCCTTCTTTGCACGTTTCGGGCAATCCGGCTTTATGTGACCTTGCTTCCCACATTCGTAGCATGTGACTTCTTGATTCGATGTGGATGCATCCTTTTTCCTGAAATGTCTATTCTTTTTAGGAAAAGAGGAATTTTTATTATTATTAAAAAACTTACCAAACTTCTTTACAAGAAGCATGAAATTTTCATCTTCGGAAGTCTCGTCGTCTTTGTCATCCTTTGTGTCAATCTTCAAGGCAATTCCTTTGGACTTCTTTTCTTGACTTTCATGCTTCTCGAGTCTTCCAAGTTCCAATTCATGCTCTTGAAGCTTGCCAAATAAGGATGCAGATGTCATCGTTAAAAGACTCTTCTTTTCCGAAATAGCGGTCACTTTTGGTTGTCATTCTCTTCTTAAGGATCTTAGGACTTTTAGGTTGAGATCATCATTGGTGAAGGTCTTCCCGAGAGCAATCAAGTGATTTGTTAGATGAACAAATCTTTTTTGTAAGGCAACAATAGATTCACCGGGCTGCATACGAAACATCTCATATTCTTGGCTTAACGTGTTGATCCTTGATCTTTTTACTTCTGCAGTTCCTTCATGTGTTTCCACCAAGGTGTCCCAAATCTCTTTTGCTAATCTACATTGTGATACATGGAAGAACGCGTCCCTACTAAGAGCGCTTTGGAGTATGTTGATTGCTTTCTTTTCATTAAGAATCTTTTTCTTATCGTCTTCATCATACATGCTTTTCAACTTTGTGGTTCCAACACCATTGACCACATTTACTAGATTGTGTGGTCCTTCTTAGATTGCTTCACATATAACTTCTCCTTGGGCTTCAAGATGTGCCTTCATTCTGATTTTCCAGAAATCAAAATATTCTCCAGAGAACAATAGTGGTTTGTTACTACTTCCACCGTCTTTGAAAACCGGGTTGGTGCTAGCGGAAGCCATACTGAATCATTAGGAACAGGTTACCTTAACCTGCTCTGATGCCAATTGTAAGTTCATAGTATGCCTAAGAGGGGCGGGGGGGGGGGGGGGGGGGGAGGGGGGGTGAATTAGACTTTAGAAACTTTTTCCGGTTTTTCGATATTCTTGAATTTTACTTGGTTATGATCTTGATAATGAAAGCATTAAAAGAAAAATGAAAAATGGACACAGAGATTTATAGTGGTACCCTTCACAATCCGAAGGTACTCCACTCCCCTTTCCACATGAAAGAGAATTTTCACTATAGTTTTAGAATGTACAACCTATCACACCATCAACCGGTGAGGCCTACTATCTAACAACTATTTCAACAACTTAGTGAGCAAGAACAATCCTCTTGCAAGCACTAACCCGTGTGTCCAACAATCCTGGATCACAAGTCACAAAGAAATAATTCTTGTAATTTTGTAATTTGAGAGTGATATAATAATAATATCAATACAAAGATTGATCTTCTCCTTTTGATCAAAATTCACTTTTCAATATCAATACAAGTGTTCAAAAATTTTGGATATGAAATGGTATGAACACATTTTGAAAATATTTGAAAATATTTGAAAAGTAGTGAATTTGATTCAATGATTATTTTGAAAATTATTGGAGGTGTTTTTCAATTTGAAATTTTCATAATTTATATGAGAAAAACACCATTTAAAAAGGGTATAATTGAGTATGAATCAAATAATGAAAAGGTATAACACTCAAACAAGATTTGAATTTACAAAGAAACAATTTTTCAAAATTCGTTCAGCGTTAATCCGTTAACCATATAGGTTAATCGGTTAACACTTGAACGTTAGCCTTGAGAATTCAAAATTTAAGGTCGTTAACCGATTAACCCATATGGTTAATCGGTTAACAGTGTTAAAACTCAGAAAAATACTAAGTTAAAAAGTGTTATACCAATCCAAATGATTTTTTAAAACATGCAAATGCAAAATGTTAATATGATAAGTTATTTGAACACTTGTATATCAATTAAGGAGTGAATATTGATATATCGAAGCTTGAGTCCAAATCTTGACAGTCGAATGATCATTTGCACATCATGCTTGAATTGCTTGACAATATTCCATAGTCTTGATCTTGATCAGTTTTGAAAGCTTTGACTTTTTGCAATCATGGAATGAGCTTAGGTCTTTGTTGACATCATCAAAACCTTGAGATTGAAGTGGACTTCTACAAGTATTACCCTGAAAGCGTGAAAGGGAAGAAGGAGATAGAGTTCCTTGAACTGAAACAAGGTAGTATGTCCGTGGTGGACTATACTGCTAAGTTTGTGGAGTTGGTTCAATTCCATCCTCACTATGCTGCAATTACTACTGAGTTCTCAGGGTGTATTAAATATGAGAATGGTTTGCGTCCCGAGATTAAGCAAGTTGTGGGATATCAAAGGATAAGAAGGTTTACGAATTTGACGGAATGTTGTAGAATCTTCGAGGAATATAGCAAGGCTCGTTCTACACATTACAAAAGTTTGAATGAGAGGAATGGAAAACAACAAGCTAGAAGTGGACCTTATGTGACACCCGTTGATAAAGGCAAGCATAAGAGAAACTTTGATAAGAGATCTGGAGGAGGAGGTTCCGGTTCCATTAAGTGTTACAAGTGTGGTGAGTTGGGTCATAAATCATTTGAGTGTGGGAAGACCGTAGTGAAATGTTCTAACTGTGGAGGCCTTGGGCATGCTACTACCGATTGTAGGAGGAATGTAGTGAAGTGCTATAATTATGGAAATGTGGGTCACATTAGTACTAAGTTTACTAAGCCGAAACAAGCTCAAGCGGGTGGAAAGGTGTTTGCATTAGCTGGGTCAGACACTACTAGTACATATCGTTTGATTAAAGGTACATGCTTTATTAATAGTACGCCTTTAGTTGCTATTATTGATATTGGAGCGACTCATTCGTTTATTTCTCATGAGTGCGCTAAGCGTTTGAATTTGTTCGTGACTTCTTGGGGTGGTGACATGGTTATTGAGACTCCCCCTTCGGGGTCAGTAACTACATCTTTGGTGTGTGTAAGTTGTCCTTTGACCATGTATGGTAAAGACTTCATTATGGATTTAGTGTGTTTGTCGTTGGAGGGATTTGACGTAATCTTGGGTATGAACTGGTTGCAATTTAATGGAGTTCATATAGATTGCTATCACAAGTTAGTGAAGTTCCCTTCTTTGGAAGATGATGAAGATGAGAGTTTCCTATCCACTAAAGAGTTGAAGAAACTTTTAGTGGACGCAGCTCAATTGTTCGGTTTACTTGCATCATTGTCGGTGGAGAGTAAAGTTAAGCTCAATGTGTTCTCAGTAGTGTGTGATTTTCCAGAAGTATTTCCGGAGGATATTACGGATGTACCGCCGGAAAGAGAAGTTGAGTTTTCTATTGATCTAGTTCCGGGTACTAGACCGGTTTCGATGGTACCGTATCGTATATTGGCATCGGAGTTGGTAGAATAGAAGAAGCAATTGAATGACTTGTTGGACAAGAGATTTGTAAGGCCAAGTGTTTCCCCTTGGGGTGCTCCGGTATTGTTGGTAAAGAAGAAGGATAGGAGTATGCGGTTATGCATTGATTATCAACAATTGAACAAGGTGACAATTAAGAACAAGTATCCGCTTCCAAGGATCGATGATTTGATGGATCAATTGGTTGGTGTGCGTGTTTTTAGCAAGATTTATTTGAGATCAGGATATCACCAGATTCGTGTGAAAGGAGAGGATATTCAAAAGACGGCCTTTAGGACATGGTATGGTCATTACGAATATTCGTGATGCCATTCGGGGTTTCTAATGCGCTGAATGTGTTTATGGAATACATGAATCGTATTTTTCATGAACAATAATATCATTTTGTGGTTGTGTTCATCGACGATATTTTGATTTACTCTAAGTCTCAAGAGGAGCATGAAGAGCATTTGAGGATTTTGTTACAAATTTTGAAAGAGAAACAATTGTATGCTAAGTTGTCGAAACGTGAATTTTGGTTGTCGGAAGTAAGTTTTCTTGGACATGTTATTTCCGGTAGTGGTATTAGTGTTGATCCATCCAAGATTGATACAGTGATGCAATGGGAGGCTCCTAGATCGGTTACAGAGATTCGAAACTTTTTGGGCTTGGCGGGTTATTATCGGAGGTTTACTAATGGATTTTCGAAGTTGGCACTTCCGTTAACGCAATTGACTTGTAAAGGAAAGGCTTTCATTTGGGATATTAATTGTGAAAAGAGTTTCATTGAGCTAAAAAGAAGGTTGACGACGACGCCGATCTTGATTTTTCCGAATTCGACAAAACCATTTGTGGTTTATTGTGATGCTTCTTTGACAGGTTTAGATGGTGTTTTGATGCAAGATGGAAAAGTTGTGGCTTATGCTTCAAGACAATTGAGAGTGCATGAAAAGAATTATCCTACACATGACTTGGAGTTAGCGGTCGGGGTGTTTGTTTTGAAAATTTGGAGGCACTATCTTTATGGTGCAAGATTTGAAGTTTTTAGTGATCACAAGAGCTTGAAATATTTATTTGATCAAAAAGAATTGAACATGAGACAAAGAAGGTGGTTAGAACTTTTGAAGGATTATGATTTTGGTTTGAATTACCATTCGGGTAAGGAAAACGTGGTGGTCGATGCTTTGAGTCTGAAGTTGTTACATATGTCCGCATTGATGATGAGAGAAAGGTAACTTTTGGAGAATTTTAGAGACTTGAGTTTAGTTTGTGAAATGACACCGAGAAGTGTGAGACTTGGTATGCTACATGTTACGAATGATTTTCTTGTAACCGTATGTGAAAAGCAAAAGTTGGATTTGAAGTTCGTTGATTTAATGATGAATGAGAATGAGGATTTCAAGGTTCATAACTTTGGAGTTTTGAGATTCTGTGGTCGTATTTGTATTCCCGATGATGCGGAGTTGAAAAGGATGATATTGGAAGAAGGACACCGAAGTAACTTAAGTATTTATCCGGGAGCTAATAAAATGTATCAAGATTTGAAGAAAATCTTTTGGTGGTCCGGATTAAAGAGGGATGTAGCTCAATTTGTGTATTCATGCTTAACTTGTCAAAAGTCTAAGGCGGAACATTAAAAGCCTAGTGGATTGATGCAACCGTTGGACACTCCGGAGTGGAAATGGGATATAGTATATCAATGGATTTTGTTACGGGATTGCCGAATACGCAAAGAGGTCATAATGCTATTTGGTTAATCGTGGATAGGCTTACTAAATCTGCTCACTTCATTCCAATTGATATTAGTTATCCTTTGGAGAAGTTAGCCAAGTATTATGTTCTTGTGGTTGTGAAGTTACATGGAGTTCCTAAGAGTATTGTATCGGATAGAGATCCTAAATTTACATCGAGGTTTTGGGAGAGTTTACAAAAGGCTTTGGGTTCTAAGATAAGGTTGAGTTCGGCTTATCATCCGCAAAGGGATGGTCAAACCGAGAGGAAAATTCAATCGTTGGAGGATTTATTGCGTGCTTGTGTGCTCGAGCAGGGTGGTGCTTGGGATAGTTATTTGGCGTTACTTGAGTTCACCTACAATAACAGTTTTCATTCAAGTATAAGTATGGCACCATTTGAGGCTTTGTATGGTCGGAGATGTCGAACACCTTTGTGTTGGCATGAAACCGGTCAGAGGTCGATAGTTGGACCGGAGATGGTACAACAAACGACAGAGAAAGTGTAGTTTATTCGGGAAAAGATGAAAGCTTCTCAAAGTAGACAAAAGAGCTATCATGACAAGAGAAGGAAAGATCTTGAGTTTCAAGAAGGCGACCATGTGTTTTTGAGAGTTACACCGGTTACGGGTGTGGGTCGTGCTTTGAAGTCAAAGAAGTTGACTTCTCATTTTATTGGTCCATATCAGATTACTGCACGAGTTGGTGTTGTGGCTTACCCTGTGGCGTTGCCTCTGAATCTTTCGAATTTGCATGATGTATTCCATATTTCGCAACTTCGAAAGTATGTTCCAGATCCATCACATGTTATTCCTATCGACGAGGTTGAAGTTAGATATAACCTTACGGTTGAAGGTTTACTGATTAGGATTTTGGACCGTGAAGTTAAGAAGCTAAGAGGAAAGGATATTGCGCTTGTGAAAGTAGCATGGGGAGGCGCTTCAGAAGGAAATATGACTTGGGAACTAGAGAGTGGGATGCGAGAGTCGTATCCGGAGTTGTTTGAATCAGGTAACATTTTCGAGGACGAAAATTTCTAAAGTGGGGGAGAGTTGTAACGCCCCGATTCTGATTTCCCATTTTGTTGAGTCTTTTATTTTATTTGGGTGATTATTATTTTATTTGTGGAATTGGTGTGTTAATATGTTATGTTTGCATATTGTGTTATTTTATCGTTTTTGAGAGTTTTCGGGGAAATTAGGTTGGAGGGTATTTTAGATATTTCATAATTAATGTTAAGTTAGATATTTTGTGAGAAATGAATTATTAGATATTTTGAGAGAAAAAGTAATAGAAAAGAATTAGAATAGAAAGATATAAGAGAGAAAGAGGACAGAAAATAGAAAGAAAGAAGAAAAAGGAGAGAAAGAAAGAGGAAGAAGAGAAAAGAGAAGAAAAAGAGGAAAAGCTTGGAAATCTTCAAAACAACTTCTAGGAATCGATTTAATTGGGTAAGGATGTAAAATCTTATTATCTCATCAATGTATATCATTATGCATGTGTTTGTTTGGATTGTTTTGGTTGTTTTTCCACATATTTCCATTTTAGGTCGAATTGGTTAAATCGATAGAAACCGATGTTTTCACGGTTAGAATTCGAAATAAATTGCGTAGTTTAGTCGATGAATGTTCGGCCAAGACTATTGAAACTTGTTTGATTGAATTCGGGTGATTTCGTGACTTTTTGACATTTTTGGATAATTGAGGGTTTGAGTAGCGAAGTGTTCGCTAGGCGAATCACTGGCGTGTGGGGTAGAGAAGTGTTCGCTAGGCGAGCACACAACGAGCTACCAACGAACACTCCCAGACTTGGACAGAATCAAAAAGACCAAAACTCACTGGAGCGAGTCAAGCAGTGAAGGACTCGCTAGGCGAACCATTCTGCTCGCCTAGAGAGCATGTTAGCACAACATTTTCTTTCTATTCCCATCCAATATCGATTCTTCGACTTGGATGTTGATCAACCTTTTCCCAAAACGTGTAGCTTGTGTGCTGTTATATGATATATTGTGGGTAGCCATATGGCGTGAATCCTAGATTGTGGAATTTATTGTGAATTGTGGCCTTTTGGCAAATAAATGCATTGTTTAAATTAATGTAAATGCATGATAATTGTGATAGAGTTCGTTTCCATTTAGGTGGTAAAGCAATGCTCGTTGTCGTTTGGCGTAATTGATGTGAATTTATATAGATTATATGTGATAGTATGAGATGAATGCATGAATATATTTTAAATATGTATGCATTTCAAGAGTGTCTTGAGTCATTTTGTATATGAAGCATAATGATGTACATTCTTGTGTTGTGTGATTCTAATGAGAATCCGTTGTAACGTCGTGTGCCTATGTGAGGTGTGAGCGATGATTACAAACGATTGTGTACCTATGTGAGGTGTGAGCAATCCATAAACATTGTGTGCCTATGTGAGGTGTGAGCAATGGGTGAACATCGTAGGCCCGATGGGGAGTTACATTGGTAACGAGCGATGGTTCCAATAAGTTCCTGAGTGAACTTGAGATGATTAAGTCGGTACTGCATTACATTTGCATAGAGTTGTGAGTCGGTCTCTATGATTTTCATTTATCATCTTTATAATTGTGCATTGGTGAATAAACATAAATGTGTATGTTTATGTGGAATGATAAGAATTGTGAAAGTATGCATGATGGATATGCTTGGCTTTATATATATATATATATATATATATATATATATATATATATATATATATATATATATATATATATATATATATATATATATATATATATATATATATATATATATATATATATATATATATATATACATATATATATATATACATATACATATATATATATATATATATATATATATATATATATATATATATATATATATATATATATATATATATATATATATATATATATATATATATATATATATATATATATATATATATATATATGTATATATGTTTGATGTTATTCAATGTTTAGATTTTCCGCTTTTATTCTAAATATTGAGATGTGGGTGTAAGGACTAAGTTCCTCTGTTGCAAAGTTACCCCACTGTTGCATATCAATTGTTGAGCAGGTGTTAAATGTTTTAATTTCTTGCGTAATGTGACACGCCTCTTTTATACTATGTTTATAATTATACTCTGACAAAATTTTAAATATGTGACTAATTGTTTATGTGATTATTTGGGGGTATAGAAAGGGGGTGTTACAGATATGATTGGCAAGATTGAGCCAACCGCATCCAATGGACATCGTTTCATTTTGGTTGCCATTGACTACTTTACCAAGTGGGTGGAAGCAACCTCCTACGCGAATGTCACGAAGCAAGTCGTAGCCAGATTTATCAAAAAGGACATCATCTGTAGATACGAAGTGCTTGAAAGAATCATTACTGATAATGGTTCGAACTTGAACAACAAGATGATGAAGGAACTGCGTCAAAATTTCAAAATTGAGCATCACAACTCATAGCCCTATCGTCCGAAGATGAATGGCGTTGTTGAAGCGACAAACAAGAATATCAAAAAGATATTTCAGAAGATGGTAGTAACCTATAAAGATTGGCATGAGATGTTACCCTTCGCTTTGCACGGATATCGTACTACGGTACGCACTTCAAATGGGGCTACTCCTTTCTCGCTGGTGTGTAGTATGGAAGATGTCCTACCATTAGAGGTCGAGATTCCCTCTTTAGGAGTTTTGGTCGATGTCAACCTCGATGAGGCAGAATGGATAACGAACAGATTGAATCACCTTAGCCTGATGGACGAGAAAAGGCTAGCGTCTATTGCATATGGTCGGTTGTATCAGAGACGGATGAAGATAGCTTTCAACAAGAAGGTGCGCCCTCAAAGCTTTCAGACGGGCGATCTTGTGTTGAAAAAGATTCTTCCTCCACAAACAGATTACAGGGGCAAATGGACTCCCAACTATGAAGGTCCATACATCGTACGAAAGGTCTTCTCCGGAGGAGCCTTGTTGTTATCCACCATGGATGGTGAGGATTTTACATCCCCTGTGAACGCAAACACAATTAAAAAATACTTTGCTTAAAGAGACCCGCTGGAAAGAAAAAGAATATCCAGGCAAAAATGGGGCATCCCGGCGAACCATAAAAAGAATGGGTTCGGGAAAAAGTTAGGGATACAAAAGAAAAAAGATGTAAACCCGCAAAGTTGAAAACCTGAAAAGGCAACTTTGAGAAAAATGGGTATCCCGGTGAATTAAAAACCCGAAAGGGCGATTCACGCAAAAGTTAGGGATTTTAAAAAAAGCAAATGACTGCGGTTTGTGTGTGATCTTCAGAGCTTAGTGGATTGAGGGAGGACCTAAGGGCCGTTTATCTGAATCAATCTCTTCTGAGGACGAAGCGTCGGTGAAGCATCAGAGTCATGTGGATCATAGATGGATCAACTTATGGTGTTCGTCTGTGCCACATTGCCGACATTTTGTATATTTTTGTGCATTTCTATATATTTTTGTGCAGCTTCCTCTTTTCAGGGGTTGCATCTGTTGTAAAATCTTGCCTATTTACAGGCCCATCTATGAATCAAACATATAATATCCAGTAATTTTTTGTTTTCCTTTAGTCTTACTGTTTTGTTTGCAACAAAAACAATGCTCGATGTTTTTTATAAACCGTGCATACATAAACTTGCAGGCTTTGGCAATAATCGTTAAAACTTCGAGTTATTTGAACAACGTCACGAATTATGACTGAGATATTTCCTTTGTACATGATATCTTGTCGGTTTATTCATTTTTGCAGGGTCGTTATCCTTGGGGCTATTCGTCAGAGGTGTATCTTCGGTACGATCACCATTTTCCCTCAGCTATTGAAGTTTGAACATCTCTATCCCCGGTAGAGTTGTAGGCAGATGGAGTGAGCAGTTAAGTGTATACGCTTATCCCTAGCAGTTGGTCCGTACACATTTAATCCATGCAGGTTTCAGGTATGTATTTAATCCCCAACGAGTCGAGATGGGATTTCTCTGCACAGAGTCTAAACAGGTGATTTTGTATCCCCTCGAAGTTCAAGTTATTGACTCATCCCCAAGCAGAGGTCGGTGTTGTTCCCTCATTGGGCGATCCCCAGTAGAGTTGGCTTTTTTCCCTTGCAGGATCGTAGAGTTGTCTCTATCTTCAGCAAATTCAACATGAAGTGGTTCTATTTCCCTGCAGATATAGACTATTTCCCAGCAAAGTCGGTAAGTTTATGATTCCCCGGCAGAGTGGATCTATAGCGAGATAGATTGTTCCTCAGGTGAGTAATTCCCGACAGTGGAAGTTTGACTTCTTCCTCAGTAAGTTGTCACTTTCAAGTGAGTGGTGGTGAGCCATTCAGGGCTATTTTCTTCAGTAGGACGTGTTGTGAATCTCGGTGGTTGATTCTAGTTCCCCAGTAGGGTAACTTTGTTTTCAATATCTAGTTGTCTATCTGGCAGAGCCGTCGTTTCCCCAGAAGAGTTGTATTCTGGAAAGCCGTTAGGAGCATTTTCCTCAACAGGCTTTGATATGAATCCCCAGCTGAGTTTGAACTTCTTGTTCTTGTAAGAACTATGTTCCCCAGTAGAGAAGTCGTCGAAGGCTCGTTTCCCAGTTTAAGACTAGTTGTGATTGGCATGGGTTAACCTTTTCCCCAGCAGGGTGGACTTTGGTTTTCGTCAGCATTTATTTTGCTGGTTTGGTTCCATTGCATTTTGCATTCGTGCATAGCATCCTCCCAAACGCGTAGCATTTCCATTTTGTATGTAGCATTACGCCATTTTCAAACATACGCATGTGAAACATAGGCCAGGTGGTTACCTCTTTATTTGCAGGTATATCTCCGATAGATGACTGATATCTTTGCCGAATGGTATCTAGACTATACTGCAATTTTTGATGGACGAGTTTATCCCATCATATGTTTCCTCAGCAGAGTTACTTGGTTAAGTTTCTTCGCGCTCCCAAAGCAGAGTTATTTGGTTAAATTTCTCTCTTTTATTTAGCGAAGGGCTGTCGGCGATGTCAGATGTCTTTACCTTCGGGTTCGTTTCTCGCTTTTATTTAGCGAATGTCTGGTGGCGATGTCAGAAGTGCCTATCTTCAGATTTGGTGTTTGTATTTTATCAAGCAAGATACCTGACGGAGAGGTCAGATGTGTTTTTCGGTTGGGTGTCGATGCCTGACAGCAAGGTCAGAGGCCTGACGACGATGTCAGATGTGTATCAAATCTGCAGATTCCTAGCAGCGACGTCAGATGCGTGTGGATACCTGACGGTGAAGTCAGATGTGTTCTCCGACTTGATACAGATTCCTGGCGGTAATGTCGGATGTGTATCAAATTCGTGGATTCCTAGCAGCGATGTCAGATGTCTTCATCAACTCAATAGATGCCTGATGGTGTTGATCCGATTTTCAAATTTTTTACTCAGCGGAAAGCCTGGTGGCGATGTCAGGAGTCCTTATCTCAGGATCCGATGTCAGACGCTTTTACCGACTTGACGTCGAGGCTTGACGGTGATGTCAGATGCTACTTCCGGTAAGATGTCAATACTTGACGGCGATGTCAAATGGGTTTTCCGGCTTTATGTCGATACCTAACAGCGATGTCAGATGTTTTACCGGCCTATTGCCGAGGCCTGACGGTGAAGTCAGAGATATCTTCTTTTAGAATTGGTGTTATTACCTGACAACAAGGTCAGATGTTTTTCTAAATCGATACCTGACGGTGATGTCATATGATCTTTCCGACATAGTGTCATTGTCTGGCGGCGATGTCAGATGATTCTTCCGTCTGCGTGTCGATATTGCAACCATTTATCAGTTATCCCTAGATATTTTTATCCTTAATCAATGTTTATAGTTTATTTTTGTGGTTGGAAAATTTACGGGTTTGTTGGTATTCAACCGTCTTTTACCTTGATTGTTTGAAAGTCGTCCGCTTTTCACGCATTCAGGTCCAAGTCGCTTGAATAGGGGCAGCTGTTGTACCCTAAAATTTTCCCAACCTTTTCTTTACTTGGCTTATGTTTTCACTGCATTGTTCTAGCATTTGCATTTGCATATCATTGTTCTTTTACAAAGGATCAAGAGGTGTGCATAACAAGAGAAGGTTTGTCAAGGGTTCCAAGCAAGCATGAGTGTTCATCAAGTCATCAGAAGTTGGTCAGAGCTCTTTGAGAAAGTGAATGGATGTATGTTGCTTATCTCCTATATTGGAAACCAATTGGGGATCATCTGAAGTTTACAACGGATATAAGATGTTGTGAAGCTCATTGAGTGCTTTGAAAGCCATTGTGGAGCTTATGCAAATTGTTATATCATGTGCAAGAGGTTGCAATCAAAGGATTGTACACCTAGGGTTTCATCTACCTAGTGCAAGATTCACTGAGGATTTGAAGGAGGTTAAGACTTAGTTCTAAGTCTTTGGAGTCATGGAAAGTTGTGTTGAGGCATCTAAGATATTATTTCAATATCAATTCAAGAAGAATCAAGAGTGTGAGAAGTTACTAAATTAGGATTTCAGAGGTTTGTCAGTGTAAAATCCCCTGTTTAGCGCCTAACTTCAAGACCACATATCTCAAGATACAAGTGTAATCTCACTTTTACATATACATGATACTTGTAGAGCATGTTCTTAGCTTTCTTTTAAGTACCATAACTGATTTATTGGGTTTCTAGAACTCAAGTTATGATGCTGCCAAGTTATGGGTCCTCAGATGAATGTATTTTCAGGCAACAAAAGTCAACCAACTTCAAAGGAACTTTTGACTTAGAATCATGTTGCACCTCATTTGTAGAACTCAAGTCATGAGGCTTGCAAGGTAGGGGTATTTTGGGAAAGTGAGATTATAGGTCATTTTTTATTATGGGTCCATTTCATGATCTTATGCACTTCAAATGGAACCTTTCCCAACATGAAACTTGCTTCAAATGATCTCGATTCCATCATGGAACATCAAATTGTGATTAATTTGGCATGGATATGAAGATGGGTGAAGAAATTCAATGGAAAAAGGACTTTAAAGTCATGATTTAAATTGATTTGGTTTTGGAATCATTTCATACCATGTTTGTGCATATTTTGAGTCACAATATCACACCAAGTAGAATGCACAAATTGGATTTGAGTTATGCAAGCTAGAACTCATGTAATTTCATGTTACTTCAAGTGTAACATACACATTCAATCTCCACCATTAGATCAAATCAAGGGAGAATTTTAGTCGACATGATCAATTCCAAGTCCCAGCAAGTGATTTGAATCAAAAACAAGGGAATTGGAGCCATTTCTCACGTGTGTATGAACTCAACATTCCAAATTTGGGCATTTCAAGATTACTCCATAACCAGGCCAAATTGGGCCTCCAAATCATTTCTGATCCATAATATAAAAGATTCTGATGAAGATTGAAGCTTCATTCATGCATTTTGGTGGAGAAAGAGCAAGAACACAGTTGGAGAATTCAAGAGAAAAGTGAAAATTGGAAATCCAGATTGAAGCAAATTCAAGGCAATTCAACACCAGAATCATCTTCCTTGAAGTTCATTGAGTGAATCTAGATCATTTTGCGCAAGCTTGATACCATTAAAAGCTCCAACGGAGAGACTCCGTTAGGTATTCTTCTTCTACAAAATTCTCACTCAATATGCATTGATTCCATGCCATTTCTATTTTAAACTGAAGTCTTATGTGTGTAGGAAAATTTTGGATAGGTTAGGGTTGCGTTCTTGATGATTTCAGTTTGATGCTTGATTCTTTGATGCTTCGAATCTCTTGATTCTTGAGTGATAAATGAAAACTAAACCTAGATTTTGATTCTACATAACGTGGCGATCAATTTGATGTATGATTTTGTCCAATTTGATGAAGTTTTGGATCATCAACTCCGGTGGTGTGACCGGAGAAGACGACCGGAGAATAGTGCTCCGACGTCTGGCTTTTCTCTTTGTTGAGCCAACGTGGCATGCCATGTGTGCAGTTGAACATTTGACTTGAGCTTGATGAACAATGTGGATTCATTTGACCAGCACGCGTGTACTTTTTGACTTTCCAACGCATTAGTGAAATGATGTGTTTCACTCTGGTTCAGTCTTGGGCTTGGCTTGCTATACACGCCCCCTCTCTTTGAAGCCCAAATCTGTTTGCCTTCAATAATTGCTATCTGCACCTTTTTGTTTATTCTTTTATTTTCTTTTTCTTTTTTATTCTATTTTGATTTTAATTCAATAAAATACTTTTAAAAGTGATAAAATCCTACAAAAATATTTTTAGGACATTTTAGGATGTCCTTTAATTTTAGGAAATTTTTATTTTATTTTTTGGATTATTTTTCAATTGAAATGGGATTTACTCTTTTGGAAGTGTTTTAATTGAACTTTTAATTGTTTTTATTTGTTTCATGCTTTGTTTTTGATCTTTTCTTTTGATCCAATGAGTGAAACTTTTTCCTCATATCCATAATGAGTTGAAGAGTTTTTTAGGACACTTTTGCCCCTGGTTTGGTGTATTTTGGTTTGACTTTTAAGTCATTTTGTTTGACCCTCGATTATTCCATTTCAAAGTGGTACACCTTAGGGATTTATTTCTTTTGGTGGTGCTTTGATGGAACATTTCCCTTGTGCTTTTCGCCTCTGGTTGCCAACATTTTAATGTTCTTTTGAGATTTTATTTGAGATTATTTGAGCCTTTTTCCTAATTTTGAGGTGACTTGCAAGTCAAGGTACTTCTAAGGGAGGCTCATACAAACACTTGACCTAGTTTGAATGGGAAATGACTTCTATGGATCCCTTGAGCTCTTAATTCTTGTTGATTCATACTTCTAACATGTTGAGGTATTTGAGTGCTCATTTTTAGGTCATAAATTGTTCATTGTTTGTTGATATTTGCATTTCTTTTTAGGCTTTCCACTTGAAGTTCAAGTGTTGAATGTGCTTAAGACTTAGGTCTTTCTCCATGCCTATTCTTGCATTCTATTTGGTGGTTTTCCTTCTTTTCTTTGTGCACCTTCTCCTCTCATCTTTGCTTCTGTCCCATGACCTTAGATTCCCATTTGAGATTGTTTAGTCCCTCCTTAGGAGGTACTTGAAGCATGTCTTGAATTATGATTCTTTGAGGACTCTTTTGATGTGTTCTTGCATGACCATTGAGATGGCTTCTTCTATTTCTTTTTGGTTTGTCTTTGGGCTTGTGGTTGATGACAAACGGTTGTAGGATTCATTTTCTCCCATGTCATCCTACTTTTGTGTGCTTGTTTGATCTCTTTTGTGTGCATTCTTTCTTCCTTCTTCTTTGCATCTCTCATATGCATGCTTGAGGTTGAGATGTGCTTGTGCATGCTACTATCCCACACTTTTTTTCCTCCCTCACATTCATTCTAATTGTGCATTACATGTTTGCATGCTTGCATCTTCCTTATTTCATGCTTTCTTCTTCTTTTTTTCTTTGCATGATCCCTTAGGACCTCTAATATTCCTTGTTCAAGGTTGATTATGATAGACCTTAGGGTTGAACCCATGCATGATAAAATTAGGTAGCATTCCCTTTTATCCCAATTATAGGTACACTTTGCATGAGAACATTAGGTTGAGTCTTAGTCTCCCTTTAGAGTGTCTTTCTCTTCTCATCTCAAAACACTTAATAAAGGTTAAGGATTGTTCTACGTTACGAGCCTTAAGTACTTGGAAAATGGTGATTGGGGGGCCTCCTCTCAATTATCTATAGTGTTTAGCGTATGTCCTTTGGACAATATGCGACGCATTCGCTCCTAGGTCATAGTCTTTAGTGCAACATGAATTACAAACAATAATCAATGCACTTCTCTAAAAAACACAAAAAAAAAACTTCAAATCTTTTTATCCTTCAGGATCTGAATTTGGAAAACCTTTTTCATAAGGAGAGTTTTGTTAACTCTTGGTTCTACCGCAAACAGGTAACGCCTAAGTATTCAATGGTCTAGCCGCATACACCTAACTACTAGAACTAAGTTTTAACCCTACTCGGGCCTAAAACATTTTGAACAAACCGGTGTTCTTGTTAGCCCGAACTATGTTTGCACTGATTTCTCATACCAGATGAGAATACGTAGGCACAATAATACTGAATCTTATCAGCATATATCTGGCATTTATGGCGTTTTTTGCATACTTGAAGCAATCCGACTCCATAGTCAACTAATAATACCCTGCTCGTAACAGCTTTCGAGACATGGCATGCCCGCCGGCGTGTGTACCAAAGGCACCTTCGTGGACCTCCTCCATAAGCAGACTCGCTTCTTTCTCGTCCACGCATCTCAATAGTACCAAGTCAAAATTCCTCCGGTTCAGATAGAAATTCCCAGCCAACCTCCTTATGGTCTTCTTATCCCAGGTCGATGCCCCTGGCGAATACTCTTGGTTCTTGAGAAAATTCTAGATATCATAATACCATGGCTTGCCACCAGAAGCTTCCTCTATTGCAAATACAAATGTCGGCCTATCCAGGCGCGAGATGACTATTCTTGGAGCGTCATTCCAAAAATTCACCTTGTACATTGAGGATAACGTCGCCAGAGCGTCTGCCATCTGATTCTCCGCTCTTGGCACGTGATGAAACTCCACCCGGTCAAAGAAAGGCAACAACCTCCTAGCGTAGTTCATGTAGAGAATTAGATTGGGCTGCTGAGTCTCCCACTCTCCTTTAATTTGATTAACTAAAGCTGAATCAGCATAGATATCAAGGATTTTGATTCTCAAATCAATCGCTTCTTCATTACCCATGATACATGCCTCATACTCAGCTTTATTGTTGATGCAGGGAAATTTCAACCTGGCAGTGAATGGTATATGAGAACCATAGGGAGTCGTAATGATTGCCCCAATTCCGCTGCCATAGGAGTTAACGACACCGTCAAAAATCATTTTCCAATGGGAGCTCTTCTCATGACCTTCATTAGGTAACGGTGTTGTACCCCAAAATTTGCCCAACCTTTTCTTTACTTGGTTTATGTTTCATTTCATTGTTCTAGCATATTGCATTGCATAGTATTTTGCATTTACACGGGATTAAGAGATGTGTGTATAACAAGAGGAATTTGCCAAGGGTTCTAAGCCTAATCAAGAGTTTGTATTCAAGTCATAAGGGGGGTTATGATCATCAGAGACAAGTCAAAGCCTTTTGGATAGGCAGATAAGTGTATGTGGTTCACCTCCTGTCTAGGAGGCCATTTGAAGGTCATCTGAGGATCACAATCCCATGGTTATGGAGGGAGATTATCATTTAAGCTCATTGGAGGCCTTATAGGTCATTATGGAGTTCATTCAAGTGCTTACACCAAGTGCAAGTGGCTACAGTTGAAGATGGTGCAATTAGGGTTTTCATTTGGTCAACCCTAAGTCAACTGTGAAATTGAAGGAGATTAAGACTCAATTCCAAGTCTTTGTGGTCATGGAATTTTGTGTTGAGATGCCTAATATATCATTTCAAGATCAAATCAAGAAGAATCAAGAGTGTGAGAAGTTACTAAATTAGGGTTCTCAGTGTAAAATCCCCTATTTAGTGCCTAACTTCAAGACCACCTATCTCAAGATACAAGTCTCATCTCATCTTGACCCCATCATGAAACTTGTAGAGCATGTTCTTAGCTTTCTTTTGAGTACTAGAAGTCCTATATTGGATTTGTAGAACTCAAGTTATGAAGCAGAGAAGTTACAGGTCCTCAGATGAATGTAATTTTGGTCAACAAAAGTCAACCAACTTCCAAGACACTTTTGACCTAGAAGGATGTTTCTACTCAACTTTTGATGAACATGAAAGTTGTTCCTCATGATCGTAGCTTTCCAAAGAGTACTAGAAGTCCTTCATCTGATTTGTAGAACTCAAGTTATGAGGCTTGCAAGGCAGGGGTATTTTGGGAAAGTAAGATTACAGATCATTTTCATTATAAGTCCATTTCACCACTTTGCACACTTCAAATGGAAATCATTCCAACTTCAAACTTGCTCCAAATGGGGTCGTTTGCTCAATCAAACATCAAGGCATCACGAGTTTGGCTTGGATTGAAGAATCCATAAAGAAATTTCCATGAAAAAGGCCTTAAAAGGGGAAAATCAAATTAAATTCATTTGGGATCATTTTTTACCAACCTTATACATTTTTTGAGTGCCAAATACATTTCAAGCACAATGCCAATTTTGGATTTGGGATTTGAGCTCATTTTAGTGACCATTTTCATGCTTACTTCAAGTTTAAGTAACATATACAAACCATTCCATATGATTAAATTGAGGAGCCATTTTCATCCCTTGGATCAATTTACCTCGGGTGCAAGCTAACTGAGCCATTTTTACAGCTTGGCAAGACCATTTTCATGCACTTTTGGAGGTAGCCATAAGGAGAAAATATAAATTTCAATTGGGCTTAAGGAGCATAGAATTGGACCTTCTTGGTATCAAAATCCATCATACATATTCTCAGCTTTCTTCACAAGCTCTCAGAGTTGACATAGAGTGAAAATTGGACAAGAACACATTGAGAAAAAGTGAGAGAAAATTCAAAATCGTTTTTCATATTTTACTGAGTTTCAATCCAAACCAAACATTTAAAAAGGTTCCTTGAGGTTCATAGAACGTTTCTGGGTGTTTTCTTTTAAGCTTTACTAAAGAACTGAGCTCTGGGGAAGCTTTCATTTAGGTTTCTTTTCAATCCATTTTTCTCTTTGTTTAAGCATTGTTATTACGCCATTTTCACATATTTGTGAACCTCTTGATGTGTAGATGATTTCTGGTATGATTTTGTGGCTGTTTGTGAGCTTTTGAATTTTGAGCTCATTTCTTTTTCTTTTCGTTTTGGCTTATTTAGACATGATCAATCAAAATGGGTAGTGGATTTGAAATCTACATGACCTGGAGATCAATTTTGACTATTTATTTGCTTGTTTTGGTTGAGTTTTGAAGCATTTGCGTTTTTGGCCGTGAACTGGTTTGATGGTTTCGCTGGAGAAGACGAACGGAACAGTGGTTCCGGCCGTCTGGTTTTTTCCCTCCAAGTTCAAAAATCACCTGAGCCACGTGTGTATGCCTCTGTCCGTTGGATGAGATTACTTTTCATTTGCATGCTCCAGATTAAGACGTATGATGCACATTCGTTTGACCACACACACACAATCACTCCAAAACACACTGTTTCACTTAAGCCTTGGTCTGAGCCACGTGTGCTTTCTTTTGGCCTTTGGATTGGATTACTTTTTGATCTGACATCCCAGAGCGCGTTACACCATGGGCCTCTGTTGATTTAACCACACCCAATGCACACGTTTCTTTTTTTATTTTTGCTGATGGACTGGGCTTGCTATTGACACCCCTCTGCGCTGAGCCCATTTGATTTCCAACTGTGTTGGGTTACTTTCTGCACCCATCTTTTATTTATTTTAATTTCATTTTCGTTCTTTTTTTATTTTGTTGCTGTTTAGATTTAATTCAAAATAAAATACCTCTATTGGTCATAAAATTCCCCAAAAATATGTTTTAGACAATTTGAAGTGTCTTTTATTTTATGAAATTTTTATTTTATTTTTTTGGATTATTTTTCAATTAAAAATGGAATTTAACATTGAAGGTGTTTTATTTTACCTAATTCTTGACATATTTTTATTTTTATTTTGTTTCTCTCATTTCCTTTTGGTCTAATGACCCAAAATTAATCCTCATGTCCATGATGGGTTAATGAATATTTTAGGACCATTTTGCCCCTGTTGGTTGACTTTTGATGCATTTCATTTGACCCTCGACAATCCTCCTTCACAATGGAGCACCCTTGTGAATCAGTTTTTATGGTGATGTTGTGAAGTGACTTTGATTGTAATCTCTTGGCCTCTGGTTACCAACATGTTTATGAGCTTCTTGCATTTTATTTGGATATTTTTGAATCATTTTCCTAATTTTAGGGTAACTTGCAAGTCAAATTACCCTAAAGGGAGGTTCATACAAACACATTGACGTAGTTTGCCATGGATATGACATTTATGGATCCTTTGAGCCTTCAATGCCTTTTGATTCATGTTGCTAAAATGTTAAGGATGATGCTTGATCATTTTTAGGTCATTACATTATGCATTGCTTGTTCATTTGGTCGTTTACTTTTGAGTTTCCAATTAGGGTTTCTATGTGAAACATGCTTGCTTTCCTTTGGGAATTTGCTTGCATTTCTTTATGTTTTATTTGCTTTTGCTTTTGAGAACTTTTATTTCATTTCCCTTGCTGTCCAATGACTTTGGAATCTCAATTAAGGTGGCTTGGTCCCTCCTTTGGAGGTACTTGAAGCAAGCCTAAAATGATGAATCCATGAGGACTTCTTTGTGCTTTCTTTTGCACCTTTCTTGTGACGCTCATGGTTGAGTGCACATTATGAGTTCCTTGCTGTCCTCATATAGCTTCCCATCCTCACTTTATTTTAGGACTTCTTTTCCTTTCATTTGTGTTTAGGTTTTGGCATTATGGTTGATGTTTGAATGGTTTAGGCCATTTCATCCCATTTTAGTGCACTTGTGTGTTTCTTTTGGTGTATTTCTTTTTTCCTTTCATCTCTTGCATTTGTCATATTGTTGCTTGAGGTTGAGATGAGCTTGTGGAGGCTACTGCCCCACACCAATTTTCTCCCTCACTTGCATTCCATGTTTGCATTCTTGCATGTTTTTGTTTGTTTCTTTTTCCTCTTTTGTCTCCCTTCCCTTAGGATCTCTAATCTCTCTTGTTCAAAGGAGTTTGTGATAGACATTAAGATATTAACCATGTATGATAACATTAGGTAGCATTCCCTTATCTCAATCTTAGGATCACCATTGCATGACAACTTTAGGTTTGAGTTTAGTCCCCCTTTAGTGTCCTTTCTCTTCTCATCTCAAAACAAACATAAAACACCAAATAAAGGTTAATGATTATTGTGCGTTACGAGCCTTAAGCACTTGGGAAAGGGTTGTTGAGGAGTTTCTCTTCAATGGCTTGGATGTTTAGTGTAGCACCCTTTGGGTGATATGCGACGCATTCACTCCTAAGTCATAGTCTCTAGTGCGATATGAGTTGCAAACAATTCAAAAACACTTCTTCTCTAAAAAAACACAAAAACAAATCATTCAAACTTCTTTTTGCCCTTTGGTCCCTTTAATCTTGGAAAATCATTTTCATAAAAGAGTGTCGTTAACTCTTAGTTCTATCGCAAACAGTAACGCCTAAGTCTCCAATGGTCGAGCTGCATACACCAAACTGCTGGAACTGATTGTTAACCCTACTCGGGTAAAAATAGTTGAACAAACCTGTGTTCTCTTTTAGCCCGAACTGCGTTTGCTCTGATCTTTCATACCAGATGAAAGTACGTAGGCACAAGACGCAATGTCTTGGTGAGCAACCTTCCCCCCTTTTTTCACCCGTAGTTAGACAAACTACGTTGACTCTGACTTCTCACTTTAGATGAGATATGTAGGCACAAAGCGCCATTGCTTTGCCGAGTCACTTCTTTTTCTGTTGTCCTTGAGCCTTTAGCTAGATAGTTTCAATCACCCTTTTAGATAGACAACAAGCGTGAATCCCGTCGAGTACGACGGACGTGAGGGGTGCTAACACCTTCACCTTGTGTAACCGACTCCCGAACCCGAGATTTGGTTGCGATGACCGATCTTATCCCTCTTTTCATTAGATTTTCTCTGTCATTACCGACCTCGATTTTCGCAGTAGCAATAGCTGGCAACTCTGTTGGGGACAGAAATATCCCCTATGCGAGTCAATCCTAGCGCTTGTTTGTTTATTTTTGGGTGTGTACATATGTGCTTTATCTTTATTTGTTTTCCGCATTTTACTTTCCGCATGATTCATTATTGTTGTGCGGTGGGGAGGGATTGTTCCATTGAGGGATAAGCCAGACCCAGTCTTAAGTATAGACTTAGCATTAGAAATGGAGATTAGTGGTGAGCCTGTATGCTTTGCATGCACCAGCTAGCCATGAAATTTGCGCTCGGATGAGATTCTCTTTAACGATTTTCTTTCTGGCCCTTTGGGCTCGAAGGAATTTCCGATCATTTGTGAGTCAGCTAAGTGAGGCCTCTTCGGGAGGTGATGATGCCAAACTAGAAATGGTGAACGTATCATCATTTCTTGAAAGTCTGTGACACTGATGAACGCATAGGACACTAAACCTTGTCAGTGGATAGGTCCTTACCTTTGAGAGGGATGGGGTTATGCAGGAAACTCTAACCTTCAGATTACCCGGTTCTTTACAGTTTGGATTCTTGATATCAAAGGGGTCCTAATATCAGTGTTTGGTTATGACTAAAGAGAAGCGCCGATCTTCTCAAACTACAGCACAACAATTTTGATCTCCTGGTTGCATGTGCATTTTGCATTTTCATTTGCATTTCATTAACATGTATTTGTGTTGTAGGTGCATATCAGTTCCCTGTTGAGTTTTTGAAGAAGACTGTTGCCTACAAGCTCCCTTCTCCTAATATCAGTTCCCTGTTGAGTTTGGTTGTTCTAGCAGATCAGAAAGTGAAAGGAGAGTTCAAGGAATCTTATGGAAAGCTTCTCAGTATGGTGTGAAAACCTTCAGTGTTCGAGTTGAATGGCTTATATGCTCTGCTACAGTTTTATGACCCTCAGTGAGATGTTTTATTTTTCCTGACTATGTCTTGGTGCCGACCTTGGAAGAGTATGCTACGTTACTAGGAGTTCCAGTATTGGATCAGATTCCTTTTTACTATGATGATGATAAGCTTGATCTAGCTAGGCTTGCTGCAATTCTTCATCTTGATGCCTCAGAGTTCTCAAGAAAATTGACCAAGCTGAATGGAGTGTATGGGTTTCCTCTACCTTTTCTGGTTGACAAGGCTTTACAGTTTGCAAAGGGCGGTTGTTAGATTGTATTCAATGCCATTCTCTCTCTATGCAAAAATGGTATCATTTTGTTTCCTAACATGCCATATTTTGTGGATACAGATGCCTTCTATATCCTTGCTTCAGGGAATCCATTGCCTACCTTGTTAGGGGATGTTTACCATTCTATCCATTACAAGAATGAGAAGCAGAGGGGTAAAAATGTGTCTTGCTGTGTACCCATGCTGAATAGGTGGTTCTTCAGTCACCTTTCGAAGGCGGGTCTGTTTGTTGCTACTGCTGGCACCTCAGAATGGTTTGCTAGGCTAATGGGTTTATCAGCGGAAAACATTGTATGGTTTGATCAGGATATACTTGGCGCTTAAATCATATATAGTTGCAGTGGTTTACCGAATGTCCCGTTGGTCGGAAGGAAGGGCTGTATTAACTATAACCCCTCTTTGTTAATCAGACAATTTGGATATGCTTTGAAGAGTCCTCCTAAGGAAGAAGAGATACATGAATCTCTGTATCTCACAGGCTTGCTAGAAGCTGATACTTTGGTTAGCATAGAGTATGCATGGAGTAACATTCACAGGCAAGGTAAGATATTGCTAGGAAAGAGTAGCAATCGAGCTTATGACCCTTACATGGTTTGGATCAAAGATAGAGCTGCTAAGTCTCTGATGCCATTTCCCTCAGTTGCGCCTTTGTACCCCATCATGACCGAAGAACCCATTACCATGGATATTCAGAAGTACAACCAAATGTTGCGTGAGAAAGAAGAGTTGAAAAAAGAAAATGAAGAATTAGAGAAAGAAATCATTCAACTCCAAAGCGAGAAGATCGATGCTATCTATTCTTTCAAAAAGCAGATTGAACTTGTCAACAAGCTAGGTATGGACTTGACGAAGGAGACTAGCGCCAGAGAACGCTCAGGCCTGGATTTGAACGCTGTCAGTAGTGTGCTTTCTACCAAGAAGAAGGATCTGGACAAGGCTTACTTGGAGATCTCTAAGTTTGACTCAGTGTGGAATGCCACGCTCACCAACAACAAAGAGCGCGAGGACAAGCTGAAACAGCAGATCGCCAAGTTGAAGATTCATCTCAAAGCGAAGGACGACAAGATTTCAACGGAAGAATCAGTCAGACATAATAGTGAGCACAGATTGAGCAAAGCTATTGCAAACGTGGAGGATTGTAGGTTGAGAGCGGACATCAAGAGGTGCAGAATTGAGGCGTGCTTTGGGGAAGGAGCCTGGGAAGACCATGTTGATAGTCAACAACATACCATTAGCCGGCGGGAGCTACTCATACGGGGTTTACTTGCTAGACCAGATCATCCCGGTACGCGGAAGCTACTAGAGGATTTCCACTCTCGGCACTCAGCTTGACTGTCTTTCTTTGTATCTTGTTGTTTTGCTTATGTATTGACCATCACCAGGCTTGTTGATTGAGGTCATCTCTATTTGTACTCAGTTGATGTATGCACACTGTTTGTTGGCCTGTTATTATATGAGGAGTTATTATTCTGTTTGCTTGTCTACGGGGTTTTCCATGGTCGTTTCTTCCTCTAGAAACTAGAATCGAGGGGGAAATCTCCCTGTTGCATATATACATGTCTGCATTTAGCATTTTTTTGCATTGCAGGTGCATCAGAGCTGTTTTCTTATCTCCTGTCTTCATTTACTGCGTTTCAGGATTGCTGATAAAACAAATCACCAGTACGCGACAAGAGGAAGTCAGAGGAGGATCATGGAACAGATGCAGGAGCAAATGCAGGAAATGAGAGATAGAATGACTCAGTTTATGGAAGTAATGCAGACTGTAGCTAGTGGACAAGACCAACTCAGGAACTTGGTGCAGCCTTTGATTGCACGGGTCGATAAAACAACATATTACATGGAGGAACTGCTACCAACCCACCTCATGCTGAGAGTCAGCACGCTAATAACGCTATCCCCAATACTGGCGGGAATGGAAATGGCAATGGTGCTGGAAATGGGAACGTAACTGGGAACGATAATGGAAATGTTGAAACCAATGGTAATGTTGGTGGAGGCAATGTTAACACTGGATTTGGTAACATTGGAGTTGGTAATGCTAGAATTACTGGTCAGGGCAATGTGTATGGGCTTGAAGCTAACGGTGCTATTCATGGCAACCTGAATCAGCAGTTGATTGAGGACAAACAGGATGAGATCTTCTTGGTGAGAGATTTTGGTGGTGAAATTCCTTCTGAGACTAATAGAAGATTCAAATGGTTGGAAGACAGGATAAAGAGCTTTGAGAGTCAGAACTCTATGGGCCTTGATATGGCCAACCTTGGACTTATTCCTGACCTAAGGGTACCGCAGAAATTCAAAGTCCCTGACTTTGATAAGTACAAGGGTACTACATGTCCTAGAGTTCACTTGCGCACGTATTACAGGAAAATGTCTGCCTACTCAGACGATGAAAAGTTGTTAATGCACTTTTTTCAGGACAGTTTGTCCGGTTCTTCCCTTGAGTGGTACATGGGGTTGGAGCCTACCAATGTCCGTAGCTAGAAGGATTTGGCTGAGGCGTTCATGAAGCATTATCAATACAATAGTGACCTTGCTCCAAACAGGGTCCAGTTGCAAAATCTTACCCAGGGGAATAATGAATGCTTCAAAGAGTACGGCCAAAGGTGGCGCGATTTGGCCGCAAGAGTTAAACCTCTGATGGTGGAGCGTGAGCTGATCGACATGTTCCTGGCTACTTTATCTAGCATGTATTATGAGAAACTTATCAACTGTATGTCTGGCAGCTTTTCTGACATGATAATCACAGGGGAACACATAGAGAATGGTATCAAAATTGGGAAGATTCAAGTAGGCGAAGGATCCTCAGCTGGAGGAGGAGGAAAGAAAGTCTTTGGCAACAAAAGGCGCGAGGGAGAAACCAACTCAGTATCTAGCTTTCAAGGAAGATGGAGAAGTGAGCCTCATAATCAATATCACTAACAACGGGTCACTAGCGTTACGATCCCTGTACCACAACAACAACAACAACAACGGCAGCAACAGCCACCCCAACAAAATCAGCAGGGTTATCGAAGATATCCGGTTCGGCCAGCAAATAGAGTATTTGATCCGCCACCGATGCCATATTCCCAACTGCTCCAAACTTTATTGCAATTGCAGTTGATCCAAAAGAGGACTGTGGCTCCTCTGACAGGCCCACCACCGCCCGACTTTGATGTGAATGCACGATACAACTTCCACTCCAGGGCACCCGGCCATACTATTGACAACTGCAAGGCTTTCAAACATAAGTTGCAAGATCTAATTGATAGCAAAGCAATAGATTTTTCACACGATGCATAGAATGTTGTGCAAAACCTATGCCAAATCACATGCCGGCTAGGGTTCATGCTGTTCTGGTAGAGGAAGGGTTATATTTGATAATCGACGTGAATGAGATGAAAACGCCATTAAGTTTTGTGAAGGAGAAGCTGCTGAAGGGGGGAGTGTTCCCAGGTTGTAGTAGAGGAGGAGCAAGATGAAATTGCGACGATTTCAATCCCGTATAAAATTATCACTATTTCAGCGCCTCCAAGGCCGCCTACAATCATCATCACTAAAGCAGGCCCTGTGCCATACGAAAGTACTAAGGCTATCCCGTGGAATTAAGGAGCCGAGGTGTTTTGTAACAGACAGAAGGTGGAATTGTAAAGCTTCCATGTTGATTCAATTGATAATCTTGGTGGAGTTGGAGGAATTACCAGAAGCGGTAGAATCTTCTCATCGCCCGAAGTGGTGGTTGAGAAAACTGATAAAGGGAAAGGCAAGATAGTGGTAGAGGAAATTCCTCGAGTGGGCGAGAAGGAATCTCTAGCAAAGGATATGGAAGAATTCATGAAGTTGATTAGAAAAAGCGACTACAAGATAGTCGACCATCTGTAACAAACTCCTTCCAAGATTTCTATACTATCACTGCTGTTGTGTTCAGAAGCGCATTGAAATGCGTTGTTGAAGATTTTAAGCACTGCTTACGTACCACAAGAAATATCGGTTAACCAACTCGAAGGGGTTGTGGCGCATGTAAATGCAGGAAACGGTTTGGGGTTTACAGATTTGGACTTGATGCCAAAGGGCAGAAACAATAATTTAGCATTGCATATTTCAATTGAATGTCGAGGAACAGTGATTTCACACGTCCTTGTTGATATAGGGTCGTCCTTGAATGTACTTCCAAAGATAGCATTAATGAAGATAGATCATCAGGGTCTTTATTGTACACCAAGTGATTTGGTTGTACGAGCCTTTGATGGAACCCGAAGATCCGTTTTTGGGGAAATAACTCTGCCTATCTGTCATAACCCAAATTTTGACCCCTTAGATCTTCATCATCATTTTAGGAGCATTTTCACATGTTTATCTAACCTTACCCCTTTTCAAGTGGTCTTTGTCAAGTTACAGGAGGATCAAGGTTTTGTACAGCCGAAATCGAGATTTCGAGGGTTGACCAGTCAATGTTTTAGATTGGTTCTCTTTGAGATTCGATCTCCACATCATCAAGAATATTCTGTTGGATCAAGCATGAATCCAATTTGAGGTTGTCACCCAGGAATCAAAAGCAGTGAAGTTCAGGATACCCGATTGGGGTTTTCCAACAGGGAAAGTAAACTGTGGTTTGACTTTTGATTTAAAAGGTGTTAAAATGGTGGGATCATGGTCCATAAAGTTCATATTTCTTGGTAAAGTCTATTCAAAGAGTTTCAAAGCCTCAAATGGTCCAAAGCATCAACAGTCGACTCGGTAGTCACCGATCGATCGTTCGGTTGACCGAAAAGTCAACTCTTCACTCATAAGGAATCTGACCTCAAGATGTGATTTAAAAATGTTCCTAGTGACATATTGCATCTACCCATAAAATTTCATGTCAATTGGATCAAGGGTTGAGGAGTAATCACAAAAGTCGGGAATTAGGGTTTTGAAAGGGGCAAGACCATAACTCCTTAACCACACATCCAATTGAGTTGGTTCAAAGCTCATTGAAAAGCTCTTGACAAGTCCTACAAAAGTCTCAAAGTGGTCCATGATCAGAAAATGCATAGATTTGGAGTTATGATCAAATTCATTTCAAGAAAGGAAAATATGCATAGATTTGGAGTTATGATCAAACTCATTGGAAAGCTCTTGTTTTTCAGCAACTTTGAGAGGCTTTTGGCCAAGCTCCTTTTAGAATCTGAAACTCATGAAAACATGAAAGTTATAGAGCTACATGAGGGCTTTCCAAATTGTGGTAGAACTCCTCCATAGCCTTTATGAGCTGAGAGTTATGAATTTGGCAAGATGGGCTTTTAACACTTGAGTCCCACATTGACAATTCTTCACAAACTCAAATTTTAACAACTTGGGCCATCCCCAACCATTGGATCATGTTTTATTCTGATAACTTGAGGCCTAGATGAAGAGAAAACCAGAAGAAAGAAGGAATTGATGGACTTGGCAACTTGGAGGCGAGTTGACAATATAATATTCATAAAATTGGAAAGAGAAACTTTTGCCAGTTGCACTTGCAGCTGCAGTTCCCTACTTTCCTAGCCACTCTAATCATCTCATGTCATTAATTTTCACTTGACTAATTCATCAGTTGAGGCAAGGCTTTGAAGCTTGTAGCTGTACCAAACCCCAAGCCAAGGGTTTCCTTTTCAAAACACCTCTAAAATGCCAAGTTTATGAATTTGTCCCCACTATTCTTTTTCCTATAAATAGGGGATCCCTCTATGTCATTGAGACACCAGAGCAATCTCAAAAAACCAGAGAAACAACAGCGCTCAATTCCCTTTCATTTCCTTAAGAATCTCAAAATCTCAAAACTTCCATTTTTCACCAAAAAGTTGTCTTGAGCAAAACTCTGCTCAAGATCAGTTCTACCATCTCCAAGGCCCTCAAAACCATCTACACAACCTCTAAACATTGTGTAGAAGGTGTCCATACATTCAAACAACTCAAAAATCTCAATTTCACAAAAGACAACTTTCACACCAAGCAAGTTTGACCACTATGCTCAAAATCTGCCAAATCCTTGTCTAGGCTCATTCTTGCTATTCTAACCATCCATACACCTCACATACATCCTATTGCAATTGTCCAAAGCATTGAAAACCAGTGGTGAAGCTCATTTCTCCAACTGTCATAAGGTTTGCATATTGCTTCAAGAGGAAGCAAACTTCAACATTGTGCCAAAAACAAGATCTCTGGATTTCTTGGTGCTCTAACTTGCTTAACATAGTCTACAAGAGGTACGTAGTCTATGAACTTCTCACTTTACATCTTATTTCCATGTTTGGCATTTTTGAGATGTTGTATTGAAAAGCATGTACCATGAGCATCACCAATTTCCATGACAGTTTGGTTTTGATTGATGCTAAGTCCTATAATCATTAGTTAATGTTTATGAAAGCTTACTTGCCTATTTGAATTGTTTGAGCATGAGAGACATAAGTTTTGCTATTAGGGCTATTGTGGGATTTGTTTGTTTTGCTGTCAATTTTGGATCAACATGTCATTTTTGGCTTGGAGCACTTTTGCTTGACTTTAAGATTGGAAACTCATTGGTTTACTTATTTTGAGAATGTGTATGGTGCTTTTATGCTCAAATTCCTTTAAATGATTCCAACTGTTTTGTCATGCCTCAACTGCATTTTTTTCAAACATTATTCATACCAAACATAATACATTCTGTTTCAACCCATGCCTATATGATCCATGTGCATAACATCATTGTCCTATCTATTTAAAACATGTGTATGATGCCAAAACACCCCAACTATCATGAAACCACCTGCTGTTACATGTGCGCACCAAGGCAGTTTTTCTTAATTTCTTGCAATCAACATGCCTCTTTTCTGATCCAACTGTCATGTGCCTAGTGTTTGAGTTGAAACTCATCTGTATGTTTGATCTTGATGTGTGTATGTTCTTATCTTGGCTTAAACTTCACAATTTTGGAAAAGACACCACCTGCTGCCACAAGTCTTGCCAAGACAGTTTTTTTCACTTTTCACAATAACATACCATTTTTCATTTCAACAGTCCTATGATTGTTTTGTGAGTTAAAACACATTCCTTGCCATGATAATGAGGTATATACTTGGTTTATTTGGTCTATTCATGCTTGTTTTCACAGTTCCTCAAATTCCACTTCCAATTGCATTTTTATGCTAGAATGTGCCTTGATCATGCCAAATTGTTGTCCTGTTTGTATATGCCTATTTTTGAGTTGTAACTCACTTATATGCATGAGTTTAAGGTGTGTGGATGATTGAATTTATCTATGTGTACCTATTTTCTTATTTCACCTTCCAACTACTCCTTTCCAAGCCAAAATCACCATGAACATACCAGATTCTTGATTGCTTGCAAAATGCCTAATCTTTGAGTTGTAACTCATTTCACCATCAAATTGCATCTTTGAACTAATGTACCATGACCATATGCCAATATCTTTCTTGCTTGTCATGTGCATCTTTACTGAGTTGTAACTCACTCTCATCTATATTTATGGTGTGTGTGTGTGTGTGTGATGTCTATCAACATGAGACTTTTGATTCACAACTGAACCATGTTTGTGCCCTGCTGCTGCAATTGTTTTGAAAACCACTTGGGCACACACTTCACTTTTTGTGGCTTGTTTAGTTTTAGGGTAATTCATTCATAGTTAGACCTCTAATAGCATATAAGACTTGTTGTACATAAATCAATCATTTTGTATGTCCTATTTTTGCTGTCATGACAGTCCCATTCCACATGTTTGGCACAATTGCATTTTGATGATCATCTCCTTGTTTTGTGCATCTCATGACAATTTTAAGTGATAGATTCATTCACAACCATGTTTTGAAAGTTGTTGTATACTTTTTCTGACCTCAAACTGTCCCAATTCATTTTTTATTTCAATGATGCATTATGTTGTGTTAAGTGAGCAGCTGGCCTATGTTTTTCAATTCCATGTTGTTTATGAACAAATTTAAGGTATAGACACACCTTATGTGATATTTTGAGGATGTATGTGAGGTCCATTCATTTCAATTGGGCCTGTTTATTAATTTACCTATCATACTTGCAAATGTCTTGAATTTCCCTTCATTTCCATATACCAGTTGAAGTTTTGACTTATGTATGAGCTGTTTGAATGTGTGAACTTGATGTACATGATATTTGAGATGTGTTTGAACCCTATTCCTGATTATAGCATGTCTGGTTTGATCATTGATCTTGAAAATGTATTTTCATCCCATTTTTGCAACTGCCATCGTGTTTTATTTTCTAGGCCTCATTTCAAAAAACCAACTGTACCATCTTGTTACTTGTTTGAAAACACTCAAGATTGACTAAAATTTCACCTGAATCCATTAAGAATTGATGTAGTTGTGAATCAAAACGTATCATGATCATGCTTTTCTTGTTGTTTCATGCTTGCCCAGAAATCCTTGAAAACACGCCTTATATGTTTATAGGGGTGGCTATATCAACGAATGTATAGCCACCCCAGTGGTAAGCAACTTACTCTTAAACATGCCTTTCACTAGCCAGACCTGGGTTCGATCCCTGAGGAGGATCAACCCTTTTATTCTTTTTTCATTTTTCTTGCGCGCGCATGTGTGAGCTTGAGGGCGTGGGTTCAACTCCCACCCCTTGCACTTTTATTTTATTTTTGCTTGTTATGTCTTATTTTGTGCATTAATTCATCCAAACTTCAAAATTTCATATCTTTCTCATTTTTCATCCTTTTTGGCTCATTCTTTTTGCAACATGCTTGTGTTAAGGTCTATTTTCATAGGATGTAAAAATATTACATGTTGTTATTAATTCTGATGTCTTTTGTCTATGTGGAAATCTGATCATTGTTGAGATCGTTATCTTACTTGCTGTTGAATTCCCTTTGAACATGCTTGAATTTTCTTGTGAGAGTTTTTGCTTCCCATGTTAGTTAACATGCTATGGTTTATTCTTGGTTGTCACCATAATCCCATGATTTTTTCTCCTAAATTATGAGGCTAAACTGATTTACCTGTGTTTGATTATCATCAATGCATATTGTTGTTACATTTGTTATACCTTGAACCTATAACATGTTTACTTTCAAATTATGATTTGTTTACATGGTTGTCACCTTCATCATGTTTTAATCTTTATTAAGCTATTCTTCCATCTTTGTTAAGATATTTGATTATCGGTTGTAACCATTGGTATTATTTGAAGTAGCTGCTTATTGAAATATGCATGCTTACTTGATTGTAATCTTATTCATCTTGCTTAATTGTTCATTTTGCTTTGTTAAGTATTTCTTCCCCAAGTGATGGAACTTTTTAGTTCTCATCCAAGTTATCTCTCTCTCTCTCTCTCTCTCTCTCTCTCATTCCAAAGGAAAAAGTCTCTCCCTTGACCCTTGTGTCATTGGATAGTTCATTATCCCTCCTTTGACTTTGTGAAGTCATCTTAAACCCTAGCTTAGCTAAGTTAGAACATACAAGCCATTAGACTTTGCTTTAAGTCTATAAAACACACCTTCACTAGGAGTGTTCTTCAACTAGAACCCTAGGATAGAGTTTGTTAACTCTATGTAAGAATCATCGTCATGTTTACTTACCTCCCTTTCTTGAGTGTTCAACTTAGATCTAGAGAGTTTCCTTAAACTCTACACAAACATTGTCATGTTTGTTCCCCTTTGAACCTTGATCGTAATCAAGTGTTCTTCAAACTTAGTGAGGTGAACTACGGTTGCTCTGATTCTATCCTAGTTAGGATACGCAGGCAGAAGATGCGATATCTTTTGGAGCAAACTTAGTGTACATATCTTTAGGTTTTAACCTACACCTTTTTTTCCCAATCCGTAGCAAACATTAAACAAATTTAGCACGCAAACAAACAAAAGGTTCCTGTAGAGTACTACAGATGTTTAGGATATGAAATACCTACCCTATGCATAACCAACCCCCGATCTCCGAATCTCTTAGCGTTGTGGTTACGTCGCGAAAAGGGTTTTTCTTTCTTTAGACCTTTCCTTTGGATAAATTAAAGCCTGATTGTGAATTCTAAGAATTAAAGATTCAAGTTAATCAATAGCTTGATATCACAATTCTCACCGCAACAGAAATGGCGACTTCACTGGGGAGAAAAGAACTTGAGGGTTTAGCCTATTTTGTTTAAATTGCATGCTATATTTGTAAATATTTGCTTAACATGTATATTTATCAATATTTGTTTGATTGTTGGATCTTGGGACCTTTTGAGTGGTGAGATGGTCCTATACTCGGACTGGAGTGCAATTATGATAGGATGGTGGTATATTCAAGGAGGCTTATAGGGAGTTGATTCCCGACCAAGCTAACTTGAGAAACCATCGCTCAGTGTAGGCCCTCTTGAGAGTTTAGTATTGTTGATCGAGTATTCGTGAAAACAACGCTACTTTCGACGAAGGAGCCCATGACACTATGGACTTTTAGATTACATTCTACCCCATTTTGGCCTTACTAGGACGTAGTGCGATGGCTATAAGGAAGTATTTCCGAAATAGTTGATACGCGATACTACACTTAGACGACACTCTCTTGAGAATATTATCGATTACCATGTAATTTGGGAAGTTAATAATATCCGAAAGATGGGTTGATGACTTTGAGAACCATTTAGAACCCTGCTCTACAGGTTTGAAATCCCTAGTACATACCTTTTGGGGATGGGTAGACCTTGGATCCACGCTTGACCCTTAAACCTAGGCTTGTGTTTCTGTGCATATGTGTGATCTTTGAATTTACTTGTGTTTGTACATTCTTGCATTCATAAACATCATCTCATAGAAGTTTCATGGAACTCAGATTCTTTTTGTTTGTAAACATCAGGGATCACTATGGATGGTGAAAGAAAGAAAACATTAAAGTACACTTACAAAGGTTTTAAACTAGATGACCTGAGAAGGTTGGGTACATTGGTAACAGATCCAGAGGGTTTCCAGAATAGGTATGGGAAGTTGTTGTTGTTATTGAAGATAAAAATGGACTGTGGACTTCTTTCTATGCTCCTCCAGTTTTATGATCCGCTCTACCACTGTTTCACTTTCCCTGATTATCAGCTAGTGCCTACACTATAAGAATACTCTTAGTTGGTTGGCTTGCCTATTCTTGAAGATTCTCCTTTTCCGATCATGGAGAAGGACCCTAAAGAACAAGATATTTCCAAAGCCACACGTTTGGGATTAGTTGATATTCAAAAGAACATGATCACAAAAGGAGGAGTTTTTGGGTTGAGTGCAGAATTCTTGGTTGAAAAAGCTCAGTACTACACCGATCATTTGAGTACGGATGCATTTAAAGCTATTCTCGCCTTACTCATTTATGGTATCTTTCTGTTTCCTAGCTTTGAGAACTTTGTAGACCTCAACGCCATTAAGATTTTCTTGAAGAAAAACCATGTGCCTACTCTGCTAGCAGACGCGTATCATTCTGTTCATCTCAAGAATTTTCACAAAGGAGGGATTATTGTACAAATGGTTCACTTCACACTTGCCTAAAGCTCACGCCTTTTGGGATCTGAAGAAGGGGTGGTGGTCACAGAAGATTATGGCTCTCACACAATCTGATATTGATTGATATAATCGTGAATATGAGGGGATAATGATCATTGACAGCTGTGGGAATTTTGGTAATGTACCTCTTCTTGGTGCCAATGGAGCAATCAGTTACTGCCCCATCCTTGCCCGTCGACAGTTGGGATACCCTTTAAGAGATAGGCCCAACAGTGTTCATGTGGAAAATATTTTCTTTAAAGAAAAGGGTAATAATCAAGAGCAGAAAGAGAGGATTCTAAGAGCCTGGGGTCATTTGCACAAGAAAGAAAAGAAAGACTTGGGAAAGCCTAATTGTGTCTCCTTGGAACCTTATCTCCAATGGGTTCGAAAGAGAGCCATTGAGTTGAAGATGCCCTATTCTTAACAAGAACCTATGGCTTTAAAAGAGAAACCTATCTTGATCTTCATGTATGAAGAGGAGAAGTTAAGGATTGCTTTGAGCAAGGCATGACAAACCGAAGATGCTTAGAAGCACAAGTACCAAGTGGTTGTTGAAGAGAACGCATAGCTCCAGAGGCAATTAGAGTTGAAGAATGAAGAGGTATTCTCCTGCAAGAAGAGAAAAGCGCAAGAAGATTTATTTTCTTCTAGCCCTCAGTCGACTGCATGGAAGTTAATTGTGGACAAGCTCATTCTTGAGAAGGCACAGATGGAGAAAGAGATTTAAAAGCTCAACCTGAGGCTGTTAGGAGAACCTTCTTAGGGCTTTTTGTTAGCTTTCTGTTTAAGACTTTTGTAAGATGTACTAAAATTTTGTAATACAAATCAACAATGTTTCGATGTTTACTGAATCTGAGTTCCATGGTACTTTGCGCATTTGCATTCGCATTTATTAATCATTCAAGGAACTAAAGATTGTTTTGCAGATATTATACGATGGATTCTGGAAAGAAAGCAGAGATTGTGTTCCGAAGCCCAAAATTGGAGAACCTGAGGAAACTGGAAAGTTTAGTAGAAGACCCCGAGGCGTTCAGAGAGAAGTATGGGAATATGCTGTCTTTACTAGAAGTTCAAGTAGATGAAGGGATGGTGCCCGTACTCGTGCAGTTTTATGATTCAACCTATCATTGTTTCACATTTCCTGATTATCAGTTGCTGGCAACCTTGGAAGAATATTCTGCCCTGATGGGAGTAGGCGTCGCTCCTAGACCATTTTCTGGAAGAGAAGAGACTCCTAATGAAAGAGTAATTGCAGAGGCCGTGTATTTGGAGGTGAACGAAGTACGATCTCATATGACTGCTAAGGGAGGGCTATATGGATTTCCAGCTATGTTCCTGTATGAAAAAGCTCAAAGTTATGCCGAGTCGAAGAATTCTGAAGCATTTGAGGCCATTCTGGTTTTACTAATTTACGGACTTTTCCTGTTCCTGACCGCTAATGATTTTGTGGACGCAAATGCAATCAACCTCTTCTTAATCAAGAATCATGTACCTACCTTGTTGGATGATGTGTACTTTTCCATCCACCGTAGGAACCTTCATGGAGTTGGTCAGATTGAGTGTTGTACCGTTCTCTTGCACAAGTGGTTTATTTCGAACTTGCCAAGACTTCCAGCACTCTGGGATATGCAGAATGGACTCTCCTGGATAGAGAGGTTATTGTTACTCAAACATTCAGATATTAAGTGGTATGACCCTATGTATGGGGGGATTGCCATGATTCAAAGCTGTGGGGATTTCCCGAATGTACCGCTTATCAGCATTAATGGTTGCATTAGCTATAATCCTATTTTAGCTCGTCGCCAGTTGGGGCACCCGATGGAGAATGAACCAGACCCAACCCTTTTGAGAAGCTTCTACATTGAAGAGGGGAAGGATCCCGCTTACAAGGCTCGGACTGTGTATGCTTAGCATCATATCCACACAAGGGGAGTAACGTCTCTAGGTTACCATGACACTGCTGTTTCAGAATCTTACTTATCATGGGTGAAAGAAGCAGCATTGAAGATGTTCTATACTCGCTTTGAGCCCGACTCAACCAAACTTACTCTCATAGAAGAATTGAAAGCTGCTTTGGCAAAAGCTGAAAGAGAAGGAAAAGATTAGAGAGATAAGTTTTTCAAGGTTATGCAAGAGAAGGAAGAGCTTCAAGAATTGATCCGTCAAGGTGGGAAGAAGAGTCAACCAGAAGACGAAGGACTCTCCAACCAGAAAATCTAGGATCTTTTGTCTTTTGTTGTTGTTTCATCATGTATCTGTATTGAAGACTTATATTTCAGTTTCAAAATTGTTGTTGTAAAACTCTCAGTTATTAATCTATGAAGACTTTGAATTTTCTTTATTTACCCCTTGTTATAATTTTTGCAAATATTTCTTTGGTTTCCTTGAATGATTAATTTTGCATTGTTGCATCTGCACCCATAGCATTTCATGTGCATTTCCTGTGTTGTGTCTCATCTCGCTGTCTTATCTCCAGAATCATATTGAATCCTCGTCATCAATACAACACACGAGCCCAAGCTCGCCAAAGAATGGAAGAACACAATGCGGCTCTGGATAGGGTTGACAACGAACTTGAAGATTTACGAGGAAGCGTAGGACGAATCATGGAAGTCTTACAAGTCATCAATGCAAAAATGGACACTCAGGCCACTGTAGTTTCTGAGATCAATAATGCAGTTGTGGAGCCAGTCCCAATGGCAGTCACTGTTGCAAGTATTCCATCATATGGGTTCACACTAGGTTTTGTGCCTCCGCCACCAGTCAGTCAACAATCAGTTCCTCTAAGGGCAGAAATTCCCCGAGCTGTTCCAACTTATACTCCATCCTATGTACAGACTCAAGTGCGCCCTGTTTTTCACAGTCATCCACAAGTGTTTGAAATTCCTGATGTGTCCGAAGAAGAAAGTGGACGACATGATAAGTTGAAGGAGAGTGTAGAAACTATAGGGAGGAAGGTTAGAGCAATGGAAGGAAATGATATCTTTGGTACTGATGCCAGAAATATGTGTTTAGTGTCTGGGTTGGTAATTCCGCCAAAATTCAAAATCCCCAACTTTGATCAGTACACCGGTGCTACTTGTCCTCGAACACATTTGATCATGTATTACCGAAGAATGGTCGCACATGTAGAAGATGATAAGTTGATGATCCATTGTTTCCAGGATAACATGAAAGGAGCCCCTACTAAGTGGTATTTAAGTTTATATCAGTCTCGCATTCATAGTTTCCAAGACTTGGCCGATGCTTTCATAAAGCATTACAAATACAATATGGACTTGGCCCTAGACAGAAGACAGTTGTTGAGTATGACACAAAAGAGTTCCAAATCATTCAAAGAATATGCACAACGTTGGAGGGAGACTGCCTCTTAGGTAGAACCTCCTTTGAATGAGAAAGAGTTGACAGATTGGTTTGTGGATACGGTGATACCTGAATTTCATGAGAAGATGATTAGCAGTGTAACATCTAGTTTCTCTGACATAGTAGCTGTGGGAGTGAGAGTAGAATTGGGATTGAAGAATGGAAAGATGACTAGTAGTTCCAGTGGTTCCAGCAATAACAATGTCAAGAAGTTCAGTGGTAATTTTCATAAAAAGAAAGAGGGAGAAACAAACACCATAACAATGGGGAAAAAGAATCAGACTTGGAAGCAGCCCTACAAACGATATCAACGACCTCCACAAGGTTATATTCAGCAGCCTCCACAAGGCTATGTTTAGCAACCTCAACAAAATTTGATACAACAACTGATGTATCCAGTACAGTATGCTCAACAACCATATATGGTAGCTATAACGCCCGCTTTCAATCACCTTGTTCCAAGTTATCAGACAGTGCAACCAGCACCCATGTATCAACTAGTCCAGCAACAAGGGTATCAACGAGTGCCCAACGCAACACCCCATCAGCAATATCAGCAGCCCAGGGCTCAGGCACCAAGGAAGAATTACCAAAATCGAAGACCAACAACGAGGCCTCCATTTCCTTAGATACCGATGACTTACACGGAGTTGTACCCAGCTTTGGTGCAACAAGGGTTAGTAACAACACGACCATTGAATACACCCTCAGACACTTCATCACCTCATTACAATCCAAACGCTCATTGCGCCTTTCATGAAGGTGTTGCCGGCCATGACTTAGAGTGGTACCTTGGTTTAAAACATATTGTCAGGGAGCTCATAGAGAAGAAGATTTTTTCTTTTGATGATGTACCACCTAATGTGAAAAGTAATCCATCGCCGAATCATGGAGGAGTTAATACTATAGAAGAAGTTTCAAACGAAAGGTTAGTTCGTGATGTGTCAGAGATCAAGACTCCGTTGAGGTCACTTCATGAGAAACTGTTGAAAGCAGGATTGATAGAAGGTACCCATAATGACTGTGAAGAATTTTCTGATAATCTTAAGGGGTGTGGTGCGGTGCAGAAAGATGTGCAAGGTCTGATTGATGATGGATTATTGCAAGTAGGTATCAAAGTAAAAAAAGAGGAAGTTTCGATGGTTGAGCCTGTTTTCAATTTACCAAAGAAAAGCGAGAAAGTCCCTGTGTTTAATATGATCAGTAGGAATGTGAAGCCTGTTTTTGACAAATCTGTTGTTGATCAGCCTCGACCAGTTATTATTCAGAAGCCGAGATCGTTTCCTTTTGAGAATACAAAGGTAGTTCCATGGAAATATGATATGGTGGTGTTAGACCAGAGATCTGGGAAGGTTATTCAAAATGAGAAAGTGAAAGACCCCAGCATCCCATTGCTTCTGCACTTCTTCCTTTATCTTTACGGCCATGTCAGGACGAGTCCTTCTGAGTTTCTGCTTCACAGGCGGGAAATCTTCCCTCAATAGCAGACGATGAACAACCATATCAGTATCCAAACCCGGCATGTCCTCGTAGGACCAAGCAAATATATCACTGTATTCACGCAGCATCTCGATAAGCTCCTGTTTGATGTCAACTTGCAATGCAGCCCCTATACGGATATTCCTGACGCATTCTTCAGACCCCAAGTTGACAATATCAATCTCTTCCTGGTGAGGAAGAATGACTCTCTCCTCTTGCTTCAATAACCGACTAAGCTCTTCTGGTAAGTCACTATCCTCCACAATCTCCTCCTCAGCTTGGAAGATCGGATGCTCGAAGTCTAAACGAGTCATAGGAAGTTTTTGGTCGGTGTCATCTGAAAATTCATGAATCCTGCGAGGGAAACGGTTAAGTGCTTCAAAAATGATGTACAAGCAAAATGCATAACCACGCTGCCATTTTATTGAAAAATAAAAAACAGAAAGAAAAGGATCACAACATTTGAATGTAAAAAACGTCGTCATTTATTGATCATGCAAACATATAGGTAAACAGTTAGGCCCTAAGACAAGATCATCGATGCCCCGGGCAAGGCATGTGATCATACAATGACTGAAAAACAACGCATTACTGTTTGGTAACTTGGATGACGTCCTGGATAGACCAGTTGCATAGGCTTTGCCCCGGCGTGCTGGGTCGAATCCATGCGTCCATGTCGCAATCGCTATCCACTTCCTCCGTATCAGACACGGCATTGATCCTTTCGAAGCTAACTCCTCCGGGCGTGAACACCACAGGTCCCTTGTACTTGGGCGCACTCTGCGAGGGAGATGGGTGGTACCCCAAACCATACCTATCCTGCTTCACTGGGATGTCCAGAACCTGCCCCCACTTCTGAGTCTCTCCTGCTTGTACCAACTCCTTGGCTTCTTTATACGAGGAGACGACCACCTCCTGCCCTTCACTCTTCACCAGAGCTTCTTCTTTAACCTTCACCCCTTCGAACGCTTGACACAACGTTTCATGAATCTCTCCATCTACCTCCACGTACTTGAAGGAAGACAACTGACTGACTAAGATATCCTCTTCGCCACACACCGTCACAATACTCCCCTCAACCATATATTTCAGCTTCTGATGGAGCGTAGAAGTTACTGCCCCAGCGGCATGAATCCAAGGTCTTCCGATCAAACAGCTATATGCAGGCTGGATGTCCATGATGTAAAACACTGTATCAAACACCTCCGAACCTACCTGGATAGGTAACGTCACTGACCCGAATACCGACCTTCTCGTTCCGTCAAAGGCCCTCACTACCAAATCACTAGGTGTGCACAACAACCCACAGGTATCCAATTTCAACAGGGCTTTCTTTGGTAACACATTCAACGAGGACCCAGTGTCTACCAGCACATGGGATAAAATGGTGCCCCTGCATTCGATAGAGATATGCAAGGCATTATTATGATCACGCCCCCGAGGTGTTAGGTCAAAATCCGTGAATCCCAGTCCATGCCCAGCGTTAACATGTGCCATGACTCCCTCTAGCTGATTAACTGAAATCTCTTGCGGCACGAAGGATGTCTCAAGTACCTTCAACAGGGCATTTCTATGCGCCTCGGAACACAACAACAACGATAATATGGAGATCTTTGACGGGGTCTGCTGCAGGTGCTCTACAATCTTGTAATCACTTTTGCGGATCAACCTCATGAATTCTTCCACATCTTTGGTTATCGGCTCTTTCTCTTTACTCCCCGAAGATTCCCCCTCAACAACTTTGTTCTTACCCCTGGCCAGCCTCTCTGCTTCAACCTCAGGTGAAGTGAAAATTCTCCCGCTCCGGGTTATACCACCTGCTCCCACTATGTTGTCTACGGACCCCGCTGGCGGATCATTCAAGTCAATCTTTTCCCCATTGCAATACACCTCAGCACCATAGCACCACGGGACTGCCTTCGTGCTTTCATAAGGAACTGGCTTAGCCTTGGTAATAGTAATGGTCGGCCTTTTCGATGATGCCGAAATTGTCACTGATTTGAACGGAATGGTGATCGTAGCAATCTCCCTACGCTCTTCTTCAGATTCTGTCTCAACAGGCTTCTCTCGCCCCACAGACCTGTCAAACTGCAGGATTCCTTCATCAATCAAACTTTGAACTCCCCTTTTCAACTTCTCACAGCCCCCAGGTTGAACCAAACAGTCAGCACACTCTTCGCTGCATCCGGGATAGACTCCTCCTTTCAACAAGCGCTGCTTTACGTAACACAAAGGCGCTTTCAGCTCGCTTACCTCCGAAACCAAGTTTAGCTCATCATCTGCCACGATTGCATTGGCCCCAGCCCCACCATGCTTGGGCATTGGCTGCTGCGTGATATTGGGACCTTCCTTCCCGAAGTTAATAGCCGTACTATCAAGCAAATCCTGTACTTTATGTTGAAAGCTAGGCAATTTTCAATATTGTGCCCTGGCGCACCCGAATGGAAGTCACAGTGCTCATTAACATCATACCCGACTGGCGGCTGGCCAGTTGGTGGTGCTAAGGTCCTCTTCTCGACTAGCTGCAATTTCAACAAAGTTTGAAGGAGTTCTGCATATGATACCGGCGGTACCTCGAATACTCTCCTCGGTCGGGGGTTCTAAAGTCTGCGCTGATTATTATTAGGCTGCTACTGAGCCTGCTGCGGTGGTTGTTATCTCTGCTGCTGAGAAGGTCCTGGAATGGTTACGCTTGCCACTTGCGACTGCTGATGCCAGTTCTGACTTTTATTCCTTCGTCGAGCATTGTATACGGCGTTGGTATCACCCTGCCTTTTACCACCAAACGTCTTCTTATTACCTCCTACGGAACTGGACTCACCCGCTTGAATTTTACCAATCTTTACCCCGTTTTCAATGCGCTCCCCCATCAAGATCAACTCAGAGAAAGTACTCATCGAAAAATTGAGCAACCGGTCATAGTACATTCCAGAAAAAGTTCCTATGAACATATCCATCATTTCGCGCTCCACCATCGGAGGGTGTACCCTAGCAGCCAAATCTCGCCATCTCTGGGCGTATTCTTTAAAGCTCTCGTTAGACTTTTGAGACATGCTCTGCAACTGGACTCGGTTAGGGGCGAGATCATTATTATACTGATAATGTCGAACGAAAGCATCTGCCAGCTCTTTCCAACTCCTGATCTGAGTAGGCTCCAAGCTCATGTACCACTCCAGTGATGGCCCTGACAGGCTATCCTGGAAGAAATGCATTAGCATCTTTTCATCCTCAGAGTACGCAGACATACGCCTGTAAAACGCGCGTACATGCACCCTAGGGCATGTATCCCCTTTGTACTTATCAAATGACGACGCTTTGAATTTCAGCGGGACCCTTAACCCTGGGACCAACCCCATATTTGACATATCCAGCCCAAGAGCATTCTGGCTGGCCAATCCGTTCACTTTCTCTTCTAGCAATCTCATCAGATGGTTGTCATCCCTGGCTCTTTCATAACCCTCATTCTGACCAGAGAACACATCCTCCTGACGATCCTCCCAGCGAGGTACTGCATCATATCCAACGTAATCTGCATCACGGCCCGGACCCGTTTGGAAGTACCTGGGGTCATACCTCAGATTACCCATCTCTTGAGCGTTGTATGCGCCAGCTCCATATCCAAGATTACCATAGCCACCAAACCCAGCCTTGGCGCCAGCCATGCTGCCATACCCCATATTCACACCATTGAAGCCCTGGTTACCATTAATACCATTCATTCCGACATTCTCAACGCCCCCATTGAAACCCTGGTTGACATTACCCACAAATACCCCAGCAGTATCTGCATTGGCATTCGTATTACCGGTGTTCCCACCTCCACCTACAGGGCCAGTTTCTCCAGCATTCAAACCGGTTACGGGAATAGCATCAGCACTTTGACGATTCTCAATTCGGGGAGAAGCAGCAATGTTTTCACCATGCGGTGTCCCGTTATTTTCAGCCCGTGCGACTATCGGTTGAACCAGATTCTACAGCTGCTCTTGTCCTTTGGCGATGGTCTCCATGGTTTGCATGAGCAGGGCCATCCTATCACGCATCTCTTGCATTTCACTCTGCACGTTGTCCATGATCTTCTTCTGATTAGTTCTGGTAGAGTAACGGTGGACCCGCTTTTCTGCAATCCTGAAAATACCTGTTTTAAAGATGCAGGAGATAAGATACACGGATCACAAACCTGTAATGAAAATATGAGTATGTATGCAAAGTGCAATATGTGCTAACGTGCATGTGTGCGTTGGGGATATTTCCCCCCCAATTCCAGTGTCAAGGTAGCAAGACAAAAGAAACCATAAAGACAATATTTAGAAAAACCCTCATATATTGAAGAAACAATATCACCAAGTCGTTACACAACTATGTTCCATACAACTGATATGATAAAGGAGGATCCCAACCAACATGCCTGGTGGTGATCTCAACACATAGACTACAAGAAAGAAATCAGGTGCGGGTACGGTCGCAGAAATCCTCGACCAGCTTCTTCGTCTCTGGGTGATCTGGTTGATAAATCAATCCTTCTATTAACTGATCCCTCTTCCTGACCGTTCCTTGGATATCTCTGACAAAATCTTCCCAGGCCTTATCCTGGGCACCATCCCCAGGTTTGGGTCTCTTGGCGTCTGCTCTGTGCTGACAATCTTCCAAATTCTTCATGGCATCAATCAGTTTGCGTTCGGCCTCGTATCGATGGCATGATTCTTCTTCAAGCTCTTCGGTCTTCACTCTAACCTGTTCTCCCAACTGAGCAACCTGTACCTTTAGCTCTTCTTCCCGCTCTTTGCGCTTGGCCATAGTGAGGTCCCAATGCTCTCTGAACTTAGTTAACTTCGCGTAGGCCCTTTCCAGCTCTTGTTTCTTAGTAGCCAATACGCTGCTAACTGAGTCTACATCTAACTCCATACGCTTATTGGTTTCATTCAACTCCAATAAAGTAGTCTTCAGATGTTTCAAAGTTTCAGCTTGTTGCTTGGAAAAATATCCTGTTTCAATCTTTTCATGACGAAGCTGGGCATTCTCCTTCTCTAAAGCTTCTTTAGCCTTTGCTAACTCTTCTTTCTCTTCCATTAGCTGCTTGTATACTTGTATGTCTACAGTGGTAGGCTCCTCTACCGGAGAAGGATACAATGGCTGAACTGCAGGATAAGGCATAAGGAACTTCGTAGCTCGTTCACGAATCCATTCCACATGCAGACCAAGAACTCGAGTACCCCCTTTGCTAAATGAAGACTTTCCTCTCTTATGCAGGTTCTTCCATGCTTTCTTAAGCTTGATCAACATCTCTTCCTCTATTGCCCCAGTAAGATACAGAGATTCCTGTATCTCCTCGGGCTTTGGCGCTTCCTGAGGTACATACCCAAATTGCCTAATTAATAAAGAAGGGTTGTAATTGACACACCCTCTCCTTCCTATCAGGGGAACATTAGGGAATCCTTCGCATCTGTATATGACCTCAACTCCTAACACCTCCTCATTCACCCATACCACATTCTCAGAAGTCAACCCCATCAAGCGCTCAGGCCATCCTAAAGAATCAATAGAAGTGACGAAAGGCCCTGACTTCGGCATATGACTAGTAAACCACCTGCACAGTAGAGGTACACAGCAAGAGACATTCTTTCCTCGCCGTTTTTCATTTTTGTAGTGAGTGGAATGGTGGATATCTCCCAGCAAGGTAGGAACTGGGTTCTTTGCAGCCAGAATATAGAGAGCATCCGCATCAACAAAATCAGGCTGGTTTGGGAACAAAACAATGCCATAAACACACACAGCAAGGATGGCGTCAAAAACAACCCAGCCACCCTTCTTAGCATACTCCCGAGCCTTCTCTACCAAAACAACCAACGGAAATCCCCACGCGTCTCCTCTTCTGATCATCTTCCCTGTCAGCTCAAACTCTCCTAAGCACAGAATAGCAGAAAGCTCAGCCAGGTCAGGCTTAGCGTCCGTGTGATAGAAAGGCATCTGCTCGCGAATCGGTATATCCAAGAGTGCAGAATACTCCTCCAGGGTAGGAGCCAAGACAAAATCAGGAAATACGAAACACCTGAGCTCAGCATCATAAAACTGCAACAGGGTGTAAATGCCGCTGATCTCATAAGCCGAGGGCTGGTAAACATAAGTCAGGATCCTCCCATATGTCTTCCTAAAATCTCCCATCACCTTCTTCCCGGCAATAGTAATCAACTCTGAGAACAGACTGATATCTGGAGACGGGAATCTGTAGGGTAACACTCTCTTCATGACTTCCATGTCTGCTAGGAAACAACCACCGGAACTGGAAGGGAAAATATGTACCTGCAATACACACACGTTAGTTGGATGCAAAGGGTGATGCAATGATGCAATATGATAAATGATGCAATCAGTGAACACAGAGGCCATGATGTAGCCTGAAGAGGAATGTCTCTGTGATGTTGAGAACAGAAAACCACCGCAGTCACCAGGACCTCATGATACTGGCTATCATCCGACACCCAAAACACCAATACCCTATTAGGAAATCCATCTGGACCTCTGTCTCTGACGAGAAAACCATCTGATAATAGTATCAATCTCAGACAAGAAATCCATCTGATCCAATCAACACACCTGTTAACGAGCTAAGAAAACCGTCTGATAAATACTGAATCATGGTTTCTGAAGGCCAGTTTTCCTGCAATAACCCGATCCCTCTCACAGGTATGAACCTAATCCACGGACAAAGGGTACGGCATCCTATGCGGTCATCAGCGTCACAGACTTTCATGAGTGACGATACGATTCCCAGAAGGAGTGGCATCATCAAGTCATGAAGAGGCCTGATTTAGCTGACTTCCAAATGATCGGTCCCTAGAGTCGACAATCCTCACGTCTGGACTCCCCTCAGATCCTCAGGATCGGAAAGGAGCACCTCGGAGAGAACCTCGTTTGAGCGCAGATTTCGTAGGGAACGGTGTCTGCTCAGCAAACAGGTTCGTCTACTACTCTCCGCAACTATGTCTAGGTGCATACTCAAGCCCCGGTCCGGCTTCTCACTCATAGTAACCTCCCTCTCCCACAACAATAAACATAATAATATAGAGATGAAAGTAAATGCGGAAAGGTAAAGGTGCGGGAAAGTAAAGTGCGGAAAGATAAAACACATATGCACAACACCCAACAGATAAACACCCAAGCGTTACGATTGACTCGCGTAGGGGATGGGAAACGGTCCCAGCACAAGGGATGGGAAAATTCCCTAGATGCAGAAAATCCCCAGCAGAGTCGCCAGCTGTCGCTACTGCGAAAATCGGCGCCGGCTGACAGAAGAGTCGCCACCGTGCGTTATTTATCCCGACGGAGGGAAAGGAAACGCTCGAAGTAAACCTTGCAAAAAACGGGAAAGGTATGGTCATCGCAACCAAAACCTGGTTTCGGGAGTCGGTTACGCAAGGGGAAGGTATTAGCACCCCTCACGTCCGTCGTACTCGACGGGATCCACGCTTGGTGTTTATAAGGAAAAGGGTGTGTTTATCTATCTACGCTACTGGTTAGTCTTAAAAGAAAAGAAAAGGACAGGACTCGACAGAACATACGGTGTTCTGGGCCTACGTACTCCCTCGTGCAATGGGAAAGTCAGAGTCAACGTAGTTCGACTACCTACGTCTAGACGGGGGGAAGGTTGCTCGCCAGGACATCGCGTCCCGTGCCTACGTACTTCCACATGGCATGGAAGATCAGAGCAAACGTAGTTCGAATACGCACGACACAAGCTGTTCAAGTGTTTTTTATGAGAAAATACACCTTAACCAAGGGTTTTCACAGTCCGGGAGGACAAAATGGTTTAATGTTTGTTCAAATCTTTTAACGGAAGAAATGAATTCATTTTTGTTTTATCCTTTATTAAGTGCTTTTCTGTTGTTTTGAGAAAGGAAAGAGACACCCTAAAACTATGGTTAAAAACGGGAATCTACCTAATGTTATCATGCCTGGTTAACCAACCTAATGTCTATCATAACTCCTCCACAGCAGAGAAGTTAGAGCTTCTAAGGGATCATGGCAACAGAACTAAACAACAAACAGGAATCACTGCAAAGTAAAGAAATACTGGAAATATGCATGAATGCAACAACCAAGCAAGGCACAAGGGCCACACACTACAGAGGCAAGGGAGCTCAGCTCTACCAAATACCAACAAGCAAAGCCACTCAATAACAAACAAGCAGAAGGAGGACCACCTCAACTTCTCATGCACATAGAGCCTACTTCTAAGATGCACTTATCTCAGAAATATCTAGATGAACCCCTAAGTCTAATGCAACACAACACCACACAAGTCAATCAATCACAAAGAGAAAGCTAACCAGCCTGGCAAACTCTCATCCCATAAACAGACCCCTGAACAAAGCCCCTAATCAAATCTCTAAGCAAAACCTTACAGCAAAACCCTAAGCAAAGCCCTAAGCAAAGCCCTATGCAAAACCTCCACACAAGAGAAATCAATCCCAGTCTTCAAGCTTCAAGACAACCTTGCCAAAGAAAGGGAGCTAAGTAGGCAGGCTCATGGTGCCTTCCTCAGGAAAGTACCAGGAGGCTCCTACTTAGGAATCATATCCCATGCGGCTCAACAACTGTGATCAGTTTACATTCCTCCTCAGGAGAAACTAAACTCACATGAAGGCTCCAACATCATTGGATACTTAAGAAAGACTATATGAACTAAGGGAACTAAGTGAACAGACCCACAGTGCCTTCCTCAGGAAAGTACTAGGGGGCTTCCACTTAGGAATCATATCCCATGTGGCTCAACAACTGTGATCAGTTTACATTCCTCCTCAGGAGAAACTAAACTCACATGAAGGCTCCAACATCATTGGATACTTGGGAAAGAGGTGAGAAGAAAGAATGAAAGACATCCATAGTGCCTTCCTCAGGAAAGTACCATGAACTTCCCTCAGACTCCAGGATCTCCAACCTCACAAACAGAGAACAAGCTCCTAGACTAGGACCTCAATCCATACATCCTTGCAAGCTCCAACCTCTCAACCTCTGGGTCTTGATCTTCAATCTTCCCCTTCATCATGCTTCTTGAACAAGGTCTTCAAAGCAAACCAAACCCCACAACAATACCCCAAAGATAAACCCCACAAGACAGACACTCATCATAAAGCATACAATACAAACAGTCCATTCAGAAAATACTCTGAAAATACTAAAGTCACAGGGAAAAATCTAATATTTATTCACAAGGGTCTATTACACCTACCCATAATACCCCTATAGTCCCATACCCAAAATCAAACTAAAACTCCTAAAAGAAATGAATTATTTCACCTATGTTAAACCTAAACCCTAATTTTAATCACTCTAATCTCACCTAATCAAACCATCTAAAAATTAATCCTAAAGTTATGAATTAAATCCTATGAGGAAGCTAAAGTCCTAAGTCAATCACCCTAAAAAGAATGGGTTCAAAACATGAAGGCATCTAGTCAAACTAAAATCAACAAAATGGGGTATCAACTAAATCATCTAAAAAAGCTATTTAAATGAAGAATATCCTAAAAATATCAAACTAAAAATAAAATGGCATTTTTATTTTTATTAATTTTCTACACAGAAGTATGAACCTAATGCAAAAACAAGAAATGAGAAATATCAATTTTCTGATTTTATATGATTTTTTAAAGATGCAAGAAAATTAAAGAAAATAAAATCAAAGAATTAAAAGGAAATGGGGAGGGGGTGCCAGAAGTAAGGGCGCCTAGTTCAATTCTAAGGTGGGCCAGAGAATGGGGGTGTAAGTAGTGAGGGGTGCTGGGCCCAAGTATCATCAGAAATCAATTAAAAATAAAAAGGAAAATGAAATGGCGCACGGTGTGAATAGCAAGCTTTTATAGGCATTTTCGTTGGGCTTTGGCAAAGGGGGGTTTGGATAGAAAGACTGATCAGGCCCAGGGTTGAGTCTTTAGTGAAACGCCGCGTTTCACTTTGGACTTTGCCTCCGCTTCCTAAGTTTGAATTGGGGCCGTTAGATGAGTCTAATGAGTCAAATAAAATAGAATGATCCAACAGCCAGGAGTCATCGTCCCCAAATGGAAGATTAGGGTTTCAGTTCTGCCATGTTCATGCACGTAATTTCTTCTCACTCGTGCTCTCTCCTCTCTCAACGAAAATGAAAGATTCCAAGACCAAAAACGATCTACTAATTACCAGGAACCTAGCCATGTCTTTGGTTTCACCTAACACTTCCTAGATCTTCCAAACAGAATGCACGAAGATTATGGTTCCACCATCTTACACTGATATCAATCATGGTAAAGCTTAATTCTAATAGTGAAATTATGTTCCACATGTTATCCTGATCTCACTAAGTCATAATAGGCTAACTAATACTCAACACACGACCTGTTCTTGAAATTGAAAGAAATGGCACCCTGCCATCAACCTTCACATAAAGCCCTCTAATTCTCAGAAAATGATCAACTATCTTATCCTAACAAATCTACACCTAAGAATCTAACAGAAAGAACATAATTATAGAGATATGGGGAGAGAACAAAACCTGTCAAATAGCTATGGCAGGGGCAGTTAGGGCTTGACCCAAGGCTTGTTATTGCTTCCAAATACTCCTCTAATGGAAGAGAGCTTTCTGTTTGCAAGAGTTGTGATGAATCAAGCTTGCAATGATCCACACGAGTCTTGCTTGTTCTTGAAGGGAGCTTTGGATATCACTCTCTCCACTGAATTCTCCAACTGAATTCTCTAACCCCCCAATCTCATTTTGATCCACTCTTTATATAGAGCCAATTAGAAGCCCCTAGAATCTTCTAGAATATGGTAGAAAGTCATGGAATTCTCACTTGATGACATATTGGAACCATCTCATATCATGCATACAGCCCTTCATACTTGTGCTAAAATCTCTCCTCATGAGATATTGAGATGATATGTGTGAAAAATCAGCTGATCCTTGCCTTATGTTGAGTTTTCCAAAGTTACCTTATTATGCAAGTAAGAACATTACAAAGCAACTCCCATTTTTAGGCCTCAAATCAAAAATGTGTTTAAACCATTGTTTTCAAAATGTTTTTTGGAATCAATTTGGTATATTACATGACCCATTTTGGATTTGTAGATTGCCCAAACCAATTTTCCATTTGAAATTTTTCAACTTATATGCCATTTTTAAGTCATTTTCACCAACTTTTATCAATTTGAGTTCTATGCATTTCCAAACTTCCATGACCTCTTTTCTAGACTTAAAATGACATTTTGAGCAACTTTGATGTTGTGAAGTTTTTCATTTGAAGCATCCTTGTATGAGTTTTAGACATAGGCTAAGAATGACCTGTAATTCTCAAATGACCAAAATACCCTTTGCTTGCCAAGGACATAAGTGAAGTTCCACAAATCATATGAAGGCATACCATACCTTCCTAGAAAGCTAAGAAAATGAGGAACAACTCTCATGTTGGCCAAAAATCCATTTGAAATCTCCTTGAAGGTTAAACGTTGCTTGGAAGACAGACAACTTCCACAGACAAATTTCAGTGCCCTCAGATGACCTGTAACTTGCAAGAGCTATAACTTGAGTTCTATAAATCATCTTGATGACTTCCACCACTAAAATTAAAGATATGAAGATACTCTACAAGTTTCATGTGGACCAGAAATTCATATGAAGCTTGCATCTTGAGTTACACTGCTTTGAAGTTTGACCTAAATCAGGGGATTTTACACTGAAACCCTAATTTGGTAACTCCATTTCTCCTTGACTCCTTCTGATTTTTCTTTGGCACAACACCATATCCATATCCATATAGCAAATAATGAATCCCACATTCGTCAAATGATCCTTGATACCTTTCAAAACAAGTCTTTGACCTAGGGTTGACCTAGTGTTGACCCAGATAAAACCCTAGTTGACTGACTTCAACTGAGGCTCTTGCAATCATTCCAATGACCTGGTTAATCCTCAAGAATGATCATCTAGGCTCTTCATAACATCCATACACACCTCATGCTCTTGGCTCATAGCTCACACTTCCTCTGATGATCCCCAACTAATCCTCAAGATAGGAGAGAACTCACTGATCAACCTGTCAACTCTTCAAAGCTCAAATTCTTCCCTGATATCCTGAGTAGTCTTGAATATGAATGAAACCCTCTGAATATGCCTCTTGAGACAAGAATGGTACTTGATCCCCTGATTAAGATAGCTTGCTTATGCTATGCAATGCAGATGAATACACTATGTACATGATGCCAATGCAAATGACTATGCTATTGAAACATAAACCTAGGTTAGAAAAGGTTGGGAAAATTTTGGGGTGCAACACATTCAAAAATCAATGTCACATCTTAACTAGTGATTCGTTCACAAGTTTTTTGCGACATGTTTTCAGTAAAAAAAAACTTCAAGATAAACATATGTAATTGCATTAGAATTAGCATTCTCAGAATTAAGCATTTTTCTGCTTACATACATTATTTGACACCATGGAAGCTTACATATGCGTATCAGTGATGAACATAATCTTTTGAAGCCTGAAAATCTGATGAGTAATTGGCAAATCATTTCAAGGAATGATCATATCCAGGGGCATGTTTCTTGAAGACTTCGTTGAGCTTGAGCAAGTTTATTTTCCCAGTTGATGCTTTCGCAGGGGCAAAGCTTGAATACTCCATCAGTAAGAGAATATGCTGACTCCAGTTAATCTGGGGAAGTTACGTCGAGATTCGACGAATCTCTCAGAGTTTGAATATATTGGGGCAGATTATCTCAAGTCCTTATGAATTCGACATTCTCCCAATTAGAGTTTGTCCTTGTTGGTGTTCTCCTCGATACAGTCTGTTGACAATCTCTCAAGCAGAGTTTGGTCTTATTGATGCATTTCTCAGTGGAGCACTAGTTCAAGCATTTTAAACTTGGATTCCCTCTGCAAAGTCTTGATTCAGATTTCCTCAGCCGAGCATGGTTCTTCTTCCCCAACCTGTTTACGATCAAGTATATAAGTGTGAATGTGATTGTTGGACCCCATCATGTTCTGTGGTAAAATTTGATGAGGAATCCCTGGCAGGTTTCTACCTCCTCCGTTATGATTCTTTGCTCTTATGGCCAATCTGAATCATATTTCCTTTCTAAGAAGTGTTGATATAGCAGTCAACTGTTGGGTTTTCTCTCACCCTGTGTTGAGTTTTAAAATCCCCTGCAGGTTGACTTTTTGCTATGATGATAACTTCTTAATTATGCCCGTAATTCCATGTAATTTCTCTAAAGGTTTTTAGTACCCAGAGAATTATCCTTTTTGATCCCGTATATAAGATGTGCATTTATCGAATGGTTGTGAAAGATAGAATATGACCCTCATCAGGTTCTTATTCTCCTCACTAGAGTTTGTTAATGTTTTCCTCAACAGGTTTCTTTCTTGCTCCTCTGGTAGAATTTATTGGCAGCTCCCCAGTAGAGTTGTGTTGATGTTTCCTCATTTGAGCTATATCGAGGTCTCTTCAGTAGAGTTTGTTGATATTCCCTTAGCAGAGTTTTGTTTCTTTGGATAAACCAGACGAGTGTTAAACGGTTTTCCACAACAAAGTCTTGATTCAAATGATGAATATGTTTTATTCATTCAACCAGGTATGATCGGACAGTTGAGAAATTTGAAGACCATTTCTCCTTGATGTTTTTGCCCATGCGGAGATTTGTCTTTGATAATTCCTAACAGAGGTTATGCATATTTGCTTTGGATTATTCCCCAAGTAGAGAACAATGTTGTTTACTTCTAAGAAGTGTTGACATAGCAGTCGCTTGTCGGGTTTTCTCTCACCTTGTGATTGGGTGTTGATTTAAAATCCCCCACAGGTTGACTTTTTACTATGGTGTTAACTTCTTATTCCCCTGGCAGGGTTAGAAAATTTGTGTTGCTACGTTTTCTCCAACCGTTTTTTTTCTCAAAGCGGAGTTCATATTGTTGTTCCTTCTTGTTGAATTATTGATGGTGGAGATTAATCTTTGGGGTCTCCTCCCCAAACGATATCTTTATCTCCTCGGCGATATTTAAGCCTTGTAGTAGGATTTATTTTCCTTTGATGGCTCTTGTGTATCTCTTGCAGGGTTTCTGTTGCTGATCCCCAGCACGATCTCCAATGATATCTCTAATTTGCTGAGATAAGCCGAGTATTTCAGTGGTGTTGTGATGTTTTGTTCACCCTCTGTTTGCCTTTTTTGTCTGTTTTGTCAGCATATTCATACTCATATGCATTACATGCGCATTCATTTTGGTTGAGCATAGCATGTTTTTGTTGCATTGTGCATCCTGCATTTTTTGTTGGTGTTTCCCTTTTCCCGGTGTTGTTATCCCTGCGGAGTGCGTGTGTCCTCTCTCCATTAGAGTGTCGACCCTTAAGCAGGAAATACCTATCCTTTCTAATTCCCCACTGAGTTTATGCCTCGTGGAAGATGTTTGTTTAGCTTTCCGCCCCAGCTTTTATCTGGATGGAATTGTTCCCTAGTTGAGTTATTTCCTCATTGGGTCGAGTCTTGTTTGACCGTTTCTCTCCAGTTTGTTCCTGGATTGAACTTTGGTCTCTTGCAGCGGTTATTTTGGATTTCCCTGGGCTGTGAAACCTGGATGATGAGAAGGTATTTTTGAGGATTTACTTTCCTCGGAAGGAATCTGTTATTGATTCCCATCAGAAGATGAAGATTTGATTTCCCCAGCGGTGTTTTGATAACACTCTCTTGGTGATTGCTTGTGCGACTTCATGTGACAGTCTCTTTATTTGAGCAACTTGTATGTCTCCAACAAGATAAACCTCACCCCAACAAATGGTTGTCTCTTTATTTGAGAAGTTTGTTGTGTGATTTGAGCTGCCCATTGACTAGTAGCAGGTATTTCTTGTGAGTTCATTACCTAAATTTTTCTACCTAATACTGGGTATCCGGTAATGTTTCTTCACCTTTCGAGTATGTTACCTCTATTGACTGGTAATATTTCTCACCCCTTTTGGTTGGTTATGCTTTACCCATTTGACCGGTAAAAGATAATCCTTCCTCCCGAGCTTGTTGCCTTTATTTTCTGCCTAGTGATAGGTAGTAGGTAGCATTTTCCTCCTTTTGGTCAGTTATCGACATATATTTCTACCCAGTAATCGGTAGTCGGTAATCTTTCCTTGTGAGTTCATTACCCAAAATTTTCTACCTAGTACTGGGTATCTGGTAATGTTTCTTCACCCTTTTGAGTATTTTTCTCATCCTTTTTGGTCAGTTATCGACGTATTTTACTACCCAGTAATCGGTAGTCGGTAATCTTTCCTTGTGAGTTTGTTACCCAAATTTTTCTACCTAGTACTGGGTATTCGGTAATGTTTCTTCACCTTTTGAGTATATTGCCTTTATTGTGCTATCTATTGATTGGTAGTCGGTAATATTCTCACCCCCTTTGGTTTATTACGCTTATTTTCTACTCAGTAACCAGTAGAAGCATTTTACCTGTTCTCTTTGGATCGACTATATTCGCCCAGTAACTGGCAGTTGGTATCTCTTTCCCTGTTGAGTCGTTTCCTTTCCTTTATTGGAATAGGATCTTGCTCTTTTGTTTTCCCTTGTGGAGTCTCTTTTCTTCTTTTGCTCCCGAACTTTTGTTTGTCTCCTGTGGCATTTTCTCCCCACAGAGGTCTTGTGTTTGCATACCATTAGCATAACCATATCATTTTGTGGTCTCTTAGGGCCAAAAATTGGGTTAAGTGTTATATTTAAGTCTCTTCTATCTGGTCGAGACAAAGATGTCAATCTTCTTATCTCCGGATAGAAGAATCTTAAATAGGGGCAGCTGTAATACCCTAATTTTTACCCCTAAGATCCCATATTTCATTTGCATCATTACATACGCAAACAAGACCATACTTTTTGGTTCTCCCAGCGCACTTGTGTTTTCTACTTGCTTTATGTTTGTTTCTGTTTACTAACCTCTAACCAAAATACCAAAAATATTTTTTCAATTGGTTTGTTTCTTCTTCTTTTCTGTGTGTTTGGGGTTTTGCAGGGAGATTGATGGCAAACGCATTTATTCAAGTCTAAATCAGATGGAAGTTTGACCTCATCTTGGTCAAACTATCAAGATATTGCTTCAATTGCAAATTGGTTATGGCAGTGGGCTATTTTCTCAGGCAATGTGACTGTTTAAGGTCAAGTTGTCCTATATCATAATTCATCAAATTTTCAAGCAGTGTTCTATGAGAAGCTTCGCCCGGGCTATTATGGTCAAGGTTCATCGGTCCAGGATTTATTTTCCCAGATATTAACTCAAACATATTGGAAATGATTCAGTTTAAATCGAAGATTCAGAGTTTTGTCTGTACAAGTCAAGTTTTATGGATGTTCAATCAAGATGTTTGTTTTAGGATACAAGTCCAAAGTGTTCATTCAAGTGCGTCATTTCCAAGTGATTTTAAAGCGTGATTGAAGGCATTGATCTTTGAGTTCATCATGGCATCAAATTCTCAAGAACGGGTGTCATTCTAGATTTGGTTCAAGTTGGAAGATTCATGGTTCATAGTTTACTTGATATTCAAGGCGTGCTTTCAAGATCCATTCTTTCTTCATTCACATTTTCTATTCATTTCCATATCCATTTTCAATAATCATTGTCCAAATCACAAATTTTACACAAAAAAATTTACAAATTACAAAGTCCATTTGCCAAAAATAAAATCCAAATTCAAGATACGCCCATGTTTCTTCATGCCAATCTCATGCCTTGCTTCACTACCAAGCTTATGCTATCATTCTCCAAGTCTCACATGTCAGGCCTTTGTCATCAAGTAATTTCCAAGGCATGGAAACCAAGGGATGATCTCATAAAAGATGTTATCTACATGAAGCTTTCCTCCAAGGCATCACATGTGAAAATTTCCAACTTGTCTGAACTGATGCTTCCTATTACTATTATTTTCCAAGCCTCTCATAAACATCACTAAGCCCATGACCAAATGTATCATGCAAGCCATACTTCTACAACAACCGTCCAATATTACTGCTCAGAGGAAGTTCAGCCCTGCAAAGGATCCTTGTCCAATAGTATGGGAAATACTGTGGAATGACTTTGGTACAATGGAACTAATACATGGAAAAAGGACAACCCAAAATCTCCTTCTTCGCAGCTCATTTTATATTTGCAGTCTAGATCATTGTATGTGAAAGAAAATTGTTCACGTTGTAAAATGCAACCGTGAATCCTATCGAGCTCTTCAAGTCTACTCATCAATTGACCATGCATTGAGAATTTATGGCCCAAATGCATCAAAAGGAATGCTGAAAAATAAAGTAACCAAGCCATCTCACCACATTTTAGAATTACAAGCATTGGTTTCTTAATTCAACAAATCAATAACATCACTACAAAACCCACTTATTCCTTTGGAACTTCTAGCAAAAGCTCTTAAACTGGTTCAAAAAGAGAGCAACATGCTGCAATTTCTGTGTTAATCAAGTTACTGAGTGAGAATCCTCCAAGAGTACTTGTCGTTGCTGATATTGAGGAAGAACCTGATGCAAATGCTATTGAAAACATCACTGCAAAGTTCTATGTCGGTCATCCAACCATTGTTGATTTCTCTCCGGTAACAGACTTTCAAGAGGCTACTTGCAGATAGTATGAGAAGAATACTTGTAGCTGTGGTGGTGATGCTAAACGTCACTATTCATAAACTTGAAGTTTCTAATGCAGATCATGAAATAATCTCCATGTCACATAAAGAAATGACCACAAAATGTGATCATCTGCTTGAGAGAAACGAAATTTGGTAGAGGCATCGGATTAACTGGCTATTTAATTGGCTTCCTTTAGCTGATTTAATTGAGAAGAATATTATTTTCATGCATGGAGGGAGTGGTCGTTCAATAAATCATGTAGAACAACTTGAGAATATTCAACGACCAATTCCAATGGAAGTGGGGTCAATTGTGCTTATGGATCTGTTGTGGTTTGATCCTACAGAGAATGACAGTGTAGAAGTACTGCAGCCAAATGCTTGAGGTCCTAGACTAGTTACTTTTGGGCCTGGTCGAGTGATGGAATTTTGCAACAACAATGATCTTCAGCTAATTATCCGAGCACATGAATGCGTGATGGATGGGTTTGAGCGTTTTGCCCAGGGACATCTGATCACACTTTTCTCTGCTACAAATTATAGTGGTACTGCAAATGAAGCAAGAGCAATATTAGTTTTGGGTAGAGACCTTGTTGTGGTTCCTAAACTGATTCATCCATTACCGACCGCAATAACTTCACCAGAAACGTCACCGGGAACGACATTATCATTCGGTGTTAAGTTAGTCGGTGTTGCATCGGATAAGAGTGGAACAGTTTACGGGGTCTCAGCTGCTCGCAATCTGATTGAAGTTGAATGATAAATATGCTGCCAAGGAAATCAATGTGATGCTTTTCATCAATGAGAAATTAAGTTGAGTGGTATGCATTGAAGCGAGCTATAGAATTTGTTCATGCAGCAACCTGCAAAGAGCACCATGACACTGTTAGTGCTGCAATGATAAGTGGACTACGGGAGGCTATTCGCATAATTGACATATCGAATACCGGAAATGATAATACTGTAGAGTTAAAGGTTGCTACTTCGTGATTAGACTGTGGCCCCTGTGAGGCATGTAGGCCTATCTGAAGAAGGCGCTGAGGCTTGCTAGCCTTTGAACTGGTAAGACTTTTCACTGAGAAGAGTTATGATCCTAAGTCATTTAACCTTCCTTGTACATCATAAGCACAGAATGTGTGCATGAAGAAAAGATCAGGTGCAATGGTATTGGCTATAATTAACAGAGTTCCCAGCTGAATTTGATTTTAGCATCTGCCCAGCTCTATCTAGTAAAGTTACAGCTTGTTTGACTTCAGTTTCTGACATAGCAGCCTTCCTCTGAAATTCTAAAGCTATCATTGATGACTTACAAACCATGACATTGTTCTCATCATTAGACCCTTTAACTAGAGCGTAAAAATTTGATGCAAGTCCTAAAAACTCAGCAGACAACTCATAGTTCTTATCATGTCCTGTCTTTGTACCATAATTCCATGAAGTCACAGCAAACCAATGTAGCTCACGTATTCCAACCTCATCTTTTCCAAAGAAGCAATCAGAACCAAGTTCAGATGCTCGTGTATGGGCATGTTTTAAGGTTTTAAGAACTTTCTGTTCATTATCCGGTTCTTGAGATAGAACAGTGACCAAGGTGCGCATAAATGTTACTTCTGTTGTTGGCATGGACTTTCCTGAAGCATAGAAGTTTAGCATTGTTGATAGAGAGGCAACGACAACAGGTCAAGCACTGCAAGCAACAACTTCATGGGCTGAAAGTGAGAGAAAATCTGGTTGAAAGTCAAGGCACATAGTCTCCAAACTTATTGGTTCACCTCCAGGATACGTTGGTTACACCGAAGGCGGTTAATTAACTGAAGCAGTTCGGCGTCGTCCTTACACTGTTGTACTCTTTGATGAGATTGAGAAAGCCCATCCTGATGTATTCAACATGATGCTTCAGATCCTTGAAGATGGAAGGCTAACAGACAGCAAGGGTGGAACCATGGATTTTAAGGACACAGGTCTTTTTGGTGTTGCTAAGCCAGTTTTCCTGGATGATTTGGCTTATGCAATAGTGTACAATACAACCAAGTTGGCTTATCAGGTTTCAGAGGATGATATTACACGTGCTCGTAAAATCTTCGCTTCTGCTTCACATTGATGGAACAAGCCCTGTAGCTGAAGATATTAATCCAACTACTCACATATGGTCGAAGAATCCCGTTTGCTGAATTGTTTGCCAGAATTGATGCCGTTGATACCAGTACAATTAAACGTGTTGCAAACTGATTTATTTATGACAAGGATGTTGCTATTGTTGCCGAGAACCATGCTAATGAGAATAAAATGCTAAGAACAGAGTGTGAACATGTTGTATTAGCTATGACTGCGAAAAGTGGCTTGTGTTCTAGTACAACTGATTTTGCGGCTGAACAGTCAAGGAGTTCCAAGCTTGCAGACATCTCCTCCGTCTTCTGTTTCTCAAGACATTGTGACAAGTAATGAAAATACACAGGATACAAAGCCAATAGTGTCAATGTTGCAGCCACGTCCTGTGAATCAAGCTTCAAGCATCCGGTTCTACACTGCAGTGGTATAGTGAAGTTCACTATTGAAGAAATTCAGAAATATCTAAAAGAGGTAATGTCTATGGAAATGTCAGTCAAAGATCACTATAGGCTGAAACTTGTGAAGGCAAAGTATCTACCAACACAAGCGTGCCTCTGGTTTTTGATGATGACAACTTGCTAAGAGATATCCTTCTTTCGTTTAAATCATTCACGCTACTTATGATTCAATTTTTACAATGACGTAATGCACAAAAAGCTGTAGAAATTTATGTTTTTGCAGATTTTTGAACCATGAGCCGACCATACCGTCAGCACACAGTTTCATTCAGTTCACACGGGTCAGCGCATGAAGGTCATGCGTCGACCGTTAACTTGGCGCATGCAGGTTTAAGAATCAGACGGCTCAGCGCATGAAGATCATGCGTCGACCGCTGACTCGGTGCATGACAGTTTGAGTGTCACACGGCTCAGCGCACGCCGACCCTATGGTCGACCGTTCGCGCGCAGAAACAGAAATTCTGCTATGTTTCATTGATCTGTCAACTGTCTGTTTTGTATATTACTATAAATAGCTGTCTTTTCAATTTTAACAACTAACATTTTTGAAAGCATTTGTGAGAAAGTGTTCAGGTCAAGAAACGTGAAAGAGGTGCATCAGTGTTCTTCATCTTCATCGTTCAATCAACTCACAAATCCTCAAATTACAGATAATCAATTTTTTTGCTGCGGTTTGTGGTTTGCTCGACGGTGATAAGGTTCGAACGCGTGATTGAAGATCCGGTTCGAGTGGAAGCTGGTGCAGGTGTTTCTTGGGAGAAAACCTTTGAGGTTTTACCTATCAAGACTACAGGTTTTGAAGGCTTTTGTTACGGAATCGTCGGTTCAACAATCAAGCGAGTGCGAAGGTGATTGATTAGCGGAAGGTTGATCAATCTAGTAGCTAGGGCGTTGAAAGGTTGAAGACGTTCCGGGTTCAATTTGGGTGTGTCTAAGATCAGCCGTGCCGAAGGTTTGATCAACGGAAGAGTTGTCAATAAGGTGGCTGCAATCGGAGGTCATTCACATCAAATTGGAGGACTTGATTCATCTTGAATCAAGGGGCAAGAAGTGGTAGAAATTATCAGCAACATTAAGATTGTTTGTATCAATTGTCTATCGATTCTTGTGTATAACTGTTCTACCAAACAGGTGATATCTATTCAATACATATCTCAATTCTCATTGTAGAATTGAGGGCAGACGTACCCCAACGCGAGGACGACTGGGGGAACTGCCTCATCAAATCTTGTGTTCCTTTATTTTCTGCATTTTCAATTACAGCTTAAAAATTAAGTGATTCTAGAATAAGTGATTTTGTCAAATTGTAGTATTGATTGAGTGAGTTGGTGAAACACTGTTTTTTAACTACTAAGTACAATAGAAATACTGTACTAAGGCTTTTTCAATCACTCATTCAACACAAATATCATTTAAGGTATTTGTGCACACCAACTGTTCGACAAAAGTGCTGAACTAAAATTTTCAATCACTCATTCAACACAAATATCATTTAAGGTATTTGTGCACACCAACTGTTCGACAAAAGTGCTGAACTAAAATTGCCTTAATTTTGCTGCTAGTTTTGGTGTAATTTTTGATCATTGGAATAAGGAAATAGTACGAGTGAATCACATCTGAGTTTTGCATAAAAGTGTGTAGTGATTTACTATCCGTTATCGTCTTAAATTCATCCGCTTGACGCATATCCGGCTCTCCAATAGTTGTTCGTTTTAGACTATATTTTCCAAGGCCGCTTCCGCATTTGAAAACAATTTTGAAAACCAATTTTATTGGTAGCGCCACTCAAATTTTTAAAAGGGATCTATTCAACCCCCCCTTCTAGATCCGTGCCTTAGTCTAACAAGTGGTATCAGAGCCTGGTTCTCCGGTGCTTCAAATACAACATTGATAGAATAATGGCTAACGAACCAAAAGGGGCGTACAATAGAGCTCCCGTTTTTAACGGTGAAAATTATAGCTATTGGAAAGACTGTATGCGGGTGCACATTAATTCCATAGATAGAAAGATATGGAACGTTATTCTCAATGGTCCGATTGAAATAACCATGACAAATGAGAATAACGAAGTTGTGCCAAAGCCCGAAGCACAATGGACCGACGACGATGAGCGAAAGTATAATTACGATTGGAAAGCTAAGAACATTCTAATCTCCTCATTAGGTGTAGATGAATACTACCGTGTATCCCATTGCCCTACGGCTAAAACTATGTGGGATGCACTACAAATTGCCCATGAGGGGACAAACGATGTTAAGTTGGCTCGAATCAACACTCTTATACAAGAGTTTGATCTTTTTTTCATGGAGCAAGGGGAAACCATTGCTGACATGCAAAAGAGATTTACTCATCTCATAAACAGATTACATTCACTAGGAAGACCTATTTCCAATGATCTTGCTACTAATAAAGTTTTGAGATGTCTTAGCAGGGAATGGCAGCCGAAAGTGACCGCCATCAAAGAGGCAAATGATCTTACGGTATTAGACCTGACTACATTGTTTGGCAAACTACAAGAGCATGAACAGGTACTCTTGAGTCTTGACCAACATGAAAGGAAAGAAAAGAAGGACAAAGTAAAGATGAGTGAAAAGAAGTCCATAGCTCTTAAGGCTTCTTCCTCGAAGTCTAAAGCAAAAGAGCAAAGTGATTATTCTTCAAGCGACGACGAAGAAGAAGACATAAATGAGGACATGGGGCTGTTCGTTAAACGGTATAACCGGTACGTGAGAAAGAACGGCATCCAACATTCGGAGAAGAACCTGGTAAATTTCCGAAGGCAATCAAGGTTCTCCAAAGATGACAATCAAAAAGGCAAAAAGACTAGAGGAACGTGCTATAAATGTGGAAAGCCCGGTCACTACAAACCGGACTGTCCAATGAACAACAAGGGAAAAGAAAAGGAACAATCGAAGTCACATAAGAGAGCATCAAAGCCTAGGAGGGCGTACATCGCGTGGGAAAGCGACAGTGATTCTTCCTCCTCTAATGAAAGCTCTAGTGATGAAGAAGAGTCCGTGAATCTATGTCTCTCCGCAAATCAGAAAAAGAAAAAGAAACAGGTACGTCACTCTAGATATAATATGTCATCTAATATGTCTCATTCCGAATTACAAACCGCATTCGATGTTTTACACAAGGAAGCAACTGAAGCCTTTAAGAAACTTGCTTCTAATAGAAGAATTTTTACATATTTAGAGCACAAAGTCTTAGAGTCCGAAAAGAAATTAGAGGACCTTAAGGCTTCCATTGTGAAAGATAATGAATCGGATTGTAAGGACAATAGTAATCCTTTCAACTTTGGTTGTGATACTTGTCATATTTGGCAAGGTGAGGTTAGAAACCTTAAGGCCAAATTAGACAAGGCACTTGAACCTAAAATTACATTTGCAATCGATAAAAAGGATTTTAGAAAAAGTATGATAAACCCATATCAAAAATATGCATATGTAATTAGGGATCAAGCAAGTGAAAGTGATTCTAATGTCGACTTTGTATGCTTTTACTGTTGCAAGAAAGGCCACTCCATTGGTAAATGTCGATTTAGGAGATTTCTTGTTCCTAAAGGCATCTACCAATGGTTGCCCAAACGCAACCGTCTTGTCGCTAACCTATTAGGACCCAATATGCCATTGGGTACCTCCCTTTTCTGAGTTATATTTTGACAGGTGAAATGTGTCGAGTCCACCGAGAGAAGATGGGTTCTTGATAGTGGGTGCTCAAGGCACATGTCTGGAGACATATCCTTATTCATAGACTTCGTGGCTAAGAAGAAAGGGTATGTAACATACGGTGATAACAACCGCGGAGCGATACTAGGTAAAGGTAGTATAGGTAATCCCTCCTCTACTACAATTTCCGATGTGTTGCTTGTCGAAAACCTTAAACATAATCTCCTTAGCATTAGCCAATTATGCGACAAAGGTTACAATGTTTCCTTTTCAAAAGATTGCTGCAAAATTGTGCATGAAAGTGATAAGAAGAATGTGTTTATTGGTTTTAGAGTAAACAATGTGTATATGCTTGACTTGAATGTGGTATCCCCAACAAGCGATCAATGTCTCATATCTATGAGTGAAGACTCATGGCTATGGCATAGGCGCTTAGCGCATGTCAACTTTGACTTACTCAATAAGATTGTCTCAAAAGATCTAGTACTAGGACTTCCCAAAATTAAGTTCACCAAGGATCACCTTTGTGATGCTTGTCAAAAAGGAAAACAAACGAGGATCTCCTTTAAATCCAAAAAGATTATTTCAACAACGAGACCTCTTGAACTACTTCATATGGACTTGTTTGGGCCGTCTAGGATCAAAAGTCTAGGAGGAAACTATTACGGATTCGTAATAGTGGACGACTTTTCTAGGTTCTGTTGGACCATCTTCTTAGTGAGTAAAAGTGACACGTTTGCCGCTTTTGAGAGATTTGCCAAGCTCTCCCAAAATAAGTTAAATACAAACATTGTGTCAATAAGAAGTGACCACGGAGGTGAATTTGAAAATCATTTATTTGAAGAATATTGCGGTAACCATGGCATCGATCATAACTTCTCGGCTCCACGAACTCCTCAACAAAATGGGGTTGTGGAGCGTAAAAACAGAATTTTAGAAGAATTGGGAAGAACAATGATTAATGATAGTGGTTTACCAAAATACTTTTGGGCCGACGCCATTAGTACGGCATGTTATGTTTTGAATAGGGTACTCATCCGCCCCATTCTAAACAAAACTCCGTATGAACTTTTAAAAGGGCGAAAGCCTAATGTTTCTCACCTTCATGTTTTTGGATGCAAGTGCTTTGTATTAAACAATGGAAAGGAAAACTTGGGCAAGTTTGATTCAAAAGCCGATGAAGGCATTTTTCTAGGGTACTCGCAATCAAGTAAAGCATATAGGATTTATAATAAAAGATTACTAGCTGTTGAAGAGTCTGTGCACGTTACGTTTGATGAGTCCTATCCGAGAAATGTCGGAAAGGATAGTGTTGTTCATGGTGCAGGTACATCCACAGAAGACATACTCAAAGGTGGCGAAACGGGGATTGATCAACCCGATAGAGTCAAAATTGAGGAGGATAAGGATGCACACCATGAGGTAACTGAGGAAGCTCATCCGCCTACAAACGATGATCTCCCTCAAGCTTGGAAGTCGTGTAAAGATCATCCAATTGACAATATTCTCGGAGACATCACAAAGGGAGTCACCACTCGATCTAAGCTAAGTAACTTTTGTTATCACTTCGCTTTCGTTTCACAAATAGAGCCTAAAAACCCCAAAGAGGCCCTACTCGATGAGCACTGGTTTTTATCGATGCAAGAGGAACTAAATCAGTTTAAAAGAAACGAGGTATGGGACCTTGTCCCTCCTCCGCGAGGCCATCGAGTAATCGGCACCCGATGGGTGTTTAGGAACAAGTTGGACGAAAACGGGGTAATAACCCGTAATAAAGCGAGATTGGTCGCTCAAGGGTATAACCAAGAGGAAGGCATCGACTATGAGGAAACTTATGCGCCGGTTGCCCGACTCGAGGCTATACGCCTTTTACTCGCCTTTGCATGTGCAAAGGATTTTAAGTTATTTCAAATGGATGTTAAAAGTGCGTTCCTTAACGGTCACATAAATGAAGAAGTATATGTGTCTCAACCTCCCGGTTTTGAATCTCATGAATACCCTGAACATGTTTACAAGTTAAAAAGAGCTTTATATGGTCTCAAACAAGCTCCTAGAGCTTGGTATGAGCGACTAAGTAAGTTTTTACTTAATCAGGGGTACTCACGAGGAAAGGTTGACACTACACTCTTCATTAAACGTCAAGGAAAGCACTTGAGTTTGGTGCAAATCTATGTTGACGATATTATATTTGGATCCACTAACATGAATCTCGTGAGAGAGTTTTCTGACCTCATGCAGGGCGAATTCGAGATGAGTATGATGGGGGAGCTCACATACTTCCTCGGCCTGCAAATTAAACAACTCCAAGAAGGGACATTCGTGAGCCAAACAAAATATTGTTTGGACTTGATCAAGAGATTTGACATGGCAAAATCCAAGGCCATAGACACCCCAATGCCTACATGCGTAAATTTGGATAAAGATGAAAATGGCAAGGACGTAGAGGTAAAACGATATAGAGGTATGATTGGTTCACTTCTCTATCTTACTGCGTCACGTCCTGATATTATGTTTAGTGTGTGCATGTGTGCACGATACCAATCATGTCCCAAAGAATCCCACCTAAAAGCTGTTAAACGAATTCTTCGATACCTGTCAGGTACCCCGAAGTATGGATTGTGGTATTCTAAGGGTAGTGATTGCTCGTTGGTAGGTTACTCCGATTCCGACTTTGCCGGGTGCAAATCGGATAGGAAAAGCACTAGTGGTACATGTCATTTGTTTTCAAACTCCTTGGTTAGTTGGCATAGCAAGAAACAAGTTTCAGTTGCTTTATCAACGGCCGAGGCGGAATACGTTGCCGCTGGTAGTTGTTGTGCTCAAATTCTGTGGATTAAGCAACAACTACTAGATTTCAATCTTAAACTTGAACATATTCCTATCCTATGTGACAACACTAGCGCTATTAACCTTACCAAAAATCCCGTATTACACTCTCGCACTAAACATATAGAAATTCGACACCATTTTCTTAGGGACCATGTTGAGAAAGGTGATGTTGTATTTGAACACGTTGACACTAAAAACCAACTAGCGGACATTTTCACAAAGCCGCTAGCAACGGAACCTTTCTTTCATATCCGCCGAGAACTTGGCATCCTCGACATTTCGGAACGGGAATAATATTTGCTGATGTTATCTTATTTCATTCAAATAATCATGCTGTTGTACTTCTAACAATTTGATATTCGTGTAAGTATAAGTATGTTGTGTATCAAGCAAATCAGGCATCAAGGTGATATTGTTCTTTCTCTCTCTCTCTTTGTTTGATAATCCTGTTGATCTCAAATCATATCGCTTATACTACGCTAAATTTGTATGACATCTACTGCATATGTATATAGATATTTTTTTCTTATATGTCATGACATCATTTTTGCATAGCATGTACCTCTGAATATGGTAAAATACAAAAATCTGCTGTTTGTTGCATATTGAGTCGACCATAACAGGGCAGCGGTCACATAACATGACATCAGTTCAAAGGTCTTTGCTATGATGGGATATGTGTGGGATCAGTCGCTCAAAAAGTACAGATTTTATCGGCGCTCAACCATGGCTGCAGCTGCCTCCTCGAGTGAAGAAAGTGCTGATGAGTCAGAGGGTGGAGAAGATGAAGAAGCAGAAGGAAGCTCAAGTGAAGATGAAGACAATCAAGGTGACAATGCAGGAGAGGCACAAGAAACCGCTGATGAGACTCAGCTGGACCACGATATTAATGAAGGTCATCAACCATACGTGCCTTATGAAAACTATCAACAAACATATCAAGATGACAATCAACACAATAACTGGTCTGCCTACTCAAACCAACAGGAAAATGAGGATGAGGAGAATAACCAAGGCTGGGGTGAATGGCAATACACCGGGTGGACCACCCTTGGCAAATTCTATCAGCCGTATCAACCAAGCACTGCAGACCCACCTTCTCCTCAACAACCGTCAAACAATTCGGAGATTTTAGAAATGATGCAGTCGATGCAGTTGGAACAGCGAAATTTTATGACCAATATGCAGGAACAACAGCAAAAATTCATGAGGGATCAAAATGAAAGAATGGCACAAATTCGTTCTGAACTGCATAACCAAAATGAACAGATCAGTGGAATGTCGACTCAGCTGGACGCTCGATTCGAGACTCTAACTCACTGTCATCAAGCTGAAGAGCGCGCCATTGTCGACAGTCTTGACTTTTTGAATAACATCACAGAAGAATTTACTGATCTAGCTCATCCCCAACGCCATCCTCATTACTATGACAGGCGTGGTCGTGGTCGCGGACGTGGACGGGGCTATTAGCATGCGCTCATATGTCATTTGTTGTTTCCTGTTTTGGCTTGCATTCATTTTGTTTGTTGTGTTTTGCTTTTCTGCCCAAACTCACTATGATTGTTGCTTACTTCTATGTTGCTATCATGACATTTTTGTGGATCTGTAATCTATTAACTGTTATCTCCATCGTATGTATAACTGTTGTTTACTTCTCATCTGTTGGTATCTCATTTATGCATGATTCAATGTGTTGTTATTGTGTCACGAGTTTACCTCTTTTTGATGTTGTCAAAGGGGGAGAACCGAGCAGTAGATAGACGATGATTACGACCGCTATAATTGTAAAAGAAAGGGGGAGCAGGAGCATACCTATACCTATCACGTGTTGCGTAACAGTAGGTTGCCATCATCAAAAAGGGGGAGAATGTGAAGGCAAAGTATCTACCAACACAAGCGTGCCTCTGGTTTTTGATGATGACAACTTGCTAAGAGATATCCTTCTTTCGTTTAAATCATTCACGCTACTTATGATTCAATTTTTACAATGACGTAATGCACAAAAAGCTGTAGAAATTTATGTTTTTGCAGATTTTTGAACCATGAGCCGACCATACCGTCAGCACACAGTTTCATTCAGTTCACACGGGTCAGCGCATGAAGGTCATGCGTCGACCGTTAACTTGGCGCATGCAGGTTTAAGAATCAGACGGCTCAGCGCATGAAGATCATGCGTCGACCGCTGACTCGGCGCATGACAGTTTGAGTGTCACACGGCTCAGCGCACGCCGACCCTATGGTCGACCGTTCGCGCGCAGAAACAGAAATTCTGCTATGTTTCATTGATCTGTCAACTGTCTGTTTTGTATATTACTATAAATAGCTGTCTTTTCAATTTTAACAACTAACATTTTTGAAAGCATTTGTGAGAAAGTGTTCAGGTCAAGAAACGTGAAAGAGGTGCATCAGTGTTCTTCATCTTCATCGTTCAATCAACTCACAAATCCTCAAATTACAGATAATCAATTTTTTTGCTGCGGTTTGTGGTTTGCTCGACGGTGATAAGGTTCGAACGCGTGATTGAAGATCCGGTTCGAGTGGAAGCTGGTGCAGGTGTTTCTTGGGAGAAAACCTTTGAGGTTTTACCTATCAAGACTACAGGTTTTGAAGGCTTTTGTTACGGAATCGTCGGTTCAACAATCAAGCGAGTGCGAAGGTGATTGATTAGCGGAAGGTTGATCAATCTAGTAGCTAGGGCGTTGAAAGGTTGAAGACGTTCCGGGTTCAATTTGGGTGTGTCTAAGATCAGCCGTGCCGAAGGTTTGATCAACGGAAGAGTTGTCAATAAGGTGGCTGCAATCGGAGGTCATTCACATCAAATTGGAGGACTTGATTCATCTTGAATCAAGGGGCAAGAAGTGGTAGAAATTATCAGCAACATTAAGATTGTTTGTATCAATTGTCTATCGATTCTTGTGTATAACTGTTCTACCAAACAGGTGATATCTATTCAATACATATCTCAATTCTCATTGTAGAATTGAGGGCAGACGTACCCCAACGCGAGGACGACTGGGGGAACTGCCTCATCAAATCTTGTGTTCCTTTATTTTCTGCATTTTCAATTACAGCTTAAAAATTAAGTGATTCTAGAATAAGTGATTTTGTCAAATTGTAGTATTGATTGAGTGAGTTGGTGAAACACTGTTTTTTAACTACTAAGTACAATAGAAATACTGTACTAAGGCTTTTTCAATCACTCATTCAACACAAATATCATTTAAGGTATTTGTGCACACCAACTGTTCGACAAAAGTGCTGAACTAAAATTTTCAATCACTCATTCAACACAAATATCATTTAAGGTATTTGTGCACACCAACTGTTCGACAAAAGTGCTGAACTAAAATTGCCTTAATTTTGCTGCTAGTTTTGGTGTAATTTTTGATCATTGGAATAAGGAAATAGTACGAGTGAATCACATCTGAGTTTTGCATAAAAGTGTGTAGTGATTTACTATCCGTTATCGTCTTAAATTCATCCGCTTGACGCATATCCGGCTCTCCAATAGTTGTTCGTTTTAGACTATATTTTCCAAGGCCGCTTCCGCATTTGAAAACAATTTTGAAAACCAATTTTATTGGTAGCGCCACTCAAATTTTTAAAAGGGATCTATTCAACCCCCCCTTCTAGATCCGTGCCTTAGTCTAACAAAACTTACAAATGTGAAGTGCCTGGGCTTACACTGGGCCGTATTCCGAAGACGGTTGTACACTTGTACCTTCAAGTCACATGTTGAAAGTGATCCACGTCACATATTTGAATTTGGGCTGAAATCAAAAAGAAAGAATAACACGTGAGCTACAAAGAGAAATAGCAAAACGAAATTAAAAAAGGGAGTAACAGCAAGTCACGCAAAAAAACCAAAACGCGGCAAGTATCAATGAAACGCAAGCTTCACGCAGCCCTCACCAATTCTCACTCAGATTTCATCTTCATTCATCTATAAATACAACTCATACCTCACTCTATTTTTCAAGCTTGGAGAGCCAAAATCCTGCTGCCAAAATCTCCATAAACACTTATTCAAAACTTCAACCAAGTCATCCTCAAAGCTTCAAACGAACCTTCAATCACCTTCAAGCTTCATTCAATTAAACTTCACTATCCTTGAAAATTCATCAACATTGCCCTTCAATTTTTCTTTAACCATTACCATCAAAACCACATCTCATTTTCGCATCTCACAAATCGCAGAAAATCTTCATCAATACAACAAATCTTCAGAAACGTGAAGGAGAAGAGAAATCCAACTGTTACTCACGTAAATTTGAAGGTAGTTACCGGTTTCGTCGAGGTCTTCTGTTCTAAATTTGATTCTGAAGTTGAGCTTCGTTCGAAATTGTTGGCGTATTTAGAATCTGCAGTTGATTTCGAACCTAACCGTGTTGGTTTCGCATTCCGCCGCTCCAATTCATGGAGTTTCGAACAGCATCCATGGCTTAGTGAACAGTAGTTGTGACACATCATTGAAGAAGATAAAGAAGTTCTACAGCTTCTGATTCCATTTACTTTACTTTTGTTTTATTTTAATTTTTTTCTTTAAAAAATAAATAAATAAATAAATAGATCTTGGGCCGTGTGGCCTTTTACCATTACCATCACCATGTTTTGTTTATAAACCTCCCTTTTCTTTTTGTTTATGTTTTTCTTTTTTTGAATTCTTGTTGGTTGATTTGGTTGGATCTTGAATTTTGAATATGATCTTGTTAATCTCAATGGACCTTGGGCGTTGATAGGATAAATTTCAAATCCGCCAAGAGAGGTGATTGATATTAATGACGATTTAATCGAATTAAGGTTCATTTTAATTTTCTTTCTTCTTCTTTTTATTTTTGATCGATGAAATCTATGGATCATAGATTGTTGATTATCAAGGTTGTTTAATCTTCATTATTTCAAATCTATGGATGAATAATCATTGAGATAATTCTCCGTACTTTGGAATAGTGATAGATTACCTTTGATTAATTGATTAAAAATCTTGATTATGATGAGATCACTACCTCTTTTCTTTTTGTGTGGCATGTTTTAGGAGAGTGATTTACATATCACTTCTCTAACATGTGTTAACACTAACATTATTATTGACCGGCCTCAGATAGTCGTGGTTTCTACAGAAACCCGATTACGATTGCTTAACATAGCGCTAAAGTGTCCCTTAATCGGAAAATGATCATTCGTGGCTCAAACTTACGTTTAAAAGTCCAAGTATGATTAGTTGCTTGTCTTAGGTCCAATACCTATGAAAATAATTGTTAGGAGGCTTTGATTCTATCAATCCTCTAATGAGTTTTCATTAACCTTGGTCTAAAGTGCAAGAATTAATCATCATTGATCATATGTTCTAACCACTAACTACTAATTCACTAACATTATCCTTGTTTAATTTTGTTTATATTCTCTTCTTACTCCTTATTTCTTTACTTTTATGTTTCCATATTATCATTTCATATCATATCTTTGTTTATGTTTATGTCATTTCTCTTTTGTCCACTTGGACCATACCTTGTTCAAAACATTAATAAAAGGATAAAAAAAATCTCTAAAAAACTTGGTGTTGTTAACTTTGTGGTTATGCTCTTGGACTAATCTTAGACCTGGGACTTCATGGACCTTTGGACTTAGAATTAGGACTCTTATTCCTATGCTTGGAGTATTGTGGATCTTAGCCTTTATTTGGCTCGCTCATTAGCTTATGCTTTAAATCGGATGGAATTCTTTTTTGCTTGCTATGGAGTGTGCTACAAGTCGGTTAGATCTTTCTTACCTCTAGCTCTTATTTTGGTTTCTAGGATAGTCACTTCATCTCCTCCCCTTCTTAAATTTTCAAAACTTTCTCCCTCTTTCAAAACCGTCTCGGTTTCAAACTTCAAAACCGCTTTCACAATAAAACCTTGACTTTCGTCAAGTGATTTTTAAACTTTGTTTTTTTTCTTAATAAAAAGTCAATCAATGTTAATCATGCTTTGACCAATTTCAAAAGATAAAAAATATAAAAACTCATCAACTCTTTTTGTGCCTTTATGCACTTTTTCATTTTAAAACTTTTCATAAAGTTTAGACATGATTCATTTCTATAGTTGTGATGTAAATCTCCTATTCCCCATATTATTAAGACTTTGACATTTTCCACGTTGATGTTGAGTGATAGTCTTGTTGATAATCCAAGCAAATCCTCCATCTTTATGTGACACAGATGTTGTCTTAATACTCGTGGGTGGATAGTCGCAGTTTTCTCCTTGAAATGACGACTTGTCTTTACATCTAAAATCAATCAAAACCAACAAAATTTTGTCATTTGTACAACGAACTATGGGGTTTTGATCCCATATTGCACTTTGTGGGTACGTAGGCATGAGGCGATAAGTCTCTCCAAACACAAAAATCTAAAAAATAATTCTCTTCTCATCTCCCCAATCTCTTTTCAAACAAACCATTTTCAAACCAAAAAACGTAAATATTTCAAAGGGCTCCTATAGAGTACTATAGACGTTTTGGGTGCTAACACCTTCCCATTGCGTAACCAACCCCCTTACCCCGATCTCTGTCTCGTGTTCTTATTTTAGAACTCTTTGGTTTTGTTCGCTCTTTTTCCTTTCCTTTATTTGGATAAAATAAAAGTGCGGTGGCGACTCTTGTTTTTTGAGTTAAGTTAATTAATAACTTACGCTCACGATTTTTACCGCTACAGAAAAGTGGCGACTCTGCTGGGGAAAATTAGGTTCCTAGTGGGTTTCGCCTACTTTGATTTATTTATTGTTTTTTTGTTTGACTTGTTTGTTATTGATTGTTCTGTTTTGGTGCCTGGTAATCTGTGTGGTACGATAAGTCCTATACCCGGACTTGAGTGCACTTATGATAGGAGGGTGGTATAGTCTTGTTGGCTTACGTGGAGTAGTCCTTACTAAGCTGACTTGAGATCCCCCGCTCGGTGGAGGCCCCTTTGGAATTACTGATGTCTTACGAGTAGTCGTAATTGATATTACTTTTTCCGACTGGAAGCCTGAGAAGCTGAGGACCTTAGAACCCTTTAACCCATCTTGGCCTTATTAGGACGTGGTGCGGTGGCTGTTCAGGTGTAGACTTGAATTAGTCGTTACGCGATACCACACTCAGACGAGTTTCTCTTGAGAATATTGTTGGCCGACGAGTAGTCGTTTAAGCCGATAATATCCAAAAGATAGAATTATGACTCTGGGAACTTTTTAGAACCTTGTTCTACAGGTGATGATATAACCATAGTACATACCATTGTGGGTTGGTTGGTTCTTACCTTTGGCTCCATGCTCGTGCCGAACCTTTGAACCTGTGTGCTTTGTATGTCTTGTTTGTGGGTGTTGCATCTTGCACTCATGCATTCATGAGCATTGTGTTTCAGTTGGTTTTTAAGGAACTCAGAGATTTCTTTTTGCAAATATCACAATTTTTTTTTAGAATCATGGATATTGAAAGAAGTAACACTAAGAAGTACATTTTCATGAGTTTTGACTTACAAGAGTTGAGAAAGCTTGGATCTTTGGTATCTAGTCCTGTAGATTTCAAATGCTGATTATTCTGAGGAATGATGTTGAAGAGGGGATTCTTAATACCTTGGTCCAGTTCTACGATCTGTTGCATCGTTGATTTATTTTCCCAGATTATCAACTATTGCCAACTTTAGAGGAGTATGCCTATCTTATGGGTGTGTAAGTCTTCATCGAGTTTCTTGAGCGACGTGTCATGAAGAGATCAAGGGATCCAGAGGATTTATTTTTGTCTAGCATATCATCATCTGCTCATCTTCCTACCTCCGGTTCTTGGAAGGGTATTGTGAATCGACTCGTGAAAGAGAAAGACACCATGAAGATCAGCTATGAAAGATAAATCAAGAGGCTTCGCAAGAAGTATCAGCTCAGAGTTGGGTCGTTTTCAGACACGATTCCTTAGAACTAGATTTCATTCTCTCTTGTGTTGTAAGATTGATGAAACTGTACTTCAAAGCTGTAATTCTTTCAATATTAATGAAATGAGATTTTTGGTATATCCAGTGTGTTATCTTAATGTAATGTTTGCAAACTGCTTTATAGTTCCTTGAAAACTTGCATTTGCATTTGCACATCAAGCATTATTCTGCATTGTATCTTGCCTTTCCCGGGTATCTTATTTACTTCCCGTTCTTGGTCTTTGTTCAGACAAGTTGTCGCATCACTACAATACTCGAGCTAAAGATGGATCAGTTGCAACGAGAGAACCGCGAGCTTCGCGAGGAATTGGCTACTTTGAGGGATGGTATGGAAAGGATCTCTACTTTGGTTAAAACTCTGGTTGTTGCTCAGAATCAACTTTCTCCTCATGTTTCTCAGACTCCACTACAAAAGACTGTGATTTCTGAAATCATTTCAACACTCATTTCTGTGGCTCCCATTAGCGCTTCCAGTCATGTTACCGAGATGTGTCTCGAAGAAGGTGTCCAGAAAGGATGGTTGACCAGAGAAAATGGTTCTTCTAACAGTTCTAAGAAGTTCGGAAATGGTTTTTCCGAGAAGAAAGAACATGTTGTTAACGCTATTTCGCAAGGAAAGTGTAGGAGATCTCGTAACAAAAGTAAGCAACAACATACACAACAAAAGATTGATCAGCAAAGTTGTGTTCAAAAGCAAATGCAGTTTGATCCGATTCCGATGTCATATGCAGAATTATTTCCTGTCTTGATACAGAAGAATCTTGTGAAGACCAGATCTCCTCCTGCTGTTCCAAAAGATATTCCATGGTGGTATAAACCAGAGACTCGTTGTGCTTTCCATCAGGGTGCACCAGGGCACGGTCTTGAAAATTGTTTTCCTTTGAAACATGAAGTGCAAAGACTAGTGCGAAAAGGAATTTTGCTTCTCAAAGGCACAAACGTCCAAGTCAATATGCTGCCTAAACATGGTAACGCCACTGTAGTTGAAACGCATGCCGCAATTCCGAATCATTTCAAAGAAACTCAAGTTCGTCCGCCACTTTTTGAGAAAAATTTTCAAAATCCAAGATGGTTCAAATGGCCAAACTAGTGGAGAAAATTTTGTTAGTGATTCCCAAGTAGGAGAAAATGTTGACGTTGATGCAATTCAGAGTTCTCCTCAGATTCTGCAAAATCCAGTCCTGAATAAGCCAAAAGGAGAGACTCACCCGTTTGATCCAATCCCAATGACTTACAGTCAATTATGGTCTTATTTTTCCCGAAACTCGGTAGTGACACCCAGAAAAACCAGAGTCATGAAGTCTCATCCTCATTAGTACAATCCAAATATCAGTTGTGAGTTTCACGATGGGGTAATGTGCCATCCGATTGAGGAGTGCAAGGTTTTCCAAGAAATGGTCCAAGAGATGATTGACGATGAGGTGTTGACTTTCGAAGGATGAAGCCCATTCTTGAATGGAGCGCCTTTATGTTGATAAAATATAAAACTCGAGGAAATGCATATTGATGGTGTTAGTGGAGTGATCTGTAGCGGTCGTGCATTTGCTTCTGTTTCTCCAAAGAAAGTTGAGGGTGTTCTTTCAAGCTCGGATTGAGATAGTCTCCTCAGATCATTAGTTCATTTACTGCAATTTTATTTGTAATCTCTCATGTTTGTTAATGCTTTGTTTGCTTGTAGAAACTTGTTTGATTTTGAATATTAACCATAATACAATGAGTATGTTTGTCTTGAAGAAATCCATTCGCATTCGCTCATAAATTGTTTTCCTGCATTTGCAATACCAACTTCTTGTTTGAACTCTTGGAGGGAGGATAATGAGGTGAAAACGCAAAATTTCTGGTTATATGCTTTTGAATAAAACCCTGCTGATGATGTAAGGCATTGTTTCAAATTCCCAAACACCGAAGATACAAGGAAGATAATCCCTTGTTAACCCTTTTGAGCCTCGAAGTAGGAGTTTTCCTTTCTAAATGAAAAAACCCTTACATTTTAACCTGGGGCAGGGTAGTCTTCAGTTAAATTGACCAAGTGTTCAAATTTCCGAAAAGAGTGTGTATTTAAGGACCAACCATGATGGTTATCCTTCATTCCAAAGGAAAGAGACAATCACAACCCTTTTAACAAGTCAAATAAGCCAATGTCACATGATTTGTTCAACAACAAAAAAATAAAAAAATAAAAAGCCCGTTAAGTCGTACAACTTGAAAACAAGTGACTTAGGCAAAAATAAGGGCATCCCGCTGGACATCAAAAATTCAAAAGAATTGGTCCAGGCAAAAATTAGAGAAAAAACGCGAAAAGAGAAAAGAAAGGATTACAATGAAAAATCCTGAACAAATCTATGTGGCTACAAAAGAAAAAAAAAGGGGGGGTGACTGTTATTCCCTGAAAAGCCTTATTGGCTCTTAAACCATCATTTTCATCAGTTCCTCAACCATAAAAATCCTTTGAGGGATGAACAGTTGTGTCTAATTAGCTAAATATAGGATTGAAGAACATCACGGAGAATGGGTGGGTGCAGATAAACTTTTGTCATTTGTACCACGAACTACGGGGTTTTGATCCCATATTGCACTTTGTGGGTACGTAGGCATGAGGCGATAAGTCTCTCCAAACACAAAAATCTAAAAAATAATTCTCTTCTCATCTCCCCAATCTCTTTTCAAACAAACCATTTTCAAACCAAAAAACATAAATATTTCAAAGGGCTCCTATAGAGTAGTACTATAGACGTTTTGGGTGCTAACACCTTCCCATTGCGTAACCAACCCCCTTACCCCGATCTCTGTCTCGTGTTCTTATTTTAGAACTCTTTGGTTTTGTTCGCTCTTTTCCTTTCCTTTATTTGGATAAAATAAAAGTGCGGTGGCGACTCTTGTTTTTTGAGTTAAGTTAATTAATAACTTACGCTCACGATTTTTACCGTTACACATGCATTTTCGGATTTTATGGTAATTTTTACATTTTAATTGATATTAAAGTAGTCATGTTTGATACTTGATTTTGTGGAATTTTGTGTGATCATGTGATTATGATTTTGATCTCAATTTTTTGTGTGTGGTTAGCATAGATATGCATGATCCCCATAGAATTTTCTCACATTTTTATGATGAACATAGGTGGTAGTTTAGGTTGAAACCCTTAGAAGCTCCATTTTTAGGGTTTATGGTTGATACCTTTGGATTTAGGACTTAATAGATGATTTAGTCCCTGGTTTTTGTATGAGGCATTCTTAATTGAATTAGGATCCCTTAGGAATTTTAGTAGAAATTTATAAGATAGTTTGCTATTTTTAGTTGATTTTAGTTTAGGTGCTAGTTTTAGATGATTCTAAGGCACTAACTCAACTAGATTAGCATCTTTAGTTCCCTTAGATTAGGGTTTTGCTTCTCTTGTTCTTGGATGATGATAAAGACAAGTTAAAGATGCATTGGATTGCTTGAAGAGGCTTGGATTTGAAGACCTTCCCTTCTTGTGGTGTAGTTTGGATTAGGTTAAGATTAGGGTTTTGTAGGCAGAGCTTCTAGATAGTTCTCTTCCTTCATAAGCATGGATGATGTTGATCACTTCCATTCTTCCCTATGATGAAAGGTCCCTTTGTAAAGGCCTCATCCCTCCTTTGGTAGGATGTGTGGCTCTTTGCTAATTGGTAGAACCTTTGAGGGTACCTTTCTCTGATGACAGGATGCTCAGTGGTGACCTTTGGTCTTCACTCTGCTACCAGTCATCCCAACTTTGCTCTTGATAGATGAATCTTTCTCCCTTGTCAGAGGATGGAGTTCCTTGCTTGAAGAAGATTGAAGGATGGAGTTTATACTTCTTTGTGTTTGAAGGTTACTCTGAGAAGCTGAAGCTTGTAGATGAAGAGAACCAAGTTGATACTGGTAAAGCAAAGAAAGCTGAAGCAAGAAGAACAAGTTGACACTTGTGAAGAAGATCAAATTGAAAGTGAGTGAAGAGCTGAGGCTTGAGGAATAAAGGATAAGTTGACACTTACATTGATGCATTGAGATCCTGAAGGAATCAAGTTGATACTTGTAGTTAGGAGTAAAGCCTGAAGGTGGGATTTACTGTAAAGCTGAGGCTTGAGGAAGAGAGAATAAGTTGATACTTATGCTTGATGGGTTGAAACCTTGGAGGAGAAAGTTGATACTTGTTATTAAGGATGATAGCCTTGAAGGGTGATTGAAGTCTGAAGACTGAACTGCTGTCAGAAGATTGCTTTGCTGTGAAGCTGTGGGAGTGGTTGATCTGCTTTCTTTTCTTGTCTGTTTTCTTTTCTGTATTGATGTGGCTTGTTTGACTTGTTTGATGCATTAGAATAAGTTCATACTTAGATTGTGTTAATCTAGGAGCATGATTGCACTAGAGGTTGAGTTGCTCCCTCTGCTTGTATTTTTACTGTATGGCTTTGCTTGCGGGTATTCGGTAGAGCCCAACTCCGTTGCCTATGTGGTTTGTGTTTGCTTGATAGCATGTTATTTCTTTCTGTATGATTGCAGTTATTCATATCTGACTTGAGGTTGAGATGAGCTTGTGGAGGCTGATGCCCCACACACATTTCCTCCCTCACTTGCATTGCATGCATTTTACAGTCGTTTACTGTTTACTGTTTAAGCTGATGCTTTATCTGTTTCTGTTTATCATTGACATGATCCCCTAGGAATCTCACTTCCTTTGATAAGGAAGTGATGATTAGAACTTTAGGTTGAAACCTATGCATGATAACTTCTAGGAGTTCCCTGTTTCAAACTTCAACCATAGGATGAATCCTTGGCATGACAACAGTAGGACTTGATAGTCTCCTTTTAGTTGAGCCCAATCTCTTCTTATCTCAAAACAAATGAAAATACAGTAATAAAGGTTAACTGACGTCGTACGTTACAAGCCTTAAGCTATCTGAGAAAGGATTGTTGGAGAGTTTCTTTTCAACAGTCTGGATGTTTAGTATGGTACGCTTTAGGTGACATGCGACGCATTCACTCTCAGGTCATAGTCTCTAGTGCGATATTAGTTGCAAACATCCATAAAAAACAGTTCTTCCGTAAAAGACAGAAAACAAACTTCAAACCCTTTTGCCCCGTGGGCCCATAATTTAAAGGAAGCTTTTCTGAAGAAAAGAGTGTCGTTAAACTTCAGCGCCACCGCAAACAGGCTTTGTCCCTAACTGCTGGAACTGCTGTTTAACCCTACTCGATAAAACAGATGAATCTGAATTCCCATAATCCGTATTATCCCGAACTACGTAAGCTCTTATCTCTCATACCCGTTGAGAGTACGTAGGCACAATACTGACGTATTGGTGAGCCACCTTCCCCGTAACCCGTAGTTAGGCGAACTACGTTGACTCTGATTTCTCATTCTCTGATGGGAATACGTAGGCATAAAGTGCGATGCTTTGCCGAGTCATTTTCTTTTCTTTTCAGACTGGCCTTGATAGGTAGATAGATAAAACCAACCCGTCCAGTAAACACAACAAGCGTGGATCCCATCGAGTACGATGGACGTGAAGGGTGCTAATACCTTCCCCTTGCGTAACCGACTCCCGAACCCAGACAATGGTTGCGACGACCTTGTCTTATACCTTTTCGTCAGGTTTTTCCGATCGTTTCCTTTCCCGCTCTGAGGAATAAATAACGAAAGGTGGCGACTCTTCTGTTTTTCCGGCACCTTATTTTCGCGGATGCGACAGCTAGCGACTCTGCTGGGGACTTGATAGTTTCCTGGGATCCAACGTCCCTTATGCGAGTCAGTTTGGGGATCCAACATCCCCTGCGAGAGTCAATCCTAGCGATTGTATGATTACTTGTTGGGTTGTGTTTATTTATCGCACTTTATTTCCCGCACTTTATTTTCAGTATGATATGATTATCTATGCTGTTGTGGGAGGGGTATTCTGATGAGTGAGAAGCCAAACCCAGGCTTGAGTGAACCTAGCATTAGTTGTGGAAATTAATGGGCGCGTGCTTGCTTGGCAGGCACTAGTGTCTCATGAAATCCACGCTCAGACGAGGTTCTCCCGGTTGACTTCTTTTTCAACCCTTTGGGTTGAGGGGGTTGTTGGTTTGGAGGATTGTCGACTCTTGGGACCGATCATTTGGGATTCAGCCGAGTGAGGCCGCTTCATGAGCTGGTGATGCCACACCTTCTGGGAATCGTATCACCCCTCTTGAATGTCTGTGACACTGATGACCACATAAGATGCCGAACTTGAGTCAGTTTAGGTCCATACCTGTGAGCAGGGTTGGGTTTGTTGCAGGAAACCTTAACCTTCAGACTTCCTGGTTTTCTTGATAGTGAATCAGTTTTGTTGGGATCAGAGGATCTCGTCAGCAAATGTGTAGTTGTTCTTGACAGAGCAGGTTTATGATTGGGATTAGAGGATCTCATCAGCAGATGTATGTTTGTTCTTGACAGAGCAGAGTTTTGGTCCTGTATCAGAGGTCCTTATTTTCAGAGATTTTTATTCTTGACAGAGCAGAGTTTTGGTCCTGTATCAGAGGTCCTTATTATCAGATTTTTGTTCTTGATAGACCAGAATTGGGGTCCTGTATCAGAGGTCCTTATTATCAGATGCGTGTTTGTTCTTGACAGAGCAGATTTATGGTCCGATATCAGGGTTTTCTTATTATCAGAGATAGGGTTGTTCTTGACAGAGCAGTATTATGGTTTTGTTGATACAGAATCTTCACCTTCATCTCCTCAACAGCACAGTCATTTTGATCTCTTGCTGCATGATTGCATTTTACATTGCTTTGCATACCCATTTGCATTTCATTAACGTGTGTCTGTGTTGCAGGTATCGTTTCCCCCGGTTCAGGTTTTCTTGCCTTCTATTGTGCTAGTATGGGTTCTCTGAGGAAGACTGTGGCTTACAAACTCCCCACTCCTGATGTTGTTCAGCTGACTGGTTTGATTGCTTTGGCAGACGATTCTGTGAGAGGTGAATTCAGAAAGGCTTATGGGAAACTGCTCAGCTTGGTTCGTAAACCTTCTGTGTTTGAGTTGAATGGGTTGCACGCCTTGCTGCAGTTCTACGATCCTTCTTTGAGATGCTTTACTTTCTAGGACTTTGTTCTTGCACCCACGCTAGAGGAGTATGTTGATTTGTTAGGTGTGCCTATCAAGAGTCAGATACCCTTTGTTCATATGGATGCCAAGCCTGACCTGGCTAGTCTAGCTCCCTCACTTCATCTGGATGCCTCCGAGTTGGTTTTGTCTAATTGGAACAAGGTTCCTAGTTTCTTCTTGCAGTTCTTTGTGGGAAAGGCTCAGCAGTGCGCCAAAGACGGATGTTGGGTCGTGTTCAACGCCATCCTCGCTCTGTGCATATACGGCATCATTTTGTTCCCCAATATGCCTGACTTTGTAGACTTCGACGCATTTCACATCTTTGCTTCAGGGAATCCGGTCCCTACCTTGATAGGAGATGTCTACCATTTCGTCCACTACAAAAACGAGAACAGAAGGGGTAAGAATGTCTCGTGTTGTGTGCCATTGCTCTATAAATGGCTTGATAGTCATCTACCCAAGAGGGGTCCCTTTGCTTCGTCTGCAGCCACAGCTGAGTGGTCTGAGCGTTTGATGAGTCTATCAGCGCAGGATATTGACTGGTTTGATAGAGATAGGTTGGGTACCGAGATCATCTTCAACTGCAGCGGGTTTCCGAATGTGCCTTTGATAGGCAGGAAGGGCTGTATAAACTATAATCCGTCTCTGCTAGTCCGACAGTTTGCTTATGCTTTGAGAGCTCCGCCGAAGGATGAAGAGGTGCAGGAATCTCTGTACCTCACTGGTCTTCTAGAGGGGTGTCGCTACTGCGAAAATCGGCGCCGGCTGAACAGAAGAGTCGCCACCGTGTGTTATTTATCCCACGGGAGGGAAAGGGAACGCTCAGAGTAAACCTCGCACAACACGGGAAAGGTATGGTCATCGCAACCAAAACCTGGATTCGGGAGTCGGTTACGCAAGGGGAAGGTATTAGCACCCCTCACGTCCGTCGTACTCGACGGGATCCACGCTTGTTTTCGGGTATGGATTGTTATTCTATCTACTCTAAAGGTCAGGGGTTAAAAGAAAATAAAATGGAAATAAAAATGACTCGGCAAAGTATCGCACTTTATGCCTACGTATTCCCGTCTGGAACGAGAAATCAGAGTCAACGTAGTTCGCCTACCTACGGGAAAGGAGGGGAAGGTTGCTCGCTAGGATATCGCATCCTATGCCTACGTACTTCCACACAGCATGGAAGATCAGAGCAAACGTAGTTCGGGCCACGTACGACACAAGCTTGTCTTGGTTGATTTTATTCCTTCTGAAAAATGTTTTCTGATCAACAGTCCCAGCGGACAAAAATGACGCTTTGATGAGTTCGCATTCTTTTACGGAAGAAGTGTCTTTTATTGTGTTTGAAATCTTTATGTGTTTTTCTGTTTGTTTTGAGAAAGAAGAGACAGAATTCTAACCTATGGATGCGAAGGAAAACAAACTAACCTAATGTTATCATGCATGGGTTAAGACCTAGTGTCTATCATGCTCCTCTCTTGCACAGAGAGAAACAGAGATCCTAAGGGATAGGCAGAAACAGAAACAATATCAGATATATACAGTAATACAGTAAAATGCATGGATGCAACAGTACAAGTGAGGCAAGGGAGTCCCACTCAACCTCGAACCTAGAAAACAATAGGCAAAAGTGAACAGACTTCACTTTCAACCCAACAAGGGTAACCAGCAAACAATACAATCAGGAAAACCAATCAATACATCAGAAATGAAATATAACAGCAAAAGCAACAACATTAATAGCTCTGAATCAGCCTCTGGCTTCAAGTAATCTCCAATCAGTTACGGGCTTCAACAAGCATTAATCTCCATCTTCATGATCTTCAGGCAAGGGCTTTTGATCATCAGTCTTCTATCTGCAAGGGCTTTTCTTCAAGCTCAAACCTCCAGGATGAGGGATCAGCCACAAGAGGGGATTGGGTGTTAAACAATTAGTTGACTACCAATGGTGGTAAACCAACTGCTTCTAACACAAAAGACATTTTCTCTCAAGAGTTCTATCTCTCAGACACTATCACCAAGCCTTCCAAAGGAAGGGGGTGAGTGTCTTAGAGAGACTCTGAATCACAGAGAAAAATGGATGCAGACGAGGCAATCCATGTTTGAAAAACAAACTTTCTAATCTAGAGCTCTGCCTAGCTCCTAAACCCTAGTCTCCTCAGCATCTGCTAACAAGAATCTCCTCTTCAACTATGGCAATTGATCTTCAATCTCTGGATCTTCAATGGCTTTCATCTCCTCAAGTCTTTAGCTCCCCCAAGTCCCAGACAATCCCAATACCCACACAAGCAAGCAATAATCCCCAGAGGGCACACCACACCAGTCAATCAGATATACAGTATATTAATAGCAGTAGGGGGACCCTGACTTTTTCTAAGGGATCTAATAACTACCCATAGCCCCTATAGTCCCATAACTAAACTAGTCAAGCCCTAAGTCCTAAGGGAAAAGAATCAAATCTCCTACGTCATCACTTAAAACCCTAGCTTTATTCATGTTGTTCACACCTACATTAAGCACCTAAAATTAATTTCTAAAAATGGGAACTAAATTTTCTCTACAAGTTCAATGTCTAAACTAAACAACCTAAAAAGAATGGGCAAAAAATATTGAAGCAATTAGTAGAACAAAAAATAACAAAATTATGTATGAAATGAAACCATTAAAATGTTATTTATTTAGAAAATATGAGAAAAATATCAAATAAAAAATAAAATGCAATTTTTATTTTTTAGAATTTTCTAGACATCCTAAAGAAAAATATGCAAAAAGAATGAATTAAAAATAATGATTTTTCTATTTATTATGAATTTTTAAAAATGAATGAAAAATGAAAAGAAAATATAAAGAAATAGTTGAAGGGGGTGAAAATAGCAGGAAACCCAAGTTCAGCGCGTTGGGCTTACTAAATTGGGGGGTGCAAATAGCTGTCTGAGCCCAATCCCCCCAATAAGTGAAACGGTGCGTTTCAACTTTTGAAACTTCCCACCAAAACTCAGGCTACGCGTGGACCGTCCGATGCCACACTCCAGTCCAAGGTCAAACGTGCATCCTACGGTGTTGGAGTCATCATCAACCTTGGACTCCCTTGGGTTTCAGATATCCCCCATGCACGATTCCATCTTCAAGCACCCGGTTCTCCCTCATCTCCTCATGAAAATCAAAACTACAAACACCAAACTTGCTTCATTTTCCACGTAGAATGCAACTACATCATCAGTTCTTGTTAAACTTCGCCCAATCACTAAACACGATAGCTTCCCTTCCATGGCTGCCTCAATTCTGACCTTCACTAAACCCTAATTTCTTGCTAACAGAACACTCATCAAGCATCACTGATCATGCTACACTAATCCAAATGAGCTACCACTCACTAATCTCCTAGTTATGGATCAAAACAGTTTTATGGCTCATGCAAGAATCTTCATCAATTCACACTAAAAGCTTCAGGATTACTCCCCTAACCACCTAGGTCACTATTATCCTAACAAACCTATGTCATGCTAACTAAATCAGGCCAATTTGAATGGAGAATGTACCTGGTATAATCTTGAAAACAGAATGATGAATCCTTCACTTCGAGCTCAGCAATGTCTTAAACTTGATCAATGTGCTTGGATCTTGATTCTGTATGCATCTACTCTTGCCCAAACACTCTGAAATCTTGTAATGGATTCTTCTTGCACTTTTGAGAATGAACTTACAACACACGGATTTGGAACTATTTCCACTGGATCTTGCTTGAAACTGGTTATATGATGATTGTAGAGAATGATGGGATCAAGAATTTTGCAAAATGATCAAGATTTGAGGGAGTTTGAGTAGTTTATGCAAGAATGAGAAAATGGATGAAAATTGAGGTTTTTGAACAAATGGGAGCACCAACCCTTGCATGAACCAACTTGTATGAATATATAGGTTGCATTAGAACCTCCTAGAAGCTTGGAGAAGTTTCCCTTACACTTTTCCCTTTCAATTTGGTTTATGTAACTTTCAATTCAAGCAACCATGAATAACTCTCAAATTATGAACTAAACTCAAAATTCCACTTTATCCAATGTCTTTAAAATGCCCTTTCCATTCAAAATGACCTATAATTTTGCATCATTTGGCCAAGATATGAAAACTCTCATTTTTAAGCCATTTTTCTTCATTAAATTCAACAATTTTGGAACCTTGTGCTATGAACTTTTCCAATCTCTCATGGTCACTTTTCTAGACTCAAAATGTCATTTGGAGAAAGTTTGATGTTGTGAGTTTTTCCATTTGAGGCTTCCTTGTATGAGTTTTGGACATAGGTTAAAATGACCTATAATTCACAAATGACCAAAATACCCTTTGCTTGCCAAGACCATAAGTTGAGTTCCACACATCATATGAAGGCATAATATACCATTATAGAAAGCTAAGACAATGAGGAACAATTCTTATGTTGACCAGAAATTCATTTGAAATCTCCTTGAGGGGTAAAAGTTGCTTGGAAGTCAAGTCACTTTCACAGACAAAATTTCAGATACCTCAGATGACCTGTAACTTGCAAGGACCATAACTTGAGTTCTATAAATCTCCTTGATGTCTTCCACCACTCAAATTAAAGGTCTTGAGATCCTCTACAAGTTCCATGTTGGCCAAGAAGCCATTTGAAGCTTGAACTTTGACTTATCTTGCTTGGGAATTTGACCTAAACTAGGGGATTTTACCTAGAAACCCTAATTTAGAAACTCCTCTTCTCCTTGAATTCTCTTGATTTCTTCTTAGCATGACAACATATCCTCATTCTTCATGTCAAATGATGAACCCCACATCTCTCCAATAGCCCTTAATGCCTTTAAATCAATCAATTGACCTAGGGTTGACCTAGGGTTGACCCAGATGAAACCCTAGTTGACTGTCTTCAACTGCAATTCTTGTGACTTCACCAATGACTTGTCTCCTTCTCCAAATGACTTTCTAAGTCCTCCAAGATGTCTAGATACTCCCCATACTCTCAATTCACAACTCATAATTCCCCTGTTGATCCTCAGACACCCTCAGTTAGGAGATATACTCAATGCTTGATCCACTGAACTCCCTGCTTTCAAATTCTTTCTTGATGACTTGAATGAGATTGAATTAGGATAATAACCTCTTGATAGGCCTCCAGAGATGAGGATAATGATTGGTTCCCTGTTGAATGACTTGTTATGCTTATGCTATGCAGATGAGTAACCTATGTACATAACTCTATATGCAAATGCTAATGGTATTGAAACATAAACCAAGTGAATAAGGTTGAGCAAATTTTAGGGTGCAACAGCTGCCGCTATTCAAGCGACTTGGACCCGATTGGGTGAAGAGCGAACGGCCTTCAAACATTCGAGGTACGAGACGGTTGAATACTAAGAAACCCGAAAATTTGCCAACTGCAGAAATAAACCGCACCCCTGCTTGGGTAACGACATCCACTGCCTGGATCTGACTGTTTGCAGCCGCTCACTGATCTCGTAACAACCACGCTGGGGATAACAGATTGCTTGCTTGTCCCCATTAGGACTCTGTCTGTCATCAATACGAAGAAATCTCAACTAGAACCTGCCCACGTTAGGACTCCACATGCTGTTAACCCAGAAAAATCTCGGCGACCCCGCTGGGGGATATTCCAATAAATCGTCCACGTTAGGAATAGACTCTTCCACGTTAGGAATAACACCATCCACGTAAGGAATCATCTCTTCTGCATCTGTCCACGTCAGGACTAAACTTTCCATCTTTCCACGTCAGGATGCAATCTTCTTTTTCCACGTAAGGAGAACTGTATCAATCTGTCCACGTAAGGACTCCAGTACAACTCGATATGTCTGCGTCAGGACTCCAATCTTTCCGCGTAAGGAATACAACTTTGGCTCTGAACCTGTCCACGTTAGGACTCGCCTTTCCACATAAGGAATACATCATTCTTCCATGTCAGGAATCAACTTTTCTTGAATCCGTCCACGTAAGGACCCCAATCTCTCCACGTAAGGAAACCAACTCTTTCCGATTTGTCCGCGTCATGACTACATTTTTCCACGTAAGGAATGCCATCTTAATCTGTCCACGTCAGGACTCCGCTCTTTCCCCGTAAGGGATCCTCCTCCTATGTGTCTGCGTAAGGACTCAATCTTTTCCACGTAAGGAACACGATCTCCTTTCCCCGTAAGGAACCATCTTTCTGACTTGTCCACGTAAGGACTCCCCTCTTTCCACGTAAGGACCTGAAGTTTCTCTTTCTCTTCCACGTAAGGAACACGCCTTCTTTCCACGTTAGGCATACTTCTTCTTCTGAATCCGTCCACGTCAAGACTAAATTTTCCCACGTAAGGAATCTGTCTTCTTCTTCCGCGTTAGGAATAACTTCTTTGATCTGTCCGCGTAAGGACTCAATCTTTCCACGTAAGGAAACCCATTCTTTTCCATGTAAGGAATCTCATCTTTCCACGTAAGGAATGATTTTGCTCTTCCACGTAAGGAACTGAAACCTCTTTTTCCACGTAAGGAATAGATTCGTCCACGTCAGGACCCATGTTTCGTCTTGATTTGTCCATGTAAGGACTACATCTTTTCTGCTGAGAACATACATCTTGTCCGTGTCCGGACTTGTGCGTCTTCAACTTGCTTGTGAAATAAGACTTGTCCACGTCAGGACCCCACACTCAATTAATACCGATAACCCGAACCGGTCCACATTAGGACTAACACACATCGTCAATTTGGGAAAATGTCCACGTTAGGACTCCACATTCCCACAATCTTCTTTAGCACCAAGAAAACCTGTCAATAAAATTGTCCACGTTAGGACTCCTTCTTCCACCAATTTCTTATCACTGACGTTACAACAACTTTGAGGCTGGCTCTACTGGGGACATGTGGAAACCAAACTTCTGGACGCCTGCTCTGATAACCGGCAGTAGCCTCTGAAGTTCTGATTCATGAATCCTTTGATGACGAACAACCCCGCTTGGGGGTAAGGAGAAACTTATTCTGCTGACTCTGGCGGGGACAACACAAGAAATTCATAAATAACTTTGTTCGGAGACACAGAGAAACTTCATCTTGTCAACTCTGTGGGGAGTGGTGTCAAGGCTGACACCTCGTGGGATGTCTTATGTCGAGATCTTGACTGCTTGCTAATTCACTTGAGCAAGGGATCTCTCTACTTGGTGGATGCAAGTACGCCCCTATAGGCCAATGCAACCGCAGATTTGAACTGCTGGGTACAGGAACTGCTTCAGCAAAATAAATGCTGAAGATAATGCCAACTCCGCTGGGGATAGCCAGGTGCTACGGAATTATTCCAGCAAAATAAATGCTGGAAGGGCGAAGTCAACCCTGCTGGGAAATTGGGAACTCAAGCCAAGCACCCTGTTGAGGTAACCCCCCTGCTGGGGAATAGCAGATGTGCACAGTATGATCGGACTTTCTGTTGGATAGTGAACTGATATTATACGGTATCCCTGACAAAATAAATGACAGGACCCACCACCAACTCTGCTAGGGAGAGTCTTGATCTTCGAGTTCCACTGGGAGGAAAGAACACTTGCTGAAAAGAGAGGACTCTGCCGGGGATGGGATGATTCTCTTGGGAAAAAACCAACTGACTCCGCCGGGAGAGGGTAAATGACCCTGCGAGGAAGGATGAACTTGTCTGGATACAGCTCACAACTATTAATCCTTTGCGGCTAAACCACTCTGCTCGAGATAAGGGAACCCTTCTGGGGGACACCATACTGTCTGAATACAGCTTTACGATCTTGGAATCGTCAATTTTGTTGAGGATAACCGACTTTGCTGGAGAATGTCCTTCGGCCACGCTGCAACTAGCTGGGGAATTCAATCCTTCTTCAGGACGAACATGCATGACCTGTGTGGGGGGGTCGAGTCTTTCGTTATCGCAACCTTTTTCTCACCTTCCTCGTACGGTTATGAAACCTGCAACAACACAAACAAGACAAGACAAGCCTATGCAACCAAATCGATCCAGGTTAGTGACGTTATTTTCAGTTAATTCAAAGCTTTAGCAACTGTTGGTAAGGGCCAGTGCCGTTATACACATGCTAGTTTCATCAAACTTAGGCGTCAATCGTGCACAAAACAGTAAAGAACAGTGTCAAGTACTGAATAACGTATTTTATTGATTGGGCCCCTGAATGGGCGGAATTTTTGTACACGGGATGTAACTCCTGAAAAGAGGAAGCTACACAAAGCAAATATACAAGTATACAAGTATGCCCAAGAAGCATAAATATTGACAACTTAAATTTGTACGCATGTCGGCAGAGGGATGCAGGTGAACACCACGAACTGATCCTCCCATGACTCGCCCGACTCTAATGCTTTCCCGGTATCCCCACTTCTGAAGAGATTGTATCAGATAACTGACTCCTCAAATGTATTCTCCCGCATTGATGCTCATTGCAATTATCAAATTCGAACCGTAGTCATTTGCTTTTCAAATCCCTAACTTTTGCGTGAACCGCCCTTTACGGGTTTTCAGTTCACCGGGATACCCCTTTTTGCCGAAGTCGCCCAGTGTGGGTTTTCAACTTCGCGGGTGTACATTTTTTCAATTTTATCCCTAATTTTTGCCCGAACCTTTCATTCTGTTTTTGGTTCGCCAGGATGCCCCATTTTTGCCTGGACTCTCTTTTTTCTGTCCAGCGGGTCTATTTTAAGCAAAGTATTTTTTAACTGCGTCTGAATTCACAGGCGACGTGAAGTCTTCACCGTCCATAGTGGACAACAACAACGCTCCTCCTGAAAATACTTTCCTGACAACGTATGGCCCTTCGTAGTTGGGGGTTCACTTGCCCCTGTGATCTGCTTGCGGCGGGAGAATCCTTTTCAGCACAAGGTCGCCCGTCTGAAAGCTTCGCGGATGTATCTTCTTGTCATACGCTTTCTTCATTCGGCTCTGGTACAAACGACCGTATGCTAGAGAAGCTAGCCTCTTCTCATCCATCAAACTCAGTTGATTCAACCTGTATTTCACCCATTCTGCCTCGTCCAGCTGAACGTCTCGCAATACCCTCAGAGAAGGGATCTCGACTTCTAATGGTAGCACCACTTCCATTCCGTATACCAACGAGAACGGAGTTGCCCCGGTTGATGTGCGTACCGTCGTACGATAACCGTGCAGAGCAAAAGGTAGCATCTCATGCCAATCTTTATAGGTCACGACCATTTTCTGAACAATCTTCTTGATATTCTTATTGGCCGCCTCTACAGCGCCATTCATCTTGGGTCGGTAAGGTGAGGAGTTGTGATGTTCAATCTTGAAATTCTGACAGAGCTCCTTCATCATTTTGTTATTCAGGTTTGAACCATTATCCGTGATTATCCGCTCGGGAATCTCATATCGGCAAATGATATCTCTCTTGATAAATCTGGCCACCACTTGCTTCGTTACATTTGCGTAAGATGCCGCTTCCACCCACTTGGTGAAATAATCGATTGCTACTAGGATGAACCGATGCCCGTTAGACGCCGTCGGCTCGATCTTTCCAATCATATCGATTCCCCACATCGAGAAGGGCCATGGCGATGACATCACATTCAGAGGACTTGGAGGCACATGGATCCTATCAGCATAGATTTGACATTTGTGGCATTTCCTCGCAAACTTGAAGCAATCAGTTTCCATAGTCAGCCAAAAATAGCCTGCCCGCAGCAGCTTTCTTGTCATAGCATGCCCGCCAGCATGCGTACCAAAGGTACCTTCGTGTATTTCCTCCATGAGCAACTTTGCCTCTTTTTCGTCTACACAACGCAACAGCACCAAATCGTGGTTCCTTCTGTATAAGACGCCATCCGGATTCAAGTAGAAATTGCCTGCTAACCTCCTGAGAGTCTTCTGATCTTGATTGGATGCCCCAGCCGGATACTCTTTATTCTTCAGGAAATTAAGGATATCGAAATACCATGGTTTGCCATCAGATGCTTCATCAATAGCAAATACATAAGCTGGCCTGTCAAGCCGAGAGATGACGATTCGGGGAGCCTCATTCCAGAAGTTGACTTTGTACATGGAATACAGAGTGGCCAGGGCGTCAGCCATTTGATTTTCTGCCCGCGGTACGTGATGCAATTCAACCTTGTCGAAGAAGGGCAACAATCTCCTTGCATAATTCATGTAATGTATCAAATTGGGCTGCCGTGTCTCCCATTCCCCTTTGATCTGATTCACTACCAGAGCTGAGTCTCCATATACGTCTAAGTTCTTGATTCGCAAATCAATGGCTTCTTCAAGCCCCATTATACAAGCTTCGTATTCGGCCTCATTATTGGTAACAGCAAAGGTCAATCGGGCAGTAAACGGGATGTGCGACCCGTGTGGCGTAGTGATGATTGCCCCTATTCCACTACCGTAAGCATTCACAGCTCCGTCAAATATCATTTTCCATTTGGAACCCAACTCTGGCCCTTCGCCTGGCAACGGCTCTTCACAATCTTTCATCTTTAGGTACATGATATCCTCGTCAGGAAAATCAAACCTCATCGATTGGTACTCTTCAATAGGCTGCTCCGCCAGATACTCAGACAACACCCTCCCTTTTATAGCCTTTTGCGAGACGTATTGAATATCATATTCAGTCAAGACCATCTGCCAACGGGCAATTCTTCCTGACAACGCCTGCTTTTCAAATACATATTTGATAGGATCCATCTTCGAGATGAGCATGGTTGTATGATTCAGCATGTACTGCCTCAAACGCTTGGCGGCCCAGGCTAGCGCGCAACAAGTTTTTTCCAGCATTGAATATCGAGATTCACAATCTGTAACTTTCTTACTCAAGTAATAGATCGCATGCTCTTTTCTCCCTGTCTCGTCGTGCTGACCGAGAACACAACCCATGCTTCCCTCAAGAACCGTCAAATACATTATCAAGGGTCTACCTGCCACTGGGGGTATCAGAATGGGAGGCTCCTGCAAATACTGCTTTATTTTATCGAACGCCTTTTGACAATTTTCGTTCCATGTTACTGCTTGATCTTTCTTCAACAGCTTGAATAATGGTTCACACGTGGCCGTTAGGTGAGATATGAACCGAGCAATGTAGTTCAACCTCCCTAAAAACCCGCGCACCTCTTTCTCTGTTTTAGGCGTCAGCATTTCTTGAATTGCTTTTATTTTAGCAGGATCGACCTCTATTCCTCTTTCACTTACGATAAACCCCAGCAGCTTACCCGATCTCACCCCGAAGGTGCATTTATTAAGGTTCAGCCTCAGCCTAAACTTCCTAAGCCTTTTAAACAACTTCAGCAGATTTACCAGATGCTCTTCCTCCGTCTGGGATTTGGCAATCATATCGTCAACATATACTTCGATCTCTTTATGCATCATGTCATGGAAAAGAGTCGTCATCGCACGCTGATATGTTGCCCCAGCATTTTTCAAACCAAAGGGCATCACTTTGTAGCAAAATGTTCCCCAAGGCGTTATGAAAGTAGTCTTCTCCATATCCTCTGGCGCCATTTTAATTTGGTTGTAGCCCGAAAAGCCATCCATGAAGGAGAATACGGAGTATTGAGCGGTATTATCAACTAACACATCAATATGAGGAAGTGGAAAATCGTCTTTTAGGCTTGCTTTATTCAAATCTCGATAATCCACGCACATTCGAACCTTGCCATCTTTCTTTGGCACTGGTACGATGTTGGCAACCCATGAAGGATACTTCGTCACAGCCAGGAAACCAGCGTCCCACTGTTTTTGAACTTCCTCTTTGATCTTCATTGCCATATCTGGTCGAGTTCTGCGAAGCTTTTGTTTGACCGGCGGGCAATCTTCTTTCAGTGGCAGGCGATGCACAACCATGTCTGTATCGAGCCCTGGCATATCTTCATACGACCAAGCGAATACATCACTATACTCTCGGAGCATTTCAACCAGTCTTCACTTGATATCACTCTGTAGTGCGGCTCCGATACGAATATTCTTCTCAACCCCTTCCGACCCCAAGTTGATAATTTCGATGACCTCATCGTGAGGCAGAATGGCTCTTTCCTCTTGCTTCACTAACCAAGACAGTTCTTCAGGAACGTCGCTATCTTCAACGACCTCTTCTTCGGCCTGGAATACCGGGTGCTCGAAATCGGGACGAGTCATAGGTGGTTCAAGGATGTCATCTGAAAATGTTGTCCTGCAAAAGGAATGGTTAAGCGCTTCAAAATACGTATAAAGCGAACAACCACGTTGCCATTTTATTGAAAAATATAAAACAAGAAAGACAGGGATTACAGTATTTGCACATGAAAAAACGCCATTTATTTAATGATTGACACGCAATGTTCATAACAACACAGCCCTAGGCAAATCCTGATGCCCCGGGCAAGACATCCGATTATTCAACAATTAATAAAGCAAAGCATTACTGTTTAAAAGTCACAGGAACAAGCTCCTGAATAGACCAGTTGCACAGTCCTTGTCCTGGCGCGCTTGGCTGAATCCAGGCATCCATATCACAGTCGCTGTCTCCTTCGTCAGACTCCGAGGCAGCATTGACGGTCTCATGACATACTCCACTAGCAAGGATGGTGACTGGCCCTCTGAAACGGGGTGCCCCCACGGCAGGAGTTGATGACGACGGTTGGTATCCCAGCCCGAACCGGTCCATCTTCACAGGAATGTCCAGCACTTTGCCCCAGCCCTTTGCTTCTCCTGCTTCTACTAGGGCTTGAGCCTCTTTATACGATGAGACGGCTATTTCTGGCACTTTGCTCGGCCCGGGACCTTTGTCCTTGATGTGCAAACCTTCAAATGCCTGGCAGGGCGTTTCGTGGATTTCTCCGTCGACTTCCACATATTTAAACGACGAAAAATGGCTAACCAGGATGTCCTCTTCTCCGCATACGGTGACTACGCTGTCTCCGACCATATATTTTAACTTCTGATGTAGGGTAGACGTGACTGCCCCCGCCCCATGAATCCAAGGTCTTCCAAGCAAGCAGCTGTACGCAGGCTGTATATCCATGATATAAAACTCAGTTGCAAACACCTCCGGCCCCACCTGTAGAGGCAATGTAATTGATCCAAAGACTGTTCTCCGCGTGCCGTCAAACGCTCTGACTACCAAGTTGCTGGGCGTGCACAAGATTCCTCTAACATCCAACTTCATCATCGCCTTCTTGGGCAGCACATTCAAAGATGACCCGGTGTCAACCAATACGTGTGACATTACTGATCCTCTACACTCAACAGATACGTGTAGCGCCATATTATGATCTCTCCCTTTCGGAGTCAAGTCGAAATCAGTAAATCCCAGGCTGTGGCCTGCATTCACATGTGCCAACACTCCTTCCAGCTGATTCACGGAGACGTCTTGGGGTACAAAAGAAGTATCCAGGACTTTCAGCAAAGCATTTCTGTGAGCTTCCGAACACAACAGCAATGACAGGATAGATATTTTGGACGGCGTCTGCTGCAGATGCTCCACAATCTTATAATCACTTTTTCGAATCAAGCGCATGAACTCTTCTACGTCTTTCGATGCCGATTCTTTGTCACTTGCTTGTGCTGGGACATTCTCAACTGCTTTCCCTTTTCCTTTAGCTAGTCTTTCGGCCTCCACTTCAGGGGATATAAAGATCCTACCACTCCTTGTCATACCTCCTGAACCAGCAACATTATCCACAGTCTCAGCTGGCTGCTTGTTAACATCAATCTTTATCCCGTCACAATACACCTCCAACCCATATGACCATGGGACTGCCTTCGTGTTCTCGTACGGAATCGGCCCGGCCTTAGTTATGGTGATCGGTGGTCGCTGAGCTGGTGCTGCGATAGTGATTGTCTTCCGAGGAATCGTTACAGTGGCCACATCATTCTGATCATCTGCTACTGCCCCTGCGGGCTCTTCAGTTGCTGCTTGGTCAAACTGCAATATGCCTTCATCAATTAAAGCCTGAATGCCCTTCTTTAAATCATCACACCCCCCAGCTAGGGTCCAACAGTCTAAGCAATACTCGTCACATCCCGGGTAAACACCCCCTTGTAACAGTCGGCTCTTTATCTCGCTCAGCGGCGTCTTTAAATCATCGACATTCATAATCAGATTTAACCATTCCTCAGTCAGAATGGCGTTAGCCCCGTGATTAGGCATGGGTTTCTGCACTATATTCGGACCTGCTGTTCCGAAATTGATAGTCTTATTGTCCAAAAGATCCTGCACCACGTGCTTAAAAGCATGGCAACCTTCTATATCGTGACCCGGAGCCCCAGAATGAAACTCACAGTGCCTGCTTGCATCGTAACCAAACGGGGGAGCTCCCGTTATCGGTGCCAGAGTTCTTTTCTCTACCAAGTTCAATCCCAACAATGTCTGCAACAAATCTGCAAAGGTTGAGGGAGGCTTCTCAAACACTCTTCTCGGTTTGCCACCCTGGAATTTTCGCTGAGCCTGCTGTGCCCCCTGCTGAGGCTGCTGCTGCTGCATTGGCTGCTGCTGAGACGGTTGTTGTTGCTGAAGTGGTTGTTGCTGGTACGGGATAGTAACACTCGCCACCTGCTGTGGCTGATGATATTGGTTTCGTCCCCTGCCTCGGCCTCGGCCTCGGCCTCCAAATACTGCGCTTGCCTCGCCCTGACGGCGCCCACCAAAAGCCTTCCTATTACTGCCAGATGCAGTCGATTCCTCAACCTGGAATTTTCCTTGCTTAATGTTACGTTCAATCTTTTCTCCCATCAGAATTAGGTCTGAAAAACTGGCCAGAGACGTGTGAAACAGCATATCATGAAACAGACCGGTGAATGTGCCGACAAACATGTCATTCATTTCCTTATCTTCTACAGGAGGACGGACCCGGGCAGCCATATCGCGCCACCTTTGCGCGTACTCTTTAAAGCTCTCCCCCTTCTTCTGCGACAGTCCCGCCAACTGGACCCGATTGGGTGCCAAGTCGCTGTTATACTTGTAGTGAGCTACGAATGCCTCGGCTAATTGCTTCCATGTCTTGATATCAGTTGGCTCCAACCCCATGTACCATTCTAGGGAAGGGCCCGACAGACTATCTTGAAAGAAATGCATTAGCATTCTTTCATCAGTTGAGTATGCAGACATCTTTCTGTAATAAGCTCGTACATGCACTTTCGGACATGTGTCCCCTTTATACTTATCAAACGCAGGAGCTTTGAATTTGATTGGCACCCTCAAACCAGGTACCAAACCCATTGTTGCCATGTCCAAACCCACAGCACTTTGGTTTAGGACTCCCCTCATCTGCTCTTCCAGCATTCTGATCTTCTGGGAGTCATCCATCAGCCCTTCGAAACCTCCTCCGGAGAAAGCGTCCTCCTGCTGATCTTCTTGCCACATACCATTTCCAGCCTCATACCCATCATATCCATTATTACGTCCAGCTCTGATCTGATTCATCCCCGGACCTCGGCCTCTGTTGCCGTACCCTTGAACTCCTCCAGCAGGACCAAAAGCCATAAATCCAGCACCGTTTCCATTTCCAAAACCTCCGTAACCCTGGTTGGTCGCGCCATAACCGTCTTGCCCAAAGCCCTGAGCATTAAAGCCATATTTCCCCGCATTATCGAATCCCTGATCATTGAATCCGAATCCAGCATTGACGAAGCCATTGCCTCCCGTATTATCTCCCAAATTGACATCACCCAGCCCAACGTTATGGACAGCAGTCTCGTTCCCAACTCCGACGTTACCATTCACAGCAGCGGTAGCGTTGTTGATGTTAGCAGCAGGTGTATTGACTACAGGTGGAGCCACTGGCGTGGGAGTGTCGTCTCCATGAACGGTATCGACCCGTACGGACTGATGATCCTCATTACCGTGACCAGCATTTCGGGCCAACAGAGGCTGGACCATGGCCTGCAAATTCTCCTGACCCTTTGCAATAGCTTCCATGGTCTGCATAAAGAGAGCGAGCTTCTCGCGCACATCCTGCATCTCGTTCTGCATTTGATCCATGATTCTTCGACAGTTGGTGCGGGTAGAATAGCGGTGCGGGTGCTGATCTGCAATCCTGAAAAGTACCTGGTACAGAGCAGAAAATAAGACACCATCCAAAGGTTACCTGTAATGCAATATGAATATGAATGCAATGCAATGTGTGTCTGTGCATTGGGGAATATTCATTCCCCGATTCTAGTGTGAAGGTGCCAGTGCAGTGACAGTGTTGACAATAGGAATATCGGAGCTGAATCACAGAAAGCCTCATATATTGCAGGGAAAATCAATAAGCCCAGAGTACAATATCACTGAGAGTACAATAAGAAGGCATGACCTCAACCAACAATCCTGGTGATGGTCAGCACTATGCAAATAAAGCATACAAATTACTACATGAAATGATCAAATCCTCCCAAAAGTCTGGTATTCTTCTATCAACTTCTTGGTCTCTGGGTGACCTGGTCGGGTGAGCAGTCCTTCTACCAACTGATTCCTTCTCTTAAGAACACGACGCACGTCTCCAGCAGTTTCTTCCCATGTCGCTTCCCCGAAGCAATCTTCTAGCTTTCGCTTTTGAGACACAGCTTCATCTCTGCATTTGATTGCCTTGTTCAGTGCATTCTGGACACTATACCGGGTCATCACTTCTTCCTCACACTTCTTGATGCTAGACTTCAACTTCTCTTCGAGATCGGAGATTTGCTGCTTCAGTTTATCTTCCCTCTTCTTATTGTTGGTGAGTGTAGCATTCCAAGTCTTATTGCAAGAGGAGATTTCTCGGTGTGCTGCGTCGAGCGCCTTCTTTTTGGATTCCAGCATGTCATGGGAGCTTCTGAACTCTTGCCCCAGACGTTCGCGCTTTTTCCTCTCCTCAGTCAACTCAGCCCCTAACTTGTTTAACATCTCAATCTGCTGTTGGAAAGCATGAACGGCCTTGTTTTTCTCACTGCGTATCTGGGCTAGCTCCTGCTCTAACCCTTCGTTGATCTTCAACAAGGCTTCTTTTTCTCTCACAACCTGCTCGTAGGCTTCCCTAGAAACAGTATTGGGCTCTGCTACCGGAATAGGAACAAGAATTGGTGCATCTGGAAATGGCATCCCCAACTGACTGGCTCTCTCCTGAATCCAAACTCTATAAGGTGCATAGGCCTGACAGTCATTCTTTCCTAACAACGGCTTCTCTCTTCGGATAATACGCGTCCAGGCATGCTGCAGCTTGGCTAGTAACTCCCCCTTTACGTCACCGGTGAAGTACAGAGATTCCTGTACTTCTTCCTCCTTTGGTGGGTTCTTCAACGCATATCCGAATTGGCGAATGAACAGAGAAGGGTTGTAATTGATACACCCTTTTCTTCCTATCAGCGGAACATTAGGGTAACCAGAACAACTGAAGATAAGCTTGGATCCCAGCAGATCTCTGTCAAACCAATCAACGTCTTCGGAAGTTAACCTCATCATATGCTCTGGCCAGTCGGGCGTAATGGCGTTATCCATGAAAGGTCCCCTCGATGGAAAATGGCTCTTGAACCACATATACAACAAAGGTACGCAACAGGAGACATTCTTGCCTCTCCTGTTTTCATTCCTGTAGTGCATCGAATGGTAAAAGTCCCCGATCAGTGTTGGTACTGGGTTACTGGCAGCAAATAGATGAAATGCATCCATGTCCACGAAGTTTGGAAAGTTAGGGAACAACACTATCCCATAAATGCAGAGGGCCAAAATAGCGTTAAAGACCACCCAACACCCATTCTTGGCATACTCTTGAGCCTTACCAACCAGAAACTGAAGAGAAAAACCCGGAACCCCTCGCCACGTAGTCATCAACAAGTCAGAAGCATTCATATGCAGGGCCTTGGCTAAATCCTCCAAATTGGGCTCAGCGGCTGAGTGAATAAAAGGAACTGCATTCTGAACTGGCAGCTCAGTAAACTCTACATACTCCTCCATGGTGGGCCCCAAGATAAAGTCCGCAAACGTGAAGCATCTCAAAGCCGGGTCATAGAATTGCATTAATGTGTACAACCCATTCAATTCATCCTCAGTAGACCTGCGCACTAAACCCAACAACCGTCCGTAACTCTGCCTGAAGCTTCTACGGACATCCTCATTTGCAAGAGAAATCAGACCCAGGAGTGGCGTAATATCGGGGACAGGTAGCTTATACGCAACGGTCATCCTCAAACCAGCCATGATCAAATACTCGGGAGTCCAGACACTAGAACCGGGGGAATGCAAATACACCTGCAGCACAGACACACGTTAGTGGGATGCAATGATAATGAGTATGCAAACAATGCAATGCAAATAACATGCAACAGGGACCAACTGCCATAGCTGAACGGCCTGAACCATATCACAAAGTCTCAGATAGACTCTTTAAAAGTCCTCAAACCCTGGTCCCAGATAGACCTAAAACAAAGCTCCAATACTGGCCTCTGATAGACCCCATAATCACAACCTGAATGGCCTCTGGCAGACCTCAAGTCATATATCCCCTTGGTCTCTGACAGACCTTAGAACACATCTCCAAATAGTCTCTGACAGACCTCGGAACACGCCAACTGGTCTCTGCCAGACCTTAGAACCCTCCATAAATATCCAGGACCCTGATCAAGAAACAAACTGGTGGTCTGAAGGTCTAGTTACCTGCATAACCCTGAATCCCCTCACAGGTGGGTGGCCCTATAACTGGCACAAGGTACGGCATCCTATGCGGTCGTCGGCGTCACAGACTTTCAGGGTTGACGATACGATTCCCAGAAGGAGTGGCATCATCAATTCCTGAAGAGGCCTCACTTAGCCAACTTCCAAATGATCGGTCCCCAGAGTCGACAATCCAACTAACCAGCAACCCAAGCCACCCAAAGGGCAGGACAGGAGGCCAACCAGAAGAACCTCGTCTGAGTGTAGATTTCGCGGGACACTAGGACATGCAAAGCACGTGCGCGCCCGCTAATCTCTACTCTAAGTCTAAGGTGCACTCAAGCCCAGGTCCGGCTTCTCACTCAATATCAGAACACCCGTCACACCCCAGATACAGCAACAATAGTCAATATATATAATGCTGAAAATACAAGGTTAGAAATATAAAATAACTCCATACAAAATCCTCGACGGGAAAACAAGCGTTAGGATTGACTCTCTTAAGGGACGTTGGATCCCAAATGCATAAGAACTATCGTAGTCCTTAGCAGCCAGGGGACGTTGGATCCCCAGCAGAGTCGCCAGTTGTCGCTACTGCGAAAATCGGCGCCGGCTGAACAGAAGAGTCGCCACTGTGCGTTATTTATCCCACGGGAGGGAAAGGGAACGCTCAGAGTAAACCTCGCACAACACGGGAAAGGTATGGTCATCGCAACCAAAACCTGGATTCGGGAGTCGGTTACGCAAGGGGAAGGTATTAACACCCCTCACGTCCGTCGTACTCGACGGGATCCACGCTTGTTTTCGGGTATGGATTGTTATTCTATCTACTCTAAAGGTCAGGGGTTAAAAGAAAATAAAATGGAAATAAAAATGACTCGGCAAAGTATCGCACTTTATGCCTACGTATTCCCGTCTGGAACGAGAAATCAGAGTCAACGTAGTTCGCCTACCTACGGGAAAGGAGGGGAAGGTTGCTCGCTAGGATATCGCATCCTATGCCTACGTACTTCCACACAGCATGGAAGATCAGAGCAAACGTAATTCGGGCCACGTACGACACAAGCTTGTCTTGGTTGATTTTATTCCTTCTGAAAAATGTTTTCTGATCAACAGTCCCAGCGGACAAAAATGACGCTTTGATGAGTTCGCATTCTTTTACGGAAGAAGTGTCTTTTATTGTGTTTGAAATCTTTATGTGTTTTTCTGTTTGTTTTGAGAAAGAAGAGACAGAACTCTAACCTACGGATGCGAAGGGAAACAAACTAACCTAATGTTATCATGCATGGGTTAAGACCTAGTGTCTATCATGCTCCTCTCTTGCACAGAGAGAAACAGAGATCCTAAGGGATAGGCAGAAACAGAAACAATATCAGATATATACAGTAATACAGTAAAATGCATGGATGCAACAGTACAAGCGAGGCAAGGGAGTCCCACTCAACCTCGAATCTAGAAAACAATAGGCAAAAGTGAACAGACTTCACTTTCAACCCAACAAGGGTAACCAGCAAACAATACAATCAGGAAAACCAATCAATACATCAGAAATGAAATATAACAACAAAAGCAACAGCATTAATAGCTCTGAATCAGCCTCTGGCTTCAAGTAATCTCCAATCAGTTACGGGCTTCAACAAGCATTAATCTCCATCTTCATGATCTTCAGGCAAGGGCTTTTGATCATCAGTCTTCTATCTGCAAGGGCTTTTCTTCAAGCTCAAACCTCCAGGATGAGGGATCAGCCACAAGAGGGGATTGGGTGTTAAACAATTAGTTGACTACCAATGGTGGTAAACCAACTGCTTCTAACACAAAAGACATTTTCTCTCAAGAGTTCTATCTCTCAGACACTATCACCAAGCCTTCCAAAGGAAGGGGGTGAGTGTCTTAGAGAGACTCTGAATAACAGAGAAAAATGGATGCAGACAAGGCAATCCATGTTTGAAAAACAAACTTTCTAATCTAGAGCTCTGCCTAGCTCCTAAACCCTAGTCTCCTCAGCATCTGCTAACAAGAATCTCCTCTTCAACTCTGGCAATTGATCTTCAATCTCTGGATCTTCAATGGCTTTCATCTCCTCAAGTCTTTAGCTCCCCCAAGTCCCAGACAATCCCAATACCCACACAAGCAAGCAATAATCCCCAGAGGGCACACCACACCAGTCAATCAGATATACAGTATATTAATAGCAGTAGGGGGACCCTGACTTTTTCTAAGGGATCTAATAACTACCCATAGCCCCTATAGTCCCATAACTAAACTAGTCAAGCCCTAAGTCCTAAGGGAAAAGAATCAAATCTCCTAAGTCATCACTTAAAACCCTAGCTTTATTCATGTTGTTCACACCTACATTAAGTACCTAAAATTAATTTCTAAAAATGGGAACTAAATTGTCTCTACAAGTTCAATGTCTAAACTAAACAACCTAAAAAGAATGGGCAAAAAATATTGAAGCAATTAGTAGAACAAAAAATAACAAAATTATGTATGAAATGAAACCATTAAAATGTTATTTATTTAGAAAATATGAGAAAAATATCAAATAAAAAATAAAATGCAATTTTTATTTTTTAGAATTTTCTAGACATCCTAAAGAAAAATATGCAAAAAGAATGAATTAAAAATAATGATTTTTCTATTTATTATGAATTTTTAAAAATGAATGAAAAATGAAAAGAAAATATAAAGAAATAGTTGAACGGGGTGAAAATAGCAGGAAACCCAAGTTCAGCGCGTTGGGCTTACTAAATTGGGGGGTGCGAATAGCTGTCTGAGCCCAATCCCCCCAATAAGTGAAACGGTGCGTTTCAACTTTTGAAACTTCCCACCAAAACTCAGGCTACACGTGGACCGTCCGATGCCACACTCCAGTCCAAGGTCAAACGTGCATCCTACGGTGTTGGAGTCATCATCAACCTTGGACTCCCTAGGGTTTCAGATATCCCCCATGCACGATTCCATCTTCAAGCACCCGGTTCTCCCTCATCTCCTCATGAAAATCAAAACTACAAACACCAAACTTGCTTCATTTTCCATGTAGAATGCAACTACATCATCAGTTCTTGTTAAACTTTGCCCAATCACTAAACACGATAGCTTCCCTTCCATGGCTGCCTCAATTCTGACCTTCACTAAACCCTAATTTCTTGCTAACAGAACACTCATCAAGCATCACTGATCATGCTACACTAATCCAAATGAGCTACCACTCACTAATCTCCTAGTTATGGATCAAAACAGTTTTATGGCTCATGCAAGAATCTTCATCAATTCACACTAAAAGCTTCAGGATTACTCCCCTAACCACCTAGGTCACTATTATCCTAACAAACCTATGTCATGCTAACTAAATCAGGCCAATTTGAATGGAGAATGTACCTGGTATAATCTTGAAAACAGAATGATGAATCCTTCACTTCGAGCTCAGCAATGTCTTAAACTTGATCAATGTGCTTGGATCTTGATTCTGTATGCATCTACTCTTGCCCAAACACTCTGAATTCTTGTAATGGATTCTTCTTGCACTTTTGAGAATGAACTTACAACACACGGATTTGGAACTATTTCCACTGGATCTTGCTTGAAACTGGTTATATGATGATTGTAGAGAATGATGGGATCAAGAATTTTGCAAAATGATCAAGATTTGAGGGAGTTTGAGTAGTTTATGCAAGAATGAGAAAATGGATGAAAATTGAGGTTTTTGAATAAATGGGAGCACCAACCCTTGCATGAACCAACTTGTATGAATATATAGGTTGCATTAGAACCTCCTAGAAGCTTGGAGAAGTTTCCCTTACACTTTTCCCTTTCAATTTGGTTTATGTAACTTTCAATTCAAGCAACCATGAATAACTCTCAAATTATGAACTAAACTCAAAATTCCACTTTATCCAATGTCTTTAAAATGCCCTTTCCATTCAAAATGACCTATAATTTTGCATCATTTGGCCAAGATATGAAAACTCTCATTTTTAAGCCATTTTTCTTCATTAAATTCAACAATTTTGGAACCTTGTGCTATGAACTTTTCCAATCTCTCATGGTCACTTTTCTAGACTCAAAATGTCATTTGGAGCAAGTTTGATGTTGTGAGTTTTTCCATTTGAGGCCTCCTTGTATGAGTTTTGGACATAGGTTAAAATGACCTGTAATTCACAAATGACCAAAATACCCTTTGCTTGCCAAGACCATAAGTTGAGTTCCACACATCATATGAAGGCATACTATACCATTATAGAAAGCTAAGACAATGAGGAACAATTCTTATGTTTACCAGAAATTCATTTGAAATCTCCTTGAGGGGTAAAAGTTGCTTGGAAGTCAAGTCACTTTCACAGACAAAATTTCAGATACCTCAGATGACCTGTAACTTGCAAGGACCATAACTTGAGTTCTATAAATCTCCTTGATGTCTTCCACCACTCAAATTAAAGTTATTGAGATCCTCTACAAGTTCCATGTTGGCCAAGAAGCCATTTGAAGCTTGCACTTTGACTTATCTTGCTTGGGAATTTGACCTAAACTAGGGGATTTTACCTAGAAACCCTAATTTAGAAACTCCTCTTCTCCTTGAATTCTCTTGATTTCTTCTTAGCATGACAACATATCCTCATTCTTCATGTCAAATGATGAACCCCACATCTCTCCAATAGCCCTTAATGCCTTTAAATCAATCAATTGACCTAGGGTTGACCTAGGGTTGACCCAGATGAAACCGTAGTTGACTGTCTTCAACTGCAATTCTTGTGACTTCACCAATGACTTGTATCCTTCTCCAAATGACTTTCTAAGTCCTCCAAGATGTCTAGATACTCCCCATACTCTCAATTCACAACTCATAATTCCCCTGTTGATCCTCAGACACCCTCAGTTAGGAGATATACTCAATGCTTGATCCACTGAACTCCCTGCTTTCAAATTCTTTCTTGATGACTTGAATGAGATTGAATTAGGATAATAACCTCTTGATAGGCCTCCAGAGATGAGGATAATGATTGGTTCCCTGTTGAATGACTTGTTATGCTTATGCTATGCAGATGAGTAACCTATGTACATAACTCTATATGCAAATGCTAATGGTATTGAAACATAAACCAAGTGAATAAGGTTGAGCAAATTTTAGGGTGCAACAAGGGGGATATGTTATCTAAGCTTCAGCGCGCTTGGAATGGTATCAGTAAGAGGGGAAAACCATTGCTGGGGAAAAGTAATAGTCAAGCCTACGCTGCGTATGTGACGTGGATCAAAGCCAGAGCAGATGCTATAGGGATGCCGTTTCCTCCTGCCAAGCCAGAAAGCCCTCTAGTGATCGAAGAGCCTACCACCGTACCTATTCAGCAGCATAATCAGGTGTTAGCTGAGAGAGATGAGCTGAAGAAGGCAAATGAGGAACTGGAGAAAGAATTGGCTCAACTCAGAAGCGAGAGAAGCGAAGCTGTTCATTCCTTCAAGAGGCAGACCGAGCTGGCGAACCAGTTGGGGACAGATCTGACTAAGCAGATAGCTGAGCGCGAGCGCATGGGTCGAGACTTCAAAGCTGTCAACGATGTGCTGGCCACGAAGAAGAAGCACTTGGACGAAGTGTATCGGAGGATATCCAAGTTTAACCAGCATTGGAAGGCCACCCTAGCCAACAGGAAAGAGCGGGAGGATAAGCTGATGCAACAGATCTCCAAGCTGAAAGCCCAGGTAAAGGCCAGTGAGAAGAGGTTTGATGAAGAAACCGCTCGCAGATATGCCGCTGAAGGCCAGCTCAACAGGGCTCTTGCTAACCTGAAGGAGCGCAAACTAACGTTTGAATCTAAGAAGCGGATGCTAGAAGAATGTTTCGGCGAAGGAGCATGGGAAGATTCGGTCGAAGGTCTTCAGTACACTATTATGCAAAGGGAGTTACTCGTCGAGGGGTTGCTCACTCGGCCGGATCATCCAGAGACGAAGGGGTTATTAGAAGAGTTTCGCGCCCGTGGCCGTGCTTGACTATTTGTATTCCTTTTGTTTTGATCATTGTTGTATGCTGACCATCACCAGGCTTGTTGGTCGAGGTCACGCTATTGATTCGGCTTATACTCAGTGATGTTATGTACTGCCTTGATGGGCTTTCTTCATATATGAGATGTTATTTCCATGACTGGACTCGGACTTCTTATTATTAGCACTGGCACTCAGGCACTAGGATCGGGGGATACCTCTCTAACGCACAGACACACGTTTGCATTTGCATGAAGCATCTGCATAACGAGCACTTTGTCATTTTTTTCCTAACCCTTTTGTGTTTCCAGGTTGTTTCAGGTTGTTCCAGGATTGATCAGAGACCTATCCACCGCTATCCGACCAGAGCAAATCAAAACCAGAATCATGGAGCAAGTGCAAACTGATGTTCAAGAACTCCGCGAAAGAATGGACCGCTTCATGGAGCTCATGCAAGCGGTCGCCAATGGCCAGGATCAGCTCAGAACCTTGGTTCAGCCTCTGATTTCAAGGGTTGATAGTAATGGCGTACTCCATGGTGGGACTGTTCCTACCCCTCCACCTGTTGAAACTCCTCAGAATGGCGTCCCCGTGACCGGGGGGAATGGCAGTGCCAACGACAATGTGATAGCTAATATGGGACTCAATGGTAATACGGCGGGCGTCGACAATGGGAATTTTGAAGCTAACGTCAATGTTGGGCTGGGCAACGACAATGCGGGTGTTGGAAATCTGTTTGGGCCTCAGCCGTGGTTAGAAAACCGTCAAGACGATGTGTTCTCTCAGAGAGGTGCTGAAGGGGAGCTGACTGCTGAAGCACGACTTAGGTTCAAGGCACTCGAGGACAAGATGAGGAATATCGAGAACCAGAACACCTTGGGTGTTGATATGTCCAAGTTGGGACTAATTGCTGATTTCAAGGTGCCTCCCAAGTTCAAGGTACCTGACTTTGAAAAGTACAAGGGCACCACTTGCCCTCGCGTCCACCTGAGATCATACTACCGGAAAATGTCCGCTCATTCTGAGGACGAGAAGTTGCTGATGCACTTCTTTCAGGACAGTCTGTCCGGACCCTCCCTCGAATGGTAGATGAGTCTGGAACCTACCAGTGTGCGCACATGGAAGGAACTCGCTGAAGCATTTGTGCACCACTACCAATACAACAGTGACTTGGCTCTGAACCGAGTCCAACTGCAGAATCTGTCGCAAAGGACCAATGAAGGGTTCAAGGAATACGCCCAGCGGTGGCGTGAATTGGCAGCCAGGGTTCAGCCGCCGATGGTTGAATGCGAGCTTGTGAAAATGTTCATAGCCACCCTCCCAGGGGTTTATTATGAGAAATTGGTCAGCGGTATGTCTGGAACCTTCTCAGATCTCATTATCACGGGTGAGCACGTTAAAAATGGGATCAAACTGGGGAAAATTCAAGGTGATTCATCCTCAGTTGGAGGAGGCAAGAAACCTTATGGTGGCAAAAGACGGGAAGGAGAAACGAGCGCCGCGACCAACGCTCGAAGGAAGGGTAAAGGCCCTCACCAACAGGTGGCCAGCATAACTATCCCGGCAGTTCAACAGCCACAGCAGCAGCAGCCGCAGCAGCAACAGCAACCGAATCAACAAGGGTACAGAAAGTATCAGAATAGGGCACCTCTGTCGAGCCGTCACCTCGAGACTCCACCCATGTCGTACGCTCAGTTGTTGCAGACTCTGCTCTAGTTACAGCTGATCCAGAAGAGAACCTTGGCTCCCTTGACAGGGGCACCTCCGCCAGGTTATGACGCAAATGTAACTTGTGAGTTTCACTCAGGGGCACCAGGCCACACAATAGAGAATTGCAAAGCCTTCAAGCACAAGGTGCAGGACATGGTGGACGCTAAGATAATCAACTTCTCAGATAATGTGCCAAACGTCACAAAGAACCCTATGCCGAACCATAGGGGAGGTGGAGTAAATGCCATTATTGAAGACGAGAGTTTGGATTTGTTGACTGACGTCAGAGATCTGAAGACGCCGCTTAGCTTTGTTAAAGCTAAGCTGATGAAAAGGGGTTTCTTCCCAGGCTGTGGGGAGCTGTGTATGGGTTGTGCGACTAGTCCTGATGGATGTGAACAGTTGATAGAAGGGATCCAGAATCTGATGACCGAGGGAATATTACAGTTTAGCCGAAGGGCCGAAAGAAGATCGGGAGAGGTAATGCTGAAGCCAGATGATGAGGTTGCCACCATCACCATCCCTCGTCGGACGATCACTATTTCTGCACCCAGGCCGCCCACAATTACCATCACCAAAGCTGGGCCGATACCGTTCGAAAGCACTAATGTTGTCCCATGGCATTATGGGGCAGAGGTCTACTGCAATGGACAGAAGTTGGAACTAGAACCGTTTGGGTCGTCGATGGAGAACCTAGCGGGCGTTAGCGGAATTACTCGCAGCGGAAGAGTATTTGCACCACCTGAGGTCGTGGCGGAAAAAGCGGACAGAGCTGATGCAACTGATAAAGGGAAGAGTAAAGTCGTTGAAGAGACCCCTCGTGGGGTAGAAAAAGACTTACTTGTTAAAGACGCCGAGGAATTTATGAGGTTGATTAAAAAGAGTGACTACAAGATCGTGGATCATCTCCATCAAACACCCTCAAAAATCTCCATCCTGAACCTGTTACTGTGTTCTGAGGCACATCGCAACGCACTGCTGAAGGTGCTGAATGCCGCGTATGTGCCGCAGGAAATATCGGTAAACCAGTTGGAGAAGGTCGTAGCCCACGTGAATGCCGAAAATGGGTTAGGGTTCACTGACCTAGAGCTGACGCCGATGGGGAGGAACCATAATAGCGCCCTGCACATCTCGATAGAGTGTAGGGGAACGATTATGTCTCACGTGTTGGTAGACACAGGGTCATCGTTTAATGTTCTTCCGAAGAAGGCATTAATGAAGTTAGATACTCGCGGAGTGATTTGCACACCCAGTGATCTGGTTGTGAAAGCGTTCGATGGAACCAAACGCCATGTTTTTGGGGAGGTGACGTTGCCAATCCAAGTCGGGCCGGAAACGTTCGACGCGGTCTTTTACATTATGGACATCATGCCTGCCTACAGCTGTCTCTTAGGCCGACCATGGATCCATTCTGCGGGTGTCGTGACCTCCACGTTGCACCAGAAGCTCAAGTACACTGTCGGAGGTAGCATCGTGACTGTGTGTGGCGAGGAAGACACAATGGTGAGCCATTTGTCGTCCTTCAAGTATGTTGAGATGGATGGGGAAATCCACGAAACCCTATGCCAAGCGTTCGAAGCTGTTAAAGTCAAGGACGTAGCTCCTGTAGTCACTGAGAAGCCAAAAATGACCCTCTCCTCCTTCAAGGTAGCCCGGGCCGTTGTCTAGGCCAAATCTACCCCAGGCTGGGGACGAAATTTGGAGATACCTAAAAAGCAAGACAAGTTTGGGTTGGGATACTCTCGTGGAGCTGAAGCCTCCTCTTCCAGCAGTGCATCGCAAGGTAAAGGGCCGATCCAGTTTACTAGTGGCGGGGTGATATTTGAAAGCGTCAACGCAGTGTCTGAAGGCAGCGGAGATAGCGACTGTGACCTAGACTCTTGGATCCAGCCAAGCAAGCCAGGCGAGAGCCTCAACAACTGGTCCGTCAGGGATATCATCCAGATGACAAGCAAAGAGTAATGATTTACTTTTTCCCATCATTGTACACCCTATGTCCTACCCGGGGCATAATGGTTTTATTGTCAGGGCTTTGTTTGATTATGTACTTGCATTTTATCAATAAATCAAAAGGCGTTTTTCTTCATATTCAAATGTTATGATCTCTGTTATTCCTGTTTTATATTTGTTTTGAAAAACAGTAAAATGGCAATGAGGTTTGTGCTAACCTGCATATCCTTGTTTTAAGCTTAACCCTTGTTATTGCAGGATCCACATAGCAGATGACATCGACTCTGGACCTTCTACGACTCACTTCGACTTCGATTGCCCGATCTATCAAGTCAAAGAAGAGATTGATGAAGACGAAGACCTTCCCAAAGAGTTGGCCCGCTTATTGAAACAAGAAGAGAAAGTCATTCTGCCTCATGAGGAAGAGATTCAGATCGTGAATCTGGGTTCTGAAGAACTAGTCAGGAATGTCAGGATAGGGGCTGCATTGCAGAGTGATGTCAAGCAGAGATTGGTCGAGATGCTAAGAGAGTATAGTGACGTCTTTGGTTGGTCATACGAGGATATGCCCAGACTTGATACTGACATCGTGGTCCATCACTTGCCGCTGCGAGAAGATTGTCCTCCCGTTAAGCAGAAGCTTAGAAGGACACGACCAGATATGGCCGTTAAGATCAAAGAAGAAATGCAGAAGCAGCTTGATGTTGGCTTCTTAGAGGTCACTACTTACCCTCCGTGGGTCGCCAACATAGTGCCTGTACCGAAGAAGGACGGTAAGGTGCGAATGTGCGTCGATTATCGGGATTTGAATAGGGCGAGCCCTAAAGATGATTTCCCGCTACCTCATATTGATGTGTTGGTCGACAATAAAGCTCAGTTCTCCGTATTTTCGTTCATGGATGGCTTCTCCGGTTACAATCAGATCAAGATGGCGCCGGAGGACATGGAGAAAACTACGTTTATTACACCTTGGGGAACGTTTTGCTACAAGGTAATGCCTTTCGGTCTGAAGAACGCAGGGGCCACTTACCAACGAGCAATGGTTACTTTGTTTCATGACATGATTCACCATGAGATTGAAGTCTATGTTGATGACATGATTGCGAAGTCCCAAATGGAGGAGGGACATCTGGTCAATTTGCTGAAGCTTTTTGAGAGGCTTAGGAAGTTCAGGTTGAGGCTGAATCCTAACAAGTGTACTTTCGGAGTATGGTCCGGAAAGCTACTGGGGTTTATCGTGAGCGAAAGAGGCATTGAGGTTGATCCTGCGAAGATAAAAGCAATACAAGAAATGCCAGCGCCAAAAATCGAAAAAGAAGTTCGTGGTTTCCTGGGCAGAATAAACTACATTGCAAGGTTTATTTCTCAGCTCACGGCCACATGTGAACCGATGTTCAAACTGTTAAAGAAAAATCAGGTAATTATCTGGAACGAGGATTGCCAGAAGGCATTTGATAAGATAAAACAGTATCTACAGGAACCTCCGATCTTGATACCCCCAGTGGCTAGACGACCGTTAATCATGTACGTGACAGTTCTTGAGAATAGTATGGGGTGTGTTCTCGGTCAGCACGACGAGACGGGCAGAAAAGAGCATGCCATTTACTATTTGAGTAAGAAGTTTACGGACTGTGAATCTCGTTACTCGATGCTGGAGAAAACATGTTGTGCACTAGCCTGGGCTGCCAAACGTTTACGACAGTACATGCTCAATCACACCACCATGCTAATTTCGAAGATGGATCCGATCAAGTATGTCTTCAAGAAGCAAGCGCTTTCAGGCAGGATTGCCACATGGGAAATGGTGTTGACGGAATATGACATTCAATACGTTTCCCAGAAGGCCAACAAGGGAAGCGTATTGTCTGAGTACCTTTCCGAACAGCCGATCGAGGATTATCAGCCGATGAAATTTGAATTCCCTGATGAGGATATCATGTTTCTCAAAGCAAAGGATTGTGATGAACCGTTGCCCGATGAGGGTCCAGACAGGAAATCCCAATGGAAATTGATATTTGACGGGGCGGTTAATTCTTACGGAAGTGGCATTGGGGCGATCATCACGACTCCCCACGGATCCCACATCCCGTTCACTGCGAGACTGACGTTTCCAGTCACCAATAATGAAGCAGAGTACGAAGCATGCATCATGGGTCTAGAAGAGGCAATTGATTTGAGAATCAAGAACCTAGACGTATATGGTGACTCGGCACTTGTGATTAACCAGATTAAAGGGGAGTGGGAGACTCGTCAATCGAATTTGGTGCCGTACATGAACTATGCCAGAAGGCTGCTTCCGTTCTTTGATCGAGTGGAACTCCATCATGTGCCCAGCGCCGAGAATCAGATGGCTGATGCCCTAGCCACGTTGGCTTCGATGTATAAAGTCAATTTTTGGAATGAAGCTCCAAGAATTGTCCTTTCTCGTCTTGATAGACCTGCATTCGTCTTTGCGATCGAGGAAGCCTCCGATGGCAAGCCATGGTTCCATGATATCCAGACCTTCCTTATGACTAAGGAGTATCCTGCGGGAGCGTCTACCCAGGATAAGAAGACTCTGAGGAGGCTGTCTGGAAATTTTTATCTCAATCCTGATGGGGTTTTGTACAAAAGAAACCACGATCTCGTGCTACTCAGATGTGTAGATGAGAAAGAAGCGAGTATGCTCATGGAAGAAGTCCATGAAGGCACATTTGGTACGCACGCCGGCGGGCATGCTATGACGAGAAAGATCCTGAGAGCAGGATACTACTGGCTGACGATGGAATCGGATTGCTTTAAGTTCGCGAGGAGATGTCATAAATGCCATATTTATGCTGATAAGATTCATGTACCGCCGTGCCCGTTAAATGTCATGTCCTCCCCATGGCCGTTCTCCATGTGGGGCATCGACATGATAGGCAAGATCGAGCCCACTGCGTCTAACGGTCATCGCTTCATTCTAGTAGCCATAGACTACTTCACCAAGTGGGTGGAGGCAGCCTCATACGCTAATACGACCAAGCAGGTGGTGGCTAAATTCATAAAGAGGGACATCATCTGTCATTACAGAATTCTTGAGCGAATCATTATTGATAATGGTTCGAATCTGAATAACAAGATGATGAAGGAGCTGCGCCAGAGTTTCAAGATTGAACACCACAACTCATCTCCTTACCGACCGAAGATGAATGGCGCCGTTGAAGCAGCCAATAAGAACATTAAGAAGATTGTGCAGAAGATGGTTGTGACCTATAAGGATTGGCACGAGATGCTTCCATTTGCACTGCACGGTTATCGTACGACGGTACATACATCAACCGGGGAAACTCCTTTCTCATTGGTGTACGGTATGGAGGTTGTCCTACCGTAAGAAGTTGAGATTCCTTCTTTGTGAGTTTTGGTTGACGTGAAACTCAATGAGGCAGAATGGATTAAGAACTGACTAAACCAACTCAGCCTGATGGACGAGAAGAGATTAGCATCGATTGCACATGGTCGTCTATACCAAAGCCGAATGAAGAAAGCCTATGACAAGAAGGTGCGTCCTAGAAGCTTTCAGACGGGTGATCTCGTCCTGAAGAAGATACTTCCTCCACACTCCGATCACCGGGGCAAGTGGACTCCCAATTACGAAGGTCCGTACGTCGTCAGCAAGGTCTTCTCGGGAGGAGCCTTGTTGTTGTCCACGATGGATGGTGAATATTTTGCATCCCCGGTGAACGCGGACGCAGTTAAAAAATACTTTGCTTAAAAAAATGACCCGCTAGAAAGAAAAAGAATATCCAGGCAAAAATGGGGTATCCCGGCGAACCATAAAAAAGGAAAAAGGTTCGGGCAAAAATTAGGGATATAAAAGAAAAGAATGTACACCCGCAAAGTCGAAAACCTGGAAGGGCGACTTTGGCAAAAAAAGGTATCCCGGTGAATCGAAAACCCGAGAGGGCGATTCAGGCAAAAGTTAGGGATTTGAAAAGCAAATGACTGCGTTCCGCGTGTGGACTGTATTTGTTTAGTGGTTTGGAAGACCTGAGGGCCGTTTATCTGAATCAATCCCTTCTGAAGCTGAAGCGTCAGAGAAGTATCGAAGTCGAGTGATTCATAGAGGGATCAACTCATGGTGTTCGTCTACGCCACATTGCCGACATTTGTGTATATACTGACGTATATTTATGTTTTTATGTTTGCGCGGCTTCCTCATTCCAGGAGCTTGCATCCGTTGTAAAACATTTTTACCCATTCAGGGGTTCGTTATCAATAAAATGTATACTATTCAGCAATTATGTGTCTGTTTAGCATTTATCCGTTTTGTTTGCGAAATATAACGCCGATGTTTTTGATAAAATGCGCATATATAAACTTACTGGCCTAGGCCACTGATTGTTGAAACAATGAATTACTTGAGCATTGTCACGAGATGATAACCTTGATAGGTCCCTTTGAGAAGGGTATCTTGTCTGTTTGTTTGTGTCGTTGCAGGTATAACATATTCCAGGTAGTACGCCGTATGCGTTCCCAAGCAGGATGATTCCTTCTTCTCCAGCAAAGTTCCGTAGCCTCTCCCCACAAAGTCTGAACAGGAGATCGTAAAGCATTGATATGTCTCCCCAGGCAGAGAAGATTCTCCCCCCAATCAGATGCATCCTGAAGGAACGTCATCTCCCCAGCTGAGTCATGTACTGAAGTGTGCAGCACTCGATAGTTCAAGACTGAAGTCTCCAGCGGAACTGAGATTCCCCACAGAGTCGTACTCTCCCCAGTAAGCAGGATGATTTCTTCTTCCCCCAGCCGAGTAGGCAAATCCCCAAGAAAGCCGAGTCCTTGGAGAGCGTTAGGACCATGATTGGTTTTCCCCCAGTAGAGCGTTGAATAGCTGATGTTGTATTTCCCCGCCAGAGTTGTTACCTCCAGGAAGGTTTGGCTGCGAATGCCGTGCAGTTTATTTCTGCGATTGGCGTCGCTTTCCTCAGCAGGTCCAGGTTCTCGTAGAGCTTCGTTCCCCTGCAGCAGTCAACTGAAGTTCATTTCCCTAGGAAGAGTCCGATTGAGATTGGTGTGACTTCTTCTCCTCGGCAGGATGAGTCCTCCCTCCACCAGAGTGGTTCTTTCTCCTTGACAGGAGGATTCTCCCTTCAGCATTTATTTTGCTGATGGGGTCGTAGCATTTTGCATGATTGCATAGCATTACGCCGTTGTCAGAACATATGCATATGAAACATGAGCTAGGTCGTTACTGTTCTTGTTTTGTAGGTGTTCCTACGCAGAATGGTTTGGTTCAGGATGATTCTTGAATTCCCCCAGCAAAGTCGTTTGCCCAAGATGATTCTTGGATTCTCCAGCGAAGGTGTTTGTGTAAGATGATTCTTAAAAATCCACTGTGAAGTCGCAATAGTTGGTTGCTCAAGTTGACGCTTAGAGTCCCCGACAGAGTGTTTGCTCAGGATGATTCCTGAAATCTCCAGCAGAGTTATTGGTTCAGGATGATTCTTGAAGTCCCGACGGAGTTATTTGTTCAAGATGATTCTTGATTTCCTCAGCAGAGATGATTCACCCAGAATGATTGCTGGATCCCCGAAGCAGAGTTACTTGATAGTTCTCCAGAATCCCCAGAGGAGATGCGTCATCCCCAGCGGGTTTCGGAACAGCGAAGTTGAAACTTCCCTCGAAGACTTGATGATTGAATTCCAACCGTATTGACGAAGCAGTTCTCTCAGCTGATGCAGAGTGCCTGATGGTAGAAGTTTGGATATCCCCAATTGGTTCATGATTGACTGAGAATTCTATTCCCGACATAGTGACGAAGTTCGGCTGACACCCAAAAATTTCTTTGAATGCCCGATGGCATGATCAACTTGGTTGTTGAACTGATGAGTCCCGAGAAATCCTGGTTCCTGACGGCATGATTGACCATGTATCACTGGTTACCGTGTGACCAATCCCCCAGCTAGTTGTCGTGCAGCTAATATTTCAGTTTTCGAAGATTTGTCCCCATCAGAGTACCGTGTACTTGTGCAGTTGGCAAATTTCCGGGTTTGTTAGTATTCAACCGACTTTTACCTTGATTGTTTGAGATTCGTTCGCTTCTCACTCAGTCAGGTCCAAGCCATTTGAATAGGGGCAACTGTTGCACCCCAAAATTTGCCTAACATTTCTTTACCTAGCTTGTGTTTCATTTCATTCACATTAGCATTATCATTTGCATTTCATTGACATGTATGCAGGAGATCAAGAGGTATGATTACCAATAAAGGGCTACACAAGAGTTTGAAGCTAGCAAAGAAGGTTATTCAGGTGTTTAAGGGTTGATATCCTTGTCAGAGAAGTTAAAAGATCCTCAGAGAGAGTGGTTGAAACCAAGAGTGTGTGCCCCCTAACTTGAGAGTGGAGGGGAGCCATCAGATGATTCTGAGACCATGAGAATGGACTTGAGGTCTTTATAGAGCTCATGAGAAGTGTGGAAGATCACTTTGAGGCCTAGACAGGTCATTGTGCAAGATTAAGAAGGCTCAACCATGATTGGTGCAATTAGGGTTTGACTGGGTCAACCCTACGTCAACTGATGATTTGAACAAGGTGGAGACCTAATTCAAGAGCCATGTGATTATGGGTTGACACATTGAGATGTTATAAGGATGATTCCAAGGTTAACTCATCATGATTGAAGAGTTTGAGAAGTTTCAGGCTAGGGTTTCTAAGGCTTGACAGTGTAAAATCCCCTAGTTTGACCCCTATCTTTAGGGCAATTTAGCTGAAGATGGGATTATCATCTCATCTTACCCCCAACATGAATGCTGTAGATAATGGTCTTAGCTTTAATTTGAGTGCTAGAAGTCCTTGATAGGATTTGTAGAACTCAAGTTATGACTTTGACAAGTTACAGGTCATCTGAGGTATGTGAATTTGGGGGCTTGAAAGTTGCCCAACTTGCATGAAACGTTTTCCCAACAAGGATGATTCCTATGAACTTTTGGTCAACATGAATGTTGTTCCTTATCCTCTTAGCTTTCTAGAGAGTACTAGAAGTCCTTGATAGGATTTGTAGAACTCAAGTTATGGCTTTGACAAGTCAAGGGGATTTTGGTAATTTGGAGATTATAGGTCATTTCAACCATAAGGCCATAACTCCTACTTCCAAGCTTCAAATGGGAAAATGTCCAACATCAAACTTGTTCAAAATTATGTTTTAAGGCTATTCAAGAGGTCATAAGATGTTGGAATAGCTTGTAGCTCAAAATCACAAAAATGGCTTAAAATAAGGGTATAAGTTAAATGAACCAAAGTTGGAAATTGATACTTTTGATCTACACATCCAAACAAAGGCATGTAATAGGTCATTTTTACTCTAGAAAGAATTTTAAGAACATTGGTTTAGCCACATTTTTGAATTGAGGTCTAATTTGTGGACTTGCTTTGAAAAGTAGTTACTTACATCTTAAGTAACATTTGCAAAACCAAAATGCAAGGCATAATCAAGGTCCCTTGCAAGCCAAACACTTCCAAAATGTCACTAGGGGAGAAATTGGAAGGAATTGAGAATGGTTTCAAGCTGTTAACAGGATTATGCACATCATGAGAATTCAAGTGAACTTCTCATGTCATGAGAGATTGAATTTCTCCTTGGAAGGATCTAGAGGTTCCTAGATCATCCCTACACACTCTATATATGGAATAGAAGTGGTTCAGATCATTTTTTGGTGATGATTGAGAGAGAGAACTGAGCTTGCACTTTGAACTTTCTCATTGCAAATCCAAATCGGTTACAAGATTAGAGGCCATTTCAGTCCAAGAAATTGATCTCAATAGCTTGCTCAGAGGGTGGTGATCAATTCCAGATCAAATTCAAGGCACTGTGGTGGAAGAATCGTGAAGTAGCCATTGGAGAGTGAAGCTTGCAACTCAGAATCGGGTTTGATAATTCAAGAAGATTCAACTCTTTTCTTTGCATACAGAAGATTGATTGTGATTTAGTGAAGGATTCTGCAAGTTCTTGAAGGCTGAGTTGAAGATTCAACCCTTCTGTTTGTTCAAGTTTAACAGGTATGCAACTCTTGTGTTATGGCTTAAATTAGGTAGAATTAAGACGAATTGTTATGGTAGATGCATAGTAGAATGGCGTAGGAAGATTTCTGGATCATCAATTTGGAGATTAATGACCAATTAGGGTTCATGGAATTTTCGGTTGAGATTGTTATTTATGGATTCTTGAACTGTTAGCATGATTAAATGGCATAGGAAGATTCCTTGTGAAAATTGGAGTGAGTTTCATGTAGAGACCTCTTGGAATGGAGGTCTGTGGAGAGAGTTAGGGTTGGGGACGATGACCGGAGCACCACCGGCGGTGGCCGTGGCTGCGCGCGAGGTTCAGAGATTCAAACGAAGAAGATGACTTTAGAGCCCTTGGATTTAGGTGGACCTTTGACTGGAGAAGTGATCCAATGGCCACGAATGTCTTTCATTTTGTGAAGAGTCTGAACTCATGTGAAACACATCGTTTCATTAAGTTGAGTTTTTGGGCTTAGTGCAATAACTGATAACCACACCCCCCTGATGGCCCAATCCATGAAGTGAACTGATTTCTATTTCTATCTGCACCGTGCATTTATTATTTTCTTTGGATTTTCATATTATTTTTCACTTTATTCATGGTTTTTGATAAAATCATAAAAAAATGGAAAAATGATTCAATTAATCCCATTCTTTTTGCATTAGATTAATGATAGGATCTAGTATTTTTTAGTTAAAAAATATTTTTATTTCATGCATTTTCTGATTTTATGAGAATTTTTACATTTTAATTGATATTAAAATAGTCATGTTTGATACTTGATTTTGTGGAATTTTGTATGATCATGTGATGATGATTTTGATCTTGATTTTATTTGTGTGACTAGCATAGATATGCATGATCCCCATAGAATTTTATCACATTTTTGTGATGAACATACGTGGTAGTTTAGGTTGAAACCCTTAGAAGCTCTATTTTTAGGGTTTATGGTTGATACCTTTGGATTTAGGACTTAATTTTAGGACTTAATAGATGATTTAGTCCCTGTTTTTTGTATGAGGCATTCTTAATTGAATTAGGATCCCTTAGGAATTTTTGTAGAAATTTATATGATAGTTTGCTATTTTTAGTTGATTTTAGTTTAGGTGCTAGTTTTAGATGATTCTAAGGCACTAACTCAACTAGATTAGCATCTTTAGTTCCCTTAGATTAGGGTTTTGCTTCTCTTGTTCTTGGATGATGATGAAGACAAGTTGAAGATGCATTAGATTGCTTGAAGAGGCTTGGATTTGAAGACCTTCCCTTCTTGTGGTGTAGTTTGGATTAGGGTAAGATTAGGGTTTTGTAGGCAGAGCTTCTAGATAGCTCTCTTCCTTCACAAGCATGGATGATGTTGATCACTTCCATTCTTCCCTATGATGAAAGGTCCCTTTGTAAAGGCCTCATCCCTCCTTTGGTAGGATGTGTGGCTCTTTGCTAATTGGTAGAACCTTTGAGGGTCCCTTTCTCTGATGACAGGATGCTCAGTGGTGACCTTTGGTCTTCACTCTGCTACCAGTCATCCCAACTTTGCTCTTGATAGATGAATCTTTCTCCCTTGTCAAAGGATGGAGTTCCTTGCTTGAAGAAGATTGAAGGATGGAGTTGATACTTCTTTCTGTTTGAAGGTTACTCTGAGGAGCTGAAGCTTGTAGATGAAGAGAACCAAGTTGATACTGGTAAAGCAAAGAAAGTTGAAGCAAGAAGAACAAGTTGACACTTGTGAAGAAGATCAAATTGAAAGTCAGTGAAGAGCTGAGGCTTGAGGAATAAAGGATAATTTGACACTTACATTGATGCATTGAGAGCCTGAAGGAATCAAGTTGATACTTGTAGTTAGGAGTAAAGCCTGAAGGTGGGATTTACTGTAAAGCTGAGGCTTGAGGAAGAGAGAATAAGTTGATACTTATGCTTGATGGGTTGAAACCTTGGAGGAGCAAGTTGATACTTGTTATTAAGGATGATAGCCTTGAAGGGTGATTGAAGTTTGAAGACTGAACTGCTGTCAGAAGATTGCTTTGCTGTGAAGCTGTGGGAGTGGTTGATCTGCTTTCTTTTCTTGTCTGTTTTCTTTTCTGTATTGATGTGGCTTGTTTGACTTGCTTGATGCATTAGAATAAGTTCATACTTAGATTGTGTTAATCTAGGAGCATGATTGCACTAGAGGTTGAGTTGCTCCCTCTGCTTGTATTTTTACTGTATGGCTTTGCTTGCGGGTATTCGGTAGAGCCCAGCTCCCTTGCCTATGTGGTTTGTGTTTGCTTGATAGAATTTTATTTCATTTCTTCTGTATGATTGCAGTCACTTCTATTTTGCTTGATAGCTTGTTATTTCCTCTGTATGATTGCAGTTATTCATATCTGGCTTGAGGTTGAGATGAGCTTGTGGAGGCTGATACCCCACACACATTTCCTCCCTCACTTGCATTGCATGCATTTTACAGTCATTTACTGTTTACTGTTTAAGCTGATGCTTTATCTGTTTCTGTTTATCATTGACATGATCCCTTAGGAATCTCAGTTCCTTTGATAAGGAAGTGATGATAGAACTTTAGGTTGAAACCTATGCATGATAACTTCTAGGAGATCCCTGCTTCAAACCTCAATCATAGGATGAATCCTTGGCATGACAACAGTAGGACTTGATATTCTCCCTTTAGTTGAGCCCCGTCTCTTCTCATCTCAAAACAAATGAAAATACAGTAATAAAGGTTAACTGACGTCGTACGTTACGAGCCTTAAGCTATCTGAGAAAGGATTGTTGGATAGTTTCTTTTCAACAGTCTGGATGTTTAGTATGGTACCATTTGGGTGACATGCAACGCATTCACTCTCAGGTCATAGTCTCTAGTGCGATATTAGTTGCAAACATCCATAAAAAACAGTTCTTCCGTAAAAGACAGAAAACAAACTTCAAACCCTTTTGCCTCGTGGGCCCATAATTCAAAGGAAGCTTTTCTAAAGAAAAGAGTGTCGTTAAACTTCAGCGCCACCGCAAACAGGCTTTGTCCCTAACTGCTGGAACTGCTGTTTAACCCTACTCGATAAAACAGATGAATCTGAATTCCCGTAATCCGTATTATCCCGAACTACGTAAGCTCTGATCTCTCATACCCGTTGAGAGTATGTAGGCACAATACTGACATATTGGTGAGCCACCTTCCCCGTAACCCGTAGTTAGGCGAACTACGTTGACTCTGATTTCTCATTCTCTGATGGGAATACGTAGGCATAAAGTGCGACGCTTTGCCGAGTCATTTTCTTTTCTTTTCAGACCGGCCTTGATAGGTAGATAGATAAAACCAACCCGTCCAGTAAACACAACAAGTGTGTATCCCATCGAGTCACTACGCCAGAAATGAGTTTTAGCAGCGCACCCTTTAGCAGCGCTTCTTAAAAAGCGCTGCTAAAGGGTGGGCGAAAAAAAAAGAAAAAAAATTTCCCACATAAGACAGCGCTTTGGAAAAAGTGCTGCTAAAGGGGGCCCTAAGAAAGCGCTTTTTAAAAAGCGCTGCTAAAGTGGGACCTAAGAAAGCGCTTTTAAAAAGCGCTGCTAAAGGTGTCCCCCTTTAGCAGCGCTTATTCTATAAAGTGCTGCTATATGGCATTGCTAAGGCACCCTAAGAAAGCGCTTTTAAAAGCGCTGCTAAAGGCATTTAAAAGCGCTGCTAAAGGGGGACCTAGAGGGGGACATAAGAAAGCGCTTTTAAAAAGCGCTGCTAAAGGGGGCCCTTTAGCAGCGCTTTTTCTATAAAGCGCTGCTATATGGCATTGCTAAGGCACCCTAAGAAAGCGCTTTTAAAAGCGCTGCTAAAGGCCTTTAAAAGCGCTGCTATAGGTATTAGTATTATAATTTTTAAATACCCTCCAGAATTTTAAGAGAAATAGAACAGTCGCGTAACATTCTTTTCTTCTGTCTTTCTCCTCTGGCGAACGAACTTGCCCTATTCAAGTGTCGTCATCCGCCGTCCGACCGTCGCCCTCCGTCCGTTCACCGTCCGTTCTCCGTCCATTTTCGAGTGCATCCGTCCGTCTGCATTGCATTTCCACCATTGTTAAGCTATGTGACAGTTTCAAGGGATTTTCTTGTTTTTTTTTCTTTTCACCATTGTTGGTATCTGAAGACATTTAAGGTTTTGAAGGTTTTTGTTAATACTGTTATCTAAATATTGATGGTTTTTCTTTTCACTATTGTTGGTATTTGATGGTTTTTATAAATATTTGTTTTCACCATTGTTGGTATACTATTGTTTTTGTTGTTGGTGTACTATTGTTTTTGTTATCTAAATATTGATGGTATATTGTTTTTGTTGTTGCGTTCAAGTATGATACGTATATTGTTGTTTTGTATTGAAGGTTTGAGGACATGCATGCAAGTAAATTTTAGTGTTGTTGTTGTGTAGAAATGACTTATTGAAGGTTTAGTGAAGGTTTTATATGTTGATATGTTATTATGTTATTATGATGGATTTCTCAATGTTTATATGATATATATGTTATTATGGTTTTATATGTTTAGTTAGGATTTCTCAATGTTTAGTAAGGGTGTCATTTTGGTTTAAGGATTATCTAGTAATTTTAATATGATTTGTTTTGGTGGATTATCTAGTATTTTTAATATGATTTGTCTTGGTTAATTATTAATATGATTTTAATAAAATTTATATTTTGTCTGCTATAGGGGTTACCTGTGAAGAGCAAAGCTGTGATCGTTTCCAAGCATCCTATTGCGTAGCATTCTTAGAAGTTAGTGATTTCCTTACAGGTATTCTCTGTTTTGTTTAACTTTTATAGTTTAGTGTAGATTACTCAATTAGTATGGATAAAAAATGGATGTCTGGTAATCGATTGTCAAAAGAGTACGAGAATGGGGTATCGAAGTTCGTTAAGTTTGCTGTTGAACACGCCAAAGACCCCAGTAAGATCACATGTCCTTGCTTAGGATGCTGTTATGGGCGTCGAGTTGACGCTGTTCAGTTGGAATCTCATTTAATGAGACATGGAATTGACCGAAGTTACACATGTTGGACATTACATGGTGAGATAAGTAACGAGAATGTTGAACCCCAGAATAATACGACATGTGCTTCAAAGGACAATGGCAGAGATACATATGATTGTGATCGAGTCGAAGAGATTGCAGAAGCACTTGAAGAAGATCTTCAAGATTGTCCCAAGATGTTTGAGAGGTTGGTAAGCGATGCAGAGAAACAGTTGTATAAAGGTTGCACTACTTTCACAAGATTGTCCGCGGTATTAAAGTTGTACAATTTAAAGGCGGGTAATGGATGGTCGGATAAAAGTTTCACAGAGTTGTTAGCCCTACTTCAAGAGATGCTTCCGGAGGATAATGTTCTTCCCAATCGAACCTATGAAGCTAAAAAAATGTTATGCTCTATTGGCATGAGCTATGATAAGATACATGCTTGTACAAATGATTGCATTTTGTTTCGAAATGAATATGCATCATTAAACGAGTGTCCTAAATGTGGTGTATCTAGGTATAAGAAAAAATTGTCACCAGCAAAAGTATTATGGTATTTTCCTATAATTCCGAGATTCTGACGCATGTTTCGTAGTGAAACAGATGCAAAACACCTGACTTGGCATGCAGATGATAGAATTGTAGATGGGAAGTATCGACATCCGGCAGATTCACCACAGTGGATGAAAATTGATAATGATTATCCTGATTTTGGAGAAAAAGCTAGAAACCTTCGCTTGGCATTATCGACTGATGGAATGAATCTGCATGGTCTGCAGAGTATCTCACATTCTACCTGGCCTGTAATTATTATGATTTATAACCTACCTCCATGGCTATGTATGAAGCGTAAGTAGATGATGTTATCTATGTTAATTTCTGGCCCTAAACAACCAGGGAATGACATAGACGTATACCTGACACCTCTAATCGAAGACTTAAAGAGTTTGTGGGAGAATGGTGTGGAGGTTTATGATGGATATAGGAAAGAAAGTTTCAAATTGAGGGCGATGGTGTTTGGCACAATTAATGATTTCCCAGCATACGAAAATCCATCGAGGTATAGCATTAAAGGTCAATGTGCGTGTCCTATCTGTGAAGAAAACACAGATTGGACGCGGTTGGAATTTGGTCAGAAGAATGTCTTTCTTGGTCATCGTAGATTCTTAAATTCTAGTCATCACTACCGTGGGTGGAGAAAAGCATTCAATGGAGATTCAGAACAACGTAAAGCTCCACCTACATTGACCGGCGAACAAATTTTTGAAAAGGTGAAAGATGTGAGTACTAAGTTTGGCAAGCCTTTTGCTCATACGCTTGTCACACGTGGGTGGAAGAAGAGGTCAATTTTGTTTGAGTTGCCATATTGGAAGTCGTTGTATGTAAGACATTTTCTTGATGTTATGCATATTGAAAAAAATGTATTTGAAAGTGTTATTGGTACGTTACTCAATATACAAGGAAAGTCTAAGAATGACCTTAAAGCAAGAAAGGACTTGGTAGCAAAGGGAATAAGGAATGAATTAGGACCCTTGAAGAAAGGAAACCGCACATATCTACCACCTGCTGCTTATACTCTATCTAGAAAGGATAAAAAGATACTGTGTAAGTTTCTGAGTGAAGTTAAAGTTCCAGAAAGATACTCTTCAGATACTAGAAGACTTGTTTCTATGAAAGACCTCAAGTTAAAAAGTTTAAAGACACATGACTGCCATGTTATAATGGAACACTTTCTACTAATAGGTATATGTTCTATTTTGCCAGAAAAAGTGAGAGGCGCAATAACTAAATTACGTTTTTTCATTAGGTCAATTTGTAGTAAGGTGATAGATCCTGCGATCTTACCAACATTGCAAAGAGAAATAGTTATTACTTTGTACGAGCTTGAAATGTATTTTCCTCCATCATTTTTTGACATAATGGTACATCTAGTTGTTCATCTTGTGAAAGAGACACAACTGTGTGGACCTGCCTATATGAGATGGATGTACCCTGTTGAACGTTATATCAAAATATTGAAAGGGTATGTGAAAAACCGAAGTCGACCAGAGGGATGTATTGTTGAACGATACATTGTTGAAGAAGCTATTGAGTTTTGTATTGAATATTTGTCCAACGTTCAATCCATTGGCCTCCCAAAATCTCATGTTGTTGAAAAAATAGATGGTAAACAGTTAATTGGAAATAAAGTTGTGACAGTTTCAAGGGATGAACGGGAGCAAGTGCATTTGTATGTTCTGCACAATGACATTGAGGTTGAGTCGTATGTTGAAATGCACAAGGACGTTCTCCGAGATTTAAATCTGAATAGAAATGAAAATTGGATAGTACGTGAGCACAATCGAAGTTTTATAACATGGTTCAAGGAGCATATTTTTTCAAAGTTTTATTCTGATCCCGCTTCAATAACAGAAAGGTTGAGATGTTTAGCATATGGTCCAAGTTTGCATGTGTTTTCTTATAGCGCATACGCAATTAATGGATACACATTTTATACCAAGGAACAAGATGATAAAAGTACAATGCAAAATAGTGGTGTCACCGTGCTTGCCGAAGCAATGCACATTTCCTCGTATTATGGGGTTATCGAGCGCATTTGGGTGTTTGATTATGAGAAGTTTCAGATTCCTATCTTTGGATGCAAGTGGGTTGAAAATAAAAGTGGCATACAAATGGATAAATCAGGTTTTTTGAAAATGGATCTTAATAAGGTGGGGTACAAAGATGAGCCTTTTATTCTAGCCACGCAAGCTAAACAAGTGTTCTATGTCACTGATCCGACAAGTACGAAATGGTCTATAGTTCTTTTTTCCAACAAAGTAATCGATGATAACATTGGAGAAAAGGGGGATGTTTATGTTGAGAATGAATCTTATATTATAGATGATCCAGATGAGAATATTAGAGCGGACGAATCATATATTAGAAATGATCATAACGAGGGAATTTGGATCAATCCATCTGTCCGTGTTGTTAAGAGACAAGTAAACCCCATTACAACGAAAAAAAGAAAGAGATGTTAAAGGATAAACCATTCTGAACTGGGCGTCGGTGTTATGCATTCATACATCAGGTACTTCGATCCTTTTTAATTAAATAATTGAACATTTTAAAATTTGCTCGTTTAACTTAATATTCTAATGTTGATTATGTTTTTTTAGGTTCTTGTATGACAAGTTATTAGTCCGACGAAAGAAATAGTGTATTACATAGATTCATTGGATGACGATACAACAAAATATGAAAATCAGAGGAACTTTGTTGATACGTAAGTGATGACATATACTATTGTCTTTAATTATATATCTTTATTTATTATGTGACATTGTTCTAAATATGCGTTTATATTATGTTAGAGTTATACAAATATTCAAAGCACAAAGAGATGCAACGGTGCTAAAAAGTAAGGCTAACAACATCAACTGGATCAGAGTGGAGGTATATTCTCGCATGTTTCTACTTAATAAAACTATTTAAACTATATATCCGGATAAATGTTCGTTTGTTTTTTCCATTTACAGTGTCCTCGGCAGCGCAATGGTATTGACTGTGGATATTTTGTATTGCGCTTTATGAGAGAAATTATTCTTTCTAGTCAACTTGAGATTCCAGTCCTGGTATGGATCAATTCATTATATAAGTTATATGATTCATTTTGATAATTATCCGATACTTCATCTGAGTAATTAGTTTTAAACTTAAATCTTATTCGATCTGTTATATTATGTAGTATTATGATGAATTCAAGTGCGCTACTTACACGAAAGCAAAATTGGAAGAAATTAAAGAGGAATGGTGTCAATTTATTCTTGGGCTGAGAATTGTATAGAGTTATCGGATTGGAAGACTTGTAATTATATGTGAATTGAATTTATTTGTGTTGTTGTAATTCTGAGGATCGAATTTTGTTGTAACATATTTAAACAGGTTTATGTGTATATTAAAATGTTTATGAACAAAGTCATGAGTTACAATGTATCCAAAGTTTTGAATTGTACATATAAGGCCAAAGTTTGAATTGTATATTTAAGGCCAAAGTTTGAATTTTATTTATAAGGCCAAACAGTTGAAATAAAGGCCTGAATTATAAGCAAGTTTGTGTAATATAAGCAGGTTGTTGGTAAAATATACAAAACAGGGTAAATATTTTTTTAAAAAAAAATTTAAAAATCTGGGACATTAGACAGCGCTTTTACATAAAAGCGCTGCTAAAGGTCACAAATATTACGCTACAAAAGCGCTGCTATTGGTTTGGAAGGGGGGGGGGGGGGGGGTCTAAGGCAGCGCTTCTACAAAGCGCTGCTAAAGGGTGGGCTATGGCAGCGCTTTGCAAAAGCGCTGCTAAAGGGGGAGTCTAAGACAGCGCTTTTTGAAAGCGCTGCTAAAGGGGGGGATGGTTGGGGGAATTATGCAGCGCTTACAAAAGCGCTGCTAAAGGGCTAAAAAAGCGCTGCTAAAGGTGCTGCTAAAGGGAGCTTTTAGCAGTGCTTTTTCATTGAAAAAAAGCGCTGCCTTTACCTTTAGCAACGCCACTTTTGGCAGCGCTTTAAAGCGCTGCTAAAGGTCTTTTTTGGCATAGTGAGTACGATGGACGTGAGGGGTGCTAATACCTTCCCCTTGCGTAACCGACTCCTGAACCCAGACAATGGTTGCGACGACCTTGTCTTATACCTTTTCGTCAGGTTTTTCCGATTGTTTCCTTTCCTGCTCTGAGGGATAAATAATGAAAGGTGGCGACTCTTCTGTTTTGCCAGCACCTTATTTTCGCGGAAGCGACATCTGTCGATACGGAATCCCAAGCCGAATCATAACAGATAACGGTACCAATCTGAATAACAAAACCATGAAAGAGTTGTGTGGTGACTTCAAAATTGAACATCACAATTCCTCTCATTATCGTCCCAAGATGAATGGAGCTGTCGAAGCTGCGAATAAGAACATCAAGAAGATTTTGCAAAAGATGGTGAAGACATATAAGGATTGGCATGAGATGCTGCCATTTGCATTGCATGGGTATAAAACGTCCGTTCACACTTCAACAGGGGCAACCCCTTTTTCCTTGGTATACGGGATGGATGCAGTACTTCCTATTGAGGTTAAGATACCTTCCTTAAGAGTCATAATGGAAAACAAACTTGAAGAAGCTGAATGGGTGAGGGAAAGATTTGACCTGTTAAACCTTATTGATGAAAAGCGCATGACTGCGGTATGTCACGGGAAGTTATATCAGAAAAGGATCAAGAGAGCTTTTGACAAAAATGTTTGTATCCGAGAATTCCGAGAAGGAGAGCTTGTACTCAAAAGGATTTTGCCAGTTCACAAAGATGCATGAGGAAAATGGATGCCCAACTATGATGGTCCGTTTGTTGTAAAAATAGTCTTCTCAGGAGGATCGTTAATTCTCACAACAATGGATGGGGAGCAGCTTACACACCCGGTGAATTCTGATGTAGTACGAAAGTATTACGTCTAAAAGAACCCGCAAGGGCGGTTTATGCAATAATGTGTATCCCGCTGGATCATAACCTATGAAGGAGGTCCATACAAAAGTTAGGGATGAAGTAAAAAAAAAGATAGTGAGCTCGCTAAGTTGAAAACCCGAAAGGGAGGCTTAGGAAAAAAAGAGCGTCCCGGTGGATTGAAAACCTGAAAAGGCAATCCAGGCCAAAGTTAGGGACAAGGGTGTTTCACTGCATCAGTTGGGTTGTTACCTCTGCAAGAAGATTTTACAAAGAAGTCTATTTCAACCGCTCTTGTCAGAAGCAAGGTTTTGGGAAGTCTTAGTCATTAGGGGTAGAATTTTCAGTGGATTCAATGTAACCTTTTTCATATTGCCATCTTCAATTGTAAAAGTTCCATGGAGTTCTGTCATTGACTTACTTCCATTCTTAAATGAAATCAGTTTTTAAACCTTTCAGTTTGCAAAATTACTATTGTCTTTATTTCTTTTGTTATGCAAAACATCGTTTATTGATCAATGATAATCTTGAAAGCACTAGGTTCGAATTAAAAAATAACTTTTGAAGATTAAAAAAAACATAAAATACTTTGGCTTACGGAAAGATTCGGTGGAGATCATACCTCTCGAAAGTTTTAAAGTGGCAGACACTTTGACGTGCAGTCTCAATACATCTCCTAGTGAATGTCAGTTGGATTAACTTGATAAGTTGCTCATTCGGTCGTGTGTAGTCACCAAGATTGAAGACCCTCTCCCCAGGTTTCTTTATAAGACGCGTTCTTGTGATGGTAGCCTCATCCCCAGTAGAAGAATTCAGAGCGTCCATTTAGAGTTACGTTGTCAATACTGGCCAGCATCCCTGAGGCTTTATTCTCTAAGCAGAGTGGGTTTATTTCCCAAAAATCTACAGACACCTTTATTTTGTGAATTCAGATGATTCATTGCGTCCCCAGTGAGATAAATGTGTTTATCTATCTTTCCCCTTGAGTCTCCAGTTTCTTCTGCTTCTCGTCAGAGTCAACTCCTGCATACCATTAATCATTGGCATCATGGCATATCATGTGCATTTTTCCGGCCTTTATTTGGTCTTTGATTGTTACCTTTTGTCTTGATTGTTTCCTGGTTGTTACCAGTGGTCTTGTTTGTTGTTCTTTGGGCATCCTCTGTCCTTTTGAGGTGTTGGTCGTCACCAATTTCTCTACCTTGGTTGTTCTTAAGTTTATGTGTGGTTATAGGTCGTCACATGTATCCCGCTTGTTCCTAGTTGTAACCAGTACCTTTGGATGTCCTGTTGTTACTGGTATCGTTTTCCTGGTCGTCGCCAGTTTTTCTCCTTGAAGTCTAGTCGTTACTAGCACCCCCCATATCTTCTGAAGGTCTAGTGGTAACTGGAATTGTTGAAAGTCCAGTGGTAACTGGCACTGTTTAAGATCCAATCCTTATTGGTATTGTAGCTCTGGTCGTCACCATGTCTCTTGAAAGTCCAATGGTAATTGGCATCTCCTGAAAGTCCAGTGGTAACTGGCATTGTTGAAAGTCCAATGGTAATTAGCAGTTCTTTTGAAAGTCCAGTGGTAACTTGCATTGTTTAAAATCTAATCGTTATTGGTATCGTTGCTTTGGTCGTCACCATAGCTTTGAAAAGTCTACTGGTTACTGGCTTTGCTTGAAAGTTAATCGTTATTAATACCGAGAGTTGGTTGTTACCAATTTCCCCCAGGCGGAGTCCTGTATTGTATCAACGCCATTCGGAGCTCCCATTTTGGTCGTCACCATTACCCCCTGTAAGTCTAGTAGAAACTAGCACCCCTTGATTATTGATTGTTCTGGTCGTCACCAGTATCCCCAGTAAAGTGTTGCTTTTCCCGTTCGAGTCTCAGAGATCTAGTCGTTACTAGCATCCCTGGTGTGTCTGGTCTTGTTTCTGTTCTTCTCCTGAAGATCCCATTCGAACTCTTCGCTATAAGAGATTCGTCACCAGTATCCCCAGTAAAGCGTTGATTTTCCCATTCGAGTCTCGGAGATCTAGTCGTTACTAGCATCCCCAGTGCGTCTGGTCTTGTTTCTGTTCTTCTCCTGAAGATCCCATTCGAACTCTTTGCTATAGGAGATTCCTCAGCAGTTTATCCCTAGTGAGGTTTGCGTCTCTTTTCTTTTTTCCCAACGGAGTGTCACCTCTTTTTCCCCAATGAAGTTTTGTCTTCCCTGTTGGAATTAGCGTCCCCTGTGTGAAAGATTCCCCTGAGCAGCGTCTTTAGTCACGTTTGAACTATTTTTGTTTGCTTTTCCTTGGATCTTTCCCCGGTGTGTGGGTCCCCCATGAGTAGTTACTCGTTGTATTGTCGTTCTTTTATCTTTGCTCGCGTGTCTGCATCTGTCTTGCATTTAAACATCATAAAGCATCATCTAGATTCATATCATATCCATATTTTTCCTTTTGCATACCATTGGATCTAAGGGACAAAATATTTGGTTCTCTATATTTGAAATACCTTTCACTACGATTCCGCGAGGATTGTCATCTTTCGCCGCCATCCAGTGAAAGATATTTAAATAGGGGCAAATGTCATACCATAAATTTTGACCCCTTAGATCTTCATCATCATTTTAGGAGCATGTTCACATGTTTATCTAACCTTACCCCTTTTCAAGTGGTCTTTGTCAAGTTACAGGAGGATCAGGGTTTTGTACAGCCGAAATCAAGATTTCGAGGGTTGACCAGTCAATGTTTTGGATTGGTTCTCTTTGAGATTGGGTCTCCACATCATCAAGAATATTCTATTGGATCAAGCATGAATCCAATTTGAGGTTGTCACCCAGGAATCAAAAGCAGTGAAGTTCAGGATACCCGATTAGGGTTTTCCAACAGGGAAAGTCAACTGTGGTTTCACTTTTGATTTAAAAGGTGTTACAATGGTGGGATCATGGTCCATAAAGTTCATATGTCTTGGTAAAGTCTATTCAAAGAGTTTCAAAGCCTCAAAAGGTCCAGAGAATCAACAGTCGACTCGGTAGCCACCGATCGATCATTCGGTTGACCAAAAAGTCAACTCTTCACTCATAAGGAATTTGACCTCAAGATGTGTTTCAAAAATGTTCCTAATGACATATTGCATCTATCCATAAAATTTCATGACAATTGGATCAAGGGTTGAGGAGTAATCGCAAAAGTCGAGAATTAGGGTTTTGAAAGGAGCAAGACCATAACTCCTTAACCACACATCCAATTGAATTGGTTCAAAGCTCATTGGAAAGCTCTTGGCAAGTCCTAGAAAAGTCTCAAATTGGTCTATGATCAAAAAATGCATATATTTTGAGTTATGATCAAATTCTTTTTGGCCACGCTCCTTTGAGAATCTAAAACTCATGAAAACATGAAAGTTATAGAGCTACATGAGGGCTTTCCAAATTGTGGTAGAACTCCTCCATGAGGGCTTTCGGATCAACGAAGCATCAGAAAAGCATCAAAGTCATGCAAGTCATAGATGAGTCGTCCCATGGTGGTTGTCTGTACCACATTGCCGACATTTTGTATATCTTTGTGCATTTCTTATTTGTCTTTGGCGCAACTTTATCATTTTAGGAGTTGCATCCTTTGTAAATTTACCTATTTTTAGGCCGTTATCAATAAAACATGCTATTCAGAAAATCTTTGTGTGCTTGGTTGTAGCTTTTACCTTTGTTTGTGAAAAACGCCCGATGTTTTTTGATGAATTTCCACGTACATAAACTTGCAAGTCGTGGCCAATAACTGTTAAAACTTTGAATTAATTGAGCAACGTCACGGATGATGACCAAGATAGCCTTTGTTGTGTAGTATCTTGTCTGTTGTTTTTGCAGGTTTGTCACCCTTGGGGCATCTCTCTAAGAAGGTATGGATGGAGTTGTTTTCCTCAGTCAGAGTTTGTTCCCCAGCAATTAAAAGTGGTTTCTTCATCCCAACATGGTGGTGTGCGCGTAAGTATACGGTTATCCCCAGTAGTTGGTCGATACACGTTTCTAATCCCACGGAGTACAGGCGCTTTCTTACTCCCCAGCGAATCAAGATGACAGACTGAGGTCTCCAGTCGAGTTGATTTCCCTGCAGAATTGTAGGTTCCCCGAAAGTTGCCCAGGGCCTATCCCCCAATTTAAGTCCAATTGTTATTGGCATGCGAAGTTCATCTCCAGCAGAGTAGTTTTCTCTTCCCATCAGGAGGGATCTTTTGTTTCTAGCATTTATTTTGTTGGTTCGGTTCCGTTGCATCTGCATGCGTGCATAGCATCTACCTAAACGCGTAGCATTTCCATTTCGTATGGAGCATTACGCCATTTCTAAACATTTGCATTCTGAAACATAAGCTAGGTTGTTACCTTTCTGATTAGGTGATGGTTATCCCCTACAGGTGGTCTTCAGGCTTCGGCTTTTACGTCGAGCATTCAGACTCCGGCTTCTCCGTTTAACATCTAGGTTCCGAGATTTTCTATTTGTGATGTTTTGCTTTACCCATGAAGTGATCAGACTCCATTTGGTTATATTAATCCTGATAAGTTTTGTATCTTTTGCTCCGTTGAATATCCAAGTTCCGGTGAAGGCTCAGTTCGTGACATATCCCCTTTTGTCTATCAAATACTTCAGTCTCTGTTTGTTTTGTTTCGTTGAGTGTTCAGGCTCCATTTGGGTTGTTTCGTTGAATACTCTAGTCTCCGTTTGTTTTGTTTCGTTGAGTGTTCAAGCTCCGTTTGGGTTGTTTCGTTGAGTGTTCAGGCTCCGTTTGGGTTATTTCGTTGAGTGTTTAGGCCCCGGTTGGTTTGCTTCGTTGAGTGTTTAGGCTCCGGTTGGTTTGCTTTGTTGAGTGTTTAGGCTCCGGTTAGTTTGCTTCTTTAAGTGTTTAGGCTCCAGTTGGTTTGCTTCGTTGAGTGTTTAGGCTCCGGTTGGTTTGCTTCGTTGAGTGTTTAGGCTCCGGTTGGTTTGCTTTATTGAGTGTTTAGGCTCCGGTTGGTTTGCTTCGTTGAGTGTTTAGGCCCCGGTTGGTTTGCTTCGTTGAGTGTTCAGGCTCCGTTTGGGTTACTTTGTTGAGTGTTTAGGCTCCGGTTGGTTTGCTTCGTTGAGTGTTTAGGTTCTGGTTGGTTTGCTTCGTTGAGTGTTTAGGCTCCGGTTGGTTTGCTTCGTTGAGTGTTTAGGTACCGGTTGGTTTGCTTCGTTGAGTGTTCAAGCTCTGTTTGGGCTGTTTCGTTGAGTGTTTAGGCTCCGGTTGGTTTGCTTCGTTGAGTGTTTAGGCTCCGGTTGGTGTGCTTCGTCGAGTATTCGTACTCCGGCCAGTTTTCATTTGTTGATGTGCTCCTCATCTCGTTGAGTATCTAGGCTCCGAAAGATTTCATTGATATATTTTGTTCGTTGAATATCCAGATTCCCACAATTTGAAATATTCCCCTTTTTATAGTTTTCCCCAAGAAGAGTTACTCGTTAAGTTTCTCTTTCTCCCAGCGGGGCATGATTGTAATCAGAGCAGTTATCTCTCGAGATTCTTGTTTGCAGTTTTATTTTCTGCGGTTGGAAAATTTCCGGGTTCTTTGGTATTCAACCGTCTTTTACCTTGATGATGTGAAAGTCGTTCGCTTTTCACTCATTCAGGTCCAAGTCGTTTGAATAGGGGCAGCTGTTGTACCCCAAAATTTGCCCAACCTTTTCTTTACTTGGTTTATGTTTCATTTCATTGTTCTAGCATATTGCATTGCATAGCATTTTGCATTTACAGGGGATCAAGATATGTGTGTATAATAAGAGGAATTTACCAAGGGTTCTAAGCCTAATCAAGAGTTTGTATTCAAGTCATAAGGGGGGTTATCATCATCAGAGACAAGTCAAAGCCTTTTGGATAGGCAGATAAGTCTATGTGGTTTACCTCCTGTCTAGGAGGCCATTTGAAGGTCATCTGAGGATCACAAGCCCATGGTTATGGAGGGAGATTATCATTTAAGCTCATTGGAGGCCTCGTAGGTCATTGTGGAGTTCATTCAAGTGTTTACACCAAGTGCAAGTGGCTACAGTTGAAGATGTTGCAATTAGGGTTTTCATCTGGTCAACCCTAAGTCAACTGTGAAATTGAAGAAGATTATGACTCAATTCCAAGTGTTTATGGTCATGTAATGTTGTGTTGAGATGCCTAATATATCATTTCAAGATCAAATCAAGAAGAATCAAGAGTGTGAGAAGTTATTAAATTAGGGTTCTTAGTGTAAATTCCCCTGTTTAGTGCCTAACTTCAAGACCACCTATCTCAAGATACAAGTCTCATCTCATCTTGACCATAACATGAAACTTGCAGAGCATGTTCTTAGATTTCTTTTGAGTACTAGAAGTCCTTGATTGGATTTGTAGAACTCAAGTTATGAAGCAGACAAGTTACAGGTCCTCAGATGAATGTGATTTTGGTAAACAAAAGTCAACCAACTTCCAAGCCACTTTTGACCTAGAATCATGTTTCTACTCAACTTTTGATGAACATGAAAGTTGTTCCTCATGATCTTAGCTTTCAAAAGAGTACTAGAAGTCCTTCATATGATTTGTAGAACTCAAGTTATGAGGTTTGCAAGGCAGGGTATTTTGGGAAAGCAGGATTACAAGTCATTTTCATTATATGTCCATTTCACCACTTTGCACACTTCAAATGGAAATCTTTCCAACTTCAAACTTGCTCCAAATGGGGTCATTTGCCCAAACAAACATCAAGGAATCATGGGTTTGGCTTGGATTGAAGAATCCCTAAAGAAATTTCCATGAAAAAGGCCTTAAAAGGGGAAAATCAAATTAAATTCATTTGTGATCATTTTGTACCAACCTTATGCATTTTTTGAGTGCCAAATACATTTCAAGCACAATTCCAATTTTGGATTTGGGATTTGAGCTCATTTTGGTGACCATTTTCATGCTTACTTCAAGTTTAAGTAACATATACAAACCATGCCATAGGATTAAATTGAGGAGCCATTTTCAGCCCTTGGATCAATTTACCTCAAGTGCAAGCTAACTGAGCCATTTTTACAGCTTGGCAAGACCATTTTCGTGCACTTTTGGAGGTAGCCATAACGAGAAAATGTGAATTTCAATTGGGCTTAAGGAGCATAGAATTGGGCCTTCTTGGTATCAAAATCCATCATACATATTCTCAGCTTTGTTCACAAGCTCTCAGAGTTGACATAGAGTGAAAATTGGACAAGAACACATTGAGAAAAAGTGAGAGAAAAGTCAAAATCGTTTTTCATGTTTTACTGAGTTTCAATCCAAACCAAACATTTAAAAAGGTTCTTTGAGGTTCACAGAACGTTTCTGGGTGTTTTCTTTTAAGCTTTACTAAAGAACTGAGCTCTGGGGAAGCTTTCATTTAGGTTTCTTTTCAATCCATTTTTCTCTCTGTTTAAGCATTTTTATTACGCCATTTTCACATATTTGTGAACCTCTTGATGTGTAGATGATTTCTGGTATGATTTTGTGGCTGTTTGTGAGCTTTTGAGTTTTGAGCTCATTTCTTTTTCTTTTCGTTTTGGCTTATTTAGACATGATCAATGAAAATGGGTAGTGGATTTGAAATATACATGACCCGGAGATCAATTTTGACTATTTGTTTGCTTGTTTTGGTTGAGTTTTGAAGCATTTGCGTTTTTGGCCGTGAACTGGTTTGATGGTTTCGCCAGAGAAGACGAACAAAACAGTGGTTTCGGCCGTCTGGTTTTTTCCCTCCAAGTTCAAACATCACCTGAGCCACGTGTGTATGTCTCTGTCCGTTGGATGAGATTACTTTTCATTTGCACGCTCCAGATTAAGACGTATGATGCACACTTGTTTGACCGCACACACACAATCACTCCAAAACACACCGTTTCACTTAAGCCTTGGTCTGAGCCACGTGTGCTTTCTTTTGGCCTTTGGATTGGATTACTTTTTGATCTGACTTCCCAGAGCTAATTACACCATGGGCCTCTGTTAATTTAACCACACCCAATGCACACGTTTCTTTTTTTATTTTTGCTGATGGACTGGGCTTGCTATTGACACCCCCATGCGCTGAGCCCATTTGATTTCCAACTGTGTTGGGTTACTTTCTGCACCCAGCTTTTATTTATCTTAATTTCATTTTCTTTATTTTTTTATTTTGTTGTTTAGATTTAATTCAAAATAAAATACCTCTATTAGTCATAAAATTTCCCAAAAATATGTTTTAAAGAATTTGAAGTGTCTTTTATTTTATTTATTTTTTGGATTATTTTTCAATTAAAAATGGAATTTAACATTGGAGGTGTTTTATTTGACCTAATTCTTGACATATTTTAGTTTTTATTTTGTTTCTCTCATTTCCTTTTGGTCCAATGACCCAAAATTCATCCTCATGTCCATGATGGGTTGATGAATTTTTTAGGACCATTTTGCCCCTGTTGGTTTACTTTTGAGTTGACTTTTGATGAATTTCATTTGACCCTGACAATCCTCCTTCACAATGGAGCACCCTTCTGAATTAATTTTTATGGTGATGTTGTAAAGTGACTTTGATTGTAATCTCTTGGCCTCTGGTTGCCAACATGTTTATGAGCTTCTTGCATTTTATTTGGCTATTTTTGAATGATTTTCCTAATTTTAGGGTAAGTTGCAAGTCAAATTACCCTAAAGGGAGGTTCATACAAACACATTGACCTAGTTTGCCATGGATATGACATTTATGCATCCTTTGAGCCTTCAATGCCTTTTGATTCATGTTGCTAAAATGTTAAGGATGATGCTTGCTCATTTTTAGGTCATTACATTATGCATTGCTTGTTCATTTGGTTGTTTACTTTTGAGTTTCCAATTAGGGTTTCTATGTGAAACATGTTTGCTTTCCTTTGGGAATTTGCTTGCATTTCTTTGTGTTTTATTTGCTTTTGCTTTTGAGAACTTTTATTTCATTTCCCTTGTTGTCCAATGACTTTGGAATCTCAATTAAGGTGGCTTGGTCCCTCTTATGGAGGTACTTGAAGCAAGCCTAAAATGATGAATCCATGAAGACTTCTTTGTGCCTTCTTTTGCACCTTTCTTGTGATGCTCATGGTTGAGTGCACATTATGAGTTCCTTGCGGTCCTCATATAGCCTCCCATCCTCACTTTATTTTAGGACTTCTTTGCCTTTCATTTGTGTTTGGATTTTGGCATTATGGCTTATGTTTGAATGGTTTAGGCCATTTCATCCCATTTTAGTGCACTTGTGTGTTTATTTTGGTGTATTTCTTTTTCCTTTAATCTCTTGCATTTGTCATATTGTTGCTTGAGGTTGAGATGAGCTTTTGGAGGCTACTGCCCCACACCAATTTCCTCCCTCACTTGCATTCCATGTTTGCATTCTTGCATGTTTTTGTTTGTTTCTTTTACCTCTTTTGTCTCCCTTCCCTTAGGATCTCTAATCTCTCTTGTTCAAAGGAGGTTATGATAGACATTAGGATCTTAACCATTTATGATAAAATTATGTAGCATTCCCTTATCGCAGTCTTAGGATCACTATTGCATGACAACTTTAGGTTTGAGTTTAGTCCCCCTTTAGTGTCCTTTCTCTTCTCATCTCAAAACAAACATAAAACACCTAATAAAGGTTAATGATTATTGTGCGTTACGAGCCTTAAGCACTTGGGAAAGGGTTGTTGAGGAGTTTCTCTTCAATGGCTTGGATGTTTAGTGTAGCACCCTTTGGGTGATATGCGACGCATTCACTCCTAAGTCATAGTCTCTAGTGCGATATGAGTTGCAAACAATTCAAAAACACTTCTTCTCTAAAAAAACACAAAAAAAAATCATTCAAACTTCTTTTTGCCCTTTGGGCCTATTAATCTTGGAAAATCATTTTCATAAAAGAGTGTCGTTAACTCTTAGTTCTATCACAAACGGTAACGCCTAAGTCTCCAATGGTCGAGCTGCATACACCAAACTGCTGGAACTGATTGTTAACCCTACTCGGGTAAAAACAGTTGAACAAACTTGTGTTCCCTTTTAGCCCGAACTACATTTGCTCTAATCTTTCATACCATATGAAACTACGTAGGCACAAGACGTGATGTCTTGGCGAGCAACCTTCCCCCCTTTTTTCACCCGTAGTTAGCCGAACTACGTTGACTCTGACTTCTCACTTTAGACGAGATACGTAGGCACAAAGCGCCATTGCTTTGCCAAGTCACTTCTTTTTCTTTTGTCCTTGAGCCTTTAGCTAGATAGTTTCAATCACCCTTTTAGATAGACAACAAGCATGGATCCCGTCGACTCCCGAACCCGAGATTTGGTTGCGATGACCGATCGTATCCCTCTTTTCGTTAGGTTTTCTTTTAGCATTTCCTTTCCCTCTCTTGGGATAAATAACGCACGGTGGCGACTCTTCTGTCATTGTCAGCCTCGATTTTCGCAGTAGCGACAAAAGGCTCATCGTAGTCTTTCATCTTTAGAAACATGATGTCTTCGTTAGGAAATACAAATTTCATTGGTTGATAATCATCAATCGGTTGCTCTGCAAGATATTCTAACAGAACACTTCCTTTAATAGCCTTCTGGGAGGCGTATTGTATGTCGTATTCAGTCAAGACCATCTGCCACCTGGCAATCCTTCTCGAAAGTGCTTGCTTTTCAAAGACGTACTTAATCAGATCCATCTTCAAAATCAACATGGTTATGTGATTTAGCATATACTGTCTCAAGCGTTTGGCAGCCCAAGCGAGTGCGTAACACGTCTTTTCCAACATTGAGTACCTGGACTCACAATCTGTGAACTTTTTACTCAAGTAGTATATGGTATGCTCTGTTCTTCCAGTCTCGTCATGTTGACCAAGAACAAAAACCATGTTATTCTCAAGAACCGTTAGATACATTATCAATGGTCTTCCAGCTACTGGAGGTACCAGTATCGGAGGTTCCTGCAAATACTCTTTTATTTTCTCAAATTCCCTTTGGCAATTTTCATTCTAGACGACCGCCTGATCTTTCTTTAATAATTTGAACATGGGTTCACACGTGGCTGTGAGATGAGATATGAACCTAGCAATGTATTTCAATCCACCCAAGAAAGCAAGAACTTCTTTCTCTGTTTTCGGCGCTGGCATTTCTTGCATTGCTTTTATTTTTGCAGGATCGACCTCGATTCCTTTTTCACTGATAATGAACCCCATCAACTTTCCTGACCGTACACCAAAAGTGCACTTGTTTAGATTCAACCTCAGTCTGAATTTCCTTAACCTCTCAAACAACTTCAAAAGGTTCACCAGATGTTCCTCCTCCGTCTGTGACTTTGCAATCATGTCATCAACATAGACCTCGATCTCATGATGAATCATATCATGAAAGAGCGTCACTATTACCCGTTGATAGGTTGCCCATGTGTCCTTCAACCCAAAAGGAATTACCTTATAATAGAAAGTCCCCTACGGTGTGATAAAAGTTGTTTTCTCCATATCCTCCAACGCTATTTTAATCTGATTATATCCGGAAAAACTGTTCAGGAAGGAAAACACTGAATATTGCGCAGTATTATCAACAAGTACGTAAATGTGGGGGAGAGGGAAATCATCCTTCGGGCTCGCTTTGTTCAAGTCCCTATAATCAACACACTATCTTACCTTACCGTCCTTCTTAGGTATAGGTACGATGTTAGCGACCCACAGAGGGTAATTTGTCACGGCGAGAAATCTGGCGTCCAATTGTTTCTGGACCTCTTCTTTAATTTTTACCGCCATGTCTGGTCTGGTTCTCCTGAGCTTCTGCTTGATAGGTGGACACTCTTGACACAAAGGCAAGCGATGAACCACAATATATGTGTCAAGACCAGGCATGTCTTCGTATGACCAAGCAAAAATATCCTTATACTCTCGGAGCATTTCAACCAATCTTCGCTTGACATCACTCTGCAATGCAACCCCTATTCTGACTTCCTTTCTGGTTTCCTCAGTATCCAAGTTGACGATCTCGATTTCCCCCTGATGAGGCAGAATGACTTTCTCTTCCTGTTTCAGTAGCCTAGCTAACTCTTCAAGTAGGTCTTCATCTTCCTCAATCTCTTCTTCGTCTTGAAAGATCGGATTATCAAAGTCAAAGCGAGTCATAGATGATTCTGAAGAGGTGTCATCTGCAATGTGAAACCTACAATGATGATTTAATGCTTAAAATGATATGCAAACAAGCACAAACCATATTGCCATTTTATTGTTAAAAATAAAACAAGAAAAACAGAGATCACAATATTTGAATGCAAGAAAAACGCCCTTTGATTAATTGATAAAACGATTGTTCAATATAAAAGATTAGGCTCTGCAGACAAAGACCACTATGCTCCGGGTAGAACATAGGGCTACACATAATCAAGAAAACAAAGCATTACTCTTCTTTAGTCACTTGGATGACTTCCTTGACAGTCCAGTTGTTTAGGCTCTAACTCGGAATACACGGCCGAATCCATGAATTCATGTCACAGTCGCTATCCCCTTCTTCGTCGGACACGACATTGATCTGCTCAAAGATCACCCCACCGCTGGTGAATTGGATGGGTCCCTTATAGCGCGACGCGCTCTGTGAAGAGGAGGATGGGTTGTACCCCTATCCAAATTTGTCTTGTTTGTTGGGGATGCTCATAACTTATCCCCAACCCTGAGATGCTCCAGATTTCACCCTTGACTGTGCTTCTTTAAAAGATGACATGGAAACCTCAGGTACTTTGTCTATAGCTGGTGTTTTCTCTTTAATCTGCAAAGTCTCGAAGGCCTGACATAACGTCTTGTGGATTTCACCGTCAACATCGACGTATTTGAACGAAGACAGTTGACTTATCATAATATCTTCTTCCCCACAAACAGTAACAACACTGCCACCCACCATATATTTCAACTTCTGGTGCAAAGTTGACGTAACAACACATGCCGAATGGATCCAGGGTCGTCCCAAAAGACAGCTATATGCTGGCTGAATATCCATGATGTAAAACACCGCATTAAAAACCTCCGGACCAACCTGGATCGGAAGAGTCAATTCCCCAAACACGGACCTTCTGGTCCCATCAAAAGCTCGAACCACCAAGTCACTTAGGGGGTACATTATCCCTCGGGTGTCTAGCTTCATTAAAGCCTTATTGGGTAAAACAGTCAGTGATGACCCAGTGTCCACCAGCACGTGCGACATTACAGACCCTCTGTATTCAATGGATATATGCAGCGCCATATTATGATTCCTTCCTTTGGGTGTTAAATCCAAATCAGTAAAGTCCATCCCGTTACCCGTAATAACGTGTGCCATTACTCCTTCGAGCTGATTCACAGATATTTGTTGTGGCACGTTTTTTGTACTCAAGATTCTTAAGAGAGCATTTCTGTGTATTTCAGAACACAACAACAATGACAGAATAGAGATCTTTGATGGTGTTTGTTATAAGTGATCCACGATCTTGTAGTCACTCATTCTGATCAATCGCATAAACTCTTCCGCATCCTTCAACAAGGACTCCTTCTCACCAGCCTGAGAACTCTCTTCGACCACCACTTTTCCTTTACCCTTATCAAATTTCTCATAACTCACTTCAGGATGTGAAAATACTCTTCTTCTTCGGGTTATTCCCCTGGTCCCTATCAGATTGTCAACAAAATCCAATGGCGAACCTTTCAGTTTCTGCTTCTGACCATTACAATAGACCTCAGCTCCATAATTCCACGGAATAGCCTTAGTACTCTCATAGGGTATGGGTCCGGCTTTAGTAATTATGAAAGTGGGTCGCCTCAGAGGCCCAAAAATAGTGATTGTCTTGTAAGGAATCGAAATATTCGTAACTTCATTCTTCTCTTCACCGACTATTTTCTCATCTTTCTTCTCTAACACTCTGTCAAATTGTAGAATACCATCATTCATCAGCTTCTGAACATGACTCTTTAACTTCTCGCACCCCTCAGGATGAATCAAACATTATGCACAAGTTGTGTCACAACATGGAAATACCCATCCACTCAGCAATTTGTGCTTTACAAAACTCAACAGAGTCTTCAAATCTTCAATATCAGCTACCAAGTTCAAACCCTCATCCTCAATAATGGCATTAACCCCAACTGTCCCATGATTAGGCATGGGATTCTGCACGACATTATACGCATCATGAGTGAATTTGATGGCTTTGCTGTGTATAAGGTCTTGCACCTTATACTTAAATACTTTACAATTGTCGATGTTGTGGCTGGGAGAACCAGAATGAAAATCACATCTAGCATTAGCATCATATCTGGGTGGTGGCGCACCAGTCAAATGAGCCAGAGTCCTTTTCTAAATCAATTGTAATTGCATAAAGTGTTGAAGCAACTGTGAGTATGGCATCGGCGGCGCATCAAACTGCCTGTTTACTGCTCTGCTCCAATCCTGGAATCAGCGAGGAGCATAATTTTGTTGCTGCTGTTGTGGTTGTTGTGGTTATGGTACTGCAGGAATTTTAATGCTTGCAACCTGAGGTTGCTGTTGACGATATTGCTGACCTCTACCCTTGTTTCTGTTTCGGGAACCCGAGGCTGCATTGGTTTCCCCCTCTCTCCTCTTATTGCCAAAACTTTTCTTAAATCCTCCAGCTGAGGATCCTTCAAATTTGATTCCGTTCTCAACTCTTTCCCCTGTAATGATTAGATCTGGAAAACTCCCTAACATGTTATCGATTAATTTCTCGTAATACACTCCCAGTAATGTGGCAACAAACATGTCTATCAACTCCCTTTCCACCATAGGAGGTTGCACTCTGGCTGCCAATTCACGCCATCTCTGGGTGTACTCTTTGAAGCATTCATTATTTTTCTAACATAAGTTAAGCAATTGGACCCTGTTCGGTGCCAGGTCACTGTTGTACTGGTAATGCTTAACAAACGCCTCAGCTAAATCCCTCCAACTTTGGATGTTAACTGGATCTAGCCCCATACACCCTCAGTGTCTTGGTTTTCTGGATTCCTTATTAGAGCGGAGCTCTAGTTGTATTCGATCAACAACACATCAATAATTTTTGAGCATTGGATACCTTGATCCCATGTTTGCAGTTGCATAATCATCTTGCATTTAACATTGCAGGTCTGTGTGCTTTATAGGTTCCCGTCTCTCCTTTGATTCCAGTATTGATCTTCTGTAGAGATGGAAGTAGATAGAAAGAGGATTGTTGTATACATGTTTCCGACACCTGAGTTAGGACTTTTATTTGGTATGATTTCTATGGCTAATCTTGGCGTCCTTGAAACCTTCAAGAAAGATTATGGGAGAATTCTGAATCTTGTCTATAAGAGCACGAGTTATAATCATGGAGTTATTCATACCTTGTTGCAGTTTTATGATCCACCGCTGCGATGTTTCACTTTCCCGGATTATGTATTGGTCCCGACTTTGGAGGAGTTCGCTTTCATCTTAGGCGTTCTGGTCCAAGATGAAGCACCTTTCTTTTGTTCAGAGGAAGAACCCGATCTTGAGAAGTTGGCAGCCGCTCTTTATTTGAGCGCCTCTAAGTTAGGTGATCATGTCATCAGCAGGAATGGGATTTCTGGCTTTACTTTATCTTTCTTGGTGGATAAAGCCCAAAATATGCTGAAGAGGGTCGTTGGGTGGTCTTCAGTGCTATCTTGGGTCTGTGCCTCTATGGCATTGTGTTGTTTCCTAATATACCGGACTTTGTTGATTTTAATGCCTTTCATATCTTCGCTTCCAGGAACTCTGTGCCTACCCTCCTAGGAGATTTGTATCATTCAGTACACTACAAGAATGAGAAGAGTATAGGAAAGATGGTTTCATGTTGTGCACCACTTCTCCATAAGTGGTTTATCGATCATCTTCCTTTCTCTGGAGCTTTTGTGGATTTAAGGAATTCATCTTAATGGTCCAAAAGACTCATGGGTCTGACAGAAAAGAATATCACCTAGTTCAACCAAGATCTTCTTGGTCATAAGCTCATCTTTAGTTGTGGTAGTTTCCCTAATGTGCCTTTGATGGGAGGAAAGAGGGTATCAACTACAATCCTTCTCTTGCTGTCAGACAGTTTGTTTATGTTTTGATGGGACCTCCGAAGCACAAAGAAGTGCAGGAATCTTTGTACTTCACTAGTGTGGCTGATCCTTATATTCTTGCCAAATTCGTTGATGCGTGGAGTAAAATCCACAAGAGGGGGAAGCTTTCCTTTGGGAAGCGTGACTGTAGAGCCTATGAGGGTTGAGAAGACCCTTTTTCCTTTCTCCATCGAGGAAACCCTATATCCTTTGGTCATTGAACAACCTACAATGATTGACATCCTGATATATAACAAGCTTTGGGCAGAGAAGGAAGATCTGCACAAAGAGAATGAAAAGATAAAACACAAGATCTGTCAGCTGAAGCACGATAAAGGTGAAGTTGTTTACTTGGCCAAGACGAAGTTAGAATCATTGACCAAGCTGGAGAAAGAGCTAGCTTAGAAGATTAGGATGCGAGAGCGGATCAGTCAGGATCTAAAAAGTACCTGCAACAATTTGAAGCATAAGAAGGAGGATTTAGATAGAGCGTATTTGGAGATATCCAAATTCAATGAGCAATGGAATGCTACTTTAACTACCGACAAGAACAGGGAAAACCAACTTCGCACTCAGATTGATAAGTTTAAGGCACTACTCAAGATCAAGGAGAAAGAAGTAATGGTAGAATCATCCCGTAGGTACATGATTGAGCAGAAATTCCATGAGACTTTATCAACGCTTGAGGAGCTTAAGATCCGAGCAAATGTGAAGAAACTCAGGTTGGAAGATGCCTTTGGCGAAAATGCTTGGGGAGATTATTGCTATTGTCTCCGGGATGTGATACGTATAAGGGACATCCTCATCAGAGAATTGGTTGTCAGACCAGACCATCCAGATACGAAGATGATGCTTAAGGAGGCTCAAACCGGGAGCAAAGAGCATGATTGCCGGGGAGGATTATCTTCTGATATGACACAATAGTTTCCTTTCTTTTGTATCTTGATCATCACTAGATCTGTTGGATGAGATTAGTAGCTTTTTGTATTTGGATCTTTCTCATTTGTTGTTATGTATTGTCTCAGCTTTACTTGATATGAGAAGATTTTTGTGTTGTTCTTATCCATCTCTATTGTTCTTGTTTTTTGAAACTGGAATCAAAGGGGAGATCTCCCTGTAGATACATAGACATGTTTGTATTTTGCATCTTGATTTTTCATTTGCATCGCATGTGTTCTCAGTGGCCTTTTGTTGTTATTTGTGCTTGGTTTTCTTCGGTAACAAGAATGAGGAGTTTAGTTTCTACATATATTTAACTCGAGCGAATCAGCGAAAGATTATGGATCAAGTTCAGGCTAAATTGCAGGAAGTCAGAGCTTGTATGGCATAGTTTAAGGAGCTGATGCAGAATGTTGCCAATGGGCAGTCTTGCATGGAGGAGCCAGTATTATTCCTCCATCGACTGCTGGTTCTATTCCACAGGGTATTCCTATTGTTGTCTTACCTCTGGGCGGAGGTGCTATGAATGAAAATGGTAATGTTGCTGGTGGGAGTGTGTGCGTTATGCACGGGGCTGCTGGCCCTGATTGGGAAGATCACCAGGATGACGTATTTTCCATGAAGGATATGAAGGGTGGTTTTCCACTTGAAACTGACAGAAGGTTTAAACTGGTCGAGAAGAAAATGAAGTCTTTCGAGAATCAGAACTCTCTGGGTCTGGATATGTCAGATCTTGGTTTAGTTCCTAGGGTCAGGATTCCCCCCAAATTTAAGGTACCAGATTTTGACAAGTACAAAGGGACAACCTGTCCTAGAGAACATATCTGAGAGTATTTTAGAAAAATGTTTGCATACTCGAATGTTGAAAAGCTGTTAATGCATTTTTTCCAAGACAGTATGGCAGAAGCATCTTTGGAATTTGGTATGCGGGGTTAGAGAGAACTCATATCTGTAGTTGGAGAGAATTGGCCGAGGAATTTGTTCGCCACTATCAGTATAATAGTGATCTGGCACCGAACTGGGTAGAATTGCAGAGTTTGTCGTAGAAAAATACTAAGAGCTTCAAAGAGTACACCCAGAGATGGCTGGATTTAGAAGTGAGACTCCTCCGACGCCGTATTCTCAATTCTTACAACATTTATTGCAATTGCAACTTGTTCATAAGAGAACTTTGGCACCTCTCACTAGTACACTTCCTCCGGGTTATGATGCAAATTCTGGATGCAATTTTCATTCAGGCGCCCCGGGCCACAACATTGACAACTATAAAGCCTTCATGCACAAATTTAAGGACTTTCTTGACTCAAAGGCTATCAACTTCACCAACGAAGGGCCTAATGTGAATCGAAACCTGATGCCGAATCATGAGGTGGCAAGAGCTAATGTCGTTATTGAGGGAGAAAAGTTGAATTTGAAAACTGAAGTTGGGTATTTGAAGACACCGTTGTGTTTCTTGAAGGCCAATTTTTTGAAGAAGGGAGTGTTGCAGACAATCAATATTTCAGCGCCTGCTAGGAACTGTGTCGTACGAGAGCACTAAAGCCATCCTATGGAACTACGGGGCAGAGATAAGAATTGACAGGATCTTCATATAGGGGTTCTTCGGTTGAGAATATAGTTAGTGCCAGCGGTATCACTAGAAGTGGCAGGATCTTTTCCCCACCGGAGGTTAATACAAATATGAATGACAAAGGGAAGGGTAAGGCAGTGATTAAGGAGAACATCCAATAAAGGTTGATAAGGATGTTTTCTTGAAAGACGTGGAGGAATTTATGAGACTCATTCGAAAAAGTGACTACAAGATTGTGGATCACTTAAACTAGACTCCTTCGAAGATTTCCATTCTGTCATTATTGTTGTGTTCGGAGGCACATCGCAGTGCTTTATTGAAAATCTTGAATTCAGCATATGTATCCCAAGAGATTTATGTTAATCAATTGGAGGGGGTAGTAGGCCATGTAAACGCTGGTAATGGTTTGGGTTTTGTAGACCTGGATTTGACTCCTGCTCGGACGAACCATAACCATGCGTTGCACATATCAATGGAGTGTAGAGGGTCCCTGTTGTCGCATGTCACTGTTGATATAAGATCATCCCTCAATGTTCTACCAAAGAAGGCATTGATGAAATTAGATACACAAGGTTTGATATGCACGCCAAGTAATTTGGTTGTGAGGGATTTTAATGGATCCAAGAGATCAGTGTTTGGAGAGATTATTATGCCTATACAGGTTGGGCCATAGATTTTTAACGCAGCTTTTTACATTATGGATATCCAGCCAACCTACAACTGTCTGCTTGGTCGGCCTTGGATACATGCTGCGGGAGCAATTACTTCAACGTTGCATCAGAAGCTTAAATATATGATGGAAGGGAAAGTTGTTACAGTATGCGGTAAAGAGGATATCATGGTTAGCCATTTGTCATCCTTCAAGTATGTGGAAGTGGATGGGGAGATCCACGAAACACTCTGCCAGGCTTTTGAAACAGTTCAGATTCAGGAGAAGCCTCCTGCAGAAGTCAACAGCCCAGAGGTTTCCATGTCATCATTCAAAGAAGCCCGTGCTATCGTAGAATCCTGTTCTTCTCAGAAGTGGGGCCAAGTTCTTAATGTTCCCGTTAAGCAAGACAAGTTCGGCCTGGGATACAAACCCTCCAGTTTTTCTCAAGATATCCCGAGGTACAGGGGACCTATTCGATTCACCAGCGGTTGTGTGATATTTGACATGATTAATGCCATATAAGATGAAGAAGGTGACAATGATTGCGATATGGATTCCTGGATTTGTCCATGTACTCCCGTCTAGAAGCTGTGCAATTGGACTACTAAAGAAGTTATTCACGTTACTACTACAGAGTAATATTCACTGTTTGGTGAAATTAGAGTTTTTGTTGTTAAATTCTAAGTGTGGATATCAAGATTTCTAGTCATCTTGCAAGAGTCATATCTCACCCATCCATGACCCGATTGGGGCAAACCAATCATCTTTGTAAAGAGGATATCCTAAACTACAAGTTTGTAGAAGAAATAATGTCCAAGAGATGAATGGATTTGGAGTTATATTGATTCAAAGTTGGAGAAAACTTGATTTGGAGATTCCACACATAAAAAAATTTCAAAGTTATAATTTTCAGCTTTTTGGATTGATTTTCATGGCCAAATTCAAGAGGGTTCCAAGTTTAATTTTCTTTTTCATCAACACGAAAGTTGTAGATAATCTTCTCAGTTTTCTTTTGATATCAAGAACTCCTAAAAGCATGTCTAGAACTCAAGTTATGGTGCTTTGAAGTTATGGTTGCAAAGTTGTTAAATTTGACAATTTAATTTTCAGCATTTTGAAGGCAATTTCATGTGGATTTTTCTCAATGGTCCAAGCTTCAACTCATAATTACTCAAACATAAGAGTTGTTCCTTGTTCTCCAAGCTTTCCAAGCACCAAAAAATTCTCATTTGGACCAACCAAACTCAAGTTATGAAGCTCTAAAGTGAAAGGTTTTTAAGGTCATGTTTTGATAACTTAGAAAAATTCTGCTAAGTCCTTTGAGTTGACAATTTTTTATCAAACTTCTATGCCATTTTTCATGTTCTTCCAAGTCTCATTTCAGTTTTCTTAAAACATGAAAGTTGTAGATGGTTATCTCAGATTTCCATTGATATCAAGTTTGTGAGGATTAGTGTTTGAGCGAGAAGTTGTGGTAGAGGCAAGATGCTGATATATTCATGAAGGGTTAGAAGTAAGATTCGAGGTCACAAGTTGAGGGGCTATTTTGAGGCCTTTCTAAGATTTTTCTGCACTTTCTTACAACTGGAAAGTTGATCCTTTCCATGTTGACTACCCAAGAACATCATTTTTGTGAAAGTTGATTAGCTACACATTACCCAAAATCTATCCCAAAGTCAGTAGTTCGGAATTGGCTTTTGGCACTTTGTGAAGAATTCATTTTTTCGGTTCAAACTTATTTAGTTTGTTTTTGATCAAGAAGGCTGCCAAATTGCAGAATGTGTCATGCAAATGAGTGCTTAAAATGTAGCTTTAAAACCAACTGCAAAAAAAAGCCCTCAAGACCTTTTACCACTCTTTGATTTCATTGGATGATGAGGCATACGAAAGTAGGAGCAGAGGAATGCCATTTGTTTCGCTCCATTTGAAAAAGGGGATTGCGAAAAAAAAGACAACAAATGGGCATAATAGAGAGAGAAAGGATTCGAAGAAACAGATAAAAGGGACTTCACCTTCATTTTGATAAGGGACAATAATACTCCCACTTGAACACGGTAAAAGTTGCTACCATAATACTCCCACTTGAACACGGTGAAAGTTGCTACGATAATACGACCACTTAACACCAACAATAGCCATCTATATGAGAGAACTCCGTCCATTTTTATTACTAACCCATAAAAGCTCCATCCACCATTGATTTTCTTGCTTCAAGAAAACATTCTTGCCTCCATTCAAGCATCAGCAACAACACAGCCAGCGCGTAAAGTTTTTACAGTTACAACATTTTTGACTCAACTGCAGCGTCACGTATCACAAGCGGAGGTATTGATATCATTTTTCATTCTCTATGCTTGTTAATGCCTTGTTTTCATGAGATTGTTAAGGTTGTGTACAACTTGGGTGTCCTGAATAAGTCGATATGGTTATTATTAGCTTGTGACTTATACCATTGTTAAAGGTTATTTTGTTTGTTGCGTGTATCACATTTAGTTTATAGTTGTTGATACTTTTCGTATGCTTATCTTGCTGCTTGTTGCCGATGTTCATGGCGATCGTAGTTTGTTCATTATGCAGTTTCTATTGTTGGGGTACTTTGTTGTTGTTATGTGTGTCACATTCAGTTTCTATCGTGTTTGCTCATCATTCGGTTTTGATGTTGTTCATTCTTATCATCGCTTTGCAAGCTTATTTCTTTGTGACAATTCTTGATGTCGTTGTGTTTTATGTTGGCATTTAGTTGTTGTCGCGACATTTTTGGTGTCGGTAAAGCTCGGTTTGTTTTCTTTTTATGTTTGTTCTTTTTCATATTGTCTGGTTTTGGTTATGATGCAGGGTGATGATGATATGTTGTATGACAAGTTGCAGTAATGCTTTTTTATTCTATTTGTATATGGTGTTTATACAGGTAGCATGTCATCACGTCACAACCATGATATTTTCATGTAAAGTGTTGCGTTGAATCTTTTCAAATTGATTTTTTTAAGTTAGACATAGTTAGCCTACTTTAATGCAGAACACGTGAATCAACTGTAGGTTTTGGTATGAAGTAACATACTTGTGGTTATTATTAGTGGTGGCAATTGAATCCATTAAGGTAAAATCCATTCAATCCATCCATCAAGAAATCTATCTAATCCATCCACTACACAAAAAATAAGTTAATAGATTGGATTAAACTCATCCATTTATATGCATGGATGGATTCAATCCATCCGACATATTTTAAGAATCCAATAGATTATTTTTATTTTCGTTAGATTTATTTTTTTTAAAATAATTAAAAAACTATATTTTTTAAAAAAAAATGAATTTTTTTTCTGAAATAAAAGTTTCATTTTTTTTTTGAAAAAATCGGTTTTTTTTTTCAGAATAAAAAACTGATTTGTTTTTAAAAAAAAAACGATTTTTTTTCCGAAAAAATCTGTTTTTTTTTCAGAATAAAAAACTGATTTCTTTTTTGAAAAATAAAATAAAATTTTTTCTGAAAAAAAAAAACTGATTTTTTTCAGAAAATTTTACTTTTTTTTTTGGAAAAAAAATCGATATTTTTCAAAAGTTAAAATATCAATTTTTTTTAAATAAAAAAAATTCAGGTTTTTTTAATAAATATATTAAAAAATAATTTTTTTAAAATACAAAAAATAAAATTTTTAAAAATAAAAAAATATATTTATTTTTACGAAATAAAAAAAAAGTTGGAAGGATGGATATCCATCCATTAAAAATATGTTAATGGATGGATTGAATGAATTTTATTCTTAATTGATGGATTGGATTAGATAATTTTAAGAAAATTTTAGTGGATTATTAATGGATTAATGGATTGTTTTAATCAATCCATCCATTTTGCCATCCCTAGTTATTATAATATGTTTGGTCATTTGTTATTTTTAATTTAATTATTTTTACTAGGTAGTATAACTAGCATAACTTACTATTTTATTTGATAATAAAAAAACATTTAATTTTTACTTTATTTTGTTTAGCTTTAGCTTGAAAAATATATATATATTTAAAAAAAATTTTATATATATATATATATATATATATATATATATATATATATATATATATATATATATATATATATATATATATATATATATATATATATATATATAGATATATATATAGATATATATATATATATATATATATATATATATATATATATATATATATATATATATATATATATATATATATATATATATATATATATATATATATATATATATATATATATATATATATATATATATATATATATATATATATATATATATATATATATATATATATATATATATATATATATCACTTATTTTTGTTTTATTTAGTTATTTGGTTTTGTTACATTTTATATTCAAATAGTTTAATAATTATTAGGCCCAATTTTATCTTAGCAATTCATTTGTGTTCTTGTTTTAGGTTAGTTTCCTCGATTTTATCTTGTTGCTTTTCTCTGAAAAATTTGATTAATTTTTGTGATCACGATACTTTGGCATATGCCTTGTCGTATTTGTCTTTACCTTGATCATCACTTTTGTTATCTGTGTACATGTTTGCTATTGACACTTGAGATCTTGTTGTCTTATCACTGTATTATCTCTTTAAGGTTAATTTTGTTTGATATACAGTTATGGTTGTTGAAACTTCATTATTACCTGTTTGATTCCAAATGAAAGGGTTTTCGCTGTTGACTTAAGTCAAAGTTTAGGATAGTTTAGACCACTTCCTACTCACCATGTGACTTTGTTAGGTCATTTCCTTGGCCTTGTTAGAGCCATATTCCCTCTCCAACCTAGCTTTAGGTTAGGGTTTGTTAATCCTATGTAAGTACTATTGTTATAGATACTTACTTTTATTTCTTGGCCTTGTTAGAGCCATCTTCCCTCTCCAACCTAGCTTTAGGTTAGGGTTTGTTAATCCTATGTAAGTATTATTGTTATAGATACTTACTTTCCTTTCTTGGCATTTTTAGAGCCATTTGGTCTTACAACATAGAATTAGGTGTAGAGTTTGTTAACTCTATGTGAGTGTCATGGTTATGGATACTCACTTTCCCATTTTACTTTGGTTAAAGTCAACCCTAGTTAGGTTGGTTTTTCAGCTTAGACTTAGAGAGTTGGTTGGCTCTGTGTAAGCATCATGGTTATGGATATTTACTTCCCCTTGGAACCTTGATCATTATCAAGAGTTCCTCATCCCTAGTTAAGAGAACTACGGTTGCTCTAATTCCATCCTAGTTAGGATACGTAGGCACGAGATGTGATGTCTTGGCGAGCATACTTATTATACATACCCTAGGTCTTTACCTTATCATTTTTCCTTGGCAAGCAAACATTAGCATAACACAAATACTAACAAGAGGTTCCTGTAGAGTACCACAGATACTTAGGATGCTAACACCTTCCCTATGTATAACCAACCCCCGAACATTTTGATCTCTTAGCTTTGTTTCCTGTAGAGTACCACAAATACTTAGGATGCTAACAAAAGGTTTCTTTCGATCTTTACCCTTTCCTTTGGATAAATCAAAGCTCAGTGGTGAACTTCATGATTTGTGATTCAAGTGAATTAATAGCTCGATATCCTATTCTCACTGCAACAAAAATGGCGACTTCACTAGGGAAGTTGATTTTCCCCTAAGAGGGTTAAGCCCACCTTGTTTGTATTCGTGTTATTTTATATGTTTGTATGCTTGTATATTTGTATATTTGTAAATATTTGTGTATATACATCTGTTGTGCTTGGATTCTTCTGTATGCAGGGTTGTTACTTTGAGTGGTGAGATGAGTCCTAACTCAGACTTGAGTGCACACCTATGACAGGAATATGGTATAATCAATAGTTAGCTGTTGGGAGTAGTCCTAACATGTCTAGCATATGATAACCATGCTCAGTGGAGGCCCCTTTGAAATTACTGATGTCTGATACGAGTAGTCGTATTGACATTACTTTTTCCGACCTGGGAGTCCGTGAAGCTGAGGACCTTTAGTTACCTTTCACCCCTCTATGCCCTTTAGTACGTAGTGCAGTGATTATCCAGGTGTAGACCTGTGATGGTTGTCATGCGATACTACACTCAGACGAGTCTACCTTAAGAATATTATTGGCCCACGAGTAGTCGTGTAAGCTGATAATATCTAAAAGATTTATCGATGATTTTGGGAACTTGTTAGAACCCGTTGTGCAGGGACATACCCATAGTACACACCTGTTGGGATGGTTAGAACATGGCTCCATGCTCGTGATAATGATACCTAGGCCCTTGTTTATTTTCCTGTACATATCTGTATATGTGATTACGTGTGTTTGTGCATTGCATCCCATCCTTGCATACATTGTCATTTGGTTACGAGGAACTCAATTGTATTTTCTTTGCAAAAATCTTAGGTGTCATGGATATTGGGAAGAGAAACACTAAGAATTTCAATTTCAAGAAACTCGAGTTGACGGAATTGAGGAAGTTAGGAGCTCTAGTGACATCTCCTGATGATTTTAGAAAATGCCATGGAAGACTACTGAGCATCGTCAAGACCAGAATGGAAGAGGGAGTTCTTGATATTCTTGTTCAATTTTATGACCCCCTCTATCATTGCTTCACTTTCCCCGACTATTAGTTAGTCCCAAATTTGGAGGAGTATTCTTATTGGTTTGGCCTACCAATATTGGAGAATGAGCCTTTTAGTGGTTTAGAGAAGATTCTGTCACCTAAGGATATTGCAGATGCCATTCACTTGGAGATGTCTGAAGTCAAAAATAACCTTACTACCAAGGGAGGGATCAAATGCTTACCCTTTAAGTTCTTGATAGAGAAGGCTTTCTTGTTGGCTAAAATGAACAGTTTAGATGCTTTCGAAGATACCCTTGCACTACTTATCTATAGCTTTGTTCCCTAATGTTGAAGAGTTTGTGGACGTCAACACCATTCAAATTTTTCTTAGCAGAAACCCTGTGCTTACTTTGCTTGGTGACATGTATCACTTCATTCATCATAGGATCCTTAAGGGAGGTGGGACCATTATGTGTTGTGCTCCTCTACTTTATAACTGGTTTACTTCACACTTACCTCGGATTGAGATTTTCAAATAAAATCCAAAAAAGCTTCGATGGTCCCGAAGGCTTATGTCTCTCACTCACACTGATGTACACTGGTATGATCCAACCTATGACAAAGGAGTTATCATTGATAGTTCTGGTTCTTTTCCCAATGTACCTTTGTTTGGCATTCGAGGGGGAATTAACTACAACCCTATTCTAGCAAGGCGTCAATTTGGGTTCCCGATGAATGAAAAGCCTAACAGTATCTGCAGAAGGAGTTTGAAAGAATAAAAGAGTATCTGCAAAAACCTCCAATACTCATGCCTCCAATTGCAGGGAGACCTCTGATAATGTATCTTACGATTCTTGAGAATTAAATGGGATGTGTGCTCGGTCAATAGGACGAGTCAGGTAGAAAAGAGCACGCCATCTATTACCTGAGTAAGAAGTTCACTGATTGTGAGTCGAGATACTCAATGTTATGCACTCGCTTAGGCTGCTAAGCGTTTGAGACATTATAAGTTAAACCACACAACCCTATTGATTTCGAATATGAATTCGATCAAGTATGTATTTGAAAAACAAGCACTCTCCAGAAGGATCCGATCAAGTATGTCATTGAAAAACAAGCACTCTCCGGAAGGATTTCCCAATGGGAAATGGTTTTAACAGAGTATGATATTCAATATGTTTCTCAAAAAGCCATTAAAGGAAACTTTTTGTCAGAACATCTCGCTGAATAGCCGATTGAGGATTATCAGCCGATGAAGTTTGAATTTCCAGATGAAGACGTCATGTTTTTGAAGTTGAAAGACTGCGAAGAGCCTTTATCTGACGAGGGTCCTGAGATTGAATCTCATGGGAAACTGGTTTTTGTCGAAGCTGTTAATTTATATGTAATGGAATTAGGGAAATCATTACAACCCCTCATGGTTCCCATATACCGTTCACTGCCCGATTAACATTTGCCTGCACCAATAATGAAGCCGAGTATGAAGCGCGCATTATGAGTTTAGAAGAGGTCATTCATCTGAGGATCAAGAACCTTGATGTATATGGTGATTCAACGCTGGTTGTTAATTAGATTAAAGGAGAGTGAGAAACTCGTCAAGCCAACCTGGTGCCTTACAAGAATCATGCAAGGAGACTATTTCCATTCTTTGATAGAGTTGAGTTCCATCATGTGCCTAGGGCTTAGAATCAGATGGCGGATGCCTTGGCCATGTTATCATTGATGTATAAAGTGAATTTCTGGAATGAAGCTCCAGCTATCACCAACGTGCGTCTCGACAAACCCGCTTTTGTGTTTACAATTGAGAGGGCATCGGATGGAAAGCCTCAGTATTTTGATATCAAGCATTTTCTCAAGACTCAAGAGTGCCCATCTGGGGCATCCAACAAAGATTGGAAGACTCAGAGGAGGTTAGTAGGTAACTTCTATCTAAACAAGGATGATGTGCTATACATGATAAACTTTGACATGTCTTGTTGCGTTGTGTTGATGAACATGAAGCAAGTCTGTTGATGGAAGAAATCCACGAGGGTTCTTTCCGTACGCATGCCGGTGGACATGCTATGGTAACTGAGGTGGCCATTCCACATGTAGAGCATCCTATTTCTTTTTGTTTGTTTGCAGGATGACATGATCCTCTCCCCAGTAAATCTCTTCTCCCCGATGGTAAAGTTCTAATAGCAACGCATGGTGAATTATTTCTCCCCTAGCAAAAGTTCAGAGTTGTATTTCCCAGCCGAAGTGGATTCGTACTACATGACGAGTGTTCGAGGGTTGACTACTTCAAATATAATACGGTCAGGAATTTGTTCAACAGAGATTGTTTTTTCCCACAACATAGATTTTGTCTTCCCCACAGAATCCTGTTATTGAATCAGAAGTGTTGTCACCAGCAGAGGTGTATAGCATATCTCCAGCTGAGCATATTTTTTTGTCTCCACACAAAGGCTAATCCCCAACAAGGTGGATTTATTCTCAGCATATTCCCAGCAGAATAAGGTTGAAGGATATTCCCTCGACAGCAAGGTGAATTTCAATTCATTTTTACTCTCCAGCATAGTTGACGTCCTTCCCCAGCAAGATCAGTATTCGTGAACTTCTTCCCTAAGAAGAGTTTAATGTTGATTCCCTTGACAGGTACATCGACGAGCTCTCGACGGATGGTATTATCATTTTCCTCAGGGAAGATGTTTAAGCAGAGCTTGTTTATTCCCCAGTAGAGTGGAGTTTTCTATAGATGTTCATTACATTCCCTATGGAGGGGAATCATTAACAGAGTTTACTTTCAACTCACCGTCAAAGTGGAACCTTCAGTAGAAGCCTCTGATATCCCCAGCATGGTGAATTTATTATGTCTATGTCCCCAAGAGGGTGGATTATTATTTTTTGTATTCCAAGAAGAGTGGAAACTTTAGAAAGAGCTTGTTATCCCCAGGTTGGATTTTTTAGTGCTATTTTTTATTCCCCACTGAGTGGAGTTTTAGCGCACTTCCCAGTTAGGTGGAGTCTTTAGGAAAGCCATCCCAGGCGTACTCCTCAACAGAGTTGGTTTGCTGGTCTTCTCAACACTCCTCTGGGTTGTGTTCCTTTGCATTTTCATTTTTTCATAACATCCTCCCAAATGTGTAGCATTCCCATTTCGTATGGAGCATTACGCCATTTTAAAACATATGCATCTAAATCATAAGCTAGGATTAATACCTTTGGTGCTACTTGTCTCTTCTGCAGGTGATTGTTTTATTCATGAGATTTGCGTGTTATCCTCGTCAGGGTAGATCTTTTGGTTGTTCAGCTTATTGGGTTCTTCCCGGCTGAGTCATTTATTTAAGCTTCTCTTTCCTCAGCTGAGTCATTTGTCTAAATGTCTTTTTATCGACAGAGTCGTTTGGTTAAACTTCTTTTTTCCCGTCGGAGCTTTATTTTCAGGTTGTGAATCGATTGATTCTATTTCCTTCCCATTCTGGGCGTGTCATCCCAACTCTTGGTTGGTAACTGTCGCAACTACGAAAAACATTCGGCATAAAAATAGAAGAGTCGCCACCAAACGTTATTTATCCCAAAGAGAGGAAAAGGAAACGATCGAAGAAAACCTGAAGAACGGGAAAAGGCAAGATCATCGCAACCAAATCTTGGGTTCGGGAGTCGGTTACGCAAGGGGAAGGTATTAGCACCTCTCACGTCTGTTGTACTCAACAAGATCCACACTTGTTGTTTAATCAAAGGGTGTGTTTATCTATAAGTTACTGCTAAACGGAACGGAGAACAAAAGAAAAAGAAAAATAATCGATAGGACATCGTCGCCCTATGCCTACGTATTCCCTCGTGTAATGGGAAAGTCAGAGTCAACGTAGTTCGGAAAACTACGGGTGATAGGGGGAAGGTTGCTCGCCAAGACATCACCGTCTTATGCCTATGTATCCTCATTATGTATGAGAAATCTGAGCAAATTTAGTTCGGGTATCGAAACCACAGGTTGGTTAAATGTTTCTTATGAGCAACGCTAAGTTCTCATTCCAGCAGTTAGGGACGATGCCTGTTTGCGGTAGAATGGAAAAGTAACGTACTCTTTTTTGAAAATGAGTTTGAAACGCAAATCCCGAAGGATAAAAGGTTTGACTTTTGTTTTTTATTTTTATTAAAGTGAATTAGTTTATTTGAGATTCACGTTGCACTAAAGACTATGACGTAGTAACGAATTCGTCGCATATCGCCCCTAGACGGGACTTGCACTAGACACTCTAGACCAGTGAGAGGAGACTCCTCCCTCATCATTTCCCATGTTCTTAAGGTTCATGGTGCATAATGTTCATCTTCTTTATTAGATGTGTTAGAATGCGTTTTGAGATGAGAAGAGAGACACACGGAAGGTCTAAGGGAAACTCGGCCATTACGTTGTCATAAAAAGTGGTCCTAAAGTTGGGATGCGAAAGGAGATTCTATCCTAATGTTAGCATGCAAAAGATGGACCTAAGATTGAGGTTAAAAGGGACTAGCCTACTTGTTATCATGAATGGATGAAACTCCTAATACCTATCTTACTCCAAATTTAATCGAAGATTAAATTGGAATAATAAACCTAAGGGAACATGCAAAGGAAAAACAAAAACAAGAAAGCAAGGCTAAAACAACAGTTACAACAGTGCCTCCTGCATAAAACAACAGTATAATTCGGCACACAAGCAAGACATCCTATAACATCACATGTTTCAGCACAAAATCAGGTGTAAAAAGGCAGGCAGGCAACAAGCAAGGCAAGGACAACATGCAAAGTTCAGAATAACCACAAATGTGGAAAGTAGGACAGCAAGCATGTAAGAATGCAATTAATCATGAGCAAACACCAATCGTGGATAAATATCATGCAAATGTAAACATTTTTCCACAATCAAACTTAATCGATCAACAACATTGCATCAACAAGAATCATCAAGATCATCATGCCTTTTTCAAATCAAATTGAATGATCGAACAATTGAGCAAGTGCGCAACAAAGCGGAATCGGAAATAAATGCAAACGTGCATCAAACATTCATGATAACCAATTAACATGATATAAACAAGCAAATCAATATGATCATTCATCAATCAAGCAACATTAGCATGTTATGCATTCAAAACGAAAACCAAAAGTTACACATCGAAGAATCGAGATCAAAATTTCAAGAATGATGAAATATGTCAAAAACAATCCACATAAATGCATCATATCAATCCATGACGCTTACATGTGAAAAAGATACCAAACAAAAAATAAAAATGCAAAAACACAACATTCTGCTCAGTGGTAATCGGTTGCTCATATCAGGTAACCGGTTACCTGTTGTAAAAGCAGCCTTCGTGAAATTTGTGAAGGGTAACCGGTTACCCAATATGTGGTAACCGGTTACCACTGAACCAAAAACAAAATATCAACTTTCAAAATCAGAATTCAGCCTCCAACAACTTATCCAATCACTCACATGAACATGCTATCAATTAAGCCCGAAATTAACATCAAATATCAATGATCAAACATCATGTAAATACAATCAAGCACTGAAATCACAAATCACCAAGATCCAAATCATCAATATTGATTAAAAAAATAACAAAAGCTATGGATCTTCATTGTGATTAAAATTGAGTGATGAATTGAAGATAATTGAGGTGAATGATGGAGGTTTAACTTTAGAATTCAAGGATTCCAATGACGAATCAATGAATTCAAGTAGAAAGAGCTTTAGTGGAGGTTTTAGGAGTGAAAAAGTGGAGAGAAAGTTGAGAGAAAATTCTCAAGAATGAAGGTGAAATCTGAAAATGAAGGTTTTTTTCATTGAGGTTTGGAGCAAATTCACTTAAATAAGCTCTAGGTTTGGAATCAAAATGTGGTTTGGAATGTGGATTAGTATTTGGAATGGAAACTATGAGTGGAATTAGGAATGGAGTGTTTGAAATTTGGAGGGAAATAGTGAAAATTGAAGCAATTCTAGATCCTTTCAATGATGATCATGTGAAATCAATCGTTGATAATGATTGGAAAACTTGCAATGCTGAAAATTTGAATTTCATTGAAGTAACCGGTTATTCATATGTGGTAACCAGTTACCACATTCAAAAATGCCCAAATTGGCGCCAAATGGAGGGAATCCTGTATAATCACCTCTTGCCACTTGTTATAAGCTCTGTTAAGCCTCTGAAACTTGCCCTTGGATATTATGATTATGAGAGTGCTTGAGATAGCCTATGCACCGTCTCCTGAGCTGAAAATAACCCACTGAAAAGAATAAAATCGACCGCTCGATCGTGGGCAAAATAAATGCCGGAGCCTCTAACGCTCGTTGTTTAGACTCTTGCAATGAAAGGGAACCCTGAGCCATGAAAACACCTCGATCTCATGTCTCAAGAACCAATGCTATGATATGAAAAAATACAAAATGTAAAGAAACATGAACCAATTACGATTAAAACAAAAGGGAAAATTTTGGGGTGCTACAATAACCCCTAACTTAGTTTGTGAAGCTTTGTGGTTGTCATCCCAACTTTTGGTTGGTAACCTTTGTTTCATTCCATCTTTTGGTTGGTAAAGTTTTTTTTGATGTTATTTCAACTCTTGGATGGTAATCTTCATTTCGTGGGAGTTATCCCAATTTTTGGTTGGTAACCTTTGCTTCATTCCAACTTTTGGTTAGTAGCCTTTGCTTCATTCCAACTTTTGGTTAGTAGTCCATTAATGGTTGGATGTTATCCCAACTTTTGGTTGGTAGTCCTCTTTTATTCCCCGACAAAGTTGTTATTCCAAATTTTGGTTAGTAGTCTTCATCTCTTAGGTGTGATCCCAACCTTTGGTTGGTAGCCTCTGCTTGATTCCAACTTTTGGTTGGTAAAATTTGTTGACGTTATCCCAACTTTTGGCTGGTAACCTTTGCTTCATTTCAACTTTTGGTCGGTAAAGTTTAGTTGTTGTTATTCCAACTCTTGCTTGGTAATCTTCATTTTGTGAGTGCTATCCCAACTTTTGGTTGGTAACCTTTGCTTCATTCCAACTTTTAGTTGGTATTCTTCTCCTATTCCCTGGTGAAGTTGTCATCCCAACTTTTGGTTCGTAATTCGTGGCTTGTTGGATGTTTCCAACTTTTGGTGGGTAATCCTCAGCTTAGTATAAAGCTTTGTTGACGTCATTCCGACTTTTGGTTAGTAGTCTGCCTTTCCTAGATGTTATTCCAACTTTTGGTTGGTAGTCTTTGGTTTCCCCTGTGAAGTAGTTATCTCAACTCTTGGTTGGTATTCTTTGTTGTGGTGAGTACGCCTTCATTCGGTGTTTCGATTGTTATTCCAACTTTTGGTTGGTAGCCTTTGCTTGATCCCAATTTTTGGTTGGTAGTCTTCCTTTTGGGTGATCCTAACTTTTTGTTGGTAGCCTTTATCCCAACTTTTGGTTGGTAGCCCTTGTTTGATTCCAAATTTTGGTTGGTAAGGTTTTGTTGACGTTATTCCAACTTTTGGTTGGTAGTCTTTGTTTTGAGTTGATGATTCCAATTTTTGATTGGTAGTCTTCCTTTGTTGGCTAAACTATTGAGTTTGACATCTTTCTCCCTCAGAGTTCGCCTTTGGTCAGTGTTCTGGTGATTCTAATTGTTGGTTAGTAGCCTTGTTCTTCAGCTTTTGAGCTAGATGTTATCCCTTGTAGATTTGAAGTGATTCCAACTTTTGGGTTGGTAGCTTGTGTTTGGTGTTGTTTCATCCAATTATTCACACTTTTGGTTGGTAGCTTGTGTTTAACTTTGTTCGGCGTTCGAGTGATTCCAACTTTTCGTTGGTAGCCTTTGTTATACCAACACTTGGTTGGTATCCTTTGGATGTTATCCCAACTCTTAGTTAGTATCCTTTGGGTGTTATCCTAACTTTTTGTTGGTATTCTTTGGTTATTATCTTCTGATAGATATCATTCCCAGCAGAGGTGTCTAATTACACTTGTCATCCGTTGATTGTACGTCCTACAAGTTCTTGATTTGAGTTTTGTCCCCAAAAGGTTACCTTTGGTCGGAATTCTCGTTATCCAAACTCTTGGTTGGTATCCCTTGGTTTTTATCCTAACTCTTGGTTGGTATCCTTTGGTTTTTTATCCCAACTTGTTGCACCCCAAAATTTTCCCAACATTTCTTTACCTAGCTTATGTTTCATTTCATTCACATTAGCATTATCATTTGCATTTCATTGACATGTGTGCAGGAGATCAAGAGGTATTATTACCAATCAAGAGCTACACAAGACTATGAAGGTAGCTAAGGGGCTTATTCAAGTGTTCAAGGGTTGATATCCTTGTCAGAGAAGTCAAAAGATCCTCAGAGAGAGTGGTTGAAACCAAGAGTGTGTGCCCCCTAACTTGAGAGTTGTGGGAAGCCCTCAGATGATTCTGAAGCCATGAAGTTGGACAAGAAGCCTTGAGATAGCTTATGAGATGTCTTGAAAGCCATCATGAAGCCTAGATAGGTCAGTGTGCAAGGTTAAGAAGCCTCAGCCATGAGTGGTACAGTTAGGGTTTGACTGGGTCAACCCTAAGTCAACTGATGATTTGAACAAGGTTGAGACCTAATCCAAGAGCCATGTGATCATGGATTAATTCATTGAGATGCTATAAGGATTATTCCAAGGTCAACTCATCATGATTGAAGAGCTTGAGAAGTTTCAAGCTAGGGTTTCTAAGGCTTGACAGTGTAAACTCCCCTAGTTTGACCCCTATCTTCAAGGAAGTTTAGCTCAAGATGTGATTGTCATCTCATCTTACCCCCAACATGAATGTTGTAGAGCTTGAGCTTAGATTTAATTTGAGTACTAGAAGTCCTTGATAGGATTTGTAGAACTCAAGTTATGACTTTGACAAGTTACAGGTCATCTGAGGCATGTGAATTTGGAGCTTGAAAGTTACCTAACTTGCATGAAACGTTTGCCCAAGAAGTATGATTCCTATGAACTTTTGGTTAACATGAATGTTGTTCCTTGATAGGATTTGTAGAACTCAAGTTATGGCTTTGACAGGTCAAGGGCATTTTGGTCATTTGGAGATTACAGGTCATTTCAAGCATAAGGCCATAACTCCTATTTCCAAGCTTCAAATGGAAAAATGTTCAACATCAAACTTGTTCAAAATGATGTTTTAAGGCTAGAAAAGAGGTCATGAGATGCTGGAAGTACTTGTATCTCAAAGTTGCAAAAATGACCTAAAATAAGGGTATAAGTTAAATGAATCAAAGTTGGAAATTGATATTTTCAATCTACACATCCAAACCAAGGCATGTAATATATCATTTTGACTCTAAAAAACATTCTAAGAACATTGGTTTAGCCACAATTTTGATTTGAGGTCTAATTTGTGGACTTGCTTGCATATTAAGTAACATTTGTAAAACACATGAGAGATCAATACACAAGCTTCCAAGGCCTTGTAACACCTCTAATATCTCACTTGGGGATATTTTGGAATCATAACAAGCTGCTGCAACAAGGGAAACCATAATTGGTGTGATTATGGCATGAGATGGTATTTTGGATGATATGAGAAATTCAACATCTCCTTGGATGATTCCAGAAGGTTCTAGAGAGGTCCAACATCATCTATATATTGATTAGAAGGGGTTCAAGTGCAGGGTTGGTGAGAATTGAGGGAGAGAAGAGAGTTTGCAACTTCACATTGTTCATTGCAACTTGAGATCGGTTTCTGCATTCTACACCATCTTCTTCCTTTCTTTTGATTTCAACAACTTCTATGGAGGATACTGAATGATTCCAGATCAATTCCATAGCAAATCCATGGTTGAATCGTGTATGAGCAATTGAATTTCAACACCTGCAAGTCATCATCGGATTTGGAGTTCCAGACGTTTTCCATCAATTCTCTTGCATACAGAAGCAAGAACTTGGCACATTAAATGATTTTGGAGCTGTAGAAGGGTTGAAGTGAAGAATTGCTACATCTGTTGCTCAAGAATTCAAAGGTTTGAAACTTTCATCCCTCACCTTAATTTAAGAAGAATTAGGTTAATTTGTTAGGTTAGATTGATAGTATGTGGTTAGGAGATCGTTTCTGGAAACTTAGAGAGGATTTCATGATGATCAATGAGGTGACACAATTTCTGTTTGGATCAAGAATATGCTGGATATTGAGAGATAATATGAGTATTATAGCAAGAACTGATCAGGGTAATGTGGTGAACATTTTGAACCTTTCAATTTGAAGAATGGTGACAATTGAGGTCTGAGCATAATTTTGATTCTTGATCGTGTTTTAGGTTAGAGATTGATTCAATGAATTCTGAGGCTAGGGTTAGATTCAGTGTTCATTTTAGAGTGATTTAGTGTTTTAGATCATGAATTTTGATGGAGATTTGAGGGAGCCCGAGTGAGGAGGAGGTTGATGTTTGAGCTCTGTTTCAATGGCGTTCTTCCCTCCATTTTTGGTTCAAACGAAGAAGATGATGTTAGCACCATTGGATCAACATGAGGACTTTGACTAAACCGTGTATCCCACGGCCAGGATTAATTTGAATTTGTGAGAGAGTCTGAGTAAGTGAAACGATGCCTTTCACTTACTAGGTCGTTTTGGGCTTAAGTTCAAATTGTTATCCACACCCCCCAGCGAGCCGAATCCATGTTGTGAACTGATTGTCATTGCTATCTGCACCGCGCGTGTGTTTATTTTATTTTGATTTTCATTATTTTATTTTTCATTTTGTTCATGGTTATTGATTAATTCATAATAAATGGAAAAATGATCCAATTAATCCCATTCTTTTTGCATTATACTCATGATTGAATCTAGTATTTTTTACTAAAAAAAAATATTTTCATTCCATGCATTTTCTGATTTTATGGGAATTTTATATTTTAATTGATATTAAAATAGTTATGTTTGATGTGTAATTTTGTGGAATTTTGTGTGATTAATTGGTGATGATTCTTGAGCTAATTTTTTGTGTGTGATTAGTTTAGACATGTATGCTCCCATAGCATTTTTTTCACATTTTTGTGATGAACATTGGTGGTAGTTTAGGTTGAAACCTTTAGAAGATCCATTTTTAGGGTTTATGATTGATACCTTATGGTTTAGATTTTAATTTTAGGACTTAATAGATGATTTAGTCCCTGGTCTTTGTATGAGGCATTCTTAATTGAATTAGGATCCCTTAGGAATTTTTTTAGAAATTTATAGGATAGTTTCCTATTTTTGGTTGATTTTAGTTTAGGTGCTAGTTTTAGATGATTCTAAGGCACTAACTCAACTAGACTAACTTCTTTAGTTCCCTTAGATTAGGGTTTTGCTTTGCTTGCCTTTGATTGAGATTGAAGACAAGGTGAAGACAAGGTGAGGATGCTTGAAGTTGCTTGAATTTTCTTGGAACTTGGAGTTGCTTGTGCCTGAAGGTGTCTGATGAAGATTTAGGATGTAGGAGACATAGGGAGAGCCTTAGAATTACAATGACTTCTTTCACAAATATGGAAAGCATCTTGTGCTTCCATTCCTCCCAATGACTAAAAGTCCTTCTAAGATATTCACATCCCTCCTTTGGAGGGATGAGGGGCTTTATCTGGGAAGTAGAACTTTGAGGGAACCAGTCCCTCATGATGATGAACCCTTATAGACTTCCTTTGGTTGTCAATAAGATGTTTATCATTTCCACTCATCCTGTTAAATCAATTATCTTCTGGTTTGAGTATCTTGAAAGATGTTGGGCTTGAGTTTGAAGATGAGGACTTCATTGAAGAGTGTGGAAGAGGGTGATTCCTTGAGCATTGCCATTGCAGCTGAAGCTTGAAGAGCAAGAAGAATAAGTTGATGCTTGAAGATCCAATGGAGATTGAGTGAGGAGCTGAGGCTTAAAGAATTAAAGCATGAAGTTGACACTTCCAGATGATTGAAGACTACCCTGAGAAGATGAAGCTTGTAGGAGAAGAAGACCAAGTTGATACTGGTGAAGCAAAGAGAGCTGAAGCTTGAAGACCAAGTTAATACTTATGATGAAGATCCAATTGAGATTGAGTGAAGAGCTGAGGCTTGAGGAATAAAGGATAAGTTGACACTTGCATTGATACATTGAGAGCCTGAAAGACCAAGTTGATACTTGCTATTGGGATTGAAGCCTGAAGGTGGAGTCTACTCAGAGCTGAAGCTTGGAGAAGAGAGAGCAAGTTGATACTTATGTTGAGGGGTTGAAACCTTGGAGAAGCAAGTTGATACTTGTCATGGAAGAGGATAGCCTTGAAGGGTGGTTGAAGTCTGAAGACTGGATTGCTGTCAGAAGAGCTGAAGCTTGGAATTGAAAGAGGGTTTGATCTGCTTTCTCTCTTGTCTGTTTTCTTTTTTGTATTGGTGTGCTTGTTTGATTTGCTTGATGCATTAGAATAAGTTCATATTTAGACTGATGTAAGCTAGGAGCATGATTGCACTAGAGGTTGAGTTGCTCCCTCTGCTTGTATTGTTACTGTATGGCTTTGCTTGCGGGTATTCGGTAGAGCCCTGCTCCCTTGCCCATGTGGTTTATCTTGGCTTGATAGCATTTTATTTTCAGTATGATTGCAGTTACTTCTATTTGGCTTGATAGCATTTTATTTCTTCTGTATGATTACTGTTATTCATATCCGGCTTGAGGTTGAGATGAGCTTGTAGAGGCTGCTGCCCCACACACATTTCCTCCCTCACTTGCATTGCATGCATTTTACAGTCGTTTACTATATATCTGTTTACTATTAAGCTGATGCTTTATTTGTTTCTGTTTATCATTGACATGATCCCTTAGGACTCTCACTTCCTTTTATAAGGAAGTGATGATTAGAACTTTAGGTTGAAACCTATGCATGATAACTTCTAGGAGTTCCCTGTTTCAAACTTCAACTATAGGATGAATCTTTGGCATGACAACATTAGGACTTGATAGTCTTCCCGTAGTTGGGCCTGTTCTCTTCTCATCTCAAAAAACTTAAGATACAGTAATCATGAATGATTTCTTTTGTATGTTACGAGCCTTAAGCTATCTGAGAAAGGATTGTTGGAGAGCTTCTTTTCAACAGTCTGGATGTTTATTATGGCACCCTTTGGGTGACATGCGACGCATTCACTCTCAGGTCATAGTCTCTAGTGCGATTGAAATTGCAAACAAAATAAAAGACAGTTCTTTCGTAAAAGACAGAAAACAAACTCCAAACCTTTTTGCCTAGTGGGCCCAGAATTCAAAGGAAAGCTTTTCTGAAGAAAAGAGTGTCGTTAAACTTCAGCGCCACCGCAAACAGGCTTTGTCCCTAACTGCTGGAACTGCTGTTTAACCCTACTCGATAAAACAGATGAATCTGAATCCCCGTAATCCGTATTATCCCGAACTACGTAAGCTCTGATCTCTCATACCTGTTGAGAGTACGTAGGCACAATACTGATGTATTGGCGAGCCACCTTCCCCGTAACCCGTAGTTAGTCGAACTACGTTGACTCTGATTTCTCATTCTCTAATGAGAATACGTAGGCATAAAGCGCGACGCTTTGCCGAGTCATTTATTTTCTTTTCAGACCAGCCTTGATAGGTAGATAGATAAACCAACTCGTCCAGTAAACACAACAAGCATGGATCCCGTCGAGTACGACGTACGTGAGGGGTGCTAATACCTTCCCCTTGCGTAACCGACTCCCGAACCCAGACAACGGTTGCGATGACCTTATCTTATACCTTTTCGTCAGGTTTTTCCGATCGTTTCCTTTCCCGCTCCGAGGGATAAATAACGAAAGGTGGCGACTCTTCTGTTTTGCCGGCACCTTATTTTCGCGGAAGCGACAGCTGGCGACTCTGCTTGGGATTTGATAGTTTCCTGGGATCCAACGTCCCGAATGCGAGTCAGTTTGGGGATCCGACGTCCCATGCGAGAGTCAATCCTAGCGCTTGTATGATTACTTGTTAGGTTGTGTTTATTTATCGCATTTTTATTTCCCGCATTTTACTTTCAGTATGATATGATTATCCGTGCTGTTGTGGGAGGGGCATTCTGATGAGTGAGAAGCTAGACCCAGGCTTGAGTGTACCTAGCATTAGTTGTGAAAATTAGTGGGCGCGTGCTTGCTTGGCAGACACTAGTGTCTCATGAAATCCACGCTCAGACGAGGTTCTCCCAGTTGACTTCTTTTCCAGCCCTTTGGGTTGAGGGGGTTGTTAGTTTGGAGGATTGTCGACTCTGGGGACCGATCATTTGGGATTCAGCCGAGTGAGGCCGCTTCATGAGCTGGTGATGCCACACCTTCTGGGTATCGTATCACCCCTCTTGAATGTCTGTGACGCTGATGACCGCATAGGATGCCGAACTTGTGTCAGTCTAGGTCCATACCTCTGAGCAGGGTTGGGATTGTTGCAGGAAACCTTGACCTTCAGACTACCTGGTTTTCTTGATAGTGAATCAGGTTTGTTGGGATCAGAGGTTCTCATCATCAGATGATTGTTCTTGACAGAGCAGAGTTATGGTCCTGTATCAGAGGACCTTATCTTCAGAGATGTACGTTTGTTCTTGACAGAGCAGATTGATGATTGGGATCAGAGGATCTCATCAGCAGATGTATGTTTGTTCTTGACAGAGCAGAGTTTTGGTCCTGTATCAGAGGTCTCTATTATCAGATGTTTGTTCTTGACAGAGCAGATTTATGGTATTATCAGATGTTTGTTCTTGACAAAGCAGATTTATGGTCCTATTAGTGTTTGTTCATGACAGAGCAGGTTTATGGTCCTATGTGTGTGTGTTCTTGACAGAGCAGATTTGTGGTCCGATACCAGGGTTTTCTTATTATCAGATATAGTGATTGTTCTTGATAGAGCAGCATCATGGTTTTGTTGATACAGAATCTCCACAGTAGTTGCCTTGATCTCCTGCTGCATGATTGCATTTTACATTGCTTTGCATACTCATTTGCATTTCATTAACGTGTGTCTGTGTTGCAGGTACCGTTTCCCCCGATTCAGGATTTCTGACCTTCTATTGTATTGTTATGGGTTCTCTGAGGAAGACCGTGGCTTACAAGCTCCCTGCTCTTAATGTGGTTCAGCTGACTGGTTTGATTGCTTTAGCAGATGATTCTGTGAGAGATGAGTTCAGAAAGTCTTACGACAAATTGCTCAATTTGGTTCGTAAACCTTCTGCGTTCGAGTTGAATGGGTTGCACGCTCTGTTGCAGTTCTACGATTCTCCATTGAGATGCTTTACTTTCCAGGATTTTGTTCTCGCACCCACACTAGAGGAATATGCTGATTTGTTAGGTGTGCCTATCAAGAGGCAGATGCCTTTTGTTCATATGGATGCTGAGCCTAATCTGGCTAGTCTAGCTCCGTCACTTCATCTGGATGCCTCCGAGTTGGTATTGTCTAGTTGGAACAAGGTTCTCGGTTTCTCCTTGCAGTTCTTAGTGGGAAAGGCTCAGCAGTGTGCCCAAGACGGATGTTGGATCGTGTTCAACGCCATCCTCGCTCTGTGCATATATGGCATCATTCTGTTCCCCAATATGTCTGACTTTGTAGACTTTGACGCTTTTCGCATCTTTGCTTCAGGGAATCCAGTCCCTACCTTGATAGGAGATGTCTACCATTCCGTCCACTACAAAAACGAGAATAGAAGGGGCAAGAATGTCTCATGCTGTGTGCCCTTGCTTTATAAATGGCTTGATAATCATCTACCCAAGAGGGGTCCCTTTGCTTCGTCTGCAGCCACAACTGAGTGGTCTGAGCGTTTGATGAGTCTATCAGCGGAGGATATCGACTGGTTTGACAGAGATAGGTTGGGCGCTGAGATTATCTTCAGCTGCAGCGGGTTTCCGAACGTGCCTTTGACAGGCAGGAAGGGCTGTATAAACTATAATCCGTCTCTGCTGGTCCGACAGTTTGCTTACGCTCTGAGAGCTCCACCGAAGGATGAAGAGGTGCAGGAATCTCTGTACCTCACTGGTCTTCTAGAAGGGGATATGTTATCTAAGCTTCAGCGCGCTTGGAATGGTATCAGTAAGCGGGGAAAACCATTGCTGGGGAAAAGCAATAGCCAAGCCTACACTCCGTATGTGACTTGGATCAGAGCCAGAGCAGATGCTATAGGAATGCCGTTTCCTCCTGCCAAGCCAGAAAGCCCTCCAGTGATTGAAGAGCCTACCACCGTGCCCATTCAGCAGCATAATCAGGTGTTAGCTGAGAGAGATGAATTGAAGAGGGCAAATGAAGAACTGGAGAAAGAATTGGTTCAACTCAGGAGCGAGAGAAACGAAGCCGTTCATTCCTTCAAGAGGCAAACAAAGATGGTGAACCGGTTGGGGACAAATCTGACTAAGTAGATAGCTGAGCGTGAGCGCATGGGTCGAGACTTCAAAGTTGTCAACGATGTACTGGCCACTAAGAAGCAGCACTTGGATGAAGCGTATCGGAGGATATCCAAGTTCAACCAGCACTGGAAGGCCTCCCTAGCCAACAGGAAAGAGCGGGAGGATAAGCTGATGCAACAGATCTCCAAGCTGAAAGCCCAGGTGAAGGCTAGTGAGAAGAGGTTTGATGAAGAAACCGCTCGCCGATATGCTGCCGAAGGCCAGCTCAACAAAGCTCTTGCCAACTTGAAAGAGCGCAAACTGATGTTTGAATCCAAGAAGCGGAAGCTAGAAGATTGTTTCGGCGAAGGAGCATGGGAAGATTCGGTCGAAGGTGTTCAATACACCATTATGCAAAGGGAACTACTCGTCGAAGGGTTACTCATTCGGCCTGATCATCCAGAAACGAAAGGGTTGTTAGAAGAGTTTCACGCCCGTGGCCGTACTTGACTATATTTGTAATCCTTTTGTGTTGATCATTGTTGGATGCTGACCATCACCAGGCTTGTTGGCTGAGGTCATGCTATCGATTCATCTTGTACTCACTAACGTTGTGTACTGCCTTGATGGGCTTTCATTCTATATATGGGATGTTATTTCCATGACTGGACTCGGACTTCTTATTATCAGCACTGGCACTCAGGCACTAGGATCGGGGGAAATCTCCCTAACGCATAGACACACGTTTGCATTTGCATGAAGCATTTGCATAACGAGCACTTTGTCGTTTTCCCTAACCCTTTTGTATTTTCAGGTTGTTTCAGGTTGTTCCAGGATTGATCAGAGACCTATCCAACGCTATCCGACCATAGCAAATCAAACCAGAATCATGGAGCAAATGCAAACTGATGTCCAGGAACTCCGCGAAAGAATGGACCGCTTCATGGAGCTCATGCAAGCGATCGCCAATGGCCAGGAGCAGCTCAGAACCTTGGTTCAGCCTCTGATTTCAAGGGTTGATAGTAATGGCGTACTCCATGGCGGGACCGTGCCTACCCCTCCACCAGTTGAAACTCCTCAGAATGGCATCCCCGTGACCGGGGGGAATGGCAGTGCCAACGGCAATGTGATAGCTAACATGGGACTCAACGGTAATACGACGGGCGTCGGTAATACGAATTTGGAAGCTAACGTCAATGTTGGGCTGGGCAACGACAATGCAGGTGTTGGAAATCTGTTTGGGCCTCAGCCGTGGTTAGAAGACCGTCAAGACGATGTGTTCTCTCAGAGAGGTGCTAAAGGGGAGCTGACTGCTGAAGCACGTCTAAGGTTCAAGGCACTCAAGGATAAGATGAGGAATATCGAGAACCAGAACACCCTGGGCATTGATATGTCCAAGTTGGGACTGATTGCTGATTTCAAGGTGCCTCCCAAGTTCAAGGTACCTGACTTTGAAAAGTACAAGGGCACCACTTGCCCTCGCGTCCATCTGAGATCATACTACCGGAAAATGTCCGCTCATTCTGAGGACGAGAAGTTGCTGATGCACTTCTTTCAAGACAGTCTGTCCGGGCCCTCCCTCAAATGGTACACGAGTCTGGAACCTACCAGTGTACGCACGTGGAAGGACCTTGCTGAAGCATTTGTGCACCACTACCAATACAACAGTGACTTGGCCCCGAACCGAGTCCAACTGCAGAATCTGTCGCAAAGGAACAATGAAGGGTTCAAGGAATACGCCCAGCGGTGGCGTGAATTGGCAGCCAGGGTTCAGCCGCCAATGGTTGAATGTGAGCTTGTGCAGATGTTCGTAGCCACCCTCCCAGGGGTTTACTATGAGAAATTGGTCAGCGGTATGTCCGGAACCTTCTCAGATCTCATTATCACGGGTGAGCACATTGAAAATGGGATCAAACTAGGGAAAATTCAAGGTGATTCATCCTCAGCTGGAGGAGGCAAGAAACCTTATAGTGGCCAAAGGCAGGAAGGAGAAACGAGCGCCGTGACCAACGCTCGAAGGAAGGGAAAAGGCCCTCACGAACAGGTGGCCAGCATAACTATCCCGGCAGTTCAACAGCCACAGCAGCAGCAACCGAATCAACAAGGGTACAGAAAGTATCAGAACCGGGCACCTCTGTCGAGCTGTCACCTCGAGACACTGCCCATGTCGTACGCTCAACTATTGCAGACTTTGCTTCAGCTACAGTTAATCCAGAAGAGAACCTTGGCTCCCTTGACAGGGGCACCTCCTCCAGGTTATGACGCGAACGCAACTTGTGAGTTTCACTCAGGGGCACCAGGCCACACAATAGAGAATTGCAAAGCCTTCAAGCACAAGGTGCAGGACATGGTGGACGTTAAGATCATCAACTTCTCAGATAATGTGCCAAACATCACGAAGAACCCTATGCTGAATCATAGGGGAGGTGGAGTAAACACCATTATTGAAGACGAGAGTTTGGATTTGTTGACTGACGTCAGAGATCCGAAGACACCGCTTAGCTTCGTTAAAGCTAAGCTGATGAAAAAGGGCTTCTTTCCAGGTTGTAGAGAACTGTGCATGGGCTGTGCGACAAGTCCTGATGGATGTGAATAGTTGATAGAAGGGATTCAAAGTCTGATGACTTAAGGGATCTTACAGTTTAGCCGGAGAGCCGAAAGTAGATCGGGAGAGGTAATGCTGAAGCAAGACGATGAGGTTGCCACCATCACCATCCCTCGCCAGACGATAACTATTGCTGCACCCAGACCGCCCACGATTACCATCACCAAAGCTGGGCCAATACCGTTCGAAAGCACTAATGCTGTCCCATGGCATTATGGGGCAGAGGTCTACTGCAATGGACAGAAGTTGGAGCTAGAACTGTTTGGGTCGTCTGTGGAGAACCTTGCGGGAATCAGTGGAATTACTCGCAGCGGAAGAGTGTTTGCACCACCTGAGGTCGTGGCGGACAAGGCGGACAGAGCTGATGCAACCGATAAAGGGAAGAGTAAAGTCGTCGAAGAGATCCCTCTTGGGGTAGAAAAAGAATTACTTGTTAAAGACGCTGAGGAATTTATGAGGTTGATTAAAAAGAGTGACTACAAGATTGTGGATCATCTCCATCAGACACCCTCGAAAATTTCCATCCTGAATCTGTTGTTGTGTTCTGAGGAACACCGCAACGTGCTGCTGAAGGTGTTGAACGCTGCATATGTACCGCAAGAAATATCGGTAAACCAGCTGGAAGAGGTCGTAGCCCACGTGAATGCAGGAAATGGGTTAGGGTTCACTGACCTAGAGCTGACGCCGAAGGGGAGAAACCACAATAGTGCCCTGCACATCTCGATAGAGTGTAGGGGAACAATTATGTCTCACGTGTTGGTGGACATTGGGTCGTCGCTCAATGTTCTTCCGAAGAAAGCATTGATGAAGTTAGATACTTGTGGATTGATTTGCATACCCAGTGATCTGGTTGTGAAAGCGTTCGATGGAACCAAACGCCATGTTTTCGGGGAGGTGACGTTGCCAATCCAAGTCGGGCCGGAAACATTCGACGCGGTCTTCTACATTATGGACATCATGTCTGCCTACAGCTGTCTCTTGGGCCGGCCATGGATCCATTCGGCGGGTGCCGTGACCTCCACGTTGCACCAGAAGCTCAAGTACGCTGTCGGAGGTAGCATTGTGACTGTATGTGGCGAGAAAGACATAATGGTGAGCCATTTGTCGTCCTTCAAGTATGTTGAGATGGATGGGGAAATCCACGAAACTCTATGCCAAGCGTTCGAAGCTGTTAAAGTCAAGAGCGTGACTCCTGTAGTCACTGAAAAGCCAGAGATGTCTCTCTCCTCCTTCAAGGAAGCTCGGGCCGTTGTCCAAGCCGGATCTACCCCAGGCTGGGGGAGAATTTTGGAGATACCTAACAAGCAGGACAAGTTCGGGTTGGGATATTCTCCTGGAGCTGAAGCCTCCTCTTCTAGCAATGCGTCGCGAGGTAAAGGGCTGATCCAGTTTACCAGTGGCGGGGTGATATTTGAAAGTGTCAACGCGGTGTCTGAAGACAGTGGAGATAGCGACTGTGACTTAGACTCTTGGATCCAGCCAAGCAAGCCAGGCGAGAGCCTCAACAACTGGTCCGTCAAGGATATCATCCAGATGACAAGTGAAGAGTAATGATTTACTTTTTCCAATCATTGTACAACCCTATGTCCTACCCGGGGAATAACGGTTTTATTGTCAGGGCCTTGTTTGATTATGTACATGCATTTTATCAATAAATCAAAAGGCGTTTTTATTCGTATTCAAATATTGTGATCTCTGTTATTCCTGTTTTATATTTGTTTTGAAAAACAATAAAATGGCGATGGGGTTTGTGCTAACCTGCATATCCTTGTTTTAAGCTTAACCCTTGTTATTGCAGGATCCACATAGCAGATGACATCGACTCTGGACCTTCTACGACTCACTTCGACTTCGATTGCCCGATCTATCAAGCTGAAGAAGAGATTGATGAAGACGAAGACCTTCCTGAAGAGTTGGCCCGCTTGTTGAAACAAGAAGAGAAAGTTATTCTGCCTCACGAGAAGGAAATTGAGATTGTGAATCTGGGTTCTGAAGAACTTGTCAAGAACGTCAGGATAGGGGCCGCGTTGCAGAGTAATGTCAAGCAGAGACTGGTCGAGATGCTGAGAGAGTATAGTGACGTCTTTGCTTGGTCATACGAGGATATGCCCAGACTTGATACTGACATCGTGGTCCACCACTTGCCGCTGCGAGAAGATTGTCCTCCCGTTAAGCATAAGCTTAGAAGGACACGACCAGATATGGCCGTTAAGATCAAAGAAGAAGTGCAGAAGCAGCTTGATGCTAGCTTCTTAGCGATCACTACTTACCCTCCGTGGGTCGCCAACATAGTGCCTGTACCGAAGAAGGACGGTAAGGTACGAATGTGCGTCGATTATCGGGATTTGAATAGGGCGAGCCCTAAAGATGATTTCCCGCTGCCTCATATTGATGTGTTGGTCGACAATACAGCTCAGTTCTCCATATTTTCGTTCATGGATGGATTCTCCGATTACAATCAGATCAAGATGGCGCCGGAGGACATGGAGAAAACTACGTTTATCACGCCTTGGGGAACGTTTTGCTATAAGGTAATGCCTTTCGGTCTGAAGAACGCAGGGGCCACTTACCAACGAGCAATGGTTACTTTGTTTCATGACATGATTCATCATGAGATTGAAGTCTATGTTGATGACATGATTGCGAAGTCCCAAACGAAGGAGGGACATCTGGTCAATTTACTAAAGCTTTTTGAGAGGCTTAGGAAGTTCAGGTTGAGGCTGAATCCTAACAAGTGTACTTTCGGAGTACGGTCCGGAAAGCTACTGGGGTTTATCGTCAGCGAAAGAGGCATTGAGGTTGATCCTGCAAAGATAAAAGCGATACAAGAGATGCCAGCGCCCAAAACAGAAAAAGAAGTTTGTGGTTTCCTGGGCAAAATAAACTACATTGTAAGGTTTATTTCTCAGCTCACGGCCACGTGTGAACCGATGTTTAAACTGCTGAAGAAAGATCAGGCGATTATCTGGAACGAGGATTGCCAGAAGGCATTTGATAAGATAAAACAGTATCTGCAGGAACCTCCAATCTTGATACCCCCAATGGTCGGACGACCCTTAATCATGTACTTGACAGTTCTTGAGAATGGTATGGGGTGCGTTCTCGGTCAGCACGACGAGACGGGAAGAAAGGAGCATGCCATTTACTATTTGAGTAAGAAGTTCACGGACTGTGAATCTCGTTACTCGATGCTGGAGAAGACGTGTTGTGCACTAGCCTGGGCTGCCAGAAGTTTACGACAGTACATGCTCAACCACACGACCATGCTAATTTCGAAGATGGATCCGATCAAGTACGTCTTCGAGAAGCAAGCACTTTCGGGCAGGATTGCCAGATGGAAAATGGTGTTGACGGAATATGATATTCAGTACGTTTCCCAAAAGGCCATCAAGGGAAGCGTATTGTCTGATTACCTGGCCGAACAGCCGATCGAGGATTACCAGCCGATGAAATTTGAATTCCCTGATGAGGATATCATGTTTCTTAAAGCGAAAGATTGCGATGAACCGTTGCCCGACGAGGGGCCAGATAGGAAATCCCAGTGGAAATTGATATTTGACGGGGCGGTTAATTCTTACGGAAGTGGCATAGCGGTGATCATCACGACTCCCCACGGATCCCATATCCCATTCACTGCGAGATTGACGTTTCTAGTCACCAATAATGAAGCGGAGTACGAAGCATGCATCATGGGTCTAGAAGAGGCAATTGATTTGAGAATCAAGAACCTAGATGTATATGGTGACTCGACGCTTGTGATTAACCAGATTAAAGGGGAGTGGGAGACTCGTCAATCGAATTTGGTGTCGTACATGAACTATTCCAGAAGGCTGCTTCCGTTCTTTGATCGAGTGGAACTCCATCATGTGCCCAGGGCTGAAAACCAGATGGCTGATGCCTTAGCCACGTTGGCTTCGATGTATAAAGTCAATTTTTGGAATGATGCTCCAAGAATTGTCCTTTCTCGTCTTGATAGACCTGCATTCGTCTTTGCAATCGAGGAAGCCTCCGATGGCAAGCCATGGTTCCATGATATCCAGACTTTCCTTATGACTAAGGATATCCTGCGGGAGCATCAACCCAGGATAAGAAGACTCTGAGGAGGCTGTCTGGAAATTTTTATCTCAATCCTGATGGAGTTGTGTATAAGAGAAACCACGATCTCGTGCTACTCAGATGTGTAGATGAGAAAGAGGCGAGTTTGCTCATGGAATAAGTCCATGAGGGCACATTTGGTACGCACGCCGGCGGGCATGCTATGACGAGAAAGATCCTGAGAGCAGGATACTACTGGCTGAAGATGGAGTTGGATTGCTTTAAATTTGCGAGGAGATGTCATAAATGCCAGATTTATGTTGATAAGGTTCATGTGCCGCCGTGCCCGTTAAATGTCATGTCCTTCCCGTGGCCGTTCTCCATGTGGGGCATCGACATGATATGCAAGATCGAGCCCACTGCGTCTAACGGTCATCGCTTCATTCTAGTAGCTATCGACTACTTCACCAAGTGGGTGGAGGCAGCCTCATATGCTAATGTGACCAAGCAGGTGGTGGCTAAATTCATAAAGAGGGACATCATCTTTCGTTACGGAGTTCCCGAGCGGATCATTACTGATAATGGTTCGAATCTGAATAACAAGATGATGAAGGAGCTGTGCCAGAGTTTCAAGATTAAACACCACAACTCCTCTCCTTATCGGCCGAAGATGAATGGCGCCGTTGAAGCGGCCAATAAGAACATCAAGAAGATTGTTCAGAAGATGGTTATGACCTACAAAGATTGGCACGAGATGCTGCAATTTTCACTGCACGGTTATCGTACAACGGTACCTACCTCAACCGGGGCAACTCCTTTCTCCTTAGTGTACGGTATGGAAGCTGTCCTACCGTTAGAAGTGGAGATCCCTTCTTTGCGAGTTTTGGTTGATGTGAAACTTGACGAGGCAGAATGGATTAAGAACCGACTAAACCAACTCAGCCTGATGGACGAGAAGAGGTTAGCATCAATTGCACATGGTCGTCTGTACCAAAGCCGAATGAAGAAAGCCTATGATAAGAAGGTGCGTCCTAGAAGCTTTCAGACGGGTGATCTCGTCTTGAAGAAGATTCTTCCTCCACACTCCGATCACCGGGGCAAGTGGACTCCCAATTACGAAGGTCCGTACGTCGTCAGCAAGGTCTTCTCGGGAGGAACTTTGTTGTTATCCACGATGGATGGTGAAGATTTTGCATCCCCGGTGAACACGGACGCAGTTAAAAAATACTTTGCTTAAAAAATGACCCGCTGGAAAGAAAAAGAATATCCAGGCAAAAAGAGGGCGTCCCGGCGAACCATAAAAAAGGAAAAGGGTTCGGGCAAAAATTAGGGATATAAAAGAAAAGAATGTACACCCGCAAAGTCGAAAACCTGGAAGGGCGACTTTGGCAAAAAAGGGTATCCCGGTGAATCGAAAACCCGGAAGGGCGGTTCAGGCAAAAGTTAGGGATTTGAAAAAGCAAATGACTGCGTTCCGCGTGTGGACTGTATTTGTCTAGTGGTTTGGAAGACCTGAGGGCCGTTTATCTGAATCAATCTCTTCTGAAGCTGAAGCGTCGGAGAAGTATCGAAGTCGAGTGGGTCTTAGAGGGATCAACTCATGGTGTTCGTCTACGCCTCATTGCCGACATTTGTATATACTGATGTATATTTATGTTTTATTTCAGTGCGGCTTCCTCATTCCAGGAGCTTGCATCTGTTGTAAAACGTTTTTACCCATTAAGGGGTTCGTTATCAATAAAATGTATACTATTCAGCAATTCTGTTTGTTTGTTTAGCATTTACTTGTTTTGTTTGCGGAAAAAAAAACGCCGATGTTTTTGACAAAATGCGCATACATAAACTTACTGGCCTAGGCCACTGATTGTTGAAACAATGAATTACTCGAACATTGTCACAAGATGATAACCTTAATAGGTCCCTTTTGAGAAGGGTATCCTGTCTGTTTGTTTGTGTTGATGCAGGTGTAGCATATACCAGACAGTGCGCCGTGCGCATCCCCAAGCAGGATGATTCCTTCTTCTCCATCGAAGTTCAGCAGCCTCTCCCCGCAGAGTCTGAACGTGAGATTGTAAGCATAGATATGTGTTTCCCCAGGCAGAGAAGATTCTCGCCCCAATCGGATGTATCCTGAAGGAACGTCCTATCCCCAGCTGAGTCCGAAGTGTGCAACAATTGGTAGTTCCAGACTGAAGTCTCCGGCAGAATTGAAATTCCCCGCAGAGTTGTACTCTCCCCTGTAAGCAGGACGATTCCTTCTTCTCCAGCCGAGTTTGCAAATCCCCAAGGGAGCCGAGTCCTTGGAAAGCAGTTCGGGACATGATTGGTTTTCCCCAGTGGAGTGTTGAATAACTGATGCTGTATTTCCCCGCCGGAGTCGTTACCTCCAGGGAAGTGGCTGCGAGTGCCGCATAGTTTATTTCGGAGATTGACATCACTCTCCTCAGCAGGTCTGGGTTCTCGTAGAGCTTCGTTCCCCCGCAGCAGTCAACTGAAGTTTGCTTCCCCATACGGAGTCCGATTGAGATTGGCGTGACTTTTTCTCCTTGACAGGATGATTCCTCCTCTCCACCAGAGTGGTTCTTTCTCCTTGACAGGAGGATGCTCCCTTCAATGTTTATTTTGTTGATGGGTCGTAGCATTTTGCATGATTGCATATCATTTACCCTAAACGCATAGCATTTCCACCGTGTGGAGCATGGCGCCATTGTCAAAGCATATGCATATGAAACATGAACTAGGTCGTCACCGTTCTTGTTTTGCAGGTGTTCCTCCGCAGAGTCGCTTGCTCAAGATGATTCTTGAATCCCCCAGCAAAAGTCGTTCGCCCAAGATGATTCTTGAATTCTCCCGCAAAGGCGTTCGCTTAAGATGATTCTTAAAATCCCCTGTGAAGTTGCCAGAGAGGGTTGCTTAAGCTGATGCTTGGAATCCCCGGTAGAGTGTTTGCTCAGGATGATGCCTGAAACCTCCCGCAGAGTTATTGGTTCAGGATGATTCTTAAAGTCCCCGATGGAATTATTTGTCCAAGATGATTCTTGAAGTCCTCAGCAGAGTTGATTCACCCAGAATGATTTCTAGATCCCCGAAGCAGAGTTACTTGATAGTTCTCCAGAATCCCCAGCGGAGATGGGTCATCCCCAGCAGGTTTTAAACAGAGAAGTCGAAACTTCCCTGAAGACTTGATGATCGAAGTCCGGCAGCGGCGCCGAAACCCCAGACTTACTGACGAAGTCCAACTGTGATGACGAAGCAGTTCTCACAGCTGATGTCGAGTGCCTGATGGCAGAAGTTTGGATATCCCCAATTGGTTCATGATTGACTAAGGATTCTATTCTCGACTTACTGATGAAGTCCGACTGATGCCCAAAAAATTTCTTTGAATGCCCGATGGCGTGGTTAACTTGATTGTTGATCTGATAGGTCCCGAGGGATTCCGATGCCTGGCGGCGGGATCAACCATGTATTACCGGCTACCGTGTGACCAATTCTCCAGCTAGTTGTCGTGCAGCTACTATTTCAGTTTCCGAAGATTTGTTCCCATCAGAGTACCGTGTACTTGGGCAGTTGGCAAATTTCCGGGTTTGTTGGTATTCAACCGTCTCGTACCCTGATTGTTTGAGAGCCATTTGCTTCTCACCCAGTCAGGTCCAAGCCGTTAGAATAGAGGCAGCTGTTGCACCCTAAAATTTGCCCAACATTTCTTTACCTAGCTTATGTTTAATTTCATTCACATTAGCATCATCATTTGCATTTCATTGACATGTGTGCAGGAGATCAAGAGGTATGATTACCAATCAAGAGCTACACAAGACTATTAAGCTAGCTAAGGGGCATATTCAAGTGTTCTAGGGTTGATATCCTTGTCATAGAAGTCAAAAGATCCTCAGAGAGAGTGGTTGAAACCAACAGAGAGAGTGGTTGAAACCAAGAGTGTGTGCCTCCTAACTTGAGAGTTGTGGGAAGCCCTCAGATGATTATGAAGCCATGAAGTTGGACTTGAAGCCTTGAGAGAGCTTATGAGATGTCTTGAAAGCCATCATGAAGCCTAGATAGGTTAGTGTGCAAGGTTAAGAAGCCTCAGCCATGAGTGGTACAGTTAGGGTTTGACTGGGTCAACCCTAAGTCAACTGATGATTTGAACAAGGTTGAGACCTAATCCAAGAGCCATGTGATCATGAATTGATGCATTGAGATTCTATAAGGATGATTCCAAGGTCAACTCATCATGATTGAAGAGCTTGAGAAGTTTCAAGCTAGGGTTTCTAAGGCTTGACAGTGTAAAATCCCCTAGTTTGACCCCTATCTTCAAGGCCGTTTAGCTCAAGATGTGATTGTCATCTCATCTTACCCCCAACATGAATGTTGTAGAACTTGAGCTTAGCTTTAATTTGAGTACTAGAAGTCCTTTATAGGATTTGTATAACTCAAGTTATGACTTTGACAAGTTACAGGTCATCTGAGGCATGTGAATTTGGAGCTTGAAAGTTACCCAACTTGCATGAAACTTTTGCCCAAGAAGGATGATTCCTATGAACTTTTGGTCAACATGAATGTTGTTCCTTATCCTCTTATATTTCTAGAGAGTACTAGAAGTCCTTTATAGGATTTGTAGAACTCAATTTATGGCTTTGACAAGTCAAGGGCATTTTGGTCATTTGGAGATTACAGGTCATTTCAAGCATAAGGCCATAACTCCTATTTCCAGACTTCAAATGGAAAAATTTTCGACATCGAACTTGTTCAAAATGATGTTTTAAGGCTAATAAATAGGTCATGAGATGTTGGAAGTACTTTTATCTCAATGTTGCAAAAATGACCTAAAATAAGGGTATAAGTTAAATGAATCAAAGTTGGAAATTGTTATTTTCAATCTACACATCCAAACCAAGGCATGTAATATATCATTTTGACTCTAAAAAACATTCGAAGAACATTGGTTTAGCCACAATTTTGATTTGAGGTCTAATTTGTGGACTTGCTTTGAAAAGTAGTTGCTTGCATATTAAGTAACATTTGCAAAACACATGAGAGATCAATACACAAGCTTCCATGGCCTTGTAACACCTCTAATATCTCACTTGGGGTGATTTTGGAATCATAACAAGCTGTTGTAACAAGGGAAACCAGAATTGGTGTGATTATGGCTTGAGATGGTATTTTGGATGATATGAGAAATTCAACATCTCCTTGGATGATTCCAGAAGGTTCTAGAGAGGTCCAACATCATCTATATATTGATTAGAAGGGGTTCAAGTGTAGGGTTGGTGAGAATTGAGGGAGAGAAGAGAGTTTGCAACTTCACATTGTTCATTGCAACTTGAGATCGGTTTCTGCATTCTACACCATCTTCTTCCTTTCTTTTGATTTCAACAACTTCTATGGAGGATACTGAATGATTCCAGATCAATTCCATAGCAAATCCATGGCTGAATCGTGTATGAGCAATTGAATTTCAGCACCTGTAACTCATCATCGGATTTGGAGTTCCAGGTGTTTTCCGTCAATTCTCTTGCATACAGAAGCAAGAACTTGGCACATTGAATGATTTTGGAGCTGTAGAAAGGTTGAAGTGAAGAATTGCTACATCTGTTGCTCAAGTATTCACAGGTTTGAAACTTTCATCCCTCACCTTAATTTAAGAAGAATTAAGTTAATTTTTTAGGTTAGATTGATAGTGTCTGGTTAGGAGATCGTTTTTGGAAACTTAGAGAGGATTTCATGATGATCAATGAGGTGACACAATTTCTGTTTGGATCAAGAACATGCTGGATATTGAGAGATAATATGAGTATTATAGAAAGAACTGATCAGGGTAATGTGGTGAACATTTTGAACCTTTCAATTTGAAGAATGGTGACAATTGAGGTCTGAGCATAATTTTGATTCTTGATCGTGTTTTAGGTTAGAGATTGATTCAATGAATTCTGAGGCTAGGGTTAGATTCAGTGTTCATTTTAGAGTGATTTAGTGTTTTAGATCATGAATTTTGATGGAGATTTGAGGGAGCCCGAGTGAGGAGGAGGTTGATGTTTGAGCTCTGTTTCAATGGTGTTCTTCCCTCCATTTTTGGTTCAAACGAAGAAGATGATGTTAGCACCATTGGATCAACATGAGGACTTTGACTAAACCATGTATCCCACGGCCAGGATTAATTTTAATTTGTGAGAGAGTCTGAGTAAGTGAAACGATGCGTTTCACTTACTAGGTCATTTTGCGCTTAAGTTCAAATTGTTATCCACACCCCCCAGCGAGCCCAATCCATGTTGTGAACTGATTGTCATTGCTATCTGCATCGCGCGTGTGTTTATTTTATTTTGATTTTCATTATTTTTTTTTTCATTTTGTTCATGGTTATTGATTAATTCATAATAAATGGAAAAATGATCCAATTAATCCCATTCTTTTTGCATTATACTCATGATTGAATCTAGTATTTTTTATAAAAAAATATTTTCATTCCATGCATTTTCTGATTTTATGAGAATTTTATATTTTAATTGATATTAAAATAGTTATGTTTGATGTTTGATTTTGTGTGATTAATTGGTGATGATTCTTGAGCTAATTTTGTGTGTGTGATTAGTTTAGACATGTATGCTCCCATAGCATTTTTCTCACATTTTTTGTGATGAACATAGGTGGTAGTTTAGGTTGAAACCTTTAGAAGATCCATTTTTAGGGTTTATGATTGATACCTTATGGTTTAGATTTTAATTTTAGGACTTAATAGATGATTTAGTCCCTGGTTTTTGTATGAGGCATTCTTAATTGAATTAGGATCCCTTAGGAATTTTTGTAGAAATTTATAGGATAGTTTCCTATTTTTGGTTGATTTTAGTTTAGGTGCTAGTTTTAGATGATTCTAAGGCACTAACTCAACTAGACTAACTTCTTTAGTTCCCTTAGATTAGGGTTTTGCTTTGTTTTCCTTTGATTGAGATTTAAGACAAGGTGAAGACAAGGTGAGGATGCTTGAAGTTGCTTGGAACTTGGAGTTGCTTGTGCCTGAAGGTGTCTGATGAAGTTTTAGGATGTACGAGACATAGGGAGAGCCTTAGAATTAGAATGACTTCTTTCATAAATATGGATAGAATCTTGTGCTTCCATTCCTCCCAATGACTAAAAGTCCTTCTAAGATAAGCTGAGGCATGAGGGGCTTTATCTGGGAAGTAGAACTTTGAGGGAACCATTCCCTCATGATGATGAACCCTTATAGGCTTCTTTTGGTTGTCAATAAGCTGTTTATCATTTCCACTCATCCTGTTAAATCAATTGTCTTCTGGTTTGAGTATCTTGAAAGATGTTGGGCTTGAGTTTGAAGATGAGGACTTCATTGAAGAGTGTGGAAGAGGATGATTCCTTGAGCATTGCCATTGCAGCTGAAGCTTGAAGAGCAAGAAGAACAAGTTGATGCTTGAAGATCCAATGGAGATTGAGTGAGGAGCTGAGGCTTAAAGAATTGAAGGATGAAGTTGACACTTCCATATGATTGAAGACTACCCTGAGAAGATGAAGCTTGTAGGAGAAGAAGACCAAGTTGATATTGGTGAAGCAAAGAGAGCTGAAGCTTGAAGACCAAGTTGATACTTATGAAGAAGATCCAATTGAGATTGAGTGAAGAGCTGAGGCTTGAGGAATAAAGGATAACTTGACACTTGCATTGATACATTGAGAGCCTGAAAGACCAAGTTGATACTTGCTATTGGGATTGAAGCCTGAAGGTGGAGTCTACTCAGAGCTGAAGCTTGGAGAAGAGAGAGCAAGTTGATACTTATGTTGAGGGGTTGAAACCTTGGAGAAGCAAGTTGATACTTGTCATGGAAGAGGATAGCCTTGAAGGGTGGTTGAAGTCTGAAGACTGGATTGCTGTCAGAAGAGCTGAAGCTTGGAATTGAAAGAGGGGTTGATCTGCTTTCTCTCTTGTCTATTTTCTTTTCTGTATTGGTGTGCTTGTTTGATTTGCTTGATGCATTAGAATAAGTTCATATTTAGACTGATGTAAGCTAGGAGCATGATTGCACTAGAGGTTGAGTTGCTCCCTCTGCTTGTATTGTTACTGTATGGCTTTGCTTGCGGGTATTTGATAGAACCCTGCTCCCTTGCCCATGTGGTTCATCTTGGCTTGATAGCATTTTATTTTCTGTATGATTGCAGTTACTTCTATTTGGCTTGATAGCATTTTATTTCTTCTGTATGATTACTGTTATTCATATCCGGCTTGAGGTTGAGATGAGCTTGTGGAGGCTGCTGCCCCACACATATTTCCTCCCTCACTTGCATTGCATGCATTTTACAGTCGTTTACTGTATATCTATTTACTATTAAGCTGATGCTTTATTTGTTTCTGTTTATCATTGACATGATCCCTTAGGACTCTCACTTCCTTTGATAAGGAAGTGATGATTAAAACTTTAGGTTGAAACCTATGCATGATAACTTCTAGGAGTTACTTGTTTCAAACATCAACTATAGGATGAATCCTTGGCATGACAACATTAGGACTTGATAGTGTTCCCGTAGTTGGGCCTGTTCTCTTCTCATCTCAAACAGCTTAAGATACAGTAATCATGAATGATTTCTTTCGTACGTTACAAGCCTTAAGCTATCTGAGAAAGGATTGTTGGAGAGCTTCTTTTCAACAGTCTGGATGTTTAGTATGGCACCCTTTGGGTGACATGCGACGCATTCACTCTCAGGTCATAGTCTCTAGTGCGATTGAAATTGCAAACACAATAAAAGACAGTTCTTTCGTAAAAGACAGAAAACAAACTCCAAACCTTTTTGCCCCGTGGGCCCATAATTCAAAGGAAAGCTTTTCTGAAGAAAAGAGTGTCGTTAAACTTCAGCGCCACCGCAAACAGGCTTTGTCCCTAACTGCTGGAACTGCTGTTTAACCCTACTCGATAAAACAGATGAATCTGAATCCCCGTAATCCGTATTATCCCGAACTACGTAAGCTCTGATCTCTCATACCTGTTGAGAGTACGTAGGCACAATATTGATGTATTGGCGACCCACCTTCCCTGTAACCCGTAGTTAGTCGAACTACGTTGACTCTGATTTCTCATTCTCTGATGAGAATACGTAGGCATAAAGCGCGACGCTTTGCCGAGTCATTTCTTTTCTTTTCAGACCAGCCTTGATAGGTAGATAGATAAACCAACTCGTCCAGTAAACACAACAAGCGTGGATCCCGTCGAGTACGACGGACGTGAGGGGTGCTAATACCTTCCCCTTGCGTAACCGACTCCCGAACCCAGACAACGGTTGCGATGACCTTGTCTTATACCTTTTCGTCAGGTTTTTCCGATCGTTTCCTTTCCCGCTCCGAGGGATAAATAACGAAAGGTGGCGACTCTTCTGTTTTGCCGACACCTTATTTTCGCGGAAGCGACACAACTCTTGGTTGATATCCTTTGGTTTTTTATCCCAACTCTTGGTTAGTATCCTTCATTTCTTTATCCCAACTCTTGGTTGGTATCCTTTAGTTTTTTAACCCAACTCTTGGTTGGTATCCTTTGGTGGTTTATCCCAACTCTTGGTTGGTATCCTTTGGTTGTTTATCCCAACTCTTGGTTGGTATCCTTTGGTTGTTTATCCTAACTCTTAGTTGGTATCTTTTGGTTGTTATCCCAACTTTTGGTTGGTATCCTTTGGTTGTCTATCCTAACACTTGGTTGGTATCCTTCACTTCATTCCAACTTTTGATTTGTACCTGACGGTTTCGTTCTAAATTTTGATTGATGTTTTATTCATCTTGGATTGTTTTCCTCAGTGTGTCGCATCCCAACTTTTGGTTAGTATTCGCTATTTTGCATCCCCGCATGTTGTAAATTTTCGGGTTCTTTTGGTATTCAATCACCTTTTACCTTGAATGTTTTAAAGTCGTTGCTATCATCCCTTCAAGTTCAAGTCGATTGAATAAGGGCAGTTGTAGTACCCCAAAATTTTCCTCATCATTTCTTGGTTTACTGGATTTTGTTTCTCAGCGTTTTGCATGTCTGCATATCATATAATTGGCTCTCGAGACATGGGATCAAGGTATTGTTGTGGCTCAGGGTTCCCTTTTGTTGCAAGAGCTCAAACAGCGAGCATCAGAGACTCCGACATTTATTTTTCCCAACGATAGAACGATCGATTTTATTTTATACAGCATGATATTTTTAGCTCAGGAGACGGTATACAGGCTATCTCAAGCATTCTTACAATCATAATATCTAAGGGCAAGTTCTAGAGGCTTAACAGAGCTTAGAACAGGTGGCAACAAGTGATTATACAGGATTCCCTCCATTTGGCGCCAAATTTGGGCATTTTTTAATGTGGTAACCTGTTACCAAATATGGGTAATCGGTTACCCTGGGGGAAATTTGCCAAGGAATTTGAATTTTCAGCATTGCAAGTTTTCCAATCATTTTCAACCATTGATTTCACATGATCATCATTGGAAGGATCTAGAATTATTTAAATTTTCACTATTTCCCTCCAAATTTCAAACACTTCATTCCTAACTCCTCTCCTAATTTCCATTCCATATACTAATCCATATTCCAAACCACATTTTGATTTCCAACCTAGAGCTTATTTAAGTGAATTTTCCGTAAACCTCACTCATTCACACCATTTCACTCTCATTTTTTCATCTCAATTTCATAATTTGCTCCCAAATTCTCTCAACTTTCTCTCAAATATTTCACTCACAAAACCTCCATTAAATCTCTTTTAACTTGAGTTCATTGACTCTTCATTAGAATCCTTAAATTCTAGAGCTAAACCTCATTCATTCATCTCTATTATCTTCAATTCATTATTCAATTTTCGTTTAGATTTCGATCTATTTTTGGAAGCTAGATTTAAAGTGCTTTTGGATCAATCTTGGCTTGATTTTGCTTGATCTTCACTTCTACCATAAGGAAGCTCTTGGATCTTGAAGAATCTCTGGGTTTCTAGTTTGGATCTGTTAGTTTCAAGTAAATCAACACTTACCAAAGCAAATCTCAGCTTTGAAGGTTGGTGAATTCTAGATCCAATTCTATTTTGAGCTTATTTGCATAATCACAATGTAGATCCATGGCTTTTGATGCATTTTGATGATTTTTTTATCTTTGTGATTTGTGATCTCAATTTTTTATTGTGTTTACATGATGTTTGATCACTGATTCTTGATGATAAATTCGTGCTTAATTGATTACATGTTCGTGTAAGTGATTGGATAAGTTGTTTGATGTTGAAATTTTTTTTTAAAGCTGTTTTTCTATTTTTGTCTTAGTGGTAACCAGTTACCATTAGTACGTAACCGATTACCCTGCACAAATTTCACATTTCTAAGCAGTTTTTCAACAGGTAACTGGTTACCTGGTTTTGGTAATCGATTACCACTGAGGCAGAATGGGTGTTTCTTGCATTTTCTTGCTTGTTTGATTTCCTTTTCACATTTAAACTTCATGGATTTATGTGATGCATTTATGTGGATTGTTTTTGACATATTTCATCATTCTTGAATGTTTGAGTTGGATTCTTCGACATGTAACATTCGGTTTCGTTTGAATATTAAACATGGTCATGCTGCTTAATTGATGTAATGATCACATGCTTTGCTTGCTTACATCATGTTAATTGATTATCATTGATGATTATCGTGCTGGATTTGCGATTCATGTTTGCACTTGTTTCTGATTGTGTTTGTTACAAGTTCGATTGATCGTTCGGTCGTTTGATTTGAATTGAAAAGAATGTTGATCTTATTGATTCTTGTTGATGCAATATTGTTGATAAATTATGTCTGATTGTTGAAGAATGTTCATACTTTCATGATATCTTTCCATGATTGGTGCTTGTTTTTGTTTAAGTGCATTCAAGCATACTTAATGCCCTACTTTCCACAGCTGCGGTTGTTTTGAATTTTGCATGTTGTCCTTGCCTTACTTGCTTGCTGCATGCCTTTTTACACCTACTTTTGTCCTGAAACATGTGCTGTTATAGGCTGTCTTGCTTATGTGCTGGATTTTATTGTTGTTTTGTATAGGAGGCATTGTTGTAGCTGCTGTTTTTACATCATTTTTTTTGGTTTTTGCTTTGTCTTTGCATGTTCCCTCAGGATTCTTATTCCAATTTTATTTCCGATTAAATTTGGAGTAGGGTAGACATTAGGATTGCAATCCAAGCACGATAACAAGTAGGCTAGTCCCTTCTAACCTCAACCTTAGGTCCATCTTTTGCATGCTAACATTAGGATAAAATCTCCTTTCGCATCCTGACTTTAGAACCACTTTGCATGACAAAGTTAGGGCCAAATTTCCCTTAGACCTTTCGCGCGTCTCTCTTCTCATCTCAAAAAAATTCTAACTCATTGAATAAATACGATGAACATTGTGCGCCACGAGCCTTAAGCACATGGGAAACGATGAGTGAGGGGTCTCCTCTTGCTTGTGTAGAGTGTTTAGTGTACGTCCCGTTTAGGGGCGATATGCGACGCGCTCGTTCCTATGTCATAGTATTTAGTGCAACGTGAATCCAAAACAAATTCAAATCACTTCACTAAAACTCACAAACAAAAGTCAAACCTTTTATCCTTCGGGATTTGTATTTCAAAATCATTTTCAGAAAAGAGTATGTTACTTTTCTGTTCTATCGAAAACAGACATCGACCCTAACTGCTGGAATGGGAACTTAACATCGCTCATACAAAACACTTAACCAACCTGTGTTTTTGCATCCTTAAATATGTTTTCTATGATTTCTAATACCAGATGAAAATATGTAGGCACAAAACGGTGATATCTTGGTGAGCAACCTTCCCCTATCATCCATAGTTTTCTGAATTACGTTGACTCTGACTTTCCTATTGTATGAGGGAATACATAGGTATAGGGCGGTGATGTCCTATCGAGTCTCTTTCTTTTTCTTTTGTTCTCATTTCCGCTTAGCATTAGCTTTTAGATAACGCACCCTTTAATTAGACAAAAAACGTGGATCCCATTGAGTACAACGGACATGAGGGGTGCTAATACCTTCCCCTTGCGTAACCGACTCCCGAACCCAAGATTTGGTTGCGGTGAAATTGTCTTTTCCCATTCTTCAGGTTTTCTTCGATCGTCTCATTTCCCTTTCTTTGGGATAAATAACGTTCAGTGGCGACTCTTCTGTTTTTTTTTTGCTGGGTGTTTTTCACAGTTATGACAGGTGTAATGAAGATAGTTTTCTCCATGTTCTTTAGGGCCATTTTGATTCCGTTATACTCAGAGAAGCCATCCATGAAGGAAAACACAGAATATTGAGTGGTGTTATCAACCAGCACGTCAATGTAGGGGAGCGAGAAATCATCTTTCGGGCTCTCTCTACTCAGATCTTTATAATCAACGCTCATCCTAACCTTTCCATCTTTCCCACAGAGGATAATTGGTGACAGCAAGAAATTCAGCGTCCAACTACTTTTGAACGTCCTCTTTGATCTTGATCGTCACATCGCTGTGAATACGGGCCGGCAAGGACAAAAGAGTCGCCACCGTTCGTTATTTATCCCAAAGTGAGGGAAAGGAAACAATCAGAGAAAACCTACGAAAAGGGGAAAAGACATGTCATCGCAACCAAATCTTGGGTTCGGAAGTCGGTTACGCAAGGGGAAGGTATGAACATCCCTCACATCTGTTGTACTCAACGAGATCCACGCTTGTTGTCTAAGTCTAAGGGGTGAAAACAAAACTATCTAAGGCTGCTGCTAAACGGAGAAACGGAAAGAACTGACTCGATAGGACATCGCCGCTCTATGCCTACGTATTTTCTCGTGCAATGGGAAAGTAAGAGTCAATGTAGTTCGGTAAACTACGGGGGAGGTTGCAGGCCAAGATATCGCGTCTTGTACCTACATTTTCTGATCTCGTATGAGAAATAAGAGCAAAACGTAGTTCGGGCTACTACGGATAAATGGGGTGTTCTCGATCGCACGGGGGCGAGAGAAAAGGTTCGGGTAGACGATACTAGCACACGCATTCTAGCAGTTAGGTGTATTGCTGCTCGACCATTGCAGACTTTGGCCTTACCTGTTTGTGGTAGAACGGACGTAGCACGTCCTTTGGTTAAGAGGTATGGTCGACTAAAGAGGAGTGCTTACCAAGACATCACTGTCTTGTGCCTATGCATTCTCAACGGGTATGAGAAATCAGAGCAGCCGTAGTTCGACCAACTACGGGAAAAGATATTGATCACACGGGGGCGAGAGAAAAGGGGTCTAGGTCGGATTGGGACGCACACGTTAAATCCTAAGACGTAGGAGCGAATGCGTCGCATATCGCCCAAAGGAAATACGCTAAACACTCTAGACGAGGTGAGAGGAGGCCCCCACTCATCATTTCTTATGTATCTATCGCTTAAGGCTCACAACACTCGGCGGTTAAATAAAAGATTGAAATTAGAAAATGTTACCAAACTTAATGGTTCCGTTGACCCTTGAAATTGCGTGCAATATTGGTTTCCAAGCTTCTCCTTTTTTATCCTTGACGATGTTTTGAAATGCGGTTCGAAAGGGTCAAAGTGAATTGAATCGGGTCCAATGTGATGCTAAACCGTCGTAGCTTGACTTATAAACAAAAGTCAAGCTATAGGAGGTCGCGTAATTGATATCTATGTTATGGACAAGATGGAGAAATGATATTGAGGATCATTCTCCAATTTAATCGTGTCGCACGGACCAAAACCAATGGGATCTCGTCTTAATCGCAAACATAATGTCGATTAACCGAAGGTAGCCTATCGCGATCCAAAGTAAAAAAATGACCCAAATGGTCATCTTCCATAGATTTGAAATCGGGAAGGTTATCAACTTCGAAAATCTGACGCTTACGGATACAAGACTTCATCAATCCAAGAAAGTCAAAATAAAATCGGAAAGAAGAAGAAATGAGGAGAGAAATAGGTGGTCTCGGGTCCAACATTATTCATCAATAATTTGACTGGTAATGGATTACGGAAGTGTCGTCATCGATCAAAACGGATCAAAATGAAATAAAGAATCGAAATAAAGTCGAAGATGAAAAAGAAGAGAGAAAATGGTCTCGGATCTGTCGTTTCTCATCAATAATTTGACAGAAAAACAACAGAGGTCTCTCATCGACCAAAAGAGCAAAAGTGGAGTAAAATGCTCAATAATAAATGAGAAATAAAATCTAACTCTAAAAAGAAAATAAAGATTCTAAAATAAATTAGGAAGAAAATGTGTATAAAATTCTAAAGTAAATTATATAACTACTTCTAAAAGAAACATATTAAAATAGAAACTGAAATATAATATATTTACATATGTTTTGTATAATATATATACATAATAACTAATAATAATATATTTACATATTAAAATTAATTAAGAAATAAAAATAAAATAAAAAACAAAGAGGAGTATGGAAGAAAATGGGGGCGGTGCAGTCCAGACAATTTTACGGGCTTTGAAGCCCAAACCAAACAAACCAAATGAACAAAAACAAGATCCTCTACTTCTTCCAACATTCAGACTCTTCTTCAAAGTAATTCAACATCCAACACAAGGCACGACAACTATAAACTTTGGCCAAATCAACATCCGGGAGGTGTTCAAGCATCGAAACGGAAGATCCAATCCAACTTTATCACAAATGGTCCATTTCATGCTGAATGGGTTCATTAAAAATGGAAATGGAGTGAGGTTTTACAGGTTTGGAAAACTGGGTTTTAGAGTGATAGTTTGAAGTAGAATCTAGGGTTTTGTGTAGATTGGTTTCGAAATGGGTCAGATGTTGATTTGGTGTTGAGTTGGTGAGTTTGGAGGAAAAGGATGGCTGAAGTGTTATGGTTGTGAAAGAAGTGGAAATGGGTTTGAGAGATTTTGGAAGGAGATGTTTGGGTTGGTTAATGAAGTTGGAGTTTCTGAAATCTGGGTCGTGTGGAGAAAGGAAATGGGTTGAGTTTGAATGGTTTGTTGTTTGAGTTTAAGGAAATGAAGTTTATGGAATTTCAATTGGAAGAAGAAGAAGAAGAAGGGAGTTTCTGTTATGGAGGTTTAATGTGGTTCGTTGGGAGGTGAGTGATTCGCCAGCGGAGGTTCGTTTGGAGTTTTGGTCTCGTTGGTTGTTTGGTCTACAAAAACGAAGTGGGTTTTCTGGGTTAGTTGGTTCGAAGAAGAAGATATTTAAATGAAGATGGAGCGAGGTTTAATGGTGGAAGATGGTTTCTGAAATGGGTTTTTCGGCATTGAAGGTTGTGGTGTTGTTGGAGGTTTTTTTGTTTCGTTGATTGTTTTGGAGAGAAAATGTTGAAGAAGGATTGGTGCTGGATTTTCTGGGTGTACGGGTTGACAAATCTGGGTTTTCGAAGATGAGTTGATTTTGAAGGTTGGTTTTAACGGGTTTTGGTTTCTGGGTATTTCAAGAACATGGTTTGGATTTTTTTGAAGGAAGTTGGCTGTTGAAGGTTGATGTTGTGAAAATGGTGGTGGTTGTTTGATGTTGATGGAGTTTATTGGTTGAAAATGGAAGGAAGGTGGACGAACGGCGGGTTGAGTGTGAAGGAGATGGGAAACAGAAAATGGTTGTTCAGAATGATGAATGTTTGATGAATTTCCGGGTGGTTTGAGTTTTGAAGTTGAACAAGGTGATGGTTTCTGGAAATGATAGTTGATGATGAAGAAGGATGGTGATAGAGGCGCAACTAGGTTTTGCGTCTAGGGTTTCGTGCCCTTCTGAAGGTCAGAGACAAACTGTGCGACACGTGGCAAGGCTGCTAGTTTGATTTGCTGACTAAAATAATTCTGCCTGATTATGATTAATTCTGACTTAAACCAATGTTGATGTTTAAACTGGTATTAATTAACAGGAATGATAATTAAAGTGGCGATACATTCTATCCTAAAATTACAAACACTAATTAACTAATATTCTAAATTAACTCTAAATAATTAAATCCTAATTAATAAAAATCTAATCTAGATAATCAAATAATCTAATAATGCTAATAATAATATTCTACACTAAAACTTAATTAATTCTAAATATCTGATATTAAAACTAATAAAAGCAAATTTAAATTGTAAATTATTTCTAATAAAAAAACTATTAAAAAACTATATTCTAATTAAAATTCTAAATAACCAAAAACTATTTCTAAACTATTAAAATAAAAAACTAATGAAAAGAAATTAAAGCAGTAAAAAAACATCACAAGAATGCAGCGAAATAAACGGAGAAAAGGGGCGACCGCCGAAATGCACAAAAATTACCAGCACTGACTGGATTACCAAGAAGAGAGCAATTTCGCTCGATTCTAACATGAATCTCCTTACTTGAAATGGTTTGAATCGTCTAGAACACGAAGGAAGCGGCTGTAATCTCGATAAACCTAATCCGGCTGAAAACATGCACAGTATGCGAGAAATGCGACTTAAATGATATGCAGATGCAAATGTGAAATGAAATGATACATAAGCCAAGTATAAGAAATTGTTGGTTAAATTTTGGGGTAAAACAGCTGCGTCTATTTAAACGACTTGAACCTGAAGGGATGAAAAGCGAAAGGCTTTCAAACATTCAAGGTAAAAGATGGTTGAATACCAAAGAACCCGCAAATTTGCCAACCGTAAAGAAACCGTAACTGATAACCGTAACCGATAAACTCTGTTGGGGAAAATGTGATAAGATGAATTCATCCATCAAAGACATCATATTCTGTCGGGGTCTGGATACTACTCAAAGAAGACAACTCATTAGCCAGGGTATGGATACTGCACGGGCCAAAGAAACAATCAGTAGCCAGGGTCTGGATACCACACATGCTAATGAAACAAACCGGTGCGAGCCGGGGTCTGGATACCACACGAGCTAAGGAAACACCATCACTAGCCAGGGTCTGGATACCATGTTGGCTAATGAAAACACCTGGTGTTAGCCGGGGTTTGGATACCACACGGGCTAAAGAAATGAACCGGTGGAAGCCGAGGTCTGGATACCACACGGGTTAAAGAAATAAAACTGGTGGAAGCTAGGGTCTGGATACTGCACGGGCTTGAGCAAATGAAACCAGTGGAAGCCGGGATCTGGATACCACACGGGATTGAGAAAACAAACCGGTGGAAGCCGGGGTCTGGATACCGCATGGGCTTGGGCAAATAAAACCGGTGGAAGCGGGGGTCTGGATATCGCACGAGCTAATGAAATAAACCAACATTCGACGGGGTCTGGATACTGCACGGTCTTGAGAAAATAAAACCGGTGGAAGCCGGGGTCTGGATACCGCACGGCTAAAGGGAATATACCGATGTAAGCCGGGGACTGGATACCACACAGGCTAAGGAAATAAACCGGTCTGTTGGAGATACACCTGAAAACAAGAGGTAACAATCTGGCTTATGTTTCCAATGCACATGTTTGAATATGGCGTAATGCTCCATACAAAATGGAAGTGCTACGCGTTTGAGGATGCTATGCACGATGCAAATGCAAAGGAACCACTTCAGCAAAATAAATGCTGAAGAGACGAGACCAACTCCGCTGAGAATGATCGGGTGCCAAATACGATTGGACTTTTACTGGGGAAACAAGCTCTGGATGGCTTTTTGAACTTTCCTGAGTAAAAACTGCTCTATTGAGCATAAATTCCACTTCGCTGGGGATCAAAATCAACTCTGCTGAGGAAAGCGGCCCTGGATGGCCTACTAGAATACAACTCTTCTAGAGAAATAAATGTCTCGGGTGGTGAAAACAAATCCACTCTATTGGGAAGGACAGTCCTGGATGGCCTTTGTCGTATCGATGCGAAGAGGGGCCGACAAAGATAGAAGAGTCGCCACCGCTCATTATTTATCCCAAAGAGAGGGAAAGGAAACTGTCGCATCGCTGCGAAGAGGGGCCAACAAGGACAGAAGAGTCACCACCGTTCGTTATTTATCCCAACGACGAAAAGGAAACAAGCAGAGAAAACCTGGCGAAAATGGGAGAAGACAGGTCATCGCAACCATGTCTCGGGTTCGGGAGTCGGTTACGCAAGGGGAAGGTATGAGAACCCATCACGTCCTTCGTACTCGACGAGATCCACGCTTGTTATCTATCTAAAAAGGGTGATTGAAACTATCTACACTAAAGGTCTCAGGGACAAAAGAAAAGAAAAGAGACTCGGCAGAGCATCGCTGCTCTGTGCCTGCGTATTCCCTCGAGCAATGGGAAAGTCAGAGCCAACGTAGTTCGGCTAACTACGGGTGAAAGGTGGGGAAAGGTTGCTCGCCAAGACATCGTCGTCTTGTGCCTACGTATCCTCGTCTGGTATGAGAAATCAGAGCAAACGTAGTTCGGGCTAACACGACCACAAATTGGTTCAAGTGTTTTACCCGAGTAAAGTTAACAAACAGTTCTAATAGTTAGGCGTCCGCAGCTCGACCATTGGAGTCTTAGGCGTTACCTGTTTGCGGTAGAACTAAGAGTTAACGAAACTCTTTTTATGAAAAGGTTTTCCATTATTAAGGGTCCCAAATGACAAAAAGAAGTTTGATAATTTGTTTTGAAGTCTTTTAAGAGAAGTGTTTTTTGAATTGTTTTTAATTCATGTTGCACTAAAGACTATGACTTAGGAGCGAATATGTCGCATATCGTCCAAAGGACATATGCTAAACACTCTAGGTAATTGAGAGGAAGCCCCCTAATCACCACTTCACAGGTACTTAAGGCTCGTAACGCACAACATTCATCAGCCTTTATTAAGTATTTTAGAAATGATTTGAGATGAGAAGAAGAGAGGACAAACTAAAGAGAAACTAGTTCAAACCTAGTAGTTGTCATGCAAACATGTGGGAATCTACCTAATGTTGTCATATATGGTTTGAATCCTAGACTCTATCATAATCTGAAAGAGATTAGAAATCCTAATGGAGCATGGAAGAAAGAAAAGAAAAAGAAGAAATAAGCATAAGCAAAATAACATAATATGAAAGATGCAAAGATGCATATGCAATGCAACAATACAAGAAAAGGGAGGGAAAAGTGTGGGATAAACACCTCCACAAGCCCATCTCAACCTTTATTAATGCAAGAGAGAAATGAAAAAAGATAAAATAACACACAAGCAAAGGGAGGAAAAAGTGTGCGGTAAACACCTCCACAAGCACATCTCAATCTTTATTAATGCATAAAATGAAAGAGGAAGAAATCACACAAATGAAAAGGAAAGAGGACATAATTGAATGAGAAGATGGGAGGTAATATGTGAACCAAAGGAACCCACATGGGAACTCAACCAAACATACCACATTCAATATGAAAGCAAATCAAGCAAAGCGTCCTCAAAGGATCACTATTTATGACACGTTTCAAATTCCTCCAAAGGAGGGATGAAGCTTCCATAAACAGGATCCTAAAGTCCTAGGACAGAAGCATAGATGAGGATAGAATATACCCAAAGTAAATGAATAGAAATGCACAAAAGAATACAAGCATAGATGGGAAAAATTCATATATGTACACAAGTGAAACTCTAAAAGAAAGGTTTAAAAGATGCACAAACTTGAACAAGTTATAAACCAAATTTGGACCTATAATTCAACATCTACATACTTCAATATGTCTATACTATGAATCCACAAGAATTAGAGGCTCAATTAATGCACAAAAACCGTTTACAAAACAAACTAGTTCACTAACTAGTGTAAACATCAAACAAGGATAGCCTAAATTGGAAAATACACTAAAAATAGCAAACATATCTTAAAAATTCCAAACAAAATCCTAGATAACCCCTACGGTGTTAGGAACCAGGGGTAAAAAGTATGGGGACAAAGCCCAAACAAAACTATGCATACAAAAGTGGAATTCAAAGGGATACCCTAAATGCAAGGGTGAATCGAGGGTCATAAAGACTAACCTGAAACCCTAACCAATTATCAATAAAACCAGGGGTAAAAAGGTCTCAAAACATTACTTAACATGTCAACAATATGAGGAACAAGAATCAGCCATTAACAATGAAAATTCATCAAGAAATAAAATCAAACACATGGAATATGCATTTTTACCCCAATTAAAATACCTCAAAATGTAAAAATCATTTTTAATTGAAAAATGGCTTAAAAAATTAAGTAAAAAAATTCTAAAATCAATTAACATTCTAAAAAGTCTAGAAATTTTTTTTGCAAGATTTTTAGATCATTTGAGGTATTTTTAATTGAATTAAACTTAAACAGAAAATAAAATGCAACAAGAAATAAGAGAAAAGAAAATAGAAAAAAATGTGTATCAAATAGCAACCAGATTCAGTTATTTCCAATGGGCCACGTGAAAGGGGCTGTGGTTAGCAGAGGAGGCCCAGGTCCATAACTAATTTAGAGTGAGCCAAAACTCACCGTTTCATTAATGACATGGCATGGTCAACTCAGGTCAAAGCGCGCCCAGGATGAATCACAGTCGTTCATTAGTGCTGATAAAAAAATCCAAAGGCTTAAGTGGTATGACACGTTGGCAGGTGGGAGGAAAAGACCAGACGGTGGTCAAGGCTTTTCCGATCATCTTCTCCGATGACTCGCCGGAGAAGAAAGGTCCAAACCTTATCAAAACGCCTGATTTTTGATACCATTCTAATCCTTATGTCACGTAGGTCACTAACCTATGGTTCTTTTTAATTTTTGATTCATAAATAAGGCAAATCGAAGCAAACCAGTTTCAAGGTCGTAATACAAATTAATACGAACAAGCACAAAACCAATCCATAAATGATCTGTGATGATAGGGCTTCAAGAATACATGAAAATGGCGCATGATTGATGCATGATCAGAGAGAAATTTGGAAAGATAACTTACCTAACAGAGTTCCTCCATTGGGCCTTGATTTGTGGATGAAACTCGTGGAAAATAAACTAGAAAGCTTCAAGGAACTTCAATGGAGGCTGCTATCACCTTCAATTGGATTGAATTGCCTTGGATTTTGACTTCACTCTTCCATTTTTTCCTTCACTCGTCTAACTGAATTCTCCTTCAATTCTGATCCAAAATCACCTTCTGAAGCTTTGTACATGATCTAGATGTTATATACTTTGGATCTGAATGCTTATGGAGGCCCAATTATGGCCTGTTAAGGTCAATTGAAAAATCCAAATTTGAACTTCAAAGCTCCAAAATTCGCGTGGGAAGATGGCTCTAATAACTCCAATCTCATTTCAAACACATTGCTTGTAGTGTAAGGTGATCTAATGGACAACATTGATCCCTTGAAACAATCTTGTGGTTGGTTTAGGATGTGTTGCTTCATGGTGAATTAACTTGAAAAATGGCATGTCAAAATGCATCAAAACTTAGTTCTGAAATTGGCATTGTGTTTGTTATGTTTAAGGGACTCAAAAAATGCATAAACTTGTCATAAAATGGTACAAAATGAATTTAATCAAAGCCATGCTTTTTAAGTACTTTTTCATGGAAATTCCTTCACCAATCTTCAAATTCAAGCCAAAACCATGATAAGTTGATGTTTAATGATGGAAAGGATGTCATTTAAAACAAGTTTGATGTTGGATAAAGTTCCATTTGAAGTGTGCAAAGTCATGAAAATGACCTATAACCAAAATGGCCTATAATCAAAGTTTTCCAAAATACCCCTGCCTTGCAAGCTTCATATCTTGAGCTCTACAAATTAGATGAAGGACTTTTAGTACTTTTTAGAAAGCTAAGCTCATTGGGAAGAATTTTCATGTTTGGGTAAAAATGAGGAGAAACATCCTTCTTGGTCAAAAATGTCTTGGAAGTTGGTTGACTTTTGTTGACCAAAAATCACATTCATTTGAGGACCCATAACTTGTCAGCATCGTAACTTGATTTCTAGAAACCCAAAGGTGAGTTCAAGTACTCAAATGAAATCTAGAAACATGCTCTACAAGTTTCATGTTGGAGTCAAGATGAGATGAGACTTGTATCTTGAGATATGTGGTCTTGAAATTAGACACTAAATAGGGGATTTTACACTGACAAGCTTAGAAACCCTAGCTTAGCAACTTCCGACACTCTTGAATCTTCTTGATTTGATCTTGGAATAACTTCTTAGATTCCTCAACACAACATTCCATGATCATAATGACTTGGAAATGAGTCTTGATCTCCTTCAATTTCCCAGTTGACTTAGGGTTGACCAGATGAAAACCCTAGCTGCACCACCTTTGATTGTGGCTTCTTGCACTTAATATAATGACTTGAACAAGATCCTCAACGACCCTCAAGACATCCACTGAGCTTCTATAATTTTCTCCATCCATAACCATGGGCTCAATACCATCTGATGATCTTCACATGGCCTCCAAGATAGGAGGTGACCCATATTCATTCATCTGCTTTTTCAAAGAACTTTGACTTTCTTCTGATGGTGATAAGCACTTGATCACTTGAACACGACCTCTTGATTAGGCTTGGAGACTTTTGGTAATCTTCTCTTGCTAGGTACCTCTCTTGATCCCCTGTAAATGAACAATGCTATGCAAATGCTAATGCTATGAAAATGCAATGAAACATAAACCAAGTTAGAAAAAAGGTTGGGCAAATTCTGGGGTGCAACAGAAACGATCAGAGCAAACCTATGAAAAAGGGAAAAGACAGGTCATCGCAACCAAATCTTGGGTTCAGGAATTGGCTACGCAAGGGAAAGGTATGAGCACCTCTCACGTCCATTGTACTCAACGGGACCCACACTTGTTGTCTAAGTCTATGGGTGAAAACAAAACTATCTAAGGCTGCTATCGCTAAACGGGGGGAACGGAAATAACTGACTCTATAGGAAACCGCCGCCATATGCTAATGTTTTCCCTCGTGCAATGAGAAAGTCAGATTTAACATAGTTCAGGAAAATACGGGGGAGATTGCTCGCCAAGATATCGCGTCTTGTGCCTACGTATTCTCATCTGGTATGAGAAATCAGAGCAAAACGTAGTTCAGGTGAACTACGGGTAAATGGGATATTCTCGATCACATGGGGGCAAGAGAAAATGTTCGGGTATTTGTGTGTGACATTAAGTCTCCATTCCAGCAGTTAGGGACGATACCTGTTTGCGGTAGAATAGAAAAATAACGTTTTCGGGTGAAAAGAATGAAGAGTGCTCGCCAGGATCATCGCAATCCTGTGCCTACGTATTCTCAAGGGGTATGAGAAATCAGAGCAGCCGTAGTTCGACATGACACGACCACAAAATGGTTCAAGTGTTTTAACTGAGTTAGGTTAAACCTTCTTTCTAGCAGTTAGGTGTATTACAGCTTGACCATTGGAGACTTAGGCGTTACCTGTTTGCGGTACTACCAAGAGTTAACACACTTTTTCTGAAAATGGTTTTCAAATAATCTCGAATGATAAAGAACTTTGATGTTTTTGTTTTTGTGTTTTTTAAACAGGAAGTGAATTAAGTTGGGTTTGTAACTCATGTTGCACTAAAGACTATGACTTGAGAGCGAATGCGTCGCATATCGCCTAAAGGACATATGCTAAACACTCTAGACAGTTGAGAGGAGGCCCCCCAACCATCATTTCTCAAGTACTTAAGGCTCGTAGTGTACAACATAAGTTATCCTTTATTAAGTGTTTTGAAGTGTTTAGGAGGTGAGAAGAGAAGACACAAACTAAGGGGAAACTGGACCCTAATGTTATCATACACAATGCTCATAAAGTTGGGATTAAGAGGGAAGAAACTATCCTAATGTTATCATGCAAAGGATTGAACATCTAATGTCTCTCCTACTCCCATCTTAAATAGATGGACTAGGAACCCTAAGGGGATCATGGCCAAAGGGCCAAGTAAACAATAGATAATTCAATCACAGATGAAATAAAAAAAAAAAAGAAATTGACTTAAACAAGTCAAAGAACAATGCAAACAAGAGATGTGAGATGCAAAGACAAAGTGCAAACACAAATGATGCAACAAGACTCAACAACACAAGAGACTTAACACAAAAGAATGACTTAAACAAGTCAAAAAGGATGAGATGAAATGGGAGAAGTAAACTCCTACAACCATATACCATCAGTCATCAAGAGAGAATGATGCTACCCTAAGATGCACACACAAAGAAAAGAGGGAGGAAAAAGTGTGGGGAAGCCACCACCACAAGCACATCTCAACCATACAATTCTTAAGACTCAAACAAAGTAATACAAACAAACAATGCAAAAACAAACCCAATGTTCATGACAAACTCAAAATGCAAACATAAGCATCAAATTATCATGCACAAGTGTCTAAGCCACGTGGGGCAGAAGTAGAGCAATAAGAAGAAAGCCTCAAACTCAAGATTATAACAAGAAGGAAACACCAGCATGATCATATGAAGTGAAGGAACCAAAGTCCTAACAAAATCTCAACACTTAAGACAAGTGGAGAAACATGATTCAAAGGTGACTTTTGATGCAAGTTACAAACTGAAATAACCTATGGCAAGATGAAACAACACCTCAAGTATGTTAAAATGGATCAACAAAGCTCAAAAGGTGCATATGGGATCACTCATGATCATATCCCAAAGTTTTAGGTCAAACTAGTTGATAAGCATGCCAAAAGATGACTTGAACTTGAAGCAATCATGAAAAACAGAAAACAAGACCAAAAACTCATGGTCAAGTTCCACTCAAGCACCACCAAATAGTTCCATGAAGGTATGGTGTTCCACTTTATCGAGGGTTTGTCGAGGGACATGAAAAACCAATTCAAAATCAATTGCAAATAACCAAACATGATCCAAAACCACCCTCAAAGAAGCCTCAATCCCCCACCTAAGTGAGGGAGAAACCATGGGCATAGGGGATAGAATTTAGGGTTCACATGAGCAAGACAAAATTAGGGTAAACCAAAATACACATCAATTTGTAAATTCAAAATAAAATAATAAAAATAAATGAAAAATAAAATAAAAATATGGAAAAAAATAAATAACATATCAAACTGTAAGAAATATATTTTTTGGGATTTTTATAAGTTAAAGAACTAATTTTAAAATAATTAAATTAAAAACAAGAAAAAATAAAATAGAATAAATTAAAACCCAAAGGGGGGTATGATCAGTAAATGAGAAAAGAACTAGAATCAGGTGTAATGCGCTGGGCCCAAATACAGTAGGGTGTGAATAACAAAAAAATGCAAAGCCCAAGCCAACTTTAGATCCCATGTGGCAATTCATTAATTGATGTGGCGCTTCGTCATACACAAGAGCGAACGGAAACAAGACAACACATAATTTCAAATTCAAAATAAACCGCCAAAAGTCGACTCAGCTCGTCCCTAACACACAGACGCCGAAACCCTAGTTCCGGTCGTCTTCTCCAGCGAGAGGCCACCGGAGTTGGACCAAACGTGCCCATAAATGGAGGAAAATGGTACCTCTCGACTCAAAATTCCAAGGGGATTTCAAATATGATTTCATACTTTAAAAATAATGTCATTTTCATCGAGTATCGAACGCAAACAGTTGAGATGCAAAAAAACAAAACCTCATGAAACTCAATCAAAACAAAATGCAAACAATGCCTACATAAGTAGGACTTCAGATGTACTCAGCATGTCTCTATTAAATGCCTAAAATGATGGGAAAATGTCCAAGAAAGTACCTAGTGGAGTATGTCCACTTCTTCTTCTATGTGTGCTGAAACACCACCAAAAGCTGCAGAACAAATCCCTAGCACTTGTAGAAACTGAAGCTAAGCTTTAATGGCCTTGAAAACTCCATGAACCTTCCAAACAAGTTTGAGAAATGGAGGATCAATATGCTCACAGTTGGTGTTTTTTGCAAGCACACAGTAGAGGATGTTATGGTGATGACGGTTTGACAAAGATATTGATGAAATGCTCAAAGTTGAGTGTGTATCGAAGGAAAAACCAGAGAAAAGCAAAGAATGATAAGTTCTTATTTTTTCTCAATGATGGCTGCAATCATGCTAGGGTTTCCCTCTTGGCTTATATATAAAGTAAAAATGGAATTGGGGGCTTTTACTGTGGTAAAACTTCAATGGTGCAAATGTTATGATCAAAATGATTTTTGGTGTCAATGGTGGATGATGAACCTCACGAATTGCCTTGCATATTGTGGTTGTGTTGCTTGAGTGGAAAGACAAATAAGAGGGAGAGTCTGATGGTCAGAGTAGTGGCTGCTTGTCCTTTCTTCCTTTGGGCAAGAAATTCAAAATCACTCCATTATAGTACATGACATGTTGGCCTTATTTTGGTAATGTTTGGAGTGCACAATTTGACACTTTATGCGCATGACTTGGAAATGAGGCAAATGATGCATGGCTGATTAGAGAAACATGCCAAAATGACCTATGAATCATGCTTTGAAATATTGTCCAAACCACCATCTTTGGACCATGGTATCTTGATGCACAAAGCTCCTCTTGATTGGAACTTGAGCTCAAATGCAAGCTTGCATGGCAAGGAATAACTTTGATGTTGGTGGAAGTTTAATTTCCGACTTGGAAAGTCATGGAAATTGAGGTTGAAAGTCATTACATGAAATTTGCCTTAAGATAACTTAGAAAAATTTATAAGTTATGAACTTGATCCACTAGAAACCTCAACTTTGAACCTTCATATCTTGAGCTTCAAACATCATATGAGGGACTTCTAGTAATGGATGGAAAGCTTGGAACAAGACCTACAACTCTCATGTGGGACAAAATTCTATTTGATAACAAGAACTTAATAAAAATGGCTTGGAACGTGGGTCAAAAATCTGTCCAAACTTGCTAAATTTTACGTCATTAAAAATTCTAACTTTGATTCATCATAACTTGAGCTTTAAGCATCACATGATGATGAATTGGTAATCGAAAGAAAGCTCAGAACATGAGGAACAAGTTTGATGTTGTACAAAAGTTCATTTAGAACCTTGATCATGAGGAAAAATGGCTTGGAAAGTGGCTGGTTTAAACATGAGACTTTCCATAAATGGAAAGTTTCTAAAACCCTAATTTCCCAAAAGTGGCAAGTTTCACACTTCTTGATTTTTCATGATTCCTTTGACATTTCTTGTTCAAATCTCACCCATTGGTCACATAGAACTTGAAGAACATGATCTTGACCTTAAAAGGTCAGTAGTTGACTTTTTCACTGCACAGTTGACATTTTCCCCAAATCTCCTGATTTGCAATTGACTGGCCAATTGGAGTCCTTATGATTGAAATTGAAGATCAATCTTCTACTTCTAGACACCTTGGGACATATGAAGGATCATGGAAACAAGTTTTGATCCAAGAAACAAGTCTAGACTGATTATATGTGAAACCCTAATTTCATGTCTTTTGTCTAGGCTCTTTGCAGATGAACTGAGTGACCATTCCAACTCCACAATAGCCTCTAAGGTACTCAACAAACCTCTATCCCATGCTTACACCAATGATACTACCTCATGAACTCTTGACAAAACCCTCTGATGGTTCTCAGACAAGGAGTCAGAGCACACCTCTCCCCTCAAGGAGCTTTCACAACTTCATAATGATACCACACACTTAATAACCTCTACCAATTCCTTTGCTTGAACTTGAAGCCAATAAGACTCTCCTCTTGGATGGCACACAAAAAATCACTTGATCCCCTGTAAGAAAAATGCTATGCAAAATGCAATACGCTAAGATGCAATGAGACATAAGCAAAACAATAAATGGTTTTTCAAATTTTGGTGTACAACAGTTGCCCCAATTCAAACGACTTGGACCTGAAGGGATGAAAAGCTGACGACTTTCAAACATTCAAGGTAAAAGGCGGTTGAGTACAAAAGAACCCATAAATTTACCGACCGCAGAAATAGCAAACTGTAGAACTGATCCACCGAAGTGGAAGTAGAATCAATGGAGAAAACTGTATCTGGTGATTGCAGGGACAATGATCCAACTCATTACCAACTAGAAGCATCGACCCGTAGTCGGAAGAAACATCTGCTAACACGCGGGCAATGACATTAAGTCAGTAAGAACATCTAACTTCATCGTCAGGCATCTGTTAAATAAAAATAGGCATCGAACGCAAAGGTCGGCTCAACACGAAGCTGAGAAGAAAATCTGACCTCGCCGTCAGTCATTTGTTTAAACAAAACAGGCATCGAACCCGAAGGCCGGCTCAACACACAGCTAAGAATAAAATTTGGCCTAACCGTCGGTCATCTGTTTAAACAAAACAGGCATCAAACCCAAAGGCCGGCACAACATGCAGCTAAGAAGAAAATATGACCTCGCCGTCAGTCATCTGTTTAAACAAAACAGGCATCGAACCCGAAGGTTGGCTCAACACACAGCTGAGAAAAAATCTGACGTTGCTGTCAGTCATCTGTTTAAACAAAACAAGCATCGAATCTGAAGGCTGGCTGAACACGCAGCTAAGAATAAAATTTGACCTCGTCGTCAGTCATCTGTTTAAACAAAACAGGCATCGAACCTGAAGGTTGGCTCAACACGCAGCTGATATGAAAATCAGACCTCACCATCAGTCATCTGTTTAAAAAAAATAGGTATCGAACCCGAAGGCCGGCTCAACACACAGCTGAGAAGAAAATCTGACCTTGTCGTCAGTCATTTATTTAAACAAAACAGGCATCGAACCCGAAGGCCGGCTCAACAAGCAGCTGAGAAGAAAATCTGACCTTGCTGTTAGTCATCTGTTTAAACAAACAATCATCGAACTCGAAGGCCGGCTCAACACGCAGCTGAGAAGAAAATCTGACCTAGGCGTCAGTCGTCTATTTAAACAAAACAGGCATCGAACCCGAACGTCGGCTCAACATGCAGTCGAGAAGAAAATTTGACCTCGCCGTCATTCATCCTGTTAAACAAAACAAGCATTGAGCCCAAAGGCCGACTCAACACGCAGCTGAGAAGAAAATCTATCCTCGCCGTCAATCATCTGTTTAAACAAAATAGGCATCGAACCTGAAGGTCGGCTCAACACGCAGCTGAGAAGAAAATCTGACATCGCTATCAGTCATCTGTTTAAACAAAACAGGCATCAAACCCGAAGGCCGGCTCAACAAGCAGCTGACAGGAAAATCTGACCTCGCCATTAGTCATCTGTTTTAACAAAACAAGCGTCAAACTTGAAGGCCGACTCAACACGCAACTCAGAAGAAAATCTGACCTAGCCGTCAGTCATTTGTTTAAACAAAACATGCATCAAACCCGAACATCGGCTCAACATGCAGCCGAGAAGAAAATCTGACCTCGCCGTCAGTCATCCTGTTAAACAAAACAGGCATCGAACCCGAAGGCCGACTCAACACGCAGTTGAGAAGAAAGTCTAACATCACCGTCAATCATCTGTCGATTCACCATCTAGGTGAAGAAATCGATTAGGGAAATATGAACTTGAAATAGTAAACTCTATTGGGGATAAAAAAATGAGATAAACACATCTGTCAATGATCTTGCTAGGGTCTGAACGCCACACAGACTCAAGAAAAACACCGATATTTTCCGGGGACTGGATACCCCACGGGCTTAAGAAAATACACCGACACTTCCCAGGGACTGGATACCGCACATGCTTAATAAAATACACTGCCGTCTGCTGAAGAGGCAACCAGAAACAAGAGGTAACAACCTAGTTTATGTTTCAAATGCATATGTTTAAATATGGCGTAGTGCTCCATACGAAATAAAAATGCTACGTGTGGGGGAGGATGCTATGCACGATGCGAATGCAACAAAACCGCTCCAAGAAAATAAATGCTGAAGAGACAGAGCCAACTCTGGTAGGGATGACCGAGTGCCAAGTATAATTAGACTTTTTCTAGGAGAAACAAGCCATGGATGGCTTCCTAAAGGTGAAACCCCTTGGGTAAACTATTCTGTTGAGAATAAGATCCGCTCCGCTAGGGATCACAAAATCAACTATGCTGAGGAAAATGGCCCTGGATGGCCTACCAGAATATGAATCTTCTGGGGAACAAACAACTTGGCTGGGGAAAGTAGATCCACTTTATTGGAGAAATCAGTCCTGGATGGCCTTCCAGCATACGACTCTACCGGGGAGTAAAGCAAACTGCAGGGAATTACTCCACTCTGCCGGGGATTCCACGCTGCTGAAAATTTGAATTCGCCCTGCTAGGGATAACGAGTAACACTTATTGGGAAGATATCCCAAACTCTCTCTCTGTTGAGGATGGAAAATAACAATTTTCTGGGTCAATCCCAATCTACGGGGAAGGAAACATTCCGCTGACTTCTCTAGGGACCTGCAGGGGATGAGAATTAATTGTGGAAATATCTGCTGGGGATGACCAGGAAGAAATGAACTATGCTTAGAGAAAGGAGTCCCTAACTTGAACTCTGAGGGGAAAGGATTCAAAGACCTAGACTCTGTGGGGGTAACAACACTGCACTCGTCCCATTGCTGGGAGAAAAATCCTAAATATCTGTTGGGGATGACCATGGACTCAACCTGCTGGGGAGAAACTAGTTATGATCCGCTGGGGATAACTTTCTGGAATATCCTCAAGAATGAGAGCCCTACAAAAAATACAAACAAAGTATCATGTATACAACAAGAGCTATCTCGATTATTGTCCATGACATTATTCAGGAAAATCAAAGTTTTGATCATGATTAGTATAGCCCACAAGTTTATGTATGCATAGTTTTATCAAAAACAACAGGCGTCTTTTGCAAACAAAATGGTAAAAAACTAAAGCAAGGACAAAGCTTTTTGAATAATAAGTTCATTAATGGATGCCTTTAAATAGGAAAATTACAACAGATGCAACTTCTGAAAAGAGAAACTTGCGCAAAATACATACAGAAATGCACAAAGATATACAAAATGTCGGCAATGTGGTACAGACAACCACCTTGTGACGACTCAACTATGACTCGCATGACTTTGATGCTTCCCTGATGCTTCATCTTCTGAAGAGGTTGACTTGAACGGTCGACCCTTGGGTTCTCTCATAATCCACTATGCTCTGAAGATCAATACGCAGACCGCACTCATTCGCTTTTCAAATCCCTAACTTTTTCCTGAATCGCCCTTGCGGGTTTTCGATTCACCAGGATACCCATTTTTTCCAAAGTTGCCTTTTCAGGTTTTCAACTTTGCGGGTTTACATCTTTTTCTTTTATCCCTAATTTTTGCCCGAACCTAATCTTTTTATGGTTCACCAAGATGCCCCATTCTTTCCTGGGTTTCCTTTTCTTTCCAGCGGGTCTATCTTAAGCAAAGTATCTTTTAACTGCATCCGCGTTCACAGGGGATGTGAAATCTTCATCGTCCATTTGCCCCTGTGATCTGTCTGTGGAGGGAGAATCCGCTTCAAAACCAAGTCGTCTGCCTGAAAACTTTGTGGGTGCATCTCCTTATCAAAGGTTTTCTTCATCCTGCTCTGATATAATCGACCATATGCAATAGATGCCAGCCTCTTCTCGTCCATCAGGCTGAGTTGATTCAATCTGTTCTTCACCCATTCTGCCTCATCCAATTTGACGTGAAACAGAACTCTCAAAGAAGGAATCTCGACTTCTTATGGCAGGACATCTTCCATACCATACACCAACGAGAAAGGAGTTACCCCAAATGAAGTATGCACCAAGGTACGGTATCCATGAAATGCAAAGGGAAACATCTCGTGCCAATCTTTATAGGTTACAACCATCTTCTGCACTATCTTCTTTATGTTCTTATTGGCCGCCTCGACGACACCATTCATCTTCGGACGATAGGGAGAAGAATTTTAATGCTCAACTTTGAAACTCTGGCATAGTTTCTTCATCATATTGTTATTTAAATTTGAACCATTGTCAGTAATGATTCTTTCAGGCACACCATAAGAATAGATGATGTCCTTTTTGATGAACCGGGCTACAACTTTCTTGGTGACGTTGGCGTAGGAAGCTGCTTCGACCCACTTAGTGAAATAGTCGATGGCCACTAAGATGAAGCGATGTCCATTGGATGTGGTAGGCTCAATTTTGCCAATCATATCAATGCCCCACATGGAGAAGGGCCAAGGAGACGCCATGCCATTCAAAGGATTCGGCGGCACATGAATCTTATCGGCATAAATCTGGCATTTATGATATTTCTTTGCATACTTGAAGCAATCAGACTCCATAGTCAACCAGTAATATCCTACCCTCAACAGTTTTCGAGACATGGCATGCCCGCCTGCCTGTGTACCAAATGCGCCCTCGTGGACCTCTTCCATAAGAAAACCTGCTTCTTTTTTGTCAATACACCTTAATAGAACTAAGTTAAAATTCCACCGGTAGAGTACACCATCTTGGTTCAGATAGAAATTTCCAGACAATCTCCTCAAGGTCTTCTTATCCCGGCTCGATGGCCCTGGCGGATATTCTTGGTTCTTGAGAAAATTTTGGATGTCATAATACCAAGGCTTCCCATCTGATGCTTCCTCTATTCTGTAATACCCTAACTTTTACCCCTAAGATCCCATGTTTCATTTGCATACACAAACAAGATCATACTATATGGTTCTCACACCCCTGTTGTTTCTTACTTGCTTTATGTTTGTTTCTATTTACTAACCTCTAACCAAAATACCAAAAATATTTTGCAATATTTTGTTTGTTTCTTCTTCTCTGTGTGATTAAGGTTTTGCAGGATGATTCATGGCAAAGGAATAACTTGGAATCAAGTGTGGCTATTCATGTGCAATTAAGGTCAAACTATCAAGAGATTAATTCATTTGCAAGTATATGTATCAGTGGTCTATTTTCTCAAGAGATGATTGTTCAAGGTCAAGTGGTCTTGTGGAGAATCATCAGTTTATCGAGCAGTGTTTTATGAGAAGTTTGGTCCAGAGATTCAGAGAATCATGTCAAAGATCAAAATTGATGGCCAATGATTCAGTTGCAAGTTATTCAGTGGTTCATCTTTGAATCCATCCATAATCAGGGTAAGGTCAGGATTTGGTTTAGATGATTGTTGCTTCGGATACAAGTTATTCAGTGGTCCAAATTTGTCCAGTCATTATAATGAGGTGCTTTGTGGAAAGGCTTTGGGTTGGTTTTAGATTAAAGTCAATATTGTTACCTCGCTCATCAACGCCTTACCATTGGTGATATGACTATGCAGTATTTTGCAGATAGAGACATTTTTGTGTCGGTCGTGTAGTAGAAGGGTATCTCATAAGAGCTTGTGATGAACAACAATGTTGGAAGGAATTGATCTATTTGTATATCCAATATGATGAGTTTGGTAATGCCGCAATAATAATTATGCATCATTCACCTGAAATATGGGATTACGTGCAATTTAAAGATGTTATGGCCAAAGTCACTAATGTGGAGTTATATTACAGAGATGTTCACTTCTATTTGCAAGAGTATCCTGATCTTATTAATGATGTTCTTAATGTCTTTGTACTACAGGCTGACCATGCACGTGATGTTGTTATTACTTCGACGGTCTCCAAAATTTTGCAGCCAACAAAATACAAGTATCAAGCCAACGTGAGGCCTCTGGCTTTTGCTATGTCAGTTCCAATAGGAGAAAGCGCATAAGGAAGATCTGATATGGGATCTCCAAGACAATCTTCTTTTGTGAAAGTTGATGATCTTAAAATTGCCGATGATAGGTTTGATAAAGAACTGCATGATAATGACTGCTGGGAATTTAGGAGTAGTCCCGATTTTAGATAGTGAAGTGGTGCCTTCCACATTGGTAGCTCCTATTCTTCGTGTTGCTATTGAAGTTGAAACAAGCAATAAAAAGTCACTTATCTCTGTCGGTTTTAGCTCACAGAATAGATCCTGACATCATTATTCAGAGGCGTGCTCTAGATTTGCTTTATGGCATGTGTGATGTTACAAATGCGAAGGATATAGTTGAAGAACTACTGCAGTATCTCAGCACGACAGAGTTTGCAATGCATGAACAATTGTCACTTGGAGTGGCTATACTATAAGAGATGTCGCACAATGTTGGTATTATGAGACCAATGTTGCTCACAGAATTGAAGTTAGTAGTGAGAGTAGCCATTAAGTTTCTCGAACCGGAACCGTATAATGCAACTCCAGATGTAAATCTTTCAAATATGTATTCAAATGGCGGTAGATGGATAGAGGCAGTAAGATTGAAACGGCTGATGCGTGAGAGAGAGCTCGGACTTGACCATCATTACACAATGAAAAACTATGATGATCTTTCTGTTTTCTACTACCGTCAGCAGCATTTTGAGATGGCTTTGAAGTATGTTAATCACACTATATTCCTCCTTCATTTAACACATGGACTGTCGCCTCCAACCGTAACATGATGATGATACTGTTGATGATGAACAGTCTGATTCTGACAGTTATGCCTTTGTGCTTTGCATTGTTCTTTTACCTGTCATTGCTTGGACAATTCTCCTTGTCCTCAATTCTGCCCTGGTAGTTGTACCAATATCATTGGAAGTGGTGCAACATTGTTATGAAGAGTTCAACACTTTTGTCTATATGGATATTTGTCATCCTAGTTTTTATTGGAAACAGGAGCCGAAAATGATGTTCTCCTAGCATTGATCACTTTCTCTTGTCAGTATATCCTGGTCAATCATGAGTATTGGAAATACAGGATAAAATATGTTAGATGGAAAATAACATTGAAGGTTCTTGAGTTGATGAAAAAGTGCATTATATTAATGCCGTATTACAGAAAGTGGGGTGAGATCATACATAATATGTTGTTCTCCGATGCTATTCACAACAGGCTTTTCCATATTGTTCTCACTATTGCACATGCTTTGGAGAAATTGAATGCTAGCCGCCTCTTTGATCCAATGGGAATTGAAGGGTTACAGCTTGCTATAGGTTCTGTTTTAAATATTCTTTCAGAGATATACAATCAAGTCAAAGATACAATGCGGCTCCTTGGAGTGGTTAAATCATCTTCAGGAAGTTGGATCATTGAAGAGTTCACTACTCAGATATGTGCAGTTTGTAGGATTGCATTGCAACGCCGTTCAAATTTAGCAACATTTCCGGAGACAAATGGCTCAGAGGTGGTGGACTCACTTATGCAAGTCTTATGGGAAATTTTGGACTTCGAACAGTCCGCCACACAAACCATGACCAACATTGTTATGCCGGCAGTTGAACTTATTTATTGTTATGCTAAATGCTTGGCTCTTCATGGAAAAGATTCAGGAGTTCACAGTGTAGCACCTATTGTTGAATTACTTAAGAAACGTCTTTCTTTTTGTCTCAATAAAGCTGTTCAGTCTGCTAGCAGTTTGGTCATATCTTCGAGATTTGCTTCAGCTCCCGTTGTCAAAGCAGACATTGTTAGCTGCAGATGATGGTGTTGAGAATGTAGTTCCAATTTCTGGCTCAGCTGACAAATGCTAGAAATAACCAAGTCATGGTTGAAGAAGACATTATCACTTCATCTGTTCAATATTGTTGTGATGGTTGTTCTGCTGTACATATACTCAGATGAAGGTGGCATTGCACTATTTGTCCTAATTTTGATTTGTGTGAGGCTTGCTTTGAAGTACTAGATACATACGAACTTGGTCCACCACACTCTAGAGCTTCATCAGCAGCAAGCAGTTATATCAAGTTTGCATTGAATTATTTGGGTGTTCAGAAGCAGATTTATAATCAACAAGACAAGTTGGTTTCATAGTAGCTGTAGTGAAGGATCCAAAAGTCACACTGAGATTTTAGAACATGAAATCCAAGAAAAAGTAGAAGTAAGCCGTATTTAAGGTTTTACCTGACTGTTGTACATTTTTTTCCAGCCGAGCCACTTGCAACAGGGTGAAGGCAAATTCATCACTTATCCAAGCCATTGCAGGCCATGTGAAAATCATCCCAGCCGTGTAAGCCATAAAGCTAATCCACGTCACATTTTTGAATTTGAGTTGAAATCAGAAAGAAAGAATAACACGTGAGCTACAAAGAGAAAGTCTAAAACAACATGAAAAAAATACAACCACGGTTCACACACAACCCGCATCATGAAGAACTCTGTTTATCCATGGCTGTGAATAACCCGCGTTGCAAATGAAGAAGACGACGAAGTTATCTGATTCTAATTTCTTTTCTTTCTTTTTTATTATTATTTTAATTCTACTGTTTCTTTTTTTTTTTTTAAAAAGGATTTCGGGCGGTTTGGGCCTAAATTGATATCATCACTTTTTTTTTTACTTTAAAACTTTCTTTGCTTTCTTTTAAAATCTTTTTTCATTCAATTTCTTTAAATAGTTTTTCTATATTTGTCTTCTTTTGAATTTCTTTTCTTAAAATAGATTTTGTTTTGGATCTTGAATTTTGATAAGATCTCATCAATATCAATGGACTTTGGGTGTCGATTTTATCCACCAAGAGAGGTGATTGATATTGATGATGATTTAATCGATTTAAGATTCAAATTATGGTTTCTTTTTAAGTTCTCTTTCTTATTCTTTTTACTTTGATCGATGAAATCTATGTATCATAGATTGTTGATTATCAAGGTAGTTTAATCTTAATTATTTCAAATCTATGGACGAATAATCATTGAGATAATTCTCCGTACTTTGGAATAGTGATAGATTACCTTTGATTAATTGATGAAAATTTTTGATTATGATGAGATCACTACCTCTTTTCTTTTTGTGTGGCATGTTTTAGGAGAGTGATTTACATATCACTTCTCTAACATGTGTTAACACTAACATTATTATTGACCGGCCTCAGATAGTCGTGGTTTCTACATAAACCCGATTACGATTGCTTAATATAGCACTAAAGTGTCCCGTAATTGGAAAATGATCATTCGTGGCTCAAACTTATGTTTGAAAGTCCAAGTATAGTTAGTTGCTTGTCTTAAGTCCACTACCTATGAAACTCATTGTTAGGAGGCTTTGATTCTATCAATCCTCTAATGAGTTTTTGTTAACCTTGGTTTAAGTGCAAGAATTAACCATCATTGATCATATGTTCTAACCACTAACCACTAATTCACTAACAATATCCTTGTTTAATTTTGTTTATATTCTCTTCTTACTCCTTATTTCTTTACTTTTATGCTTCAATATTATCATTTCATATCATATCTTTGTTTATGTTTATGTCATTTCTCTTTTGTCCACTTGGACCATATCTTGTTCAAAACACTAATAAAGGATTAAACCTCTAAAAGACTTGGTGCTCTTAACTTTGTGGTTATACTTTTGGACTATTCTTAGACCTTGGGCTTCTTGGACTATTCTTGGACCTTTGGACTTAGATTTAGGACTCTTTCCTATGCTTGGAGTGTTATCGATCTTAGCCTTTATTTGGCTCGCTCATTAGCTTATGCTTTAAATCAGATGGAATTCTTGTTGCTTGCTATAGAGTGCACTTCAAGTTGGTTAGATCTTTCTTACCTCTAGCTCTTATTTTGTTTTCTAGGATAGTCACTTCATCTTCTCCCCTTCTTAAATTTTCAAAACATCCTCCCTCTTTCAAAATCTTCTTGTTTTCAAATTCAAAACCGCTTTCGCAATAAAAACCTTGACTTTTGTCAAGTGATTTTCAAACTTTGTTTTTTTTCTTAAATAAAAGTCAATCAATGTTAATCATGCTTTGACCAATTTCAAAAGACATAAAAAAATACAAAAAACTCATCAACTCTTTTTGTGCCTTTATGCACTTTTCACTTTAAAAATTTTCATAAAGTTTAGACATGAGTCATTTCCAAGTTGAGATATAATTCTCATATTCCCCATAGTATTAAGATTTTGACATTTTCCACTTTGATGTTGAGTGATAGTCTTGTTGATAATCCAAGCAAATCCTCCATCTTTATGTGACGCAAATGTTGTCTTAATACTTGTGGGCGACTAGTCGCAGTTTTCTCCTTAAAATGACGACTTGTCTTTACATTTAAAATCAATCAAAACCAATAAATTTTTGTCATTTGTACCACGAACTACGAGGTTTTGATCCTATATTGCACTTTGTGGGTACGTAGGCATGAGGCGATAAGTCTCTCCAAACACAAAAATCTAAAAAAATAATTCTCTTCTCATCTCCCCAATCTCTTTTCAAACAAACCATTTTCAAACCAAAAAGCGTAAATATTTCAAAGGGCTCGTATAAAGTACTATAGACTTTTTTTGGGTGCTAACACCTTCCCATTGCATAACCAACCCCCTTACCCCAATCTCTGTTTCTTGTTCTCGTTTTAGAACTCTTTGGTTTTGTTCGCTCTTTTTCCTTTCCTTTATTTGGATAAAATAAAAGTGCGGTGACGACTCTTGTTTTTTGAGTTAAGTTAATTAATAGCTTACGCTCACGATTTTTACCGCTACATATTGCAAATACAAACGCAGACCTATCAAGGCGTGAGATGACAATTCTCGGAGCATCATTCCAAAAATTCACCTTATACATTGAGGATAGTGTAGCCAAGGCATCTGCAATTTGATTCTCTGCTCTTGGCACATGATGAAACTCTACCCTATCAAAGAAGGGCAACAATCTCCTGGCATAGCTCGTATAAGGGATTAGATTAGGCTGGCGAGTCTCCCAATCTCCTTTGATCTGATTGACCAACAAAGCTGAATCACCATAAATATCAAGGTTTTTGATTCTCAAATCAATGACTTCTTCAATACCCATGATACATGCTTCATATTCGGCTTCATTGTTGGTGCAAGGAAATGTTAACCTAGCAGTAAATGGTATGTGAGAACCATGGGGACTTGTAATGATTGCCTCAATTCCACTGCCGTAGGCGTTAACAACACCGTCAAAGATCATTTGCCATTGAGAGCTCTTCTCGGGACCTTCATCGGGTAATGGCTCATCGCAGTCCTTCATCTTCAAGAACATAATATCCTCATCAGGAAATTCAAACTTCATTGGTTGATAATCGTCAATTGGTTGTTCTGCGAGATATTCTGACAGAACACTCCCCTTAATGGCCTTTTGGGAGACGTATTGAATGTCGTATTCTGTCAAAAGCATCTGCCATCTAGCAATCCTTCCCGAAAGTGCTTGCTTTTTGAACACGTACTTAATCGGGTCCATCTTCGAAATTAGCATGGTTGTATGTTTTAGCATGTGCTGCCTTAGTCGTTTGGCGGCCCGAGCGAGTGCACAACACGTCTTCTCTAACATTGAGTATCTGGACTCACAATCTGTGAACTGTTTACTCAAGTAGTAAATGACATGCTCTTTTCTCCCTGTCTCGTCGTGTTGACCAAGGACACAACCCATGGAGTTCTCAAGAACCATTAAGTACATTATCAATGGTCTTCCAGCCATTGGGGGCATCAGTATAGGAGGTTCCTCCAAATACTTTTTAATTTTCTCGAATGCCCTTTGGCAGTTTTCGTTCCAGACAACCGCCTGATCTTTCTTCAACAGTTTAAACATATGTTCACAAGTGGTTGTGAGGTGAGATATGAACCTCGCAATGTAGTTCAATCTACCTAGGAAACCACGAACCCCTTTCTCCGTCTTCGGCGCTGGCATTTCTTGATATGATTTTATTTTTGCAGGATCAACCTCAATACCTTTCTCACTAACAATGAACCCCAACAGCTTTCCTGACCGTACACCAAAAGTGCACTTGTTCAGATTCAACCTCAGTTTGAACATCCTTAACCTCTCAAACAGCTTTAGAAGACTCACCAGGTGTCCTTCCTCTGTTTGCGACTTTGCGATCATGTCATCAACATAGACTTCAATCTCATGATGAATCATATCATGAAACAAAGTGACCATCGCCCGCTGATAGGTTACCCATGCGTTCTTCAACCCAAAAGGCATCACCTTATAGACAAACGTCCTGTTGCACCCCAAAATTTGCCCAACCGGTTTTCTTGTTATTGGCTTTTGTTTCTTTTCATTTTTCGCATTTAGAATTTGCATGGAATAACATTGTTCATTTGGCATGGGAGCAAGGAGTTCCTGTGGCTCAGGTTCATATCAGTGCAGGACTGAACAACAAACAGCGAGCACTAGAGCTTCGGCATTTATTTTGCCCAGCAATCGAGCGATCGATTTTATTATGTTTTGCAGGTTAATTCCAGATCAAATATCAGCACTCAGGCTCGTAACAAGTATCTTCACGGTGACAACGGTCAAAAATGAGGTTCGACAACTAAACAGAGCTCAAAACAGTTGAAACAGGGGAAATGGACAGATTTTCCACCAAAAGGCGCCAAATTCAAATTTTTGGAGGCATTAACCGGTTATGGTTAACCAAAGGAAAATTTGCCGAGATTCTAAGGTCTCAGAGGCGTTAACCGGTTAACCAAAGCAGAATTTTCCGTGTACATGAATTTTCAAGTGGATCTGCTTTGGGGTCCAATTTTGATCACTTGAAAGCTCATTTTTGCACTTAGGAAGGATCTAAAACATCATTTGAAATTTGATTAAATTTCATTTCACTCCAAAATCCCAAACCTCATTCCATACCACAATTTCCAAACCAACTTCCAAGCCTTTATTTTGGATCCCAACCAAAGTGGTATTTAAGTGAATTACTCCAAAGCAAGCGATTCGAACTTTCATTTTTACTCTCACTTCAGATTGGATTTGAATTCTCTCTCAAATTATCTCAATTTCCTCCTTAGCCAAACCTTTCACTCAAAGCTCTTTTCCATTGAAATCATTGATTCTTCATTGGAATCCTTGATTTCTAAGAGGCAAACCTCCATCCATTACATTGATTGAAGTGATTTCATCATTCAATTTTCGCGCAAGTTCAGATCTAGATTTTGAGGTGATTGTAGAAGTGCTTATTTGGAGTAATTTGACTTAATTGTGAAGGATCTTCATTCATACAACATCAATTGGCTTGGATCTTGAAGTATTCTGGATTTCTTTGCTTAGATCTGCACAATTACAGTTTAGTCAACAATTACCGAATCAAATCTCCGATTTGTAGGTTAGATTTCTGATCCGATTTAATTTTCGAGCTTAATCATGTTAATCTTCATATTCAATTGAATTTTGTTTATTTTGATCCGTTCGGATTGTGATGTTGTTGTGTAATTGTATATCCATGCTGTTGGATCTATGTTTGCTGCTGTCAATTTCGTGCTTATGTGATAAGTTGATCTGTTGGAATATTGAATAAGCTGTTTATGTGCTGGAAGTGATTTTCGGCTGCTGTTTTTGGCTTCTGGTACAGTGTTAACCGGTTAACGCATATGGTTAACCATTTCAAATTTTCAAATCTTTTTCAAACATTAACAGTGTTAACCGGTTAACGCATAGGGTTAACCGGTTAGCCTATTCAAAACTTTAGTTTTTCTGCAAACATTCAAGGCGTTAACCGATTAAAAATATGTGTTAACCAGTTAACACTGTACCAGAATGCCATATTTTTTGTTTTGCTTGCTTGTTCTCATACCGATTCGATTCGAATCATCATAGATCAATGTGATGCATTTGGATTGAATTGTTTTGAATAATTGTCACTGTTTGTGGTTGTTTAATCATGATTTTGTTGACATGTATGATCATTTTCCATGCTTGTATGTAGTTCGAATTGATCATTCGTTTGCATGTTTAATTGCTTGCATTTCTCGCTTTTCTCCACGTGTTTGCATCATTCTTGCATCGCTGCTGAGGTCGAGACGCACTTGTGGTGACTGCTGCCCCATACACTTTTCCTCCCTCCCACCGTTCTAAATGTGCGTTTTCATGTTTGCATTTCTTTACTTGTGATTGATTCTTCCTTTGTTCTTCTTGTGTTTTTTTCCATGATCCCCATAGGATTCCTAGTCCCTCCGTTTAGGATGGGAGTAGGAGAGACATTAGGTGCTTAATCCAAGTATGCTAACATTAGGGTAGATGTTTCCGCTTTTCATCAAAACTCTAGGATCACTTTGCATGACAATGTTAGGGCCGAGTTTCCCTTAGACCTTCCGTGCATCTTCTCTCTTCTTATCTCAAAACCATGCTAACTCATTTAATAAAGGCGATAAACGTTGCGCGCTACGAGTCTTAAGCTACATGAGGAATGATGAGTGAGGGGTCTCCTCTCACCTATCTAGAATGTTTAGTATCCGTCCCGTTTGGGGGCGATATACGACGCATTCGCCTCCATGTCATAGTCTTTAGTGCAACGTGAATCACAAACCAAATTAATTCACTTAACTAAAAAACCTTTGAACCAGCCGGTGTTCTCTTTTAGCCTGAACTACGTTTGCTTAGATCTTTCATACCAGATGAAAGTACGTAGGCACAAGACACGATGTCTTGGCGATCAATCATTCCCCCTTCTCTCTCGTAGTTAGCCGAACTACGTTGACTCTTATCTTTCATACCAGATGAAAGTACGTAGGCACATAGACGCGATGCTCTGCCGAGTCCCTTTCTTTTCTTTTTGTCCTGTAAGCCTATAGCATAGATAGTTTAAACACACCCTTAGATAAGCAACAAGCGTGGATCCCGTCGAGTACGACGGACGTGAGGGGTGCTAATACCTTCCCCTTGCATAACCGACTCCCGAACCCAGGACTTGGTTGCGACGACCTTGTCTTTTCCTTTTTCGTCACGTTTTTTCGATCGTTTCCTTTCCCTCTCTTTGGGATAAATAACGAAAGGTGGCAACTCTTCTATTTTTTACGGGTGTTTTTCGCAGTAGTGACACGTCCCCCACGGTGTGATAAAGGTTGTTTTCTCCATGTCCTTCGGGCCCATCTTGATCTGATTATATCTGGAGAAACCGTCCATGAATGAGAAAACTGAATACTATGCAGTATTATCAACAAGTACATTAATGTGAGGGAGCGGGAAGTCATCCTTCGAGCTCGCTCTATTTAGATCACGGTAATCTACACACATTCGCACCTTACCATCTTTCTTAGGCACAGATATGATGTTAGCGACCCACAGAGGGTAATTTTTCACGGCAAGAAATCTGGAATCCAATTGCTTCTGGACCTCTTCTTTGATCTTTACCGCCATATCCGGCCTGGTTCTTCTTAGCTTCTACTTGACAGGCGGACACTCTTCTCGAAGGGGTAGGCGATGAACCACAATATCTATATCGAGTTCGGGCATATCCTCGTATGACCAAGCAAAGATATCCTTATCCTCTCGGAGCAACTCTACCAGTCTTTGTTTGACATCATCCTCTAAGGCAGCCCCTACTCTGACCTCCTTCTTAGCCTCTTCTGTACCTAGGTTGACGACTTCAACTTCCTCTTGATGAGGCAGAATGACCTTCTCTTCCTGTCTTAATAACCTGGCGTGCTTTTCAGGAAGGTCGTCGTCTTCTTCGACCTCTTCTTCCGCTTGAAAGATCGGATTATCAAAATCATACTGAGTCATAGACGAGTCTGAGCCGGTGGCATCTGCAATGTGAAACCTGTAATGATGATGATTTAATGCTTAAATGATATGCAAACAAACAAACACAAACTACATTGGCATTTTATTGTTAGAGTAAAAACAAGAAAAATAAGGGTCACAAAAATTTGGATGCGAAGACGCCTTTTTTATTAATGATAAAATGATTGTTCAAACATAAACGATAAGCCCCTACAAATAAACACCAGTCTGCTCCGGGCAGAACTTAGGGTAGTACATAATCAAAACAAAGGTAGTTACTCTTTACAAGTCACTAGGATAAATTCTTTGATGGTCCAATTGTTCAAACTCTGGCCAGGAATACATGGCCGGTTCCATGCATCCATATCGCAGTCGATGTCTCCTTCCTCGTCAGACATGGCATTGATTTGCTCAAATATCACCCCACTGTTGGTGAATTGGACTGGTCCCTTGTAGTGCGGAGCGCTCTTTGAAGAAGATGAAAACGAGTTGTACCCCAGTCCAAACTTGTCTTGTTTGTTAGGGACGCTCACAACTTGCCCCCACCCCTCGGATGATCCAGACTTCACCACGGCTTGTGCTTCCTTGAAAGAAGACATAACAACCTCTGGCACTCTGCCTTCAACCGGAGCCTTCTCCTTGATCTGGACGGTTTCAAAAGCTTAGCATAGCGTTTCATGAATCTCCCCGTCTACCTCCAAATACTTAAACGAGGAAAGATGGCTCACCATGATATCCTCCTCACCACAACCGGTGACAATGTTACCATCCACCATGTACTTCAGTTTCTGGTGTAGAGTTGACGTTACAGCTCCCGCCGAATGAATCCAAGGTTGTCCCAATAGACAACTATATGTCGGCTAGATATCCATTATGTAGAAAACGGCATTGAAAACTTCTGGACCAACCTGGATTAGAAGAGTCACTTCTCCAAAAACGGACCTTCTTGTCCCATCAAAAGCTCGTACGACCAAATCACTTAGGGTACAAATTACTCCTTGTGTGTCCAACTTCATCAGAGCTTTCTTGGGCAACACGTTAAGTGAAGACCCAGTGTCCACCAGTACATGCGACAAAACAGCCCCTCTTTACTCAATGGAGATATGCAGAGCGTGATTATAGTCTCTTCCTTTGGGGGTCAAATCAATATCTGTAAATCCCAGCCCGTTCCCAGCGTTAACGTGGGCCACCACCCCTTCAATTTGATTCACGGAGATTTCCTGCGGTACATAAGCATTATTCAGAATCCTCAGCAAGGCATTCTGATGTGCCTCAGATCATAGTAACAACGACATGATGGAAATCTTCGACGAAGTTGGTTGTAAATGGTCTATATTCTTATACTCACTTTTCCTGATTAGACGCATAAATTCTTCCGCATCTTTCAAAAAGGTTTCTTTATCACCATGCTGAGAACCCTCTTCAACTACAGCCTTCCCTTTACCCTTATCCGATTTTTCAGCTTTCACTTCTGGTGGTGCAAATACCCTCCCACTTCTGGTTAATCCATTGGTTCCTACCAAATTATCAACAAAATCAAGCGGCGAACTCTTCAGCTCCTGCTTTTGACCATTGCGGAACACCTCAACCCCATAGTTCCATGGGATCGCCTTGGTGCTTTCATAAGGTATTGGCCCCGCCTTAGTAATTATGATAGTGGATGGCCTCGGAGGCGCAAAAATGTTGATTGTTTTGTAAGGATTGGAGATGATGGCCACCTCATCCTTATCTCCACTGATTACCCTTTCGCCGTTCTTCCGGCCGATCCTATCAAACTGTAGTACACCTTCATCCATCATACGTTGCACATGGTTTTTCAGACTTTTACATCCCTCAGGATAAGCTACACAATCTTCACAATCTCTTCCACAACCAGGGAACACTCCACCCTCCAACAATTTACTTTTCACAAAACTCAAGGGAGTTTTCAGCTCTTCCACATCAGACACCAGATTCAAACCTTCTTCCTCAACAATAGCGTTCACCCCAGTCGCTCTATGATCAGGCATGGGATTCTGGACAACATTGGGCACATCACGGGTGAAATTGATAGTTTTACTATCGATAAGGTCTTGTACCTTGTGCTTGAAATTTTTACAACTATCAATTGATGACTGGACACACCTGAGTGGAAGTTGCACCGGGCATTAACATCATATCCTAGAGGTGGTGGGCCAGTCAAAGGTGCTAACGTCCTTTTCTAGACCAACTGCAGCTGTATCAAATGTTGTAGCGGTTGTGTGTAAGGCATCGGTGGTGCTTCAAATTGCATATTCATCATCCATCCATGGTCTTGAAACCGTCTTGGTGCATAGTTTTGTTGCTGTTGATGTTGCTGCTATGGCCGTGGTTGCTGTTGCTGAGGTTGTACTGCTGGGATAGCAATACTTTCCACTTGAGGTTGTTGTTGATAGTGTTGTTGATGTTGACGCTGATTTTGGTTCCTATTTCAGTTCTTGAAACTCGACACTGCATTTGTTTGATTTTCTCTTTTCTTGGTACCAAAGTTCTTCTTACCTCCCCCAAATGAGAGCCCTTCTCCTGCCTGTATCTTCCCCAACTTTATTCCATTTTCAACAGTTTCGCCTGTAATGATCAAATCCAAGAAACTGCCAGACATATATCCTATCAATTTCTCATAGTAAACTCTGAGAAAAGTAGCCACAAACATGTCGATAAGTTCTATCTCCACCATGGGAGGTTGAACCCTCACGGCGAGTTCACGCCATCTCTGGGCGTACTCCTTGAATCCTTCATTGTTCCGTTGCGAAAGATTTTGCAACTGTACACAGTTTGGTGCTAAATCACTGTTATATTGGTAGTGTTTGACAAAAGCCTCTGCCAAATCTCTCCAACTTCTGATATTAATCGACTCTAAACCCATATGCCATTCTAGGGATGGCCCTGGCAGGCTATCTTGGAAAAAATGCATAAGTAACTTCTCATCATCGGAGTATGCTGGAATTTTTCTGTAATAAGAGCGAAGATGCACCCTAGGATAGGTTATCCCCTTATACTTATCGAAATTAGGAACCTTGAACTTTGGAGGGATCCTCAGTCCCGGAATCAAACCCAAATTTGACATGTCTAGACCCATAGAATTCTGGTTCTCAAGTCTCTTCTGTCCGCGTCAGATTGTAGACCGACACCAAGGTCTCCCATGGAGAAGACGTCATCCTGCTCGTCTTGTTCCCACTGGGGACCATCATAACCATGCACTGTACACGTCGCTCCTGAAATATGAACAACATTCTGGTTTCCTCCCCCTGGAGGGACAACCACTGTCGGGATAGCATCTGTGTGCGGAGTACCCACATCAGTCGGAGGAGGAACAACAACAGTTCCACCGTGAAGGACCCCACTCCCGTCAACCCTTGCAATCAGAGGTTGGACCAGCGTCCTCAATTGTTCTTGTCCATTGGTGACCCCTTGCATTAGGTCCATAAACTGTGCCATACGATCACGGAACTCCTGTAGCTTGTTTTGAATCTGATCCATAGATTTTCGTTGATTTCCCCGCGTAGAATATCGATGGATTACTTGGTCTTCAATCCTGAAACAAACTATTGGAGTACCATAGGAAGAAGTAAGGTCAACGGAATCGGGACACCTGCAATGCAATATGAAAAAATGATGCAAAATGCAGAGATGCAAATATGTTTCAGGGAAATTCTCCCCTTGATTCTAGTTCCACGGGCATGATAGGAGGATGAAAAACCAACAGAGGTAACCAGAAAAATCATCTCATAAATAAAATGAGGCGCAAAGTATCAATACACATCACAGAGGATATACAACAGAGTCAACACGGCCTTATCCAACAATCCTGGTGATGGTCGGAATACAACATAACAACAAATAAGAGAAACTACATCAGGTACGACATCGAGTCTGGAACTCTTCTAATAACTCCTTCGTGTTCAGATGATCAGGCCTGGCAATCAATCCTTGGATGAGCAAATTCCTCTTGCTGACGGTGGCTTGCAAATCTTGAACGTAGTCTTCCCAAGCATCCTCCCCAAAGGCATCTTCAAGTTGGGGTTTCTTCAAGTCTACTCTCAACTTGTATTCTTCCAACGTTGCAAGAGCTTCGCGGAGTTTACGATCACTTTCATATTGGCGCAAGGATTCTCCTGGAGTTTTCTCAATTCTGACTCGAAGCTGAGTTTTCAAATTGACAATCTGCTAACGAAGTTTATCTTCTCTCTCTTTGTTGTTAGTTAGGATAGCATTCCATTGGGTGTTGAACTTTGATATCTCTAAATGTGCTTTCTCTAACTCCTTCTTCTTACCTTTGAGAACATCACTGACAATCTTCAAATCTCAGCTTACTCGTTCTCGGGCACTAATCTCTTTTGTCAATTCCCTACCCATCTTGTTCACTATCTCTGTCTCCTTCTTGGATGAATGGGTAGCTTGATTTTTCTCACTCCTAAGCTGGATAATCTCCTTCTCCAATTATTCATTCGCCTTGCGTAGTCCTTATTTTTCAACCCACAGTTGATTGTACTACTGAATATCAACTGTTGTTGGTTCTTCAACCACCACGGGGTACAAAGTGTTGCACCCCAAAATTTGCCCATCCTTTTTCTTTAACTGGCTTTTGTTTCATTGCATTCATAGCATTAGCATTTACATTTTATTACTCATTTGCAGGGGATTGAGAGAGGTGTGCTTATCAAGAGAGGGCTATCAAATTTCCAAGCCTAAGTAAGAGGTTGTATTCAAACTATCAAGTGCTTATTATCATCAGAGGAATGTCAAAGCTCACTGAAGGAGTGGATGGTTAAGATTGGTGCATCTCCTATCTTGGGGGACAATTGGAAGTCATCAGGAGATATTGAGTCCATGATTATGGATGGAGATAATTATAGAAGCTCATTCGATGCCATGAGGGTCATTGAGGAGCTTATTCATGTCATTATATCAAGTGCAAGAGGCCACAACCAAAGGTGGTACAATTAGGGTTTTCATCTAGTCAACCCCAAGTCAATTGTTGATTTAAAGGAGATTAAGACTCAATTCCAAGTCACTATGATCATGGAATGTTGTGTTGAGACACCCAATAAGTTATTCCAAGATCAAATAAAAAAGATTCAAGTGTGTGAGAAGTTTCTAAGCTAGGGTTTCTAAGCTTGTCAATGTAAAATCCCCTATTTAGTGCCTAACTTCAAGACCACCTATCTCAAGATACAAGTTTTATCTCATCTTGAATCCAACACAAGACTTGTAGAGAATGTTTCTAGCTTTTTTTGAGTACTAGAAGTCATTCATCTGATTTGTAGAACTCAAGTTATGATGCTGACAAGTTATGGGTCCTCAGATGAATGTGATATTGGTCAACAAAAGTCAACCAACTTCCAAGACATTTTTGACCTAGAAGGATGTTTCTCCTCACTTTGACCCAAACATGAAAGTTTTTGCTTATGATCTTAGCTTTCAAAAAAGTCCTAGAAGTCCTTCATCATATTTATAGAGCTCAAGATATGAAGCTTGCAAGGCAGGGGTATTTTGGGAACCTTTGATTATAGGCCATTTTCATTATAGGTCAATTTTACAACTTTGCACACCGCAAATGAAACTTTGTCCAACATCAAAGTTTCTCCAAATGGGGTCAATTACACTACCAAACCCTCACATGTCATGGATGAAGCTTGGATTAAAGAATTGGTGAAGGAAAATTCCATGGAAAAGCCTTAAAAGCCATAAAATCAAATAAATTCATTTCAAACCAATTTCAATCAAATGTGTGCATTTTTTGAGTCCACAAAACATATTAAACATGATGCCAATTTGGGATTTGCAATTTGATGGCATTTTCATGGCCAATTTCAAGGTTGCTTCAAATGGAACTAACACATTCAAATCTCACCATAATATCAAAACAAGGGATCAATCTCAACCATTGAATCACCTTACACTATGAGCAAGCCTGCTGAATCATTTTAGAGGCCATAACAGCTCTATTTTCGTGTCAAATTTGGAAGCTTCAAGTGCAAATTTTTGGATTTCAATTAGACTAAAATGGGCTTTGATTAGGCTTTCTTTTCATCTGGATCCATTCCATATATTCTCCAGATCCTTCACAAGCTCTCAGAGGTGGATTTTCATGGAGAATTAAGGAAATTCAGTTACAACAAACTCAAAGAAAAGTGAAATCGTGTTTTGCAGAATTAAGCACTTTCAATCCAAATCAAGGTAACCAACACATCCATTGAAGATCAAGGAATGATTCTGGGTGGTTTTGATCAAGCTTCATCAAGAAATCAAGACCCAACGGAGGTGCTCCGTTGAGTAAGTCATCTCTCAAAAATTCTCTCTATATAGGTAGCAATCAACTACCATTTTTGAATATTCATGCTCCCCTAGGTTCATAGATTGTTTCTGGATTAGTTTAGGGTATGTTCTTGGTGATTTGTGAATCTTCCTCCATTCTTGATAACTTCGGTTTTCACTATTTATGGGCCAAAATAAAAAAAGAATCATGGAATCATGATGTACTAATTGAGATGAGTGGAATGGTATAAAAAAACTACATGTTTTGATGCAGTTTTGATCCTTCTTCTTCGACGACCAACCGAAGAAGATGACTGGAAATAGTAATGCCTCCGTCTGTAATTTTCCCCTCATCGTCCTATGTGGCTTCCACGTGAGCGTTAGACCATTTGACTGAAACGGATGAACGAATGAGATTATCCCCGATCTCTTGTTTGACTGGCCACATATGCGTTGAAGTCCAACGCATTAATGGAAACGTTACGTTCCATGATAAACCTGAGTTGTTTGGATTAATGGGCTTGCATTCATAATCACACCTCCCCTCAAATAATGCCCAATGCGCATAACTGATTTCCATTACTAACTGCACCACATGTTTTTTCATTTTATCTCTTTTTCATTCTTTTTCCTTTTTACTTTCAATTGCAAATTTAATTCATAAAAATACCTCAAAGATGATAAAAAATCATAGAAAAATATTTTTCCACACTTTATCATGTTAATTGATTTTACCAATTTTTGGATTAATTTTTAAGTCATTTTTCAATTAAATCTTGAATTTTCATTTTGAGGTATTTCTTATGAATTGAAAAATGAATATCTTTTGTTTAGATTTTTATTTCTTGATGAAACTTTCACCCAAATGCTTGATTTTTCTTGTACATGTTCTTGACACATTGGGTGATTTTTCTGATATTTTCCTCCCTGTTTTTAGTATCATTTGAGTAGGTTGTTAGCTTGACCTTAGGACCTTCCCTCTTTACTAGTTCTTAGGACATCCCTATAACTTTCCCCTCTGTTTGCCTAGTTAGTTTTAGATTCTTTCCCTAAGACTTTGACCCTTGGTTCCCAATACCATAGTGTTCCTATAGGATATTATTTGGAATTTTTAGGATTAGTTTACTATTTTTAGTGCATTTTACATTCTAGCCTACCCTTGTGTGGTTTCCACCCTAACACTTGAACTAGTTTGCCTCCTATTTGGATTTTGTGCATTGTTTGAGCATCCAATTGTTGTGTATCCATGTTATATGCATATTAAGACATTTGTATGTTAATTTTTAAGTCGTAACTTGCCTTATAACTTGTTCAAACTTTCTTTTCTTTTAGGCATTCCCTTTAGGATTTCTCATGAACCATGTTTTGCCTAACTTTGTACACTATCTTGAATTTTCTTTTGTTAATCTTTTGATTGAGTTTCTGCACTCTCTTTTTGTCTCCTTTTCTGTCCAATGATGTAGGGACATCGTTTGCGATGGCTTAGTCTCTCCTGAGGAGATACTTGAAGTAAATCCTAAAATGGTGAACTTTTAGGACAATTTTGTGCATCGTTTTGCACAAGTCATAATGAGACTTTGGTTGAATGACATTAGGGATACCATGGCTGTTTTATATTCTTCTCCCAACTCTCTTTTGGTTTATGATTGATTCCATGTTCAAGTTGTAGGGTTTTTTTTGCACTTTACTTGCATTAAAGGTTGAGATGAGCTTGTGGAGGTTTTCACCCTACACAATTTCCTCCCTTTGGTTGTGTGTTGTTTTCCCTTTTGTTCTCTTGTTTGAATTAAAGGTTGAGATGATCTTGTGGAGGCTTTCATCCCACACTATTTCCTTCCTTTTCTTGTGTGTTGCATTGCATATGCATCCATTCATTCTATGTTTCATGTCTTATTTCATGTTGCTTTTTGCTTTTCTTTTCTTAACATCTTCCCTTAAGAATTCTCACTTCCTTGATTAAGGATAGTGACGATAGACATTAGATTGAATCATTTGCATGACAACAAATAGGATAGAATTCCCTTCTCAATCTTAACCTTAGGGCCATTTTACATGACAACTACTAGGTTTTGAACTAGTTTCCCTTTAGTTCGTCCTCTCTCTTTTCTCATCTCAAAACAACTTCAAAATACTTAATAAAGGCTAATGAATATTGTGCGTTACGAGCCTTAAGTACTTGGGAAATAGTGATTGGGGGGATACCTCTCAATTGCTTAGAGTGTTTAGTGTACGTCCTAAGGACGATATGTGACGCATTTGCTCCTAAGTCATAGTCTCTAGTGCAATAAAAAATTACAAACATTCATTTAAAAACACTTCTCTAATAAAAGACAAAAACAAATTATCAAACTCATTTTGTCCCTTGGGGCCCTTTAATCATGGAAAACATTTTCATAAACAAGAGTGTTGTTAACTCTTAGTTCTACTGCAAACGGTAACGCTTAAGTCTTCAATGGTCGAGCTGCATACACCAAACTGCTGGAACTATTTGTTAACCCTACTCGGGTAAAAATAGATGAACAAACCGGTAATCTTACTTACCCGAACTACATTTGCTCTGATTTCTCATACCAGATGAGAATACGTAGGCACAAGACGCGATGTCTTGGCGAGCAACCTTTCCCTCCTTTCATCCGTAGTTAGCTGAACTACGTTGACTCTGACTTTCCCATTACACGAGGGAATATGTAGGCCCAGAGCGGTGATGCTCTGTCGAGTCACTTTTTCTTTTCTTTCATCCCAGACCTTTAGCGTAGATAGTTTTAAGCACCCTTTTAGATAGACAACTAAGTGTGGATCCCGTCGAGTACGATGGACGTGAGAGGTGCTCATACCTTTCCCTTGCGTAACCGACTCCCGAACCCGAGACATGATTGCGATGACCTGTCTTCTCCCATTTCGTCAGGTTTTCTCTGCTCGTTTCCTTTCCCTCTTGTCGGGATAAATAACAAACGGTGGCGACTCTTCTCTCATTGTTGGCACCTTTTTTCGCAGTAGCAACACAAAGGTTCTCTGATTTGAAAGGGAAACAATAGTCTGTCAACTCTTTCCTGAATCCATTCCACGTATGGTCCATATGTTCTGCAATCGCTCTTGCCTAAAGAAAGCTTTCCTCTCCGATGAATGTTGTTTCAAGCCTGTTGCAAACTAGTTAGAGTAACAACATCAACTAAGCCTGTGAAATAAAGAGATTCCTGTACTTCATCCTTCTTTTGAGGTTCTCTTAAAGCATAGCCAAACTGCTTGATGGCGAGAGCTGGATTGTAGTTTATGCCACCTTTTCTCCCAATCAAAGGAACATTAGGAAAATATCCCCAATTGTAAATAAGATCCCTACCCAGGAGGTCTCTGCTAAACCACACAATATTCTCAAAAGTCAAACCCACAAGGCGGTCAGACCAATCAACAGTGCCTGTTGTATCAATAAAAGGTCCGGACTTAGGAAAATGCGAGATAAACTACTTGTATAGCAACGAGGTACAACAGAAGACATTCTTCCCTCACTGGTTCTCATTCTTGTAATGGGTGGAATGATAGACGTCACCTAAAAGAGTTGGCACAGGATTCCTAGAGGCCAAGATATAGCAAGCATCCAACTCATACTTATACTTAGAAACTTTGCAGAAAAGGCTTAAGATTCTCCCATATTCCTTTTTGAAATCCTCCATAACTCCATGTTCCACCCCAAAAATAAGACCAACCAAAGATTTCACATCTACTATTGGGAACTTGTAAATAACAGCCTTCTTGAAACCAAGCTCCATGACGACAGTGGATTAGACTACTAGAATCAAGAGGAGGATATATACTTGAAACACATGTACATGTTAATGTTAAAATGCAAATGCAACAGAGGATTAAGATTGTTGTGTTGCTGACAAAGATGAACCAACTCTTTGCTTTGGCGAGAAAACAATATAGCACTAGTATAAGTATCCCACTGTAACAGTTCAAAAGCTCATACTGACGAGAAAACCGGGTAGGTTGAAGGTCAAGGTTTCCTGTATAACCCTCCCCACTCACAGGTATGAACCTATCTCTGACAAGGTTTGGCATCCTATGCGGTCATCAGCATCACATACTTTCAAGAAACGGCCTCACTTAGCTAACTCTCCAATAATCGGTCTCCAGAGTCGATAGTTTCATATTCAACACCCCTCCTAACCAATGCACAAGATATGATGTCTTTAACAGAAAACCTTGTCTGAACGCGAATTTCATGAAGACTAGTGCACGCCTAACGTTCAGGTCCTCACTACTTTCCACTCTAATGTTATGGTTATTCTCAAGCCTGGGTTTTGGTTTATCACACAATGGAACACCCCCCAACAAAACAACAATAATGATATACAACAATGTTGAAAGTAAAACGCAAAATGCAATAGAAATACAAATGCAACACATACTGCACATATATACACACCCAAAGATAAAAAACTGCAAGCGCTAGGATTGACTCGCATAGGGGATGGGAAGAGTCCCCAACAGAGTCGCCAGTTGTCGCATTGCTGCGAAGAGGGGCCGACAAAGTCAGAGTCAACGTAGTTCAGGAAACTACAGGGGAGATTACTCACCAAGACATCGCGTCTTGTGCCTACGTATTCTCATATGGTATGAGAAATCAGAGCAAGACGTAGTTCAAGCTAACTACGGGTAAACGGGGTGTTCTCGATCACATGGGGACGAGATAAAAGGTTCGGGTATTTGTGAGTGACGGTAAGTCTCCATTCCAGTAGTTAGGGACGATGCCTGTTTGTGATAGAACAGAAAAATAACATACTCGGGTGAAAAGAAGGGAGAGTGCTTGACAGGATCATCGCAATCCTGTTCCTACGTATTCTCAACGAGTATGAGAAATTAGAGCAGCCGTAGTTCGGCATGACACGACCACAGAATGGTTCAAGTGTTTTAACTGAGTCGGGTTAAACCTTCGTTCTAGAAGTTAGGTGTATTGTTGCTCGACCATTGGAGACTTAGGCGTTACCTGTTTGCGGTAGAGCCAAGAGTTAACACACTCTTTCTGAAAATGGTTTTCAAACAATCCTGAAGGATAAAAAGAATTTGGGGCTTTTACTGTGGTGAAACTTCAATGGTGCAGATGTTATGATCAAAATGATTTTTGGTCTCAATGGTGGATGATGAACCTCACGAATTACCTTGCATATTGTGGTTGTTTTGCTTTAGTGGAAAGACAAATCAGAGGGAGAGTCTGATGGTCAGAGTAATGGCTGCTTGTCCTTTCCTCCTTTGGGGAAGAAATTCAAAATCACTCCATTGTAGTACATGACATGTTGGCCTCATTTTGGTAATGTTTGGAGTGCACAATTTGACACTTTATACGCATGACTTTGAAATATTGTCCAAATCACCATCTTTGGATCATGGTGTCTTGATGCACAAAGCTCCTTTTGATTGGAACTTGGGCTTAAATGCAAGCTTGCATGGCAAGGAACAACTTTGATGTTGGTGGAAGTTTGATTTGCAACTTGGAAAGTCATGGAAATTGAGGTTGAAAGTCATCACATGAAATCTCCCTTGAGATAACTTAGAAAAATTTCTATGTTATGAGTTTGATCCACTTGAAACCTCAACTTTGAACCTTCATATCTTGAGCTTCAAACATCACATGAGGGACTTCTAGTAATGGATGAAAATCTTGGAACAAGACCTACAACTCTCATGTGGGACAAAATTCCATTTGAAAACAAGAACTTGACGAAAACTGGCTTGGAAAGTGGGTCAAAAATCTGTCCAAACTTGCTAAATTTTAGGTCATTGAAAACCCTAACTTTGATTCATCATAACTTGAGCTTCAAGCATCACATGATGATGAATTGGTACTCAAAAGAAATCTCAGAACATGAGGAGTAAGTTTGATGTTGGACAAAAGTTCATTTGGAACCTTGATCATGAGGAAAAATGGCTTGGAAAGTGGCTGATTTACACATGAGACTTTCCATAAATGGAAAGTTTCTAAAACCCTAATTTTCCAATAGTGGTAAGTTTCACACTTTTTGATTTTTCATGATTCCTTAGACATTTCTTGGTCAAATCTCACCCATTGGTCACATAGAACTTGAGGAACATGATCTTGACCTTAAAAGGTCAGGAGTTGACTTTTTCATTGCACAGTTGACTTTTCCCCAAATCTCCTAATTTGCAATTGACTGGCCAATTGGAGTCCTTCTGGTTGAAATTGAAGATCAATCTTCTACTTCTGCACACCTTGGGACATATTAAGGATCATGGAAACATGTTTTGAACCAAGAAACAAGTCTAGACTGATTATATGTGAAACCCTAATTTCATGTCTTTTGTATAGGCTCTTTGTAGATGAACTGAGTGAGCATTCCAACTCCACAATAGTCTCTCAGGTACTCAACAGACCTCTGTCCGATGCTTACACCAATGATAGTACCTCATGAACTCTTGATAAAACGCTCTGATGGTTCTCATACAAGGATTCACAACACACCTCTCCTCTCAAGGAGCTTTCACAACTTCATAATGATACCACACACTTAATAACCTCTACAAATGCCTTTTCTTGAACTTGAAGCCAATAAGACTCTCCTCTTGGATGGCACACAAATAATCACTTGATCCCCTGTAAGAATAATGCTATGCAAAATGCAAGATGCTAAGATGCAATGAGACATAAGCTAAGCAAGAAATGGTTGGTCAAATTTTGGGATACAACAACCTTCCAGAATAGAACTCTACAGGGGAGTAAAGAAAGCTGTTTAGAATTACTCCACTCTGCCGGGGATCCTACTCTGTTGGAGAATAAGTCCGATCTGTTGGGGATAACCACAATCTCAACCTGCTGGGGAGAAACTAGTCATAATCTGCTGGGGTTAAACTAGTCTCACCCTGCTGGGGATAAATGTAACTCAATTTGTTGTGGAGAAGTGAGATCAATTGAGCCTCATGTCATGGAATGTGATAGCATGTGAATCACTAGGAATAATTGTGCCAAGTACAGTTTGGCTTTTGGTATGGGATAAGACCAGGTTTATGGTGATTGGATGTTTTTATGGTTACCAACAAAAGTGGATTTTAAAGGGGAGTTACTAGACGAGAACTAGTATTCGAGGGTGGACTACCAGAGGAGAACTGGTGGCAAAAGGGTTAAGTCGTCAGACGAGAACTGACTTCTAATTTTGGTATCAGATGAGAACTTATTTCTGGTTTGTGTATCAGACAGGAACTGATTTTGTGGTTTGCCAGATGGGAACTGGACTTTGAAATGGTGTTTTCCAGTCGAGAACTGGTTAAACAACGGGCTAAAGAAAGGGTGTCCAGAAGGGAACTGGTTTGAAGGTTTGACATGTACTAGACGAGAACTGGTGTTTACTGAAGGGTTGACCAGACGAGAACTTGTTTAAAGGTTTGCCAGACGAGAACTGGGCTTTGGAAATGTTTTTAGGTTACAAGGTCCTGACAGGTAATAGGTTCATGTTGTTTCATGAGGTGAAGGCACGATTCCCCGGCACTCAACTCTTGCTGATGAAAATGAACTTGCTCGAATAACTTGCCCCAGTGTAGTTCAACTTGCAAATAAAGCAGTTTTTCCAGGAGACGACCTCGAGATGGCTTGCCCAAGAATCTGCATCACGAAAGGTTTCGACTAATCACTCTCAGAATGGTTGGCTTCAATTCACTCTTGAAGTAGCTTGCCCTTGAATGAGCGCTGAAGCGACTTAACTTGTCCTGACTGAGCACTAGAGGATTCTATCCTCAAATCAAAGAAACTCTAGGTGGCCTACCCCTAATTGGTGGAGTCTTAAGATGATTCACTTCTGATCAACCACCTCTTGAATGATTTACTCCATAATCAACCGATGCTTCAGAACTTATCTCAGACTGAATGGTTCCAAACTCATCGGATGTCAATGCCCCAGATCCACAGGGCCGCAAAGTATACTCGATCCAGACTGCTGAATGATCTAGTCCTGTTCGACTATTCCCTATTGGAATTTCCTCCATGTCATCTACTGACCTGCAATTAAAATTGTTTGTGCATGAATGGTAATTTTAATGCGGTGTTCATGCAAGTTTTGAAAGAAATGACACTTATTAAGTGTCGTGATAGTGAGTGACGAATGAACCAAAAGTCCAAACGTAGTGCTAATTTGATTAGTGAAAGATACAACAAGGATATGATTTGCAAATCATGTAGGAGTCAGTTTACTCAACCTCATTGTAGTATGCTTTCAGAATAAACCCCGCCTCAATTAGGTTTTTTGAGGGTTGAATCGTGGTCTGGTTCACGGTTTATGAAATAAAGGATATTAGGCTCAAAGTATGATCTGTACCCACCCCTTCTTCGTGATGATCTCCGATCCTATGTTCAGTTAACTTGGCACAAGCGCTCACCTCTTCAAAAGGTTTTTTGAATGGTAGGAAGCCATAAGGTTTTCGGAGTGACAATTACCCCTTTTGATTTGGTGTCTGTAGTCAACAACTTTGTTCACGTTCGAGGATTTTTCTTTTGAGATCTTTTCTTTTTATTCTTTTGTTCCCTAAATTTTTCCTGGACTGACTCTTTTTGAGTTCTCTAATTTTGAAGTCCAGCAGGATGCCCCAATTTTGCCTAAGTATTTTCTTTCCAGCTTTTCAACTTAGCGGGCTTTTTCTTTTTCTTTTCTTTTCTCCTTTTTTCCTGAAACAAGTTGTGTGACACTGGTTGTCTTGATTCCTTCGAAAAGGGTTGTAACTGTCTACGTCCGAATTGGTGAGGTTTAAACATTGTGGTTGATGAGGGACGACCTCTTGAGAGGGATAAGATGTGATTGGTCCTTGAATGGAGACACTCCTCTATAAAATTTGAATGCTCGGTCAAATTAACTGACAACTACCCTGCCCCAGGTTAAGATGTGAGGGTTTGATATTCCGAAAGAAACTCCTACTTCTAGGCTCGAAGTGGTTAACTAGGGACTAACTTCTTATCTCTCCAGTGTTTAGACGGTTTGAAACAATGCTTGTACACCATCAACAGGATTTTATTCGAAAGAATACGATCAACAATTATGAGTTTTCAGTTTTCGCCATCCTCCCTCCAATCTTTGCTAAACAACAGTTATAAAGCAGAGTAGATAAAAGGTGCATGTGTCTGTGCTTTGTGATAACTAAGACGAACGAGCGAATGCGACATGATTAATTCAGAAAAATGCATAATCACTTCATTAATATTAACATTCAAAACAACAACTGCACCATACTTTGAAAGGATGCTTGGAATTGCACCAAATTCTCTGAACTAGTAATAGTAGGAGAACGCATTGAGAATGGCATAAAGATGGGAAAAATGTCCTTTATGTTTCTCAAACCTCGATGCTTTGAAATTTGGAAGTAATTATGCAAACCTCGATGTCCTTCATCGGGCAACTATGTCCTTTATGTTTCTCAAACCTCGATGCTTTGAAATTTGGAGGTATCACTAGACCAGGAACACGACACATGTCTTAAGCATTGAGACTAAAATAATCTTTAACTTCTAAGGCTTTGAGTTTTTCATCCAACACATGAAACCTTTTAGCGTACTCAAGAGCTCTCGGGTCCTTAGTCTTCGTCATCAGAACCTCTCTTTTGGAAATCGGCACAGAAGAAGCAACATCATGACAATATGTAGTATCAGGAGAAGAGGAACTTTCACTTCGGATAATAAATTTTCCATGTAGATCTTGATTCTCAACAGAGGGATGCACAGGCTGAGCTTCAGTAAGATTGTTCACTTTCGGAAAGTCTTCATCGGGCAGGGAACCATACAGAGGGTTAGTCATCACAGTAAAACCTGGCGGGCTATCAACATTCCGGAGGTCATTTCCCGATATAGCTACCAACAGTTCTCAACTTGACTTCACTACTTAATCCTGCTTCAACCACTTGGTCGTCTTCCAACATTCACCACTTGTTCAGAACGAGCACCGGGGAATCAACTTTTGAATAAAAAACAAAGGCAGGATGAGAGCTCTGGCCAGCTGAAGAATGATATGCAAAATGATGCAAAGATGTTTATGCAAATGCAATGCAAAATGTAAAGAACACGGGATCACAGTCCCCATAAAGCTCTGAAAAGTGTTGCTCTGCTGACTAGATCGAACCAGAGTTTCGCTTTGGCGAGAAAAAAAAACCCAAAATCATAGCACTGAGAAACCAGAAACCCACAATAATCAGGATCAAAGGCCCACATTGACGAGAAAACCGGGTAGGTTGAAGATCAAAGTTTCCTGTATAACCCTCTCACTCACAGGTATGAACCTATCTCTGACAAGGTATGGCATCCTATGTGGTCGTCAGTGTCACAGACTTTTGAGAAACGATGATACGTTCACTATTTCTGGTTTGACATCATATTTAAACGAAGCGGCCTCACTTAGTTGACTCCCAAGTGAACGGTCCCCAGAGTCGACAATCCTCAAATTCGACATCCTCTCAACTGTCCGAAACAGAGTAGAAAGGTAGTCATCAAAGCGAATCTCGTCTGAGCGCGAATTTCGTGAGGACTAGTGCATGTCTCCATACAGGTCCATCAATACTTTCCACTTCTAATGTTAGGGTTATACTCAAGCTTGGGTTTTGGCTTATCACACAATGGAACACCCACCCAACAGCAAAAGATAAAATAATAAAGTACGGAAAATGTAAATACAACAATATACAAAATACAACACACAAATATACAAAGCCACAAACAAAACAGACAAGTGCTAGGATTGACTCGCATAAGAGATGGGAATTGCTCCCCAGTAGAGTCGCCAGCTATCGCATCACTGAGAAGAGGGGCCGGTAAGGACAGAAGAGTCGCCACCATTCATTATTTATCCAAAAGAGAGGGAAAGGAAACAATTAGAGAAAACCTACGAAAAGGGGAAAAGACAGGTCATCGCAACCAAATCTTGGGTTCGGGAGTCAGTTACGCAAGGGGAAGGTATGAGCACCCCTCACGTCCATTGTACTCAACGGGATCCATGCTTGTTGTCCTAGTCTAAGGGGTGAAAAAAAAACTATATGAGGCTGCTGCTAAATGGAGAAACAGAAAGAACTGACTCGATAGGACATCGCCGCCCTATGCCTACGTATTCCCTCGTGAAATGGGAAAGTCAAAGTCAACGTAGTTCGGGAAACTACATGGGAGGTTGCTTGCCAATACATCGCGTCTTGTGTCTACGTATTCTCATCTAGTATGAGAAATCAGAGCAAACGTAGTTCAGGCTACTAGGGGTAAACGAGGTGTTCTCGATCGCACGGGGGCGAGAGAAAAGGTCCGGGTAGACGATACTACCGCACGTATTCTAGCATTTAGGTGTATTGCTGCTTGACCATTGGGGACTTAGGCAATACTTTTTTGCGGTAGAACGGACGTAGCATGTCCTTGGGTTAAGAGGTATGGTTGACTAAAGGGGAGTGCTCACCAAGACATCGTCGTCTTGTGCTTACGTATTCTCAACGGGTATGAGAAATCAGAGCAACCATAGTTCGGCCAACTACAGGAAAAGATCTTGATCGCACGGGGGCGAGAGAAAAGGAATATCTCGATCGCACGGGGGCGAGAGAAAGGGGGATCTCGATCGCACGGGGGTGAGAGAAAAGGGGTCTAGGTCAGATCGTGACGTACACGTTAAATCCTAAGACATAGGAGTGAATGCATCATATATCGCCCAAAGGTCATACGCTAAACACTCTAGACGAGGTGAGAGGAGGCCCCCACTCATCATTTCCTACGTATCTATCGCTTACGGGTCACAACACTCGGCGGTTAAATAAAAGATTGAAATTAGAAAATGTTATCGAACAGAGTGGTTCCATTGACCTTTGAAATTGCGTGCAATATTTGTTTCCAAGCTTCTCCTCTTTGATCCTTGATGATGATGTTTTGAAATGAGGTTCGAAAGGGTCAAAGTGAATTGAATCGGGTCCAATGTGATGCTAACCGTCGTAGCTCGACTTATGAATGGAAATCAAGCTATATGAGGTTGCGTAATTGATATTCGTGCTATGGACAAGATGGAGAAATGATATTGAGGATCATTCTCCAATTTAATCGTGTCGCACAGACCAAAAACAATGGGATCTCGTCTTAATCGCAAACATAATGTCAATTAATCGAAGGTAGCCTATCGTGATCCCAAAGTAAAGAAAATGACCCAAATGGTCATCTTCCATATATTTGAAATCGGGAGGGATATCGACTTCAAAAATTCGACGCTTACGGATACAAGACTTCATCGATCTAAGAAACTCAAAATAAATCGATCAAAGAGGAGTATGGAAGAAAATGGGGGCAATGCAGTCCAGACAATTTTACGGGATTTGAAGCCCAAACCAAACAAACAAAATGAACAAAAACAAGATCCTCTTCTTCTTCCAACGTTCATACTCTTCTTCAAAGTAATCCAACATCCAACACAAGGCACGACAACTCTGAACTTTGGCCAAATTAACATTCGGGAGGTGTTCAAGCATCGAAACGGAAGATCCAATCCAGCTTTATCATAAGTGCTCCACTTCATGCTGAATGGGTTCACCGAAAACGGAAATGGAGTGAGGTTTTACGGGTTTGGAAAACTGGGTTTCAGAGTGATAGTTTGAAGTAGAATCTTGGGTTTTGTGTAGGTTGGTCTCGACATGGTCAGATTTGGTGTTGAGTTGGTGACTTTGTAGTAAAGGGATGGCTGAAGTGTTATGGTTGTGAAAGAAGCGGAAATGGGTTTGAGAGATTTTGGAAGGAGATGTTTGGGTTGGTTAATGAAGTTGGAGTTTCTGAAATCTGGGTCGTGTGAAGAAGGGAAATGGGTTGAGTTTGAATGGTTTGTTGTTTGAGTTTAAGGAAATGAAGTTTATGGAGTTTCAATTGGAAGAAGAAGAAGGGAGTTTTTGTTATGGAGGTTTGATTTGGTTCGTTGGGAGGTGAGTGATTCGCAGGCGGAGGTTCGTTTGGAGTTTTGGTTTCATTGGTTGTTTGGTCTACAAAAACAAAGTGGGTTTTCTGGGTTAGTTGGTTCGAAGAAGAAGATGTTTAAATGAAGATGAAGCAAGGTTTAATGGTGGAAGAGGGGTTCTGAAATGGGTTCTCCGGCGGTGAAGGTTGTGGTGTTGTTGGAGGTTTTTTGTTTCGTTGATTGTTTTGGAGAGAAAATGTTGAAGAAGGATTGGTGCTGGATTTTTTTGGTGTACGGGTTGACGAATCTAGGTTTTCGAAGATGAGTTGATTTTGAAGGTTGGTTTTAACGGGTTTTGGTTTCTGGGTATTTCAAGAACAAGGTTTGGATTTTGTTGAAGGAAGTTGGCTGTTGAAGGTTGATGTTGTGAAAATGGTGGTGGTTGTTTGATGTTGATGGAGTTTGTTGATTGAAAATGGAAGGAAGGTGGACGAACGGTGGATTGAGTGTGAAGGAGATGTGTGACAGAAAATGGTTGTTTAGAATGATGAATGTTTGATGAATTTCTGGGTGGTTTGAGTTTTGAAGTTGAACGAGGTGTTGAAGGTGATGGTTTTTGATAGTTGATGATGAAGAAGGATGGTGATGGAGGCGCAACTGGGTTTTGCATCTAGGCTTTCGTGTCCTTCTGAAGGTTAGAGACAAACAATGCCTTTATATACTAGTGTGCAACATGTGGCAAGGTTGCTTGTGTGATTTGCTGACTAAAATGATTATGCCTAATTGTGATTAATTCTGACTTAAAATCACAAGAATGCAGTGAAATAAACGGAGAAAAGGGGCGACCACCGAAATGCACCAAAATTACCAGCATTGACTGAATTACCAAGAAGAGAGCAATTTCGCTCGATTCCAACATGAATCTCCTTACTTGAACTGGTTTGAATCGTCTAGACCGCGAAGGAAACTACTGTAATCCCGATAAACCCAATCCGGATGAAAACCTGCACAGTATACGAGAAATGAACGACTTAAATGATATGCAGATGAAAATGCGAAATGAAATGATACATAAGCCAAGTACAAGAAACTGTTGGTCAAATTTTGGGGTACAACATTGACCGCCATTTCAGGCCTTGTCCTTCTCAATTTGTGTTTCATTGGTAGACATTCTTCTCGGAGAGGCAGCCAGTACACCATTATATCTGTATCCAGCCCAGGCATGTCTTGGTATGACCAAGTGAAGACATCCATGTAATCACAGAGCATTTCGACCAATCTTCTCTTAAACATCATCTTCCAAAGCAGTCCTTATTCTGACTTCCCTCTTTCCTCTTGCTTCAGAAGTCTGGTTAATTCCTCAGGTATGTCACAATCTCTTTCTCAGCTTGACAAATAGGATTATCGAAGTCATACTGAGCCATATCCATATTAGAATCGATGGTATCTGAGATATAAGACCTGAATGATTGATATTTTATGTTCATTATGAAATGCAAACAAACACAAATACATTGCCATTTTTTTGTTTAATCAAAATGTAAAAACAAAAAAAGAAAAACAGGGATCAAAATATTTGAATGCAAAAAAGACTTCCTTTTATTCATGAGAATGTTTGAAAATGAAAAAAGGGGGCCCTACAGAATGAGTCACTATGTCTTGGGCAGAATGTAAGACTAGACATAATAAAAAACAAGTGGAAATTACTCTTCGTAGGTGACTTGAACAATTTCCTTGGCAGTCCAATTGCATACATGTCGCAGTCACCATCACCTCCGTCGTATCCTATGGCATGCATCCTATTGAAGATAACTCCACCTCTGGTGTATTTCACAGGTCCCCTGTATCTGGGAGTAATCTAAGAAGAAATAAAAGGCTTGAACCCTAAGCCAAACTTGTCCTGTTTGGCAGGAACATCAAGCACCTGGCCCCACCTCTAGGAGGATCCAGATTCAACAATAGCACGGACTTCTTTAAAGTAAAACATTAAGACCTCTAGGCTTTTAATTTCAACAGGGGGCTTCTCCTGAATTTGCATTGTTTAAATAGCCTGAATTTGCACTGTTTTAAACGAAGACAGCTGACTTACCATAATATCCTCCTCACTACACACCGTAACAACTTTTCCCTCCATCATATACTTTAGCTTCTGATGCAACGTTGTTGTGACTGCTTCCGAAGCGTGAATCCATGGTCGACCAAGCAAGCAGTTGTATGCCGACTAGATACCAATTATGAAAAAAAGTCTCTTAAAAGGTCTCGGGTGCCACCAGGATTGGAATAGTAATCTTTCTGAATACATACCTCTTTGAGCCATCAAACGCCCTCACAACCAAATCATTTGGCATACAAATCAACCTTTGAGTATCCAACTTCGTCAGTGCCTTCTTGGGTAGCACATTGAGCGACGAACCTGTCTCAACTAAGACATGTGACATTAAGGATCCTTTGCACTCCATGGATATGTGTAAAGCATGGTTATGATTCCTCAGAGCAGGAGTTAAATCTAGGTCTGTAAAAACCAAACCATTGTCAGCATTGGCATGCGCTACTACCCCCTCCAATTGGTTAACCGAAATTTCCTGTGGTATATATGCAGGATGTTTGGTTGATTGTTCAGAATGCACTTTGTCCTAGCATTACAGCATTCGTCCTGGTAACCCCATGATTTGGAATCGGGTTTTGGTTCATATTTGGGCCTTCATTAGTGAAATTGATGGCCTTCGAATCAAGTAAATCTTGGAATTTGTGCTTGAATGCTTTATAGTTGTCAATGTGATGGCCAGGAGCTCTTGAGTGGAACTCACACCTTGCATTTGCATCGTAACTCAGAGGAGGTCAACCAGTGAGAGGTGTCAAGGTCCTCTTTTGAATAAGTTATTGTTGCATCGCTGCGAAAGAGGGGTCGACAATGACAGAAGAGTCGCCACCATTCGTTATTTATCCCAAAGTGTCGCTACTGCGAAAATCGGCGCCGGCTTGACAGGAGAGTCGCCACCGTGCGTTATTTATCCCTCAGAGCGGGAAAGGAAACGCTCGAAGTAAACCTCGCAAAGACGGGAAAAGGTATGGTCATCGCAACCAAAACCTGGATTCGGGAGTCGGTTACGCAAGGGGAAGGTATTAGCACCCCTCACGTCCATCGTACTCGATGGGATCCACGCTTGGTGTTTATAGGTAAAAGGGTGTATTATCTATCTATGCTAATGGCTGGTCTGAAAAGAAAATAAAAGGACAGGACTCGACAGAACATACGGTGTTCTGGGCCTACGTATTCCCTCGTGCAATGGGAAAGTCAGAGTCAACGTAGTTCGACTTCCTACGACTAAACGGGGGAAAGGTTGCTCGCCAGGACATCGCGTCCTGTGCCTACGTACTTTCATCTGAAATGAAAGATCAGAGCAAACGTAGTTCGGCTAACTACGGGTAAACAGGGGCTCTCACACAACAGTGAGAAAACAAACTGGTCTCTAAGGCTCGGGAACCTACAACTACGATCTGGTCTCGAATGCGCTCGGGCAAGAGAAAAAGGGATAAAAATTAGTCGTTAGCGGGAAAGTCTCGATCGCACAGCCGCGAGAGAACAAAGGTTAGTCGTTAGTGTGCTCGCTAGGATATCGCATCCTATGCCTACATATCTTCGTCTGGAACGAAGAATCAGAGCAGCTGTAGTTCAGCTAACTACGGGTCAAGCTACTCAAAAGCTCCTACAGAAAGGAAAGGGAAAACCCTAGAACTATAGCTGGAAAAGGGGAATCTACCTACTGCTATCACACCTGGTTGACCATCCTAATGTCTATCATAACAACTCCGCAGCGGAGAAGTCAGAGCTCCTAAGGGATCATGGCAACCGGATTAAACTACAAACAAGAAACTGCAACGCAAAGGAATACTGAAAATATGCATGAATGCAACAGCTAAACAAACAAGGCACAGAGGCAAGGGAACTCAGCTCTACCAAATACCAACAAGCAAAGCCACGCAATAACAAACAAGCAGAAGGAGGACCACCTCAACTTCTCATGCACACAAAGTCGACTTCTAAGATGCACCTACTCAGAAACTATCTAGATGAACCTAAGTCTAATGCAACATAACATCACACAAGTCAAACAATACAAAGAGACTAACCCTGAACAGGGCCCCAAACAAACCTGAAACAATCTCCTAATAACTCTCTAAACAAAACTCTATACAATACCCTAAGCAGGGATCTAAGCAACAACTCTAATCAAAACCCTAAGCAAGGATCTAAACAAACTCCTAGGCAAGAGGAATCAATCCCATTCTCCAAGCTTCAGAACAAGCTTACCAGAGAAAGGAAGCTAAGCAGACAAGCCCATAGTGCTTTCCTCAGGAAAGTACCAGGAGGTTACTACTCAGGAGTCATATCCTATGCGGCTCGACAACTGTGATCAGTTTACATCCCTCCTCGGGAGAGATTAAACTCACATGAAGGCTCCGGCATCACGGGATACTTGAGAAATACCTATATGCACTAAGGGAACTAAGTGAGCAGGCTCATAGGACCTTCCTCAGGAAAGTACTAGGAGGCTGACACTTAGGAATCGTATCCTACGTGGCTCGACAACTGTGATCAGTTTACATTCCTCCTCAGGAGGAATTAAACTCACAAGTTGGCTCCAACATCACTGGATACTTGGAAATCCTAGATAAACTAATGGAACTAAGTGAATAGACCCATAGGACCTTTCTCAGGAAGGTGCTAGGGGTCTTCCACTTAGGAATCGTATCCCATGTGGCTCAACAACATGTGATCAGTCTACATCCCTCCTCAGGAGAGATTAAACTCACAAGTCGGCTCCGACATCATTGGATACTTACGAAAGAGGTGAGAAGGAAGACTGAAAGTCATTCATAGTGCCTTCCTCAGGAAAGTACCATAAACTCCCTTCAAACTTCAGGATCTCGAACCTCACAAACAGACAACAAGCTCCTAGACTAAGCCTCAGTCCACTGCATCCTTGCAAGCTCCAACAGGACCTCAATCAGCTCCCACCTTCAAGAAGGACCCACAGGCCAACAAACCACAGGAGACTATCTCTGAAGTTCAACCACAGTTGAACTTCAAAGTCAGAAGTCATCAAGACCTCTCCTATATTCAGGCTTAGACAAATCACAGCAGAACACCCTACAAAAATCTATCAAAAATCTACGGGGAAACCTACATGGCTCTAGGGTAACATACTAAAAAATCAGAATAAAATTCAACACCAGATGAAAGAACTAAAAAATCAGCAGCACAGACATATCCACAGACCAATTATTCAAACATCAATAACAGTGACAAAATGCAATTAAAATAAAAATGCATGATGGAGTTAATGTTTTTGTATTATAAAATTCTACACTGAATTACGAGCCTACAGAAAAAAGAACGGAATTATTTGACTAATTCTACCATTTTTTATGAATTTTTTAATGATATGCATGCATTGAAAATATTAAAAAATCAATTAAATGGAAAATATGCACAAAAATAGAAAATAAAAATAAAATGTCCTTTTTTATTTTTATTTAATTTTCTTAACATTTTCATCAAATGGTTGAAAAAGAATTATTAACAAACAATTATTTACATTTTATTATGATTTATTTAATGTGGAAATATAAAAGAAAAATCAAAATAAAAGAAAATAACATGGAGGGTGCAAACAGCAAGAGTTATGGGTTATTATTCAGCTGGGCCCTGATTCTGGGGGTGCCACTAGCAAATGGGGCGCAGGGCCCAGATTTGATTATCCCGAAAAAACAAAAAAAGGCTGAGCTGGGCGCAGGGGGGTGCTGACTTAATAATTCCTAGTTGATTATCATTACTGGGCTCAAATGAGGGGTGTTAACAGCAATTGGGCCTAAGGCCCACCCCAATTATTCTCAGGTCTCTCAAACAGGGGGGGGAACTAGCAATTGAGGGGGTGCCAAGTGTCTCAGGGAGAGAGAGAGAGTGGGACAGGTGTGGACCACGTGGCGTGGATTGGGAGTGGGTTCTGAGTGGTGGTGGCGCGATGATTGAGAAAAACGTGGGGCCTCCGCATGTGTGACACGCGTCACTTCTATTTATTACACTGAAAAACGCCAGAATCCTCTAGAAAGTTCTGGACATTCGCTGGAAAGACTTGGACTGCTGAGTCATCTTCTGGACTTGATGAAATCTGGGCCTTACCAAAAAACGCCCCACTGGGCCCATACGAGCTGAAAAAAACTGTACAAAAACTGAATTAAAGCAATTAAAACTAATTAAACTCTAATCAATTATTAACACCTAATTAACTAATGATTAATCCTAATAAAATCTAACAAATTCAATTAAATCCTAAACAAAAAAGATTTAAACCCTAATTAATTCTAAAAAATCAATTAACCTAATTAAACTCTAAAAAGTCATTAACCTATTTAATTCTGAAAAATTCAATTAATCCTAATTAAACTCTAAAAAATGATTAAAGTCTAATTAATTCTATATTATCCTAATTTTCTATTAAAATTCTAAAAATGATTTAAAAACAATTAAACCTATTATTAATAAAAGAAAACTATATTATTTTCTATAGAAAAATTCCTAAAAATGATTTAAAAGAAAAACCATATTATTCTAAAATGATAAAACTATTTAAAATCTTATTTATATTCTAAAATTCTATTTAAAATATTCTATAAAATTCTAAAAAAGAGAATTAAGCTATTAAAATATTCTAAAACCCTATTTAAATTCCAGAAAAATCCTATAAAGCCTGTTAAAAACTCACAAAAAGTCTATAAAAATCCTAAAAAATGCAGATGAATGCAAATGACTCCCATAAAAGCGCACGAGACCAGATTGAATCGAACGGAGATCCCCGGGCTTCAGAATATCCCCAAAATCACTGAAAAATCACCGAGGAGCGCACAATTTCCCGAAAATAAAACCCTGGCAATCTGGACTGGGTCTGCCATATCTGATAGACAAAAATCAAGCTGTAAACTCTGATATCCCCTGCTTGTGCACAAAAATCATCTGTCTGAGCTGTGAATATGAAATTAAACCATGAGTCAGATAGGAAAATCAGTTGGTCAAATTTTAGGGTGCAACAGCTGCCCCTATTCAAGCGACTTGGACCTGAAGGGTTTGAAGGGCACTCAGCCTTCAAACATTCAGAGGTACGAGACGGTTGAATACAAATAAAACCCGAAAATTTGCCAACCGCGAGCATATACTGTTAACTGCTTGGAGAATAAAGTCCAGAAAACCGAGTCCAGTCATTACGGCACCAAACCGATTAATCATCTGATGAAGAACTCCTGATTTGAATACCCGTTGCTTGTGATACCCCATATAACAAACCCTGATGGTTGCAACAACATACCTGATTCTTTCACATTGCCTACTGATAGGCAGGAAGAAATATACTCACATCGCCCAAAGATGGACGGGAAGACACCTTGATTGAATACTCACTTCGTCTAATGATAGACGGAAAGACAACATTAACCTCCATATTCACATCGTCTAAGGGTAGACGGCATCATCATGATCGATGAACAAATCAATATTCACATCGTCTAAGGGTAGACGGCATCATCATGATCGATGCACAAATCAATGTTCACATCGTCTAAGGGTAGACGGGATCATCCTGATTGATGAACAACTCATTATCCACATCGTCTAAGGGTAGACGGAATCATCCTGATTGATGAACAAATCATTATCCACATCGTCTAAGGGTAGACGGGATCATCATGATCGATGAACAAATCAATATTCACATCGTCTAAGGGTAGACGGGATCATCCTGATTGATGAAACAACTCATTATTCTCATCGTCTAAGAGTAGACGGAAAGAAATAATCTCTGAATTCACGCTGTCTACTGACAGACGGGAGAAAACCTTAATCTTCATACTCACATCGTCTAAGGATAGACGGAAAGACACCAGAATCTCCATACACACATCGTCTAAAGATAGACGGGAAGTCACCATAACGCAATTCAACACCATCCTTTGAATTTCAGAATCCTTCTGTCTACGGGAATTGATGGAGAGATCAACATCTTTGAAGGGGCCACATCGTCAGTATGGACTAACGGGAAGAAAAACCACCTTTTAAGAAACATGTCGTCAATAAGAATCGACAATCACGAAAACTGAACATTCTTCGAAGAGCCTCGACATCAATAGGGATTGATGGTCAGAAAAGTCTCTCTTAGACGTCATCATATCCAATAACCAGAAAGAGAACCAATATCCAAAATCATTTTGAAACCCCTCAACAACTAAGGATAGCCGGAGAAGACTCGCTGGGGAAATACCTCATCATATGTATGATCTGGCAATAAGAAACCCGCTGAACAATAGCTCGAAACTTCATATCGTCTGCTGACAGACGGAAAGGAAAGCTACTTATTAGAACAGTTCTATTTTGAGCTCCATTGAAAATCAACCCAAAACTTCACATCGTCTACTGATAGACGGTAAGGAAAGTATATCCTGGGGAAGACCCCTTCTTGAAATCTTACTGCGATCACCCGCAACTTCACATCGTCTATGGATAGACGGAAAGAAACCCATTCGTACTCAAGACGTCTAATGATAGACGGAGAAATCCATTTATTGGAGGAACACATCGTCAATATGAATTGACGGGAAGAAAAGCTTGTCAACATCAGATGACTGCTTGCTCAAAGCATAATTGTTGCATGATCTGAGATACAAATGATCTGCTGAACTGTCTGAATACTGCTGCTGAATAAATGTCCCTGAACTGATCACAGAGTAATTCACGCGCCATATAAGGTTGACAGAAAACCTGACTTATGCTTTGTATGCTTATGCATATGCTTTAATCTTTCTACAGCGTAATGCTCCATTTGGGATGGAAATGCTACGCATTCTGGAAATGTCATGCAGGTATGATGCAAGTATGAGGCATGCAATATGCTAGCAGGCTCGAGCTGCCGGAGAAGGCCGGGTACAGAAAACCACTTCAGCAAAATAAATGCTGAAGGCGAGGCCAACTTTGCTGGGGATAACCCGGATATCACTGAATCGTCCTAGCAAAATAAATGCTGGGAGAGTGAAATCAACTCCGCTGGGGATACCGGGAACTTAACCGAACACCTCGACGAAGTAATACCCTGCTGGGGAACATAACTCCGTTGTAAAATAGCAGACGTGCTGAATATGATTGGACTCCTCTGGGAATAGCTTATCCATACCAATGACAAATTGGTCTCTGCTGGAGACAATGGAGGGAGTCCTCCCGCGTACTGACGAAGCTCGGATCTGGAAAATGATGCGCCAACACAGATGGGCCTCACAGTAATCGCAAACTTGGATTTGAGCTCTTAAGCCATCTTACTGGGTCAGGTACACCTGACGTTGGAAGATATTCTTCCTGAATACACAGCCTTGAAGAGTCAAGGGATAGTGACACGACCTCCCGCATCCATCTCGCTCTCGAAAATCGACTGCATCTGCTCGAATAACCCTGAATAGCCTTGCTGATACAGGGAACAACAATCCTTTCGCTTCTGATATGCCTCAGCCTACGGGACCTCTGTGGGGATAGCCCTTGAAAGAGAATCTGCAAATTTGTTCCTTGATGGTCTGATATGATATGCCTCAGCGTTCTGAACTCCTGAGAGACACTTCACCTCGAATGCTTTTCGAGTAACTTCTGCGCGCTTAAGATGGTCTGCCCCTGACTGCAATGACCTTGCTCCGATTATCTGATTCAGAGTAGTACCTTCTGACTATGCCGTATTCACCAAATCTCAACTTGATTGCCCCAAAATAACTGACTTCGAAAAGCTGACCTGACTGGGGATCACAATAAAGCTTGCCCCTGCTCTCGGAACATTCGGGCGTTCTGCATTCTATCTTGCTCATACCTTCCATTGTAGGAAGCTTTTCTGCTGTCAAGCGCTTACTCGCAAGTAAAACAAGTTGTTCTGCATAAATGATGTATTAATGCAACACATATGACAGTTTTGACATCCAATCTGTTCACTGGGAAAAGAAAAACAGCTTATGGCATATGATGCACAAAACATTTATCAACATCAGTATCAACATGGTAAGAGGAACCTTTTTAAGAGTCAGAATCGACGCGACCTTTACCGGAGTATGCTTTCGAAACACCCTGCTTCAATTAGGTCTTTTGAAGGTTGTAACGTGGTCAGGTTCATGGTTTTGAAAAAAAGGATAAAGGCTCAAAGTTTATTTTTTAACCCACCCATTCTCCTTGATGTTCTCCCATCCTACGTTCAGCTAATTTGACCTTAGCGCTCACCTCTCAGAGGCTGAAAAAATAGAAATGATAGTTCGAGAAACTTTTGGATTTTGGAGTGACAGCCACTCACTTTTCGTCTTTGACATTTGTGGTCACACGACTTGTATTTCTATCGAGGATTTTTCTTTTGATCCTTTTCATCTTTTTTCTTTTCATATCCCTAACTTTTGCCTGGACTGACTCCTTTTGAGTTTCTTTTGATTTTTTAGTCCAGCGGGATGCCCTCATTTTTGCCTAAGTCATTTGTTTTGAAATTCTCTTGACTTAGCGGGCTTTTGATTTTTTCATTCTTCTTTGCTTTTGAACAAGTCGTGTGACACTGGTTGTCTGACTCTTTGGGAAATGATGTGGCTGTCCCACTCCTGATTGAACCATTGTGGTCTTTTAGGCACGACCTCTAGGGGTGTGATTGATCCTCGAACGGACATTCCTTTTGCGATTTGGACACTCGGTCCAATTAGCTAACACCTACCCTGCCCCAGGTTAAGATTGAGGGTTTTTTCGTTCACAGAAAGAAACTCCTACTACAAGGCTCAAAGGGGTTGACAAGGGATTATCTTCCTTATATCTCCGGTGTTTAAGGATTTGAATCAATGCCTGTACATCATCAGCAGGTTTATTTCAAAAGCATACAATATCGGTAGTTGCATGTTGGTCATTTTCGTCATCCTCCCTAAATTCTTCTTAACCAAGCGTTGGACATTTGCAAAACAGTTAGTGAACACGAATGGATTCAATCAAAACATGCACATTTATTTCATTATCATCAATTTGACTGAAAACAACAAGTTTTACAAACAAGTTTACAAATTCAAACAGGAAAGCAACTACAAATGCAAAGGAATGACAAGCTAAAACAAAGAAAATATGCTAGCTCCCGAGAACTGGGCTTTTGCATCTACCCTGCTGCTGAACCAGCTATCTTTATTAGAGGTAACCCGATGCTGTCTTGATCTGCTTTCAATCGACTCAAACAAATTATAGAGCCCTTTCTCCTTCATTCAGATGACTTGGGGACCTCTCTGCCCGAAGCTGATTGCTGCACTGTCAAGCAAATCCTGCACTTTGTGCTTAAAAGCATGGCAGCCTTCTATATCGTGACCCGGGGCTCCAGAATGAAACTCACAGTGCTTGCTTGCGTCATAACCAAACGGGGGAGTTCCCGTTATGGGTGCCAGAGTTCTTGTCTCTACCAGATTCAATCTCAACAATGTCTGCAACAACTCGGCATATGTTGAGGGAGGCTTCTCAAACACTCTTCTCGGCTTGCCACCCTGGAATCGTCGCTGAGCCTGCTGTGCCCCCTGCTGAGGCTGCTGCTGCTGGTATCGGGTTGACCCTTGAACACCCTTTGTATCAAATGCAACATTGGTTTCCTGACCTTCAATACAATGATTAACGCTCTCCTTATGCTTAACCATTTTCTTTCTTAGATCTGCCCCAGGAATAGGCAACAGTTGTGGGCCCGGAGATTCTGACACCATGGAGTCCAGGATACGCTTCTGACCCACTGCAGCTTTAGAAACATCTGTCATCTTGGCATCGACTGAGACAGGAGCAATGTGCACGGCTACGCCGCCCGGCGTGAATTCAATATCGTGCGAGTCAATCAAGTCTTGAACATTGTGCTTGAAAGCATGACAACCCTCGATGTCGTGTCCGAATGCCCCGGAATGAAATTCACATTGCTTATTGGCATCGTACCCTTGAGGAAACGCCCTCGTTGGTGGTGCCAACGTTCTCTTCTCAACCAGATTAAACCTCGATAAGGTCTGCAAGAGCTCAGCATAGGTCATAGGTGGTGCCTCAAATATTCTCCTTGGCTTTCCTTCCTGGATCTTCCGCTGAGCCGGATGTATCCTCTGTTGCTGCTGCTCAGGTTCCACATGCACAGGTGGCGCGAGCTTCTTCATTGCGGCTTCAAACAGCTGATCGTCTTCTTTTCTAAGCACATTCTTGACTACTTCCATGATCAAGCTCATTTGGGTCTTCAGCTGACTGTTCTCCTCTTTGAGAATCTTCTGCTCCAGACGCATCTCTTGCATGTCTCTCATCATCTGCCCCAGCTGGCTTCGGACTTCAATCAATTCAAACTGATTCTGTTCCATATCTCTGAAGGAATCCCTGCAATAAACTGGATGATGAGGAAATAAGGCCCACGGTTCTGATATACCTGCTAAATGATAATGCAGCGCAGAAAGCAAACATATATTCACAACGAGACAAAGAGAAACTCAAGCTATAAGCACACAGACAAACATCTCCCACATATGTACAACCAACAAAATCAGCAGGTAAGCACAAACGAGTATGAATATAATGACCCCAGCCAACAATCCTGGTGGTGGTCGGCAAATACTAGTGCACAAAAGCTAAACGGGTTAAGCAGAGAAAACAGATGCGACAGCCGGCACAGAAACCTCTAGAAACTTCCCCCATATTCAACTGAACTTTCTGATTGACAATCTTCAGAGTACACACTTCCTGCGGAGTCTTCCATGATATTAACTGACGAACCCGCACAACTGGAGGATGGAAATTCAATAATCTGAACAAAACCCTGAGAAGTGATGCAAATACGGCTAGAGTCTAACAGATCCTGAATCTGACTTCTAAGCACTTTACAATCATTCGTTGAATGCCCCTGTGCCCCAACATGGTACTCACAGCGGGCGCTGGCGTCAAAACCTGGAGGATACGGTGGAATTACCGGCTTAGTCTCTTTCGGCACTATCAATCTACTTCTGACCAGATCTGGCAACAACTGACTGTACGACACCGGTAGCTGAGTAAACTGCCTTTCAGGTTTCCTTGGTCTTCGTGGAGCATGCTGACGCGATCGGCGATAGGATGATCTTTGACTTGAAGTGTCTGAAAACTGATCCTGAGATGCTAGAGATTCTGAGGTGACGTCATCTCCTTCCCATTCTTCTTGAGAACTGACAACTGACTCAATCCTATTAACTGGGACGTAAGGAACGCCTCGAAACTTTCCACTCCTGAGTCCTCTCTCAACAATCTCTCCCAGCCTCATCAGGCCCACAAAGTTTGTGCAACTGAACAGTTTGTCAAAATAATGGCCTTTCAGGGTACCCAAGAAGATGTCAACCAGTTCTCTTTCCGGAAGCGGTGGTCGAACACTAGCAGCCAATTCTTTCCATCTTCGCAAATACGCTCTGAATGATTCATTCTCCGCTTGAGACAATTCTTGCAGATCTACGAGACTAGGAGTCAAATCCAAGTTGTAATCATATTGCTTTATGAAAGCTCTGGCTAAATCCACCCATGATCGAATCTGATTACTCTCTAATTGCACATACCATCTCAACGATGCCCCAGTCAGGCTATACTGGAAGCAATGGATCATCAATTTGTCATTTCGCACGAACGAAGTCATCCTTCGGCAGAACATCATCAAATGCAATTTTGGACAGCTATCTCCTGTGTATTTTTCAAATTCCGGCATTTTGAACTTGTACGGCAACACGAGGTCAGGGACCAAGCACATGGCTACAGCATCCAGGTTAACGGCATCTTTCGCTTCCAAGGCTTTCATTTGCTCTTCCAACACTCGGAGTCTTCTTGGATCTACTAACCCGGTCATTGGATTATCTCTCCGGTAATTCATCACAGGGAAAGCAACACATTGATTGTTAACAGGAGGATAGCGTTCATTTCGGGCAAGAAACTGCTCATGCCGATCTCTGTTCTCAACAACAGGCTGCACAACTTGGTCTGCAGTAAGATTGTTCGCTTGCGGGAAGCCTTCCATAGAATCGTACTGATGGTTGGACGCCACAGTAAACCCTGCCTGGGTGTCAGGAACCTGGAAATTGCCTTCAGACATAGCCACCAATTACCGGTAACTGATTACACTGCTTGATTCTGCTCAAATCTGCTTCAGCCCCTTGGTCGTCTTCAACACTCCACTCTTGCCTCAAACAATTCCCCGAGAATCACTTTCTGGTGAAAACAAAGGCTGGATAAGTGCTCTGACCTGCTAGAGAAATGCTATGCAATATGATTTATGCAAACAGAAATACAAAAATGCTAACGTGCATGTGTGCATTGGAGATATTTTCCCTCCAATTCCAGTGTCAGTGGTAGCAAGACGAGATGAACCATAAAGACAATATTTGGAAAATCCCTCATATATTGATTAGAATAACAGTCTTGTCCAGAAATTACACAACTATGCTCCATACAGCTGATATGACAAAGAGGATCCCAGCCAACATGCCTGGTGGTGATCTCAACATACAGAATACAAGAGAAATCAAATACGGGTACGGTTGCGGAAGTCCTCGACCATCTTCTTTGTCTCTGCGTGATCTGGTTGATAAATCAAACCTTCTATCAGTCGATCCCTCTTCCTGACTGTCCCCTGGATGTCTCTGACAAAGTCTTCCCAAGCCTTATCATTGGCACCGCCCCCAGGTTTGGGTCTCTTGGCATCTGCTCTATGCTGGAAATCTTCCAAGTTCTTCTTGGCATCTATCAACTTGCGCTCGGCTTCGTATCGGCGACAGGCTTCTTCTTCAAGCTCTTCGTTCTTCACTTTGACCTGTTCTTCTAACTGAGCAATCTGTGTCTTCAGCACTTCTTCTCGCTCCTTGCGCTTGGTCATAGTGAGATCCCAGTGTTCTCTGAATTTGGCTAGCTTGGTGTAGGCCCTTTCCAGCTCTTGCTTCTTGGTGGCCAACACACTACTAACGGAGTCTACATCTAACTCTAGTCGCTTCTTGGTTTCAGTCAATTCCAATAGCGTAGCCTTCAGATGTTTCAGAGTTTCAGCCTGTTGCTTAGAAATATACCCTGTTTCAATATTTTCATGCCGAAGCTTGGCATTCTCCTGCTCTAAAGCCTCTTTAGCCCTGGCTAGCTCTTCTTTCTCCGCCATTAGCTGCTTGTAAACCTGAATGTCCACAGTGGTAGGCTCCTCTACCGGAGGAGGATGCAATGGCTGAACCGCTGGATACGGCATAAGGAACTTCACAGCTCGCTCACGAATCCATTCTTCATATGGGCTAGGACCTCGAGTATCCCCTCTGCTACCTGAAAGCTTCCCTCTCTTGTGCAAGTTTTTCCAGGCTTTCTCAAGTTTGGTCAGCATCTCTTTCCCTATTGCCCCGGTGAGATACAGAGATTCCTGTATCTCCTCGGGCTTTGGCGCTCCTTGCGGTATATACCCAAATTGCTTGATCAATAAGGACGGGTTATAGTTGACACAACCTTTCCTTCCTATTAACGGAACATTCGGGAATCCTTCGCCTTTGAGTATGACTTCAGCTCCAAATACTTCTTTAATGACCCATACCACGTTCTCGGCAGTTAATCCCATTAAGCGCTCGGGCCATCCTAGAGAATTGATAGACGTGACAAAAGGACCTGACTTAGGCAAATGACTGGTGAACCACCTGCATAGGAGAGGGACACAACAAGACACATTCCTTCCTCGTCGCTTTTCATTCTGATAATGAGTTGAATGGTGGATATCCCCCAGCAAAGTAGGAACTGGGTTTCCCGCAGCCAAAATATAGAAGGCATCTGAATCAACAAAATCAGGAATGTTCGGGAACAACACGATGCCATACACACATACAGCAAGGATAACGTCAAAAACATCCCATCTACTCTTCTGGGCATACTCTCGAGCCTTTTCCACTAAGACATCCAACGGAAATCCCCATACGTCTCCTCTTCTGATCATCTTCCCAGACAGCTCAGACTCTTTCAAGCACAGGATGGCAGAAAGCTCAGCCAGCTTAGGCTCAGCGTCCGGACGATAAAAAGGCAATTGCTCACGGATCGGTATATCCAGAAGTGCAGAGTACTCCTCCAGGGTAGGAGCCAAAACGAAGTCGGGAAATACAAAACACCTGAGCTCCGCGTCGTAAAACTGTAACAGGGTATAGATGCCGCTGGTCTCGTAGACAGATGGCTGATAAACGTAGGTCAGAATTCTCCCATATCTCTTTCTGAAGTCACCCATTCCTCTCTTCTTAGCAATAGCCATCAACTCTAACAATAGACTGATATTCGGCGACGGGAACTTATAGGGCAATACTCTCTTCAGGTTTTCCATGTCTTGTTAGGAACGAACACCAGAACTGGAAGGGAAAATATGCACCTGCAATACACACACGTTAGTTGAATGCAGATGGTAATGCAATGATGCAATATGATAAATAATGCAATCTGCGAACACAGGGGCTATGCTGTAGCCTGAAGAGGAATATCTCTGTGATCAAGAACAGAAAACCATCACGGTCATCAGAATCTCATGCCACTAACTACCATCTGATACTCAAAATATCAATCCCCTGGTAAGAAAACCATCTGAACCTCTGTATCTGACGAAAATACCATCTGATAATAGCCTCAACCTCAGATAAGAAACTCATCTGACCCAGACAACACAACTGGAGATGAATCAAGAACACCATCTGACAAAGATACTGGATCATGGTTTCTGACGGCCAGTTTTCCTGCAATAACCCGGTCCCTCTCACAGGTAGGATAAACCTAATCCACGGACAAAGGTACGGCATCCTATGCGGTCGTCAGCGTCACAGACTTTCATGAGTGACGATACGATTCCCAGAAGGAGTGGCATCATCAAGTCATGAAGAGGCCTCACTTAGCTGACTTCCAAATGATCGGTCCCCAGAGTCGACAATCCTCACGTCTGGACTCCCCTCAGATCCTCAGGACCGGAAAGGAGCACCTCTGCAAGAATCTCGTCTGAGCGCAGATTTTCGTAGGGAACTGTGCCTGCTCAGCAGACAGGTTCGTCTACTACTTCTCCACAACTATATCTAGGTGTGTACTCAAGCCCAGGTCCGGCTTTCACTCACAGTAACCTCCCTTTTGCCCACAGCAATAATCATGATAATATAATGCTGGAAAATAAATGCGGGAAGGTAAAGGTACAGAAAAGTAAAGTGCAGAAAAGTAAAACACAATATGCACAACACCCAACCAATAATCACCCAAGCGCTAGGATTGACTCGCGTAGGGGATGGGAAACGATCCCAGCATAAGGGATGGGAAAAAGTCCCTAGATGCTATAAGTCCCCAGCAGAGTCGCCAGCTGTCGCTACTGCGAAAATCGGCGCCGGCTTGACAGGAGAGTCGCCACCGTGCGTTATTTATCCCTCAGAGCGGGAAAGGAAACGCTCGAAGTAAACCTCGCAAAGACGGGAAAAGGTATGGTCATCGCAACCAAAACCTGGATTCGGGAGTCGGTTACGCAAGGGGAAGGTATTAGCACCCCTCACGTCCATCGTACTCGATGGGATCCACGCTTGGTGTTTATAGGTAAAAGGGTGTATTATCTATCTATGCTAATGGCTGGTCTGAAAAGAAAATAAAAGGACAGGACTCGACAGAACATACGGTGTTCTGGGCCTACGTATTCCCTCGTGCAATGGGAAAGTCAGAGTCAACGTAGTTCGACTTCCTACGACTAAACGGGGGAAAGGTTGCTCGCCAGGACATCGCGTCCTGTGCCTACGTACTTTCATCTGAAATGAAAGATCAGAGCAAACGTAGTTCGGCTAACTACGGGTAAACAGGGGCTCTCACACAACAGTGAGAAAACAAACTGGTCTCTAAGGCTCGGGAACCTACAACTACGATCTGGTCTCGAATGCGCTCGGGCAAGAGAAAAAGGGATAAAAATTAGTCGTTAGCGGGAAAGTCTCGATCGCACAGCCGCGAGAGAACAAAGGTTAGTCGTTAGTGTGCTCGCTAGGATATCGCATCCTATGCCTACATATCTTCGTCTGGAACGAAGAATCAGAGCAGCTGTAGTTCAGCTAACTACGGGTCAAGCTACTCAAAAGCTCCTACAGAAAGGAAAGGGAAAACCCTAGAACTATAGCTGGAAAAGGGGAATCTACCTACTGCTATCACACCTGGTTGACCATCCTAATGTCTATCATAACAACTCCGCAGCGGAGAAGTCAGAGCTCCTAAGGGATCATGGCAACCGGATTAAACTACAAACAAGAAACTGCAACGCAAAGGAATACTGAAAATATGCATGAATGCAACAGCTAAACAAACAAGGCACAGAGGCAAGGGAACTCAGCTCTACCAAATACCAACAAGCAAAGCCACGCAATAACAAACAAGCAGAAGGAGGACCACCTCAACTTCTCATGCACACAAAGTCGACTTCTAAGATGCACCTACTCAGAAACTATCTAGATGAACCTAAGTCTAATGCAACATAACATCACACAAGTCAAACAATACAAAGAGACTAACCCTGAACAGGGCCCCAAACAAACCTGAAACAATCTCCTAATAACTCTCTAAACAAAACTCTATACAATACCCTAAGCAGGGATCTAAGCAACAACTCTAATCAAAACCCTAAGCAAGGATCTAAACAAACTCCTAGGCAAGAGGAATCAATCCCATTCTCCAAGCTTCAGAACAAGCTTACCAGAGAAAGGAAGCTAAGCAGACAAGCCCATAGTGCTTTCCTCAGGAAAGTACCAGGAGGTTACTACTCAGGAGTCATATCCTATGCGGCTCGACAACTGTGATCAGTTTACATCCCTCCTCGGGAGAGATTAAACTCACATGAAGGCTCCGGCATCACGGGATACTTGAGAAATACCTATATGCACTAAGGGAACTAAGTGAGCAGGCTCATAGGACCTTCCTCAGGAAAGTACTAGGAGGCTGACACTTAGGAATCGTATCCTACGTGGCTCGACAACTGTGATCAGTTTACATTCCTCCTCAGGAGGAATTAAACTCACAAGTTGGCTCCAACATCACTGGATACTTGGAAATCCTAGATAAACTAATGGAACTAAGTGAATAGACCCATAGGACCTTTCTCAGGAAGGTGCTAGGGGTCTTCCACTTAGGAATCGTATCCCATGTGGCTCAACAACATGTGATCAGTCTACATCCCTCCTCAGGAGAGATTAAACTCACAAGTCGGCTCCGACATCATTGGATACTTACGAAAGAGGTGAGAAGGAAGACTGAAAGTCATTCATAGTGCCTTCCTCAGGAAAGTACCATAAACTCCCTTCAAACTTCAGGATCTCGAACCTCACAAACAGACAACAAGCTCCTAGACTAAGCCTCAGTCCACTGCATCCTTGCAAGCTCCAACAGGACCTCAATCAGCTCCCACCTTCAAGAAGGACCCACAGGCCAACAAACCACAGGAGACTATCTCTGAAGTTCAACCACAGTTGAACTTCAAAGTCAGAAGTCATCAAGACCTCTCCTATATTCAGGCTTAGACAAATCACAGCAGAACACCCTACAAAAATCTATCAAAAATCTACGGGGAAACCTACATGGCTCTAGGGTAACATACTAAAAAATCAGAATAAAATTCAACACCAGATGAAAGAACTAAAAAATCAGCAGCACAGACATATCCACAGACCAATTATTCAAACATCAATAACAGTGACAAAATGCAATTAAAATAAAAATGCATGATGGAGTTAATGTTTTTGTATTATAAAATTCTACACTGAATTACGAGCCTACAGAAAAAAGAACGGAATTATTTGACTAATTCTACCATTTTTTATGAATTTTTTAATGATATGCATGCATTGAAAATATTAAAAAATCAATTAAATGGAAAATATGCACAAAAATAGAAAATAAAAATAAAATGTCCTTTTTTATTTTTATTTAATTTTCTTAACATTTTCATCAAATGGTTGAAAAAGAATTATTAACAAACAATTATTTACATTTTATTATGATTTATTTAATGTGGAAATATAAAAGAAAAATCAAAATAAAAGAAAATAACATGGAGGGTGCAAACAGCAAGAGTTATGGGTTATTATTCAGCTGAGCCCTGATTCTGGGGGTGCCACTAGCAAATGGGGCGCAGGGCCCAGATTTGATTATCCCGAAAAAACAAAAAAAGGCTGAGCTGGGCGCAGGGGGGTGCTGACTTAATAATTCCTAGTTGATTATCATTACTGGGCTCAAATGAGGGGTGTTAACAGCAATTGGGCCTAAGGCCCACCCCAATTATTCTCAGGTCTCTCAAACAGGGGGGGGAACTAGCAATTGAGGGGGTGCCAAGTGTCTCAGGGAGAGAGAGAGAGTGGGACAGGTGTGGACCACGTGGCGTGGATTGGGAGTGGGTTCTGAGTGGTGGTGGCGCGATGATTGAGAAAAACGTGGGGCCTCCGCATGTGTGACACGCGTCACTTCTATTTATTACACTGAAAAACGCCAGAATCCTCTAGAAAGTTCTGGACATTCGCTGGAAAGACTTGGACTGCTGAGTCATCTTCTGGACTTGATGAAATCTGGGCCTTACCAAAAAACGCCCCACTGGGCCCATACGAGCTGAAAAAAACTGTACAAAAACTGAATTAAAGCAATTAAAACTAATTAAACTCTAATCAATTATTAACACCTAATTAACTAATGATTAATCCTAATAAAATCTAACAAATTCAATTAAATCCTAAACAAAAAAGATTTAAACCCTAATTAATTCTAAAAAATCAATTAACCTAATTAAACTCTAAAAAGTCATTAACCTATTTAATTCTGAAAAATTCAATTAATCCTAATTAAACTCTAAAAAATGATTAAAGTCTAATTAATTCTATATTATCCTAATTTTCTATTAAAATTCTAAAAATGATTTAAAAACAATTAAACCTATTATTAATAAAAGAAAACTATATTATTTTCTATAGAAAAATTCCTAAAAATGATTTAAAAGAAAAACCATATTATTCTAAAATGATAAAACTATTTAAAATCTTATTTATATTCTAAAATTCTATTTAAAATATTCTATAAAATTCTAAAAAAGAGAATTAAGCTATTAAAATATTCTAAAACCCTATTTAAATTCCAGAAAAATCCTATAAAGCCTGTTAAAAACTCACAAAAAGTCTATAAAAATCCTAAAAAATGCAGATGAATGCAAATGACTCCCATAAAAGCGCACGAGACCAGATTGAATCGAACGGAGATCCCCGGGCTTCAGAATATCCCCAAAATCACTGAAAAATCACCGAGGAGCGCACAATTTCCCGAAAATAAAACCCTGGCAATCTGGACTGGGTCTGCCATATCTGATAGACAAAAATCAAGCTGTAAACTCTGATATCCCCTGCTTGTGCACAAAAATCATCTGTCTGAGCTGTGAATATGAAATTAAACCATGAGTCAGATAGGAAAATCAGTTGGTCAAATTTTAGGGTGCAACACAAAGAGAGCGAAAGGAAATGATAAGAGAAAACCTAACGAAAAAGGGAGAAGACAGGTCATCGCAACCATGTATCAGGTTCGGGAGTCGGTTACGCAAGGGGAAGGTATTAGCACCCCTCACGTCCATTGTACTCAACGGGATCCACGCTTGTTGTCTATCTAAAAGGGTGTTAAACTATCTAAGTTGTAGGCTCACGGGGGGAAAAGAAAAGAAAAGAGACTCGACAGAGCATCACCGCTCTATGCCTACGTATTCCCTCATGTAATGGGAAAGTCAGAGTCAACGTAGTTCGGAAAACTACGGGTGAAGGTGGGGCAGGTTGCTCGCCAAGACATTGTCGTCTTGTGCCTACGTATCTTTGTCTGGTACGAGAAATTAGAGCAAACGTAGTTCAGGCTGACAAGACCATAAGTTGGTTCAAGTGTTTTAAACCGAGTAGGGTTAAACCTTCGCTCTAGAAGTTAGGTGTATGCAACTCAACCATTAGAGACTTAGGCGTTACCTGTTTGCGGTAGAACCAAGAGTTAACGACACTCTCTTTGAAAATGATTTTCCATTAATTCCGAAGGAGAAAAAGGTTTGATGTTTTTGTTTTGTATTTTTTTAGACAAGAAGTGAATTGAGTTATGGTTTGAAACTCATGTCGCACTAAAGACTATGACTCGAGAGCGAATACGTCGCATATTGCCCAAAGGGCATACGCTAAACACTCTAGACAGTTGAGAGGAGGCCCCCCAATCATCATTTCTCAAATACTTAAGGCTCGTAGGGTACGACACAAATTATCCTTTATTAGGTGTTTTGAATTATTTAGGAGATGAGAAGAGAAAGACACAGACTAAGGGGAAACTGGACCCTAAAGTTGTCATGCACAATGCTCCTAAAGTTGGGATGAAGGGAAAGAACTACCCTAATGTTGTCATACATAGGATTGAACACCTAATGTCTCTCCTACTCCCATCCTAAACGGAGGGACTAGGAATCCTAGGGGGATCATGACCAAAGGCCAAGTAAACACTAAATAATTCACTCACAAATGAAATAAGAAAGAAAGGAAGTTGACTTGGACAAGTCAACATGCAATGCAAAAAAATGATGCAAAGAAAGGATGCAACAAACAAGGAATAGACTGAGGAAAATATGCAATGAACAAGTGACCAGCCACAAAGTACATTAATTTGTAAATTCAAAATAAAATGATAAACTAAAATGAAAATGAAAATAAAAAAGAAGAAAAATAAATTAACACATTAAAATATTAGAAAATGATTTTTTTGGATTTTTATGACATTTAAAACTATTTTTAAAATAAATAAAATAAAAACAACAAATAAGTAAAAAAATAACAAAATAAAAAATAAAACAAGTTGCTAAAAAAAAAGAAAGTGCCTACACCAAGAGTAGAACTCATGACCTTGATGTTGTAGGCACAAAGCAAAACCAATCCAGCTAACTCACGCATGTGCACAGAATATGGAAAAGGAAAGAAAAATATTGAAACATGAAAATAATGAAAAAACAAAAACAAAAACGCCCTTGCTGGGGGTCGAACTCAGGTCCAATGGCATGATAAGGTACTTAAGGCAATGCAATTAACCACTGGGGCGGCGATACATCCGTTGTATCAAGCCACCCCATTAAAACAAATACCATCCACGCGCGTATCTCTGGGCAAGTTCTTGGGCAAAACAAGTGAAATGCAAGAAACGATTCCATCATAACTCTCTCAAATATCAACCAAATTCAATGAAATTTTGGTCCAACTCACTTGTTTTTTCAAGAGGATCATGATGGTACCCTTAATTTTTTTGAGAAAATGCACACACATTAAAACTTGATGGCTTATGCATAAGGAAGCTTCGTAATGCATTTGAGTTTCATGGATCCAAAATAGATGAAGTTAAAGCCATGTAATAGTTTGAGCAAACTCTAAATATGGTATGGGATGATCTCCAACAGAAAGTTTGGTTTAAAATACACCAGAGCAAGAAATAGTATGTGAGTTGCCAATGATGAAATTTGTGTTTTGTGTGTCAACAATGTATAAACAACAAACCAACACAGCAACTGCAATCTATATAATTGGCATTAGCTGCAAACATACACACCAACTTCAAAAGAGAATGAACTGCAAACTGAAATCATCAAGCGCCAAGTAAAAAAGGCATGATAGTGTATTAGGGAGCTTTACTAATGACTTGACAACAATAGAAGCTAAACTGAACTTCCACAACTAAAATAACACAACTAGACATAAAGTACCTAGATGAATCCTAAAAGCAATCCTGATAAGGATCCCAAATGGTAAATTCCTCAACAGATTGGGGATAGAAAAATAGGGAAATAAAATAAACCAATGTCATGGTACTTGGCAACAATCTTGGCCTGAGTTTACACAACCAACAACTCATCAGGTCATTAATGGACTATCCATCATGAGCTCAACACAAATCACCTCCAAATTCAGGCTAAATAGTCAAACCAACAAAACTGTCCTCCAAAGATCTAGCCAGCACACAACAGCCTTAAACTCTCATGACAAAATCTACTAAACTCTCCTACACTGTCTAAAACATGCCTTCATAGAATAACCAAACAATCCTAAGTTCAAAACCATCTTAACTTGATCATCCAAAACTGTTTCAAAACTAAACAACATAAACCCAAACATCCCTACAACTTGGTAACAACTACCCTTGAGTTAACAAACTCATGCTTCTAAGTCAATCAAAATGGTCTTGCAAAAAATCTAAACAATCTGAGCACATATGAAGTTATAACTTAATCAAAACAGCTTTACAGCCAATCAAAGTAATAGTAGGAAGCCTCTCATGCAACTACCTTAATCAAGATCTGAGGTCATTCTAATTAGGTTCTACACCGAAAGGAGGTAAACCTGATGAGAAACTAAATAGAAGATCCTAAAAGAAAAACTGGACAGTAGGTAACAGTGTCAAATAAAACTACACCATGTCCAACAAAAGTGACATTCTAACATGTCATGCATTCAGGCAGAACTAAACCAACAACTCTCTCCTTATCAACACATACCAGCAGAGAAACTAACTGAGGCCTAAACACTCTAGCCTCAACAATCCTGCTAAAACATAACCTATCCACTAAATGGTTAACAACAATATGAGTTCTACATGAACCACACTAGACTCCTTCAACCAGCCAACCAAAAAGACTGCCTCTCAAGGACCTAAACAAATTTGAGGCACTCAATAGTTTCAATTCTCATGGCATCTCTCACCTGGCTATACAATTCTGCTTCAAATATCTTAGATAGCAACCACAAGAAAAAAACAAACTCCTACCATGAGAAACTAAGACTGATAGCAACTGAGTTGACAAACCTAGTTAAACATTAACAACAAGTCAAAGTAACCTGAACATGTTAAAAAATTCATCCTAAACCAAACAGCTAAGACCTAACAGCCTAATGCCACAACTCAAGGGTGTATAACCAGTAATAAACAAAACAGAAATCCTGACATTATAATGCCAAGCCTAAGTGAATCCACTAACACCAAAAGAGTCACCAACTTTGAGCATTCAACAAGAGTTAAAAGATCCAATCCTAACACATCCCTAACACCAATTCTGATAACAGCCCTATGCATAAACTCAAATAGCAGGCCTAAACAATGGCCTCAAACTCACTTAACAGCAAGCCACACATAAGGAACAAAACCCTCCATATCAAAATGAACTGGCAGCAAGCAAAAAAAAAAACATAACGAGGCTAGGCACCACTCTTATCATGTGCTCAACAATATGTCTTCACAAGAATAGTTACACACTTAGCTGAACTCAAAGACATCCAAAAACAGCCATACATTGTATTTGACAGCAAAGTTGCAATTTAAACATAACAATGTTCAAACCATTTAACAAACCAACAAAACATAAACATGATGTACAATGGGGAGATTTAGGGCTATATACCTCTTGTAGATCTCCCAAAAGCAAGCTAGCAGCAAGAGAAAAGCAAGATACCCTCCCTCCTTTGAGCAAGCTTTGAAGTTTCATTTGCAGACACAGTTGATTTTTCTTTGAGGACATTTTGAGAAAAGTGCTAACAACCCCTCTTTTTTGCAAACAGTTTGAAGGTTGTGTTATGGAGAGTACGGAATGGAAAGAAACTTGGGAAATGGTTTAATATTGAGTGAGATTCAAAGGCTTGAATCAAACGATGCAAAAACTCAAATTCTAATTTTTGCATAAAATGGTGGCTAGGGTTTTCCTTGGCTGTTGCTTAGCTTAAATATGAAGTGAGAAAGAGGTTTGGAAGATTTTCACCATGGTAAAAATTGAATGGACAGATTTGCATTTTCATGGTGATTTTTGAATCAATGGTTGATCATGAAGATGGTACATGAGCAGGCCTGCATCCTTGTCTTTTTGTAGGTTTCTTGTGAGTGAAGAGAGCAGAATAGCTGGTTTTAGAACACAGATTGGTTCTTAATATATCTCAATGTTTTGATGATAACATTAATGAAATTTTGTATAAAGAAAATATATACTCTAATTTTGTTCAAGTGTTTTTGTTTCAGATATCAAATAAATATTCATCTAAAGACAAAGAATTCCTCTGAACATTATTTAAACCAAAGCTCTGAACATTATAATGCAAGGCTCTGAGCATAGGAAGTGCAGCTGCAGAAGACTCTGAAGCGCTAGTTGAAGACTCTGAAGCGCAAGCTGTAGAAGACTCTGAAGCGCTAGTTGAAGACTCTGAAGCGCAAGCTGCATAAGACTCTGAAGCGCCAGCAACACAGAAGACTCTAGAGCGCTACCTACCGAAGACTCTGATCACAGAGTATAAAGACTCGAAATATTCATAAGACTCTGAGAACTAAACGCTGCAAGTACAAAGGCTCTAAATCAAGTCAACTCTGATCATAATTCATGCTAAGCACTTTGCTACAAGACTCTGGATAAAGTGACTCTGATAAAAAGAACAAGGAACAACATCAGAGGATCTGATGCAAGAATATTTTTCATATATGTTCATTTGAAAAAGAAGTGTTCAAGAAAGAGACGTTGCTAAACCCAAGGTCTACCAACGGTACTATTTCTCATTCATGCATGACACATGAATTCAAGCAATAAGGGAATGTTAAATCAAGACGAAAAGCATTTGTCCTTTCTGTCTACATCCTACAGTACTTTCTTCTACACACTATTGAGAATGTGGAGTATATAAAGAAGTCTTCATCAAACTTCAACAACAATTTGATACAAGATTTTGAAAATAATTCAAAGAAGCAATAAAGAAACATTCAAACAACTTTCTACATAAAACACTAAGTTTTATTTATTCTTCATTGTGTGTAAAAATCACAGTTGTGATAATAGCTTTTTAGAAGCAACTTAAACACATTTGTAATTTACTCTTGTAAAAGTTCCTTGAGAGACCAAGTTGTGGTCAGGATTCTTGAGAAGACTAAGACATGTGTCTTAGTGGAAATCAATGTTATCAAGTTTTGATTTAGTGGATTAAGTCCTCGTTTGAGAGAGGCAAAATCACCTTGGCTGGGTGGACTGGAGTAGTTTAAGTTCAAACGAACCAAGATAAAAATAACTTGTTATTTTCTATTGTCATAATTGTTAAGAAAACCCCTTATTCAACCCCCCCCCCCCCCCTTCTAAGTGTTTTCCTACCTTCAGTTGGTATCAGAGCTCCGGCTCTGAAAGTGCTGTCATTTAAGAGTGACAGAGAAAGATCCAGTTGGGAAAACTCTTGATTTATTATTCTTGAGATAATGGCTGAAACTTCAACCTCATAAAACAAATATGATGATAAACATAGAATCAACACAAAGCCTTCAATGTTTGATGGAGAAAATTTTGATTATTGGAAGAATAGAATAGGAAGTTTCTTTATAGGCTATGATGCTGATCTATGGGATTTGGTCATTGATGGATACATTCACCCTACTGATGGTGAGGGCAAAAAGATTGACAGAAAGTTAATGACTGATCAACAGAAGAGAGATTTCAGAAATCATCACAAAGCTAGAACCATTTTGTTAAATGCTATATCTCATGCTGAATATGACAAAATCACAAATAGAGAAACAACATTTGACGTGTTTGAGTCATTAAAGATGATACATGAAGGAAACTCTCAGGTGTAGGATACAAAGGCTCTTGCGCTTATCCAGAAGTATGAAGCCTTCAAGATGGAGGATGAAGAATTTGTGGAAACCATGTTTTCAAGATTCCAGATTCTGATAGTTGGTTTGAAGGTCCTTGAAAAAGGATACTCCACTTCTGATCATGTGAAGAAGATCATCAAAAGTCTGCCAAAGAAGTGGAGACCCATGGTCACAGTGCTGAAGCTATCAAAGGATCTTAACAAGATCACTCTGGAGGAACTCATCAGTTCCTTAAGGAGTCATCAGATAGAGCTGGAAGAAGACGAGCCTCAGAAGAAAGGTAAGTCTATTGCTTTAAAATCTAATAAAAAATCTAACATGAAAGCTTTTCAGGTACTTGAGGAAAGTTTTGGAGAATCTTCTTCAGATGAAGATGAACTGTCTTTGCTTTCCAGAAGGATAAATCAACTCTCAAAGCATAAGCAAAAGAAGTTCAGAAACATCAAAAGACCAAAACAACATGGAGAATCTACTGGACACAAAACATTTGGAAAGAAAGAAGTTGTGTGCTTTGAGTGCAAGGAGCCAGGACACTACAAAAGTGAATGTCCCAAACTTCGGAAGGAGAAATCCAAAAAGAAGTTTGAGAAAAAGAAGAAAGTCCTGATGGCCACATGGGATGACTCAGATGACTCTGAAGACTCATCAGAGTCAGAGGACGAAAGTACAAATGTTGCACTGATGGCTGGCATAGAAGACCATGAAGAAACATCTGAATCTGGATCAGAATCAGATTCAGAAGAGGTATTTTCTGAACTTACCAGAGCTGAGCTAGTTGAAAGCTTATCAGAGATGGTTGAAAACTATAGTAAAATCAGACTCAAATACAAGAAGCTTAAGAGCTATGTTGCATCTGAGACTGGTCAAATGCAATCAGAAATTGCGGAGCTTAAAGCAAATAACTTTCAAATAAAAACTGATTTAGAAAAAGCTCAACAAAAGTCTGATTCAGATACTAAGTCTTGCTCCAAACATATTTTAGAAGAGTATGACTATATTTTTCAGAAGTTCCTGTCCAGAGGCCTAGATAGAAGCAAAATGGCTTCCATGATCTATGGTGTTAGCAGGAATAACAGAAAAGGAGTTGGATATGAATCACCCTCTAGGAAGGATTTAAATCCAAAACCTGTTGATAAGCTGATCATCAACTACACTCCTCTGTACACTGATTTTAAATATGGTCACCTAAATGACATAGAGCACACGCGCACAGATCAGATTACTAAAAGCTTTATTAAACCAAAACCTCATAAGAACATAAAAGTTTTTAAGGAGAAGAAGTTCAGGAAGAACTTCAAACCAACTAACCCAGAGGACCCAAAAAGATATGGGTACCTAAGGATAAAATAATCTATGTTGCAGATGTCCTTAGCAGCAAAGTTAAGACACCAGTCATGGTACCTGGACTCTGGCTGCTCACGACACATGACGGGAAGAAGGTCTATGTTCCAAAGCCTGGAACTTAGATCTGGAGGAGACGTGAAGTTTGGAGGAAACCAAAAGGGCAAAATCATTGGGTCTGGAACAATTGGTAATGGTAACCTCCCTTCTATCTCTAATGTTCTGCTTGTTGAAGGATTAACACATAATCTATTGTCCATAAGTCAATTAAGTGACAATGGTTATGATATAATCTTTAATCAAAAATGTTGTAAAGATGTTAGTCAAATAGATGGTTCAATCCTCTTTAATGGGAAAAGGAAGAACAACATTTATAAGATAAATATTTCAACACTGAAAAATCAAAATGTAAAATGTCTTATGTCTGTTAATGATGAGCAATGGGTCTGGCATAAAAGATTGGGTCATGTTAGCATGAGACATATATCTCAGATTAACAAGCTCAATCTGGTCAGATGACTTCCTAAGTTAAAGAAAATGGCATTGCACATGATTTCTCTTGTCCTAGAACTTCTCAACAGAATGGATTTGTAGAACGAAAGAATAGAACATTGCAAGAAATGGCCAGAACCATGATCAATGAGACTAATATGGAAAAACATTTTTGGGCAGAGGCAATTAATACATCATGTTATATTCAAAACAGAGTGTCTGTAAGACCTCTTCTAGAGAAGACTCCTTATGAATTGTGGAGGAATAGAAAGCCCAACATTTCTTATTTCCATCCTTTTGGATGTGTTTGTTTTATTTTGAATACTAAAGATAATCTGAACAAGTTTGACTCTAAAGTACATAAGTGTTTTATGATTGGGTATTTTGAACGCTCTAAAGGCTATAGAGTATACAATACTGAGACACAGATTATGGAGGAATCAATTCATGTCAGATTTGATGATAAGCTTGGCAATCAAAAGCCAAAGAAGTTTGAAATTTCTGCAGATAGAGAAGTCCTTCTCACAGACTCTGAAGAATCAGAGGCACATAGAGTTAAAGCCAAAGAACTAGAAGCTACTTCAGATGCTACTCCCTTAGCTGCTCAGCTGGACAATTTAACCATTTCTAAAGAAACCCCTCTGAAAGGATCCTCCAGAATCAAAGCTTCTCACCTAGAGGATATGATTATTGGAAAGAAGGATGATCCCATCAGAACAAGATCCTTTCTAAAATCATCTGGAACATCATTGTTTGGTTTAGTATCACTTATTGAACCTACCTCTGTAGATGAAGCTCTGCAAGACAATGATTGGATACTTTCTATGCAAAAGGAGCTAAATCAATTCACAAGGAATGATGTTTGGGATCTGGTTCTAAGACCAAAAGGATTTAATATAATTGGAACGAAATGGGTTTACAGAAACAAGTTGAATGAGCAAGGAGAAGTCATCAGAAACAAGGCTAGACTGGTCGCTCAAGGCTACAATCAGCAAGAAGGTATTGATTACAGAGAGACTTATGCTCATGTGGCAAGGTTAGAATCTATACGCTTACTTATTTCTTTTGCTGCACATAATAACATCACTCTGTATCAGATGGATGTTAAAAGTGCTTTCTTAAATGGCTTAATTGAAGAAGAAGTCTATGTTCATAAACCCCCTGGTTTTGAAAATGAAAAATTTCCAGAACCTGTTTTTAAATTAAAGAAATCACTCTATGGCTTAAAACAAGCTCCCAGAGCTTGGTATGAGAGGCTGAGTAATTTTCTTCTGGAAAATAATTTTATCAGAGGAAAAGTTGATACAACTCTCTTTCATAAATCAATTAAGAAAGACATTTTAATCTGTCAGATTTATGTAGATGATATTATTTTTGGAACAACAAATATTACACTTGGAAATGAGTTTGCTTAATCTATGCAGGAAGAATTTGAAATGAGCATGATGGGAGAACTCAGATTCTTTTTGGGAATTCAAGTCAATCAAACTTCAGAAGGCACTTACATACATCAGACAAAGTATGTGAAAGAGCTTCTGAAGAAGTTCAACATGATAGAGAGCAAGTCAGCAAAGACTCCAATGCATCCAACAAGCACACTAGGAAAAAAGAGGTAAGTAAAAAGGTAGATCAAAAAGCTCTGCAGAGGTATGATTGGTTCTCTTCTGTACTTGACTGCTTCTAGGCCTGATATTCTTTTCAGTGTTTATCTATGTGCTAGATTCCAATCAGATCCTAGAGAATCTCAGTTAACAGTTGTTAAGAGAATTCTAAGGTATCTGAAAGGTACTACTAATGTAGATTTGTGTTACAGAAGATCTGATGATTTTAAATTAGTTGGATTCTGTGATGCTGATTATGCTAGAGACAGAGTTGAATGTAAAAGTACTTCTAGAAGCTGTCAGTTTCTAGGAGGCAATCTGATCTCATGGTACAACAAGAAGCAACCCACAATATCACTCTCAACTACAGAAGCAAAATATATTGCTACTGCTCGTTGTAGTAAATAGATGCTCTGGATGAAGAGTCAGCTAGAAGATTATGAGATATATGAGAGTAACATTTCTATCCTCTATGATAACACTTCTGCTATTTGCCTCTCTAAAAATCCTATTTTACATTCTAAGGAAAAGCATATTGAAATTAAACATCATTTCATTAGAGACTATATTCATAAGGAAATTTTAAGCTTAAATTTTGTTGATACAGACCATCGATGGGCTGATATCTTTACAAAACCCCTTGCTGAAGATAGATTTAAATTTACTCTGAAGAATATTAGTATGGATTTTTGTCCAGAATAAAAGTATTATTCAGAAGCAAATATATTCAGATGAAAAATGATTAATGTCTATATTCTGAAGTGTTGCAGCTGTAATTTGCTTTGTTACCTTATTTTATTTTGTGTAACTCCGAACTAACAAGCTTCAGAGGATCTGAGCATTATTTAACGTTTCATATTCTAAAGAGCTTCAGAGGTAAAACAACATCAAACACGTGTCACATGAAATCTAAAAAGGTGGAGTGTACAAAGTAAGACGCCGTTTGAGGTACTGTTTGAATTATTACAATTCTTGTTTTCCCCCCACTTTTGTCAAATCTCATTAAATGTTGAAATCATTTTATTATTCTTTAATTAATGTGTGATTAACTGCTAAGTGTTGGTTGTGATTTTTTGTGCCCTAATTGTTCTCTATATATTCCACAATCTCACATGATTTCACACTTTCACTCTCTCTCTCACACTTTTTATGCATTTTGGCCTTCTCCATTGCTTTCTCTTCTCTGCTAAATCAAAAAGAAGATCAGTTAATCTCAAAAGTTCATCAATGGTAACTTCATCTTCTTCATCTCAAAAGTTAGAATCAACAATGGTTGGAGCATCATCATCTGAAAAGGGTAACGAAACCTACAAAGCACCAGAACGAACTCTTCTAACACCAATGGATGATCTAGAAGTTCTTTGTGAGTTCATGGTAAACTTTGAATGCATGGCGAAGAACGATTTTGATCTTTGTTCAACTGTATCGTTTCAAGGTTGGGTGAAGTATTTTGATAGGCTGTTTGGTCCAGTTTATCCTCACTTGGTTAAAGAACTCTGGATTCTTGCAAAGATTTTCCCCAAGTTCATAATTTCATATGTTTTGGGTAAGGAAATCATCATCACTATTTGATTAGAAAGCTGATTAGGTATGAAGAAATGGATGGTGTTACACATCTTTCTGTAGGAAGGGTAGACATGGATGAAGTCTACAGAGAAGTCTTCACTTCTGGGTTGTCTTCTAGCATGATCAAGGATTTGAAAACTCACTATAAAATCTGGGAAAAAATCTTTCTGGGATGTATTCACCACAGAAAATCAACCAACTCTCCAGATTACATTAATGCAGAACAACTGTATTTTCTGTACTGTTTGGGAAACAACATCAAGGTGGATCTGCCACACTTGCTGTTTAATCATCTGTGGAACCACGTCAAAATGTCCAGAGAAAATATTAGAACAAATCATCAGAAGATCAGAAATTCGATCCCAATGGGAAGATTGATTTTTGATATTCTTACAGAGAAGGATTAGTTGCACATCTGACAGAGGCAGGTCAAACAGAAGAATTGGAAACCACTATGGAAAAGCCTCTAGATGGGAAAAGTTTGCAAAGGATGAGGCTGGTGGAGGAACTTCAATTTGAACCAGTTAAGATTGAATCTGCTATTGTGCATAGAAGAAGAGTTCCAATGGAGGACTTTCCACTGTTTACGGCATAGGAGCCAAGAGAAACTCTACTCTACTATATTGAATCATGTCTGCCAGATGGAACTCCCATACCAGCAGATTTAATAAAGAGAGCATTTGAACTTGCTCTAGAAATAATTGAGAAGAAGAGAAGGAAGAAGAGAAAGGTTTCAGAAGAAGTTTTTGCACGCCCCAAGAGGAAAGCCTCTGAAGATGGTTCTTTTGAGAAGTCCTTCAAGCGTCTTAAGAAATTAGGTAACACTTCTGATATTCCTGTTCTGGAAACTATAACAGAAACTTCTGCATCTGAACCTTCTCCCCCTCCCAATGACCCAATTCCCACTCCTTCTCCTCCTCACACCACTTCTGAACATATTTCTTTTGAACATGTTCCTGACTCTGTTCCCTCTCTCACCAATCAAAACCCTATGAACCTCAACAGTCTGAACCTCAAACATCTGAACCCCAACCATCTGAACCACAAACATCTGAACCTCAACACTCTGAACCACAACCAGATGAACCAAACCCCTCTGAACCAAACCTTTCAGATCCTAATCCCTCTGACCCTGATCATGACATCCTTGATATCCAACCTCTCATGACAGTACACCCTATATCATCTAGATCATCTGACTCATCAGATTCCTCTGATTCATCTGACTCTAACCTTTCAGATATTACCTCACAAAACATAACTACCCAAATCATCCTAATGATATACCTACTTCCATTCCCACTCCTACTCAAATTCCCTCTCCTACCCCAATTCCCATTCCTACTTCCCTTACCATTCTTACTCCCCTTCCTCCTCTTTCCTTAGAACAACCCTCATCTTCTGAACCATTACCTTCTGTTAACCCTAAGGAAACCTTCTTAGAGGCCTTAAACCCACACCTAGATCAAATGTTGGGACTCTGTTATATGGTTTTGAGACAGAAATGCAGATGTGGTTCTCTATTGCTAGGGAATGATGTATGAATAGAGTGAATCCTTATGATTCAGAAGTGTTTTGGACTACTTTCAGAAGAAGGTTCAACTTTGTGATTAAAAATCTTCAAGCTGCTTGTTCTACAGATGCTCAAGAGAATTTTTCTGAAGCTGTAAAATTTGCTCTTCTTGGTGTATGTAGAACTCCTACTCAGTTTCTGGAAAACACACCTACAGAGGCTGTGAGTTCAACATCTGAAGAAACTGCTGCACTTCAGATTAGTATAATTCCTCAGCCTAAAGAAACTTTCACATAGGCTGTTATCTCTGAAGAGAATCCTGCATCTGATGAGCCTTCTGATATGGATTTAGAACCAGCATCTGCTTTAGTGGTCATTCCAGAATCAATAGTTTTGAACACAGACTCTGAAGAAATTAAGGTTTCTGAAGACGTAAAGGAAAAGCTTGCTCAGCAAGAGGCTGCAACTTTTGAGATTAAAACCTGGATGGTTAAGCAAGAGAAGACAACATAAGAGATCAAGACTTGGATGGCTAAGAAAAATGAATCTACTTCTGAGATAAATACTTGGATGGTAAAGCAGGAAGATTAAACTTCTGAGATAACTGAACTTCTGAAGATTATAGCCTCTCATTCTTCTTAGTTGTTTTTCTTGTCTGTGCACATCTATGTTTTTTACTTGTTTCTGTTATCTTCTGAATGAATACATCTGATTGCTTTTCTTCTAATTATATGATTATCTGTTATATTTGTTTTCTTGCTCTGATATTTTTGTCTTAAATGACTTTCTGAAATCACTTTTTGATATGACAAAAAGGGGGAGAAAATGGAAATTTTTATTATTCATATAAACAGATACAAAATGGTAATTAACTCATACATGATAAAATATAACTAATGTTGAATTAAGTGTTTCAGAGCTAAAAACTTCTCATCTGATAATATCCTTAGAATTAACTCTGAACAAAGCCTGAGAAAGTCTACAAAGCTAAACTCTGAGAAAGTCTACAAAGCTAAACTTTGAGAAAGTCTACAAAGATAACTCTGACTCTAGAAAGAATACTAATGCTGAAAGGGAAGTATTTATTTTCTCTAGCAGTATTCATTTCAGGGGGAGATTCATAATCTCAGGGGGAGATATATTTTTCTTGTTTTGAACAAAATTTCGTAGAGTTTTTTTGTCATCATCAAAAAATGGGAGATTGTTAGAACACATATTGCTTCTTAATATATCTCAATGTTTTGATGATAACATTAATGAAATTTTGTATAAGAAAATATATACTCTAATTTTGTTCAAGTTTTTTGTTTCAAATATCAAATAAATTGTCATCTGAAGACAAAGAATTCCTCTGAACATTATTTAAAGTAAACCTCTGAACATTATAACGCAAGGCTCTGAGCGTAGGAAGTGCAGCTGCAGAAGACTCTGAAGCGCTAGCTGAAGACTCTGAAGCTCCACAACACAGAAGACTCTGGAGCGCTACCTATAGAAGACTCTGAGCGCAGAGTATAAAGACTCAAAATATTCTGAAGTCTCTGAAGCACAAGCTGCATAAGACTCTGAAGCGCCAGCAATACAGAAGACTCTGAAGCGCTACCTAGAGAAGACTCTGAGCGTAGAATATAAGGACTCAGAATATTCAGAAGACTCTGAGAACTAAACGCTGCAAGTACAGAGGCTCTGAATCAAATCAACTCTGATCATAATTCACGCTAAGCACTTTACTGCAAGACTCTGGATAGAGTAACTCTGATAATAAGAACAAGGAACAACATCAGAGGATCTGATGCAAGATTATTTTTCATATATATTTTCATTTGAAAAAGAAGTATTCAAGAAAGAGACGTTGCTAAACCCAAGGTCTACCAACGGTACTATTTCTCATTCGTGCATGACACAGGAATTCAGGCAAAAAGGGAATGTCAAATCAAGACGAAAAGTATTTGTCCTTTCTGTCTACATCCTACAATGCTTTCTTCTACACACTATTGAGAAAGTGGAGTATATAAATAAGTCTTCATCAACACTTCAACAACAACTTGATACAATATTTTGAAAAGAATTCAAAGAAGCAATCAAAGAAAACATTCAAACAACTTTCTACATAAAACACTAAGTTTTATTTGTTCTTCATTGTGTGTAAAATTCACAGTTGTGATAATAGCTTTTTAAAAGCAACTTAAACACATTTGTAATTTACTCTTGTAAAAGTTCCTTGAGATACCAAGTTGTGGTCAAGATTCTTGAGAAGACTAAGATAGTTGTCGTAGTTGAAATCACTATAATCAAGTTTTGATTTAGTGGATTAAGTCCTCGTTTGAGAGAGGCGAAATCACCTTGGCCGGGTGGACTGGAGTAGTTTGAGTTCAAACGAACTAGGATAAAAATAACTTGTTATTTTCTATTGTCATAATTGTTAAGAAAACCCCTTATTCAACCCTCCCCCTTCTAAGTGTTTTCCTTCCTTCAGCTGGGCTGCAGGAAACAAAACAAGAGCAACTGCTTGTCTTTTCCTTGTTTTGGCAAAAGATTCAAAAATGGGGCAAAAAGGTACATGCCTTGGCTTGGCTCTTTTAGGCAATGTTTGGTGGGCTCCCAATTCAGCTTCATGCACATGGTTTGAGGAGTGAAGAGGATGCATAACTGAAATGCATAAACATGCTAAAATGTTCATATTTCAAGCCTTGTGAAAATGTTCAAACTACCAACTTTGAGCAAAGATATCTTGGTGTACAAGAATCATCTTGGCTTGAATTTGATATATAAGTAAAGAGAGCATGGAAAGGAACAATTTTCATGTTGAAATCATCTTGATTTGAGGATTGGAAGACCATGAAAAATGATGTTGAAAATCATGCCATGTAAGTTGTTCACGCATAACTTTGCGCATCCATAACTTGAGCTTCACAAATCATATGGAGAACTTTTAGGACTTTTTGGAAAGCTTGGAACATGATCTATAAATTTCATTTGGAACAAAGTCTCATTTGACATCAAGACCTTGTTGGAAATTTTCTTGCAAAGTGGTGCAAACATCTGTCAAAACTTAAAAGTTTTGAAGTCATTGAAATCTCCAACTTTGATTGATCATAACTTGAGCTCCAAATATGATATGATGATGAATTGGTACTTAAAAGAAAGCTTGAAATACAAGGAACAACTTAGATATTTGATCCATGTGCATTTGAAACCTTGATCATGAAGAAAAATGGCCTTGAAGATGGCTGCTTCAACCATGAAACTTTCCATAAATGGAAAGTTTCTAAAACCTTAATTCCCCAAAATGACAACTTTCAACAACTATTGATTTTTCATGATTCCCTTGACTTTTCTTGATAAAATTACATCCATTAGTCATATTGAACTTAAGGATCATGATCTTGACTTTAAAAAGTCAGGAGTTGACTTTTTCACTGCACAGTTGACCTTTTCCCCAAATCTCTTGATTTTCAATTGACTGATCAATTGAAGCCCTTCTGATTAAAATTGATGATCAATATCCCATCCCCAAACACCTTAGGACCTATGGAAGACCATGGAAACAAGTATTGCTCCCAAAAACAAATTTATCCTGATTAAAAGTGAAACCCTAATTTCACCCTTTTTGCCTAAGTATTGCGCAGATGAACTGAGTGACCATTCTGACTCCACAATGACCTCTGAGGTACTTAACAAGCCTCTACCTCATGATTACGCCAATGATAAATCTTCATGGACCCCTTGAAAACCTTCTGATGGTTCTTTGATAATGTTGTGGCACACCCCTCCTCTCTAGGAGCTCAGATATCTTCATGATGATGACAGCCACATAACAACCTCTACCAATGTCTCTGCTTGAGCTTGTGGTCAATAAGGCTTTCCTCTTATATAGGACACATACAAACACTTGATCCCCTTTAAGAAACTATGCTATGCAAATGCAAGATGCTAGAATGCAATGAAACATAAGCCAAAGATTAAGAAAAGTGGTTGGTCAAATTTTCGGGTACAATAGTTATAACTGAAGCAAATGCTGTAATAGTTGAGAATATGGCATCGGTGGGGTCTCAAATTATCTGTTGGTCATTCTTTGTCTACCAGTGTAAGGACGAGGAGCATTGGCTTGTTGCTGAGGTGCAGTCGGGATGGCTACAGTAGCAACTTGTTATTGATAATGCGGTTGAGCTCGGCCCTTACCTTTGTTAGAATATATAGAACTTGAGTCTCCCTTACTCTTCTTAGGGTTTCCATTATACGGCTTCTTCATTCCTTCGAATGAGGATCCTCCTCCACTTTGTATCTTCCTAGTATTTATACCATTTTCCATTCTCTGTCCTGCCATAACCAGGTCCGAAAAACATCCCAACATACAACCTAATAGCTTCTCATGATATTTTCTTGGTAATGTAGCCATGAATATATCGATCAACTCCTACTCCATCATCAAAGGTTTTACTCTAGCTTCCAACTCGCGCCACCTCTGGGCTTACTCCTTAAAACCTTCGTTATTTCTGTGACAAATTTTATAGTTGCACCCTGTTCGGTGCTAGATCACTGTTATACTAATAATGGTGAATGAAAGCCTCTGCTAATTCCCTCTAGCTTCTAATGTGGGTTCTCTCTAACCCCATGTACCATTCCAATGATGGCCCTGAAAAACTATCTTGGAAAAAGTGCATTAACAACTTTTCATCGTCGGAGTACACCAACATATTTCTGAAATAAGCCCGGATATGTACTATAGGACAAGTTGTCCCTTTGTACTTGTCAAAATCGGGTACCTTGAACTTAGGGGGAATTCTGACCCTTGGCACAAGTCCAAAATCTCACATGTCGAGACCCAAAGAATTTTAGCTCTCATAGGATTTCATCTTTTCCTCAATTAATATGAATATTTTGTCGTCCTCTGATGCGAGACCAACATCCATATCTCTCATTGGAAAAACGTCATCCTGATTATCTTCCTTCCATTGGGGACCAGCAGTCCCATGTATCGCACATACACTACCTCTAGCACAACCTATCTAAACTCCACCATGAAGAACTCCACCCAGAGGGTTAACAACTGTAGGAATACCATTTCCTTGTGGAATATTTCCACCAACAGGTGGAGGAATAGCAGCAATTCCTCCATGTAGAATACCGTCTTCATCAACCTGTGTTATCAATGCTTGGACCATAGTCCTTAATTGTTCCTGCCCGTTGGCCATGTTCTACATCATTTCCATGAACTGACTCATGCGTTCTCTAAATTTATGAAGCTCGTTCTGAACCTGATCGATAATTCTTTGTTGATTTCCCCCGAGTAGAGTATATGTGAAAACCTGATTCCGCAATCCTGTCAACTGATACAAAAAACCAAATAGAGATAAGAGTGAAGCCTCTAGGAGCACCTATTATTCAAATGAATATCATAATGCAAAATACAAACATGTATATGTTTTTCAGGGAGATCTCTCCCTTGATTCTAGTTTCACAAATAAGAGAACAGTAGAGACAGATGGAAGAAATCAAAATACTTGCTTATAAATAAGATGAGAATAAGAAGTTAACATTCACAATCCACAAATGGGAAATACAACTGAATATAAGTGCTTGTGACCTCATCCAATAAGTCTGTTGATGATCCAAATACAAGGAAGGAAAAGAAACTAGTGAGATACATCATCGCTGAAAATATCGTTTTTCAACCACTGTGGTCTCTGCACCAAGTTTGAGCTTCCTCGAGCAGCTTCTTTGTGTCTAGATGCTCGGGCCTAGCAATGAGTTCTTGTATGAGGAATTCGCTTCTACAAATGACATCTTTCAAATCCTGATTATATCCCTCCCAAGCATCATCACCAATGATGTATTCAAGCTTAGGTTTCTTCACTTCTTCCCTAACGTTGAGCTCTTAAAAATCTGATAAGGTTTTTCGCATCCTCTTTTCACTTGTACATCTACAGGATGACTCTATTACAACCTCTCTTTCTTTGATTATGAGCCAAGTCTTCAACTTGCCAATCTGGTTATGAATCTCATCCTCTCTATTTTTGTTGTCAGTTACTGTAGCGTTCCACTAATCATTGAATTTGGAGATCTCTAGACAGGCTATGTCTAACTCCTTCTTCTCGTGCTTTAAAATACTGCCAGTACTTTTTAGATCCTGACCAACTCGCCCTCATATCCGGATCTCCTTAGACAACTTTTTTTCCATCTTGGTCAAGGCTTCTGTCTTCACCTTAGCCAAGTAGACAGCTTCACTCTTGTCATGCTTCAACTAGCTGATCTCCTTTTTCAATTCTTCACTTTCTTTACGCAGCTATTCCTTCTCAGCCCAAAGTTTATTGTATCTTAGGATATCAACTGTTGCAGGCTCCTCAATTATTAAAGGATATAAGGGTTCTTCCAGAGGGAAGGGCAACAGTATTTTCTCAACCCTCTTATGAATCCACTCTATGTAAGGATCATAAGCTTTGCAGTCACTGTCATACCCCAAAATTTACCCTTAGATTCTTGGATCTTTTGCATATCATTCTAGGCCATTTGTCTTGCATAATATCCAATTTATCAGCTGAAATAAATTTGTTGGATTTACATCCAAATCGGTCAAACCAAAAGTCAGCTATGCGTAAAATCAGTGGACAAAAAATTTTAAAATCGAGCTTGCAAACGTCAGTGATATTAATCTATGTTTTGCGTAGTTTAACCTGGCGTGCTCATTTAAATTTTTCTACCACTTTTCGGTCGCATTATTGAACAATTTAAGTTATTTTAGCGGGTAAAATTTATTTCAAAATTTGACCAAACACTGTATTTTTCCGAATCGTATATTTTGTGCTGATCATTTTGGTGTATTCATTTTATTTTTTTGAACACTTCGATACCGGTCCAATTATTTATTTTTTCTACCGATTTTATTTCAATTTTCATTAATAATATTTTTTAATCTCTTTTAATTTTCTCATTCGGATTTTTTCATATTAAATATTTTATTTGTTATTTCTGTTTTTTAATTTTTTTTTAATATTTTATTTTAACTATTTTTAGTAACACTTATTAAACATGTTTTGGAAAATCATTTTGTTTTTTATTGCATTTTGGGAAACCTGTACACACTATGCACAACATGCATGACCTTCTTTTCCTCTGGGCATGAAGACAAAATATACCATCCAATTTCATGAAACTATAGGGGTAGCGCCTACCACCTCTTACTCTCATTTGCCTCACTGCCATACACTATCTTCTAGATGGACCCTCAATTTTTAAAGAAGTTAACCATATACACTCCCTTCTGTTTCCTGCTACTGTTTTTCATTCCTTCAATCCTATTCATCACAAAAACCTACTTCTAACATAAGAAAAGGGAGCCACGCGCCATCACCTATTCATCTTCTCCATAGCAACTCGCGGACCCCCTCCTCTTCTTCTGCTATCACCTTACTGAACTTTGTTTTTCATATCTTCCATATTCATTTTTTATCACAAAATAAAATCCTTCCCACTGTGTATGAAACATGAAGAACTCCCTCTAGTTCTTTTTGGACACACGTACAGTATACCTTCATCACCTCCCGTCGTGACCGTCACATAAACACCATACAAACCTCCGCCATGAAAGTTGCCATAAACCTTCACAAAAATATGCAACTCCACAATAACCATATTCACCACCATTTTTAAGCTTACCTACTCTTCAAAAGAACCTTCAAACATCCATCGTCGTTACTCCCTTTGTCGAGCTTCAAGAACGCTGTCGGATTCTCGCCGCACTCGCAACTCAACAACGACGTTGACGTTAAATTCTTCGTTGCTGCACTAACGACACTTTTAGGTAACACACTGGTTTAGAAACATCATTGGATTTTTGAGTCATATTCTATGTGAGTTTTGTTTATTGTTGCGTGTTTATCTTCTGCTTGTCTGATTTCAGTACATACTGGTAATCATGTTTGCGACTACGTTGTAGGCATTTGTGCCTAAATTTTTTTTAAAAGAGTTTGTATAGATGTAGTGCACTGTAAGTTTTATGTCTTGGATATTTATTTATGTTTTTTTTATTTTTCTCTCGATTCTAATTGCAGAATATCAGTAAGTATTTAATTGTTTTAAGTTTAAGTGTACATGTTGGCTTTTTTTTATGGTAAATTCTTATTTACCCATCTAAAAAAATTGGGTAACCTTACCCATCTGAGTTGTCAAGTGTAAAAGCTCTTAGGTGTCCATTATGATGTGTCATGTATTTATTCATTAATAGCTATATACTTTTAAATAATTATATATTTACCCCAAATGTATTAATGGTAATTTTTTATTTTGTTTTCAAATATAACAAAATTTTTTCATATTCTTTTTTTCTTTTTTCCTGGTTATCGATTGTTATTACCCTTTTTCTTTCTTCTTCCCCAATTTGATTTACTATTCTCTAAGCTCTTCCATTAAACTTCTTTCTTAACTTCTTCATTTTTGCTGCTCTCTCAACCAATTTCTTCTCTTACTCATACATTTCATTGCTACACTCATACTTTGCCGGATTTCTACTCATTTTCACAAGGTAATTTCTCTTTTTTTTCTCTTTAATTTTGTATTTGGTTTCTGTTATTAATATTCATAAATGGATAATTTTATATTTGCTTTATGTTATTAATATTCATAGATGAGTAATTTTAGAGAAACTTTTCTTTTTTTGGTTGGCTTTAGCAATATTGATTATTTTACTTTCATATTTGTTACTTTAATTTAATCTGAGTTTGAGATTTTTTTTCTTTATCACATACTATATTATATGATTTGGTCTATGATAAATAGGTATTGAGGCAAGTACTGTATACTAATAAGATCTTGGAAATTTTATGGAGAGATCATTTTTGTTTTGGTTACCTCATCTACTGTGATGAGTGGTGACTTTTGACAGAAAGAGACATTGAAGAATTGAATACACTAAATTTTGAGATGAATAAGATAAAAAATTTAAATTCCTCCTATTTAAATATTAAAGATAATAATCGTAATAAATTAGAATTTTAAAATATAATACAACCGAAACGGTTAAATCGTAGTTAATATTTATAGATGAGTAATTAATTTTGTATTTACATTCTATTATTAATATTTATAGATTGGTTTTTTCTTTAAACATTGGTAGTTTATGGATTTTGTTTGTTGTGCTATTTTTGCTGCTGTGAATATTTGTAGTTTATGATATAAATATTTAGATTTGTTTGTGTATTTTTATTAGGTTCAAATGGATGTAGACTATGGAGATATAGATTGTGAAGAATTGGCTAGTTGTAATAATGTCGGCGACGAAGAAGGAAAAAAGGAAATTGATATTTACAAAAAAGATTAATGACCTGACAAATGATGATATAAGAGGTTTGGAATTTGCTTTTGAGGAAAAAGCAATAGATTTCTATGAAATATATGCAAAATGTCACGGGTTTGTAGTAAGAAAAGATGATGTAAAACGTGATTATGAAGGAAATATAATTGTTCGTCAATTAGTTTGTAACAGAGAGGGTAAGAGTGATAAGAAGAGGGGACGATGTCGAGATCCAAGACCAACCATAAGAATGGAATGTCGTGCGAGGTTTCGAGTAGCTCTAAATCTTGTGACTGAAAAGTGGAGAGTTTCTGTATTTGAGTCCTCTCATAACCATGAGTTAACTCCAGCATACTATGTTCATCTGATTCCTAAGTATCGTCGATTGAGTGAATAAGATAAAGCTCTTGTTGATAGCCTGCACACACATGGTGTTAGAACTTGTCATATTTTAGGTTTTATGATGGCTCAAAAAGGTGGTCATAAAGGTTTGGGATTTTGTAAAAAGGACTTATATAACTACTTAAATAATGAAGCAATGGCAAGAATAGAAGGAGGGGATGCTTTTGCTGCTTTGAGTTATTTACAGGCTAAAGTTGATAATGATCCAATGTTCTTTTCGAAGTTTACCACAACACACGAAGGACGTTTAGAAAATTTATTTTGGTCGGATTCATCTAGTCGGATTGACTATGAGTGTTTTGGTGATGTGATTGCTTTTGACGCAACTTATAAGAAGAACAGGTATAACACGCCTGTTGTTATTTTTTCTGGATTCAACCATCATGGAGAAACTACAATATTTGGTTGTGCTTTGGTTTCTGATGAAAAAGCTGAGACATACAAGTGGGTTTTAAATACTTTTTAGGAAGCAATGTATCATAAACATCCTAAAGGAGTGGTTACTGATGGAGATCTTGCAATGAGAGAAGCTATTCGAGATGTATTTCCAAACTCGTTGCATCGTCTTTGTTCATGGCATTTACATCGAAATGCTTGTGAGAATGTGAAGAATCCAAAATTCTTGGAAGATTTTAAGTCATTGATTTATGCCACTTACACTGTAGACGAGTTTGAAAATGAGTGGAAGAGGGTAGTTGATGATTATGGTTTGTCAAACAACAAATGGGTTAAGAAAACATATGAGGTGAAGAGAATATGGGCTAGTGCATACATGCGAGACAAATTTTTTTGTGGTATAAGAACTACATCGATCTCTGAAGCCGTCAACTCTTTTATAAAGATGTATGTTCATAATAAAAGCAGTCTTGTTGATTTCATGCACGGTTTCGAAAGAGGTGTAAAAGAATATAGACATAATGAGTTAATGTCTAATTTTAAAACTTTCTATTATGATCCTGTGTTAACAACTAAATTGGAAGGGTTGGAGCATGAAGCTGCAAAGATCTTTACTTGGAAAAAATTTAAGGAAGTTCAAGATGAAATAGAAGATGCGATCACGGTAAATGTTATTGAACGGTCTGAGCTCGAAAATGTTGTGACTTTGAAGATGAATAGATTTTGCAACAAAAATTATACATATTTAGTTCATCTTGATAGGGCACAATGTAAATTTTTATGTGATTGTAATTTGTTTGAACGGGTAGGAATTCCATGCTCTCATATCATTTGTGCCCTGAGGCATGAGCACATGAACACATTTCCAAATAGTTTGATTTGTAAAAGGTGGACCAAATCAGCTAAGGATGATTACATATCGTCAATGTCTTCTGAAGAATGTGATGATGAGAAAATGGTCATGTTCCGTCGAGGGACTATGTCTTCTGTGTTCAATAGTCTATGTGAAGTTTCTTGTAAACATCCAGATGATTTTAAAGAGGCTATGAAGGGAATTTACAGTTTGTGTGAGAAAATAAAGAGGCGTCATGATGCCAATGGAAAATATAAGACGAATACAAATGTTATTAATGATCCCATTATGACCAAGACCAAAGGTGCTCCTCGTAAGAACAAAGGCATCCCTCGCAAGACCAAAGGTGCTTCTCGTAAGACAAAAGGTGTTCCTCGTAATATCAATCACACAAAGCATAAGTATCAAGATATAGGTGAACATGATGCTTTACATGAAGTTGACAAAGACTCTGTTGCAATATCAAATGTTGGGTGTGAGGTATGTTTCCAACCACTATGTTATATGTATTTTTATTTGTAAATATTTAGGTTCTTAATTCAACCTTATTATAATTTTTTATGCAGGGTGTTGATAAGAATTATGATAGTCAGCATAATAAAAAAGATGTTGATGTTGCTTGTTCAATGAAAGAATCTATCAATAAAAGAACATCAAAACATGTAAGTCAAGACACTTTATATTTATTTTTGTTGAAATTTAAGAAGAGATTGATGATTTTATAATTTTGTAATAGATTGAAAAGGAAGAGATTGGTCGATCAAATGAGAACAAGTCAAACATTCCTACAACTTTTGAAAATGTAAGTTGTTTTTCATATAGTTATAGTTGGGAGAAAATTCAATGCTATGAGATTTTAAATTGGTTTTATTTGTTTCAGAATGTTCACGGGCGCAGTCTTGTATATGGTATACCCTCTGTTAAAATGGAAGGTCAAAATGTAACCTGGAACAATAGTTTAGGATGTGCTCCTAATTATACTGGTTATAATGGTATTCCAATTCCTAATATTCCAGTATCCACACAATTTCCACGGATAGTTAACTTCTCATCACACTTGAATGCTCTTATGTATCCTATACCACACATTTTTCCTCATAATACATTGGTGGGTAAAAACAAACTTCATTGTGTTAATTGTGTGTGCTAGTCAAATAACTAATTCTTATAATTTTTTTTGTTCATATCAGTTTTTAGGTGTGTTAGAACAGGTTGAGAGTTCGACAAAAATGGCTTGCAAGAAAAGTGATCATCTACTTTAGCGAATAAATGAAAAAGAGATATAAAGATCCAAAAAGAATTTGAATCCTGATACAAAACTGACAATGTTATCATATTTGAATAGATTTTCCTTTTGATCTGGTAAATTGACTACTTTGTCGATTGGTTCTATTGATTATGTATATAGTTTGAGTATACTGTTTTCTACTCTATTGGATTTGAATTTTTCTGTTAATTATTTTCAACAGGAGGTCTGATTTGGAGTATGAAAAATGGGGACGCTCTAAATGAAGCCTCTAATGAGGGCATGATGAAAGCCTTGTATTGGACTTGCTTTCTTGTTATAGTCTTATAGACATTACAATAACTATTTTATTGAGATTTCTTGTTCATGTTTCTTAGGTAGAAATTAAGTGAATTGTATCCTCTCATTGGATTTAAAATTTCTATTAATTATTTTTAATAGATCAGGTCAGTTATTTATCAGTTCTGCTATTGTGATTTTTTGATCTGTTCTAGGTTGGTTTTGGTTGATCTGTTCTAGGTTGGTTTTGGCTTGGGAAAGTGTAGTTTTTAATGTTACTTTGGGTGTTTTGGTTGTGATGCGCTGCAGTATGAGTAGCTTATTTTGTCACAAACAATAAAAACAAAAATTAGTGGTCAATAACGATAATATACCAAAATAATAAAATTAATTATATTTGATTTTTTTAAATGGAATCAAGAGGTTTTGTTTTAAAAAGGATACGGTTATATTTCCATCACTTTTTATTTATTTTCTTTAATTCTCAATTGGTTATATATGGAATATCAAATCATATAGTTATTAGTCTTTACCCATTCCATATTAATACTACACAATTTCCTAAATTTGTCTTTACCCATTTCGTATTAATACTACACAATTTCACAATTTTAAAAAATAACAATAATAAATAGTAAATATTTTTAATTTTATTTTAATAATTAAAATTTTAACACAGATAATTAAATATATATATTTTTATTATGTTTTCAAAAATATAAAAATTATAAAACGAGGAAGAAAATTCACCATTACATTAAGAGTTAATATCAACTCCTCTTACATAAAATGAATTTAGTTTTATTTTAAAATTAAAATTAAAACAACTTTATTAATATTTATTTCTGATTTTAATATCATTATAATCAATTATTAAATATTAATAACATGCATAAAAGAAAAAATTGAACACTTTTTTCCTTTTTGATTAAAATAAATGTCAATTAAGATCTAAAACAAATAGTAAAATAAATTGATATAAATATATAAACGTGGTTAAAGAAATAGTAAAACAAATATATAAATTTTTTAAAGCGATTCTAGCATTTGCAAGCTCCCTAAGTTATCAGGAATCGTTTCAGAAACATTGTTGTGACTCAAGTTAAGTGCTATCTGAAGAGCAGAAATTCTTCCAAAATGAAACGGGATCCTTCCTGAAAACCGATTACCGTTGAGTTCCAAATCGATAAGCCGAATAAGTCTCCCAAAGCATCTGGTACTTCTCCAAAGAGCATATTATCAGAAATTTTTAGTAGCTCCAAATTCACAAGATTTCCAATTGAATTTGGAAGCATAACAACAAACTTGTTCCTGCTAAGATCAAGCCTCTAAAGTCTCACACAGTTTCCTAACATACTTCCACCATACATATAATTTTCACAAAGGTAAAGCTTTCTAAGCATTTTGATTTTCCAAACAAGAGTTAAAAATACTCCATCAAACCTATTAGTACAAAGGTCTAAAACCTCAAATTTATCATAGTTAATAAAAAAAATTCAGGAATTGAACCAAAGATAAAGTTTTTTGACACATTCAACTCAATTAACCATGGAAGGTTACAAATTGTTGGAGACAAATTACAAGAGAGATTAAGGTTCTGAATAGTAACAGAAGTTACTATTGAATCAGTATAATACGCACCAGCCCAATTGCATGGAGTTGCATGGAGTTAAATCAGAAGAATTCATGTAACTACCTTGCCCCACCTTATCCAACTCTGCAAATTTATTTGTTGCACTCACTAGTTTATTTTATCCTGAACAATTCCAATTCAAAGACACTAAAGAAACTAAGTGAATATAGATTATACAAATTGACATAGTAAAAATAGATTATACAAATTAAAATAGTAAAAATAGATTATACAAATTGAATCAAGTATAAGAAACCTAGAAATTAAAAGAAACCAAATCAACAATGTAGTATAAGGGTATCCATTTGGAGCAAAACTTGGATATAGTACAGTTAAGTCAAGAAATTACAATTTCATAAACAATAAAAAGGTCCTATGCAAAAACCGCAAAACAAACTAAATAAAATTGAAACAAAATTATAAACTATTCACCAAAAATAAAATTCACTGAGAGAATATATGCTTAGTAATAAATCATATACATATATTAATAACCCTAAGATTACAGTTATGAACTGCAAAAACTAAAAGAAAGCAAAGAAATTACAAAACCCTAAGAAAGATACTCCACATGCTTACAATAGAAATTAGATGCAGAAAAAAATGATAACCTAATATGGTTATTAGTTAATTTTCGAAAATGAAAAAGACGAAGATGAGAAGGTGAGAAAGAAGGATACTGTCAGAAGAAGGAACACAAACATTCTTTTCTTTGGAATCCCGGCCATTGATGCTTCGACTTCATCGTCCGCCATTGTTGTGTTGGTTCCTATGCTTTGGTTGCTTCAGCTAGGTTTCCCAATTTCATCCTTTTAGAAAATGAAAGAAAAGATAATGTCTTTTTTTAATTAAAAATAATAATTTAAAATAAATTGAGATTTGGATAAATATGCAATTATAAAATAATATGGGCAAAAATTAAAAACTATAAAATACTGATGACATGACAAATGATATAAGTAATAACCAATCTATGTAAGACATGTCAAGTGAGTAAAGTTACCCAATATTTTAAGTTGGGTAATGAAGTAGGACCCTTTTTTTATTGTTTATGTATACATACTATTGATTTTTCAAGTTTTACACATACATTTAATTGTTTTAAGTGTTTTTTATATACTTTTAATCGTTGTTAATTTTATATGATAGTTTTAGTTTTCTATGTGTATACTTTTGGTTGTTTTAAGTTTCACAATAAAAGTTAAAAGAAGAAATTGTGACTTATTTATGTTATTGGAGGATGGTTACTATAATTAAAAACTTGTTTACAATCCAGTATGTTATCATCATTCGATGCATTATTATTAAAAAAAACAAACAACAAAACAAGTTTAGATATAATTATTTGTTTAAATTAATTTGTCTATTATTAAAATACCAAAAAATTAATAAATATCTTTTAATTTTTTTTTTAGATTTTTAGTAATTATTTGAATTGTTAATTTAACTGTTTAGAACAAAAAAAATCTCAAAAGTATTTTTTCTAATTAATTTATAGATTATTTGTTTTCATTTTGATTCATGTTTAGAATGTGAATACATAGGATTATTTTTTATTTTAATTCTCACTAACAACTAACTTCCTGTTAACATTTTCAACTTAGGATTGGAGTTGTCGTGCTCCAGGTAGTCGTCCGGCCGTGGACATTTCCCATGTTTACCTTTGTCATAGGACATGGAGTCGTCGTGTTCTATTTAGTTGTCCCGTCGTGGGCATTCCCTTTCTTGCTAACTTTGCCTTACTTTTCCCGTTGGAACCTTGACCACAATCAAGTGTTTCACACCCCTATTGAGGGGAACTATGGTTGCTCTAATTCCATTCCCGTCAGGGTACGTAGGCACGAGATGTAATGTCTTGGAGAGCATACTTTGTATATATTTTAGATCTTTACCTTAGCACTTTTCCCTTAGCAAGCAATTGTAGCATAACACAAATACTAACAAGAGGTTCCTGTAGAGTACTACAGATACTTAGGATGCTAACACCTTCCCTAGGTATAACCAACCCCTAAACCTTAGATCTCTTAGTTGTGTTGTTACATAGCGCACTTAGGGTTTTCTTTGATCTTTACCCTTTCCTTTGGATAAATCAAAGCTCGGTGGTGAACTTCATGATTTGTGATTCAAGTTAATTCAATAGCTTGATATCCGATTCTCACCATAACAGTCACCCTTACCTAAGGAGAGCTTCCCCTTTTTATGGACTTTTCTCCATGCTTCCAATACTCTTGCCAACATGTCTGGATCAACTACGCTAGTAAAGTACAGAGATTCCTGCACTTCTTCCTCCTTCGGGGGTCCTCTCAAAGCATACCCAAATAGTCTACCGATGAGAGAAGGGTTATAATTGACTCCCCTTTTTCTCCCCATCATAGGTACATTTGGGAAGTTACCAAAACTGAAAATAATCTCCTTACCAAGAAGATCTCTATTAAACCAGACAATATCCTTGGCTGTCAAACCCATGAGTCTCTTAGACCATTCAAATGTAATCCTCACAGCAACAAAATCTCTGGAACGAGGGAGGTGATTTATAAACCACTTGTGAAAAAGCGGTGTACAGCAAGAAACAGTCCTTCCTCTCCTCTTCTCATTCTTATAGTGCATTGAATGGTATAAGTCTCCTAGGAAAGAGGGTACATGATTCTTGGAAACGAAGATACGAAACGCATCCATATCAATAAAGTTTAGTATATTGGGTAATAGTACAATGCCATAGATACACAAAGCCATAATAGCACTAAAAACCACCCAACACCCCTCTTTGGCATATTTTTGGGCCTTACCCACCATGAAAGATCGGGTAAAGCCAGAAACTCCATTTCTGCAGACTACATCATCAATCAAATCAGACTTGCTCAAATAAAGAGCATTAGCAAACTTCTCAAGATCAGGTTCCTCCTCTAAATGAAAGAAAGGCACTTCATCTAGGACTGGAACTCCCAAATTAAGAGAGAACTCCTCCAAAGTAGGAACCAATACATAGTTTGGAAAAGTGAAGCAGCGTAGTGGAGGGTTATAAAACTGTAGTAAAGCATGAATGGCTCCTTGCTCATAGTTCGTGACCTTACAGACAAGAATCAAAATTCTCCGATAATCCTTTCTAAAGTCTTCAAGAACGCCAGGGTCAGCCATAACAATCAGACCAAATAAAGGTCCCAACTCCGGCAGTGGGAATTTGTATATGATTGTTGTACCCTAAAATTTGCCCAACCTTTTCTTTACTTGGCTTATGTTTCATTGCATTGTTCTAGCATTTGCATTGCATATCATTGTTTATTTGTAGAGGATCAAGAGGTGTGCATAGCAAGAGAAGTTTTGTCAAAGGTTCCAAGCTGGTCAGAGCTCATCAAGTCATCAGAAGCTAGTCAGAGCTCTTTGAGAAAGTGAATGGATGTATGTTGCTTATCTCCTATCTTGGAGACCAATTGAAGATCAGCAGAGAATTACAAGTTCATCGATATGGGTATAAGATGTTGTGAAGCACATTTAGTGTTTTTAAAGCCATTGTGGAGCTTATGTAAATTGTTATATCATGTGCAAGAGGTTGCAGTCAAAGGATTGTACACCTAGGGTTTCATCTGCTTAGTGCAAGATCCACTGAGGATTTGAAGGAGATTAAGACTTGGTTCTATGTCTTTAGAGTCATGGAAAGTTGTGTTTAGGCATATAAGATGTTATTTAAGGATAAATTCAAGAAGAATCAAGAGTGTGAGAAGTTACTAAGTTAGGGTTTCAGAGGTTTGTTAGTGCAAAATCCCCTGTTTAGTGCCTAACTTCAAGAACACATATCTCAAGATACAAGTTTCATCTCACTTTGACATAAATATGAGACTTGTAGATCATATTCTTAGATTTATTTTGAGTACTAGAAATCATCGATTGGGTTTCTAGAACTCGAGTTATGATGCTGACAAATTATGGGTCCTCAAATGAATGTATTCTTAGTCAACAAAAGTCAACCAACTTCCAAGGCACTTTTGACCTAGAATCATGTTTCAAATCAACTTTTGATGAACATGAAAGTTGTTCCTCATGATCTTAGCTTTCCAAAAAGTACTAGAAGTACTTCATCTCGTTTGTAGAACTCAAGTTATGAAGATTGCAAGGCAGGGGTATTTTGGGAAAATGAGATTATAGGTCATTTTTATTATAGGTCTTGTTCATCCACTTAAGCATTTCAAATGAAACTTTTCCCAACATGAAACTTGCTTAAAATGATCTCAATTCCATCATGGAACATCAAATTGTCATGTATTTGACATGGATATGAAGATGGGGGAAGAAATTCAATGGAAAAAGGACTTTAAAGTCATGATTTAAATTGATTTGGTTTTGGAATCATTTCATACCATGTTTGTGCATATGTTGAGTCACAATATGACACCAAGTAGAATTCACAAATTGGATTTGAGTTATGCAAGATAGAACTCATGTAATTTCATGTTACTTCAAGTGTAAGTTACACATTCAATCTCCACCATTAGATCAAATCAAGGGTTTCAGTCCACATGATCAATTCCAAGTCCCAACAAGTGATTTGAATCTAAAACAAGGGAATTGGAGCCGTTTCTCACGTGTGTATGAACTCAACATTCCAAATTTGAGCATTTCAAGATTACTCCATAACCAGGTCAAATTGGGACTCCAAATCATTTCTGATCCAACATACAAAAGCTCTAGATGAAAATTACACCTTCATTCGTGCATTTTGGTGGAAAAACGCATAGTTGCAGTTGGACAATTCAAGAACCAAGTGAAAAGTGGAAACTTAAATTCAAGAAAATTCAAGGCAATTCAACATAAGAATCATCTTCCTTGAAGTTCATTGCGTGAATCTGGATCATTTTGTGCAAGCTTGATACCATTAGAAGCTCCAACGGAGAGACTCCATTAGGTATTCTTCTTCTCCAAAATTCTCACTCAATATGCATTGATTCATCTCCATTTTTGTTGCATATTGAAGTCCTACATGTGTAGGCAAATTCTGGATAGTTTAGAGATGTGTTTGTTGCACTTTCAGTTTGATGCTCGTTTCTTTAATCATCAGAATCTCTCTTATCTTGCATAAAAAATGATTTTGGATGGTGGATCTATGAACTATGTATGTTCCTCTTGAGTTGGGTATAAAATTTTTTCCAAGTTGATGAAGATTTGGATCATCAACTTCGGTGGTGTGACCGGAGAAGATGACCAGAGCACAGTGCTTCGGTGTTTGTTTTTTTTCTCCGTTTGCCTACATGTTTGCCACATATGCGCGTTGAAATGTTGACTTGACTCAGATGAACAGTTGACTTGACTCAGAAGGCATTAACCGGAATCAGTGCCTATCAACGACGATTTCCCTTACGAATGCTTGATAGCCAGATTAGAAAGTGATATGCCATCATTAATCTCGGAAGAACATGAACTAGAGAGAGTTGTGGAAGCCGTCTACGCATAAGTCACACTGCCTTGGTATGCTGATATTGTAAATTACTTAGTCGCAGGCGTACTCCCACCGGATTTCAGTTATCAGCAAAAGAAGAAATTCTTCCATGACTTAAAGCGCTATTATTGGGACGAACCTCTGCTTTTCAAGAGAGGGGCCGACAATATATATCATCAATGCGTCCCAGAGGATGAAACTGAAGACGTCATCTCTCAGTGTCACTCTGCTCCATACGGAGGACATGCCAGTACTTTGAAGACATGCGCGAAAATCCTGCAATCTGGCCTATTCTGGCCCAGTATTTGGAAAGATGTCCACGCTGCTATATTAAGATGCGACCGGTGTCAACGCACAGGAAATATCTCAAGGCGCGAAGAGATGCCCCAAAAAGGTATCTTGGAAGTGGAAGTCTTTGACGTATGAGGAATCAACTTCATGGGACCATTCTCATCTTCTTTTGGTAACAAGTACATACTCGTCACTGTCGACTGCGTATCGAAATGGATTGAGGTCGTTGCCGCACCAACTAACGACACGCGAGTAGTTCTCAAACTCTTTAAGAATACCATCTTTCGCAGATTCGGTGTGCCCAGACTTGTCATCAGTGACGGTGGTTCACACTTCATGTCAAGAATCTTTGATAAAATGCTATTGAAATATGGAGTAAAACACCGTATCACAACACCGTATCACCCGCAAACAAGCGGCCAAGTGAAGGTCTCTTACAGAGAAATAAAACAGATCTTAGAAAAGACAGTCGCCACCTCCAGGAAAGATTGGTCATCAAAGCTAAACGACGCTTTATGGGCCTATAGGACCGCGTACAAAACGCTGATAGGAATTACGCCATTCAAATTAGTTTATGGGAAATCCTGTCACCTGCCGGTGGAAATTGAACACAAAGCCTTCTGGGCTATCAAGACGTTGAACCTCAACTACACTAAAGCAGGCGAGAAACGGATCTTGAATCTGCATGAATTGGAAGAACTTAGATTAGACGCGTATGAGAATGCCCGCATATACAAAGAAAGAACCAAGAAGTGGAATGACAAGCGTTTAGTCCATAAACAGTTCAGTGCGGGAGACATTGTGCTCCTATTCAACTCAAGATTGAAGCTTTTCCCAGGAAAACTAAAATCCAGATGGTCAGGTCCATTCGAGATAACTAAAGTTCTTCAAAGTGGAGCTGTCGAAATTTGCGATAAAGTCAATAAGCCGTTCATAGTCAACGGACAATGCCTAAAGCATTATAATCGAAATGACGACAATAACCACATGAGCAGACTGAAACTGCAAGAGCTTCCTGCTCAACATCCCGAATAGCTTGCCACCAAGCTATCGTTGGGCTTTCGACGTTAAAAACAATGTTGAATGGGAGGCAACCCATTTTCACTCGTTTTTCTCTTTGAAATTATTTACAGTATGTTTTTCATCTGATTTACTCTTTTGTTTTGATTTTAATTTTTATTTTTAATCACCTTCTGTTTCTAAAAACTAATTTGAGTAAAACATGTTTCCAACTTTTTACAGGATTTACTTACCTTCTTTTTGACTGACTAATTGGCGAGAATGGTTAACATCGATTACACGGTTACTGTTTTTAGAGGACCAGCTCAGCAAGCACGTTATGAGGCTTTGACTCAGAGAGGCATCGCTCTGACACATTTCTATGATGGTTCTACTATTGATCAGCTAGGCATTCATGATAGCATCCTCTACCTGTTTAACTAACTAGGTTGGGAGTGAACTGCTCTAAAAACCCGTTGGGTCATTCATCGCGAACTCACATTTGAATTCCTAAGCTCCCTAGACTACAGACCCAAGTACGGATATGGATCCACCAAGGAGCTGATTTGTTTTAGACTATTTGGGATTGAGTTCGAATATAACCGTAAGTCATTAGCTGATCTTTTAGGCTTCCCTAGTGGACCTTTCTCGTATACTGTTGCTGAAGAGGAAGAGATGGATATCGAGTTAGACTATTTTTGGGGTACCATTACAGGTAACTATCACCCTGAGCCGAATGACATGCATTCTAATGAGATACATAATCCTGCACTCCACTACTTTCATAAGATATTAGCACATACCCTCTTTGGGAAGGAGGAAAACATTACCGCTGTCTCAAAAGAAGAACTGTTTATCCTGTACTGTGCGTCACAAGGTTGCCCAGTCAATGTCGTACCATTCATGATGAGATCCCTTGAAGGAGTTAACCAAGAACAAAATGCACCTATCACTGTAGGAAACCTCATCACTATGATTGCACATGTCATAGGACTTAGGTACCAGCTGAACCAGATTAAAGTCTCTGGCCTAATAAGACCTATGGATATATCATTCTGCTTTAACCAAGGTATGATAGGAAACTTAGGTCCTGCCCCTTATGAGTACCTCATTGCAGGCCGACCTGTTCACCTGTTTACACTACCTAACCATGAGAAGACGAGTGTCCACAACCGAAATAACTGGCTGTACGAATTGGATGAACCCTTGGGTCCTGCTTCACCTCACTCAACACCTCAAGACTACATGTACGAAAGTGACCATATTTCCGAAGCTCATGATTATATGTACTATGAAGACTATGTGTCGGAAACTGAGATTGACCCTGAGACTCTGCCAAATTACCACAATTTCCCTGACCCTATCCCTGACCAACAACCAGACAAGCTGGATGCCCTTCAGAAAACAGTGGATGATGTCAAATTTGAAATTTACACAGTCAAGGAAGAGATAACAACATTGCAGATGGAAGTCACGACCTTCATGGACATAGTGTGTGACCAGTTCGATCGCCATACTAAACAGCTCGACGACCTGAAGTATCAGAAGGACTGATTAAATTTCTAGCTTTAGTTTTAAGTTTTAATTTTCAATTTTTCTGCATTTTGAACAATTTCTAGTATTATGTTTTTACAATTTCAAGTTCATTTCAATTCCTGTACTCTTCTAATTTATCAATGAATTTTATTTACAATTCTATTTTAATCATATATTCTTTACTCTTAATTCATTGCCTGGTTGATTTAGTGGCCTAAGTGAGCCATAATTACATTACATAATGTCTGTACGAACCACACAACACAAATTCTGCTTCTGCAGAATTTGCTGCTATGACGACCGTCACAGACATGTTACGCTCGTCACGAGCATGACGATCGTGGCGCTCCCCTGACGACCTTCACGAGATCACGTATTCTACTAAATAGAAGAATACGACCGTTGGGAGTTTTTCTTTCTCTCTAACCCTTAACTTCCCACTCTCACGGTTCCACTTCCCCCATAAATCACCCACTCACTCATTCCTTAAATTAACCCTATTCTCATCCAATCGAACCGTTTGTTTGCAAACTCTCATTATAAATTCACAATTCCATCCTCATTCCCATTCCACAATCATAAACTCTCCTCTCTAAAACCCCCCTATACCACTCTCTCTACTCCTCACAAAAATACATCAGAAGACATGGCACGTCAAGGAGAACTCCCAGACTTGTCCAATATCACCTTCCGTGACGGTGAAAGAGGCGACCAATAGAGAACGAATTACGTTCAATTCTATCAGCGCACCGTCCAACCAACCCGATATGTCGATATCACATGCATCACAAAATTAGGCATTCGGGAAGGCGTCTAATGGATGCTTCAGAACGCTAGGCTGTGGTTCCTCTGCACAACACCGCAGCCTACCTACGAACAACTAACTCTAGAGTTCCTCAACTCTTTCACCTACACGACACCCCCCGGTGAAACCAACCAACTCACGAGCGTTGCGAACTTCCGATTATTCGGCCAGGAATATCAGCTGACCCAAACTCAACTGGCTCAGATGCTCCAGTTTAGCCATGAACCTGAGGCTCACTGTCGTGTTCCTTCAGAGCAATTCTTCTTGGAAGCCTTTGCACTTTGGAACCAACTCACTGAAACCCCCGCCGATAGCTGGGATAGTCTTAATGCCACATTCATTCACCATCCCGCCATCCGCTACGTTCACAGGGTGCTCGACAACACTATCTTTGCCAGAGATAGCAACCATAAGGTAAACTCCAAGGAACTATTTTTCCTGAAATGCATCTTTGAGCCGGAACCTATCAACGCCGTCCCATTCATATTGGATCACATCCAGGCTAACTGTGGTCGAGGCTCCAAGCCTTTTTATTTCGGAGGCATCATCACTTCTATTGCATTATCACTCGACCTCGGAAATCAACTCCAGGCCCTTCCGTCCTTGCCTCCTGTCTTCCTGGATATCAACTATTGTCGTTCGTCTCACCTCATCAGGGTCCAAGCTGACGGACGTTATCATCCGGTGGTTCGCAACCGCATCATCCTTCCTTGCCGAGACATTGCTCACCCTGAGAACAGAGCCAACTGGATTTCTGACCCAGCGGCACCCGAAGCTAATGCTGCAGCTCCTCCATAGAATGATCAAATTCCTATAGATGAGGTACAGGATGAACTGGACCGTGCAGCTCAGGCTGAAGCCTCTCAGCAACCATCCCTCCTGGTCCCTCTTCCCGCCGTCGCCCCCGCACTACAGATACCATCGAAGATGTCCTTAACTCCATCTGGCTCCAGAACCAAAATGTCGCTCTGCTTGAACGACGTCAGCAAGAACAACACCAACAGGTCATCGATTTGTTAACCGCCCAGGGGGCACGCCTCAACACTGTCGTGGATGAAATGGAAGCCTTAAACCTCCGTGTGGACGACTTACATAATTTCATTTTTCACACAGGCGTTCTATGCCCCACGACCAGAGGAGGACGCAATCGAGGAAGAGGACGCGACAGAGAGTAGAGTTCTTCTTGTTTTATTTTCGTTTTTCTGCACTTTTCCTGTTTTCATTGTTGTACACCTTCCACTATCAATTCAAAGCAGTGAGGACACTGCTTGAGATGGTGTGGGAGCGGCACTTTACTATGTACTTCATTTCTCTTTCAAGTATTTTCAATTCCAGTATTTTTATTTCAGTTCAATAAAGCGCATAATTTTTATATTGTTTTCCGTTAAAAGAACATCCCAAGCTTAATCTGCTTTACTCGAGCTATACGAAAAACTTTCAATGCAAACATCCGGTGCACCACGATTAAGGTCGCGTTAAGGAAACTCGAGAATGATTACTAATGATAACCATACCGACTTGACACCTTAGACCTCTGCTTTATGCGAGTCAGTTCCACTACCTACTGTACCGAAGCCTCAGGTTCAAGCATCAAGCGAAGCCCTTAGTAGTTTATAAAAGCAGTCAGCACCGCCTTAAGCGCGTACCACGTGGAAAGCCGATGCAAATAAGTGATCGGTAAGATCATAAAGATATAAAAATAGTGAGCTCGTAAGAGAAAAAGAAGTTCCTTATCAGTTGGTCTGTAGGTCTCTGGTTATGGACTCGGTAGGGCGAATCACGGTTCGATCCCCCACAACATACAAGTGAATATGTCATAGGGTACCACACTCGTGCACCAGACCCCGTGGAAAGAAAAACCGAAGTCACTAACAGGCTATTCAACTACGTACGCGAAAAGAGGTAAAGGGCTTAATGTGATTGCGCCAAAACGAAACTGGGCAGAACTTAGTTCGATGAACTTAGTATCGAGCTACAGCAGCATGATTGGAACCGGCTCGTATAAAGAGGAGGCCTTCGAAAGCATTCCCGCTTAGTGTCAAGTTCGTATGCGTGTTGTTACGAATCATCTCCGAATCCTCGACTCAGCGCCTTCGAAATGATTCTGAAAACGCCCAAGTGCGCATCAGGTGTCTGCATCCTCTCAGCATTTAGGCTTTTTGCTTGAGGACAAGCAAAGATTCAAGTTTATGGGAGTTTGATAACGCGAAAACATATAGATTAAAATGCCATTATTTCATATTATTAACGGTCGATTTCCCCCCGATTTTGTACCATATTCGCATTGTTGTTTAATATTTTGCAGGTTTATGAAGTCAATGTCCAAATGAGGCAAGATAGGCAAAACAAGCTAAAAAGGACTTGAAATAGAAGAAAAAGAACGAGAAAAGCAGCAGATTCCAATTCTGCTAATATGACGACCGTCATGGTCTCCCCACGACCGTCACAGGCATGACGAGCGTCATGGCCTCACCACGACCGTCACAGGCGTGACGAGCGTCATGGCCCCCCACGACCGTCATAGGCACATTTTCTGCCCATTGTCCACTTTCAGAGACGTGCAAAACAGAAGCCCAAAATTTAGCACACGACTACCTGGATTTTCTGACCCTCAAAGACACTTCCAACAGCAGTTCACGTAGCATTCATACACTATAAACAGAGGGCTTTGGGACTGAAATAAGGGATCCGCATTGAAGAGGACGAAGTGCTGCCAATTTTAATAGCAGAAGATTATTTTCTTGCTTGTTTTCTTTTCTGTTTTGCTATTCTTCTTTTGTTCCTTTTCCAGACTTTCATTGTAATCTCTGTTCTTATTTTTTTCGTACACTTAATCGTCACAAGAGTAATCCTGCCGACATTGTGGAGGATTATCCAAGTGTCGAACCATAATTAATTACAGGTTACGTTATTAGTATTAATTGATTTTGTTTGTTTTAATATGTATCTTTACACGTTCTGCCTTTTTAATTCATGTATGCATGCTTTAAGTTTTATGTCTAGCTAAACTGCATCAATCGGTATGTAATGAACCAGTAGAACGAGGTTCGATAATAACCGGCGTAAACTTTCTTTTTTCAAACTCGATTCTGGCTCTAGTTTTTAAACAAAAACTATTAAACTAAACTTCGTCGCGACAGCGAGAATTTATTTAAAAGCAATCTCGCCACGACAGTGGGAGATTTACCAAGGTATGAACCGACATGCGAAAGCTGAGGCTAACACCAGATAGTAAAAACTGAGCATCTATTTTAAACATAGCGAAAGCATTTTAAAAGAGATTAGAATTCAATAATTTTCAAAAATCAATTTTAACCCTGAACGGGATAGCGAAAGCATAAGTTCCGCCTTAGAGTTGCGACTAGTGTCAACAACCATCGTGAGACAAAAGTCTTTAAACTGTTATTTTCTTCTGAAAACTACTTTGAACTTATTAAACCGCGCCGGTAACTTATCAAATCCTCGAGATGCTGTGTCAGTATATACCGATTGCCCGCATTATTATTCTAAGAAACCTTTAGCTTTTCTTTAGTTTAGCCTTTACTATTGCCCATTTCTCCTTAAACCATTATCAACCTAGCTAAACATAGTAACGTCTGAATATACTAGATTGACTATGAGTCCTCGTGGGTTCGATATCCTTATTACTACGCGATAGACTGTACACTTGAAATTAATTCGATTAGACTCGGAAAGTCGCGATCACCTTCCACTATCGTTTCAAAGCAGTGAGGACACTGCATGAGATGGTGTGGGAGCGACACTTTATTATGTACTCCATTTCCCTTTTAAAGTGATTTCAATTCAGTTCTATTTCAGTTTAATAAAGCGCATTTCTTATATTCCTTTCCGATAAAAGAACTTCCCAGCTTAATCTGCTTTACTCGAGCTATACAAAAACTTTTTCGATGCAAACATCCGATGCGCCAAGATTAAGGCCAAGTTAAGGAAACTCGAGAACAATTACTAACGATATCCATACCGATTTGACACCTTAGACCTCCGGTTTATGCGAGCCAGTTCCACTACCTATTGTACCGAAGCCTCAGGTTTGAGCACCAAGCAAAGCCCTTAGTAGTTTATAAAAGCAGTCAGCACCGCCTTAAGCGCGTACCATGTGGAAAGCCGATGCAAATAAGTGATCGGTAAGATCATAAAGAAAAGAACTGCTCCGCAGCCATGTAGTGTTTATCTACCTCTGACATTTCGGAATGGCAAAAAGAAAAGAAAAAGTGAGCTCATAAAAGAAAAGAAGTTCATTGTCAGTTGGTCCGTAGGTCTCGGGTTACAGACTCGGTAAGGCGAATCACGGTTCCATCCCTCACAACTCATAAAGTGAACATATCATAGGGTACTGCACACGTGCACCAGACCTTGTAGAAAGAAAATACCGAAGTCACTAACAGGCTATTCCACTACGTGCGCGAAAAGAGGTAAAGGGATTAATGTGATTGCGTTGGAATGAAACTGGGTAGAACTTAATACGATGAACTTAATGCCGAGCTACAGCAGCATGATTGGAACCGGCTCGTACAAAAAGGAGGCCTTCGAGCGCATTTTCGCTTAGTGTCAAGTTCGTATGCATGTTGTTATGAATCATCTCTGAATTCTCGACTCAGCGCCTCTGAAGCGACTTTGAAAACACAAAGGAACGCATCGTGTGACTACATAGTCTCAGCTCTTAGGCTTTTTTCTTGAGGAGAAGCAACGATTCAAGTTTAGGGGAGTTTGATAACGCGAAAACATATATATTAAAATGCCATAATTTCATGCTATTAACGGTCGATTTCACCTTGATTTCGTACCACATTCGCATTGTTTGTTAAGTGTTTTGCAGGTTTATAAAGTCAATACTCAAATGAAGCAAGATAAGAAAAACAAGCACTAAAATACATATAACAGAAGAAAAAGAACGAGAAAAGTAGCAGAAATGGACTCTGCTGATATGACGGTCGTCACAGGTCCCTTACGACTGTCACGTGCGTGACGACCGTCATGACCTTCACGAGCATCATGACTCCCTGACGACCATCACACCCACAATTTTAGCATAACGTCCACTTACCAGAACGTGCAACAGAAGCCCTAAACAAATACACGACTCCCTGAATTTTCTAACCCTCAATTGCATTTCCAAAAGCTGTTCATGTACAATTCATTCACTATAAAAAGAGAGCTTGGGGACTGAAATAGGGGAGCCGCATTGAAGATCACGAAGTGCTGCCGGATTTACCACAGAGATATTTTCTTGTTTTTGTTTCCTTTCTGCTTTGCTTCCTTTCCTTTTTTTCCTTTCCAGAATTCCGTTGTATTTTTCGTACAATTAATCGTCACCAGAGTAATCATGCCGACATTGTGGAGGATTATCCAAGTGCCGAACCTAAATTGTTTACAGGTTCCATTATTATTAATTAATTATATTTGTTTTAATATGTATGTTTACAAGTTCTCCTCTTTTAATTTAATTATGCATGCTTTAAAATTCATGTCTAGCTAAAAACCGCATCGATCGGTATGTAATGAACTAGTAGAACGAGGTTCGATAATAACCGACATATTTTCCCTTTTTCAAACTTGTTTCTGGCTCTAGTTTTTAAACTTCGTCACGACAACGAGAATTTATTTAAAGTAATCTCGCCACGACAGTGGGTGATCCACTATGGTATGAACCGACATGCGAGAGCTGAGGCTAGGACCAGATAGTAAAAACTAAGCATCGATTTTAAACATAGCGAAAGCATTTTAAAAGAGATTAGAACTCAATGGTTTTCCAAATTCAATTTTAACCCCGAACGGGATAGCGAAAGCATACGTTCCTCCTTAGAGTTGCGACTAGCGTCAACAACCATCGTGAGACAAAGGTCTTTAAACTGTTATTTTCTTCTGAAAACCTTTTTGAAATTACTAAACCGCGCCAGTAACTTATCGAAGCCTCGAAGCACTAAGTCATTGCATACCGATTACCCGCATTAATGTTCTAAGAAATATTTTAGTCTTTCTTTAATTAGCCTTTACTTTTGCATATTACCCCTTAAACCATAAACAACCTAGCTAAACACTGTAACGTCCGAATATACTAGATTTATTACGAGTCCTTGTGGGATCGATATCTTTATTACTACGCGATAGACTGTACACTTGCAGTTAGTTCGATTAGACTCGGAAAGTCACGATCACTTGTTCAAGAGTTTTTTAAGCCCGAGTAGGGTTAATAAGTAGTATTAGCAGTTGGTGTATGCAGCTCGACCATTGGAGACTTAGGCGTTACCATTTGCGATAGAACTAAGAGTTAACAACACTCTTTTATCTGAAAAGATTTTCCTAGATTAAGATCCCAAAGGATGAAAAAGATTTGAAGTGTTTTGTGTTTTTTAGAGAAGAAGTGTTTTGAATTTGATTTGTAACTCATGTCGCACTAAAGACTATGACCTTGGAGCGAATGCGTCGCATATCGTCCAAAGGACATATGCTAACATTCTACACAATTGAGAGGCAACCACCCAATCAACATTTCCCAAGTAGCTTAAGGCTCGTAGCATGCAACATTCGTTAATCGTTATTAAGTGAGTTACAATTGTTTGAAGATGAGAAAGAGAGACCCCCGAAAGGTCTAAGGGAAACTTGGCCCTAACGTTGTCATGCAAAGTGGACTTAGAGTTGGGATGAAAAAGGGGACTACCTAATGTTCGCATGCATAGTTCGAATCCTAATGTCTATAACCATCCTTAAACAAAGAAGGTTAGGTCCTAAGAGAAACATGGCAAGGAAAGACCAAAAGGAGAAAACATAATAAAATGCAGCATACAAATACATAAATGCGCACTTAGAATGGTAGGAGGGAGGAAAAAGTGTGTGGGGCAGCAGCCGCCACAAGTTCGTCTTGACCTCAACAGCGATGCGAGAATGATCCAATGAAACCCGAAATACTTCAAGATCCAAGATAATCCTTGTAGTAAATATGGAGATCCTTCAAGATCAAGCCAAATTGCTTCAAATAATCACTTCTAGCTTCACTTCAAATTTCAGATCTGAATTTGCACGAAAATTGAATGAAGAAAATGATCCAATGGAGGTGATAGATGAAGGTTTAAGCTCAAGAAATCAATGATTCCAATGAAGAATCAAGGATTTCAAGTAGAAAAGAGCTTTGGTGAAGGTTTTGGATATGGCGGAAATTTAGAGAATTGAGAGAAAAGTGAGATCAATTCTGAAATGAGAGTGAAAAATGAAGGTTAGATGAGTGTGGTTTGGAGTGAATCACTTAAGTTCCCCTGTCTCAAGAACAAATGCTATGCAATGCACAGATTCTAGAAGAAAATGAAATGAAACATAAACCAAGCTAATAAAAGGTTAGTCAAATTTTGGGGTGCAACAGCTGCCCCTATTCAAGCGACTTGGACCTGACTCGGTGAAAAGTGAACGACTTTCAGACAATCAAGGTACAAGACAGTTGAATACCACCAAACCTAGAAATTTGTCAACTGCAGACTCTGATTGAGGATAAAATCTTTGGAGATAACCGAATCCGATACACAAAAATGACACGCAACCTGAAGAATACATGACCTCGCCGTCAGGCATTAACATCAAGTTGGTAAACGCCTGACATTGCCGACAGAGCAACACATTCGTCACGCACGTCACAGATTCATCACGATCGTCATGCTCTCAGAAACAGAATAACGTCAAACACAGAAGTGCCCACGAGCACGTTCAACTTAATCTCCTCCTACACTTTCTCCACTAACTGCCCACTACAGGAAGTTACGCCCACTTCCCCCATAACTCATGCATGATCTCTGGAAGGTGAGAAATGAAACATCTTCTATAAATAGGCCTGAGATTCACAACATTGGGGGGGGGGGGGGGCTTCGACGTCTCGAAGTGCTGCCAAAATTTATACTGAAGCAATTTTATTTCTTTTATTTTCCTTTCCGTTTTCCCTTTAGTTCAGAGCATTGTATTTCTGCAATTTTATTTCGCCAAAGTAAAATCCTGCCGACATTGTGGAGGATTACTCTTCAATTTCAGTACTACTTTCCAGGTTCTTATTAATTGAATTATTACTTTATTTTCTATCATAATGTATGTTTTATCATTTTGCTATTTATGTTTATTTCCTATTGCATTAATTACCATTTCTAGCTAAACCGCATAAGTCGGTATGTAATAAATTAGTAGGACGACTCGATAGTAACCGGTGCCATCCTTTTTACAACCACTTTTCTGGCTGTTACTTTTTAATCTAATCTTTCTGAATAAACCTTCGCCGCGACAGCGAGAAATTATTTACAATAGTTTTGCCACGAAAGTGGGAAATTGATTAAGGTACGAATCGGCACGCGAAAGCTGAAATTCGGACTGGATAATAAAAAACTAGGCATTTATTTTAAATACAGCGAAAGTGCTTTAAAAGAAATCAGAACTTAGTTATTTTCAAAAAGTGATTTTAACCCCAAATGGGACAGCGAAAGCGTACATTCCGCCTTAGAGTCATGACTAGAGTCAACAACCATCGTGAGGCAAAGGTCTTTAAATGAGTATTTTCTCCTGAAAAATGTTTGCAAAGATTAAAAAGCACCGGCGACCTGTCGAATCCACGAAAACTAAAGCATTACATACCGATATCCCTTTACTGCTCTTATTTCTCTTAAATTTAATTTCATTCGCATTTAACTTTCCTAATTACATTAGCCTTAGCTTTACGCCGCGACAATAGATAACGGTAGGTTGACATTGGTCTCTGTGGGTTCGACAAATATTTTATATTACTTCAATATATCCGTGCACTAGTGGAGCATCACATCGCCATCAGAAAACAACACATTTGATAAGAGAACCTGGCCTCGCCACCAGATAACCACAAATTTGTGAAACCTCTAACCTCGTCGTCGGTAAAAGTAGAAACATCTGACATCACCGTCAAATAATCACACTTTTGGTAAACATCCGACATCGCTGTCAAATAATCACCAAGTAGAATAAACATATGACATCGCCTCCAAACAAACACCATGTTGATAGAACATCTGACATCGCCGCCAGAAAAACGTTTGACATCGCCGCCAAACAAAACCCAATATTGAGAAAATACCTGACATTGCCGCCAGGCACACATCATGTTGATAATCATCTGACATCGCTGCTAGAACACCACAGAGTAAACAAAGATCTGACATCGCCGTCAGTGAAACACAAAGTCTGAAAAACATCTGTCATCGTCGTCAGGCATTTGTAAACTTGAGAAACATTCGACATCGCTGTCAGGTATCTGTAGGGGATAAAAATTTATGCACCGGACCGGAAGATAAGGGCATCTGACATCGCTGATGATAACAATCACAAAGAAACTCTGCTGGGGAAATAACATAAGCCGTGGTCTAGATACCACGCAGGCACAAATATCATCCAATCGCGAGATATACCTGAAACAGAGAGATAACAACCTGGTTTATGTTTCACATGCATATGTTTGAAAATGGAGTAATGCTCCATACGAAATGGAAATGCTACGCATTTGGGTAGATGCCATGCATGAATGCAGATGCAACGGAACTGAATCAGCAAAACAAATGTTAGAGATACAGGAACCACCCTGTTGGGGAAACAACCTACTCATGCCAATAACAATTGGACTTATGCCGAGAGAACGAGCCCTTGTTGGCCTCCTGCAAAGAAAATGTTGGGGTAACCACATTCCTCCATCCCGCTGGGGATTACTCAGCTGGGAGCGAATCTACCTAGGCTGTGGATTACTCCACGGGGAGAAAATCCAATCATGACTCACTGGGGAGTGCATACGAACATGCATTTCATGGGGATTAGGTGTACTAAACTCCGAGGGTAAGCATACACACTACCTATTCAATTAGACTGCATACAACTCTACTGGGGATAGAGATGCCAACTCCGCTTGCTGGGGAATAGACTTCGGCTGGAGATAAAACGAATTTCTTCTACACCTCTTTGCCCTAAGGGTAACGACCCTGCAAAACTGGATAAACAGACAAGATATCCTACGCAAACGGAACTATCTCAGTCATCATTCATGACGTTGTTCAACTAATTCAAAGTTTTAACAATTATTGGCCAAGGCCAGCAAGTTTATGTATGTGCAAGTTTATCAAAACATTGGGCGTTTTTCATAAACAAAACAGTAAAAGTTAAAACAAAGCGAACAAGATACTGAATAGTATATGTTTATTGATAAATGACCTATAAATAGGCAAAGTTTACAACAGATGCAACCCCTGAAAAGAGGAAGCTACGCAAAAAACAATACAGATATGCACAAAAATATACAAAAGTGTACAAAAATGTCGGCAATGTGGCACAGACAAACACCATGAGATGATCCCTCTATGAATCGCCTGACCTTGACGTTTTCCCGACACTTCGTCTTTAGAAGAGATTGATTCGAATAAACGTCCCTCAGTTCCTCCCAATCCACTAAGCACTGAAGTTCCAAAATATACGGCAGGCATATGCTTTTCAATCCCTAACTTTTGCCTGAACCGCCCTTTCGGGTTTTCGGTTCACCGGGATACCCATTTTTGCCAAAGTCGCATTTTCAGGTTTTCGACTTTGCGGGTTTACATCTTTTCATTTTTATCCCTAATTTTTGCCCGAACCCAATTCCTTTTTTAAGGTTCGCCGGGATGCCCCATTTTGGCCTGGATACTCTTTTTTCTTTCTAGCGGGTCTTTTTAAGCAAAGTATTTTTCAACTGCGTCTGCGTTCACATGGTGGACAACAACAAGGCTCCTCCAGAGAAGACCTTTCGCACGACATATGGACCTTCATAGTTGGGAGTCCATTTTCCTCTATGATCTGATTGTGGCGGGAGAATCTTTTTCAGCACAAGATCGCCCGTCAGAAAGCTCCGAGGACGCACCTTCTTGTCAAAAGCTTTCTTCATCCAGATCTGATACAATCGATCGTATGCAATAGATGTTAGCCTCTTCTCATCCATCAGGCTAAGCTGATTCAATCTGTTCTTTATCCATTATGCCTCATCGAGCTTGACGTCGACCACAACTCTTAAAGAAGGAATCTCGACTTCTAATGGTAGGACAACTTCCATACCATATACCAGCAAGAAAGGAGTTGCCCCTGTTGATGTACGTACTATCGTACGATAACCGTGTAAAGCAAAGGGCAACATCTCATGCCAATCTTTGTAAGTGACAACCATCTTTTGCACTATCTTCTTGATATTCTTGTTGGCCGCTTCAACAACGCCATTCATCTTCGGACGATAGGGAGATGAGTTATGATGCTCGATTTTGAAATTCTGGCACAATTCCTTCATCATCTTGTTTTTTAAATTCGAACCATTGTCAGTAATGATTCGCTCGGGTACTCCATATCTGCAGATGATGTCCTTCTTTATGAATCGGGCTACGACTTGCTTTGTGACATTGGCGTATGAGGTTGCTTCAACCCATTTGGTGAAGTAATATGGCGACCAAGATGAAACGATGACCATTGGATGCGGTTGGCTCAATCTTGCCAATCATGTCAATGCCCCACATGGAAAAGGGCCATGGAGACGCCATAACATTCAATGGGCACGGCGGTACATGAATTTTGTCTGCATAAATCTGGCATTTATGGCATTTCTTTGCAAATTTGAAACAATCCGACTCCATGGTTAGCCAATAATACCCTGCTCGTAACAACTTCCGAGACATGGCATGCCCACCGGCATGTGTACCAAAAGTACCCTTGTGGACTTCTTCCATAAACAACGCGGCTTCCTTTTCGTCCACGCATCTCAATAACACCAATTCATGGTTTCTTCTGTAAAGCACACCATCTGGGTTCAAATAAAAGTTACCAGACAACCTCCTAAAAGTCTTCTTATCCTGAGCCGAAGCCCCTGGCGGATACTCCTGCTTCTTGAGGAAGTTCTGTATGTCATAAAACCATGGCTTGCCATCCGTAACCTCCTCAATGGCGAATACAAAAGCAGGATTATCAAGGCGAGAGATGAATATTCTTGGAGCATCATTCCACAAATTCACTTTATACATCGAAGATAGCATTGCCTAAGCGTCTGCCATCTGATTCTCTGCTCGTAGCACATGGTGGAACTCTACCCTGTCAAACAAGGGTAACAACCTCCTTGCATAATCTTTGTAAGGAATTAGATTTGGATGACGAGTTTCCTACTCTCCCATGATCTGAATAACCATTAGCGCTTAATCGCCATATACATCCAAATTCTTGATTCTCAAATCAATAGCCTCTTCCAGACCCATGATGCACGCTTCGTACTCGGCTTCATTATTAGTGTAAGGGAACATCAACCTGGCAGTGAATGGAATATGAGTACCATGAGGAGTTGTAATGATTGCCCAATTCCACTACCATAGGAGTTGACAGCGCCGTCGAATATCATCTGCCACTGAGAAGCTTTCTCTAGACCTTCGTCAGGTAATGGCTCTTCACAGTCCTTCATCTTGAGGAACATGATGTCCTCGTCAAGAAATTCAAACTTCATTAGTTGATAGTCTTCGATTGGCTGTTCAGCGAGGTATTCTGCCAGAACACTTCCTTTGATGGCTTTCTAAGAAACATATTGTATATCGTACTCTGTCAGTACCATCTGCCACCGGGAAATTCTTCTTGAGAGTGCTTGCTTCTCGAAGACATACTTGATCGGATCCCTCTTCAAAATCAGCATCGCTGTATGATTAAGCATGTATTGTCTCAAACGTTTGGCAGCCCAAGCAAGTGCGCAACATGTTTTCTCGAACATTGAGTAACGCGACTCACAGTATGTGAACTTTTTACTCAGATAATAGAATGCATGCTCTTTTCTTCCAGTCTCGTCATGTTGACCGAGAACACAACCCATATTGTTCTCAAGTATCGTTAAGTACATGATTAAAGGCCTTCCAGCTACTAGGGGTATTAATATCGGAGGCCCCTGCAAGTATTCTTTTATCTTATCAAATGCTTTTTGACAATTTTCATTCCAGATGACCGCCTGATATTTCTTTAGCAATTTAAACATTGGTTCGCACGTGGCTGTGAGATGAGATATAAACTGAGCAATGTAGTTCAATCTCCCCAAGAAACCACGAACCTCCTTTTCTATTTTCGGCGCTGGCATATCTTGTATAGCTTTTATTTTTGCAGGATCGACCTCCATTCCTTTTTCGCTGACAATGAACCCCAATAACTTTCCGGACCAAACTCCAAAAGTGCACTTATTTGGATTCAACCTCAATCTGAACTTCCTGAGCCTCTCAAACAGCTTCAACAAGTTGACCAGATGCTCTTCCTCCGTTTGCGACTTTGCTATCATGTCATCAACATAGACTTCAATCTCGTGATGAATCATATCATGAAAAAAAGTGACCATAGCCCGCTGGTAGGTTGCCCCTATGTTTTTCAACCCAAAAGGAATTACCTTGTAACAGAACGTCCCTCGCGGCGTAATGAACGTCGTTTTTCCCATATCTTCCGGTTCCATCTTTATCTGATTATACCCGGAAAAACCGTCCATGAAGGAAAATACGGAGTATGGAGCAGTATTGTCAACCAATACGTCAATGTGAGGGAGCGGGAAGTCATCCTTTGGGTCCACCTTATTCAAATCCCTGTAATCTACACACATCCGTACCTTACCGTCTTTCTTAGGTACGGGCACGATGTTGGCGACCCACGAAGGGTAAGTTGTTACAGCAAGAAATCCTGCGTCCAACTGCTTCTAGACTTCTTCTTTGATTTTCACAGCCATATCTGGTCTTGTCCTTCTAAGCTTCTGCTTGACCGGCAGACATTCTTCGTGCAACGGCAGGCGATGAACCACTATATCAGTGTCAAGTCCGGGCATATCTTCGTACGACCAAGCAAAGATGTCACTATAATCTCGAAGCATCTCAATCAGTCTTTGCTTGATGTCACTCTGTAGCGCAACCCCTATTTGAACATTTCTGACAACTTATGCAGAACCCAGATTAATAACCTCGATTTCCTCCTGATGAGGCAGAATAATCTTCTCTTCTTGTTTCAAGAGTCTAGCTAGCTCTTCAGAAAAGTCTTCACCTTTATCAATCTCTTCTTCAGCTTGATGTATTGGTTGATCAAAGTCGAAGCGAGTCATAGGATGTTCTTAATCGGTGTCATCTGCAATAGGAATCCTACAATAACAAATGGTTAAATGTTTCAAATGATATGCAAACGAGTACAAACCACATTGCCATTTTATTGTGAGAACAAAAATAAGAAAGACAAGGATCACAAAATTTGAATGAGGAAAACACCCTTTGATTAATTGATAAAGCAATGTTCAAACATAAACAATAAGGCCCTGAAACAAAATACCGCTATGCTCCAGGTAGAACATAGGGTAGTACAATAATCGAGAAAACAAAGCATTATTGTTCTGTTGTCACTTGAACGAACTCTTAAAAAACCAGTTGTGCAGGCTATGTCCTGGAATACAAGTCTTGATCCAAGCGTCCATGTCACAATCACTATCCCCCTCTTCGTCTGACACAGTGTTGATCCTTTTGAAGATAACTCCTCCTTTAGGAAACTGCACAGGTCCTTTATAGCGCAGCGCGCTCTGCGAGGATGAAGGAGAAAAAAATGACGGGCGGTACCCCAAACCAAACTCGTGTTGCTTGTGGGGAATCTCCAATACCTGGCCCCAACCTTGCGCTGCCCTAGCCTGTACTGCTGCTGGGGCCTCTTTAAAAAAAGACATGGCCACTTCCGACGCTTTGCTCATAACGGGAGATTTATCTTTAATCTTGATTGTTTCAAAAGCCTGACAAAGGGTTTCGTGTATTTCTCTGTCCACCTCGACGTACTTGAAGGATGATAAGTGACTGATCATTATATCCTCTTCTCCGCACACTCTAACAACACTACCGCCAACCATATACTTTAGCTTTTGATGCAGTGTGGAGGTCACAACTCCTGCTGAATGAATCCATGGACGGCCTAATAAACAACTGTAGGCAGACTGGATGTCCATAACGTAGAACACTGCATCAAGTACTTCCGGTCACACCTGAATGGGCAATGTTACTTCTCTGAACACAGATCTTCGGGTACCATCAAAACGGTGCACCACAAAATCACTTGGCATACAAATCAATCCCTTCATGTCCAACTTCATTAAGGCTTTCTTTAGAAGTACGTTCAAGGACGATCCTGTATCCACGAGTACATGAGACATAACAACCCCTCGGCATTCTAATGATATGTGTAACGCACAGTTATGGTTCCTGCCCCTTGGCGTCAAATCCAGGTATGTAAACCCCTGTCCATTCCCTGCATTTACGTGTGCAACAACCCCTTCGAGTTGATTAACCAAAATTTCTTGCGGCATGTAAGCAGTATTCAGTATTCTCAATAGTGCATTCCTATGCGCTTCAGAACATAGTAACAAAGACAGGATAAATATCTTAGAAGGAGTTTGCTGCAAATGATCGACTATTTTGTAGTCACTTTTTCGTATCAACCTCATAAACTCTTTTGCATCCTTGAAGAAAGACTCCTTCTCTCCAATCTGAGAGGTTTCCTCTACCACTGGTCTCTTCCCCTTGTCAACGTTGTCAATAATCACTTTAGGTGATGAAAAGACCCGGCCACTACGGGTAATTCGTCCTGCTCGCACAAGATTATCTACTGAATCCCCAGGGGGACCATTCAAATCTAGTTTTTGTCTGTTGCAATACACTTCAGCTCTGTAGTTCCATGGAATAGCCTTGGTGCTCTTAAACGATACGAGGCCTGCTTTAGTTATGGTTATTGTTGGTGGTTTTGGCGCATAAATGGTAACGGTTTTGTACGGAATGGAAATTGTTGCAACTTCATCCCTTTCCTCAGCTACCAACTCTTCAAACTTTCTTTCAACAGACCGGTCAAACTACAAGACTCCACTATCCATCATATCTTGAATATAGCCCTTCAAATGCCTACATCCCCCAGGATTACTCAGACACTCAACACAATCTTCAGCACAACTTGGGAAAACACCCCCCTTCGACAATCTAGCTTTCACAAAGCTCAAAGGTGTCTTCAGCTTATTAACATCTATTACCAAATTTAAGACATCCTCCTCAATAATTGCATTGACCTTGTCTTGCCCATGATTCGGCATGGGATTTTGTACGACATTAGGAACATCATTGGAGAAGTTAATTGCTTTACTATCAATCATGTCCTGCACTTTATGCTTAAAGGCCTTACAATTATCGATGTTATGCCCTAGGGCACCTGAATGAAACTCACAGCGAGTGTTTGTGTCATACCTGGGTGGAGGAGGGCCAGTCAGGGGAGCCATGGGAGGAGCGTCAAAATGTACATTCACTACCGCCTAGCCTTGGTCCTGATATCTTCTATAACCCTGTTGCGGTTGTTGTTGTTGTGGTTGCTGAACTGCAGGGATTGTAATACTAGCAACCTGTTGTTGCTGCCGATTCTACCCTCTACCTCTCCCACGTGAGCTGGACACGAAATTGGTATCAACCTCTCGTTTCTTATTACCGAACACCTTCTTACCTCCTCCAGCTGAGGGCATTTCACCAGCACTTATCTTCCCTAACTTGATACCATTTTCCACCCTCTCTCCGGTTATGATTAAGTCATAGAAACTGCCCGACATGCTACCAATGAGCTTCTCGTAATAGACGCCTGGCAAAGTGGAGACAAACATATCAATAAGCTCACGTTCCACCATAGGCGGCTGCACCTTGGCTGCTAACTCCTGCCACCTTTGGGCATATTCCCTGAAACATTCATTATTTCTTTATGAAAGATTCTGAAGCTGGACCCTGTTAGGAGCAAGGTCGATGTTGTATTGATAATATTTCACAAAGGCCTCAGCCAAGTCCCTCCAACTGCGGACATTCACGAGTTCCAAACTCATGTACCATTCCAACGTAGGACCAGACAAACTATCCTGGAAGAAATGCATGAGCAATTTCTCATCGTCTGAGTAGGCAGACATTTATGGTAGTAGGATCTCAGATGAACTCTCGGGCAGGTGCTACCCTTATATTTGTCAAAGTCTGGGACTTTGAACTTCAGCGGCACTCTCAGGTCCAGGATCAGTCCCAGGTTGACCATATCAAGGCCCATGGAGTTTTGACTTTTAAGGGACTTCATTTTTTCTTCAATCATCTTAATCCTCTTATCAGCTTCAGAGGGTAACTCAGCAGCCACAACCCTCAGCGAGAACACATCATCTTGCCTGTCTTCATTCCAGAGGTGATCCATATTACCATGTATAGCACAAGTGGTGTCAGGACCATAACCATTCCCATTACCATTTCCAACATTACCAAAACCAGTGTTGTTGAAATCTACAGCATTACCGGCACCAGCAGCATTACCACTCCCTCCAGCGGTAGGGATAACCAAAGTAGGCATGGAGTTATTAGCTCGAGGAGTTTCAACATGTGGAGGCTTAGTAGCACTCCCACCATGCAACACAATGTTGCCATCAACACGTGCAATCAAGGGCTGCACTAAAGTACGGAGTTGCTCTTGTCCATTAGCCACTCCATGTATTACCTCCATGAACTAGGCCATCCGGTCCCTCATTTCCTGCATCTCTGCTTGCATCTGCTCCATTAATCTCTTCTGATTCCCCCTAGTTGCGTATGGTGAGTTGTTTGACTGGCAATCCTGAAACACACTATGAACCACAGGAAAATAAGATAAACAGTTTCGATGCACCTGCAATGCGAAAATGCAAAAATGCAGACATGTATGTATGCAACAGAGAAATTTCCCCCTCGATTCTAGTTTCTGGGAGAAACACAACTATGGAGAACCCTACAGACAATCATATAACAGAACCTCCTCGTATATAATCACAGGCCAACAGGCAATGTACAAGCAACAACTTAGTACAAAAAGAAAAAGACCTCAACCAACAAGCCTGTTGATGGTCATTCCAACAAGCAACAAGCTACAAAAAGGATAAACAAGATAGTCAAGCTGGATGATGAGATCGGAAGTCCTCTAGCAACTCTTGCGTCTCAGGATGATCTGGTTTTGCAAGTAATCCTTGAATAAGTAGCTCTCGCTGGCTAAGAGTATGTTGTAGACTCTCAACATGGTCTTCCCAAGCTCCTTCCCCAAAGCAAGCCTCAAGCTTGCATCTCTTGGAATCAGCTCTCAACCTATAATCCTTCAGGTTTGCAATAGCCTCGTTCAGTCTGTACTCACTATCCCGCCTGAGTGACGCCTCTGCTGAAATCTTCTCGTCTTTGGCATTGAGTTGCGTCTTCAACTTGCTGATCTGTAGCTTCAACTTGTCTTCGCGCTCTTTGTTTTTGGTGAGTGTAGCATTCCATTGGTTGTTAGACTTAGAGATCTCTAAGTAAGCTCTGTCCAAATCTTCCTTCTTGGAGGGAAGAACACTATTAACCGCTTTGAAGTCCAAACCCAAACGCTCCCGAGAATTGGTCTTCTTGGTCAGATCCATACCCAATTTGTTTACAAGCTCAGTTTGTTTCTTGAAAGAATGAGCAACCTCATTCTTCTCCCTTCGAAGCTGAATGATTTCTTTCTCCAACTCTTCATTAGCTTTTCTCAACTCTTCCTTCTCAAACAATAACTGATTGTACTTCTGAATGTCAACCGTAGTGGGTTCTTCAATCACAAGAGGGCACACAGGCTTAGCATATAGGTAAGGCATCATCAACTTCTCGGCTCTACTCTGAATCCAAACCAAATAGGGGTTGTAGGCTCGACTATTGCTCTTCCCCAAGGAAACCTTCCCTCTTTTGTGGACATTACTCCAAGCATGCTCGACTCTGGCTAAGGTATCCCCCTGCAATAAACCGGTGAGATACAGAGATTCCTGTATCTCTTCATCCTTCGGAGGACTCCTCAATGCATACCCAAATTGCCTGATTGCAATGGACGGGTTTTAGTTTATGCAACCCTTCCTTCTGACCACCGGGACGTTAGGAAAGCTTCCACAACTATAAATTATCTCGATACCCAGCATGTCCCTATCAAACCAGACAATATCTTCAGCAGACAATCTCATCAAACATTCAGACCATTCTGATCTACCTGCAGTATCAGAGAACATACCAGTCTTGGGAAGATGGCTTACAAACCATCGATGGAGCAAAGGTGCGCTACAAGATACACTCTTCCCTCTTCTGTTCTCATTCTTATAGTGTACGGAATGATAAACATCACCTAACAGCGTAGGTATAGGATTCCTCGAAGCAAAGATAAGGAATGCATCCACATCTACAAAGTCTTGAATATTAGGGAACAACAAAATACCATAGATACATAGGGCCAAGATAGCACTGAACACCAGCTAACAACCCTCCTTAGCAAAATGTCGAGCTTTATCCACCAAAAAAGGTAACGGAAACCCAAATGTTCCATTTCTCTTAGCTACTTTCCCTGCCAACTCAAAGGCATCTAAATGTAAAGCTTCAGCAAGCTTAGCCAGATTTGGCTCATCCTCAGTATGATAGAATGGTATCTGGTTAAGAATAGGAACTCCTAGCAGTGTAGAGAATTCATGTAATGTTGGCGCCAACACATATCTCTGAAAAGTAAAGCCTCTCAACTGAGGATCATAGAACTGCAACAGAGTCTGAAGACCATTCAACTCATTCAAAGAAGGCTTACATACAACACTCAAAAGCCTCTCATAGGACTGTCAAAAGTCTTCCATAACTTTCTTGTCGGCTAAAGAAATCAAACTCCGCAAAGCTACAATATCAGGTGTTGGAAATTTGTAGGCTAATGTCCTCCTTAAGGGCTCCATTTCAGATGAAAAAACACTAGAATCAGAGGGAAATATGCACATGCAACATAAATAAATGTTAATGAAATGTAATATGAAAATGCATATGCAAATGCGAACAAGGGATCAAGATTGTTGTGTTGTTGGTCAAGAATAACCAGCGCTCCGCTTTAGCATAACACTGGCATTAGGACCCCTTGTACCAAGAACACAGATTCACACTGTAAAGAAACTGGGTTGTCTGAAAGTCAAGGTTTCCTTCATAACCCAATCCCTCTCACAGGTATGGACCTATCCATTGATAAGGTTCAGTATCCTATGCGTTCATCAGCGTCACAGACTTTCGAGAAATGATGATACGTTCACCATTTCTGGATTGGCATCATCATCTCTCGAAGAGGCCTCACTTAGCTGAATCACAGATGATCGGTCCCTAGAGTCGACAACCCTCAGATCTGAAATCCTCTCAACGGCCCACAGGGTTGGAAAGAAAGTCATCAAAGAGAATCTCGTCTGAGCGCGAATTTCGTGTGAACTAGTGCATTCCTAACATACAGGTTCACCATTACTTTCCACCTCTAATGCTATGTTTGTACTCAAGCCCGGGTCTGGCTTATCTCTCAAAGGAACATTCCCTCCCCACAGTACAACATTAGTGATATATGATGCTGAAAATAAATGCGGGAAAGTAAAATGCGAAAGTAACATATATACATCACCCAAAGATAAACAAACAATCGCTAGGATTGACTCGCATAGGGAACCAGAGTCCCCAGCAGAGTCGCCAGCTATCGCAACTGCGAAAAACACTCGGCGGAAAATAGAAGAGTCGCCACCTTTCGTTACTCATCCCAAAGAGAGGGAAAGGAAACAATCAGAAAAACCTAAAGGAAAAGGGAAAAGACGAGGTCATCACAACCAAGTCCTGGATTCGAGAGTCGCATATCGTTGTACTTGACATCCGTTGTACTCGACGGGATCCATACATTGCTGTCTATCTAAAAGGGTGTGTTTAAACTATCTATGCTACAGGCTTGCGGGACAAAAAGAAAAGAAAAGAGACTCAGCAGAGCATCACCGCTCTGTGCCTACGTATTCCCTCGTGCAATAGGAAAGTCAGAGTCAACGTAGTTCGGCTAACTACGGGTGAAAAAGGGGGGAAGGTTGCTCGCCAAGACATCGCGTTTTATGCCTACGTACATTCAACAAGTATGAGAGATCAGAGCAAATGTAGTTCGGGCTAAAAAGACCACAGGCTTGTTCAAGAGTTTTTTAGGCCCGAGTAGGGTTAACAAGTAGTTCTAGCAGTTGGTATATGCAGCTCGACCATTGGAGACGTAGGCGTTACCGTTTGCGATAGAACTAAGATTTAACAACACTTTTTTATCTGAAAAGATTTTCCTAGATTAAGATCCCGAAGGATGAAAAAGATTTGAAGTGTTTTGTGTTTTTTAGAGAATAAGTGTTTTGAATTTGATTTGTAACTTATATCGCACTAAAGACTATGACCTAGGAGCGAATGCGTCGCATATTGTCTAAAGGACATATGCTAACATTCTAGACAATTCAGAGGCAACCATCCAATCATCATTTCCCAAGTAGCTTAAGGCTCGTAGCGCGCAACATTTTTTAATCGTTATTGAGTGAGTTAGAATTGTTTGAAGATGAGAAAGAGAGACGCACAGAATGTCTAAGGGAGACTTGGCCCTAACGTTGTCATGCAAAGTGGACTTAGAGTTGGGATGCAAAAGGGGACTACCTAATGTTAGCATGCATAGTTCGCATCCTAATGCCTATAACCATCCTTAAACAAGGAAGGTTAGGTCCTAAGGGGAACATGGCAAGGAAAGACGAAAATGAGAAAACATAATAGAATGCAACATACAAATACATAAATGCGCACTTAGAATGGTGGGAGGGAGGAAAAAGTGTGTGGGGAAGCAGCCGCCACAAGCTCGTCTCGACCTCAACAGCAATGTGAGAATGATGCAAACATGGAAAGGAAAGCCAAAGATGGAAACAAATGAACATGCATAGAGTCATCACTTTGAACCACATCCATAAGTATGCATCCAAGTGGAAAATGAACACAAGTATCGACAAAATCATGATCAACCAAACATAAATAGTGGTAAACACCAAAAACATTTCATTCCTAATGCATCATATCAATTTATGAAGATTCGAAGTGAAATAATATGCGAACAATCAAACAAAGTAGCAAAACAGGCCTGCCAGCACAGTGTTAATCGGTTAACCCCTAGGGTTAATCGGTTAACACACTGTTAACGTTTAAAAAATTTGAAAATTTGAACTGGTTAATCGGTTAACCATATGCGTTAACCGATTAACACTGTGAAAACTTTGAAAAATCTGAAAATTTGAACTGGTTAATCGCTTAACCATATGTGTTAACCGATTAACACTGTGCTGACAGCAGAAAACAGCAAAGCATAATCACTTTTCAACAGCTTATCACTTCTTCAAACATACCAATGATCACATAATTACTTAAGCACGAAATTAAATCAGAAAGCCATGATTCCAACAGCATATATATAGATCCAAACAACATCAACACAGATCATATGAATCAAAATGCAGCAAATCAATCAAAAATGAAAATCATCATGATGAACATGCAATTAAGCTAAAAACAGAATCGGATCGAGAATTTCCAACCTACGAAGCGAAGATTTGCTTCGGTTAATATTGATTTGTTGGAAATGAGTAGATCGAAGCAAGAAACCCGGAATACTTCAAGATCCAAGCTAATCCTTGTAGTAAAGATGAAGATCCTTCAAGATTAAGACAAATTGCTTCAAATAATCACTTCTAGCTTCACTTCAAATTTCAGATCTGAATTTGCACGAAAATTGAATGAAGAAAATGATCCAATGGAGGTGATAGATGAAGGTTTAAGCTCAAGAAATCAATGATTCCAATGAAGAATCAAGGATTTCAAGAAGAAAAGAGCTTTGGTGAAGGTTTTGGCTATGGAGGAAATTTAGAGAATTGAGAGAAAAGTTAGACCAATTCTAATATAAGAGTGAAAAATGAAGGTTAGATGAGTGTGGTTTGTAGTGAATCACTTAAGTACCCTTTTGGCTTGGATCCAAAGCAAGGTTTGGAAAGTGGATTGGAAAATTTCGAATGGAATTAGGAGTGGGATTTTGGAGGGAATTGAATTAATTTGAAAACTAATCCGAATCTCAAAATGGTTCTAGATCCTTCCCAAGTGTAAAAATGAATTTTCAAATGACCAAAATTGGACCCCAAATGGCTCTGCATTAAAAAATCACGTACAGAGGCAAAAATCACATTGGTTAATCGGTTAACCATATAGGTTACTCGATTAACCCATGTGAATTTTTGAATCTGGGCTGATTTTTCATTGGTTAATCGGTTAACCATATGCGTTAACCGATTAACACCTTCAAAATTTGAATTCTGGCGCCTTTTGGAGGGAAATTTGTCTATTTGCCCTGTTTCAACTGTTGGGAGCTCTGTTAAGCTTCTGAATCTCGTTCTTGAACATTATCACTGTAAAAATGCTTGACATGAGCCCGAGTGCTGCTTTCTGAACTGCTCTTCTTCTGCAAAATAAAATAAAATCGGCCGCCTGACCGCTGGGCAAAATAAATGTCGCCTGATAATAGCTGCTTTGATTGCTTGCACTGAGGGTGAATTCTGAGCCACAGGAAAACCTCAATCCCCTATCTCAAGAACAAATGCTATGTAATGCAGCGATGCTAGAAGAAAATGAAATGAAACATAAACCAAGTTAAGAAAAGGTTGGTCAAATATTGGGGTGCACCAATATGCCAGCGCCGAAAATGGAAAAAGAGGTTTGTGGTTCTTATCTCATCTCACAGCCACATGCGAACCAATGTTCAAATTGCTAAAGAAAGATCAGGCAGTCGTCTGGAATGAAAATTTCCAAAGGGCATTTGATAAGATAAAAGAATATTTGCAGGAACCTCTGATACTGATACCCCCAGTCGCTGGAAGACCTTTGATAATGTATCTAACGGTTCTTGAGAACAGTATGGGTTGTGTTTTTGGTCAACACGACGAGACTGGAAGAAAAGAGCATCCAATATACTATCTGAGTAAAAAATTCACAGATTTTGAGTCTCGGTACTCGATGTTGGAGAAAACGTGTTGCGCACTCGCGTGGGCTGCCAAACGTTTGAGACAGTATATGCTTAACCATACAACCATGCTAATTTCGAAGATGGATCCGATTAAATATGTCTTCAAAAAGCAAGCACTTTCCGGGAGAATTGCCAGGTGGCAGATGGTACTGACAGAGTATGATATCCAGTATGTTTCCCAAAAAGCCATCAAGGGAAGTGTTCTGTCAGAGTATCTCACCGAACAGCCGATCGTAGACTACCAACCTATGAAATTTGAATTTCCTGAGGAAGACATCATGTTTTTAAAGATGAAAGATTGTGATGAACCATTTCCTAACGAAGGTCATGAGCTGAGTTCCCAATGGAAGATGATATTTTATGGTGCTGTTAACTCGTACGGTAGTGGAATTGGGGCAATCATCACGACTCCCCAGGGTTCTCATATACCATTCACTGCCAGGTTGACATTTCTTTGCACTAACAACAAAGCAGAGTATGAAGCGTGCATAAAGGGATTGGAAGAAGCCATTGATCTAAGAATCAAGAACCTAGATGTGTACGGCGATTCAGAGCTAGTTGTAAATCAAATTAAAGGAGAATGGGAGACCAGGCAACCCAATCTGATTCCTTACATGAACTATGCAAGGAGGCTGTTTCCATTCTTCGATTGTGTATAGTTGTATCATGTGCCAAGAGCGGAGAACCAGATGGCAGACGCTCTGGCAATGTTATCTTCAATGTACAAGGTGAACTATTGGAATGATGCTCCAAGAATAGTCATCTCACGCCTTGATAGGCCGGCGTATGTGTTCGCCATTGAGGAGGCCTCTGATGGCAAGCCATGGTTTTATGACATCCAGAACTTTCTTAAGAAGCAAGAGTATCCGCCAGGGGTGTCGACCCGGGATAAGAAGACTCTGAGAAGGTTGTCTGGCAACTTTTATCTGAATCAAGATGGTGTACTCTACAGGAGGAATTATGATTTTGTGTTATTAAGGTGCGTGGACGAGAAAGAAGCAAGCTTGCTTATGGAAGAGGTCCACGAAGGAGCCTTTGGTACGCATGCCGGTGGGCACGCCATGTCTCAAAAGTTGTTACGAGCAGGGTATTATTGGTTGACGATGGAGTCTGATTGTTTCAAATATACGAAGAAATGCCATAAATGCCAGATTTATGCAGACAAGATTCATGTGTCGTCGTGTCCTCTGAACGTCATGGCATCTCCTTGGCCCTTTTCCATGTGGGGCATTGATATGATTGGAAAGATTAAGCCAACCGCATCCAATGGACATCGTTTCATTTTGGTTGCGATTAACTACTTTACCAAGTGGGTGGAAGCAACCTCCTAGGCGAATGTCACGAAGCAAGTCGTAGACAGTTCTATCAAAAAGGACACCATCTGTAGATACAGAGTGCCTGAAAGAATCATTACTGATAATGGTTCAAATTTGAACAACAAGATGATGAAGGAATTGTGCCAGAGTTTCAAAATCGAGCATCACAACTCATCACCTTATCGTCCGAAGATGAACGGCGTTGTTGAAGCAACCAACAAAAACATCAAGAAGATAATGCAGAAGATGGTTGTAACCTATAAAGATTGGCATGAGATATTGCCCTTTGCTTTGCACGGATATCGTACTACAGTATGCACTTCAACTGGGGCAACTCATTTCTCGCTGGTGTATGGTATAGAAGTTATCTTACCATTAGAGGTCGAGATTTATTCTCTAAAGAGTTTTGGTCGACGTCAAGCTCGATGAGGCAGAATGGATAAAGAACGGATTGAATCAGCTTAGCCTGATGGACGAGAAAAGACTAGCGTCTATTGCATATGGTCGGTTGTATCATAGTCGGACGAAGAAAGCTTTCGACAAGAAGGTGCACCCTCGAAGCTTTCAGACGGGCGATCTTGTGCTGAAAAAGATTCTCCCTCCAGAAACAGATCATAAGGGCAAATGGACTCCTAACTATGAAGGTCCATACATCGTGCGAAAGGTCTTCTCTGGAGGAGCCTTGCTGTTATCCACCATGGATGGTGAGGATTTTACATCCCCTGTGAACGCAGACGCAGTTAAAAAATACTTTGCTTAAAGAGACTCGCTGGAAAGAAATAAAATATCCAGGCAAAAATGGGGCATCCTGGCGAACCATAAAAGAGTGGGTTCGGGCAAAAGTTAGGGATATAAAAGAAAAAAGATGTAAACCCGCAAAGTTGAAAACCTGAAAAGGCGACTTTGGCAAAAATGGGTATCCCAGTGAAGTGAAAACCTGAAAGGGCGATTCACGCAAAAGTTAGGGATTTTAAAAAAGTAAATGACTGCGGTCCATGTGTGATCTTCAGAGCTTAGTTGATTCAGGGAGGACCTAAGGGCCGTTTATCTGAATCAATATGAAGCGTCGGTGAAGCTTCAGAGTCATGCGAGTCATAGATGGATCAACATATGGTGTTCGTCTGTGTTACATTGTTGATATTTTGTAAACTTCTGTGCATTTCTGTATATTTTTGTGCAACTTCCTCTTTTCAGGGGTTGCATCTGTTGTAAAATCTTGCCTATTTACATGCCCATCTGCCAATAAAACATATACTATTCAGTAATTGTTTATTTTGCTTTAGCCTTACGATCACCATTTTCCCCTAGCTATTGAAGTTTCAACATCTCTATCCAGGTAGAGTTATAGGCAGATGGAGTGAGCAGTTAAGTGTGTACGCTTATCCCCAGCAGTTGGTCCGTACACATCTAATCCATGCAAGTGGCATGTATGTATTTACTCCCCAACGAGTCGAGATGGGATTTCTCCCCACAGAGTCTGAATAGGTGATTTTGTATCCCATCGGATTTCAAGTTATTGACTCATCCCCAAGCAGAGGTCGATGTTGTTCCCTCATTGGGCGATCCCCAATATAGTTGGATTTTTTCCCTTGCAGGATCGTAGAGTTGTCTCTATCTTTAGCAAAGTCAACATGAAGTGGTTCTATTTCCCCATAGAGATAGACTATTTCCCTGCGAAGTCGGTAAGTTTGTAATTCCCCGGCAGAGTGGATTTATGGCAGAGATAGATTGTTCCTTAGGTGAGTAATTCCCAGCATGTTGGATTTTGACTTTTTCCCCCGGTAAGTCGTCACTCTCAAGTAAGCATTGGTGAGCCATTCAGGGCTATTCTTCTTCAAGCAGGACGTGTTGTGAATATCGGTGGTTGATTTCAGATTCCCCGCAGAGTTGTTGATTCCCCAGTAAGGTGAGGTCTGGTTTCAATGTCTGGTTGTCTATTCGGCAGAGCCGTCTTTTCCCTAGAAGAGTCGTATTCTGGAGGGCCGTTCAGGACATTTTCCTCAGCAGGCTTTGATGTGAATCTCCATCTGAATTTGAACTTCTTGTTCTCGTAAGAACTTTGTTCCTGAGTAGAGAAGCCGTCCAAGGCTCGTTTTCCAGTTTAAGTCCAGTTGTGATTGGCATGGGTTAACCTTTTCCCCAACAGGGTGGACTTGGGTTTTCTTCAGCATTTATTTTGCTAGTTTGGTTCCGTTGCATTTTGCATTCTGTGCATAGCATCCTCCAAACGTGTAGCATTTCCATTTTGTATGGAGCATTACACAATTTTCAAACATACGCATGTGAAACATAAGCCAGGTGGTTATCTCTTTGTTTGCAGGTATATCTCCAATAGATGACTGATATCTTTGCCGAATGGTATCCAGACCATACTGCAATTTTTGATGGACGAGTTTATCTCATCATATGTTTCCTCAACAGAGTTACTTCGTTAAGTTTCTCTTGTCTTCCCAATGGAGTTACTTGGTTATGTTACTTCGGTTGATCCGACCTTTGGGTTTGATGCTCACTCTTATTTAGCCCATGTTTGGCGGCAATGTCAGAAATCTCTATCTTCGGATTTGGTGTTTGTGTTTTATCAAGCAACATACCTGACGGCGAGGTCAGATGTGTTTTATCCCCTGCAGATGCCTGGCGGCGATGTCAGGTGTATCAACTTTGCAGATTCCTGGCGACGATGTCAGTTGTGTATCAACTGTGTGGATACTTGACAGCGAGGTCAAATGTTTTAGTCCCCACAGATTCCTGGCGGCGATGTCAAATGTTTTTCAGATATGTGTTCCTAGCGGTGATGTCAGATGCTATGTGTTCATTCGATTTTTAGTTTTGTTATTCACTTTTATTTAGCGAACTCCTGGCGGCGATGTCAGACGTCCCTGTATCCGGATTCAATATCTGTTTTTATTTAATGGATGTCTGGCGGTGATGTCAGATGTTTCTTCTCAGCTTTGTGTTGAGCCGATCGATTTATTTCTTATTGGGTTTAATGGGTCTGGCGACGATTCCAAATGCTTTTACCGACTTGATTTCGAGTTTCTGACGGCGATGTCAGATGCCTTTACCGACTTGATGTTGAGGTTTGACGGTGATGTCAAATGCTTTATCGAATTGATGTCGAGGCATGGCGTCGAGGTCAGGTGGGTCGTACCAAATTAATGTCAATGCGTGGCGGCGAGGTCAGAGGCCTGACAGCGAAGTCAAAGATATCTTCTTTCAAAATGGATGTTATTACTTGACAGCGAGGTCAAATGCTTTTCTAAATTGGTGCAGAGGCATGACGGCAAAGTCAGAGATTCATTATCCGCCATATGATAGCAGATATCTTTCTGACGTAGTGTAGATGCCTGACAACGATGTTAGATGATCTATCAGACTTAATGTCGTTGTCTGGCAACGATGTCAGATGATTCTTCCGACTGCGTGTCGATGTTGCAACCATCAGTTCAGTTATTTCTGGAGATGCTCATCCCGAATCAGAGTTTGCAGTTTATTTCTGCGGTTGGAAAATTTTCGGGTTCTTTGGTATTCAACCATTTTTTACCTTAATTGTTTGAAATCCGCCCGCTTTTCACGCATTTCAGTCCAAGTCGCTTGAATAGGGGCAACTGTTGTACCCCAAAATTTGCCCAACCTTTTCTTTACTTGGCTTATGTTTCATTGCATTGTTCTAGAATTTGAACTGCATATCGTTGTTCATTTGCAGGGGATCAAGAGGTGCGCATAGCAAGAGAAGGTTTGTCAAAGGTTCTAAGCAGGCATAAGTGCTCATCAAGTCATCAGAAGCTGGTCAGAGCTCTTTGAGAAAGTGAATGGATATATGTTGCTTATCTCCTATCTTGGAGACCAATTGAAGATCATTAGAGAATTACAAGTTCATGAATATGGGTATAAGATGTTTTGAAGCATGTTGAGTGCTTTGAAAGCCATTGTGGAGCTTATGCAAATTGTTATATCATGTGCAAGAGGTTCAGTCAAAGGATTGTACACCTAGGGTTTCATTTTCCTAGTGCAAGATCCACTGAGGATTTGAAGGAGATTAAGACTTGGTTCTAAGTCTTTGGAGTCATGAAAGGTTGTGTTGAGGCATCTAAGATGTTATTTAAGGATCAATTCAAGAAGAATCAAGAGTGTGAGAAGTTACTAAATTAGGGTTTCAGAGGTTTGTCAGTGTAAAATCCCCTGTTTAGTGCCTAACTTCAAGACCACATATCTCAAGATACAAGTTTCATCTCACTTTAACATAAAAATGAGACCTGTAAAGCATGTTCTTAGATTTCTTTTGAGTATTATAACTCATCCATTGGGTTTCTAGAACTCAAATTATGATGCTGACAAGTTATGGGTCCTTAGATGAATGTATTTTTAGTGAACAAAAGTCAACTAACTTCCAAGGCGCTTTTGACCTAAAATCATGTTTCATCTCAACTTTTGATCAACATGAAAGTTGTTTCACAATATCTTAGCTTTCCAAATAGTCTTAGAAGTCCTTCATCTCATTTGTAGAACTCAAGTTATGAATCTTGCAAGGCAGGGGTATTTTGGGAAAGTGAGATTATAGGTCATTTTGATTATAGGTCTTGTTCATCCACTTATGCATTTCAAATGAAACTTTTACCAATATGAAACTTGCTTCAAATTATCTCAGTTCCATCATGGAACCTCAAATTGTCATGGATTTGACATGGATATGAAGATGGGTGAAGAAATTCAATGGAAAATGGACTTTAATGTCATGATTTAAATTGATTTGGTTTTGGAATCATGTCATGCCATGTTTGTGCATATTTTGAGTCACAATATCACACCAAGTAGAATGCATAAATTGGATTTGAGTTATGCAAGTTAGAACTCATGTAATTTCATGTTACTTCAAGTGTAAGTTACACATTCAATCTCCATCATTAGATCAAATCAAGGGAGAATTTCAGTCCACATGATCAATTCCAAGTCCCAGCAAGTGATTTGAATCAAAAACAAGGGAATTGGAGCCATTTCTCAGGTGTGTATGAACTCAACATTCCAAATATGGGCATTTCAAGATTACTCCATAACCAGGCCAAATTGGGCCTCCAAATCATTTCTGATCCAACATACAAAAGCTCCAGATGAAGATTACACCCTCATTCGTGCATTTAGGTGGAAAAAACACATAGTTGCACTTGGAAAATTCAAGAACTAAGTGAAAAGTGGAAAAGTGAAATTCAAGCAAATTCAAGGCAATTCAACATCAGAATCATATTCCTTGAAGTTCATTGTGTGAATCCGGATCATTTTGCGCAAGCTTGATACCATTAAAAGCTCCAACGGAGAGACTCTGTTAGGTATTGTTCTTCCCCAAAGTTCACTCAATATGCATTGATTCATCTCCATTTTTGTTGCATACTGAAGTCCTACATGTGTAGGCAAATTATGGATAGTTTAGGGATGTGTTTGTTGCACTTTCTATTTGATGCTCATTTCTTTAATCGTTCAAATCTCTCTGTTCTTGCAAGAAAAATGATTTTAGACAGTGGATCTATGATCTACGTAAGTTCCTCTTGTGTTTGGTATAAAACTTTGTCCAAGTTGATGATGTTTTGGATCATCAACTCCGGTGGTGTGACCGGAGAAGATGACCGGAGCATAGTGCTTCGGTGTCTGGTTTTTTTCTTTGTTTGCCTACGTGTTTGCCACATATGCGCGTTGAAATGTTGACTTGAATCATATGAACGGTTGTGATGAGTCTTCGCCTGCCTGCGTGGATGTGTTGACGTGCCAACGCATTAGTGAAATGGTGTGTTTCACTCTGGCTTTGTTCTGGGCTCAGATGTGCTAATTGCACCTCCCTTAATTTGTGGCCCAAAGATTTCAACTGTGATACTTGCTATTTACACCGCTGATCATTTTCTTTTATTTTTATTTTTATTTTTTATTTTGTTTTGATTTCAATTCATTTAAAATACCTCCAATAATATTGAAATTCCACAAAAATATTTTTATGACACTTTAAGATGTCCTTTAATTTTGCGTATTTTTATTTTATTTTTTGGATTATTTTTCAATTAAAAAAGAATTAATTGTTTGGAGGTGTTTTAATTGGATTATTTCTTGCTTCTTGCTTGTATTAGTTCCCATGTAATCCACACTCAGACGAGGTTCTCTTTGATGACTTCCTATCGGTCCTTTAGACTCGAGGGGATTTTGGATCTGAGGATTGTCGACTATGGGGACCAATCATTTGTTACTCAGCTAAGTGAGGCCTCTTTAGGGAGTGATGATGCCAAACCAAAAATGGTGAACGTATCATCATTTCGTGAAATTCTGTGACGCTGGGAAACGCATAGGATGTCGAACCTTGTCCGTGATTAGGTCCATACCTGTGAGCAGGGTCAGGTTATTGCAGGAAACCTTAACCTTCAGACTACCTGGTTTTCTTGACAGTGAATTAGTATTGTTGGTATCAGAGGGTTCTTATCATCAGAGATGTATTTGTTCTTGATAGAGCAGAATTTTGGTCCTTCTCAACCAACAGCACATTCATCTTAATCTCCTGCAGCATGATTGTATTTTGCATTTTTGCATCCTCATTTGCATATCATTAACGTGTGTCTATGTTGCAGGTGCATACTTCTCCCCTGGTTCTAGTGATCTTGATCCTCATGGGTGATATGGCATCTCTGAAGAAGACTGTGGCTTACAAGCTACCAACACCTGACATCCGAGAGTTACGGGCTTTAATTTCTTTGGTTGATAAGAAAGTAATGGAGGACTTCAGAAAGAGTTACGGGACACTTCTGGGTATTGTGTGTAAGCTTTCTACGTACGAGTTGAATGTCCTCTACGCTCTTCTACAGTTTTATGACTCGCAGCTCAGATGCTTCGTTTTTTCAGACTATGTCCTAGCTCCGACCTTGGAAGAGTATTCTGACTTGCTAGGGGTACCTTTGTTGAATCAGATGCCTTATTACCATGTTGATGGTGAACCTGACTTGGGTAAGTTGGCTACTGCTCTTCATGTGGATGACTCAGAGTTGAAAGGGATGTTGTTTAGAAAGATTGGAGTTTATGGTTTCTCTTTGCCTTTCCTGGTGGAGAAAGCCCAAACGTTTGCCAAGAAGGGTTGCTGGGGTGTATTCAATGCCATCTTAGCCCTCTGCATTTATGGGATTGTGCTATTTCCAAGTCATCCAGACTTCATAGGTATGGATGCCTGCCACATATTTGCTTCCGGGAATCCAGTGCCCACTCTCCTTGGAGACATTTATCATTCAATTCACAGTAAGAATGAAAACAGAAAGGGGAAGAATGTGGCATGTTGTGCTCCTTTACTGTATAAGTGGTTTGCCAGCCATCTTTCTAAGACGGGCCTGTTCATTGATTCTGCTAAGTCTTCACCCTGGTCTGCACGTTTGATGGGTTTGTCTGCTGACAACATCACCTGGTTTGATAGAGATCTACTAGGCAAAGAGATTGTGCATAGCTGCTGTGGCTTTCCTAACGTCCCCCTGGTCAGAAGGAATGGATGTATCAATTACAATCCCTCTTTGCTGGTTCGACAATTTGGGTATGCACTAAGAGGTCCTCCTAAAGAGGAAGAGATACAGGAATCTCTGTATCTCACAGGGTTGCTTAAAGGTGACACTTTGGCTAAGGTAGAGAATGCTTGGAGCAAAATTCATAGAAAGGGAAAAGTTTTGCTGGGGAAAAGCAACAACAAGGCCTTTAAACCCTATGTGGCCTGGATCCGAGAAAGAGCCACTAAGTTTCTGATTCCATTCCCTATAGTGGAGCCGTTATATCCTCCCGTGATCAAATAACCCACCACAGTTGATATTCAGAGGTTCAACCAAGTGCTCTGAGAGAAAGAAGAGCTACGAAAAGCCAATGAAGAGTTGGAGAAGGAGATTGCTCAACTCCGGAGTGAGAAGAGCGAAGCTGTATACATCTGCAAGAAGCAGACAGAATTGATAAATCACTTGGGCGCTAACTTGACCAAGGAGACTGATTCTAGAGAACGCCTTAGGTTAGACCTGAAGGCTGTGCACAGTGTGTTGACCACCAAGAAGCAAGATCTGGATAGGGTGTACCTGAAGCTATCCAAGTAAGAGACGTTGTGGAGCAACACCCTAACCAAGTATAAAGAGCGAGATGAAAAGTTGAAGCAGCGAATAGCCGAGCTAGAGGTCCAGATTGAGATCAAGGATAAGAAGATTGAGGCTGGGGCATCACTTTGACGCGACGCTCAGTACCGGTTAGTTGAAACTACAACAAACCTGAAGGATTGTCAACTCAGAGCGGATGCTAAGAGGTGTAGAGTGGAAAATCATTCTGGGGAAGGTGTTTGTGGGGACGTTGTTACTTCCGTGAAAATGAGGTGCCGACAAAACAAAAGAGTCGACACCTTTCGTTATTTATCCCTCGGAGCGGGAAAGGAAACGATCGGAAAAACCTGACGAAAAAGGTATAAGACAAGGTCATCGCAACCATTGTCTGGGTTCGGGAGTCAGTTACGCAAGGGGAAGGTATTAGCACCCCTCACGTCCGTCGTACTCGACGGGATCCATGCTTGTTGTGTTTACTGGACGAGTTGGTTTATCTATCTACCTATCAAGGCTGGCTTAAAAAGAAAAGAAACTGACTTGGCAAAGCGTCGCGCTTTATGCCTACGTATTCTCATCAGAGAATGAGAAATCAAAGTCAACGTAGTTCGACTTACTAAGGGTTACGGGGAAGGTGGCTCGCCAATACATCAGTATTGTGCCTACGTACTCTCAACAGGCATGAGAGATCAGAGCTTACGTAGTTCGGGATAATACGGATTACGGGGGTTCAGATTCATCTGTTTTATCGAGTAGGGTTAAACAGCAGTTCTAGCAGTTAGGGACAAAGCCTGTTTGCGTTGGCGCTGAAGTTTAACGACACTCTTTTCTTCAGAAAAGCTTTCCTTTGAATTATGGGCCCACGAGGCAAAAAGGTTTGAAGTTTGTTTTCTGTCTTTTACGGAAGAAATGTTTTTTTATTGTGTTTGCAATTTCAATCGCACTAAAGACTATGACCTGAGAGTGAATGTGTCGCATGTCACCCAAAGGGTGCCATACTAAACATCCAGACTGTTGAAAAGAAGCTCTCCAACAATCTTTTCTCAGGTGGCTTAAGGCTCGTAACGTACGAAAGAAATCATTCATGATTACTGTATTTTAACTTGTTTTGAGATGAGAAGAGAACAGGCTCAACTACTGGGAGACTATCAAGTCCTACTGTTGTCATGCCAAGGATTCATCCTATGGTTGAAGTTTGAAACAGGTGTCGCTACGCGAAAAATGACACAGAGTCGCCACCGGATTTTATTTATCCCACGGGGGAAAAGGGAAATAGCGATAAAACCTTTGGGAAAAGAGCGTGGTCATCGCAACCAACTCTTAGGGTTCGGGAGTCGGTTATGCGAGGGGAAGGTATTAGCACCCCCTCGCATCCATCGTACTCGATGGGAACCTCCTAGGTTATTTCGCGTGAATGGGTGTTTTATTCTAAAAGTTTGCTTGTTTAAGGAAAAGAGGGATTGGTTTATTTATTTTAATGCTCGCCAAGGATTGTGGCCCTTGTGCCTACGTATCCTCACTTAAAAGAAGTGAAGAATCAGAGCTCCGTAGTTCGGAGGCTTTATGAAATTGTTGTTTGTTGGTTGATTTTATACCTTGAAAAAGGTTTTTTTGGATTGACGCCCTAAGGCAAAAATAGTTTGATGAGTTGATGTTGTTTTTAGTTTTTTTTTGAAGAAAATGTGTTCTTGACTAGGATTATACAAAAGACTTTGGATAGAGATGAATGTATCGAATAACCAAGTCGAGCGCCTTGTATTCGAAACATTCGGAATGAGTGTAGGAGGGTTCCATTCTCATTCCTTCTCCACCACTTTAAAGTTCATGGTGCATAATTCCAATCATATATTTTATTGTGTTTTTTTTTGTATTTTTATGCGAAAAGAGAAACACTTGATGTTGGATCAAGATTTATTGCTTGTAAAGATATTTGAAGTGATGCGATTTAGGTCGATGGCGGTGCACAAGGCATCCGACTTACATGGTCAAAAATGGCTCGATAAAATCGAGAGTTTACTTTTAAAAATAGTTTTTGGAAACAAAGGTCAACAAGGGCCATAACAATATTCACATACAAACATCATACAAACATAAGCCACACGGCTCAAAAAAATCGAGACACACAAAAAAAACGGTGAAACAGTGATGTGACACGCCCGGCCGTGTTGTGTGATATGGCCCGTGTTGCAAGGCCTGGGGAAAAAAAACTTCATACAGTAGCGTGACACGGTCGGCCGTGTCGTGTGACACGGTCGGCCGTGTCGTGTGACACGGTCGGCCGTGTCGTGTGACACGGTCGGCCGTGTCGTGTGACACGGTCGGCCGTGTCGTGTGACACGGCCCGTGTTGCTGGTCCAGGTCGAAATCTCACTTTTTTTTATGTTTTCGTTTCGTTTTTGTGGTTCCTTGAGGATGGTTTCTTAGTCCCTTAGGGGATCTTACATGATATACAGTTCAACAACACATAAAAGAGTGAATGAAATGAATATAAAAGCAAAGAATAAAAGGAGAAAGATTTGAAGAAATGGATACCAAGAGCTTTCTATTCTTCTTGCAAGTACTCCAATGACCTTTGTTGGATGTGCTCTCCCCTCTTCACTCTATGTTGTGAAGGTTTGGTTTCTCAATGATCCTCTTGTGTCTCTATCTCACTCTCTTTTTTCTGTTTTTTTTGGGGGTTTCTTGCTAACTATTTTCTGGTTTTTTGCTCTTACTCTTTGCTCTCTATGTGTAGTCTCTACTCTGCTTGCTTCTTGTGTTCTGTTCTCTTTTGATAGTAAGGAATACTATGTTTTCTATGCTTGCTTGCAGCCCATTTTCCACCTTTTCTGTCAACTTTTTCTGCTGTCCTAAAGCCACACACTTTGCACACCTTTTCATCACCAACTTTCCATTCTTGGCAATGCCTTTTTCTTCCTTTTGTGCAGCCCCACTTTTCCCTTCTATTTCTAGTATGACTTGCTGCATTTTTCTGCTGTAGCATACTATACTACTATCCCTCTTTTTGCCCATTAGTCTCTTGGATGGTATTGCTTTGTATCTTGCCATGTAGCCAATTGTTACCACTCTTTGACAGCATTTGCAAACTGATATTTAGCAAGTAAATATATCATTTGCATGCTATTTCCTTGACTTTGTGACATAAAAAATGATCTTGTAACATAGTACATGTTGTCCTCTTGATTTTGTGATATGTAGTAATTCTTCAACTCTTGCATGGGGCTGTTTTGCCTATGATTGAACATGCATAATCTTGGCCCATAAACATTCCAATGTTGATTTAATTCTTGCATATTTCTTGGATGTTTGTGAACATAATGTAGCACATGAAAAAAAATGGTGTAGTATGAAGAGTACCATATCATAGATTTGATTAAAGACTTGAATGAAGATTTAGAAATAGATCAATTTCTAAACATTATCTAGAGTTGGAATTTTTGTAACAAATGACATGATTGTAATGTCACAAAATTCCTCTTAGTATTATTTTTATCTCCATTCATGAATATTGAATTTTGGATGATGGATTCCCTCATGTGCTTAAAAATGAAATCTTGAATTATGCATTGATGATCTTGATTCATGCCTTAATAATTTGCACTCTACTTATGCCATAAAAATAAACATGTATGAAGGAGCTTTGGATTTGGCCTAGCATTCATGTCTATTAATATTTATCTTGAATATCCTTGTATTTTGTCAAGTAACTTCCCCTTGCCAAAATTTTCATGAGTAGACTTTTTCCTTAGATCAAACCTTAGGTGATGAACCTTTTTTCATGTAGTCCGAAAATAGACAAGTTACAACCAAACGGCCTAGTTCGTACCTTGTGAACCCGCATGCTCGATACACAATAGAATGATGTATGATATGCCGAATGTAGGGTATAAAAGGCTAACGGTGAAAATGAGGGTGTGACAACAGGGAACTCCTAGAAGTTATCATGCATAGATTTCAACCTAAAGTTCTATCACCACTTCCTTATCAAAGGAATGAGAGCCCTAAGTGATCATATCAATGATAAACAGATAAAGATAAAGCATCAACTCAAACAGTAAACAGTAAACAGTAAATGACTGTAAAATGCATGCAATGCAAGTGAGGGAGGAAATGTGTGTGGGGCAGCAGCCTCCACAAGCTCATCTCAACCTCAAGCCAGAATGAATAACTGTAATCATACAGCAACAATAACAACAGCTATCAAGCAGAATATAAGAGACTGTAATCATACAGAAGAAAATAGAATGCTATCAAGCAAAATAAACCACATGGGCAAGGGAGCTGGGCTCTACCGAATACCCGCAAGCAAAGCCATACAGTAACAATACAAGCAGAGGGAGCAACTCAACCTCTAGTGCAATCATGCTCCTAGTTTAAAGTCAGTCTAGATATGGACTTATTCTAATGCATCAAGCAAGTCAGACAAGGCACATCAATACAGAAAAGAAAACAGACAAGAATACAGATCAACAACTCTCTCAACTCCAAGCTTCAGCTCTTCTGACAGCAACCCAATCTTCAGACTTCAACCACCTCTCAAGGCTATCAGCTTCCATGACAAATATCAATTTGCTTCTCCAGGTTTCAACCCATCCACATAAGTTTCAACTTATCCTCCTTCTTCAAGCTTCAGCTCCTCATTCAATTCCACCTTCAGGCTTCACTCTTAACTACAAGTATCAACTTGATTCCTTTAGGCTCTCAAAGCATCAATGTACAAGTATCAACTTGTCCTTTATTCCTCAACCCTCAGCTCTACACTCAATCTCAATTGAATCTCCTTCACAAGTATCAACTCAGTCTTCAAGCTTCAGCTCTCTTTGCTTCATCAGTATCAACTTGGTCTTCTCCTCTTGCAAGCTTCAGCTTCTCAGAGTAGTCTTTAATCACATGGAAGTGTCAACTTCATCCTTTCAATTCTTTAAGCCTCAGCTCTTCACTCAACCTCCATTGGATCTTCAAGTATCAAATTGGCCTTCTTGCTCTTCAAGCTTCAGCTGCAATGGCAATGCTCAAGGAATCATCCTCTTCCCCACTCCTCAATGAAGTCCTCATCTTCAGACTCAAGTCCAACATATCTCAAGATACTCAAACCAGAAGACAGTTGATTTAACAGAGTGAGAGGAGATGATAAACAGCTTACTGACAACCAAAGGAAGCCTGTAAGGGTTCATCATTATGAGAGACTGGTTCCCTCAAAGTTCTACTTCCCAGATAAAGCCACTCATCCTTCCAAAGGAGGGATGTGAATATCTGAGAAGGACTATTAGTCATTGGGAGGAATGGAAGCACAAGATGCTTTCCATGTTTGTGAAAGAAATCATTCTAACTACAAGGCTCTCCCTATGTCCTATCTTCTACTCTTCATCAGACATCTGCAGGCACAGACAAATCCAAAGCTCCAAGCAACTTCAAGCAACTTCACCTTGTCTTCAACTTGTCTTCAATCTCAACCAAAGGCAAACCAAGCACAAACCCTAATCTAAGGGAACTAGAGAAGTTAAACTAGTTGAATTAGTGAATTAGGATCACCTAAAACCTAGTACTAAAGTTAGTCCTAACTAAAATACTAAAATCAATTGTAAAATCCTACAAAAATTACTATGAGAACCTAGGTCAATCATGACTCTACCACATTAGTTTCAAAGATCAAATCATCAAATCACACCTAGAACTAAATTCTACATTCTAAGGTGTCAAACCTAAACCCTAAAAGGGAAGCATCTAAATATCAATCTAGAAAGCACACCTATTTTCATCACAAAAATGTGAGAAAAATTCTATGGGATCATACATGTCTAACCTAATCAAACACAAAAACTTAGGCTCAAAATCATCACCATGAGATCAAACAAAAATCCACAAAAATATGCATCAAACATAATTATTTTAATATCAATTAAAATACAAAATTCCAATTAAATCAGAAAATACATGAAATGAAAATATTTTTTCTCTAAAAAATAATAGACTCAATCATGAGTAGAATGCAAAAAGGATGGGTTTAATTGGCTTATTTTTCAATTAATTATGATTTTTCAAGAATCATGAATAAAATGAAAAAAATGAAGAAAATCCAATTAAATAAACAAGCGCGCGGTGCAACTAGCAATCAGAGTCAGTTCAAAGTTTGGGTTGGGCCATCAGGGGGGTGTGAATAACACTGACTTCACTAAGCCCAAAACCAGCTGCTAAATGAAACACAGCGTTTCATTTATTTTGATCCTTCACAAATTCAAATTGAAACGTGGCCATTGGATCAGCCTCAAAGTCCAAGTCAAACCATCATCCAACGGTATCCCCATCATCTTCAACCTTTCAAACCTCTGAGCTTCGCGCCCAGCTCCGGCCACCACCGGTGGAGCTCCGGTCACCCCCTTCAACCCTAGTTCTCTATAGGAGCCTCTAATGCAAATGGTCAGAACATGAAACTCATCCTAAATCTTACCACGAGTTCAACCATACCATTAACTTCCTCTGAAACCTCAAGATTCATCATATTCCAATCTCAACCGAAAATGGTGACTCACTTAATTTGTCTCTAATTCATCAATTAATTATCTGGAATCCATCCTACACCATTCTACAATCAATCTAACACCTTAATTCAACCTAATTCTACCTAAATCATGCTATAGGAAGAAAGGTACCAACCTGAAAATCTTGGTTGAACAGGTGCACTAATCCTCCACTTCAAGCTCTACAATCTTGCAGACACGATCAATGAACCTTCCTCTTGCTTCTGTATGCAAAAGAACCAATGGGAAGTGCTTGAATCTTGAAACCCGATGGTGAGTTGCAGGTGCTGAAAATCACTTGCTCATACACGATTTAGCCACCAATTCTTCTTGAAAATGATCTAGAATCACTCCTTGACATTCATGGAAGAAGTATCAATCAAGAAAATGGAAGGAAATTGAGGAATTTTGTGAAACCGATTGCACTTGCAAGCTAAGAAAACTCAATCTCAAACTATGCTCAATCCTTCAATGATCACCAACCTCTTCAATTGATCAACTCTATTCCATATATAGATGAAGTTTGGATGATCTAGAACCCTCTAGATTCTTCCAATGAGATTTTCCACTTCTCATGTCATGAGATTTCCAATTTTGTTTGCAGCTTGAAATTCATCTCAATCTCTTTCAATTTTGTTTGCAGCTTGAAATTCATCTCAATCTCTTTCAATTTCTCCCCTAGTGACATTTTGGAAGGGTTTAGCTTGCCAAGTTCCTTGCTCATGCCTTAATTTTGAGTTATGCACATGTTACTTAATATGCAAGCAAGTGCTTTTCAAAGCAAGTCCATAAATTGAATCTCAACTCGAAAATATGGCTAAACCAATGTTTTTAAAATGTTTTCTAGAGTCAAAATGATATATTACATGCCATGGTTTGGATGTGTAGGTTGAAAATATCAATTTCCAACTTTGGTTTATTTAACTTATGCCTTTATTTTAGGTCATTTTTGCAACTTTGAGTTACAAGCATTTCCATCATCTCATGACCTCACTACTAGCCTTAAAAAATCATTTTGAACAAGTTTGATGTTGACTATTTTTCCATTTGAAGCTTGGAAATAGGAGTTATGGCCTTATGGTTGAAATGACCTGTAATCTCCAAATGACCAAAATGCCCTTGACTTGTCAAAGCCATAACTTGAGTTCTAAAAAACCTATCAAGGACTTCTAGTACTCTCTAGAAAGCTAAGAAGATAAGGAACAACATTCATGTTGACCAAAAGTGCATAGGGATCATCCTTCTTGAGCAAACGTTTGATGCAAGTTGGATGACTTTCAAGGCCCCAGATTCACATACCTCAGATGACCTGTAACTTGTCAAAGTCATAACTTGAGCTCTACAAGTCCTATAAAGGACTTATAGTACTCAAATTAAAGCTAAGAACAAGCTCTACAACATTCATGTTGGGGGTAAGATGAGATGACAATCACATCTTGAGCTAAACTGCCTTGAAGATAGGGGTCAAACAAGGGGATTTTACACTGTCTAGCCTTAGAAACCCTAGTTTGAAACTTCTCAAACTCTTCTATCATGATGAGTTGACCTTGGAATCATCCTTATGGCATCTCAATGCATCAATCCATGATCACATGGCCCTTGAATTAGGTCTCAACCTTCTCCAAATCATCAGTTGACTTAGGGTTGACCCAGTCAAACCCTAATTACACCACTCATGGCTGAGGCTTCTTAATCTTGCACCATGACCTATCGAGGCTTCATGATGGCTTTCGAGACATCTCATAAGCTCTCTGAAGGCTCCAAGTCCAACTTCATGGCTTCAGAATCATCTGAGGTCTTCCCACAACTCTCAAGTTAGGAGGCACACACTCTTGGTTTCAACCACTCTCTTTGAGGATCTTCTGACTTCTCTGACAAAGATATCAACCCTTGAATACTTGAATAACCTTCTTAGCTAGCTTCAAACTCTTGTATAGCTCTTGATTGGTAGTCATACCTCTTGATCTCCTGCATACATGTCAATGAAATGCAAATGATAATGCTAATGTGAATGAGATGAAACACAAGCTGGGTAAAGAAAGGTTGGTCAAATTTTTGGGTGCAACAGCTGCTCCTATTCAAACGGCTTGGACCTGAATGGGCGAGAAGCGAACGGCTCTCAACCAATCAAGGTGCGAGGCAGTTGAATACCGATAAACCCGGAAATTTTCCAACTGCACAAGTACACGGTACTCTGATGAGAACAAATCTTCGAAAACTGAAACATTAGCTGCACGGTAACTAGCTGGAGAATGGGTCACAGGGTACATCGTAATACATGGTCGATCATGCCGTTAGGCATCAAGATTCCTCGGGACTCATCAGGTAAAAAATCGAGTTAACCACGACATCGGGCATTCAAAGAGAACTTTCGGGCATCAGCCGGACTTCATCAATAAGTCGGGAATAGAATTCTCGGTCAATCATGAACCCGTTGGGGATATCCAACTTCTACCATCAGGCACTCTGCTTCAGCTGAGAGAACTGCTTCGTCAATGCGGTTGGACTTCAATCATTAAGTCTTCAGGGGGGGAAGTTTCAACTTCGCTGTTCGGGAACCTGCTGGGGATGACGCATCTCCGCTGGGGATTCTGGAGAACTATCAAGTGACTCTGCTTCGGGGATCCAGGAATCATTCTGGGTGAATCATCTCGGCTGAGGAAATCAAGAATCATCTTGAGCAAATAACTTCGCGGGGACTTCAAGAATCATCCTGAACCAATAACTCTGCTGGAGATTTCAGGAATCATCTTGAGCAAACGCTCTGCGGGAGATTTCAGGAATCATCCTGAGCATGCACTCTGCCGGGGACTCTAAGCATCCATTTGAGCAACCAACTCTGGCGACTTCACTGGGGATTTCAAGAATCATCTTGGGCAAATGACTTTGCTAGGGAATTCAAGAATCATCTTGAGCAAGCGACTCTACGGAGGAACACCTGCAAAACAAGAACGGTAACGACCTAACTCCTATTTAGTATGCATATGCTTTGACAACGGCGCAATGCTCCACACGGTGGAAATGCTATGCGTTTATGATAAATGCTATGCACTCATGCAAAATGCTATGGCCCCTTCAGCAAAATAAATGCTGAAGGGAGATTCCTCCTGTCAAGGAGAAAGGAACACTCTGGTGAAGAGAAGGAATCATCCCGCCACGGAGGAAAAGTCACGCTAATCTCAATCGGGTTCCGCACGGGGAGGCAAACTTCGTTTGACTGCTGCAGGGGCGCGAAGCTCTACGAGAACCTGGACCTGCTGAGGAAAACGATGTCAATCGCGGAAATAAATTGCACGACCTTTATGGCTAACCTTCCTGGAGATAACGACTCCGCGGGGAAGTACAGTATCAACCATTCAACACTCTACTGGGGAAAACCAATCATGGCCCGAATGGCTTCCAAGGACTCGGCTCTCTTGGGGATCTGCGAACTCGGCTGGAGAAGAAGAAATCATCCTGCTTACAGGGGAGAGTACGACTCTGTGGGGAATCTCAATTCCGCTGGAGACTTCAGTATGGAACTACCAATTGCTGCACACTTCAGTATATGACTTAGCTGGGGTGACGACATTCCTTCAGGATGCATCTCGACTGGGGAGAGAATCTTCTCTACCTGGGGAGACGATTTCATGTTCAGACTCTGCGGGGAGGAGCTGCTGAACTTTGCTGGAGAAGGAGGAATCATCCTGCTTGGGGACGCATACGGCGTACTGCCTGGAACATGCTGCACCTGCAACAACACAAACAAACAGACAAGGTACCTTTATCAAAAGGGGCCTATCAAGGTTATCATCTTGTGACAATGTTCAAGTAATTCATTGTTTCAACAATCAGTGGCCTAGGCCAGTAAGTTTATGTATGCGCATTTTGTCAAAAACATCGGCGTTCTTTTTCGCAAACAAAACAGATAAATGCTAAACAAACAAACAGAATTGCTGAATAATATACATTTTATTGATAACGAACCCCTGAATGGGTAAAAATGTTTTACAACAGAGGCAAGCTCTTGGGATGAGGAAGCCGCGCAAAAATAAAACATAAATATACATCAGTATATACAAATGTCGGCAACGAGGCGTAGACGAACACCATGAGTTGATCCCTCTATGACCCACTCGACTTCGATACTTCTCCGACGCTTCAGCTTCAGAAGAGATTGATTCAGATAAACGACCCTCAGGTCTTCCAAACCACTAAACAAATACAGTCCACACGCGGAACGCAGTCATTTGCTTTTTCAAATCCCTAACTTTTGCGTGAACTGCCCTTTGCGGGTTTTCAATTCGCCCATCCGGGTTTTCGACTTTGCGGGTGTACATTTTTTCAATTTATATCCCTAATTTTTTCCCGAACCTTTTTCCTTTTTTATGGTTCGCCGGGATGCCCCATTTTTGCCTGGATGCTCTTTTTCTTTCCAGCGGGTCATTTTTAAGCAAAGTATTTTTTAACTGCGTCCGCGTTCACCGGGGATGCAAAATCTTCACCATCCATCGTGGATAACAACAAGGCTCCTCCCGAAAATACCTTGCTAACGACGTACGGACCTTCGTAATTGGGAGTCCACTTGCCCCGGTGATCGGAGTGTGGAGGAAGAATCTTCTTCAGGACGAGATCACTCGTCTGAAAGCTTCTAGGACGCACCTTCTTATCATAAGCTTTCTTCATTCGGCTTTGGTACAGACGACCATGCGCAATCGATGCTAACCTCTTCTCGTCCATCAGGCTGAGTTGGTTCAGTCGGTTCGTAATCCATTCTGCCTCGTCGAGTTTCACATCAACCAAAACTCGCAAAGAAGGGATCTCCACTTCTAACGATAGGACAACTTCCATACTATACACCAAGGAGAAAGGAGTTGCCCCAGTTGATGTACGTACTGTTGTACGATAATCGTGTAGTGCGAATGGCAACATCTCGTGCCAATCTTTGTAGGTCACAACCATCTTCTGAACAATCTTCTTGATGTTCTTATTGGCCGCTTCAACGGCGCCATTCATCTTCGGCCGGTAAGGAGATGAGTTGTGGTGTTCAATCTTGAAACTCTGGCACAACTCCTTCATCATCTTGTTATTCAGATTCGAACCATTATCGGTAATGATCCGCTCGGGAATTCCGTAACGACAAATGATATCCCTCTTTATGAATTTAGCCACCACCTGCTTGATCACATTAGCATATGAGGCTGCCTCCACCCACTTGGTGAAGTAGTCGATAGCTACTAGAATGAAGCGATGACCGTTAGATGCAGTGGGCTCGATCTTGCCTATCATGTCGATGCCCCACATGGAGAACGGCCACGGGGAGGAAATGACATTTAATGGGCACGGCGGCACATGAAATTTATCAGCATAAATCTGGCATTTATGACATCTCTTCGCGAATTTAAAGCAATCCGATTCCATCGTCATCCAGTAGTATCCTGCTCTCAGGATCTTTCTCGTCATAGCATCCCGCCGGCGTGTGTACCAAATGTGCCTTCATGGACTTCTTCCATGAGCATACTCGCCTCTTTCTCATCTACACATCTGAGTAGCACGAGATCGTGGTTTCTTTTATACAAAACTCCATCAGGGTTGAGATAAAAATTTCTAGACAGCCTCCTCAGAGTCTTCTTATCCTGGGTTGACGCTCCCGCGGGATACTCCTTAGTCATAAGGAAGGTATGGATGTCATGGAACCATGGCTTGCCGTCGGCGGCTTCCTCGATCGCAAAGACGAATGCAGGTCTATCAAGACGAGAAAGGACAATTCTTGGAGCTTCATTCCAAAAATTGACTTTATACATCGAAGCCAACGTGGCTAAGGCATCAGCCATCTGATTTTCTGCTCTGGATACATGATGGAGTTCCACTCGATCAAAGAACGGAAGTAGCCTTCTGGCATAATTCATGTACGGCACCAAATTCGATTGACGAGTCTCCCACTCCCCTTTAATCTGGTTGATCACAAGCGCCGAGTAACCATATACATCTAGGTTCTTGATTCTCAAATCAATTGCCTCTTTTAGACCCATGATGCATGCCTCGTACTCTGCTTCATTATTGGTGACTGGAAACGTCAGTCTCGCAGTGAACGGGATATGGGATCCGTGGGGAGTCGTGATGATCACCCCAATACCACTTCCGTAGGAATTAACCGCCCCGTCAAATATCAATTTCCACTGGGATTTCCTATCTGGCACCTCGTCGGGTAACGGCTCATCGCAATCCTTCGCTTTGAGAAACATGATATCCTCATAAGGGAATTCAAATTTCATCGGCTGGTAATCCTTGATCGGCTGTTCGGCAAGGTATTTAGATAATACACTTCCCTCGATGGCCTTCTGGGAAACATACTGAATATCATATTCCGTCAACACCATTTGCCATCTGGAAATCCTGCCCGAAAGCGCTTGCTTCTCGAAGACGTACTTGATCGGATCCATCTTCAAAATTAGCATGGTGGTGTGGTTGAGCATGTACTGTCGTAAACGTTTGGCAGCCCAGGCTAGTGCACAACACGTCTTCTCCAGCATTGAATAACGAGATTCACAATCCGTGAACTTTTTACTCAAGTAGTAAATGGCATGCTCCTTTCTGCCCGTCTCGTCGTGCTGACCGAGAACACACCCCATACTATTCTCAAGAACTGTCAAGTACATGATTAATGGCCGTCCGGCCACTGGGGGTATCAAGATCGGAGGTTCCTGCAGATACTGCTTTATCTTATCGAATGCCTTCTGGCAATCCTCGTTCCAAATAATCGCCTGATCTTTTTTCAGTAGTTTGGACATCGGTTCACACGTGGCCGTGAGCTGAGAAATAAACCTTGCAATGTAGTTTATTCTGCCCAGGAAACCACGAACTTCTTTTTCTATTTTTGGCACTGGCATTTCTTGTATCGTTTTTATCTTCGCAGGATCAACCTCGATGCCTCTTTCACTCACGATAAACCCTAGTAGTTTTCCGGACGGTACTCTGAAAGTACACTTGTTAGGATTCAGCCTCAACCTGAACTTCCTAAGCCTCTCAAAAAGCTTCAGCAAATTGACCAGATGTCCCTCCTCCGTTTGGGACTTCACAATCATGTCATCAACATAGACTTTAATCTCATGATGAATCATGTCATGAAACAAAGTAACCATTGCTCGTTGGTAAGTGGCCCCTGTGTTCTTCAGACCGAAAGGCATTACCTTGTAGCAAAATGTTCCCCGAGGAGTGATAAACGTAGTTTTCTCCATGTCCTTCGGTGCCATCTTGATCTAATTGTAACCAGAGAAGCCATCCATGAACGAAAACACGGAGAACTGAGCTGTATTGTCGACCAACACATCAATATGAGGCAACGGGAAATCATCTTTAGGGCTCGCCCTATTCAAATCCCGATAATCGACGCACATGCGTACCTTACCGTCCTTCTTCGGTACAGGCACTATGTTGGCGACCCACAGAGGGTAAGTAGTGACCTCTAAGAAGCCAGCATCAAGCTGTTTCTGCATTTCTTCTTTGATCTTGACGGCCATATTTGGTCGCGTCCTCCTAAGCTTCTGCTTAACGGGAGGACAATCTTCTCGCAACGGCAAGTGGTGGACCACGATGTCAGTGTCAAGTCCGGGCATATCTTTGTATGACCAAGCAAAGACGTCGCTATACTCTCTCAGCATCTTGACCAGTCTCTGTTTGACATCATTCTGCAATGCAGCCCCTATCCTAACGTTCCTGACGAGCTCTTTAAAACCCAGATTCACGATTTTAATCTCCTCTTCATGAGGCAGAATAACTTTCTCTTCTTGTTTCAACAAGCGGGCCAACTCTTCAGGAAGGTCTTCGTCTTCATCAATCTCTTCTTCGACTTGATAGATCGGGCAATCGAAGTCGAAGTGAGTCGTAGAAGGTCCAGAGTCGATGTCATCTGCTACGTGGATCCTGCAATAACAAGGGTTAAGTTTAAAACAAGGTTGTGCAGGTTAGCACAAACCCCATTGCCATCTTATTGTTTTTCAAAACAAATATAAAACAGGAATAACAGAGATCACAATATTTGAATACGAAGAAAAACGCCTTTTGATTTATTAACAAAATGCACGTACATAATCCAACAAGGCCCTGACAATAAAACCATTATGCCCCGGGTAGGACATAGGGTTGTACAATGATTGGAAAAAGTAAATCATTACTCTTCGCTTGTCATCTGGATGATATCCTTGACGGACCAGTTGGTAAGGCTCTCGTCTGGCTTGCTTGGCTGGATCCAAGAGTCCAGATCGCAGTCGCTGTCTTCGCTGTCTTCAGACACCGCGTTGACGCTTTCAAATATCACCCCGCCACTGGTAAACTGGATCGACCCCTTACCTCGCGATGCACTGCTAGAAGAGGGGGCTTCAGCCGCAGGAGAGTATCCCAACCCAAACTTGTCTTGCTTGTTAGGTATCTCCAAAATTCGTCCCCAGCTTGGGGTAGACCCTGCTTGAACAACGACCCGGGCTTCCTTGAAAGAGGAGAGAGTCATCTCTGGCTTCTCAGTGACTACAGGAGCTACGTCCTTGACTGTAACAGCTTCGAACGCTTGGCATAGAGTTTCGTGGATTTCCCCATCCATCTTAACATACTTGAAGGACGACAAATGGCTCACCATTATGTCTTCCTCGCCACATACGGTCACGATGCTACCTCCGACAACATACTTGAGTTTCTGGTGCAACGTAGAGGTCACGGCACCCGTAGAATAGATCCAGGGCCGGCCCAAGAGACAGCTGTAGGCAGGCATGATGTCCATAATGTAAAAGATTGCGTCGAACGTTTCCGGCCCGACTTGGATTGGCAGGGTCACCTCCCCGAAAACATGGCGTTTGGTTCCATCGAACGCCTTCACCACCAGATCATTGGGTGTGCAAATCACTCCACGAGTATCCAACTTCATCAATGCCTTCTTCGGAAGAACATTGAGCGACGAACCCGTGTCCACCAACACGTGAGACATAATCGTTCCCCTACACTCTATCGAGATGTACAGGGCATTATTGTGGTTCCTCCCTTTCGGCGTCAGCTCTAGGTCAGTGAACCCTAACCCATTTCCCGCATTCACATGGGCTACGACCTCTTCTAGCTGATTTACCGATATTTCCTGCGGTACATACGCGGCATTCAACACCTTCAGCAGCGCGTTGCGGTGTGCTTCAGAACACAGCAACAAGTTCAGGATGGAAATCTTCGAGGGTGTCTGATGGAGATGATCCACAATCTTGTAGTCACTCTTTTTAATCAACCGCATAAACTCCTCGGTGTCTTTAACAAGTAATTCTTTTTCTACCCCACGAGGGATCTCTTCAACGACTTTACTTTTACCTTTATCAGCTGCATCAGCTCTGTCCGCTTTATCCGCCACGACCTCGGGTGGTGCAAACACTCTTCCGCTGCGAGTAATACCACTGATTCCGGCAAGGTTCTCCACACACGACCCAAACGGTTCTAGCTCCAACTTCTATCCATTGCAGTAGACCTCAGCCCCATAATGCCATGGGACAACATTAGTGCTTTCGTACGGTATTGGCCCAGCTTTGGTGATAGTAATCATGGGCGGTCTGGGTGCAGAAATAGTTATCGTCTGGCGAGGGATGGTGATAGTGGCAACCTTATCGTCTTGCTTCAGCATTACCTCTCCCGATCTACTTTCGGCCCTCCGGCTGAACTGTAAGATCCCTTCAGTCATCAGACTTTGAATTCCCTCTACCAACTGTTCACATCCATCAGGACTAGTAGCACAACCCATACATAGCTCTCCGCAACCTGGAAAGAAACCTCTTTTCATCAACTTAGCTTTAACGAAGCTAAGCAGCGTCTTCAGATCTCTGACGTCAGTCAACACATCCAAACTCTCATCTTCAATAACGGCATTTACTCCACCTCCCCTATGATTCGACATAGGGTTTTTCGTGACATTTGGCACATTATCCGAGAAGTTGATGATCTTAGCGTCCACCATGTCCTGCACCTTGTGCTTGAAGGCTTTGCAGTTCTCTATTGTGTGGCCTGGTGCCCCTGAGTGAAACTCACAAGTTGCATTCGCGTCATAACCTGGCGGAGGTGCCCCTATCAAGGGAGCCAGCGTTTTCTTCTGGATCAACTGTACCTGAAGCAAAGTCTGCAATAGTTGCGCGTACGACATGGGCGGTGTCTCGAGGTGACGGCTCGACAGAGGTGCCCGATTCTGATACTTTTTGTACCCTTGTTGATTCGGTTGTTGCTGCTGCAGCTGTGGAACTGCCGGGATAGTTATGCTGGCCACCTACTGGTGAGGGCCTTTACCCTTCCTTCGAGCGTTGGTCACATCGCTCGCTTCTCCTTCCCGTCTTTTGCCACTATAAGGTTTCTTTCCGCCTCCTCCAGCTGAGGATGACTCACCTTGAATTTTCCCGAGTTTGATCCCATTTTCAATGTGCTCACCCGTGATAATGAGATCTGAGAAGGTTCTGGACATGCCGCTGACCAATTTCTCATAGTAAACCCCTGGGAGGGTGGTTACGAACATCTGCACGAGCTCACGTTCAACCATCGGCGGCTGAACCCTGGCTGCCAACTCACGCCACCGCTGGGCGTATTCCTTAAACCCTTCGTTATTCCTCTGCGACAGATTCTGCAGTTGGACTCGGTTCGGGGCCAAGTCGCAGTTGTATTGGTAGTGGTGCACAAATTCTTCAGCAAGGTCCTTCCACGTGTGCACACTGGTAGGTTCCAGACTCATGTACCATTCGAGGGAGGGCCCGGACAGACTGTCTTGAAAGAAGTGCATCAACAACTTCTCGTCCTCAGAATGAGCCGACATTTTCCTGTAATACGATCTCAGGTGGACGCGAGGGCAAGTGGTGCCCTTGGACATATCAACACCCAGGGTGTTCTGGTTCTCGATATTTCTCATCTTATCCTCGAGTGCCTTGAACCTAAGCCGTGCTTCAGCAGTCAGCTCCCCTTCAGCACCTCTCTGAGAGAACACATCTTCTTGACGGTCTTCTAACCACGGCTGAGGCCCGAACAGATTCTCGACACCTGCATTACTGTTGCCCAGCCCAACATTAACGTTAGCTTCAAAATTCCCATTACCGACGCCCGTCGTATTACCATTGAGTCCCGTGTTAGCTATCACGTTGTCGTTGGCACTGCCGTTCCCCCCGGTCACAGGGACGCCATTCTGAGGAGTTTCAACTGGTGGAGGAGTAGGCTCGGTCCCACCATGGAGTACGCCATTACTATCAACCCTTGAAATCAGAGGCTGAACCAAGGTTCTGAGCTGATCCTGGCCATTGGCGACCGCTTGCATGAGCTCCATGAAGCGATCCATTCTTTCGCGAAGTTCCTGAACATCAGTTTGCACTTGCTCCATGATTCTGGTTTGATTTGCTCTGGTCGGATAACGGTGGATAGGTCTCTGATCAATCCTGGAACAACCTGAAACAACCTGAAAACAGAAAAGGGTTAGGAAAAAATGACAAAGTGCTCGTTATGCAAATGCTTCATGCAAATGCAAACGTGTGTCTTTGTGTTAGGGATATTTCCCCCAATCCTAGTGCCTGAGTGCCAGTGCTGATAATAAGAAGTCCGAGTCCAGTCATGGAAACAACAATCTCATATATAAAGAAAGCCCATCAAGGCAGTACACAACATCAGTGAGTACAAGGAGAATCAATAGCATGACCCCAGCCAACAAGCCTGGTGATGATCAGCCTACAACAACGATCAAAACAAAAGGAATACAAATAGTCAAGCACGGCCACGGGCGCGAAATCTTCTACCAACCCCTTCGTTTCTGGATGATCAGGCCGGGTGAGCAACCCTTCGACGAGTAACTCCCTCTGCATAATGGTATACTGAAGACCTTCGACCGAATCTTCCCATGCTCCTTCGCCGAAACAATCTTCTAGCTTCCGCTTCTTGGCCTCAAACGTCATTTTGCGCTCCTTCAGGTTAGCAAGAGCCCTGTTGAGCTGGCCTTCGGCGGCGTATCTGCGAGCGGTTTCTTCATCAAACCTCTTTTCACCAGCCTTTACCTGGGCTTTCAGCTTGGAGATCTGTTGTATCAGCTTATCCTCCCGCTCCTTCCTGTTGGCTAGGGAGGCCTTTCAGTGCTGGTTGAACTTGGATATCCTCTGATACGCTTCGTCCAAGTGCTGCTTCTTCGTGGCCAGTACATCATTGACAGCTTTGAAGTCTCGACCCATGCGCTCACGCTCAGCTATCTGCTTAGTCAAGTCTGTCCCCAGCTGGTTCACCAGCTCTGTTTGCCTCTTGAAGGAATGAACGGCTTCGTTTCTCTCGCTTCGAAGCTGAGCCAATTCTTTCTCCAGTTCTTCATTTGCCCTCTTCAATTCATCTCGCTCAGCTAACACCTGATTATGCTGCTGAATGGGCACGGTAGTAGGCTCTTCAATCATTGGAGGGCTTTCTGGTTTGGCAGGAAGAAACGGCATCCCTATAGCATCTGCTTTGGCTCTGATCCAAGTCACATACGGAGGGTAGGCTTGATTGTTTCATCTCCCCAGCAATAGTTTTCCCTTCTTACTGATGTCATTCCAAGCATGTTGAAGATTAGATAACAGATCCCCCTCTAGAAGACCAGTGAGGTACAGAGATTCCTGCACCTCTTCATCCTTCGGCGGAGCCCTCAAAGCATACGCGAACTGTCGGACCAGCAAAGACGGATTATAGTTTATACAACCCTTGCTGCCTATCAAAGGTACATTCGGAAACCCGCTGCAACTGAAGATAATCTCGGTACCCAACCTATCTCTGTCAAACCAGTCAATATCCTCCACTGATACACTCATCAAACGCTCAGACCACTCAGCTGTGGCTGCAGACGAAACAAAGGGACCCCTCTTGGGCAGATGACTATCAAGCCATCTATAAAGCAGGGGCACACAACACGAGACATTCTTGCCCCTCCTGTTCTCGTTTTTGTAGTGGACGGAATGGTAGACATCTCCTATCAAGGTAGGGACTGGATTCCCTGAAGCAAAGATGTGAAACGCGTCGAAGTCTATGAAATCGGGCATATTGGGGAACAGAATGATGCCATATATGCACAGAGCGAGAATGGCGTTGAACACGACCCAACATCCGTCTTTGGTGCACTGCTGAGCCTTTCCCACTAAGAACTGCAAGGAGAAACCAGGAACCTTGTTCCAACTAGACAATACCAACTCGGAGGCATCCAGATGAAGTGACGGAGCTAGACTAGCCAGATCAGGCTCAGCATCCATATGAACAAAGGGTATCTGCATCTTGATAGGCACACCTAACAAATCAACATATTCCTCTAGCGTGGGCGCGAGAACAAAATCCTGGAAAGTAAAGCATCTCAACGGAGGATCGTAGAACTGCAGCAGAGCGTGCAACCCGTTCAACTCGAACGCAGAAGGTTTACGAACCAAACTGAGCAATTTGTCGTAAGATTTTCTGAACTCATCTCTCACAGAATCATCTGCTAAAGCAATCAAACCAGTCAGCTGAACCACATCAGGGGCAGGGAGCTTGTAAGCCACGGTCTTCCTCAGAGAACCCATAACAATACAATAGGAGGCAAGAAATCCTAGATCGGGGAAAACGGTACCTGCAACACAGACACACGTTAATGAAATGCAAATGAATATGCAAAGCAATGTAAAACGCAATCATGCAGCAGGAGATCAAGGCAACTGTGCTGTGGAGATTCTGCATCAACAAAACCACGAGACTGCTCTGTCAAGAACAACCATTATCTCTGATAAGAAGAAAACCCTGGTATCGGACCACAAATCTGCTCTGTCAAGAACACACACATATAGGACCATAAATATGCTCTGTCAAGAACAAACATCTGATAATAAGGACCTCTGATACAGGACCAAAACTCTGCTCTGTCAAGAACAAACATCTGATAATAAGGACCTCTGATACAGGACCAAAACTATGCTCTGTCAAGAACAAACATCTGATAATAAGGACCTCTGATACAGGACCAAAACTCTGCTCTGTCAAGAACAAACATCTGATAATAAGGACCTCTGATACATGACCAAAACTCTGCTCTGTCAAGAACAAACATCTGATAATAAGGACCTCTGATACAGGACCAAAACTCTGCTTTGTCAAGAACAAACATTTGATAATAAGACCTTCTGGTCAAAACCTGCTCTATCAAGAACAAGCATCTGATAATAAGACCCTCTGGTCAAAACCTGCTCTATCAAGAACAAGTACACATCTCTGGATACAAGGTCCTCTGATACAGGACCAAAGCTCTGCTCTGTCAAGAACAATCATATATCTGCAGATGAGATCCTCAGATTTCAACAAAACTGATCCACTATCAAGAAAACTAGGTAGTCTGAAGGTCAAAGTTTCCTGCAATAAACCCAACCCTGCTCACAGGTATGGACCTAAACTGACTCAAGTTCGGCATCCTATGCGTTCATCAGCGTCACAAACATTCAAGAGGGGTGATACGATACCCAGAAGGTGTGGCATCACCAGCTCATGAAGCGGCCTCACTCGGCTGAATCACAAATGATCGGTCCCCAGAGTCGACAATCCTCCAAACCAACAACCCCCTCAACCCAAAGGGTTGAAAAAGAAGTCAATCGGGAGAACCTTGTCTGAGCATGGATTTCATGAAACACTAGTGTCTGCCAAGCAAGCACGCGCCCACTAATTTCCACAACTAATGTTATGTTCACTCAAGCCTGGGTCTGGCTTCTCACTGTTGCACCCCAAAATTTGACCAACAATTATTTATTCACTGAGTGTTTGAAAGTTGATACCTTCATCAGACAGTTCAAGAGATCCTCAGAGGAATTGGTTGAAACCAGTGTTGTGTGCTTCATAGCTTGAGAGTTGTGGGTGCTCCTCAGATGATTCTGAGACTTTAAGGATGAACTTGATGCTTTGAGAAAGCCTATGAGATGTCTTGATAGCTATCATGAAGCCCAGAAAAGTCATTGTGCAAGAGTTCAGAAGATTCAACCATGAATGGTAGAATTAGGGTTTTGACTGGGTCAACCCTAGGATAACTGAAAATTTGGAGAAGGTTGAGACCTAATCCAAGGGCCATGAGATCATGTAATGATTCATAGAGATGTTATAAAGATGATTCCTAGACCAACTCATCATGATTGAAGAGTGTGAGAAGTTTCAAGTCAGGGTTTCCAAGGATTGTCAGTGAAAAAACCCTAATTTGATCCCTAACTTCCAGGCAGTTTTAGCTCTAGATGTGATTGATATCTCATATTCCCCACAACATGAATGTTTTAGAGCTTGTTCTTAGCTTTAATTTGAGTGGTGGAAGTCCTTGATAGGAGTTGCAGAGCTCAAGTTATGGTTTTGACAAATTACAGGTCAGCTGAGGTGTGTGAATCTGGGTCCTTGAAAGTCACCCAACTTGCAGACAACTTTTTCCCTAGTAGGATGATTCCTATGATCTCTTGGTAAACATGAATGTTGGAGGGCATCTTCTTATCTTTAATTTGAGTGGTATAAGTCCTTGATAGGATTTTTAGAACTCAACTTATGGTGAGAACAAGACAGGGGTATTTTGGTCATTTGTCAGTTATAGGTCATTTTAAGCAAAGGCCATATCTCCTATTTCCAAGCCTCAAATGGAAAAACTCAAAACATGAAAGTTGTTCAAAATGGCATTTTAAGCCTATAAAGAAGGTCATGAATTGTTGGAAAATCTCATAGCATGGATTTTCATGATTGGTTAAAAATGAACTAAAAATGGCTTATAAGTTTAAAAAGTTGAAAGTGAAAATTGGTTTGGAAGATCTATGAATCCAAAATAGGTCATCCAATATATCATTTTGATTGGAAACATCATTTTGAGAACATTGGTTTAAGCACAATTTTCATTTGAGGCTTTAAAATGGATATTGCTTTGGAAAATTGTTACTTGAATTATAAGGCACCTTTGGAAATCTCAACATAAGCCAAGGGTAAGCTTGTTTTTCACACATATCTTCTCAATATCTCATGTAAAGGTATTTTGGCACAAAATATACAAGGTTTAAGGCATGATATGAGATATACCACTTATCATCACATGAGATTTTCAAGCACTTTCTAGCTCATTCTAGAAGGATCTAGGAGCTTCCATTGATGGTTATATAAAGAGTGGATCAAAGTGTGATTAAAGGTTGGTGAGAGTTGGAGAATTGAGTGGAGAAAGTGAGAGAAAAGTGAGGTTTTCAAGCATTCTTCAAGAGCAAGCAAAGCCACGAGTTGATTGTTAGAGGCTTCATCCATCAAAGTTCTTGCAAACAGAAGCAAGTCCACCATTGGAGGATCATCCTGAGGCAACTACAAGGCTTGAAACCATCTCCAAAAGCACTCACCATCACTTCTTGACAGGTTGGGATTCTTCTCCCTTTCTCTTTAATTATGTAGTTTCTGTTAGTTCTTTAGGTATAGAATTGTTAAAAGAGGATAGATGATCAAATCCTGAGAATTAGGGGGCATTTCATGGAGTTTGATAGCAGGTGCAAGAATCTTTCATGATTGAGAACAGGATGGATATTAGGTTTCAAGGCACGATTGATAGTTCATTGTGATGAGCATAGCATGTAGAACAATATTGGGTCATTAATTTTGAGTTTTAGAAGAATTGATCTCAGGAAAAATAGGTGGTACCCAAGCTTTGAAGCTTTCTGTTTGAATGATTCAAGGAGAACTAGAGAAAACTACTCGTATAGCCTTGTTCCCCTCAATCAGTAGATCATTTTCCTTTTTGGAATTTTTGAATCTCATCAAGTGTGGAGAGAGAACGAGGGAGGAGAAGTCTTGTGCATAGGAGGAGGAAACCTGAAACCCTAGATGTCCATTGGGGACGATGGCCATATGCCGTTGGATTAGTCCCAGGAGTTGACTAAATCATCTCATCCGAGGGCCACGATTTAAAGGAAATTGAGAGGGAAATCTGGGAATTGAAACGCTGCGTTTCATTAAACGCAGCGTCTGGGCTTAATGTATCCTCTTCTATCCGCACCCCCCCTGATCCAGCCCATGAAAATTGAACTAGCGCGTCTTGCTTCTAGCACCCCCTTCCCCTTTATTTTGATTTCTTTTATTTTTTATTCCTTTAATATTTCTTGCACTTTAAAAATTCATAAAAAATAGAAAATTAAATATTTTTTAATTCTTGTTTTTTCTATAGGTTAGTAAATTTGTCTAGAAAAATATAAATAAATAAAATTTCCATTTTATTTTCTTTTCATATTTTTAGTATATTTTTCATTTTAATAGCTTTTTAATATGTTTAGTTTGATATTCAATTTTGTAGAATTTGTTTTAGGACCTTCCTTTAATCTTTTTAATTCATTCTTTTTTGTGTGACTAGATATTGAATCATAGTTCCCCATAGGATTTAATTCTTGATTTTTAGATTAAAATTTGATTAGTTTAATTAGGGTAGCATTAGGGTATCCTAATTAGGGTTTATGTTATGCATAGGTAAGGAAATTCATTTTCTTTAGATAGTTTTGTCTTGATTTTTGGGTAGGGGCATATGTGGATGTTATGGGTAGATGTTGTAGACCCTTGTGAATAATTGATAGATTTTTCCCCCCTTGGTTTAGTATTTTTAGGTATTTTCTGAAGTTGACTGGTGATTTTGTCTGTTCTGTGGTTATCTGTTCATCTCTGGGGTTTATTTTGGGGAATTTGTTGTGGGGTTTGTGTTGTCTTGAAGAGCTTGTGGGAGAGCATGATGAAGAGAAGATTGTAGATCAAGACCCAGAGACCCAGAGCTTGGATTATTCCCTGTCTGTGAGGTTTGAGATCCTGAAGTTTGAAGGAAGTTCATGGTACTTTCCTGAGGAAGGCACTATGAATGACTTTCATTCTTTCTTCTCACCTTTTTATTAAGTATCCAATGATGTTGGAGCCAACTTGTGAGTTTAATTTCTCCTGAGGAGGAATGTAAACTGATCACATGTTGTTGAGCCACATGGGATACAACTCCTAAGTGGAAGCCTCCTAGTACTTTCCTGAGGAAGGTCCTATGAGCCTGCTCATTTAGTTCCATTAGTTTATCTAGGATTTCTTAAGTATCCAATAATGTAGGAGCCAACTTGTGAGTTTAATTTCTCCTAAGGAGGAATGTAAACTGATCACATATTGTGGAGCCACATGGGATACAATTCCTAAGTGGAAGCCTCCTAGTACTTTCCTGAGGAAGGTCCTATGGGTCTATTCACTTAGTTCCACTAGTTCAGATAGGATTTCCTAAATATCCAGTGATGGTGGAGCCTGCTTGTGAGTTTAGTTTCTCCTGAGGAGGAATGTAAACTGATCACAGTGGTTGAGCCACATAGGATATGACTCCTGAGTATACACCTCCTAGTGCTTTCCTGAGGAAGACACTATGGGTCTGCTTACTTAGCTCCCTTTCTTTGGTAAGCTTGTTCTGAAGCTTGAAGACTGGGATTGTTTCCTTTTGGTTAGGTTTTTCTTTAGGGCTTTGCTTAGATCTGATCAGATTCTGTGTTAGGGTTAGGATTAGAGAGTAGATGATTCTTTCTCAAGCATGTGTTTTGTTTGCCTGATGGCACTTCATTTCTTTTATCTGTATACTGGCTTGACAGCCTGTTGTTTATTTTCAGTATGATTACTGTTATTTCATGACTGGCTTGAGGTTGAGACGAGCTTGTGGAGGCTGAAGCCCCACACACATTTCCTCCCTCACTTGCATTGCATGCATTTTACTGTTAAAGCTGATGCGTTTGCCTGTTTTGGTGTATCATTGACATGATCCCTTAGGACTCTCATTTCCTCTGATGGGGATTTGATGATAGACTTTTAGGTTGAAACCTATGCATGACAACATCTAGGAGTTCCCTGTTCAAACCTCGACCATAGGATGAATCCATGGCATGACAACAGTAGGACTTGATAGTTTCCCTCCTAGTTGGGCCTGTTCTCTTCTCGTCTCAAAGCAGTTTAAGATACAGTAATCATGAATGATTTCTTTCGTACGTTACGAGCCTTAAGCTACCTGAGAAAGGACGCATTCCCTCTCAGGTCATAGTCTCTAGTGCGGTTGAAATCGCAAATACAATAAAAAACACTTCTTTTAGGAGATAACCCGTAGTTTCCCGAACTACGTTTGCTCTGATCTTTCATACCAGATGAAAGTACGTAGGCATAGGATGCGACGTCCTAGCGAACAACCTTCCCCACCTTCACCCGTAGTTAGGGCGAACTACGTTGACTCTGATTTCTCATTCTCTGATGAGAATACGTAGGCATAAAGTGCGACGCTTTGCCGAGTCATTTTTCTTTTCTTTTTCAGCCAGCCTTGATAGGTAGATAGATTGTAACCAACCCGTCCAAGTAAACAAACAAGCGAGGATCCCGTCGAGTACGACGGACGTGAGGGGTGCTAATACCTTCCCCTTGCGTAACCGACTCCCGAACCCAGACAATGGTTGCGATGACCTTGTCTTACCCTTATTCGTCAGGTTTTTCCGATCGTTTCCTTTCTCGCTCTGAGGGATAAATAACGAAAGGTGGCGACTCTTCTGTCATGCCGGCACCTTATTTTCGCGCAAGCGACACTCACTCATCAGAATGCCCCTCCCACAACAGCACAGATAATCATATCAGACTGAAAATAAAGTGCGGGAAATAAAAATGCGATAAATAAACACAACCCAACAAGTAATCATACAAGCGCTAGGATTGACTCTCGCAGGGGATGTCGGATCCCCAAACTGACTCGCATTCGGGACGTTGGATCCCAGGAAACTATCAAGTCCCCAGCAGAGTCGCCAGCTATCGCTTCCGCGAAAATGAGGTGCCGGCAAAATAGAAGAGTCGCCACCTTTCGTTATTTATCACTCAGAGCAGGAAAGGAAACGATCGGAAAAACCTGACAAAAAAGGTATAAGACAAGGTCATCGCAACCATTGTCTGGGTTCGGGAGTCGGTTACGCAAGGGGAAGGTATTAGCACCCCTCACGTCCGTCGTACTCGACGGGATCCACGCTTGTTGTGTTTACTGGACGAGTTGGTTTATCTATCTACCTATCAAGGCTGGCTTAAAAAGAAAAGAAACTGACTCGGCAAAGCGTCGCGCTTTATGCCTATGTATTCTCATCAGAGAATGAGAAATCAGAGTCAACGTAGTTCGACTTACTAAGGGTTACGGGGAAGGTGGCTCGCCAATACATCAGTATTGTGCCTACATACTCTCCACAGGCATGAGAGATCAGAGCTTACGTAGTTCGGGATAATACGGATTGCGGGGGTTCAGATTCATCTGTTTTATCAAGTAGGGTTAAACAGCAGTTCCAGCAGTTAGGAACAAAGCCTGTTTGCATTGGCGCTGAAGTTTAACGACACTCTTTTCTTCAGAAAAGCATTCCTTTGAATTATGGGCCCACGGGGCAAAAAGGTTTGAAGTTTGTTTTCTGTCTTTTACGGAAGAAATGTTTTTTTATTGTGTTTGCAATTTCAATCGCACTAAAGACTATGACCTGAGAGTGAATGCGTCGCATGTCACCCCAAGGGTGCCATACTAAACATCCAGACTGTTGAAAAGAAGCTCTCCAACAATCTTTTCTCAGGTGGCTTAAGGCTCGTAACGTACAAAAGAAATCATTCATGATTACTGTATTTTAACTTGTTTTGAGATGAGAAGAGAACAGGCTCAACTACTGGGAGACTATCAAGTCCTACTGTTGTCATGCCAAGGATTCATCCTATGGTTGAAGTTTGAAACAGGGAACTCCTAGAAGTTATCATGCATAGGTTTCAACCTAAAGTTCTATCACCACTTCCTTATCAAAGGAATGAGAGCCTAAGGGATCATATCAATGATAAACAGATAAAGATAAAGCATCAGCTCAAACGGTAAACAGTAAACAGTAAACGACTGTAAAATGCATGCAATGCAAGTGAGGGAGGAAATGTGTGTGGGGCAGTAGCCTCCACAAGCTCATCTCAACCTCAAGCCAGAATGAATAACTGTAATCATACAGCAACAATAACAACATGCTATCAAGCAGAATATAAGAGACTGTAATCATATAGAAGAAAATAGAATGCTATCAAGCAAAATAAACCACATGGGCAAGGGAGCTGGGCTCTACCGAATACCCGCAAGCAAAGCCATACAGTAACAATACAAGCATAGGGAGCAACTCAACCTCTAGTGCAATCATGATCCTAGTTTAAAGTCAGTCTAGATATGGACTTATTCTAATGCATCAAGCAAGTCAGACAAGGCACATCAATACAGAAAAGAAAACAGACAAGAAAGCAGATCAACAACTCTCTCAACTCCAAGCTTCAGCTCTTCTGACAACAACCCAATCTTCAGACTTCAACCACCTCTCAAGGCTATCAGCTTCCATGACAAATATCAATTTGCTTCTCCAGTTTTCAACCCCTCCACATAAGTTTCAACTTATCCTCCTTCTTCAAGCTTCAGCTCCTCATTCAATTCCACCTTCAGGCTTCACTCTTAACTACAAGTATCAACTTGATTCCTTCAGGCTCTCAAAGCATCAATGTACAAGTATCAACTTGTCCTTTATTCCTCAAGCCTCAGCTCTACACTCAATCTCAATTGAATCTCCTTCACAAGTATCAACTCAGTCTTCAAGCTTCAGCTCTCTTTGCTTCATCAGTATCAACTTGGTCTTCTCCTCTTGCAAGCTTCAGCTTCTCAGAGTAGTCTTTAATCACATGGAAGTGTCAACTTCATCCTTTCAATTCTTTAAGCCTCAGCTCTTCACTCAACCTCCATTGGATCTTCATGTATCAACTTGTCCTTCTTGCTCTTCAAGCTTCAGCTGCAATGGCAATGCTCAAGGAATCATCCTCTTCCCCACTCCTCAATGAAGTCCTCATCTTCAGACTCAAGTCCAACATCTCTCAAGATACTCAAACCAGAAGACAGTTGATTTAACAGAGTGAGAGGAGATGATAAACAGCTTACTGACAACCAAAGGAAGCCTGTAAGGGTTCATCATTATGAGAGACTGGTTCCCTCAAAGTTCTACTTCCCAGATAAAGCCACTCATCCTTCCAAAGGAGGGATGTGAATATCTGAGAAGGACTTTTAGTCATTGGGAGGAATGGAAGCATAAGATGCTTTCCATGTTTTTGAAAGAAATCATTCTAACTACAAGGCTCTCCCTATGTCCTATCTCCTACTCTTCATCAGACATCTGCAGGCACAGACAAATCCAAAGCTCCAAGCAACTTCACCTTGTCTTCAACTTGTCTTCAATCTCAACCATAGGCAAACCAAGCACAAACCCTAATCTAAGGGAACTAGAGAAGTTAAACTAGTTGAATTAGTGAATTAGGATCACCTAAAACCTAGTACTAAAGTTAGTCCTAGCTAAAATACTAAAATCAATTGTAAAATCCTACAAAAATTACTATGGGAACCTAGGTCAATCATGACTCTACCACATTAGTTTCAAAGATCAAATCATCAAATTAGACCTAGAACTAAATTCTACATTCTAAGGTATCAAACCTAAACCCTAAAAGGGAAGCACCTAAATATCAATCTAGAAAGCACACCTATTTTCATCACAAAAATGTGAGAAACATTCTATGGGATCATACATGTCTAACCTAATCACACCAAAAAATTAGGCTCAAAATCATCACCAAGTGATCACACTAAATTCCACAAAATTATGCATCAATCATAACCATTTTAATATCAATTAAAATGTAAAATTCCCATTAAATCAGAAAATACATGAAATGAAAATATTTTTTCTCTAAAAAATAATAGACTCAATCATGAGTAGAATGCAAAAAGAATGGGTTTAATTGGCTTATTTTTCAATTAATTATGATTTTTCAAGAATCATGAATAAAATGAAAAAAATGAAGAAAATCCAATTAAATAAACAAGCGCGCGGTGCAACTAGCTATCAGAGTCAGTTCAAAGTTTGGGTTGGGCCATCAGGGGGGTGTGAATAACACTGACTTCACTAAGCCCAAAACCAGCTGCTAAATGAAACGCAGCGTTTCATTTATTCTGATCCTTCACAAATTCAAATTGAAACGTGGCCATTGGATCAGCCTCAAAGTCCAAGTCAAACCATCATCCAACCGAATCCCCATCATCTTCAACCTTTCAAACCACTGAGCTTTGAGCCCAGCTCCGGCCACCACCGGTGGAGCTCCGGTCACCCCCTTCAACCCTAGTTCTCTCTAGGAGCCTCTAATGCAAATGGTTAGAACATGAAAATCATCCCAAATCTTGCCACGAGTTCAACCATACCATTAACTTCCTCTGAAACCTCAAGATTCATCATATTCCAATCTCAACCGAAAATGGTGATTCACTTAATTTGTCTCTAATTCATCAATTAATTATCTGGAACCCATCCTACACCATTCTACAATCAATCTAACACCTTAATTCAATCTAATTCTACCTAAATCATGCTATAGGAAGAAAGGTACCAACCTGAAAATCTTGGTTGAACAGATGCACTAATCCTCCACTTCAAGCTCTACAATCTTGCAGACACGATCAATGAACCTTCCTCTTGCTTCTGTATGCAAAAGAACCAATGGAAAGTGCTTGAATCTTGAAACACGATGGTGATTTGCAGGTGCTAAAAATCACTTGCTCATTCACGATTTAGCCACCAATTCTTCTTGAAAATGATCTGGAATCACTCCTTGACATTCATGGAAGAAGTATCAATCAAGAAAATGGAAGGAAATTGAGGAATTTTGTGAAACCGATTGCACTTGCAAGCTAAGAAAAATTAATCTCAAACTATGCTCAATCCTTCAATGATCACCAACCTCTTCAATGGATCAACTCTATTCCATATATAGATGAAGTTTGGATAATCTAGAACCCTCTAGATCCTTCCAATGAGATTTTCCACTTCTCATGTCATGAGATTTCCAATCATGTATCATGACATGCTCAATTCTGTTTGCAACTTGAAATTCATCTCAATCTCTTTCAATTTCTCCCCTAGTGACATTTTGGAAGGGTTTAGCTTGCCAATTTCCTTGCTCATGCCTTAATTTTGAGTTATGCACATGTTACTTAATATGCAAGCAAGTGCTTTTCAAAGCAAGTCCATAAATTGAATCTCAACTCAAAAATGTGGCTAAACCAATGTTTTTAAAATATTTTCTAGAGTCAAAATGATATATTACATGCCATGGTTTGTATGTGTAGGTTTAAAATATCAATTTCCAACTTTGGTTTATTTAACTTATGCCTTTATTTTAGGTCATTTTTGCAACTTTGAGTTACAAGCATTTCCATCATCTTATGACCTCCTTACTAGCCTTAAAACATCATTTTGAACAAGTTTTATGTTGACGATTTTTCCATTTGAAGCTTGGAAATAGGAGTTATGGCCTTATGGTTGAAATGACCTGTAATCTCCAAATGACCAAAATGCCCTTGACTTGTCAAAGCCATAACTTGAGTTCTACAAATCCTATCAAGGACTTCTAGTACTCTATAGAAAGCTAAGAAGATAAGGAACAACATTAATGTTGACCAAAAGTGCATAGGGATCATCCTTCTTGAGCCAAAGTTTGATGCAATTTGGGTGACTTTCAAGGCCCCAGATTCACATACCTCAGATGACCTGTAACTTGTCAAAGACATAACTTGAGCTCTACAAGTCCTATCAAGGACTTCTACTACTCAAATTAAAGCTAAGAACAAGCTCTACAACATTCATGTTGGGGGCAAGATGAGATGACAATCACATCTTGAGCTAAACTGCCTTGAAGATAGGGGTCAAACTAGGGGATTTTACACTGTCAAGCCTTAAATCCCTAGTTTGAAACTTCTCAAACTCTTCAATCATGATGAGTTGACCTTGGAATCATCCTTATGGCATCTCAATGCATCAATCCATGATCACATGGCCTTTGAATTAGGTCTCAACCTTCTCCAAATCATCAGTTGACTTAGGGTTGACCCAGTCAAACCCTAATTACACCACTCATGGCTGAGGCTTCTTAATCTTGCACCATGACCTATCTAGGCTTTAATATGGCTTTCAAGACATCTCATAAGCTCTCTCAAGGCTTCAAGTCCAACTTCATGGCTTCAGAATCATCTGAGGTCTTCCCACAACTCTCAAGTTAGGAGGCACACACTCTTGGTTTCAACCACTCTCTTTGAGGATCTTCTGACTTCTCTGACAAAGATATCAACCCTTGAATACTTGAATAACCTTCTTAGCTAGCTTCAAACTCTTGTATAGCTCTTTATTGGTAGTCATACCTCTTGATCTCCTGCATACATGTCAATGAAATGCAAATGATAATGCTAATGTGAATGAGATGAAACACAAGCTGGGTAAAGAAAGGTTGGTCAAATTTTGGGGTGCAATAGACGTTGCCGAGGATCTCCAGGATACTATCAGGCAGAGGGATTTGCTGATCTAGGGTATGCTCACTCAGCCTGACCATCCCACTATGAAGAAGTTATTAGAGGATTTCCGTGCCCGTAGCCGCACTTGATTTCTTTGTATTTCTTTGTACCTTTTATGCATTGATATGCTGACCACCACCAGGCTTGTTGGTTGTGGTCACGCTTGTTGTTTCAGTTGTACTCGATTACAATTGTACGCTGCCCACGCGGGTTTTTCATATATGCATTTGCATGAATCATTTGCATAACAGGTACCACGAGCTGTTTTTCTAACCCCTTATGTTTGCAGGTTATTTCAGGATTGAATGAAGGCAGATTCACCGGTATTCTACCAGAGCAAATCAAGTCAGAGTAATGGAACAGGTTCAGACTGACATTCAAGAGCTCAGGGAGAGGATGGATCGTTTTATGGATCTCATGCGAGTGGTCGCTAACGGCCAGGACCAGCTCAGAACTCTGGTGCAACCTCTGATTGCACGCGTCGACAGCAATGGCGTGCTACACGGTGGGAATGTTGTAAACACTCCGCTAGTTGAGACCCCTCATGCTGGCATCCCTGTTATTGGAGGGAACAGAAATGGCAATGGTAATGTTGTTACTAATGTTAGAGCTAATGGGAATACGACTGGAGTCGGAAATGGCAACTTTGAGGCCAATGGTAATGCTGGTATAGGCAATGGCAATACCAGAGGAACGGGTAATGCTAGGAACGCTAGTGCTGGTAATCTGTATGGTGTTGATGCTGCTGGGTTTGCTCAGGGTAATGCCCATCAGCCATGGCAAGAGGATCGTCAAGAGGACTTATTCTCAATGAAAGGAGCTGAGGGCGAACTGAATTCTGAAGCATGCTTAAGGTTTAAAGCACTCGAAGACAAGATGAAGAGTTTTGAGAACTTGAATACCATGGGCGTTGACATGACCAAGCTGGGACTGATCTCAGACTTCAAGGTGCCTCCCAAGTTTAAGGTACCCGACTTCGAGAAGCATAAGGGTACCACTTTCCCCCGTGTCCATCTAAGGTCATACTATCGAAAGATGTCTGCACATTCTGAAGATTAGAAGTTGCTGATGCACTTCTTCTAGGACAGCCTGTCAGGCCCCTCACTGGAGTGGTATATGGGTTTGGAACCCACAAGTGTACGTACGTGGAAATACCTTGCTGAGGCATTCGTACGCCACTATCAGTACAACAGCGACCTGGCTCCCAACCGGGTTCAGCTACAAAATTTGTCTCAGAAGAACAACGAAGGATTTAAAGAGTACGCCCAGAGGTGGCGTGAACTGGCAGCAAGAGTTCAGCCACCGATGGTTGAGCGGGAACTTGTCGATATGTTTGTAGCTAATCTTCCAGGAGTTTATTATGAGAAGCTTGTCAGTGGTATGTCGGGAAGCTTCTCCGACCTCATAATCACTAGAGAGCATGTAGAGAATGGCATCAAACTCGGAAAGATTTAGGGTGTAGATGTATCCTCAGCTGGAGGGGGAAAGAAGCCTTACGGTGGTAAGAGACGTGAAGGTGAAGCGAGCTCAGTGTCTAATGATCGGGGAAAAGGAAAAGGCCAGCGCTAGTAGGTCGCTAGCATTACTATTCCTGCTGTCCAGCAACCTCAGCAGCAGCAGCAGAACCAGCAAGGGTACCGGAGGTACCAGAATAAAGCACCATTGTCAAGTCGTCCTCTTGAAACCCCACCTATTTCGTATGGTTAGCTTTTGCAGACTTTGCTTCAGTTGCAGCTAGTTTAGAAGAGAACTTTGGCTCCCTTGACAGGGACACCTCCACCGGGGTACGATGCGAATGCGAGATGTGAGTTTCATTCAGGGGCACCTAGCCACTCGATTGATAACTGTAAATCATTTAAGCACAAAGTACAAGATATGGTTGACGCCATGATAATCAACTTTTCTGATAATGCTCCGAATGTTACAAAGAACCCTATGCCCAACCATGGGGGAGAAGGGGTTAGCGCCATCATTGAAGAGGAAGACTCGGACTTATTGACTGATGTCAAAGACTTGAGAATACCACTTGGTTTTGTTAAAGCCAAGTTATTGAAGAAAGGTATTTTCCCGGGCTGTGGAAAGTTGTGTATGGATTGTGGGAATCATTCAGACGACTGTGATCAGTTAGTAGTAGGGATTCATAGTTTGATGAACGAAGGAATTCTACAGTTTAGTCGAAGGGCTAAGAACAAATCAAGGGAAGTAATGCTGAAGCAGAAGGATGAGGTTGCCACTATCACCATCCCTCGTAAAACAATCACCACTTCTGCATCAAGGCCACCTACGATCACCATAACGAAAGCTGGGCCTATACCGTTTGAAAGTACTAACGTTGTTCCATGGTACTATGGGGCAGATGTCTATTGCAATGGACAGAAGTTGGAGTTGGAGCCATTCGGGAAATCTGTTGACAACCTAGTCGGGACTGGGGGAATAACGCGTAGTGGAAGAGTGTTCGCTCCAACAGAGATTGTGGCTGGAAAAGCGGACAAGGATGAGAAGACTGATTGAGGTAAAAGTAAGGTCGTTGAAGAAACCTCCCGTGAGGTAGAGAAAGACCTACTTGTGAAAGACGCCGAAGAATTTATGAGACTGCTCAAGAAAAGTGATTATAAGATAGTTGATCATCTTCATCAGACATCGTCTAAGATCTCTATTCTGAATCTGTTGTTGTGTTCCGAGGCACACCGCAACGCCCTGCTGAAGGTTCTGAATGCATCCTATGTACCGCAAGAGATCTTCGTCAACCAGCTAGAGGGAGTGGTTGCTCATGTGGATTAGGGCTCATGTAAATGCTGGGAATGGAAGGAACCATAAAAGCGCCTTGCATATCTCGATAGAATGTCGAGGAACAGTCATGTCCTATGTGCTGGTGGACACGGGATCATCTCTGAAAGTTATCCCGAAGAAAGTTCTGATGAGGTTGGATACGAGATGGCTGATATGTACACCCAGTGACCTGGTGGTAAACGCTTTTGATGGAACTAAGCGGACCGTCTTTGGAGAGGTAGCTCTACCCATTCAAGTTGGGTCAGAAACCTTTGACGCAGTTTTCTATATCATGGATATCATGCCAGCCTATAGCTGCCTGTTGGGCCGGCCTTGGATCCATTCTGCGGGCGCAGTGACTTCCACATTGCACCAGAACTGAAGTATGCTGTAGGGGGCAGCATCGTGACCGTCTGTGGAGAAGAGGACATAATGGTGAGCCATTTGTCATCTTTTAAGTATGTTGAGGTGGATGGCGAGATCCACGAAACTTTGTGCCAGGCGTTTGAGGCTGTTAAAGTTAAGGATGCGTATCCGGTGATGATCGAGAAACCTGAGATGAATCTCTCTTCCTTCAAGGAAGCTCGAGCTGCTATTCAAGCTGGTTCTGCCCCGGGCTAGGGGCAAGTTCTGGAAATCCCTAACAAGCAGGATAAGTTTGGGTTAGGGTATTCTCCTTCTGCTGATGCTTCATCCTCTCGCAGTGCGCCATGCGTCAAAGCGCCGATTCAGATCACAAAAGGTGGGGTGATATTTGAGAATGTCAACGTCGTGTCTGAAGACGACGAAGATAGTGATTGCGACCTGGACTCCTGGATTCAGCCGTGCAAACCAGGCCGAAGCCTCAACAACTGGTCTGTCCAGGATGTCATCCAAGTGACGCGTAAAGAGTAATGCTTTGTCTTTTCCAATTATTGTACAACCTTATGCTCTACCCAGGGCATAACGGTTTTATTGTCAGGACCTTGATTGCTTATGCATGTATAATTTATCAATAAATCAAAGGGCGTTTTCTTTGCATTCAAATTTTGTGATCTATGTTATTCCTGTTTTATTTTTGTTTTGAAAACCAATAAGGGCAATATGGTTCGTGCTAACCGGCATATCATTTTCTTAAGCTTAACCCTTGTTATTGCAGGACTCACACTACAGATGACATTGAATCTGAACCTTCTACGACTCACTTCGACTTTGATTTCCCGATATATCAATCTGAAGAAGAGATTGATGAAGATGAAGACCTTCCGGAAGAGTTGGCCCGATTGTTGAAACAAGAAGATAAGATCATTCTGCCTCACGAGGAAGAGATTGAGATCATTAATCTGAGTTCTGAGGAACTTGTCAGGAATGTCAGGATAGGGGATGCATTACAGAGTGATGTTAAGCAAAGATTGGTCGAGATGCTGCGAGAGTATAGTGACATCTTTGGTTGGTCGTATGAAGATATGCCTGGGCTCGACACTGACATAGTGGTCCATCATCTACCACTGCGAGAAGATTGTCCTCCCGTCAAGCAGAAGCTTAGAAGGACACAACCAGATATCGCCGTTAAGATCAAAGAAGAAGTACAAAAGCAGCTGGATGCTGGCTTTTTAGCGGTCACTACTTACCCTCCGTGGGTCGCCAACATAGTACTTGTACTGAAGAAGGACGGTAAGGTACGGATGTGCGTTGATTATCGGGATTTGAATAAGGCGAGCCCTAAGGATGATTTCCCGCTCCCTCATATTGATGTGTTGGTCGACAATACGGCTCAATTTTCTGTGTTTTCGTTCATGGATGGCTTCTCCAGCTATAACCAAATCAATATGGCGCTGGAAGACATGGAGAAAACCACGTTCATTACACCATGGGGAGCGTTATGCTACAAGGTAATGCCTTTCGGTCTGAAGAACGCAGGGGCCACTTACCAGCGGGCGATGGTCACTTTGTTTCATGACATGATTCACTATGAGATTGAAGTCTATGTTGATGACATGATTGTGATGTCCCAAACGGAGGAGGGACATCTGGTCAATTTGCTGAAGCTTCTTGAGAGGCTTAGGAAGTTCAGGTTGAGGCTGAATCCTAACAAATGTACTTTCAGAGTATGGTCTGGAAAACCACTGGGGTTTATTGTAAGTGAAAAAGGCATTGAGGTTGATCCTGCTAAGATAAAAGCAATACAAGATATGCCAGCGCCAAAGACTGAAAAAGAAGTTCGTGGTTTTCTGGGAAGAATAAACTACATTGCTAGGTTTATATCTCATCTCACGGCCACGTGTGAACCGATGTTCAAGCTATTGAAAAAAGATCAAGCGATTATCTGGAACGAGGATTTCCAGAAGGCATTTGACAAGATAAAACAGTATCTACAGGAACCTCCAATTTTGATACCCCTAGTGGCCGGAAGACCCATAATCATGTACTTGACAGTTCTTGAGAATAGCATGTGTTGCATTCTCAGTCAGCACGACGAGACTGGCAGGAAGGAGCATGCCATTTATTACTTGAGTAAAAAGTTCACAGATTGTGAGTCCCGTTACTCGATGCTGGAAAAAACGTGTTACGCACTCACGTGGGCTGCCAAACATTTACGACAATATATGCTCAATCACACAACCATGTTAATTTCGAAGATGGATCCGATCAAGTACGTCTTTGAGAAGCAAGCGCTTTCAGGCAGGATTTCCAGATGGCAAATGGTGTTGACGGAGTATAACATTCAATAGGTTTCCCAGAAGGCCATCAAGGGAAGTGTTTTGTCTGAGTACCTTGCCTAGCAGCCTATCGAAGATTATCAGCCGATGAAATTTGAATTCCCTGACGAGGATATCAGGTTTCTCAAAGTGAAAGATTGTGTTGAACCGTTGCCCGACGAGGGGCCAGATAGGAAGTCCCAATGGAAATTGATATTTGACGGTGCGGTTAATTCGTATGGAAGTGGTATTGGGGCAATCATCACGACTCCCCAGGGATCCCACATCCCGTTTACTTCCAGATTGACTTTTCCGGTCACCAACAATGAAACAGAATACGAGGCATGCATCATGGGTTTAGAAGAAGCCATTGATTTGAGAATCAAAAACCTAGATGTGTACGGTGACTCGGCACTTGTTGTTAACCAAATTAAAGGGGAGTGGGAGACTCGTCAGTCGAATTTGGTCCTTTACATGAATTATGCCAGAAGGCTGCTTCCATTCTTTGATCGAGTGGAACTCCATCATGTGCCTAGAGCAGAAAATCAGATGGCTGATGCTTTAGCCACGTTGGATTCGATGTACAAAGTCAATTTTTGGAATGAAGCACCAAGAATTGTCCTTTCCCGTCTTGACAGACCTACATTCGTTTTTGCAATTGAGGAAGCCTCCGATGGCAAGCCATGGTTCCATGATATCCAAACTTTCCTTATGACTAAGGAATATCCTGTGGGAGCGTCAACCCAGGATAAGAAGCCTCTGAGGAGGCTGTCTGGAAATTTCTATCTCAATCTTGATGGAGTCCTGTATAAGAGAAATCAAGATCTCGTGCTACTCAGATGTGTGGACGAAAGAGAAGCTAGTTTGCTTATGGAAGAGGTCCATGAAAGCACATTTGGTACGCACGCCGACGGACATGCTATGACGCGGAAGATATTACGAGCAGGATACTACTGGCTGATGATGGAGTCAAATTGTTTTAAATTTGCGAAGAGATGTCATAAATGCCAGATTTATGCTGATAAAATTCATGTGTCGCCGTGCCCGTTGAATGTCATGTCATCCCCGTGGCCGTTCTCCATGTGGGGCATTGATATGATAGGCAAGATCGATCCCACTGCATCTAACGGTCACTGCTTCATTTTGGTAGCCATCGACTACTTCACCAAGTGGGTGGAGGCAGCCTCGTACGCTAACGTGACCAAGCAAGTGGTAGCTAGATTCATAAAGTTGGACATCATCTGTCGATATGGAATTCTCAAGCGGATCATTACTGACAATGGTTCGAATCTGAATAATAAGATGATGAAGGAGTTATGCCAGAACTTCAAGATTGAACATCACAACTCATCACCTTACCGGCCGAAGATGAATGGCGCGGTTGAGGCGGCCAACAAGAACATTAAAAAGATAGTACAAAAGATGGTTGTGACCTACAAAGATTGGCATGAGATGTTGCCTTTTGCATTGCACGGTTATCGTACGATGGTATGGACATCAACCGGGGTGACTCCTTTCTCACTAGTGTACGGTATGGAGGTTGTCCTACCATTGGAAGTTGAGATTCCTTCTTTGCGAGTTTTGGTTGACGTGAAACTCGATGAGGCAGAATGGATTAAGAACCGATTAAATCAACTCAGTCTGATGGATGAGAAGAGATTAGCATCGATTGCTTACGGTCGTCTGTACCAAATCTGAATAAAGAAAGCTTATGATAAGAAGGTGCGTCCTAGAAGCTTTCAGACGGGTGATCTCGTCCTGAAGAAGATTCTTCCACCACATTTCGATCACAGGGGCAAGTGGACTCCTAACTACGAAGGTCCGTACGTCGTCAGCAAGGTCTTCTCAGGAGGAGCCTTACTGTTATCCACGATGGATGGTAAAGATTTTGCATCCCCTGTGAACACGGACGCAGTTAAAAAATACTTTTCTTAAAAAATGACCCGCTGGAAAGAAAAATGAATATCCAGGCAAAAATGGGGCATCCCGGCGAACCATAAAAAAGGAAAAGGTTCGGGAAAAAATTAGGGATATAAACGGAAAAATGTAGACCCGCAAGGTCGAAAACCTGAAAGGGCGACTTTGGCAAAAAAGGGTATCCCGGTGAATCGAAAACCCAAACGGGCGGTTCAGGCAAAAGTTAGGGATTGAGAAAAGCAAATGACTGCGTTCCACGTGAGAATTTTCATTATTTAGTGGTTTGGGAAGACCTGAGGGCCGTTTATCTGAATCAATCTCTTCTAAAGCTGAAGCGTCAGAGAGGTATCGAAGTTGAGTGGGTCATAGAGGGATCAACTCATGGTGTTCGTCTATGCCGCATTGCCGACATTTGTGTATACTGATGTATATTTATGTTTATGCTTGTGCAACTTCCTCATTTCAGGAGCTTGCATCTGTATAAAACAGTTTTGCCTATTCAGGGGCTCGTTTATCAATAAACGTATACTATTCAGTATTTTTGTTTGTTTGTTTCAGCTTTTATCTGTTTTGTTTACGAAAAAAGAATGCCTGATGTTTTTGGTAAAATGCGCATACATAAACTTGCTGGCCTAGACCGATAATTGTTAAAACATTGAATTACCTGAACATTGTCACAGGATGATAACCTTGATAGGTCCTTTTGTGAAGGGTATCTTGTCTGTTTGTTCATTTTGTTGCAGGGACGTCACCCTTCAGGCAGTACGCCAGATGTTTTCCAAGCAGGATGATTCCCTCTTCCCCGGTAGGTTCAGCAGTGTTTCCCCACGGAGTCTGGACATGAGGCCGTGAGAATTGATGTGTCTCCCTAAGCGGAGATAGATTCTCCCCAACCAGATGTATCCTAGGCAAGATCATCATCTCCCCAGCTGAGTCATGCACAGAAGTGTATACTCGTTCCCACCAGTGGCTCAGTAAGCAGTGTTCTTGTAGAAGACTATCCGTAAGAGTTCAGTTCTCGATAGTTCAGACTGAAGTCTCTGGAAGAATTGAAATTCCCCACAGAGTTGTATTCTCCCCGGCAGGTAGGAGTTATTCCAACGTCTGGTTGCCTATCCTTAGCCGAGTTTACAGTTCCCCAAGAGAGCCGAGTCCTTGGAAGCCGTTCAAGCCATTAGTGGTTTTCCCCAAGAGAGTATTGAGTAGTTGTTGCTATACTTCCCCATCGGAGTCCATGTCTCCAGGAAGATTCTATCTGTGAAGGCCGTGCAGTTCATTTCTGCGATTGATATCGTTTCCTCAGCAATTAGTGGTTCATATGCCCAGTTGAGCGAATACAAGTGCCTGTAGAGCTCTGTCCCCTGCAGGAAGTCGTGTGAAGTTTGTTTCCCCAGGTTAAGTCCAATTTAGATTTGTGTGAATTCTTATCCTCGGCAGGATGATTCCTTCTCCACCATCAGATTGGTTCTTTCTCCTCAACAGGAGCGTGTTCTCTTCAGCATTTATCTTGCTGATTTGGCCGTAGCATTTTGCATGATTGCATAGCCTATACCCTAAACGTGTAGCATTTCCACCATGTGGAGCATTACACCATTGTCAATCATATGCATATGAAACATGAGCTAGGTCGTTACCGTTATTGTTTTGCAGGCGTTCCTCAGCGGAGTTGTTTGCTCAAGATGGTTCTTGAAGTCCCCGGCGGAGTTGTTTGTTCAGGATGATTCTTGATTTCCTCAGCAGAGTTTATTCGTACAAGATGATTTCGAAATCCTCGAAGCAGAGTTACTTGATAGTTCTCCAGATTCCCCAGCGGAGATGTGTCATCCCCAGTAGGTTCCAAACAGAAAAGTTGAAATTTCCCTTGAAGACTTGATGATTGAAGTCCGGCAGCAGTGCCAAACTCCTCTTGACTTACTGATGAAGTCCGACTACGATGTCGAAGCAGTTCTCCTAGCTGACGAGGAGTGCCTGACGGAAGAAGTTTAGATATCCCTATTGGTTCATGATTGATTGAGGATTCTATTTCCGACTTACTAACGAAGTCCGGCTGACGCCCGAGAATTTTTTTGAATGCCCGACAACATAATTATCTTGATTGTCAAAAGTTCTTAATGACCTGATGAGTCCCGAGGAATTCTTCTGTCGCCATGCCGCAGAATGCCTGACGGCAATATCAGCTATGTATCACCAGTTACCGTGTAACCAGTGATCCCTTGATGACTTGAGGAAGAAGCTGCAGCGAAATCTGATGATCATCCTGACGGAGATTTTAGATTAGTCGCTCACTAGCCAGTTGCTGTGCAACTGTCATTTCAGATGTCGAAAATTGTACTACCAATCAGAGTAATGTTTACTTGTGCAGTTGGGAAATCACAAGTTGTCGTGCAGCCACTGACCCCTTATTGACTTACTAACGGAGTTCGACAAAAATGTTGTTGAACGTTCCTAGCGACCTGACGAGTCCATAGGCGGTGATAAGGAATTCTTCTGTTGTGGCGCAGAAGGCCCGATGGCATAGTCGACCATCCTGAACCAGTTACCGTGTAACCGGTGATCCCTTGATGACTTGAGGATGCAGATCTACAGTGGAATCAGATGATCATCCTGAAGGAGATTTGAAATTAATCATTCACCAGCGAGTTGCCGTGCAACTATCAATATCAGCTATCCTTCATCAGTTACCGTGTAACCGGTGATCCCTTGATGACTTGAGGACAACGTTCTACAGTGATATCAGATACGTCAGATCAGTAATTCTCCAGCTAGTTGTCGTGCAACTGTTATTTTAGTTTCCGAAGATTTTATCCCCATCAGAGTATCGTACTTGTGCGGTTGGCAAATTTTCGGGTTTATTGGTATTCAACCGTATTTTACCTTGATTGTCTGAGAGTCGTTTGCTTCTCACCCAGTCAGGTCCAAGCCGTTTGATTAGGGGCAGCTGTTGCACCCCAAAATTTGCCTAACCTTTCTTTACCTAGCTTGTCTTTCATTGCATTCATTTTAGCATTTTCATTTGCATTGCATTGACATGTATGCAGGAGATCAAGAGGTATGACTACCAATCAAGGGCTACATAAGGCTATGAAGCTAGCTAATAACCTTATTCAAGTATTCAAGGGTTGATATCCTCAGCAAAGAAGTTAAGGATCCTCAGAGAGAGTGGTTGAAGCCAAGTGTGTACATCTCCTAACTTGAGAGTTGTGGGAGGTCCTCAGATGATTTTGAACCCATGAGAGAGGACTTGAGACCTTGAGAGAGCTCATGAAAATTATTAAAGTTCATTTTGAAGCCTAGACAGGTCATTATGCAAAGGATAAGAAGCTACAACCGAGATGGGTGCAACTAAGGTTTCATCTGGTCAACCCTAGGTTAACTGATGATTTGAAGAAGGTTGAGACCTAATTCCAAGGCCATGTGATCATGGATTGATGTATTAAGATTCCCAAGGGATGATTTCAAGGTCAACTCATCATGAATCAAGAGTGTGAGGAGTTCCTAGGCTAGGGTTGCTATGCTTGACAGTGTAAAATCCCCTGGTTTAGTGCTTAACTTCAATAACACATAACTCAAGATGTGATTTTCATCTCACCTTGACCCTAACATGATTGTTGTAAAGCATGATCATATCTTTAATTTGAGTATTAGAAGTCCATGATTGGATTTATAGAACTCAAGTTATGAGCCAGACAAGTTATAGGTCATCAGATGAATGTGAATTTGGAGCTTGAAAGTCAACCAACTTGCATGACATTTTTTACTTAGAAGGATGATTCTCATGAACTTTTGGCCAACATGAATGTTGTTCCGTATCTCCTTATCTTTCTAGAAAGTACTAGAAGTCCATGATTGGATGTGTAGAACTCAAGTTATGAGCTTTGTAAGACAAGGGTATTTTGGGAATTTGGAATTATAGGTCATTTTTTGGTTATGGGTCAATTTCATCAACTTAGACACCTCAAATGGACTTTTGATCGACTTGAAAGTTGTTCAAAATGGTGTTATTTGTCCAACCATGACCCAAAGATTCATTGATATGGATTGAATTGAGAAATGAATGAGGAAACTTTCACGGATGAATAATTAAAAGACATAAAAAGAGAAAATTCATAAATAATTCATTTTTGTGCAAAATACCACAAGTTTGTGCATTTTTTGAAGGTAAATGACATTTGGAGTGAATTGGCATTGTTACATTTTAAAGTGGATGTTTGGTTCATAACATATTTCCAAGTTTCTTAAGAATGAAGTTACATAATAAAGATCCACCATTGGTTGGATTCCAGGAACAAATCATGGCCCTACATCCTCCCTAACACACCTGCAATGGATTTGGGTGAGAGTGAAGCTGAAACAGAGAGGAAATCGTGACTGTCATGAAGGAGTTTTGAAGAAAAATCAGAAAATTGGATTGGATGAATTGGGCCATAACTAGTCCAGATAATGATCCAAAACAATTCTATATATTGCCATGATGGATTTCAGAACAAGTTTGGTGATTCGAAGAGCTTGAATGAGGTAAGGAGCACTTGAAAAAGTTATTTACAAAGTGAAAATCGTTTTCCATCTTGGAGGCCATTGCAGCAGGAATTGAAGCTCCAAGAATCTTCAGCAAGCATCACTGATCGTTTCTGAGCATGTTTGATCAAGGTTTGGAGGGCACTCTCTGTCAAAGCTCAAACCAGGTTTTCATCTTTTCATAATTATGCTCTGATGAGAATGAATTAGGACAAATATTGCATGTGGTTAGGTAGAGTATAAACCATAGATTGATTTAGGCGAAGTGTGGAAGCCATTGGTGAAAGTTCTTGATCGTGGATGAAATGTTTAGGGATCCAGATTAGGCTTAATCTTGGTGGATAGCACGTTTTATTAGTGGATTCTTGATTAATGATGAGTGTAGAAGAGATCTGTGTGCTTTTGGTAGAGTTTGGTGATGATTTGCTTAGATGTGATTTTTCTGTTCACAATCGTATATGGTTATTCCTTGAGATAATGGAAAAATGGAGAGTATCATGATTTTCCTGGTGAGGAGACGAGTCAATCTGGATTTTTTTGTGAGGTTTAGTGTCGTCTGATGGTTTGGCCACCGTGAACCCGCCGGAGAAGACGACCGGAGTCTTCTCCGGCCGCCCTAATTTCCCCCCTTTCCATCTTCAGTTCAAAGGTAGAAGATGAAGCTTACACCATTGGATCGTATTGACTAACTTGACCTAGTATGAGGATCTAACGTGTGAGATGCGTTCTGAGAAGATTGACCTTTGACCAGATGAGGTGGCACGCTGAGGCCCATTGGATTGGTATACTTTTGGTATGAACGTCCCTGATTAGAGACTACTGTGTGCTGAAGTCAATGGAGAGCACATGATTAGTTAGTGAAACGGTTCGTTTCATTAAAAGAGCTCTGAGCTACGTGGCGCCCCTTTTCCCATTAGATGCGTGGACTGGTCATCTTATCCAATGGCTGTGTTTTATTCCCAGTTTTTTTAATTCTTTTATTCATTTTGTGATTTTCTTTTATTGTTTTAATTGTTTTTAATTCATTAAAAATAGAGATAATTGTCAGAAAAATGTGAAAAAAATCATGTTTGTTCCTTGGATTATTTCTGATTTTTGTATGCCATTTATTTGGAATTTTGGTTAATTTTCCATTTTTGTGCTATTTTTCCATTTTTATTACATGTTTAAAAATGTTCAAAATGGGTGATCTCTTTTCTGATTTTAGTACTATTTCTTGGATTGGAATTTGGTGCTGAAATTTTGCATGCTTGTTATAGACTCCTTGATAGGTTTGTGTGATTTTTATTGTGTTTTTTTAGATGATTCTAAGTTTGAGATAGGTTTTTAGAACTTCCCCTTATGGATTCCTTTTGGCACCTTGAGATGTAAAAATTGTTTAGACCCCTTAGATTTAGGTTTTGACCCTGAATTTTTCTAATATGATTCCCTAACACATTTAGGATTATCTAGGATTTTCCTTAGCATTTATAGAAGTGATCTTCTATTATTCCCCCATTTTACAAGTTGCTTATGGTTTAGGTGACCCTAACTTGGCTTACTTCATAGATTAGTCTTTTAAGTGAACATTATTTAACTCTAAGTTTCAAATCCCTTCTTGATAGAATAGAATTTAGGTAGATAACTCTTTATAACCTTGATTAGGCCTTGATAGAGCTTTTGAATCCCCCTAGTTTAGGTGATCCTTGTAGCTAGTCATTAGGGTTTCTTAGAAGTTTCTGTGGTGCCTTCTTTCCCGTATGTGATTTCTTCCCTGGGCTTTGCCCTATCCTCTTTCTCCAAGTCTTGAAGAGGATCCCTCTTGGGAGAGCCTAATCCTTCCTTTGGTTGGATTATGTGCATTCCTCAGGAGGTTGAGCTTTGGATTGACATTCCTCAGTATAGTACATTCCTTTGGTTTGTATTATCTTTCTCCTTCAAGTCTTGATGAGGAGCCCTCTTGGGAGAGCCTAATCCTTCCTTTGGTTGGATTCTGTGCATTCCTCAAGAAGTTGAGCCTTGGATTGACATTCCTGGCATGGTATATTCCCTTGGTTTATATACTGTCATCCCTCTCCAGGTCCCTTTCTTAGGATCCCTCTTGGGAGAGCCTAATCCTTCCCTTGGTTGGATTCTGTGCATTCCTCAACAGGTTGAGCCTGAGATGGACATTCTGTGTTGATACACTTTAACCAGATACCTTAGATTGATATCTAGGACTAATACCCAGTCTTCTCTGTCCTATTGACATAGGATCCCTCTTGGGAGAGACTAATCCTTCCTTTGGTTGGATTTTGTGCATTCCTCAAGAGGTTGAGCCCGTGATGGAGTCTTGTGTTGACACACATCCAACCTGATGTAGCCTGGGATGACTTCCTTGTTGCTAATCTTGGTTTTATTTCTCTTCCTTGTTTGACATTGCTTGATGCATTAGGACGGTCTCATGTTTAGAGTATTGTAGGCTAGGAGCATGACTGCATTAAGAGGTTGAGTGGGTCTCCCTCTGCTTGCTTGCATTAAGGGTTGAGGCGATTCTCCCCTTGCTTGGATGTTGTTTTTCTTTTTGTATCTGATGTGTTTGCATTGAAAGGTTGAGCTGAGCTCCCTTTGCTTGTCTGTTTTGATTGTTTTCTTTGCTTAATTGCTTAGAGGTTGAGTCTCTCCCTCTACTTGTATTGCCGCATTGCATTTGCATCTTTACTGTTTGGCTTTGTTGTTTTATCTGCTTTAATGATTTTTGCAGTTATTTCCTGTTTCCCATTAAAACGACCCCTTAGGACTCTCACTTCCTTTGATATTGAAGTGTTGATAGAACCTTAGGTTGAAACCATTGCATGATAACATCTAGGAGTTCCCTATTTCAAACTTTACCATAGGATGAATCCATGGCATGACAACATTAGGGCTTGATAGTTTCCCCTGTAGAGTTCGTTCTCTTCTCTCTCTAAAACAACAATAAAAAACGTAATGAAGGCAAGTTGGTACAAGCGCGTTACGAGCCTTAAGCCACTTGGGAAATGATAATTGAGCGGTCTCCTCTCAATCGTCTAGATTGTTTTGTATATGTCCTTTGGACGATATGCGACGCATTCGTTCCCAAGTCATAGTCTCTAGAGCTGTACAAATTACAAACATTCGTAAAAAACACTTCTTCCGAAAAAGACAGAAAATAAACTTCAAATCTCTTTTTGCCCCGTATGCCCATAAATCAAGGAAAATGTGTTTGATGAAAAGAGTGTCATTAACTCTCAGTTCTACCACAAACGGTAACGCACGAGTCTCTGACGAGCGAGCTGCATACACCAAACTGCTAGAGCTGTTTGTTAACCCTACTTGGAAAAACAGATGAATCTAAACCTGTAGCCGTATTATCCCGAACTACGTAAGCTCTGTTCTCTCATATCCGTTGAGAGTACATAGGCACAATACTGATGTATTGGCGAGCCACCTTCCCCCATCCGTTATCCGTAGTTAGTCGAACTACGTTGACTCTGATTTCTCGTTCTTTGACGAGAATCCGTAGGCACGAAGCGCGATGCTTTGCCGAGTCAATTTTATTTTTCTTTTGAGCCAACCTTGATAGATAGATAGATAAACCAACCCGTCAGATAAACACAACAAATGTGGATCCCATCGAGTACGATGGACGTGAGGGGTGCTAATACCTTCCCCTTGCGTAACCGACTCCCGAACCCAGACATGGTTGCGATGACCTTGTCTTATACCTTTTCGTCAGGTTTTTCCGATCGTTTCCTTTCCCTTTATGTGGGATAAATAACGAAAGGTGGCGACTCTTTTGGTTTTTTGACACCTTATTTTCGCGGTAGCGACACCGACCCCTCTTTGCAGCGATGCGACAATTATGATCGTCTTCCTTCAGCCTCCATCTCAATAGCAGACCAGATTACTAGAATCAAAGGAAATACGAGAACCTGAGAACACACACACATGCAATTTTAATATGCAAGATGAATATGCAAAATACAAATAGCGGGATCAAAGTATCTAATGTTGTTGTGTTGTTGACTGAGTAAACCCAAAGCTTGCCTCTGATAAAAAAACCCAAAAACCCAAAACTATGATGTAATAGAAAACCACAATATCCAAGGTCAAAAGCACGATCTAACAAGAAAGCCAGAAAACCGGGTTGGTTGGAGGTCAAAGTTTCTTGTAAAACACATCCCTCTCACATGTAGGTTCTAGTCTTGGACGGTATAGCATCCTATGCAGGTCATCAGTATCATGGACTCTCAGGTTGAGAAACGATGATATGTTCACCATTTTTGGTTTGGCATCATGGTAAATCAAGGAGGCCTCAACTGACTTCCTAGTGAACGGTCTCCAGAGTTGTTAGCTTTCTAATCCAACATCCCCTAAACTTTCCAAGATGCACAAGATAGGACGTTTTCAAAGAAAACCTCGTCTGGACGCGAATTTCAGGCGAACTCTTGCGTGTCAAGATGCCACACAAGTCCACACTACTCTCCACACAAATTATAGGTGTATACTCAAGCCTGGGTATTGGGCTTACCTGTCATGGAACAACCCACCCAACAGGAAAAGCAACATAATATGATATTAATGATAAAGTACAAAAAGTAAAATGCAAATGCAATAATATACAATAATAAATATACAAATACAACATATATATTCACAACTATAAACACCCAAAAATATAAAATAGACAAGCGCTAGGATTGACTCGCATAGGGAACCAGGGTCCCCAGCAGAGTCACCAGCTGTCGCAACTGCGAAAAACAACCGGCGGAAACAAATAGAATAGTCGCCACCAAACGTTATTTATCCCAAAGAGAAGGAAAAGAAACGACCAAAAAAACCTAAGAGAAAAGGAGAAGACAAGGTCATCGCAACCAAATCTTGGATCCGGAAGTCGGTTACGCAAGGGGAAGGTATGAGCACCCCTCACGTCCGTTGTACTAAACGGGATCCATGCTTGTTATCTAATAAAAGGTTGAGTTATCTAAAAGCTACTGCTAAATAGGAACAGAGCAGGGAGGAAAGAAAATTAGAGACTTGATATGACATCGCCGCCCTATGCCTACGTATTCTCTCGTGCAATGGGAAAGTTAGAGTCAACGTAGTTCGGAAAACTACGGGTGATGGGTGGAAGGTTGCTTGCCAAGATATTGACATCTTGTGCCTACATATCCTCATCTAGTATGAAAAATCATAGCAAACGTAGTTCAAGTAACTAAACCACTGGTTGGTTAAGTGTTTTTTATGAGTGACGTTAAGTTTCCATTCCAGTAGTTAGGGTCGATGCTTGTTTGCGGTAGAACAGAAAAGTAACGTACTCTTTTCTAAAAAGGATTTTGAAACAATATCGAAGGATAAAAATGTTTGAATTTAGTTAAAGGGTTTTAGAGAATTGAATTGAATTTGTTTGAGATTCACATTGCACTAAAGACTGATATAAGAGTGAACGCGTCGCATATCGTCCAATGGGAATACACTACACATTCTACACAAGTGAGGAGAAACCCCTCACTCATCATTTCTCATATGCTTAAGTCTCGTGACGCACAATGTTCATCATTCTTTATTAATTGTCTTAGAGTTATTTGAGACAAGAAAAGAAGACTAAAAAAGAAAACACTAAAGGGAACTGAAAACCCTAATATTATCATACAAAATGGTCCTAAGGATAGGATGAAAGGGAAGTCAACCTAATGTTATTATACAAATGATGGACCTAAATTTAAGTTCAAAGAGGGACTATCCTAATTGTTATCATGAAAAGGATTGAAAGCCTAATGTCTCTCCTACTCCCACCTTAATCAGAAATTAAGTGGGACTAGGAATCCTAAGGGATCATGTGAGCAAGCACAAGTAAACACCATACTAATCAATCACAAATGAAAACAAACTCAAGGCGTAACCAAGTCTCAAGAAAAGAAGAAAGAAGAAAGAAGAATGGGAGATGAAGGAGAAGATGCAACACTATGAACAAACATGAAAGTCCAAAGGCAAAGTATCAATAAATGATCACACATGGTAAATATCAACAACATGTTAAAGAAAGAAGAATGAGCTGACATGCCAGTTAAAAAATTCAAGATTCATCATGAAAAAGATCTCAAATAGATAGCTCAAATACATCACCAAGTCAAGCCAAACAAAATCATGTATGCAACTAATCAGACATGAATCAAAGGTCCAATGAAACCACTTGAAAAGTAAACAAGAAGTAACCACCAAAGAATCAAAATCACACTCAGACAATCATCAATCACTTGTCAAAACATGGTAAAAAGATTGGGTCAAGAAGTGTCTCAAAGGTTATCAAACAACAAACCCTAATCTAAGGGTAAATATGAAAAAGCACCTCTCAAAATAAATCAATTAAAAATAGGAAAATTAAATGAAAAAACTACGTATTCCATCGAGCAATTGAATAGTCAGAGTCAATGTAGTTCAGAAAACTATGGGTGATAGGGGGAAGGTTGCTCGCCAAGACATCGAAGTCCAACGAGAGGTATTATCAATCGTCAAGCAAGGTGGAATGAAGTCAAATGAGATGGGAAACAAGGTATGGAAGTAGCAACATCATGTCATGTCAACTCAATTCAAAGATCAAAGAAGAATCATAAAGAGTGTCAAGCATGCATCTTATCAATATCCAAACAAATAACAACAACTATCTCATGCAAAATACACTTCAAATGATCAAACATGTGAGATTAGGGTATGAAACCAAGTACAGGAAGTAACATAAACATGAAAATAATTTCAAATATCAACTCATGGAAATCAAGAAGAAACAATAAGGATCAAGTTCAAGACATGCTTGAAAACTAAGTAAGCCTTCCCTATGAAAAATTCCAAAAGAAAACAAATGTTCAAGCAAGATACAAAACACAAATGGTAAAGTAATACATACCATAAAATCAAGGTCAGAAGAAATACTCATATGATCCATATCACGTTTATATCCAAGACATCAACCAAATTCAAGGAGGATCATGTTAAAAATGTGTTCAAGAAGTCACTCAAAACACTCATTCAAAGGAACCACAAGATCAAGTGAAGAAAAAGATAAGAAATGATTATACAATGGATATCATATCATGAAAATCAAACACTCAAACATGTAATTTAAAGCCTATAAGAGTCCAAAATCATCCATTAGACCATACAAGAAAGCACCTCAAAAAATTAGGTCAAGAACACCTTAGAAGCATGTTTAAAACATCAAAAACTTGGAAATTTAAGCACAAATTGAAAAATAATCAAATGAAAATGAGACCAAAGCTCAAACCAACTTAAAACATTCAAGATTCATCATGAAAAAGATATCAAAGAGATTGCTCAAATACATCACCAAGTCAAGCCAAATAAAACCATGTATGCAACTAATCAGACATGAATCAAAGGTCCGATGAAACCACATAAAAACTAATCAAGACATAACCACCAAAGCATCAAAATCACACTCAAACAATCATCAATCATGTCAAATTATGGTAAAAAGGTTGGGTCAAGAAGTGTCTCAAAGGTCATCAAACAAAAAACCGTAATGCAATGGTAAATATGAAAAAGCACCTCTTAAAATAAATCAATTAAAAATAGGAAAATTAAATGAAAAATAAAGTAAAATAATGGAAAAATAGTCAAGATGTTGAAGGGTCAGAAACATAATTTTGTGGATTTTTATCATGATCAAAACAATTAAAATAAAAATCTAAATGAAAAAGAAACAAAAATAAAATAAAATTAAAAAGAAGAAAAATAACAATGGGGTGCAAAACCAGAAATAAAATGAACACAAACTCATTTAAACGCATGTTGGGCTGAAAACCTGGGTGATGTAAATATGAAAAGTGTTAAGCCCAGGTCCATTATTGTTGTACCCCAAAATTTTGACCAACCATTTCTTGTACTTGGCTTATGTTTTATTTCTTTTTCATATTTCTACATATCATAGCATTTGTTATTGAGGCATGGAATCAAGGTATTTCTGTGGCTCATGGTTCTCTTTTAGTGCAAGAGACTAAACAGCTAGCATCAGGGGCTCTGGCATAGCGATCGAGCGGTCGATTTTATTTTATTCACCTAGATAATTTTCAGCCCAGGAGACAACACGCAGGCTACCTCAAGCATTCTCGCAGTTATGATATTCAAGGGCAGGTTTCTGAGGCTTAACGAGGCTCAGAACGGGTGAAAACGGGTGAATGTGCAAGTTTCCCTCCAAATGGCGCTATTTTTGAAAATTTGTGAGTGGTTAACCGATTAACCAATTTGCACTAGCAAACGGTTAACCGGTTAACCATAGTAAATTTTGCCCAGTAACGTATTTCCAATACTGCCACTTTTGGGGTCTATTTTGATCACTTGTGAATTTGATTTTACACCAGAAGAAGGATCTAGAATCACTTTAAATATGGATTAACTTTCAAAATCAATTCAATTTCCCTCCAATTTTCCATTCTTAATCCCATTCCAATTTTTATAACCTCAATCCAAACCACATTTTGATCCCAACCCTAGAGCATATTTAAATGAATTTGCTCCAAACCTCAAAGAGAACAATCCTCACAATTACATTTCATTTTCAGATTTCACTCTCACTCTTGAAATTTTCTCTCCACTTTTTCACTCACAAAACCTCCATTAGAACTCTCACTTGAGTTCTTTGATTCTTTATTGGAATCATAGAATTCTAGAGCTAAACCTCCATCATTCATCTCCATTACCTTCAATTCACCATTCAATTTTTGTTTGGATTTGGATCTGAATTTGGAAGCTAATTTGGAAGTGCTTATTTGGATTGTTTTTGCTTGATCTTGCTTAATATTCATTTCTACAACAAGAAAGATCTTGGATCTTGAAGAATCTCTGGGTTTCTTGCTTGGATCTGCTTATTTCAAGTGAATTAACATTCACCAAAGCAAATCTACGCTTTGTAGGTTGGCAATTCTGGATCTGAATCTGTTTTGAGCTTATTTGAATAATCACAATGTAGATCTTCAAGTTTTGATTGATTTTGTTGATTTTGATCTTTGTGATTTGTGATCTCAATGCTTGGTTAAGTTTAATTGATGTTTGATCACTAATTTTTGGTGTTATATTCGTGCATAATTGATTACATGATCATTTGGATGATTGCACATTGAATTAATTGCTGAAAGTGCTTCTGGTGCAGTGTTAACCAGTTAACCAGTTGCAGTACAAAATTGGTTAACCAGTGCAATTTCTAAAATTTACAAGTGGTTAATCGGTTAACCAGTTTGCACTAGCAAAAGGTTAACCGGTTAGCACTGGACCAGAATGTAATTTTTGGTTGTTTTCAAGCATGTTTTGATTTCTTCCCACCTTTAACCTTCATGGACTGATATGATGCATTTGTGTGGACTGTTTTTTACTTATTTCATCATGCTTGATTGTTTGATCTCAATTTTTCGATGCGTGAATTATAGTTTCCGTTTGAAATGCTTAACATGTTCATGTTGCTTGATTAATGTGATGATCATATGCTTTGCTTGCTTATATCATGTTAATGATTCACTATTGATGATCATGTTTGAATTTACTTCTGATTCTGTTTGTCGGATGATCGTTTAATTGCTTGAATTGATTTGAAAACATGTTGATCTCGTTGATTCATGATGATGCATTTTTGTTGAACATTTGTGTTTGATTGTTGATGCATGTCCATCCTTACATGATAATTGTTCATGATTTGTGTTTGCTCATACTTGGTTGCATTGAACATGCTTGCTGCCCTGCTTTTTACAACTGTCTAATTCTTAATTTACATATTGTCTTTGCTGTGCTTGCTTGCTGCCTGTCTTTTACACCTACTTTTATGTTGAATTTGTAGTTGTTAAATGTTGTTGTGCTGCCTTGTTGTAGATGTTGTTTCTACTTTGTTTTCTTGTTTTTTGTGCAATAAGCGCTGTTATAGATGTTGTTTGTACTTTGTTTTCTTGTTTTTTGCCTTGACTTTGCATGCTCCCTTAAGATTCCTATTCCAGTTTAGTCAGTAGGCTAGTCCCTTTTAGCTTTAACCTTAGGTGTTCAATCCTTTGCATGATAACATTAGGATAGCATTCCCTCTTTTAATCTCATCTCTAGGAGCATTTTGCATGATAACATTAGGGTTGATCTAGTTTCCCCTTAGAGTTTTTGTCTTCTCTTCTCATCTCATAACATCTTAAGACACCTAATAAAGGATAATAAATGTTGTACGCTACGAACCTTAAGTACTTGAGGAATGATAGTTGGAGGGCATCCTCTCATATTGTCTAGAGTGTTTAGCGTATGCCCTTTGGGCGATATGCGAGGCATTCACTCTCAAGTCATAGTCTTTAGTGCAACATGAGTTACAAACTTAACTCAATTCACTTCTTGTTTAAAAAACATAAAACAAAACATCAAACCTTTTTATCCTTCGGGATTGTTCGAAAATAATTTTCAGAAAGAGTGTCTTAAGTCCCGGTTCTACCACAAACAGGCATCGTCCCTAACTGCTAGAATGAAGGTTTAACCCTACTAAGTTGAAACACTTAACCAACCAGTGGTCGTGTTAACCCGAACTACATTTGCTCTGATTTCTCATACCAGATGAGGATACGTAGTTATAAGACGGTGATGTCTTGGCGAGCAACCTTCCCCACCTTCACCCGTAGTTTCCCGAACTACGTTGACTTTGACTTTCCTATTGCACGAGGGAATACGTAGGCATAGAGCGGTGATGCTCTATCGAGTCTCTTTTCTTTTCTTTTGTCCTTGTGAGCCAGCCTTTTGATAGATTAACACCCTTTTAGATAGACAATAAGCGTGGATCCCATTGAGTACAACGGACGTGAGGGGTGCTCATACGTTCCCCTTGCGTAACCGACTCCCGAACCCAAGATTTGGTTGCGATGACCTGTCTTTTCCCTTTTTCGTAGGTTTTCTCTGATCATTTCCTTTCCCTCTCTTTGGGATAAATAACAAATGGTGGCAAATCTTCTGTCTTTGTCGACCCCTTTTCGCAGTAGCTACAAATGGCGAATCTACTGGGGAATTTTCCCATCCCCTATGCGAGTCAATCCTAGTGCTTGTTTGTTTTTATCTGTGGGTATGTGTATGTGTGTATATGTGTTGCATTTGTACAGTATTGCATTTGCATTTTATTTTCCGCACTTTATTATCATATTGTTGTGTTGTTGGGTGGGACTGTTTCATTGAGTGAGAAGCCAAAACCCAGGCTTGAGAATATCCATAGCATTAGAGTGGAAAGTGTTGTACCCCAAAATTTGCCCAACCTTTTTCTCCACTTGGCTTGTGTTTCATTTCATTTCTTTAGCATTTGCATATGCATATAATGGTTCTTTGCAGGGGATCAAGAGAGGTGTATATTTCAAGAGAAGAGTTATCAAGGAGTTCCAAGCTCAAGAAAGAGTGTTTGCTCAAGTTATCAAGTACTTATGGTCACCATGAGGCAATCAAAGTTCATTGAGAGAATGGATTGGTATGTATTGCTCACCTCCTATCTTGGAGGTCAACTGAGGTTCATCAGAGGATCATAAGCTCATGATGATGGATAAGAGATGGCTGGGGAGCTCATTGAGTGCTTTTGAAGCCATTGTGGAGCTCATATAAGTTGGTATTTCATGTGCAAGAGGTTGCAGTCAAGGATTGTACACCTAGGGTTTCATTTGCTTAGTGCAAAGTCAATTGTGCACTTAAAGGAGACTAGGACTTGGTTTTAAGTCATCGGATTCATGGTAAGTTGTGTGGAGACATCTAAGATGGTTTTCAAGTTCAAATCAAGAAGAATCAAGAGTGTGAGAAGTTACTAAATTAGGGTTTTAGAGGGTTGTCAGTGTAAAATCCCCTATTTAGTTCCTAACTTCAAGACCACATATCTCAAGATACAAGTTGAATATCATTTTCCTATAAACATGAGACTTGTAAGGCATGTTCTAAGATTTCTTTTGAGTACTAGAACTCATCCATTGGGTTTGTAGAACTCAAGTTATGATGCCATCAAGTTATAGGACTCAGATGAACATATTTTTCAGTCAACAAAAGTAAACCAACTTCCATGGCACTTTTGACTTAGAATCATGTTTCTTCTCGACTTTTTATGAACATGGAAGTTGTTCCTTATGATCTTGTCTTTTCAAAAAGTCCTAGAAATCCTTTATCTCATTTGTAGAACTCAAGTTATGAAGCTTGCTAGGCAGGGGTATTTTGGGAAACTTTGATTATAGGTCATTTTGGTTATGGGCCATTTACATGCCTTTGAATACTTCAAATGGAACTTTCACCAACAGGGAAGTTGTCCCAAATGCCTTCAAATTCATCATGGAACACAAGTTTGGCATGAATTTTGCATAGATAAGGAAATTGGTGAAGAAATTTCAAAGGAAATGGATTTTTTAAGGGGAATTTAATTGAAGTGATTGTAAGTCCTTTTCATAACATGTTTGTGCTCAAAATGATTCACAATATCCCAAGGAGCTAAATACACAAGTTTGTTTTGGTACATGATGAGTAACTCACGTAGAATGGAAGCTTACTTCAAGAAGAAGTTTCACATCAAAACTCCTTATTTGGATCAATTCAAGGTCCAAGTCCAATCCACATGTGAAATTCATGTTCCCAACTACAAATTCTAATCAAATTCAAGTATGTAGGGTGTGGTTTTCACGTGTGCATTAGGTGAGTTGCCAAATTGGGCATTTTCAAAATTCAAGTGAACCAAGCCTCATTGGGCCTCCAATCCATTCCATATCCATAGTATATAAGTTCAAAATGAAAATTGAGCTCTCATTCTGACATTTTCGTGGAGGGAGCTCTGAATTCAAACTTGGAAAATGAGAGCAAAATTGGAAATCATGAATTCAGATCTAGATCATTTCAAAGTAAATTGGAGCAAGCATCTTCTTCCTTGAAGTTCATAGAGTGGATCTGCACAATTTGGATCAAGCTTTGCATCATTTGAAGCTCCAACAGAGTGACTCCGTTAGGTAATCTTCAAATCCAAATATATCTCATGTTAGCCATTAGATCTATGCCATTGTTGTTGCATCTGAAGTCCTACAACTTGTAGGCAAATTCTGGTACCATAGTAGTGTTGATTGATGAGTTTTCAGTTGTGTGCTCATTTTTTTTTCCATCGTTTGATTCTCTCTAGTTAAGCATGATAAATGAATTTGGAGGCCGTATTTGTAATCTACGTTACTTGGCGTTCAATTTGATGTACAATTTTGTGTGATTTGGTGAGGTTTGGAACATGGTCTCTGGCCACCTCGTCGGAGAAGACGACCGGAGCTAGGGCTCCGGCGTCTGGTTCATTTTCAGGCAAGCTTACGTGTGATCGTTGGACTTGTTAACCAGCTTAGATATGTGGCTCAGATTCAATTGACTTGCTTGCGTGGCTTGGCTGACTTCCATGTCATTAAGTGATACGCAATGTTTCACTTAGCTTTAGATGTGTTTTGATTATGGGCCAAACATGCTATTCAGACCCTCCCTGGGATCCAACCCAATTGTTTCAGTTCATTTTTCTTGCTATTTGCACTGTTGCCTTTATTTATTTTATTTTATTTTTATTTTGTTTTCTGTTTTGATTTAATTCAATTAAAAATATCTCCAAATGTGATAAAGTTTCACAAAAAATATTTTAGGACACTTTAATGTGTTAATTAATTTTTTATATTTTTTATTTTCATTTATTTTTCAATTTAAATGGAATTTTATATTTGGAGGTGTTTTTAAATGAGTTTTCACTTGTTCCTTTTGGTTTCTTGCTTGTTTCTTGACCAATTTTAATCTCCTATGAATAAGACTTTTTCCTCATTTGGCATGCACTAGTTCCCACGAAATCTGCGCTTAGACAAGATTCTCTTTGATGACTTCCTTTCTAGTTTGTCTCAGACAGTTGATAGGTTGTTGGATCTAAGGGTTGTCGAGTCTAGGGACCGATCATTTAGGAGTCAGATAAGTGAGGTCGCTTCGTTTGACTATGATGCCAAACCAGAAACGGTGAACGTATCATCATCTTTCGAAAGTCTGTGACGCTGATGACCGCATAGGATGATGAACCTTATCAGTGATTAGGTCCATACCTGTGAGGGGGTGGGTTATGCAAGAAACCTTGACCTTCAACCTACCCGGTTCTTGTCAGTGTGAACCTGAGACTTTGATACAGAGGTTCCTTATAATGACGTTGTATTCTTGCCAAAGCGAAGCGCTGGTTCTTCTCAATCAACAGCACAACAGCCTTGATCCCCTGTTGTATTTTTCATCTGCATATTAATATTGATATGTATTTATGTTGCAGATGCATATTTTCGCTTCGATTCTAGTGGTCTTATTTCTTTTCTAACATAGAGCCTAGCCTAAAGAAGACAGTGGTTTATAAGTTCCCTACTCCGGACATTGGATCATTGTTGAGTTTGATCTCTGTGGATGATAGGAAGGTGATGGAAGATTTCAAGTAATCATATGGAAAGCTTTTGACTTGTGTCTACAAGCCTTTAGTTTATGAGTTGGGTGGTCTCCATACTCTGTTGTAGTTCTATGATTCCCAGCTCCGGTGTTTTACTTTCCCAGGTTATGTATTACTGCCTACTCTAGAGGAGTTCTCTGTGCTACTTGGAGTGCATATCCTAGACCAGATGCCATTCTATCACACTGATGCTACGCTTGATTTGGTTAAGCTGGTTGGTTCTTTTCATTTGCATGCTTCTGAGCTACAAGGGAAGTTGGTCAAGAGGAATGGAATGCCTAGTTTTCCTCTACCTTTTCTGGTTGCCAAAGCTCGACACTTTGCGAAGGAAGGTTGTTGGGTTGTGTTTATTGTTATCCTAGCACTGTACATTTATGGTATCATGTTGTTTCCCAATATTCCAGACTTTATGGATGTGGATGCCTTTCACATTTTTAATTCAGGGAATCTTGTACCTACGCTTCTAGGCAACGTTTATCACTCTGTGCACTACAAGAATGAGAGTTGGAGAGGGAAGAACCTATCTTGTTGCATACCTTTGTTGTATAGGTGGTTTGTGAGTCACCTTCCCAAATTCGATCCTTTTATTGATACTGCTGGTAACCTATAGTGGTCAGAGAGATTGATGGGCTTAACTGCTAAGAATATCATCTGGTTTGATAGAGACATGCTGGGTACAAAGATTATATACAGTTGTGGTGGTTTGTTGGAGAGGAGATACAAGAATCTCTATATCTCACTGGCTTGCTGGAGAATGAGACCTTGGCTAGAGTTGAGAAGGCCTGGAACAAAATTCATCTCAAAGGGAAAGCTTCTTTGGGGAAGAGTAAAAGTCGAGCTTACGACCCTTATGTGACTTGGATTCAGGATAGAGCTGAGAGAGTGTTGATGCCTTTTCGATCCTGTGCACCTTTATATCCTCTGACAATTGAGGAACCCACTACTGTTTATATCCAGAGGTATAATCAGTTGTGGTCTGAGAAAGAGGAGTTGCGCAAGGCAAATGAAGAGTTAGAGAAAGAGATTATTCAGCTCCGAAGTGAAAAGATGGAACCTACTCACTCCTACAAGCGGCAAACTGAGTTGGTAAACAAGCTAGGTACAGATTTTACCAAACAGATTCGCGCTCGTGAGCGTCTGGGTTTAGATTTGAAGGCTGTCAGTGATGTCCTCACTTCTAAGAAGAAGGAGTTGGATAGAGCTTATCTAGAGATTTCCAGGTTCAATGATCAGTGGAATGCTACCCTCACTAATAACAAGGAGCGGGAAGATGTACTCAAGCAACAGATTTTCAAGTTGAGAGCTCAACTCCAAGTGAAGGATGAGAAGATTGCAGCTGAAGCCTCACTCCAACGTGACAGTGGTTGTAGATTGAACGAAGCGCTTGCAACTTTTGATGATTACAAGTCTAGAGTTGATACGAAGAGGTGTAAGCTTGAGGAGGTTTTTGGTGAAGGTACTTGGGAGGACTATACTCAAGACCTGCAGACCACTATTAGCCGGAGAGAGCTTCTTATTCGAGGGTTGCTTGTCAGGCCTGACCATCCAGAGACGAAGGAGTTGTTAGAGGATTTTCAGTCTAGTTGTTGTACTTGATTGTATTTTCTTTTTAGTCTGTTGTTATGACGTATTTTATTTTACCATCACCAGACCTATTGGATGAGGTCATTCCATTGTATTGGTGTAGCACTGTGCTTTGTATCTGACTCTGGGCTCTCATTTTATTTATGAGAGGTTTGCCTGTTGCTTATCTGTAGCTCTCTATTGTCGTGTTATGCTCTTGGAACTAGAATCGAGGGGGAAATTTCCCTAATGCATATATACATGTCTGCATACTGCATCATTCTGCATTTTTGCATCGCAGGTGCACTGGGACCGTTAACCTTATTTTTGTGGTTTGTTAGTTTGTTTCAAGATTGAACATCAGACTACTCACCGGTACGCCACTAGAGGGAATCAACGCAAAGTCATAGAACAGATGCAAGCTGAGATGCAGGAACTTCGGGACAGGATGGCCCAATTTATGGATTTTATGCAGGGTGTGGCAAATGGCCAAGAGCAATTGAGGACTCTGGTGCAGCCACTTATTGCATGAGTTGATGGTAATGGTGTACTTCACGGAGGAACTGTTGCTAATCCTCCTTGTAATGATGGTGGTACGCCACATGCTAATGTTATTCCTCCAATTGTTACCCCTCTGGGCGGAGGTAATGTGGGTGGAATCCCTATGCCTGAAATGACGTATGCTACGCATGGTAACAATGTTCCTCAGTGGGATGAAGATCAGCAGGAAGATGCTTTCTCTATGTGAGATATTAGTGCTGGATTTCCGTCTAAGGCTGATAAGAGGTTTAAGCTGATTGAAGAAAAGATGCGGAGCTTTGAGAATCAGAACTCCATGGGACTGGACATGGCTAATATGGGGTTGATCCCAGACTTGAAAGTACCTTTGAAATTCAAAGTTCCCGATTTTGACAAATATAAAGGCACTACTTGTCCTAGGGTTCATCTACGCTCGTACTATCATAAGATGTTCGCTTACTCAGATGATGAAAAATTGATGATGCATTTTTTCCAGGACAACCTTTCTGGGCCTTCTCTGGAATGGTACATGAGTTTGGAGCCAGTCAATATCTGATGCTGGAGGGATTTGGCTGAGGCCTTCGTTAAGCACTATCAGTATAATAGCAACCTTGCGCCTAACAGGGTCCAATTTCAGAATCTGTCTCAGAAGAATGATGAATGCTTCAAGGAGTATGCCCAGAGGTGGCGTGAGCTGACTGCTAGGGTGCAGCCTCCCATGGTAGAGAGGGAGTTAATTGATATGTTTGTTGCCACGCTACCAGGTGTATACTACGAGAAGCTGATCGGTAACATGTCTAGAAGCTTTTCTGATCTGATTATTACTGGGGAGAGGGTCGAGAATGGCATTAAGCTAGGGAAGATACAAGCTGGCGAAGGATCCTCGGCAGGAGGAGGAAATAGAAAGGATTTTGGTAACAAAAAGCGAGAAGGAGAAACCAACACAGTATCTAGTTCCCGGGGAAGAAACTGAAATCAGCGTCAACAATATCCGCAACAGCAACAGCAGGTTGCAAGTATCATAATACCTGCGGTACTATAACAACAACAGTAACAACAACCACAACAGAATCAACAAAACTATGCTCCTCGTAGATTCCAGGATCGGGGCCAGGTGGTAAACAGGCAGTTTGACGCGCCTCCAATGCCATATTCTCAATTGCTCTAACACTTGTTATAGTTACAGTTGATACAAAAGAGGACTCTAACCCTATTGACAGGTGCACCACCTCCTAGTTACGACACTAATGCTCGACGTGAGTTTCATTCTGGTGCTCCGGGTCACAATATTTACAACTGTAAGGCATTTAAGCATAAGGTTCAGGATCTCATAGACAGTAAGGCTATAAAATTTTCTCACGACGCGCCCAATGTCGTGCAGAACCCCATGCCTAATCATGGGGCAGCTAGGGTCAGTGCTATCCTTGAAGATGAGAGCTTGAATTTGGTGTCGAATGTCAATGAGTTGACGACGCCGCTGAGTTTTGTAAAGAGCAAGTTGTTGAGGGGAGGGGTATTCCCAGGTTGTGGATGTCGCTTCCGCAAAAATAAGGTTCCGGCAAGACAGAAGAGTCGCCACCTTTCATTATTTATCCCTCGGAGCGGGAAAGGAAACAATCGGAAAAACCTAACGAAAAAGGTATAAGACAAGGTAATCGCAACCATTGTCTGGGTTCGGGAGTCGGTTACGCAAGGGGAAGGTATTAACACCCCTCATGTCCGTCGTACTCGACGGGATCAACGCTTGTTGTGTTTACTGGACGGGTTGGTTCTACTATCTACCTATCAAGGCTGGTCAGAAAAGAAAAGAAAATGACTCGGCAAAGCGTCGCACTTTATGCCTACGTATTCTCATCAGAGAATGAGAAATCAGTGTCAATGTAGTTCGACTAACTACGGGTTACGGGGAAGGTGGCTCGCCAATACGTCAGTATTGTGCCTACGTACTCTCAACAGATATGAGAGATCAGAGCTTACGTAGTTCGGGCTACTACGGATTACGGGGATTCAGATTCATCTGTTTTATCGAGTAGGGTTAAACAACAGTTCCAGCAGTTAGGGACAAAGCCTGTTTGCGGTGGCGCTGAAGTTTAATCGACACTCTTTTCTTCAGAAAGCTTTCCTTTGAATTATGGGCCCACGGGGCAAAAAGGTTTGAAGTTTGTTTTCTGTCTTTTATGGAAGAAGTGTTTTTTATTGTGTTTGCAATTTCAATCGCACTAAAGACTATGACCTGAGAGTGAATGCGTCGCATGTCACCCAAAGGGTACCATACTAAACATCCAAGCTGTCGAAAAGAAACTCTCCGACAACCCTTTCTCAGGTAGCTTAAGGCTCGTAACGTACGAAAGAAATCATTCATGATTACTGTATTTTAAGCTGTTTTGAGATGAGAAGAGAGAACAGACAGGTTCAACTAAAGGGAGACTATCAATTCCTACTGTTGTCATGCCAAGGATTCATCCTATAGTTGAGGTTTGAAATAGGGAACTCCTAGAAATTATCATGCATAGGTTTCAGCCTAAAGTTCTATCATCACTTCCTTATCAAAGGAAATGAGATTCCTAAGGGATCATGTCAATGATACACAGAAACAGATAAAGCACCAGCTTAAACAGTAAACAGTAAACGACTGTAAAATGCATGCAATGCAAGTTAGGGAGGAAATGTGTGTGGGGCAGCAGCCTCCACAAGCTCATCTCAACCTCAAGCCAGAATGAATAACAGTAATCATACATCAATAATAACAACATGCTATCAAGCAGGATATAAGAGACAGTAATCATACAGAAGAAAATGGAATGCTATCAAGCAAAACAGCATAATAACTGTAATCATACAGAAAAAGATAACATGCTATCAAGCAGAATATAAACCACATGGGCAAAGGGAGCTGGGCTATACCGAATACCCGCAAGCAAAGCCATACAGTAACAATACAAGCAGAGGGAGTAACTCAACCTCTAGTGCAATCATGCTCCTAGATTAAAGTTAGTCTAGATATGAACTTATTCTAATGCATCAAGCAAGTCAAACAAGGCACCTCAGCAATACAGAAAAGAAAACAGACAAGAAAGCAGATCAACCCCTCTCTTCCAAGCTTCAGCTTTTCACTTAGCAACCCAGTCTTCAGACTTCAATCACCTTTCAAGGCTATCAGCTTCCCTGACAAATATCAATTTGTTCCTTCAAGCTCTCAACCTTTCAAACAGAAGTTTCAACTTAATCTTGTTCTTCAAGCTTCAGCTCTTCAATCAATTCCATCTTCAGGCTTCACTCCTAACTACAAGTATCAATTTGATTCCTTCAGGCTCTCAAGTCTCAGTATAAGTATCAACTCATCCTTTATTCCCCAGCTTCAGCTTTTCACTTAATCTCAATTGAATCCTCTTCATAAGTATCAACTTAGTCCTCAAGCTTCAGCTCTCTTTGCTTTATCAGTTTCAACTTGGTCTTCTTCATCTACAAGCCTCAGCTTCTCAGAGTAGTCTTCAATCACATAGAAGTGTCAACTTCATCATTCAATTCTTTTTCAAGCCTCAGCTCTTCATTCACTCTCTATTGGGTCTTCAAGTCTCAACTTGTTCTTCAAGCCCTTCAAGCTTCAGCTACAATGGCAATGCTCAAGGAATCATCCTCTACCACACTCTTCAATGAAGTCCTCATCTTCAAACTCAAGCCCAACATCTTTCAAGATACTCAAACCAGAAGATAATTGATTTAACAGAGTGAGAGGAAATGATAAACAGCTTACTGACAACCAAAGGAAGCTTGCAAGGGTTCATCATTATGAGAGACTAGTTCCCTCAAAGTTCTACTTCCCAGATAAAGCCATTCATCCTTCCAAAGGAAGGATGTGAATCTCTGAGAAGGACTTTTAGTCATTGGGAGGAATGGAAGCACAAGATGCTTTCCATGTCTGTGAAAGAAATCATTCTAACTACAAGGCTCTCCCTATGTCCTATCTCCTAATCTTCATCAGACACCTTCAGGCACCAACAAATCCAAAGCTCCAAGCAACTTCAAGCAACTTTAAGCATCCTCCTCTTGTCTTCAACTTGTCTTCAACCTCAACCACAGGCAAACCAAGCACAAACCCTAATCTAAGGGAACTAGGGAAGTTAAACTAGTTGAATTAGTAAATTAGGATCACCTAAAACCTAGTACTAAAGTTAGTCCTAGCTAAAATACTAAAATCAATTGTAAAATCCTACAAAAATTACTATGGGAACCTAGGTCAATCATGACTCTACCACATTAATTCCAGAGATCAAATCATCAAATTGGACCTAGAACTAAATTCTACATTACAAGGTATCAAACCTAAATCCCTAAAAGGAAGCCTCTAAATATCAATCTAGAAAGAACACCTATTTTCACCACAAAAATGTGAGAAAAATACTATGGGATCATACATATCTAACCTAATCACACACAAAAATATCACCATGAGATCAAACAAAATTGTACAAAAATATGCATCAAACATGAACATTTTAATATCAATTAAAATGCAAAATTCCAATTAAATCAGAAATTACATGAAATGAAAATATTTTTTCTCTAAAAAATAATAGACTCAATCATGATTAATATGAAAAAAGAATGGGTTTGATTGGATTAATATTCAATTAGTTATGATTTTTACAAGAATCATGAATAAAATGAAAAATTAAATGAAAATCCAACAAAAAGATTAAACACACGGTGCAAGAAGTAATCATTTTCAGTTAAAAAACTGGGTTGGGCTCGCTGGGGGGTGTGAATAGCACTCAGATCACTAAGCCCAAAACATCAAATAAATGAAACGCAGCGTTTCTTGCCTCAGGACCCTTCACAACTCAACTTTAAAACACAGCCGTTGGATCAACTTCTAGTCAATGGTCAGACCATGATCTAATGGTGAAAACTTCATCTTCTCCATTTCAAATGCCTGAGCTTCGCGCCCAGCTCCGACCACCGCCGATGGAGCTCCGATCATCCCCTTCAACCCTAGTTCTTCCTAGAGGCCTCCAATCCAAGAGGTCAAAACATGAAACTCATTCCAAATCTTGCCACGAATTCAACCATACCATTAGTTTCTTTTGAAACCTCAAGAATCATCATCTCCCAATCTCAACCGAAAATGGCAATTCTCCTAATTTGTCTCTAATTGATCAATTAACCATCTGAAATCCATCCTAGGCCATTCTACAATCAATCTAGCACCCTAATTCAACCTAATTCTACCTAAATCATGCTATAGGAAGAAGGTTACCAACCTGGAAATTCTTGAATAACAGATGCACGAATCCTCCAAATCAAGCTCTCAAATCTTCTGGACACGATCACTGAACCTTCTTCTTGCTTCTGTATGCAAAAGAATCAATGGAAAGTGCTTCAATCTTGAAACACGATGATGAGTTGCAGGTGCTGAAAACCACTTGCTCCTACACGATCTAGCCACCAATTCCTCTTGAAAATGATCTGAAATCACTCCTTGACACTCATGGAAGAAGAATCAAACAAGAAAATGAATGGAAATTGAGGAATTTGGTGAAATCGATTTCAATTGCAATCCATGAAAATTCACTCTCAAACTAAACTCAATCCTTCAATGATCACCAACCTCAGCCATGGATCCACTCTACTCAATATATAGATGGAGTTTGGATGATCTAGAACTCTCTAGATCCTTCCAATGAGATTTTACACTTCTCATGTCATGAGATTTTGAATCACTTATCATGACATGTACAACCCTTGCAAACAGCTTGGAATTCATCCCATTCACTCTTAATTTCTCCCCTAGTAAGATATTAGAGGTGTTTAGCTTGCAAAACCCTTGCCCATGCCTTAATTTTGAGTTTTGCAAATGTGGCTTAATATGCAAGTAAGTGCTTTTCAAAGCAAGTCCATAATTTAGACCTCAAATCAAAAATGTGGCTAAACCAATGTTTTTAAAATGTCTTCTAAAGTCAAAATGATATATTACATGCCATGGTTTGGATGTGTAGGTCAAAAATATCAATTTCCAACTTTGGCTTATCTAACTTGTGTCCTTATTTTAGGTCATTTTTGTAACTTTGAGCTACAAGCCTTTCCACCATATCATGACCTCCTTACTAGCCTTAAAACATCATTTTAAGCAAGTTTGATGTTGAAGATTTTTCCATTTGAAGCTTGGAAATAGGAGTTATGGCCTTATGCTTGAAATGACCTGTAATCTCCAAATGACCATAATGCCCTTGACTTGTCAAAGCCATAACTTGAGTTCTACAAATCCTATCAAGGACTTATAGTACTCTATAGAAAGCTAAGAGGCTAAGGAACAACATTATTGTTTACCAAAAGTCCATAGGAATCATCCTTCTTGGGAAAAAGTTTGATGCAAGTTGGGTGACTTTCAAGGCCCCAGATTCACATACCTCAGATGACCTGTAACTTGTCAAAGTCATAACTTGAGTTCTACAAATCCTATCAAGGACTTATAACACTCAAATTTAAGCTAATATCAAGCTCTACAACATTCATGTTGGGGGTAAGATGATATGACAATCACATCTTGAGCTAAACTGCCTTGAAGATAGGGGTCAAACTAGGGGATTTTACACTGTCAAGCCTTAGAAACCCTAGCTTGAAACTTCTCAAACTCTTCAATCATGATGAGTTGACCTTGGAATCATCCTTATAACATCTCAATGCATCAATCCATGATCACATGGCTCTTGGATTAGGTCTCAACCTTCTCCAAATCATCAGTTGACCTAGGGTTGACCCAGTCAAACCCTAATTACACCACTCATGGCTGAGTCTTCTTAATCTTGCACAATGACCTGTCTAGGCCTCAAAGTGATCTTCAACACTTCTCATGAGCTCTCTCAAGACCTCAAGTCCAACCTCATGGCTTCAGAATCATCTGGTGGCTTCCCACAACTCTCAAGTTAGGAGACCTACACACTTGGCTTCAACCACTCTCTCTGAGGATCTTTTAACCTCTCTGACAAGGATATCAACCCTTGAACATCCTCTTAGCTAGCTTCAAACTCTTGTATAGCTCTTAATTAGTAATCATACCTCTTGATCTCCTGCATACATGTTAATGAAATGCAAATGATAATGCTAATGTGAATGAAATGAAACACAAGCTAGGTAAAGAGAAGTTGGTCAAATTTTGGGGTGCAACAGGGTCCCCAATTCAAACGGCTTGAACCTGACTGGGTGAGAAGCGAACGAATCTCAACCAACCAAGGTGCGAGACGGTTGAATACCGACAAACCCGGAAATTTGCCAACTGCACAAGTACACGATACTCTGATGAGAACAAATCTTCGAAGACTGAAATGTTAGTTGCACGACAACTAGCTGGGGGATTGGTCACACGGTAACCGGTAATACATGGTCTATCATGCCTTCAGGCATCAAGATTCCTCGGGACTCATCAGGCCAACAATCACGTTGATCATGCCATCGGGCATTCAAAGAAAACTTTCGGGCCTCAACCGGACTTTATCAGTAAGTCGGGAATAGAATTCTCAGTCAATCATGAACCAATTAGGGATACTTAAACATTTGCCATCGGGTACTCCGCATTGGCTGGGAGAACTGCTTCGTTAACATGGTTGGACTTCAATCGTCAAGTCTTCGAGGGAAGTTTCAACTTTGCTGTTCAGAAACCTGTCGGGGATGACGCATCTCCGCTGGGGATTCTGGAGAACTATCAAGTAACTCTGCTTCGGGGATCCAGAAATCGTTTTGGGTGAATCAACTCTGCCGAGGAAATCAAGAATCATCTTGAACAACTAACTCCGTGGGGACTTCAAGAATTGTCCTGGACCCATAACTATGCTAGAGATTTCAGGAATCATCCTGAGCAAACGCCCTGTCGGGGGCTCTAAGCATCAACTTGAGCAACCAACTCTGGCGAATTCACTGGGGAATTTAAGAATCATCTTAAACAAACGACCTTGCTGGGGAATTCAAGAATCATCTTGAGCAAGCGGCTCCGCGGGGGATCACCTACAAAACAAGAACGGTAACGACCTAGCTCATGTTTCATACGCATATGCTGTGACAATGGCGCAATGCTCCACATGGTGGAAATGCTATGCACTCATGCAAAATGTTAAGCAATCATGCAAAATGCTATGGCCCTGTCAGCAAAATAAATGTCGACGGGAGAATCATCCGGTCGAGGAGAAAGAACTACTCTGGTGAAAGAAGGAATCATCCTGCCCTGGAGAAAAGGTCACGCCAATCTCAATCGGACGCTGCATGGGGAAATGATCTTCAGTTGCCTGCTGCCGGGGAACGAAGCTCTACGAGAACCTGGACCTGCTGAGGGGAGCGATGTCAATCACGGAAATAAACTGCACGACCTTCACGGCTAACCCTTCTGGAGACAACGACTCCGGTGGGGAAACACAACATCAGCTATTCAACACTCTACTGGGGGAAACCAATCATGGCCCGACCTGCTTCCAAGGACTCGGCTCTCTTAGGGATCTGCAAACTCGGCTGGGGAAGAAGAAATCATCCTGCTTCAGGGGAGAGTACGGTGCTGTCTGGAATCTGCTACACCTGTAACAACACAAACAAACAGACAAGACACCCTTCTCAAAGGGACCTATCAGGGTTATCATCTTGTGACAATGTTCAAGTAATTCATTGTTTCAATAATCAGTGGCGTATGCCAGTAAGTTTATGTGTGCGCATTTTGTCAAAAACATCGGCGTTCTTTTTCGCAAACAAAATAGATAAATGCTAAACAGACAGACAGAATTGCTGAATAGTATACATTTTATTGATAACGAACCCCTGAATGGGTAAAAATGTTTTACAACAGATGCAAGCTCCTGGAATGAGGAAGCCGCGCAAAAAATAAAACAAAAATATACATCAGTATATACAAATGTCGGCAACAAGGCGTAGACGAACACCATGAGTTGATCCCTCTATGACCCACTCGACTTCGGTACTTCTCCAACGCTTCAGCTTTAGAAGAGATTGATTCAGATAAACGGCCCTCAGGTCTTCCAAACCACTAAACAATGAAAGCCCACATGCGGAACGCAGTCATTTGCTTTTTCAAATCCCTAACTTTTGTGTGAACCGCCCTTTGCGGGTTTTCAGTTCACCGGGATACCCTTTTTTGCCAAAGTCGCCCATCCGGGTTTTCGACTTTGCGGGTGTACATTTTTCTTTTATATGCCTAATTTTTACCCGAACCTTTTTCCTTTTTTATGGTTCGCCGGGATGCCCCATTTTTGCCTGGATCTTCTTTTTACTTCCAGCGGGTCATTTTTAAGCAAAGTATTTCTTAACTGCGTCCGCGTTCACCGGGGACGCAAAATCTTCACCATCCATCGCGGATAACAACAAAGCTCCTCCCGAGAAGACCTTGCTGACGACGTATGGACCTTTGTAATTAGGAGTCCACTTGCCCCGTTGATCGGAGTGTGGAGGAAGAATCTTCTTCAGGACGAGATCACCCGTCTGAAAGCTTCTAGGACGCACCTTCTTATCATAAGCTTTCTTCATTCGGCTCTGGTACAGACGACCATACGCAATCGATGCTAATCTCTTCTCGTCCATCAGGCTGAGTTGGTTCAGTCGGTTCGTAATCCATTCTGCCTCGTCGAGTTTCACATCAACCAAAACTCGCAAAGAAGGGATCTCCACTTCTAACGGTAGGACAACTTCCATACCGTACACCAAGGAGAAAGGAGTTGCCCCGGTCGACGTACGTACCGTTGTACGATAACCGTGCAGTGCGAATGGCAACATCTTGTGCCAATCTTTGTAGGTCACAACCATCTTCTGAACAATCTTCTTGATGTTCTTATTGGCCGCTTCAATGGCGCCATTCATCTTCGGCCGGTAAGGAGATGAGTTGTGGTGTTCAATCTTGAAACTCTGGCACAGCTCCTTCATCCTCTTGTTATTCAGATTCGAACCATTGTCAGTAATGATCCGCTCGGGAATTCCGTAACGACAGATGATATCCCTCTTTATGAATTTAGCCACCACCTGCTTGGTCACATTAGCATATGAGGCTGCCTCCACCCACTTGGTGAAGTAGTCGATAGCTACTAGAATAAAGCGATGACCGTTAGATGCAGTGGGCTCGATCTTGCCTATCATGTCGATGCCCCACATGGAGAACGGCCACGGGGAGGACATGACATTCAACGGGCACGGCGGCACATGAACTTTATCAGCATGGATCTGGCATTTATGACATCTCTTCGCGAATTTAAAGCAATCTGATTCCATCGTCAGCCAGTAGTATCCTGCTCTCAGGATCTTTCTCGTCATAGCGTGCCCCCCGGCGTGCGTACCAAATGTGCCTTCATGAACTTCTTCCATGAGCATACTCGCCTCTTTCTCATCTACACATCTGAGTAGCACGAGATCGTGGTTTCTTTTATACAACACTCCATCAGGATTGAGATAAAAATTTCCAGACAGCCTCCTCAGAGTCTTCTTATCCTGGGTTGACGCTCCCGCAGGATACTCCTTAGTCATAAGGAAGGTCTGGATATCATGGAACCATGGCTTGCCATCGGCGGCTTCCTCGATCGCAAAGACGAACGCAGGTCTATCAAGACGAGAAAGGACAATTCTTGGAGCTTCATTCCAAAAATTGACTTTATACATCGAAGACAACGTGGCTAAGCATCAGCCATCTGGTTTTCGGCCCTGGGCACATGATGGAGTTCTACTCGATCAAAGAACGGAAGTAGCCTTCTCGCGTAATTCATGTACGACACCAAATTCGATTGGCGAGTCTCCCACTCCCCTTTAATCTGGTTAATCACAAGCGCTGAGTCACCATATACGTCTAGGTTCTTGATTCTCAAATCAATTGCCTCTTCTAGACCCATGATGCATGCTTCGTACCCCGCTTCGTTATTGGTGACTGGAAACGTCAGTCTCACAGTGAACGGGATATGGGATCCGTGGGGAGTCGTGATGATCGCCCCAATGCCTCTTCCGTAGGAATTAACCGCCCCGTCAAATATCAATTTCCACTGGGATTTCCTATCTGGACCCTCGTCAGGCAACAGTTCATCGCAATCCTTCGCTTTGAGGAACATGATATCCTCATCAGGGAATTCAAATTTCATCGGCTGGTAGTCCTCGATCGGCTGTTCGGCAAGGTAATTAGACAATACGCTTCCCTTGATGGCCTTCTGGGAAACATACTGAATATCATATTCCGTCAACACCATTTGCCATCTGGAAATCCTGCCCGAAAGATCCTGCTTCTCGAAGACGTACTTGATCGGATCCATCTTCGAAATTAGCATGGTTGTGTGGTTGAGCATGTACTGTCGTAAACGTTTGGCAGCCCAGGCTAGTGCGCAACACGTCTTCTCCAGCATCGAGTAACGAGATTCACAGTCAGTGAAGTTTTTACTCAAGTAATAAATGGCATGCTCCTTTCTGCCCGTCTCGTCGTGCTGACCGAGAACACACCCCATACTATTCTCAAGAACTCTCAAGTACATGATTAGTGGTCGTCCAACCACTGGGGGTATCAAGATTGGAGGTTCCTGTAGATACTGCTTTATCTTATCGAATGCCTTCTGGGAATCCTCGTTCCAGATAATCGCCTGATCTTTCTTTAATAGTTTGAACATCGGTTCACACGTGGCCGTGAGCTGAGAGATAAACCTTGCAATGTAGTTTATTCTGCCCAGGAAACCACGAATTTCTTTTTCGGTTTTTGGCACTGGCATTTCTTGTATCGCTTTAATCTTCGCAGGATCAACCTCGATGCCTCTTTCACTCACGATAAACCCCAGTAGTTTTCCAGACCGTACTCCGAAAGTACACTTGTTAGGATTCAGCCTCAACCTGAACTTCCTAAGCCTCTCAAAAAGCTTCAGAAAATTGACCAGATGTCCCTCCTCCGTTTGGGACTTCGCAATCATGTCATCAACATAGACTTCAATCTCATGAAACAAAGTTACCATTGCTCGTTGGTAAGTGGCCCCTGCGTTCTTTAGACCGAAAGGCATTACCTTGTAGCAAAAGGTTCCCCAAGGCATGATAAACGTAGTTTTCTCCATGTCCTCCGGCGCCATCTTGATCTGATTGTAGCCGGAGAAGCCATCCATGAACGAAAACACGGAGAACTGAGCTGTATTGTTGACCAACACATCAATATGAGGCAGCGAGAAATCATCTTTAGGGCCCGCCCTATTCAAATCCTGATAATCGACGCACATGCGTACCTTACCGTCCTTCTTCGGTATAGGCACTATGTTGGCGACCCACGGAGGGTAAGTAGTGACCGCTAAGAAGCCAGCATCAAGTTGTTTTTGCACTTCTTCTTTGATCTTAACGGCCATATCTGGTCTTGTCCTCCTAAGCTTCTGCTTGACGGGAGGACAATCTTCTCGCAACGGCAAGTGGTGGACCATAATGTCAGTGTCAAGTCCGGGCATATCTTCGTATGATCAAGCAAAGACGTCACTATACTCTCTTAGCATCTCGACCAATCTCTGCTTGACATCACTTTGCAGTGCAGCCCCTATCCTGATGTTCCTGACAAGTTCTTCAGAACCCAGATTCACGATCTCAATCTCCTCTTCGTGAGGCAGAATAACTTTCTCTTCTTGTTTCAACAAGCGGGCCAACTCTTCAGGAAGGTCTTCGTCTTCATCAATCTCTTCTTCAGCTTGATAGATCGGGCAATCAAAGTCGAAGTGAGCCGTAGAAGGTCCAGAGTCGATGTCATCTGTTATGTGGATCCTGCAATAACAAGGGTTAAGTTTAAAACAAGGATGTGCAGGTTAGCACAAACCCCATTGCCATTTTATTGTTTTTCAAAACAAATATAAAACAGGAATAACAGAGATCACAATATTTGAATACGAAGAAGAACGCCTTTTGATTTATTAACAAAATGCATGTACATAATCCCACAAGGCCCTGACAATAAAACCGCTATGCCCCGGGTAGGACATAGGGTTGTACAATGATTGGAAAAAGTAAATCATTACTCTTCACTTGTCATCTGGATGATATCCTTGACGGACCAGTTGGTAAGGCCCTCGCCTGGCTTGCTTGGCTGGATCCAAGAGTCGAGGTCACAGTCGCTATCTCCGCTGTCTTCAGACACCGTGTTGACGCTTTCAAAAATCACCCCGCCACTGGTAAACTGGATCGGCCCTTTACCTCGAGACGCACTGCTAGAAGAAGAAGAAGCTTCAGCTCCAGGAGAATATCCCAACCCAAACTTATCTTGCTTGTTAGGTATCTCCAAAATTCGCCCCCATCCTGGGGTAGATCCGGCTTGGACAACAACCCGGGCTTCCTTAAAGGAAGAGAGAGTCATCTCTGGCTTCTCAGTGACTACAGGAGCTACGTCCTTGATTTTAACAGCTTCGAACGCTTGTCATAGAGTTTCATGGATTTCCCCATCCATCTCAACATACTTGAAGGACGACAAATGGCTCACCATTATGTTTTCCTCGCCACAAACAGTTACGATGCTACCTCCGACAGCATATTTGAGTTTCTGGTGCAACGTGGAGGTCACGGCGCCAGCAGCATGGATCCACGGCCGGCCCAAGAGACAGCTGTAGGAAGGCATGATGTCCATAATGTAAAAGATCGCATCGAATGTTTCCGGTCTGACTTGAATTGGCAGGGTCACCTCCCCGAAAACATGGCGTTTAGTTCCATCAAACGCCTTCACAACCAGATCACTAGGTGTGCAAATCACTCCATGAGTATCTAACTTCATTAATGCCTTCTTCGGAAGAACATTGAGTGACGAACCCGTGTCCACCAACACGTGCGACATAATCGTTCCCCTACACTCTATCGAGATGTGCAGGGCGCTATTGTGATTCCTCCCTTTTGGCGTCAGCTCTAGGTCAGTGAACCCTAGCCCATTTCCAGCATTCACGTGGGCTACGACCTCTTCCAGCTGGTTTACCGATATTTCCTGCGGTACATACGCGGCGTTCAACACCTTCAGCAGCGCGTTGCGGTGTGCTTCAGAATACAGCAACAGATTCAAGATGGAAATCTTCGAGGGCGTCTGATGGAGATGATCCACAATCTTGTAGTCACTCTTTTTAATCAACCGCTTAAACTCCTCGGTGTCTTTAACAAGTAAGTCTTTTTCTACCCCATGAGGGATCTCTTCAACGACTTTACTTTTACCTTTATCAGTTGCATCAGCTCTGACCGCCTTGTCCTCCACGACCTCTGGCGGTGTAAACACTCTTCCGTTGCGAGTAATACCACTGATTCCCGCGAGGTTCTCCATGGACGACCCAAACAGTTCTAGCTCCAACTTCTTTCCATTGCAGTAGACTTCATCCCCATAATGCCACGGGACGGCATTAGTGCTTTCGAAGGGTATCGGCCCGGCTTTGGTGATGGTAATCGTGGGCGGCCTGGGTGCAGAAATAGTTATCGTCTGGCGAGGGATGGTGATGGTGGCGACCTCATCATCTTGCTTCAGCACTACCTCTCCTGATCTGCTTTCGGCCCTCCGGCTAAACTGTAAAATCCCTTCAGTCATCAGACTTTGAATTCCTTCTATCAGCTGTTCACATCCATCAGGACTAGTAGCACAGCCCATACACAGCTCTCCGCATCCTGGAAAGAAACCCCTTTTCATCAACTTAGCTTTAACGAAGCTAAGCGGCGTCTTCGGATCTCTAACGTCAGTCAACAAATCCAAACTCTCGTCTTTGATAATGGCGTTTACTCCACCTCCCCTATGATTCGGCATAGGGTTTTTCGTGACATTTGGCACATTATCGGAGAAGTTGATGATCTTAGCATCCACCATGTCCTACACCTTATGCTTGAAGGCTTTGCAATTCTCTATTGTGTGGCCTGGTGCCCTTGAGTGAAACTCACAAGTTGCATTAGCGTCATAACCTGGCGAAGGTGCCCCTGTCAAGGGAGCCAAGGTTCTCTTCTAGATCTACTGTAGCTGGAGCAAAGTCTGCAATAGTTGCGCGTACGACATGGGCGGTGTCTCGAGGTGACGGCTCGACAGAGGTGCCCTATTCTGATACTTTTTGTACCCTTGTTGATTCGGTTGCTGCTGCTGCTGTTGCTGTGGCTGTTGAACGGTCGGGATAGTTATGCTGGCCACCTGCTGGTGAGGACCTTTACCCTTCCTTCGAGCGTTGGTCACAGCGCTCGTTTCTCCTTCTCGTGTTTTACCACTATAAGGTTTCTTTCCGCCTCCTCCAGGTGAGGATGACTCACCTTGAATTTTCCCGAGCTTGATCCCATTTTCAATGTGCTCACCCGTAATAATGAGATCTGAGAAGGTTCCAGACATACCGCTGACCAACTTCTCATAGTAGACCCCTGGGAGGGTGGCTACGAACATCTGCACAAGCTCACGTTCAACCATCGGCGGCTGAACCCTGGCTGCCAACTCACGCCACCGTTGGGCATATTCCTTAAACCCTTCATTGTTCCTTTGCAACAGGTTCTGCAGTTGGACTCGATTCGGGGCCAAGTCGTTGTTGTATTGGTAGTGGTGCACAAATGCTTCAACAAGGTCTTTCCACGTGCGCACACTAGTAGGCTCCAGACTCATGTACCATTCGAGGGAGGGCCCGGACAAACTGTCTTGAAAGAAGTGCATCAGCAACTCCTCGTCCTCAGAATGAGCCGACATTTTCCTGTAATACGATCTCAGGTGGACGCGAGGGCAAGTGGTGCCCTTGTACTTTTCAAAGTCAGGTACCTTGAACTTGGGAGGCACCTTGAGATCAGCAATTAATCCCAACTTGGACATATCAACGCCCAGGGTGTTCTGATTCTCGATATTCCTCATCTTATCCTCGAGTGACTTGAACCTTAGACGTGCTTCAGCATTCAGCTCTCCTTCAGCACCTCTCTGAGAGAACACATCGTCCTGACGATCTTCTAACCACGGCTGAGGCCCAAACAGATTCCCAACACCTGCATTGTCGTTGCCCATCCCAACATTGACATTAGCTTCCAGACTCCCATTACCGACGCCCGTCGTATTACCATTGAGTCCCATGTTAGTCGTCACATTGTCGTTGGCACTGCCATTCCCCCCGGTCACGGGGACACCATTCTACGGAGTTTCAACTGGTGGAGGAGTAGGCACGGTCCCACCATGGAGTACGCCATTGCTATCGACTCTTGAAATCAGAGGCTGGACCAAGGTTTTGAGCTGATCCTGGCCATTGGCGACTGCTTGCATGAGCTCCATGAAGCGATCCATTCTTTCGCGGAGTTCCTAAACATCAGTTTGCACTTGCTCCATGATTCTGGTTTGATTTTCTCTGGTCGGATAGCGGTGAATAGGTCTCTGATCAATCCTGGAACAACCTGAAACAACCCGGAAACACAAAAGGGTTAGGAAAAATGACAAAGTGCTCGTTATGCAAATGCTTCATGCACATGCAAACGTGTGTCTGTATGTTAGGGAGATCTCCCCCGATCCTAGCGCCAGTGCGGGTAATAAGAAGTCCGAGTCCAGTCAAGGAAATAACAATCTCATATATAAAGAAAGCCCATCAAGGCAGTACACAACATCAGCGAGTACAAGATGAATCAACAGCGTGACCTCAGCCAACAAGCCTGGTGATGGTCAGCATGCAACGATGATCAAACAAAAGGAATACAAATAGTCAAGCACGGCCACGGGCGTGATACTCTTCTAACAACTCCTTCATTTCTGGATGATCAGGCAGAGTTAGTAACCCTTCGACGAGTAATTCTCTCTGCACAATGGTATATTGAAGACCTTCAACCGAATCTTCCCATACTCTTTCACCAAAACAATCTTCTAGCTTCCGCCTTTTGGATTCGAACGTCAGTTTGCGCTCCTTCAGGTTAGTGAGAGCTCTGTTGAGCTGGCCTTCGGCGGCGTATCTACGAGCGGTTTCATCATCAAACCTATTCTCACTAGACTTCACCTGGGCTTCCAACTTGGAGATCTGTAGCATCAGCTTGTCCTCCCGCTCTTTCCTGGTGACTAGGGAGGCCTTCCAGTGCTGGTTGAACTTGGATATCCTCCGACATGCTTTGTCCAAGTGCTGCTTCTTCGTGGCCAGTACATCGTTGACAGCTTTGAAGTCTCGACCCATGCGCTCACGATCAGCTATCTGCTTAGTCAAATCTGTCCCCAGCTGGTTCACCAGCTCTGTTTGCCTCTTGAAGGAATGGACGGCTTCGTTTCTCTCGCTCCGAAGCTGAGCCAATTCTTTCTCCAGTTCTTCATTTGCCCTCTTCAATTCATCTCGCTCAGCTAACACCTGATTATGCTGCTGAATGGGCACAGTGGTAGGCTCTTCAATCACTGGAGGGCTTTCTGGCTTGGCAGGAGGAAACGGCATCCCTATAGCATCTGCTCTGGCTCTGATCCAAGTCATATACGGAGGGTAGGCTTGATTATTGCTTCTCCCCAGCAATGGTTTTCCCCTGTTACTGATGCCATTCCAGGCGTGCTGAAGCTTAGATAACAGATCCCCCTCTAGAAGACCAGTGAGGTACAGAGATTCCTGCACCTCTTCATCCTTCGGCGGAGCTCTCAAAGCGTAAGTAAACTGTCGGACCAGCAAAGACGGATTATAGTTTATAAAACCCTTCCTGCCTATCAAAGGCATGTTCAGAAACCCGCTGCAGCTGAAGATAATCTCGGTACCCAACCTATCTCTGTCAAACCAGTCAATATCCTCTGCAGATAGACCCATCAAACGCTCAGACCACTCAGTTGTGGCTGCAGACGAAACAAAGGGACCCCTCTTGGGCAGATGACTATCAAGCCATTTATAAAGCAAGGGCACACAGCATGAGACATTCTTACCCCTTCTGTTCTCGTTTTTGTAGTGGATGGAATGGTAGACATCTCCTATCAAGGTAGGGACTGGATTCCCGGAAGCAAAGATGCGAAAGGCGTCGAAGTCTACAAAATCGGGCATATTGGGGAACAGAATGATGCCATATATACACAGAGCGAGGATGGCGTTGAATACGACCCAACATCCGTCTTTGGCGCACTGCTGAGTCTTACCCACTAAGAACTGCAAGGAGAAACCAGGAACCTTGTTCCAACTAGACAATACCAACTCGGAGACATCCAGATGAAGTGAAGGAGCTAGACTAGTCAGATCAGGCTCAACATCCATATGTACAAAAGGCATCTACCTCTTGATAGACACACCTAACAAATCAGCATATTCCTCTAGCGTGGGTGCAAGAACAAAATCCTGGAAAGTAAAGCATCTCAACGGAGGATCGTAGAACTGCAGCAGAGCATGAAACCCATTCAACTCGAACGCAGAAGGTTTACGAACCAAACTGAGCAATTTGCCGTAAGATTTTCTGAACTCATCTCTCACAGAATCATCTGCTAACGCGATCAGGCCAGTCAGCTGAACCACATCAGGGGCAGGGAGCTTGTAAGCCACGGTCTTCCTCAGAGAACCCATAACAATACAATAGGAGGCAAGAAATCCTGAATCGGGGAAAACGGTACCTACAACACAGACACACGTTAATGAAATGCACATGCGTATGCAAAACAATATCAAATGCAATCATGCAGCAGGAGTCAAGGCAACTGTGATGCGGAGATTCTGCATCAACAAAATCATAATCCTGCTCTATCAAGAACAACCACTGTATCTGATAAGAAGAAAAACCCTGGTATCGGACCACCAATCTGCTCTGTCAAGAACACACACATATAGGACCATAAATCTGCTCTGTCAAGAACACACACATATAGGACCATAAATCTGCTCTGTCAAGAACACCTCTGATAATAAACACCTCTGATACAGGACCAAAAAATCTGCTCTGTCAAGAACAAACCTACATCTGCTGGTGAGATCCTCAGATACCAATCAAAACCCTGCTCTGTCAAGAACAATCATCTGATGATAAGATCCTGTGATCCCAACAAAACTGATTCACTGTCAAGAAAACCAGGTAGTCTGAAGGTCAAAGTTTCCTGCAATAAACCCAACCCTGCTCACAGGTATGGACCTATACTGACTCAAGTTCGGCATCTTATGTGTTCATCAGCGTCACAGACATTCAAGAGGGGTGATACGATACCCAGAAGGTGTGGCATCACCAGCTCATGAAGCGGCCTCACTCGGCTGAATCACAAATGATCGGTCCCCAGAGTCGACAATCCTCCAAACCAACAACCCCTTCAACCCAAAGGGTTGAAAAAGAAGCCAACCGGGAGAACCTGGGTCTGGCCTCTCACTCATCAGAATGCCCCTCCCACAACAGCACAGATAATCATATCATACTGAAAATAAAGTGCGGGACATAAAGTGCAATAAATAAACACAACCCAACAAGTAATCATACAAGTGCTAGGATTGACTCTCGCAGGGGACGTCGGATCCCCAAACTGACTCGCGTACGAGACGTTGGATCCCAGGAAACTATCAAGTCCCCAGTAGAGTCGCCAGTTGTCGCTTCCGCGAAAATAAGGTGCCGGCAAGACAGAAGAGTCGCCACCTTTCGTTATTTATCCCTCGGAGCGGGAAAGGAAACGATCAAAAAAACCTGACGAAAAAGGTATAAGACAAGGTCATCGCAACCATTGTCTGGGTTCGGGAGTCGGTTACGCAAGGGGAAGGTATTAGCACCCCTCACGTCCGTCGTACTCGACGGGATCCACGCTTGTTGTGTTTACTGGACGGGTTGGTTCTACTATCTACCTATCAAGGCTGGTCTGAAAAGAAAAGAAAATGACTCGGCAAAGCGTCGCACTTTATGCCTATGTATTCTCATCAGAGAATGAGAAATCAGAGTCAACGTAGTTCGACTAACTACGGGTTACAGGGAAGGTGGCTCGCCAATACGTCAGTATTGTGCCTACGTACTCTCAACAGATATGAGAGATCAGAGCTTACGTAGTTCGGGCTACTACGGATTACGGGGATTCAGATTCATCTGTTTTATCGAGTAGGGTTAAACAGCAGTTCCAGCAGTTAGGGACAAAGCCTGTTTGCGGTGGCGCTGAAGTTTAATCGACACTCTTTTCTTCAGAAAGCTTTTCTTTGAATTATGGGCCCACGGGGCAAAAAGGTTTGAAGTTTTTTTTCTGTCTTTTACGGAAGAAGTGTTTTTTATTGTGTTTGCAATTTCAATCGCACTAAAGACTATGACCTGAGAGTGAATGCGTCGCATGTCACCCAAAGGGTACCATACTAAACATCCAAGTTGTCGAAAAGAAACTCTCCGACAACCCTTTCTCGGGTAGCTTAAGGCTCGTAACGTACGAAAGAAATCATTCATGATTACTGTATTTTAAGCTGTTTTGAGATGAGAAGAGAGAACGGACAGGTTCAACTAAAGGGAGACTATCAAGTCCTACTGTTGTCATGCCAAGGATTCATCCTATAGTTGAGGTTTGAAACAGGGAACTCCTAGAAATTATCATGCATAGGTTTCAGCCTAAAGTTCTATCATCACTTCCTTATCAAAGGAAATGAGATTCCTAAGGGATCATGTCAATGATACACAGAAACAGATAAAGCACCAGCTTAAACAGTAAACAGTAAACGACTGTAAAATGCATGCAATGCAAGTGAGGGAGGAAATGTGTGTGGGGCAGCAGCCTCCACAAGCTCATATCAACCTCAATCCAGAATGAATAACAGTAATCATACAATAATAATAACAACATGCTATCAAGCAGGATATAAGAGACTGTAATCATACAGAAGAAAATGGAATGCTATCAAGCAAAACAGAATAATAACTGTAATCATACAGAAAAAGATAACATGCTACCAAGCAGAATATAAACCACATGGGCAAGGGAGCTGGGCTCTACCGAATACCCGCAAGCAAAGCCATACAGTAAAAATACAAGCAGAGGGAGTAACTCAACCACTAGTGCAATCATGCTCCTAGATTAAAGTTAGTCTAGATATGAACTTATTCTAATGCATCAAGCAAGTCAAACAAGGCACCTCAGCAATACAGAAAAGAAAACAGACAAGAAAGCAGATCAACCCCTCTCTTCCAAGCTTCAGCTTTTCACTTAGCAACCCAGTCTTCAGACTTCAATCACCTTTCAAGGCTATCAGCTTCCCTGACAAATATCAATTTGTTCCTTCAAGCTCTCAACCTTTCAAACAGAAGTTTCAACTTAATCTTCTTCTTTAAGCTTCAGCTCTTCAATCAATTCCATCTTCAGGCTTCACTCCTAACTACAAGTATCAATTTGATTCCTTCAGGCTCTCAAGTCTCAGTGTAAGTATCAACTCATCCTTTATTCCTCAGCTTCAGCTTTTCACTTAATCTCAATTGAATCCTCTTCATAAGTATCAACTTAGTCCTCAAGCTTTAGCTCTCTTTGCTTTATCAGTTTCAACTTGGTCTTCTTCATCTACAAGCCTCAGCTTCTCAGAGTAGTCTTCAATCACTTAGAAGTGTCAACTTCATCATTCAATTCTTTTTCAAGCCTCAGCTCTTCATTCACTCTCTATTGGGTCTTCAAGTCTCAACTTGTTCTTCAAGCCCTTCAAGCTTCAGCTACAATGGCAATGCTCAAGGAATCATCCTCTACCACAGTCTTCGATGAAGTCCCCATCTTCAAACTCAAGCCCAACATCTTTCAAGATACTCAAACCAGAATATAATTGATTTAACAGAGTGAGAGGAAATGATAAACAACTTACTGACAACCAAAGGAAGCTTGCAAGGGTTCATCATTATGAGAGACTAGTTCCCTCAAAGTTCTACTTCCCAGATAAAGCCACTCATCATTCCAAAGGAAGGATGTGAATCTCTGAGAAGGACTTTTAGTCATTGGGAGGAATGGAAGCACAAGATGCTTTCCATGTTTGTGAAAGAAATCATTCTAACTACAAGGCTCTCTCTATGTCCTATCTCCTAATCTTCATCAGACACCTTCAGGCACCAACAAATCCAAAGCTCCAAGCAACTTTAAGCATCCTCCTCTTGCCTTCAACATGGCTTGAACCTCAACCATAGGCAAACCAAGCACAAACCCTAATCTAAGGGAACTAGGGAAGTTAAACTAGTTGAATTAGTAAATTAGGATCACCTAAAACCTAGTACTAAAGTTAGTCCTAGATAAAATACTAAAATCAATTGTAAACTCCTACAAAAATTACTATGGGAACCTAGGTCAATCATGACTCTACCACATTAATTCCAGAGATCAAATCATCAAATTGGACCTAGAACTAAATTCTACATTACAAGGTATCAAACCTAAAACCCTAAAAGGAAGCCTCTAAATATCAATCTAGAAAGCACACCTATTTTCACCACAAAAATGTGAGAAAAATACTATTGGATCATACACATCTAACCTAATCACACACAAAAAATTAGGATCAAAATCATCACCATGAGATCAAACAAAATTGTACAAAAATATGCATCAAACATGAACATTTTAATATCAATTAAAATGCAAAATTCCAATTAAATCAGAAATTTCATGAAATGAAAATATTTTTTCTCTAAAAATTAATAGACTCAATCATGATTAATATGCAAAAAGAATGGGTTTGATTGGATTAATATTCAATTAGTTATGATTTTTACAAGAATCATGAATAAAATGAAAAATTAAATGAAAATCCAACAAAAAGATTAAACACACGGTGCAAGAAGTAATCATTTTCAGTTAAAAAACTGGGTTGGGCTCGCTGGGGTGTGAATAGCACTCAGATCACTAAGCCCAAAACATCAAATAAATGAAACGCAACGTTTCTTGCCTCAGGACCCTTCACAACTCAACTTTAAAACACAGCCGTTGGATCAACTTCTAGTCAATGGTCAGGCCATGATCTAATGGTGAAAACTTCATCTTCTCCATTTCAAACGCCTGAGCTTCACGCCCAGCTCCGGCCACCGCCGATGGAGCTCCGATCATCCCCTTCAACCCTAGTTCTTCCTAGAGGCCTCCAATCCAAGAGGTCAAAACATGAAACTCATTCCAAATTTTGCCACGAATTCAACCATACCATTAGTTTCTTCTGAAACCTCAGGAATCATCATCTCCCAATCTCAACAGAAAATGGCAATTCTCCTAATTTGTCTCTAATTGATCAATTAACCATCTGAAATCCATCCTAGGCCATTCTACAATCAATCTAGCACCCTAATTCAACCTAATTCTACCTAAATCATGCTATAGGAAGAAGGTTACCAACCTGAAAATTCTTGAATAACAGATGCACGAATCCTCCAAATCAAGCTCTCAAATATTCTGGACATGATCACTGAACCTTCTTCTTGCTTCTGTATGCAAAAGAATCAATGGAAAGTGCTTCAATCTTGAAACACGGTGATGAGTTGCAGGTGCTGAAAACCACTTGCTCCTACACGATCTAGCCACCAATTCCTCTTGAAAATGATCTGAAATCACTCCTTGACACTCATGGAAGAAGAATCAAACAAGAAAATGAATGGAAATTGAGGAATTTGGTGAAACCGATTTCAATTGCAATCCAAGAAAATTCACTCTCAAACTAAGCTCAATCCTTCAATGATCACCAACCTCAGCCATGGATCCACTCTACTCAATATATAGATGGAGTTTGGATGATCTAGAACTCTCTAGATCCTTCCAATGAGATTTTACACTTCTCATGACCTCCATACTAGCCTTAAAACATCATTTTAAGCAAGTTTTATGTTGAAGATTTTTCCATTTGAAGCTTGGAAATAGGAGTTATGGCCTTATGCTTGAAATGACCTGTAATCTCTAAATGACCATAATGCCCTTGACTTGTCAAAGCCATAACTTGAGTTCTACAAATCCTATCAAGGACTTCTAGTACTCTCTAGAAAGCTAATATGATAAGGAAAAACATTCATGTTGACCAAAAGTCCATAGGAATCATCCTTCTTGGGCAAACGTTTGATGCAAGTTGGGTGACTTTCAAGGCCCCTAATTCACATACCTCAAATGACCTGTAACTTGTCAAAGTCATAACTTGAGTTCTACAAATCCTATCAAGGACTTATAGAACTCAAATTAAAGCTAAGATCAAGCTCTACAACATTCATGTTGGGGGTAAGATGAGATGACAATCACATCTTGAGCTAAATTGCCTTGAAGATAGGGGTCAAACTAGGGGATTTTACACTATCAAGCCTTAGAAACCCTAGCTTGAAACTTCTCAAACTCTTCAATCATGATGAGTTGACCTTGGAATCATCCTTATAACATCTCAATGCATCAATCCATGATCACATGGATCTTGGATTAGGTCTCAACCTTCTCCAAATCATCAGTTGACCTAGGGTTGACCCAGTCAAACCCTAATTACACCACTCATGGCTGAGTCTTCTTAATCTTGCACAATGACCTGTCTAGGCCTCAAAGTGATCTTCAACACTTCTCATGAGCTCTCTCAAGACCTCAAGTCCAACCTCATGGCTTCAGAATCATCTGGTGGCTTCCCACAACTCTCAAGTTAGGAGACCTACACACTTGGCTTCAACCACTCTCTCTGTGGATCTTTTAACCTCTCTGACAAGGATATCAACCCTTGAACATCCTCTTAGCTAGCTTTAAACTCTTGTATAGCTCTTAATTGGTAATCATACCTCTTGATCTCCTGCATACATGTCAATGAAATGCAAATGATACCTCTTGACTCTTGTATAGCTCTTAATTGGTAATCATACCTCTTGACCTACACACTTTGCTGAATGTTTGAGTCATCCCGATGGATGTGAGAAGCTGAGAAACCGTATTCAAAAGCTGATGAACGATGGTGTCTTACAATTTGATAGAGTTGCTGGGAAGAAGACTGAGGAATTAGTGGTTGAGTCTTCTTAATCTTGGGTTGACCTAGTCAAACCCTAATTACACCACTCATGGCTGAGTCTTCTTAATCTTGCACAATGACCTGTCTTCAAATCATCAGTTGACCTAGGGTTGACCCAGTCAAACCCTAATTACACCACTCATGGCTGAGTCTTCTTAATCTTGCACAATGACCTGTCTAGGCCTCAAAGTGATCTTCAACACTTCTCATGAGCTCTCTCAAGACCTCAAGTCCAACCTCATGGCTTCAGAATCATCTGGTGGCTTCCCACAACTCTCAAGTTAGGAGACCTACACACTTGGCTTCAACCACTCTCTCTGTGGATCTTTTAACCTCTCTGACAAGGATATCAACCCTTGAACATCCTCTTAGCTAGCTTTAAACTCTTGTATAGCTCTTAATTGGTAATCATACCTCTTGATCTCCTGCATACATGTCAATGAAATGCAAATGATACCTCTTGACTCTTGTATAGCTCTTAATTGGTAATCATACCTCTTGACCTACACACTTTGCTGAATGTTTGAGTCATCCCGATGGATGTGAGAAGCTGAGAAACCGTATTCAAAAGCTGATGAACGATGGTGTCTTACAATTTGATAGAGTTGCTGGGAAGAAGACTGAGGAATTAGTGGTTGAGTCTTCTTAATCTTGGGTTGACCTAGTCAAACCCTAATTACACCACTCATGGCTGAGTCTTCTTAATCTTGCACAATGACCTGTCTTCAAATCATCAGTTGACCTAGGGTTGACCCAGTCAAACCCTAATTACACCACTCATGGCTGAGTCTTCTTAATCTTGCACAATGACCTGTCTAGGCCTCAAAGTGATCTTCAACACTTCTCATGAGCTCTCTCAAGACCTCAAGTCCAACCTCATGGCTTCAGAATCATCTGGTGGCTTCCCACAACTCTCAAGTTAGGAGACCTACACACTTGGCTTCAACCACTCTCTCTGTGGATCTTTTAACCTCTCTGACAAGGATATCAACCCTTGAACATCCTCTTAGCTAGCTTTAAACTCTTGTATAGCTCTTAATTGGTAATCATACCTCTTGATCTCCTGCATACATGTCAATGAAATGCAAATGATACCTCTTGACTCTTGTATAGCTCTTAATTGGTAATCATACCTCTTGACCTACACACTTTGCTGAATGTTTGAGTCATCCCGATGGATGTGAGAAGCTGAGAAACCGTATTCAAAAGCTGATGAACGATGGTGTCTTACAATTTGATAGAGTTGCTGGGAAGAAGACTGAGGAATTAGTGGTTGAGTCTTCTTAATCTTGGGTTGACCTAGTCAAACCCTAATTACACCACTCATGGCTGAGTCTTCTTAATCTTGCACAATGACCTGTCTTCAAATCATCAGTTGACCTAGGGTTGACCCAGTCAAACCCTAATTACACCACTCATGGCTGAGTCTTCTTAATCTTGCACAATGACCTGTCTAGGCCTCAAAGTGATCTTCAACACTTCTCATGAGCTCTCTCAAGACCTCAAGTCCAACCTCATGGCTTCAGAATCATCTGGTGGCTTCCCACAACTCTCAAGTTAGGAGACCTACACACTTGGCTTCAACCACTCTCTCTGTGGATCTTTTAACCTCTCTGACAAGGATATCAACCCTTGAACATCCTCTTAGCTAGCTTTAAACTCTTGTATAGCTCTTAATTGGTAATCATACCTCTTGATCTCCTGCATACATGTCAATGAAATGCAAATGATACCTCTTGACTCTTGTATAGCTCTTAATTGGTAATCATACCTCTTGACCTACACACTTTGCTGAATGTTTGAGTCATCCCGATGGATGTGAGAAGCTGAGAAACCGTATTCAAAAGCTGATGAACGATGGTGTCTTACAATTTGATAGAGTTGCTGGGAAGAAGACTGAGGAATTAGTGGTTGAGTCTTCTTAATCTTGGGTTGACCTAGTCAAACCCTAATTACACCACTCATGGCTGAGTCTTCTTAATCTTGCACAATGACCTGTCTTCAAATCATCAGTTGACCTAGGGTTGACCCAGTCAAACCCTAATTACACCACTCATGGCTGAGTCTTCTTAATCTTGCACAATGACCTGTCTAGGCCTCAAAGTGATCTTCAACACTTCTCATGAGCTCTCTCAAGACCTCAAGTCCAACCTCATGGCTTCAGAATCATCTGGTGGCTTCCCACAACTCTCAAGTTAGGAGACCTACACACTTGGCTTCAACCACTCTCTCTGTGGATCTTTTAACCTCTCTGACAAGGATATCAACCCTTGAACATCCTCTTAGCTAGCTTTAAACTCTTGTATAGCTCTTAATTGGTAATCATACCTCTTGATCTCCTGCATACATGTCAATGAAATGCAAATGATACCTCTTGACTCTTGTATAGCTCTTAATTGGTAATCATACCTCTTGACCTACACACTTTGCTGAATGTTTGAGTCATCCCGATGGATGTGAGAAGCTGAGAAACCGTATTCAAAAGCTGATGAACGATGGTGTCTTACAATTTGATAGAGTTGCTGGGAAGAAGACTGAGGAATTAGTGGTTGAGTCTTCTTAATCTTGGGTTGACCTAGTCAAACCCTAATTACACCACTCATGGCTGAGTCTTCTTAATCTTGCACAATGACCTGTCTTCAAATCATCAGTTGACCTAGGGTTGACCCAGTCAAACCCTAATTACACCACTCATGGCTGAGTCTTCTTAATCTTGCACAATGACCTGTCTAGGCCTCAAAGTGATCTTCAACACTTCTCATGAGCTCTCTCAAGACCTCAAGTCCAACCTCATGGCTTCAGAATCATCTGGTGGCTTCCCACAACTCTCAAGTTAGGAGACCTACACACTTGGCTTCAACCACTCTCTCTGTGGATCTTTTAACCTCTCTGACAAGGATATCAACCCTTGAACATCCTCTTAGCTAGCTTTAAACTCTTGTATAGCTCTTAATTGGTAATCATACCTCTTGATCTCCTGCATACATGTCAATGAAATGCAAATGATACCTCTTGACTCTTGTATAGCTCTTAATTGGTAATCATACCTCTTGACCTACACACTTTGCTGAATGTTTGAGTCATCCCGATGGATGTGAGAAGCTGAGAAACCGTATTCAAAAGCTGATGAACGATGGTGTCTTACAATTTGATAGAGTTGCTGGGAAGAAGACTGAGGAATTAGTGGTTGAGTCTTCTTAATCTTGGGTTGACCTAGTCAAACCCTAATTACACCACTCATGGCTGAGTCTTCTTAATCTTGCACAATGACCTGTCTTCAAATCATCAGTTGACCTAGGGTTGACCCAGTCAAACCCTAATTACACCACTCATGGCTGAGTCTTCTTAATCTTGCACAATGACCTGTCTAGGCCTCAAAGTGATCTTCAACACTTCTCATGAGCTCTCTCAAGACCTCAAGTCCAACCTCATGGCTTCAGAATCATCTGGTGGCTTCCCACAACTCTCAAGTTAGGAGACCTACACACTTGGCTTCAACCACTCTCTCTGTGGATCTTTTAACCTCTCTGACAAGGATATCAACCCTTGAACATCCTCTTAGCTAGCTTTAAACTCTTGTATAGCTCTTAATTGGTAATCATACCTCTTGATCTCCTGCATACATGTCAATGAAATGCAAATGATACCTCTTGACTCTTGTATAGCTCTTAATTGGTAATCATACCTCTTGACCTACACACTTTGCTGAATGTTTGAGTCATCCCGATGGATGTGAGAAGCTGAGAAACCGTATTCAAAAGCTGATGAACGATGGTGTCTTACAATTTGATAGAGTTGCTGGGAAGAAGACTGAGGAATTAGTGGTTGAGTCTTCTTAATCTTGGGTTGACCTAGTCAAACCCTAATTACACCACTCATGGCTGAGTCTTCTTAATCTTGCACAATGACCTGTCTTCAAATCATCAGTTGACCTAGGGTTGACCCAGTCAAACCCTAATTACACCACTCATGGCTGAGTCTTCTTAATCTTGCACAATGACCTGTCTAGGCCTCAAAGTGATCTTCAACACTTCTCATGAGCTCTCTCAAGACCTCAAGTCCAACCTCATGGCTTCAGAATCATCTGGTGGCTTCCCACAACTCTCAAGTTAGGAGACCTACACACTTGGCTTCAACCACTCTCTCTGTGGATCTTTTAACCTCTCTGACAAGGATATCAACCCTTGAACATCCTCTTAGCTAGCTTTAAACTCTTGTATAGCTCTTAATTGGTAATCATACCTCTTGATCTCCTGCATACATGTCAATGAAATGCAAATGATACCTCTTGACTCTTGTATAGCTCTTAATTGGTAATCATACCTCTTGACCTACACACTTTGCTGAATGTTTGAGTCATCCCGATGGATGTGAGAAGCTGAGAAACCGTATTCAAAAGCTGATGAACGATGGTGTCTTACAATTTGATAGAGTTGCTGGGAAGAAGACTGAGGAATTAGTGGTTGAGTCTTCTTAATCTTGGGTTGACCTAGTCAAACCCTAATTACACCACTCATGGCTGAGTCTTCTTAATCTTGCACAATGACCTGTCTTCAAATCATCAGTTGACCTAGGGTTGACCCAGTCAAACCCTAATTACACCACTCATGGCTGAGTCTTCTTAATCTTGCACAATGACCTGTCTAGGCCTCAAAGTGATCTTCAACACTTCTCATGAGCTCTCTCAAGACCTCAAGTCCAACCTCATGGCTTCAGAATCATCTGGTGGCTTCCCACAACTCTCAAGTTAGGAGACCTACACACTTGGCTTCAACCACTCTCTCTGTGGATCTTTTAACCTCTCTGACAAGGATATCAACCCTTGAACATCCTCTTAGCTAGCTTTAAACTCTTGTATAGCTCTTAATTGGTAATCATACCTCTTGATCTCCTGCATACATGTCAATGAAATGCAAATGATACCTCTTGACTCTTGTATAGCTCTTAATTGGTAATCATACCTCTTGACCTACACACTTTGCTGAATGTTTGAGTCATCCCGATGGATGTGAGAAGCTGAGAAACCGTATTCAAAAGCTGATGAACGATGGTGTCTTACAATTTGATAGAGTTGCTGGGAAGAAGACTGAGGAATTAGTGGTTGAGTCTTCTTAATCTTGGGTTGACCTAGTCAAACCCTAATTACACCACTCATGGCTGAGTCTTCTTAATCTTGCACAATGACCTGTCTTCAAATCATCAGTTGACCTAGGGTTGACCCAGTCAAACCCTAATTACACCACTCATGGCTGAGTCTTCTTAATCTTGCACAATGACCTGTCTAGGCCTCAAAGTGATCTTCAACACTTCTCATGAGCTCTCTCAAGACCTCAAGTCCAACCTCATGGCTTCAGAATCATCTGGTGGCTTCCCACAACTCTCAAGTTAGGAGACCTACACACTTGGCTTCAACCACTCTCTCTGTGGATCTTTTAACCTCTCTGACAAGGATATCAACCATTGAACATCCTCTTTGCTAGCTTCAAACTCTTGTATAGCTCTAAATTGGTAATCATACCTCTTGATCTCCTGGATACATGTCAATGAAATGCAAATGATACCTCTTGACTCTTGTATAGCTCTTAATTGGTAATCATACCTCTTGACCTACACACTTTGCTGAATGTTTGTGCCATCTCGAGGGATGTGAGAAGCTGAGAAACCGTATTCAAAAGCTGATGAACGATGGTGTCTTACAATTTGATAGAGTTGCTGGGAAGAAGACTGAGGAATTAGTGGTTGAAAAGAGGGATGAGGTTGCGACAATCTCGATTCCATACAAGACTATTACTATTTCTGCATCGCCTAGGCCGCCAACCATCATCATTACCAAAGCTGGTCTTGTACCATATGAAAGTACTAAGGCAATTCCGTGGAACTATGGAGCCGAAGTATACTGCAACGGACAAAAGCAGGAGTTGAAAACCCTACCGGTGGATTCTGTGGACAACCTAGTTGGAGCTGGTGGAATTACTCGGAGCGGAAGAGTGTTTTCGTCACCTGAAGTGGCTGCTGAAAGAGTTGATAAAGGGAAGAAGGTAGTGGTGGAAGAAACTTCTCATGTTGGTGAGAAGGACTGCTTGGAGAAGGAAGCAGAGCAGTTCATGCGCCTAATAAGAAAGAGTGATTACAAGATTGTTGATCACTTGCAACCGACTCCCTCCAAGATATCTATTTTGTCTCTGTTATTGTGTTCGGAAGCGCACAAGAACGCTTTGTTAAGAATCCTAAATACAACTTATGTACCCCAGGAGATTTCTGTGAACCAACTCGAGGGGGTTATAGCAAATGTAAATGCAGGCAATAGGCTGGGATTCACGGATTTGGACTTGACGCTGAAGGGGAGGAACCATAATTGTGCGCTGCACATATCTATTGAATACCGAGGAGTCGTGTTGTCACACGTGCTTATTGATACAAGGTCATCCTTGAATGTGCTACCGAAGATGGCGCTGATGAAGTTAGATACCCGGGGTATATTTTGTACGCCAAGTGACTTGGTAGTACGAGCTTTTGATGGGACTCGCAGGTGCGTATTCGGAGAGTTGACTTTGCCTATTTAGGTTGGCCCTGAGGTGTTTGATGTAGTGTTCTACATTATGGATATTCAGCCAGCTTATAGCTATTTGCTGGGACGTCCCTCGATACATTCGGCAGGCGCCGTATGTAACACCCCACTTCCCAAAATCAATTAAATTAATAAACATTATAAATAAACAAAATCAGAGTTCCAATTTCCCAAGTGGGATATCACATGAAAACAACGTTTCCTTATAAAAAGGGTTTTCTCCAATACAGCGGAATATTAAATAATAAAATCCAATAAAGGTTTGATACGTTTCACAGGAAAATAAAATATAAGTTCTTCATAAAGTAAATAAAAACGCCCTAGTCCCGTGCTACGTATCAGAGCATCCTAGACTCAACTGTCACACCATAATCCAAGCTAGCTAAGTACCTGGATTATCTGTACTTCCGAAGAAGCACAGACCACAACAACAACAAAGGGGTGAGAAATCATGATCAAAAATATAATGGTAATGTAATACATGTAAATAAGGCAGTAAAACACACCATCACATCAATTATTCACCCCAACAATACCATATAACGAACCTACTGTTCAAATTACAATATAACATATTATAATGCAATTATGCAACACAACACCATGCATGCGGTACCGACTCATTGGTTCATTCAATCGAACCTGGATAGATCACTTACGCTCCTCCTGAGACATGATTTATCCCCCCACCATTCTCCACAAAGGAGTACGGATGAATCACTTACGCTCCTCCTGAGACATGATTCATCCCACCAAAACACCATGATATGCAAGACACCAATGCATAACTATTACATTCTGGCACACTAAGTGCACACGATCCTCCTGATCATATCATCATACATCAATGCATATGTATAGATATAACATACACCAACATCATATAATTCAGTCACACAGTGAGTAGTCTCACTTTCTAACACCAAATATAAACACATCTCGCCGCTCGGGAAATACACGATCCTACTGATCACTACACACATATACATCAACTAATTGTTCACCAACAATATTAAGGGAAACGCGTACTATCACCAAGTACACAAGTTATATCCCATACTCATCATTTTCACACTACAGCAAGGCTAGAAGGATCACACGAGACCAATTCAGACATCTCACCAAAAGTCTCTGAGGTTACTCAGAACCTCCCTAAACCAACACCTCAGCCTATACACCAAAATCAACAATTCATCAACATCAATCCACAATCACAAACATGCCAATAGATATTATACTTACCAATTATCCTACAATTTCTACTCTAGAACCGACATTATGGTACATTACCGACACTTCAGAGTCACTCTGAATCTCACCAAGGTCCTAACCATAGTCGTTAACAAGACTATAGGGAAACAACACATAACTTTCCCAAAGCTATAATCATGGTCATTGCCAACACTACGGTAACAACACAGATTCTCATCAGCTTTATATTCCTAGTTACTATCAACACTACAGTAACATCAACAATCCAACAAAATGGATCAATACTATAGTAACATCAACAATCCAACAAAATGGATCAACATTACAGTTACTATCATCACCATATATATATATATATATATATATATATATATATATATATATATATATATACACCAAAATGCATCATCAGCATTCATCAATCCCCCAACATCAACAATAATCATAGCATGCCAATATAAAACTTTATATAACGATAAATTCCTACGGGGTTAAGGAATCCCCTCTACCCTATACATGTATAAACCATTCCCAATCAAATTTCTCCCCCCTTACCTTATCAATTGGTTGATCGATAGAAATCCTCCTAGAATTGGTCTCTTGGCCTTCCCCTTTTCTCTTCCGTTCTTCGTTCCCTTTTTCCTTCGCTCTTTTTCCTTTCTTTCGTCCTTTTCTCTTCTCTCTTTTTTATCGCCCTTTTTCTCAATTTCTAAAATGTATCGTACCACTCTCCCCACCCCTTCACATTCTATTTTCTTTATTAAATCTAATCCCAATTAATAAAATAACTTAATAAAATAATACAATATTATTATTAATACTAATAATATTATAATATTAATAATAATAATAATAATCATAATAATAATAATACTCAATAATAATAATAATAATAATAATAATAATATCATTATTTCACCAAAATAATAATAATAATAATACTAATAATATTAACAAATATAATAAATATAATAATAATAATAATAATAATATCATTATTTCACCTAAATAATAATAATATTAATAATATTAACAAATATAATAAATATAATAATAATAATAATAATAATAATAATAATATCATTATTTCACCAAAATAATAATAATATTAATAATATTAACAAATATAATAAATATAATAACAATAATAATAATAATATCATTATTTCACCAAAATAATAATAATATTAATAATATTAACAAATATAATAAATATAATAATAATAATAATAATAATAATAATAATAATATCATTATTTCACCAAAATAATAATAACATTAATAATATTAACAAATATAATAAATATAATAATAATAATAATAATAATAACACCCCCACCAATGTTACTATTATTTTTATATTATTATATTTCACACCAAAATACCACTAATAGTCCTCCCACATTAGGGACACCCACCAAACATCACCAAATACACCCCCACCAAAGGACACACCAACGTATAATTTTTAAAATAATAATAAAATGACTAAATAATTAAAATGGGTGTTACAACTCTCCCCCACTTTAATTATTTTCGTCCTCGAAAATTACCTGATGGAAATAGCTCCGGATACGCTTCTCGCATCCTGTTTTCCAACTCCCAGGTCACACTGCCTCCTGCAGCACCTCCCCACGCTACCTTCACCAAAGGTATTTCCTTCCCTCGGAGCTGTTTCATCTTACGGTCCTCGATCCTCAACGGCATCATCTCAACAGTAAGATTCTCCCGAATCTGAACATCATCTCTCTGAATCACATGAGATGGATCAGAAACATACTTTCGCAATTGCGACACATGAAACACATTATGTAAGTTTGACAACTCAGGCGGCAACACCACCCTATAAGCCACAACACCAATTCTCTGCAAAATCTCATAAGATCCAATGAACTTAGGATCCAGCTTCTTGGACTTCAATGCACGACCCACACCAGTCATCGGATTAACTCTTAGGAATACGTGATCACCTACACAGAATTCCAACTCTTTCCTCCGATTATCATGATAACTTTTCTGCCTACTCTGGGACACTTTCATTTTTTCACGAATCATTTGAATTGTCTCAGTAGTCTGCCGTACAATTTCTGGTCCAAGCACCATATTCTCACCAGTTTCATACCAACACAGAGGAATCCTACACCTCCTCCCATACAAAGCTTCAAACGGTGCCATTCCGATACTAGAATGGTAACTGTTATTGTACGTGAACTCAATCAATGGTAAATGAGTATCCCACGCACCACCCTTTTCTAACACACAAGTTCTCAACAAATCTTCAAGCGACTGAATAGTCCTCTCCGACTGACCATCAGTTTGCGGATGATAAGCTTAACTCAATTTCAACTTAGTTCCCAAAGCTTCCTGCAAGCTCTTCCAAAATTCCGAAGTAAACCGCGGATCTCTATCCGACACAATACTAGACGGAACACCATGCAACTTCATAATTACCCGAATGTAAATATCCGCCAGCTTCGTTAACGGAAAACTAATATTGAGCGGCACAAAGTATGCAGACTTCGTCAATCGATCCACAATCACCCATATAGCATCAAAACCTCTCGCCGTATTCGGCAAACCTGTCACAAAATCCATAGTAATGCAATCCCATTTCCAAACCGGAATCTCTAATGGTTGCATAAATCCAGAAGGTCTCTGGTGTTCCACCTTCGACTTCTGACATGTCAAACAGGCATACACAAATTGAGCTATGTCTCTTTTCATACCAGACCACCAAAATAATTTCTTCAAATCATGATACATTTTCGTAGCTCCCGGATGAATACTCAGGCTACTACGATGTCCTTCGCTCAAAATTGAATTTTTCAATTCTTCATCATCTAGTACACAAATCCTGCCTCTAAATCTCAACACACCTGTACTATCCAATTTAAAGTCACTATCGGAGTCACTTCCTACTCCAGGCATCAAATCTACCAATTTCACATCCAACTTCTGATTTTCTCTAATCATATCCAAGAAGTCATTATTTACCTGCAACATACCCAACATTACACTATCTCCAGTAGTCTCACAAACCATGCTCAAATCTCTAAATTGTTCAATTAACTCAATTTCTTTCACCATCAGAGCTGTCATATGAATTGCTTTCCTACTCAAAGCATCTGCCACTACATTGGCCTTTCCTGGATGATAACTCAAACTGAAGTCATAATCCTTCAAAAATTCCAACCATCTTCTCTGCCTCATATTCAGCTCTTTCTGATCAAACAGGTATCTCAGACTCTTATGATCACTAAACACTTCAAATCTTGAACCATATAAATAATGTCTCCAGATTTTCAACACAAAAACAACCGCAGCTAATTCAAGATCATGAGTCGGATAATTTCGCTCATGCACTCTCAATTGCCGCGATGCATATGCTACTACTTTACCATTCTGCATCAGAACCCCGCCTAATCCCATCTTAGACGCATCACAATACACCACAAACAGTTCACTCGGAGTCGGTAACACTAACACCGGTGCCGTAGTCAATCTCTTTTTCAACTCTTCAAAACTTTCTTCACAAGCAGCATCCCATACAAAAACTTGGTTCTTTCTCGTCAACTGAGTTAATGGCAATGCCAAATTAGAGAACCCTTCAATAAACCTGCAGTAATAACCGGCTAACCCCAAAAAGCTTTTAATCTCTGTCGCTGTCTTCGGCGGTTCCCACTGCAATACTGCACTTACTTTTGACGGATCCACCGCTATTCCATCTTCAGATATTACATGCCCCAAGAAACTTACTTTCTTCAACCAAAAGTCACATTTGACAGTTTAGCAAATAATTTATTTTCCTTCAACACTTGCAAGGAAGTTCTCAGATGTCCTGCATGCTCTTCATCAGATTTAGAATAAATTAATATATCATCAATAAACACTACAATGAACTGATCCAAATAAGAATGGAAAATTCTGTTCATATACTCCATAAATACTCCCGGCGCATTAGTCACTCCAAACGGCATTACATCATATTCGTAATGTCCATATCGAGTCCTAAAGGCAGTCTTCTGAACATCACCTTCTTTTACTCTTATCTGATGATAACCCGATCTTAAGTCGATCTTACTAAATACACGAGCTCCCACCAGCTGGTCCATCAAGTCATCAATCCTAGGTAGAGGATACTTATTCTTAATAGTCACTTTATTCAATTGACGGTAATCAATGCACAAACGCATACTACCATCCTTCTTCTTCACCAATAACACTGGAGCTCCCCAGGGCGATACACTTGGCCTAATAAACTTCATATCCAACAATTCTCCAATCTGAGACTTCAACTCAGCCAATTCCACTGCAGACATCCTGTACGGCGCCATAGAAATAGGCCTCGTACCAGGAACAAGATCAATACCAAATTCCACTTCTCGCATCGGAGGCAATTCCGTAATGTCGTCAGGAAACACTTCCGGAAATTCATTCGCCACGGCTACTTCCTCTATTGACACTTTGCTATCCCCCGATAATGTTGCAAATAATGCAAATGCTCTAGTTTCATCTTCCAACAAGGCCCTTAATTCTTTATTAGACAAAGAACTTGCTAAAGCTTCCTCTTCAGGGGTCAAGAACAACAATTCCTTCCGAAAACAGTCGATGTAGACTCGGTTGAACTCTAACCAGTTCATACCCAGAATAACATCCAACTTACCAAGTGGTAGACAAATCAGATCCACTCCAAATTCTCTATCGAAAATAGTCAGCGGACACTTCAGGCATACCAAAGAAGTAGTCACTGAACCTATAGAGGGTGTCTCAATAGTCATCCGTCTCTCCAGAGTGGATGGCACCAAACCTATCCTCTTCACACAATCTACAGAAATAAACGAGTGCATTGCACCCGTATCAATAATAGCAATCAAAGGAATATTATTGATAATACAAGTACCTCTGATAACACGCTCATCACTGGCAGCTTGAGTTCCTGCCAAGGCAAACACTTTTCCACCAGCCGGAGACGTTTGAGGCTTCTTCGGCTTCTCACAATGTGTACTGATATGACCCTTCTCACCATAGTTATAACAGGTCGGCATAATTGCTCTGCAGTCAGCTATCACATGACCTGGTTTCCCGCACTTAAAACATTTCTTGGCTTCATTAGGACAATCATTAGCACGGTGTCCCATACCGCCGCACCGAAAACATTTCCCTTCAGCAGATGCTCTCCCATCTCTAGGCTTCTTATCAACAACAGCTTTACGTTTTCCCTTATCAGCAGCAACACTATAAGGAGTACCACTAAACCTCAGCTTACCCTTATGGTCATTAACAGCTTTGTAGTGCACAATCCTTGCTCGGTTATCGTTATCATAAATCCTGCTTCTGCTTACCAGCTCAGAATAGCTCCTGATATTCTGACAAGCAATCCCCAACTTAATCTCTGGACGCAGTCCATTCTCAAACTTTAAGCACTTAGAAGTCATTGCCCCCTCCACATTATAGTGGGGACAATACTGCACCAGCTCCTCAAACTTAGCAGCATACTCTGCTACAGTCATACTACCCTGTTTCAGCTCTAGGAATTCAATCTCCTTAGCGCTTCGGATATCTTCCGGGAAATACTTCTCCAGAAAACCTTTCTGAACCACCTCCCAAGTAATGGCGGTTCCAACAGCTTCCAATCTTTGGCGATTATTGTCCCACCAGGCTTCAGCCTCACCTTCTAACATGTGAGTACCAAACCTCACCTTCTGCTCATCAGTACATTCCATCGTTCTGAAGATCTTTTCAATTGCCTTCAGCCACTTCTGAGCAGCTTCAGGATCCAAAACTCCTCCTTCGAACATCGGCGACTTGTTGCTCCGAAACTGCGCCAAACTCCTGAATTAGGCATCTGCAGTTTTATTCTGATTAGCAACCGCCTGTGCCATTGCTTGCATAGCAGCAGCCAATGCAGCATCGTTCCTTCCTGCCATACTTCTCAAAAAGAACAACACCAGGTTAAAAGATATTCAACTACATCATAAAGGACAGACTCAACTCGACTCAACAACACTGGCTGGACGGACCGACCTGCTCTGATACCAATTGTAACACCCCACTTCCCAAAATCAATTAAATTAATAAACATTATAAATAAACAAAACCAGAGTTCCAATTTCCCAAGTGGGATATCACATGAAAACAACGTTTCCTTATAAAAAGGGTTTTCTCCAATACAGCGGAATATTAAATAATAAAATCCAATAAAGGTTTGATACATTTCACAGGAAAATAAAATATAAGTTCTTCATAAAGTAAATAAAAACGCCCTAGTCCTGTGCTATGTATCAGAGCATCCTAGACTCGACTGTCACACCATAATCCAAGCTAGCTAAGTACCTGGATTATCTGTACTTCCGAAGAAGCACAGACCACAACAACAACAAAGGGGTGAGAAATCATGATCAAAAATATAATGGTAATGTAATACATGTAAATAAGGCAGTAGAGCACACCATCACATCAATTATTCACCCCAACAATACCATATAACGAACCTACTGTTCAAATAACAATATAACATATTATAATGCAACTATGCAACACAACACCATGCATGCGGTACCGACTAATTGGTTCATTCAATCGAACCTGGATAGATCACTTACACTCCTCCTGAGACATGATTTATCCCCCCACCATTCTCCACAAAGGAGTACGGATGAATCACTTACGCTCCTCCTGAGACATGATTCATCCCACCAAAACACCATGATATGCAAGACACCAATGCATAACTATTACATTCTGGCACACTAAGTGCACACGATCCTCCTGATCATATCATCATACATCAATGCATATGTATAGATATAACATACACCAACATCATATAATTCAATCACACAGTGAGTAGTCTCACTTTCTAACACCAAATATAAACACATCTCACCGCTCGGGAAATACACGATCCTACTGATCACTACACACATATACATCAACTAATTGTTCACCAACAATATTAAGGGAAACACGTACTATCACCAAGTACACAAGTTATATCCCATACTCATCATTTTCACACTACAGCAAGGCTAGAAGGATCACACGAGACCAATTCAGACATCTCACCAAAAGTCTCTGAGGTTACTCAGAACCTCCCTAAACCAACACCTCAACCTATACACCAAAATCAACAATTCATCAACATCAATCCACAATCACAAACATGCCAATAGATATTATACTTACCAATTATCCTATAATTTCTACTCTAGAACCGACATTATGGTACATTACCGACACTTCAGAGTCACTCTGAATCTCACCAAGGTCCTAACCATAGTCGTTAACAAGACTATAGGGAAACAACACATAATTTTCCCAAAGCTATAATCATGGTCATTGCCAACACTACGGTAACAACACAGAATCTCATCAGCTTTATATTCCTAGTTACTATCAACACTACAATAACATCAACAATCCAACAAAATGGATCAATACTATAGTAACATCAACAATCCAACAAAATGGATCAACATTACAGTTACTATCATCACCATATATATATATATACACCAAAATGCATCATCGGCATTCATCAATCCCCCAACATCAACAATAATCATAGCATGCCAATATAAAACTTTATATAACGATAAATTCCTACGGGGTTAAGGAATCCCCTCTACCCTATACATGTATAAACCATTCCCAATCAAATTTCTCCCCCCTTACCTTATCAATTGGTTGATCGATAGAAATCCTCCTAGAATTGGTCTCTTGGCCTTCCCCTTTTATCTTTCGTTCTTCGTTCCCTTTTTCCTTCGCTCTTTTTCCTTTCTTTCGTCCTTTTCTCTTCTCTCTTTTCTATCGCCCTTTTTCTCAATTTCTAAAATGTATCGTACCACTCTCCCCACCCCTTCACATTCTATTTTCTTTATTAAATCTAATCCCAATTAATAAAATAACTTAATAAAATAATACAATATTATTATTAATACTAATAATATTATAATGGTAATAATAATAATAATAATCATAATAATAATAATCATAATAATAATAATCATAATAATAATAATCATAATAATAATAATACTCATTAATAATAATAATAATAATAATAATAATAATAATAATAATAATAATAATAATAATAATATCATTATTTCACCAAAATAATAATAATAATATTAATAATTTTAACAAATATAATAAATATAATAATAATAATAATAATAATATCATTATTTCACCAAAATAATAATAATATTAATAATATTAACAAATATAATAAATATAATAACAATAATAATAATAATAATAATAATAATAATAATAATAATAATAATATCATTATTTCACCAAAATAATAATAATATTAATAATATTAACAAATATAATAAATATAATAATAATAATAATAATAATAATAATAATATCATTATTTCACCAAAATAATAATAATATTAATAATATTAACAAATATAATAAATATAATAATAATAATAATAATAATAATAATATCATTATTTCACCAAAATAATAATAATATTAATAATATTAACAAATATAATTAATATAATAATAATAATAATAACACCCCCACCAATGTTACTATTATTTTTATATTATTATATTTCACACCAAAATACCACCAATAGTCCTTCCACATTAGGGACACCCACCAAACATCACCAAATACACCCCCACCAAAGGACACACCAACGTATAATTTTTAAAATAATAATAAAATGACTAAATAATTAAAATGGGTGTTACACCGTAACCTCTACGCTACACCAAAAGTTGAAGTTCATGGTGGGTGGCAATGTCGTCATCGTTTGCGGAGAGGAAGATATAATGATTAGTCACTTATCTTCATTCAAGTATGTCGAGGTTGATGGTTAAATCCATGAGAATTTGTGCCAGGCCTTTGAAACTGTGGAAATCAAGGATAAAGCACCGGTTGTGAGCAAAGCGCCTGAAGTCGCCATGTCATCCTTCAAGGAAGTCCAGGAAGTAGTAAAGGCTAGGGCATCGCAAGGTTGGGGTCAAGTGTTGAATATCCCTAACAAGCAAGATAAATTTGGATTGGGATACATCTCATATCCCTCCTCCCAGAGCGTTCTGCACTATAAGGGGCCTGTCAAGTTTACCAGCGGGGGGCAATCTTTGAGCAGATTAATGCCATATATGATGAAGATGGGGACAACGTCTGCGACATGGACGCTTGGATTCGGCCGTGCATCCAGGATAAAGCCTAGACAACTGTTCTGTTGAAGAAATCATCCAAGTGATGATAGAAGAGTAATGATTTGTTTTTCTGATTATTGTATAGCTCTATGCTCTACACGGAGCAGAGCGACATTTGTCTTCAGGGCCTAATTGTTTATGTTTAAACAATATTTTTATCAATCAATCAAAGGGCGTTTTCTGCATTCAAGTATTGTGATCCTTGTCTTTCCTATTTTTATTTTAACAATAAAATGGCAATGTGGTTTATGCTTGTTTGCATATCATTTTAAGCATTAAATCATCATCATTGCAGGTTTCACACGACTATGACTCGCTTTGACTTTGATAATCCGATATTTCAAACCGAAGAAGAGATTGATGAAGATGAAGACTTGCCAGAAGAGCTAGCCAGACTTTTGAAACAGGAAGAGAAAATCATTCTGCCTCATCAGGAGGAAATCAAAGTCGTTAACTTGGTTACCGAGGAAATCAGAAGAGATGTCAGGATAGGGGCTGCGTTGCAGAGTGATATCAAGCAAAGATTTCTTGAAATGCTCCGAGAGTATAGTGATATTTTTGCTTGGTCATACGAAGATATGCCCGGTCTTGACACCGACAACATGGTTCATCGCTTGCCGTTACGTGAAGAGTGTCCGCCAGTCAAGCAGAAGCTCAGGAGGACTAGACCAGATATGGCTATGAAAATCAAAGAGGAAGTCCAACAGCAGTTGAATGCTGGATTTCTTATTGTAACAACTTACCCTCCGTGGGTCTCTAACATCGTACCGGTACCAAAGAAGGACGGTAAGGTATGGATGTGCATTGATTATAGGGATTTTAATAAAGCAAGCTCGAAAGATGATTTCCCACTCCCCCATATTGACGTGTTGGTTGATAATACTGTGCAACATTATGTGTTTTCCTTCATGGACGGTTTTTCCGAGTATAATCAGATTAAGATGGCGCCAAAGGATATGGAGAAAACAACATTCATTACACCATAGGGGATGTTCTGTTATAAGGTAATGCCTTTTGGGTTGAAAAATGCAAGGGCAACCTACCAGAGGGTTATGGTCACTTTGTTTCATGATATGATTCATCACGAGATTGAGGTCTATGTTGATGACATGATAGCAAAGTTGCAAACAAAGGAGGAACATCTGGTAAACCTTCTGAAGTTGTTCGAAAGGCCAAGGAAATTCAAACTGAGGTTGAATCCGAATAAGTGCACTTTTGGTGTCAGGTCCAGAAAGTTGCTGGGGTTCATTGTCAGTGAAAAAGGAATCAAGGTCAATCCTGCAAAGTTAAAAGCTATTCAAGATATGCCAGCACCGAAAACGGAGAAAGAGGTTCGTGGTTTCTTGGGGAGATTGAACTACATTGCTAGGTTTATATCTCACCTCACATCCACCTGTGAACATATGTTCAAATTGCTAAAGAAAGATCAGGCGGTTGTCTGGAACGAAAATTGCCAAAGGGCATTTGATAAAATAAAAGAATATTTGCAGGAGCCTCCGATACTGATACCTCCAGTAGCTGGAAGACCATTGATCATGTATCTAATGGTTCTTGAGATCAGCCTGGGTTGTGTTCTCGGTCAACATGACGAGACTGGAAGAAAAGAGCATGCGATATACTGTTTGAGTAAAAAGTTCAAAGACTGCGAATCTAGGTACTCAATGTTGGAGAAAATGTGTTGCGCACTCGCTTGGGCTGCCAAACACCTAAGACAGTATATGCTGAATCATATAACCATGCTAATTTCGAAGATGGATCCGATTAAACACGTCTTTGAAAAGCAAGCACTTTCGGGGAGAATTGCCAGGTGGCAGATGGTTTTGACAGAGTATGATATTCTGTATGTTTCCCAAAAAGCAATCAAGGGGAGTATTATGTCAGAGTATCTTGCTGAACAGCCGATTGATGATTATCAACCTATGAAGTTTGAATTTCCTGACAAAGACATCATGTTCTTAAAGATGAAGGACTGCGATGAGCCATTACCCGATGAAGGTCCGGAGAAGGGTTCCCAATGGCAGATGATATTTGATGGCGCTGTTAACTCATACGGTAGTGGAATTGGGATGATTATCATGACACTCATGGTTCTCATATCCCATTCACTTCCAGGTTAACATTTCCTTGCACTAATAATGAAGCCGAATACGAAGCGTGCATTATGGGGTTGGAAGAGGTAATTAATCTGAGGATCAAGAATCTAGATGTATACAGCGAATCAGCACTAGTTGTCAATCAGATCAAGGGAGGATGGGTGACCCGGCAGCCTAATCTGATACCTTATATGAACTATGTAAGGAGGTTGTTACCTTTCTTTGACCAGATAGAGTTCCACCATGTGCCGAGAGTGGAGAATCAGATGGTGGATGCCTTAGCCACTTTATTCTCGATATATAAGGTGAATTTTTGGAATGATGCTCCAAGAATAGTCATTTCTCGCCTTGATAGGCCGACATTTATATTTTTCATTGAAGAAGCTTCGAACGGAAAGCTGTGGTATTACGATAACCAGAATTTCCTCAAGAACCAAGAATATCGGCCAGGGGCGTCGACCCGGGATAAGAAGACTCTGAGGAGGTTAGCTGGGAACTTTTATCTGAACTAGGATGGTGTACTCTACAGGAGGAATTATGACTTGGTGCTTTTAAGATGCATGGACGAAAAAGAAGCTAGCTTGCTTGTGGAAGAGGTCCAGGAAGGTTCCTTTGGTACACATGCCGGTGGGCATGCCATGTCTCAAAAACTGTTACGAGCAGGGTATTATTGGTTGACAATGGAGTCAGATTGCTTCAAGATTTATGTGTCGCCGAGTCCGTTGAACGTCATGGCATCGCCTTGGACCTTTTCCATGTGGGGCATTGACATGATAGGAATGATTGAGCCCACCGCATCTAATGGACATCGCTTCATCCTGGTAGCCATTGATTACTTCACCAAATGGGTGGAAGCAGCTTCCTATGCTAATGTCACTAAGCAAGTCATAGCCCAGTTTATCAAGAAGGACATCATCTGTCGCTATGGAGTGCCCGAAAGAATCATTACTGATAATGGTTTAAACTTGAACAACAAGATGATGAAAGAATTGTGCCAGAATTTCAAAATTGAGCATCACAACTCATCTTCCTATCGTCCAAAGATGAACGGCGTTGTTGAGGCGACCAGTAAGAATATCAAGAAGATAGTGCAGAAGATGGTTGTAGCCTACAAGGATTGGCATGAGATATTGCCCTTCGCCTTGCATGGATATCATACTTTGGTACGAACCTCAACTGGGGAAACTCCTTTCTCGATGGTGTATGGCATGGAAGTCGTCCTGCCATTAGAAGTTGAGATTCCTTCTTTGAGAGTCCTGGTCGACTTTAAGCTGGATGAGGCAGAATGAATAAGAAATAGATTGAATCAGCTCAGCCTGATGGATGAGAAAAGGCTGGCATCTATTGCATACGGTCGGTTGTATCAGAGTCAGATGAAGAAAGCTTTCGACAAGAAGGCGTGCCCTCGAAGCTTTCAGACAGGCGAGTTAGTATTGAAGAGGATTCTCCCTCCATAAACACATCAAAGGGGCAAATGGGCTCCCAACTATGAAGGTCCATATGTTGTGCGAAAGGTTTTCTTCGGAGGAGCCTTGCTATTGTCAACCATGGATGGTGAAGATTTCACATCCTCTGTGAACGCAGACACAATTAAAAAATACATTGCTTAAAGAGACCCGCTGGAATGAAAAAAGAATATCCAGGCAAAAATAGGGCATCTCGGCGAACCATAAAAGGATTGGGTTTGGGCAAAAGTTAGGGATATAAAAGAAAAGATGTAAACCCGCAAAGTTGAAAACCTGAAAAGGAGACTTTGGCAAGAATGGGTATCTCGGGGAATCAAAAACCCGAAAGGGAGATTCAGGAAAAAGTTAGGGATTTGAAAAGCAAATGAATGCGGTGTGCGTTACGATCTTCAGAGCATAGTGGATTGAGGGAGAACCCAAGGGCCATTTATCCGAATCAATCTCTTCAGAAGATGAAGCGTCGGGGAATTATCAAAGTCAGGCGAGTCATAGAGAGATCAGCTCATGGTGTTTGCCTTTGCCACATTGCCGACATTCTGTATATTTCTATAATTTTTGCGCAGCTTCCTCTTTTCAGGGGGTTGCATTTGTTGTAAAATCTGCCTATTTACAAGCCATCTGTCAATAAAACATATACTATTTATTAATTGTTTGCCTTGCTTTAATCTTTACTATTTTGTTTGCGAGAAACGCACGATGTTTTGATAAAACTGCGGATACATAAACTTGCAAGCTTTGGCCAATAATCATTAAAAGTTTAATTTATTTGAACAATGTCACGGATGATGACCGAGATAGTTCCCTTTCTGCAGGATATCTTATTTGTTTGTTCATTTTTGCAGGGTTGTTACCCTTGGGGCATTTTCTAGAGGTGTATCCCCAGTAAGATCACTGTTCCCCAGCAAGTGGAGGTTGCACATCTTCGTTCCCAACAAGGGTCTGTTTTACAGCAAAGGATGTGCAGGTAGAGGGTATATACTTCTACCCCGCAGATTGTCGTACACATTCATTCCTCGGCAATTCAGGTTGGGTTCTCCAGCAGGGTAGAATCATCCCTAGAGAGTCGAGGTTAATATCCCTCGGGCAAGTCAGGCATGTGTTTCTATCCTCAGCAGATTGCAGGTACACATTTATTCCTCAGCAAAGTCGGCAGAGTTTTCTCTATCCTCAACAGGGTCAACAGAAGTTGGTTTCCCCAAAAAATTTGGAAATATGATCTGGTATCTCCTCAGAGTTTTAAGCGGTGATTCGTTCCACAAGCAGAGGTCGAAGAGGTTCCCTATCGTTAGCTAATCCCCAGCGGAGTCCGCAGAACGGATTTCTACCTCCAGCAGAGCAGAATATCCGGCAGGATGGAGCTATTCCTCAGCAATAACTTTGACACCCCAGTAGAGTCGTCTGTTCCCCCATAGTGGTATTCTAGGAGGCCATCGAGGGCTGATTTCTCCGGTAATGTGAAGTTAATCTCGGTGGTCGATTGTTATCCCCTGCAGAGTCGTTGATTTTCCCAATAGGTTAGACTTATCTCAAGTGTATGGGTTGTCTTTCCTCGGGCGGGTTATGTATTCCCCAAGGGAGTTGTATCTTGGAAGACCGTTCAGGGCATTTTCTCTCAGCAAGATTTGATTTGATCTCCAGTAGAGTAGAGTTGTTGGTTAGCATGTTGTGCTATTTCCCCAGTAAAGTGGATGTGTTCTCCCTAGCCAAGTCGAGCGAACCCCAGAATGGTTGTATTATGGTTTGCTATTCAGGGCACTTTTCCTCAGTAGAGTTTGTGTTGATCCCTAGCAAGGTGGACTTTTGTCCTCGTCAAAGCAATATTATTCAAGGAAGTTCTTTTTCAGAAAGCCATACAGGGCTTGTCTCCCCAGCATAATTCCAATCGTAATTGGCTTGTTTCGTCCCCAGCAGAGTGGCCTTTGTCTCTTCAGCATTTATTTTTCTGATTCGGTTCTGGTGCATCTACATTTGTTCATAGCATTCTCAGAAACGTGTAGCATTTCCACTTTGTATGGAGCATTACGCCATATTCAAACATGTGCATCTGAAACATAGGCCAGGCTGTTACCGCTTTCTTTTCAGGTGTATTTCCAACAGATGGATGATTTCTTCCCCCCGTATGGTATTCAGACCGTGGTGTTTCCCAACAGAGGTGCTTGGTTGAGTTTCTCTTCCCTCCCCAGTAGGTTCGCCACCAGAGTTGCTTGGTTAAGTTTCTCTCTTTTCTCTCCTCGCTAGAGTTGCTTGTTTAAGTTTCTCTTTCCCCAGCGGAGTTCTTTTGTGACTTGTCATAAGAAGATTTTCTCAGCTTCGTGTTGAGCCGGCCTTTGGGTTAGATGCTCGCTTTTATTTAGCGAATGCCTTCTTTGAGGAGCAGATGATCTCAGCTGCGGTTGAGCCGGCCTATGGGTTCGATGCTTGCTTTTATTTAGCGAATGCATGACGGCGAGGTCAGATGTTTCTTCTCAGCTTCGTGTTGAGCCGGCCTTCGCGTTCGATGCCTGTTTTTATTTAACAGATGCATGGCAGCGATGTTAGATGTTTTTCTCAGCTTCGTATTGAGCTGGCCTTCGGGTTCAACGCTCGCTTTTATTTAGCAAATGCCTACTTTGAGGAGCAGATAATCTCAGTTGCAGTTAAGCCGACATACGGGTTCGATGCTTGCTTTTATTTAGTGGATGCCTGATGGCGAGGTCAGATGTTTCTTCTCAGCTTCGCGTTGAGCCAACTTTTGGGTTCGATGCCTGTTTTTATTTAACAAGTGACTGACGGCCATGTCAGATGTTCTTCTCAGCTTCGTGTTGAGCCGACCTTCGGGTTCGATGCCTGTTTCTATTTGACAGATGCCTGGCGGCGATGTCAGATGTTTTTCTCAGCTTCGTGTTAAGACGGCCTGTGGGTTCGATGCCTATTATTTCAATAGATTCCTGATGGTGATATCAGATGATCTTTCCGACTTAGTGTCGCTGCCTGCGTGTTAGCAGATGTTTCTTCCGACTGCGTGTTTACGCTTTCTGATTGGTAATCAGTTAGTTTGTGGCCGTTGCAACTATCAGTTCAATTATTTCCGGATATTTTTGTCCCCAATCACAGTTTGTAGTTCTATTTCTGCGGTTGGCAAATTTCTGGGTTCTTTGGTATTCAACTGTCTTTTACCTTGATTGTTTGAAAGTCACTTGAATAGGGGCAGCTGTTGTACCCCAAAATTTGCCCAAAATTTTTCTCCACTTGGCTTGTGTTTCATTTCATTTATTTAGCATTTGCATATGCATAGCATGGTTCTTTGCAGGGGATCAATAGGGGTGTATGTTTCAAGAGAATATTTATCAAGGAGTTCCAAGCTCAAGCAAGAGTGTTTGCTCAAGTTATCCAGTACTTATGGTCACCATGAGGCAATCAAAGCTCATTGAGTGAATGGATTGGTATGTATTACTCACCTCCTATCTTGGAGGTCAACTCAGGTTTATCAGAGGATCATAAGATCATGATGATGGATATGAGATGGTTGTGGAGCTCATTGAGTGCTTTTGAAGCCATTGTGGAGCTCATATAAGTTGGTATTTCATGTGCAAGAGGTTGCAGTCAAGGATTGTACACCTAGGGTTTCATCTGCTTAGTGCAAAGTCAATTGTGCACTTAAAGGAGACTCGGACTTGGTTTTAAGTCATCGGATTCATGGGAAGTTGTATGGAGACATCTAAGATGGTATTTCAAGTTCAAATCAAGAAGAATCAAGAGTGTGAGAGGTTACTAAATTAGGGTTTTAGAGGGTTGTCAGTGTAAAATCCCCTGTTTAGTTCCTAACTTCAAGACCACATATCTCAAGATACAAGTTAAATATCATTTTCCTATAAACATGAGACTTGTAAGGAATGTTCTAAGCTTTCTTTTGAGTACTAGAACTCATCCATTGGGTTTGTAGAACTCAAGTTATAATGCCATCAAGTTATAGGTCTCAGATGAACATATTTTTCAGTCAACAAAAGTAAACCAACTTCCATGGCACTTTTGACTTAGAATCATGTTTCTACTCAACTTTTGACGACCATGGAAGTTGTTCCTTATGATCTTAAATTTCCAAAAAGTCATAGAAGTCCTTCATCTCATTTGTAGAACTCAAGTTATGAAGCTCACAAGGCAGGGGTATTTTGGGAAACTTTGATTATAGGTCATTTTGGTTATGGGCCATTTACATGCCTTTGAGCACTTCAAATGGAACTTTCACCAACATGAAATTTGTCCAAAATGGCTTCAAATTCATCATGGAACACAAGTTTGGCATGAATTTTGCATAGATAAGGAAATTGGTGAAGAAATTTCAAAGGAAAATGGACTTTTTAAGGGGAATTTAATTGAAGTGATTGTAAGTCTTTTTCATACCATGTTTGTGCTCAAAATGATTCGCAATATCCTAAGGAGCTAAATGCACAAGTTTGTTTTGGTGCATGATGAGTAATTCACATGGAATGGAAGCTTACTTCAAGAAGAAGTTTCACATCAAAACTCCTTATTTGGATCAATTCAAGGTCCAATTCCAATCCACATGTGCAATTCATGTTCCCAACTACAAATTCAAATCAAATTCAAGTATGTAGGGTGTGGTTTTCACGTGTGCATGAGGTGAGTTTCCAAATTGGGCATTTTCAAAATTCAAGTGAAGCAAGCCTCATTGGGCCTCCAATCTATTACATATCCATAGTATATAAGTTCAAAATTAAAATTGAGCTCTCATTCTGGCATTTTCGTGGAGGGAGCTCTGAATTCAAACTTGGAAAGTGAGAGAAAAATTAAAAATCATGAATTCAGACCTAGATCATTTCAAAGTAAATTGGAGCAAGCATCTTCTTCCCTGAAGTTCATAGAGTGGATCTGCACGATTTTGATCAAGCTTTGCATCATTTGAAGCTCCAACGGAGAGACTCTGTTAGGTAATCTTCAAATCCAAATATCTCTCATGTTAGCCATTAGATCCATGCCATTGTTGTTGCATCTGAAGTCCTACATCTTGTAGGCAAATTCTGGTACCATAATTATGTTGATTGATGAGTTTTCAGTTGTGTGCTCATTTTTTCCATCGTTCGATTCTCTTTGGTTAAGCATGATAAATGCGTTTGGAGGCCGGATTCGTAATCTACGTAACTTGGCATTCAATTTGATGTTTAATTTTGTGTAATTTGGTGAGGTTTGGAACATGGTCTCTGGCCACCTCGCCGAAGAAGACGATCGGATTCAATTGACTTGCTTGCGTGGCTTGGATGACTTCCTTGTCATTAAGTGATATACAATGTTTCACTTAGCTTCAGATGTGTTTTGATTGTGGGACAAACATGCTATTCACAACCTACCTAGGATCCAGCCCAGTTATTTCAGTTCATTTCTCTTGCTATTTGCGTCGTTGCCTTTATTTCTTTTATTTTATTTTTATTTTGTTTTCTATTTTGATTTAATTCAATTAAAAATATCTCCAAATGTGATAAAATTCCACAAAAAATATTTTAGGACACTTTAATGTGTTAATAAATTTTTGATATTTTTTATTTTCATTTTTCATTTATTTTTCAATTTAAATGGAATTTTATATTTGGAGGTGTTTTTAAATGAGTTTTCACTTGTTCCTTTTGGTTTCTTGCTTGTTTCTTGACCAATTTTAATCTCCTATGAATAATAATTTTTCCTCATTTGAATGATGAGTTGAGGGATCTTTGAGGATGATTTTGGCCCTGGTTTGGTTTATTTTTGGTTGACTTGTTAGTCATTTTGTTTGACCTTTGACAACCCTCCTTCAAAATGGTGCACCCCTATGAGTCAAAATGGTGCCTCTGGTTTCCAACACTCCATGTTTGTTTTGGAGATTTTATTTGGATTTATTTGAGCCATTTTCCTATTTTTGGAGTAGCTTTCATGTCAAGCTACGCCTAAGGATGGTCCACATATACACTTGACCTAGTTTGGATGGGAAATGACCATTGTGGATCCCATATGCTTCTAACTCTTTTTGATCCATATTCATAACATGTTGAAGTTGTTGGATGCCAATTTATAGGTCATACACTTGCTTGATGCTTGTTGTAAGTTGCATTCTTTTTAGGCCTTCCATTTGGTTTCAAATGTTGAGAGTTTTTAGAACTTAGGTTCTTTGTCATGCATAATCTTGCAATTTGCTTTTCATCTTTTCTTTCCTTGCTTTGTGCATCTTCTTCCCTTTTTCACACCTCTTCCCTAGGGCCTTTGAATCCCATTTAAGATGATTTGGTCTCTCCTTTGGAGGTACTTTGAGTTTGTCTTAAATAGTGAGTCATTTTGAGAACTTTTGGTATGCTTTCTCTTATTTGTTCTTAATGATGATTGTGGTTGAGACTCTTTGAGTTGCTTACTTCCCAAGTTTGATATCCATCTCTCCTCTTGTTATTTCTTGGCATTTTTGGCTTTCTTGCTTTGTTGTTGAGCTAGTGATTGATATGTAAGTTATTGTAAGGATTCCATTCTTCTCACTTAGTCTCACTTTGGTTTGAACTTGTTTAAGTTCTTGTGTGTGCTTTTCTTTTTAGTTCTTGCATCTTTCATTTGCATGCTTAAGGTTGAGATGTGCTTGTGGTGGCTACTGCCCCACACTTTGTTCCTCTCTCCTTTCTTCATCTTTGTTGTGCATTACATGCTTGCATCTTCTTTCTTCTTTTATCTTATGCTTCCTTCTTCTTTCTTCTTTGCCATGTTCCCTTAGGACCTCTAATCTCTCTTGTTCAAGATTGATTATGATAGACCTTAGGCTTGAACCCATGTATGATGACATTAGGTAGCATTCCATTTTCATCCCAATCATAGGTACACTTTGCATGAGAACATTAGGTTGAGTTTAGTCTCCCTTTTAGAGTGTGTCTCTCTTCTCATCTTCAAACTTCTTCAAGACACTTAATAATGGATAAGGAATATTGTACGCTACGAGCCTTAAGCATTTCGGAAATGATGATTGGAGGGCTTCCTCTCAACTTTCTAGAGTGTTTAGCGTATGTCCTTTGGACGATATGCGACGCATTCGCTCCTAAGTCATAGTCTTTAGTGCAACATAAATTACAAACACAATTCAATTCACTTCTTCTTCATAAAAGACTTCAAAAACAAGCATCAAATATTTTTATCCCTCAGGATTAATTTGGAAATCATTTTCATAAGGATAGTTTTATTAACTCTTGGTTCTACCGCAAACAGGTAACGCCTAAGTCTTCAATGGTCGAGCTGCATACACCTAACTGCTAGAACTAAGTTGTAACCCTACTTGGGTAAAACACTTGAACCAATCCATGGTCGTGTCAACCCGAACTATGTTTTCTATGATTTCTCGTACCATACAAGGATACATAGGAACAAGACGAAGATGTCTTGGCAAGCAACCTTCCCCCACCTTCACCCGTAGTTTTCCGAACTACGTTGACTCTGACTTTCCCATTGCACGAGGGAATACGTAGGCATAGAGCGGGGATGCTCTATCGAGTCTCATTTCTTTTATTTTTTCTTGTAGCTTGTAGCCTATATAGATAAACACCCTTTAGATAGATAACAAGCGTGGATCCCGTCGAGTACCACGGACGTGAGGGGTGCTAATAACTTCCCCTTGCGTATCCGACTCCCGAACCCAAGATTTGGTTGCGATGACCTGTCTTTTACCTTTTTCATAGGTTTTCTCTGATCGTTTCCTTTCCCTCTTTTAGGATAAATAACGAACGATGGCGACTCTTCTGTCCTAGCCGACCCCTCTTCACAGCGATGTGACAGAAAGTAGTGTTGGACCTGTATGCTTCTGCATGCATGAGTCCTCACGAAATTCGTGTTCAGACGTGGTTTTCTTTGAAGACATCATATATTGTACATTATTCTGGAGGGGGTGTTGGATCTGAAAGCTGTCGACTCTGGAGACTGATCATTTGGGAGTCAGCTACGTGAGGCCTCTTCGTTAGACTATGATGCCAAACTAGAAATGGTGAACGTATCATCGTTTCTCGAAAGTCGGTGGCGCTGACGACCGTATAGGATGCCGAACCTTGTTAGAAATTATGCCCATACCTTGTGAGTGGGAGGGTTATGCAGAAAAATTGACCTCCAACCTACCCGTATTTCTTGACAGTACGGACCTTTGACCTTTGATACTGTGGGTTCCTATGTTTTTGTATTTTCTCGCCAAAGCGAAGCTCTGGTTCAACTCAGTCAGCAACACAACAATTATTCATAACTTTGAGGAAGCCTTGATCCCATCTCTTTGCATCAGCATTGTTGCACCCCAAAATTTGCCCAACATTTCTTTACCTAGCTTATGTTTCATTTCATTCACATTAGCATTATCATTTGCATTTCATTGACATGTGTGCAGGAGATCAAGAGGTATGATTACCAATCAAGAGCTATGAAAGGCTATGAAGCTAGATAAGAAGGTTATTCAAGTGTTCAAGGGTTGATATCCTTGTCAGAGAAGTTAAAAGATCCCTAGAGAGAGTGGTTGAAACCAAGAGTGTGTGCCTCCTAACTTGAGAGTTGTGGGAGCTCCTCAGATGATTCTGAAGCCAGGAAAATGGACTTGAGGCCTTGAGAGAGCTTATGAGATGTCTTGAAAGCCATCATGAGGCCTAGATAGGTCAGTGTGCAAGATTAAGAAGACTCAGCCATGAGTTGTGCAACTAGGGTTTGACTGGGTCAACCCTAAGTCAACTGATGATTTGAAGGAGGTTGAGACCTAATTCAAGAGCCATGTGATCATGGATTGATACATTGAGATGTTATAAGGATGATTCCAAAGTCAAATCATCATGATTGGAGAGTTTGAGAAGTTTCAAGCTAGGGTTTCTAAGGCTTGACAGTGTAAAATCCCCTAGTTTGACCCCTATCTTTAAGGCATTTTAGCTCAAGATGTGATTGTCATCTCATCTTACCCCCAACATGAATGTTGTATATCTTGCTATTAGTTTTAATTTGAGTACTATAAGTCCTTGATAGGATTTGTAGAACTCAAGTTATGACTTTGACAAGTAACAGGTCATCTGAGGTATGTGAATTTGGGGGCTTGAAAGTTACCCAACTTGCATCAAATTTTTGCCCAAGAAGGATGATTCCTATGAACTCTTGGTCAACATGAATGTTGTTCCTTATGCTCTTAGCTTTCTAGAGAGTACTAGAAGTCCTTGATAGAATTTGTAGAACTCAAGTTATAGCTTTGACAAGTCAAGGGCATTTTGGTCATTTGGAGATTATAGGTCATTTCAACCATAAGGCCATAACTCCTATTTCCAAGCTTCAAATGGGAAAATGTTCAACATCAAACTTGTTCAAAATGATGTTTTAAGGCTAGTCAAGAAGCCATGAGATGTTGGAAATTCTTGTAGATCAAAGTCGCAAAAATGACCTAAAATAAGGGTATAAGTTAAATAAACCAAAGTTGGAAATTGATATTTCTGATCTACACATCCAAACCAAGGCATGTAATATATCATTTTGACTCTAAAAAACATTTCAAGAACATTGGTTTAGCCACATTTTTGAGTTGAGGTGTAATTTGTGGACTTGCTTTGAAAAGTAGTTACTTACATCATAAGTAACATTTGCAAAACTCAAGTTCAAGGCATGAGCAAGATCCCTTGCAAGCCAAACACTTTCAAAATGTCACTAGGGGAGAAATTGGAAGAGAATGGGGTTGGTTTCAAGCTGTTTGCAGAGTTATGCATACCATGACATGTGATTGAAAATCTCATGACATGAGAGATTGAAACTCTCATTAGAAGGATCTAGAGGGTTATTGATCATCCACACAGGTTCTATATATTGAGTAGAAGAGGTTCATATGAGAGGTTGGTGATAATTGAGAGAGAAAACTGAGATTGCACTTTGAGATTTCCCATTGCAAATCAAAATCGGTTACAAGGTTAGAGGCCATTTCAGTCCAAGAAATTGATCTCAATAGCTTGCATTGAGGTTGGTGATCAATTCCAGATCAAATTCAAGGCACTGTGGTGGAAGAATTGTGAAGTATCCATTGGAGAGTGAAGCTTGCAACTCAGAATCGGGTTTGATGATTCAAGAAGATTCAACTCTTTTCTTTGCATACAGAAGATTGATTGTGATCCAGTGAAGGATTCTGCAAGTTCTTGAAGGCTGAGTTGAAGATTCTACCCTTCTGTTCGTTCAAATTTATCAGGTTGGTAACCTTCAATCTCTAGCTTAAATTAGGTAGAACTAAGATGAATTAGGGTGTTAGATGCATTGTAGAACGGTGTAGGAAGGATTTCAGACCATTAATTTGAGAATTAGTGACCAATTTAGGATGTTACCATTTTCGGTTGAGAGTTGGTTATGGTGAATCTTGAGGTTTCAGAGAGAATTAAGGGCATGAATGAATTCGTGAGGGAATTTGGGACATGTTTCATTAAGGGATCGTGGCCTATGGTGGACTCTATGCTGAACTAGGGTTGTGGAATGGTGACCGGAGAAAGTCACCGGCGGTGACTATGGCGCACAGGTGACCTGAGTTTCAGGGATTCAAATTGGAGAAGATGACTTGATAGCCATCAGATCTTGGTTGGACTTTGACTGAAGGCATGATCCAACGGCCACGTATTGATTTCAATTTGTGAAGGACTCTGAACCACATTGCAACGCTACGTTTCATTTAAGTTGTGGTTTTGGGCTTAGTTGAAACTTTGCTATCCCCACCACCCAGCGAGCCCAATCTGTGATATGAACTGATTTTCATTGCTATCTGCACCACGCATTTGATATTTTATTATCATTTTCTTTTATTTTTTCATTTTATTCATGGTTATTGATTAAATCATATAAAATTGAAAAATGATTCAATTAATCCCATTGTTTTTGCATTATATTCATGATTGAATCTAGTATTTTTTAGAGAAAAAATATTTTTATTTCATGTATTTTCTGATTTTATGGGAATTTTCACATTTTAATTGATATTAAAATAGTCATGTTTGATACATGATTTTGTGGAATTTTGTGTGATCATGTGATGATGATTTTGATCCTGATTTTTTGTGAGTAGTTAGCATAGACATGCATGCTCCCCATAGGATTTTCTCACATTTTTGTGATGAACATAGGTGGTAGTTTAGGTTGAAACCTTTAGAAGCTCCATTTTTAGGGTTTTTGGTTGATACCTTTGGATTTAGGACTTAATTTTAGGACTTAATAGATGATTTAGTCCCTGGTTTTTGTATGAGAAATTCTTAATTGAATTAGGATCCCTTAGGAGTTTTTGTAGAAATTTATAGGATAGTTTCCTATTTTTGATTGATTTTAGTTTAGGTGCTAACTTAAGATGATTCTAAGGCACTAACTCAACTAGATTAACATCTTTAGTTCCCTTAGATTAGGGTTGTTCTTTGCTTGTTCTTGGATGAGGATGAAGACAAGTTGAAGATGCATTGGATTGCTTGAAGAGGCTTGGATTTGAAGATCTTCCCTTCTTGTGGTGTAGTTTTGATTAGGTTAAGATTAGAGTTTTGTAGGCAGAGCTCTAGATAGATTCTCTTCCTTCTTAAACATGGATGATGTTGATCACTTCCATTCTTCCCTATGATGTAAGGTCCCTTGTAAAGGCCTCATCCCTCCTTTGGTAGGATGTGTGGTTCTTTGCAAATTGGTAGAACCTTTGAGGGTCCATTTCTCTGATGACAGGATGCTTAGTGGTGACCTTTGGTCTTCACTCTGCTACCCAAGCATCCCAACTTTGCTCTTGATAGATGCATCTTTCTCCCTTGCTAGAGGATGGAGTTCCCTGCTTGAAGAAGATTGAAGGATGGAGTTGACACTTCCATGTGATTGAGGATTACTCTGAGGAGCTGAAGCTTATAGATGAAGAGGACCTAGTTGATACTGGTGAAGCAAAGAGGGTTGAAGCTTGAAGACCAAGTTGATACTTATGAAGAGGATTCAATTGAGATTGAGTGAAGAGCTGAGGCTTAAGGAATAAAGGATAAGTTGACACTTACATTGATGCATTGAGAGCCTGAAGGAATCAAGTTGATACTTGCAGTTAGGAGTGAAGCCTGAAGGTGGAAATTCATGTAAAGCTGAGGCTTGAGGAAGAAAGAACAAGTTGAAGTTTATGTTTGATGGGTTGAAACCTTGAAGAAGAAAGTTGATACTTGTCATGGAAGATGATAGCCTTGAAGGGTGGTTAAAGTCTGAAGACTGAATTGCTATCAAAAGAGCTGAAGCTTGGAATTGTGAGAGGGGTTGATCTGCTTTCCTTCCTGTCTGTTTTCTTTTCTGTGCTGATGTGCCTTGTTTGACTTGCTTGATGCATTAGAATAAGTTCATATCTAGATTGACTTTAAGCTAGGAGCATGATTGCACTAGAGGTTGAGTTGCTCCCTCTGCTTGTATTTTTACTGTATAGCTTTGCTTGCAGGTATTCGGTAGAGCCCTGCTCCCTTGCCCATGTGGTTTGTGTTTGCTTGATAGCATTTTATTTCCTCTGTATGATTGCAGTTACTTCTATTTTGCTTGATAGCATGTCCCTTCTTCTGTATGATTGCAGTTATTCAGATCTGGCTTGAGGTTGAGATGAGCTTGTGGAGGCTGATGTCCCACACACAGTTCCTCCCTCACTTGCATTGCATGCATTTTACTGTATATCTGTTTACTGTTTAAGCTGATGCTTTACCTGTTTCTATTTATCATTGACATGATCCCCTAGGAATCTCACTTCCTTTGATAAGGAAGTGATGATTAGAACTTTAGGTTGAAACCTATGCATGATAACTTCTAGGAGTTCCCTGTTTCAAACTTCCACCATAGGATGAATCCTTGGCATGACAACAGTAGGACTTGATAATCTCCCCTTAGTTGTCCCTCGCTTTTCTCATCTCAAAACAACTTAAGATACAGTAATCATGAATGATCTCTTTCGTATGTCACGAGCCTTAAGCTATCTGAGAAAGGATTGTTGGAGAGTTTCTTTTCAACAGTCTGGATGTCTAGTATGGCACCCTTTGGGTGACTTGCGACACATTCACTCTCAGGTCATAGTCTTTAGTGCGATTGAAATTGCAAACAAACATAAAAAACAGTTCTTTCGTAAAAGACAGAAAACAAACTTCAAACCTTTTTTCCTCGTGGGCCCATAATTCAAAAGAAGCTTTTCTGAAGAAAAGAGTGTCGTTAAACTTCAGCGCCACCGCAAACGGGCTTTGTCCCTAACTGCTGGAATTGCTGTTTAACCCTACTCGGTAAAACAGATGAATCTGAATTCCCGTAATCCGTATTATCCCGAACTACGTAAGCTATGATATCTCATACCTGTTGAGAGTACGTAGGCACAATACTGACGTATTGGCGAGCTACCTTCCCCGTAACCCGTAGTTAGCCCAACTACGTTGACTCTGATTTCTCATTCTCTGATGAGAATACGTAGGCATAAAGTGCGACACTTTTCCGAGTCATTTTCTTTTCTGTTTAAGCCAGCTTTGATAGGTAGATAGATAAACCAACTCGTCCAGTAAACACAACAAGCGTGGATCCCGTCGAGTACGACGGATGTGAGGGGTGCTAATACCTTCCCCTTGCGTAACCGACTCCCGAACCCAGACAATGGTTGCGATGACCTTGTCTTATACCTATTCGTCAGGTTTTTTCCGATCGTTTCCTTTCCCGCTCTGAGGGATAAATAACGAAAGGTGGCGACTCTTCTGTTTTTTCGGCACCTTATTTTCGCGGAAGCGACAGCTGGCGACTCTGCTGGGGACTTGATAGTTTCCTGGGATCCAACGTCCCGAATGCGAGTCAGTTTGGGGATCCAACGTCTCCTGCGAGAGTCAATCCTAGCGCTTGTATGATTACTTGTTGGGTTGTGTTTATTTATCGCATTTTTATTTCCCGCACGTTATTATCAGTATGATATGATTATCTCTGCTGTTGTGGGAGGGACATTCTGATGAGTGAGAAGCCAGACCCAGGCTTGAGTGAACATAGCATTAGTTGTGGAAATTAGTGGGCGCGTGCTTGCTTGGCAGGCACTAGTGTCTCATGAAATCCACGCTCAGACGAGGTTCTCCCGGTTGACTTCTTTTTCAACCCTTTGGGTTGAGGGAGTTGTTGGTTCGGAGGATTGTCGACTCTGGGGACCGATCATTTGGGATTCAGCCGAGTGAGGCCGCTTCATGAGCTGGTGATGCCACACCTTCTAGGTATCGTGTCACCCTTCTTGAATGTCGGTGATGCTGATGACCGCATTGGATGCCGAACTTGAGTCAGTTTAGGTCCATACCTGTGAGCAGGGTTGGGTTTGTTGCAGGTAGCCTTGACCTTCAGACTTCCTGGTTTTCTTGATAGTGAATCAGTTTTGTTGGTATCAGAGGTTCTCATCATCAGATATATGATTGTTCTTGACAATGCAGATTTATGGTCCTGTATCAGAGGCCCTTATTATCAGATGTTTGTTCTTGACAGAGCAGAGTTTTGGTCCTATATCAGAGGTCCTTATTACCAGATGTGTGTTCTTGACAGAGCATATTTATGGTCCGATACCAGGGTCTTCTTCTTATCAGATATAATGGTTGTTCTTGATAGAGCAGGATTATGGTTTTGTTGATATAGAATCTCCACAACGCAGTTGTCTTGATCTCCTGCTGCATGATTGCATTTTACATTGCTTTGCATACCCATTTGCATTTCATTAACGTGTGTCTGTGTTACAGGTACCGTTTCCCCCCGATTCAGGATTTCTTGCCTCCTACTGTGTTATGGGTTCTCTGAGGAAGACCGTGGCTTACAAGCTCCCTGTTCCTGATGTTGTTCAGCTAACTGGTTTGATTGCTTTAGCAGATGATTCTGTGAGAGATGAGTTCAGAAAATCTTACGGCAAATTGTTCAGTTTGGTTCGTAAACCTTCTGCGTTTGAGTTGAATGGGTTGCACGCCTTGCTGCAGTTCTACGATCCTCCGTTGAGATGCTTTACTTTCCAGGATTTTGTTCTCGCACCCACACTAGAGGAGTATGTTGATTTGCTAGGTGTGCCTATCAAGAGTCAGATGCCCTTTGTCCATATGGATGCTGTGCCTAATCTGGCTAGTCTAGCTCCGTCACTTCATCTGGATGCCTCCGAGTTGGTATTGTCTAGTTGGAACAAGGTTCCCGGTTTCTCCTTGCAGTTCTTAGTGGGAAAGGCTCAGCAGTGCGCCAAAGACGGATGTTGGGTCGTGTTCAACGCCATTCTCGCTCTGTGCATATATGGCATCATTCTGTTCCCCAATATGCCCGACTTTGTGGACTTCGACGCCTTCCACATCTTTGCTTCAGGGAATCCAGTCCCTACCTTGATAGGAGACGTCTACCATTCCATCCACTACAAAAACGAGAACAGGAGGGGTAAGAATGTCTCGTACTGCGTGCCCCTGCTTTATAGATGGCTTGATAGTCACCTACCCAAGAGGGGTCCCTTTGTTTCGTTTGCAGCCACACCTGAGTGGTCCGAGCGTTTGATGAGTCTACCTGCAGAGGATATTGCCTGGTTTGACAGAGATAGGTTGGGCACTGAGATCATCTTCAGCTGCAGCGGGTTTCCTAACTTGCCTTTGATAGGCAGGAAGGGTTGTATAAACTATAATCCGTCTTTGTTGGTCCGACAGTTTGCTTATGCTTTGAGAGCTCCGCCGAAGGATGAAGAGGTGCAGCAATCTCTGTACCTCACTGGTCTTCTAGAAGGGGATGTGTTATCTAAGCTTCAGCGTGCTTGGAATGGTATCAGTAAGAGGGGAAATTCGTTGCTGGGGAAAAGCAACAGCCAAGCCTACACTCCGTATGTGACTTGGATCAGAGCCAGAGCAGATGCTATAGGGATGCCGTTTCCTCCTGCCAAGCCAGAAAGTTCTCCAGTGATTGAAGAGCCTACCACCGTGCCTATTCAGTAGCATAATCAGGTGTTAGATGAGAGAGACGAGCTGAAAAAGGCAAATGAGGAACTGGAGAAAGAATTGGCTCAGCTCAGAAGCGAGAGAAACGAAGTTGTTCATGCCTTCAAGAGGCAAACAGATCTGGTGAACCAGTTGGGGACAGATCTGACTAAGGAGATAGCTGAGCATGAGCGCATGGGTCGAGACTTCAAAGCTGTCAACGATGTGCTGGCCACGAAGAAGCAGCACTTGGGCGAAGCGTATCAGAGGATATCCAAGTTTAACCAGCACTAGAAGGCCTCCCTAGCGAACAGGAAAGAGCGGGAGGATAAGCTGATGCAACAGATCTCCAAGTTGAAAGCCCAAGTGAAGGCTAGTGAGAAGAGGTTTGATGAAGAAACCGCTCGCCGATATGCCGCCGAAGGCCAGCTCAACAAAGCTCTTGCTAACCTGAAGGAGCACAAACTGATGTTTGAATCCAAGAAGCGGAAGCTAGAAGATTGTTTCGGTGAAGGAGCATGGGAAGATTCGGTCGAAGGTCTTCAATACACCATTATGCAGAGGGAATTACTCGTCAAAGGGTTACTCACTCGGCCTGATCATCCAGAAACGAGGAATTTGTTAGAAGAGTTTCGCGCCCGTGGCCGTACTTGACTATATTTGTAATCCCTTTGTGTTGATCATTGTTGGATGCTGACCATCACCAGGCTTGTTGGCTGAGGTCATGCTATTGATTCATCTTGTACTCACTGACGTTGTGTACTGCCTTGATGGGCTTTCTTTATATATGAGATGTTATTTCCATGACTGGACTCGGACTTCTTATTATTAGCACTGGCACTCAGGCACTAGGATCGGGGGAAATCTCCCTAACGCACAGACACACGTTTGCATTTGCATAACGAGCACTTTGTCATTTTTCCTAACCCTTTTGTGTTTACAGGTTGTTCCAGGATTGATCAGAGACCTATCCACCGCTATCCGACCAGAGCAAATCAAACCAGAATCATGGAGCAAGTGCAAACTGATGTTCAAGAACTCCGCGAAAGAATGGATCGCTTCATGGAGCTCATGCAAGCGGTCGCCAATGGCCAGGATCAGCTCAGAACCTTGGTTCAGCCTCTGATTTCAAGGGTCGGTAGCAATGGCGTACTCCATGGTGGGACCGTGCCTACCCCTCCACCTGTTGAAACTCTTCAGAATGGCGTCCCCGTGACCGGGGGGAATGGCAGTGCCAACGACAATGTGATAGCTAACATGGGACTCAATGGTAATACGACGGGCGTCGGTAATGGGAATTTTGAAGCTAACGTCAATGTTGGGCTGGGCAACGGCAATGCAGGTGTTGGGAATCTGTTCGGGCCTCAGCCGTGGTTAGAAGATCGTCAAGACGATGTGTTCTCTCAAAGAGGTGCCGAAGGTGAGCTGACTGCTGAAGCACGTCTAAGGTTCAAGGCACTCGAGGATAAGATGAGAAATGTCGAGAACCAGAACACCCTGGGCGTTGATATGTCCAAGTTGGGACTGATTGCTGATTTCAAGGTGCCTCCCAAGTTTAAGGTACCTGAATTTGAAAAGTACAAGGGCACCACTTGCCCTAGCGTCCACCTGAGATCATATTACCGGAAAATGTCAGCTCATTCTGAGGACGAGAAGTTCCTGATGCACTTCTTTCAAGACAGTCTGTCCGGACCCTCCCTCGAATGGTACATGAGTCTGGAGCCTACCAGTGTGCGCACGTGGAAGGAACTTGCTGAAGCATTCGTGCACCACTACCAATATAACAGTGACTTGGCCCTGAACCGAGTCTAACTGCAGAATCTGTCGCAAAGGAACAATGAAGGGTTTAAGGAATACGCCCAGCGATGGCGTGAGTTGGCAGCCAGGGTTCAGCCGCCGATGGTTGAACGTGAGCTTGTGCAAATGTTCTTGGCCACCCTCCCAGGGGTTTATTATGAGAAATTGGTCAGCGGTATGTCCGGAACCTTCTCAGATTTCATTATCACGGGTGAGCACATTTAAAATGGGATCAAACTGGGGAAAATTCAAGGTGATTCATCCTCATCCGTAGGAGGCAAGAAACCTTATGGTGGCAAAAGACGGGAAGGAGAGACGAGCGTCGTGTCCAACGCTCGAAGGAAAGGCAAAGGCCCTCACCAACAGGTGGCCAACATAACTATCCCGGCAGTTGAGCAGTAGCCGAATCAACAAGGGTACTGAAAGTATCAGAACAGGGCACCACTGTCAAGCCGTCACCTCGAGACACCGCCCATGTCCTACGCTCAACTATTGCAGACTTTGCTCTAGCTACAGTTGATCCAGAAGAGAACCTTGGCTCCCTTGACAGGGGCATCTGCGCCAGGTTATGATGCGAATGCAACTTGTGAGTTTCACTCAGGGGCACCAGGCCACACAATAGAAAATTGCAAAGCCTTCAAGCATAAGGTGCAGGACATGGTAGACGCTAAGATCATCAACTTCTCAGATAAGGTGCCAAACGTCACGAAGAACCCTATGCCGAATCATAGGGGAGGTGGAGTAAACGCCATTATTGAAGACGAGAGTTTGGATTTGTTGACTGACGTCAGAGATCTGAAGACGCCGCTTAGCTTCGTTAAAGCTAAGCTGATGAAAAGAGGTTACTTTCTAGGTTGTGGAGAGCTGTGTATGGGTTGTGCGACAAGTCCTGATGGATGTGAACAGTTGATAGAGGGGATTCAAAGTCTGATGACTGAAGGAATCCTGCAGTTTAGCCGGAGGGCCGAATGTGGATCGGGAGAGGTAATGCTGAAGCAAGATGATGAGGTTGCCACCATCACCATCCCTCGCCGGATGATAACTATTTCTGCACCCAGACCGCCCACGATTACCATCACCAAAGCTGGGCCGATACCGTTCGAAAGCACTAATGCTGTCCCGTGGCAATATGGGGCGGAGGTCTACTGCAACGGACAAAAGTTGGAACTAGAACCGTTTGGGTCGTCTATGGAGAACCTAGCGGGCGTTGGCGGAATTACTCGCAGCGGGAGAGTGTTTGCACCACCTGAGGTCGTGGCGGACAGAGCTGATGCAACTGATAAAGGTAAAAGTAAGGTCGTTGAAGAGATCCCTTGCGGGGTAGAAAAAGACTTACTCGTTAAAGACGCCGAGGAATTTATGAGGTTGATTAAAAAGAGTGACTACAAGATCGTGGATCATCTCCATCAAACACCCTCGAAGATTTCCATCCTGAATCTGTTGCTGTGTTCTGAGGCACACCACAATGCACTGCTGAAGGTGTTGAACGCCGCATATGTACCGCAGGAAATATCGGTAAACCAGTTGGAAGAGGTCGTAGCCCACGTGAATGCTGGAAATGGGCTAGGGTTCACTGACCTAGAGCTGACGCCGAAGGGGAGGAACCACAATAGCGCCCTGCACATCTCGGTAGAGTGTAGAGGAACAATTATGTCTCACGTGTTGGTAGACACAAGGTCATCGCTCAATGTTCTTCCGAAGAAGGCATTGATGAAGTTGGATACTCGTGGAGTGATTTGCACACCCAGTGATCTGGTTGTGAAAGCATTCAATGGAACCAAACGCCATGTTTTCGGGGAGGTGACGTTGCCGATCCAAGTTGGGCTGGAAACGTTCGACGCGATCTTTTACATCATGGACATCATGCCTGCCTACAGCTGTCTCTTGGGCTGGCCCTGGATCCATTCGGCGGGGGCCGTGACCTCCACGTTGCACCAGAAGCTCAAGTATGCTGTCGGAGGTAGCATCGTGACTGTGTGTGGCGAGGAAGATATAATGGTGAGCCATTTGTGCTCCTTCAAGTATGTTGAGATGGATGGGGAAATCCACGAAACCCTATGCCAAGCGTTCGAAGTTGTCAAAGTCAATAACGTAGCTCCTGTAGTCACTGAAAAGCCAGAGATGACTCTCTCTTCCTTCAAGGAAGCCCGGGCCGTTGTCCAAGCCGGATCTACCCCAGGCTGGGGGCGAATTCTAGAGATACCGAACAAGCAAGACAAGTTTGGGTTGGGATATTCTCCTGCGGCTGAAGCCTCCTCTTCTAGCAGTGCGTCACGAGGTAAAGGACCGATCCAGTTTACCAGTGGCGGGGTGATATTTGAAAGCATCAACACAGTGTCTGAAGACAGCGGAGATAACGACTGTGACTTAGACTCTTGGATCTAGCCAAACAAGCCAGGCGAGAGCCTCAACAACTGGTCCGTCAAGGATATCATCCAAATGACAAGCAAAGAGTAATGATTTACTTTTTCCAATCATTGTACAACCCTATGTCCTACCCGGGGCATAGTGGTTTTATTTTCAGGGCCTTGTTTGATTATGTACATGCATTTTATCAATAAATCAAAATGCGTTTTTCTTCGTATTCAAATATTGTGATCTCTGTTATTCCTGTTTTATATTTGTTTTGAAAAACAATAAAATGGCAATGAGGTTTGTGCTAACATGCATATCCTTGTTTTAAGCTTAACCCTTGTTATTGCAGGATCCACATAACAGATGACATCGACTCTAGACCTTCTACGACTCACTTCGACTTCGATTGCCCGATCTATCAAGCCGAAGAAGAGATTGATGAAGACGAAGACCTTCCTGAAGAGTTGGCCCGCTTGTTGAAACAAGAAGAGAAAGTTATTCTGCCTCACGAGGAAGAGATTGAGATCGTGAATCTGGGTTCTGAAGAACTAGTCAGGAATGTCAGGATAGGGGCTGCATTGCAGAGTGATGTCAAGCGAAGATTGGTCGAGATGCTAAGAGAGTATAGTGACGTCTTTGCTTGGTCATACGAAGATATGCCTGGACTTGATACTGACATCGTGGTCCACCACTTGCCGCTGCGAAAAGATTGTCCTCCCGTTAAGCAGAAGCTTAGAAGGACGCGACCAGATATGGCCGTTAAGATCAAAGAAGAAGTGCAAAAGCAGCTTGATGTTGGCTTCTTAGCAGTCACTACTTACCCTCCGTGGGTCGCCAACATAGTGCCTGTACCGAAGAAGGACGGTAACGTACGAATGTGCGTCGATTATCGGGATTTGAATAGGGCGAGCCCTAAAGATGATTTCCCGCTGCCTCATATTAATGTGTTGGTTGACAATACAGCTCAGTTCTCCGTATTTTCATTCATGGATGGCTTCTCCGGTTACAATCAGATCAAGATGGCGCCGGAGGACATGGAGAAAACTACGTTTTTCACTCCTTGGGGAACGTTTTGCTACAAGGTAATGCCTTTCGGTATGAAGAATGCAGGGGCCACTTACCAGCGAGCAATGGTTACTTTGTTTCATGACATGATTCATCGTGAGATTGAAGTCTATGTTGATGACATGATTGTGAAGTCCCAAACGGAGGAGGCACATCTGGTCAATTTGCTGAAGCTTTTTGAGAGGCTTAGGAAGTTCAGGTTGAGGCTGAATCCTAACAAGTGTACTTTCGGAGTACGGTCCGGAAAGTTACTGGGGTTTATCGTGAGTGAAAGAGGCATCGAGGTTGATCCTGCGAAGATAAAAGCCATACAAGAAATGCCAACGCCAAAAACTGAAAAAGAAGTTCGTGGTTTCCTGGGCAGAATAAACTACATTGCAAGGTTTATTTCTCAGCTCACGGCCACGTGTGAATCGATGTTCAAGCTGCTAAAGAAAGATCAGGCGATTATCTGGAACAAGGATTGCCAGAAGGCATTTGATAAGATAAAACAGTATTTGCAGGAACCTCCAATCTTGATACCCCCAGTGGCCGGACGACCTTTAATCATGTACTTGACAGTTCTTGAGAATAGTATGGGGTGTGTTCTCGGTCAGCGCGACGAGACGGGCAGAAAGGAGCATGCCATTTACTATTTGAGTAAAAAGTTCACAGATTGTGAATCTCGTTACTCGATGTTGGAGAAGACGTGTTGTGCACTAGCCTGGGCTGCCAAACGTTTATGACAGTACATGCTCAATCACATCACCATGCTAATTTCGAAGATGGATCCGATCAAGTACGTCTTCGAGAAGCAAGCGCTTTCGGGCAGGATTGCAGATGGAAAATGGTGTTGACGGAATACGACATTCAGTATGTTTCCCAGAAGGCCATCAAGGGAAGCGTATTGTCTGAATACCTTGCCGAACAGCCGATCGAAGATTATCAGCCAATGGAATTTGAATTGCCTGATGAGGATATCATGTTTCTCAAAGCGAAAGATTGCGATGAACCGTTGCCCGACGAGGGTCCAGATAGGAAATCCCTGTGGAAATTGATATTCGATGGGGAGGTTAATTCTTACGGAAGTGGCATTAGGACGATCATCACGACTCCCCATGGATCCCATATCCCGTTCACTGCGAGACTGACGTTTCCGGTCACCAATAATGAAGCGGAGTACGAAGCATGCATTATGGGTCTAGAAGAAGCAATTGATTTGAGAATCAAAAACCTAGATGTATATGGTGACTCGGCGCTTGTGATCAACCAAATTAAAGGGGAGTGGGAGACTCGTCAATCGAATTTGGTGCCGTACATGAACTATACCAGAAGGCTACTTCCGTTCTTCGATCGAGTGGAACTCCATCATGTGCCCAGGGCCGAAAACCAGATGGCTGATGCCTTAGCCATGTTGGCTTCGATGTATAAAGTCAATTTTTGGAATGAAGCTCCAAGAATTGTCCTTTCTCGTCTTAAAAGACCTGCATTCGTCTTTACGGTCGAGGAAGCCTCCGACGGCAAGCCATGGTTCCATGACATCCAGACCTTCCTTATGACTAAGGAGTATCCTGCGGGAGCGTCAACCCAGGATAAGAAGACTCTGAGGAGGTTGTCTGGAAATTTTTATCTCAATCCTGATGGAGTTTTGTATAAAAGAAACCACGATCTCGTGCTACTCAGATGTGTAGATGAGAAAGAAGGGAGTATGCTCATGGAAGAAGTCCATGAAGGCACATTTGGTACGCACGCCGGCGGGCATGCTATGACAAGAAAGATCCTGAGAGCAGGATATTACTGGCTGACGATGTTATCGGATTGCTTTAAATTCGTGAAGAGATGTCATAAATGCCAGATTTATGCTGATAAAGTTCATGTGCCGCCGTGCCCGTTAAATGTCATGTCCTCCCCGTGGCCGTTCTCCATATGGGGCATCGACATGATAGGTAAGATCGAGCCCACTGCATCTAACGGTCATCGCTTCATTCTAGTAGCTACCGACTACTTCACCAAGTGGGTGGAGGCAGCCTCATATGCTAATGTGACCAAGCAGGTGGTGGCTAAATTCATAAAGAGGGATATCATCTGTCGTTACGGAATTCCCGAGCGGATCATAACTGATAATGGTTCGAATCTGAATAACAAGATGATGAAGGAGCTGTGCCAAAGTTTCAAGATTGAACACCACAACTCATCTCCTTACCGGCCGAAGATGAATGGCGCCGTTGAAGCGGCCAATAAGAACATCAAGAAGATCGTTCAGAAGATGGTTGTGACCTATAAAGATTGGCACGAGATGCTTCCATTTGCACTGCACGATTATCGTACGACGGTACGTACGTCAACCGGGGCAACTCCTTTCTCCTTAGTGTACGGTATGGAATTCGTCCTACCGTTAGAAGTGGAGATCCCTTCTTTGCGAGTTTTGGTTGACGTGAAACTCGATGAGGCAGAATGGATTAAGAACCGACTAAACCAACTCAGCCTGATGGACGAGAAGAGGTTAGCATCGATTGCATATGGTCGTTTATACCAGAGCCGAATGAAGAAAGCCTATGATAAGAAGGTGCGTCCTAGAAGCTTTTAGACGGGTGATCTCGTCCTGAAGAAGATTCTTCCTCCACACTCCGATCACCGGGGCAAGTGTACTCCTAATTACAAAGGTCCGTACGTCGTCAACAAGGTCTTCTCGGGAAGAGCCTTGTTGTTATCCACGATGGATGGCGAAGATTTTGCATCCCTGGTGAACGCGGACGCAGTTAAAAAATACTTTGCTTAAAAATGACCCGCTGGAAAGAAAAAAAATATCCAGGCAAAAATGGGGCATCCTGGCGAACCATAAAAAAGGAAAAGGGTTCGGGCAAAAATTAGGGATATAAATTGAAAAAATGTACACCCGCAAAGTCGAAAACCTGGAAGGGCGACTTTGGCAAAAAAGGGTATCCCGGTGAATCGAAAATCCGGAAGGGCGATTCAGGCAAAAGTTAGGGATTTGAAAAAGCAAATGACTGCGTTCCGCGTGTGGACTTTCATTATTTAGTGGTTTGGAAGACCTGAGGGCCGTTTATATGAGTCAATCTCTTCTGAAGCTGAAGCCTCGGAGAAGTGTCGAAGTCGAGTGGGTCATAGAGAGATCAACTCATGGTGTTCGTCTACGCCTCGTTGCTGACATGTGTATATACTGATGTATATTTATGTTTTATATTTGCGCGGTTTCCTCATTCCAGGAGCTTGCATCTATTGTAAAACATTTTTACCCATTCAGGGGTTTGTTATCAATAAAATGTATACTATTCAGCAATTCTATTTGTTTGTTTAGCATTTATCTGTTTTGTTTGCGAAAAAGAACGCCAATGTTTTTGATAAAATGCGCATACATAAACTTACTGGCCTAGGCCACTAATTGTTGAAACAATGAATTGCTTAAACATTGTCACAAGATGATAACCTTGATAGGTCCCTTTGAGAAGGGTATCTTGTCTGTTTGTTTGTGTTGTTACAGGTACAGCCTATACCAGGTGGTACGCCGTATGCGTCCCCAAGCAGGATGATTCCTTCTTCTCTAGCAAGTTCAGTGGCATCTCCCCACGGAGTCTGAACACGAGATTGTAAGCATTAATATGTCCCCTAGGCAGAGAGGATTCTCTCCCCAATCAGATACATCCTGAAAGAATGTCATCTCCTCAGCTAAGTCATATACTGAAGTATGCAGCAATTGGATGTTCCAGACAGAAGTCTCCGACAGAATTGAAATTCCCCGCAGAGTTGTACTCTCCCCTGTAAGCAGGACGATTCCTTCTTCCTCAGCCGAGTTTGCAGATCCCCAAGGGCGCCGAGTCCTTGGAAAACAGTTCGGGCCATGATTGGTTTTCCCTAGTAGAGTGTTGAATAGCTGATGCTGTATTCCCCCGCCGGAGTCGTTACCTCCAGGAAGGGTTGGCTGCGAATGTCGTGCAGTTTGTTTTTGCGATTGACATCGCTTTCCTCAGCAGGTCCAGGTTCTCGTGGAGCTTCGTTCCCCCGCAGCAGTCGACTGAGGTTCATTTCCCCAGGCGGAGTCAGATTGAGATTGGCGTGACTTTTTCTCCTTGGCAGGATGATTCCTTCCCCCACCAGAGTGGTTCTTTCTCCTTGACAGGAGGATTCTCCCTTCAGCATTTATTTTGCCGATGGGGTCATAGCATTTTGCATGATTGCATAGCATTTACCCTAAATGCGTAGCATTTCCACTGTGTGGAGCATTACGCCATTGCCAAAACATATGCATATGAAACATGAGCTAGGTCGTGATCGTTCTTGTTTTGCAGGTGTTCCTCCGCAGAGTCACTTGCTCAAGATGATTCTTAAATTCCCCTAGCAAAGTCGTTTTCCCAAGATGATTCTTGAATTCTCCAACGAAGATGCTCGTTTGAGATGACTCTTAAAACCCCAGTGAAGTCGCCAGAGTTGGTTGCTCAAGTTGATGCTTAGAGTCCCCAGCAGAGTGTTTGCTCAGGATGATTCCTGAAATCTCCCGTAGAGTTATTGGTTCAGGATGATTCTTGAAGTCCCCACAGAGTTATTTGTTCAAGATGATTCTTGATGTCCTCAGCAGAGTTGACTCACCCAGAATGATTTCTGGACCCCCGAAGCAGAGTTACTTGATAGTTCTCCAGAATCCCCAGCGGAGATGTGTCATCCCCAGCAGGTTCCTGAACAGTGAAGTTGAAACTTCCCCTGAAGACTTGATGATTGAAGTCCAATCATATTGACGAAGCAGTTCTCTCAGCTGATGCGGAGTGCCTGATGGTAGAAGTTGGATATCCCCAATTGGTTCATGATTGACTGAGAATTTCATTCCCGACTTATTGATGAAGTCCGGCTGACGCACAAAGATTTCTTTGAATGCCCGACGACATGATTAACTTGATTGTTGATCTGATAAGTCCCGAGGAATTGATGCCTGACGGCATGATCGACCATGTATCATCGGTTACCGTGTGACCAATTCCCCAGCCAGTGGCCGTGCAGCTAATATTTCAGTTTTCGAAGATTTGTTCCCATCAGAGTACCGTGTACTTGTGCAGTTGGCAAATTTCCGGGTTTTTTGGTATTCAACCGCCTTTTACCTTGATTGTTTGAGAGCCGTTCGCTTCTCACCCAGTCAGGTTCGAGCCGCTTGAATAGGGGCAGCTGTTGCACCCCAAAATTTGCCCAACATTTCTTTACCTAGGTTATGTTTCATTTCATTCACATTAGCATTATCATTTGCATTTCATTGACATGTGTGCAGGAGATCAAGAGGTATGATTAATAATCAGGAGCTATGCAAGGATATGAAGCTAGCTAAGAAGGTTATTCAAGTGTTCAAGGGTTGATATCCTTGTTAGAGAAGTTAAAAGATCCCCAGAGAGAGTGGTTGAAACCAAGAGTGTGTGCCTCCTAACTTGAGAGTTGTGGGAGCTCCTCAGATGATTCTGAAGCCAGGAATGTGTACTTGAGGCCTTGAGAGAGCTTATGATATGTCTTGAAAGCCATCATGAGGCCTAGATAGGTCAGTGTGCAAGATTAAGAAGACTCAGCCATGAGTGGTGCAATTAGGGTTTGACTGGGTCAACCCTAAGTCAACTGATGATTTGAAGGAGGTTGAGACCTAATTCAAGAGCCATGTGATCATGGATGTATACATTGAGATGTTATAAGGATGATTCCAAGGTCAACTCATCATGATTGGAGAGTTTGAGAAGTTTCAAGCTAGGGTTTCTATGGCTTGACAGTGTAAAATCCCATAGTTTGACCCCTATCTTCAAGGCATTTTAGATCAAGATGTGATTGTCATCTCATCTTACCCCCAACAAGAATGTCGTAGAGCTTGCTCTTAGGTTTAATTTGAGTACTATAAGTCCTTGATAGGATTTGTAGAACTCAAGTTATGACTTTGACAAGTTACAGGTCATCTGAGGTTTGTGAATTTGGGGGCTTGAAAGTTACCCAACTTGCATCAAACGTTTTCCCAAGAAGGATGATTCCTATGAAGTCTTGGTCAACATGAATGTTGTTCCTTATCCTTTTAGCTTTCTAGAGAGTACTAGAAGTCCTTGATAGGATTTGTAGAACTCAAGTTATGGCTTTGACAAGTCAAGGGCATTTTGGTCATTTGGAGATTATAGGTCATTTCAACCATAAGGCCATAACTCCTATTTCCAAGCTTCAAATGGGAAAATGTTCAACATCAAACTTGTTCAAAATGATGTTTTAAGGCTAGTCAAGAGGCCATGAGATGTTGTAAATGCTTGTAGCTCAAAGTTGCAAAAATGACCTAAAATAAGGGTATAAGTTAAATAAACCAAAGTTGGAAATTGATATTTCTGATCTACACATCCAAACCAAGGCATGTAATATATCATTTTGACTCTAAAAAACATTTCAAGAACATTGGTTTAGCCACATTTTTGAGTTGAGGTGTAATTTGTGGACTTGATTTGAAAAGTAGTTACTTACATCATAAGTAACATTTACAAAACTCAAATTCAAGGCATGAGCAAGATTCCTTGCAAGCCAAACACTTTCAAAGTGTCACTAGGGGAGAAATTGGAAGAGAATGAGGTTGGTTTCAAGCTGTTTGCAGAGTTATGCATACCATGACGTGTGATTGAAAATCTCATGACATGAGAGATTGAAACTCTCATTAGAAGGATCTAGAGGGTTCTAGATCATCCACACAGGTTCTATATATTGAGTAGAAGAGGTTCAGATGAGAGGTTGGTGATAATTGAGAGAGAAAACTGAGATTGCACTTTGAGATTTCCCATTGCAAATCAAAATCGGTTACAAAGTTAGAGGCCATTTCAGTCCAAGAAATTGATCTCAATAGCTTGCATTGAGGTTGGTGATCAATTCCAGATCAAATTCAAGGCACTGTGGTGGAAGAATTGTGAAGTATCCATTGGAGAGTGAAGCTTGCAACTCAGAATCGGGTTTGATGATTCAAGAAGATTCAACTCTTTTCTTTGCATACAGAAGATTGATTGTGATCCAGTGAAGGATTCTGCAAGTTCTTGAAGACTGAGTTGAAGATTCTACCCTTCTGTTCGTTCAAATTTATCAGGTTGGTAACCTTCAATCTCTAGCTTAAATTAGGTAGAATTAAGATGAATTAGGGTGTTAGATGCATTGTAGAACAGTGTAGGAAGGATTTCAGACCAATAATTTGAGAATTAGTGACCAATTTAGGATGTTACCATTTTCGGTTGAGAGTTTGTTATGGTGAATCTTGAGGTTTCAAAGAGAATTAAGGGCATGAATGAATTCGTGAGGGAATTTGGGACATGTTTCATTAAGGGATCGTGGCCTATGGTACAATCTATGCTGAACTAGGGTTGTGGAATGGTGACCTGAGTTTCAGGGATTGAAATTGGAGAAGATGACTTGATAGCCATCAGATCTTGGTTGGACTTTGACTGAAGGCATGATCCAACGGCCACGTATTGATTTCAATTTGTGAAGGACTCTGAACCACATTGCAACGTTGCGTTTCATTTAAGTTGTGGTTTTGGGCTTAGTTGAAACTTTGCTATCCCCACCCCCCAGCGAGCCCAATCTGTGATATGAACTGATTTTCATTGCTATCTGTACCACGCATTTGATATTTTATTATCATTTTCTTTTATTTTTCATTTTATTCATGGTTATTGATTAAATCATATAAAATTGAAAAATGATCCAATTAATCCCATTCTTTTTGCATTATATTCATGATTGAATCTAGTATTTTTTAGAGAAAAATATTTTTATTTCATGCATTTTCTGATTTTATGGGAATTTTCACATTTTAATTGATATTAAAATAGTCATGTTTGATACTTGATTTTGTGGAATTTTGTGTGATCATGTGATGATGATTTTGATCCTGATTTTTTGTGAGTAGTTAGCATAGACATGCATGCTCCCCATAGGATTTTCTCACATTTTTGTGATGACCATAGGTGGTAATTTAGGTTGAAACCTTTAGAAGCTCCATTTTTGGGGTTTTTGGTTGATACCTTTGGATTTAGGACTTAATTTTAGGACTTCATAGATGATTTAGTCACTGGTTTTTGTATGAGGCATTCTTAATTGAATTAGGATCCCTTAGGAATTTTTGTATAAATTTATAGGATAGTTTCCTATTTTTGATTGATTTTACTTTAGGTGCTAACTTTAGATGATTCTAAGGCACTAACTCAACTAGATTAACATCTTTAGTTCCCTTAGATTAGGGTTGTGCTTTGCTTGTTCTTGGATGAGGATGAATACAAGTTGAAGATGCATTGGATTGCTTGAAGAGGCTTGGATTTAAAGATCTTCCCTTCTTGTGGTGTAGTTTTGATTAGGTTAAGATTAGGGTTTTGTAGGCAGAGCTCTAGATAGATTCTCTTCCTTCATAAACATGGATGATGTTGATCACTTCCATTATTCCCTATGATGTAAGGTCCCTTGTAAAGGCCTCATCCCTCCTTTGGTAGGATGTGTGGTTCTTTGCAAATTGGTAGAACCTTTGAGGGTCCATTTCTCTGATGACAGGATGCTTAGTGGTGACCTTTGGTCTTCACTCTGCTACCCAAGCATCCCAACTTTGCTCTTGATAGATGCATCTTTCTCCCTTGCTAGAGGATGGAGTTCCCTGCTTGAAGAAGATTGAAGGATGGAGTTGACACTTCCATGTGATTGAGGATTACTCTGAGGAGCTGAAGCTTATAGATGAAGAGGACCTAGTTGATACTGGTGAAGCAAAGAGGGTTGAAGCTTGAAGACCAAGTTGATACTTATGAAGAGGATTCAATTGAGATTGAGTGAAGAGCTGAGGCTTGAGGAATAAAGGATAAGTTGACACTTACATTGATGCATTGAGAGCCTGAAGGAATCATGTTGATACTTGCAGTTAGGAGTGAAGCCTGAAGGTGGAAATTCCTGTAAAGCTGAGGCTTGACGAAGAAAGAACAAGTTGAAGCTTATGTTTGATGGGTTGAAACCTTGAAGAAGCAAGTTGATACTTGTCATGGAAGATGATAGCCTTGAAGGGTGGTTAAAGTCTGAAGACTGAATTGCTGTCAGAAGAGCTGAAGCTTGGAATTGTGAGAGGGGTTGATCTGCTTTCCTTCCTGTCTGTTTTCTTTTCTGTGCTGATGTGCCTTGTTTGACTTGCTTGATGCATTAGAATAAGTTCATATATAGATTGACTTTAAGCTAGGAGCATGATTGCACTAGAGGTTGATTTTCTCCCTCTGCTTGTATTTTTACTATATGGCTTTGCTTGCGGGTATTCGGTAGAGCCCTGCTCCCTTGCCCATGTGGTTTGTGTTTGCTTCATAGCATTTTATTTCCTCTGTATGATTCCAGTTACTTTTATTTTGCTTGATAGCATGTCCCTTCTTCTGTATGATTGTAGTTATTCATATCTGGCTTGAGGTTGAGATGAGCTTGTGGAGGCTGATGTCCCACACACATTTCCTCCCTCATTTGCATTGCATGCATTTTCCTGTATATCTGTTTACTGTTTAAGCTGATGCTTTACCTGTTTTTGTTTATCATTGACATGATCCCCTAGGAATCTCACTTCCTTTGATAAGGAAGTGATGATTAGAACTTTAGGTTGAAACCTATGCATGATAACTTCTAGGAGTTCCCTGTTTCAAACTTCCACCATAGGATGAATCCTTGGCATGACAACAGTAGGACTTGATAGTCTCCCCTTAGTTGTCCCTCTCTTTTCTCATCTCAAAACAGATTAAGATACAGTAATCATGAATGATCTCTTTCGTACGTCACGAGCCTTAAGCTATCTGAGAAAGGATTGTTGGAGAGTTTCTTTTCAACAGTCTGGATGTTTAGTATGGCACCCTTTGGGTGACATGCGACACATTCACTCTCAGGTCATAGTCTTTAGTGCGATTGAAATTGCAAACAAACATAAAAAACAGTTCTTTCGTAAAAGACAGAAAACAAACTTCAAACCTTTTTGCCCCGTGGGCCCATAATTCAAAAGAAGCTTTTCTGAAGAAAAGAGTGTCGTTAAACTTCAGCGCCACCGCAAACGGGCTTTGTCCCTAACTGCTGGAACTGCTGTTTAACCCTACTCGGTAAAACCGATGAATCTGAATTCCTGTAATCCGTATTATCCCGAACTACGTAAGCTCTGATCTCTCATACCTGTTGAGAGTACGTAGGCACAATACTGACGTATTGGCGAGCCACCTTCCCCGTAACCCGTAGTTAGCCGAACTACGTTGACTCTGATTTCTCATTCTCTGATGAGAATACGTAGGCATAAAGTGCGACGCTTTGCCGAGTCATTTTCTTTTGTGTTTAAGCCAGCCTTGATAGGTAGATAGATAAACCAACTCGTCCAGTAAACACAACAAGCGTGGATCCCGTCGAGTACGACGGACGTGAGGGGTGCTAATACCTTCCCCTTGCGTAGCCGACTCCCGAACCCAGACAACGGTTGCGATGACCTTGTCTTATACCTATTCATCAGGTTTTTTCCGATCGTTTCCTTTCCCGCTCTGAGGGATAAATAACGAAAGGCGGCGACTCTTCTGTTTTGCCGGCACCTTATTTTCGCGGAAGCGACAAGCATCATCATAACATGTTTTCATTTTGACATACATGTTCTTGTATTTCTAAGGATCTTAACTTTGAGACTCGCTGTTGAACATTAAATCTTTTTCTTATGGTGTGTCTATGTAAAACATGAATCAAAGTAGACAGATTCCTTGGAAATAGTCGAACATGGCATGTCCATTTCATTTGCATAGCAGGTGTTTGAGGCTGGGTTTTTGTTTTCCGGATCCGGTTTCTCTTTGAAATTGTAGACATTGACTTTTCAAAGAAGGCAGATTGTTGAATATGGAGCAAATCCAAGCAGAGTTGAGGGAAGTCCGAAGCCAGATGAGACAATTCATGGTCGACATGCAAGCTTTGTGTCAGGATCAGAAAGTGCTTAGGGAGGAAGTTTAGTAATTGAAGACTCAGATGGGACTGATCACAGAAGTAATAAGAAATGTGCTGAGGAAGGAAGGCGATTATGTGCCTGAAGCCACACCAAAAATGGTTATCCCACCCTTGCCTGTGGAACCTCTCCCAGAGCGTGATGTGCCTCGTAGATCTTTTGCACAACCTGAGGGCCCAGAATTTCCACGTCAGCAACCACCTCTTATTTCCCAAGGCAATCCTAGAATTAGGAGATATGCTCAGAGTCTAAAGCATCCCGATCGAATCTTTGATCAGATTCCTATGGCTTATACTCAGTTGCTGCAGCTTTTGCTTCAACTTCGATTGGTGGAACTTCGGACTCTGTCTCCGTTGGCTAGTAAGCCACCACCAGGCTATGATGCAAGTTCCCATTGGAATTTCCATTTTGGGGCACCAGGGCACAATATGGAGAATTGCAAAGCTTTTAAGCACAGAGTTCAAGACTTAATCGATTCAAAAGCATTTGAGTTCACGCCGAGCGGTGGTCTTATTCCAGTTAATGCAAAAGAGGTGGATATTCCTGCTTTCTTTCCTGAAGTTGCATTGGGTCAGGATCTTATCTTGCAATCTATGACTTCAGAATCTCCATGCCCACAGCTATTACATGTTCTTGGGCTAAGTCTGAGAACGAAAGTGCTTGAACGCCATAGTCAGTACCAACAACCTTACGGTCTTTAGCAACAATACTATCAACGCCGAAATCAGAAGAAGCTTAGCAACAACTTGGGAAGAAGGAATGCTCCTCTTCATCGGGTTCCTATGACGTACGGGAAGATTCTGCAACGTTTGATTCAAAACTCATTGGTGGAACCCAAGACTCTCAAGCTGGTGTTGGAGCCATACCCTTCTGGGTAGAATCCCGGCGTGCAATGTGGATATCATGGAGGAGCCATGGGGCACTCAACTGAAGATTGCGAAGCTTTTCAAGTCACAATGAAACAGTTGATCGAAAAGAGGTACATATCCTTTCTGGGAGGAAAGTTGAGGATGCACATCAACTTCTCAGATGTTTAAGTTTGAAGACTGCAAGGGTCGTCGTTTCTGTAATGGCAATTATCAGTTCTTTGTTGCATTATTCATTTGTATTTTTCATTGTCTGTTAATGCTTTGTCTGCATGTAAAAACTTGTTTGTTTGAATGATGATCTTAATTCAATGAGTATGTTCTCTTGAAGTAATCCATTCGTGTTCACTCACATATATTTTTGCGCATTGCAATACCAACACTTTCTTGCTTAAACTCTTAGAGGGAGGATGATGAAGCAAAAACGCAAAATCTCTAGTTGTATGCTTTTGGATAAAACCCTGCTGATCATGTACAGGCATTGCTTCAAATCCCTAAACACCAAAGATATAAGGAGGATAATCCCTTGTCAACCCCTTTTTAGCCTAGTAGTAGGTGTTTCTTTCATAAAATGAAAAAACCTCAATCTTAACCTGGGGTCGGGTAGGTGTTAGTTAATTCGACCAAACATCTAAATTGCAGAAGAAGTGTTCCTGTTCGAGGATCAATCACACCTGCAGAGGTCGTACAAAAAAAAAGAAACAAAAAAGAAAACCCACAGTGGTTATCCATCACCGAAAAAGGAGTAAGGCAGTCACGACCCTTTTAACAAGTCAGACAGGCCGGTGTCGCACGATTTTCCCCCCAAAAGAATAAAGAGAAAAAAAGAGAAAAGAAGCCCGCTAAGTCGAATCTTTAAAACATGCAGCTTAGGGAAAAAATTAGGGTATCCTGCTGGACTTAAAAATCAAAAATTCAAAAGAATTAGTCCGAGAAAAAATTAGGGAAAAAAGTGGAAGAGGAAAAGGAGGACAAAAGAAAGATCCTCGATAAAGAACAAGTTGTGTGATTTCAGACACCAAAGACGAAAAGCGAGTGACGGTCACTCCGATAACTTATGGTTTCCTTGACCACCACTCATGTCATTCAACCTTTGAGAGGTGAGCGCTTGGGTCTAATTAGCTGAATGTAGGACTGAAGAACATCAAGGAGAATGGGTGGGTACAAATAAAGTTTGAGCCAAAAATCCTTTTTTCTAAAACCGTGAACCTGACCACGTTACAACCCTCAAAAGTCCTAATTGAAGCAGGGTTTATTTTGAAGGCGTACTTCAACGAGGTAGTGTTCCTAACTCCCATGAGTTGTGCTAAAAGACTCCTTTGGTATTGCATGTGCATATTGTCATTTAAAAAAAACTAGTGTTGCATTTTAACTGGTGACTTGTTCACCAAGTTTGGCGATATCTTTTCAACAAAAACTTCAAGAGTAGCATGCGCGTTGTGTTTGAATTTTCATTCTCAAAATAAACATTTTACGCTTGCATATAGGTATTTGGCATCAGTGAGATTTACATAATGAATGCCTGTTAGGAAATCTTATCTTGTTAGGAGGAAATTTCTGGACAAGACCATGTGGCCAATGGACTCGGTCAGAAGAGGCCAATCTGGGGCAGTTACGTCAATGAGTTCCCCAAAAGTTTAGTTAATATGGGGGCAGCTGTTTCGATAAATCTCTCTAGGGATCGGTTAATCTGGGGCAATCAAGTCGAGAGTCAACAAATTTTTCGAAGACCAATAAGACAAGGGCAATGTTTCTCAAGGGCTCATTTTGGAATAGATCATTTCAAGAACACGAAGTCTCCAACAAGCTGACATATTTGGTCATTGCCCCAATAGAGAAGTGAGGATGGCATCATCCCCCAGTAGAGTGGGTATCATCTTTGGTCTTCTCTCCCCAGCAGTTTGAGATTGCATTCATCCTCAGTAGGTCGGGACTAGTTTTTCCCCAGTAGGTTGGGATTATATGTGATCAAGGTTATCCTCAGTAGCTCGAGATTGACATCCCCGGCAGAGTAGAGCCATCCCCAGTAGGTGGAGCGTGTACACCTATTCTCAGCAGTTCAAATGCATATATCTTATCCCCTAGCAGGTTGACATCAGGGTTATCCCTAGAGGGTCAAAATTGAGGTTCCCTAGTAGTGGTGTGCACCTATCCCTTGACAGGTAGATTTGGGATTATCCCCAGCAGTGGAGCGAGTTCAGAGTTTTGTTTCCCCATAGAGTCTAAATCTTTTGACTCCTTTCCCCTTAGAGTCTAGGTCATTGACTCATTCCCCAAGCGGTGGTGGATATTGTTGAGTTTATTTTTCATTTTCCCCCAAGCAGGGGTCGATGCTGATTCCCTCATTGCCTAATCCCCAGCGAAGTCAGCGGAGTAGTTTTCTTCCCCACAGAGTGGGATTGACTCAGGGGTTGTTATTCTCCATCCTCATTAGAGAGAGTTTGGAATAGCTTCCTAGTAAATCTTATTCATTATCCCTAGCAGGTAGCAGATTCAATCTTAAGTAGAGCGGAATCTTCGGAAGAGTGGAGCTATTCCTCAGCAGTTTGCTTTGTATCCTAGAAGAGTTTTTGTTGTTCTAGGAGCCCGTTCAGGGCTGATTTCCCCGACATAGTGGAGTTTATTCCTCAGCAGTTTGCTTTGTATCCTAGAAGAGTTTTTGTTGTTTAAGGAGGCCATCCAGGGTTGTTTCCCCAATAAAATGGATTCATTTTCCCCAGCCAAGTCTTTTGTTCCCCCAGAAGAGTTGTGTTCTGGTAGACCATCCAGGACCGCTTTCCTCAGCAGAGTTGATTTGATCCCTAGTGTAGTGGATTTTGTTCTCAGCAGAGCAGTTTTACCCAGAAAAGTTCATTTCCAGGAAGCCATCCAGGGCTTAATTTCCCCAACATAAGTCCAATTGTACTTGGCACGCCCGATTATCTCCAGCGGAGTTAGTTTCGTTCTCTTCAGCATTTATTTTTCTAGAGTGGTTCCTTTGCATTTGCATTGTGCATAACATCCTCCCAAACGCGTAGCATTTCCATTTCGTATGGAGCATTACGCCATATTCAAACATGTGCATTTGAAACATAAGACAGGTTGTTACCTCATATTCTTTATCCCGCGTGGTATCCAAACCCCAGCTAACACCAGTTTATTTCTTTAGCCCGTGTGGTATCCAGACCTCGGCTAACACCGATCTATTTCCTTAGTCCACATGGTATCCAGACCCTGGATAACACCAGTTTATTTCTTTAGCCCGTGTGGTATCCTGACCCTGGCTAACACCGGTTTATTTCTTTAGCCCGTGTGGTATCCAGACCCTAGCTAACACCGATTTATTTCTTTAGTGCGTGTAGTATCCAGACCCTGGCTAACACCGGTTTATTTCTTTAGCCCATGTGGTATCTAGACCCTGGCTAACACCGGTTTATTTCTTTAGCCCATGTGGTATCTAGACCCCGGCTAACACCGGTTTATCTCTTTAGCCCGTGCGGTATTCAGACCCCGGATAACACCGGTTTATGTCTTTAGCCCGTGTGGTATCTAGACCCTAGCTAACATCAGTTTATTTCTTTAGCCTGTATGGTATCCAGACGCCGGCTAACACCGGTTTATTTCCCTTAGCCCGTGTGGTATCCAAACCCCGACTAACACCGGTTTATTTCTTTAGCCCGTGTGGTATCCATACCCCGACTAACATCTGTTTATTTCTTTAGCCCGTGTGGTATCCAAACCCAGGCTAACACCGGTTTATTTCTTTAGCCTGTACGGTATCCAAACCCCTGCTAACACCGGTTAATCTCTTTAGCCCGTGCGGTATCCAGACCCCGGATAACACCGATTGATGTCTTTAGTCCGTGCAGTATCTAGACCCCGGCTAACACCGATTCATTTCTTTATCCCGTATGGTATCCAAAACCCGACTAACATCGGTTTATTTCTTTAGCTTGTGTGGTATCCAAACCCCGGCTAACACTGGTTTATTTCTTTAGCTTGTGCGGTATCCAGACCCCGGCTAAAACTGATTTATTTCTTTAGCCCGTGTGGTATCCAGACCCCGGCTTTCACCGGTTTACTTCTTTAGCCCATGTGGTATTCAGACCCCGGCTAACACCGGTTTATTTCCCTTAGCCCGTGTGGTATCCAGACCCCAACTAACACCGATTTATTTCTTTAGCCTGTGTGGTATCCAGACCCTGTCTCGCACCGGTTTATTTCCCTTAGCCCGTGCGGTATCCAGACCCTGGCTGATATCGGTATATTTCTTTAGCCTGTGTGGTATCCAGACCCCATCTGATATCGGTATATTTCTTAAGCCTATGCGGTATCCAGACCCCGGCTGATATCGATATATTCTCATGAGCCTGTGCAGTATCCAGACCCTAGCAAATGTTGGTTTATTTCTTGAGCATGCGCGGTATCCAGACCCCAGCTGATGATAGTTTATTGAGCCTGTACTGTATCCAGACCCCGAATAGATTTTTGATGGATGTGTTCATCTTCGTCTCTCCCAAACAGAGCTTCTACAGTTTCTTTTTGCGGCAGGAATATTTCCGGGTTCTTTTGTATTCAATCACCTTTTACCTTGAATGTTTGAAAGCAGTTCACTTTTCATCCCTTCAGGTCCAAGTCGTATGAATAGGGGCAGCTGTTGTACCCCAAAATTTGACCAACCATTTCTTGCACTTGGCTTATGTTTTATCTATTTTTCACATTTCTGGATATCATAGCATTTGTTCTTGAGGCATAGGATCAAGGTATTTATGTGGCTCAGGGTTCTCTTTTAGTGCAAGAGTCTAAACAGCGAGCATCAGGGGCTCCGACATTTATTTTGCCCAGCGGTCGAGCGATCGATTTTATTTTATTCAATAGGATAACTTTCAGCTTAGGAGACAACACCTAGGCTACCTCAGGCATTCTCACAGTTATGATATTCAAGGGCAAGTTTCAAAGGCTTAACGGGGCTCAAAACGGGTGAATGTGCAAGTTTCCCTCCAAATGGCGCTATTTTTGAAAATTTCTGAGTGGTTAACCGATAAACCAATTTGCACTAGCAAACGGTTAACCGGTGAACCATAGTAAATTTTGCCCAGTAATGTGCATTTCTAATGCTGCCACTTTTGGGGTCTATTTTCATCACTTGTGAATTTGATTTTACACCAGAAGAAGGATCTAGAATCACTTTAAATTTGGATTAACTTTCAAAATCAATTCAATTTCCCTTCACTTTTCCATTCCTAATCCCATTCCAATTTTCATAACCTCACTCCAAACCACATTTTGATCCTAAATCTTGAGCATATTTAAGTGAATTTTCTCCAAACCTCAAAGAGAACAATCCTCACAATTACATTTCATTTTCATATTTCACTCTCACTCTTGAAATTTTTTCTCCACTTGTTCACTCACAAAACCTCCATTAGAGCTCTCACTTGAGTTCTTTGATTCTTCATCAAAATCATAGAATTCTAGAGCTAAACCTCCATCATTCATCTCCATTACCTTCAATTCACCATTCAATTTTCGTTTGGATTTGGATCTGAATTTGAAAGCTAATTTGGAAGTGCTTATTTGGATTGTTTTTGCTTGTTCTTGCTTGATCTTCATTTCTACAACAAGAAAGCTCTTGGATCTTGAAGAATCTATGGGTTTATTGCTTGGATATGCTCATTTCAAGTGAATCAACACTCACCAAAGCAAATCTCCGCTTTGTAGGTTGGCAATTCTAGATCTAAATCTGTTTTGAGCTTATTTGAATAATCACAATGTAGATCTTCAAGTTTTGATTGATTTTGTTGATTTTGATCTTTGTGATTTGTGATCTCAATGCTTGATTAAGTTTAATTGATGTTTGATCATTGACTTTTGGTGTTAAATTCGTGCATAATTGATTACATGATCATTTGGATGATTGCACATTGAATTAATTGCTGAAAGTGCTTTTGAATTGTTATTTTCCTGCTTCTGGTGTAGTGTAAACCGGTTAACCAGTTGTAATACAAAATTGGTTAACCAGTGCAATTTTTAAAATTTACAAGTGGTTAATCGGTTAACCAGTTTGCACTATGTGTTGATTTCTTCCCATCTTTAACCTTCATGGACTGATATGATGCATTTGTGTGGACTGTTTTTTACTTATTTCATCATGCTTGATTGTTTGATCTCAATTTTTCGACGCGTGACTTTTAGTTTCCGTTTGAAATGCTTAACATGTTCATGTTGCTTGATTAATGTGATGATCATATGCTTTTCTTGCTTATATCATGTTAATGATTCACTATTGATGATCATATTGTTGGATTATGTGATGCATGTTTGCATTTGCTTCTGATTTTGTTTGTCGCATGATCTCTTAGTTGCTTCGTGATGATGTATTTTAGTTGAACATTTGTGTTTGATTGTTGATGCATGTCCATCCTTGCATGATAATTGTTCATGATTTGTGTTTTCTCATACTTGGTTGCATTGAACATGCTTGCTAGCCTGCTTTCTACAGTTGTCTTATTCTTAATTTACATGCTGTCTTTGTTGTGCTTGCTTGCTGCCTGCCTTTTACACCTACTTTTGTGTTGAGTTAGTAGCTGTTAAATGCTGTTGTGTTGCCTTGTTGGATTTTGTGGCTGTTTTGTGCAGGAAGTGTTGTTGTAGATGTTGTTTGTACTTTGTTTTCTTGTTTTTTGCCTTACCTTTGCATGCTCCATTAAGATTCCTATTCCAGTTTAGTAAGTAGGCTAGTCCCTTTCAGCTTTAACCTTAGGTATTCAATCCTTTGCATGATAACATTAGGATATCATTCCCTCTTTTAATCCCAACTCTAGGAGTATTTTGCATGATAACATTAGGGTTGATCTAATTTCCCCTTAGAGTTTGTGTCTTATCTTCTAATCTCATAACATCTTAAGTCACCTAATAAAGGATAATAAATGTTGTACGCTATGAGCCTTAAGTACTTGAGGAATGATAGTTGGGGGCCTCCTCTCATACTGTCTAGAGTATTTAGCGTAAGCCCTTTGGGCGATATGCGACGCATTCGCTCTCAAGTCATAGTCTTTAGTGCAACATGAGTTACAAAACATAAAACAAAACATCAAACCTTTTTACCCTTCGGGATTGTTCGAAAATCATTTTCAGAAAGAGTGTGTTAAGTCTTGGTTCTACCGCAAACAGGCATCGTCCCCAACTGCTAGAACGAAGGTTTAACCCTACTCAGTTAAAACACTTAACCAACCAGTGGTCGTATTAACCTGAACTACGTTTGCTTTGATTTCTCATACCAGATGAGGATACGTAGGCACAAGACAACAATATCTTGGCGAGCAACCTTCCCCACCTTCACCCGTAGTTTCCTGAACTACGTTGACTCTAATTTTCCCATTACGCGAGGGAATACGTAGGCATGAAGCGACGATGCTCTATCAAGTCTCTTTTCTTTTCTTTTATCCTTATGAACCAGACTTTTAATAGATTAACACCCTTTTAGATAGACAACAAGAGTGGGTCCCGTTGAGTACAACGGACGTGAGGGGTGCTCATACCTTCCCCTTGCGTAACCGACTCCCAAACCCAAGATTTGGTTGTGATGACCTGTCTTTTCCCTTTTTTGTAGGTTTTCTCTGATCATTTCCTTTCCCTCTCTTTGGGATAAATAACAAAAGGTGGCGACTCTTTTGTCTTTGCCGGCCCCTTTTCGCAGTAGCGACAACTATCATATAGTAAGTGAGAATCAAACAAAAAAAAAGCACATAAGGAAGCTCATTAATTGAGTTGGCATCCATGCATGCGCCAAATCACCAATCAAAGGGTCAAATCCCTCCACCTCACCATAACACGCAAGATGTCAGAGCCATAGATCCGGTCATATTCTCCGACGAAGCTCACCGGAGCTCAGCTCAAACCTCATCAAAATGCACAAAATAAAACACCAAAATGAAGAGAAACTCATGGGGGGTCCAAATCTGGCTCTAGTTTCCATTTATATCTACTTTAAAATGATGGAAATATGCCACGAAGAAAAACTGCATAAACTGAAACTTTCATATACAAGAACAACAAGCACATGATAATGTTCTACATTTAACCAGAAGTCCAAACATGTAAACAACAAAGTAAATGGACTTGAAAAATGACAGAAACAAGCTTAAGAAAAAATACCAAATATGAAGCCTTACCAACTTCTGCTTTGAGCTCCAACACTTCACCAAATTGATTCTTTTCCATGCTTGAACTTCAGGGATGATGAAAGGAACCAAGTATGATCCAAAAATTTGATTAATGGGACGACTCGTAGAGAGGTAATTTTTGAGAAAGAGAGAGCTTTCTTAGTTCTGAACTTTGTGAATGATGAAGCTACCTCCTCTTGATTAGGGTTTTTAGGTTATATAAGGTGGGTTTTAGTGGTTAAAAAGAAATTTACTGTGGTTAATGTTTGGTTTATGATTCTTGCAAGAATTTTGAAAAATGAGGGTCATGTGAGGTGGCACGAATTCTTCAGGGTTTGTGGGTGGTTTTTGTTGTCACTTGGGAGTGGAAAAGAGTCAAAATGGGAGATAGTGGAGGGAGTATTCTTGCTAGGCAAGTTTTTGTGATTTGTTTTTCATTTGGCAACATGGTTCAAAAGTGGTGTATATGGTACATGTAAGTGTCTAGCTAATTATGACATTGTTTGGTGACAAAAAAAAGAGGTATTGGTGCGTGTAGAAACATGGACATGAGTTGTTGCATGATGACATATGGTATGCATGAAGATATTGCAACATGATTCTCAATCAATATAACTCACTTTGGTTCATCATACCTCAATGCATTCTTGTCCAAATGGTTAGGTTTTGGGTCCAATGGAAAGCTTGCATGATGGTGAACAAAATCCATGTTGATGGAAACTTGAATTGAGACTTGGATGATCATGAAAAATAGGCTTGCAGTCATGTTTCTAAATCTGCCCAAAGTAACTTAGAAAAAATCCTAAGTTATGAACCTTTGGCTGGCAACTTTGACATCCCATCTTTGAAACCATATAACTTGAGGAGTTTTTATTCAATGGAGATGTTCTAGTAATGGATAGAAAGCTTGAAGAATGATATTCAACTTTCACATTCAAGGGAAATTGATTTGAGGTCAAGAACATGGTGAAAAGTATCTTGGAAAGTAGCCCCAAAAATTTGGCTAAACTTGTCTACACTTGACAACTTTGAAACCCTAACATGGAGAGATCATAACTTTAGTTCTACACATCTAATGTATGAGTTCTAATATTCAAACGAAATCTTGGAGGATGCTCTATAACTTTAATGTTCAAGGGAAAGTCATTTGAAGCTTGCATCATCATGTAAGATAGGCTTGAAAACATGTACTTCAAGCTGAATTTCCATACTTAGAAAATTTTTTAAGTCTTCAAATGACAAAACCTCCATTTTCTCAACTTTAGCTCATCATATCTCTCAAACTCTGGATTTTTTGGACTTCCTTTCTTCTACAAACTTCTACTTCATGATGTACTCTTTAATTTGAGAACAAGTTTGCTTCCATTGGATCAAGGATGAAAAAGTTATAAATGATGCAAAATGGCTAGAATTTAGGATTTTTCACACTTGGAAAAATTTCTCTAAAACTCTAATTCAACCAATCTCCTGATTTCATGTTTCCTCTTGACTTTTCTTGTTCCAAACACATTAAAATATTTGAAAACACATAGCATACCCTTAGTTGACCTTGAAATCCAAGATTTTGACCCCATTGAACCACAATTGACTTTTGTTGACCAGATGAAACCCTAGGATCATTTCCACTGATTGAAGCTCTTGTGATGGCTTGTATTGACACATAGTCCATATATAGGACCCTCAATATGTGTATTGAGCTTTAGAATCATGTCTTTCCCAAAGAACTAGCCATATATTCCTTTTGAACCACAACCCTTATCCAGTTGCCCAATGCTTGTAATCTTGATTCATATGATTGTGGGACATGTCTTGATGATGATGAAGACCTTGTGACTTGATAACATCACAAGGTTATGAATGAAACCTTGCTTGAGCTTTGAAGATGAAGCACTTTCCTTGAATGTTGAACCAAATACTTTGATCCCCTACCTAGAACCAATGCTATACACTAATGCCAATGCAAAAATGATATGAAATATAAGCCAAAATATAAGAAAAGAGATGGGAAAATTTTGAGGTGCTACAGCTATACCTCACCAAACAGGAATGAGACAGTCACGACCCTTTTGTAAAAATCAAGACAACCAATGTCACATGACTTGTGTAAAAAATTCAAAAAAAAAGGTTGTTAAGTCGAAAATCTTGAAAGCAAGTGACATAGGCAAAAATTAGGGCTTCCCACTGGACTTCAAAATCTAAAAAAAAACTTTCAAAAAGAATCTGTCTAGGAAAAATTAGGGAACAAAAGAATAAAAACAAAAGGATCACAAAAGAAAAATCCTCAAACAAGAACAAAATCGTGTGACTACAGACACCAAAGACAAAAGCAATGACTGTCAATTTGAAAACCTCGTAGGTTCCTTAACCATCACTCCTACCATTCAATAAACCTTTTGAAGGTGATCGCTTGTGCCAAGTTAGCTGAACGTAGGATTGGAGATCATCACGAGGAATAGGTGGGTAATGATCAAACTTTGAGCCTTTTATCCTTTGTTTCAATAACTGTGAACCAAACCATGATTCAACCCTTAAAAGACCTAATTGAGGCAGGGTTTATTCTGAAGGCATACTACAGAAAGGTTGCGTAAACTGACTCGTACAAGATTTTCTAATCTTCTTCTTGTTGTATCTTTCACTAGCTAAATCAGCACTATGTCTGGACTATTGGTCCATTCATCACACACTATCACATCATTTTAACAATGATTTATTTTTCAAAATTTGCATGAGCATCGCATTAGAATCACCATTCACGAACAAACAATTTTAATTCCAGGTCAGTAATTGACATTGTGGAAATTCATACAAGAAGCAATTGAAGATGACTTAATTATTTAGTAGTCTAGATCAGAATCAAGTATACCTTATAAACCTATGGATCTGGGGCATTGATATCCAACGAGTATGGAGTTACTTTGTCTAAGGAAAATCCTCAGGCATCAGTTGATTATGGGGAAAATCATTCAAAAACTATTTGGTCAGAAGTGAATCATCTTGAAACCCTACCAATTAGGGGCAGACCACCCAGAGTTTCTTTGATTTGAGGGTAGATCTCTCCAGTATTCAATCAGGACAAGTTAAGTCGCTTCAATGCTCACTCAGGGGCAAGTGACTTCAAGAGTACATTGAAGCCAACCACTATGAGAGTTGGTTAATTAAGGATGAATCCTTTCATGGTACAAATTCAGGGGCAAGCCATCTCAAGGTCATCTCATGGAAAACTACTTTATTTTCATGATGAACTTTCCCAAGGATCAGACTAGGGAAAGTCGAACTACCTTGGGGCAAGACCTTTTTTTGCTTTCAAGTTACTCAAGCAAGTTCCATTTCGTTAGTGACGGTTGAGTTCAATACGAGTGTCAAGGAATCGTGTCATCACCTTGTTAAATAATCTTAGCCTTGCTGCAAAAGATCTCCCTTCCGTTATTGAAAATCTTCATATCCTTGCATTTTGTCATTAGGTTTCATCCACAGCCCGAACCTGTTACCTGTCAGAACTTTGTAATCAAAATCACTTCCAAAGTCCAGTTCTCGTGTGGCAAACCTTCAAACCAAATATCGTTTGTGCAACCCTTCATAAAATACCAGTACTCGTCTGGTATATTTCAGTTTAAAACCAGTTCCCGTCTGGTCACCCATTCTTCTGCATATCGTTTAACCAATTCCTGTCTGGTAAGCCCTGTTTCAAAGTCCAGTTCGCGTTTGGCAAACCATAAAAATCAGTTCCCGCCTGATACCAAAACAAGAAGTCAGTTCTCGTATGACAACTTAACCGTTCGCCATGAGTTCTTATCTGGTAGTATACCTTTTAAATACCAGTTCTCATCTGGAAAACAAGAATAATTCCCTAAAGAATCCAAACCCCATAAATATGGTCCCATGCCTAAACCAAAAGCCCAAATGTACTTGGCGCAATCATTCCTAGTGGCTTACATGTTATCACATTCCCCGACATGAGGCTCGTTTGATCTCATTTCTCCCTAGTAGAGTTCTCTCCCCGACAGAGATTGTTGAAGTTCTAACATTATCAACAGAGCACGGTGAAACATTCCTCCCCCAGCAGGAACTTAAGAGGTTGTGTTCCCTAGCCAGAGTTGATTTGTACTCCCCAGCGAGTATTCAGAAGTTGACCACACCAGATAGGGTATTAATATGCAATCAGGAGTTTGTTTAGCAGAAGACTCTTTGTCTTCCCACAGTAGAGGTTTTGTCTCCCTACATAGTCCTGTCGTCAGATTAGAAGTATTTTCACCAACAATAATCTACACTTAACCCCAATAGGTTAAGATTGAAGGTTATTCTCCAACAGCAGGGTAAGCTCAATATTATTCCCCGACAAGATTTATATCATTGACTTCTCTCCCCAAGTAGAGTTTGGTGTTGATTCCCTCGACAGATAAGTCATTGGTGGCTGCTATCCCCAACAAAGTCCAATGGTCATTTGCATTCTTCTATATAAGATTTTTGGATGATCTCCCAGTAGATGTTACTCTCAATTCGATGCAGAGTGGAGTTTTCAGTAGAGATTATATTCAGGAAGGCCATTTAGCGTGTCTTCCTTAGCAGAGTTTATTTCTAATATCCTCAGCACTTCTCCCGGTTGTATGCTTTTGCATATCATTTGCATTGCATCCTCCCAAATGCGTAGCATTTTTATTTTGTGTGGAGCATTATACCATATTAAAACACATGCATCTGAAGCATAAGCCAAGTTAGATACATTTGTTGCCAAACATCTCTCCAGCATATAACAGCATAATTCATGGAACTTTATGGTACTTTATCCCTAACAAAATCATTAATAGATGTTTTCATCTTACTTTTACTCCCCGAAAGAGTTTGTTTGTTTAAGCTTCTCTTTCCCCTAGCGAAGTATTCTTCTTGTTTCGTAAGTCGTTTGATTCTACTACCTGTATATCCAGTTTATCCCAACTTTTGGTTGGTATCTTTTCTGGGATGTTATCCCAAATTTTGGTTGGTAGTCTGTTATTTCTTGGATGTTATTCCAACTTTTGGTTGGTAGTCTGTTGTTTCTTGGTGCTATCCCAACTTTTGGTTGGTAGTCCATTGTTTCTTGGATGTTATCCCAACTTTTGGTTGGTAGTTTGTTGTTTCTTGGATGTTATCCCAACTTTTGGTTGGTAGTCCGTTTTTTCTTGGATGTTATCCAAAATTTTGGTTGGTAATCCTCTATTGTTTCCTCTACGTAGTCGTTATTGTTGCACCCCAAAATTTGACCAACTTTTCTTTACCTAGCTCATGTTTCATTTCATTCACATTAGCATTGTCATTTGCATTTCATTGACATGTATGCAGGAGATCAAGAGGTATGATTACCAATCAAGAGCTATGAAGCTAGCCAAGAAGGTTATTCAGATGGTCAAGGGTTGATGTCTTTGTCAGAAAAGTTAGAGGATCCTTAGAGAGAGTGGTTGAAACCAAGGTTGTGTGCCTCCTAACTTGAGAATTGTGGGAAGCCATCAGATGATTCTGAAGCCATGAAGTTGGACTTGAGGTCTTGATAGAGCTCATGAGATGTCTTGAAAGCCATCATAAAGCCTAGACAGGTCATGGTACAAGATTAAAGAGACCTAGCCATGAATGGTGTAATTAGGGTTTGACTGGGTCAACCCTAGGTCAACTGATGATTTGAATAAGGTTGAGACCTAATTCAAGGGCCATGTGATCATGGATTGATGAATTGATATGCCATAAGGATGATTCCAAGGTTAACTCATCATGATTGAAGAGTTTGAGAAGTTTCAAGCTAGGGTTTCTAAGGCTTGAAGTGTAAAATCCCCTAGTTTGATCCCTATCTTCAAGGCAGTTTAGCTCAAGATGTGATTGTCATCTCATCTTGCCCCCAACATGAATGTTGTATAGCTTGTTCTTAGCTTTAATTTGAGTACTAGAAGTCCTTTATAGGATTTGTAGAGCTCAAGTCATGACTTTGACAAGTTACAGGTCATCTGAGGTATGTGAATCTGGGGCCTTGAAAGTTACCCCACTTGCATCAAACTTTTGCCCAAGAAGGATGATTCCTATGAACTTTTGGTCAACATGAATGTTGTTCCTTATCTTCATAGCTTTCTAGAGAGTACTAGAAGTCCTTGATAGGATTTGTAGAACTCAAGTTATGGCTTTGACAAGTCAAGGGCATTTTGGTCATTTGGAAATTACAGGTCATTTCAACCATAAGGCCATAACTCCTATTTCCAAGCTTCAAATGGATAAATATTCAACATCAAACTTGCTCAAAATGATGTTTTAAGGCTAGTAAGGAGGTCATGAGATGTTGAAAAGGCTTGTAGCTCAAAGTTGCAAAAATGACCTAAAATAAGGGCATAAGTTAAATAAACCAAAGTTGGAAATTGATATTTTCAACCTACACATCCAAACCTTGGCATGTAATATATCATTTTGACTATAGAAAACATTTTAAAAACAATGGTTTAGCCACATTTTTGAGATGAGATTCAATTCATGGACTTGCTTTAAAAAGCACTTGCTTGCATGTTAAGTAACATATGCATAATTCAAAATTAAGGCATGAACAAGGAATTTGGCAAGCTAAACCCCTCTAATATCTCACTAGGGGAGAAGTTACGAGTGAATGGGATGAATTCCAAGCTGTTTGCAAAGGTTGTACATGTCATGATAAGTGATTCAAAATCTCATGACATGAGAAGTGTAAAATCTCATTGGAAGGATCTAGAGGGTTCTAGATCACCCAAAATTCATCTATATATTGAGTAGAATGGATCCACGGTAGAGGTTGGTGATCATTGAAGGATTGAGCTTAGTTTGAGATTGAGTAGAATGGATCCATGGCAGAGGTTGGTGATTGATTCTTCTTCCATGAGTATCAAGGATTGATTCCAGATCATTTCCAAGAAGAATTGGTGGCTAGATCGTGTTTCAAGATTGAAGCACTTTCCATTGAATCTTTTGCATACAGAAGCAAGGAGGAGGTTCAGTGATTATGTCCAGAAGATTTGAGGGCTTGAAGTGAAGATTTGGTGCATCTGTTATTCAAGAATTTCCAGGTTGGTAACCTTCTTCCTATAGCATGATTTAGGTAGAATTAGGTTGAATTAAGGTGCTAGATTAGTTGTAGAATGGCATAGGATGGATTTCAGATGGTTAATTGATGAATTAGAGACAAAATAGGAAGATCACCATTTTCGGTTGAGATTGGGAGATGATGATTCTTGGGGTTTCAGAAGAAACTAATGGTATGGTTGAGTTCGTGGCAAGATTTGGAATGAGTTTCATGTTTTGACCTCTTGGATTGGAGGCCTCTAGGAAGAAATAGGGTTGAAGGGGATGATCGGAGCTCCATCGGCGGTGGCCGGAGCTGGGCGCGAAGCTCAGAGGTTTGAAATGGAGAAGATGAAGTTCTCACCATTAGATCATGATCTGACCTTTGATTGAGAGCAGATCCAACGGCTGCGTTTTAATTCTGAGTTGTGAAGGATTTCTGATGAAACGATGCGTTTCATTTATTCAGGAGTTTGGGCTTAATGATTTAAATGTTATCCACACCCCCCAGCGAGCCCAACCCATATTTTTAACTGAAAATGATTACTTCTTGCACCGCGCGCTTCATTATTTTTATTTGATTTTCATTTAATTTCCATTTAATTCATGGTTTTTGTAAAATTCATAATAAATTGAATATTAATCCAATTAAACCGATTCTTTTTGCATATTACTCATGATTGAGTCTATTATTTTGTAGAGAAAAAATATTTTCATTTCATATAATTTCTGATTTAATTGGAATTTTGTATTTTAATTGATATTAAAATGTTCATGTTTGATGCATATTTTTGTAGAATTTTGTGTGTGATTAGGTTAGACATGTATGATCCCATAGTAATTTTCTCACATTTTTGTGATGAAAATAGGTTTGTTTTCTAGATTGATATTTAGATGCTCCTTTTTAGGGTTTTAGGTTGATACCTTAGAATGTAGATTTTAGTTCTAGGTCCAATTTGATGATTTGATCTTTGAAACTAATTTGGTAGAGTCATGATTGACCTAGGTTCCCATTGTAATTTTTGTAGGATTTTACAATTGATTCTAGTATTTTAGTTAGGACTAACTTTAGCACTAGGTTTTAGGTGATCCTGACTTACTAATTCAATTAGTTTAACTTCCCTAGTTCCCTTAGATTAGGGTTTGTTCTTGGTTTGCCTTTGGTTGAGATTGAAGACAAGTTGAAGACAAGAGGATGATACTTAAAGTTGCTTGAAGGTGCTTGGAGCTTTGGATTTGTTTGTGCCTGAAGGTGTCTGATGAAGATTAGGAAATAGGACATAGAGAGAGCCTTGTAGTTAGAATGATTTCTTGCACAAACATGGAAAGCATCTTGTGCTTCCATTCCTCCCAATGACTAAAGGTCCTTCTACGATATTCAGATCCCTCCTTTGGAAGGATGAGTGGTTTTATCTGGGAAGTACAACTTTGAGGGAACCAGTCTCTCATAATGATGAACCCTTACAGGCTTCCTTTGGTTGTCAGTAAGCTGTTTATCATTTCCACTCATCCTGTTCAATCAATTCTATTCTGGTTTGAGTATCTTGAAAGATGTTGGAATTGAGTTTGAAGATGAGGACTTCATTGAAGAGTGTGGAAGAGGATGATTCCTTGAGCATTGCCATTGTAGCTGAAGCTTGAAGGGCAAGAAGACTGAGTTGATACTTATGAAGAGGATTCAATTGAGATTGAGTGTAGAGCTGAGGCTTGAGGACTAAAGGAAGTTGACACTTACATTGATGCATGGAGAGCCTGAAGGAATCAAGTTGATACTTGTAGTCATGAGTGGAGCCTGAAGGTAGAATTGACTGAGGAGCTGAAGCTTGGAGAAGAGAGAATAAGTTGACACTTATGTTCATGGGTTCAAACTTGGAGAAGCAAGTTGATACTTGGCATGAAGGGTGGTTAAAGTCTGAAGACTGGATTGCTGTCAGAAGAGCTGAAGCTTGGAATTGAGAGAGAGTTGTTGATCAGCTTTCTTGTCTGTTTTCTTTTCTGTGCTGGGGTGCCTTGTTTGACTTGCTTGATGCATTAGAATAAGTTCATATCTAGACTGACTTTAACCTAGGAGCATGATTGCACTAGAGGTTGAGTTGCTCCCTCTGCTTGTATTTTTACTGTATGGCTTTGCTTGCGGGTATTCGGTAGAGCCCAGCTCCCTTGCCCATGTGGTTTGTGTTTGCTTGACAACATTTTATTTTTACTGTAGGATTGCAGTTGTTATTCTATCTTGCTTGATAGCATGTTATTTCTTCTGTATGATTACTGTTATTCATTTTGGCTTGAGGTTGAGATGAGCTTGTGGAGGCTGCTGCCCCACACACATTTCCTCCCTCACTTGCATTTGCATGCATTTTACAGTCGTTTACTATTTACTGTTTACTATTTAAGCTGATGCTTTATCTGTTCCTGTATCTCATTGACATGATCCCTTAGGAATCTCACCTCCTTTGATAAGGAAGTGATGATAGAACTTTAGGTTGAAACCTATGCATGATAACTTCTAGGAGTTCCCTGTTTCAAACTTCAACTATATGATGAATCCTTGGCATGACAACAGTAGGACTTGATAGTCTCCTCGTAGTTGAGCTTGTTCACTTCTAATCTCAAAACAGCTCAAAATACAGTAATCATGAATGATAGTCTCCTCGTAGGAGGGCACAATACTGACGTATTGGCGAGCCACCTTCCCCATAACCCCGTCGTAGGCCGAACTACGTTGACTCTAATTTCTCATTCTCTGATGAGAATACGTAGGCATAAAGCGCGACGCTTTGCCTAGTCATTTTCTTTTCTGTTTAAGCCAGCCTTGATAGGTAGATAGATAAACCAACTCGTCCAGTAAACACAACTAGCGTGGATCCCGTCGAGTACGACGGACGTGAGGGGTGCTAATACCTTCCCCTTGCGTAACCGACTCCCGAACCCAGACAATGGTTGCGATGACCTTGTCTTATACCTATTCGTCAGGTTTTTCCGATTGTTTCCTTTCCCGTTCTGAGGGATAAATAACGAAAGGTGGTGACTCTTCTGTTTTGCCGGAACCTTATTTTCGCGGAAGCGACAGTTATCCCAATTTTTGCTTGGTAGTCTTCCTTTCTGGTGATTCCAACTTTTGGTTGGTAGACTTTGTTTCTTTGTTGACGATTCCAACTTTTTGTTGGTAGTCTTCATTTTTTGGTGATCCTGACTTTTGATTTGTAGTCTTTGTTTTTGTGTGGATGATCCCAACTTTTTGTTGGTAGTCTTCTTCTTTTTATGCGTTTGCCTTCGGTCGGCGTTCTGGCGATCCTAACTCTTGGTTAGTAACCTTTCATCCCAACTCTTGGTTGGTATTTCTCGTTGACGATCCCAAATTTTGGTTGGTAGTCTTCATTGTTTGTGTATTCGCCTTTGGTCGGCGTCTGTGTGATCTTAACTTTTGGTTAGTAGCCTGTTTCTAACAACTTTTGGTTATGACTCTCTCTGGTGATCCTAACTTTTGGTTAGTAGCATTTAGTACCTTCTTGATTGTTACCTTTGGCTATACTAAATTTTGGTTGGTATCCATTACCTCTAAATCTAGCTTCGGTTGGCGGTTATTTCACTATGTACATCCCCATAATGTGCAAATTTTCGGGTTCTTCTGGTATTCAATCACCCTTTACCTTTTCCCTCCCCTTCTCTAACCTTGTCTGGCTTTTGCTTCGCGTTCATTTACATCATTGTTAGGTAATAGCTCACAATCATACTTTACATTGGTCTTCTAAGACATGGGATCAAGATTTTCTCTGAATCAAATCATCAAGTATCAGACTTACTTTCTTCAAGAATTGCCAGGCATCAAGGGCCTAGGGTTTCATCAATCTTTGGATTAAAGTTTGTTGGCAAGCCTATCTCTATCTAGCTCAGGATCATGGTTTATTTCTCATCATGGATAGGGATCAGGGTTATCAGGGATGATGGCATGGCTTCAAGTCAGGTTACCTGTGTTAGACATTTTAGATCTAAATTAATTTTGATGATTCTTGAATAGAATTTTGTTTAAATTTTAATTTGTTAATTGATGATTAACTTTTTTCGTGATTTATGGTTATCTTTTAATTTTAGAGTGTGTGATTAATGCTAGAACACAGATTGGTTTTTAATAATATCTCTATGTTTTTATGATAACTATTATAAAATTTTGTAATTAAGAATTATATACTCTAAAATTTGCTTAAGAGTTTTTACTGCAGATAGTAAAGTAATTATCACTCCAAAAGCAAATCAGAACTGGACATAAGAAATATGCTAGACTCTGAAGCGCCAGATGCATCCATTAGAAGATTCTGAATGCTGCCAACAAAAGATCCTGAGTGTAGCCTCCAGAAGGATCTGAAGCAGAAGCTCCAGAAGGATCTGAAGCAGTAGCTCCAGAAGAATCTGAAGCAAGTCAGAAGCATTTGAACCAAAGAAGAATTCTGTATGAAGAGTTTTCAAGCATAGTTACTACAAAAGATTCTGAAAGTGTTAGAGCTGCCAGTACTGAGGATCTGACTCAATTATGCTCCGAACTTAGACACGCTAAAAGCACACCTGCTGCAAAGACTCTGATTCAGCAAAACTCTGATCAACATCAGAAGGCTCTGATCAATTTAGACTCTGATGATTCTTGCTGAAAATTGATGAAGAAGAATTCAAAGATTATGTCCATTGGAATAATCCAAACGACTCTTTCCTTATTTATGCTAGACACAAGAACACAGACAAAAAGGATTTCTCTGTGCTTTCTTCTTCTAGGAAAGGTCACTTGATGTGAAGACAAAAAGGCTTAGACCTTTTAGGACACTCTTCTTAACGTGAAGTTCTCTTGGACCTAGCTGCCTATAAAAGCAAGTCTTCACCCATCTTCTTCAGTTGACGTTTTATCCAAAATAAATCAATGTCCAAAGCTCTCATACATTTCATATTCTTTCTAGAATTAATTTCTTTGTTCTTAACTTTAAGTGAAAAATCACAGTTGTGATAAAGCTTTATTAGAAGCAATTTAAACACTTGTATTTTGTTATTACATTTGATTGTAATAAAACCTTAAGAAGATCCAGTTAGGATCAGTAGTTCTTGAGAAGACTTTGAACAATTGTTCTTAGTGCTTACTATTGTAATCAGTTGATTAAATAGTGGATTAAGTCCTTGTTTGAGAAAGGCAAATCACTCTAGGAAGGGTGGACTGGAGTAGTTGAGTTCAACGAACCAGGATAAAAATACTTGAGTTTTTATTTCTAAGTTTTTATCTTCATACTTATTCAACCCCCCTTCTAAGTATTTTCTCACCTTCAATTAATTCTTATCTTGTGTTGATCGTCATGTTTCTCTTAGATTTATTTTCATAACTTTGTTTTGGTTGATGAGATCTCTTGATGCAAATCGTGCCTAGTCCCTGATATCGTTTGGATCAATTCTGAGTGCACTTGATGCTTCTACAAGTGGTTCTGAGCTTTTTGTGCACATTGAAGAGGCAACAGACCTTCTCTGTTAGGTACAACTAGGATCTCAATGTTATCTCTCTTTAATGCCTCATTCTAGGATTTTATCCATGATAGAAGCATATGGTGTACATCTGAAGCCCTACTTCGAAGTAGGCTCTGTTTGCGCATCGTAGTACTTAGATGGTTACCTTGAAGATAGAAAACTTGTTTGGTACTCTGAATCTCTCTTTTGCGTCAAGTTTGAAAACATGGTGATTGATTGAACACTTGTGCACTTTCTGTTCCTCTTTCATCTTTAATTCTTCTTCTCTTTTTCTTGATTCTTTGAGTCTTTGTTTACATGAGTATATTCTTATTTGTGATTGAATTATATGGTGTTTACTTGTGCTTGTTCACATGATCCCTTAGGATTCTTAGTTCCACTTAATTTTTGATTAAGTTGGGAGTAGGAGAGACATTAGGCTTTCAATCTTTTGCATGATAACAATTAGGATAGTTCATCTTTGACCTCAACCTTAGGACTATTTTGTATGATAACATTAGGGTTTTTTTTCAGTTTCCCTTTAGTGTTTCTTTTGGGTCTTCTCTTCTCTCCTCAAACAATTCTAAGACACTTAATAAACACGATGAACTTTGTGCGCGATGAGCCTTAAGCATATGGGAAATGATGAGTAGGGGGTTTCTCCTCACTTGCGTAGACTGTTTAGTGTATGCCCCTCGGACGATATGTGATGCATTCGCTCCTATATCATAGTCTTTAGTGCAACGTGAATCTCAAACAAATTCAATTCACTTTCTCTAAAAAAGTCTTAAACCAAATTCAAATCTTTTTACCCTTCGGGATTGTTGTTTCAAAATCATTTTCAGAAAAGAGTACATATTTTTCCGTTCTACCGCAAACAGGCACCGACCATAACTACTGGAATGGGAACTTAACGTCGCTCATAAAAAAACACTTAACCAATCAGTGGTTTAGTTAGCCAAACTACGTTTGCTCAGATTTCTCATACCCGATGAGAATACGTAGGCACAAGACGGCGAAGTATTGGCGAGCACTCTTTTCCTTTTAACCATAATTTCCTGAACTACGTTTGCTCTGATTTCTCATACAATATGAGGATACGTAGGCACAAGACAACGATTTCTTGGCGAGCAACTCCCCCCCACCACCCGTAGTTTTCTCAAACTACGTTGACTCTGACTTTTCCATTGCACGAGGGAATACATTGGCATAGGGTGGCGATGTCCTATCGAGTCTCCTTTTTCTTTTCCCTTTCCCGTTTCTGCGTAGCAATAACTTTTAGATAACTCTCCCTTTGATTAGACAACAAATGTGAATCTTGTTGAGTACAATGGATGTGAGGGGTGCTCATACCTTACCCTTGCGTAACCGACTCCTAAACCCAAGATTTGGCTCTTTCTTTTAGGTTTTCTTTGATCGTTTCCTTTCCCTCCTTTGGGATGAATAATGTTTGGTAGAGACTCTTCTGTATACCGGTTGTTTTTTCATAATTGCGAAAATGGTCTCCATTGGGGAATATCCAGAACAGTTAATCAATAGGTTCAGACATGACCAAATGACACACTAGGACAGAGACGAGTAGACAAGCTCTTTACTGGGGATAAAACCAAAAAGAAGTATGATATCCACTGGGGATCCATTTAAACAAAGGGTTGATCTTTCGACAAGAAATCAAACACAAAGAAAATGATCTTCTAACAAGAAAGCAAGGGAAATTAGAAATGATATTCTAACAAGAGATCGGGCAAGCATTTGAAAACAAACAAACTTTCTGGAAATTTCTTAAAATGAAGAGTTCAAATGGAATCTTCAAGAAACACCAGAAAATACTGGGAAATTACAAACTTTGTATGTGCCAAATGAATCGGATTAGACCACACGCAAGGGTAACAACCGACTTCTGACAGGTTTATGCTAGTAACTACTGGACTTTCAAAAGGACGTAAGTGACAACCGAACTCCCGATACCAAGCAAGATTGCATAAGGCGCCAATAACAATTGAGTTTTAAAAAATACCAGTGACAACTGGATTTTAGATAGTTCCAATAACAATTGGACTTTAGGCAATTCTAGTAACAATTGGACTTGAGATATCAATAAGAAATGGATCTCTGAGGCGATACCAGTGACAACTGGATTTAGGAATACCAATAACAATTAGATTTAAGCAATGTTAGTAACCACTGGACTTTGAAAAGGAACTGATGACGACTAGATTACAATACCAATAACAATTGGACTTTAAATGATGCCAGCAACTACTAGACTTTAGATACCAATAACCATTGGATTTTAAATAATGCAAGTAACCACTGGACTTTCAAACAGTGCCAGTAACCACAGGATTTTTGGATACCAATAACTATTAGATTTTAAACGATGTCAGTAACCACTGGACTTTAGAGAGTGCCAATAACAATTGGACTTTTAAATACCAAAAACAATTGGTTTTTAGACAGTGCCCATAAAAATTGGACTTTTAGGTACCAAAAACCATTGGATTTTAGACAATGCCAATAACAATTGGACTTTAATTGGAGATTTCTAATGACGACTAGACTTTAAATAAATGGTAACAACCAGATTCAACAGTACCAATGACGATTGAGTTATGAAATAGAGCTGCTAGTGACAACTAGACTTCTAGGGGATACAGGTAACAACCAAAGTTAACAAAATGTCGGTGACAACCAGACTTAAGCAGGAAATAGGTGATGACCAATGATATCAAAAGAGGTTCCAGTTACAACTGGGCTTGGGGTCAGAGGGCTATAGCCAGTAACAAAAACCTAAAAAGATGCCAAATGCATAGGATATGTGTTGGCTCCTAATTTTCGATGCTAGTTGAGACCGGAGCTTCTCAGGTTAAAATTACCAATATCTAGTATGTGAGAGGGTTTCGACCCTAACAAGGAAAACTTCAAGTCGAAGAAAGATGGACCAAGGTGCCAAAAAACGCTAAGTGTTGGAAACTACTCGACGAAGACCATGCTAAGGAAAACACGAAGACGGTTTCGCCATGTTGGAGGGAACTACCAAATATTCAAAATTCAAATTAAGCAAAAGAGAACGTGTGAGCGATTGGAGTAGCAAAGAAGCGCCAAAAGAACATGTTAAGAAGTCTCAACCGCAATGTAGTAGTTACTCTATAGCACTATAAATAAGTGTTAGTTTTATGTAATAGGGGTGTTCATTCATTTTGTACTAGTTCATACAACTCAGGGTACCCGCGTGTAGAGAAACGATTTAACGAGAATATACGTGATACAACACCAAATCCTTTCTTATCAATGCAATTTATCTTTACAATTTACTTGCCATTTTTTAACTTTTAGTTTTACATTTAAACTGCTCTTTATAATTCTGCTGCACATTTACTTTTCAAAGATCCCCTAGTCGAACGTGGAGTTCTGATTAGAGTTATTTTCCAAGCAATTTATTTACTTGCATTTTTATCTTCAAAAGTTAGTTATTTCTCAAAGGAATTACAGTCGAACGTGGAGTTTGGCGGTAGTCTCTTCGCCTTTACATTACAGTTGTTATTTTAAAGTCGTTTACTTTCAACTTTACTTTTCAAAGCTTCTACCTGTCATACCCTAAATTTGTCCTACCCATTTTCAATTATTTTCACTTTTCGATTTTTATTTTCTGTGTTACATTACCTGCTTATTTTCTTGTTATTTAGACATGTGTCTGCTCGCAATTGGTTGATTTTTTAGACCTTTATCCTTATTTTGCCCAATAAGAATGTGACAAGTGGCCTAAGGTTTTTGTGTGAATATTATTTCAATTTCTTAACTTTTCTTGTCCTTTCAAAATATTGTTAATAATAATTATTATTTTATATATACTCGTTTTGTTTGATAATAATAGTAATAGAAATGAATGCTGCCGTTTATTAAATATATTATAGGTTTTGGTTTGTTTTTATATATTGTAAATATCTTTTATAAATATTTTTTTTTAACTACTTATATTAATTAACTTTGTAATTACTAATGGATTTTGTTTTTTATCTAAATTAATTGAAGAAAATGAAGAGAGATTTTTTTAAAAAAAAAGAGGAAATTGGAATTGGGTAGGCCCATTTGTGGGGAGCCCGTTAGGTTTTGTTTTTGGCTGAGTATTTATGTGAGTTGAACTTCATAGTGAGAGGGGGGAGAAAAAGACTGTTCATGATCCCTAAAAAGACCAAAACGACCACCCCAAAACCCAAAATGACGTCTTATCTCTCTCTCCATTAAGAAACTAAATTGCCGCCGCCGGAATCCTCCATGCCGTATTCTCCACACCCCGAATCCTCTTTCACTAAACCCTGTATATCTCCCCTCTCCTTCAGCAAAACGGTGCGGCCATGACCCTCTCACCATCATCTTTCTCTCCTTCATCGCCACCATCCTCTGAACTCGCAACCACAACCTTCTTCATTTTCCTCCGATCTTCCCCTTAACCCATCACCATCTTCCACTCTTTACCCTTCGTCTCACGACCGTCAAATATTTGCCCTCAAAGAAACTCCATAAACCCATCTGCCTCCATTCACGATATCATCTTCTTCAAATCACCACCATCGTCACCTAAGATAAATCCATCGTCTTGCTTCTTCAGAAAAAGATTTAAATACGGTTGTCATTATAACCCGACCACCTCTCGAGTCACTCCGATTGGTGAGTTCTTTGGGTTTCGAAGTTTGAAGAGAAGGGACAGAGTTGTCGCATCTGTTGAAAGGATGAAAGCTCTCTCTTTGCGGTGCGGTTAGTCACGATACCAGTAGTCCGAGGACTCAACGTCAACACACACTCAACATCGACTGAGTTCAGCAAAGATTACGACCACCGCTTCAGCAGCAAGTTCAAGACGACATCGCCAACGGTAACCCTCGGTTTTTTGCCATGATTATTTTGGATTGATAGGAGGGATTAATCAAACAGAGTTTGAAACAAACTTTTGATAAATTTGTGTGATATTGTTGTGTTGATATTGAGTCTCATTTGCGTTCTTGTTCTGGTTTTAATTTTCTGTTTTGATTGAGAAAAAACCTTGTTCAAATTCAGGGTTGCTGTTGTTATTTTGTTGTTGTGTTGATATTTGAAATTTGTTCTAAATTTATCACTGCGATGAACCACGCCGTCGACGGCGTGGTTACGATGTGCGAGGTTCCTGGCTTGTTGATTCTAATTCTTAGCATTTCTTTATAGACAGTTTTTAATTAACCTGAAGTTATTTATTTCCTTTCGATGAATGATTTGATTAATTTTTTTTTCGATTTCTATGAGTAAGTGTGGCCCGTAACGGCACTCAACGAGTCGGTGATGCATTGTTTTTTTCGTAGTCATTTGTTAACAGGTTGTTAATACCTGGGTTTTGTGTCAATTCCAGCTTACTAGAGAAGCTGTGTATGCGGTACGGTCGTTCCATTCATGAGTGGTATTTTGTAGTTGTTTGTGGTATCATTAATTAATTAGTTGATTTCTGCTTACATTTAGATAACTTTATTTATTCAATTTTTATTAAATTTGGATATTTAATTTAGTTTAATGAGCTTAGTAATTAAATTTTAATTTACTTAATTAGGAGACCTAGTTAATTTCTACTCAATTGATTTCTTTAATTAAAATTAATTAACTTATGTTAATATACATTTTCAAACTATTTTCATAATTCAAGCTAAATCCTAATATAGTTCATCTACTAAATCAAATATTGGTTTCCTTTAGAATTTTCAGGTATATTTCATCTACTAAATCAAATATCGGTTTCCTTCAAAATAAAGTCACTTTTCTTCTTTTAATAAACAGTTTGTTTTAAGACAATTCAAGTAATTTTAAAAAGAAAACCTTGGACTATTTTTCAAACATATTTTCAAAACTTGAGTAATCATTTCTAAAATTTGATTAATTATTGTTCCTAATCCTAATTCAATTTATTTTTAACATTAAAATTATTTTCTTAATTAAGTCACAAAAGAAATGAACTTTTAAGGTCTAGCACTTTTTGGGTTCTCGAATGATCACTATTGAGGCGTACGCCTTGGGTAGTGTATCGTTTGATTTTTTTGTTTTAAAATATGTTCTTTAATCATTTAGACAACGAAATGTCGTTGAAGTCTAGCACTCCACGTGGTAATTTTGGTATCTATTCAAACAATATTTCGTGAATTAAGCAAATGAAAAAGGTGTCGTTGGGATCTAGCATCTCAATAATACCCCGATTAATTGGTTGTGAGGCTGACGTCTCATTTATCAAATAATAGTCATTTCTCATCATTTTCAAATCCAATCTCGTATTCTCCCCCCTCATACACAAACTCTTTTCATATCATCGATTCAATTTCAATTTATTTCAAAATATTTTCTCGATTAAAATTCCGAAAGAAGGAGGTTCTTGGAATCTAGCATTCCTTGAATTTTCGAGTGAATAGTTCTCGAGGCACGCTCTTGAGTTATTATTCGCTCAATCTTTCGACTTTTTTCAAAATATCTTGCTCGATTCGAACATCGAAAGAAGGAGGTTCTTGGAATCTAGCATTCCTTGAATCTTCGAGTGAATAATTCTCGAGACGCGCTCTTGAGTTGTTATTCACTCAACCTTTCGACTTTTTTCAAACTCAAACTTTTTTCGAACGTTCTCATAAGTCAAATACTCGTACGCATTCGCAACCATCCACATTTCGCACACACTTCACAACTCCTCTTGGTCTCGATATTAGGGGCACCCTTAGGGACGAATATCGTTTCTCATCATCCTAGCCCTTGACACGTCGTCAAGTCGGTTCTATCTTCTAATCAATTCCTCGACTCGTCGTCGAACCCTTTCTTCAAACTAACCATTTGTTTGCTTCGCATTCCGTTTTCGTTTCAATCTTTCTACAAACGTTTTTTTTTTTAAAAAACTTACGAAAGAGGGATATTCTTAGAATCTAGCATTCTTTGAATATTAGAATGAGTAACTCTCGAGGCGCGCCCTTGAGTTGTTATAAGTTCATTCTTTCGATTTCAAAACATCCAACTCTTTATCTTTAACTTATTAAGTCAATTCCCGAAAGAACTGAGTTCTTGGAATCTCGCATTCCTTGAATTCTTGAGTGACAAGCTCTTGAGGCGCGCTCTTGGGTTGCTTGTCAGTCACTCTTTCGTCTCTTTCTCAAAATTCCAACCTATTTCCCCGTCTTCTTTTCGTGGTTGTTGCCACGAACTACAAACGCTTTGATTCTTTATTCATTCTTGAATATAAGATACGTAGGCACAAGATTGCGATGATCTTGGCGAGCACACTTCTATCTTCCTCCATTATTCCGTCCATCTCTCATCCTATCCCGTAGTCGAACTACGAAGCTCTGATTTCTCATTCTCGTCCGAATGAGCATACGTAGGCACAAGGGCCCTAATCCTTGGCGAGCACCCTATTCTCTAACCACCCATCTCCCATAGCGTCTTTAACCTTTTACCCTAACAATTCTACCTTTATCATCGAGAAGAAAAACAAATAAACCTAGACAACAGTCTCCACAAAATACCTTAAGAGGTTCCCGTTGAGTACAACGGACGTGAGGGGTGCTAATACCTTCCCCTTGCATAACCGACTCCTGAACCCGGAACATGGTTGCGACAGCCCTGTTCCTATCCTTTTTGTTTCAAGAGGTTTTCTCGATATTTTCCTCTCCCGTTTATTCGGGAAAAATAAAGTTTGGTGGCGACTCTGTCGAACCGCATTTCCGCGCCTTTTGCAAAGAGAGAGTCGAGCCTATCTTTTGGTGCGACAGCTAGCGACTCTGCTGGGGACCATTTTGCTCCATGCAAAGAGAGAGTCGAGCCTATCTTTTGGTTTGTGAGGAGTGTTTGTTTTTTGTTTTCTTCTTGTTTATGTATTTGTTCTCTTGTGGATTTTATTTGTGCTTGTTATCTTGGTTTCCTGTTGGTTCTTGGGATGACATCATGAGTAAAGCTCTACACCCGAGCTTTGGTAAAAGTAGAGAGAACACATAGTTTAGAATTGGTAGTCGAGTAGTGTTAGTCTCGAAGGACTCGCTCCTTATGGGCCTAGCATGAAAGCTCCTCCAGAGGAGACCTATTCGTGGATCTTGTTGTAACACAGCTAGCCTGTTGCACGACTTGATTAATGAAGGGTCCACGATTCTGGGAACCCTTTTTTAGCACCAGTTCCAATATTGGTGGTCGTGTAGTGTTAGTCTCCAAGGACTCGCTCCTTGTGCGCCTAGCATCAGGACCCCGCTCAGGAGAGACCTTATCGTCATTATCGTCATAATACATCCAGCCTGTTGCATGACGCTAATTCGACTAGTGTCCGTGATCTTGGGAACCAAACGTAGAATCCATCCCGTGAGTGGGTTTATGGGTAGAGTGTATAGATCTTCCAATATAGGGTTTACCTGTCAATTTTCTTTGAGCAGGAATTATGGTTGATTATCTGTTATAGTTATCAGCTCCAAAATTGTTTGATTGTGATCCTGTGATCCTGGATCTTGTATCTTGCATTGCATCTTGCATATCATTTGCATTGCATTTCATATGTTGTGCATTTTTCATTTCCAGTCCTTCAACAGAATCTTATGTCTTTGTTCCTTCCTCTCCAGTAAATCAAGCTGATTCCTCGACACCAGTACGCAACTAGAGCCAATACAAGACGAATGATGGAGCAGATTCAGCAGGAGCAAGCTGCCTTCAGGAAAGAGTTGGATTCTATGAAAGGAAAGATCGACCAGATCCTCGAAGCCATCCTCGCGGCCAGAAGAGAGGAAGAACAGCGTGAAGCTGCCACTGTCGTCAACAACAATGGTCAAGGACAAGGGTCTACTGCCATCCCTTTGGATCCAATTCCAAATCCTCATGGGATGCCGTTGAACTTCAATAACGCAGCTGAAGGAAACACTTCTCAGCCAATCCCAGTGCCTGGAGTTACAGTTGGAGTTATCCCGCAGGCTCAGCCTACTGTCGTGCAGATCCCAGCTCCCCATACTGAAGATACTCTGATGGATCATTATGACGACGTTCAGAACTATCATGCTGCTATCCCCATTTCCAGTCCTGTTGCTGCTCAGGATTCTGAAGCCATGAAGATGTGCCGAGATCTAGCCGAGAAACTCCGAGCCATGGAGGGGCACAATTCAAATTCTTTCAGTGCTTTGGAATTGTGCTTGGTGCCTGATGTTGTCATTCCTCCCAAGTTCAAGGTACTCGAATTCTTGAATTACAAGGGTCTCAGTTGCCCAAACATTCATCTAAAGATGTACTGTCGCAAGATGGCTGCCTATGCCAGAGATGAAAAGCTCATGATTCATTGCTTCCAAGACAGCTTGTCTGGGGCATCACTCGAATGGTATATGCAGCTGGAACGTAACAGTGTGCGCACTTGGGCCGAGCTAGCCGATGCACTTGTCAAACAGTACAAATACAACACAGATCTCGCTCCGAATCGTACTCAGCTTTAGAGTATGACTCAGAAGGACAGCGAATCCTTCAAGGAGTACGCGCAATGATGGAGAGAGCTAGCCGCAAGGGTGCCTCCACCTCTTGTTGACCGTGAACTGATTGACATCTTCATGGGTACGTTACAAGGCCAATACTACGAAAAGCTGATCGGTAGTGTCTCCGCTGGATTCTCTGACTTGGTGATCGCCGGTGAGAGAATTGAAGAGGGGCTGAAGAGTGGAAAGATCCCAGGAGGTCCTAAAAGCCAGGCTAATGCCCAGAAGCCTTTCAACGGATACAAGAAGAAAGAGAGCGAGACAAATGCTATCTCTTTCCAGAAAGGGCAAGATTCTCAACAAGCTCCCGCTCCTATGCCTTATCAGGTTCCTTACTACCAGTATCTGTATGTTGCTGCTGCGCAATATGCTCCAATGACTTATCAGCCAGTTGTTCAAGTAGTGCAAGCTCAAATGCCACAGCAGCAGGCTCCTCAGCAACAAGCCTACAATCAGCAAGGATACCAATATCCTCCTCAGCAACAACAAATGCAAGCTACTCAGCAACGACAAGGTACTCGCCCACAGCGTCAGCAGAGAACATGGAGGCCAAATAGAGTTTTTGATCGCCTACCAATGACATATGCTAATATTTTTGCTCAGTTGATGGAGAAAAAAGCTATTGTTCCAAGAGATTTGGCTCCCCCAACTGTCATTCCTGCCGACTACGATGCAAATGCTCATTGTGAATTTCATAAGGGCGCTCCAGGTCACACCATTGAGGACTGTAGAGCTTTCAAGCATATAATTCAAGACATGATCGACAGGGATGCTATCAACTTCAATGGAAAGTCTCCAAATGTCATCAACAATTCAATGTCGCCGAACAAATAGCGTTATTCAGATCAAATCCAGTCATGTCAAGTTCATTTCTCAAAGAAGGTCGTCATGTCGCCATTTCATATTACGCATTTCTTATATTTGTCTTTGTTTGTTTAAGTACTGTATGCTTTGAACAATTTCCATTCGTATTTGGTTTTCATTAACGTATTATTTATGCACGTTTTGAATTAGTTATGTCGTATTCACTCATTTTCACTTATCACCAACACATTTGTTCACTTCACTCTATCCGCTGTTGTTTAGCATGATTTAAGGGAGGACGATGAAAACGAGATACCCATAATTGCGAACTCATATGTTTTCAGATAGAATCTCATCAATGATGTACATGCATTGCTTCAATTCCCCAAACACCGGAGATATAAGGAGTTAATCCCTAATAAACCACTTCGAGCCTAGAAGTAGCAGTTTCCTTCGGATATTCAAACCTTACACTTAACCTGGGGCAGGGTAGTGTTCAGTTAATCCAATCCCGAATCAACAAAGAAAACCCAGAAGACGGTGGTTCATCAAAGACCCATGATATGGCAGTCACAACAAAATAAAAAAAAATCATCAAAAGCCTACTAAGTCAAACACCTCAGAGGGGACTTAGGCAAAATCAAGGCAATCCCGATGGATCTGACAAACAAAGTCAATCCATGCAGAAGTTAGGGATCAAAACAAAAGCAAAAGAGGACCCTGAAACCCTCAACAAAAACAAAATAAGATTCAGTGGCCACTCAAATCAAAAAGGTCACTGACATCCATCAAGATAAGGTGACTGCCACGTTGAGCAAACCTTGAACCATCAAGTTTATACCGTCAAGATAGGTGCAAGATTAACTGAGCGTAGGACTAAAGGTCATTAAGAAGAAGGGGTGGGTACAAATCATACTTTGAGCCTAATATCCTTTGTTTCATAACCGCGAACCAGACCACATTACAACCCTCGAAAGACCTAATTGAGGCGAGGTTTATTCTAAAAGCATACTATTGCGAGGTTGCGTAACTTGACTCCCCACGTGATTTCTAATCATCAGCATTGGTGTCATTTCTCTTGATATGTCTTTCACACCAATCAAAACTAGCATAATGTTTGGACTAACGGTCCATTCGTTTCATTATCATGACACTTCAATAAAAGACACTTTTTCAAATCTTGCATCAAACTTTGCCTTAATATTACCATCTATGAATGTACAATTTTATTTGCAAATCAGTGCTAGGTATTCAAAGAAACTCCAACAAGGGGAAATCCAGGAAGAATTTAACCCCCAGTGGCCGACACGAAACAAGACTACCTCAGAACCCACAGGCTGGGGCAAATCACTCAACAGCTCGAGCAGGGGCAAACCATTAACAAGTTCAGATTGGGGCAAGACCATGTCACCATGATCAACAAGTAGAGTTGCAACCTTCTCTGAAACAAATTCACAACAAACCACCAAGTACCCAGACTTGGGGCATCCAGAATATCTTCTTCAGCTTCGTCATGGCATCTTTAGCAAAGTGCGTGTCGAAGAAGTCAATCCCTCCCACCACCCGAAGTCCAATCTGCATTGGCAACTACCAAAAGTCCACCACGCTGGCGTCTCCACCTGCATTTCCAATTACCCGTTTGTGTCATGTGTATCATAAGCATCGCATTCAACATCAGAAGCATTTTGCATAATTTTGCATAACCAATCGTATCATACTTCCCTAGCTCTTGCATCTCCGCACGTCACCATTTGCGTTTGCATTTCCATTCGTTATGGAACATCATTATCATCCAACATTCATATATGCAAGTCAAGGTCCAGGATCAATCTCGAAGACTTCCAAGACTGTCATCAGCCCAGTCAGGGGCATCCTCCGCAGGATTGTGGGTTTGTCCCACGTTTTTCAAGGGTTTCAAAGCAATCATCAGCCCAGTCAGGGGCAATCTTCTGCGATTGTGGGTTTCTCCCACAAAATTTCAAAATATTCAAAGCAAGATTCGGCCTAGTCAGGGGCATTCTTTTCAAGACCATGGGTATTTCCCATGACGTGTTTCAACCTCGTGGTTGATCAGATCTCCAAGTTAACATACATCCCAGCCAGGGGCATACCATTCAAGACCGTGGGCATTCCCCGCGAAGTTGTTCACCTTTTGTTGGGCAAATCCAAAGACCTTAAGTGCAAGATCCAACCCGAGCAGGGGCATCTTCAGCAAAACCGTGAGCGTACCTCATGAAGTTGTTCAGCCTTTTATTGAGCAAGACAAGACATCAAGACAAACTCAGCCTAGTCAGGGGCATCCTCTTCAGAATTCATGGGCGTAACCATGAAATCATTTCAACAAAACTATGATCTCCAAACAAGACGGTGGGCGTACCCCGTTGACTCATTTCAATTCAATCTTCCTCTTGGGGGTTCCCCAATGAGTTGTACCCAGCAAGCGTGACCGTTGTCAATTGCCTTACTATCATCCTTTTGGTGATAGTCGAACCTCGTCAATTCAACCTAGCCTGCATCCTTTTGGTGTTGGTAAACCTCGAATCTGTGTTGTCCTATCATCCTTTTGGTGATAGCAACCTGTGTGTGTGAGTTTCGCTCCGTCATCCTTTTGGTGGGGGGTCTATCGTAGTCATTAACAATAGATTGTGCAATAGTTTATTTGTGTTTCGATCCATCATCCTTTTGGTGAGGGGTCTATCATAGTTATTAATGATAGATTGTGCGATAGTTTATTTGTGTTTCGCTCCGTCATCCTTTTGGTGAGAGGTCTATCATAGTCATTAATGATAGATTGTGCGATAGTTTATTTGTGTTTCGCTCCGTCATCCTTTTGGTGAGGGGTCTATCATAGTCATTAATGATAGATTGTGCGATAGTTTATTTGTGCTTCGCTCCGTCATCCTTTTGGTGAGGGGTCTATCATAGTCATTAATGATAGATTGTGCGATAGTTTATTTGTGCTTCGCTCCGTCATCCTTTTGGTGAGGGGTCTATCATAGTCATTAATGATAGATTGTGCGATAGTTTATTTGTGCTTCGCTCCGTCATCCTTTTGGTGAGAGGTCTATCATAGTCATTAATGATAGATTGTGCGATAGTTTATTTGTGTTTCGCTCCGTCATCCTTTTGGTGAGGGGTCTATCATAGTCATTAATGATAGATTGTGCGATAGTTTATTTGTGCTTCGCTCCGTCATCCTTTTGGTGAGGGGTCTATCATAGTCATTAATGATAGATTGTGCGATAGTTTATTTGTGCTTCGCTCCGTCATCCTTTTGGTGAGGGGTCTATTATAGTCATTGATGATAGATTGTGCGATATTTTGTTTGTGTTTCGCTCCGTCATCCTTTTGGTGGAGGGTCTATCATAGTCATTAATGATAGATTGTGTGATAGTTTGTTGAGTTTCGCTCCGTCATCCTTTTGGTGGGGGGTTTATCATAGTCATTAATGATAGATTGTGTGATAGTTTGTGTATATTTCGCTCTGTCATCCTTTTGGTGGGGGGTCTATCATAGTCATTAATGATAGATTGTGCGATAGTTGGTGTAAGTTCCGCTCCTTCATCCTTCTGGTGGTCGGTCTGTCATAGTCATTAATGTCAGATTGTGCGATTGTGTTTTGCTTTACCATCCTTTTGGTGGAAGTAGCTGTGTGTGTTTCATCCCATCACCCTTTTGGTGATGACGACCTATTTTTTGCCAGTATTCACAGTTTACTCAGAGGTTTACATTTGCCAGCATTTTTAATTCTCAAGCATCTCTTTTCCTTTCGAACAAATTCAGGGTTTTCTTTATATCTAATTGACTTCTACCTCAGGAAAATGAATGTTGTAGCAGTTCATTTCCCTAGGCTTAAGCCTATTAGATAGGGGCATCTGTCATACCCTAAATTTGTCCTACCCATTTTCAATTATTTTCACTTTTCGATTTTTATTTTCTGTGTTACATTACCCGCTTATTTTCTTGTTATTTAGACATGTGTCTGCTCGCAATTGGTTGATTTTTTAGACCTTTATCCTTATTTTGCCCAATAAGAATGTGACACGTGGCCTAATGTTTTTGTGTGAATATTATTTCAATTTCTTAACTTTTCTTGTCCTTTCAAAATATTGTTAATAATAACAATTATTTTATATATACTCGTTTTGTTTGATAATAATAGCAATAGAAATTAATGCTGCCGTTTATTAAATAAATTATAGGTTTTGGTTTGTTTTTATATATTGTAAATATCTTTTATAAATATTTTTTTTTAACTAGTTATATTAATTAACTTTGTAATTATTAATGGATTTTGTTTTTTATCTAAATTAATTGAAGAAAATGAAGAGAGATTTTTTTTAAAAAAAAAGAGGAAATTGGAATTGGGTAGGCCCATTTGTGGGGAGCCCGTTAGGTTTTGTTTTTGGCGGAGTATTTATGTGAGTTGAACTTCATAGTGAGAGGGGGGAGAAAAAGACTGTTCATGATCCCTAAAAAGACCAAAACGACCACCCCCAAACCCAAAATGGCGTCTTATCTCTCTCTCTCTCTCTCTCCATTAAGAAACCAAATTGTCGCCGCCGGAATCCTCCATGCCGTATTCTCCACACCCCGAATCTTCTTTCACTAAACCCTGTATATCTCCCCTCTCCTTCAGCAAAATGGTGCCGCCGTGACCCTCTCACCATCATCTTTCTCTCCTTCATCGCCACCATCCTCTGAACTCGCAACCACAACCTTCTTCATTTTCCTCCGATCTTCCCCTTAACCCATCACAATCTTCCACTCTTTACCCTTCGTCTCACGACCGTTAAATATTCGCCCTCAAAGAAACTCCATAAACCCATCTGCCTCCATTCACGATATCATCCTCTTCAAATCACCACCATCATCACCTAAGATAAATCCATCGTCTTGCTTCTTCAGAAAAAGATTTAAATACGGTTGTCATTATAACCCGACCACCTCACGAGTCACTCTGATTGGTGAGTTCTTTGGGTTTCAAAGTTTAAAGAGAAGGGACGGAGTTGTCGCATCTGTTGAAAGGATGGAAGCTCTCGCTTTGCGGTGCGGTTAGTCACGATACCAGTAGTCCGAGGACTCAACGTCAACACACACTCAACATCGACTGAGTTCAGCAGAGATTATGACCACCGCTTCAGCAGCAAGTTCAGGACGACATCGCCAACGGTAACCCTCGGTTTTTCGCCATGATTATTTTGGATTGATAGGAGGGATTAATCAAATAGAGTGTGAAACAAACTTTTGATAAATATGTGTGATATTGTTGTGTTGATATTGAGTCTCATTTGCGTTCTTCTTCTGGTTTTAATTTTCTGTTTTGATTGAGAAAAAACCTTGTTCAAATTCAGGGTTGCTGTTGTTATTTTGTTGTTGTGTTGATATTTGAAATTTGTTCTAAATTTATCACTGCGATGAACCACGCCGTCGACGGCGTGGTTACGATGTGCGAGGTTCCTGGCTTGTTGATTCTAATTCTTAGCATTTCTTTATAGACAGTTTTTAATTAACCTGAAGTTATTTATTTCCTTTCGATGAATGATTTGATTAATTTTTTTTTCCGATTTCTATGAGTAAGTGTGGCCCGTAACGGCACTCAACGAGTCGGTGATGCATTGTTTTTTTCGTAGTCATTTGTTAACAGGTTGTTAATACCTGGGTTTTGTGTCAATTCCAGCTTACTAGAGAAGTTTTGTATGCGGTACGGTCGTTCCATTCATGAGTGGTATTTCGTAGTTGTTTGTGGTATCATTAATTAATTAGTTGATTTCTGCTTACATTTAGATAACTCTATTTATTCAATTTTTATTAAATTTGGATATTTAATTTAGTTTAATGAGCTTAGTAATTAAATTTTAATTTACATAATTAGGAGACCTAGTTAATTTCTACTCAATTGATTTCTTTAATTAAAATTAATTAACTTATGTTAATATACATTTTCAAACTATATCCATAATTCAAGCTAAACCATGTTTTTAAAATAAAAAAAACAAATTGTTTTTTTTGAGATTAGAATTTTCAAGTATATTTCATCTACTAAATCAAATATTTGTTTTCTTTTAATTAAAGTCACTTTTCTTCTTTTAATAAACAGTTTGTTTTAAGACAATTTAAGTAATTTTAAAAAGAAAACCTTGGACTATTTTTCAAACATATTTTCAAAACTTGAGTAATCATTTCTAAAATTTGATTAAATATTGTTCATAATCCTAATTCAATTTATTTTTAACATTAAAATTATTTTCTTAATTAAGTCACAAAAGAAATGAACTTTTAAGGTCTAGCACTTTTTGGGTTCTCGAATGATCACTATTGAGGCGTACGCCTTGGGTAGTGTATCGTTTGATTTTTTCGTTTTAAAATATGTTCTTTAATCATTTAGACAACGAAATATCGTTGAAGTCTAGCACTCCATGTGGTACTTTTGGTATCTATTCAAACAATATTTCGTGAATTAAGCAAATGAAAAAGGTGTCGTTGGGATCTAGCATCTCAATAATACCCCGATTAATTGGTTGTGAGGCCGACGTCTCATTTATCAAATAATAGTCATTTCTCATCATTTTCAAATCCAATCTCGTATTCTCCCCCCTCATACACAAACTCTTTTCATATCATCGATTCAATTTCAATTTATTTCAAAATATTTTCTCGATTAAAATTCTGAAAGAAGGAGGTTCTTGGAATCTAGCATTCCTTGAATTTTCGAGTGAATAGTTCTCGAGGCACGCTCTTGAGTTATTATTCGCTCAATCTTTCGACTTTTTTCAAAATATCTTGCTCGATTCAAACATTAAAATAAGGAGGTTCTTGGAATCTAGCATTCCTTGAATCTTCGAGTGAATAATTCTCGAGACGCGCTCTTGAGTTGTTATTCACTCAACCTTTCGACTTTTTTCAAACTCAAACTTTTTTCGAACGTTCTCATAAGTCAAATGCTCGTACGCATTCACAACCATCCACATTTCGCACACACTTCACAACTCCTCTTGGTCTCGATATTAGGGGCACCCTTAGGGACTTATATCGTTTCTCATCATCCTAGCCCTTGACACGTCGTCAAGTCGGTTCTATCTTCTAATCAATTACTCGACTCGTCGTCAAACGCTTTCTTCAAACTAACCATTTATTTGCTTCGCATTCCGTTTTCGTTTCAATCTTTCTACAAACGTTTTTTTTTTAAAATTACGAAAGAGGGATATTCTTAGAATCTAGCATTCTTTGAATATTCGAATGAGTAACTCTCGAGGCGCGCCCTTGAGTTGTTATTAGTTCATTCTTTCGATTTCAAAACATCCAACTCTTTATCTTCAACTTATTCAGTCAATTCCCGAAAGAACTGAGTTCTTGGAATCTCGCATTCCTTGAATTCTTGAGTGACAAGCTCTTGAGGCGCGCTCTTGGGTTGCTTGTCAGTCACTCTTTCGTCTCTTTCTCAAAATTCCAAACTATTTCCCCATCTTCTTTTCGTGGTTGTTGCCACGAACTACGGACGCTCTGATTCTTTATTCATTCTTGAATATAAGATACGTAGGCACAAGATTGCGATGATCTTGGCGAGCACACTTCTATCTTCCTCCATTATTCCGTCCATCTCTCATCCTATCCCGTAGTCGAACTACGAAGCTCTGATTTCTCATTCTCGTCCGAATGAGCATACGTAGGCACAAGATTGCGATGATCTTGATGCATAATTCGACTAAAGTTTAACTGTTTTCGATCCGATTTCGGTTATTTCCGTGTTATTTGTCTGATGTTTTGCAGGTATTTGATGATCACGTCTAAACAAGGCATTATGAAGAAAAGAAGCAATCTCAGATGAAATATGGACGAAAAAAAGAGTGAAAACATCATGAAAAGCGCAGAAGGCTGTTTTTGCTGCTGTGACGACCGTCACAGCTCCATGATGACCGTCACACGGGTGACGACCTTCACACCTTGTGACGACCGTCATGCAGGCAAAGACGCCCCACTTCAATTGCACGTTAAATAAGCAGTTCCAAGTCCCAAATAGTGGACCACTACTCCCTGATTTTTCTGCCTCAAAGTCCACCCTCTCCAATTATAACCGTTAGAATTCCATTTCTATAAAAGGGGAAGAAGGGGACCTCAGAAAAAAGAGCCGCATTCATACAACGAAGTGCTGCCAAATTTATTTCCAGAGCAACCTTTCCAGTTTAAATATTCTTATTTATTTCTCTTTACCTTTTCTGCATCCCTTTCATTCTTCTGTAATTTCTACTTTTATTGTACGATTAAATTGGCATAAAGACCAGAATCCTGCCAACATCTGTGGAGGATCTGCCCAAAGGCCAATTGGAATATTTACAGGTTTCTCATTTCAATCGTAATTCCAGTTTTATTATGATGCATGCTATTATTTATTGTTTTTATTTATGTTTTACCTTTCCCAAATCCATGTCTAGCTAAATTTAAGTAATCGATATGTAGTAATAATTCGAAAGGGATTTGATAATAACCGGTTGAAAATTCTCTTTTCAAAAGTAATTTATGGTCTGAGTGTTTAAAATTAATTTACTGAATAAACTTCGTCGCGAAAGCGAGAACTTATTTAAAAGTAGTTTTGCCACGAAAGTGGGAAATTAATTAAGATACGAACCAACAAGCGAAAGTTGCGGCAAGATCAGATAGTAAACACTAGTCACTCATTTTAATAACAGCGAAAGCACTTTAAAATGAATTAGAACTTTGAGATTTCCAAAAAATAATTTTAACCCCGAATGGGATACGAAAGTGTACGTTTGGCCCTTAGAATTATGATTAGCATCAATAACCATCGTGAGGCGAGAGTCTTCAAATCACCATTTTCTGCTTAAATAAACTCTGAAAATTATTTCATACACCGGTAACTTGTCAAATCCCCGAAGAACATAATTACTGCATATCGATTCAATTAATTATAATCTAAGCAACATTCTTAGTTCCCTTTAGTGACAAATCTTATTCCCTTAAACATATTCTACCTAGCTAAACATAGTAACTCCCGAGAACACTAGTTTGATATTGGAAAAGACTGTCACTACCTCAAGGAAAGATTGGTCATCAAAGCTACAAGAAGCTTTATGGGCTTATAGGACCGCTTTTAAGACACTAATAGGTACTACACCCTACAAATTAGTTTACGGTAAATCCTGCCATCTCCTTGTAGAATTAGAGCATAAGGCCTTCTGGGCCATTAAGACACTCAATTTCAACTACACCGAGGCAGGAGAAAAGCGAATCTTGAACTTACACGAATTGGAAGAACTTCAATTAGACGCTTACGAAAATGCCCGTATCTACAAAGAACGAACTAAAAAGTGGCATGATAAACGTTCAGTCAGGAAACAATTCAGTGTGGGAGACATCGTATTGCTATTTAATTCAAGATTAAAACTCTTCCCAGGTAAACTAAAATCTAGGTGGTCTGGACCTTATGAAGTGACTGAAGTACTTCAGAGTGGAGCTGTTGAAATTACCTATAAGACGAATGCACCGTTTATCGTAAACGGGCAACGTCTAAAACATTATAATAAGAATGAAACCAGCCCTCAAGTCTGCAGTATAACATTGCTTGAGCTTCCAGCTCAAACACCCGAATAGCTTGTCACCAAGCTATCGTCCGACTTTAGACGTTAAAAACAGCGCTTACTGGGAGGCAACCCAACTTTTCCCGCATTTTTCCTCGTTACTGTATTTCATTCTTTATTTAAAATTTTACTTTGAAAATTTAACAAAAATTCTAAACTTATAATTACTACTTTCTACTTTCGTTTGTTTTCATATTTTTATTTTTATTTTATTTTTCTCTTTTGTCTTTTGTTTCTACCGCTTTTTGTTTTTAAAAAATCCTGACTTCAAACTCCTGTTTTAAACATTTCAGGATTTTTAAAGTCTTCAAAACATTCCTTCTGTTTTCTCCGAATTACCTGCGAGTATGGCCGAGTACGACTTCACAAAGGTTCATTTTCGAGGACTAGCTCAAAAGGCAAGATTTGCAGCACTAACTGAAAGAGAAATCATCTTAACGCTGTATTATGATAAGTCTACCATGGATAAACTAGGAATCACGGATAGCATTCAATACCTGTTCAATCAACTGGGTTGGGAGAGCACTGCTTTGAAAACACGTTTTGCTACCTATAAGGATCTTACCTATGAATTCCTTAGTTCCTTCAGATACATACCCAACTATGGTTTTGGATCCAACACAGAGCTGATTACCTTTCGAATGTTTGGAATGGACCAAACCCATAGCCGGATGTCACTAGCTAACCTCCTAGGATTTCCTAGCGGACCGCATGTGTTCATCAGTGCAGAAGATGACGATATTGATTTTGAACTCGACCAATTCTGGGGTAGAATCACAGGCGACTATCACCCTGAACCAGACAGAATGTATAATGATGATATTCATAACCCAGCTTTCAGATACTTCCATAAGATACTAGCTCACACCCTTTTTGGGAAAGAAGAAAATATTACTACAGTATCTAAAGAGGAGTTATTCATCATGTTCTGTGCTTCTCAGGGACGTACAGTAAATGCAGTGCCTTTCATGATGAGATCTTTCAAACGCCTCATGCAGGAACCACAGACACCTATTCTTATAGGAGGCCTCGTGACAATGATTGCCCACGAGCTTGGCCTTAGATTCCACTTAAATGCAAGCACTCGTTTTGGCACCATCCGGCCCATGAATATACAATTCTGCTTTAACAGGCGCATTTTAGGAACTATGGGACCTAGACCGTATGAGTACCTCATTAACGAAAAACCAGTATAGTTATTCACACTGCCTGATCATCAGATGACAAGTATCCACAACAAGGACAACTGGCTTTATGAACTGGACGAGCCTATGGGACCTCCTTCACCACAGTCAACACCACAAAACTATATGTATGACAGTGACCACATCTCTGAGGCACACGACTATATGTACTATGAGGATGCTGTATCCGAAGCTGAAGTGGACCCTACGACTCCTCCGCACAACAATACCTATCCTGAGCCTATCCTTGAGGAGACCACCGACAAAATGGATACTGTCCTACTCCGATTGGACAACATTGATGCAACTCTGACTACTGTAAAAGATGACATCGCAGGCATACACAGCGAACTGGTAGTCTTCATGGACTTAGTCTGTGACCAGCTCGACTACTATGCACGGAAATTCGATGAGTTGAAGGCACGAAAAGACTAGATACTAGTTTTAGCAGCAGATTCAATTTAGTTTGGTTCAGTTTAGTTTCGTTTAATCATTTGGATTTTTCGCATTGTTAGTTTTTTTATGTACTACATACAATCATTTCAATTTCATGTTATTTCAATTATAGTCTTTATTCAATCATTTTGTTTTTACGTTATTCTTTGTTTGTTGGCTGCTATATTACATTGCCGTATCAATACTAAGCCTAAAAGTCACTGCAAGAACGCCCTCAGAGCAAAATTATGCGTTCTGCAGATTTTGCTGCTGTGACGACCATCACAGGACCCTGACGAGCGTCACGCGGGTGACGACCGTCACGAACCCAAAACTGCTATCTGATATAACAGGGGTTGCGTTTTATCTCCCACTACCCTCATTTCAACTTCCAATCATCAGAACTCCTACCCCACTACAAATTTTTGTTATACCCACATTGTACCATATATTTCAACTCCAATCTCAACTTCCAACCACACTTCTGTCAATTTTTCCCACTTTGCAGAAAAACCCCAATCTTCAGAACCCTCTCAATCTTCCAACAATGGCGAGAAATGCAGAAACCCCGGATATCAGTAACATTGTCTTCAGCGAAGGTGACTTAGGCGAACAACAGCGAGCAAACTACATCACATTCCATCAAAGGTCTCTCCAGCCGACTCATTATCCACACATTCCGTCGCTTACGGAGCTCGGACTCCTTGAAGGAATAACTTGGATGCTTCAAAGAGCAGGCATCTGGAATCTCTGCACCAATCCACTGCCAACATACGAACAACTCACTCTCGAGTTCTTGAGTTTGTTTACCTACGTCACATCCAGCGGCGACCCAAACCAACACTCAGGTGCCGCATGCTTCCGGATGTTCGGCACAAACTATCAGGTGAACCAAAACCAGATTGCCGCCATCCTTCAGCTACCTCGAGGCGACAATGCTCACTGCCGCCTCACCGATCAGTTCCAGCATGAAGCTTTCGCGCTGTGGTACCAGTTGACCGACATCAATGCCGATGGTTGGGACTCTCTGCACGCCACGCATATCCATAACCCGACCATCCGGTACTTTCACCGAGCATTGAGTAACACAATCTACGCCAGAGACATCAACCATAAGGTGAACTCGAAATAGCTCTTCTTCCTCCATTGCGTCTTCAACAACGAGCCTGTCAACGCCGCTCCGTTTCTGCTGGCTCACATTCAGGCCAACTGCAACCGTGGCTCGAAGCCATTTTACTTTGGCGGGATTGTCACTGCCATTGCACTGGGGCTGAACCTTGGCGACCGCCTCCAGCACCTCCATTCCATCCCCTCGGTGTTCCTTGACACTGACCATTGCAGAGCCTCTCACCTTATCCGCTCCAGAGCCGACGGCAAGTACCATCCGATAGTGCGTGGCAAAACCGTCAGAAGCATCATCCTTCCATCACGCACCAGCAGACATCCAGAGGATCGTACCAACTGGTTATTTGACCTTACTGCCCCTCCTGCTGCCGCTGTTCCTACTCAGGACCACACCCAAGGTTCTGACGATGAAATCCAAGCTGAGTTGGACAGGTCCGAGCAGCCGGAGGCATCGCAGCCTCCTCCTTCCGAAGGTACATCCTCTCGCTGCCGCCGCCATCATCCAGTGCCCGATTACACAGAAGAGGACCTACGCCACTCTCTCGACCAGCAGGCACAGATACTCGCTATGCTGCAGCAGCAGAATCAGCGAGCCGACCAGTTCGAAGCTTGGCACTGGACTCAAATGCAACAACTTCAAACCGGGCAAGCTACCATTACTGAGAACCTGGCGAATTTGACTTTGCAGGTCGAAGGACTCCGGGACACCGTCTACCACACCGGAGCTATGAGTTATAAGGACCGAGTAGCCCTTGCCAGAGCCAGAGGACGCCAGCGTGGACGTGACCGAGGCAGCGGACGTGATTAGTCATCCATCTTTCCTTATTTTTTTTTACTATATTTCCAGTTTATTTGTACTTTCGTTTCAGTTGTATCTCCCTCTCGCATGCTTCAAAATCAGTGGGGACACTGATTGAGATAGTGTGGGAGCGGAGCCTTTATTTCCATTCCACTGTACCTTGAATTTCATAATTTCTATTTAAACATTTTCTATTTTCAGCAAATAAAGCTCGTTTATATATCCTTTTTCCGTTACGCAAACATCCCCACATTATTCAACGTAAACAAAAATTTTCGCTCGTTCCTCAAAAGCAAAAGCATCACGAGAATGCACCCGAGTTCAAACCAAGTTTTGAAACTCCGAGGAAACGATAGTTCTAACAAAACCAGTACCGTCCTGACACCTTAGATCTCCGGTTTATGCGAGTTGGTTTCACTACCTACGTGTACCAAAGTCTCAAGTGTCTACGCAAACTCAGCCCCAAGTAGTTTATACTAGCAGTCAGCACCATCCTAAAACACTTCTAAGCAAGCGACCGATGCAGATAAGTGTATGATCTCTGAAAAGATGAAAAATCATGAAAAGAGAGCTAAATAGTCCAAAAATATAAGACAGGTTTCCTTCTAAGTTAGGTGCTCCTCACCCGAGCATTTAGCCCAATGGCACGAAAACTCATTGAAAAATCAATGACATAAGCTTATGATCAGTGAAGAAGATCAAAAACAGAAATGAGATCATATTCACTAACAGGTCGACTTGCCATGAAAGTGTACGGACAACGGGCTTAATGTGATTGTGCTAGAACAAACAGGGTGAACTTGCCGCGAGAACCTTGACACCAAGCTACAATAGCATGACTGGGAACGATTTGCATAAAAAGGAGACCTCTGAATACTTGTAGTCCAGTGTCGTCATGATACTCGTCTTGTTCTTACCAAGAATACCGGTTTTTCCCAACTCTGCGAACGAAGAAGTTGGCTCGTGCTTGCCGACTTTTTCATGTTTTACTTGAGGACAAGCAAAGATTCAAGCTTAGCGGAGTTTGATAACACGAAATCGTATATATATTTTGATGCATAATTCGACTAAAGTTTAACTATTTTCGATCCAATTTCGGTTATTTCCGTGTTATTTGTCTGATGTTTTGCAGGTATTTGATGATCACGTCTAAACAAGGCATTATGAAGAAAAGAAGCAATCTCAGATGAAATATGGACGAAAAAAAGAGTGAAAACATCATGAAAAGCGTAGAAGGCTGTTTTTGCTGCTGTGACGACCGTCACAGCTCCATGACGACCGTCACACCTTGTGACGACCGTCATGCAGGCAAAAACGCCCCACTTCAATTGCATGTTAAAGAAGTAGTTCCAAGTCCCAAATAGTGGACCACTACTCCCTGATTTTTCTGCCTCAAAGTCCACCCTCTCCAATTATAACCGTTAGAATTCCATTTCTATAAAAGGGGAAGAAGGGGACCTCAGAAAAAAGAGCCGCATTCATACAACGAAGTGCTGCCAAATTTATTTCCAGAGCAACCTTTCCAGTTTAAATATTCTTATTTATTTCTCTTTACCTTTTCTGCATCCCTTTCATTCTTCTGTAATTTCTACTTTTATTGTACGATCAAATTGGCATAAAGACCATAATCCTGCCAACATCTGTGGAGGATCTGCCCAAAGGCCAATTGGAATATTTACAGGTTTCTCATTTCAATCGTAATTCCAGTTTTATTATGATGCATGCTATTATTTATTGTTTTTATTTATGTTTTACCTTTCCCAAATCCATGTCTAGCTAAATTTAAGTAATCGATATGTAGTAATAATTCGAAAGGGATTTGATAATAACCGGTTGAAAATTCTCTATTCAAAAGTAATTTATGGTCTGAGTGTTTAAAGCTAATTTACTGAATAAACTTCGTCGCGAAAGCGAGAACTTATTTAAAAGTAGTTTTGCCACGAAAGTGGGAAATTAATTAAGATACGAACCAACAAGAGAAAGCTGCGGCAAGATCAGATAGTAAACACTAGTCACTCATTTTAATAACAGCGAAAGCACTTTAAAATGAATTAGAACTTAGAGATTTCCAAAAAATAATTTTAACCCCGAATGGGATACGAAAGTGTACGTTTGGCCCTTAGAATTATGATTAGCGTCAATAACCATCGTGAGGCGAGAGTCTTCAAATCACCATTTTCTGCTTAAATAAACTCTGAAAATTATTTCATACACCGGTAACTTGTCAAATCCCCGAAGAACATAATTACTGCTTATCGATTCAATTAATTATAATCTAAGTAACATTCTTAGTTCCCTTTAGTGACAAATCTTATTCCCTTAAACATATTCTACCTAGCTAAACATAGTAACTCCCGAGAACAGTAGTTTGATTACGAGTCCCTGTGGGATCAATATCTATTATTACTACGCGATAGACTGTGCACTTGCAGTTAGGTTGTATTAGACATAGAAAGTCGCGATCAGCACACCTGGTGGGACCCAGTGCTAAATAGTTTTGAGTTTTTGGCGAATACTTCATTGTATGTTATTAAGGAGTGGAAAGTTAGCCACAATACACGAAGAAGTACCCAAAAAGAGATACACTAAAAGAATGGCCACAAGTGCTAATCAACAAGTTGATCTTCAAGGAAGCATTTCAAATTTTCAGTCAAGTATGGGGTCTCAGAATTCACCATACCCAGTCTCCTCGACAGAGGGACAGACACCACCACCTATGGTTGGGTCTGAACAAATGCAGCCTATCACTAGTCCAGGATCAACGTCTATATGAACATGCACCCAACCTGTGTTGGAATATATAGGACCTCAAAGCCCTAGTTCTCCAACACCTCCGGGAAGTTCCGTATACAGACAAATTCCTCCTCCTAGATTTTCACAACCATTGTTAAGGAATCAACCATATGGTATGCCTACAGCAATAATGCAGAGTTTGCAAAATGCTCCACCCATATTTTCAGAAAATGTGACGTCTTCGCCAGCACAAGGATCTGGGTCAGGTGGTCGAAATAACAAATGTTTAGGTGTTGGTTATTCTGCAGAAGTGCCCAGTCTTACAACTACGTCGATAAACTGTTTAAGGCAACAAATGGATGAAAGTAATATGCAAATGCTGCACACACTATCTTAGACCATTGGGGAAATCTTCCAACCCTTAATTTAGAATACCCCTCAAACTAATCAATAGGTGGCGACACAATTAGCCCGTATGGCTGATTTTTTTGGGAGTACCAGCATGTGAGCAAAGACCAGCAGTCATTGAAAACATTCCACGATATCAACAACAGAATGTTCACGAGGCAAATATGGACGAACCTTTTAGAGTCGAACCTGTTGCACCCCAAAATTTGCCCAACTTTTTCTTTACTTGGCTTGTGTTTCATCTTATTGTTCTAACATTTTCATTTGCATATCATTGTTCATTTGCAAGGGATCAAGAGAGGTGTGAATAGCATGACAAGGTTACCTAGGGTCTAAGCCTAAGCAAGAGGTTTTATTCAAGTGGTCAAGTGTTTATCATCATCAGGAGAAGGTCAAAGCTCTTTGAGAAATGAGATAGATGTGTGTGGTATTGCTCCTATCTTGGAGGCCAAATGAAGATTATCATAGGATTGTGAGTCCATAGTTATGGATGGAGAATGTTGTGAAAGCTCTCTGAGTGCTTGAAGAGCCATTGTGGAGCTTATCCAAGTGATTACATCATGTACAAGAGGTTGCAGTCAAAGGATTGTACACCTAGGGTTTAATCTGCCTAGTGCAGGATCAACTAGAGATTTGAAGAAGATTTGGTTTTAAGTCATTGTGGTCATGGAAGGTTGTGTTGAAGCATATAAGATGTTGTTTCAAGATCAATTTAAGAAGAATCAAGAGTGTAAGAAGTTACTAAATTAGGGTTTCTATGCTTGTCAATGTAAAATCCCCTATTTAGTGCATAACTTCAAGACCACATATTTCTAGATACATGCTTCATATCACTTTGATGCAAACATAAACCTTGTAAGGCATGTTCTTAGCTTTTCTTTGAGTACTAGAACTCATCCATCTGATTTTTAGAACTCAAGTTATGATGCTAACAAGTTATGGGTCCTCAAATGAATGTGTTTTCAGTCAACAAAAGCCAACCAACTTCCAAAGCATTTTTCACCTAGATCCATGTTTCATCTCACATTGACCCAAACATGAAAGTTGTTCCTCATGATCTTAGCATTGCAAAAAGTACTAGAAGTCCTTCATCTGATTTGTGGAACTCAAGTTATGAAGCTTGCAAGGCAAGGATATTTTGGGAAAGTGAGATTATAGGTCTTTTTCACTATAGGTCTTATTCATCCATTTGTGCACTTCAAATGGAACTTTGTCCAACATGAAAGTTGATTCAAATGATCCAAATTTCATCTTAGAACACTCATTTGTCATGGATTTGGCTAGGGTTTAGAGATTGGTGAAGGAAATTTCATGAAAAAGTCTTTAAAAAGGGAAATTCAATTAATTTGATTTTGAAATTTTACAAGGCACGTTTGTGCATATTTTGAGTCACAAGAACATAACAAACAAGATGCACAATTTAAAATTGAGTTTTGAGGCGATTTTCACGTGCAAATTTATGGTTACTTCAAGTGTAAGTCACACATCCAATTTCAACCATTAGATCAGTTCAAGGATTAAATCTCATCCATATGATCAAACTGAATTCCCAGCAATGAATTTGAATAAAAAACAAAGGAGAATTAAGGATGTTTCATGTGTGCATGAAGCTCACAAATTTAAATTGGGAATTTCGCAATTACACTTAATTCAACCACAATTGGGCCTCCATTTGCTTCTAGGTCCAACATATAACTGTTTTAGATGAAGAATTAAGCTTCATTCATGCCATTTCGTGCCCAGAGAGCTCCGCTGCAATTGAAGAAGGGAAGTGAAATTTCAAAATTATGAATCATAATTGGAGCACTTTCAAAGCAATTCAACTTCAGAATCATCTTCCTTGAGCTCTAGTGAGTGGATCTGCACAGTTCCACCAAGCTTAAACACTTGTAGAAGCTCCAATGAAGAGGCTCTGTTAGGTAAGATTCAAATCAAAATTTCTCACTCGTTATGCATCTATCTTGTGCCATTGTTGTTGTAGACTAAAGTCCTACTCACGTAGGCAAATGCTGGATAGTTTTAAGACGTGTTCATGATGTTTTCAGTTTTGAGCTTAAATTATGTTTGCTTCAAATTGGCTTGTTCGTGCATGATAAATGGAAAATAAACTTGGATTCATGTTCTACATAACATGAGGATGAGTTTAGTCCTAAATTTCATTCAATTTGGTTCAGTTTTGCACTTGTTACTCAAGTGAGGTCATCGAAGAAGATGACCGGAACAGTGGTTCCGTCATCTGGTTTGATCTCTGTTTGGATGATGTGGTTGTCCATGTGTGATGTTTGAAATGTTGACTGAAGGAGATCAACGGTTTGGATCTCGTCTGACCATGTGATGTGGTTATTTGACTGCCAGCATGTTTAATGAAACATTGTGTTTCATTGTTGGACCTGATTTAGGCTAATTGCGCTACTGACAGCCCCTTCTCTGCGCAGCCCAACCAGTTTGCCTTGTTTCAGTTGCTATTCACACCACTTGTTTATTTCTTTTTTATTTTCTTTTTTTATTTTATTTCTGTTGAGAATTAATTCAAAATAAAATACCTACAATGATGATAAAATTCCCCAAAAATATCTTCTATACACTTTGAGATGTCCTCTGATTTTAGGAATTTTTATGTTATTTTTTTTATTATTTTTCAATTAAAAAAGAGTTTATCAATTGGAGGTGTTTTAATTGAACTATTTCTTGACATTTTTTTGCTCATGATTTATTTTTAATTCCATTATCTTGGTCCAATGTCTGAAAATTTTTCCTCATACTCATGATGAGTTGAAGAATTTTGGAGGACCATTTTGCCCCTGGTTTGATGCATTTTGGTTGGACTTTTGTCCCTTTTTGTTTGACCCTTGATTCTCCCCTTTCAAAGTGGTACATCTTGAGGATTCATTTCTTTTGATGGTGCTTTGAGGGAATAATGACTTGATGTTTTGGCCTCTGGTTGCCAACATCTTAAGGTACCTTTGAGATTTTATTTCGTAATTTTTGAGCCTTCTTCCTAATTTTGAGATGACTTGCAAGTCAAGTCATTTCCAAGGGTGGCCCATACAAGGGCGTGACCTAGTTTGGTTTGGAAATGACCTTTGTGGATCCATTGAACTCTTAACTCTTCTTGATTCATATTGTAGACTTGTTGATCTTGCTGTATGATCATTTTTAGGTCAAAAATTAGTTCATTGCTTATTGAGTTGTGCATTTCCTTTTAGGCCTTCTACTTGAACTTCAAGTGTTGATTATGATTAAGACTTTGGTCTTTCTCCTTGCCTCTTCTTGCTTTTCTCTTGGATGTGTTTGAAGTTTGTTTTGTGCATTCTCTTCTCTCATCCCCACTTTTATCTCATGACTTTGGAGTTCCATTTGAGATGGTTTGGTCCCTCCTTTGGAGGCATTTGAAACATATATTGAATGGTAAATCCTTGAGGACCTTTTGGTGCATTCTTGTTTAGTTGGCCATATGAGTTCCTTGATGTCCTTATGTTACCTCCCATTCACACATTTCATTTTAGTTTCCTTTCTTTCTTTTGGTTTTCCTTTGGGCATTGTGGTTGATGACAAATGGTTGTAGGATTCATTTTCTCCCATTTCATCCCATATTGGTGCACTTGTGTGATTTCTTTTTGTGCATTCTTTCTTCTTTCTCTTTTGCATCCTCTCATATGCATGCTTGAGGTTGAGATGTGCTTGTGGAGGCTACTACCCCACACTTTTTCCTCCCTCACTATCATTTTAATTGTGCATTATGTGTTTGCATACTTGCATCTTTATTATTTTATGATTCCTTCTTCTTCTTTCTTCTTTGCCATGTTCCCTTAGGACCTCTAATCTCTTGAGATTATGATAGACCTTAGGCTTAAACCTATGCATGAGAACATTAGGTACCATTCCCTTTCATCCTAACTCTAAGTCCATTTTGCATGACAACTTTTAGGGTTGAGTTAGTCTCCCTTTAGTGTGTCCTTTCTCTTCTCATCTTCAAACATTTTAAAACACTTAATGAAGGCTAATGAATGTTGTACTCTACGAGCCTTAAGATACTTGGGAAATGGTGATTGGGGGGCTTCATCTCAATGGCCTAGAGTGTTTAGTGTACACCCTTTGGGTGATATGTGACGCATTCGCTCCTAGGTCATAGTCTTTAGTGCAACATGAGTTACAAATTAAACTCAAATCACTTCTTCTCTAAAACACTTCAAAAAACAATCATTCAACTTCCTTTTATCCTTCGGGATCTTAATAATGGAAAACCTTTTTCATAAAAAGAGTTTCATTAACTCTTAGTTCTATCGTAAACAGGTAACGCCTAAGTCTCCAATGGTCGAGCTGCATACACCTAACTGCTAGAACTAGTTGTTAACCCTACTCAGGTAAAAACATTTGAACCGACTGGTGTTCTTGTTAGCCCGAAGTAAACTTGCTCTGATTTCTCATACCAGATGAGAATACGTAGGCACAAGACACAACGTCTTGGAGAGCAACATTCCCCACCTTTTCACCCGTAGTTAGCCGAACTACGTTGACTCTGACTTTCTCATTGCACGACGGAGTACGTAGGCACAGAGCGGCGATGCTCTTCCGAGTCTCTTTTCTTTCCTTTTGTCCCTGAGACCATTAGCTAGATAGTAAACACCCTCTTAGATATACAACAAGGACGTGAGGAGTGCTAACACCTTCCCCTTGCGTAACCGACTCCCGAACCCGAGACTTGGTTGCGATGACCTCGTCTTTTCCCTTTTTTATTAGGTTTTCTCTGATCGTTTACTTTCCCTCTTTTGGGATAAATAATGAACGGTGGTGGCTTTTTTGTCATTGTCGGCCTCCTTTTCCGCAGTAGCTACAACTGGCGTCTCAGGTGGGGATAGGAACATCCCCTATGCGAGTCAATCCTAGCGCTTGTTTATTTATCTTCGGGTGCTGTATATATGTACTTTATTTTCCCGCATTTACTTCCAACACTGTATATATCATTTTGTTGTGCTGTTGGGGGGGAAATGTTCCACTGAGAGATAAGTCGGACCCGGGCTTGAGTACAAACATAACATTAGTAGTGGAAAGTAGTGGTGGGCGTGCATGCTTTGCATGTACTAGTTCACCATGAAATTTGCGCTCAGACGAGATTCTCTTTGATGATTTCTTTTCTGGTCCTTTGGGCTCGAGGGGATTTTGGATCTGAGGGTCGTCGACTCTGGGAACCGATCATTTCTGATTCAGTTAAGTGAGGCCTCTTCGGGAGATTATGATGCCAAACAAGAAATGGTGAACGTATCATCGTTTCTTGAAAGTCTATGACGCTGATGAACGCATAGGATGCCGAACCTTATCAGTGGATAGGTCCATACCTGTGAGAGGGATTGGGTTATGCAGGAAACCTTGACTTTCAGACTACCCGGTTTTCCTTGCAATGTGAATCTGTGTTCTTGGTATCAGAGGTTCCTATTATTAGAGCAGTGCTATGTTGTTACTAAAGTGGAGCGCTGGTTCTTCTCGATCAACAACAAAGCAATCTTGATCCCGTGTTTGCATTTGCATTTGCAATTTCATCTGCATTTTCATTAACATGTATTTATGTTGCAGGTGCATATTTCTTCCTCGATTCTAGTGATCTTGTTCCTTACTTCTAACATGGAACCCTTGAAGAGGATAGTGGCATACAAGCTTCGCACTCCTGATATTAGTTCTTTGCTGAGTTTGACTGCCATGGCTGATAGGAATGTGATGGAAGACTTCAGGCAGTCGTATGAAAAGCTCCTTAGATGTGTCTGCAAACCTTTAGTGTATGAGATGAATGGCCTGTATACTTTTCTGCAGTTCTATGACCCACAGTTGACGTGTTTTGTATTTCCTGATTATATCCTGGAACCTACCTTGGAGGAGTATTCTATGTTGTTAGGCGTGCCTATTCTTGACCAGATGTCATTCTTCCATACTGACGCTAAGCCTGATTTGGCTAAGCTGGTTGTTGCCTTACATGTGGATGTTTCAGAGTTAGAGGGGAAGTTGACCAAGTGGAATGGGGTGCCTGGTTTTCCTTTGGATTTCCTGGTTGATAAGGCTCATCAGTTCGCCAAGGACGATTGTTGGATTATGTTTAGCGCCATTCTAGCTCTCTGTGTCTATGGTATTACATTGTTACCTAATCTTTCGGATTTTGTAGATTCGGATGTGTTCCATATTTTTGCTTCAGGGAATCCGATACCCACTCTTCTCGAAGACGTCTATCATTCTGTCCACTATAAGAATGAGAACCGGAGGGGAAAGAATGTAGCTTGCTGTGTTCCTTTGTTGTAGAGGTGGTTCGCTAGTCATATGCCCAAGACATGACTGTTTGTTGCTACTGCTGGTACTTCAGTGTGGCCGGAGAGGTTGATGGGTTTGTTGGCAGAAAACATTATCTGGTTTGATAGGGATATGCTTGGTACAAAGATCATCTATGGTTGCGGTGGATTTCCTAACGTTCCTTTGGTCGGAAGGAAAGGGTGCATCAACTATAACCCATCCTTCTTGGTTAGATAGTTTGGATACGCACTGAGAGATCCTCCGAAGGAAGAGGTGATACAGGAATATCTATATCTCACCGGATTGTTGGAAGGGGATGCCTTAGCTAGAGTGGAGCATGCTTGGCTTAATATTCACCGGAAAGGGAGAGCATTATTCAGGAAAAGCAATAGTCGAGCCTATGACCCCTACCTGACATGGATTCGTGAGAGAGCTGCGAAGTTTCTAATAGTGTTTCCTTCAGTTACGCCTTTGTATCCTCCCATGATTGAGGAACCTACCATGGTAGACATTCAGAAGTACAACCATTTGTGGTTCGAGAGAGAAGAGTTGCGGAAAGCGAATGAAGAGTTGGAGAAAGAGATTTCCCAACTTCGAAGTGAGAAGAATGAAATAGCTTATTCTTTGAAGAAACAGACTGAGTTGGTGAACAGGTTGGGTATGGACTTCACCAAGCAGATTAGCGCCAAGGAACATTTGGGTCTAGACCTGAAGGTTGTTAGTAGTGTTCTTGCTTCTAAGAAGAAAGATCTGGATAGAGCTTACTTAGATATTTCTAAGTTTAACGACCAATGGAATGCTACACTCACCAACAATAAAGAGCGCGAAGACGGGTTAAGGCTACAGATTAGCCAGTTGAAGATGCAGCTCAGAGTGAAATATGAGAGGATTTCAGATGAAGCCTCGCTCAGACGACACAGTGATTGTAAGCTGCACAAAGCGCTTGCAACCTTGGAGGATTTCAGAGCTAGGGCTGACTCGAAGAGGTGTAAGCTTGAGGAGGTCTTTGGCGAGGGAGCCTGGGAAGACTATGCTGAGGGTCTACAGCACACTATTAGCCAGCGAGAGCTACTTATCCAGGGGTTACTCACCAGATCAGATCATCCTAAGACACAGGAGTTGCTAGAGGACTTCTGGTCTCGTCATCCAACTTGATTATCTTGTTCTTTCTTGTAGCTTATGCTTGTTGTACTGACCATCACCAGACTTGTTGTTTGAGGTCCTCTCTTACTGTATTCAGTTGTTGCCTCTACATTTCATGTTGGCCTGTGATTATATATGAGGAGTTCCTATTCTATGCTTGTCTTTGGGGTTTTCCGTTGTCTTGTTGTTCTTCCAGAAACTGGAGTCGAGGGGGAAGTTTTCCTGTTGCATACATACATGTATGCATTTTACATTTTTGCATTGCAGGTGCATCAGAACTGTTAATCTTGTTTTCCTGTGATCCGTTAGTATGTTTCAGGATTGCCGATCAAACAACTCACCAGTATGCTACCAGGGGGAATCAGAGAAGAGTGATGGAGCAAATGCAGGCAGAGATGCAAGAGATGAGGGATATGATGGCCCAGTTTATGGAGGTCATGCAGGGAGTGGCTAACAGACAAGAACAACTTCGTACTTTGGTGCATCCCTTGATTGCACGTGTTGACAGCAATGGTGTATTGCATGGTGGGAACACTACCAACCCTCCACATGTTGGAACTCCTCGAGTTGATAACTCTATGCCTACTTTGGTTATCCCTACTACTGGAGGGAATGGAAACGCTGCTGGTTTTGGTAATGTTGTTGGTTTCGACAATGTTGGTTTTGATAATGCTGGAAATGGTAATGTTAATGGTAATGGTTATGGTCCTGATACCACTTGTGCTATACATGGTAATATGGATCAACTCTGGAATAAAGAAAGATAAGATGATGTGTTCTCACTGAGGGTTGTGGTTTCTGAGTTGCCCTTTGAAGCTGATAAAAGAATCAAGTTGATTGAAGAAAAGATGAAATCTCTTGAAAGTCAAAATTCCATGGGCCTTGATATGGCTAATCTGGGGTTGATCCCGGATCTGAGAGTGTTGTTGAAGTTCAAAGTCCTAGACTTTGACAAATATGAGGGTACCACCTGCCCAAGAGTTCATTTGAGATCCTACTACCGTAAAATGTCTGCCTACTCAAACGACGAGAAATTGCTCATGCATTTCTTTCAGGACAGTTTGTCTGGTCCTTCGTTGGAATGGTACATGAGTCTTGAACCCGTGAATATTTGCAGTTGGAGGGACCTAGCTGAGGCCTTTGTGAAACATTACCAATATAACAGCGACCAAGCTCCTAACAGGGTCCAGCTTCAGAATCTTTCCCAAAATAATAACGAGTGGTTCAAGGAATACGCCTAGAGGTGGCTTGAGTTAGCAGCCAGGGTGCAGCCGCCCATGGTAGAGTGTGAGCTAATTGATATGTTTGTCACTACTTTGCCTGGTGTTTATTATGAGAAGCTCATCAGTAGCATGTCGGGAAGCTTCTCAGATTTGATCATCACCGGAGAAAGGGTGGAAAACGGTATAAAGTTAGGGAAGATTCACCCCGGTGAAGTCTCTCACTAGGAGGAGTAGGTAAGAAAGTATTCGGTAACAAGAAACGTGAAGGTGAGACTAATTCGGTGTCCAGTTCTCATGGGAGAGGTAGAGGTCAGTATCGTCAGCAACAGGTTGCTAGCATCACGATTCCTGTACAACAACAACGGCAACAACAACAGCAACCACAGCAAAATCAAAATCAGAATTATGGTCAACGACGTTTCTAGGACCGGGCCTGGACAAATAGGGAATTTGACGCTGCGCCAATGCAATATTCCCAATTATTGAAAACTCTATTACAATTGCAGCTTATTCAGAAGAGAACTTTAGCTCCGTTGACAAGTGCACCTCAACCCAGTTATGATGCGAACGCTTGATGCGAGTTTCATTCAGGTGCTCCGGGGCATAACATTGACAACTGCAAGGAATTCAAACACAAGGTGCAAGATTTGGTGGACAGCAAAGCCATAAATTTTTCTCACGATGCTCCCAACGTCGTATAAAACCCCATGCCCAACCATGGGGCGATTGGAGTTAGAGCAATCATTGAAGACAAAGGTTTAAATCTGGTGAATGATGTCAATGATTTGAAGACACCGCTAAGCTTCGTAAAGGCTAGGATGCTGAAAGGAGGCGTATTCCCAGGGTGTGAGGAATTTTGTGCTGAATGTTCAAGTCATCCCGAGGGGTGTGATAGAATAAAGAGTTGTATTCAGAGTATGATGGATGCTGGGGTATTACAGTTTGACCGGGTTGTTAAGAACAAGTCTGAAGAGTTAGTGGCTAAGAAGAGGAATGAGGTTGCAACGATCTCTATTCCATACAAAACCATTACTATTTCTTCACCAAGGCCGCCAACAATCGTCATCACTAAAGCTGGTCTCATGCCGTATGAGAGTACCAAAGCTATTCCGTGGAGTTACAGAGCAAAGGTATATTGCAATGGACAGAAGCTAGATTTGGAGAGCTTACCTTTTGATTTAGTGGATAATCTTGTCGGAGCAGGGGGAATTACTCGAAGCGGGAGAGTATTCTCACAGCCTGAGGTGGTTGCTGATAGGGTTGACAAATGAAAAAGTAAAGTCGTGGTAGAAGAAACTTCTCAGGCTAGTCAGAAGGAATCTTTGTTAAAAGATGCAGAAGAGTTTATGAAGCTAACAAGAAAGAGTGACTACAAAATAGTCGATCACCTGCAGCAAACTCCTTCTAAAATATCTATACTGTCGTTGTTGCTATGTTCAGAAGCGCATCGGAATGCATTTTTGAGAATACTGAATACTGCTTATGTGCCACAATAGATTTCGGTTAATCAACTCGAAGGGGTTATTGCACACGTAAACACATGGAATGGACTGGGTTTTATAGACTTGGATTTGACGCCGAAGGGCAGGAACCATAACTGTGCGTTTCACATATCCTTAGAATGCCGAGGGGCTGTTATGTCGCATGTACTCGTTGATACAGGATCGTCTTTGAATGTACTTCCAAAGAAGGCCCTGATGAAGTTGGACATGAAAGGGTTAATTTGCATGCCAAGTGATCTGGTAGTGCGTGCTTTTGACGGTACCAGGAGATTGGTATTCGGAGAGGTGACATTGCCTATCTAGGTGGGACCCGAAGTATTTGATGCAGTGTTCTACATTATTGACATGCAGCCTGCCTATAGTTGTTTGTTGGGTTGTCCCTGGATTCACTCAGCTAGAGTTGTTACATCCATGTTGCATCAGAAGCTCAAGTATATGGTTGGTGGCAGCGTTGTCACCGTATGCGGAGAAGAGGACATAATGATTAGTCACCTGTCTTCGTTCAAATACGTTGAGGTGGATGGAGAAATACATGAGACTCTTTGTTAAGCCTTTGATACGGTTCAGATCAAAGATAAATCTCCTGTTGTGAGCAAAGCGCTTGAGGTGGCCATGTCATCATTCAAAGAAGCCCAGGCAGCAGTGCAGGCTGAGGCAGCTCAAGGATGGGGAAAAGTGTTGGATATACCTCAGAAGCAGGACAAGTTTGGGTTAGGATACCGTCCGTCTTCTTCTTCATCCTCACAGACCGCGCCACACTATAAAGGACCTGCGCAGTTCACTAAAGGATGAGTTACCTTCGAAAGAATCAACGCGGTTTCAGATAAAGAGGGGGATAGCGACTATGACATGGACGCTTGGATCAAGTCGTGCATTCCAGGACAGAGCCTCAACAATTAGTCTATCGAGGAATTTATTCAAGTGACAACATAACAATAATGATTTGTTTTTTCTGATTATTGTATAACCCTATGTTCTACCCGGAGCAAAGCAGTATTTGCTCCAGGGCTTACTTGTTTATGCTTGAATATTACTTTATCAATTAATCAAAGGGCGTTTTTCTCATTCAAATTTTGTGATCCTTTCCTTTCTTATTTTGTTTTTACAATAAAATGGCAATGTGATTTTTCTTATTTTGTTTATCATTTGAAGCATTTAACCATTATCATTGCAGGATTCACATTGCAGATGACACCGATCCAGAACCTTCTATGACTCGTTTCGACTTTGATCACCCAATATTTCAAGCTGAAGAAGAGATTGATGAGGATGAAGACTTGCCAGAAGAGCTAGCCAGACTCTTGAAACAAGAAGACAAGATCATTCTGCCTCATCAGGAAGAGATTAAGTTCATCAATTTGGGTTCTGAAGAAGTCGTCAGAAATGTTAGAATATGGGTTGCGCTGCAGAGTGGCATCAAGCAAAGACTGATTGAGATGCTTCGAGAGTATAGTGACATCTTTGCTTGGTCATATGAAGACATGCCTGGAATTGACACCGACATAGTGGTTCATCGCTTGCCGTTGCATGAAGAGTGACTGTCGATCAAGTATAAGCTTAGAAGGACGAGACCAGACATGGCTGTAAAAATCAAAGAGCAAGTCCAGAAGCAGTTGGACGCAGGGTTTTTAGCTGTGACAACTTACCCTCCATGGGTCGCCAACATCATACCAGTACCAAAGAAGGACGGTAAGGTACAGATGTGTGTTGATTACAGAGATTTAAATAAAGCGAGCCCAAAGGATGATTTCCCGCTCCCTCACATTCACGTGTTGGTTGGCAATACTGCTCAGTTTTCCGTGTTTTCCTTCATGGACGGTTTTTCGGGCTATAATCAGATTAAGATTTCACTGGAGTGTTGCACCCCACAATTTGCCCAACATTTCTTTACCTAGCTTATGTTTCATTTCATTCACATTAGCATTATCACTTGTATTTCATTGACATGTATGCAGGAGATCAAGAGGTATGATTACCAATCAAGGGCTACTCAAGACTATGAATCTAGCTAAGAAGGTTATTCAAGTGTTCAAGGGTTGATATCCTTGTCAGAGAAGTCAAAAGATCCTCAGAGAGAGTGACTGAAGCCAGGTGTGTAGGTCTCCTAACTTGAGAGTTGTGGGAAGTCATCAGATGATTCTGAAGCCATGAAGTTAGACTTGAGGTCTTGAGAGAGCTCATGAGAAGTGTTGAAGATCACTTTGATGCCTAGACAGGTCATTGTGCAAGCTTAAGAAGACTCAGCCATGATTGGTGTAGCTAGGGTTTGACTGGGTCAACCCTAAGTCAACTGATGATTTGAAGAAGGCTGAGACCTAATTCAAGAGCCATGTGATCATGGATTGATACATTGAGATGTTCTAAGGATGATTCCATGGTGAACTCATCATGATTGAAGAGTTTGAGAAGTTTCAAGCTAGGGTTTCTAAGGCTTGACAGTGTAAAATCCCCTAGTTTGACCCTTATCTTCAAGGCAATTTAGCTAAAGATATGATTGACATATCATCTTTCCCCCAACATGATTGTTGTAGGGGATGATCTTAGCTTTAATTTTAGTACTAGAAGTCCTTGATAGGATTTGTAGAACTCAAGTTATGACTTTGACAAGTTACAAGTCATTTGAGGAATGTGAATTTGGAGCTTGAAAGTTACCCAACTTGCATGTAACTTTTTCCTTAGAAGGATGATTCCTATGAAGTTTTGGTCAACATGAATGTTGTTCCTTATCCTCTTAGATTTCTAGATAGTACTATAAGTCCTTGATAGGATTTGTAGAACTCAAGTTATGGCTTTGACAAGTCAAGGGTATTTTGGTCATTTGGAGATTACAGGTCATTCCAATCATAAGTCCATAACTCCTAGTTGCAAGCCTCAAATGGGAAAATGTTCAACATCAAACTTGTTCAAAATGATGTTTTGAGGCTAGCCAAGTGGTCATGAGAGGTTGGAATTACTTGTAACTCAAGATTGCAAAATTGGCTTAAAAAGGAAGAATTAAAGTTCATTAAAAGGATCAAATTTGTGATTTTTCATTTGGTGACCAAATGAGACAAACCTATATGTCATTTTGATTGTAAAATGCATTTTAAAGACAATGGCAATAGAACTTTTCTCATTTGAGGTCAAAATCATGGAGTTGTATTTTGTTACTTAAGACATAAGTTACATAAGCCAAACTATGCATAAGATCAAAACCAAGGTGCAAACACATCCAAACACACTCAAAATCTCATGTGGAGAGAATTTGGATGAGAATGAGGGCAAATGCAAGCTGCTAGCAGAATTGAGATGAACATGGCATGAGATTGAATTTTCCATGACATGAGATGTTGAAATTCTCATTAGATTGATCCAGAACTTTCTAGATCATTCAGTCATGTTCTATATAAACACATGAAGTGATCCAAGGCCAAGGTTGGTGAGAATTGAGTGAGAATAGTGATATTGAACTTGGAAATTTCTTCTTGCAAATCCAATTCTGTTACAAGGTTTGGATCAGTTTCAATCCATTCTTTTGCTCCCAATAGCTTCCATTTTTGTTGGTGATCAATTCCAAATCAAATTCAAGGCACAATTGTGGAAGAATCGTGAGTTGGCCATTGGAATTTGAAGCTTGCAACTCATAATCGGGTTCAAGAATCTAGCAAGTTTCAACTCTTTTCTTTGCATACAGAAGGTTGATTGGATGCTAGTGAAGGAATCTGGAGATTGCTGAGGATTGATTTGAAGATTTTACCACTTTGTTCATCAAGAAAACACAGGTATGTAAACTTCCATCCATAGCTTAATTTAGGTAGAATCAATAGGATTTGTTAGGTCAAACACATTGTATATTGGTGTAGGAAGCTTTCTGGATCGTTAATTGGAAGATTATTGACAATTTAGGGTTTGAGCAATTTTCGGTTGGGATTGCTATTCTTGGATTCTTGAGTTTTTAGAATGATTGAGTAGTATAGGAAGATTCCTTGTGAAATTTGGGACAAGATTCGTGTAGAGACCATTTGGAATGGAGGCCTGTGGAGAGAGTTAGGGTTGGGAGAGGCTGACCGGAGAAGTCACCGGCGGTGACCCTAGCGCGCGTAGGTGAAAGAAGCTTTAGAAATTCAAAAGGAAGAAGACAAACTCATCGCCATTGGATTTGATGTGGACCTTTGACCAGATGAGGATCTAACGGCCGTGGATTGATTTAAGTTTGTGAAGGATTCTGAGTGATGAAACGATGCGTTTCATTTAATTTTTGTTTTGGGCTTAAGTCACTAATTGATATCAGCACCCCACTTCTGGCCCAGTCTGGATAATGAACTGAGAAAATATGCTATTCACACCGCGCGCTTACCAATTTCTTTGGATTTTCATTTTAATTTCTCATTTCATTCATGGTTATTAGAAAATTCATAAATAATTGAAAAATGACTCAATTAATTCCATTCTGTTTTCCATGGATTCATGATTGAATCTAGTTTTTTAGATAAAAAAATATTAATATTTCATGCATTTTTGATTTTATTAGTATTTGTTGAATTTTAATTGATATTAAAATGACCATGGTTGACACTTGATTTTGTTGAATTTGGTTTGATCATTTGGTGATGATTCTTGCCTTGATTTTTTGTGTGTAGCTAGCATAGATATGGATGTTCCCCATAGATTTTTCTCACATTTTTTTGATGTAGTTAAGTGGTGGTTTTGAGTTGAATCTTTAGGAGCTCCATTTTTAGGGTTTATGATTAATACCTTATGATTTAGGTTTTATTTCTAGAACTTGGTGGATGATTCAACCTCTGATTTTTGTATGGTAGATTCATTATTGAATTAGGGTCCCTTAGGAATTTTTTGTAGGAATTTACAATGTAGTTTACTATTTTTGTTTGATTTTAGTTTAGGTGCTAACTTTAGATGATTCTGATGGACTAATTCAACTAGAATGACTTCTTTAGTTCCCTTAGATTAGGGTTTTGTCTCTCTTGCTCTTGGATAATGTTGAAGACAAGCTTGGGCTACCATGGAATGCTTGAAGAAGCTTGGATGTGAAGATCTTCCCTTCTTTTGGTGTAGTGGTGATTAGGTGTTAAGATTAGGGTTTGTAGGCAAAGCTTCTAGATAGATTCTCTTCCTTCATAAAAATGGAAGGGGTTGATCACTTCCATTCTTCCCTATGATGTAAGGTCCCCTTGTAAAGGCCTCATACCTCCATTGGTAGGATGTGTGGCTCTTTACAAATTGGTAGAACCTTTGAGGGTCCCTTTCTCTGATGATAGGATGCTTAGTGGTGACCTTTGGTCTTCACTCTGCTACCAATCATCCAAACCTTTACTCTTGTTAGATGAATATTTCTCCCTTGCTAGAGGATGGAGTTCCTTGCTAGAAGATTGAAGAGGTTATAAGTTGATACTTATCTGTGTTTGAAGACTACCTTTAGAGTTGAAGCTTGAGGATCCAGAAGAATAAGTTGATACTGGTAAGAGGAATCCATTGGAGATGGAGTGAAGAAGCTGAAGCTTAAGGAAGAAGCAAGTTGACACTTGTGAGGTTAATGCATTGGGTCCCTGAAGAAGCCAAGTTGATACTTGATATTAGGGGTGAAGCCTGAAGGTGGAGTTTTCTGAAGAAGTTGAAGCTTGAAGCTGAAGGAACAAGTTGATGCTTGCAGTTGGGATTGAAGCCTGAAGGTGGAGTCTGTTTTGGAGCTGAGGCTTGAAGAAGAGAGGATGGGTTGATACTTATGTTTGATGTGTTGAAAGCTTGAAGAAGCAAGATGATACTTGCTATTGAAGATTATAGCCTTGAAGAGCAGTTGCAGACTGAGGACTGAACTGCTGTTAGAAGATTGCTTTGCTGTGAAGCTGTGGGAGTGGTTGATGTGCTTTCTTTTCTTGTCTGTTTGCTTTCTGTGCAACTGTATTCGATGTGACTTGTGTGGTTTTCTTGGTGCATTAGAATAAGTCCATATCTAGATTGGGTTAAGCTAGGAGCATGATTGCACTAGAGGTTGAGTTGCTCCCTCTGCTTGTATTTTTACTGTATGGCTTTGCTTGCTGGTATTTGGTAGAGCCTAGCTCCCTTGCCTGTGTGGTTTGTTATTTGCTTGATGGAATTTTATTTCATTTCCTCTGTATGATTGCAGTTATTCATATTTGGCTTGAGGTTGAGATGAGCTTGTGGAGGCTGATGCCCCACACACATTTCCTCCCTCACTTGCATTGCATGCATTTTACAGTTGTTTACTGTTTACCGTTTAAGCTGATGCTTTATATGTTCCTATATCATTGGCATGATCCCATAGGAATCTCATTTCCTTTGATAAGGAAGTGATGATTAGAACTTTAGGTTGAAACCTATGCATGATAACTTCTAGGAGTTCCCTGTTTCAAACCTCAACCATAGGATGAATCCTTGGCATGACAACAATAGGACTTGATAGTCTCCCCCTTAGTTGAGCCTGTTCTCTCTTCTCATCTCAAAACAAATTAAAATACAGTAATAAGGGTTAACTGACGTCGTACGTTACGATCCTTAAGCTATCTGAGAAAGGATTGTTGGAGAGTTTCTTTTCAACAGTCTGGATGTTTAGTATGGCACCCTTTGGGTGACATGCGACGCATTCACTCTCAGGTCATAGTCTCTAGTGCGATATTGGTTGCAAACATCCATAAAAAACAGTTCTTTCGTAAAAGACAGAAAACAAACTTCAAACCTTTTTGCCCCATGGGCCCATAATTCAAAGGAAGCTTTTCTGAAGAAAAGAGTGTCGTTAACTCCCAGTTCTACCGCAAACGGTAACGCCTAAGTCTCCAAGGGTCGAGCTGCGTGCATCCAACTGCTGGAACTATTTGTTAACCCTACTCGAAAAACAGACGAATCTGAATTCCCGTAATCCGTATTATCCCGAACTACGTAAGCTCTGATCTCTCATACCTGTTGAGAGTATGTAGGCACAATACTGATGTATTGGCGAGCCACCTTCCCCATAACCCGTAGTTAGTCGAACTACGTTGACTCTGATTTCTCATTCTCTAATGAGAATACGTAGGCATAAAGTACGACGCTTTGTCGAGTCAGTTTCTTTTCTCCTCTGACCAGCCTTGATAGGTAGATAGATAAACCAACCCGTCAGATAAACACAACAAGCGTGGATCCCATCGAGTACGATGGACGTGAGGGGTGTTAATACCTTCCCCTTGCGTAACCGACTCCTGAACCCAGAGATTGGTTGCGATGACCTTGTCTTATACCTTTTCGTCAGGTTTTTCCGATCGTTCCCTTTCCCTTTCTGAGGGATAAATAACGAAAGGTGGCGACTCTTCTGTTTTTCCGGCACCTTACTTTCGCGGTAGCGACATGAAGGATATGGAGAAAACAAAGTTTATCACGCCGTGGGGGATGTTCTATTACAAGGTGATGCCTTTTGGGTTGAAAAACGCAGGGGCAACCTACCAGTGGGCAATGGCGACTCTCTTTCATGATATGATTCATCATGAGATTGAAGTATATGTTGATGACATGATTGCGAAGTCCCAAACAGAGGAGAAGCATCTGGTCAATTTGTTGAAGCTGTTTGAGAGACTCAGGAAATTCAGGTTGAGGTTGAATCCTAATAACTGCACCTTCGGGGTAAGATCAGGAAAGCTGTTGTGGTTTATCGTTAGTGAAAAAGGAATCGAGGTCGATCTTGCAAAAATAAAATCTATGCGAGATATGCCAGTGCCGAAAACAGAAAAAGAGGTTTGTGGGGAGGTTGAACTACATTGCTCGGTTCATATCTCATCTCACAGCCACGTGTGAACCAATGTTCAAATTGCTAAAGAAGGATCAGGCGGTCGTCTAGAATGAAAATTGTCAAAAAGCCTTTGATAAGATAAAAGAGTATTTGCAGGAGCCTCCGATACTGATACCTCTATTAGCTGGAAGACCTTTAATCATGTATTTAACGGTTCTTGATAATAGTATGGATTATGTTTTTGATCAACATGACGAGACCGGAAGAACAGAGCATGCAATTTACTATCTGAGTAAAAAGTTCACAAGCTGTGAGTCCAGTTACTCAATGCTTGAGAAAACGTGTTGCGGACTCGCTTGGGCTGCCAAACGTTTGAGACAGTATATGTTGAATCATACAACCATGCTAATTTCGAAGATGGATCCAATTAAATATGTCTTTATAAAACAAGCACTTTTCGAAAGGATTTGCAGGTGGCAAATGGTATTGACAGAGTACGATATCCAATATGTTTCCCAAAAATCCATCAAGGGAAGTGTTTTGTCAGAGTACCTTACTGAACAACCTATCGAAGACTATCAACCGATGAAATTTGATTTCTCTGACGAAGACATCATGTTTCTAAAGATGAAGGACTGCAATGAGCCATTACCCGACGAAGGTCCAGAGAAGGGTTCTCAATGGCAAATGATATTCGACGGCGCTGTCAACTCCTATGGTAGTTGAATTGAGGCAATTATCACGACTCCTTGTGACACTCACATCCCCTTTACTTCCAGGTTGACATTCCCTTGCACCAATAATAAAACTGAGTACGAAGTGTGCGTCATGGGGCTAGAAGAATCCATTGATCTGAGGATCAAGAATTTGGATGTATATGGCGATTCAACGCTAGTGGTTAATCAAATCAAGGGAGAATGGGAAACTCGTCAGCCAAATCTAATTCCTTACATGAACTATGCAAGGAGGTTATTACCTTTCTTTGACAGGGTAGAGTTTCACCATATACCAAGAGCGAAGAATCAGATGGCAGACGCTCTGGCGACATTATCCTCGATGTACAAGGTGAACCATTGGAATGATGCTCCAAGGATAGTCATATCACGCCTTGATAGGCGTGCTTTCGTATTCACCATTGAGGAAGCCTCTGATGGAAAGCCATAGTTTTATGATATCCAGAATTTCCTCAGGAACCAAGAGTATCCGCCAGGGGCGTCGACCCAGGGTAAGAAGACTCTGAGGAGGTTGTCTGGTAACTTTTATTTGAATCCGGATGGTTTGCTTTATAGAAGAAACCATGACTTGGTGTTATTGAGATGCGTGGACGAAAAGGAAGCTAGTTTGCTTATGGAAGAAGTCCACGAGGGTACTTTTGGTACGGACCCTCGTGGACATGCCATGTCTCGGAATTTGTTACGACCAGGGTATTATTGGCTAACAATGGAGTCATATTGTTTCAAATTTGCGAAGAAATGCCATAAATGTTAGATTTATGCAGACAAAATTCATGTACCGCCGTGCCCATTGAATGTTATGGTGTCCCCGTGGCCTTTTTCCATGTGGGGCATTGACATGATTGGCAAGATTGAGCCAAACGCATCCAATGGACATCGTTTCATCCTAGTAGCCATTGATTACTTCACCAAATGGGTTGAAGCGGCTTCGTATGCTAATGTCACTTAGCAAGTGGTAGCCCAGTTCATAAAGAAGGACATCATCTGTAAATATGGAGTTCCCGAACGAATCATTAATGACAATGGTTCGAATATGAACAACAAGATGATGAAGGAATTGTGCCAGAGTTTCAAAATTGAGCATCACAACTCATCTCCCTATCGGCCGAAGATGAACGACGCTGTTGAAGCGGCCAACAAGAACATCAAAAAGATAGTGCAAAAGATGGTTGTAACCTATAAGGATTAGCATTAGATGTTGCCCTTTCCACTGCATGGTTATCGTACTACGGTACGTACATCAACTGGGACAACACCTTTCTCATTGGAGGTCGAGATTCCTTCTTTAAGAGTTTTGGTCGACGTCAAGCTTGACGAGGCAGAATGGGTAAGGAATAGATTGAATCATCTAAGTTTGCTGGATGAGAAAAGGCTAGCGTCTATTGCATATGGTCGGTTGTATCAGAGCCGGATGAAGAAAGCTTTCGACAAGAAGGTGCACCCTCAAAGCTTTCAGACGGGCGATCTTGTGTTAAAAAATATTATCCCACCACAACCAGATCACAGGGGTAAATGGACTCCCAACTATGAAGAACCATATGTTATGCGAAAGGTCTTCTCCGAAGGAGGCTTGTTGTTATCCACCATGGATGGTGAGGATTTTACATCCCTTGTGAATGCAGACGCAGCTAAAAAATACATTGCTTAAAGAGACCCGCTGGAAAAAGAAAAAGGCTATCCAGGCAAAAATGGGGCATCCCGGTGAATCGAAAACCCGCAAGGGCGATTCAGGCAAAAGTTAGGGATTGAAAAGCAAATGATTGCGGTCTGTGTGTGATATTTCATTGCTTAGTGGATTGGGAGGACCTAAGGGCCGTTTATCTGAATCAATCTATTCTGAAGACGAAACATCGAGGTCAGGCGAGTCATAGAGGGATCAACTCATGGTGTTTGTCTATGCCACATTGCCGACATTTCTGTACACTTTTGTATATTTCTGTGCATATCTGTATATTTTTGCGCAACTTCCTCTTTTTAGAGGTTGCATTTGTTGTAAAACTTTGCCTATTTACAGGCCCTTGGTCAATAAATATACTATTCAGTAATCTGTTTGCTTTGTTTTAACTTTTACTGTTTTGTTTGTGAAAAATGCCCAACGTTTTTTATAGACTTGCGCATACATAAACTTGCAGGCCTTGGCCAATAATTGTTAAAACTTCGATTTAATTGAACAACTTCACAGAAGATGACTGAGATAACGCCTTTTGTGTAGGATATCTTGTCTGTTTGTTCATCTTTTGCAGGGTTGTTACCCTTGGGGAAAATCTCTAGAAGGAATGGATGAAATTCTTTTTCTCCCCAGCCAGAGTTCATCCCTAGAAAATGGAGGTTGATTCTCTATCCCCAGTAGAGTTTGTATGCAGGTTAAAGGATTAGTTAAGTGTGTACGCTTATCCTCGGCAGTGGTTGGTACTTAGTCCCCGCAGAGTGCAGGAATGTATTTACTCCCTAATGAGTCAAGATCGGATTTCTTTCCACCAAGTAGATGTGGATTCTTTCCTAGAAATGGTTTAGTACCCATTTCTCTCCATCAGATTGCTTACGGATACTCAGCTCTCGGTAGCGTAAACTGAGGTCTCCGGCATAGTTAATTCCCCGCTAGGTAAGACAGGCTGTTTAGCGTGGTTGTTCTATTTCTCCAGTGAGTTGTTTATCCTCTAGAAGTTTTATGATTCTAGAAGGCCGTTCAGGGCATGTTCCTCAGCAAGCGGTGATTTATATCCTCATCCAAGTGGATTCTTATTCTTGTTATAATAGTGTTATTCAGGAATTTTCTTGTGTAGTAAGCCATCCAGGGCTCGTTTCCCTTAGCTTATTGGCGCGTGAGGGCTATCCCAAGCAGGGTTGTTTTCTTTTTCAGCATGATGGTTTATATGTCCCCAGCATTTATGTTGTTGATTCGGTTCCGTTGCATCTGAATGCATGCATAACATCTACCTAAAAGCGTAGCATTTCCATTTCGTATGGAGCATTATGCCATTTTCAAATATACGCATGTGAAATATAATCCAGGTTGTTACTTCTTTGTTTGCAGGTATATTTCTGACAGATGACTGATATCTTTGCCCTTATGGTATCCAGACCATGGCAAGTTGGTGTATTTCTGTTGCTTGAATGGTATCCTGACCATGGCAATTTCTGATTTGTTTTTTCCGTTGAGTATCTAGACTCCGGTCAATCTTCTTGTGATATCCATATCACGGCAGGAGTGGTTATGTTCTTTTGTCCTTATGGTATCCATACCATGGAAGATTATGTGTTTCATTGTATCTTTGTGGTATCCAGATCACGGTGACCGGTATATTTGTGGCTATTCCGTCGAGTATCCAGACTCCGGTAAAGTCCGTTGGGTATTCAGACCCTGATAAGTTTGATGGTGTATTTCTTTATCCGTCGAGTATTCAGACTCCGGTAAAGATATTTGTGGTATCCAGACCACGACAATCAACGTTACTGTATTTTTTTTCCGTCGAGTATCCAGACTCCGGTAAAAACATGTGTGGTATTCAAACCATGATAGCTTATTTTATGTTTTGTGATATCCAGGTCACAGCAGACGTCGCTATTTTCTATCACCTTACGGTATCCAGACCTTGGCAGCTAATGATTTCTTTTAACTCGTGTGGTATCCAGACCACAATTCATGTTATTCCCTAGCAGTGTCGTTAGACTTCAGTTGGTCGTGTTATTTTAAACTCATGTGGTATCCAGACCTTGATGAGTACATTTGTGATATATTTCTTCGTCCGTCGAGTATCCAGACTCCGGTCACTTACATTGAGCATCCAGGCTCCGGCTTCTCCGTTGAGTATCCAGACTCCGATGAATTTCCAATTTGCAATGAACTACTTTGTGCATCAAATATGCAGACTCTGGTAAAGTTCGTTGGGTATCCATACCCTGATAAGTCGTGTGGTTGTATTCCTTCCCCGTTGAGTATCCAGACTCTGATGAATTTCCAATTCATAACTATTGCACCCCAAAATTTACCTAACCTTTTTCTTACTTGGCTTTTGTTTCATTGCATTAGCATATCATTGATCTAGCATTTGCATAGCATAACATTGTTCATTTATCATGGGATCAAGTGTGGTTTATATCAAGGGGAGCCTATCTAGAGGTCTTATTCAAGCTTGAGAGGTCACCAAGGTCATCAGAAAGTGGGTTGTGTTCTTGAGAAGTTTGGATGCTAGTATGTGGTTCATCTCCTAACTTGGGGGCCAATTGGAGACCATCAGCGGGTTGTGAAGCCTTGATCATGGATAGGATATGTGGATAGAGCTCATGGAGTGTCTTGAGGGTCATGGTGGAGCTCAGTCAAGTCATTATGCCAAGGGTGGAAAGTCACAGTAGAGGGTGTTACAATTAGGGTTTTCATCTGAGTAACCTTGAGTCAACTGTGTAATTGAAGAGGATTAAGACTCAATTCTAAGTCTTCTTGATCAGAAAAAGTTGTGTTGAGATACATGAGGTGATATTCCAAGATCAATTCAAGAAGAGTTCCAAGTGTGAGGAGTTTCTAAATTAGGGTTCTCAGGGTAAAATCCCCTATTTAGTGCCTAACTTCAAGACCACTTATCTCAAGATACAAGTTTCATCTCAACTTTTAGCCAACATGGAACTTGTATAGCATGTTGTTAGCTTTAATTTGAGTACTAGAAGTCCTTGATTGGATTTATAGAACTCATGTTATGATCCAGACAAGTTACAGATCATTAGATGAATGTGAAATTTGTCGGCAAACGTCAACCCACTTCCAAGGAAATATTTACCTAGAAGGATGTTTCTCCTTAACTTTTTGCCAACATGAAAGTTGTAGGTCTTGATCTTAGCTTTCTAAATTGTACTAGAAGTCTTCCATCTGATTTGTAGAACTCAAGTTATGAGGTTTACAAGTTAGGGGCATTTTAGGAAAGTAAGATTATAGGTCATTTTGGATTATGGGTCATTTTCACTATCATGTGAGCCTCAAATGAAGTTTTGTCCAACACAAAACCTGCTCAAAATGGGATTTTAAGGTCAACCATGTATGCATGAGGCATTGATTTGGCTTAGGGCAAGACTTGGTTTGAAGAAATTTGACAAAAGGGGAATTTAAAGGCATTTAAGATGAAAAATTCAAATTAAATCATAAGTGATCAAGAAAATGCATATGAGTACTCATTTAGACCAGAAACATCATTTGGAACACTTTGGCATTACTAGAAAATCCATTTGAGGCATAATTCATGGTGTTTTACTTTGTTGCTTCAAGGTGAAGTTACACCTCAAATCTTGGCCATAAAATGATAACAAGGACTCAATCTGGTCCATTCATTCTCCACAGTCCACAAGCAAGGCAAATGAAGCTTCTTGGAGAAGGAATCACCCTAGAACCATGTATGCCATGAGTGAATTTTGGAAGAAAATTGAAAACTTGGATATCACAGTTTGGGCCTCCAATGGGCCTCCAAATCACCCAAACCAGTTCTATTTAAGTTCAGAAAGAGATTCAGATCAAGTTTGGTGATTATTCAGAGCTAGAACTAGAGATTGCAGTTAGAATTTTGAAGCTTCAGTTAAAAATCATGTTTCCATTTCCAGAGCATTTCAGAGAAAATCAAGGTGTCTAATAGCTTTATCCTTCATCAAGGAAAGAATCTGCACAAGATTGGAGCAAGAATCACAGTGGAACTACTCTAATTTCAAGCTACAACTCAGGTTGGTAACTTTAACGATTGCTCTATGTTGCACCCCAAAATTTGCCCAACTTTTCTTTACCTAGCTTATGTTTCATCTCATTCACATTAGCATTATCATTTGCATTTCATAGACATGTGTGCAGGAGATCAAGAGGTATGATTACCAATCAAGGGCTACTCAAGACTATGAATCTAGCTAAGAAGGTTATTCAAGTGTTCAAGGGTTGATATCCTTGTCAGAGAAGTCAAAAGATCCTCAGAGAGAGTGGTGGAAACCAAGAGTGTGTGCCTCCTAACTTGAGAGTTGGGGGAGCTCCTCAGATGATTCTGAAGCCAGGAATGTGGACTTGAAGCCTTGAGAGAGCTCATGAGAAGCTTTGAAGATCACTTTGAGGCCTAGAAAGGTCATTGTGCAAGATTAAGAAACCTCAGCCATGATTGGTGTAATTAGGGTTTGACTGGGTCAACCCTAGGTCAACTGATGATCTAGAGAGGGTTGAGACCTAATCCAAGAGCCATGTGATCATGGATTGATACATTGAGATGTTATAAGGATGATTCCAAGGTCAACTCATCATGATTGAAGAGTTTGAGAAGTTTCAAGCTAGGGTTTCTAAGGCTTGACAGTGTAAAATCCCCTAGTTTGACCCCTATCTTCATGGCAGTTTAGCTCAAGATGTGATTGTTATCTCATCTCACCCCCCAACATGAATGTTGTAGAGCATGAGCTTAGCTTTAATTTGAGTACTAGAAGTCCTTGATAGGATTTTTAGAACTCAAGTTATGACTTTGATAAGTTACAGGTCATCTGAGGTATGTGAATCTGGGGGCTTGAAAGTTACCCAACTTGCATCAAACTTTTGCCCAATAAGGATGATTCCTATGAACTTTTGGTCAACATGAATGTTGTTCCTTATCCTCTTATCTTTCTAGAGAGTACTAGAACTCCTTGATAGGATTTGTAGAACTCAAGTTATGGCTTTGACAAGTCAAGGGTATTTTGGTCATTTGGAGATTATAGGTCATTTCAACCATAAGGCCATAACTCCTATTTCCAAGCTTCAAATGGGAAATTGTTCAACATCAAACTTGTTCAAAATGAAGTTTTAAGGCTAGTAAAGAGGTCATGAGATGTTGGAAATGGTTGTAGCTCAAAGTTGCAAAAATGACCTAAAATAAGGGTATAAGTTAAATGAATCAAAGTTGGAAATTGATATTTTCAATCTACACATCCAAACCATGGCATTTAATATATCATTTTGACTCTAGAAAACATTTTAAGAACATTGGTTTAGCCACATTTTTAATTTGAGGCCTAAATTGTGGACTTGCTTTGAAAAGTAATGACTTGCATATTAAGTAACATGTGCAAAACCTAGAATCAAGACATGAGCAAGGCCCTTTGCAAGCTAAACACTTTCAAAATGTCACTAGGGGAGAAATTGGAAGAGAATGGGATTGGTTTCAAGCTGCAAACAGAATTATGCATGGCATGGTATGTGATTGAAAATCTCATGACATGAGAGATTGAAACTCTCATTAGAAGGATCTAGAGGGTTCTAGATCATCCAAACATCATCTATATATTGAGTAGAGATGATCCAATGCAAAGGTTGGTGATGATTGAAGAAGAGAGCATAGATTGAGATTGAAGTTTCATAGCTTGCAATTGAGTTCAGTTTCACCAAATTCTTCACTTTCCATCCATTTTCTTGATTGAAACTTCTTCCATGTATGCTAGGGATTGAATCCAGATCATAATCCAAGAGAAATCGTGGCTGAATCGTGTAGGAGCAATTGAATTTTTCCACCCGCAACTCACCATCGGGTTTCAAGATTTAGGAGCTTTCAACCGGTTCTTTTGCATACAGAAGCAAGGAAAGGTTCCATTGATCGTGTCTGGAAGATTGGAGAGCTTGAATTGAAGGTTTAGTGCATCTGTTCATCCAAGATTTTCAAGTTAGTAACTTTCTTCCTCTAGCATGATTTAGGTAGAATCAAGATGAATTAAGGTGTAAGATGCATTGTAGAACGGTGTAGGATTGATTTCAGACCATTAATTTGAGAATTAGTGACCAATCTAGGGTGTTACCATTTTCGGTTGAGAATTGGATATGGTGAATCTTGAGGTTTCAGAAAGAATTAAAGCCATGAATGAGTTCGTGAGGGAATTTGGGACATGTTTCATTAAGGGATCGTGGCCTATGGTGGACTCTATGATGAACTAGGGTTGTGGAATGGTGACCGGAGCACCACCGGTGGTGGCCGGAGCTGGGCGCAAAGTTCAGAGGTTCAAAAGGTAGAAGATGACTTTAGGGCCATTGGATGGGGGTTGGACTTTGACTGAGTGAGTGATCCAACGGCCACGTTTTGATTTCAACTTGTGAAGGAGTTCTGATTATGAAACGCACTGTTTCATTTAATCAGTGGTTCTGGGCTTAGTGGAAATATTGTTATCCCCACCCCCTGAAGGACCAATCCATCATTTGAACTGTGTACCATTGCTATCTGCACCGTGTGCTTGTCTATTTTCGTTTGATTTTCATTATTTTTTCATTTTATTCATGGTTCTTGGAAAAATCATATAAAATTGAAAATTAATCCAATCAATCCCATTATTTTTGCATTTTACTCATGATTGAGTCTAGTATTTTTTAGAGAAAAAATATTTTTATTTCATGTATTTTCTGATTTTATGGGAATTTTACATTTTAATTGATATTAAAATGGTTATGTTTGATACTCAATTTTGTGGAATTTTGTGTGATCATGTGGTGATGACTTTGATCCTGATTTTTTGTGTGTGATTAGGTTAGACATGTATACTCCCATAGCATTTTTCTCACATTTTTGTGATGAACCTAGGTGGTAGTTTAGGTTGAAACCTTTAGAAGCTCCATTTTTAGGGTTTAAGGTTGATACCTTAGGATTTAGGGCTTAATTGTAGAGCTTAATAGATGACTTAGTCCTTGGTTTTTGTATGAGGAATTCTTAATTGAATTAGGATCCCTTAGGAATTTTTGTAGAAATTTATAGGATAGTTTCCTATTTTTGATTGATTTTAGTTTAGGTGCTAGTTTTAGGTGATCCTAACTTACTAACTCAACTAGACTAACTTCTCTAGTTCCCTTAGACTAGGGTTTTGATTTGTTTGCCTTTGGTTGAGATTGAAGACAAGTTGAAGACAAGGTGAGGATGCTTGAAGTTGCTTGAAGTTGCTTGGAGCTTTGGATTTGCCTGTGCCTGAAGGTGTCTGATGAAGTTTTAGGAGATAGGAGACCTAGGGAGAGCCTTAGAACTAGAATGATTTCTTTCACAAATATGGAAAGCATCTTGTGCTTACATTCCTCCCAATGACTAAAGGTCTTTCTAAGATAATCACATCTCTCCTTTGGAGGGATGAGTGGCTTTATCTGGGAAGTAGAACTTTGAGGGAACCAGTCTCTCATAATGATGAACCCTTACAGGTTTCCTTTGGTTGTCAATAAGCTGTTTATCATTTCCACTCATCCTGTTAAATCAATTGTCTTCTGGTTTGAGTATCTTGAAAGATGTTGGACTTGAGTTTGAAGAGGAGGACTTCATTGAAGAGCGTGGAAGAGGATGATTCCTTGAGCATTGCCATTGCAGCTGAAGAGCAAGAAGAACAAGTTGATACTTGAAGACCCAATGGAGATTGAATGAAGAGCTGAGGCTTGAAAGAGAATTGAAGGATGAAGTTGACACTTCCATGTGATTGAAGACTACTCTGGGAAGATGAAGCTTGCAGAAGAAGAAGACCAAGTTGATATTGGTAAAGCAAAGAGAGCTGAAGCTTGAAGACTAAGTTGATACTTATGAAGAGGATTCAATTGAGATTGAGTGTAGAGCTGAGGCTTGAGGAATAAAAGATAAGTTGAAACTTACACTGATGCTTGGAGAGCCTGAAGGAATCAAGTTGATACTTGTAGTTAGGAGTGAAGCCTGAAGGTGGAATTGGAGCCTGAAGGTGGAATTGACTGAGGAGCTGAAGCTTGGAGAAGAGAGAATAAGTTGACACTTATGTTTGGTGGATTGAAACCTTGGAGAAGCAAGTTGATACTTGTCATGAGAGATGGTAGCCTTGAAGGGTGATTGAATTCTGAAGACTGGATTGTTGTCAGAAAAGCTGAAGCTTGGAGTTGAGAGAGGGGTTGATCTGCTTTCTTTTCTTGTCTGTTTTCTTTTCTGTATTGATGTGCCTTGTTTGGCTTGCCTGATGCATTATAATAAGTTCATATCTAGACTGATTTCAATCTAGGAGCATGACTGCACTAGAGGTTGAGTGGCTCCCTCTGCTTGTATTTTTACTGTATGGCTTTGCTTGCGGGTATTCGGTAGAGCCCAACTCCCTTGTCCATGTGGTTTGTTTTGCTTGATAGCATTTCATTTCTTTTGTATGATTGTAGTTGTTATTCTATTTTGCTTGATAGCGTGCTATTTCTTCCTGTATGATTGCAGTTATTCATATCTGGCTTGAGGTTGAGATGAGCTTGTGGAGGCTGACACCCCACACACATTTCCTCCCTCACTTGCATTGCATGCATTTTACTGTCTATACTGTTTACTGTTTAAGCTGATGCTTTATCTATTTCCGTAGCTCATTGACATGATCCCCTAGGAATCTTACTTCCTTTGATAAGGAAATGATGATAGAACTTTAGGTTGAAACCTATGCATGACAACTTCTAGGAGTTCCCTGTTTCAAACCACAACCATAGGATGAATCCTTGGCATGACAACAGTAGGACTTGATAGTCTCCCCGTAGTTGAGCATGTTCTCTTCTCATCTCAAAACAGCTTAAGATACAGTAATCATGAATAATTTCTTTCGTACGTCACGAGCCTTAAGCTATTTGAGAAAGGATTGTTGGAGAGCTTCTTTTCAACAGTCTGGATGTCTAGTATGGCACCCTTTGGGTGACATGCGACACATTCACTCTCAGGTCATAGTCTTTAGTGCGATTGAAATTGCAAACACAAGAAAAAACACTTCTTCCGTAAAAGACAGAAAACAAACTTCAAACCTTTTTGCCCCGTGGACCCATAATTCAAAGGAAAGCTTTTCTGAAGAAAAGAGTGTCGTTAACTACTAGTTCTACCGCAAACAGGCTTTGTCCCTAACTGCTGGAACTATTTGTTAACCCTACTCGATAAAACAAATGAATCTGAATTCCCGTAAGCCGTATTATCCCGAACTACGTAAGCTCTGATCTCTCATATCTGTTGAGAGTACGTAGGCACAATATTGACGTATTGGCGAGCCACCTTCCCCATAACCCGTAGTAGGTCGAACTACGTTGACTCTGATTTCTCATTCTCTGATGAGAATACGTAGGCATAAAGTGTGACGCTTTGCCGAGTCATTTTTATTTTCTTTTTAAGCCAGCCTTGATAGGTAGATAGATAAAACCAACCCGTCCAGTAAACACAACAAGCGGGGATCCCGTCGAGTACGACGGACGTGAGGGGTGCTAATACCTTCCCCTTGCGTAACCGACTCCCGAACCCAGACAACGGTTGCGATGACCTTTTCTTATACCTTTTTCGTCAGGTTTTTCCGATCGTTTCCTTTCCCGCTCTAAGGGATAAATAATGAAAGGTGGCGACTCTTCTGTTTTGCCGGCACCTTATTTTCGCGGAAGTGACACTCTAGTTTTAGGATGATATAACATGAATTGAAATGAGGTTAAGCATTAGGAAGATGAGTAGATCGTTTTAGGATAGGTTTTGTGAAGTTTTATGACAATTCAAGGTGTGACACCATTTTTTTTTAGACTTGTAACTGCCTGATCTTGGAGTGATAACATGATTTAGATAGCTTTGGTTGATCTATGATGAATGAGGAGTAGATCCGTGGCAAGAGATTGAGATTTGATGATGTTTGATCAGATGACATATTTTAGGATCTTGATCGTGTTTTAAAATCCAGTGAGAATTAGGAGAAACTAATGGCATATTTGAACTCAGCATGAAAAACTGTAGAGAACGGTATAAGGTTTGACATGTTTCCATGACCTGCAATTTTGCTTCACCGGAGAAGACGGTGGCTCAGCCACTGGAACCACCGCCCTGAGTCTTTCCCTCCATCAGAGTTTAAACTAACACGATGACTGATAGCCATTGGATCAATTGAATTTGGAGACTTAGTACTTCAATTGTGTGCTTGTGATTTAATCTGAGATGTGGACTTTGACTTCCTCAAAACGCACCGTTTAAATAATGCGCTGGCAGTCTTAGAGCCCTCAGATGCGTGGACTTATTCTCCCAATCCTGCGCCCCTGATTATCTCTTGCATTTTATTTTCTTATTTGTCTTTTATAATTTCTTTAATTGCTTTTTTCCATTTTAAATTCATATAAAATTCATTTTTGATCAGAAAATTATGGAAAAAAATATGGTTGTGATCCTCTGGTGATTCTTGATTTTTTGATGCTTTTATATTTCATTTTGGTTGATTTTTCCATTTATTTTGCATTTTTCTATTTTTGTTATTTCTTTAATTTTGGCATAATTCCTCATGTTTTTGCTGATTTTTGTATGATTAATTGGTATAGAATTTAGAATTGAGATTTGGATGGCTGTTAGTGTAGATGTGCATGATCCCCTAGGATTTATTTCATAATTTTAGATGACAATATGACTATTTTTGAATTAGGTTCCCATGACCTTCCATTTTAGGGTTCCCCTTTGATAACTTTAGGTTTAGAAATTCTTAGGTGACTTTCCCTTTAGATTCAATCCTTAGATTTTATACCATAGGTCCCTAACCCTCTTAGGATCCCTTAGAAAATTCCCTAGAATTTTAAGACTTGATTTCTTATTTTTCTTGGAATTAACAATTGGACTTGTTTTATGTTGCTTCTAACATGACATTTTCTTTAGAATGACTTCAATGGTGACCCATAGCATGAAATAAATTTCCCATTCCTTTTGGATAGTGCTTTAGACTTGTTAGAGCTTTTGTATGCTTAATTGTAATGCTTGATTTGGTGTTTTGGGTTTCCTTTGAGTAGCTTTATTTAAGCTTGTAGGATTAGGGTTTTGTAGAGCCTTAGAAGTTGTTCTCTTCTTTCCCAAACATGGTTTGCTTTGTGTGCATTCCATTCCCATCCTATGATTCAAGGTCCCTTTGTGGAAGCCTCATCCCTCCTTTGGAATGATGTGTGGCATATCACAAAAGGTAGAACCTTTGAGGATGCCTATCTTAGATGTATGGTTGAGTGCCATGATGGATTCCCTTGGTTTCCATCATGCTTTCCATCATCATGCAATCATCTTGATGTTGATTATTATCTCTCTTGGTGGATCATTTGAATCTTGAAGATGAAGTCTTCTCTTGAAGATATCTTGGGCATGGAGATCAAACTACAGACTGTTGGATTGTTTTACTGCTAGAAGACTGCTTTGCTGTTGAGCTGTTTGTTTGTTGTATTTTCTGATTGCTTTGCTGTACTTGTGTGACTGTTTGGTGTGTTACATTAGACTACCCTCTCATAAAGTTGATTCTAGGCCTAAGTGCATTGAAAGGTTGAGCTTGCTCCCTTTGCTTGTCTGCATTAGAGGTTGAGTCTGTCTCCCTCTGCTTGTCTGTTATTATCTGGCTTTGCTTGTTGGCTGAAGGTTGAGTCTGTCTCCCTTGCCTGTGTTTTGTCTGGCTTGTTTGCTCTAGAAGTTGAGTTTGTCTCCTTCAGCTTGTACTGTTGCATTGCATGCATTTTACTTACAGTTATTTTTTATAGTTTATTCCTTTTGCTGTTGCTTTCCTTTGCCATGTTCCCCTAGGGACTCTGACTTCTCTTGTTCAAGAGAAGTTATGACAGACATTAGAGTTCTAACCATGCATGATAACATTAGGTAGTTCCATCCTAACCTCAATCATAAGATCAACTTAGCATGACAACTTTAGGATTGGATTAGTCCCCTTAGTGCGTCCTTTCTCTTCTCATCTTCAAACAAATCAAAATACAGTAATAAAGGTTAATTGATGTCGTACGCTACGAGCCTTAAGCTACTTGAGAAAGGGTTGTTGGAGAGTTTCTTTTCAACAACTTGGATTTTTAGTATGGCACCCTTTTCAGAAGGAGAGTTTTGTTAACTCTCGGTTCTACCGCAAACGGTAAACGCCTAAGTCTCCGACGAGCGAGCTGCATACACCAACTTCTAGAACCGTTTGTTAACCATACTCGGGTAAAACCTTTGAACCAAACCTGTGGTCTTGTTAGCCCGAACTACGTTTGCTCTGATCTTTCACGCCGTGTGAAAGTACGTAATCACGAGAAGCGATATCTCGGCGAGCAACCTTCCCCCGTAACCCGTAGTTAGGCGAACTACGTTGACTCTGATTTCTCGTTCCAGACGGGAATACGTAGGCATAGAACTAATGTGTTCTGCCGAGTCATTTTCTTTTCCTTTCAGACCAGCCTTTTAGCATAGATAGTTTAACCAACCCGTCAGATAAACACAACAAGCGTGGATCCCATTGAGTACGATGGACGTAAAGGGTGATAATACCTTCCCCTTGCGTAACCGAATCCTGAATCTATACATGGTTGCGATGGCCTTGCCTTATACCTTTTCGTCAGGTTTTTCCGATCATTTCCTTTCCTGTTCTGAGGGATAAATAACGAAAGGTGACGACTCTTCTATTTTGCCGACACCTTATTTTCGCGGTAGCGACAATAACGAAATTCTTATTCTGTCAAGTATCCAGACTCCGGTTTACTGCATCGAGCATCCAGGCTCCGGTTCCTCCGTTGAGTATCCAGACTCTGATTTACTGCATCGAGCATCCTGGCTCTAATTCCTCCGTTGAGTATCCAGACTCCAGTGAATTTCCAATTCATGATGAAATCCTTATTTTGTCGAGTATCCAGACTCTAGTTTACTGCATCGAGCATCCAGACTCCGATTCCTCTGTTGGGTATCTAAACTCCGGCAAATTTCCAATTCGCGAGGTATTCTTTTGTCCGTGAGTATCCAGACTCCGGTCATTTCCATCGAGTATCCAGACTCTGGTAAATCCCCAGCGAAGCCGCCAATCTCGTTGAGCATCCAGGCTCCGGTTGTGGCATTGAGCATTCAGGCTCCGGTCTTTTGTTTGTCGAGTATCCAGACTCCAGAAAATTTCTAATTTGTGGTTCCATTTGTCCGTTGAGTATCCAAACTCCGGTCATTTTTGTTGAGCGTTCAAGCTCCGGTCTTTGTTCGTTGAGTATCCAGACTCCGGTCATTTTTATTGAGCATCCAGGCTCCGGTTTATCCATTGAGTATCCAGACTCCGGCAAATTTCCAATTAGTGATTCTATTGTCCGTCGAGTGTATAGACTCCGGTCATTTCCGTTGAGTATCTAGACTCCAATAAATTTTGATGTGGTTCTATTGTTCGTTGAATATCCAAATTCTGATAATTTGAAATGTTATGCTTAAGCCTGTATGGTATCCAGACCATGGCACAATTTTTGATGGACGAGTTCATCCTATGTGTTTCCCCGACATAGTTACTTGATTAAGTTTCTCTTTGTCCTAGAGCAGAGTTATTTGTTTAAATTTCTCTTGTTTTCCCCACCAGAGTTGCTTGGTTAGGTTTCTCTCTTCCCCAGCAGAGTACAAATGTTTATCATATTCATTTATCTCCGGAGATTTCTGCGGTTGGAAAATTTCCGGGTTCTTCGGTATTCAACTGCCTTTTACCTTGATTGTATGAAAGTTGTTCTTTTTTCACCCAGTCAAGTCCAAGTCTCTTGAATAGGGGCAGCTGTTGCACCCCAAAATTTGCCCAACTTTTTCTTTACTTGGCTTGTGTTTCATCTCATTGTTCTAACATTTGCATTTGCATATCATTGTTCATTTTCAAGGGATCAGGAGAGGTGTGCATAGCAAGAGAAGTTTACCCAGGGTCTAAGCCTAAGCAGGAGGTTTTATTCAAGTGGTCAAGTGTTTATCAACATCAGGAGAAGGTCAAAGCTCTTTGAGAAAGGAGATAGATGTGTGTGGTATAGCTCCTATCTTGGAGGCCAAATGAAGATTATCAGAGGATTGTGAGTCCATAGTTATGGATGGAGAATGTTGTGAAAGCTAACTGAGTGCTTGAAGAACCATTGTGGAGCTTATCCAAGTGATTACATCATGTACAAGAGGTTGCAGTCAAAGGATTGTACACCTAGGGTTTCATCTACCTAGTGCAGGATCAACTAGAGATTTGAAGGAGATTAAGACTTGGTTTTACATCATTGTGGTCATGGAAAGTTGTGTTAGAGCATCTAAATGTTGTTTTAAGATCAATTTAAGAAGAATCAAGAGTGTGAGAAGTTACTAAATTAGGGTTTCTAAGCTTGTTAGTGTAAAATCCCCTGTTTTGTTCCTAACTTCAAGACCACATATTTAAAGATACAAGCTTCATTTAACTTTGGTGCAAACATGAAACTTGTAGAGCATGTTCTTAGCTTTATGTTGAGTACTAGAACTCATCCATCTGATTTATAGAACTCAAGTTATGATGCTGACAAGTTATGGGTCCTCAGATGAATGTGTTTTAAGTCAACAAAAGTCAACCTACTTCAAAAGCATTTTTTACCTAGATTCATGTTTCATCTCACTTTGACCCAAACATGAAAGATGTTCCTTATGATCTTAGCTTTCCAAAAAGTACTAGAAGTCCTTCATCTGATATGTGGAACTCAGGTTATGAAGCTTGCAAGGCAAGGGTATTTTGGGAATGTGAGATTATAGGTCTTTTTCACTATAGGTCTTGTTCATCCATTTGTGCACTTCAAATGGAACTTTGTACAACATGAAAGTTGATTCAAATGATCCCAATTTCATCTTAGGACACTCATTTGTCATGGATTTGGCTAGGGTTTGGAGATTGCTGAAGGAAATTTCATGAAAAGTCTTTAAAAAGGGAAATTCAATTAATTTGATTTTTGAACTTTTACAAGGCATGTTTGTGCATATTTTGAGTCACAAGAACATAACAAACAAGATACACAATTTAGATTTGAGTTTTGAGGCCATTTTCACGTGCAAATTTATGGTTACTTCAAGTGTAAGTCACACATCCAATTTCAACCATTAGAACAGTTTAAGGATTAAATCTCATCCACATGATTAAACTGAATTCCCAGCAGTGAATTTGAATAAAAAACAAGGAGAATTGAGGTTGTTTCACGTGTGCATGAAGCTCCAAAATTAAAATTGGGCATTTCACAATTACACTCAATTCAACCACAATTGGGCCTCCATTTGCTTCTAGGTCCAACATATAAATGTTTCAGATGAAGAATTAGGCTTCATTCATGCCATTTCGTGCCCAGAGAGCTCAGTTGCAGTTGAAGAAGAGAAGTGAAATTTCAAAATTGTGAATCATAATTGGAGCACTTTCAAAGAAATTCAGCTTCAGAATCATCTCCAAGGGTGGCCCATACAAGTGTGTGACCTAGTTTGGTTTGGAAATGACCTTTGTGGATCCATTGAGCTCTCAACTCTTCTTGATTCATATTGTAGACGTGTTGAGCTTGATGTATGATCATTTTTAGGTCAAAAATTTGTTCATTGCTTATTAAGTTGTGCATTTCCTTTTAGGCCTTCCGCTTGAACTTCAAGTGTTGATTATGATTAAGACTTTGGTCTTTCTCCTTGCCTCTTCTTGATTTTCTCTTGGATGTGTTTGATTTTTTTTGTGCATTCTCTTCTCTCATCCCCACTTCTGTCCCATGACTTTGGCATTTGAGATGGTTTGGTTCCTCCTTTGGAGGCATTTGAAACATATCTTGAATGGTGAATCCTTGAGGACCTTTTGGTGCATTCTTGTTTGTTTCTTGTGTGGCCTATGGTTGAGTTACCCATATGAATTCCTTGTTGTCCTCATGTTGCCTCCCATTCACACATTTCATTTTAGTTTCCTTTCTTTCTTTTGGTTTGCCTTTGGGCATTGTGGTTGATGACAAATGGTTGTAGGATTCATTTTCTCCCATTTCATCCCATTTTGGTACACTTGTGTGATTTATTTTTGTGCATTCTTTCTTCTTTCTCTTTTTCATCCTCTCATATGCATGCTCGAGGTTGAGATGTGCTTGTGGAGGCTACTGCCCCATGTAACACCCCCATTCTATACCCCCAACTAATCAAATAAATCATTTAGGCACATATTAAAAATCCATCAGAGTATAATTAAAACACGGTATAAAAGAGGTGCGCCACATCATACTGGAATTTAAAACATACAACACCTGCTCAATAAAGATATGCAACAGTGGGGTAACTTTCAACAGAGGAACTTAGTCCTCATACCCATATCACAATATTTAGAATAAAAGCAGAAACATCTTAATATTGAATAATCATCAAACATAGATACATATATATATATATCATCTAGTTTAATTCACAACATAATTCATGTTTTCATAAACATTCCACAACAAGATACATATACAACGTATCACAAAAAAAAAAATCCTAGCTACCCGGTGCTACATATCAGAGCTGACCGACAAAAGAATGAAGACGCGCTTTACAAAAAGACATCCAGCATACCTACTCTGCAATGCCTCATAGAGCATCATAAAATAGCAGAAGGGTGAGAAATATTATCATAATAATCAATGCATATAATTATATATGTCTACAATCTTAGAATACACATGATAAACATTCTCACCACAAGTCATCGATCTATGTCACAATGTATATACAAATATATGGATAATCACCAAGCACATTCATCATGCATACATCCACAGTTCACTCATTTCCAGATAAACATTTACAATTATGTTTATTCATCAATCCACAACTCTCAGTTCAACAATTCATACACATATGCATACTTCCATACAACAATTGTACCTATGCCATGTGACTCAATGTAACTCATGCCATGTGGCACCAACACTTGTTATTATTTTTCGGTTTTTACATTTAAACCGGGTCCGTTCCCTAGACCAATAATAAACAAAAGCCCGTTCCCTAAGCTTTCAAACCCCACTCTAGGTTTGGGACAAGTCACTAGTCTCCATGAAACTAGCAGGTATTGCCTCTTGACAACAAATGATGCATATTCAATCAACAAACAAATGCATTTAAGACCGTTCTCGCATCTTAATCCCATGCATTCTCAAATAATTTATCACACAAGAATTATAACCTGATTGCACACCCAACACATTTCATAATCACCAAGGTACTCATACTTTCAAACATCATCATTACATTTATCAAGTAATGCACAAGAATACACATCATGGTGTTTTACATACAATCGCATACAACCAATATGCATTCACAATATCGCGCCAAACTGCAACAAACTCCATTACAATCATCATGCACTCTTAATCAATTTAAACAATGCATATATTTGCCAACAAGGCCATATTTCACAATCTAGGATTCACACCATATGGCTACCCACAACATATCATAATACAACACACAAGTTATGCGTTGAAGAATCAAAGTATCAACATTGGATGGGAATAACAGAAATAAAACAATGCTGTCATGCTCGCTGGCTCTCAAAAACCTCTACTGTCCGAAAATGTCACAAGCTCCAAAAATCACCCTATTCCATTCCAACAAGTTTCCATAGTCTTAGCCTAACATTCCTCGACTAACTACACCACTTATTCCAGATTCTAACTGTTAAAACATCGGTTTCTATCAATTAAACCATTTCAACCTAAAATGGAAAATGAGTAAAAACTCTCCAACAATCACAAACAATCCAACAAAAGCATACATAATCATACACATTGAGAAAATAATAAGATTTCACACCCTTACCCAATTAAATCAAATCCTAGGAAGTTGATCTTGAGCTATCCAAGCTTTTCCTCTATTTTCTCCCCTTATCTCTCCTTCTTTCTTTCTTTCTCTTCCTTTTCTCTTCTTTCTATTTCTATCCTTTTCTTTTTTTCTATTTCTATCCTTTTCTTTTCTTTCCTCTATTCCACTTATATCTCTTTCTATTCTATTTCTCTCCAAACATCTACTAATCCATTTTCTCACAAAATATCTCATCTTATCATTAAATAAGAAATGTCTAAAATACCCTCCAATCTATTTTCTCCGAAAACTCTCAAAATCGGTAAAATAGCAGAATATGCAAACATAACATATGAACACATCAATTTCATAATTAAAATATTAATCACCCATATAAATCAAAAGACTCAACAAAATTGGAAATCAGAATTGGGGCGTTACAACTCTCCCCCACTTTAGGAATTTTCGTCCTCGAAAATATTACCTGATTCAAACAACTCTAGATACGACTCTTGCATCCCACTCTTTAATTCGCAAGTCATATTGCCTTCCGCAACGCCTCCCAATGCTACTTTCACAAGCGCAATATCCTTGCCTCTTAGCTTCTTAACTTCACGGTCCAGAATTCTAATCGGTAAAGCTTCAATCGTAAGGTTATCTCTGACCTCAACCTCGTCCATAGGAATAACATATGACAGATTCAGAACATACTTCCGAAGTTGCGAAACATGGAACACATCATGGAGATTAGCAAGCGAAGGCGGTAAAGCAACCCATTGGCTACCTCTCCTATCCTCTATAAAATTTGATAAGGACCAATAAAACTCAGCGTCAGCTTACGCGAAATCAACGCTTTACCAATACCAGTTATTGGAGTAACTCAAAGAAACACGTGATCTCCCTTCTGAAATTCAAGTGCTTTCCTCCTCTTGTCATGATAATTCTTTTACCATCATCATCGACATATGCAACGATTTCCTACTCAATGCATCAGCTACTACATTTGCTTTACCCGGATGGTAATTCAAACCAAAATCATAATCCTTCAGAAGTTCCAACCATCTCCTCTGCCTTGCATTAAATTCTTTCTGATCAAAGAGATACTTGAAACTCTTATGATCACTAAATACCTCAAATATCGAACCAAACAAATAATGCCTCCAAAGTTTTAGTACAAATACAACGACGACCAACTCTAAGTCATGCGTCGGATAATTCCTCTCATGCACTTTGAGTTGCCTTGAAGCATAAGCTACAACTTGTTTATTTTGCATTAACACACCTCCTAAATCCATCAAAGAAGCATCACAATACACAACAAACAGTTCTGTCGGATTCGGCAAAATCAAAATAGGAGTTGTCGTCAATCTTTTCTTAAGCTCTTGAAAACTTTCTTCACACTTTGTATCCCAAATAAAAGCTTGACCTTTCTTAGTCAACTGCGTCAAAGACAATGATAACTTGGCAAATCCTTCAATGAATTTCCGGTAATAACCTGCCAAACTAAGAAAACTTCTAATCTCAAAAACTGATTTTGGAGCCTCCCAATGCAATACCATTTCAACCTTTGACAGATCGACTGCAATACCCCTACTCGAAATCACATGACCAAGGAAACTCACTTCCTTCAACCAAAATTCACACTTAGAAAGTTTAGCATATAACTGTTTTTCTTTTAACACAGATAACACAATCACTATGCCAAAATTGATATTTTGTATCGCCTAATTTAATAGCGCTTTTTAAAAAAGTGCTATTAAAAAGGAAACAAACAAATCTATAATAGCACTTAATGGTCGGGCGCTATTATAGAGTGTAGACAATGTGATTTTGATAGCACTTTATTAAAAAACGCTATTACTATAAAGGAAACAAACATATCTATAATAGCACTTTTAAAAAAAGTGCTATTATAAACGAAACAAACATATTTATAATAGCACTTTATGGTCGGGCGCTATTATAAATTGTTGACAATATGATTTTGATAGCACTTTATTAAAAAGCGCTATTATTATAAAGGAAATAAACATATCTATAATAGCACTTTTAAAAAAAGTGCTATTAAAAAAGAAACAAACATATTTATAATAGCACTTTTAAAAAAAGTGCTATTAAAAAAGAAACAAACATATTTATAATAGCACTTTATGGTCGGGCGCTATTATAAAGTGTTGACAATAAGGGAACAAAGAATATGATTTTGATAGCACTTTGTAAAAAAAATGCTATTGTTAAACTTCACTAAGATAGAGCTTTTTTTAAAAATGCTATTAAACTTCACTAAGATAACTGTTCATTTTCACGAAGAATATCCTAAAATCTTCTTTCCCCTTCGTTCCCAGATCCGGCCGCCAACATCTCCTTTCCTCTCGTTTACTCGCAGTCGAAACCCTATTCTTCACAAAATAGAGAAGACCCTTCACCCTTGGCCATCACCATCTTCTTCATCCATTTTCGTCGCTGACCCTTTCCTCTCATCTTTTTTCCGTCAAACTATCCCCCACCATTGTCATCTTCAAGCTTCTCCTTCATCATTCTTTTCACCATCACCAACCCATATCTCCGAACCAGAAAACCCTTGAACCAGACTCCTTCAGCTCCTCCATTGATACCCTCATTTTCCTGATCAGAAACGGCTCTCGAGTCCACTTCCAACATCAAGCACCGGTTTCGACGACAGCAGCTTTGCGATAACAGGGACAGACGAGTAACAGCAACTTGCGACTTTGATGATGATGATGATTCGCAACATTGGAGGAGGGAAGGGGAAATTTATGGATTTCATATCCACGTTTAGTTCGTCTGGTGGTCAGAAAACCTCTAGTGATTCTCGAGGTGGATCTTCCAAAACGACGCCGTTTTTGAGTTTTGTTGTTGTTGAGGTTGAATTAGGGTTTAACACCGGGAATGTAAATCCTTCTGTATAAGGTACTCTTACGGTTGTTACCACTGGTTGGAATCTTTGAGATTTAGTTACAAGAGTCGGTGTTTGATCCATGTTGTTTTTAATCCAGTTGTTCATCGGTGGTGGTGGTGGTGACAGGGAAACCGGTGAAGGGATTTTGATACTATTTTTGGGTAATTCTGTTGACTTTTTTTCTTTGATTTGACATGATTTTTTACCTGTGCAAGGACATTTTCTCCTTAAAAGCAAAATGGGTTTGGAAAGTGATGTTCTAAATGTGTTGTTGTTGTTGTTGTTAGGGTTGGGATTCGAATGGTTTTTTATGTTAACTGAGATAGCACCTGCTGGGTCTGTCAAAAAACCTTGTTGACTATTCAAACTAGCTTTTGATGAAGCTGTAGGTGTTGCAGTATGGAAGGATCAAGCTCTATAGTTTCTGATGTTTGAATAACTATCTACCGTGGAAGAAGCAAAGGAGTATCTTGTGTTATCTGGTATAACAATGTTCTTTGTTAATGTTTCATTATTTACATTAACCATCACAGGTGAAACTCTGCTTGTTATTGTTGTTACTGTTGTTCTCTCTTGATGGGGCTTTGCTTAGTAACGAGATTGATCCGGTTGCTCATAAAGAAGAATATCAAAGACTTGCTTTTACAACCACATTTTTCGCTGGGAATACACAAGCAACTCTTGGGATTTTCAGGTATATCCTACAAAGCACTGATACAGACACCGACACAGACACCAGATATACATGTATTACAAACGTTACCCTATTTAACATATCATATCATGTTCATCTTATAGTTAGGTTGGTTCCCTTCTTTTTATATGCTGAAAAAACAGGTTAGGATTTTTGATTGATTTCCTATCCCATGCCGCTATTGTTGGTTTTATGGGAGGTGCTGCCATCACAATTGGCCTTCAACAGCTAAAGGGTTTCCTTGGCATTAAAAGCAAAATGTTCACAACAAAAATTGATATCGTCTCCGTGCTGCATTCAGTGTTCTCATCATCCAAACATGGAGTATGATCTCTTTCTCTTTATCTCTTAATATGCACAAGCAAGTTATGAACTAAATAAGAAAATGAGAAATGCACTAAATTAATGCATGATCTAATATTTACCATCTTGTAGTGGAACTGGCACACTATATTAATCGGAGCTAGATGGTTATTGTCTAAGAAACTCTTAGTCATTAAGAAACTATCCCTTTTTCACTCACTCCCAAGTAACTCTTTCTCTCTTTCTTCTTCAAGAACATCTTTTTTATTAACTAATGTGTATTCAGTTTCGCATCGAAATCATACCAAGTAACTGGCATTTTACGTCAGGTTGGCTAACCAGATGGGGTTGGAGGCAACAGTTGAGGCAGAAACATAGTTTCTTAACAAAGCAGTAAAACCAGTACTAGTTGGTGGTCCTAAACTGAGAGTAGCAAAAGCATCTGATGCCTTTCTCGAACTAGTAGATGCGAGTGGTTATGTGCTATCCGTGATGCCATCGGCAAAAGGAATGGTTCCGGAGCACCATCCTCATTTCATCGGTACTTATTGGGGTGCTGCGAGTACTGCATTTTGTTCCGAGATTGCGGAATCCGCTGATGCATACTTGTTTGTCGGTCCCATTTTCAACGACTACAGTTCTGTTGGGTATTCACTTCTTCTCAAGAAAGAAAAGGCGATTATCGTTCATCCCAACCAGGTTGTAATTGGTAATGGACCTGCATTTGGATGTGTGTTGATGAAGGATTTCCTTAAGGCACTTGCGAAGTGTCTCAAACACAACAATGTTGCTTATGAAAATTACCATAGGATATTAGTCCCATATGGGAAACCTTTGAAGTCTACACCAAAAGAACCTTTGAGAGTTAATGTTATGTTCCAACATATATAAAAAATGATGTCTAGTGAAACAATTGTGATTGCGGAGACAGGGGACTCTTGGTTTAACTGCCAAAAGTTGAAATTGCCCGAGGGATGTGGGTAGGTGTTGAGAGAATGTGATTTGTTGTATTTTTTAATTTTCATTTTTCATAATGTTTATAGTGTTGATAAAATCTTGCTGACAGGTATGAGTTTCTAATGCAATATGGTTCAATTGGATGGTCCGTTGGTGCGACGCTTGGTTATGCTTAAGTTTTTACTTAATATATGAACTGCATACATGGTGTTTGGAATATTGTGTGAATGATAGTGATTTTGCATTTTCCAGGTGTACCTCTTCCTTTGATTGGAATGGTTGTGTATAGTTTTGTAGCTGCTCTTAGTAGTAATCTACGGATTTGATTAAAACGATGACTATGCATGTTGAATTGACTTCACAATTCACACAGATTATACTTATTCTCGCACTTGGTTTCTTGATATTTCTTATTACACGATTAATTTAATGATACACTATTATTGCAGATAAGGGATCTGTTGCAAACATTTCAACTATGTCATCAAAGATTGTCTATCCTGATACTTCAAAGATGTTGATATATGATCCAAAGCAGAATCCGGGTACATCTATTGGCATAACTGCATTTGATGAAGTTCTTAAAGCTACACAGCCTGCTTTGGTTGCATTTGTAGCAAACCTACCCACAGTTTATGGTAATTTTCAATATTACTGTTAACTACAATTTCACATCGATCACACAACATATCTTCTATTTTTGACGTATATCTAAACATTGTCGATAACTGTGTTTTGAAATATGCAGGTCCAACTCCAAATGTGGATATCGTGCTATCGATTTGTTTGCAGAACGACCTTCCAATGGGATAAAGTGGTAAAAATGGGACAAGTGAACTTTCTGGTAGCAAGCATTGTGAGAAAAGAAAAGAATTAAACAGTATGGGCATAATCCATTTCTATAATCTCTCTAGAGTAGACAGAATCACACAATTCATCAAATTTACAAGAATGTGCTTTTAGCTTTTCTTATTCTAGTGTTTTGACATCAAAATCCAATTTTAACATGATTGATATTTGTTATTATACTGTCTAGGAGAAGAAGATGATGATACTACATCTCTCCAAAGCCAACCGCCTCCTCGCGATGCTTTCCGGATACGACAGTTCCTGAAAGCTCGAGCCAACAACACGTCACAGACGGGATCAGTTTGATATGGAAGTGTAACATAGAAGGTTCCACAAGTTCAAGCACCTTCATAATAAGGATGGATGAGTACAACCAATGGATTTCAGCAAATTCGTTATGATGGGTTTGAATATAGTCTTGGCTTGCTGTCATGCAAATGCTTATTTGATAAATTCACTAGTGGTCTTTATTGAAATCTTCAGTGACAATATAAAACTTGTTGAAATCATTAGTGACAATGTGATGCCTTGTGACACGTGATATAACATATCAAATTATGCGGCAAAAGGAATCTATTGAGACAGAGACACGGAGGATGTGATGATTGTAAATAATGATGACGCTACCAAGTAGATTTTTAGTCGCTGTTTGTTGAACTGTCTTCAAGTCCCTCTCTGGTATGCCGTTTACTTATTCTGATTATGACAATGGTTGATATATTAGTTTCTCATTGAGTTTATGCTCAACTGTATCAATAACTTGTTTCTCATTATCCTATTACTTTTGTATTTCAGTTTTCGTTTGATTATTGTAGCACTTATATATGTATGTATATTGACACATCTGTCAGATAGTGCAACATAGGAGGATGCCTGTGAGCAATTGGGAGTTCAAAGGGATGATATTAGATTAGTTCTTGGTCTTGCTGAAACTTTGGCCCTCTCATGAGACTTATTTGTGCTAGAATTTGTGAAACTGCTTTATGTGATATTCTTTAAATGGTATGCTAATGAATCTTACCTGGGGAGGATGCTGAAGAGAGGCTTGTTGACTATGTCATCAGCATTACTGATAATGGCAGCGGAGTAGATTTTGATTTGGATATATTGGTTACTTTGGTCTATGAGGAACAAGAGTATATTTGGCTTCTTTTGAGTATGATGTGAGGAGTTGCCGAACTTTCCAAATATTGATCGAGCTGCTCTGTGGCCCCAGTTATGTGCTAGCGAAGATGAAATTATCTGAGTTCGTGAAGAAAGCAAAACTAAGATTCCTATCACAGAAGCTAAGTGAATACGAGGCTACAAACAGTTCTCTCAAGGTGTTTTATATGTCTTGGTTGATAATTTAGTGGGTTAATGGAAAATTTACTTCTGAATACATTTTATGATTCAACAGTATGAAATGAAGGCAGAGGTAGATTAGTCTGAAAATTTAGTTGTGTTTATAAAATATTTTGGTTTGAAGTACTCTTAGCCAAATTAATACATAGATACAATTCCTTCTGTGTTTATTATGGCAGTGGTATAGATATATATGATATCACATTTGTCATTATATTTTATTTTCAAATATTTTAGCTGCTTAGTCATTATTATTTTATGAATTCTAATGTCGTAAAATGCAAATGCCATATATATATATATATATATATATATATATATATATATATATATATATATATATATATATATATATATATATATATATATATATATATATATATATATATATATATATATATATATATATATATATATATATATATATATATATATATATATATATATATATATATATATATATATATATATATATATATATATATATATATATATATATATATATATATATATATATATATATATATATATATATATATATATATATATATATATATATACACACACACACACCAAAAGAATGATTGTGTAAAAAAAAAAGTGTACTACAATAGCGTTTTGAAGAGAGAGTGCTATTAATGATACGTACTATGATGGCACTTTTATGGAAAAGTGCTATCAAATATGTGTCTTATAATAGCGCTTTCTTTGAAAGTGCTATCAAAATCAAAGCAAACTATCAGTACTATAATAGCGCTTTGTTTGAAAGTGCTATCTAATATGTGTCTTATAATATCGTTTTTAGAAAAATGCTATTAAATACCAGTACTATAATAGCGCTTTTGGAAAAATGCTATTAATTATAATATTATAATAGCGCTTTTAAAGCGCTATCAAAAATTTTGTTTTACAATAGCAGCTTGGTTAATAACGCTTTTAAGCGCTATCAAAAAGCAAAAAAAAAAAACGCTATTAAATAGCTTTTTTGTAGTAGTGAATCCTCAAATGCCCGACATGTTCTCCTTCACCCTTTGAATAAATCAAAATATCATCAATGAACACAACCACAAACTTGTCCAAATAAGGATGGAAAATCCTATTCATGTACTCCATAAATACACCTGGTGCATTAGTCACACCAAATGGCATCACAGAATACTCATAATGTCCATACCTCGTTCTAAAGGCAGTCTTCTGAATATCTTCGGCCTTCACACGAATCTGATGATACCCAGATCTCAGATCTATCTTACTAAAGACACTTGCACCAATCAACTGATCCATCAAATCATCAATCCTTAGAAGTGGATACTTATTCTTGATGGTCATCTTGTTCAATTGTCTGTAGTCCACACAAAGTCTCATAGAACCTTCTTTCTTCTTAACCAACAAAATTGGTGCACCCCACGGTGACACACTCGGACGTATAAACCTCTTCTCAAGTAGATCTTCAAGTTGAATCTTCAACTCTTTCAATTTCGATGCGGACATACGATATGGATCCATCGATATCGGACTAGTCCCAGGAATTTAGTCAATCGCAAACTCCACTTCTCGTTCCGGCGGTAAATCTTTTATCTCATCAGGAAAAACTTCCGGAAAATCACGGACAATTGGTAAAGCATCAATTGCTCCATTTTCACCAATATTAAAAGTTGCCATCAACTTAAATACCTTCGCACCATCTTGCACCAATTCCTTCACTTGCTTAGCAGTCAAAAGTAAGTCTCCTTCATCATCAGGTTCAGGAAAAATAATCGTTTTGTCAAAATAGTTAATATAGACACGATTGAATTCTAAGCAATTCATCCCAAGAATAACATCAAGTTGATCTAAGTGAAGACACACTAAATCAACTCCAAAGTCTTTACCAAAAATACTCAACGGACAATTCAAACACACAAAAGGGGTAGTTACTGAACCCATAGCAGGAGTATCAATAACCATACCACCACTCATAATTGACAACTCAAGATTCAATCTCTCAACACAATCAAAGGAAATAAAGGAATATGTAGCTCTAGTATCAATTATAGCGACCGAAGGTATACCATTAATGAAACACGTACCTCGGATCAACCGATCTTTGCTAGTAGTCTCCGATCTTAATAGAGCAAACACTTTCCCATTCCCTTGGGTCTTCTTTGGCTTGTCACACTTGGTACTAATGTGCCCTTGCTCACCACAGTTGTAGCAAGTCACATTCGCACTGCTTCTGCACTCGAAAGCCTTGTGGCCTGGCTTGCCACACATGAAACATTTCTGCTCCACGCTTTTGCACTCAGGAGCACGATGTCCTTCAACACCACATCTAAAACACTTCACTAGAGTAGGATTTCCTCCCCCACTCGGTTTCTTTCAATTACCAGCTTTCCGTTTCCCCTTATCAGCAGGAGTCACATACGGCTTTCCTCTGAATTGACCTTTTCCTTTCTTGTCGTTTAAACTTTTATAGTGGGTAGATCTAGCTCTACTATCTTCGTCATAAATCCTGCTTTTGTTCACCAACTCAGAAAATCGTCTAATTTCCTGATAACCAACGGCTTGCTTGACTTCAGGCCTCAAACCATTCACAAACTTAAGACACTTGGATCTCTTAGCATTGGTAGTGTTGTAATGAGGACAAAACTTAATCAATTCCTCAAACCTTGCTGCATACTCGGCCACAGTTGAGTTACCCTGCTTCAGCTCAAGGAATTCAATTTCCTTCTTACCACGCACATCTTTTGGAAAATACTTCTCCAGAAATGCCCCTCTAAAAACATCCCAAGTAAGCACAATCTCATCTTCTTCAAATCTCTGACGAGTGTTACCCCACTAGTCCTTAGCTTCCTCTTCAAGCATATGAGTGCCAAACTGCACCTTCTGCGCATTTGAACAGTTCATGACTCGAAAGATCTTCTCAATTGCTTCCAGCCATACTTGTGCTTTGTCAGGTTCATGGGTTCCCTTGAATATTTGTGGATTGTTCCTTAGAAACCTTCCCAAAGCACGAAACTCGTCATCGACATTGTTTCCAGCATTCACGTTGGCTTGTGGATTCTGTCCAATCGCTCCAGCCAACATCGCTAAAGCTTCGGCAATCGCTTCATCATTCCTATCGGCGACCATTGTTCTGGATCCCAACAAAAAAACTTCATAAGAACTAACAATATTGATAGTGTCATACACACATATCAAATATATAGGGGAATAAACACATTAACAACTTGGTCAACTGACCGACCTGCTCTGATAACACTAATGTAACACCCCCTTTCTATACCCCCAATTAATCAAATAAATCATTTAGGCGCGTATTAAAAATCCATCAGAGTATAATTAAAACACGGTATAAAAGAGGTGCGCCACATCATACTTGAATTTAAAACATACAACACCTGCTCAATAAAGATATGCAACAGTGGGGTAACTTTCAACAGAGGAACTTAGTCCTCATACCCACATCACAATATTTAGAATAAAAGCGGAAACATTTAAATATTGATAATCATCAAACATATATATATATATATATATATATATATATATATATATATATATATATATATATATATATATATATATATATATATATATATATATATATATATATATATATATATATATATATATATATATATATATATATATATATATATATATATATATATATATATATATATATATATATATATATATATATATATATATATATATCATCTAGTTTAATTCACAACATAATTCATGTTTTCATAAACATTCCACAACAAGATACATATACAACGTATCACAAAAGAATCATATATCCTAGCTACCCGGTGCTACATATTAGAGCTGACCGACAAAAGAATGAAGACACGCTTAATAAAAAGACCTCCAGCATACCTACTCTGTAATGCCTCATAGAGCATCATAAAACAGCAAAAGGGTGAGAAATATTATCATAATAATCAATGCATATAATTATATATGTCTACAATCTTATAATACACATAATCAACATTCTCACCACAAGTCATCCATATACGTCACAATGTATATACAAATATATGGATATTCACCAAGCACATTCATCATGCATACATCCACAATTCACTCATTTCCATATAAACATTTATAATTATGTTTATTCATCAATCTGCAACACTCAGTTCAACAATTCATACACATATGCATACTTCCATACAACAATTATACCTGTGCCATGTGACTCAATGCAACTTACGCCATGTGGTACCAGCACTTGTTATTATTTTTCGGTTTTTACATTTAAATCGGGTATGTTCCCTAGACCAATAACAAACAAAAGCCTGTTCACTAAGCTTTGAAATCCCACTCTAGGTTTGGGACAAGTCACTAGTGTCCACGAAACTAGCAGGTATTGCCTCTTGACAACAAATGATGCATATACAATCAACAAACAAATGCACTTAAAACCGTTCTCTCATCTTAATCCCATGCATTCTCAAATAATTCATCACACAAGAATTATTACGCGATTGCACACACAACACATTTCATAATCACCAAGGTACTCATACTTTCACTTATCATCATTATATTTATCAAGTAATGCACAAGAATACACATCATGGTGCTTTACATATAATCGCATACAATCAATATGCATTCACAATATCGCGCCAAATGGAAACGAACTCCATTACAATCATCATGCACTTTTAATCAATTTAAACAATGCATATATTTTCCAACAAGGCCACATTTCACAATCTAGGATTCACGCCACATGGCTACCCACAGCATATCATAATACAACACACAAGCTATGCATTGAAGAATCAAAGTATCAACATTGGATGGGAACAACAGAAATAAAACAATGTTGTCATGCTCGCTGGTTCACTCACCTAGCGAAGGCATAGCGATCATTTGCTACTAGCTCGCCTAGTGAACGTGCTAGCGAAGCCTTCCTTTTTGCTACTGGAAGTGTTCGCTACCCAACTCGCTTAGCGAAGGCTTAGCGAACACTCGCTACCAGACTCGCTCCAGCGAACAAGAGTCATTTTGGTTCTTTCCAAGTCTTGGACCATTCGCTACTCGCTCGCTAGCAGCTCGCCTAGCGAACCACTCGCTAGCTCGCTCGCTAGCTGCTCGCTTAGCGAACCCCTGCTATCACTTAAAAACCTCTACTGTCCAAAAATCACCCGATTCAATTCCAACAAGTTTCCATAGTCTTAGCCTAACATTCCTCGACTAACTACATCACTTATTCCAGATTCTAACCGTTAAAACATCAGTTTCTATCGATTAAACCATTTCGACCTAAAATGGAAAATGAATAAAAACTCTCCAACAATCCAAATCAATCCAACAAAAGCATACATAATCATACACATTGAGAAAATAATAAGATTTCACACCCTTACCCGATTAAATCGAATCCTAGATGTTGTTCTTGAGCTATCCAAGTTTTCCTTTATTTTCTCCCCTTCTCTCTCCTTCCTTCTTTCTATTTCTATCCTTTTCTTTTCTTTCTATTTCTATCCTTTTCTTTTCTTTCTATTTCTATCCTTTTATTTTCATTCCTCCATTCCACTTATATCTCTTTCTATTCTATTTCTCTCCAAACATCTACTAATCCATTTTCTCACAAAATATCTCATCTTATCATTAAATAAGAAATGTCTAAAATACCCTTCAATCTATTTTCCCCGAAAACTCTCAAAATCTGTAAAATAGCATAATATGCAAACATAGCATATTAACACATCAATTTCACAATTAAAATATTAATCACCCAAATAAATCAAAAGACTCAACAAAATTTGAAATCAGAATCGGGGTGTTACACCCCACACTTTGTTCCTCCCTCACTATCATTTTAATTGTGCATTATGTGTTTGCATACTTGCATCTTTATTATTTTATGCTTCCTTCTTATTCTTTCTTCTTTGCCATGTTCCCTTAGGACCTCTAATCTTTAGAGATTATGATAGACCATAGGCTTGAACCTATGCATGAGAATATTAGGTAGCATTCCCTTTCATCGCAACTCTAAGTCCACTTTGCATGACAACTATTAGGGTTGAGTTAGTCTCCCTTTAGTGTGTCTTTTCTCTTCTCATCTTCAAACATTTTAAAATACTTAATAAAGGCTAATGAATGTTGTATGCTACGAGCCTTAAGCTACTTTGGAAATGGTGATTGGGGGGCTTCCTCTCAATGGCCTAGAGTGTTTAGTGTACACCCTTTGGGTGATATGTGATGCATTCGCTCCTAGGTCATAGTCTTTAGTGCAACATGAGTTACAAATTAAACTCAAAACACTTCTTCTCTAAAAGACATCAAAAACAAATCATCCAACTTCCTTTTATCCTTCGAGATCTTAATAATGGAAAACCTTTTTCATAAAAAGAGTTCCGTTAACTCTTAGTTCTATTGCAAATAGGTAACGCCTAAGTCTCCAATGATCGAGCTGCATACAACTAACTGCTAGAACTACGCTTGCTCTGATATCTCATACCAGATGAGAATACATAGGCACAAGATGCAACATCTTGGCGAGCAACCTTCCCCATATTTTCACCCGTAGTTAGCCGAACTACGTTGACTCTGACTTACCCATTGCACGAGGGAGTACGTAGGCATAGAGCGGCGATGCTCTGCCGAGTCTCTTTTCTTTCCTTTTGTCACTGATACTATTACCTAGAGAGTAAACACCCTCTTAGATAGACAACAAGCATGGATCCCGTCGAGTACGACGGACGTGAGGAGTGCTAACACCTTCCCCTTGCATAACCAACTCCCGAACCCGAGACTTGGTTGCGATGACCTCGTTTTTCCCTTTTTCATTAGGTTTTCTCTGATCGTTTCCTTTCCCTCTTTTGGGATAAATAACAAACGGTGGCGAATCTTCTGTCATTGTCGGCCTCCTTTTTCACAGTAGCGACATAACCTAGAAGAAATCAAGTACTAGTTCATATAGAAGAAGGATCAGAAGTGGTCATGGTGAACAGGAATCAGAACGCTGACCAAGTACTTAGACAAGTTCGATGTCATGATATAGCAGAAGAGAATAACCTTGCAGCAATGGCCGAAAGGATAAATACAAGAAATGGTGCAAACTTTGGCTTTACTAGGGCAAATTATACTTCACCTATAGTGGATTATATTTTGCAGGTTGAATTACCTCCAAGGACGAAAATCCTAAAATTTAGTAAGTTTGCAGGAGACACTACTGAGTCAACCGTCGAACACGTGGCTAGATATATGATCGAAGCAGGAGAGATAGCGGGATACAAAAGTCTAAGGATCAAATACTTCCCAAGTTCTCTTACAAAGAACGCCTTTACTTAGTTTACTATGTTACCTCCAAACTCAGTTTATAATTGGGCCCAGTTGGAACAGTTATTTCATGAACAGTTCTACATGGGACAAACCAAGATTAGTTTGAAAGAATTGGCTAGTATCAAACGTAAAGTTATGGAGCCAATCGATGACTACTTGAATAGGTTTCGACTTCTTAAAGCCAGATGCTTTACCCAAGTACCAGAACACGAATTGGTCGAAATGGCTGCAGAGGGTCTAGACTATTCCATTAGGAAAAAATTAAATACCCAATATCTAAGAGATATGGCACAGTTGGCCGACCGTGTTTGCCGCTTGGAAAGGTTAAAAGAAGAGAAGGCTAGGTTTAGTAAGAGTAAGAAAGTAGCCTTCGTCGAATGTAACGAAGATGTCGAAAACATGTGTCATGAAACACTTTATTTCGAAGAAAATAAGGTAGACGTCGCTGAACTAAAGCAAGGTCCACCTTATGCCTGTAAAGTATTAGCTCCTTCAAATGGGAAAAATACCACTAAGTCTAATGATAAGTTTCCTAAAAGAACGTATACTTTTGACGTTACTAAGTGTGATGAAATCTTTGACTTGTTAGTTAAGGATGGACAAATAATAGTACCTGCTGGTGCTAAAGTACCTTCTTTAGAACAAAGAAAGAAATGAGGGTTTTGTAAGTACCATAATTTCTTGGGTCATAAGACTTCTCAATGTTTTCTTTTCAGGGATTTGGTGCAGTACGACATTCAAGAAGGAAGGCTGAAGTTTGGAGACAATTGAAAGACTCAAATGAAAATTAATTCTGATCCATTGCAAAATGTGGAAGCCAACTACACAGAACCTGAAGTTCAGATGGTCGAAGCCATTGAAAAGACTCCTATCATCATGGTATGACTTACTAAGAACGTCTCCTTAACAACTGAAATGGCCAAGGTGACTAAAGGTTGTGATAGTGCTGAAGGAGTTAAGGATAATAGTTCGATGCTGGTGACCAAAAAGACCGCTAAAGAATTCATCAATTCAACAACACTACTGAAGAATCAGACATGGTAGGAGGAGTATTGGGACGAAACACCATTGAGGGTGTCACTGTAATCAAAGTTGGGGAAGAGTCTGATACTAGTAGTGATATTGTCAGTACCAACGAAGCGGTAGGCAGAAATGTTCCCAAAACACAAATGGTCAAGAAGATGGAGCGCATGATGATGATAGGAGAAATGACTGAAGTGGACGGTTGTTTATTGGAAAATTGGATATGCTTGGCAGCAGAACGATATTTCAAGAATTCTCCTGATGTCGAGAGTTTTAATGTCAAAGATATAAGTTCAGTTCAGAATTCTAAGGATGGTGAAAACTTAGAAACTCATTTGTCCAAAATGAAGCTCGAAGATGATGTCAACATCAACATGGTTGAGATTAACAACCAAAAAATTAAGGAATTAGTTAGAGCAGAAAGGACAGAAGAACCTAACAAGGTGGCATACCTTGAACAAGATGAAAACATTGTTGAATTTTTGTACCGTTGTCAGAAAAGTGGACCAGGAGTGATGTTATACCCCAGATGCAGTGCTATTTTCGATGAGAAGGCTACTCGGGAGTTAGAGGAGGTTAAGAAAACCAATGAAGGCTGGGGACAGAAAAAGAGTCAAGGCCCCAGAAACATGGATCCCAAGAAACCCTCAGTAGGGGTAAAAACTCCAGCAAAACACATTACATTTAAGCCAGTGGATAATGTACCTGTAGGAAAATGGGTCAAACCTGTCGAAGGATAGGGACGCAAAAAGTGGAGGAAGTTTGATGTAGAAAGAGGATCTTCATTTGAGTACCTCAAAGAGAACCATACTACTAACAAGTTAGCTTATGTTTCTGCAAATTACAAAGGGAAGAATCCTATGACCAGATCTGAATTGCGAAGGGAGCAACGCAGACAAAAAGATGCTAGGGAAGCCTAGGATGTAAAGCAAGGGGAGTTCAGTACGAACAATGGAAATCAAGGCACTGAGAAAATGCCTGTAAAGAGGAGGTTGTTTGGGGATCAGAACAATGAGCCAGTTCGTCTAGTCGAAGATGATGAGAATATGACCGACAATTTTGATGGTGAATCCACTGCCTCTTTGGACATTATAGTAAACATAGTGTCTTTCAAGCCCATAGAATTCAGCCAGGTTATAGAAGTAGAAGACATACACCAGAATGTTGAATTAGAAATGATGGCACACAAACCTGTGTGCTATTATATAATGAAAAATGGATGCGTCGAGGAGAAAAATGCTTTCTTTGAGCGCCCTACAGAGGAAATGAAGAATCACTTAAAACCTCTTTACATCACCGAAAAAGTAGAGAATATGACCATCAATAAAATATTGGTAGATTGTGGTGCGACAGTGAACTTGATGCCTCGATCGTTATTAAGTAAGATTGGGAAATGTGATGACGATACAAAACCCCACAACATGGTTCTATCAAACTATGAAGGAAAAGTAGGCTCGACTTTAGGAGTAATCCATGTTAACCTTACAGTGGTTCTTGGTTGTCGAAACCAAAGCTAATTACAACTTTCTTTTAGGCAGATAGTGGATTCACGGTGTAGGTGTTGTGTCATCTTAAATGCACCATAGGATTGTTAGTTGGCGGCTAGGCAGGATTGTTAGAAACATTGAAGCTGATCAAGGATATTTCAAAATCCCTGTTAATTATGTCGATGGGAATCAGTTTGATAAACATCTGGAGAATATTGCTCCATGTCCTCCAGCAGTGTTTGAATTTACCCCAAATAAGACAACATTCCATTCATTATACCTACATCCTGTCGAAGGCTTCAGATGGGATAGTGAAATTCTAGGAGAAAGGCTACCACTCATAGCAGGGCCTTCAGTAGATCCTACTGGGTAGGGAGAAGGATTCATTGATCATGACTGAATACGAAACATTGAAGAGAATTTCGGCCTACGTGGCTGAAACTAAACTAGAAACGGCTTTGGAAGCTGTTAATAATCACATGGCTGACGAAGCCATTTGCGAGCCTCATCAAGAATGTTCTAGAGAGGATTTCGATGGAATAAACCCAGATGGAGGCCGAGCTCAATAGCTGAACGCCATCTATGATGACGAACCTTTGGGGTTCGAAAAAGATCCACTAGCAAACATTGTTAAGATGCTAGCACAAGACCCTTTAGAAGAAATTGATCTTAATGAAAGAACATTCAAAAGGCCGACATATATTAGTGCCAAGATAGGGAGTTGGTCAAACATAAACCTGGGACTACAAAAGAGTTCAAAGACTGTTTCACTTGGGACTACGACGAAATGCCTGGCTTAAGTAGGGAGTTGGTCAAACATAAACTACCCCTGACACCTGGGAGAAAACCTGTCAAGCAAGGTCCAATACAGTTTGCCCCATAAATATTGTCAAAGATTGAAGAAGAGGTCGAAAGACTACTTTGTTGCAAATTCATTCGCACAACAAGGTATGTCGAATGGTTGGCTAATATAGTGTCTGTTATTAAGAAGAGTGGGTCTTTACGAGTGTGCATATATTTTAGAGATCTAAATGCTGCTACTCTTAAAGACGAATATTCAATGCCGGTGGTAGAAATGTTAGTGGATTCTACGGCAGGACAGGAGTATCTTAGCATGTGAGATGGGTACTCTGGGTACAACCAAATATTCATTGCTGAAGAAGATATTCCAAAACTGCTTTTAGATGTCCTAGGGCTTTAGGCACTTACGAGTGGGTAGTGATGCTTTTTGGTCTAAAAAATGATGGTGCCACTTACCAAACGGCCATGAATTCTATTTTCCATGACTTTATAGAAACTTTCATGCAAATTTATATTGATGATATTGTCATAAAGTCTATTTTTGGACAAGATCATCTTGAACATCTACGACGTTCATTTCTCAGGATGAGAAAATTTGGTCTCAAGATGAATCCTCTTAAGTTTGGTTTTTGTGTACAGGCAGGAGACTTCTTAGGTTTTTGTGGTCCATAAGAAAGGGATCAAAATCAATCAAAATAAAACCAAAGCCATAATGGAAGCGAAAGTGCAATCGACCAAGAAGGAGTTGCAATCATTATTAGGCAAAATGAACTTCTTAAGAAGGTTCATCTCCAACCTAAGTGGCAAGACGCAAGCTTTTTCACCGTTGCTTCGTTTCAACAAAGATAATTTCGAGTGGGGGCAATTACAACAAGGAGCTTTCGAAAAGATCAAGGAGTACTTGAGTCACCCGCCAATTTTATCTCCACCATGTAGAAATAAAAGTATGAGGTTATATATAGCTGCATCGGATAAAACCTTAGGGAGCATATTGGCTCAAGAGGATGAGAATGGGGTCAAAAGATCCATTTATTATCTAAGTAGAGTTTTAAATGATGCAGAAACTAGATACAACATGATTGAAAAATTGTGTTTATGTTTGTATTTCTCTTGTACTAAATTGAAGCAATATATAAAGCCTGTTGATGTGTATGTTTTGTCTCATTTTGATGTCATAAAACATATGTTACCTAAACCTATCTTGCTTAGTCGAATTGGCAAATGGGATTTAGCCTTAACTGAATATTCGTTAACTTAACAGCCTTTAAAGGCTATGAAAGGCCAGATCGTGGCTGACTTTTTAGTCGACCATTCTATCAATGAAACTAATTTAAATTATGTTGAAATAAGGTCCTGGAAGTTGTACTTTGATGGATCAAGCCATAAGAATGGAACGGGAGTAGGTATCTTGATTATTACTCCTAAGAAAATTCCAACAAAACTTAAGTTCAGGAACGAAGGTCCATGTTCTAACAATGAGGCTGAATATGAAGCATTAATTAATGGCCTTGAAATTTTGTTAGAATTGAGGGCAACCAGAGTCGAAATAACGGGAGACTCTGAATTGGTTGTAAAGAAACTAACAAAGGAATATAAATATGTTAAAGAAAGTCTCATTGTATACATTATGGTGGAGAATAGATTGTTAAAAAGGTTTGAGATAGTTGCTATCCAACATATACCAAGGATAGAAAATCAGGTTACTAATGACTTAGCCCAAATCGCTTCCGAATACAAGGTATCGAAAGAAAAACTTCAAGAAGTGATTGAGGCGAGAGGGAAGATAATGATTGTTGGATTGTGTCCATCAGATTTAGAAAACACTAAACTTGGGTACTTGGATGGCGAAAATTTTGAAATTTTTGGTATAGATAGTCTAACAGAGAAAGATTGGAGAAAAACCATAGTCGAGTATCTGCAAAACCCAACAGGTTCGACAGAGCGAAAGATCAAGTATCAAGCTTTGAGTTATCCACATGTGGGTAATGAGTTATTTAAAAAGACCCTTGAGGGGGTTTTGTTTAAATGCCTTAATGAAGGAGAGGCATACGTTGCGCTTTCGACAGTGCATTGTGGAGCTTGTGGAGTACACCAAGTTGGACACAAAATGAAATGGTTATTGTTTCGACAAGGCATGTATTGGCCCACTATGTTAAAAGATTACATAGAGTTTGCTAGAGGATGCCAAAAGTGCTAGATTCATGATGGCATACAACATATCCCTGCAAGTGAGTTGCACTCGATAGTGAAACCTTAGCCGTTTAAAGGGTGGGCTTTGGATATAATAGGAGAAATTCGACCAGCATCGTCAAAAAACAAGAAATATATCTTGGTTGGAATTGACTACTTTACAAAATGCATTGAAGCGATACCGTTGGTAAACGTGGGTAAGGAAGATGTCATTGAGTTTATCCAAAATCACATCATATACAGATTTGACATTCCAGAAACAATCACAACAGATTAGGGATCAGTGTTTACTAGTCGAAAGATGCAAGAGTTCGCCAATAAAATAGGTTTTAAATTATTAACCTCAACACCCTATTATGCCCAAGCAAATGGGCAGGTCAAAGCTGCTAATATAGTGGTAATTGGACTAATTAATAGGCATGTAGGAAAAAACCTCGAAGTTGGCATCAGACGTTAGACCAAGTCCTTTGGGCATGTCGGACGTCACCAAAAGAAGCTACGAATGCTACACCATTTAGGTTAACCTTTGGGCATGACGCAGTGTTACCTGTCTAAATATGCATACAATCCGTGAGAATCCAGAGACATCATGAGATCCCTTCTCAATCGTATTGGGCAATGATGATGGATGAACTGGTAGACTTGGATGACGAAAGGCTTAAAGCCTTGAAAGTATTAAAAAGACAGAAACAAAGGGTCGAAGATTCCTATAACAAAAGGGTTAAATCTAAATCTTTTCTATATGGAGATCTCGTATGGAAAGTAATTTTTCCTATGGATCAAAGGGTTAGAACTTTAGGCAAATGGTCTCCTAAATGGGAAGGCCCATTTCAAATCATACAAATATTTTCGAATGGAGCCTATGAGATCGATGAATTAGACAAGGATATGATGTATACCGTTTTGCCTTCAATTTCATTGCCACTTTGAGAAGTGGTAGCCTTTGTAGCTGGAGCCTTCCTAGGTATATCTGAAAAACAATATATGATGGCCAATTAAATATGGAAAGAGTAATGGCACAATCATAAGCGAAGGGCATCAAACCTTCATATATGTCAGATTCGATCTGAACATTTTGAATCCCTATATGAAGATGTCCTTTGAAACTGTCTAAAGTGTACTTATGAAGAACCACCCGTCGATCCTTTGGTTGAGATTGTTATCGAAGGACTTTTAGGTCCTCAGCACACATAAACCAATTTGGAAATGGAGGGGCAAGTGCCACTCCAAAATCAGCAGTAGGCAAGCGAGGGAATTTAGGAGGAAAAAGTTTAAAAGCTAGCTCATAACGTTTCTCAAGAGGAACATTAGGGGGGATTTTTAAGTTATCTGATTTTTGGAAAAAGTTTCTTTTTAAGGTGACAGCAGCCTCATGAATGGTTCGACTAAGATCATCTGGTCGATAAACAGTTTCAAAGTACTTCTGGAAAGCTTGAATTTCTTGAATGTGAGTAAGCTTACTTTTCTTTGACTTGTCTTGCATAGCAAGGAAAGCCTGATCAAGTAGTGAAGAAAAAGTAGTACAATCAAGGAAATACTCATCATAGTGTTTTTACCACCAATGGTGGAAAGAAGAAGTGCATAAAATAGAAGGTTCAAAAAACACGGGCGAGAGAATGCCTGTCTTGTGGCTATACTCAGCAAACACGCCAGCAATGGTGTCTTCATAGAAATTGGCAGTATGGAGGACCACTTGGCCTTTCTTGTCATACAAGCATCTGAGAAAACTCTGAATCAACCCAAATTGACGAGATACAAGATTAGGCCGATACGCAATCAAGGATGCTAAACCTTTCCCTGCGTCGAGCCTGTTAACAATGAATCTAGGAATTAAAAAGGCTTCCCAAATTCCAATAGAGTCATCATCACCGTGTCTTTGAGGAGTAGGAAATGGCCTTTTAAACCACGAGTGGCCAAACTTCCTTACGGTAAAAGGTGCCATGCTAGGAGTAAACTCAGAGCACTTGGCAAACATCAAGGTATAACTAGTAAATGCTTCTCTGATAGTTATGCCATCATCATTTGGGGTCAGTTGGACCAAACGAGGCCATTCGATGTGCCACCCCTCAATCTCAGCAGACGTTTCAACAACTTGTCCTTTCCTAGGACAGCTAGTCTCGAAGGTAACATTCAACCATAGTTGAAGCAACTACAGAGGACCAACCAAAGATACAGATTCACGGGCCTCTAGACGCTTCAGTCGAGAAGCCGTTTCACTCAAGGATTCATAAAGGGTCGCCAGAATAAGGTCACTTAGGAAAAAACCTTTGTTGTGGTGTAGTTGTTTGGCAAGAGGCAGGTATTTCTTGGCTACCTATAGAGACTTGGTACATAATACATATCTTGACAATCATACGGTGAGGAATGCCACATGCTCTTCGTTAGACACACTCTCAGTGGTTTGGTTGAAGTGATGGTTGACAAAATGAGGGTAGGTGAGTTTGGAGGTGGGGATGTTGATATAGTCTTCAACATCAACATCAGGTTGATAAGAGACACTGTCAAGACGAAGGCCGGTAATAACGGCTATGTCAAAAAGGGTAGGAGAAACCATCTCGCATGGTAAATGAAACGTATAATGAGTACTATCCTAGAAATACAGCAAGGCCATCAGTAAATTTAAATAGTATGGAAAAGGAGTCTTCGACAACATTAAAAGTTCATAAATCCCCACAGATTTCCAATGGTCAGCTTTAGCTTTTTCTACTTTGGCCATCTAGAGGTCAAAATCCTCTAGGGGACTAACGGCTCTCAGTAAGCGAGTACCATCAGCAAGGTAGACAATGTTGAAAGTTGGCAATGGAGTAGTGTCAACAGTATTGGTAAAAGTTGCAGGGAAACTTTGTTGCCCTAATGGCTTAGTTCTCTAGTAAGATGGCAGAAATTCACTCAGCCGTGCCTCAAAAATGTCAACTTGCGCTAAAGGACCGGATATTGAGTAGGGTTTACCTAAAACAATCAGAGGAATCATTACCTGAGAGTGATAAATGCTCTTGGCAATTTCGGAGGTGGGTTGCAAAACACATTGATGGTTCTCCACCAATTGAGGGCCAGCCAAGTTTATGAAAGAGGGAATGGTTTATTTGGTTTGGGTAACGCGTCCTTTATGAGTCTTCTTCTCCTTAGCAGAAGATTGGAAGAAGCCATTGTTGGTGTTTAAAAGGGAGATGAGTTTTTTCTGAAGAACGCGACGAAGAAAGCTGAAGAAAGATATAGGACGTTTAAAATTCTAGAGAGTAAAAAGTTTTCATGAAACGGTGAGAGGAAGTATTTATAAAATGTTTGAAAATCCCAAAAGGGCGAAATCCACTATTAAAAATAATCAAGTAATGGGACGCGTGTTGGTTTGAAGAAACAGGATGCGTGAGGCAGTTATGGTAAGACTACAAATGTATGTTTTCAAGACAAAGTAATGATAAATACAGTTGAGCCGACATTTAAGGAGTTATCATAATGGCGTGATGTCATAAACGTGGAAGGAAAATAACTGAACAGTTACGCCACTAAACAAATAGTGGGAGTTCAATCAAAGCCATGCAAAGTGACACGCTTCAAAAACGATAGGAAAAACTGACCTTCCTATCCAAGACTGGCGAAAGGACAATTTTTGGGGGCAATTTGTTGGCTCCTAATTTTCAACGCTAGTCGAGACCGGAGCTATCTTAGGTCAAAATTACCAATATCTGGTATGTGGGAGGGTTTTGACCCAAAAGAAGGAAAACTTCAAGTCGAAGAAAGATAGACCAAGGTGCCAAAAAACGCTAAGTGTTGAAAAACGCTCGACGAAGACCATGCTAAGGAGAACACGAAGACGGTTTCTCCAAGTTTGAGGGAACTATCAAATATTCAAAATTCAAATCAAGCAAAAGAGAACGTGTGAGCGGTTGGAGTAGCAAAGAAGCGCCAAAAGAGCATGTTAAGAAGTCGCAACCGCCATGTAGTAGTTATTATATAGCACTATAAATAGGTGTTAATTTTATGTAATATGGGTGTTCATTCATTTCGTACTAGTTCACACAACTCAGAGTACCCGCGTGTAGAGAAACGAGTTAATGTAAATGTACGTGATACAACACCAAATCCTTTCTTATCAATGCAATTTATCTTTACAATTTACTTGCCATTTTTAAACTTTCAGTTTTACATTTAAACTGCTCTTTACAATTCTGCTGCACATTTACTTTTCAAAGATCCCCTAGTCGAACGTGGGATTCTGATTAGAGTTATTTTCCAAGCAATTTACTTACTTGCATTTTTATCTTCAAAAGTCAGTTATTTCTCAAAGGAATTACAGTCGAACATGGAGTTTGGCAGTAGTCTCTTCGCCTTTACATTACAGTTGTTATTTTAAAGTCGTTTACTTTCAACTTTACTTTTCAAAGCTTCTGCCTCATTGCACTTTACATTCTTGCCTTTACTTTCGACGTATTACTTGGTTTTTTTCTTATTTATTGTCTTTAACCCTTAAAGGATTTCGCCTTTCTAAGAGGTGGTCCGGTCGAAAGTAGAATTTAACTTAAAATCCCTTACTTACTTAGCACATGTTCTAGGATTTAGTATGGTCGATCCTGCGAGTTAGTCAATTTCAGCCCAAATTGATAGATCAAGGGTTGTTTACCAAAACTCACAGTAAAAAATATGGCATGATTTAAATGTTAAATGATATGCAAGAGATGACTATAAAGAGAGTCAAAGAAATCAGAGACTCAAGAGGGAATATATCCACTCTGCTAGGGAAACAAAGAGTTGTGCTGAATCCGAGGAATAAAGATGTCCTGAGGTTCATTGGGAAATACACCCACTTCACTTGGGGAAGTATGAAGCTATAGAAGCTCGCTGGGGAGATCTAATATAACTTTAGTGAGAGGTAAGGAGAACTCCACTGAGGACAAAATCATTAACATTTAGGCATGTACACCATGGAGGATTTTGGGGAAATTCTCTTCGATCTTGATAACCACACACGACCAAAGGATCAATCCAAAGAGGTATTGTCAATTAATCAATGCTTCAATGGGAATTTCATTTAATGGTCGAACAGTGCTTCTGCCACAATAAGACCTCTTAGGGAACATGTGATTTCACTAAATCATTCCACAAGCCAAAGAAAATTATGTTTTCAATATGTTTTCAAGAAACTATTTTTTTCTAAATCAAAACCTTCCACTTTCAAAATCATTATTAACAAATAAATGACATTTTGCATGACAAGGAAAAGTAGAGAAAATGGTAAATGACAAAAATTGAATGGTCCAAAGTCTGATTTTATTCAAGAATGGTATCTTGCAAATGGAAAAGCTCCATGGAACATTACAATTTGAAATGGAAATAAGAAAAGGTTATATTAAATCCAATGACAAACTACTAGCCCTAATAACTAAGAATCCCCCAAAGCCTAACTTTTGACAAGAGCGATGAGCTTGAACTTCTGCCTGGATCGTCCTTTCGGGTTCTCAATCCACCGGGACGCTCAATTTTTCCTAAGCCTCCCTTTCGGGTTTTCAACTTAGCGAGCTCTTATTTTTATTTTTTTATCCCTAATTTTTTCTTGGATATCCGTCATAGGTTATGATCCATCGGGATACCCTTTTTTACCTAAGTCGCCTTTCTAGGTTTTCGACTTAGCGATTTCTTTAGGCATAATATTTTCTTATTGCATCAGAATTCACAGGGTGTGTAAGTTGTTCACCACCCATCATTGTGAGAATAAGTGAGCCTCCTGAGAAGACTATTTTTACCACATATGGGCCTTCATAGTTGGGCGTCCATTTTCCGCGCATATCCTTATGAACTGGAAAGATTTTCTTGAGTACAAGTTCTCCTCAATAAGGTTCAATTAATCAAATCTTTCTTGAACCCACTCCGCTTCATTAAGCTTGGTCTCCATCAGGACCCTTAAAAATGGTATTTCAACTTAAATGGGAAGAATGGCATACATCCCATATACCAAAGAGAAAGGGGTTGCCCCTGTCAAAGTTCGAATGTATGTTTTATATTCGTGTAAGGCAAATGACAACATTTCATGCCAATCCTTACAAGTCTTCACCATTTTCTGCAAAATCTTCTTGATGTTTTTATTTGCAGCTTCAACGACTCGGTTCATCTTCGAACGGTACGGAGAAGAATTGTGGTGCTCAATCTTGAAACTTTCACACAACTCCTTCATCGTCTTATTGTTCAAAATTGTCCCATTATATGTATGATTCTACTCAGAATTCCATAACGACATATAATCTCTTTCTTGATGAAACGAGAAACCACTAGCTTGGTTACGTTGGTGTAGGATACGACTTTGACCCACTTTGTGAAGTAATCAATAGCCACCAAGATGAATCAATGACTGTTGGAAGCTTTAAGCTTGATTTCCCTAATCATGTCAATGCCCCACATAGAGAACGACCATGGCGATGACAACACATTCAACAATGTTGGAGGTACATGCACCTTGTCGGCATTAATTTGGCATTTGTGGCATTTTCTGGCATATTGGATACAACCAGTCTCCATGGTCAATCAGTAATATCCAGCCCTTAAAATCTTGTTGGACATGGCATGTCCAATAGCGTGAGTGTCAAATGATCCTTCATGAATGTCTCGAATTAACAGGTTTTCTTCTCGTCTGTCAACACATCTTAGCAAGACCATGTCATGATTCCTCTTGTAAATCACATCATTATTGAGAAAGAGTTTGGACGCCAATCTCCTTAAAGTCTTCTTATTAAGAGTCGTAACTCTGGCTGGATATTCTTGATTCTTTAGATGATTCCTGATATCATGGAACCATAACTTCCCATCTACTTCTTCCTCAACCAACTGGCAATAGGCAGGCTCATTCTTGCACTCAATACTGATTAGTGGTGCTTCATTGACAAATTTAACCTTCTACATCGAAGGTAACATAGCCAAAGTGTCTGCTATATGGTTTTCTGACCTTGGAACATGACGGAAAGTGATCTCATCGAAGTACAAGATCAACTCCACAATATAGGCGCGATATGGAATCAACTTCTCATCTTGAGTTTCCCATTCACCCTTAACTTGATAGATTAACTCCACAATATAGGCGCGATATAGAATCAAGGCCTAGAATGTACGCTTCGTATTCAGCAATGTTGTTTGTGTATTCAAAGAAAAGTCTCACTGTGAACGGAGTATTACCACCATCAGGATTCATCAAAACGGCCCCTACACCATGTCCTCTATAATTCGAGGAACCATAAAACATCATCTTCCAACGAGAGCATAGTTCGGGATCTTCACCAGGGTCAGTTTCTTCATAGTCTTTCACCACCATGATATCTTCATCAGAAAATTCAAACACGAGAGGTTTGTAATCTTCCATAAGCTGATCGGCGAGGTAATCTGATAAGGTACTCCCCTTGATAGATTTTTGGGTGACGTATTAGATGTCATATTTGGACAACAACATATGCCAACAGGAAAGTCTCCCAGTCTGAGCAGGTTTCTCAAAGATTTACTTTATTGGATCCATTTTCAAGATCAAAAAAGTAGTATGACAGATCATGTACTGCCTCAGACGCTTGGTGGCCCATGCTAAAGCACAACAAGTCTTCTCTAAAAGTGACTATCGACTTTCATAATTGTCGCTACCGCGAAAATAAGGTGCCGGCAAAACAGAAGAGTCGCCACCTTTCGTTATTTTCCCTCAGAGCGGGAAAGGAAATGATCAGAAAAACCTGACGAAAAGGTATAAGACAAGGTCATCGCAACCATTGTCTGGGTTCGGGAGTCGGTTACATAAGGGGAAGGTATTAGCACCCCTCACGTCTATCGTACTCGATGGGATCCACGCTTGTTGTGTTTATCTGACGAGTTGGTTTTATCTATCTACCTATCAAGGCTGGTCTGAAAATAAAATAAAATGACTCGGCAAAGCGTCGCGCTTTATGCCTACGTATTCTCATCAGAGAATAAGAAATCAGAGTCAACGTAGTTCGCCTATCTACGGGTTACGGGGAAGGTGGCTCGCCAATACGTCATTATTGTGCCTACGTACTCTCAACAGGTATGAGAGATTAGAGCTTACGTAGTTCGGGATAATACGGATTACGGGACTTCAGGTTCGTCTGTTTTATCGAGTAGGGTTAACAAACAGTTCCAGCAGTTTGGTGTACGCAGCTCGACCTTTGGAGACTTAGGCGTTACCGTTTGCGGTAGAACTGGGAGTTAACGACACTCTTTTCTTCAGAAAAGCTTTCCTTTGAATTATGGGCCCACAGGGCAAAAAGGTTTGAAGTTTGTTTTCTGTTTTTTACGGAAGAAGTGTTTTTTACGGTTGTTTACAACTAATATCGCACTAGAGACTATGACCTGAGAATGAATGCGTCGCATGTCACCCAAAGGGTGCCATACTAAACATCCAAACTGTTGAAAAGAAGCTCTCCAACAATCCTTTCTCAGATAGCTTAAGGCTCGTAACGCACAACGTCAGTTAACCTTTATTACTGTATTTTGATTTGTTTTGAGATGAGAAGAGAGAACAGGCTCAACTAAGGGGAGACTATCAAGTCCTAATGTTGTCATGCCAAGGATTCATCCTATGGTTGAGGCTTGAAACAGGGAAACTCCTAGAAGTTATCATGCATATGTTTCAACCTAAACTTCTAATCATCACTTCCTTATCAAAGGAAGTGAGATTCCTAGGGGATCATGTCAATGATAAACAGAAACAGATAAAGCATCAGCTTAAACAGTAAACAGTAAACGACTGTAAAATGCATGCAATGCAAGTGAGGGAGGAAATGTTTGTGGGGCATCAGCCTCCACAAGCTCATCTCAACCTCAAGCCAGATATGAATAACTGTAATCATACAGAAGAAATAACATGCTATCAAGCAAAATATGAGTAACTGTAATCAAACAGAGGAAATGAAATAAAATGCCCTCAATCAAAACAAACCACATAGGCAAGGGAGCAGAGCTCTACCGAATACCCGCAAGCAAAGCCATACAGTAAAAATACAAGCAGAGGGAGCAACTCAACCTCTAGTGCAATCATGCTCCTAGCTTAAGTCAATCTAAACATGAACTTATTCTAATTCATCAAGCAAATCAAACAAGTCACATCAATATAGTTGCACAGAAAGCAAACAGATAGGAAAGAAAGCAGATCAACCACTCCCACAACTTCACAGCAAAGCAATTCAGTCCTCAGTCTGTAACTGCCCTTCAAGGCTATCATCTTCAATAGCAAGTATCAACTTGCTTCTTCAAGCTTTCAACACATCAAACACAAGTGTCAACTTGTTTTCCAACTTCAAGCTTCAGCTCTCCATTTGATCCCAATTGGCTTTTCTTCACAAGTGTCAACTTGTTCCTCTTGGTCTTCCAGCTTCAGCTCCAATGGCAGTCTTCAAATACAGAGAAGTATCAACTTCTAGCATCTTCAATCTTCTAGCAAGGAACTCCATCCTCTAGCAAGGAAGAAAGATTCATCTAAAAAGAGCAAGGTTTGGATAGTGGAAAGCAAAGTGAAGACCAAAGGTCACCACTAAGCACTCCATCATCAAGGAAAGGCACCCTGAAAGGTTCTACCAACTTAGGAAGAGCCACACATCCTACCAAAGGAAGGATGAGGCCTTCACAAGGGGACCTTACATCACAGGGAAGAATAGAAGTAATCAACACCTTCCATGTTTATGAAAGAAGAGAATCTATCTAGAAGCTCTACTTACAAACCCTAATCTTAACACCTAAACAAAACTACACCAAAAGAAGGGAGATCTTCACATCCAAGCTTCTTCATGCACTCCTCAGCAGCCCACACATGTCTTCATCATCACCCTATAGCAAGAGAGGAAAAACCCTAATCTAAGGGAACTAGAGAAATCATTCTAGTTGAATTAGCAAGTTAGGATCACCTAAAACCTAGTACTAAAGTTAATTCCAACTAAAATACTAAAACCAATTGTAAGATCCTACAAAAATAACTATGGGAACCTAAGTCAATCATGACTTTATCATGTTAATTCCAGAGATCAAATCATCCAATAATTCCTAGAAATAAATCCTAAACTATGGGATACTAAGCTTAAACCCTAAAACTAGAGCACCTAAAGTTTCAACTTAAAACTACCACCTAATTTCATCACAAAAATGTGAGAAAACTCTATGGGGAGCATACATATCTAAACTAACTACACACGAAAAATTAACTCAAGAATCATCACCAATTGCTCACACAAAAATCAGCAAAACAAGGTATCAACCATAAGGATTTAATGTCAATTAAAATACAAAAAATGCACATAAACTCACAAATGCATGAATTCCTAATGTTTCAATTTAATAAAGTTCTAGATCCATTCATGAATCAAGGAAAAAAACTTGGAATTAATTGAGTTAATTTCCTAATTTTTATGAATTATTTACAAACCTATATGAAATGATAAAAACAAAAGAAATAAGAAGAAAATAATAAAAGGTGCGTGCTGAATAGCAATTCATTGCAGTTCATTTCAGGAATTGGGCCAATTGGGCGGTGTGGATATCACTCAGCTAACTAAGCCCAAACCATTCCAATTAATGAAACGGTGTGTTTCATTCAGAAGTCTCCCTTCAGGTTTTGAGATGCAATCGTGGCCATCCGTTCCTTGCCTGAGTCAAAGGTCCACTCTTCATCCAATGGCTATGGCTTATCGTCCCAAATTTGAACTGAAATGGAGGGAGTTCTCAGACGGTGGCCTGAGTTGCAGCACCACCGTCTTCTCCGGTGAAGTGCACTTCTCAGGTCATCAAAAATGACAAAACAAATCATCATCTTGCTCAATTTTTCATCTAAATTCCCTAATTCTTTCTCTATCTCCAAACACGATAGCAATTTCAGAAATCCACCAAATCTTGATCATCATGATTCTTAAAATTAATGACACTAAGGTAATCCTCACTCTTCACTGATCAATTTCCACTATCTAATCACGAATAACACTCCAAGAATCATGAGAAATCCATCCAACAGAAGTTGCACAACACCTAGCATTGTCTCTAACCGTGTAATTAACCATCTCAAATCCATCTATATCAATAGGGGAACCTAACCACATGCTTCTAGTTCACTGAAAACACATGATTAGAGAGAAATTTCAAGAAGTTAAAACCTCTGTTTGAGCTTGTACCAGATGCACTTCTTGCTCGATTCAACCTTTAAGATGATGCATATTCACTCCAAATCACCTTCCCAAGCTAATGCAAACTTCAATTTCTCTTGGATTGGTCTTGAACTTAGAATACGATTTCAACTTGCACCTCTGAATTTTCAATGGCTCTCTCTGCTTCAGGGATCAATCTTCACCAAAAAAATGGCTGAACACACTCTAATGCTTATATAGAACTCATTGGAAATGTCTAGAACTTTCTGCAACCTTCCAAATGAGATTTTCAATTTCACTTTCTCCTTCAAAATGCCATGTTGCAACAGTCGTGTATTTTCTCTCTTTGGGCTTGGAAATGCTTGTAATCATCATCTCATGAGATATTGAATCAGTTTGTTATGTTAATTTCCTTGCTTGCAAGCCAATGGTATGAGTTTGATATGTTGCTTTATCATGAAGAAACAACATGAAATGGTATGAATTTGACCCCAAACCAAAATTCCAATATTGCCAAAGTCTCTAAAACTATTTTTCCAATCAAAATGACCTATTATTTTGCCTTGTTTGGACACAAAATGAATTATTTCAATTTTTGGTCATCAAATCCATTTTAATTCTTCCTTTTTCAAAATTCTTTGAACCACATCCTTCCTTGAGCCATTTCAATGTCTCCTTGATGCATGGTCTAGGTTAAAACCCCATTTTTAGCAACTTTATAGTTGAACAAAATTCTATTTGAAGTGTCTAAGTTGGTGAAAATGACCTATGATCACAAATGACCTATAATGTCCAAATACCCAAAATACCCTTGACTTGTCAAAGCCATAACTTGAGTTCTACAAATGCTATCAAGGACTTCTAGTACTCTATGGAAAGCTAAGAGGATACGGAACAACATTCATGTTTACCAAAAGCTTATAGGAATCATCCTTCTAGGGCAAAAGTGTCATGCAAGTTGGGTAACTTTCAAGCTCCAAATTCACATGCCTCAGATGACCTGTAACTTGTCTGGCTCATAACTTGAGTTATATAAACCCTATCAAGGACTTCTAGTACTCAAATTAAAGCTAAGATCATGCTTTACAACAATCATGTTGGGGGAAAGATGAGATGACAATCATTTCTTGAGTTAAATAGCCTTGAAGATAGGGGTCAAACTAGGGATTTTACACTGTCAAGCCTTGGAAACCCTAGCTTGAAACTTCTCAAACTCTTCAATCATGATGAGTTAACCTTGGAATCATCCTTATAACATATCAATGCATCAATCCATGATCACATGGCTCTTGAATTAGGTTTTAACCCTCTCCAAATCCTTAGTTGACTTAGGGTTGACCCAGTCAAACCCTAGCTGCACCACTCATGGCTGAACCTTCTTAATCTTGCACAATGACCTGTCTAGGCCTCAAAGTGATCTTCAACACTTCTCATGAGCTCTCTCAAGACCTCAAGTCCAACTTCATGGCTTCAGAATCATCTGATGGCTTTCCACAACTCTCAAGTTAGGAGACCTACACACTTGGCTTCAATCACTCTCTCTGAGGATCTTTTAACTTCTCTGACAAGGATATCAACCCTTGAACACTTGAATACCCTTCTTAGCTTATCTTCATAGTCTTGTATAGATCTTGATTGGTGATCATACCTCTTGATCTCCTTCATACATATCAATGAAATGAAAATGATAATGCTAATGTGAATGAAATGAAACATAAGCTAGGTAAAGAAATGTTGGGCAAATTTTGAGGTGCAACAACTGCCCCTATTCAAACGGCTTGGACCTGACTGGGTGAGAAGCGAACGACTCTCAAACAATCAAGGTACGAGACGGTTGAATACCAACAAACCCGGAAATTTGCCACCTGCCCAAGTACACGGTACTCTGATGGAGACAAATCTTCGGAAACTGAAATAATAGTCGCGCGGCAACTAGCTAGAGAAATATTGATCTTAACCTCCGTTAGGATGATTCTTTGATTTATCTGATATCATTGCCTCCTCGAATCATCAAGGGATCACCGCTTACACGGTAACTAATGATTTGCCAACCGTACAGGTAAACAGTACTTTGATTGGTAGGAACATCTTCAAAATTGAGCATGCCATTTGCATGATAACTCTGTTGGGGAATTGGTTACACGGTAACCTGTGAAGGGTCTAATCTCAAATCTCAGTCAGGATGATCATTTGATTTTGCTATAGATCTTTGTCCTCAAGTCATCAAGGGGTCACCAGTTACGCGGTAACTGGTGATGGATGGTCGGTTATGTTGTCTGGCATTCTGCGTCATAGCAGAAGAATTCCTTATCGTCGCCTATGGACTAATCATGTCGCTAGGAACGTCGACAACATCTTTGTCGGACTTCATCAGTAAGTCAATAAGGGGTCACCGGTTACTCGGTAACTGGTGAATGACTACTCTCAAATCTCCGTCGGGATGATTATCAGATTTCGCTACAGCTTCTTCTTCAAGTCATCAAGGGATCACTAGTCACTCGGTAACCGGCGATACATAGCTGATATTACCGTCAGGCATTCTGCGGCACTGCGGAAGAAGGATTCCTCGGGACTCATCAGGTCATTAGGAAGTTTTTAACAATCAAGTTAATTATGTCGTCGGGCATTCAAAGAAATTTTCGGGCGTCCGCCGGACTTCGTCAGTAAGCCTTCAAGGAAATTTCAACTTCTCTATTCAAAAACCTGTCGAGGATGACACATCTCCGCTGGGGATTCTGGAGAACTATCAAGTAACTCTGCTTCGGGGATCCAGAAATCATTCTGGGTGAATCATCTCTGCTGAGGAAATCAAGAATCATCTTGAACAATCAACTCTGCTGGGGACTTCAAGAATCATCTTGAACCAACAACTCTGCTGGAGATTTCAGGAATCATCCTGCGCAAACACTCTGCCGGGGACTCTAAGCATCAACTTGAGCAACCAACTCTAGCGACTTCACTGGGGATTTTAAGAATCATCTTAAGCAACCAACTTCGCTGGAGAATTCAAGAATCTTCTTGGGCAAGCGACTTTGCTGGGGAATACCTGCAAAACAAGAACGGTAACGCCCTAGCTCATGTTTCATATGCATATGCTTTGACAATGGCACAATGCTGCACACGGTGGAAATGCTACGCGTATTTAGGGTAGATGCTATGCAATCATGCAAAACGCTACGATCCCATCAGCAAAATAAATGCTGAAGGGAGAATCCTCCTGTGAAGGAGAAAAAACCACTCTGGTAGGGGAAGGAATCATCCTGCCGAGGATTAGAAGTAACACCAATCCCAATTGGACTCCGCCTGGGGAAACGAACTTCAGTTGACTGCTGCAGGGGAACAAAGTTCTACGAGAACCTGGTCCTGCTCATCTAGGTGTACGAACCACAACTGTCGAGGAAACGATATCAATCGCAGAAATAAACTGCACGACCTTCGCGGCTAAAACTTTCCTGGAGATAACGACTCCGATGGAGAAATACATCATCAACTATTCAACACTCTACTAGGGGGAAAACCAATCATGGCCCCCAACTGCTTTCCAAGGACTCGGTTCTCTTGGGGAACTGCCAGCTCGGCTGGGGGAAGGAGGAATCATCCTGCTTATTGGGGAGAGTACGACTCTATGGGGAATCTCAATTCTGCTGGAGATTTCAGTCTGAGCTATCGAGAGATGCATACTTGCGAATAGTCTTCCACGAGAAGCTGCACACTGACCCAGTGCTGGGGAACGAATCTACACTTCGGCGTATGACTCAGTTGGGGAGATGATGATCCTTCCAAATACATCTGATTGGGGAGAGAATCTTCTCTATTTGGGGAGACATATCAATGCTTACAATCTCACATTCAGACGCCGTGGGGAGATTTCACTAAACTTGCTGGAGAAGAAGGAATCATCCTGCTTGGGAACGCATGCGGCGTACTGCCTGGAATATGCTATACATGCAACAACACAAACAAACAGACATGATACCCTTCTCAAATGGACCTATCAAGGTTATGATCTTGTGACACTGTTCAAGTAATTCATTGTTTCAACAATCAGTGGCCTAGGCCAGCAAGTTTATGTATGCGCATTTTATCAAAAACATCGGCGTTCTTTTTCGCAAACAAAACAGATAGATGTTAAACAAACAAACAAAATTGCTAAATACTATACATTTTATTGATGATGAACCCCTGAATGGGTAAAAATGTTTTACAACAGATGCAAGCTCCTGGAATGAGGAAGCTGCTCAAATATAAAACATAAATATACATCAGTATATACACAAATGTCGGCAATGTAGCATAGACGAACACCATGAGTTGATCCCTCTATGACCCACTCAACTTTGATACTTCTCCGACGCTTCAGCTTTAGAAGAGATTGATTCAGATAAACGGCCCTCAGGTCTTCCAAACCACTAAACAATGAAAGTCCACACGCGGAACACAATCATTTGCTTTTTCAAATCCCTAACTTTTTCCTGAATCGCCCTTCCGGGTTTTCGATTCACCGGGATACCCTTTTTTGCCAAAGTCTCCCTTCCAGGTTTTCGACTTTGCGGGTGTACATTCTTTTCTTTTATATCCCTAATTTTTGCCCGAACCTTTTCCTTTTTATGGTTCGCCGGGATGCCCCATTTTTTCCTGGATATTCTTTTTCTTTCCAGCAGGTCATTCTTTTAAGCAAAGTATTTTTTAACTGCATCCACATTCACCGGGGATGCAAAATATTCGCCATCCATCGTGGATAACAACAAGGCTTCTCCCGAGAAGACCTTGCTGACGACGTACGGACCTTCATAATTGGGAGTCCACTTGCCCCGGTGATCGGAGTGTGGAGGAAGAATCTTCTTCAGGACGAGATCACCCGTCTGAAAGCTTCTAGGACGCACCTTCTTATCATAAGCTTTCTTCATTCGGCTTTGGTACAGACGACCATATGCAATCGATGCTAATATTTTCTCGTCCATCAAGCTGAGTTGGTTTAGTAGGTTCTTAATCCATTCTGCCTCATCGAGTTTCACGTCAACCAAAACTTGTAAAGAATGGATCTCCACTTCTAACGATAGAACAACTTCCATACCGTACACCAGTGAAAAAGGAGTTGCCCCGGTAGATGTACATACCGTTGTACGATAACCGTGCAGTGCAAATGGCAACATCTCGTGCCAGTCCTTATAAGTCATAACCATCTTCTGTACAATCTTCTTGATGTTCTTATTAGCCGCTTCAACGGCGCCATTCATCTTCGGCCGGTAAGGAGATGAGTTGTGGTGTTCGATCTTGAAACTCTGGCACAGCTCCTTCATCATCTTGTTATTCAGATTCGAACCATTATCAGTAATGATCCGCTCGGGAATTCCGTAACGACAGATGATGTCCCTCTTTATGAATTTAGCCACCACCTGCTTGGTCACATTAGCATACGAGGCTGCCTCCACCCACTTGGTGAAGTAGTTGATAGCTACTAGAATGAAGCGATGACCGTTAGACACGGTGGGCTCGATCTTGCCTATCATGTCAATGCCCCACATGGAGAACGGCCACGTGGAGGACATGACATTCAACGGGCACGGCGGCACATGAATCTTATCAGCATAAATCTGGCATTTATGACATCGCTTCGCGAATTTAAAGCAATCTGACTCCATCGTCAGCCAATAATATCCTGCTCTCAAGATCTTTCTTGTCATAGCATGTCTGCCGGCGTGCGTACCAAATGTGCCTTCATGGACTTCTTCCATGAGCATACTCGCTTCTTTCTCATCTACACATCTGAGTAGCACGAGATCATGGTTTCTCTTATACAAAACTCCATCAGGATTGAGATAAAAATTTTCAGACAGTCTCCTCAGAGTCTTCTTATCCTGGGTTGACGCTCCCACAGCATACTCCTTAGTCATAAGGAAAGTCTGGATGTCATGGAACCATGGCTTGCCGTCGGAGGCTTCCTCGATTGCAAAGGCGAATGCAGGTCTATCAAGACGAGAAAGGACAATCCTTGGAGCTTCATTCCAAAAATTGACTTTATACATCGAAGCCAACGTGGCTAAGGCATCAACCATCTAATTTTCAGCTCTGGGCACATGATGAAGTTCCACTCGGTCAAAGAACGGAAGCAGCCTTCTGGCATAATTCATGTACGGCACCAAATTCGATTGACGAGTCTCCCACTCCCCTTAAATCTGGTTGATCACAAGCGTCGAGTCACCATATACATCTAGGTTCTTGATTCTCAAATCAATTGCTTCTTCTAGACCCATGATGCATGCTTCGTACTCCGCTTCGTTATTGGTGACCGGAAATGTCAGTCTAGCAGTGAATGGGATGTGGGATCCATGGGGAGTCGTGATGATCGCCCCAATGCCACTTCCGTAAGAGTTAACCGCCCCGTCAAATATCAATTTCCATTGGGATTTCCTATCTGGACCCTCGTCGGGCAACGATTCATCACAATCTTTCACTTTGAGAAACATGATATCCTCATCAGGGAACTCAAATATCATCGGCTGATAATCTTCGATCGGCTGTTCGGAAAGGTATTCAGACAATACGCTTCCCTTGATGGCCTTTTGGGAAACGTACTGAATGTCATATTCTGTCAACACCATTTGCCATCTGGCAATCCTGCTCGTAAGCGCTTGCTTCTCGAAGACGTACTTGATCGGATCCATCTTCGAAATTAGCATGGTCGTGTGATTGAGCATGTACTGTCGTAAATGTTTGGCAGCCCAGGCTAGTGCACAACACGTCTTCTCCAGCATTGAGTAACGAGATTCACAGTCCGTGAACTTTTTACTCAAATAGTAAATGGCATGCTCCTTTCTGCCTGTCTCGTCGTGCTGACCGAGAACACACCCCATACTATTCTCCAGAACTGTCAAGTACATGATTAAGGGTCTTCCGGCTACCAGGGGTATCAAGATTGGAGGTTCCTGTAGATACTATTTTATCTTAACAAATGCCTTCTGGAAATCCTCATTCCAAATAATCGCCTGATATTTTTTCAGTAGTTTGAACATCGGTTCACACGTGGCCGTGAGCTGAGAGATAAACCGTGCAATGTAGTTTATTATGCCTAGGAAGCCACAAACTTCTTTCTCGGTCTTTGGAGCTGGCATTTCTTGTATCGCTTTTATCTTCGCAGGATCAACCTCGATGACTCTTTCACTCACGATAAACCCCAGTAGTTTTCCAGACCGTACTCCGAAAGTACACTTGTTAGGATTCAGCCTCAACCTGAACTTCCTAAGCCTCTCAAAAAGCTTCAGCAAATTGACCAGGTGTCCCTCCTCCGTTTGGGACTTCGCAATCATGTCATCAACATAGACTTCAATCTCATGATGAATCATATCATGAAACAAAGTAACCATAGCTCGTTGGCAAGTGGCCCCTGCGTTCTTCAGACCGAAAGGCATTACCTTGTAGCAAAACGTTCCCCAAGGTGTAATAAACGTAGTTTTCTCCATGTCCTCCGGCGCCATCTTGATCTGATTGTAGCCGGAGAATCCATCCATGAACGAAAATACGGAGAACTGAGCTGTATTGTCGACCAACCCATCAATATGAGGGAGCGGGAAATCATCTTTAGGGCTTGCCCTATTCAAATCCCGAGAATCGACGCACATTCGTACCTTACCGTCCTTCTTCGGTACAGGCACTATGTTGGCGACCAACGGAGGGTAAGTAGTGACCGCTAAGAAGCTAGCATCAAGTTGCTTCTGCACTTCTTCCTTGATCTTAACGGCCATATCTGGTCGTGTCCTTCTAAGCTTATGCTTAACGGGAGGATGATCTTGTCGCAGCGGCAAGTGATGGACCACGATGTCAGTATCAAGTTCGGGCATATCTTCGTATGACCAAGCAAAGATGTCACTATACTCTCGAAGCATCTCGACCAATCTCTGCTTGACATCACTCTGCAATGCAGCCCCTATCCTGACGTTCCTGACCAGTTCTTCAGAACCCAGATTCACAATCTCAATCTTTTCCTCGTGAGGCAGAATAACTTTCTCTTCTTGTTTCGACAAGCGGGCCAACTCTTCGGGAAGGTCTTCGTCTTCATCAACCTCTTCTTCGGCTTGATAGATCGGGCAATCGAAGTCGAAGTGAGTCGTAGAAGGTCCAGAGTCGATGTCATATGCTATGTGGATCCTGCAATAACAAGGGTTAAGCTTAAGACAAGGATAAGCAGGTTAGCACAAACCCCATTGCCATTTTATTGTTTTTCAAAACAAATATAACATAGGAATAACAAAGATCACAACATTTGAATGCGAAGAAAAATGCCTTTTGATTTATTGGTAAAATGCATGTACATAATCAAACAAGGCCTTGACAATAAAACCACTATGCCCCGGGTAAGACATAGGGTTGTATAGTGATTGGAGAAAGTAAATCATTACTCTTTTCCTGTCACTTGGATGGTATCCCTAATGGACCAGTTGGTGAGGCTCTGGCCTGGTTTGCTTGGCTGGATCCAAGAGTCTAGGTCGCAATCGCTGTCTTCACCGTCTTCAGGCACCGCGTTGACACTTTCGAATATTGCCCCGCCGCTGGTAAACTGGATCGGCCCTTTACCCCACGACGCACTATGAGAAGAGGAGGATTTAGCCGTAGGAGAGTACCCTAACCCAAAATTGTCCTGTTTGTTAGGTATTTCTAGAACCTGCCCCCAGCCTGGGGTAGATCCAGCTTGAACAACGGCCTGGGCTTCCTTGAAGGAAGAGAGAGTCATCTCTGGCTTTTCGGTCATTACAGGAGCCACGTCCTTGACTTTAATAGCTTCGAACGCCTGACATAGGGTTTCGTGGATTTCCCCATCCATCTCAACATATTTGAAGGACGACAAATGGCTCACCATTATGTCTTCCTCGCCACATACAGTCACGATGCTGCCTCCGACAGCATACTTGAGCTTCTGGTGCAATGTGGAGGTCACGGCGCCAACAAAATGGATCCATGGCAGGCCTTACAGACAACTATAGGCGGGCATGATGTCCATGATGTAGAAGACTGCCTCGAAAGTTTCCGGCCCAACTTGGATCGGCAGAGTTACTTCTCCAAAGACATGACGCTTGGTTCCATCGAAAGCCTTCACAACCAGGTCACTGGGTGTGCAAATCAATCCTCTTGTGTCTATCTTCATCAATGCCTTCTTCGGGAGAACATTGAGCGATGACCCAGTGTCCACCAACACATGAGACATAATCGTTCCCTTACACTCTATCGAGATGTGCAGGGCGCTGTTGTGGTTTCTTCCCTTCGGCGTCAGCTCCAGGTCGGTGAACCCTAACCCGTTTCCAGCATTCACATGGGCTACTACCCCTTCCAACTGGTTGACTGAGATTTCCTGCGATACATACGTGGCATTCAAAACCTTTAACAGCGTGTTGGGATGTGACTCCGAACACAGCAACAAATTCAGGATGGAAATTTTTGAGGGTGTTTGATGAAGATGGTCAATGATATTGTAATCACTCTTCTTAATCAACCTCATGAACTCTTCAGCGTCCTTAACAAGTAAGTCCTTCTCTACCCGACGAGGGGTTTCCTCAATGAATTTACTCTTTCCCTTATCGGTTACTTCAGTTTTGTCCGCTTTGTCCGCCACGATCTCATGTAGAGCAAACACTCTTCCGCTGCGCGTGATTCCTCCAATTCCCACTAGGTTATCCACAGACTGCCCAGAGGGTTCTAGTTCCAATTTCTGTCTGTTACAGTAGACGTCTGCCCCATAATGCCACGGGACAGCATTGGTGCTTTCAAAAGGTATCGGCCCGGCCTTGGTGATGGTAATTATGGGCGGCCTGAGTGCAGAAATGGTTAGCGTCTGGCGAGGGATGGTGATGGTGGCAACCTTATCATCTTGCTTCAGCATTACCTCTCCAGATCTACTTTCGGCCCTTCGGCTGAACTGCAAGATTCCTTTGGTCATCAGACTTTGAATCCCCTCTATCAACTGTTCACATCCATCAGGACGAGTCGCACAGCCCATACATAGTTTTCCACAACCCGGAAAGAAACCTCTCTTCATTAGCTTGGCTTTAACGAAGCTAAGCGGTGTCTTCAGATCCTTGACGTCAGTCAATAAATCCAAATTCTCGTCTTCAATAAAGGAATTCACCCCACCTCCTCTATAATTCGGCATAGGGTTCTTCGTGACATTCGGCACATTATCTGAGAAATTGATGATCTTAGCATCCACCATATCTTGCACCTTGTGCTTGAAGGCTTTGCAGTTTTCTATCGTATGGCCAGGTGCCCCTGAGTGAAAATCACATGTAGCGTTCACATCATAACCTGGCGGAGGTGCCCCTGTCAAGGGAGTCAGGGTTCTCTTCTGGACTAACTGCAATTGAAGCAGAGTTTGCAACAGCTGAGCATACGACATGGGCGGTGTCTCAAGGTGACGGCTTGACAGAGACGCCCTATTCTGATACTTTCTGTACCCTTGCTGATTTGGCTGCTGCTGCTGCTGCTAGGGTTGTTGGACTGCAGGGATGGTTATGCTAGCCACCTGCTGGCGCGGGCCTTTACCTTTCCTGTGAGCGTTGGACACGACGCTCGTCTCCCCTTCACGCCTCTTGCCACCATATGGTTTCTTTCCTCCTCCAGCTGAGGATAGATCACCACCTTGGATTTTCCCCAGCTTGATCCCATTTTCAACGTGCTCCCCGGTGATGATGAGATCTGAGAAACTTCCAGACATACCGCTGACCAATTTCTCGTAATAAACCCCTGGGAGGGTGGCTACAAACATTTCAACAAGCTCTCGTTCAACCATCAGCGGCTGAACTCTAGCTGCTAATTCACGCCACCGTTGGGCGTATTCTTTGAACCCTTCGTTGTTCCTCTGTGACAAGTTCTGCAGCTGAACCCAGTTCGGCGCCAAGTCACTGTTATACTGATAATGGTGCACGAAGGCCTCAGCAAGTTCCTTCCACGAGCGCACACTGGTGGGTTCCAGACTCATGTACCATTCCAAGGATGGCCCGAACAAGCTATCCTGAAAGAAGTGCATCAGCAACTTCTCGTCTTCAGAGTGAGCAGACATCTTCCAGTAGTATGACCTTAAGTGGACACGAGGGCAAGTGGTGCCCTTGTATTTCTCAAAGTCGGGTACCTTGAATTTAGGAGGCACCTTGAAATCAGCAATCAATCCCAATTTAGACATGTCGACACCCATAGTGTTCAGGTTCTCGAAATTCCTCATCTTGTCCTCGAGTGCCTTAAACCTCAGACGTGCTTCAGCAGTCAGCTCTCCTTCAGCACCCTTCTATGAGAACAAATCTTCTTGACGGTCTTCTAACCATGGCTGAGGCCCATACAGATTTCCAACACCCGTGTTGCTGTTGCCCTGTCCGACATTGCCATTAGCTTCAAAATTTCCATTACCGACGCCAATCGTATTACCACTGAGCCCCATATTAGTGATCACATTGTCGTTACCACTGCCATTCCCCCCGGTCACGGGGATGCCACCCTGAGGAGTTTCAACAGGTGGAGGGGTTGGAACATTCCCACCATGGAGTACACCGTTGCTATCTACCCTTGAGATCAGAGGCTGGACCAATGTTCTGAGTTGGTCTTGGCCGTTGGCAACCACTTGCATGAGCTCCATGAAGCGGTCCATCCTCTCTCGGAGTTCCTGAATGTCAGTCTGCACTTGCTCCATTGCTCTAGCCTGATTTGCTCTGCTCGGATAGCGGTGGATCAGTCTTCGATCAATCCTGGAACAACCTGTATACACAAAGGGTTAGAAAAACGACAAAGTGCTCGTTGTGCAAATGCTTCATGTAAATGCAAATGTGTGTCTGTGCGTTAGGGAGATTCCCCCCGATCCTAGTGCCTGAGTGCCAGTGTTGATAATAAGAAGTCCGAGTCCAGTCATGGGAATAACATCTCATATATATAAAGAAAGCCCATCAAGGCGGTACACAACGTCACTGAGTACAAGCAGAATCAATAGCATGACCTCGACCAACAAGCTTGGTGATGGACAGCATACAACAATGATCAAAACAAAAGGATTACAGATATAGTCAAGCACGGCCACGAGCTCGAAACTCTTCTAACAGATCCCTCATTTCTGGATGATCAGGCTGAGTGAGCAACACTTCGACGAGTAACTCCCTCTGCCTAATAGTGTATTGAAGACCTTCCACTGAGTCTTCCCATGCTCCTTCGCCGAAACAATCTTCTAACTTCCGCTTCTTGGATTCAAACATCTGTTTGCGCTCCTTCAGGTTAGCAAGAGCCTTATTCAGCAGGCCTTCAGCGGCATATTTGCGAGCGGTTTCTTCATCAAACCTCTTCTCACTAGCCTTCACCTGGGCTTTCAACTTGGAGATCTGCTGCTTCAGCTTATCCTCCTGTTCCTTGTCGTTGGCTAGGGTGGCTTTCCAATGCTGATTAAACTTGGATATTCTTCGGTACGCTTCATCCAAGTGCAGCTTCTTAGTGGCCAGTACGTCGTTGACAAACTTGAAGTCCCGACCCAAGCGCTCACGCTCAGCCAACTGCTTAGTCAAATCCGTACCCAACTTGTTTACCAGCTCTGTTTGCCTCTTGAAGGAATGGACGACATTGCTTCTCTCGCTTCTGAGTTGAGCCAATTCTTTCTCCAGTTCTTCATTTGCCTTCTTTAGCTCATCTCGCTCAGCTAACACCTGATTGTGCTGCTGAATAGGCACGGTGGTAGGCTCTTCAATCACTGGAGGGCTTTCTAGCTTGGCAGGAGGAAACAACATCCCTATGATATCTGCCCTGGCGCTGATCCAGGTCACATATGGAGCGTAGGCTTGGCTATTACTTTTTCCCAGCAACAGTTTTCCCCGCTTACTGATACCATTCCAAGCATGCTGAAGCTTAGATAACATATCCCCCTCTAGAAGACCGATGAGGTACAGAGATTCCTACACCTCTTCATCCTTCGGCGGAGCTCTCAAAGCATAAGCAAACTGTCGGACCAGCAGAGATGGATTATAGTTTATACAGCCCTTCCTGCTTATCAAAGGTACATTCAGAAACCCGCTACAGCTGAAGATAATCTCAGTACCCAACATATCTCTATCAAATCAGGCAATATCCTCTGCTGATAGACTCATCAAACACTCAAACCACTCAGTTGTGGCTACAGAGGAAGCAAAGGGACCCTTCTTGGGTAGGTAACTATCAAGCCATCTATAGAATAGGGGCACACAGCATGAGACATTCTTGCCCCTTCTGTTCTCGTTTTTGTAGTGGACAGAATGGTAAACATCTCCAATCAAGGTAGGGACTGGATTCCCTGATGCAAAGATGTGAAAGGCGTCGAAGTCTACAAAGTCAGGCATATTAGGGAACAGAACGATGTCGTATATGCAAAGAGCAAGAATAGTGTTGAACACGATCCAACAACCGTCTTTGGCACACTGCTGGGCCTTTCCCACTAAGAACTGCAAGGAGAAACCGGGAACCCTGTTCCAACTAGACAAGACCAACTCGGAGGCATCCAGATGAAGCGAAAGAGCTAGACTAGCCAGATTAGGCTCAACATCCATATGAACAAAGGGCATCTGACTCTTGATAGGCACACCTAACAAATCAGCATACTCCTCTAGTGTAGGCGCGAGAATAAAGTCCGGGAAAGTAAAGCATCTCAAAGGAGGATCGTAGAACTGCAGCAAGGCGTGCAACCCATTCAACTCAAACAAAGAAGGTTTACGAACCAAGCCGAGCAGTTTCCCATAAGACTTTTTGAATTCACCTCTCACAGAATCATCTGCTAAAGCAATCAAACTAGACAGCTGAACAACATCAGGAGCGGGGAGCTTGTAGGCTACAGTCTTCCTCAGAGAACCCATGGCAGCACAATAGAAGGCAAGAAAACCTGAATCGGGGGAAACGGTACCTGCAACACAGACACACGTTAATGATATGCAAATGAGTATGCAAAACAATGCAAAATGCAATCATGCAGCAGGAGATCAAGACGACTGTGTTGTTGAAGAGGTGAAGGTTATGCATCAACAAAACCACAATACTGCTCTGTCAAGAACAACCATATCTCTGATGAGAATAAAACTCTGATATCGGGCCATAAATCTGCTCTGTCAAGAACACACATATATCTGATGACAAGGTCTTCTGATACAGGACCATAAATCTGCTCTGTCAAGAACAAATACACATCTGATGATGAGAACCTCTGATACCAACAAAACTGATTCACTATCAAGAAAACCAGGTAGTCTGAAGGTTAAGGTTTCCTGCAACGAACCCGACCCTGCTCACAGGTATGGACCTAAACTGACACAAGCTCGGCATCCTATGCGGTCATCAGCGTCACAGACATTCAAGAGGGGTGATACGATACCCAGAAGGTGTGGCATCACCGTCTCCTGAAGTGGCCTCACTCAGCTGAATTCCAAATGATCGGTCCCCAGAGTCGACAATCCTCCAAACCAACAACCCCTCAGGCCCAAAGGGCCGGAAAAGAAGTCAATCGGGAGAATCTCGTCTGAGCGTGGATTTTGTGAGACACTAGTTCCTGCAAGGCAAGCACGCGCCCACTAATTTCCACAACTAATGCTAGGTACACTCAAGCCTGGGTCTGGCTTCTCACTCATCAGAATGCCCCTCCCATAACAGCACAGATAATCATATCATACTGAAAATAAAACGCGGGAAATAAAATGCGATAAACAAACACAACCCAACAAGTAATCATACAAGCGCTAGGATTGACTCTCGCAGGAGACGTTGGATCCCCAAACGGACTCGCATAAGGGACTTTGGATCCCAGGAAACTATCAACTCCCCAGAAGAGTCGCCAGCTGTCGCTACCGCGAAAATAAGGTGCCGGCAAAACAGAAGAGTCGCCATCTTTCGTTACTTATCCCTTAGAGCGGGAAAGGAAACGATCGGAAAAACCTGACGAAAAGGTATAAGGCAAGGTCATCGCAACCATTGTCTGGGTTCGGGAGTCGGTTACGCAAGGGGAAGGTATTAGCACCCCTCACGTACATCGTACTCGATGGGATCCACGCTTGTTGTGTTTATCTGACGGGTTGGTTTTATCTATCTACCTATCAAGGCTGGTCTGAAAAGAAAATAAAATGACTCAGCAAAGCGTCGCGCTTTATGCCTACGTATTCTCATCAGAGAATGAGAAATCAGAGTCAACGTAGTTCGCCTAACTACGGATTATGGGGAAGGTGGCTCGCCAATACGTCAGTATTGTGCCTACGTACTCTCAACAGGTATGAGAGATCATAGCTTACATAGTTCGGGATAATACGGATTACGGGACTTCAGGTTCGTCTGTTTTATCGAGTAGGGTTAACAAACAGTTCCAGCAGTTTGGTGTATGCAGCTCGACCTTTGGAGACTTAGGCGTTACCGTTTGCGGTAGAACTGGGAGTTAACGACACTCTTTTCTTCAGAAAAGCTTCCTTTGAATTATGGGCCCACGGGGCAAAAAGGTTTGAAGTTTGTTTTCTGTCTTTTACGAAAGAACTGTTTTTTATGGATGTTTGCAACCAATATCGCACTAGAGACTATGACCTGAGAGTGAATGCGTCGCATGTCACCCAAAGGGTGCCATACTAAACATCCAGACTGTTGAAAAGAAACTCTCCAACAATCCTTTCTCAGATAGCTTAAGGCTCGTAACGTACGACGTCAGTTAACCCTTATTACTGTATTTTAATTTGTTTTGAGATGAGAAGAGAGAACAGGCTCAACTAAGGGGGAGACTATCAAGTCCTAATGTTGTCATGCCAAGGATTCATCCTATGGTTGAGGCTTGAAACAGGGAAACTCCTAGAAGTTATCATGCATAGGTTTCAACCTTAAGTTCTAATCATCACTTCCTTATCAGAGGATGTGAGATTCCTAGGGGATCATGTCAATGATAAACAGAAACAGATAAAGCATCAGCTTAAACAGTAAACAGTAAACGACTGTAAAATGCATGCAATGCAAATGAGGGAGGAAATGTGTGTGGGGCATCAGCCTCCACAAGCTCATCTTAACCTCAAGCCAGATATGAATAACTGTAATCATACAGAAGAAATAACATGCTATCAAGCAAAATATGAGTAACTGTAATCAAATAGAGGAAATGAAATAAAATGCCCTCAAGCAAAACAAACCACATAGGCAAGGGAGCAGAGCTCTACCGAATACCCGCAAGCAAAGCCATACAGTAAAAATACAAGCAGATGGAGCAACTCAACCTCTAGTGCAATCATGCTCCTAGCTTAAGTCAATCTAAACATGAACTTATTCTAATGCATCAAGCAAATCAAACAAGTCACATCAATACAGTTGCACAGAAAGCAAACAGATAGGAAAGAAAGCAGATCAACCACTCCCACAACTTCACAGCAAAGCAGTTTAGTCCTCAGTCTGTAACTGCCCTTCAAGGCTATCATCTTCAATAGCAAGTATCAACTTGCTTCTTCAAGCTTTGAACACATCAAACACAAGTGTCAACTTGTTTTCCAACTTCAAGCTTCAGCTCTCCATTTGATCCCAATTGGCTTTTCTTCACAAGTGTCAACTTGTTCCTCTTGGTCTTCCAGCTTCAGCTCCAATGGCAGTCTTCAAATACAGAGAAGTATCAACTTCTAGCATCTTTAATCTTCTAGCAAAGAACTCCATCCTCTAGAAAGGGAGAAAGATTCATCTAACAAGAGCAAGGTTTGGATAGTGGAAAGCAAAGTGAAGACCAAAGGTCACCACTAAGCACTCCATCATCAAGGAAAGGCACCCTTAAAGGTTCTACCAACTTGGGAAGAGCCACACATCCTACCAAAGGTGGGATGATGCCTTCACAAGGGGACCTTACATCATAGGGAAGAATGGAAGTGATCAACACCTTCCATGTTTATGAAAGAAGAGAATCTATCTAGAAGCTCTACTTACAAACCCTAATCTTAACACCTAAACAAAACTACACCAAAAGAAGGGAGATCTTCACACCCAAGCTTCTTCATGCATTCCTCAGCAGCCCACACATGTCTTCATCATCATCCCAGAGCAAGAGAGGCAAAACCCTAATCTAAGGGAACTAGAGAAATCATTCTAGTTGAATTAGCAAGTTAGGATCACCTAAAACCTAGTACTAAAGTTAATTCCAACTAAAATACTAAAACCAATTGTAAAATCCTAGAAAAATAACTATGGGAACCTAAGTCAATCATGACTCTATCATGTTAATTACAGAGATCAAATCATCTAATAAGTCCTAGAATTAAATCCTAAACTATGGGGTACTAAGCTTAAACCCTAAAACTAGAGCATCTAAAGTTTCAACTTAAAACTACCACCTAATTTCATCACAAAAATGTGAGAAAAATCTATGGGGAGCATACATATCTAATGTAACGACACACGAAAAATTAGCTCAAGAATCATCACCAATTGCTCACACAAAAATCAGCAAAACAAGGTATCAACCATAAGGACTTAATGTCAATTAAAATACAAAAAATGCACATAAACTCACAAATGCATGAATTCCTAATGTTTCAATTTAATAAAATTCTAGATCCATTCATAAATTAAGGAAAAAAACCTGGAATTAATTGAGTTAATTTCCTATTTTTTATGAATTATTTACAAACCTATATGAAATGATAAAAACAAAAGAAATAAGAAGAAAATAATAAAAGGTGCGTGCTGAATAGCAATTCATTGCAGTTCATTTCAGGAATTGGGCCAATTGGGGGGTGTGGATATCACTCATCTAACTAAGCCCAAACCATTCCAGTTAATTAAATGGTGTGTTTCATTCAGAAGTCTCCCTTCAGGTTTTGAGATGCAATCGTGGCCATCCGTTCCTTGCCTGAGTCAAAGGTCCACTCATCATCCAATGGCTATGGCTTATCGTCCCAAATTTGAACTGAAATGGAGGGAGTTCTCAGACGGTGGCCTGAGTTGCAGCGCCACCGTCTTCTCCGGTGAGGTGCACTTCTCAGGTCATAAAAAATGACAAAACAAATCATCATCTTGCTCAATTTTTCATCCTGATCACGAATCCATCATCTAAATTCCCTAATTCTTTCTCTATCTTCAAACACGATAGCAATTTCAGAAATCCACCAAATCTTGATCATCATGATTCTTAAAATTAATGACACTAATGTAATCCTCACTCTTCACTGATCAATTTCCACTATCTAATCACGAATAACACTCCAAGAATCATGAGAAATCCATCCTAATAGAAGTTGCACAACACCTAGCAATGTCTCTAACCGTGTAATTGACCATCCCAAATCCATCTATATCAATAGGCGAACCTAACCACATGCTTCTAGTTCACTGAAAACACACGTTTAGAGAGAAATTTCAAGAAGTTAAAACCTGTGTTTGAGCTTGTACCAAATGCACTTCTTGCTCGATTCAACCTTCAAGATGATGCAGATTCACTCCAAATCACCTTCCCAAGCTAATGTAATCTTCAATTTCTCCTGCATTGGCCTTGAACTCAGAATACGATTTCAACTTGCACCTCTGAATTTTCAATGGCTCTCTCTGCTTCAGGGATCAATCTTCACCAAAAAAAATGGCTGAACACACTCTAATGCTTATATAGAACTCGTTGGAAATGTCTAGAACTTTCTGCAACCTTCCAAATGAGATTTTCAATTTCACTTTCTCCTTCAAAATGCCATGTTGCAACAGTCGTGTATTTGCTCTCTTTGGGCTTGGAAATTCTTGTAATCATCATCTCATGAGATATTGAATCAGTTTGTTATGTTAATTTCCTTGCTTGCAAGCCAATGGTATGAGTTTGATATGTTGCTTCATCATGAAGAAACAACATGAAATGGTATGAATTTGACCCCAAACCAAAATTCCAATATTGCCAAAGTCTCTAAAACTATTTTTCCAATCAAAATGACCTATTATTTTGCCTTGTTTGGACACAAAATGAATTATTTCAATTTTTGGTCATTAAATCCATTTTAAATCTTCCTTTTTCAAAATTCTTTGAACCACATCCTTCCTTGAGCCATTTCAATGTCTCCTTGATGCATGGTAAAGGTTAAAACCCCATTTTGAGCAACTTTCTAGTTGAACAAAATTCCATTTGAAGTGTCTAAGATGGTGAAAATGACCTATGATCACAAATGACCTATAATGTCCAAATACCCAAAATACCCTTGACTTGTCAAAGCCATAACTTGAGTTCTACAAATCCTATCAAGGACTTCTAGTACTTTATGGAAATCTAAAAGGATACGGAACAACATTAATGTTGACCAAAAGTTCATAGGAATCATCCTTCTAGGGCAAAAGTGTCATGCAAGTTAGGTAACTTTCAAGCTCCAAATTCACATGCCTCAGATGACCTGTAACTTGTCTGGCTCATAACTTGAGTTATATAAACCCTATCAAGGACTTCTAGTACTCAAATTAAAGCTAAGCTCATGCTTTACAACAATCATGTTGGGGGAAAGATGAGATGACAATCATTTCTTGAGTTAAATATCCTTGAAGATAGGGGTCAAACTAGGGATTTTACACTGTCAAGCCTTGGAAACCCTAGCTTGAAACTTCTCAAACTCTTCAATCATGATGAGTTAACCTTGGAATCATCCTTATAACATCTCAATGCATCAATCCATGATCACATCGCTCTTGAATTAGGTTTCAACCCTCTCCAAATCCTTAGTTGACTTAGGGTTGACCCAGTCAAACCCTAGCTGCACCACTCATGGCTGAACCTTCTTAATCTTGCATAATGACCTGTCTAGGCCTCAAAGTGATCTTAAACAGTTCTCATGAGCTCTCTCAAGACCTCAATTCCAACTTCATGGCTTTAGAATCATCAGATGGCTTTCCACAACTCTCAAGTTAGGAGACCTACACACTTGGCTTTAATCACTCTCTCTGAGGATCTTTTAACTTCACTGACAAGGATATCAACCCTTGAACACTTGAATACCCTTCTAAGCTTAGCTTCATAGTCTTGTATAGATCTTGATTGGTGATCATACCTCTTGATCTCCTGCATACATATCAATGAAATGCAAATGATAATGCTAATGTGAATGAAATGAAACATAAGCTAGGTAAAGAAATGTTGGGCAAATTTTGGGATGCAACAGCTGCCCCTATTCAAACGGCTTGGACCTGACTGGGTGAGAAGCAAACGACTCTCAAACAATCAAGGTACGAGACGGTTGAATACCAACAAACCCGGAAATTTGCCATCTGCCCAAGTACACGGTACTCTGATGGAGACAAATCTTCGAAAACTGAAATAATAGTCGCGCGGCAACTAGCTGGAGAAATACTGATCTGAACCTCCGTCAGGATGATTCTTTGATTTATCTGATGTCATTGCCTCCTCGAATCATCAAGGGATCCCCGCTTACACGGTAATTGATGATTTGCCAACCGTACAGGTAAAAAGTACTTTTATTGGTAGGAACATCTTCAAAACTGAGCATGCCAGTTGCATGACAACTCTGCTGGGGAATTGGTTACACGGTAACCTGTGAAGGGTCTAATCTCAAATCTCAGTCAGGATGATCATTTGATTTTTCTGTAGATCTTCGTCCTCAAGTCACCAAGGGGTCACCAGTTACGCGGTAACTGGTGATGGATGGTCGGTTATGCCGTCAGGCATTTTGCGTCATAGCAGAAGAATTCCTTATAATCGCCTATGGACTTATCATGTCGCTAGGAACGTCAACAACATCTTTGTCGGACTTCATCAGTAAGTCAATAAGGGGTCACTGGTTACTCGTTAACTGGTGAATGACTACTCTCAAATCTCCATCGGGATGATTATCATATTTCGCTACAGCTTCTTCCTCAAGTCATCAAGGGATCACTGGTCACTCGGTAACCGGCGATACATAGCTGATATTGCCGTCAGGCATTCTGCGGCACTGTGGCAGAAGGATTCCTCGGGACTCATTAGGTCATTAGGAACTTTTTAACAATCAAGTTAATTATGCCTTCGGGCATTCAAAGAAATTTTCGGGCGTCAGCCGGACTTCGTTAGTAAGCCTTCAAGGAAATTTCAACTTCTCTGTTCAAAAACCTGTAGGGGATGACACATCTCCGCTGGGGATTCTGGAGAACTATCAAGTAACTCTGCCTCGGGGATACAGAAATCATTCTGGGTGAATCATTTCTGCTGAGGAAATCAAGAATCATCTTGAATAACCAACTCTGCCGGGGACTTCAAGAATCATCCTGAACCAATAACTCTGTTGGAGATTTCAGGAATCATCCTACGCAAACACTCTGCCGGGGACTCTAAGCATCAACTTGAGCAACCAACTCTGGCGACTTCACTGGGGATTTTAAGAATCATCTTAAGCAACCAACTTCCTGGAGAATTCAAGAATCTTCTTGGGCAAGCGACTTTGCTGGGGAATACCTGCAAAACAAGAACGGTAACGCCCTAGCTCATGTTTCATATGCATATACTTTGACAATGGCGCAATGCTCCACACGGTGGAAATGCTACGTGTATTTAGGGTAAATGCTATGCAATCATGCAAAATGCTACGACCCCATCAGCAAAATAAATGCTGAAGGGAGAATCCTCCTGTCAAGGAGAAAAAACCACTATGGTGAGGGAAGGAGTCATCCTGCCGAGGATTAGAAGTAACACCAATCCCAATTAGACTCCGCCTGGGGAAACGAACTTCAGTTAACTGCTGCAGGGGAACAAAGTTCTACGAGAACCTGGGCCTGCTCATCTAGGTGTACGAACCACAACTGCCGAGGAAACAATATCAATCGCAGAAATAAACTGCACGGCCTTCGCGGCTAAAACTTTCCTGGAGATAACGACCCCGATGGGGAAATACAACATCAGCTATTCAACACTCTACTGAGGGAAAACCAATCATGGCCCCCAACTGCTTTCCAAGGACTCGGTTCTCTTGGGGAACTTCCAGCTCGGCTGGGGGAAGGAGGAATCATCCTGCTTACTGGGGAGAGTACAACTCTGTGGGGAATCTCAATTCTGCTGGAGACTTCAGTCTGAGCTATCGAGAGCTGCATACTTACGAATAGTCTTCCACGAGAAGCTGCACACTGACCTAGTGTTGGGGAACTAATCTACACTTCGGCGTATGACTCAGTTGGGGAGATGATTCCGGATACATCTGATTGGGGAGAGAATCTTCTCTGTTTGGGGAGACATATCAATGCTGTCAATCTCATGTTCATACGCCGTAGGGAGATTTCACTGAACTTGCTGGAGAAGAAGGAATCATCCTGCTTGGGGAATCAGGACATGCACAGAGATATCATCTTTTGGACTCACCTTATTCAAATCCCTGTAATCTACACACATTCTGACTTTACTGTCCTTCTTCGGGACATGCACAATGTTGGTCACCCACTCAAGGGACTTTGATACTGATAGAAAATCTGCATCGACTATCTTTCAACCTCATCACGAATTTTCAGAGCCATGTCCAGTGTGGTCCTTCGGAACTTTTATTTCACAGGTGGGCATTCTGGTTGAAGCGACAACTTATGAACTACTATGTCTGCGTCTAAACCAGGCATATTCTGATACAACCATGAAAACACATCAACATACTCTTCTAGAAGCTTCACTAATCTCTGTCTGATATCTACCCCTGAGTGTAGTACGAATCTAGACCTCTTTCTTCTCTTTATTTGGCTTAAGGTTCATGTACTCATACTTAACCTTTTTTTCCAGTTCATTGGGAACCTTATAATCTTCTTCATCCTCATCTTCAGCTTGGTAGATGGGTGAATTAATGTCAGGAGTGAAAGTATGGCCATTTGATTCAACATGGTTTGGGATGGTTCCGCATATTTTGAATGATTTATTTTCTTAAAGGCACAAAGACAAATGCAAAAGAAAAAAATGGTTTTTGTAGTTTTTGAAAGATTGAAATTTTCTTTTTAAAAGTAAAAGCAAAAATCGGTAAATGAAACAATGAGAATTTAACAAAATGTCTTCATTGATTATAACAATTTTGAAAGCACAGTGGCCCTACAAAATAATCCAATAGCTTTGGGCATAACTATAGAATTTGGAAAATAAAATAACAAAACAAAAAAATTACTTTGTGTTGTACCCCAAAATTTGACCAACCTTTTCTTGTAACTTGGCTTATGTTTTCATATTCATTTCGCATTTCATCTGCTTATCATTTAGGTCGATCATTTCTTGCATCTTGCCCATGTTATCAGCCAGATTGAATTTATCAGGATTTTAGCCACTTTGCTCGCGTTTCAGGAAATTCAAATCAATTCAAACGAAAAGTTCAGTGTCGAAATCGAGCGAAAGTCGCTCTCTTCCTGGTGATTCAGTCCGTGCTGATAATTTTGGCGCATTCCGATGTTCGCGTGTTTTTTCTATTTCTTTTTCGGTGGCATTTTGCATTTTTATTTCTATTTCTGCCTTATTTTCTTTTTATACGATTAATTAAATTAGGAATTAGATTTTATTATTATTTTTAATAATTTTAGAATTTTATTAGAAATAACATAATTTTAGAACTAGATTTAAATAGTTTTTAAGGTATAATAGTCTTAGATTTTCTTTTCTTTTATTTTAGAATTTTATTAGGAAATAGTTTTTAAAAGATTTAGAATTTTAGAATTTAGGTTATTAGATTTTAATTTATTTTATTTTATTTTTTTAAAATGGTTTTCTAGAAATAGTTTTTTTAAATAGAATAATTATACTGGCTTTTAGAAATAGATAGAAATAGATTTAGGATTTGAGGATTTTTAGAATTAGCTCTTCTTAGAAATAATATAAAATTTTATTTGTTAGAAATTAATTAGAATTGTCTAGAATTAAGTTTGTGTTAATATTAATTAGGATTAGTTTTTTTTAGACTCAACATTAATCATCAGCACATTTTAATCAGGATTAGCATGTCATTAGAAAAAACCAGAAGTAGTGCCACGTGTCAAATTTCTGGTATATAAGTGCACTATTCACTTTCTCCTTCCTTGGCGAACCCTATAACGCAGCTACGCCTCCTTCATCCTCCTACTATTCATCATCATCCTTGTTCCTTCAACAGAAATGCAAATAATCTTCAATGCCATGAACATAACCCAGAACCATCATCCAAAACTCGTAACCTTCAAAACCCCTCCACACAAAACCTCCATTTTCGAACCTATTCTGACCTTCAAACTTCAGACAAACCAACCCTCCTCTCTTCAAATTCATCTCCTTCATGAACTCAATAACCCATTTCTTCAAAACTCAAACAAACCACTCTTCAATTGAACCTCCACCATTAACGATCTCAAACCCAATCTTCAATTGAACCTCGACACTCATCGTCCTCACCATTTCAAAACACCCATATGCAAACCACTTCACCAACCTCCTTCACCCCCCTTCGATTCCTTCATCCATCCACCTCACCTTCCAAAACCCACAGCGAATCATTGCGAACGTGCTTAACAACAACGTTCAACTTAGTAACACAAGGTAGAACAACCACACAAACCAACTGATTCTGCCATCCTGAATCCCTTCTCACCAGCAAAACAACCACCGCTCCTGTTCGTTTCTCTTCCTTTCGCCAAAAAACCCATTCCTTCACAAACCACCATCATCTTCGAAAAACCACTCAAACTCCGTCGACTCCAAACTGTTCAACATTCAAACAAATACCCACTTAATCAAATTCCACCTCTTACCAAGTCGCAGAGAATGAGAAGAAGATGAATGAGGCCAAATCGAAACATAAAAAGCATGTCGGAGGCGTTGGAGTTTTAGTGAAGAACTGAGAAGTTGGGATTGAGTGTCGTTGATGTGTGTCCTTTGTTTTTTGTTTTGGTTAGTTGTAGTTGCTCCATTTTTTTGCATTTTTGTTGGCTCAGAGGTTTTGGAGATGGTGGATCATCTTTGCTATGCTGAGAGAGGGGTTTGTGGGATCCCAATTGGCCTCATAAATCCCATAAAGCGTGTGGATCCACCCCATGATTCCAACAGGCACCCCCTCTGCTTTTGAGCAAACTCTTCTTCTTTAATTATTTTATTTTTTTAATGTAATTAATTTATTAATACTTTTTCTTATAATATGTAATATTTGTTAATATATTTTAAAAACAATTTGTTAGATTTTTAATTAATTTATATAATATTTTTATAACAGTTTTTTAGTTTGAATGTATATTATAATTAGTTTTTTTTAGATTATTCCAATATTTTCTAATTTGACTTTTAGAGTTTATATATATATATATATATATATATATATATATATATATATATATATATATATATATATATATATATATATATATATATATATATATATATATATATATATATATATATATATATATATATATATATATATATATATATATATATATATATATATATATATATATATATATATATATATATATATATATATATATATATATATATATATATATATATATATATATTATTTTCTAAGTTTTAGTTTATATTCAATTTCTTTTAGAATTTTAATTCATATCTTTTAGAAGTTAGATTTTATATTCTCATTTATCATTGGGCCTCTTATTTCATTTTCATTATTTCGGTCGATGACGAGACCTCTATTGTTTTTCTATCAAATTATTGATGAGAAACGATAAATCCGAGACCGAATTTTCTCTTTCGTTTCCATTTTCGACCTTTTATCCATCTTTGGTTATTTTCATCTGTTTGGGTCTATGACGAGACTTCCGTAATCCGTTACTAGTTAAATTATTGATGAATAATATTGGATCCGAGACCACCTCTTTCTCTCCTCATTTCTTATTCTTTCGATTTTATTTTGACTTTTCGTGATCGATGAAGTCTTGTATCCGTAAGAGTCAGATTTATCGGAGTTGATAACCTTCCCGATTTAAAATCTATGGAAGATGACCATTTAGGTCATTTTCTTTACTTTGGGATCGCGATAGGTTACCTTCGATTAATCGACATTTTATTTGCGATTATGACGAGATCCCACTGTTTTTGGTCCGTGCGACACGATTCAATTGGAGAATGATCCTAAATATCATTTCTCTATCTTGTCCATAGCACGGATATCAATTCACGCGACCTCCTATAGTTTGACTTCCCTCATAAGTCGAGCTACGATGGTTTAGCGTCACATTGTGTTCCGATTCGATTCACCAACGCTGCCAAACCATCTTCAATAAAAGATTGAAGTTTCTCTTCGTATTGAATTAAAGGGAGAGGATTGAGTGTAGACTTCTTCCTCTTCGAGTGTCGGGATACTCAATATAGAGCGTGTAGTCTCGATACTCGTCTTTCAATATGAAGACGTTTGTGTTCGCCACACCTTTTCTCCTAAAACCTCGGTCCCATACCGAGTTCCTTTTCAAAATTCTTTTCACAATAAGGGATAAAGTTCTCTTTGTATTGAACTAAATAAAGGGGATTGAGTGTAGACTTCTTCCACTCCGAGTGTTAGGATACTCACTGTAGTGTGTGTGGTCTCGATATCCGTCTTTCTATATGAAGATGCGATTGTATTCACCACACCTTTTCTCCTAAAACCTCGGTCCCGTACCGAGTGCATTTTCAAACTCTTTTTCTTAACAAAACTTGAGTGGTCGTAGAGTGGTTAGGTGTAGGCCTTCTCCTATCCCAAGTGCTTGACATTTACTGTAGGGTACACAGTCGCAAAGCACTTAACATTCAATACCAAAAAAACTTTGTAATAAGAGAATGAAGTTCTCTTTGTATTGAATTAAAGAGAGGGGATTGAGTGCAAAATTCTTCCTCTCCGAGTGTCAGGATACTCACTGTAGAGTGTGTGGTCTCGATACTCGTCTTTCAATATGAAGAAGCTTGTATTCGACACACCTTTTATAACAAAATATTGAGATAAAGAATTGGGTACTACCCACAAGGGGTTACTATTCGTGGACCTATTTCACCCCTAAAAAACAACTCCACAGATCAAATGTGACATCTTGCCTCGCATGGTGAAAATTCAATCTTTTCAAAAAGGATATGTTACGTCTTTTCTACCACAAACAGGGAACGCCTAAGTCTCTAACGAGCGAGCAGCAATACACCTAACTGCTAGAGTGCGCTATGATAACATCATCCACAAAAACAACGGGTACCCGTTTTGCAAACTACGTTTGCTCTGATTTCTCATACCATATGAGAATACGTAGGCACAAGACGGCGATGTCTTGGCGAGCTCACTTTTTCCTTTCACTCATAGTTAGTTGAACCACGACTGCTCTGATTTCTCATACCAGATGAGGATACGTAGGCACAAGACGACGATGCCTTGGTGAGCACATTCCCCCTATATCCGTAGTCCCCCGACCTACGTCGACTCTAACATTCTCATATCTATTGAGAATACGTAGGCCTAGGAGTGCGAAGTCCTACCGAGTCTCTCATCTCCCCCGTCATCCCTCTTTTCCTAGTTTCTATCCCTTTTCTCTTTATCCCTTTGGAACAGTCATAGAAAGCAATAACCTTTTAGCAAATATTTTCACACGTCAACAAACAAATGGTTCCCATCGAGTACGATGGATGCGAGGGGTGCTAATACCTTCCATTTGCATAACCGGCTTCTGAACCCGTTCTTTGGTCACGAGACCATCTTATCCGTTTCTTTCTTAAGGTTTTCTCAATGTTTTCCTTTCCCCTCATGGGATAAATAAAGTTCGATGGAGACTCTTCTGTCTATCTTTTTTGCCTCCCCGTCGTTGCATTTTTCGAGAAGCGGCAGCTGACGACTCTGCTGGGGATCTGTAACAAGCCAAGCCTAGTTTGTTTATCGCATGTTTGATGTTTTTGCTTTTATTTATTTATTGTGTTTTGTTCCTCTTACCAGTTGGGTTGATTGGATGGTTTGTAAGGATAAAAAGCTTTCTACCCGAGCTTTCTAGTATACACTAAGATTAGGAGGTGGTTTCTTTCTGATTTGCGAGACTTAGGACTGGTTGAGTTGGTTTGAATTCCACGGCTCAGATGAGACCCCTTTGGGATGATTATGTCTTACGTGTAGTCGCAATGGCATCTTTAATTCCAACCTGGGAGTCTGTGACTCTGAGGACCTTTTGTAGAACCTTATTCCGAAAGTTTACTAAAACATAACTCCGTGTTCATCCTATGAAGGGATTACCGTCTTACGAATTGTCGTTATGATGGAAAACTTTTGAGGGTTAGTGCATAGGACTTTGTTTTAAAAGCCTTTGGGATACCCTATTATAAACCAGTAGATTACCCACCCGAGGTGAGAGATATCTTGTTGTGTTGTCTTGCAAGATGTGTGACCTTGATCTTGTGTCTGTTGCATTTCATATTGCATTGCATGGCAGTTGCATTTCATTTGCATAGCAGGTGTTTGAGGCTGGGTTTTGTTATCCTAATCTGGGTTTCTTCGGAATTTCAGACATAACTCTTCAAAGAAGACAGAAGTTGACTATGGAGCAAATCCAAGCAGAGTTGAGGGAAGTCCGAAGCCAGATGGGACAATTCATGGTGGATATGCAAGCTTTGTGTTAAGATCAGAAAACACTTAGGGAAGAAGTTCATCAACTTAAGACTCAGATGGTCCTGATCATGGAAGTCATGAGAAATGTAATAAGAAAGGAAGGAAATCCTATGCCTGAAGCCGCACTAGAAATGGTTGCTCTACCCAGGCCTATGGAATCTCTCCCAGAGCGCGATGTGCCTCGAAGATCTTTTGCACAATCTGGGGTTCCAGAATTTCCCCGTCAACAGCTACCTCCTGTTTCCCAAGACAATCCTAAGATTAATAGGTATGCACAGAGACTGAGGCGACCCGACATAATGTTTGATCGGATCCCTATGACTTATACTCAGTTGTTGCAACTCTTGCTTCAACTTCAATTGGTTGAACTTCGGACTCTGGCTCCGTTTGCTGGTAAGCCACCACCAGGCTATGATGCAAGTACCCATTGTGATTTCCATTCTAGGGCACCAGGGAATAATGTGGAAAGATGCAAGGATTTTAAGCACAAAGTTCAGGACTTGATCGATTCAAAAGCATTTGAGTTCACGCCAAGCGGGATGAGCGTACTAGGTTGTCTTATTCCAGTTGTTGCGAAAGAAGCTGATATTCCTATTTTGTCCCTTAAAGTGGCATCGGGTCAGAAGCATATCTTACACTCTTTGGTTTCAGAATCTCCATGCCCATATCTATTGCCTGTTCCTAGGCCAAACCTGAGGACAAAAGTACCTGAACAAAGGGAGTCCTCGATACCTCAGATTCAGTCTTCAGACATTTCGACTGTTCAGAATCAGTAATTTGTTGTGTTTGTATATTAGGTATCTGTTCCCCTCCAAAGTAAACGGTCGTACCGTCATCAGCCGTGTCAGCACGCTCGACAAAGACCAAAGAAGCCAAAGAGGCATTTCACCCAGCTACTGATTGTCATACCCTAAATTTGTCCTACCCCTTTGGTAAATATTTTCGCATTTTTGGTTTCATGCCGTTTAACACGTGTCCACCTGAAATCGGGGGTTTTCCAAATTTTATCCTTTTTTGTCCAATAAGAGCGTGACACGTGGCCTGAGGGGCATTTTGGTCAATTTTATTTCCATTTTCATTTTCCTATCTTTCTTGCAAATTTCACCTTTTTTGTTCATATTTTTATTTTATCATTTATTAGGTGTAAATTTATTTATTTGTTTAGTTTTATTTCTATTTTTGTTAAAAGTTAGATAGATATTTTTATTAGATTTAACATTAGATTTAAATTTCTTTTATATTTTTATCTTAATTAGAGTAAATTATTATTTGTCTTTTAAAAAAATAATAATAGTTTGTTTTAGTTTATTTTGATTAATAGTTAGTATTAATTATTTGATAGTTAATATTGCAATTGTTAATGTTATTAGTATTAGTAAATTAGAGAAAATTAAGAAAAGAAGAATAAGAAAAGATAAGCAGGATTGGGAAGTTAGGATAGGCCCATCGTGGGAGGCCTAATGGGGAGGAAATCAGAAGAAATAAAAGGAGAAGGGAACTCATTGGAAAGAAACCCTAAAAACACTGTTCACCGAAAACCCTAAACGGCCGCCCCCTTTCAGAAACCCTAGAATTTTACTGTTCACTATCTCCCTCGATTCATCAAACGGCCGCAGCTTACTTCACAAAACCCTCATCGTTTCTCGCTCTCACTCCTCCATTCGATTATCCCTCAATCCCCTCACAAAACCCTCAAGTGAAACCTTCACTCGCTGGAAAATCCTTTCCGCCGCACCCAAAACCTTCTTCTCCACTTTTCCTTTTCACAAACCATCATCACCCTCCATGGGCCTTGCCTTTCATCTACGAAACAAGTGCGACCGCAAAGCCTCTTCCGTTCAATCCGAGTTCCAAACGATCCCCACAAATGTTGGCTTCAAAGTTTATCGGATGGAAGTCATAGTTTCAACGTGTGCCCTCCTTACTCAATAGCCTGGCCACGGCTCCGATGCACAACCTCTGTCTAAACAAGTTTCCTTCTTTCGGTAACATTTGAAATATGTGTTATGTTTGTATGACTTCACTTTGATGTACTTTTTTGGTTAGATTGTTTTCATTTATACTGGATTTTATGTTGAATATTTGCTGTGAGTTATACCCTGTCTGATTTGAATCGATTAAAGCTTGTGAAATGTTAATAGAAAGAATCATGTGAAACGATTCAGCCTGACTCAGAAATGCCGAGAAATGAAGAGGATTCAATGTTTGATAGAAAAGATGCTCGAGCTAGTTAAGGAGTACAGAGGTTTCATGGATCAAGAGAAGGTTCCTTTGGGCCTAGAGAAAAACAGAAGGGCGCATAACCGAAGCTTGATCGATAGCTCAGGAGCTTTCCATTTCCAACGAAAATAATACGCATCATTTGTGCAACAACAACAATACAACATTTCCAAAATCCTACACCGATTGACCACAACATAAAGCAAACGTGTATTGCAGCAGTCGGAACCGGCGTCATTTGAGTTCTACAACGAAAAGTCGAATAGCAGCAGCAAGATGATGATATCATTTGTGTCTTCGATTCAACTTGGTTTTCATCTGTTATCATTTCTCTAAGAGTTTGCTATTCTGTTTGTGTTATGATTATTTTGTGTAGGTTGCAAATCCGATTCGGGTTTTATCTAAACACATTCTTGTTGCACCCGCCGCGGCGTTTCCATCACTTTTCTCGTCAGTCAACAGCCGCAGCGATTAAAAAGGGAAACAACAAAAGCTTCGCAAGCACGACTCTGTTACGCAGCATAACAACAACATTCCAGGTACAACAACCACCACAACAGGGTGGATGAAGCAACAATAACAGCGACGGTTTCTTAGCAACTATGAGCGGTGTCGTCGAGCTTCAAGTTGCCCTTTTATTGTGGTGTCCAAACTCAGTTGCGGTAGATGTCGTTCAGAGCTCACTTGATTCGTAGAGTCCAACAAGGGTGTTAGTTTGTGTTTCTCAACCGTGGATATACAACAACAATCCGACTTCCAGTTGGTTGCAATACCGCCAAAAGAGAATCGTAAACAAGGATGAAGGAAGAGGGTTTGCATTTTCATCTTTAGTAGGCCAATATGTAGGTTTTCAGCAGCAACGTTGATGAAAGCGGTATCGGTAATCTTCAATTTATTTTGAAAGAATGTTTTAAGTGAGTTTTAGGGTCATGTATTGATTTTATTGTAGCATTTCAATGATTATTCTGAATCAATTTATTGTTTCTGAAGTGCTTCAATTCGTGTGGTAACGGTAGCAGTGGGTAAATGTGTGCATATTGCTTATTGTTCGAATCTTTGCACTTAACTTGCGTTTCATTTTGTTTTGGTTTTCATTAATATTTGATTAGAGTTATGTGCTTCCTTCTTGTTGGTTGGTTTTGTGAATCCTATGAATAATCTGTATGTAATGTTGGAGGCTAACAATGATTTACAGCTTAAGACAGATTGCGATGAATTCGACATTGTTGGCCGCCTATTTGCTTGCGCATCGGCGACCGCGTCATTTACAAATTTGTGAAGATAAATTGCTGTTGCTCACTCCGCGTTTGGGTTTTTGGTGGCTTGTGTTTTCAATTAAGTTGGGTGTTGTTTGCTGGAGAGGAGGTGACGGCACAAAAAGCCAAATGCTTGAATTGTCTCCTTTAATTTCATAAGTGACCCTTACTTTTGTTACTGGTAGTCGTATTGCTCATAGTGGCTTCTATAACTTAATTGGAATGTTAGAATTAATAAGTGGCAATTATCATTAATGACTAATATTAGAAATATTATTTTTGTATCTCATTAATTTTGTATTAATTGGTTTGCTTCAAAATCATTTTTAAAATTAAATTCTTGATTTATCGAGCCCTTTCCACCCATGTAAGCTGAGTGCTTTCAAAGCCTTGCCATCGACCTTTGATCACCATACACAACATTTTAAAGCTTAATCCTAGGCTTCCTTACAGTGACACCTATTTGATCAGTTACTTCTAATTGGTCACTTAGAAGACTAGCCCACTTTGCTAGTGCACACGCTTAAAATTTAAATTCAAACCTCGACTCACCTCGAGTACTTTTTCAAAGCAAATTGAATCTTTGAAGTCTAGCATTTCTTGGATTTTTGGATGATCATTAGTGAGGTGTACACCTTAAATAATGTATTATTCAACTTTTCGTTTTAAATACACTATTTTGGATAAAGAAATATTATAGGAATCTAGCATTCTGTGTGATATTTTTGTCGTTCATTCAAACATTCTCCAAATGAAAAAGGTGTCGTCGAGATCTAGCATTTCGATAATACCCCAATTAATTGGTTGTGAGGCCTACGTCTCATTTATCAAATAATTGTCATTTCTCTTATTTTAAAAATCCAATATCGTATTCTCACCTCTCGTACCACAATCCTTTTTCATACCCTCGATTCAATTCTTCAAAATAACTTTCTCGACCGAAAGAAGAAGGTTCTTGGAATCTAGCATTCCTTGAATTTTCGAGTGAATAGCTCTCGAGGCACGCTGTTGAGTTGTTATTCACTCAACCTTTCGAATTTTTCAAACTCAAACATTTTTAAACGTATCCTAAGTCGAGTGTTCATACGCATTCGCAACCATCGACATTTCGCACACACTTCACAATTCCTCGTGGTTTCGATATTAGGGGCACCCTTAGGGACTAATATCGTTTCTCACAATCTTAACCCTTGACACGTCGTCAAGTCGGTTTCATTTTCAATCAAATCCTCGACACGTCGTCGAGCCATTTTCAAACCAATTTCCTTTGGCCTCGCATGCCATTTTTCGATTCGATCTTTTCACAAACGTTTTTTAAACTTACGAAAGAGGGATATTCCTAGAATCTAGCATTCTTTTAATATTCGAATGAGTAACTCTTGGGCGCGCCCCCGAGTTGTTATTAGTTCATTCTTTCGATTTCAAAACATCCAACTCTTATCTTCAACTTATTCAACTCAATTTCCGAAAGAACTTAGTTCTTGGGATCTCGCATTCCTTGAATTCTTGAGTGACAAGCTCTTGAGGCACGCCCTTAGGTTGTTTGTCAGTCACTCTTTCGTCTCTCAACTTAACGTCAAACTAATTCAAACCTTATCTTTTCGTGGTTGTTACCACGAACTACGACTGCTCTCATTCTTCATTCTCGTCTGAATGTAAGATACGTAGGCACAAGATTGCGATGATCTTGGTGAGCTACCTCCCCTCCACTTTTTCATTTCCCCATATCCATTTTGTGGTTTTTACCACGAACTACGTACGCTCTGATTCTTCATTCTCATATGAATGTAAGATACGTAGGCACAAGATTGCGATGATCTTGGCGAGCACACTTCTATCTTCCTCCATTATTCCTTCCACACTTTCCCAACCTTTCTCGTAGTCGAACTACGAAGCTCTGATTTCTCATTCTCGTCCGAATGAGCATACGTAGGCACAAGGGCCCCAATCCTTGGCGAGCACCCTATCTTCTAACCATCCCCATTTTCCCTTATCGTCTTTAACCTTTTATCCTACTAATTCTACCTTTATAATCGAGAAGAAAAACAAATAAACCTAGACAACACTCTCCACAAAATACCTTAAGAGGTTCCCGTTGAGTACAACGGACGTGAGGGGTGCTAATACCTTCCCCTCGCATAACCGACTCCCGAACCCAAAACTTGGTTGCGACAACCCTGTTCCTGTCCTTTTCGTCTTAAGAGGTTTTCTCGATATTTTCCTCTCCCGTTTATTCGGGATAAATAAAGTTCGGTGGCGACTCTGTCGAACCGCATTTCCGCGCGTTTCGCGCGAGGGTCGTTTCTCCGAAATGTCTCTGTGATTTGTCGAGGTGCGACACTGATGTCGTACAGTCAGATGCTGCCAGATCTGATCAAAGGTGGGTTGATAGTGTTGCACCCCAAAATTTGCCTAACCTTTTCTTACTTGGTTTATGTTTCTTGCATTGGCATATCATTGACCTAACATTTGCATGGCATAGAATTATTCATTTGTGCAGGGGATCAAGTGTGGTTTATATCCAGAGGAGCCTTTCTAGAGGTCTTATTCAAGCTTGAGAAGTCACCAAGGTCATCAGGAAGAGGGTTGTGTTCTTGAGAAGTTCAGTTGTTTGTATGTGGTTAATCTCTTAATTTGAGGACCAATTGAAGATCATCAGTGGGTTGTGGAGCCTTGATCAAGGAGAGAGTGTGTGGATAGAGCTCATAGAGTTCCTTGAGGGTCATGGTGGAGCTTAATCAAGTCATTGTGTCAAGTGTGGAGAGCCACAGTTGAGGGTGTTGCAATTAGGGTTTTCATCTGAGTGATCCTAAGTCAACTGTGCAGTTGAAGTGGATCAAAGCTCAATTCTAAGTCTTTGTAATCATGGATATTTGTGTTGAGATACATGAGGTGATATTCCAAGATCAATTCAAGAAGAGTTCAAAGTGTGAGGAGTTGCTAAATTAGGGTTCTCAGGGTAAAATCCCCTATTTAGTGCCTAACTTCAAAAATACTTATCTCAAGATACAACTTTCATATCCACTTTTGGCCAACATGAAACCTTTAGAGCTTGCTCGTAGCTTTAATATGAGTACTAGAAGTCCTCCATTGGATTTATAGAACTCAAGTTATGGTCCAGACAAGTTACAGGTCATCTGAGGAATGTGAAATTTGTCAGTGACAGTTCACCAAATTCCAAGGAACGTTTCACCTAGAAGGGTGTTTCTCCTAAACTTTTGGACAACATGAAAGTTTTAAGTATTGATCTTAGCTTTCCAAATTGTATTAGAAGTCTTCCATATGATTTGTAGAACTCAAGTTATGAGGTTTACAAGTTAGAGGTATTTTGGGAAAGTGAGATTATAGGTCATTTGGCATTATAGGTCATTTTCACTATCTTGCAAGCTTCAAATGAAGTTTTTTTCAACACAAAACTTGCTCAAAATGATGTTTTTAGGTCAACCATGTCCTCATGATGAATTGATTTGGCCTAGGGTGAGACTTGGTTTGAGAAATTTGGCAAAAGGGAGAATTTAAAGGCATTTAAGTGAAAAATTCAAGATTAATTCATTTGTGTTCATACAAGGCCAAGTGAGTACTCATTTTAATCAGAAAAATCATTCTAAACACTTTGGAATTATTAGAATTTTCACTTGAGGCTTATTTCATGGTGGTTTGAGTTGTAACTTCATGAATAAGCAACACATCCAAACTTGGTCATGAGAGGAGTTTGAGCTCTCTAATCACTCTCTACACTTTCCATAGACCACAAGGAATAGAATTGAAGCTTCCAAGGGAAGATTTGAGTGCAAATTCGTGGATACCATTGTTGAGGTTTTGGAGAAAATTTGAAAATTGGATATTCTGATCTAGGCCTCCATTGGACCTCTAAAGCCCACAAATCACTTCTATATAAGTTCCATGTTTTATTCAGAGCAATTTTGGTGATCATTTCGTGCTAGAACCAGAGTTTGCAAGTTGAGTTTCAAGAGATAAAGTGGAAATCTTGATTTCTGATCCAGACCAATTCAAGGCAATTCAAAGCTAGAAACACCTTCAGCATCCTTCCTTGAGTAGATCTGCACAGTTTGAAGCTGAGAATCGTGTTCTAACTGCTGCAATTTAAAGCTCTAGCACATGTATGTAGTTTTCAAAATTGTAGTAGATTTGTGTGGATCTAGCATATGTTAGCATGCGGTTAGGCTTTAGGAGGTTGTTTAGATGGATTTTGGATCACAATTTGAAGGATTAGAGACAAATTAGGTTGACATGTGATTTCTGTTTGGAGTTGGATTGGCTTGATTATGAGGATTCAACACGATCTATATAGTTCATGATGATCAGTGTAACCTGAAGAGCAAATCTCTGGTTTTAGATTGAGGATTGGTGAGATTTCAGAATTATGTGCATTTTAAGATCTTCATCGTGTTTCAAAATATATAAGGAATTAGGAGATTTGAAGGTCATATTTGGAATCTACATGAAATTTGGAGTAAGACGGTATATATTTTGTTAAGCTTTGGTGACCTGTAAGTGTTGGTTCGCCGGAGAAGACGGTGGTGCAGTCACCAGACCACCGTCTGGTTCACCACTGCAACTTCCCTCCAATTGAACATTCAAACGAAGAAGACAACTCCTGAGCCATTGGATGAAGTGGAAACTTGGACTTTGTATGCAAATCTAACGGTTGCGTTTTAATTTCAGAGTTAGCCTTGACCAAGTGAAACACGGGCGTTTCATTTATGTGCTGGCAATACCAGGGCCTTTAAATCCAACGCTTCTCATTTTATTCTGGCATTTTATTTTGTTTATTTGATTTTCCTTTTATTTTAATTCCATTTACATTCTAAAATTCATTTTAATTTCAATATTCATCAGAAAAATAAAATAAAAATATGTCCATGCTCCTCATTTTATTTTTGATTTTTCTATGCTTTTACATTTGGTGTTTGCCTGATTTTGAATTTATTTGGCATTTTCTCATTTTTGTTATTTCTTTAATTTTGCATATTTGATCCTTGATTTTGCTGATTTTTGTTCTTTCACTTGGAATAGAATTTGGGGCTGATATTTTGCTAGCTGATAGATTGGAGATGTATGATCCCCTATGATTTAATTTAGATTTTTTAGACAACATTAAGTTCTGTTTTGGATTAGGATCTTTAGACCTTCCATTTTAGGATTTTCATTTGGTACCTTGTGATTTAGGATTTTTGAGGTGACCTTCCCTTTTGATTTGATCCCTGACCTTTCTACCATAGGTCCTTAACATGTTTAGGTTACCTTAGAAAATTTCCTAGGATTTTAGAAGTAGTTTTAGTATTTTAATTGGATTTAATACTTAGGCTAGTTTTAAGTTGGTTTTAACATAGCACTTGCTTTAGAATGACCCCAATGGTGGCCTTTAGTGCATAGTAGGTTTGCTAATCTACTTTGGTGGTGTTTTAGTCATGGATAAGTTTCTGTTTGCTTGTTGGTGATGCTTGTTTTGGTGTTTAGACCTCCCTTTAGTAGCTTTCTTTGAGCTTGTTCAATTAGGGTTTAGGAAGAGCCTAGTTTGCTTTCTCTTTCTTCAAATAAACATGGATTGCTTTGATTGTTTTCCATTCTCATTCTATGATTCAAGGTCCCTATGTGGAAGCCTCATCTTTCCTTTGGAAAGATGTGTGGCATTTTACAAGAGGTAGAACCTTTGAGGATGCCTACCTCAGATGACTGGTTGAGTGTCAGTAGGGATTCCCTTGGTTTCCTTCCAGCTTCCCATCATCAAACCAATATTCTTAATGTCTACCCTCTTCTCTGTTGTTGGAGCTTGAAGATGAATACTTCTCTTGAGGATGGATTGGCTTGAAGTTTTTTATTTGCTGTTTGTTTGTTTTGCTGTTTATCTGCTTTGCTGTTGAGCTGTTTGTCTGCTGTTTTGTCTGTGGTGTTTTCTGACTGCTCTGCTTTGCTTGTGTGACTGATTGACTGTGTGTTGCATTAGACTAGGGTTTCTCATATAGTGATCTAGGCTTAAGAGCATCCTAAAGGTTGAGATTAGCTCCCTTTGCTTGTCTGCATTTAGAGGTTGAGCTTGGCTCCTTATGCTTGTTTGTTGCATTGCATGCATTTTATTTACAGTTGTTTCTTTATAGTTATTTCTTTTGTTGTTGTTTTCCTTTGCCATGTTCCCCTAGGAACTCTGACTTCTCTTGTTCAAGAGAAGTTATGACAGACATTAGGGTTCTAACCATGCATGATAACATTAGGTAGATTCCTTCCTAACCTTAACCATAGGATCAACTTTGCATGACAACTTTAGGATTGGATTAGTTCCCCTTTAGTGCATCGTTTCTCTTCTCATCTTTAGACAAAATCAAAATACAGTAATAAAGGTTAGTTGACGTCGTACATTACGAGCCTTCAGCTACTTGAGAAAGGGTTGTTGGAGAGTTTCTTTCCAACAGTTTGGATGTTTAGTATGGCACCCTTTGGGTGACATGCGACACATTCACTCTCAGGTCATAGTCTCTAGTGCGATATCAGTTGCAAACATCCATAAAAGATACTTCTCTAAAAAATAGAAAACAAAGATCAAACTCTTTTTGTTCTCTTGGACCTTTAAGTTCTTGGAAACCCTTTTCAGAAGGAGAGTTCTATTAACTCTCGGTTCTACCGTAAACGGTAAACGCCGAAGTCTCCGTCGAGCGAGCTGCATACACCAAACTGCTGGAACCGTCTGTTAACCTTACTCGGATAAAAAAGACAAACATGTGTCCCTCGTGTCCCGAACTATGTTTGCTCTGATCTTTCACGCCTTGTGAAAGTACGTAGGCACGAGATGCGATATCTTGGCGAGCAACCTTCCCCCGTAGTTAGGCAAACTACGTTGACTCTGATTTCTCGTTCCAGACGGGAATACTTAGGCATAAAGTGCGATGCTCTGCCGAGTCATTTTCGTTTCTTTTCAGACCAGACCTTTAGTGTAGATAGATGTAACAAACCCGTCAGATAAACACAACAAGCATGGATCCCATCGAGTACGATGGACGTGAGGGGTGCTAATACCTTCCCCTTGCGTAACCGACTCCCGAATCTAGACAATGGTTGCGATGAACTTGTCTTATACCTTTTTGTCAGGTTTTTCTGATCGTTTCCTTTCCTGTTCTGTGGGATAAATAACGAAAGGTGGCGACTCTTCTATTTTGCCGGCCTCGTTTTTCGCAGTAGCGACAGATAGCACAGAAGGAGATTAATCTAGTGATTCCTCTATATCCGCCAAGTTTTGATGTCAATGCCCGCTGTGAGTACCATGCTGGGGCACAAGGGCATTCAACCGAAAACTTCAAGGTGCTTAAGAGTAAAATTCAAACTCTGCTTGACTCTAACATGTTCTTAGTCATACCTCAGGGTATTCAGATCAACAATCCTCCTTCATCCAGTCATGTGGGTTCATCAATTCATGTTATGGAGGAATTCACCAAGAGCAGATGTTCAGAAGAGCATCAGACTGACTTTGATGAGCAATTTTGAAGATGGTTAATCCAGCAACAAATCCAGATTTGAAAGCCCGGTTCCCAGAAGCTGGCAATCTTTTTTGTCATGTCATTTCTTTGCATTTGTAGTTTCTTTTCTGTTTAAGTGCAAATTTATTTGTAAAACGTGTTTGTTTTCGATTGATAATGATAATGAAATAAATATGCATGTTTTGATTAAATCCATTTGTATTCACTCAATGCTTTTTATTGAGGTTTAACGCTTGTTTAAGCGGAATCTGAGGGAGGATGACAAAGTTTAAAGACACAAGCTTCCGATTGTATGCTTTTGAATAGTACCTGCTGATGATGTATAGGCATTGTTTCAAATTCCTAAACACTGGAGATATAAGGAAGACAATCCCTTGTCAACCCCTTTGAGCCTAGTAGTAGGAGTTTCTTTCTGAAAATGAAAAACCCTCAATCTAAACCTGGGGCAGGGTAGGTGTCAGTTATTCGACCAAACATCCGAATTGCAGAAGGAGTGTTCCCGTTCGAGGATCAATCACACCTGTAGAGGTCGTACCTAAAAGAATCACAGTGGTTATCCCTCACCGGCCAAGGAGTGAGACGATCATAACCCTTTCTAACAAGTCAGACAAGACGGTTTCATACGATTTGTTCCAAAAAGAAAAAGAAAAATAAGAAGTCCGCTAAGTCAATAACTTGAAAACAAGTGGCTTAGGCAAAAATTAGGGCATCCCGCTGGACTTCGAAACCAAAAAGATCTACTCAGAAGAGTCAGTCCAAGAAAAATAGAGAAATTAGAAAAAAATGATAAAAAAACAATTCGTATGATTCAGATACCAAAGACGAAAAGCGAGTGACTGTGACTCCGAAAAATTGTGGTTTCCTCAACTGTCACTCCTTTCATTCAGCCTTTGAGAGGTGAGCGTTTATTTCGAATTAGCTGAATATAGGACTGGAGAACATCAAGGAGGATGGGTGGGTTAAAATAGAACTTTGAGCCTTATATCCTTTCTTTCAAACCTTGAACCTGACCACGTTACAACCTTCAAAAGACCTAATTGAAGTAGGTTTGTTTCGAAAGAATACTTCGGTAAAAGATCGCATCGAAACTGACTCCTAAAAGGATTCTCTTACCATTTCGGTATTAATGTTGACATTCTGATAAGTGATTCATTCACTAAATGTCACAACTCTTTTTTCCAATGAACAAACTTGGATTTCAAAATTGTCATATGCATTGCATTAATATTATCATTTGCAAAACGAACTATTTTACTTGCAAGTAAGCACTTGACATCAAGAGAGTTTTTAGAATGGGAAATTTGATCGAGGTAAGAAGAAAAGCGCCTGAGAGCTCCGTCGAGCAGGGGCATGCCAAATGATCACATAAGAGGAGTTAGCCATTCAAAGATTCAGTTAATCTTGGGCAACCAGGTCGAGATTCATCAAATCTCTCAAAGGCCAGTCAAAGACGTTATTTCCTAAGATCCGTTAATCTATGGCAATCAGGTCAAGATTCGATAAATCTCTCGAAGTCAGAGGCGCTTCTCCAAATAAGCCAATCAGGGGCAAAGTCATTGCAAGGCTGGGGCAAGCTACCCCAAGAGCACGAAAGCCCTCCTTATCCACCAGACAGTTAACTTGAAGCACCTCTTCAAGGTTCAAAATGCTGAGGCAGTTCATATTAAACCATTAGGGTATAAAGATTTCAAGTCTCCTCGTGAGGAAGATTTCTACAGAGATCCTACAGGTTGGGGGAAATTGGAAATAAAGGAACTGTTCCTCTCCATATCTTTAGAGCTTCTCAGAGTTGTCCAAGCAGGTTCGGTTAACCTCCAAATTCAAGACGAATGTTGGGAAGTCATGTATACCATTCCCTGACCCTTCAATCATAAACCTTATATCCAAACAGGACATTGCCCAACATCAGCTGTACCTGACCCTTCATAGAAAACCTAAAGATCAATTATACTTGGCACATCCGGTTATCCTCAATGAAACTGCCATGCCTCTATCTTTCCAGGGTGATGATGTTAGACCAAAAGTATCTCACCGGCGATATTTTAAACTTATCCCCAGCAGTTTGAAATTGCACTTATTCCCAGCAGGTTGAAACTGAGGTTCCCTAGTAGTTTTGTGCACCTATCCCTTGACAGGAAGGTATGGAAGTGTTTTCCCCGGCAGTGCGCAAGTTCAGTGTTGTTTCCCCACAAAGTCTAAGACTCAATTCCCTAAGCGGAAGTCGACGTTGATGAATCTTATCTCCCTAAGCAGAGGTTGTTGTTGTTGAGTTTTATTCTCATTTTCCCCAAGCAAAGGTAGATGTTGATTCCCTCATTGGGTGACCCCCAACGGAGTTGTTGTCCGTAGCAGAATCCAGTTGGTCATTGGTATTCGTCAGAGTGAGTTTCTTTCTGGATATTTCCCCAATTAATTTTCATCCCATGTAGACCCCCAGCAAAGTCAGCGGAATGTTTTCTTCCCCACAAAATAGGATTGACCCGGAGAATTGTTATTCCATATCCTCAACAGAGAAAGTTTGGGATAGCTCCCCAGTAAATCTTATTCATTACCCTTAGTAGAGTGGATTCAAATCTCCAGGAGAGTGGAATCCCCGGCAGAGTGGAGTAATTCCCAGCAGTTTGCTTTATTCCCTGGTAGAGTCATATTCTGAAAGGCCATCCAGGGCTAATTTCCCCAATAGAGTGGATTTGTTCTCCCCAGCCAAGTTGTTTGATCCCCAGAAGAATTGTGTTCTTGTAGGCCATCCAGGGCCGCTTTCCTCAGCAGAGTTGATTTTCTGATCCCCAGCGGAGTGGATTTTATTCTCAGCATAATGGTTTACCTAGGAGAGTTCTCTTCCAGGAAGCCATCCAGGGCTTATTTCTCCCAGCATAAGTTCAATTGTACTTGGCACCCGATCATCCCTAGTGAAGTTGGTTCCTTCTCTTCAACATTTACTTTGCTGGAGCGGTTCCTTTGCATTTGCATTATGCATAGCATCCTCCTAAATGCGTAGCATTTCCATTTCGTATGGAGCATTACGCCATATTAAAACATGTGCATTTGAAACATAAGTCAGGTTGTTACCTCTTATTTCAAGTTGTATCTTTAGCAGACAACAGTGTATTTTCTTGAGCCCGTGTGGTTTCCAGACCCCGGCAAATATCGGTGTTTTTCTTGAGCCTGTGTGGTATCCAAACCGCTAGCAAGATCATTGACAGATGTGTTCGTCTTATCATTCTCCCCAATAGAGTTTACTTATTCAAGTTTATATTTCCCAAACGAATTTCTTCACCCAGATGGTGAATCGACGGATGTTCTTCTCAACTTCGGGTTGAGCCGACCTTCGGGTTCGATGCTCACTTTAATTAGCGGATGCCTGCTTGGATTAGCAGATGTTATCAATTGCGTGTTGAGTTAGCCTTCGGGTTCGATGCTTGCTTTAATTAGTGGATACCTGTTCGGATTAACGGATGCCTATTTTGTTAAACGGATGCCTGCTTTAATTAGCGGATGCCTATTCGGATTAACAGATACCTGTTTTGTTAAACGGATGTCTGCTTTAATTAGCGGATGCCTGTTCGGATTAACAGATGCAAGTTTTGTTAAACGGATGCCTGTTTTGTTAAACGGATGCCTATTTTGTTAAACGAATGCTCGTTCGGATTAATGGATGCCTGTTTTTATTTAACGGATGCCTGATTGGGATAGCAGATGTTACCAGTGGACTTCTTACCGACTTAATGTCATTTCCTGCTTTAATTAGCAGATGCCTGTTCGGATTAAAAGATGCCTGCTTTAATTAGCGGATGCCTGTTGGGATTAACGGATGCCTGTTTTGTTAAATGGATACCTGCTTTAATTAGCAGATGCTTGTTCGGATTAACGGATGCCTTTTTGTTAAACGAATACCTGTTTTGTTTAGTGGATGCCTGCTTGTTTAGATTAACGGATGCCTGTTCGGAATAACGGATGCCTGTTTTTATTTAATGGAAGCCTGCTTGGGATAGAAAATGTTACCAGTGGACTTCTTACTGACCTAATGTCATTGCCTGCTTTAATTAGTGGATGCTTGTTCCGATTAACGGTTTCCTATTTTGTTAAACGGTTGCCTACTTTAATTAGCGGATGCCTGGTCGGATTAACGGATGCCTGTTTTATTAAACAGATGACGACTTTAATTAAGGGATGCTTGTTCGGATTAAGGGATACCTGTTTTTTTAAATGGATGCCTGCTTAAATTAGCGGATGCCTATTCGGATTAACGGATGCCTGTTTTGTTAAACGGATGCCTGCTTTAATTAGCGGATGCCTGTTTGGATTAACGAATGCCTGTTTTGTTAAACAGATGCCTGCTTAAATTAGCGGATGCCTGTTCAGATTAACGAATGCTTTTTTTTTAAACGGATGCTTGTTTTGTTAAACGAATGCCTGTTTTGTTAAACGTATGCCTGTTTTGTTAAACGGATGCATGTTTGGATTAACGGATGCCTGTTTTTATTCAACGGATGCTTGCTTGGATTAGCAGATGTTACCAACATAAGTGTCTTTGCCTGTTTTAATTACATATTCATGTTTGTTTAGCAGATGCCTGATGGTGAAATCATATGTTCTTACCGACTTAGTGTCGTTTCCTGCGTGTTTGTAGATGTTTCTTCCGACTGCATGTCGACGCTTTCGTTTGAGTTCAATTGAAGAGAGGTTTGTTTAAGGTATAATAGTCTTATATTTCCTTTTTTTATTTTAGAATTTTATTAGGAAATAGTTTTTAAAAGATTTAGAATTTTAGAATTTAGGTTATTAGATTTTATTTTTTCATTTTTTATTTTTTTAATGTTTTTTTAGAAATAGTTTTTTAAATAGAATTATTATATTGGCTTTTAGAAATAGATAGAAATAGATTTAGGATTTTAGGATTTTTAGAATTAGCTCTTCTTAGAAATAATATAGAATTTTATTTGTTAGAAATTAATTAGAATTGTCTAGAATTAAGTTTGTATTAATATTAATTAGGATTAGATTTTTTTTAGAGTCAACATTAATCATCAGCACATTTTAATCAGGATTAGCATGTCATTAGCAAAAACCAGAAACAGAGCCACGTGTCGAATTTCTGGTATATAAGTGCACTATTCACTTTCTCCTTCCTTAGAGAACCCTAGAACGCAGTTGCGCCTCCTTCATCCTCCTACTATTCATCATCATCCTTGTTCCTTCAACAGAAATGCAAATAATCCTCAATGCCATGAACTTAACCCAGAACCATCATCCAAAACTCGTAACCTTCAAAACCCCTCCACACAAAACCTCCATTTACGAACCTATTCCGACCTTCAAACTTCAGACAAACCAACCCTCATCTCTTCAACTTCATCTCTTTCATGAACTCAACAACTCATTTCTTCAAAACTCAAACAAACCTCTCTTCAATTGAACCTCCACCATTAACAATCTGAAACCCAATCTACTTCCCAAACCCATAAACCACAACCCACTTCTCGACACTCATCGTCCTCACCATTTCAACAAACCCAGATGCAAACCACTTAACCAACCTCCTTCACCCCCTTCGATTCTGTCTTCCATCCACCTCACCTTCCAAAACCGACAGCGAATCATTGCGAACGTGCTCAGCAACAACGTTCAACTTAGTAACACAAGGTAGAACAACGACACAAACCAATTGATTCCTCCATCGTGAATCCCTTATCACCAACAAAACAACCACCGCTCATGTTCGTTTCTCTCCCTTGGCCGAAAACCCCATTCCTTCACAAACCATCATCATTTTCGAAAAACCACTCAAACTCCATCAACTCTAAACCGTTCAACATTCAAACAAATACCCACTTAATCAAATTCCACCTCTAACCAAGTCATAAAGGATTAGAAGAAGATGAATGAGGGTAAATCGAAACATAAAAAGCATGTTGGAGGCGTTGATGTTTTAGTGAAAAACTGAAAAGTTGGGATTGAGTGTCGTTGATGTGTGTCCTTTACTTTTTGTTTTGGTTAGTTGTAGTTGCTCTGTTTTTTTTTTTTTGCATTTCTGTTGGCTCAGAGGTTTTGGAGATGGGGGATTGTCTTTGCTGTGCTGAGAGAGGGGTTTGTGGGATCCCGTTTGTGGGATCCCGCTAAAGTTATAGTGTCTCTACCTGATTCTGAACCTGAATCGGAATGTTCTGAATAAACAGAGACTCTTTCATCTTCTGGTGCTAGCACTGAAGGTTCGACTTCTGAAGCTACTAGTCTAGCTTGTCTATGTCTTTCGTGTAAAGTCCTTTCAATTTCTTCATCCAAAGAAAAATTAGCTGAGGAATCTCCTCGCATGAAAATGTTAGACGTAGATTAGTAGTAAAAATAATAGTAATAAATAAAACAATAGAAAAAAACAAAGACTGGAAAAAAAAATTTTGGTTGCAGAGCAACAAAATTTCAATTGAAATAAAATTGAACTGGTATTCTGGCAGTCCCCGGCAACGAAGCCAAAAACATGACCAATAAAATAGCAAGTGTATTATTTTGACCGATGTAGTAATAAGGGAAAGCTTCCCCGATTATCGATAATAACACAATTGAACAAAAGATTAAAGGGGTTTTGGTTTGTTTAATTTGTAAAAGTAAAAGGCTGAAGGCAAAAGTAGTAAAATAGGTTTTGGACAGATATGAGAAACATGCTAGAGTAGGGTGTATGAAAAGCCTTGTAACAACCTTAATGCCTAGTTTCAAAAATCACCGCTCAATTCAATCGTTACCGGTTTTAAAGATTATTTGACTCTAATTCCTTAGCAAAAAACCCTTTGGTATTCTCCCTATGCCCCAATTCCTTGTTAGTATAGGAACAATACCAAGCAATTTATTTTATCTAAAACATTATGGTTACTATAGGGTATCCCCATTCCTAGGCAATATCTACTATAGTATTATCGTATAAAAGCGTTAACAATCATTTTTCCAAACCTAAGGTTAATAGTAAATCGAATCCTTATTTGTCAAATAAGAAAATCCTTAAGAACATTATACAATAACAATGATCATGAGAAAGTAGTGAAATCACTAATTCAAAGAAAACAAGGTTATTACAAAGTCAATTTAAGGACACCCCCTAGCATTGGGGGGTCTAGCTACTCATAATATTTAAAATAAATTCAACATTTAGATTGGACATTACAAGATAATAGGGTTGCCTTGATCTTCAATTGCTTCCGCTCATGAAAACCTTCAGTTTCCCCAATCCTTGATCGCTATAATCTTGATCGTAAAATTCTTTTTCTGTCCAAAGGTCCCTTTTTCCTTCTCAAAACTCGTCTTAAATAGTATCAGGTCCGACCCAGCAATAGAAAATACATAAAATACCCTCATGGGTCACAAATGCCCAAATTCCAAGAAAATTAGAAGATGAAGTGTTTCAGACAACACGGGTCATGTCATCTGACACAGGCGACTGTGTTGGCTCCATGTTACTGTTGTACCCCAAAATTTGACCAACGTTTTCTTCTTAACTTGGCTTGTGTTTCATTCCATTTTAGGATTTGCATTTGCATAACATTATTCTCTATAGGGGATCAAGAGGTGTCTTGTGCCATTCAAGAGGAGGGTCTCTTTGGTTTAAAGCTCAATCAAGAGGTATTTATGCAATCCATCAAGTGTTTATCCTCTTCATGGAAGGTTCAAAGCTCCTAGAGGAGAAGGTTGGTGTGTGGATGTTATTTCCTATCTTGGGGATCATCAGAAGATCATCAAGGGTGCATTAGGTCTTGTTTTTGTTGATACATGGTGTAGAAGCTCATTGAGTACCTTAGAGGATATTATGGAGCTTGTCTAGCCATTCAATTCATCTACAAAAAGCACAGTCAAAAGAAATGGAATTAGGGCCTAATCTGGTCAACTCAAGGTCAACTATGGACTTGAAAGGGTTCCAAAATGGTTTTCTAAGTCATACAAGGCTTGGGAAGTCACCTTAAAGCATCTAAGATGTCATGTTAAGATATAATCAAGAGGAATCAAGACTCGAAGAGGTTATTAAATTAGGGTTTCAGTTGATTTCAGTGTAAAATGACCTTCTTTAGTGCCCAAATTCAAAGACATTTTACCCTATGATGCAAGCTCAATCTCTTTTTCATGAAAACATGAGACTTGTAGAGCATGTTCTTAGCTATCTTTTGAGTACAATAACTCATATATTTAGTTTGTACATCTCAATTTATGATTCCAACAAGTTAGGGGACTTAGATGAATAGAATTTTGGTCAACAAAAAGTCAACTCACTTCCAAGACATTTTTGACCTAGAATCAAGTTTCTCCTTAACTTTAGGTGAACATGAAAGTTGTTCCTCATGGTATTAGCTTTCCAAAATGTCCATGAAGTCCTATTTCTCATGTTTGGAACTCAATTTATCGTATTAACAAGTCAAGGGTATGTTTGGAAGGTTTCATTATAAGTCATTTGTTTTAATGGTCAATTTCATGATTTTATGGACCTCAAATGCATTTCCAACCAACATGAAATTTGTGTCTAAGGGTCTTAACTCCACATTGAACTTAAGTTTAATGAATATTGAAGAATTATGTGGTCATTTAAGCCATTTCGAGATGGAAAATTGGATTTTTCGTTGTGATTTAAGAACCTTGCATTAGAAGTCATGTTCTGTCTTTCTTTTTTTTTTGAATTGCTTTGCGACATTATATGACATGGAAGAGTTTTACCACAAATGGACCAACATGAAGAGCTTTAATGTGCCATATTTTCAAGTTTCTTACTTGAAAAGTTTTGATTTCAAACTTGATGTCTGGATTATTTGCAAAGCCCAAATCAATTCATTTCATTTGTACACTCCATGTGCTTCCTATTGCTTATCCAATATGGTGAAAAAGGTACCAAATTCGTGTGCATGAGGAAATGTATCATTTTTGGAAAATTTTCAAATCTCACCAATAAGTCATTACGGGCCTACATGGTCATCAAATACCCATCATATAAAAGCATTTTTGCTTGCCCTAATCATCAGAAGAGAAAGCTGCTACATGAGAGAGTTTACACACTTTAAATTTCTCCAAAAATTTCTCCTCTTAGAATCACCTTGTTCTTGGGTTATTTCTCCAAATTTCCACTCATTCCCTCATCAGTGAAGGTCAAGGAGAAGATTGGATAGCTTGAACTGAAGCTTGCATACCATTTAAAGAGCCAACGGAGCTGCTTCGTTCAGTATGTTTCTCAACTGATTCCTCTCATTCTAGCCATGAAATAAGATCATTTTGGGTTGCATCTGAAGCCCTACCCTTGGTTGGCCATGTTTGAGTTGTTTGTTTGTCTGTTTGATGAAGTTTCAACATATGCATTTCAAAATTCATGTCTTCGATTCTCATTATCCATGGACCTTTTTGATGTTTAAATGTTGGATTCAGAACCCTTGTTGTGTCAGCTTTCGATTAGAACCATTTTTTCCCATTTTTATTGGGATTTTCAGACTGAGCTCCGGCGAGTTGGCCGGAGAAGACGACCGGAGCCCTAGCTCTGGCGTCTGGTCTTTTCTCTAATCAATGTTGAGCTGTACTCGTTTGAATTTTTGACCCATAGCGTGTTACATTTGCATTGGCTTGACTTTTTCCATGCATGCGTTGAAATCATACTCGGATTAATGAAACACTGCATTTCATTTTCTTGATCTGAGTTGATCTTGGATTGGGCTGAAAGTGATAACCACACCTCCTGTTTTCTGAGCCCATCTGCGTTTTTTGCCTATTTTCAGCTCATCTTGGAAATTGCTTATGCACCTCCCACTTGTATCATTTTATTTTATTTTATTTTCATTTTTTGTTTTCATTTCCTTTTATTAAAAATACTTTTAGTGATCATAAAATTCTACAAAAATTGTTTTCCATTATTTCAAGGCTTTATTTAATTTTCTATAATTTTATTTTCTGTTTTTATTTGGATTTTATTGAACAATTTTCCATAATTCTCCTCTACAAAAATTAGTTACTTTGTGTTTTTTATTTGGATTTTATTGAACAATTTCCCATAATTCTCCTTTACAAAAATTAGTTACTTTGTGTTTTTTATTTGGATTTTATTGAACAATTCTTCTATTTCTGATGAAGCTTGCAAGTCAAGTCATCTTAGAGAAAGTTCAGACAAACTAGTTTGACCTAGTTCCATTGGGAAATGACTTTTATGGATCCCATATGCACCCTATGAGTCTTGTTGCTTGTTTATGACATGATTAAGGTGATGGTTCTTGATTTTCTAGGTCATACACTTTTGTAACTTGTTTTGCAAGTCACTTAGAAGTTGGGCATTTCCACTTGTTTTCAAGTTTTGATTTGGTGATGGAACTTTGTTTTCTCTACTTGCCATGACTTGGTTGATGCTTGTATCTTGTTTCCAACTTGATATAAGGCTTTTCTCTTGATGATCCACTTCTTCCCCATGTGGTTTGGCTCTTATTCAAGATGATTTGGTGTTCACATTCATACTTTGAGTTTGTCTTGGATAATTGGCCACTCTTTTGGTGTTCACATTCAAGATGATCCGAGCATTTCATGTTTGCATTGATTTGACTTGTTTAAGTCAATTTCTTCTCATTCTTCATTTCATCTGTGATTGGATTATCTATTGTTTACTTGGTCTTTTGCCACGACCCCTTAGGATTCCTAGTCCCTCTGTTTAAGATGGGAATATGAGAGACATTAGGTGTTCAATCTTTTGCATGATAACATTAGAATAGATTATTCCCCTCTTAATCCTAACTTTAGGAGCATTGTGCATGATAACATTAGGGTTGATTAGTTTCCCCTTAGAGTTTGTGTCTTTCTCTTCTCATCTCATAATCTCTTAAGACACTTAATAAAAGATAATAAATGTTGTACGCTACGAGCCTTAAGTACTTGAGGAATGATAGTTGGGGTCCCTCCTCTCAATCTATCTAGAGTGTTTAGCGTATGCCCTTTAGGCGATATGCGATTCATTCACTCTCAAGTGATAGTCTTTAGTGCAACATGAGTTACAAACTTAACTCAATTCACTTCTTGTTTAAAAATCACAAAACAAAACAAACCTTTTTATCCTTCGGGATTGTTTGAAAAATCATTTTCAGAAAGAGTGTGTTAAGTCTTGGTTCTACCGCAAATAGGCATCGTCCCTAACTGCTAGAATGAAGGTTTAACCCTGCTCAGTTAAAACACCCAATTTGTGGTCGTGTCATCCCGAGCTACGTTTGCTCTGATTTCTCGTACCAGACGGGGATATGTAGGCACAAGATGGCGATGTCTTGGCGAGCAATCTTCCCCCCTTCACCCATAGTTTTCCGAACTACGTTGACTTTGACTTTCCTATTGCACGAGGGAATACGTAGGCATAGAGCGGCAATGCTCTATCGAGTCTCTTTTCTTTTCTTTTGTCCCTGTGAGCCAGCCTTTGATAGATTAACACCTTTTTTTTAGATAGATAACAAGCGTTGATCCCGTTGAATACAACGGACGTGAGGGGTGCTCATACCTACCCCTTGCGTAATCGACTCCCAAACCCAAGATTTGGTTGCGATGAACTATCTTTTCCCTTTTTCGTAGGTTTTCTCTAATCATTTCCTTTCCCTCTCTTTGGGATAAATAACGAACGATGGTGACTCTTCTGTCTTTGTCGGCCCCTCTTTGCAGCGATGCGACAACTGGCGACTCTATTGGGGACTTTTCCCATCCCCTATGTGAGTCAATCCTAGCACTTGTGTGTTTTATCTTTGGGTGTGTACATATGTGTATATGTGTTGCATTTTTACTTTATTACATTTTCATTTTACTTTCCCGCATTGTATCATATTGTTATGATGTTGGGTGGGATTGTTCCATTGTGTGATAAGCAAAAACCCAGGCTTGAGTATAACCATAGCATTAGAGTGGAAAGTAGAGAGGACCTATATGGAAGCATGCACTAGTCCTCACGAAATTCACGCTCAGACGAGATTCTCTTTGATGACTACCTTTCCAGTCTGTTTCGAAAAGTTGAGAGGATGTTGGACCTGAGGATTGTCGACTCTGGGGACCGTTCACTTGGGAGTTAGTTAAATGAGGCCACTTCGTTGGACTATGATGCCAAACCAGAAATGGTGAACGTATCATCGTTTCACGAAAGTCTGTGACCCTGATGACCGCATAGGATGCCGAACCTTATCTGAGATAGGTCCATACCTGTGAGTGGGGAGGGTTATGCAGGAAACCTTGACCTTCAACCTACCCGGTTTTCTCGTCAGTGTGAACTTTTGATCCTTGATACAATGGGTTCTTTATACCAGTGCTATGTTATTTTCTCGCCAAAGCGAAGCACTGGTTCATCTCAATCAGTAGCACAACAATCTTGATCCCCTGTTGCATTTGCATTTTAACATTCACATGTATTTGTGTTTCAAGTGCATATTTTCTTCTTGATTCTAGTAATCTAATACACTGCCAGCTTGAAGAGAACAGTAGTGTATAAGTTTCCAACACCAGATATAGGATCCTTGCTCAGTTTGAACTCTGCAGTTGATCAAGTGTTGTTGCAACCCAAAATTTGCCTAACCTTTTTCTTTAATTGGCTTTTGTTTCACTGCATTCATATAGCTTTAGCATTGTATTTGCATAGAATTAGCATTTGCTCATCAAGAAGAGGTTATCCAAGGCCTAAGCCTAATCAAGGAGTTATATTCAAGCTATTCAAGAGCTTATCACCATCAGAAAAGTCAAAGAATTGTATGGGGTTCACCTCATATCTTGGAGGCCATGAAAATCACCAGATGATTGTGAATCCATGGATATGGGTATGAAGCATTGGGGGAGCTCATAAGAGGTATTGAGAGTCATTATGCAAAGTGCAAGAGGCCACAACCGAAGTTGGTACAACTGGGGTTTTCACCTGGTCAACCCTCAGTCAACTGTGAGTCTTGAGGAGATTAAGACTCAATTCCAAGCAACTATGATCATGGAATGCTGTGTTGATACATTTAATATATCATTTCAAGATAAATTCATCAATATTCAAGAGTGTGAGAAGTTATTGAGCTAGGGTTTCTAAGCTTGACAGTGTAAAATCCCCTATTTCAATGCCTAACTTCAAGAGTACATAACTCAAGATAAAAGTTTCATCTCATCTTGATATCCACATTAGTCTTGTAGATAATGTTAATACCTTTAATTTGAGTATTAGAAGTCATTCATTGGATTTCTAGAACTCAAGTTATGAGGCAGACAAGTTACAGGTCATCGGATGAATCTGATTTTGGTACTTGAAAGTCAACCAACTTCCAGAACATTTTTGAGCTAGAAGGATGTTTCTACTTAATCCTTGGCTAACATGAATGTTGTTCCTCATGATCTTAGATTTCTAAAGAGTACTATAAGTCTTTCATCTGATTTGTAGAACTCAAGTTATGAGGGTTACAAGTCAGGGGTATTTTGGGAAAGTGAGATTACAAGTCATTTTCATTACTGGTCAAGTTCACCACTTTGCGTACCTCAAATGAAAATCTTTCCAACTTGAAAGTTTCTCTAAATGGGATTATTTGGTCAATCAAACCTCAAGGGATCATTGATATGGCTTGGATAGGAAAATGTGTGGAGAAAAATTTATGAAAGGAAGCTTGAAAAGGGCTAGTTTAGATCAAATACATTTTAAACCAATTCATGTCATGTTGGTACATTTTTTTTAGTGCAATTGATGTTTTAAGAACATTGGAAAAGTTACAAATCAAATTTGAAGTCATTTGTTATGCCAATTTCATGGTTACTTCACCTTTAAGCAACATAATGGAAATCCACCGTAGATTCATTTCCAAGGAACCAATCTCAGCCACACATATCCCTTGCAACATAAGAAACCATATTGGATCATCTTGCAAGAGGTTTTGGCTCTGTATTCACCATTTCTATAAAGCTCCATAATCAAAAACTTGGATTTTGAGTTGGACTCTTACAAGCTTCTATTGGGCTTCAAAAGTATCCAAGCCCATTCTATATATTCCTATGATCATTTCCCAACTACCATAACTGCTTTTGGAGGAAAAATAACAGAAAATTGGTTGGAAAAAAGTGGTGGAAGGTGAAAATTCGTTTTTTGGGAATTAACCGATTTTAGGCAAAATCAAGCATCCACAAAGCTTCTACAACATCCATGGAGTAATTCTGGTCCAAGAAAGTGAAGGTTTAGTGGCTGTTTGAAGGTGCTCCGCAAGAGTTTTCAAAGGTATGTAAACTTCAAGATTACTCATAATTTATGGTGTTTTAGAACTAGGTTGATATGCGGTTAGGTTCTTGACAACCCTTAGATGGATTCTAGATAGGTTTCGTATTCAATTGTGACACTTTTTGACAGAGCCTCCCAAGTTGTAGTGTGAATATTTCTCTAGATAGTGGATAATAATGAAAAAGAACATGATAATTGCAATCTAGGAAGTGAGACGAAGAAAACGGTGTAAAGAATTTGAAGTTTTGATAAATTTGGAAAACCGGTCACTGTTCACTTCTGCCGGAGAAGATGACCGAATCTTCTCCGGCCGCCACTGTTCCCACCGTGCTGTGATTCCCTCTGTTTTAGTTTTAAATTCCCAGTTCATTTTATAATCGTCCGATCGTGCTGATTCACGGACTTGGTATTGGCATCGTGCGGCCAACATGCTGTTTCATGTGTGGCCCTTTCCTTGGCATTCTTCATTAAGTGAAACGCTAAGTTTCATGTGGAAACTCAGCTGGGCTCTCACTCAAAGCACTATCCACACCCCTTCCGTTAGGCCCAAACCAATATTACACATGAAAACATTATTATCCGCCCCCCTGGCCTGTTTCCATTTAATGATTGAAAAACTGAGTTTTTGACTCAGCTGGGCTTAGTAGTCAGCGCCGTTCGCACCCCATTGCGAGGCCCACATAGGATTAACATGTAGAATAATACTCGTTACACCCCCTTGTTTAGTTATTTTTAATTGCATTTTCCTTGTGTTTTTTTAATGGTTGTTTGGTTTTAATTCAGAAAAATACCAATTGTTGTCAATAAATCTCGAAATAAATCATGTGAGTAGTTTAACATGTCTAGATGTTTTTCATATTTTTTAATTTCATTTTTCATGCATTTTCCAATTAATTGCATAGTTTCCATTTTAATGTGTTTTTAATAATTGGATAATTGCATGCTGTGCTTTATGATTTTATTTCTCTTTCAATAATTCATATTAGCCTCTGATATTTTGTATGGTGAATGTTGACACATTTTAGGATAGTTTCATATTTTTCTTTCATTTTTTAGATTGCATTTGAATAGGTTTTGAAGCATATTTTTAGAGCCTTCCCCATGTGAATCCCCCATAGCATACATCTTGGTTTAGCCTCTGGTTAGTATACTTAGACTAATAGTTTTGACTTGAAACTTTAACCATAGACTCCTAACCCATTTAGGATCTTCTAGGAATTTTATCAATATTTTAGGACCTGATTTCCTATTTTTTCCCACATTTTACTTTCTGACCAAAGTTTGTGTGTTCATGATTGCACCTTCTCATAGTTTGGCCTAATAAATGAACTTTTAGCCAACTTTAAGCATCCAATCTTCCCATTAACCTTTAGTACATAGGTTGACACCCTTTTAGGTCCATTTTCAAGCCATTAGAATACCATTAAGTTCCCTTAGGATGACTTCTTTTAGAGATAAAACATTTAAGGTTTCTTTAGAGCTTTTGGTGATGTTTCTTTCCCTTATGTGATTTCTTCCATGGGCTTTGCCCTACCCTCTTTCTCCAAGTCTTGAAGAGGAGCCCTCCTGGGAGATCCTAATCCTTCCTTTGGTTGGATTCTGTGCATTCCTCAGGAGGTTGAGCCTTGAACTGACATTCTTCAGTATATCACATTCCTTTGGTTTGTACTATCTTTCTCTTTCAAGTCTTGATGAGGAGCCCTCCTGGGATAGCCTAATCCTTCCTTTGGTTGAATTCTGTGCATTCCTTAGTAGTTTGAGCCTTGGATCGACATTCTTGGCATGGTATATTCCCTTGGTTTATATACTGTCATCCATCTCCATGTCCTTTTCTCAAGATCCCTCTTGGGAGAGCCTAATCCTTCCCTTGGTTGGATTCTGTGCATTCCTCAACAGGTTAAGCCTGAGATGGACATTATGTGTTGATACACTTTAAATCAGATACCTTATATTGATATCTAGGACTAATACCCAGTCTTTTCTGTCCTATTGACATAGGATCCCTCTTGGGAGAGTCTAATCCTTCCCTTGGTTGGATTTTGTGCATTCCTCAAGAGGTTGAGCTCATGATGGACTCTGGTGTTGATACACCTCCAACCTGATGTAGCCTGGGATGACTTTCCTGTTGCTCATTTTGGTTTCTCTCCCTTGTTTGATTTGCTTGATGCATTAGAATAGGTTCATATATAGAATATTTTAGGTTAGGATAGTTGCATGACTGCATTGAGAGGTTGAGTGGGTCTCCCTCTGCTTGCTTGCATTAAGGGTTGAGGTGATCCTCCCCTTGCTTGTGTGTTGTTTTTCTTTTTATCTGATGTGTTTGCATTGAAAGGTCGAGCCTGTCTCCCTTTGCTTTTGTGTTTCCTCTGTGCATCTCTGTTTGCATCCCGTGTTTGCATTAGAAGTTGAGGCTTCCTCCTTCTGCTTTATGTTTCACCTGCTTGACAGCTGTGTTTCTTTTTCCCCCTTTTGCTGTAGTTAGCTGAACTACAGCTGCTCTGATTTCTCGTACCAGACGAGAATATGTAAGCATAGGAAGCGATATCCTAGCGAGCACACTAACAACTAACTTCTCTATTCTCTCGCTGCCGTGCGATCAAGACTTTCCCGCTGACGACTAATCTTCCCTTTCTCTTGCCCTAGCGCTATTGAGACCAGACCGTGGTTCTAGTTCCCGTAGGTTCCCATACCTTTAAATCGATGACATACTACGTTTGTTCTACCGCAAACAGGTAACGCCTAAGTCTCTAAGGGTCGAGCATCATACACCTAACTGCTAGAATGCGTACGCTAGTACCGTCAACCTTTTCTCTCACCCCTGTGTGATCGAGAACACCCCGGTTACCTGTAGTTATCCCGAACTACGTTTGCTCTGATCTTTCACGCCGTGTGAAAGTACGTAGGCACGAGATGCGATATCACGGCGAGCAACCTCCCCCCTCTTTTTGTAACACCCCCTTTCTATACCCCAAAATAAATCAATTAAATCATTTAGGAACTTAATAAAAATTCCATTAGAGTATAATTATAACATGGTATAAAAGAGGCACATCACATTATCATCGAGACGAAACATAAATAATACATGCTCATAAGGATATGTAACAAAAGGGGTAAATCTCAACTAAAAACAAAACATATCGCTTAAAACCCACATATCAATATTTAGAATAAATCGGAAATATCTAAATAATGAAATCATGTCATTAACATAAGCATTCTATACATCATTCAGATTAATTCAATTCATCAATTGAGTTTACGAAACATTCAGCAGCAGATACATACAGATGTATCACAAAAGAATCAAAAGAATTCCTAACAACCCAGTGTTACATATCAGAGCCATCTGACCAAAAGAAATGAAGACTCGCCTCACAAAAGACCTCCAGCATCCTACTCTGCAATGCCTCATAGAGCATTATAAAACAGCAGAAGGGTGAGAAACATTATCATAACAAACAATGCATAAAATTATGTGTATCATAAAACACAATTACAATATACACGCAATTCACATTCTCACCACAACTTGTCACAATACATCACAATGTACAAGCACATAATCAAGCATATTCACCAATTCCTGCTTCACAAATCATAGCATTTCACATAAACATTTACAATTACGTCCATTTCACCAAAACATCATATAAAGATGATAATGCAACTCATAGAGACCGACTCACGACTCTATGTAGATGCAAATGCGGTACTGACTCGTTCAGCAGGTTCAATTGAAGAACCAAAATGGAACCATCGCTCGTTACCGAAGTAACTCCCCGTCGGGCCTACGATGTTCACCCATCGCTCACACCCCACATGGGCACACGATGTTTCAGGATTGCTCACACCCCACACGGGCATATAATCCGGTTGCTCACATCCCACAAGGGCATACAACTGTTCTGCAGATTCTCCACGAAATCAAAATAAACCATCGCTGACACCCCACAAGGGCACACGATCGTTTCTGCAGATCCTCCTAGGGATCAAAGTAACTAAACCATCGCTCACACCCCACAAGGGCACACGAGGTTTCTGCAGATCCTACGCGGGATCAGACACACAAGAATGCAATCATGATGGTACACACACAACACGACTCAATACACTCATAAAATACACACATGTTTACAAACATATTCAAGCATTCTTCACATCATACAAGTACATACAATTATGCACATTCACATCAATATCACCATGCAATTCCATTTAATTCGAACAATTGCACAAAATTGCCAAACGGCCACATACACATTCCACAATTCACAATCTAGGATTCACGCCATACGGCTACCCACAGCAAAATATAACTCAGCATGATCGATGCCTCGAGCAAGTAAATAATCAAAGTTAAGTCGGAAATCTGACCTCGGATGGAAACATTAAAGAAAACACAACCTGTCACGCTCGCCACCATGTTCGCTTAGCGAGCTCCTAGCGAGTATTCGCTACTTGTTTGCCTAGCGAACAAGCTCGCAAAGGCAAATAGATGCCTCTAACTTCGTTCGCTACCTCGCTCGCTCAGCAAACCCCTAGCGAACCTTCGCTACTCCCATTCACTACTAGCGAACACCTCAACATGCATTTTGTCCAAGTCTGGGACCATTTGCTACCTATTCGCTACTACTCGCTTAGCGAACGTTTGCGACCAGCTCGCCTAGCGAACATGCTAGCGAGTGTCTGCAAACTCAGAATTTCTCCACTGTGTAGAATTTCCCAACCTCTCCAAAATCGACCGATTCTCATCAAATCAGTTCCAATAGCCTTAGTCTATCATACCCTGACTATTCTACATTACTTACATCGGATTCTACCCGATAAAACATTTGTTCTACCGATTAAACTCATTATGCCCTAAAATGAAAAATGAGCAAAACTCTCCTCAATCCAAAACAAAACCAACAAGAACACACATAATCATACACATTGCAAGAATAATAAAGTTTCACACCCTTACCCGATCAATCGAAAGCTTAGAAGTGGATTCTTGATGATTCTAAATTTTTCTCCTCTTCCTCCTCTTTTCTCTTCTCTTCCTTTCTTTCTCTTCTTTTTCTTTCCTCTTGGTTTCTATTCTCTCTATTCTTTCTCTTTTCCACTTATACTCTTTCTACTCTATTTCTCTCAAAATAACTACTAATCAAGGATTATCTAAAACACCCTCTAATTAATTCCCAAAACTCTCAAAATAATAAAATGCCACAACATACACACATAACATATTATCATATAATTCCACAATAAAATAACAATTAACTGAATAAATTAAAAGACTCAATAAAATAATGAAAAATTCATAATCGGGGCGTTACACTTTTCACCCGTAGTTAGGCGAACTACGTTGACTCTGATTTCTCGTTCCAGACAGGAATATGTAGGCATAGAACTGCTGTGTTCTGCCAAGTCATTTTCTTTTCTTTTCAGACCAACCTTTTAGCGTAGATAGATAAACCAAACCGTCAGATAAAAACAACAAACGTGGATCCCATCGAGTACGATGGACGTGAGGGGTGCTAATACCTTCCCCTTGCGTAACCGACTCCCGAACCCATACATGGTTGCGATGACCTTGTCTTATACCTGAATAGCAATTAACTGAATAAATTAAAAGACTCAATAAAATAATGGGAAATTCAAAATCGGGGCGTTACAACTCTCCCCCACTTTAGAAATTTTCGTCCTCGAAAATATTACCTGATCCAAACAACTTTGGATGCGAATCTCGCATCTTACTTTCCAATTCCCAAGTCATATCGCCTTCTGCAGCACCTCCCCATGCTACTTTCACAAGCGCGATATCCTTGCCTCTTAACTTCTTAATCTCATGGTCCAAAATTCTAATCGGCAAAGCTTCCACTGTAAGGTTATCTCTTACTTCAACCTCGTCCATAAGGATAACATGTGACAGATCCGGAACATACTTCCGAAGTTGTGAAACATGAAACACATCATGCAAATTCGAAAGATTCGGAGGCAACACCACACGATAAGCCACAACACCAACTCATGCAATAATATGATACAGACTGATGAAACGAGAAGTCAACTTCCTCGACTTCAAAGCACGACCCACACCCGTAACCGACGTAACTCTCAAAAACACATGGTCGCCCTCTTGAAACTCAAGATCATTCCTTCTCTCATCTTGATAACGTTTCGGTCTACTTTGAGAAGCTCTCATCTTTTCTCGAATCAACCTCACCTTCTCTGTCGTCTGCTGTACTAACTCCGGTCCAACTACCGACCTCTCACCAGTCTCATGCCAACATAAAGGTGTTCGACATTTTCGACCATACAAATCTTCAAATGGAGCCATACTGATACTCGAATGAAAACTATTATTATAGGTGAATTCAATCAACGATAAATAAATATCCCACACACCACCTTGCTCTAGCACACAAGCTCGTAACAAATCCTCCAATGATTGAATTGTCCTTTCGGTTTGACCATCTATTTGCGGATGATAAGCCGAACTCAATCTCAACTTCGAACCCATAGCCTTTTGCAAACTTTCCCATAACTTTGAAGTAAACCTTGGATCCCTATCCGATACAATGCTCTTGGGAACTCCATGCAACTTCACAATCACCCGAACATAGATTTTAGCTAACTTCTCCAAAGGATAACTAATATCAATCAGAATAAAGTGAGCAGATTTAGTAAGTCTATCAATAATCACCCAAATTGCATTGTGACCTCTCTGCATATTCGGCAACCCCGTAACGAAATCCATCGAGATACCATCCCATTTCCACTCTGGGATATCCAACGGTTGTATTAAACCACTCGGCTTCTGAATGTTCCACTTTAGACTTCTGACAAGTCAAGAATGCATACACAAACTGAGCCACATCTCTCTTCAACCCAGACCACCAAAAGATCTTCTTCAAGTCTTGGTACATCTTATTTTCTCCCGAATGAATACTCAAATTACTACAGTGTCCTTCTTCCAATATCATCCTTTTCAACTCTGCATCATCAGGAATACAAATACGACCATGAAATCTCAAAACTCCAAAATCATCAACTTTGAAATCTTCATTCTCTTTTGTCATCAAGTCAACAAACTTCAAATCCAACTTTTGCCTTTCGCAAACGGTTGCAAGAAAATCATTCGTGATATGAAGCATACTAAGTCTCACGCTCCTCGACGTCATATCACAAACCAAACTCAAATCTCTGAAATTCTCCAATAATTCCCATTCCTTTACCATCATTGCGGACACATGCAAAGACATCCGACTTAAGGCATCGACCACCACATTTGCCTTACCTAGATGATAATTTAATCCAAAATCATAGTCCTTCAAAAGCTCTAGCCATCTTCTTTGCCTCATATTCAATTCCTTCTAATCGAATAAATACTTCAAACTCTTGTGGTCACTAAAAACTTCAAATCTTGCACCATACAGATAATGCCTCCAAATTTTTAACACAAATACCACAGCCGCTAATTCCAAATCATGAGTAGGGTAATTCTTTTCATGCACTCTTAGCTTCCTAGAAGCATGAGCCACAACCTTCCCATCTTGCATCAAAACACCACCCAAACCAGTCAAAGAATCATCACAATATACCACAAAAGGTTCTGTAGGATTCGGCAAAATCAAGATTGGCGCTGTTGTCAATCTTCTCCTTAACTCCATAAAACTCTTCTCACAGTCAACATCCCAAATAAAAGCTTTTCCCTTACAAGTTAACTGCGTTAACAGAAGTGCCAACTTCGAAAACCCTTCAATAAACCTCCGATAATAACATGCCAAGCCTAAGAAGCTTTGAATCTCCGTAACTGTTCTAGGAGTCTCCCATTGCATTACCATATTAATCTTAGACGGATCAACACTAATACCATTACCGGAAATAACATGCCCAAGAAAGCTCACTTCTGACAACCAAAACTCACACTTCGACAATTTGGCATACAATTGCTTCGCCCTCAAAATCTGTAACACAATTCTTAAATGTTCCTCATGCTCTTATTGAGACTTAGAATAAATCAGAATGTCGTCAATAAACACAACCACAAAACGATCCAATTGCTCATGAAAAATACGATTCATCTACTCCATAAACACACTTGGCGCATTAGAAACTCCGAATGGCATCACTAAATATCCGTAATGTCCATACTGTGTCCTAAAAGCCGTCTTTTGAACATCTCCTTCCTTCACACGAATCTGGTGTGTCGCTACTGCGAAAATCGGCGCCGGCTGAACAGAAGAGTCGCCACCGTGCGTTATTTATCCCACGGGAGGGAAAGGAAACGCTCAGAGTAAACCTCGCACAACATGGGAAAGGTATGGTCGTCGCAACCAAAACCTGGGTTCGGGAGTCGGTTACGCAAGGGGAAGGTATTAGCACCCCTCACGTCCGTCGTACTCGACGGGATCCACGCTTGTTTTCGGGTATGAATTGTTATTCTATCTACTCTACAGGTCTGGGGTTAAAAGAAAATAAAATGAAAAATAAAAATGACTCGGCAAAGTATCGCACTTTATGCCTACGTATTCCCGCCTGGAACGAGAAATCAGAGTCAACGTAGTTCGCCTACCTACGGGAAAGGAGGGGAAGGTTGCTCGCTAGGATATCGCATCCTATGCCTACGTACTTTCATACAGCATGAAAGATCAGAGCAAACGTAGTTCGGGCCACGTACGACACAAGCTTGTCTTGGTTGATTTTATTCCTTCTGAAAAAGGTTTTTCTGATTAACAGTCCAAGAGGACAAAAATGACGTCTTGATGAGTTCACATTCTTTTACGGAAGAAGTGTCTTTTATTGTGTTTGAAATCTTTATGGTGTTTTTCTGTTTGTTTTGAGAAAGAAGAGACAGAACTCTAACCTACGGTTGCAAAGGGAAACAAACTAACCTAATGTTATCATGCATGGGTTAAGACCTAGTGTCTATCATGCTCCTCTCTTGCACAGAGAGAAACAGAGATCCTACGGGATAGGCAGAAACAGAAACAATAACAGATATAATAAAGCAGTAAAATGCATGGATGCAACAGTACAAGCGAGGCAAGGGAGTCCCACTCAACCTCGAACCTAGAAAACAATAGGCAAAAGTGAACAGACTTCACTTTCAACCCAGCAGGGTAAACAGCAAACAATACAGTCCAGAAAACCAATCAATACATCAGAAATGAAATACAGCAATAAAAAACAGCATCAGCAGCTCTGAATCAACATCTGGCTTCACGTAATCTCCAATCAGCTACGGGCTTCAACAAGCATCAATCTCCATCTTCATGACCTTCAGGCAAGGGCTTTGATCATCAGTCTTCTATCTGCAATGGCTTTTCTTCAAGCTCAAACCTCCAGGATGAGGGATTAGTCACAAGAGTGAATTGGGTGTTAAGCAATCAGTTGACTACCAAGGGTGGTGAACAGACTGCTTCTAACACAAGAGACATTTTCTCTCAAGAGTTCTATCTCATAGACACTATCACCAAGCCTTCCAAAGGAAGGGGGTGAGTGTCTTAGAGAGACTCTGAATCACAGAGAAGAATGGATGCAGACAAGGCAATCCATGTTTGAGAAACAAACTTTCTAACCTAGAGCTCTGCCTAGCTCCTAAACCCTAGTTCCTCAGCATCTGCTAGCAAGAATCTTCTCTTCAACTCTGGAAGTTGAACTTCAATATCTGGATCTCCAATGGCCTTCATCTTCTCAAGTCTTCAGCTCTCCTAAGTCCCCAGACAACCCCAATACCCAAGCAAGCAAGCAATAATCCCCAGAGGGCACACCACACCAGTCAATCAGATATATACAGTACATTAATAGCAGTAGGGGAATCCTGACTTTTCTAAGGGGATCTAATAACTACCCATAGCCCCTATAGTCCCATAGCTAAACTATTCAAACCCTAAGTCCTAAGGGAAATGAATTGATTCTCCTAAGTCATCACCTAAAACCCTAGTTTGTTCATGTTGTTCACACCTACACTAAGCACCTAAATTTAACTTCTAAAAATGGGAACTAAATGGAATCTACAAGTTCAATGTCTAATCTAAACAACCTAAAAAGAATGAACAAAAAATATGAAAGCATCTAGTAGAACAAAAATTAACAAAATCATGCATGAAATGAAGCTATTTAAAATGTCATTTATTTAGAAAATATGGGAAAAATATCAAATAAAAATAAAATGCAATTTTTATTTTTTTATAATTTTCTAGACATCCTAAAGAAAATAATGTAAAAAGAATGAATTAAAAATGATTTTTTATCTGTTTATTATGAATTTTAGAAGATGCATAAAAAATTAAGGAAAATAAGAAGAAAAAAGAATGAAATAAAATGGAGGGGGTAAGAAAAGCAGAAAAGCACGCTCAAAGGATTGGGCCTGATAACATGGGGGGTGGCAAAAGCAAGGCCCACGCTCCCCCCTTTAATGAAACGCAACGTTTCAATGGGGGGAGGATTCCCTCTCAAACTCGGTTTGAACGACAACCGTTGGATCACCTTTCCCAGTCACTAGTCAACACGCGCTTGGACGGCTTAGATTCTATCTTCTTCCTCCTGCCATGAAAGCTAGGGTTTATCTCCATGAAAACTCCATGCACGTACCAACTTCAACCTCTCGGTTCTCACTCCACACGCCATGAAACACCACGATCCAAACATGAAAATCACTCCAAATTTTGTCCTCTACAAGACTATAGCAGTAGTTTGTTCTGAAATTCAGTGTATCACTCAAACCGATCGAGACAAGTTCTGGCCACCATGAAAATACTCTGGTATGCATCATCAAGATTCTCACTCAAACTTGTACTAATCTACTCTATGCCTAATGGTGATTATTCTAATCTATCAAACTAACATTATAATGCACTCTACTACAAGTTCTAAGTCTAAAAAGTTTTGAGCACCTGTTAACAATTATCACTAAACAGCACCAAACTCATCCTAATCGTTCTACTAACAACCTAGATCACATCTAGACTAATAAAAATATGTAACTCTAACTAAATTAAGCAAGTTAGAGCAATTTGCACCTTGAGCAAGTTCTTGTGGATGATGATGAATCTTGTGAATCCAAGCCTTTGGATGCTTCAATCTGGATCTATTCTTGCAGCAAGTGATTCTGTATGCACTATCTCGATGGATCTTGCACTGTATCTTGATCTTCACATGAAATTGCAAATTGTGTATGGTTGATGGAAGCACACGAAATTGAGCAAATTACACTATGTTCTTGGCTGAATCCTATGGCATGATGATGAATCAGTATGATGAAATTGATTTTGATGGTGATTGGTGAAGAAATTGGTGAATTGAAATGAATTTGCAAGTGAGAGAAAAATGAGAGAAAAGTGTGAATTCTATGGAGTTTTTTGCACAAATGAGGATTCAACCCTTGCTCAATTCTGATTTCATGAATATATAGTGCTCAAATGAACTTTCTAGAACCATCTTGCAACTTCCCTTGCATTCCAAATTGAATCCATTTTGGTTATGTTTCTTCAAATGCAAGTAACCATAAATAACTTTTCTTTTTCCTTCTAAACTCAAAAAAGTGCTTGAACCATTGTCTTTGAAATGTCTTTTCCATTCAAAATGACCTATAATTTTGCATCATTTGACCAAGATATGAAAAATCTCATTTTTTAAGCCATTTTTCTTCATTAAATTCACCAATTTTGAAACCTTGTGCTATGAACTTTTCCAATCTCTCATGGTCACTTTTCTAGACTCAAAATGTCATTTGGAGCAAGTTTGATGTTGTAAGTTTTTCCATTTGAGGCCTCCTTGTATGAGTTTTGGACATAGGTTAAAATGACCTGTAATTCACAAATGACCAAAATACCCTTTGCTTGCCAAGACCATAAGTTGAGTTCTACACATCATATGAAGGCATACTATACCATTCTAGAAAGCTAAGACAATGAGGAACAATTCTTATGTTGACCAAGAATTCATTTGAAATCTCCTTGAGGGGTAAAAATTGCTTGGAAGTCAAGTCACTTTCACAGACAAAATTTCAGATACCTCAGATGACCTGTAACTTGCAAGGACCATAACTTGAGTTCTATAAATCTCCTTGATGTCTTCCACCACTCAAATTAAAGGTCTTGAGATCCTCTACAAGTTTCATGTTGGCCAAGGATCCATTTGAAGCTATCATTTTGACTTATCTTGCTTGGAAATTTGACCTAAACTAGGGGATTTTACACAAAAACCCTAATTTAGAAGCTCCTCTTCTCCTTGATTTCTCTTGAATTCTTCTTGGCATATCTCCATATCCTTCTTTATATGTCCAATGATGAACCCCACATCTCTCCACTAGACTTGAATGCCCCTTAAATCAGTCAATTGACCTAGGGTTGACCTAGGGTTGACCCAGATGAAACCCTAGTTGACTGCCTTCAGCTATAGCTCTTGTGCTCTCATCAATGACTTGTCTCCTTCTTTAAATGACTTTCTAAGTCTCTCATAATGTCTAGATACTCTCCATGCCTTCAACTCACATCTCACAACCCTCTTGTTGACCCTCAGATACCCTCAGCTAGGAGATGGTCTCAAGGCTTGATCTGCTGAACTCTTTGCTTTCAAATTCTTTCCTGATGACTTGAATGAGATTGAATTGGGATAATAACCTCTTGATAGGCTTCTAGAGATGAGAATAATGATTGGTCCCCCTGTTGTATGACTTGCTATGCTTATGCTATGCAGATGATTAGACTATGCACATGACTCTATATGCAAATGCTAATGACATTGAAACATAAACCAAGTGAATAAGGTTGGGCAAATTTTAGGGTGCAACAGCTGCCCCTATTCAAGCGGCTTGGACCCGATTGGGTGAAGAGCCCGGAGCCTTCAGACATTCGCGGTACGAGACGGTTGAATACTAGGAACCCAGAAATTTGCCAACCGCAGAAATAAACTGCGCCACTGCTTGGGGAACAACATTCATCAGCTGAATTCAACTGTTACGGCAACCCACTGATCTCGTGCGACCGTGCTGGGGATTCTTCTCATCATCCTGAAAAAGATTGAATTATCGAAAACTTCGTCCTTTGCTTGTCCACGTCAGGACTCTATCTGCTGTCAACTCGGAAAAAACTTCAACAACTTTGCTGGGACGGCTCGTCTGCCTTCTCGTCAGAGATAAATCGTCCACGTTAGGAATAAACTCTTCCACATTAGGAATACCACCGTCCATGTTAGGACTCACCTTTCCACGTAAGGAATAACCGTTCCACGTTAGGAATAATACTGTCCACGTTAGGACTCACCTTTCCACATAAGGAATACATCGCTTTTCCCCGTCAGGGGTGACTTTTCTCTGCTTTGTCAAACTCTTCCACGTAAGGAATACGTCTTCTTTTGCTTTGTCCATGTAAGGACTCTTTCTTTTTCCACGTTAGGAATCACAAATTTTCCACGTAAGGAACCCCAATCTTTCCACGTGAGGAATACTATATCGATCTTTCTTTCCACGTTAGGAATGCTTCTTCTTTCCACGTAAGGAATACCGTTTCTTCTTTCCGTCCACGTCAGGACTAAACTCTCCACGTAAGGAATCTATCTCTTTCTTTCCACGTCAGGAATCAATCTTGATATGTCCGCGTGAGGACTCAATCTTTCCACGTAAGGAATCAATCTCTTTTCCACGTAAGGAATCACCATTTTTCCACGTTAGGAACACAATCCTAATCTGTCCACGTAAGGACTCCAATCTTTCCACGTAAGGAATATGATCTTTTTCCACGTAATGAATGCGTTATCAATCTGTCCATGTAAGGACTCTGGCTTGATATGTCCACGTAAGGACTCAATCTTTCCACGTAAGGAAACAACTTCGTTCCACGTCAGGACCCATGTTTCGTCTTGATTTGTCCACGTCAGGACTCAGGCATCTTCGACCCGCTGGGGAAATACAACTTGTCCACGTCAGGACTCACTTCTTCATTGGTCCCGACCCACAAACTTCTTAGTACTGACGTGACAACGACTTCGAGGCGGACTCTACTGGGGATATCTGGAAACCAAACTACCGGATGCCTGTTCTGATGCCCAGAGGCCACTTCTGAAATTCTGGTTCATGAAACCTTTTGATGACAAATAACTCTGCTTGGGAATAAAGAGAGACTTATCCTGGTAACTCTGTGGGGAATACTGTCGAAACTGACATTATCATTGAATATCTCATGCCGAGATCTTGAGTGTTTGGTAGTTTATTTGAGCAAGTGCTTTCCCCACCTGCTGCTAGAGTACAGAAACTGCTTCAGCAAAACAAATGCTGAAGATAATACCGACTCCGCCGGGGATAGCCAGATGCTACAGAATTATTCCAGCAAAATAAATGCTGGGAGGATGAAGTCAACCATACTGGGAAGTTGGGAACTCAAACCAAACGCCCTGTTGAGGTAACATCCTGCTGGGGAATATAACTTTGCTGGGGAATAGCGGATGTGCACAGTATGATCGGACTTTCTGCTGGAGAGTGAACTGATATTACACAGTATCCTTGACAAAATAAATGACAGGACCCACCGCCAACTCTACTGGGGAGAGTCTTGATCTCCGGGTTCCACTGGGAGGAAAGAACGTTTGCTGAAAGGAGAGGACTCCGCTGGAGGTGGGACTATTCTCTCGGGGAAGAGTGCATGACCCTGCGGGGAAAGATGAACCTGTCTGAATACAGCCTTACGATCTTGGAATCGCCAAACTCTATTGAGGACGAATAACTTTTCTGGAGCACGTCCTTTGGATAAGCTACGGCTAGCTGGGGAATTCTATCCTTCTTCAGGAAGAACATGCATGACCTGCGTGGGGATCAAGTCTTTCGTTATCGCGATCTTTTGATTGTATTCCTCATAGGGCTATGAAACCTGCAACAACACAAACAAGGCAAGACAAGCCTATGCAACCAAACCTATTCAGGTTAGTGACATCCTTTTCGGTTAATTCAAAGCTTTAGCAATTGTTGACAAGGGCCAGCAACGTTATACTCATGCTAGTTTCATCAAACTTAGGCGTTAATCATGCACAAAACAGTAAAGAACAGTGTCAAATACTGAATAACGTGTTTTATTGATCGGGCCCCTGAATGTGCAGAGTTTTTGTACACGGGATGTAACTCCTGAAAAGAGGAAGCTACGCAAAGCAAATATACAAGTATGCAAGTATGCACCAGAAGCATGAATATTGACAACTTCAATTTGTACACATGTCGGCAACGGGATGCAGATGAACACTACGAACTGATCCTCCCATGACTCGCCCGACTCTAATGCTTTCCCGGTATCCCCACTTCTGAAGAGATTGTATCCGATAACTGGCTCCTCAAATATATTCTCCCGCATTGATGCTCATTGAATTCGTACCGCAGTCATTTGCTTTTCAAATCCCTAACTTTTGCGTGCACCGCCCTTTACGGGTTTTCAGTTCACCGGGATACCCTTTTTTGCCGAAGCCGCCCAGTGTAGGTTTTCAACTTCGCGGGTGTACAGTTTTTTCAATTTTATCCCTAACTTTTGCCCGAACCTTTCATTCTGTTTTTGGTTCGCCAGGATGCCCCATTTTTGCCTGGACTCCCTTTTTCTGTCCAGCGGGTCTATTTTAAGCAAAGTATTTTTTAACTGCGTCCGAATTCACAGGTGACGTGAAGTCTTCTCCGTCCATGGTGGACAACAACAACGCTCCTCCTGAAAAGACCTTACTGACGACGTATGGCCCTTCGTAGTTGGGGGTCCACTTGCCCCTGTGATCTGCTTGCGGCGGGAGGATCCTTTTCAGCACAAGGTCGCCCGTCTGAAAGCTTCGCGGATGTATCTTCTTGTCGTACGCTTTCTTCATTCGGCTCTGGTACAAACGACCGTATGCTAGGGAAGCTAGCCTCTTCTCGTCCATTAAGCTCAGTTGGTTCAATCTATTCGTTACCCATTCTGCCTCGTCCAGCTGAACGTCTCGCAATACCCTCAGAGAAGGGATCTCAACTTCCAATGGTAATACCGCTTCCATTCCGTATACCAACGAGAACGGAGTTGCCCCGGTTGATGTGCGTACCGTCGTACGATAACCGTGCAAAGCAAAAGGTAGCATTTCATGCCAATCCTTATAGGTCACCACCATTTTCTGAACAATTTTCTTGATATTCTTATTGGCCGCCTCAACAGCGCCATTCATCTTGGGTCGGTAAGGAGACGAGTTGTGATGTTCGATCTTGAAATTCTGACAGAGCTCCTTCATCATTTTGTTGTTCAGATTTGAACCATTATCCGTGATTATCCGCTCGGGGATCCCATATCGGCAAATGATATCTCTTTTGATGAATCTGGCCACCACTTGCTTCGTTACATTCGCGTAAGACGCCGCTTCCACCCACTTGGTGAAATAATCGATTGCTACTAGGATGAACCGATGCCCGTTAGAAGCTGTCGGCTCGATCTTTCCAATCATATCGACTCCCCACATCGAGAACGGCCATGGAGATGACATCATATTTAGAGGACTCGGAGGCACGTGTATCTTGTCAGCATAGATTTGGCACTTGTGGCACTTCCTCGCGAACTTGAAACAATCAGTTTCCATCGTCAGCCAAAAGTAACCTGCCCTCAGCAGCTTTCTCGTCATAGCATGCCCACCAGCATGCGTACCAAAGGTACCTTCGTGAATTTCCTCCATGAGAAGCTTTGCCTCTTTCTCGTCTACACAACGCAACAACACCAAATCGTGGTTTCTTCTGTACAAGACGCCATCCGGATTCAAGTAGAAATTGCCCGCTAATCTCCTGAGAGTCTTCTGATCTTGACTGGATGCCCCAGCCGGATTTTCTTTATTCTTCAGGAAATTAAGGATATCAAAATACCATGGTTTGCCATCAGATGCTTCATCAATAGCAAATACATAAGCTGGCCTGTCTAGCCGAGAGATAATGATTCGGGGAGCTTCGTTCCAGAAGTTGACCTTGTACATGGAAGACAAAGTGGCGAGAGCGTCAGCCATTTGATTCTCTGCCCGCGGTACATGATGCAATTCAACCTTGTCGAAGAAAGGCAATAATCTCCTTGCATAATTCATGTAATGTATCAAATTGGGCTGACGTGTCTCCCATTCCCCTTTGATCTGATTCACCACCAGGGCTGAGTCTCCGTATACATCTAGATGTTTGATTCGCAAATCAATGGCTTCTTCAAGCCCCCATTATACAAGCTTCGTATTCGGCCTCATTGTTGGTAACGACAAAGGTCAATCAGGCAGTAAACGGGATGTGCGACCCGTGTGGCGTGGTGATGATTGCCCCTATTCCGCTACCGTAAGCATTCACGGCTCCGTCAAATATCATCTTCCATTTGGACCCCCACTCTGGTCCTTCGTCTGGCAACGGCTCTTCACAATCCTTCATCTTTAGGTACATGATATCCTCGTCAGGAAAATCAAACCTCATCGATTGGTATTCTTCAATAGGCTGCTCCGCCAGATACTCAGACAGCACACTCCCCTTTATAGCCTTTTGCGAGACGTATTGGATATCATATTCAGTCAAGACCATCTGCCAACGGGCAATTCTACCCGACAACGCTTGCTTTTCAAATACATATTTGATAGGATCCATCTTCGAGATGAGCATGGTTGTATGATTCAGCATGTACTGCCTCAAACGCTTGGCGGCCCAGGCTAGCGCGCAACAAGTTTTCTCCAGCATTGAGTACCGAGATTCACAATCTGTAAATTTCTTACTCAAGTAATAGATCGCATGCTCTTTTCTCCCTGTCTCGTCGTGTTGACCGAGAACACAACCCATGCTTCCCTCAAGAACCGTCAAATACATTATCAAGGGTCTACCTGCCACCGGGGGTATCAGAATGGGAGGTTCCTGCAAATACCGCTTTATTTTATCGAACGCCTTTTGACAATTTTCGTTCCACGTCACAGCTTGATCTTTCTTCAACAGCTTGAATAATGGTTCACACGTGGCCGTTAGGTGAGATATGAACCGGGCGATGTAGTTCAACCTCCCTAAAAACCCGCGCACCTCTTTCTCTGTTTTAGGCGTCGGCATTTCTTGAATCGCTTTTATTTTAGCAGGATCGACCTCTATTCCTCTTTCGCTTACGATAAACCCCAGCAGTTTACCCGATCTCACCCCGAAGGTGCATTTATTAGGGTTCAGCCTCAGCCTGAACTTCCTAAGTCTTTTAAACAACTTCAGCAGATTCACCAGATGCTCTTCCTCCGTCTGGGATTTGGCAATCATATCGTCAACATAAACTTCGATCTCTTTATGCATCATGTCATGGAAAAGAGTCGTCATCGCACGCTGATATGTTGCCCCAGCATTTTTCAAACCGAAGGGCATCACTTTGTAACAAAATGTTCCCCAAGGCGTTATGAAAGTAGTCTTCTCCATATCCTCTGGCGCCATTTTAATCTGATTATAGCCTGAAAAGCCATCCATGAAGGAGAATACAGAGTATTGAGCAGTATTATCAACTAACACGTCAATGTGAGGAAGTGGAAAATCGTCTTTTGGGCTTGCTTTATTCAAATCTCGATAATCCACGCACATTCGAACCTTGCCATCTTTCTTTGGCACTGGTACGATGTTGGCAACCCATGAAGGATACTTCGTCACAGCCAGGAAACCAGCGTCCCACTGTTTCTGCACCTCCTCTTTGATCTTCATTGCCATATCTGGTCGCGTTCTGCGAAGCTTTTGTTTGACCGGCGGGCAATCTTCTTTCAATGGCAGGCGATGCACGACCATATCCGTATCGAGCCCTGGCATATCCTCATACGACCAAGCGAATACATCACTATACTCTTGGAGCATTTCAACCAGTCTCCGCTTGATATCTTCCTGCAGCGCGGCTCCGATACGAATGTTTTTCTCAACCCCTTCCGACCCCAAATTGATAATTTCGATGACCTCGTCGTGAGGCAGAATGGCTCTTCCCTCTTGCTTTACTAACCAAGACAGTTCTTCAGGAACGTCGCTATCTTCGACAACCTCTTCTTCAGCCTGAAACACCAGGTGCTCAAAGTCGGGACGAGTCATAGGTGGTTCAAGGATGTCATCTGAAAATGTTATCCTGCAAAAGGAATGGTTAAGTGCTTCAAAATGCGTATAAAGCGAATAACCACGTTGCCATTTTATTGAAAAATATAAAACAAGAAGGACAGGGATTACAGTATTTGCACATGAAAAACGCCATTTATTTAATGATTAACGCGCAATGTTTATAACAACACAACCCTAAGCAAATTCTGATGCCCCGGGCAAGACATCAGATTATTCAACAATTAATAAAGCAAAGCATTACGGTTTAAAAGTCACAGGAACAAGCTCCTGAATAGACCAGTTGCACAGTCCTTGTCCTGGCGTGCTTGGCTGAATCCAGGCATCCATATCACAGTCGCTGTCCCCTTCATCAGACTCTGAAGCAGCATTGACAGTTTCATGACATACTCCACTGGCAGAGATGGTAATCGGCTTTCTGAAGCGGGGGGCTCTCACGGAAGGAGTTGATGACGACGGTTGGTACCCCAGTCCGAACCGGTCCATCTTCACAGGAATGTCCAGCACTTTGCCCCAGCCCTTGGCTTCTCCTGCTTCTACTAGAGCTTGAGCTTCCTTATACGATGAGACAGCTATCTCTGGCACTTTGCTCGGCTCGGGACCTTTGTCCTTGATGCGCAAACCTTCGAATGCCTGGCAGGGCGTTTCATGGATCTCTCCGTCGACTTCTACATACTTAAATGAAGATAAATGGCTGACCAGGATGTCCTCTTCTCCGCACACGGTGACTACGCTGTCCCCAACCATATATTTCAACTTCTGATGTAGGGTAGACGTGACGGCCCCTGCCCCATGAATCCAGGGTCTTCCAAGCAAGCAGCTATACGCAGGCTGTATATCCATGATATAAAACTCCGTTGCAAACACTTCCGGCCCCACTTGCAGAGGCAAGGTAATCGATCCGAAGACTGTTCTCCGCGTGCCGTCAAATGCTCTGACTACCAAATCACTGGGTGTACACAAAATCCCTCGAACATCCAGCTTCATCATCGCCTTCTTGGGCAACACATTCAAAGATGATCCGGTGTCAACCAAAACGTGCGACATTACTGATCCTCTACACTCAACAGATACGTGTAATGCCATATTATGATCTCTCCCTTTCGGAGTCAAGTCAAAATCGGTAAAACCCAAGCTGTGGCCTGCATTCACATGTGCCAATACTCCTTCTAGCTGATTTACGGAGACGTCTTGGGGTACAAAAGAGGTGTCCAGGACTTTCAGCAAAGCATTTCTGTGAGCTTCCGAACACAACAGCAATGATAGGATAGATATTTTAGACGGTGTCTGCTGCAGATGCTCCACAATCTTGTAATCACTTTTTCGAATCAAGCGCATGAACTCTTCTACATCCTTCGATGCTGCTTCTTTTTCACTTGCTTGCACCGGAACATTTTCAACCACTTTCCCTTTTCCTTTCGCTAGTCTTTCAGCCTCCACTTCAGGAGATATAAAGATCCTGCCACTCCTCGTCATGCCTCCTGAACCAACAACATTATCCACAATCTCCGCTGGCTGCTTGTTAACATCAATCTTTATCCCATCACAATACACCTCTAACCCATATGACCATGGGACTGCTTTCGTGTTCTCGTACGGGATTGGCCCGGCCTTAGTTATGGTGATCGGTGGTCGTTGAGCTGGTGCCGCAATAGTGATCGTCTTCCGAGGAATCGTTACCGTGGCCACATCACTCCGATTGTCCACTACTGCTCCTGCAGGTTCGTCAGTTGCCGCTCGATCAAACTGCAATATACCCTCATCAACTAAAGCCTGAATGCCTTTCTTCAAATCCTCACACCCCCCAGCTAGGGTCCAACAGTCTAAGCAATACTCGTTACATCCTGGATAAACACCTCCTTGTAACAGTCGGCTCTTTATCTCGCTCAGCGGCGTCTTTAAATCTTCAACATTCATAATAAGATTCAGACCCTCCTCAGTCAGAATGGCGTTAGCCCCATGATTGGGCATGGGTTTCTGGACTATATTCGGACCTGCCGTTCCGAAATTGATAGTCTTGTTGTCTAAAAGATCCTGCACAACGTGCTTAAAAGCATGGCAACCTTCTATATCGTGACCCGGGGCTCCAGAATGAAACTCGCAGTGTCTGTTTGCATCGTAGCCGAACGGGGGAGCTCCCGTTATTGGTGCCAGAGTTCTTTTCTCTACCAGATTCAATCCCAACAATGTTTGCAACAAATCGGCATATGTTGAGGGAGGCTTCTCAAACACTCTTCTCGGTTTACTACCCTGGAATCTTCGTTGAGCCTGCTGTGCCCCCTGCTGAGGCTGCTGCTGCTGTGGCATTGGCTGTTGCTGAACCGGTTGTTGTTGCTGGAGTGGTTGTTGTTGATATGGGATAGTAACATTCGCCACCTGCTGCGGCTGACGATATTGACCTCGTCCCCTGCCTCGGCCCCGACCTCGGCCTCCAAATACTGCGCTTGCCTCGCCCTGACGGCGTCCACCATAAGCTTTCCTATTACTGCCAGATGCAGTTGATTCCTCGACTTGGAACTTTCCTTGCTTAATGTTACGTTCAATCTTTTCTCCCATTAGAATCAGGTCTGAAAAACTGGCCAGAGACGTATGAAACAGCATATCATGAAACAGCCCTGTGAATGTGCCGACAAACATGTCATTCATTTCCTTATCTTCTACAGGAGGACGGACCCTGGCAGCCATATCGCGCCACCTTTGCGCGTACTCTTTAAAGCTCTCCCCCTTCTTCTGCGACAGTCCCGCCAATTGGACTCGATTGGGCGCCAAGTCGCTGTTATACTTGTAGTGGGCTACAAATGCCTCTGCTAATTGCTTCCATGTCTTGATATCAGTTGGCTCCAACCCCATGTACCACTCTAGGGAAGGGCCCGACAGACTATCCTGAAAGAAATGCATTAGCATTCTTTCATCAGTTGAGTATGCAGACATCTTTCTCTAATAAGCTCGTACATGCACTTTCGGACATGTGTCTCCTTTATACTTATCGAACGCAGGAGCTTTGAATTTAATTGGCACCCTCAAACCAGGTACCAGACCCATGGTTGCCATGTCCAATCCCACAGCACTTTGATTTAAGACTCCCTTCATCTGCTCTTCCAGCATTCTAATCTTTTGGGAATCATCCATCGGCCCTTCAAAACCTCCTCCGGAGAAGGCGTCATCCTGCTGATCTTCTTGCCACATACCGTTTCCAGCTCCGTACCCATCATATCCATTATTACGTCCAGCTCTGATCTGATTCATCCCCGGACCTCGGCCTCTGTTACCGTACCCTTGAACACCTCCAGCAGGACCAAAAGCCATAAATCCAGTACCGTTTCCGTTTCCAAAGCCTCCGTAACCCTGATTGACCATACCATAACCATCTTGCCCAAAGCCTTGAGCATTAAAGCCATACTTCCCAGTGTTATCGAATCCCTGATCGTTGAATCCGAATCCAGTATTGACAAAGCCATTGCCCCCTAGATTATCTCCCAAATTGACATCACCCAGCCCAACATTATGGACAGCGGTCTCATTCCCCACTCCAACGTTACCATTCACAGCAGCGGTAGCGTTGTTGATATTAGCAGCAGGTGTATTGACTACAGGCGGAGCCACTGGCGTGGGAGTGCCGTCTCCATGAACAGTATCGACCCGTACAGACTGATGATCTTCATTACCATGACCAGCGTTTCGGGCCAACAGAGGCTGGACCATGGCCTGCAAATTCTCCTGCCCTTTTGCTATAGCTTCCATGGTCTGCATGAAGAGAGCGAGCTTCTCGCGCACATCTTGCATCTCGTTCTGCATTTGGTCCATGATTTTTCGACAATTGGAGCGGGTAGAATAGCGGTGTGGATGCTGATCTGCAATCCTGTTAAGTACCTGTTAAAAGCGGGAAATAAGACACTATTCAAAGATTACCTGTAATGCAATATGAATGTAATGCAATGTGTCTGTGCATTAGGGAAGTTCATTCCCCCAGTTCTAGTGTGAAGGTGCCGGTGCAGTGATAGTGTTGACAATAGGAATATCGGAGCTGAATCATAGAAAGCCTCATATATTGCAGGGAGAATCAATAAGCCCAGGGTACAATATCACTGAGAGTACAAAGAAGGCATGACCTCAACCAACAATCCTGGTGATGGTCAGCACTATGCAAATAAAGCATACAAGTTACTACATGAAATGATCAAATCCTCCCAAAAGTCTGGTACTCCTCTATCAACTTCTTGGTCTCCGGATGGCTTGGTCGATCAAGCAGCCCTTCAACAAGCTGGTTTCTCCTCTTAAGGACACGGCGTACGTCTTCAGCAGTTTCTTCCCATGTTGCTTCTCCGAAGCAATCTTCTAACTTTCGCTTCTGAGACACTGCTTCATCTCTGGATTTGATTGCCTTGTTCAGTGCATGCTGGACACTATACCGGGTTATCACTTCTTCCTCACACTTCTTAATGCTAGACCTCAACTTCTCCTCGAGGTCGGAAATTTGCTGCTTTAGCTTATCTTCCCTCTTCTTGTTGTTAGTGAGTGTAGCATTCCAAGTCTTATTGCAAGAAGATATCTCTCGGTGAGCGATGTCAAGCGCCTTCTTCTTGGATTCAAGCATGTCATGGGAGCTTCTGAACTCTTGCCCCAGACGTTCGCGCTTCTTCTTTTCTTCAGTCAACTCATCCCCTAACCTGTTTAACAGCTCGATCTGTTGTTGGAAAGCATATACGGCCTTGTTTTTCTCACTGCGTACTTGAGCTAGCTCTTGCTCTAACCCTTCGTTGGTCTTCATTAAGGCTTCTTTTTCTCTCACAATTTGCTCGTACGCCTCCCTAGAAACAGTAGTTGGCTCTTCTGCCGGAATAAGAACGAGGATTGGTGCGTCTGGAAACGGCATCTTCAACTGACTTGCTCTTTCCTGGATCCAAACCCTGTAAGGTGCATAGGCCTGGCAATCGTTCTTACCTAACAGTGGTTTCCCTTTGCGGTTAATACGCATCCAGGCATGCTGCAGCTTGGCTAGTAACTCCCCCTTCAAATCCCCTGTGAAGTACAGAGATTCCTGTACTTCTTCCTCCTGCGGTGGATTCTTCAGTGCATATCCGAACTGGCGAATGAATAGAGAAGGGTTGTAATTGATACACCCTTTTCTTCCTATCAACGGCACATTAGGGTACCCAGAACAACTGAAGATGAGCTCAGATCCCAACAGGTCTCGATCAAACCACTCCATGTCTTCCGACGATAGCCTCATCAGGCGCTCTGGCCATCCAACGGGGACTGTAGTCTCTGCAACAGATCTTCTCTTAGGAAGGTGGCTCTCAAACCACATACTCAACAAGGGTACACAAAGATGAACATTCTTCCCTCTGCCCTTCTCATTCTTGTAATGCAGTGAGTGGTAGAAATCTCCGAGTAAGGTAGGTACAGGATTACCAGCGGCAAACAAGTAGAAAGCATCGAAGTCCACAAAATCCGGTATATTGGGGAACAAAACTATGCCATAAATGCACAAGGCCAACACAGCATTGAAAGCAACCCAACACCCGCTCTTGGCATACTCTTGGGCTTTACCAACTAAGAATTGGAGTGAGAAGCCTGGAACTCCACGGGAAACAGTAGTCACAAGTTCAGAAGCATCAATATGCAAGGCTTTTGCCAAATCCTCCGGCTTGGGCTTGGCGTCATAATGAATGAATGGAACCTGGTTCTGCACGGGCAGCTCAACATACTCAGCGTATTCCTCCAGGGTTGGTCCCATAATAAAGTCAGAGAACGTAAAGCACCTCAAAGCAGGGTCGTAGAATTGCATCAAAGCATACAGCCCATCTAACTCTACCTCTGTAGGTTTGCACACCAATCTCAGTAGTCTACCATAGCTCATCCGGAAGCTCCTACGAACACCCTCATCAGCAAGAGAGATCAACCCAAGTAGAGGAACAATATCAGGCGTAGGCAATTTGTAAGCAACCGTTCTCCTTAAGCTAGTCATGATAAAACACTCAGAAGTCTGGGCACTAGAACTAGGGAAATGCAAATGCACCTGCAGCACAGACACACGTTAGTGAAATGCAAATGGTAATGGATATGCAGTGATGCAATGCAAGTAACATGCAACAGGGACCAAAGCTGTAGCTGAATAGCCTGAACCCAATCAAGAAAGGTCTCAGATAGACCATCCAGAAGTCCTCAAGCCCTGGTCTCAGATATACCTCAAACAAAGCTCCAATATTGGTCTCTGATAGACCCCATAATCATAACCTGAATGGTCTCTGGCAGACCTCAGATCATATCCCCCACTGGTCTCTGACAGACCTAAGAACACAACTCCAAATAGTCTCTGACAGACCTCGGAACACACCAACTGGTCTCTGACAGACCTTAGAACCCTCCATAAATATCCAGGATCCTGATCAAGAAACAAACCGGTGGTCTGAAGGTCTAGTTACCTGCATAACCCTTGAATCCCCTCACAGGTGGGTGGCCCTATAACTGGCACAAGGTACGGCATCCTATGCGGTCGTCGGCGTCACAGACTTTCAGGGTTGATGATACGATTCCCAGAAGGAGTGGCATCATCAATTCCTGAAGAGGCCTCACTTAGCCAACTTCCAAATGATCGGTCCCCAGAGTCGACAATCCAACTAACCAGCAACCCACGCCAACCAAAGGAAGGGGCAGGAGGCCAACCAGAGGAACCTCGTCTGAGTGTAGATTTCATGGGACACCGAAGCAAGCAAAGCAAGCGGGCGCCCACTAATTTCTACTCTAATTCTAGGTGCACTCAAGCCCAGGTCCGGCTTATCTCTCAATATCAGAACACCCGTCACACCCCAGGTATAGCAATAATAATCAATATATAAAGCTGAAAAATAGAAGGTTAGAAATATAAAATAACTCCATACAAAATCCTCGACGGGAAAACAAGCGTTAGGATTGACTCTCTCAAGGGACGTTGGATCCCAAATGCATAAGAACCATCGCAGTCCTTAGCAGCCAGGGGACGTTGGATCCCCAGCAGAGTCGCCAGCTGTCGCTACTGCGAAAATCGGCGCCGGCTGAACAGAAGAGTCGCCACCGTGCGTTATTTATCCCACGGGAGGGAAAGGAAACGCTCAGAGTAAACCTCGCACAACATGGGAAAGGTATGGTCGTCGCAACCAAAACCTGGGTTCGGGAGTCGGTTACGCAAGGGGAAGGTATTAGCACCCCTCACGTCCGTCGTACTCGACGGGATCCACGCTTGTTTTCGGGTATGAATTGTTATTCTATCTACTCTACAGGTCTGGGGTTAAAAGAAAATAAAATGAAAAATAAAAATGACTCGGCAAAGTATCGCACTTTATGCCTACGTATTCCCGCCTGGAACGAGAAATCAGAGTCAACGTAGTTCGCCTACCTACGGGAAAGGAGGGGAAGGTTGCTCGCTAGGATATCGCATCCTATGCCTACGTACTTTCATACAGCATGAAAGATCAGAGCAAACGTAGTTCGGGCCACGTACGACACAAGCTTGTCTTGGTTGATTTTATTCCTTCTGAAAAAGGTTTTTCTGATTAACAGTCCAAGAGGACAAAAATGACGTCTTGATGAGTTCACATTCTTTTACGGAAGAAGTGTCTTTTATTGTGTTTGAAATCTTTATGGTGTTTTTCTATTTGTTTTGAGAAAGAAGAGACAGAACTCTAACCTACGGTTGCAAAGGGAAACAAACTAACCTAATGTTATCATGCATGGGTTAAGACCTAGTGTCTATCATGCTCCTCTCTTGCACAGAGAGAAACAGAGATCCTACGGGATAGGCAGAAACAGAAACAATAACAGATATAATAAAGCAGTAAAATGCATGGATGCAACAGTACAAGCGAGGCAAGGGAGTCCCACTCAACCTCGAACCTAGAAAACAATAGGCAAAAGTGAACAGACTTCACTTTCAACCCAGCAGGGTAAACAGCAAACAATACAGTCCAGAAAACCAATCAATACATCAGAAATGAAATACAGCAATAAAAAACAGCATCAGCAGCTCTGAATCAACATCTGGCTTCACGTAATCTCCAATCAGCTACGGGCTTCAACAAGCATCAATCTCCATCTTCATGACCTTCAGGCAAGGGCTTTGATCATCAGTCTTCTATCTGCAATGGCTTTTCTTCAAGCTCAAACCTCCAGGATGAGGGATTAGTCACAAGAGTGAATTGGGTGTTAAGCAATCAGTTGACTACCAAGGGTGGTGAACAGACTGCTTCTAACACAAGAGACATTTTCTCTCAAGAGTTCTATCTTATAGACACTATCACCAAGCCTTCCAAAGGAAGGGGGTGAGTGTCTTAGAGAGACTCTGAATCACAGAGAAGAATGGATGCAGACAAGGCAATCCATGTTTGAGAAACAAACTTTCTAACCTAGAGCTCTGCCTAGCTCCTAAACCCTAGTTCCTCAGCATCTGCTAGCAAGAATCTTCTCTTCAACTCTGGAAGTTGAACTTCAATCTCTGGATCTCCAATGGCCTTCATCTTCTCAAGTCTTCAGCTCTCCTAAGTCCCCAGACAACCCCAATACCCAAGCAAGCAAGCAATAATCCCCAGAGGGCACACCACACCAGTCAATCAGATATATACAGTACATTAATAGCAGTAGGGGAATCCTGACTTTTCTAAGGGGATCTAATAACTACCCATAGCCCCTATAGTCCCATAGCTAAACTATTCAAACCCTAAGTCCTAAGGGAAATGAATTGATTCTCCTAAGTCATCACCTAAAACCCTAGTTTGTTCATGTTGTTCACACCTACACTAAGCACCTAAATTTAACTTCTAAAAATGGGAACTAAATGGAATCTACAAGTTCAATGTCTAATCTAAACAACCTAAAAAGAATGAACAAAAAATATGAAAGCATCTAGTAGAACAAAAATTAACAAAATCATGCATGAAATGAAGCTATTTAAAATGTCATTTATTTAGAAAATATGGGAAAAATATCAAATAAAAATAAAATGCAATTTTTATTTTTTTATAATTTTCTAGACATCCTAAAGAAAATAATGTAAAAAGAATGAATTAAAAATGATTTTTTATCTGTTTATTATGAATTTTAGAAGATGCATAAAAAATTAAGGAAAATAAGAAGAAAAAAGAATGAAATAAAATGGAGGGGGTAAGAAAAGCAGAAAAGCACGCTCAAAGGATTGGGCCTGATAACATGGGGGGTGGCAAAAGCAAGGCCCACGCTCCCCCCTTTAATGAAACGCAGCGTTTCAATGGGGGGAGGATTCCCTCTCAAACTCGGTTTGAACGACAACCGTTGGATCACCTTTCCCAGTCACTAGTCAACACGCGCTTGGACGGCTTAGATTCTATCTTCTTCCTCCTGCCATGAAAGCTAGGGTTTATCTCCATGAAAACTCCATGCACGTACCAACTTCAACCTCTCGGTTCTCACTCCACACGCCATGAAACACCACGATCCAAACATGAAAATCACTCCAAATTTTGTCCTCTACAAGACTATAGCAGTAGTTTGTTCTGAAATTCAGTGTATCACTCAAACCGATCGAGACAAGTTCTGGCCACCATGAAAATACTCTGGTATGCATCATCAAGATTCTCACTCAAACTTGTACTAATCTACTCTATGCCTAATGGTGATTATTCTAATCTATCAAACTAACATTATAATGCACTCTACTACAAGTTCTAAGTCTAAAAAGTTTTGAGCACCTGTTAACAATTATCACTAAACAGCACCAAACTCATCCTAATCGTTCTACTAACAACCTAGATCACATCTAGACTAATAAAAATATGTAACTCTAACTAAATTAAGCAAGTTAGAGCAATTTGCACCTTGAGCAAGTTCTTGTGGATGATGATGAATCTTGTGAATCCAAGCCTTTGGATGCTTCAATCTGGATCTATTCTTGCAGCAAGTGATTCTGTATGCACTATCTCGATGGATCTTGCACTGTATCTTGATCTTCACATGAAATTGCAAATTGTGTATGGTTGATGGAAGCACACGAAATTGAGCAAATTACACTATGTTCTTGGCTGAATCCTATGGCATGATGATGAATCAGTATGATGAAATTGATTTTGATGGTGATTGGTGAAGAAATTGGTGAATTGAAATGAATTTGCAAGTGAGAGAAAAATGAGAGAAAAGTGTGAATTCTATGGAGTTTTTTGCACAAATGAGGATTCAACCCTTGCTCAATTCTGATTTCATGAATATATAGTGCTCAAATGAACTTTCTAGAACCATCTTGCAACTTCCCTTGCATTCCAAATTGAATCCATTTTGGTTATGTTTCTTCAAATGCAAGTAACCATAAATAACTTTTCTTTTTCCTTCTAAACTCAAAAAAGTGCTTGAACCATTGTCTTTGAAATGTCTTTTCCATTCAAAATGACCTATAATTTTGCATCATTTGACCAAGATATGAAAAATCTCATTTTTTAAGCCATTTTTCTTCATTAAATTCACCAATTTTGAAACCTTGTGCTATGAACTTTTCCAATCTCTCATGGTCACTTTTCTAGACTCAAAATGTCATTTGGAGCAAGTTTGATGTTGTAAGTTTTTCCATTTGACGCCTCCTTGTATGAGTTTTGGACATAGGTTAAAATGACCTGTAATTCACAAATGACCAAAATACCCTTTGCTTGCCAAGACCATAAGTTGAGTTCTACACATCATATGAAGGCATACTATACCATTCTAGAAAGATAAGACAATGAGGAACAATTCTTATGTTGACCAAGAATTCATTTGAAATCTCCTTGAGGGGTAAAAATTGCTTGGAAGTCAAGTCACTTTCACAGACAAAATTTCAGATACCTCAGATGACCTGTAACTTGCAAGGACCATAACTTGAGTTCTATAAATCTCCTTGATGTCTTCCACCACTCAAATTAAAGGTCTTGAGATCGTCTACAAGTTTCATGTTGGCCAAGGATCCATTTGAAGCTAGCATGTTGACTTATCTTGCTTGGAAATTTGACCTAAACTAGGGGATTTTACACAAAAACCCTAATTTAGAAGCTCCTCTTCTCCTTGATTTCTCTTGAATTCTTCTTGGCATATCTCCATATCCTTCTTTATATGTCCAATGATGAACCCCACATCTCTCCACTAGACTTGAATGCCCCTTAAATCAGTCAATTGACCTAGGGTTGACCTAGGGTTGACCCAGATGAAACCCTAGTTGACTGCCTTCAGCTATAGCTCTTGTGCTCTCATCAATGACTTGTCTCCTTCTTTAAATGACTTTCTAAGTCTCTCATAATGTCTAGATACTCTCCATGCCTTCAACTCACATCTCACAACCCTCTTGTTGACCCTCAGATACCCTCAGCTAGGAGATGGTCTCAAGGCTTGATCTGCTGAACTCTTTGCTTTCAAATTCTTTCCTGATGACTTGAATGAGATTGAATTGGGATAATAACCTCTTGATAGGCTTCTAGAGATGAGAATAATGATTGGTCCCCCTGTTGTATGACTTGCTATGCTTATGCTATGCAGATGATTAGACTATGCACATGACTCTATATGCAAATGCTAATGACATTGAAACATAAACCAAGTGAATAAGGTTGGGCAAATTTTAGGGTGCAACATGGTGATAACCTGATCTTAAATCAATCTTGCTAAAAACTCGTGCTCCAACCAATTGTTCCATCAAATCATAAATTCTAGGAAGCGGATACTTATTCTTAATTGTCACTTTATTCAACTGTCGATAATCAATACATAACCGCATACTTCCATCCTTTTTCTTTAGTAACAACACCGGTGCACCCCAAGGAGAAACACTTGGCCTCACAAATATCTTTTCTAACAAATCATTCAACTACTTCTTCAACTCTACCAATTCTGATGCTGACATACGATACGGTGCCATCGAAATCGATCTAGTACCCGGAATTAGATCAATAGAAAATTCAACTTCCCTTTCCGGCGGTACATCTGTAACATCCTCTGGAAACACTTCTGGAAATTCACATACTACCGAAAACACATCAAGTTCAACCTTGTCCTCTACCGACAATGATGCAAATAAACCAAACAACTGAGCTTCGTCTGCTAAAAGTTTCTTCAACTCTTTAGTGGATAGAAAACTCTCACTTTCATCATCTTCCAAAGAAGAAAACCTTACCAACTTATGATAGCAATCTAAATGAACTTTATTAAATTGCAACCAATTCATACCCAAAATCACATCCAAACCTTCCAACGACAAACACACCAAATTCATAAGAAAGTCTTTACCATACATGGTCAAAGGACAACTTACGCACACCAAAGAAGTAGTTACCGACCCTGAAGCAGGAGTCTCAATAACCATGCCACCACTCAAAGAAACCATGCGCAAACCCATACTCTTAGCACATTCAAGAGAAATGAACGAATGAGTCGCTCCGGTATCAATAATAGCAACTAAAGGCATATTATTAATAAAGCACGTACCTTTAATCAAGCGATCCGCATTAGTAGTGTCTGAACGGGCTAATGCAAATACCTTTCCACCCGACTGAGCTTGCTTTGGTTTGGTACACTTGGTGCTAATATGACCAACTTCTCCATAGTTAAAACACTTTACCACATTCCTCCTACACTCAGAAGTGGTATGTGCAAAACTTCCACAAGTAGCACACTTCTCCGTAGACTTCCCACATTCAAAAGATTTGTGACCCATCACGCCACACTTGTAACATTTGACTGCATCCAAACTTCCACCTCCCGATTTCATATCGAAGTTTCCCCTATACTTGCCCTTATCATCAGGCATCACATAAGGTCCACTCTTCACTTGTTTCTTGCCTTTCTTCTCGCTCAAACTCTTGTAGTGAGTAGAACGAGCTCTACTATCCTCTTCAAAAATCCTACAACATTCGGTCAAGTCCGAAAAGCTTTGTATCCTCTAGTAACCCACCGCTTGCTTTATCTCCGGACGCAAGCCATTCTCATACTTAATGCACTTAGAGAACTCTGCCGTAACAGCTACATAATGAGGATGAAACTGAACTAGTTCCACAAACTTAGCCGTGTAATCTACCACAGACATGTTGCCTTGCTTCAACTCAAGAAATTCCATTTCCTTTTTACCCTTCACACTCTCAGGATAGTACTTTCTCAAAAATTCAGTGCAAAACAAATCCCAAGTAATTTCTTCGTTATCTACCTCAAGAACTTGTCTCATACTGACCCACCAGTCATCAGCCTCTTCCCTCAACATATGAGTCCCAAGTCTCACCTTGTTTCCTTCAGCATAGTTCATAACTCTAAAGATTCTCTCAACCTCCTTCAACCAGATCTGAGCACCGTCAGGATCAAACCTTCCTTTGAATACAGGCGGCTGATTCTTTCTAAACTCATCATTCGCATTCACATTCGACGCACCTTGCACCGCTCTTTCCATAGCCTCTAATGCCGCAGCCATAGCAGTGTCATTACGACCAGCCATATTCTGAGGATTCCCAAAAATAACAACAAGGTCAAACAACCGTTTAACTAACACAACAAGAAGACGGACACAACTGACTCAACACTGGCCCTGATACCACTTAATGTAACACCCCCTTTCTATACCCCAAAATAAATCAATTAAATCATTTAGGAACTTAATAAAAATTCCATCAGAGTATAATTATAACAGGGTATAAAAGAGGCGCATCACATTATCATCGAAACGAAACATAAATAATACCTGCTCATAAAGATATGTAATAAAAGGGGTAAATCTCAACTAAAAACAAAACATATCGCTTAAAACCCACATCTCAATATTTATAATAAAGCGGAAACATCTAAACATTGGAATCATGTCATTAACATAAGCATTCTATACATCATTCAGATTCATTCAATTCATCAGTTGAGTTTACAAAACATTCAGCAGCAGATACATACACAGATGTATCACAAAAGAATCAAAGCAATTCCTAACTACCCAATGTTACATATCACAGCCATCTGACCAAAAGAAATGAAGACTCGCTTCACAAAAGACCTCCAGCATCCTACTCTACAATGCCTCATAGAGCATTATAAAACAGCAGAAGGGTGAGAAACATTATCATAACAAACAATGCATAAAATTATGTGTATCATAAAACACAATTACAATATACACGCAATTCACATTCTCACCACAACTTGTCACAATACATCACAATGTACACGCACATAATCAAGCACATTCACCAATTTCTGCTTCAAAAATCATAGCATTTCACATAAACATTTACAATTATGTTCATTTCACCAAAACATCATATAAAGATGATAATGCAACTCATAGAGACCGACTCACGACTCTATGCAGATGCAAATGCGGTACCGACTTGTTCAACAGGTTCAATTGAAGAACCAAAATGGAACCATCGCTCGTTACCGAAGTAACTCCCCGTCGGGCCTACGATGTTCACCCATCGCTCACACCCCACATGGGCACACGATGTTTCAGGATTGCTCACACCCCACACGGGCATATAATCCGGTTGCTCACATCCCACAAGGGCATACAACTGTTCTGCAGATTCTCCACAGAATCAAAATAAACCATCGCTGACACCCCACAAGGGCACACGATCGTTTCTGCAGATCCTCCTAGGGATCAAAGTAACTAAACCATCACTCACACCCCACAAGGACACACGAGATTTCTGCAGATCCTACGCGGGATCTGACACACAAGAATGCAATCATGATGGTACACATGCAACACGACTCAATACACTCATAAAATGTAGACATGTTTACAAACATATTCAAGCATTCTTCACATCATACAACTACATACAATTATGCACATTCACATCAATATCACCATGCAATTCCATTTAATTCGAACAATTGCACAAAATTGCCAAACGACCACATACACATTCCACAATTCACAATCTAGGATTCACGCCATACGGCTACCCACAGCAAAATATAACTCAGCATGATCGATGCCTCGAGCAAGAAAATAATCAAAGTTAAGTCGGAAATCCGACTTCGGATGGAAACATTAAAGAAAACACAACCTGTCACGCTCGCCACCCTGTTCGCTTAGCGAGCTCCTAGTGAGTATTCGCTTCTTGTTCGCCTAGCGAACAAGCTCGCGAAGGCAAACAGAAGCCTCTGACTTTGTTCGCTACCTCGCTCACTCAGTGAACCCCTAGCGAACCTTCGCTACTCCCATTCGCTACCAGCGAACACCTCAACATGCATTATGTCCAAGTCTGGGACCATTCGCTACCTATTCGCTACTGCTCACTTAGCGAACGTTCGCGACCAGCTCGCCTAGCGAACATGCTAGCGAGTGTCTGCGAACTCAGAATTTCTCCATTGTGCAGAATTTCCCAACCTTTCCAAAACCGACTGATTCTCATCAAATCAGTTCCAATAGGCTTAGTCTATCGTACCCTGACTATTCTACATTACTTACATCGGATTCTACCCGATAAAACATTTGTTCTACCGACTAAACTCATTATGCAATAAAATGAAAAATGAGCAAAACTCTCCCCAATCCAAAACAAAACCAACAAGAACACACATAATCATACACATTGCAAGAATAATAAAGCTTCACACCCTTACCCGATCAATCGAAAGCTTAGAAGTGGATTCTTGATGATTCTAAGTTTTTCTCCTCTTCCTCTTCTTTTCTCTTCTCTTCCTTTCTTTCTCTTCTTTTTCTTTCCTCTTGGTTTATATTCTCTCTATTCTTTCTCTTTTCCACTTATACTCTTTCTACTCTATTTCTCTCAAAATAACTACTAATCAAGGATTATCTAAAACACCCTCTAATTAATTCCCAAAATTCTCCAAATAATAAAATGCCACAACATACACACATAACATATTATCACATAATTCCACAATAAAATAACAATTAACTGAATAAATTAAAAGACTCAACAAAATAATTTGAAATTTAGAATCGGGGCATTACACTTTTCACCCGTAGTAAGGCGAACTACGTTGACTCTGATTTCTCGTTCCAGACAGGAATACGTAGGCATAGAACTGCTGTGTTCTGCCGAGTCATTTTCTTTTCTTTTCAGACCAACCTTTTAGTGTAGATAGATAAACCAACCCGTCAGATAAACACAACAAGCGTGGATCCCATCGATTACGATGGACGTGAGGGGTGCTAATACCTTCCCCTTGCGTAACCGACTCCCGAACCCAGACATGGTTGCGATGACCTTGTCTTATACCTTTTCGTCAGGTTTTTCTGATTGTTTCCTTTCCCTTTCTGTGGGATAAATAACGAAAGGTGGCGACTCTTCTATTTTGCCGGCATCTTATTTTCGCGGTAGCGACAGCTGGCGACTCTGCTGGGGACTTATAGCTGCTAGGGACTTTTCCCATCCCCTATGCTGGGACCGTTTTGCATCCCCTATGCGAGTCAATCCTAGAGCTTGTTTGTTTATCTCTTTGGGTTTTGTACATACATGTTGTACCTTTAGCTTTATTTTCCCGCATTTTATTTTCAGCATGATATTCTATCATTATTGTGTTGTGGTGGGAGGGACTAATTCTGATGAGTGAAAAGCCAGACCCAGGCTTGAGAGAACACATAGTATTAGAGTGGATTAGTGGTGGACGTGATTGCTTTGCTTGCATCCGTTCCCATGTAATCCACACTCAGACGAGGTTCTCTTTGATGACTTCCTATCGGTCCTTTGGACTCGAGGGGATTTTGGATATGAGGATTGTCGACTCTGGGGACCGATCATTTGTGATTCAGCTAAGTGAGGCCGCTTCAAGAGATGATGATGCCACACCTTCTTGGGTATCATATCATCGTTTCTTGAATGTCTGTGACGCTGATGAACGCATAGGATGCCATACCTTGTCAGTGGATTAAGTCCATACCTGTGAGTGGGACTGGGGTTATGCAGGAAGCTATTACCTTCAGATTACCCGTTTTTCTCTACAGTTGGATCGAAATTATTGGTATCAGTTGGTTCCTATCAAAGCGATGATATGTTCTTGTCGAGGCAGAGCTTTGGTTATTCTCAGTCAACAGCACAATGATCTTGATCCCTTGTTTGTTGCATTTGCATTTTGCATTTCTGTTTGCATTTGCATTTCATTTTAGCATATCCGTCCTCAGACGGAACAGGGAGCTTACCTCTCTTTTGTCTGCTTCGTCAGTTGGTTTCTCGACATTCGCACTGGACTTGAATCAGCTTCAGGATCATGAACTCAGAAGAGCAGAACTTGGTTGTTACCAGGGAAGAGTTTGAACTGTTGAAGGATCAGTTGAGTCAATTCATGGAAGCCATAACAGCTATGACTAGAGGAGAGGACAATGTTCAGAGGACTCCGGTGAACAATGTAGCTCAGCCTGTGCAAACCCCTGTCAGAGATAAAGATTCATCTTCTCTCGATGACACCGAGTATCAAGGTTTCACTTTCTCTACGCCAGATTCTCCAAGGATTGTTCCATCTCCGAGGGTTGTCCCACAGGTTAATACTGAGAACCCACAGACTCTTGAGTATATCAGAAGATTGCAGCTGTTGGAAGATCAGCTTGCTACCCTGATGAGTAAGAATACTCTTAATCTGAATACTGCGACCATGTGTCTGGTGCCAGGCCTTGTGTTGCCTCCAAAGTTCAAGATGCCCAATTTTGAGAAATACAAAGGGGATAGTTGTCCGAAGCTACATTTGGTTATGTTCTGCAGAAGAATGACTTCACATGTTACCAATGACAAGCTTATGATTCACTGTTTCCAAGATAGTTTGATCGGAGCATCTTTGGATTGGTACATGCAGTTGGAGAGTGATAGCATCAAATCATGGTCGGATTTAGCCAATGCCTTCGTGAAGCAGTATAACTACAACCTGGATATGGCTCCTAGTCGCGTGTATTTGCAAGAATTATCTCATGCAGAGAAGGAATCCTTTAGGGGATATGAGCAGAGATGGAGAGAATTGGATACTCGTGTTCAACCACCGCTCCTGGAGAGAGAAATGGTTGACCTCTTCTTGGGTACTCTGAAGGGCCGTTATTATGACATAATGTTCAGTTGCAGAATGGCAAGCTTTGCAGACTTGATAAGAATAGGAGAGCTTGTTGAGAGAGGGCTCAAGAATGGAAAGACGCGAGATACTCCTTATATCCCAGTTGATAAGAACGAATCAGTTGTCAGTTCCCAGGAGGAATGGGAAGGAGGAAGAGATGTTGTCTCAGAATCTCTAGCATCTCAGGCTTAGTTTTCAGACGCTTCAAGTGTTCAAAGTCAACAGTCATATCGTTGTCAGCTGCGTCAGCACGCCCGACAAAGACCAAGGAAACCTGAAAGGCAATTTACTCAGCTACCGGTGTCGTACAGTCAGTTGTTGCCATATTTGGTCAAAGGTGGGCTGATAGTGCCGAAAGAGACTAATCCAATGATCCCGCCTTACCCTCCCGGTTTTGATGCCAACGCCCGCTGTGAGTCCCATGTTGGGGCACAGGGGCATTCAACAGATGACTGTAAGGTGCTTAGAAGCCAAATTCAAACTTTGCTAGATTCCGACATGATCTCAATCACGCCTCAAGGTGTTAAGATTAACGACCTTCCTTCATCTAGCCAAGTGGGTGTATCAGCTCATGTTAGGGGAGAGTTCACTGAGAGCAGATGTTCAGAGGAGTATCAGGATGACTTCGACGAGCAATTCTGAAGATGGCTGGCTCAGCAGCAAATCAAGTTCGAAAAGCCCGGTTCCCAGAAGCTGGCAATCTTTGTTTTATCATGTCATTTCTTTGCATTTGTAGTTTCTTTCCTGTTAAAGCGTAAATTTCATTTGTAAAACTTGTATTGCTTTCAATTGATATTGATAACGAAATGAATATGCATGTTTTGATTTAATCCATTCGTGTTCACTCATTGTTTTTACAGATATCCAACGCTTGGTTAAGCGGAATCCGGGTAGGATGACGAAGTTTAAAAGATGCGCAAGCTTCCGATTGTATGCTTTTGAAAATAAAACATGTTGATGATGTACAGGTATTGTTTCAAATCCCTAAACACCGGAGTTATAAGGAAGATAATCCCTTGTCAACCCCTTTGAGCCTAGTAGTAGGAGTTTCTTTCAGAAAACGAAAAAACCCTCAATCTTAACCCGGGGCAGGGTAGGTGTTAGCTAGTTTGATCGAACGTCCAAATTGCAGAAAGGAGTGTCCGTTCGAGGATCAATCACACCTCTAGAGGTCGTGCCTAAAAAACCAAAGTGGTTAAGCGCCCGAAGTGAAACAGTCACGTTATTCCCCAAAGAGTCAGACAACTAGTGTCACACGACTTGTTCAATAAAAAAAATGAAGGCATCCCACTGGACTTAATAATCAAAAGAAGCTCAAAAGAGTCAGTCCAGGCAAAAATTAGGGAAAGCGAAAAATTGAAAAAAATGAAAAGGATTACAAAAGAAAACTCCTCAAACGAAATACAAGTCGTGTGACCCCAAGTGGCAAAGACGAAAAGTGAGTTGTTGTCACTCCCAAAACTCATGGTTTCTCGAACTATCACTCCTATCTTTCAACCTCTGAGAAGTGAGCGCTAAGGTCGAATTAGCCAAACTTAGGATTGGAGAACATCAAGGTGAACGGGTGGGTTAAAATAAATTTTGAGCCTTTATCCTTTCCTTCAAAACCGTGAACCTGACCACGTTACAACCGGAAAAAGTCCTAATTGAAGCAAGTTTGTTTCGAAGGCATACTTCGGTAAATATCGCGTCGAAACTGACTCCTAAAAGGGTTCTTCTTACCATGTTGGTACTGATGTTGATACTCTGGTAAATAATTTGTTCATTATATGCCATAAACTGCTTTTTCCTTTTCCAGTGAACAGATTGGATGTCAAAACTATCATATGCGTTGCATTAATATATCTTTTATGCAGAACGACTTGTTTTACTTGTAAGTAAGCGCTTGACAGCAGGAAAGTTTCCTACAGTGGAAAGTCTGATCAGGATAGAATGCAGAATGCCCGAATACTCCATGAACTAGGGAAAGCTATATCAAGTAATCCCTAGTGATGTCAGCCATCCAAAGTCAGTTATTCCGTGGAAATCAGGTCGAGATTCGGTAAATCTCTCAAAGCCAAAAATTCTACTCCGAATCATCCAATCAGGGGCAAAGTCATGGCAGACAGGGGCAGGCCACTCTAAGAAAAGCGCAGAAGTTGTTTCTTGCCCGAGGGGCATTTGATCCTAAGCATGGCTCTGAGGTTCAGAGTGCTGGGGCAGTTTATGTCAGACCATCAGGGTACCGATTTTTGCAGATTTCCATTCGAGGAATATCCCCACAGAGATCCCACGGATTGGGGCATATCAGAAGTGAAGGAGTTGTTCCTCTCCGTGTCATCAGAGCTACTCAAGCAGGTTCAGCCAATCTTCAAGTGTGAGACGAATGTCGGGAAGTCGTGTTATTATCCCATGACCCTTCCACCAGAAACCGTGAATTCATACAGGATGTTTTCCAGCGTCAGTCGTACTTGACCCATCGCGGATAGCCTAAAAGCCCAATTCCTATTGGCAATCGTCAGGAAGCCCAATCCTTATTGGCGCGCCATTCCTAAAGCCCAATCCATATTGGCAATCACCGTGAGGCCCAATCCGTGTTGGCGCATCAATCTCAAAATCCAATCTTCATTAATACGCAGGAAAACTCCGTCTATTTTCCCCAGCCGAAGTCCAATTGTCATTGGCACGTGTAAGCTATCCCCAGGGAAGTCCAATCATACTTAACACATTTGGTTATCCCCAGCAGAGTTGGCTTTGTCTTCATCATTTATTTTGCTGGATCAGTTCTGTTGTATCCAGCTTTCTCCGGCAGCCCGAGCCTGCATTTGCATCTTGCATATATCATCATATTTGCATTTCATCGTCAAATGTGTAGCATTCCATCTTATATGGAGCATTACACCATAGAAAAATTCAAACATACGCATATGCATGCGAAGCATAAGCCAGTTTTTTTATCAGCCTTCTGTGGCAACGTGAATCACTCTGCAATCAGTTCAGGGGAATTTATCCAGCAGCTTTGTTCAGACAGCTATTTGGTTTATTTGATTTTCAGATCATACGAAGGTTATGCTTTGTCCATCAATCATCTGATGACGACAGACTTTTCTTTCCGTCAATTCCTATTGACGACATGTACCTCCGAGCAGGTTTTCTTCCCGTCAGTTCCTATTGAGGATGTGTTTCCCCAGCTGGCGTTTTCTCCGTCTATCTTTAGACATTGTGAGTTTGGGTATGGTGTTTTCTCCGTCTATCTTTAGACGTTGTGAGTTTCAGATATGGCGTTCTCTCCATCTATCTTTAGACGATGTGAGTTTTGGGTATGGTGTTTCTCTCCGTCTATCTTTAGACGATGTGAGGTTTCAAGGTGATCTTTTAGATATGGATTTCTTTCTGTTTATTGGATGAGATGACATTTCAAGAGAGGTTTTTCCTGACTGTTGATTCTTATTGACGTCGAAGCTCTTTGAAGAATGTTCGGTTTTCCTGGTTGTTGATTCTTATTGACGACATGGCTTTTTGAAAGTGGTTTTCTTCCTGTCAATTCTTATTGATAATGTGGCCCCTTTGAGGATATTGTTCTTTCCATCAACTCCTATAGACGAAAGGATTCTGAAATTTGATGTGTGGTGTTGAAGTTCATATACAGTTTTCTTTCCGCTAGTTCTCACTGACGATGTGGTTCTTCGGACAAGTTTTTCATTCTGTCTATCATTAGACAATGTGAACCTTCAGGATGGTGTCTTTCCGTCTATCTCTAGACGACGTGAGTATGGATATTGTTCTCCTTCGGGATGGTGTCTTTTCGTCTATCTCTAGACGATGTGAGTATGGATATTGTTCTCCTTTGGGATGGTGTCTTTCCGTCTATCTTTAGACAACGTGAGTATGGATATTGTGAGCCTTCGGGTATGTTTCTCTTCCTGTCTATCATTAGACAATGTGAACCTTCAGGATGGTGTCTTTTCGTCTATCTTTAGACGATGTGAGTATGGATATTTTGAGCCTTTGTGTATGTTTCTCTTCCTATCTATCATTAGACAATGTGAACCTTCGGGATGGTGTCTTTCAGTCTATCTCTAGACGATATGAGTATGGATATTGTTCTCCTTCGGGATGGTGTCTTTCCGTCTATCTCTAGACGATGTGAGTATGGATATTGTTCTCCTTCGGGATGGTGTCTTTCCGTCTATCTTTAGATGATGTGAGTATGTGAGTATGGATATTGTGAGCCTTCGGGTATGTTTCTCTTCCTGTCTATCATTAGACCATGTGAAGCTTCGGGATGGTGTCTTTCCGTCTGTCTTTAGATGATGTGAGTATGTTTTTTCTTCCTGTCTATCTTTAGACAATGTGAAAGGATCAAGTACATGTTGATCTAACCTTCGGGTTTGTTATCTGTGGCGTCACACAGGTAACTGGTGCTAAAGTCAGTTTCTTTATCAGATGATTGATCGGTTTGTTGCCGTTGCATCTGGATTCGGTTTTCTGGATATTTTTCCCCAAGCGGGGTTTGCATTTTATTTCTGCAGGTTGGCAAATTTCTGGGTTCTTTGGTATTCAACCATCTTCTTCCTTGATTATCTGAAGGTCGTTCGCTCTTCACCCAGTCAGGTCCAAGTCGCTTGAATAGGGGCAGCTGTTGCACCCCAAAATTTGCCTAACCTTTTTCTTTATTTGGCTTTTGTTTCACTGCATTCATATAGCTTTAGCATTGCATTCATAGCATTAGCATTTGCATACCATCATCTATTCACAGGGGATCAAGGGGGTGTGTTCATCAAGAAGAGGTTATCTAAGGCCTAAGCCTAATCAAGGAGTTATATTCAAGCTATTCAAGAGCTTATCACCATCAGAAAAGTCAAAGAATTGTATGTGGTTCACCTCCTATCTTGGAGGCCATGAAAATCACCAGATGATTGTAAGTCCATGGATATGGGTATGAAGCATTTAGGGAGCTTATAAGAGGTCTTGAGAGTCATTATCCAAAGTGCAAGAGGCCACAACCGAAGTTGGTACAACTAGGGTTTTCACCTGGTCAACGCTCAGTCAACTGTGAGTCTTGAGGAGATTAAGACTCAATTCCAAGCAACTATGATCATGGAATGTTGTGTTGAGACATGTCATATATCATTTCAAGATCAATTCATCAATATTCAAGAGTGTGAGAAGTTATTGAGCTAGGGTTCCTAAGCTTGACAGTGTAAAATCCCCTATTTCAGTGCCTAACATCAAGACCACATAACTCAAGATACAAGTTTCATTTCATCTTGATATCCATATGAGACTTGTAGATCATGTTCATACCTTTAATTTGAGTATTAGAAGTCATTCATTGGATTTCTAGAACACAAGTTATGAGGCAGACAAGTTACAGGTCATCAGATGAATCTGATTTTTGTACTTGAAAGTCAACCAACTTCCAGAACATTTTTGAGCAAGAAGGATGTTTCTCCTGAATGCCCAGCCAACATGAATGTTGTTCCTCATGATCTTAGCTTTCCAAAGAGTACTATAACTCTTTCATCTGATTTGTAGAACTCAAGTTGTGAGGGTTACAAGTCAGGGGTATTTCGGGAAAGTGAGATTACAGGTCATTTTCATTACAGCTCAAGTTCACCACTTTGCGTACCTCAAATGAAAATCTTGCCAACTTGAAAGTTGCTCCAAATAGGATTATTTGGTCAATCAAACCCCAAGGGATCATTGATATGGCTTGGATAGGAAAATGTATGGAGAACAATTCATGAAAGGAAGCTTGAAAAGGGCTAGTTTGGATCAAATACATTTTAAACCAATTCATGTCATGTTGGTACATTTTTTGAGTGCAATTGATGTTTTAAGAACATTGGAAAAGTTACAAATCAAATTTGAAGTCATTTGCTATGCCAATTTCATGGTTTCTTCACCTTTAAGCAACATAATGGAAATCCACCGTAGATTCATTTCCAAGGCACCAATCTCAGCCACACATATCCCTTGCATCATAAGAAACCATATTGGATCATCTTGCAAGAGGTTTTGGCTCTGTTTTCACCATTTCCATAAAGATCCATAATCAAAAACTTGGATTTTGAGTTGCACTCTTACATGCTTCTATTGGGCTTCAAAAGTATCCAAGCATATTCTATATATTCCTATGATCATTTCCCAACATCCATAACTGCTTTTGGTGGAAAAATAATAGAAAATTAGTTGGAAAAAAGTGGTGGAAGGTGAAAATTCGTTTTTTGGGAATTAACCAGTTTTAGGCAAAATCAAGCATCCACAAAGCTTCTACAACATCCATGGAGTAATTCTGGTCCAAGAAAGTGAAGGTTTAGTGGCTATTTGAAGGTGCTCCGCAAGAGTTTTCAAAGGTATGTAAACTTCAAGATTACTCATAATTTATGGTGTTTTAGAACTAGTTTGATATGCGGTTAGGTTCTTAACAACCCTTAGATGGATTTTAGATAGGTTTTGTATTCAATCGTGACACTTTTTGACAGAGCCTCCCAAGTTGTAGTTTGAATATCTCTCTAGATAGTGGATAATAATGAAAAAGAACATGATAATTGAAATCTAGGAAGTGAGACGAAGAAAACGGTGTAAAGAATTTGAAGTTTTGATGAATTTGGAAAACCGGTCACTGTTCACTTCCGCCGGAGAAGATGATCGGATCTTCTCCGGCCGCCACTGTTCCCACTGCATTGTAATTCCCTCCGTTTTAGTTTTAAATTCCCAGTTTATTTTATAACCGTCCGATCGTGCTGATTCGCGGACTTGGTATTAGCATCGTGCGGCCAGCATGTTGTTTCACGTGTGGCCATTTCCTTGGCATTCTTCATTAAGTGAAACGCTGAGTTTGATGTGGAAACTCAGCTAGGCTCTCACTCAAAGCGCTATCCACACCCCTTCCATTAGGCCCAAACCAATATTACACATGAAAACATTACTATCCGCCCCCTGGCCTGTTTCCATTTAATGAATAAAAATCTGAGTTTTTGACTCAGCTGGGCTTAGTAGTCAGCACCGTTCGCACCCCCTCGCGAGGCCTACATAGGATTAACACGTAGAATAATACTCATTACACCGCCTTGTTTAGTTAGTTTTAATTGCATTTTTCTTGTGTTTTTTTAATGACTGTTTGGTTTTAATTCAGAAAAAATACCAATTATTGTCAATAAATCTTGAAATAAATCATGTGAGTAGTTTAACATGTCTAGATATTTTTCATATTTTTTAATTTCAGTTTTCATGCATTTTCCCATTAATTGCATATTTTTCATTTTAATGTGTTTTTAATAATTGGATAATTGCATGTTGTGCTTTGTGATTTTATTTCTCTTTCGATAATTCATATTAGCCTCTGATTTTTTGTATGGTGAATGATGACACATTGCAGGATAGTGTAATATTTTTCTTGTATTTTTTAGATTGCATTTGAATAAGTTTTGAAGCATATTTTTAGAGCCTTCCCCATGTGAATCCCCCATAGCATACATCTTGGTTTAGCCTCTGGTTAGTATACTTAGACTAATAGTTTTGACTTGAAACTTTAACCATAGACTCCTAACCCATTTAGGATCTTCTAGGAATTTTATCAATATTTTAGGACCTGATTTCCTATTTTTTCCCACATTTTACTTTCTGACCAAAGTTTGTGTGTTCATGATTGCACCTTCTCATAGTTTGGCCTAATAAATGAACTTTTAGCCAACTTTAAGCATCCAATCTTCCCATTAACCTTTAGTACATAGGTTGACACCCTTTTAGGTCCATTTTCAAGCCATTAGAATACCATTAAGTTCCCTTAGGATGACTTCTTTTAGAGCTAAAACATTTAAGGTTTCTTTAGAGCTTTTGGTGATGTTTCTTTCCCTTATGTGATTTCTTCCATGGGCTTTGCCCTACCCTCTTTCTCCAAGTCTTGAAGAGGAGCCCTCCTGGGAGATCCTAATCCTTCCTTTGGTTGGATTCTGTGCATTCCTCAGGAGGTTGAGCCTTGAACTGACATTCTTCAGTATATCACATTCCTTTGGTTTGTACTATCTTTCTCTTTCAAGTCTTGATGAGGAGCCCTCCTGGGATAGCCTAATCCTTCCTTTGGTTGAATTTTGTGCATTCCTCAGTAGTTTGAGCCTTGGATCGACATTCTTGGCATGGTATATTCCCTTGGTTTATATATTGTCATCCATCTCCAAGTCCTTTTCTCACGATCCCTCTTGGGAGAGCCTAATCCTTCCCTTGGTTGGATTATATGCATTCCTCAACAAGTTGAGCCTGAGGTGGACATTCTGTGTTGATACACTTTAAATCAGATACCTTATATTGATATCTAGGACTAATACCCAGTCTTTTCTGTCCTATTGACATAGGATCCCTCTTGGGAGAGCCTAATCCTTCCCTTGGTTGGATTCTGTGTATTCCTCAAGAGGTTGATCTCATGATGGACTCTGGTGTTGATACACCTCCAACCTGATGTAGCCTGGGATGACTTCCCTGTTGCTCATTTTGGTTTCTCTCCCTTGTTTGATTTTCTTGATGCATTAGAATAGGTTCGTATATAGAATATTTTAGGTTAGGATAGTTGCATGACTGCATTGGGAGGTTGAGTGGGTCTCCTTCTGCTTGCTTGCATTAAGGGTTGAGGTGATCTTCCCCTTGCTTGTGTGTTGTTTTTCTTTTTATCTGATGTGTTTGCATTGAAAGGTCGAGCCTGTCTCCCTTTGCTTTTGTGTTTCCTCTATGCATCTCTGTTTGCATCCCGTGTTTGCATTGGAAGTTGAGGCTTCCTCCTTCTGCTTGTACTGTTGCATCGCATCTGCATCCAGTTACTTTATGTTTCACCTGCTTGACAGCTGTGTTTCTTTTTCCCCCTTTTGCTGTAGTTAGATGAACTACAGCTGCTCTGATTTCTTGTACCAGACGAGAATATGTAGGCATAGGATGTGATATCCTAGCGAGCACACTAACAACTAAGTTCTCTGTTCTCTCACTTCCATGCGATCGAGACTTTCCTGCTGACGACTAATCTTCCCTTTCTCTTGCCCTAGCGCAATTGAGACCAGACCGTAGTTCTAATTCTCGTAGGTTCCCATACCTTTAAAATGATGACATAATATCTTTGTTCTACCGCAAACAGGTAACGCCTAAGTCTCCAATGGTCGAGAAGCATACACCTAACTGCTAGAATGCGTACGCTAGTACCGTCAACCTTTTCTATCACCCCTGTGTGATCGAGAACACCACGGTTACCCGTAGTTAGCCCGAACTACGTTTGCTCTGATCTTTCACGCCGTGTGAAAGTACGTAGGCATGAGATGCGATATCTCGGCGAGCAACCTTCCCCTTCTTTTCACCCGTAGTTAGGCGAACTACGTTGACTCTGATTTCGCGTTCCAGACGGGAATACGTAGGCATAGAACTGTTGTGTTCTACCGCGTCATTTTCTTTTCTTTTCAGACCAACCTTTTAGCGTAGATAGATAAACCAACTCGTCAGATAAACATAACAAGCATGGATCCCATCGAGTACGATGGACGTGACGGGTGCTAATACCTTCCCCTTGCGTAACCGACTCCCGAACCCAGACATGGTTGTGATGACCTTGTCTTATACCTTTTCGTCAGGTTTTTCCGATCGTTTCCTTTCCCTTTCTGTGGGATAAATATTGAAAGGTAGCGATTCTTCTGTTTTGCCGGCACCTTATTTTCGCGGTAGCGACAAGTGTCATGGAGGATTTTAATAAAGACTATGGGAAGATTCTGAGTTATGTCTGCAAAGCTTCATTATTTGAGTTAGGAGGTCTTCATACATTGCTTCAGTTCTATGATCCTCAGCTGCGATGTTTCACATTCCCAGGATATGTATTGATGCCTACTTTGGAAGAATTTTCTATGCTTCTAGGAGTCCCAATTCTAGAACAAATGCTTTTCTACCATTCTGAAGCAGAGCCCAACTTGACAAAGCTTGCAAATTCTCTTCACTTGGATGTTTCTGAATTAGATGGAAAGATGAGTTGGAGGAATGGAGTACTTGGATTCCCATTACCTTTCTTGGTGAGCAGAGCTCAACATTTTGCAAAGGAAGGATGTTGGATTGTCTTCAATGCCATCTTGGCCCTTTGTTTCTATGGCATAATATTATTTCCCAATATCCTGGATTTTGTTGACTCGGATACCTTTCATATCTTCGCCTCCAAGAATCATGTGCCAACATTCTTAGGAGATGTTTATCATTCTGCCCACTATAAGAATGAGAACAGAAAAGGAAATAGTGTTTCCTGTTGTGTGCCTCTCTTGTGCAGATGGTTTATTTCGCATCTGCCTAAGTCTGGTCATTTTGTTGACATCTCTGACACTGCTGATTGGTCAGAAAGACTTATGGGTTTAACCTCCGAGAATATTGTATGGTTTAATAGAGACCTTTTACGTGTGGAGATTATCTACAGATGTGGTAGTTTCCCCAATGTTCCTTTGATTGGGAGAAAGGGGGGCATTAATTATAACACTGCTCTCGCAGTCAGACAGTTTGGTTATGCTCTAAGAGAACCTCCGAAGGAAGAAGAAATACTGGAATTTCTGTATTTCACCAGTTCAATTGACACTGAGACCTTAATCAGATTGGAAAAGGATTGGGGTAAAATTCACCGTGAAGGAAAATCTTCTTTGGGTAAGAGCGATTGCAGAGCTTATGGACCATATGTGGAATGGATCCAAGAGAGAGTTGAAAGGTTGTTGCTACCATTTCCAGTCAGGGAGACTTTGTATCATCTAGTAGTTAAAGAACCAACGATAGTTGACGTTCAAAAGTACAATCAACTATGGGCTGAAAAGGAAGAACTATGCAAGGAGAACGAGGAATTGGAGAAGGAAATCAGTCAGCTTAGAAGGGAAAAGAATCAGGCCACCCATTCATCCAAGAGGCAAACAGAGATAATGAACAAGATGGGCAAAGAGTTAACAGAAGAGATTCGCGCCCGAGAGCGAGTGGGTCGAGACTTGAAGAGTGCCAGTGAGATTCTAAGAGATAAGAACAAGGAGCTAGAGAGGGCACATCAAGAGATATCCAAATTTAGCGCTCAATGGAATGCTATCCTAACTAACAACAAAGAAAGAGAAGATGGACTTCGCCAACAGATTGTCAAGTTGAAAACTCAACACCGTGTAAAAGATGAGGTAGATCCAGGAGAATCCTCTCATCGATACAAAAGCGACCGCAAGTTACACGAAGCTCTTGCAACGTTGGAAGAGTATAAGTTAAGAGCAAATCTGAAGAGGCCTAAACTAGAAGATGCATTTGGGGAAGGCGCCTGGGAAGATTATGCTCAAGGCTTGCAAGCTACCATCAACAGGAGAGAGTTTCTTATCCAGGGATTGATTGCTAGGCCTGATCACCCCTATACGAGGGATTTGTTGGAGGAGTTTCAGACTCGCTGTCGCACTTGATGTATTTTCTCTTTTGTATTTTGTTGTTTTGTACTCCGACCATCACCAGGATTGTTGAATGAGGTCGTGTTAACTCAGTTGTATTTGCCTTAGTGATGTGTTATGTGTTGATACTTTGTTTCTCATTTTATTTATGAGAGAAGTTGTGTGGCTCCATCTGTTGGCTCTTCATTCTCCTATTGTTCCCGTGGAACTAGAATCAAGGGGAAGATTTCCCTGAACCATATTTACATGTCTGCATGTTGCATCATTTTTCATATTGCATTGTAGGTGTTCCGGTTCTGTTGACCTTATTTCTTTCTATGGTTTTCTCAGCACTGTTTCAGGATTGAAGACCGCATTATTCACCGTTATTCAACAAGAGTGAATCAACAAAAGCCAATGGACCAAATTCAACTTGAGCTGCAGGAGTTCCGTGACCATATGGCGCAATTTATGGACTTGATGCAATGAGTCGCCAACGGTTAGAAATAGCTGAGAACACTCGTTCAACCTCTAATTTCTCGGGTTGACGGAAGTGGAGTTCTGCATGGAGGGACCACTGTTGTTCCTCCTATAGTTGACAATGGCACTCCTCATGCCACTGCCATCCCAACAGTTGTTATCCCTCCAGGTGGGGTAATCAGACTAGAGTCCATGTTCCAGGGGCTACATGTGTTGTACATGGAAATGCTGGTCCTCAGTGGGAGGAGGACGATCAAGATGATATTTTCTCCATGGGAGATCTTGGAGCAGGTTTGCAGCCTGATGCAGACAGGAGGTTTAAATTGATAGAAGAGAAGATGAGGAACCTTGAAAATCAGAATTCTCTCGGTCTGGACATGTCAAACTTGGGGCTGATCCTAGGTTTAAGGATCCAACCAAAGTTCAAAGTCCCAGATTTTGACAAATACAAGGGGACGACCTGTCTCAGGGTGCATCTCAGGTCGTACGATAGAAAAATGTCTGCGTACTTGGATGATGAGAAGTTGTTGATGCACTTCAGATGACGAGAAAAATGTCTACGTACTCAAGATACAAGGGTAACAACTGAAGTTGTTAAGGCCATCAACAACAACAACAACAACAATGTCCACAACGACATCAACAACAACAAAATTACGCTCTGCGGTAGTTCCAAGATCGTAGGAGGACAATAAACAGACATTTTGGCGCACCACCAATGACATACTCACAATTGTTACAACATTTGATGCAGTTGTAGTTGGTTCAGAAGAGGACGTTGGCACCTCTGACTGGCGCGCCACCCCTAGGATTTGACGCAAATGCCAGATGTGACTTTCACTCAGGTGCTCCTGGCCATCATATAGACAATTGTAAAGCCTTCAAGCATAAGGTTCAGGACCTTATAGATAGCAAGGCAATCAATTTTACAAATGATGCACCTAATGTTGTTCAGAATCCTATGCCCAACCATGGAGCGGTTAGGGTAAATGCTATTGTGGTGGAAGAGGTTTTGAATTTGGTGACTAATGTTGAAGAGCTAAAATTTCCTTTGAGTATTGTTAAGAGTAAACTGTTGAAGGGTGGAACGTTTCCAGGTTGTTTGGCTTGTCCTGAGGGATGTGAGGACTTAAAAAACCATGTGCAGAGATTAATGAATGAAGGCATACTACAATTTGAAAGAATTGGTGAAGAGAAAGTTGAGAGGGTGATGCGTCAAGAGAAGGATGAGGCTGCCACAATCTCAATTCCTTTTAAAACCATTAACATATCTGCGCCACCGAGGCCAGCTACCGTTATAATCACCAAGGCAGGGCCTGTGCCTTATGAAATCACTAAAGCGATCTCGTGGAATTATGGGGCTGAAGTCTTTTGTAACAGCCAAAAACAAGAGTTGAAGGGAACGAAGTCTGACTCGGTGGATAATTTGGTGGGAACAGGCGGAATGACGAGAAGTGGGAGGTTGTTTTCACCTCTAGAGGCTAATGCTGAAAGACTGGATAAAGGAAAGGGGAAAAGCTGTTGTTGAAGAACGTTCTCAAGGGGGTGAGAAGGATGCTTTGTTGAAAGACGCTGAGGAATTCATGCGTCTAATTAGAAAAAGAGATTACAAGATTGTGGACCATCTACAACAAACCTCGTCAAAAATATCAATCTTATCATTATTACTATACTCTGAGGCACATCGGAATGCCCTTTTGAGGATTCTGAACACTGCGTATGTGCCACAAGAGATATCGATGAACCAACTGGAAGGAGTGGGGGTGCATGTAAATGCTGGAAATGGATTAGAATTTGCTGATCTGGATTTGACACCTAAAGGAAGAAACCACAATCACGCCCTGCACATTTCCATTGAGTGCATAGGGGCTATATTATCTCATGTGCCGGTGGATATTGGGTCTTCACTTAATGTGTTACCCAAAAATGCTTTGATGAAGCTTGACACCTGAGGAGTAATATGCACACATAGCGATATGATTGTGCGAGCATTTAATGGGACAAGGAGGTCTGTGTTCGGAGAAGTAACTCTTCCTATCCAAGTTGGCTCGGAGGTTTTTGACGTCGTCTTCTACATAATGGATATCCAACAAGCATACAGTTGCTTGTTAGGTGGGCCCTGGATTCACTCGGCAGGGGCAGTGACGTCGACCTTGCATCAGAAGTTAAAGTATATGGTGGGGGGTAACATTGTCACCGTCTATGGTGAGGAGGACATAATGATCAACCAATTGTCCTTGTTCAAGTACGTGGAAGTTGATGGGGAGATACATGAAACTCTATGCTAAGCATTTGAGGCAGTTCAAGTCAGAGAAGTGCAAGTTATGGTAAAGTATGGGTCATCTCAAGGTTGGGGGCAGGTGTTGAGTATCCCCAATAAGCAAGATAAGTTTGGATTGGGGTATAGCCCGTCGTTTTCTTCTTCATAGAGCACTCCACACTACAGAGGACCAGTCTAGTTTTCAAGTGGTGGGGTGATATTTGACCTAATGAACGTTGTGTCCAAGGATGAAGGTGATAGTGACTATGATATGGACGCATGGATCTAGCCATGTGTTCCCGGCTAAAGCCTGAATAACTGGACTATTGAAGAAGTTGTCCAAGTGACCCGTGAAAAGTAATTATCTTGTTTTCTGATTATCTATAGCCCTATGTTCTACCCGGAGCATAACGGTCTTTGTCTGTAGGGCCTTATCCATGTTTATGTTTTGAACAATTGTTTTATCATTAATCAAAGGGCATTTTTGCATTCAAATATCGTGATCCTTGTTTTTCTTATTTTATTTTTAGCAATAAGATGGCAATGTGGTTTGTGTTGTTTGCATATCATTTTAAGCATCAAATCATCATCATTGCAGGTTTCACATAGCAGATGCCATCGATTATGACTCGTCCATGACTCAGTATGACTTTAATAAATCCAATATTTCAAGCTGAAGAAGAGATTGAGGAAAACGAAGACCTGCCTAAAGAGCTCACCAGGTTGCTGAAACAGGAAGAGAAGGTTATTCTGCCTCATCAGGAGGAGATTGAAGTCGTCAATCTGGGAGCAGAGGAAGACAGAAAAGAAGTCAGAATAGGGGTTGCTTTAGAGGACGGTGTCAAAAAAAGACTGGTAGAAATGCTCCGAGAAGATTTCCCACACGTGAAACAGAAGCTAAGAAGAACCAGACCGGACATGGCGGTTAAGATGAAAGAAGAGGTCTAGAAGAAATTGGACGCCAGATTTCTTGTCGTGATGAATTACCCTCCGTGGGTCGCTAACATTGGACCTGTACCAATGAAGGATGGTAAGGTAAGGATGTGTGTAGATTACTGTGATCCAAACAGAGTGAGCCCGAAAGGTGATTTCCCGCTCCCCCATATTGATGTTCTTGTTGATAATACGACTCAGTATTCAATGTTTTTCTTCATGGACGGTTTCTCCGAATACAACCAGATCAAGATGGCCCCGGAGGACATGGAGAAAATGACTTTTATCACGCCGTGGGGGATTTTTTGATATAAGGTAATGCCTTTTGGATTGAAGAATGTAGGGGAAACCTATCAGCGTGCAATGGTGACTCTGTTTCATGATATGATTCATCATGAAATCGAGGTTTATGTTGATGACATGATGGCAAAGTCACAAACGAAGGAAGGACATTTGGGGAATCTGTTGAAGGTGTTTGAGAGGTTAAGGAAGTTCAGACTAAGGTTGAATCCGAACAAGTGCACTTTTAGTGTACGGTCGGGAAAGCTATTGGGGTTTATAGTCAGTGAAAAAGGAATCGAGGTCGATCCTGCAAAAATAAAAGCTATATCAGCACCAAAAACAGAGAAAGAGGTTTGTGGTTTCTTGGGTAGATTGAACTACATTGCAAGGTTCATATCTCACCTCACAGCCACGTGTAAACCAATGTTCAAGCTGTTAAAGAAAGATCAAGCGGTTGTCTAGAATGAAAATTACCAAAGGGAATTTGAAAAAATAAAAGAATATTTGCAGGAGCCTCCGATACTGATGCCCCTAGTGGATGGAAGACCATTGGTAATGTATTTAACGGTTCTTGAGAACTCCATGGGTTGTGTTCTCGGTCAACACTACGAGACAGGAAGAAAAGAACATGCCATCTACTACTTGAGTAAAAAGTTCACAGATTATGATTCTAGATATTAAATGTTAGAAAAGACGTGTTGTGCACTTGCTTCGGCCGAGAAGCAAGCTGATTTCACAACCATGCTGATTTCAAAGATGGGTCCGATTAAGTATGTGTTCAAGAAGAAAGCACTTCCGGGAAGGATTGCTAGATGGAAGATGGTTTTGACAGAATATGGAATTCAATACGTCTCCCAAAAGGTCATTAAAGGAAGCGTTCTGTCAGAATATCTTGTAGAGCAACCAATTGACAATTATCAGGCGATGAAGTTTGAATTTCCTGATGAGGATATCATGTTCTTAAAGATGAAAGACTGTGATGAACCGTTACCTGATTAAGGTCCTGAGATAGACTCCCAATGGAAGATGATCTTTGATGGTGCTGTTAACTCCTACGGCAGTGGAATTGGGGAAATCATTACCATTCCCCATGGTTCACACATACCATTTACTGCCAGGTTAACATTTCCCTGCACCAATAATGAAGCTGAGTATGAAGCATGTATCATAGGCATTGAAGAAGCGATTGATTTGAGAATTAAAAACCTTGATATTTGTGGTGATTCAGCTTTGGTGGTAAACCAAATCAAGGGTGAATGGGAGACTCGTCAGCCTAACCTGATTCCCTACATGAACTATGCAAGGAGGTTGCTACCTTTCTTCGACAGGGTAGAGTTTCATCATGTGCCAAGAGCGGAGAATCAGATGGCGGATGCCTTGGCTACCTTATCCTCGATGTACAAGGTGAATTATTGGAACAACACTCCGAGAATTGTCATCTCCCGCCTCAATAGGTCGGCGTTCGTATTTGCAATAGAGGAATCTTCAGATGGGAAGCTGTGGTATCATGATATCAGAAACTTTCTCAAGAATCAAGAATATCCTCCTAGGGAATCGAGTCGGGATAAGAAGATCTTGAGAAGACTGTCTGGAAACTTTTATCTAAACAAGGATGATGTACTCTACCGAAGACACCTTGATCTGGTTCTGTTTAGATGCGTGGACAAAAAAGAAGCAAGTTTGCCTGTGGAAGAGGTCCACGAAGGTGCTTTTGGTACGCAAGCAGGTTGTTGCACCCTAAAAATTTGACCAACCAATTCTTGTATTTGGCTTATGTTTCATTTCATTTTGCATTTTGCATTTCCATACCGCATACATTGCATTTTTTCAGCTAGATTGATGTTATCGGGATTACAACCCTCTTCTCAGGTTTCATGCAGTTCAAACCAGTTCGAATACAGAGATTTATTTTGGGAGCTGTGCTATTCCCGGTGTTTTCAGCTTTTGCTATTGTTTTTTAGGGCATTTCGGTGTCCGGTTTTTACCGTTTATTTCGCTATATTCTCGCATCGTTTTCAATTGATTTAATTGATTTTCATTGCATTTTCTATAATTTTTTCCTTAATTTTTGACTTTAGAAAATAGATTTTTAATAGTTTCTAGAGGTTAATTGTTTTTCTAGAATATTAAATAGATTTTGCTTAGATTCTAAATAATTTTTAGATATTATTAGGTTTAAATAGTTTTTCTATTTGTTATAAATTTCTAGATATTAATTGAGATGTTTAGAATTAATAGGTTTTAATTCTCTTTTGATTTTAATTGGTTTTTAGAAATTAATGGGTCTTTATTAGAATATTAGGTTGATTAATCGTTTTAGATTTTAATAGTTTTCTTTTATTAATTCTTTTTAGGTTCTAATATGGATTAATTAGGAATATTAATTAGCTTTGATTAGTTTTGTTAATGGGATTTTAATAATTTACAAAATCATTTTCGTTTTAGTATTAATTGAGTCTTTAATCATCTTTTTACTCATCATTAATCATATTAATTGAGTCAGAGTTTTATTCCATTCAGTCAATTTGTGGGCCAGGTGTCCAATTTTCAGGCCCACCAGTCCATTCTGCGCCACTTGGCGCTATATAAGCCCTCCACAGCTCTCTCTCTCTCTCTCTCTCTCTCTCTCTCTCTCTCTCTCTCTCTCTCTCTCTCTCTCTCTCTCTCTCTCTCTCTCTCTCGGTTGACACCTCACTATCTCCATACCCCACACGACGCCACCTGTCCCACTCAGCCTCTCTCTTCCCTCCTGATCGCCACACGTCCCACCTGCATGGCTCCAAGGATTTCCGGTGATCATAACCACCTTCATCATGTTCATGATCTTCAAGGATTTTCCAGAAAACTTCAGGAGCATTCATCTAGTTCTTCGTAACCTTCCACGAACTTCATCGTTTCTTCACCGAGATCTTAATCTTCTTCGCCATGGATCTTCATCGCCACCTCCAATCTTTATCAAGATCCAACGTCATTTCCAGATCTTCATCGAAATCATCACGAATTCATCAACAACTTTCTGAAGGTTCATCAAGATTCCTCTGTTCTAGAAACTTCAAGCTTTCAATAAATTTTTCAGATCTTTACACATGTTCATCGCCTTCAGCGTAATCTTCAAGAACCTTCATCCGAATCTTCAAGATCTTCAACCTTCACTCACAATTTTCCAGAATCACCAAACGATTTCATCACCATTCATAATCGTTTTCCGGATTTCTTCACACATTCTTCGTCTTCGTATCATAACTTCCAGAAGCTTCAAGCACCGTCATCAAACCTTCACATGCAACTTCATCTGAACCCGCCTTCGAAGATCCCCCCATCACCAGATCTTCGTCTTCCATGAATCCAATCCCCAAAGTGCAATGGATATTCAGCAAACTTCTTCGTTCCCTAAGTTGCATCAACTCATCTTCACAATCTCCAGATTTAAGATAACTCCTTCAGGTTTAGGGATTTTTGGCAGGTTTGTGTTGTTTAGCTGGAAGGAGGAGACGAGCGAGATTGGTGAGGTTCTGTGAGAAGCGGAGAAGGTGGCGGAAGAAAATGGATGACGGCGGAAGTTGGGGAAGAAGAAGCTAGGGTTTTGCCAAACTGAATGAGGAAGGCGAAAGGGATGTCATGAGTGGGTTGGTGGGCCGGTGGTCCAAATATTTTTCAGTTCGTACCCGTCGTTTCCTCACACCCCACTGTGGTTCTCTCTATTTTTTTGTTTGTTTGGAGTCTATGGGCTGAGTCCCAATTGGCTTTACCGACCGTGCACCCTCCGTTTCCGTAACGCACCCCCGTTTCCACTTTTTTTTTGTTTTCTTTGGTTGTTGTATTGTGGGCTCAAGCCCAATTGTTTTTTTTCCAGGTTGTACCCCTGTTTACCTGATGTAACCCCCTTCCCTTTTATTTTTGTTTTTTGTATTGGATATTGCTTTGTAATAGATTTTAGTAATTCTTTGCTATTTTTCTTTTTAGGAAATTATAGTTTATTTTCTTATAGTATTATGCATATATTTTTAATAGAATTTCCTATTTTCTTTAGATATTTTCTTCAATAGAATATTATGGTATAATTTCTTTGAATAGAATCTTATATTCTATTTTTTTAAATATTGTATAGATTTTATATTCTAGAATTTATATTCTATTAGCATTTTCTTTTATGATAGAGTTTTATATAGAATTTCCATTTTATTTTCTATATGCAATTTACTTGTAATTTCTGTAGAGTTTTCTATTAGGATTTATTGCCTATTTTAGGAGTATAATATTATTTTCATTTATTATTGGATTTCTCTCCTCATTTCTCTTCTGCCATTTGATTTTATTATTATTTTATTCTGTGCTGGCCGTGTGACATGATTCAATTGGAGAATGATTCTCAATATCATTTCTCTATCTTGTCTTTGACACGGATATCAATACGCTACCTCTTAGAGTTTGATTTCTCGTATAAGTCGAACAATGACGGTTTAGCGTTACATTGATTCTGATTCGAAACGTCATCATCAAGGATCTAGAAAGGAGAAGATTGGAATGGAGCTTGCGCACAGTGTCGAGGGCCAACGAAACCGCTTCATTCGAGAACATCTTTCTTATTTAAGTCTTCGTGCAACCGTTGAGTGTTGTTAGCTGTAGCGTTAGATACGTAGGAAATGACAATTGAGGGGTTTCCTCTCAATCGTCTAGAGTGTTTAGTGTAGCACCCTTTGGGTGATATACGACGCATTCGTTCCTACACCTTAGGTTCTCGCGTGTGTGTCCCGAGTTCCTTCCTGTTTAGGTGTGTTAGGCCTGCTTCCTCTTTGTTATCGCCCCCGCGTGATCGAAACCCTTTTGTCTTGCATTCAGGCAATTGAGACCCCTTCTCTTGCCCCTGTGCAATCGAGACTTGTTTTCCGTAGTGTGTCGAACTACGTTTGCTCTGATCTCTCGTACTAGACGAGAGTACGTAGGCATAGGATTGCGATAATCTTAGCGAGCTCACCTTCCCCCCTTTCCTGTAGTTAGTTGAACTACAGCAGCTCTGATTTCTCGTACCAGACGAGAATATGTATGCATAGGATGCGATATCCTAGCGAGCACACTAACAACTAACTTCTCTATTCTCTCGCTGCCGTGCGATCGAGACTTCCCTGCTGATGACTAATTTTCCATTTCTCTTGCCCTAGCGCAATTGAGACCAGACCGTAGTTCTAGTTCCCGTAGGTCCCCATACCTTTAAACCCCGACATACTACGTGCGTTCTACCGCAAACAGGTAACGCCTAAGTCTTTAATGGTCGAGCAGCATACACCTAACTGCTAGAATGCGTATGCTAGTATTGTCAATCCTCTCTCTCACCCCTGTGTGATCGAGAACACCCGTAACCCGTAGTTATCCCGAACTACGTAAGCTCTGATCTCTCATATTTGTTGAGAGTACGTAGGCACAATAATGACGTATTGGCAAGCCACCTTCTCTGTTTATCCATAGTTAGTCGAACTACGTTGACTCTGATTTCTTGTTCTCTGACGAGAATACATAGGCACGAAGCGCGATGCTTTGCCGAGTCATTTTCTTTTCTTTTCAGACCAGCCTTGATAGGTAGATAGTAAAACTAACCCGTCAGATAAACACAACAAGCGTGGAGCCCATCGAGTACGATGCACGTGAGGGGTGCTAATACCTTCCCCTTGCGTAACCGACTCCTGAAACCAGACATGGTTGCGGTGACCTTGTCATATACCTTTTCGTTAGGTTTTTCTGATCGTTTCCTTTCCCTTTCTGTGGGATAAATAACGAAAGGTGGCGACTCTTCTGTTTTGCCGGCACCTTATTTTCGCAATAGCGACAGCTGACGACTCTGCTGGGGACTGCGATGGTTCCCTATGCGAGTCTCTCCTTGGATTTTCTTCCTAGCTATCTGGGTCATCCCCTGCAGCTGGTGACTCTGCTGGGGACCCAACGTCCCCTATGCGAGTCAATCTGGGGATCCAACGTCCCCTATGCGAGTCATGTTGGGGATCCAACGTCCCTATGCGAGTCAATCCTAGCGCTTGCATGTTTATCTGTTGGGTTTGCATTTATTTATTGCATTTTACCTTCCACATTTTATTTTCAGTATAATATGATTATTTGCTGTGCTGTTGTGGGAGAGGGGCTCTGATGAGTGATAAGCCAGACCCAGGCTTGAGCGTATACCTAGCATTAGTTGTGGAAAGTAGTGGGCGCGTGCATGATTTGCATGTACTAGTGTCTCGCAAAATCCACGCTCAGACGAGATTCTCCCGGTTGACGTCTTTTCCAGCCCTATGGCCTTTAGGGGTTGTTGGTTTGGAGGGTTGTCAACTCTGGTGATCGATCATTTGTGACTCAGCTGTGTGAAGCCTCTTCAGGGAGTGATGATGCCAAACCAGAAATGGTGAACATATCATCATTTTGTGAAAGTCTGTGACGCTGGGAAACGCATAGGATACCGAACCTTTGTCAGTTTAGGTCCATACCCGTGAGTGGGAGGGTTTTTGCAGGAAACTTGACTTCCAGCCAACCCGGTATTTTGGTTTCTCTCTTCAGAGTGAACTTATCCCGTCAACAGCGCAACGGTATTCAGAGCTTTGTGGGGGCTGTGATCCCGTGTTTGTTGCATTTTGCATTGCATTTCATGTGTATCTCATGCTTGCATGTCCATCCTCAGCTGGAATAGAGAGCTTACCCGTCTTTTGTCCAACTCGCAGTTGATTTACCGGCATTCGCATTGGACTTGAGTTAGTGTCTGGAAGGATAATGAATTCAGCAGAGCAGAATCAGGTTGTTACGAGGGCAGAGTTCGAACTCTTGAAGAATCAGTTGGATCAATTCATGGAAGACGTGGAAGCTATTACTAGAGATGAAGCCAATGATCAGAGGACACCGACTATCAGAATTTCACTTTCCCCGGGCCGGATCCTCAGAGGGTTGTTCCAAAGGTTAATGCTGAGAACCCACAGACTGTTGAGTTTAGGAGAAAATGTCAGCTGTTAGAGGAAAAGCTCGATACTCTGGTGAGTCAGAATACTCTTGATTTGAATGCTTCGAGCATGTGCTTAGTGCCAGGTCTTGTGATGCCTCCGAAGTTCAAAATACCGAATTTTGAGAAGTTCAAAGGGGATAGTTGTCCGAAGCTACATTTGATAATGTTCTGCAGAAAAATGACTTCATATGTCGCCAATGAACAACTTATGATTCACTTTTTTCAGGATAGTCTGAGTGGAGCATCGTTGAATTGGTATATGCAGTTGAAGAGTGATTGCATCAGATCATAGTCAGATCTAGCCAATGCCTTCATGAAGCAGTATGACTACAACCTCAACATGGCTCTTAGTCGCACGCAGCTGCAAGAATCATCTCAGGCCAATGCTGAATCCTTCAGAGGATATGCGTAGAGATGAAGAGAATTCACTGCTCGTGTTCAACCCCCACTTCTGGACAGAGAGTTGGTTGACATATTCCTGGGTACCTTGAAAGGCCATTACTTTGACAAGTTGATCAGTGGTAGAACGTCGAACTTTGCTGATTTAGTGATAGCAGGAGAACATGTTGAGAGCGAAATCAAGAGCGGAAAGATTCGAGACATGCCTGGTACTTCAGTTTATGAAGATGAATCAATTGTCAGTTCTCAAGAAGAATGGGAGAAAGAAAGTGATGTCATCCCAGAATCTTCCGTACCTCAGATTCAGTGTTCAGATACTTTGAGTATTCAGAGTTAGCAATCTGTTGGGTCTGTATGTCAGATATCTGTTCCCCGCCAGAGTCAACAGTCGTATAATCGTCAATCGTGTCAGCACGCCAGACGAAGACCAAGGAAGCCAGAGAGGCATTTTGCTCAGCTACTGGTTTTGTACGGTCAGTTGTTTCTGGATTTGATCGAAAGTGGATTGGTTGTTCCGAAGAAGATTAATCCAGAAATTCCGCCGTATCCTCCAGGCTTCGATGTCAACGCCCGCTGTGAGTACCATGCTGGGGCACAGGGGCATTCGACTGAAGACTGCAAGATGCTTCGAAGCCAAGTTCATACCCTGTTGGATTCTAACAGGATCTCAATCACGCCTCAGGGTGTTCAGATTAATGACTTTCCTTCATCCAGCCAAGTGGGTGTATCAGTTCATGTTATGGGAGAGTTCACTGAGAGCAGATGTTCAGAAGAGTATTAGGATGACTTCGACGGGCAATTCTGAAGATGGCTGGTTCAGCAGCAAGTCAAGTTCGAAAAGCTCGGTCCCCAGAAGCTGGAAATCTTTGTTTCATTATGTCATTTCTTTGCATTTGTAGTTTCTTTTCTGTTAAAGCGCAAATCGCATTCGTAAAACTTGTATTGTTTTCAATTGATATTGATAATGAAATGAATATGTATGTTTTGATTTAATCCATTCATGTTCACTCGATGTTTTAACTGATGTTAAACGCTTGTGTAAGTGGAATCCGGGGAAGATGACGAAATCCAATGATGCGTAAGCTTTCGATGCTATGCTTTTGAACAAAAACCTGTTGATGATGTACAAGAATTGTTTCAATCCATAAACACCGGAGGTATAAGGAAGATAATCCCTTGTTAACCCCTTTGAGCCTAGTAGTAGGAGTTTCTTTCTGAAGATGGAAAACCCTCAATCTTAACCCGGGGCAGGGTAGGTGTTAGTTAATTTGACCAAGCGTTCAAATTACCACATGAGTGTTTCCGTTCGAGGATCAATCACACCGTTGTAGGTCGTACCTAAAAAACCATGATGGTTAAACCTGGCCGATCAGGAGTGAAACAGTCACAATCTCTTTAACAAGTCATGCGAGCCGATGCCATACGATTTGTTCAAAAAAAAAGAGAAAGAAAAAAGAATCGAAAGAAAAAAGCCCGCTAAGTCGAATCTTGCGAACAAGCGACTTAGGTAAAATTAGGGCATCCTGCTGGACTTCAAAATCGAAGAAACTCAATGGAGTTAGTCCAGGAAAAAGTTGGGGATCGAAAAAAAAAGCGAAAAGCGAAAAGGATTACAAAATAAAAATCCTCGAGAAAGAACGAAATCGTGTGGCTACCGGTGCCCAAACAAAGACGAAAAACGAGTGACTGTCACTCCGAAAACTTGTGGTTTCCTGAACCTTCACTCCTATCATACAACCTTTGAAAGGTGAATGCTAAGGTTGAATTAGCTGAACGTAGGATTGAAGAACATCACGGAGAATGGGTGGGTTAAAATGAATTTTGAGACTTTATCCTTTCCTTCTTAAACCGTGAACCTGACCACGTTACAACCTTTAAAAGTCCTAATTGAAATAGGCTTGTTTCGAAAGCATACTTTGGTAAAGATTTCATCGAAACTGACTCCCTGAAAGGATTCCTCTTACGGTGTTGTATTAATGTTGACATGTTGATGAATGATTTCATACATTTTATGTCCCGAAATTTTTTCCAGTGAACAGGAATGAATTTTGAAAACTGCCATATGCATTGCATTTGATATGTCTTTTATGCATAAGAGTTTGTTTTACTTACGAGTAAGCGCTTGACAGCAGGAAATTTTCCATGCTGGAAAGATTTGATAAGGACAGAAGGCCGAATGCCAGAATATTCCGGTGAACTGGGGCAAGCTACGTCAAAAGATCATAGTATGGGAGTCAGCCATCCAGAACTCCGTTAATCTGAAGCAGTCAAGTCGAGATTCCGTGAATCTCTCGAGGACAACCAGGGTATTTTCCCACAGATTAGCCAATCCGAGGAAAATTCGTCGCAAGACAGGGGCAGGCCACCCTAAGAGCGCAAAAGTTATTCCTTTCCCATGGGGCAATTAATGTGAAGCACCTCTTCGAGGTTTAAGATGCTGAGGCAAATCAGGGTGTAGAGATTGCAGATTTCCTTTCAAGGAACATCCCTACAAAGATCCCACAGGTTGGGGCAAAAGCTGAAAGCAAAGGAATCGTTCCTCTCCATATCCGCAGAGTTTACCAAAAGTCGTTATAGATTCTGGGGAAAGCCAACGTAAGTTCATTTCATGGCATGATTTTCCAAGCAGGATGATTCCTTCTTCCCCAGCAGGTTCAGTTGTATTTCCCCACAGAGTCTGAACATGGGGCTGTGAGCATTGATGTGTCTCCCCAAGTGGAGATGCATTCTCCCCAACCAAATGTATCCTAGGAAGGATCATCATATCCCCAGCTGAGTCATGCGCAAAGGGGCATACTCGTTCCCAACAATGGGTCAACAGGAAGTTTTCTCGTAGAAGACTATCCGCAAGTGCTTAGCTCTCGATAGTTTAGACTGAAGTCTCCAGCAGAGTTGAAATGCCTCAGCAGAGTTGTTTGTTCAGGAGGATTCTTGAACTCCTTAGCAGAGTTTATTTGTCCAGGATGATTCCTGAATCCCCAGAGCAGAGTTACTTGATAGTTCTCCCGAATCCCCAGCATTCGATCTTACCTTTCCAGCATTTATTTTGCTGGAATAATTTTGTGATATCCGGTATCCCCAGCAGAGTTGGCTTCACCTTTCCAGCATTTATTTTGTTGGAAGGGTCCTTCTGTGTACAACTTTTCTCCAGCAGCCCGAGCTTGCATTTTCATCTTTTGCATATATCATCATATTTGCATTTCATCCTCAAACGCGTAGCATTTCCATCGTATGGAGCATTACACCATAGAAAATTCAAACATACGCATATGCATACGAAGCATAAGCCAGTTTTTTATTAGCCTCCCGTGGCAACCTGAATCACCCTGCGGTCGATACAGGGGCATTTATTCAGCAGTTGTGTTCAGGCAACAAATCAGCTTACTTTCTCTTAGGTTTCAGATCATACAACGGTTATGTTTTATCCTCTGATGATGACATCCCCAAGCAGAGTTCCTTTGTCTATCAGTCCTCTGATGTCGACAGATTCTCTTACCGTTAATCTCTATTGACGATATGGCTATTCGAAGATGGTTATCTTTCTGTCGATTCCTATTGACGATGTAGCCCTTTGAATATATTTCCTTTCCATCAATTCTTATGGACGAAAGAATTCAGAAGTTTGATGAATAGTTGTGAAGTTCGTTGACGTAATCATTGATTTGATCTTTCTTTCCGTCGATTCCTATGGACGATGTGGTTTCTCATACAAGTTTTCTTCCCGTATTTCTTTAGACGATGTGAGTATCAGATTTGTTCTTGTCTACCCTCAGATGATATGAGCGTGGTGGCCTTCTTTCTGTCTATCCTTAGATAATGTTAACGTATTGGAGTATTTCCGTCTACTTCTAGACGACGTGAGTATTGTATGTCTACCCTCAGATGATGTGAGCATGGTGGCTTTCTTTCTGTCTACCCTCAGATGATATGAGTGTGGTGGCTTTCTTTCTGTCTATCCTTAGACGATGTGAACGTATGGTGTCTTCCCGTCTTTCTTTAGACGACGTGAGTATTGTTTCTTTCTGACGAAGGGAAAGGATCAAGTGCATGTTGATCATGTTTTCAACAGTGACTTCCCGTCTTTCCTTAGACGATGTGAGTATTGTTTCTCTTTCTGACGAAGTGAAAGGATCAAGTGCATATTGATATGGCCTGTGGGTTCGATGCTTATGGCGTTACACAGATGATTGACAGTGAGGTCAGGTGTTCTGTATCTGATGAGCAGTCAATTTGTTGTCGTGCAACTGTATTCAGTTTTCAGATATCTCGTTCCCAACCAGTTTCACAGTTTATTTCTGCAAGTTGGAAAATCACCAGTTACCGTGTAACCGGTGATCCCTTGATGACTTGAGGACGAAGTTCTACAACGAAGTCAAATGATCATCCTGACGGAGATTTGAGATTAATCATTCATCAGCTGGTTGTCGTGCAACTGTATTCAATTTTCTGGATAGTTTTCCCTAATCAGTTTTGCAGTTTATTTCTGCAGGCTGGCAAATTTTTGGGTTCTTTGGTATTCAACCGTCTTCTACCTTCGAATGTTTGAAAGCCGTCCGCTCTTCAACCCTTCAGGTCCAAGCCGTTTGAATAGGGGCAGTTGTTGCACCCCAAAATTTGACCAACCAATTCATGTATTTGCCTTATGTTTCATTTCATTTTGCATTTTGCATTTGCATACCGCGTACATTGCATTTTTTCAGCTAGATTGATGTTATCGGGATTACAACCCTCTTCTCACGTTTCAGGCAGTTCAAACCAGTTTGAATACAGAGATTTATTTTGGGAGTTGTGCTCCTCCCGGTGTTTTCAGCCTTTACTGTTGTTTTTGAGGATATTTCGGTGTTCGGTTTTTACCGTTTATTTTGCTATATTCTCGCATCTTTTTCAATTGATTTAATTGATTTTCATTGCATTTTCTAGAATTTTTTCCTTAATTTTTGACTTTAGAAAATGATTTTTAATAGTTTCTAGAGGTTAATTGTTTTTCTAGAATATTAAATAGATTTTGCTTAGATTCTAAATAATTTTTAGATATTATTAGGTTTAAATAGTTTTTCTAATTTTTATAAATTTCTAGATATTAATTGAGATGTTTAGAATTAATAGGTTTTAATTCTTTTTAGATTTTAATATAGATTTTAATTGATTTTGAGAAATTAATGGGTCTTTATTAGAATATTAGGTTGATTAATCCTTTTAAATTTTAACAGTTTCCTTTTATTAATTCTTTTTAGGTTCTAATATGGATTAATTAGGAATATTAATTAGCTTTGATTAGTTTTGTTAATGAGATTTTAATCATTTACAACATCATTTTCGTTTTAGTATTAATTGAGTCTTTAATCATCTTTTTACTCATCATTAATCATATTAATTGAGTCAGAGTTTTATTCCAGTCAGTCAATTCGTGGGCCAGGTGTCCAATTTTCAGGCCCACCAGTCCATTCTGCGCCACTTGGCGCTATATAAGCCCTCCACAGCTTTCTCTCTCTCGGTTGACACCTCACTATCTCCATACCCCACACGACGCCACCTGTCCCACTCACCCTCTCTCTCTTCCCTCCTGATCGCCACGCGTCCCACCTGCATGGCCCCACAGTGCGCCACCTGTTCCACTTTACTCCCTCTCTCTTCGGCCATGCAAACCGCCTGAGGTATCCATCGGCAAAATCACTCACGGCCAAAATCTCTCAGGGAACTGCGTTAAACTCGCCGGAATTTATATATATTCATCCGTTCATCACCAGTTTTCAAGATTTTTCCAATTCATGCAAGATCTTCATCTTGTTCACCGTTTTTCCCAGCAATCTTGATCCGCGTTCATCATAACCTTCAAGAAACTCTGATCATCTGTTCATCACCTTCCTAACCGTTTTCCGGTGATCATAACCACCTTCATCATGTTCATGGATTTTATCATTAATCAAAGGGCATTTTTGCATTCAAATATCGTGATCCTTGTTTTTCTTATTTTACTTTTAACAATAAAATGGCAATGTGGTTTGTGTTGTTTGCATATCATTTTAAGCATCAAATCATCATCATTGCAGGTTTCACATAGCAGATACCATCGATTCAGACTCGTCCATGACTCGGTATGACTTTAATAATCCAATATTTCAAGCTAACTGCTAGAATCCACCTAACTGCTAGAATGCGTACGCTAGTATTGTCAATCCTCTCTCTCACCTCTGTGTGATCGAGAACACCCGTAACCCGTAGTTATCCCGAACTATGTAAGCTCTGATCTCTCATATATGTTGAGAGTACATAGGCACAATACTGATGTATTGTCGAGCCACCTTCTCTGTTTATCCATAGTTAGCCAAACTACGTTGACTCTGATTTCTTGTTCTCTGACGAGAATACGTAGGAACGAAGCGCGATGCTTTGCCGAGTCATTTTCTTTTGTTTTCAGACCACCCTTGATAGGTAGATAGTAAAACCAACTCTTCAGATAAACACATCAAGCGTGGATCCGATCGAGTACAATGGACGTGAGGGGTGCTAATACCTTCCCCTTGCGTAACCGACTCCCGAACCCAAACATGGTTGCGGTGACCTTGTCTTATACCTTTTCGTCAGGTTTTTTCGATCGTTTCCTTTCCCTTTCTGTGGGATAAATAACGAAAGGTGGCGACTCTTCGGTTTTACCGGCACCTTATTTTCGCGGGTAGCGACATAGGCGGACATGCAATGTCGCGGAAACTGTTGAGGGCAATCTACTATTGGTTGGCTATGGAGTCTGATTGTTTCAAATATGCCAAGAAATGCCATAAATGCCATATTTATGCCGATAGGATGCATGGTCCGCCTAGTCCTCTGAATGTCATGGCGTCTCCCTGGCCCTTTTCCATGTTGGACATTGATATGATCGATAATATTGAACCGACCGCATCCAACAGACACCGCTTCATCTTAGTGGAATTGACTATTTCACTAAGTGGGTTGAAGCAGCTTCTTTCGCCAATGTCATCAGACAAGTCGTGGCCCGATTCATTAAGAAGGACATCATCTGTCGTTACGGAGTGCTCGAGAGAATCATTACTAATAATGGTTCAAATTTAAATAAAAAGATGATGAAGGAACTGTGCCAGAGTTTCAAAATTGAGCATCACAATTCTTCTCCTTATCGCCCAAAGATGAATGGCACCGTTGAGGCCACTAATAAGAACATAAAGAAGATTGTGTAGAAGATGGTTGTGACTTATAAATATTGGCACGAGATGTTGCCTGTTGCTTTACACGGATATCGTACTTCGGTACGTACTTCAACTGGGGCAACTCCTTTCTCGCTAGTGTATGGTATGGAAGTTGTCCTACCATTGGATGTCGAGATTCCTTCTTTGAGAGTTTTGGTTGACGTCAAACTTGATGAGGCAGAATGGGTGAAGAACAGATTGAATCAACTCAACCTGATGGACGAGAAGAGGTTGGCGTCCATTGCATATGGTCTTTTGTATCAGAGCAGGATGAAGAAAGCTTTCGATCAGAAGGTGCACCGTCGGAGCATTCAGGCAGGTGACTTGGTGTTGAAGCGGATTCTCCCTCCACAGACAGATCACAGGGGCAAATGAACTCCCAACTACGAAGGTCCCTACGTGGTAAGGAAAGTCTTCTCAGGAGGAGCCTTACTACTCTCAACCATGGATGGTGAAGATTTCACATCCCCTGTGAATGTAGACGTAGCTAAAAAATACTTTGCTTAAAGAGACCCGCTGGATTCTGGGAGGACCCGAGGGTCAACCAATCAAGTCAGTCTTTTTAGAGGACGAAGCGTTGGAAAAGTATCAAAGTTATGCAAGTCATAGTCGAGTCGACACATGGTGGTTGTCTGTACCTTATTGCCGACATTTTGTACATCTGTTGTATTTCTGTACCATTTGCGCAACTTTCTCTTTTCAGGAGTTGCATCTGTTGTAAATTTTCCTATTTACAGGCCATTTATCAATGAAGTATATATTATTCAGAAAGCTTTCGTGCTTGTTTTATCTTTTACTGTTTTGTTTGCAAAAAACGCCTAATGTTTTTGATAAAACTATACATACATAAACTTGTGGGCTCTACTAATCGTGATTAAAACTTTGATTTGCTTGAACATTGTCATGGACAATAACCGAGATAGCTCTTGTTGTATACAGGATACTTTGTTTGTATTTGTTGCAGGGCTCTCATTCTTGAGGTTATTCCAGAATGTTATCCCCAACGGATTATGACTAGTTTCTCCCCAGCAGGTTGAGTTCATGGTTATCCCCAACACGTATTTGGGATTATTCTCCCAGCAGTTTGACAAGTGCAGTGCTGTTACCCCCACAGAGTCTAAATCTTTGGCTCCTTTCCCCTCAGAGTTCATGTTAGGGACTCAATTCCCTGAGCAGAGGTTGATATTGTTGAGTTTATTGCTCACTTCTCCAAGCAGAGGTAGATGCTGATTCCCTCATTGGGTGATCCCCCGCGGAGTTGTTGTCCGTAGCAGAATCCAGTTGGTCATTGGTATTCTTCAGAGTGAGTTTCTTTCTGGATATTTCCCCAATTAATTTTCATCCCCTGCAGATCCCTAGCGAAGTCGCTGAAGTAGTTTTCTTCCCCGAAGAATGGGATTGACCTGGAGATTGTTATTCTCCATCCTTAACAAAAAGAGTTTGGGATATCTTCCTAATAAATCTTATTCATTACCCCTAGCAGAGCAAATTCAAATTTCCAGTAGAGTAGAATCCCCGGCAAAGTGGAGTAAGTTCCCGCAGTTTGCTTTACTCCCCGGTAAAGTCGTATTCAGAAAAGCCATCCAGGGCTGATTTCCCCAGTATAGTGGATCTGTTTTCCCTAGCCAAGTTGTTTGTTCCCTAGAAGAGTTGTATTATGGTAGGCTATCCAGGACCGCTTTCCTCAGCAGAGTTGATTTTGATCCCTAGCGGAGTGGATTTTGTTCTCAGCATAGCTGTTGCATCCAAAAAATTCCTTTTCTGAGAAGCCATCCAGGGTTTGTTTTCCCCAACAAAGGTCCAACCGTACTTGGCACCCGGTCATCCCCAACAGAGTTGGCCCTTTCTCTTCAGCATTTATTTTGCTGAAGTGGTTCCTTTGCATTTGCATTGTGCATAGCATCCTCAAATGCGTAGCATTTCCATTTCGTATGGAGCATTACGCCATTCTCAAACATGTGCATTCGAAACATAAGCCAGGTTGTTACCTCTTGTTTCCAGTTGTATCTCCAGCAGACAACAGTTTATTTCTTTAGCCCGTGAGGTATCCAGACCCCGGCTTACACCGGTTTATTTCTTAAAGTCGTGCGATATCCAGATCCCTGCTTCCACCGGTGTATTTCTTTAGCCCGTGCGTTATCCATACCCCGGCTTCCACCGGTTTATCTTTTTCCTGTGCGGTATCCATAACCTGGCTTCCATCGGCTTATTTCTTTAGCCCATGCGGTATCCAGACCTCGGTTTCCACTGGTTTATCTTTTGCCTGTGCGGTATCCAGAACCCGGCTTACACCGGTTTATTCCTCAAGCCCGTGTGGTATCCAGACCCTAGATTCCATCAGTTTATTTTTTTAGGCCGTACGGTATCCAGACCCCGTCTTACACCGGTTTATTTCTTTAGCCCATGCGGTATCCAGACCCCGGCTTCCACCAGTTTATCTTTTTCGTGTGTGGTATCCAGACCCCGGCTTACACCGATATATTTTCTTTAGCCCGTGCGGTATCCAGACCCCAGCTTCCATCGGTTTATCTTTTGCCTGTGTGGTATCCTGACCCCGGCATACACCGATATATTTCCTTTAGCCCGTGCAATATCCAGACCCCAACAAATGTTGGTTTATATCTTTCCTGAGCGGTATCCAGACCCCGGCAGATTGCAATTGTTTCCTTTAGCCCGCGCGGTATCCATACCCTGGTCAATGATTTATCTTGCCTAAGCAGTATCCAGACCCCGACAGATTGCAATTGTTTCCTTTCGCCCACACGGTATCCATACCCTGGCCAATGATTTTTCTTTCCTGAGTGGTATCCAGACCCCGGCAAAATGATTTCTTTGATGGATGCGTTCATCTTATCACATTTTCCCTAATAGATTTTATCGGTTACGGTTATCAGTTAAATTTTCTTTACGGTTGGCAAATTTATGGGTTCTTTGGTATTCAACCGTCTTTTACCTTGAAAGTTTGAAAGTTGTTCGCTTTTCATCCCTTCAGGTCCAAGTCGTTTGAATAGGGGCAATTGTTGTACCCCAAAATTTGACCAACCTTTTCTTCTTAACTTGGCTTGTGTTTCATTCCATTTTAGCATTTGCATTTGCATAACATTTTTCTCTACAAGGGATCAAGAGGTGTCTTGTGCCATTCAAGAGGAGGGTCTCTTTGGTTTCAAGCTCAAGCAAGAGGTATTTGTGCAAGCCATCAAGTGTTTATCATCATCATGGAAGGTTCAAAGCTCCTAGAGGAGAGGATTGGTGTGTGGATGTTATTTCCTATCTTGGGGATCATCAGAAGATCATCAAGGGTTCATAAGGTCTTGTTTTGGTTGAGACATGGTGTAGAAACTCATTGAATACCTTAGAGGTTATTGTGGAGCTTGTCTAGCCATTCAATTCATCTGCAAAAAGCACAGTCAAAAGACATGGAATTAGGGTTTAATATGGTTAACTCAAGGTCAACTGTGGACTTGAGAGGGTTCCAAACTGGTTTTCTAAGTCATACGAGTCATGGGAACTCACCTTAAAGCATATAAAATGTCATGTTAAGATCCAATCAATAGGAATCAAGAGTTGAAGAGGTTACTAAGTTAGGGTTTCAGTTGATTTCAGTGTAAAACCCCCTTCTTTAGTGCCTAAATTCAGAGACATTTTACCCTATGATGCAAGCTAAATATCCTTTTCAGGAAAACATGAGGCTTGTAGAGAATATTCTTAGCTTTATTTTGAGTAAAAGAACTCATCCATTGAGTTTCTACATCTCAAGTTATGATGCCAAAAAGTTAGAGGTCTCAGATGAATAGAATTTTGGTCAACAAAAAGTCAACTCACATCCAAGACATATTTTACCTAGAATCATGTTTCTCCTTAACTTCATGTGAACATGAATGTTGTTCCTCATGGCCTTAGCTTTCCAAAAAGTCCTAGAAGTCATCTTTCTCATATGTGGAACTCAAGTTATGGTCTTAACAAGTCAGGGGTATTTTTGGAAGATTTTATTATAGGTCGTTTACTTCAATGGTCAATTTCATGATTTTATGGACCTCAAATGCATTCCCAACCAACATGAAATTTGTGTCTAAGGGTCATAACTCCACGTTGAACTCAAGGTTCATGAAGATTGATGAATTATATGGTCATGTAAGCCATTTCAAGATGGAAAATTGGATTTTTGGTTGTGATTTAAGAACCTTGTATTACAAGTCATGTTTTGTCTTTTTTTTTAATTGCTTTGTGCCATTATATGACATGGAAGAGTTTTACCACAAATGGACCAACATGAAGAGCTTTAGTGTGCCATATTTTCAAGTTTCTTACTTAAAAAGTTTTGATTTCAAACATGATGTGTGGATTATTTACAAAGCCCAAATCAATTCATTTCATTTGTACACTCCATGTGCTTCCTATTGCTGATCCAATATGGTGAAAAAAGTACCGAATTCGTGTGCATGAGAAAATGTATCATTTTTGGCAAATTTTTAAATCTCACCAATAAGGCATTATGGTCCTGCATGGTCATCAAATACCCATCATATAAAAGCATTTTTTCTTTCCCTAATCATCAGAAGAGAGAGTTGTTGCATGAGAGAGTTTACGCACTTCAAATTTCTCCAAAAAATTCTCCTCTTCGAATCAGCTTGTTCTTGGGTTATTTCTCCAAATTTCCACTCATTCCCTCATCAGTGAAGGTCAAGGAGAAGATTGGATAGCTTAAACTGAAGCTTGCATGCCATTTCAAGAGCCAACGGAGTTGCTCCATTCAGTAAGTTTCTCAACTGACTCCTCTCATTCTAGCCATGAAATAGGATCATTCTGGGTTGCATCTAAAGCCCTACCCTTGGTAGGCCATGTTTGAGTTGTTTGTTTGTTTGTTTGATGAAGTTTCAGCATATGCATTTCCAAATTCATGTCTTCGATTCTCATTATCCATGGGCCTTTTTGATGTTTAAATGTTGGATTCAGAACCCTTGTTGTGTCAGCTTTCAATTAGTACCATTTTCCCCCAATTTTATTGGGATTTTCAGACTAAGCTTCGGCGAATTGGCCGGAGAAGAAGACCAGAGCCCTAGCTCTGGCGTCTGGTCTTTTCTCTAATCAATGTTGAGCTGTACTCGTTTGAATTTTTGACTCATGGCATGTTACATTTGGACTGGCTTGACTTTTGCCACGCATGCGTTGAAATCCTACTCGGATTAATGAAACGTTGCGTTTCATTTTCTTGATCTAAGTTGATCTTGGATTGGAATGAAAGTGGTAACCACACCCCCTGTTTTCTGAGCCCATCTGCATTTTTTCCTATTTTCAGTTCATCTTGGAATTGCTTATGCAGCACCTCCCACTTGTTTCATTTTATTTTCATTTTCTGTTTTCATTTCCTTTTATTAAAAATACTTTTATTGATCAGAAAATTCTACAAAATTTTTTTTCCATTATTTCAAGGCTTTATTTAATTTTCTATAATTTTATTTTATTTTTTCTATTTTTATTTGCTATTATATTTCAATTTTGCAAATTGTTGACTTATATGTGGTCTACCTTGTTTGATCCATTCCATTGGGACTTCAAACGCTTGTGCCCTATGATCATGGCTTCTCCCTCACCTAGGTGATGGATTGAGGTGTTCTTGAGGGTGATTTTGAATGGCCATTGACCTTTTTCTCTTTGACTTTGAGTTGACTTTTAATGCCCCTCGATTAGTACTCGATAAGGTGGAGAACCCTTGATAATCAATTTGTTTGGTGATGCCTTGAGTTGAGTTTGACTTTGAAACTTTGGTTTCTGTTTGCCATTGGACTTGGTTACTTTGTGTTTTTTTATTTGGATTTTATTGAACAATTATTCTATTTTTGATTAAGCTTGCAAGTCAAGTCATCTTAGAGAAAGTTCATACGAACTAGTTTGACCTAGTTCCAATAGGAAACGACTTTTATGGATCCCATATGCACCCTATGAGTCTTGATGTTTGTTTATTACATGATTGAGGTTCTGGTTCTTGATTTTTTAGGTCATACACTTGCATAACTTGTTTTTCAAGTCACTTAGAAGTTGGGCATTTCCACTTGTTTTCAAGTGTTGATTTGGTGATGGAACATTGTTTCCTCTACTTGCCACGACTTGGTTGATGCTTGTATCTTGTTTCTAACTTGATTTAAGGCTTTTCTCTTGATGATCCACTTCTGCCCCATGTGGTTTGGCTCTTGTTTGCTTGTCCCTTTTGCATGATCAATTTGAATTGTTTGGTTGAGATAATATTCATTTGCTTGCTGCCCAAGCTTCTTTCTCCCCCCTTCTCTTTGATCATGGCTTTTTGGTTTTGTTTTATGCTTAACCTTTGTGTAAGTGATGGATGTTTGAATGGTTGTAGGAGTTGTAACTTCTCCCATTTCATCTCACTCTTCCTTGACTTGTTTAAGTCAACTTGTTTGGATCATTTGTCTTTGTTGCATCATTTGTTTCTTGCATTTCATCTTTGCATCTTTGCATTTCATCTTTGCATTACTTTGACTTGTTTAAGTCAATTGCTTCTCATTCTTCATTTCATCTGTGATTGGATTATCCGTTGTTTACTTGGTCTTTTGCCATGGTCCCTTAGGATTCCTTGTCCCTCTGTTTAAAATGGGAGTAGGAGAGACATTAGGTGTTAAATCCTTTTCATGATAACATTAGGATAAATTCTTCCCCTCTTAATCCCAACTTTAGGAGCATTGTGCATGATAACATTAGGATTGATTAGTTTCCCCTTAGAGTTTGTGTCTTTCTCTTCTCATCTCATAATCTCTTAATACATTTAATAAAGGATAATAAATTTTGTTTGCTACAAGCCTTAAGTACTTGAGGAATGATAGTTAGGGGGCCTCCTCTTAATCTGTCTAGAGTGTTTAGCGTATGCCCTTTGGGCGATATGCGACGCATTCGCTCTCAAGTCATAGTCTTTAGTGCAACATGAGTTACAAACTTAACTCAATTCACTTCTTGTTTAAAAAACTCAAAACAAAATAAACCTTTTTATCCTTCGGTATTGTTTGAAAAATCGTTTTCAGAAAAGTGTGTTAAGTCTTGGTTCTACCGCAAACAGGCATCGTTCTTAACTGCTATAACGAAGGTTTAACCCTACTCAGTTAAAACACTTGAACCAATTTGTGGTCGTGTCAGCCTGAATTACATTTGCTCTGATTTCTCGTACCAGACAGGGATACGTAGGCACAAGACAACGATGTCTTAGCGAGCAATATTTCCCCCCCTTCACCCGTAGTTTTCCGAACTACGTTGACTCTGACTTTCCCATTGCACGAGGGAATACGTAGGCATAGAACGGTGATGCTCTATCGAGTCTCTTTTCTTTTCTTTTGTCCCTTTGAGCCAACCTTTGATAGATTAACACCTTTTTTTAGATAGACAACAAGCGTGGATCCCGTTGAGTACAACAAAAGTGAGGGGTGCTCATACATTCCCCTTGCGTAATAGACTCCCGAAGCCAAGATTTGGTTGCGACGGCCTGTCTTTTCCCTTTTTCGCAGGTTTTCTATGATTGTTTCCTTTCCCTCTCTTTGGGATAAATAACGAATGGTGGTGACTCTCCTATCTTTGTCGGCCCCTCTTCACAGCGATGCGACAGCTACACTGCACGAAAACTTTCTCTGTTCCAGGTATGCTGACACAGGCCATGTCAGCTCCCTCGTTTCAACATATTTTGCACGTTCTAAGAACTTCCTGACACGGGTGGCCGTGTCAGGCTACTGGTCCACTTTAAAACTCTTCCGAATTCTTATTGTTTTCCCTGGTTTTTTTGCGCTGATTCTCCTTGATTGCTTACCTGAACCTAGAAACAATGGGAATACCAAACCGACACGTAAAATGCAATAAAAACGAATAAAATGCGACTAAAGAATAAAAATGATAACTAAAACTAAAGGTAAAATAACGTATAAAAACCAGTGATCATCACCCTCCATCCAATCTTTACTAAAATAATAGTTTGATATAGAAAGTGAAGTGGGGAAATATTTATGTGTATTTTGCGATAATATGAGAAAAGATGAGTGAATACGAAAAGATTAATTCAAAATATGCATAAGCACCTTATTAATAAAACCAAATACAAATAAAAATGCTTAAAGAAAACATTAATTAGACAACAAGAAGAAAACATAAGAATGCAAAAATGGAAACATGGCATAACGACTGCCTTCATTTGAGGAACTGAACTACTCTTGATTGACTGGCTATTGAACTAGCTTCTTCAAAAACCACTCTGCTTGTCTTCAACAACCCCTTAAATAACATTCATTGACGGGCTACATGCGGAGGCATAGGGTTTGTTGCAAAATTTGGGTTGTTTGGTGTGAAGGTGAGCTTCTTCGAGTCAATCAAGTCTTGAACTTTGTACTTGAAAGCTTTACAATTATCAATTGTGTGCCTCGGGGCACCCTAATGATACTCATAATGAGCATTTGCATTATATCCTAAAGGGATAATGGTTGGATGTGATAGATCTCTTACGGAACTTATCCATCCTTTAGCATATAAGGGAGGATGTGGCTATATTGTAAAGGAAGAGGATCAAAATGTCTCTCTGGCCTCCTTGTCTTTTGTTGGTTAGGTTGGCATTATTGTGGAGCATGTTGTTGTTGATTCCGGTGGTGTTGTTGAGACCTTTGTTTCTGATATGTCGTTGTTGTTGGTAAGTCGGCTTCTGGTATGGAATAGGTGCAACAGAAGCAAATTCATGATAGGGATTTTGTTGTTGAGGTATTTGAGCAGGAACTGGAGTTGGATAAGCTTGTTGATAAGGCACAGGAACATATTGCGCAACTGTAACATACGGGTGTTGGTAGTAGGGGATTGAAGTAGGTGCCCTCTATTGTGTTTCCCCTCTTTGAGAAGAGATAACATTTGTTTCGCCCACTTTTTTCTTATACCCATTCAAAAGCTTCTTGGTTCCAACTGGCTGTTAGAACCTCCTTGAATCTTTCAACTCTTCAAACCTTCTTCAATTCTCTCACCGTCTATTACCATGTCTGAGAATCCTGAAGACATATTGTTGATCAACTTTTCATAATATTAGCCTTGCAAGGTACCCATGAAAATATCAATCAATTCACGTTCAACCAATGGTGGATGCAATCTTGCAGCTAATTCCCTCTAGCGTTGTACATATTCTTTAAAGGACTCATTGTCCTTTTGAGCCATAATTTGGAGTTGAGTATAGTTTGGAGCTAGTTCAGTGTTGTATTTTTATTGCTTAACAAAATCTTCAGCCAATTCAGCCCAAGTACGCGCATTATTGTGTTCCAGCTGCATATACCATTCTAATGACGCTCTAAACAGGCTGTCTTGGAAGCAATGGATCATCAACTTGTCATCCCTGACATAGGCATCCATCTTTCGGCAGTACATCTTCAGATGCATATTAGGACAGTTGAGGACCTTATATTTTTCAACTTATGGCACCTTTAACTTAGAGGGAATCACAACATCTGGCACTAGGCACATCTCCAAGGCATTCAAAGAGGTTGGGTTATGTCCTTCCATAACTCGGAGTTCTTCAGCTAAAGCACGACACATCTTGATGGCTTCATAATCTTGAGCGGCGTGACGATTGATAATAGGGACAACCTCATAATAATTTTCCATGTCATATTCCTCTTGCTCCTCTTCCTCAACACGAGGAATAAGAACCCTGGTAATAGTAGGTTGAGCTTGTGAGATATAACCAACAGTAGCTTCATATGCAGGAGTTGGTTGATAAGAAACTCCTTCATATGATAGAGTTTAGTTTGGAGGCATACCATAGATCATATGATTTAGAACAGGAACTAAAGGCAGTGAGGTAGATCCTTGCACAGGGACATTATTCCTTGCAATAGCAGCGGTGTTGCAAAGTTCATCTTCTCTTTTGGATATAGTAGTTATTGCCTCAAAAATATGATTGATCTTGCTTTTGATAGAGTCTATCTCTTCTCTGAAAGCAACTTGTTCTTTTTGAATATGATCCATCATTCATCCGGTATTGGCTCGAGTAGTGTACTGGTGTCGGGGAATCAGCTTTATTTACTGGAGACGAATGAAGATGAAATGAAATGAGTTTTTAGTTTTGGAATGCATGATGCACAGTTTATGCATATGCAAGATGAAATGATATGCATGGATGCAATATTAAAATGCAAGATCAAGGATCATGAGATCAGTCAAGTTCTGATGTTGGTCATAACAACGGGTAAATAACCGGTATCAAATTAAGGGAACCCCATGGGTAGGCTCTAAAATGGATAAGTTCCTAGAATCATCGATCCTTATCATAGACATTATTACCATTACGAAGGTTCATCAGACAATAATACCCTTGAAACGATCTCTTTTGGGTGAAGTTTTCATATCTTCTCACGAGGAAGGAACCTTATAGGCTTCTACTACATAACCATCGACAATAGGTTTCTAAAGTAGTGTTCTTAGAGTCGTAGATTGAGGTTGAACCCATTACTGTCAACTAGAAATACATTCAAGGGATCTCATCTGATTGGGGCTTTCGTATTAACCCAATGAGCCCAGAGGTCTCGCAGGTTAACACTACACAACCATCATGGATAGAACTGGTTATAGGTCCTTAGAGTCAACAGTTCAGGCTTGAAGAACATTAACATTTCCAAGGGAATTTAATCTAATCGGGGTTTTCGTATCGTCCTCGTGAAGAAGATATCTCGCAAGTCTCTACTACACAACCACCATACTACTTTTATGTTTTTTCTCAGACTCGGGTATATAGCCTATCTCACAAAGCCCGTGATCAGAGAACCCAACATCATAATAATAATAAAGAAACATAATATACGAAAATAATAAAATAAACAAGAAGAAAACACACAAACAAAAAAGAAGACAACTAAGCTAAGTTACCAATCCTCACAAATTAACCTAAGTTAGGCTTGACTCTCTCATGTATGGAGCAATTATGTGTCCTCAGTAGAGTCACCATCTGTCGTACCTTGAAAAATACAATCCTCACGAAGGACACAAAAGAAGTTGTTCGAAGAGAGTCACCACCAGATTTTAATTTATTCCAATGAAGGAATAGGAAAATATCGAGAAAATCATTTTTAAAAATGGAAAATGGTCATCGTAACCATATCCGGGTTCGGGAGTCGGTTACTGTAGCACCCCAAAATTTTTCTTTTCGTTTTTAATCATAACTGGCTTATGTTTCATTCATTTTTGGTAGCATTGTTGTGCATATCATGGCATTGGATCTTGAGACATGGGATCAAGTTGCTTCTCTGGCTTAAAGTTTTCTTTTTTTGCAAGTTTGTAAGCAGCAAGCATCAGAGGCTTTAACATTTATTTTTCTCAGCAATCAGGTACCGGATTATTTTTTTGTAGGTTATTTTGAGCGCAGGAGACAATTTACAGTTTATTTCAGGCATTATACAAGTGCAATACCAAAAGACAAGTTTCAGAGGTCAAACTATGCTCAGAACAAGTGGCATCAGGCGATTCTCCAAGTTTCCCTCTTTAAGGAGCCAAAAAATTCAAATTTGAAAGGTGTTAACTGGTTAACCATTTGCTAGGAAAATTTGTTTAATCGGTTAACCAATGAAGAATTTGGCCAGATTGTTTCATTTTCAACGCTGCAACATGTGAGATCCAATTCCAATCACTTGATTTCATTTCATACCAATAGAAGGATCTAGAAGTGGTTCCAAATTTCAAATATTTTCATTCCTAATTTCACCCCAAATTTCCATTCCTCCCACTAACTCACACTCCAAACCACATTTAATTCCAAACCTAAACCATACTTAAATCAATTTGCTACAAACCTCTCATAACTTTTCACTTATTTTCTTATTTTTCTACGCATCTCACTCCAATTCTCTCAACTTTTCTCTCATTCAAAAACCCTCATAAAAGCTCCATAGCTAAAAGCTTCATAAATTATACATTGCAATTTGTGAATTCTTGAGGTAAACCTCCATTACATCATCATCCTTGGTTCAATTCTAGTTTTGTAGTTAATTTGGATATAGATTAAGTTCGTGGAATCACTTCTTGAAGAGCTTTTTCTTATTTGTGGATTATTGCTTGGATCTTCAAGTTTTCTTGCTAGAGCTTCATATATCCTTGGGTTTCTTGCTTGGATCTGGTATTTTCATCTTAACAACACTCTCTAAAGCAAATATCAACTTTGTAGGTTGGTAAGTTCTAGATCTAGCTTTGGTTTTACTTATTCTTGCCTTTCACATTGTAGATCCTTGGTTTATTGGTGATATTTGATCCATTGCTGGTTTTGATTATTGATTTTGGTGTTTGTTGATATCTGATATTTGATTGCTGTGATTTGGCATAATTTTTATGCACAATTGATTGCTTATTCATTTGGGTTGTTGGATAATTGAGTTACTGCTGAAAAGTGCTTTTAATTGCTGAGTTTTTTATTCTGTCCCAGTGGTAATTGGTTAACCTCCTGGTGTTAACCGATTAACACTTCTTGTTGCGTGTTTTTTGGCTTGTTTTCACAGTGTTAACCGATTAATATCAGGAGGTTAACTGATTAACACTGTTGCAGAATAACATTTTCTTGCATTTTCAAGCTTGTTTAGATCACATTCCCTCTTCAAATCTCATGGGTTGATACAATGGATATTTATGGACTGTTTTTGAGTTGTTTCACCATACTTGATAGCATGCTTGTGAATCTTTGACACGCGATTTGTGATTTTCAATGATGAATATCTATGATTATTTTGTTGCATTCTTGGTGTGATGATCATGTTGCATAATCATTTGTACCATGTTAATTGTTGGTTATTGATATTTATCTTGCTGGATATATGTCACATGCTTATGTTTGTTTCCGATTTTGCAAGCGCATGTTTATTGGAATGATTAATTAATGTTAAATATATATGACATTCTTGATGAATGTTTTATGGTGCATCGAACTTGTTTGTGCTTAACTGTAAATGCATATTCATGATTGGAATCTCACCATGTCATATGTATTTGTTGAAGTGGTGATGTATACATGCTGCCTGAACATTTTACACGTGTTTTCCTATTTTTGGCTGTTAATTATGCATCTATATTGCCTACTGCATTTTACACCTGTTATGTGCGGAAACATGAGTTGTTAAATGCTATTGTGCTTATTTGTTGGGTTTTTATTGTTGTTCTAAAGCTAAAGCGCTGTCGTAACTGTTGTTTTGATTTTTTTTCCTTGTTTTGGTTTGTTCTTGCATGCCCCTTTAGGCCCTCCTATTCTAACTTAATTTTTGATTAAGCTTGGAGTAGGATAGGCATTAGGAGTTAATCCATGCATGATAGCATTAGGTTAGCCTCTTCCTACCCTCAACCTTCGACCCACTTTTGCATGCTAACATTAGGATAGAAGTTCCTTTTGCATCCCGACCTTAGGCCCATTTTGTATGACAACGTTAGGACCATTTTTTCCCCTTAGACCTTCCATGTGTCTTCTTATTCTCTCTCAAAACAAAATCAATACACTTAATAAAGATAGGTGAATGAATTTCTAACCTAATCTTAGGGTACTTTGCACGCGAGACGCTTGGATCGTTAGCGTGAAGTATTCGATCCTATCCAATAGACTTTAGTGTGGTGCATATTTCAAACCAATTCAATTCACTTCCCTAAAACTCGCAAATAAATTAAAATCATTTTTATCCTTCGGGATCGTTTTTCGGATTATATTCAGAAAGAGTACGTTATTTTCCATTCTACTGCAAACAAGCATCGACCCTAACTACTGGAATTGGAATTGAACATCTCTCATAAAAACCTTGTATCGACTCACACGTTGAACTACGACTGCTTTGACTTCTTCATTCTCTTCCGAATAAGGATACGTAGGCACAAGACAGCAATGTCTTGTCGAGCAACCATCCCTTACACCCGTAGTTTTCTGAGCTACATTGACTCTGACTTTCCCGTTGCACGGGGGAATATGTAGGCATAGGACGGCGAAGTCCTATCGAGTCTCCTTTTGTTTTTTCCCTCTTCGTTTTCGTTTAGTAGTAGGCTTTAGATAACACACCCTTTAATTAAACAACAAGTGTGGATCCCGTTGAGTAAAATGGACGCGAGGGGGTGCTAATACCTTCCCCTCGCATAATCGACTACCGAACCCCGTATTTGGTTGCGTGACCATGTCTTCTCCCTTTTTTGAGGTTTCCTTCAATCGTTTCCTTTCCCTCATCGAGATAAATAATGTTCGGTGGAGACTCTTCTGTTTTTTCCACTAGAAGTTTCTTGCAGTTGCGACAGTTGGCAACTCTGCTAGGGATTGAAACCAAAGTCTCTGGTTCCCTATGTGAGTCAATTCTAGCGCTTGTCTGTTTACATTCTTTGGGTGTTTACTTGTATGGTTTTATGTACATTACTGTTGTATGTTATTGCATTTTACTGCATTTCTTGCATTTGATTACTGTTATCATATTGCTTTGCTGCTGACGTGTTGTTGGATGGGATTGTTCTATGAGAGATAAGCCAACTACCCCGGCTTGAGTGTACACTTAGGATTAGAGTGGAGATAGTCTGGCTTGTGTGGCTTATGGACACGTGTAGTTAACAAGAAATTCACATTTAGACAAGGTTTTCTTTGGAGATACTATATCCTGCGCGTCTGGTGCAGATGATAGGGTGTTGACTTAGAAAGCTTACGGCTCTGGAGACCGTTCATGGGAAATCGATTGAGGCCTCCTTGATTAATGATGATGCCAAACCAAAAGTGGTAAATGTATCATCATTTCTCGACTTGAGAGTCTCTGATACTGAGGACCTGCTAGGATGCCTGTGTCCAAGACTAGAACCCACATGCGAGAAGGGATGTGTTTTACAAGAAACCTTGACTTTCAACCAACCTTGTCTTATGGTTTTCTTATCAATATGGACTTTTGATTCTAGTATTCTGATTATTATGGCCACTCTAGTATTCTGGTATTCCAGTTTTCTTGGTGAAGTAGAATTATGACCTTATTCAGTCAACACTACAACGGTTATTCAGAGCATTTAGAAACTTTGATCCCGTGTTTGCATTTTCATGTGCATAATCATTACATCCTAACATTCATGTTTGTTTATTTCCAGGGTCTGCATCTTAATCTTGATTCTTATTATTGAAGATTTGAAGAGATGGACACTGGTAGGAAGGGTACTTTCAATTACAAATTTCAATCGCTAGAGTTGAGTCTGATTTCATAATCTTGTGCCTATGTACCCTCATATTGTAATGAGGAAATCAGAGCCTACGTAATTAAGGGAACTAATGCTAAAGGAGTAGGAGAAAGAGACAGCGTCAAAGACAAGAGCTAAAAGAGAAAGCAAGACCCAACTGGGAAATGCAAGAGGAATGGTATCAAAAACAAGAAGAAATAAAGCAAAGGAAAACTCTGTTGAGGAAAGGAGAAGCAAGATAAGAACTCTGCTGGGGAATGCAGAAGAAAAGAGATGACTCCACTAGGGAGAAAACAAAAGAATGAAGTCGGAGCCAAGAGAATAAAGGAGTAAAGGACAAGAATCAAAATAAAGATAAGATCCACAGGGAACTCAATGCATTAACTGGTAAGCAGTGATTAACCGACGAAAGATAAGAGTAAAACTTTGTGGGGAGAGCAAAAAGGTTGGTGTCAATAGACGGACTGCGACGAACCAAGAGAAAGAGAGTACTAAACCAAAGGGAGGTGTTTGACTCTAAGGGGAAATTGGTATACTAACTAATAAATAGTGGTTAACTAGAAGGAGAAAGGAGTTGGTTTTAACTGATAAATGATGATCAACCAAAGACGAGTGTGGAACCAAGCAAAGGTTGTGACCCAAAGAAAGGGTGTGGAACCAAGCGACAGTTGTGATCGAAAAAATGGTACATTGATTGAATAAGCGACACATGACCAAAGGAAAGGGTATTCGAATCGAACAAAGGTTACTAACCCAAAGCTGGCAATATTTGAACCAAAGAAAGGTTGCTAATTCCACGAGGTTCGGTGCTTAAAAGACAGACTGTGATTAACCGAAAAGAATGAGTGATTATCCAAAAGAAGGTGATTAAGTCAAAAGAAACTCAGTATCTTAACAAATGGACTGTGGTTAACTGAGAAAAAGGGTGATTGGCTCAAACAGACAGACTGTGATTGACCAAAAGGTGGGTGTTTAACTAAGAGAAGGTGATTAACCCAAAGAAAAGATGGTTTTAACGGGAAGACCGTGATCAACCAAAGCTCAGGTGATTAGCTGGAAAAAGGCGATTAACCCAAGGAAAAGCTTGTTTTAACGGGAAGACCGTGATCAACTAAAGATCGGGTGATTAGCCGAAAGAAGGCAATTAACCCAAAGAAAGTTCAGTATTAACAGACGAGTTGTGATTAATTGAGGAAAGAACAAATTGGTGTTTAACTGATAGACAATGACTAACCAAACAAGAAGGAGAGAGACCCAAGAGAAGGCTGCAAACTCCGATAGGGACTGGGTTTAAACAGGAAGATTGTGTAAATCGGAGAAGAAAGATTGATTTCCCTGAGGAAGAAGAGAATTTGGTTTTAACCGAAGAATGGTTGATCAATCAAGGAAAGAACTAACTACAAGACTCTTGGTGAACCAAGAATGGATTGGCCTCAAGAGAGAAGAGTGTTGAATTGAAAGGTGAGAGTCACTTGCAAAGAGGAGATAAGAGTGCAAGTGATCAAGGATCGACTTGACTAGAGAAAGAAAGGATACCATAATAAGGAGATAGAGGCGACTATTCCAGGCACAGGGTCATTCATCCCCTACCTAAAATATTCATAATGAGTATAGGAATTCTCCACTCTCATTCCTTCTCTAACACCAAAGTGCGGTGCAAGAAACAAACGGACAGCACAACGGTGCCAAATTTGTACAGTGTTCAAATGCGTCGCGAATCTTCAACTCCATGGGGGAAAAGAGAGGACCAAACTCTAGAAAATCCAAAGGAGAATAAAAAAGGAAGGATCGAATAATCGAAATGAAGTTTCGATTAATCAATCAAAAGGGGATGATGCTAACAATTTTCCTAAGGGATGAAAAATTATTGAAGCAAAGGATGAATTATTGATTATACAAGATTAAAACTCATTCCAAAGAGGAACAAACTTAATGCAAACATGAATGGAAGTGCAAAATAGTACTAAAACCAATTAGTATGCATCACAAATCATGTAGCATGTGATCAAAGAATGTGTAAGAGTGATCATGATCATACAAGTGTCAAAGATGGAAATAATCGAGAATCAGCAAATCACACATTGAAAGTTTGGATACATGCTTCATATAGAAGTTAAATAACTCAAAAAAAAACATCCACAAATATCAAGCATATCAAGTCAAAGAAGTTAAATGAGGAAAGAATAGCAAACAAGCTTGAAAAAAGGAAAAACTGACATTCTGTTACAATGGTAATCGATTACCACAAGCAGGTAATCAGTTACCTGCTTAAAAATGGCAAGATCACGTGATAATTATGCAAGGTAACTGATTACCACTATGACAGTGGCAAAAAACAACTTTTGAAAAAGCACTTTCTGTAACCAAAACACTTATCCAATCATCCACATGCTATGATTAACATTTGAGCACGAAAAAATGAAGTTCAAAATCACTTAGGCATCAATTAAACATAAATTGAAAGCATTAAACATGAATATTAAATATCAAACATTCACATGATCAATCAACACCGAAAAATGATCGAACTACATCGTAAACGCGTGAAAATGATCAAAACAATAAATCAAGTGCGAAATACCAACCTACAAGGTGGGAGATTTCCTTGTTGATTGTTGCTATTGAATGTGATGAGAATAAGCAAAGAAACCTAGAGAATTCCAAGCTTGAGATCAAATTGTAGCGAAATTGACAAAAAAACGATAAATGTTCTGAAGACCGATTTGCACCGAAGAAGCTTGAGATGATTACTTGAAATGAAGAAGAGGCTATAGTAAATCCAGAAATCCAAGTGTGTGGTGGTTGTGTTGAGTTGTGGTGAGGGTTTGAACTACTTCAATACATCATATTTGATGTGTTGGTTCAAGTGTGTGGTGGTTGTATTGAGTTGTGGCAAAGATTTTGCAAGGCAGTTTTTACTTCACAAGGAAGCAACTTCTACCACTTGCAAGAAGATGGTGATCAGAGAAATGAGAGAGATTTAACATGGTTTCTAGTTGATTATGGTGTTCTTTGGATATTAGAAGTATGTTCTATTTATAGGCAAGCTTGGAGAATGAGAGGTATGGGCAGATTGTGCCAACATCCCAAGTTTGACCTTTTTGGCAGCAAAATGAGCAAATCCACCTTGGGATTTCTTTTCTGAGCATGAGCCACCTCCCTATGTGTTTCAACATCATCAATAGCCTGAAAATAGTTAACATGAAGTGCAGGAAAGAGAGCAGCTGATGTAGTAGCTGAGGTGTAGCAGAAAATGCAAAACGTTTTTCTCTCCTTGCCACTTGCATCCACTTGCTTGAATAAACAATTCCAACATTTTAATCTCTAGTTTTTACTCGTGGTTATCCATTGTAAACTCATCAATTAACCCCCTCAGCATCAGAGAGTGAGTTAAACAAGTGATTAGAATAGATTTGAGTGGTTTATGCATCAAAATGGAAGTACTGAACTTGGTTTTGTGACATGGAAAACCCCTAACTTGCTCTCTTCGATTCTCCATAACCACAAAGGCTGAGAAAATACTCTCGTACTTTATAAAAATCCCCAAATATGATATACAACATTCTTTTTTTGCCAAAGTTTAAATTCACAAGGGAACTAGGTCAAAAATCCTCATGAAGTTGGCTGCAAAACTTGACTTACAAGTCAAGAAACAAGAAAATTTTCTAAGTGTGGAAATCCTTCACAACTTGATGAGCTCACAACTCAAAATATATGTATTTTTGGACATCAACCCTCTAAGACACTTTTGTAGGGTTTCTCAAGAGCTTTCCAACCAGCTTTGGACCACTCAATTTGGATGAGTGGCTTGAGAGTTATGACCATTCTAAAATAAGCTTGTAATTAGGATTTTTCATAAACTCTAATTTCTTGATTCACACGTTATCCATCAATTCTTGATTAAGTATTCCCAAAATCACTAGTTATACATAAAATGATGTTGGAAACCTTGATTGCTTCAATTTGGGGTCAAAACCCTAAAACTCAAAGAGTTGACTTTCCAAACAGACGAACCGAACAGTTGAAATCTTCAGGATCGATCGTTAGTATTCTAGGGTTTCTTGAACCTTTAATACTCCTTTAGGGGACTTCAATAAGTCATAGGAACATTATGGATCATGTTTCAAGCTTTGGAAACCCATTTAGACCAAAAGTCAAACTACAATTGACTTTTTCAACTAGAAACCCTAATCAGGATTTTGCATAACAATGCTTCGATTCTCTTGGTAATAACCTCAAATAAAACTTGTTCTTGGTAAGATCTGAACCTCTTTATGATTTGAAGACTTGATATGTAGAAGATCAATCCAAAACCTTGACTAATCAGTCCACAGGACTCTTGATTTTAACAGTGTGAAACCCTAATTCATTTGCATCTTGACAAAGACTAACTTGAAAGAGGTTAAGGTTAGATAACACATGCTTGATGCACCTAGAATGATAATGGAATCTAGGGGTCAAAATTTGGGGTATGACAATTTCCCTTATTTAAATATCTTTACCAAATGGCAATGAGAGATAACGATCTTCATAGAATCATGGTGAAAGGTATTTAAATATAGCAGACCAAAAATTTTGCCCTTAGATACGATGGTATGAAAAAGGACAAATGTTGATCATGAAATGAGTGCTATGAATGACGCTTTATGATGCTTGAGTGCAAGAAAATGCTGACACACGAGCAAAATAAAAAAGAAGAACAAAACAACGAGTAACCACTCACTGGGAACACAGACACACTAGGGAGAGATCCGAAGCATACCAACCAATAGTTCAGAGATGGCTAATGACGGTACTTCAAGGGGATCCTCCCCAAAGGGGACATGGGACAAAAAATCCACCGGGGAAGACCAATTTCCATTGGGGAAATGCAAACCAGCCAGAAGATGCATCAAGGGAGACAAGGATAAGAAGCCACACAGGGGAATAAAATTCAACAGAATCAGACTCCAACTGGGGATTCAAATGATAAGAGATACGGTCCTTATCAGGGAATAAACCAAATGGGGACTTTCCTCTCAATGAAGAGTTCAAACGGGATCTTCAAGAAAAGACTAGAAACAAGACCAGACTCACCGGGGATGCTAGCGACTACTAGACCTCCAAGACCTGCTGGGGACATCTAGGGATATTGGTCACAAACAACTATCCTAAAAGTACAGAAAAAACCTGTCAATAATCATTAGGCTTCAAACGATGCCAGTAACCGCTAGTCTTTCCCAGAGATTTGTGACAACCAAACTACAAGCCAATAACAATTGGAATTATCAATTATTTCCAGTAACCACTAGACTTACAGGAAAAAAGAGGTAGGTCAGAACCATATTCCAGTAACAATTGGGTTACAAACAGTTCCAGGTACTACTGGACTTCATGGGGAGATGTTGGTAATAACAAACAATCAAAGAACACAACAAAGTTGGATAAAATTGTCAATAACCATTGGACTTAACAATGCCAGTAACCACTGGACTTCTGAGAGGAGACATGTAACGACCAAACACTCCACTATCAATAACAATGGGTTTTCAATTAATGCCAGTAACTACTGGACTTTCTTAGGGATTGGTGACAAACAAATCAAGGATACCAATAATAATTGGATTTTAAGTAATGCTTGTAACTACTGGACTTTCAGTAGATATGGTGACAACCAAACCAGCAATACCGATAACGATTGAATTTTAAGCAATGCCAGTAACTACTAGACTTAAGAGGATATGATGACAACCAAATCAACGATACCAATAACGATTGGATTTTAAGCAATGCCAATAACTATTGGACTTCCAAGAGGATATGGTGACAATCAAACCAACGATACCAATAACAATTGGATTTTAAGCAATACCAGTAACTACTAGACTTCCAAGAGGATATGCTGACAACCAAATCAACGATACCAATAACGATTGGACTTTAAGCAATGCTAGTAACTACTAGACTTCCAAGAGGATATGGTGACAACCAAATCAACGATACCATTAACGATTCGATTTTAAGCAATGCCAGTAACTACTGGACTTCCAAGAGGATATGGTGACAATCAAATCAACGATACCAATAACGATTGGATAGAAAACGCCAATAACTACTAGACTTTCAGCAAAGTCAGTTAACAAACGGGACATCGACTGGGGGGATAGATTCAGGTAAACACCAGATCTAAAGGATAAGCTGCAACATTAGTAATGACTAAAATTTGGTAACCACCAATTAGCTGTATCAAATAGGGGTCAGACACCGGCCTATTGCTAGTCACAACTAGACTTCCCGGGGATATAAGTATTTATCACAATAATACCTAAGTCGGATAACTTGACAATGTTAAGGTAACCACCAAATGGTAAGCCTGTGACAACAAGTCTGAAGCAAAGGAGTTTGGTAACGATCAAAGGATCTCAAGATGGTATCCAGTAAAGACCGGGGAAGGAACACCCGACAGATTTTTGACAAAGAAAACCGTTCCAACTGAAACACAATGGTCACAGCCAGAACTGCTGAAAAATGCATATGCTAAAGTATGATGCAAATGCAATGTCGAACGACTCCACCAGAGAAGGAAACAAAAGATAGATAATGATCTATCACACCGGAGGCAAAAAGAATCACACTGAATCCCAACGCTGGAGAATGGTCTTAATCCTCTGAGAGGAAATGAACTATGTTCTTACAAACTTTTCTGAGAGAGGTCACAACTCCAATACAGCAGACAACATATCTAATCAGAGATATTGAATCTTCATAGCGCGGCGGCATAGGGAAAGAAATCTCTATAAACCTCATATTGCTGAAATGATGGTATCAAGGTTTCAATTGTTTTGTCCTTATGAGACTAGTCTAATTTTACACCTTCATGTCACAATCAAATTTACGACTTGCTTGTTAATTAAATTTCTCCAAAACATTTTTTTTTTCAAAAAAAACTTTTTCCTTACAAAATCATTATTAATGAATAAGTGATGTTTTTGCATAATAAAAGGGTAGGGAAATCTATAGAGCATAAACAAAGATTGGCCCAAATATGATTTCAGTTAAAGATCGGGACTTGTAAAGGGCAAAGCCCCATGGAACTATTACAATTTGGAAAAATGGCAATATGGGAAAAGGTTACAAAATCCAACGATAATCCAGCCCCAACTAGCAAAGAGTCTGTCTGAATCACTGCCTCTGATGAGAGCAGAGGAAAGTGGGCCTCTTTGACGACCTTCTGCAGTAGTGACAACTCTTAATGCAATGAAATACCTTTGTCCATAACTTTTTCCTGAATCGCCCATTCGGGTTTTCAATTCATCGGGACTCTCATTTTTGCCTAAGCCGCCTTTTCAGGTTTTCGAATTAGCAAGCTTTCTTTCTTTTATCCCTAATTTTTACCCGGATCTCCTTCATAGGTTATGATCCACCAGGATGCCCCTTTTTTTTCCTAAGTTTCCTTTCTAGGTTTTCAACTTAGCGGGTTTTTTAGGCATAATAGTTTCTTACTGCATCTGAGTTCATGGGATGCTGGAGTTCTTCATCGCCCATCGTTGCAAGGATAAGAGAGCCTCTAGAAAAAATCGCCTTCACAACAAATGGGCCATCGTAGTTTGGCATCCACTTTCCACGCATGTCTTGCTGCACCGGTAGACTCTTCCTGAGTACCAACTCACCCTCTTTATATTCTTTGACTTGGACTCTTTTGTCGAAGGCTCTTTTAACTTTCTTCTAATATAGCTGACTGTGGCACATTTCCGACATCCTTTTCTCGTCAATGAGATTCAGTGTATTAAACCTTTCTTTCACCCACTCAGCCTCTTCGAGCTCGGCTTCCATTAAGACCCTTAACGAAGGTATCTCAACCTTAATAGGTAGTTGTCGTAACTGCGAAAAAGGTCGGCGGGAACAAATAGAAGAGCCACTATTGAACGTTATTTATCCCCAAGAGAGGGAAAGTGTAAGTGTTTTTGATTGGCTGCATTTTATGGCAAAACATTGATGTATGAGTAAATATCATAACTGATGTTAGGACATACATGAAGAGTGTTATGAAAGGAAAGCTATGAGTAAGTAAAGCTGAATGTCATATTGAATGTCATGACACTGATCGTATGACATCCAACGAGCAGATTTGTTTTCTGGTAGCTAGAAATCAGGAAACTTATTAGAAGCTCAAGCTGAAAGACAGGAGACATTTTAGAAGCCCTACAGTGAAACAAATGCTCCTGAATTAAATGGAAAGTGCGTAGATTACTGAAGAAAGGTTTTGTTATGGATAAACCTAATTTATGTGCCCAGGCCCAAGGACTAAATACAGCTATTAAAACAGGAGGAGCAATCCTAAAAGAGCAGCTCTTGAGAGAAGATCAGAGAGTGCTTATAGAGAGTCCTTGTGAGTGAAGAAGGTTGGTCTTCACGTGTGAATTATGTCTTAGGAATACTTGTTTACCAAGCAACTGTATGCTACATTGGTTAGGTAGGTTCTAAGTTGTGTCTCACTCAAAGTTGTTAAGCAAGAGTGTGTGATTCTTGATCAAAGCTTTCAAGCAAGATCAAGGTGTGTATGAAGTTTTTATTCATCTTTATTTTGTAATTGTGAATTGTATATCACTGAGGTGATTGAGGGGGAGTGAGTGGGTATACTCAGGTCTAGAGTGTCTCTAGGCAGAAGTTCCATTGAGTAGGTTTTAAGTGAGGAGTGCAAACTGGAATTGTTTGGCTCTGAATTAATTCTACTGATAGTGAGTTTCCTCCCTGGCTTGGTAGCCCCCAGATGTATGTGTTGTTGACACTAAACTGGGTGACCAATTACTGGTGTGATTTATTGCTTCCTCTTTACAACTTTTTAATTATTCCAATAGTCTGTGTTATAGTGGATGTTATAACATCCGTAATAACATCCATCGCATGCTAGCCATAATTTCAATTGGCATCAAAGTAGGCACCTGACCTTTTATATCTGGGTGAGATCTAAGGGAAGATAAATTATGGTACTATGGATAAAGATATAGGATTCACGAATATACCACCAATTCTGGATGGCTCTAATTATGACTATTGGAAACCTAGGATGATTGCCTTCTTAAAGTGCTTAGACAACAAGGCATGGAGAGTTGCTAACTCAGGATGGGAACATCTAGTGAAGACTGACAAGGATGGAGTTTCTATGTTAATTCCTGAAGAGGAATGGAACAAAGAACAAGAGGCTTTGGCTCTTGGTAACTCTAAAGCCTTGAATGCACTATTGTGAACTGGCTAAAGAAGTTTGGGATACTCTCCAAACAAATCATGAGGGTACCTCAAAAGTCAAGATGTCAAGACTTCAAATACGGACCACCAAATTTAAAAGTCGAAAAATGAAGGAGGATGAGACTATTCATGAGTTTTACATGAATATTCTTGAGCTTGAAAACACCTCAGGAGCCTGGGAGAAAAGATGTCTGAAGAGAAGCTGGTGAGGAAAATCCTTAGGTCCTTTCCTAGAAGGTTTGCAATGAAAGTCACTACCATTGAAGAAGCCCAAGACATATGCAACATGAGAGTTGATGAACTCACAGGGTCTCTTCAAACCTTTGAGATGGGACTGTGTGATCAGGTTGTGGAGAAAAAAAACAAAAGCATAGCTCTTGTTTCAAACACTACAAGTGATTCAGAAGGTGAAGATAGTGAAAGTAAAGAAAGTTTGTCAGAAGCAATAGCCTTTCTTGGAAGATAGTTTAACAAACTGGTCAAAAGGATAGATGCTAAGTCTAAACCTTATACCAGAAGCATGCCTGCTGATAAAGAAAAATTTGAAGATAAAGTCAGCCAAAGCAGAGAAGTTCAATGCCATGAGTGTGAGGGATATGGACACATTAGAAAGGAATGTCCCACATACCTAAAAAAGAAGGGAAAAGGCCTAACTGTGACATGGTCTGATGAAGATTCAGAAAGTTGATCAAAAGGAGAATCTTCACAACATGTCACTATTCTAAACAGTGCATGTATATCTGATGGTTATTCAAGTGAAGATGAATTGACTTATGATGAACTAGTATATTCATATAAAAAGATACACATCAGAAGTACAAAACTGTATCAACAAGGAGAGCACCAGAAGAAACTCATCAAGGAGTTAGAAGCTGAAAAGAAAGAGCATCTGGTCTCAATCAGTTCACTCAAAAGTGAAGTCAATGATTTGAAATCTAAAATGGATCAAATTTCAAAATCCATAAGGATGCTGAATTCTGGAACTGACACTCTAGAAGAAATTCTGCAGAGTGGTCAAACGTCAGGAAATAGGTTTAGATTGGGATTTATTGATAAGCAGAATCCTGTATTGAAGCTCAAGAGACTAAAACCTGATATTCAGAAGTTAACACGGATGTCACGACCAATGTCACAACATCCAACTAACAGAAACTGGAATAAAGTCAAAAGTAGATTCCAAGGGTATAGATGTTACCACTGTGGAAAACTTGGTCATATTAAATTTGTATGTTTTTGGCTGCATGGATTTCCTAGTCGTCCTCATCAAAGGAAATCTAAATAGAGAGCTCATGTCAAAAGGCAGCATCAAGCAAAACTCAGGAAAGATGTTCCTAACAAGTAAAGACAATGGGTTGTCAAGAATATGGCTTTAGTAGCTCAAGCTTCTCTTAAGATGTCAACCAAGGAAGATTGGTACTTTGACAGTGGTTGTTCTAGACACATGACAGGATTTGAGGACCTATTGATAAACCTCAAACCTTATTCCTCAAGTCATGTAATCTTTGGTGATGGGGCTAGAAGAGAAATCACAGGTGCTGGACAACTTGACAGTCCTAAAGCTCCAGAATTAAGGAAAGTCTTGTTGGTTAAAGGACTGACTGTTAATCTAATCAGCATTAGTCAGCTCTGTGATCAAGGACTAAAGGTCCATCTCACTAAGGATAAATGTGTTGTCACCAATCAAGAAGGTAAGGAAGTAATGAGGGGATCTAGATCCCAGAATAATTGTTACTTATGGGAACCCAGAAGTAACATAACTGGTTTGATCAATGAAGAAAAGAAGGATCAAATATGGGAGGATAAAAGCAGACATTCTCAAAGGATGAGGAAGACCAGAGTCAAAAAATCAGGAAGGGGAATTCCAAAGGGTCGTCTAGAAAGAAGAACAAGATATGGTAAATGGAAGGATGACAGGCAAGCCAAGGTAGCATATCCAAAGAAGGTACCTCAAGGAAATCTAGACCTGCTATATTGGAATATGATGGAGTCCATGAAAGATGGCCTGCATAAAGAAAGAAATGTCACTCATAATGTCATGACCTTGTTTTGTGACATCAAGAGTCTCATCTCTATAAGCTCCGTTGAGCTCAAGAGAGCCATGCTCAGGGATAACAGGTGTCAATGTCAAAAGGCTTGTGTCAAACTTTGGGATGCTGACTTAAACAGTGCTGACATGGTTGCAAGAAGTGTCAAGGATCATCAATTTAAAAATTCTCTACGGAAATTGAGGTCCTTTGGCACTGATGAGTTATAGCAATTAAAAGTAATAGGGAATTACATTTTGAAATTAAATCATTTAATGATAAATCAAAAAGGTAAGTTCCCTCCTATTGGGCAATCGTACCCCATTACCACATATACGATACTTTCCCACCACTACTGGTGCCATCACAAACTATTCAGCTGCCATATCGTTTCAAACAAGCACAAAAAATTCTTCCTCTCTCAATCAAAGTACCTAACTGTGTCGCAGCATTCGAAACCAACCTCAAGAATGAACACTAGCGACGCTGACTCAAACCCTAATGAGGTTCTTAAAATAGCTCCATTACGCATGATGACACCAGAGAGATTATTGGTGAAGAAACCTAGAAAGTTGCATGAAATAAGATCTAGAAACCTTGTTTCAGGTCAAGACCCTCCTGCTGCTACATCTGATGACCTAAATGAAGAGGAAGCTAGACAAACACACCTTAAAATTGAAAATATGGTAGCTCGCACACTCAGCATACCAACTCCATCTACCACAAAGAAGACTGATCCTAACCAGAATGATCAAGCTGATGTCTCTCACAATATCAAAACATTAAAAGACCACACACCAGAAGTGGAGAACAAGGGTGAAGAGTCTGACAAAAAAGATGATGATATGCAAGGCACCAAAGAGGATGAGTTGGTAGACCTAGATGAATATTTTGACAATGACTTGATAGCAAAAATAAATCCTAGCATAACCAAAAGGCTTATAAATAGGAAGGGGAAGAAGGTTGTTGATCAAGTTGTTGATCAAAGTTCTCCGAACAAGAATCCTGCTAATCAAAGTTCACCAAAGAAGAAGTTTGTTGAGCAGAACACTCTCTCGAAGAAGGCTGGAACTAAAAAGACTCAGGTTGGACCCTCCAATGGTTGGAGCAAAGTAGGCACAAAGAAGAGGAAGGATGAAGCTAGATCAGAACCAGAGATAGAGTCTGATGTTGCTGTTGATGTCACTAACATCTAATCTAAGAAGAAACCTTCTACCAGCAAACTGGATGCAAATGTCCCTAAAGTGCCAATTGACAACATCGCTTTTCAGTATCCATCGTGTGTTAACAGATGGAAATATGTATATCAAAAGAGGTTGGCCCTAGAGCGAGAGCTTGCACAAAATGCTCTTGAAAACAAGGAGATCATGGCCCTCATCTGTGATGCTGGTTTGATGAAAACTGTAACTCAGTTCTTCCAATGCTATGAAATTTTGGTTAAAGAATTCATAGTAAATTTATCAGATGAATGTGCTGATAGAAAATCCACTGAGTTTGGGAAAGTCTATGTTAGAGGAAATGGTGTCATCTTCACTCCCACTACCATCAACAACTTCCTTGGAAGATCAAATGAAGCCCATCCTGAGTTAACCATCTCTGACAAAAAAATGTGCCAAGTAATTACTGGAAATCAAGTCAGAAAGTGGCCATCAAAAGGGAAGCTTGCTTCCAGCAAACTAAGTGTGAAATATGATGTGTTGTACAAGATTGGTGCTGCAAATTGGGTGCCCACTCATCATAAATCATCAATAGCCACTATCCTAGGGAGAGTTATCTATGCTGTTGGGACCAAGACCAAAATGGATTATGGCACCTACATCTTTGATCAGACCATGAAGCATGTTGGTAGCTATAGCAAAAAAAGGACCCATAGCATTTCCTTCGCTCATTTGTGGAATTATATTAGTACAATTTCAGAATATCCTCAAGAACAGTGATGTAGAAAGCAAAAGAGACACTCCCTTAGCCTTCCATCACAAGCTGTTTCAAGAAACTCATGTTCCAAACATTTTCATGACACCCAATGAGACATCCAAAGGAAGTCCCAAAATAAGAAAAGTTGAAGTAATGGCAATAATCAAATAGACATGCAAGGAATTGGATACGAGAAAACAGACACTTGAGAAACTACTGAAATCTCTTGAGCAAGAGGAGGATGATGAACTCACTGATGAAGCCAGTGATGAGGGTACAAGGGATGTTGATGGTCAGGAAGCTGCTTCTGAAGAAGTTGTTGCCAGTACAGAAGAAGGCACTGATGGTGCAGAAGAAATCAATGAAGAATCTGAGGAGGACAGATCCAGCTCAACTGAAGAAGAAGATTGATGTCTTGGCCTGCTGTGTAGCTCAGACTACTGAGTGCTGAGTTATTGCAGGAAGAGGTGTTGCTGCTGTTTTGTTTTGATTAGGCTTCTGTAGGAATTGTTTGACAACCTGAATTTGTGATGCTCTGTACAAGCAGTTTGTATAATTTTCCCCTAACAATTGTAATGTTACAATTTTTGGTTTATGCTAAGTTCTTAGTTGGATCTTAATTTGTGACTAAAAAGGGGGAGAGTGTTAGATCGTGACAGCAGGTGTATAGAACAGGTGGAAGGTAGTGTGCAGAACAAGTGGATAGCTTGAAGAGCATATGTGCTATTGTGTGCACATGGTATAATCATGCTTGCAGGTGTGACCACAGGTGCTGCTGCTGATATGTGACTTGCTTGTGCTGCTGCTGATATGTGTGATAACAGCTGATGCTATGAGTATTGTATGAAGTCCCAATTTCTAGGTTGTGTAGGAAATGTATGTTAGCAGATTGTGAGTGTTTTGCATCTCTTTAGGGGGAGTAGCACAGGATAGGTGATAACACGAAATCATATAGATATTTTCATGCATAATTCGACTAAAAGCTAACCGTTTTCGATCCGATTTCGGGTTATTTCCATGTATTTGTCTGATGTTTTTGCAGGTATTCAACGATCACGTCCAAACAAGGCAACATGAAGAAAAGAAGCAATCCCAGATGAAATATGGACGAAAAAGGGGTGAAAACACAATGAAAAGCGCAGCAGACAGTTTTTGCTGATGTGACGACCGTCACAGATGCATGACGATCGTCACACGGGTGACGACCGTCACACCTTGTGACGACCGTCATGCAGGCAAAAACGCCCCACTCAGATTACACGTCAAAAGAGCAGTTCCAATTCCCATTAAATGGTCCACTACTCCCTAAATTATTTGCCTCAAGGTCCATCATCCTCAGAGGTAACCGTTGGGATTCCACTTCTATAAAAAGGGAAGCAGGGGACTTCAAAAAGGGGAGCTGCATTCATACCACGAAGTGCTGCCAAATTTAATTTCCAGAGCAAATTTACTTTCAGTTATTATTTGTATCCATTTCTCCAGTTTTATTTGTATTCCTTTCCTTTATTTCCCTTTTCAATTCCTCATTCCCATTTCCTCTCTTCTGTAATACTTACTGCACTGTACGATCAAATTGGATCTAAAGACAGAATCCTGCCAACATCTGTGGAGGTTCTGTCCAAAGGCCAATTGGCATTATTTACAGGTTTTCATTTTGATCGACTTCTATTTTATCATAATGCAATTTATTATTTATTATTATTATTTATGTTTTATTCTTCCCAATTCCATGTCTAGCTAAACTTAGGCAATCGATATGTAGTGATAATTCGAATGGGATTTGATAACTCTTGTTTGAAAACTTTCTTTTCACAAAAGTAATTTATGGTCTAAGTGTTTAAAATTGATTTACGAAATAAACTTCGTCGCGAAAGCGAGAACTTATTTTAAAGTAGTTTCGCCACGAAAGTGGGAAATTAATTAAGATACAAACCAACAAGCGAAAGCTGCGGTAAGGTCAGATAGTAAACACTAGGCATTTGTTTTAATAACAGCGAAAGCACTTTAAAACGAATTAGAATTTAGAGATTTCCAAAAAGTAATTTAAACCCCGAACGGAATACGAAAGTGTACGTTTGGCCCTTAGGATTACGATTAGCGTCAATAACCATTGTGAGACGAGAGTCTTCAAATCTCCATTTTCTGCTTAAATAAACTGCGAAAACTATTTCATACACCAGTAACTTATCAAATCCCTGAAGAACACAATTACTGCGTATCGATTCAATTAATTAAAATCTAAATAGTAATCTTAGTTCCCTCTTTTAGTGACAATCTTATCCCCTTAAAACATATTCTACCTAGCTAAACATAGTAACTCCCGAGAACACTAGTTTGATTACGAGTCCCTGTGGGATCGATATCTTTTATTACTACACGATAGACTGTGCACTTGCAGTTAGTTGTATTAGACATAGAAAGTCGCGATCAAGTTTTTGGCGCCGTTGTCGGGGACCCGTTTAGTCAATAGTGTAACCTTCTGTTACGCCGTATAGACTAGGTAAACAATTTTCATTTTTCCTTTACTAGTGCTGTCGATTGTATGCCAAGTGATCGCCCACAAAGCGATATCTTGAAACCTTCAGTCGCAGAACTAGAGCGCTTCTTACATCTAAGAAGCCGAATCATTGAGTACCAACTCAAACATAACATTCCCGATCCTCTCACTCCCATTCCCAAATCCGAAGAAGAACCAACGATGGCTGAAGGACCTCCGAACAAACCGCTGAAGGCATACGCTACACCATCCCAGATGGAGCCTAGAAGTAGCATTGCTGCCCCAGCTATTACCCGAAATGATTTTGAGCTGAAACCATCATTGTTGTCGGCTGTACAACAAAACCAATTCTCAGGAAACGCAACTGAGGATCCGAACGAACATCTAACGAAGTTTGTACAATACGCAGACACAGTGAAAGAAAATGGAGTAACTCCAGACGCGATAAGACTTCGTCTTTTCCCATTATCTCTTAGAGACAGAGCGTGGACATGGTTACAATCGTTGCCATCCAACTCCGTTACGACGTGGGAGCAATTGAAGAACGTCTTCTTTGCGAGATATTTTCCACCAAGCAAAACTGCTATGCTTAGAGCTCAAATCAACAGATTTCGACAGAAAGATACTGAATCTCTCTACGAAGCATGGGAACGATTCAAAGATATGATGAGAACATGTCCTCACCACGGTCTAGAAGACTGGGTGACAATCCATACTTTCTATAATGGGCTTCTATACAATACTAGATTAACCAAAGACGTTGCCGCGGGCGGTGCACTTATGGATAAGCCATACGATGAAGCCTATCAACTAATAGAAAACATGTCACAAAACCATTGCCAATGGGGAGGTGAATGCACTCCAAATGAGAAAACCTCAGCGAAAGGTGGGATGTACGAAATCAGCAGCCTTGAAAAGTTCAATGCTAAAGTAGATGCTCTAGCACAAAAGATCGATAGTCTGACCGTTAACCCCACTGCAACTGTCGCTGCAGTAACTCCAAATTGCGAGTTATGCGGAAGCACCACTCATAATGCACCTGAATGCCCATTGCTAGCCGGAATCCCGCCAGACCAGGTAAATTATGCTCAAGGAAATCCCTACACAAATACCTACAACCCAGGTTGGCGAAATCATCCAAACTTTTCTTACAAAAGCGAAAATGCATTGCAAATGCCTACTGCTCCGCAAGGATATCAAAAACCAGCTGCTCAGAATGCACCTAGGAAATCAAACCTCGAATTGATGATGGAAAAGTTCATAGCTACTCAAGCTCAAACGAACAAAGAGTTCCTGAATCAAAACATACACACTAGGGAGCAAATTAAACAGTTGACAGGAAAAGTAGACGCTTTAGCCACCCACAACAAAATGTTAGAAACTCAGATATCACAAGTGGCTCAACAGCAAGCATCTGCTACTGCACCTGCTGGCACATTTCCTGGACAACCCGAACAGAATCCTAAAGGCCAAGCAAATGTTGTGATACTAAGAAGTGGAAAAGAATTGGACGAACCGATCGATCCGAGGACCGAAAACTCAGCCATGCAACAGAAACCAACTGAACAAGCAGAAAAGGAATCTGAGTTAGAGAAGAAGGAGGACAACGAGAAGGAGGATACCGCAAGTGAAAAAGCTCAAGCACCTCCAGCGCCATATAAACCACCTATCCCTTATCCGCAAAGACTAATAAACTCTAAAACTTCAGGACAGTTTAAGAAATTTGTAGAGCTCCTTAAATAGTTGAATATTACTATTCCTTTTACAGAAGCAATAACTCAAATGCCGTCATACGCCAAATTTCTCAAAGAGATCCTGTCGAATAAGAGAAAAATCGAGGATAATGAAACAGTTACACTAACTGCAGAGTGTAGCGCTATTATTCAGAACCGCATGCCTCATAAATTAAAAGACCCAGGTAGTTTCTCCATACCCTGCGTCATAAGAAAGTTCGTAATAGATAAAGCTCTATGCGATTTAGGAGCCAGTATCAGTGTTATGCCCTTATCTATATGCAAAAAGCTGAATATGGGAAACCTCAGACCAACCAAAATGTCCGTACAATTAGCTGACAGATCAGTAAAATACCCCGTTGGAATACTGGAAAACGTTCCAGTATGCATAGGACAATTCTACATTCCAACCGACTTCATAATCATGGACATCAAGGAGGACACTGTAACCCCAATTATCCTAGGAAGACCATTCCTAGCTACAGCCGGAGCGATTATAGACGTGAAGAAAGGAAGGCTAACATTCGAAGTAGGAGAAGAAAAGATAGAGTTCATTCTCACCAAGTTCTTACAAGCACCAGCAATAGACGATACCTGCTATTTAGTAGATGAAGTTGACGAATGCATAAGAGAACTTGAAAATGAAGAGACCACGTATTCAGAAATAATAAAGATTCAAATACCCGACATTTCTGAAGACGACAATTGGCGTAAACCGTATAAAGACGACAGCCTAAACGAAAGCTTAACACTGACACCAAATCATATGCCAGGTCCGAAGAACCCATCTTTAGAACTCAAAACTCTACCCAAAAACCTCAGATATGAATTTCTAGACGATGAACTAAAAAGACCAGTGATAGTCAATGCCGACTTAGGACAACCAGAAACCGAAAAGTTATTAGAAGTCCTAAAGAAGTACCCCACCGCGTTAGGCTACAACATAAGCGATCTAAAAGGTATAAGCCCTTCGATCTGTATGCATCGAATTACAATATAGGAAGACTCTAAAACCTCTCGAGAGCATCAGAGAAGACTAAACCCCATCCTGAGCATTGTAGTCAGAGATGAAGTAAAGAAACTACTAGATGCAGGAATCATCTATCCGATCTCCGATAGTGAATGGGTTAGCCCAGTTCATGTCGTACCAAAGAAAGGAGGAGTCACAGTAGTTAAAAACGAAAAAGGCGAATCGATAACAAAAAGAGTCGTGACTGGAAGCAGGATGTGTATTGATTATAGGAAGCTTAACAAGGCTACGCGCAAAGATCACTTCCCGCTACCCTTCATAGACCAAATGTTGGAAAGACTAGCCAAACATTCATATTTCTGCTATCTAGATGGTTATTCAGGATTCTTCCAAATTCCCATCTATCCTGATGACCAAGAAAAGACTACATTCACCTGTCCTTACGGTACTTTTGCTTACCGCCGAATGCCGTTCGGACTCTGTAACGCTCCAGCAACCTTCCAAAGATGCATGATGGCAATCTTCGCAGATTTCATAGGCGACATTATGGAAGTGTTTATGGACGATTTCTCGGTATGTGGACAGAGTTTCGAAGGATGCCTACAAAACTTAGAAATGGTACTAGAACGCTGCGTAAAAGTAAACCTCGTCCTAAATTGGGAGAAATGCCATTTTATGGTCCGACAAGGAATAGTTCTAGGACATGTCATATCAGATAGAGGGATTGAGGTAGACAAAGCTAAAATAGAGATTATAAAAGATCTCCAACCTCCAAAATCCGTACGAGAAATACGGAGTTTTCTAGGACATGCCGGTTTCTACAGGAGATTTATAAAAGATTTCTCGAAAATCGCAAAACCGTTGACCGGCCTGTTAATGAAAGATGTTGAGTTCGTCTTCGACGACGACTGTTTAAAAGCATTCGAAACATTGAAATCGGCCCTTATCACCGCACCAATCATGCAACCACCAGATTGGAGACTACCGTTTGAAATCATGTGCGACGCGAGTGATTACGCTGTAGGCGCAGTTCTAGGACAAAGGAAGGACAAGAAACTCCATGCCATCTACTATGCCAGTAGAACCTTAGATCCTGCCCAAATGAACTACGCTACCACAGAAAAGGAACTTCTAGCAGTTATATTTGCGCTTGACAAATTCCGTTCCTACCTAGTAGGAGCAAAAATTATCATATACACAGACCACGCTGCCATAAGGTACCTAATAAGCAAAAAGGATGCCAAACCAAGATTATTGAGATGGATCCTGTTACTACAAGAGTTTGACTTAGAAATCAAAGATAAGAAAGGAACCGAGAACGTTGTTGCGGATCACTTATCCCGAATAGAAGGCATCAGACACGAACCAGTACCGATAAATGATGATTTCCCGTACGAACGTCTGATAGCCAAATTAGAAAGTGACACACCCAATGCAATCTCGAAAGATCCAGAATTCGAAAAAGCCGTAGAAGCCGTCTATGCCCAAGTCACATTACCTTGGTATGCTGACATCGTTAATTACCTCGCTGCGGGCGTGCTTCCACCAGATCTTACTTATCAGCAAAAGAAGAAATTCTTCCACGATCTGAAACACTATTATTGGGACGAACCCCTACTCTTCAAGAGAGGGGCCGACAACATATATCGTCGTTGTGTCCCAGAGGAAGAAATAGAAAATATTATTTCCCAATGCCACTCAGCACCATACGGTGGTCATGCTAGTACGTCCAAGACGTGCGCTAAGATTCTCCAAGCCGGCTTATTCTAGCCTAACCTCTGGAAAGACGTTCACATCGCTGTGCAAAAGTGCGATAGATGCCAACAAACTGGCAACATCTCACGACGCGATGAAATGCCTCAGAAAGGAATCTTAGAGGTAGAAATCTTCGACGTCTGGGGAATAGATTTCATGGGACCTTTCCCACCTTCTTTCGGAAATAACTACATACTCGTCGCTGTCGATTACGTGTCTAAATGGATAGAAGCCATAGCTGCTCCAACAAATGACGCACGAGTAGTAATCAAACTCTTCAAGAACACAATCTTTCCTAGATTCGGTGTGCCCAGACTCGTCATTAGTGACGGAGGATCTCACTTCATATCACGAATATTCGATAAACTTCTTTCTAGATATGGAGTCAGGCACCGAGTAGCTACACCTTATCATCCGCACACTAGCGGACAAGTAGAGGTCTCAAACAGAGAAATAAAACAGATCTTGGAAAAGACTGTCGCTACCTCGAGAAAAGATTGGTCATCAAATCTACAAGAAGCTTTAGGGGCTTATAGGACCGCATTTAAGACACCAATAGGTACTACCCCCTATAAATTAGTTTACGGTAAATCCTGCCATCTCCCTGTAGAGTTAGAGCATAAGGCCTTCTGGGCCATTAAGACGCTCAACCTCAACTACACTGAGGTAGGAGAAAAGCGAATCTTGAACTTACACGAGTTGGAAGAACTTCGATTAGACGCTTACGAAAATGCCCGTATCTACAAAGAACGAACTAAAAAGTGGCATGATAAACGTTCAATCAGGAAACAATTCAGTGTGGGAGACATCGTATTGCTCTTCAATTCACGATTAAAACTCTTCCCAGGAAAACTAAAATCTAGGTGGTCTGGACCCTATGAAGTGACTAAAGTACTTCAGAGTGGAGCTGTTGAAATTACCGATAAGACGAATGCACCGTTTATCATAAACGAGCAACGTCTAAAACATTACAATAAGAACGACAACAGTCCTCAAGTTAGCAATATAACATTGCTTGAGCTTCCGGCTCAAACACCAGAATAGCTTCTCACCAAGCTATCGTCAGGCTTTAGACGTTAAAAGCAGCGCTTACTGGGAGGCAACCCAAATTTCCCTCGTCATTGCATTTCATTTTTCTTTAAAATTCTACTTTGAAAAATCCAACAAAAATCCTAAAATTACTACTACTTTCTACTTTCGTTCATTTTCGTACTTTTATTCTTATTTTATTTTTTCTCTTTTGCCTTTTGTTTCTACCACTTTTCGTTTCTAAAAATCCTGACTTCAATTCCTTGTTTTAAACTTTTCAGGATTTTTAAAGCCTTCAAAACATTCCTTTTGTTTTCTCCGAATTACCTGCGAATATGGCCGAGTACGATTTCACAAAGGTTCACTTCAGAGGACTCGCTCAAAAGGCAAGATTTGCGGCACTGACCGAAAGAGAATTCGCCTTAACGCTGTATTATGATAAGGCTACTATGGATAAACTAGGGATCACGGATAGCATTCAATACCTGTTCAATCAACTGGGTTGGGAGAACACTGCTCTGAAAACACGCTTCGCTACCTACAAGGATCTTACCTACGAATTCCTCAGTTCCTTCAGATATACACCCAACTATGGTTTTGGATCCAGCACAGAATTGATTACCTTCAGATTGTTTGGAATGGACCAAACTCATAACCAGATGTCACTAGCTAACCTCCTAGGATTCCCTAGCGGACCGCATGTGTTCATCAGTGCAGAAGATGACGATATTGATTTGCAACTCGATCACTTCTGGGGTAGAATCACAGGCGATTATCAACCTGAACCAGACAGAATGTACAATGATGAAATTCATAACCCAGCCTTTCGATACTTCCATAAGATACTAGCTCACACCTTGTTTGGCAAAGAAGAAAATATTACCACAGTGTCTAAGGAAGAGTTATTCATCATGTTCTGTGCTTCTCAGGGACGGACAGTAAACGCAGTGCCTTTCATGATGAGATCCTTCAAACGCCTCACGCTGGAACCTCAGACACCTATTCTTATAGGAGGACTAGTAACAATGATTGCCCACGAGCTTGGCCTTAGATTCCATCTAAATGCCAGCACTCGTTTTGGTACCATCAGACCCATGAACATACAATTCTGCTTTAACAGGCGCATCTTAGGGACTATGGGACCTGGACCGTACGAGTACCTTATTAACGAAAAACCAGTACAGTTATTCACACTGCATGATCACCTGATGACAAGCATCCACAACAAGGATAACTGGCTCTACGAATTGGATGAGCCTATGGGACCTCCTTCACCACAGTCAACACCCCAGGACTATATGTATGACAGTGACCACATCTCTGAGGCACACGACTACATGTACTATGAGGACGCCGCCTCTGAAACTGAAGTAGACCCTATGACTCCTCCACACTACAATACTTATCCTGAGCCTATCCCTGAGGAGACCACCGACAAAATGGATACCGTGTTACTCAGATTGGACGACGTTGATAAAGCTCTGACTAATGTAAAAGCTGATATCGCAGGCATGCACAGTGACCTGGTAGGCTTCATGGACCTAGTCTGCGACCAACTCGACTACTATTCACAGAAATTCGATGAGTTGAAGGCACAAAAAGATTAGTCATTAGCTCATAGCAGTAGTTTCAGTTTAGTCTAGTCTAGTTTAGTTTAATTTAATCATTTGGATTTTTCGCATTGTTCGTTTCATTATGTACTACATACAATTGTTTCCATTTTATGTTATTTCAATTTTAGTTTTTATCCAATTATTCTGTTTTCGCATTATTTATTGATTGTTGGCTATTATATTACATCACCGTAGCAATACTACGCTTTAAAATCACCACAAGTACGCCCTCAGAGCAAAATTCTGTGTTTTGCAGATTTTGCTGCTGTGACGACCGTCACAGCCCCATGACGAGCGTCACGCGGGTGACGACCGTCACACCTTTGTGACGACCGTCACGCAGGCTGAACCTTGGCGACCGCCTTCAGCACCTCCATTCCATCCCCTCGGTGTTCCTTGACACCGACTACTGCAGGGCCTCCCATCTCATCCGCTCCCGAGCTGACGGGAAATACCATCCGGTTGTGCGTGGCAAGACCGTCAGAAGCATCATCCTTCCGTCCCGCACCCGCATCCATCCAGAGGACCGTACCAACTGGTTGTTCGACCTCAATGCCCCTCCTGCTGCCGCTGTTCCTACTCAGGATCCCACTCATGATTCCGACGATGAAATCCAAGCTGAGTTGGACAGGTCCGAGCAGCCAGAGGCATCGCAACCTCCTCCTCCAGTAGGTACATCTTCTCGCCGCCGCCGTCACCATCCCGTGCCCGACTACACCGAAGAGGACCTCCGTCGCTCCATAGACCAGCAGGCACAGATACTCACGATGCTGCAGCAGCAGAACCAGCGAGATGACCAGTTCGAAGCTTGGCACCGGACTCAAATGCAACAACTTCACACCGGCCAAGCTACGATCACTGAGAGTCTAGCGAATCTGACCCTGCAGGTCGAAGGACTCCGAGACACGGTCTACCACACCGGAGCCATGAGCTATGAGGATAGAGTAGCCCTTGCTAGAGCCAGAGGACGCCAGCATGGACGTGACAGACCCCGGGATTAGATTTTCATTTTTTCCTTTATTGTTTACTATATTTCAGTATTTTGTATTTTCATTTTCAGTTGTATCTCCCTCTCGCATGCTTCAGGAATCAGTGAGGACACTGATCGAGATAGTGTGGGAGCGGAGCCTTATTTCCACTGTATTCTGAACTTCCCTTATTTCCTGTATTTCCATTTCACTGCACTTTGAATTTTAGTAAGTTCTATTTTTACACTTTCTATTTCTAGCAAATAAAGCTCGTCTATATAATTTTCACGTTACGCAAACAATCCCCACATTATTCAACGTAAACAAAAACTTTCGTTTGTTCCTCAAAAGCAAAAGCATCACGAGAATGCACCTGAGTTCAAACCAAGTTTCGAAACTCCGAGGAAACGACAGTTCTAACAAAACCAGTATCGTCCAGACACCTTAGATCTCTAGTTTGTGCGAGTCGGTTTCACTACCTACATGTACCAAAGTCTTAAGCGTCTACGCAAACTCAACCCTAAGTAGTTTATACTAGCAGTCAGCACCATCCTAAAAACACTTCTAAGCGAGCGACCGATGCAAATAAGTGTATGATCTCCAAAAAGATGAAAAATCATGAAAAGAGAGCTAAAAAGCCCAAGAATATAAGATATGTTTCCTTCTAAGTTAGGTGCTCCTCACCCAAGCATTTAGCCCAACGGCACGAAAAACTCATTGAAAAATCAATGACACCAAATTATGATCAATAAAGAAGATCAAAAACAAAAACGAGATCATAGTCACTAACAGGTCGACTTGCCATGAAAGTGTGCGGACAACGGGCTTAATGTGATTGCGCTAGAACAAACAGGGTGAACTTGCCACGAGAACCTTGACACCAAGATACGGTAGCATGACTGAGACCGATTTGCAATAAAAAGGAGACCTCCGGAGACTCGTAGTCCAGTGTCGTCATGATACTCGTCTTGTTCCTACCAAGAATCCCGGTTTTTCCAAACTCTGCGAACGAGGAAGCAGCCTCGTGCTTGCCGACTTTTCCACGTTTTACTTGAGGACAAGCAAAGATTCAAGCATAGGGGAGTTTGATAACACGAAATCATATAGATATTTTCATGCATAATTCGACTAAAAGCTAACCGTTTTCGATCTGATTTCGGGTTATTTCCATGTATTTGTCTGATGTTTTTGCAGGTATTCAACGATCACGTCCAAACAAGGCAACATGAAGAAAAGAAGCAATCCCAGATGAAATATGGACGAAAAAGGGGTGAAAACACAATGAAAAGCGCAGCAGACAGTTTTTGCTGATGTGACGACCGTCACAGATGCATGACGACCATCACACGGGTGACGACCGTCACACCTTGTGACGACCTTCATGCAGGCAAAAACGCCCCACTCAGATTACACGTCAAAAGAGCAGTTCCAATTCCCATTAAATGGTCCACTACTCCCTAAATTATCTGCCTCAAGGTCCATCATCCTCAGAGGTAACCGTTGGGATTCCACTTCTATAAAAAGGGAAGCAGGGGACTTCAAAAAGGGGAGCTGCATTCATACCACGAAGTGCTGCCAAATTTAATTTCCAGAGCAAATTTACTTTCAGTTATTATTTGTATCCATTTCTCCAGTTTTATTTGTATTCCTTTCCTTTATTTCCCTTTTCAATTCCTCATTCCCATTTCTGCTCTTCTGTAATACTTACTGCACTGTACGATCAAATTGGAACTAAAGACAGAATCCTGCTAACATCTGTGGAGGGTCTGCCCAAAGGCCAATTGGCATTATTTACAGGTTTTCATTTTGATCGACTTCTGTTTTATCATAATGCAATTTATTATTTATTATTATTATTTATGTTTTATTCTTCCCAATTCCATGTCTAGCTAAACTTAGGCAATCGATATGTAGTGATAATTCGAATGGGATTTGATAACTCTTGTTTGAAAACTTTCTTTTCACAAAAGTAATTTATGGTCTAAGTGTTTAAAATTGATTTACGAAATAAACTTCGTCGCGAAAGCGAGAACTTATTTTAAAGTAGTTTTGCCACGAAAGTGGGAAATTAATTAAGATACGAACCAACAAGCGAAAGCTGCGGTAAGGTCAGATAGTAAACACTAGGCATTTGTTTTAATAACAGCGAAAGCACTTTAAAACGAATTAGAATTTAGAGATTTCCAAAAAGTAATTTTAACCCCGAACGGAATACGAAAGTGTACGTTTGGCCCTTAGGATTACGATTAGCGTCAATAACCATTGTGAGACGAGAGTCTTCAAATCTCCATTTTCTGCTTAAATAAACTGCGAAAATTATTTCATACACCAGTAACTTATCAAATCCCTGAAGAACACAATTACTGCGTATCGATTCAATTAATTAAAATCTAAATAGTAATCTTAGTTCCCTCTTTTAGTGACAATCTTGTCCCCTTAAAACATATTCTACCTAGCTAAACATAGTAACTCCCGAGAACACTAGTTTGATTACGAGTCCCTGTGGGATCGATATCTTTTATTACTACGCGATAGACTGTGCACTTGCAGTTAGTTGTATTAGACATAGAAAGTCGCGATCAATAGGCCACAGAAAGGTGAGACATCTGTAGTCTAGGCTAACAGGTGAGAGTGTTATGTTGTGGAAATAGTGTACTTCAGGAAGATATCCTGAATGTCTGGAAATCCAAAACAGGCTGGATGTTTTTATGTGTAACTGCAGGACTAGTTCCAGGTTCTAAACAGCTGGTGTGACATACAGGGGGAGTAACTTCTGATATGTTACTCAACAAATTGTGACATCTGTAATGCTGACTAACAAATGGTATTGTGAACAGCTTGATCAGGTTGATCCTGAGAACTAACAGTGTAAGTGTGTGTAGACAACACTGATTGTGTAGCTTTCATGCATAGTAGGTTAAGACTTCTGTTGCTTGTAAACTCTGATATGTTACCAGGGTGTTTTAGCCAAAAATTAGCCAAATGGGGAGTTTGTAAGTGCTTTTGAGTGGCTGCATTTTATGGAAAAACATTGATGTATGAGTAAATATCATAACTGATGTTAGGACAAACATGAAGAGTGTTATGCAAGGAAAGCTATGAGTAAGTAAAGTTGAATGTCATACTGAATGTCATGACACTGATCATATGACATCCAGCGAGCAGACTTGTTTTCTGGTAGCTAGAAATTAGGAAACTTATTAGAAGCTCAAGCTGAAAGACAGGAGACATTTTAAAAGCCCTATAGGGAAACAAATGCTCCTGAATTAATTGGCAAGTGCGCATATTATTTAAGAATGTTTTTGTTATGGATAAACCTAATTTATGCGCCCAGGTCCAAGGACTGAATGCAACTACAAAAATAGGAGGAACAATCCTAGAAGAGCAGCTCTTGAGAGAAGATCAGAGAGTGCTTATAGAGAGTCCTTGTGAGTGAAGAAGGTTGGTCTTCACGTGTGAATTGTGTCTTTGGAATACTTGTTTACCAAGCAACTGTATGCTCCATTGGTTAGGTACATTCTAAGTTGTGTCTCACTCAAAGCTGTTAAGCAAGAGTGTGTGATTCTTGATCAAAGCTTTGAACTAAGATCAAGGTGTGTATGAAGTGTTTCTTCATCTTTATTTTGTAATTGTGAATTGTATATCACTGAGGTGATTGAGTGGGTATACTCAGGTCTAGAGTGTCTCTAGGCTGAAGTGTCATTGGGTAGGTTTTATGTGAGGAGTAAAAACTGGAATTGTTTGGCTCTGAAGTAATTCTACTGATAGTGAAATTCCTCCCTGACTTGGTAGCCCCCAGATGTGAGTGTTGTTGACACTGAACTGGGTGGAAAATTACTGGTGTGATTTACTGCTTTCGCTTTACAGCTTTTTAATTATTTCAATAGTCTGTGTTATAGTGGATGTTATAACATCCGTAATAACATCCATCGCGTGCTAGCTAGAATTTCAGAAAGGAAACAATCGAAGAAAACCTAAAAAAACGAGAAAGACAAGGTCATCATAACCAAATCTTGGGTTCGGGAGTCGGTTAAGCAAGGGGAAGGTATGAGCACCCCTCACGTTCGTTGTACTCAACGGGGTCCATGCTTGTTGTCCAATTAAATGGTGAGTTATCTAAAAGCTATTTCTAAACCAGGGGTGGAATGGAAAGAAGAGACTTGATAGGACATCGCCGCCCTATGCCTATGTATTCCCTCGTGCAATGGGAAAGTCAGAGTCAACGTAGTTCAGAAAACTACGGGTGATGAGGGGAAGGTTGCTCGCCAAGACATCATAGTCTTGTGCCTACGTATCCTGATCTAGTATGACAAATCACAACAAGCGTAGTTCGGGAAAACTAGACCACTGGTTGGTTAAGTGTTTTTTATGAGTGATGCTAAATCTGCATTCCAGCAGTTAGTGTCGATGCCTATTTGTGGTAGAACAGAAAAGTAACGTACTTTTTTTTGAAATTGATTTGAAGAACAATTCCAAATGATAAAAATGTTTGAATTTGGTTTGTTAGTTTTAGCGAAGTGAATTGAGTTAGTTTGAGACTCACGTTTCACTAGAGACTATGACATAAGAGCAAATGCATTGCATATCACCCAAAGAGAATACGCTAAACACTCTAGACAAGTGAGGAGAAACTCCCCACTCATCATTTCCCACATACTTAAGGGGTGTAGCATACAACATTCATCATTCTTTATTAAGTGTCTTAAAGAAGTTTGAGATGAGATGAGAAGGCATAAGAAAACACTAAAGTGATACTGAAAACCCTAATGTTATCATACAAAATGGTCCTAAGGTTAGGATGAGAAGGAAGTCTACCTAATGTTATCATACAAATGATGGACCTAAAGTTGAGGTCAAAGAGGGACTATCCTACTTGTGATCATGCAAAGGATTGAAAGCATAATGTCTCTCCTACTCCCATCTTAAATAGAGGGACTATGAATCCTAAGGGATCATGTGGGAAAACACAAGTAAACACCTTATTAATCAATAATAAATGAACCTTTCTTACTACGTATGGATCTTTATAATTGGGATTCCACCTGCCCCTGTGATCTATTTGTGGAGGGAGGATCCTCTTCAACACCAAGTCTGAGTGTACCCAAGGCCGACCAAGCAAACAACTATAAGCTGGTTGGATATCCATGATATAAAACGTCGCATCAAAAATCTCTGGCCCCACCTGTATGAGCATAGTGATCTTACCAAACACCGACCTCTTAGAACCATCAAAAGCTCTGACAACTAAGCCGTTTGGCGTGCAAATTAGCCCTTGAGTATCCAGCTTCATCAAGGCCTTCTTTGGCAGTACATTAAAGGATGAACCTGTATCTACCAAGACATGAGACAACAAAGCCCCAATGTACTCCATAGATATATGTAGAGCATGATTATGGTTCCTCTTGGCAGGAATCAAATCCAAATCTATAAAACCTAACCCATTACCAGCATTCGCATGAGCCACCACTCCTTCTAGATGATTCACAAAAATCTCTTGCGACACAAATGCCAAATTCAGATTTTTTAACAGCACATTTCGGTGCCTGGAGCACAACAACAATGAGAGAATAGAAATATTTGATGGCATCTGGTGTAAATGATCTACAATCCTGTAATCACTTTTAATGATAAGCCTCGTGAATTCTTCAGTATCCTTTGCACAAGAATCTTTGTCAACTTGTTGATGCATACCTTCTTCTACCATAACCTTACCTTTATCCTTATCATTTCTATTGACATTAGTTTCAGGTGGAGAGAAAATTCTGCCATTCCTGGTTATACCCCTGCTCCGATAATGTTTTCAACAGAAGTGCCTTCAAATGATGCCTCCACCAGCTCTTGTTTTGGCCCGTTGCAAAACACCTCTGCCTCATAATTCTAAGGAATGGCCTTGGTGCTCTCATAAGGTACTATTCTTGGAGTTGTAATAATAACCGGAGATGGCCTTGGCGGCGCTGAGATGTTAATTGTCCAGTACAGAATTGAAATCGTTGCAACCTCATCCCACTCATCATTAATCTCCTCAATCTCTTCTTCTCCCACAATCTTGTCGAACTGTAAACATCCATAATCAATCAAACTATGAATATGACTTCTCAAAGAAACGCAACCATCTGGATGCACAACACATTCTACACAACCCTCTAAACAACCCGGATAGACACCTCCCTTTAGCAGTTTGTCTTTTACGAAGCTCAAAGGCGTCTTTAATTCTGCAACATCAGTTATCAAGTTTAGCCTCTCTCCTTCAAGAATATCATTTGTTCTAGCCATCCCATGATTCGGCATCGGGTTCTGATTTATATTAGGGGTCTCGTATGTGAAATTTATTGCTTCTGAGTCAAGTATATCCTGAACCTTATGCTTGAACGCTTTGTAGTTGTCAATATTATGGCCCAGAGCTCCAGAGTGGAACTCACACCTAACATTTGTATCATAACCTGACGGAGGTGTACCAGTGAGCGACGCCAAAGTTCTCTTTTGAATAAGTTGTAGTTGTAACAGATGTTGCAAGAGCTGTGAGTAAGGAATGGGAGGTGTGTCAAACTGCCTGTTGCTACGGTACAGCCGGAATAGCTATACTGGAAACTTGTTGTTGATGCTGATGTTAGGGTTACACCAAATCTCTACCTCTATATGCTGATATAGCATTCATATCCCTTTCTATCTTCTTTGGGTTTCCATTGTATATTTTCTTCATTCCTCCTGATGAAGTTCCTGACCCACTCGATATTTTCCCTGTCTTTATTCCGTTCTCCACCCTCTCTTCTGCCATTACCAAATCTGAAAAGCTCCCAGACATACATCCAACCAATGTTTCATAATATGTTCCTGGCAAGGTCGCCATGAACATGTCAATCAATTCACGCTCCACCATTAGAGGATGCACTCTGGCTACTAACTCTCGCCACCTCTGGGCGTACTCCTTGAACCCTTAATTATTCCTTTGTGACAAATTTTGAAATTGCACCCTATTAGCTGCCAAGTCACTATTGTAACGATAGTGATGCACAAATGCTTCTCCCAACTCTCTCCAGCTTCTTATATGTGTCCTTGCTAGACCCATATACCACTCCAAAGAAGGACCCGACAGACTGTCCTGAAAGAAATACATCAAAAGTTTCTCATCATCTGAGTATGCTGAAATTTTCCAAAAATAAGCCACGAGGTGTACTCTAGGACAAGTCGTCCCTTTATACTTATCAAAATATGTACTTTAAACTTAGGGGGAATCCTGACCCCTAGCACCAGTCCCAGGTCTGACATATCGAGTCCCAAAGAATTTTGGTCCAAGAAGGCTTTCATCTTTTCTTCAAGCAGTTTTAACCTCTTATTAGCTTCTGTGGGGAGACCCACATCCAAGTCTCTCATTGAAAACACATCCTTCTGATCATCCTCTTCCTAATGAGGACCTGCAGCTCTACACAGAGCTGCAGGTCCTCATTAGGAAGAGGATGATCAGAAGGATGTGTTTTCAATGAGAGACTTGGATGTGGGTCTCCCCACAGAAGCTAATAAGAGGTTAAAACTGCTTGAAGAAAAGATGAGGACATGCAGCTCTGTGTAGAGCGCCCATACTGCCCCTAGCACCAGCTATATAAATTCCTCCCTAATGACCTCTGCCCGGAGGGTTAACTACAGTTGGAATACCATTGACCTGAGGAACATTGCCATCATCTGGAGGAGGTATAGCAGTAGTCCCTCCATGTAGAACGCCATTACTATCCACCCGTGCTATCAGTGGTTGAACCAAAGTTCTCAACTGCTCCTGCCCGTTGGCTACAACTTGCATCATCTCCATGAATCATGTCATTCTGTCCCTGACCTCCTGCAGCTCCTGCTGTACTTGATCCATAACTCTTTGTTGATTCCCTCTCAAAGAATACTTGTGGAAAACTGGATCTCCAATCCTGCTATCTATTGAAGAAAACCAAACAGAGATAAGATTGAAAGCTCCAAGAATACCTGTTATGCAAATGAAAATGATGATGCAAAATGCAAGCGTGTATATATGATTTAGGGAGATCTCCCCCTTGATTCTAGTTCCATAAACAAAACAGGAGAAATAAATGAAAGAATCGCAAGCCTCTCTCATAAATAAAATGAGAATGAAAGTCAACGTATACAAGACATTAGCAGGAAGTACAACTACATGCAATCCTATGACCCCATCCAACAGATCTGGTGATGGTCAAAATACAAGATAAGAAAAGAAGAAATACTACTGGAATATTGTATCAAATAACTTTCTTCAACCACTGTCACTCCTGTGCCGAGTCTAAAATTCTTTTAGCAACTCTTTTGTATTTGGATGTTCAGGTCTTGCAATCAACTCCTGTATGAGCAGGTCTCTTCTACAGATAACATCTTTTAAGCCTTGAGCATAGTCCTCCCAAGCATCCTCTCCAAAGGCGTCTTCAAGTTTTGGTTTCTTCAATTTTTCCCTCATCTTGCACTTCTCCAATGCTGATAGGGTTTCTTGTAATTTCTGATCACTTGCATACCTACAGGATGATTCTGTTGAAACTTATTCATCTTTTACTTTGAGTTGTATCTTCACTCTGTCAATCTATCTATGAAGTTCATCCTCCCTTCCCTTGTTAGAAGTTAATGCAGTGTTCCATTGATCATTGAACTTAGATATTTCCAAATAGGCTTTATCTAGTTCTTTCTTCTTATGCTTAAGGATACTATCGGTGCTTTTTAAATCTTGGCCAACTCGTCCTCGCACCCGGATCTCTTCAGCTTACTCCTTTTACACCTTAGCCAAAGCTTTTGTCTTTGCCTTTGCGAAGTAAACAACTTCATTCTTGTCACTCTTCAGTTGGCTAATTTTTTTTTCCAGGTCTTCATTTTATTTACGCAATTCTTCTTTTTCTGCCCATAGCTTATTGTATCTTTGAATATCAACGGTTGTAGGCTCTTCAATGAATAAAGGTGTAATACCCCAAATTTTACCCTCAGATTAGTCGATTCATGTCGCATGACATCTCATTTTTGCATCAGCTAACTACTAACGGGTAACGTAGTCTATTTGTTTTGCAGGAGAATTATGTCTGGTACACTTTAGCTGTTGAAAGGAGAAATTGTCATTTATGCTTCGTTTGCTGACAGTTCAGGAAGCTGAATCATCGTCAAGGATTTATTGAGTGATTAGAGCCTCCATTTACGAGTTCCTTATTTTCATTAAGGCTAAACAGAAATTCACGACAACTTTAAAGTCAAAGTAGTGGAAATTTCGATTCATGTTCGGGTTATGATTTCTGTTTAATTGTGATTTTTGGGATGAATTGGTTCAGGACATGGGACTTAGTTATTAGAGACACAAATTGAAATTTTGATGCGGGTTATATTTCTGTCTTCATTGTTAATCGGATCTCTCTGTTCTACTTCGTTCATGGCCATCATTGATTCTATTATCAGGCGGGATTTAATCTGGGAAATATTGGATTGGGATTGAAGGTTATATCATGTTTTAAATGGAGCAACAAGTGTTGAAAGGACAAAGATTGATTCAATTGATTTCTTTGGATTTATTCGTATTGAATTTATATGGTGAAGATTAATTCTATTTGTTTAAGTTTAACCGTTTAAATTTTAATCGATTGAATTTATTTGGGGGTACATAATCATTTGGATTTAGTCGGATTGTTTTTGCTTAAGTGCTTCATTCGGGTGTGGCAATGTTAGCTGAAGAATAATTGAGAAGATTAATTGGATAAAAAATATATATTGAATTTAATTCATAAATATTTTTTATTACAATTTACAAAAAGGAAAATAAAAAAGTACATTTTATTACTAAGTTCTATTTTCGGTCTTCATGCTCATTTCTTCATGCCGATTATTCCAGACCCGACTTCTTTCGTACCTACACGAGACAAAAAAACAAAGAAAGCAATTGTAATATTAAAGTTAGGAAGGTTTTTCGATAGTTCTGATACCCTCAGTTATCCATCATCGGGTACGTCGAGAGGGCAACGACAAAGTCGAAGCTGGCTCCCGAATCATATTCACGACCTCAGACTAAAACCGGAAAATATCTTTTCTTTTTTCGGGACAGCCAAGAGGAAGAGGAAAAGAAGCATTTTATGCTGAAAAGTGATTTTGCCGAAAAGGAGATTATCGAGCCAAACAGATCACGTGAAACCCAGAATTCGGACTCAGGATCCAATTCATCAAGTAAATAATAGCGGATCTAAGATCAGAAATCCGAAGATCCATTTTTCTATCAAGTAAATTATTTGGATATCCAAATCGGATCTAGATCCAGTTTCACCATCAGAAATAGTCAAGCAAGCAAATCCATAACCAGATCTGAAATTGAATCCACTTGAAAAATCCAAAACAAAATCCGGAAATCACATCAGAAACGAATCTAGTTCATAATCTGAATCCAATCCAAATCTGTACAAAACCAAATAACAAAATCAATCTCGGATTTTTTTACTCAAATAAAACATAAATCCAAAAGCCCAGCAAGAATGAAAAGAAGCAGTATAAAACGAGTTCTCAGAGGAAGAAAAGGGGGGCCGACGAAAAAACCCTAACAAGAACGAACTCACCAGACCAAAACGGCGGATGAATCATAAACAAACGTAAACAGCCGAGAACGAACACAGAGCCCTAACAACCGGACGACACCAAAGAAAACGGCTGCGGAAACACCATAGCTCATCGCAAATAACCATTATCGCGAAGAGCGTCTCGTCCGCAAAAACATCAACCGAAGCCAACAAGCCTCAGTCACTACATCATCGGCTGTGAACGAAAATCCAACCGAACACCGTTTGAATCTCAAAACTGTGAGACTCGGAGAACTGAATCAGTTCTCATCATTGTCAAAAATCCACAGAATCTGGGTAGGAATTGTTTGCTAACCCATTTTATTTCATCATCATGTGTTTGGTACAGGGGAATGGAACGGAGAAGAAGAAGTTTATGGCCGGAAAAGTGAAAGAAATATGAAGCAAGGCATGAAGACGATGGAAAGGAGCAAAGAAAAAATTAAACAGAAAATCCCCAAATGGGGTATGCCGCCGCCGTGAATAAACGGGGTTCAAAACCCTAGTTTCCTTGCCCCTTTTTGTGTGACCCGCGGACCGGGTTAGGTCCGGGATGTGGTTACCCGACCCAACCCAGTTGTTTTACTTTTTCTTGTTTTTTTTTTCATTTTTCTGTTTTCTTTTAGTTTTTGTTGTATTTTAATAAAAACTAACTAACCTTGTTAATAAAATTAACCCTTTTTATAATTAAAATTAATCATTTTTTTATAATTAAAATTAGTCATTTTCTTAATAATTAAAATTAACTCTTTCTTTTTCTTATTTAAAATTAATCACCTATTTTTTTTAAAATTAATCAGTTCCTTAATAATTGAAATTAACTCCCTTTCTTAGATTAAAATCTAAACCTCTTTCTTTCTCAATTAAAATCCTAAATTTTTTTAAAGAAAATTTCTAACTTTTCGTAGTTAATAAATTCCATTTTTTTATTTAAAAAAAAAAAAAAATCCTAACGCTCCTGTTGATTTTCGTCTAATTGTCATTTAATTCTCACTTGTCGTTGGTTACTAATCCTTTACGTAGATGTATTGTATATGTTTCATGGTTGTAATTTACGCGAGGAAATCGTCGCTTTATTCTGTTATTTTGCTTACATACTTTCTCATATTTCAATTTCGTTGCTCGATTAAGTTTTCGTTGCATTATTTACCGTTATTTTTTTCCCTTCCGAAGGATTAGGTCTAGCAATTTGACCACCGAGTCATTAACCCTAACCTTTGACATTTTCAGACCTTAACACTTTTAGGCGTCCTGCCGTGGACAAAAATACCCTTCACCCTAGCATTAGGTCAAAGAGTCGTCGTACTCTGTTTTAGGGTTTCCCGCCGTGGAATCCCTAATTTCAACTAACAATTTCAACATAGAGATTGGAGTCTCCGCACTCCACATAAGCGTGTCCTTAAGATACGTTTATTCCCTATTGAAACCTTGACCACAGTCAAGACGTTTCTAACCTCCCTTTCGAGGGGAACTACAATTACTCTAATTTCATTCCCGTCAGGATATGTAGGCACAAGATGCGATGTCTTGCCGAGTAAACTTAGAATTAACCCCTTAGATCTTTCCTTCACTTTCAATCCTTTTGCATACACCTTAATCAAATAATTGAAGCAAATAGTAACAATAATCAAAAGGTTCATGTAGAGTACTACAGAAGTTTAGGGTGTTAATACCTTCCCTAAACTTAACCAACCCCTTACCTAGATTCTCTCCCCACGTTGTGTTTACGATGTAAAAATTGGTTTTTCCTTTTTTGACCTTTTCCTTCGGATAAATCAAAGAGTGGTTGTGAACTTAAGATGTGATTCAAATTAATTAATAATTTGATATCCTATTTCCACTGCAACAAAAGGATATAGAGGTTTTCTGACAGGAAAAAAGAGCAATACTTTCTCCACTCTCTTCTAGATCCAATCCAAATAAGGGTCCTAAGCTATGCAATAACCTTTACCCAATGAAAGTTATCCTGTTATATGAACTCTTCCCCAAGTTTCCTTTATCTTGGCCAAAGTATCAAAATCAGCTATACCTGTGAAGTACAGAGATTCCTGCACTTCCTCCTCCTTCAGGGGTCCCTTCAAGGCATAATAAAACTGTCTAACAGAAAGAGAAGGGTTGTAGTTAATCCTACCTTTTCTTCCTATCAGAGGTACATTAGGAAAACTCCCACAGCTAAAGATAATCTCCACATCGAGCAGATCTCACTTAAACCAGATAATATCCTTAGATGTCAGGCTCATAAGCCTTTTTTACCATTCAGACGTAATCTTTGTATCAACAAAAGCTCTGATGCAAGGAAGATGATCCATGAACCACTTGTGAAAGAGTGGTGCACAATAAGAAACATTTTTCCCTCTCCTATTTCATTTTTGTAATGCACCGAGTAATACAAATCCCTTAGAAGATTAGGTACAGGATTCTTGGAAGCAAACATGTGAAAAGTGTCCATATCAACAAAATCTGGTATGTTGTGAAACAGAACAATACCATATATGCAAAATGGTAGAATAGCATTGAACACTACCCAGCAACCTTCCTTAGCAAAATACTAATCTTTACCCACCAAGAAGAACAAGGGAAAACCAAAAGCTCCACTCCTACAAACCACATTGCCCACCAATTCAGCCTTGCTCAAATAAAGAGCGTTGGCCAACATCTCCAGATCAGATTCCTCCTCATAATGAAAGAAAGACATTTCTTCTAAGAATGAAACTCTCATTAGAAAAACAAATTCCTCAAAAGTAGGAACAAGAACATAATCAGGAAATGCGAAACAACACAATTGAGGGTCATAAAACTGTAATAAAGTATGGGTAGCTCCTTGTTCGTAACTTGTGACTTTGTGGACGAAACTCAGAATCTTCCCATAATCTTTTTTGAAATCTTACATGACACCAGAACCAGCCATGGTAATAAGACCAAATAAAGGTCTTAACTCTGGCAGCGGAAACTTGTAGATGATAGTCTTTTTCAATTCAACCTCCATCTCAGCAACCAACCTGATCACTAAAATCAAAAGGGAAATAAGAACCTAAGAACACACATACATGCCAATGTAAAATGATTATGCAAATGCAAATAGAGGATCAAGGTATCCAAAACTGTTGTGTTGTTGATTGAGTTGAACTAGAGCTTCGCTCTAATAAGAAATCCAGAATACCAGAACACTTAGGACCAAAAGTCTGCTTTGACGAAAAACCGGGTTGGTTAAAAGTCAAGGTTTCCTACAAACCCCTTCCCACTCACAGGTAGGACCTAGTCTCTGAAAAGGTACAGCGTCCTATGTAGGTCGTCAGTATCACAGACTCTCAGGTCGAGAAATGATGATACGTTTACCATTTTTGGTTTGGCATCATTGCAATCAAGGAAGTATCAACTGACTTCCCAATGAACGGTCTCCAGAGTTGTTAGTTTTCAGATCCAACACCCCCTCAACTGTCCAAGATGCACAGGATAGGATGTCTTCAAAGAAAACCTCGTCTGGATGCAAATTTCATGAGGGCTCGTGCATGCCAAACATGCAAGCCCGCACTAATATCCATACTAATACTACGTGTATACTCAAGCCTGGGTATTGGGCTTATCTCTCATGAAAGAACCCATCCAACAACACAATAGCAGTAATACAGTACGATAACAATGATAAAGTGCAGAAAATAAAATGAAAATGCAATGATATACACACCAAAAAATATAGAACAGACAAGCGCTAGGATTTACTCGCATAAGGAACCAGACTCCCCAGTAGAGTCGCCAGCTGTCGCAACTGCAAAAAGGGCCGGCAAGAACAAACAGAAGAGTCGCCACCGAACATTATTTATTCCAAAGAGAGTGAAAGGAAACGATCTAAGAAAACCTAAAAGAACAGGAAAGATAAGGTCATCGCAACAAAATCTTGAGTTCGGGAGTTGGTTATGCAAGGGGAAGGTATGAGCACCCCTCACATTCGTTGTACTCAACAGGATCCATGCTTGTTGTCTAATCAAAGGGTGAGTTATCTAAAAGCTACTGCTAAATCGGGGGTGGAATGGAAAGAAGAGACTCGATAGGACATCTCCCCATATGCCTATGTATTCCCTTAGGCAATGGAAAAGTCAGAGTCAATGTAGTTCAGAAAACTACAGGTGATGGGCGAAAGGTAGCTCGCCAAGAAATTGTCGTCTTGTGCCTACGTATCCTCATCTGGTATGAGAAATCAGAGCAAGCGTAGTTCGAGCAAACTAGACCTCTATTTAGTTAACTGTTTGTTATGAGTGACGCTAAATTCCCATTCCAGTAGTTAGGTTTGATGCATGTTTGCGGTTGAACGGAAAAGTAACTTACTCTTTTCTGAAATTCATTTGAAGAACATTCCTGAAGGATAAAAAGGTTTGAATTTGGTTTATTAGTTTTACAGAAGTGAATTGAGTTATTTTAAGACTCACGTTGGACTAGAGACTATGACATAAGAGTGGATGCTTCGCATATCGTCCAAAGGGCTTAGCTAAACATTCTACACAAGTAAGGATAAACCCCCCACTCATCATTTCCCATATACTTAAGGCTCGTAGCATACAATGTTCGTCATTCTTTATTAAGTGTCTTAAATAAGTTTGAGATAAGAAGAGAAGACACAAGAAAACACTAAAGGGAAACTGAAAACCCTAAAGTTATCATACAAAATGGTCCTAAGGTTAGGATGAGAAGGAGGTCTACCTAATGTTATCATAAAAATGATGGACCTAAAGTTGAGGTCAAAGAGGGACTATCCTACTTGTTATCATGCAAAGGATTGAAAGCCTAATGTCTCTCCTACTCCCATCTTAAACATAGGGACTAGTAATCCTAAAGGAACATGTGGGAAAACACAAGTAAACACCTTATTAATCAATTATAAATGAAAAAAAAAAACCCAAAACTTAAACAAGTCATAAGAGATGAAAGAGCAGAGAGAAGAATGAAAGATGAAGAAAGATAAGCAACACCAAGATGAGCAGACAAGGTAGTTCAAAGCAAAATGAAATCAAACCAACACACAAGTAAGCATTAGTCATACAAAGACACACATCAACATCATGTCAAAACATCAAAGAAACATTCACAAGCCAAACCAAATCAAAAGATTGGAAATCAAAAACACAATGACAAACAAAGTGCTCACACACTTTCAAATGACTTAAACATCTTAAAAGAAGCAAAATCAATAACAAAACAAAGTGAAATGAAGTCAAATGAGATGAGAAAAAAGTGGGGCAGTAGCAATATCGTACCATATCTAATACATGTCAATGGTCAAAGGAAAAAGCACAAAGAGTCAAGTCATGCAACACATTCACAAACAAATTAATTGTCATACAAAACAAACCTGCAAGACATATCCTTAAAGGAAAAGACATGAGATTAGGGCATGATGCCAAGTGTGGTAAGAAACATCAACATGATTATCAAATCAAACATTCATTCATGGACACATAAGAGAGACACCAAAGTTGAATTCAAAGCATACCTCAAAAGCAAGCTCACACAACAAAGTCACTCTCAAAGAAAGAGGCATATCACAAGGGAACAAATGATCAAAAATTAACTCAATCAAGCTCAAAAACAAAGTCAAATTATATTCGTCATGTTCAAATTCAAGTCAACAAACAAAATCAAGAAGAATCAAACTCAAATTGAATCAAAAAAATCAAGAAAACATCCCACAAGTTAAATCTTAAAAGAAACAAAAGATCATGTGAAAGCTTATGAGATGAAGTGATCATGCAATGAACCCTTGACCATGGAAATCAGAACCTTACACATGTCATCAAGAGCACATAAGACTCATCAAACATCTATATAATCATACAAGAAGCAATTTCAAAAGACTAGGTCAAGAGATGCACAAACACATGATCAAAACAACAAGAACTTGATGCAACATCCAAAAATATAAATATGACCAAAGAAAATCCAAATAAATGCTAAAACTCATGTTAGGTCCATTAAGAGTCAATGTGTAATGGATCACAACATGGATTGTATGAAAATATCATCAATTGCATCAAACAAGGCAAAGCATACAATTTATCAAGCACATGTCTATGGTCAAACAAAATCAAATGAAAAACAATCAAGAAAGGATCACCAAGACATCAAACCAATGCTCAAATACCCTATATGTATGTGCCTAAGTGTGAAAGGAAACTTGGTTCTAGGAGCTCATCAAGAGGTATCAAACGTCAAATCAAAATCAAAAGGGCAAACACTGAAACCACTTCATAAAATAAATAAATTAAAAATAATAAGATTACATGAAAAATAAAATAAAAATTATGAAAAATAAACAAAGACATCAATTAGTCAGAAACACATTTTTGTGGATTTTAAAATGATTAGAAGTATTAAAAATAAAACAAAAAGGAAAATAGAACAAAAATAAAATAAAAAAGAGAAAATAGAGCAAGGGGGTGCATCAACAAAACCAGAAACAATAGGATTTCAGTTATAAGCACGATGAGCCCAACAACTGGGTTGTGTGAAGAGAAAAAGGGACTAAGCCCAACCTAGAAACCAACAAAACCCACAGAATAAATGAAACGATGTGTTTCACTAAAGGATGTGGCATGCCACATCACTTTTTAACGCACACGCAAGCCAGTCAACAGCCACATCACCCTCACACCTCAGCAAACACCTTAGACACCGGAGCCCTAGCTCCGGTCGTCTTCTCTGATGATACCTAAAAAACTTAAGAAAAATCAAAACCCCGGACATGTTTTTGAAGGATTTTTCATGAAGAACACGAATATGGCATTAGTTTTTTAAAAAGTTTCCCCAAACATGTTGAAAACTCAATAAGAAAGTTTGACACATGAATTGAAACTTGCACAAACAGCCACACCAAGCATTCAGACATTGCCTACACAAGGTACGACTTCATATTCAACCAATATGAACCTATATTCATGCCTAAAATGATAGATTCAGATTGAGAAATTTTACCTAGCGGAGCAACTCCGTTGGTCCTTCAAACTGCAGCTAAGCTTCAAAGAAAAGCTTCCAACCAACTCCTTATGCTCCACTGAGTATGAATCAGGAATGAAATGGAAGAAACCTCTGCAGAAATAAGCAACTCGAAGAGAGAGAAAGTTTGAAAATTTTGGATGATTTGAGCTCTCTCTACAACAGAATGATCCCTCCTCCTACATTAAGGTTTACTTACACCATATATATGATGGTTTTGAGATGATTTTGCAAGCCCATAATGTGGAAATGCTTTGTTTTCACAAATGAGGTACACGCGGGTTCAACCCCCTTTCCACTTCTTTTGTGTCATCAACTAGCATAAGGGAGGGTGAGGAAATAAAGTGTGAAAATTCGAAGGAAATGAAATAGGTTTGTGACTTGTTTTGATGATTTCTACATTAAGTGTGAAAACCTGAAAATGGCTTGAAAATACCAAGTTATGTTTTCTCATTTTGGGTAAAATTTGGTATGGTCATGACATGATGATGATATGGTACCAAAAAGAATCAAAAGTGTTCATGATTTTGACTTGGAACGCAAGAAAGTTCCAATTAGGTCAGATGTTCATGTTTTCATGTTCATCATGCCTTACTTGCCTCACAAATCATCAAAGGTTATGGAGTTTAAGGTCATGGTGTAGGCAAGATCTTGATACACAAGTTTCATGTTGCAAGAATCTTGATTTGAGGTCTTGAAGTTCATGGATTTTGACCTTGAAGTGAATGACCTAAAACTAAGTCATCCAAAATGACCTTGACTTAAGAGGATCATAACTTGAGTTCTACACATGGGAATGATGAGTTCTTGCACTTTTTGGAAATCTTAGACAATGAGGAATGGCGCTTATGTTTTATGGAAGTTGAGGAAAAACTTTAATCCATGTGAAAATTGCCTTAGAAATAAGTTACCCTTGGATGCCTCCAAATCCTCTCCACTTTGTAAAACCAATTTGTCAAAATCATAACTTGAGATGTATAAGTCCACTAAAGGAGTTCTTGTACTCAAAATAAATATTGAATGATAAGGAACAAGTCTCATGTTTGATGAAAAATGAGATAGGACTTGCATCATGAGGAAACTTGTCATTGAAGTTAGATACCAAAAGAGGGGATATTACACTTAGAATCCTCTAAAACCCTAATTTAGAAACTTCTTGATCTCTTAGATTCTTCTTGACCAAGCATCAACATAATACTTGTGATGACTTAGGACGACCTCTCATGACTTAGATGATCAAAAGTCAAGCCTTGAACCTCTTCAAATCCACAGTTGACTTTTTGTTGACCATATGAAACCCTAACACCTTATCCATTGATTGAGGTTCTTGCAAATACTTTGTGTAGTCTTGTACTCCCACTAAAGGACCCTCAAGATGTGTATTGATCTTTAGAATCAAGTTTCACCCAAGGAATTAAGTGCATATGCCTTTTGCACCAAAATCCTAGTCTAGCTGCCCTTGAGATAGGAGGAGGTGACCAATTCTGGAATTCTTACTTCCAAAAGTTATGAGACATGTTGTGATGATAATGAAAACCTTGTACCTTGAGGATGTACCCTTGCTTAAGCTTTGAAGATGAAGCTCCTCTCTTGAGTAGTGAATAAGATACCTTGATCCTCTGTCTAGAGCCAATGCTATGCACAAATGCCAATGCAAGATGATATGAAACATAAGCCAAGATATAAGTAAGAAGATAGGAAAATTTTGGGGTGCTACAGCTGCCCTTATTCATACAACTTGAACCTAAACGGATAAAAAGCAACTGCTTTCAAACATTTAAGGTAAAAGGTGATTAAATACCAAAAAGGACCTAGAAATTTGCAACTTGCGAGGATGTAGGAAGGATAAAAGGATTGCCAGCCAAGGGTGGACTTAAAAATAGCGGGTACCAACCAAAAGTTGGGATAACCGACACAGTAAACGAACAAGATGAAAATAATGGCTACCAACCAAAAGTCAAGATCACCAGAGAGTTATCTCCACAAGTTATGAGAAAGAGGTTGCTAACCAAGAGTTAGGATCACCTAGACGGCGACTGAAGGTGAATACACAACACAATAAAGACTAACAACCAAAAGTTGGAACAAAGGCTACAAACCAAGAGTTAGGATCACCTAGACGCCGACCGAAGGAGAATACACAAATAATAAAGACTACCTACCAAAAGTTGGGATCGTCCAAAAGATTACCAACCAAAAGTTTGAATAAATAATGCTAACAAAGAATTAGGATCACCAGAATGAAAACTACCAACCAAAAGATGGGATCGTCAATAAATAAACGGATGGCTACCAACCAAAAGTTGGGATAACGACTTTGTGGGGTAAAAAAGGAGAATACCAACCAAAATTTGGGATGAAGGCTACTAACCAAAAGTTAGGATCGCCAGAAAGGAAGACTACCAACCAAAAGTTGGAATGCAGGCTACTAACCAAAACTTAGGATCACCGGAAAGGATGACTACCAACCAAAAGTAGGAATCAAGACTCTGCAGAGGAACAACAGAGGACTACCAACCAAAATTTGGGATGACATGCACAAAATGAAGGACTACCAACCAAAAGTTGGGATAACATCCATAAAACGATGGACTACCAACCAAAAGTTGGGATAACATCCACAAAATGACGGGCTAAGCTGGGAATTACCAACCAAAAGTTGGAATACCACATGCAGGATAGGCAGGAAGTAGAATCAACAGTCTTATAACCTGAAAAGAAAACCCCGCTGGGGAAAGAGAAACTTAAACAAAAAAACTCTGTTGGGGAATAAAAGTAAGATGAAAACATCCATCGATGAATTTTGCTGAGGGTAAAGATAATAGAATCCCATGAATTATGTGGTTATCTGCCGGGGAGGCATCTGGAAACAAAGGTATTAAACCTGGCCTATTCTTCAGAGGCATATGTTTGAATATGGCGTAATGCTCCATATGAAATGGAAATGCTACGCACTTGGGAGGATGCAATGCAAATGATATGCAAAAGAACACCATGGCACAAGTGTTAGGAAGAAGATCAACAAACAAACTCTGTTAAGGAAAACGCCTTGAACGGCCTTCTTGAATAGGACTTTTCTGGGGAGAATTTCACTCTGCTGAGAATTGAGAAAGACATCTCTTGGGAAATCCTCCCAAAAATCTGACTCTGGAGAATGCCAATAACCATTGGACTTTGCCGAGAATGTTAACCACTCCTGATGTACTCATTAAGGGAATCAACATTAATCTCTTCTTGGGGAGAGAAGTCAATGACATTGATCCTATTGGGGAACAACACAGAGTTTACCCTGCTTCTAAGGAACAATCTCAATCTTAAACTACTGGGGATAAGTACACATCATTATTGTGAGATACTTCTGATTCAACAACATTACCCTGAGGGGAAAGCCCTATTAGGAAAAGGATCAGTCATCCTGTAAACAACAAATAATCAAATAGAATGTACCATATGAAAAAATGGATATTTTGATTTCCATCCATGACATCATTCAAGTAAGTTATTATTTTCAATATGACTCGCAAAGTCCTAAAGTTTCTGCATGCAAAATTTATCAAAAAATATCAGACGCCCTTTTTTTGCAAACAAAGCAGTAAAAGTTAAAACAAGAACTGGAAATCACTTTGTGAAAAAAAACTTCATTGATTAAAAGGGCATGTAAATAGGCAAATTATAGTGGATGCAGTTCCAGAAAAAAGGAAATTGCGCAAAAAAGTACAATGATAAAATATACAAATGTCGGCAATGTAGAAGCAGACAACCACCACGTGTCGATTCGATTATGACCCAAATGTCTTTGATGCTTCACCAATGTCATGCCTTCTAAAGAGACTGATTTTTACCCTTCGAGATCTCCAAGAATCCAAATGTGTTCACAGATCAAACACAGACCGTAGTCATTTGCTTTTAAATCCCTAACTTTTGCCTGGATCGCCCTTGTGGGATTTCAATCCACCGGGATGCCCTTTTTTGCCAAAGTCGCCTTCTCAGGTTTTCAACTTTACGAGTTTATTCATTTCTTCTTTAATCCCTAATTTTTTCCCGAACCTATTCTTTTTATGGTTCGCCGGGATGCCCCATTTTTGCTTGGACTTTTCTTTTTTTGTCTAGAGGGTCTATTTTAGGAAAAATATTTTTTGACTATGAATGCGTTTACAAGGGACATAAAATCTTGACCATCCATGGTTCATAGTGTCATACCCTAAATTTGTCCTCCCTTTTTGTAAATATTTTCTCTTTTTCGATTCTATTTTTAATTTCGCATTGTCTACTTAATCTCATGCCATTTAGACACGTGTCCATCCCCGATTGGGCATTTTTTTAAATTTCTGTTATTTTGTCTAATGCGAGTGTGACACGTGGCCTAAGGAGGTTATTTTTGTAAATATTAATTCCGTTTTTTTAACCTTTTTTGCTTTTAAAATATAATATTTTGTACATATTTTGCTTGTTAATAGAATTTAGATAGATTTTTAAATTTAGAATTGTATTTTAGAAAATAGACTTTGGATTTAGAAATAGAATATTTAATTAGAATATTAATTAAGAAATTAGAAGGATTTTTAATTTAGAAAATTAGTTTAGAAGTCAATTAGGATAGAAATATAATTTTTATTATCATTAGAATTAGTTTAGTATAGATTTTTAACTAAAATTAGATTTAGATTTTTTAACTAGAATTAATGGGAATTAGTTTAGAAAATAGACTTAATTAGAATTAGAATTTTTATTAGAAGTTAATTTTAATTTTTAATAGAATAGTTTAGAATTAAAATAGTTTTTTTTATTATTAGAATTGTAATTATTTATAATTAGATTTTTATTATTAGTTAATTAATTTAGATTAGATTATTATTAGTTAGAATAGGGTTAGGAGTTAGAATTAATTAGCTTTATTTTTAGATTAGTATTAAATTAGGATTAATTAGTACAACATTTGATTAAATGAATTATCTAATAGAAAATTAAACAAAAAAATCAAAGAAAGAACCAACAGCAAGCTAGATACGTGTGGCCTTGGTATATAGTCTGCTACTATTCATTTTCTTCTCCAAATGTTCTACCCTAGCCACCGCTAGGCCATTTTCGTGTTCCCTTCATCTCCTATCTTTTCCACTTTAAAATCATCTTCTTCATCCATTCTCACACTTCCAAAACCCCAAATCAACCACTGTTTTTCTCCCTCGACTCTCCATTTCTTTCCATGGCTGCAACACCTAACTATTTCTGAATCAGAACTCAACAATGCAATAATAACCCACTTCAAACGACCTCCACCCTTTCTTCGTTTCCGCCATTTCCGTCTGATACACCACCATCCCCTTCAAACTTCAACGGCCTTCACCTCAGCGAAACCCTCACCGCAACTTTCCGCCGCAACTCACCATTTCCATTTCCCCCTCCATAACGTTTTTTCCTTCAACCCTCTAAACCACAGCTTTCACATCACCAACAATCAACTCATTGTTTCCATCAATTTCCAGAAACACAAGCGACTTCTCTCAATCCAAAACCTTCTACCAACCCTCTTCCATTGTTGAACCCCTCCGTCATTCGTCCGCCTCCGTTGGAGCCAAACCACGCACGACCCCTTTTTGCTTGCGAAACCCACATCCAGACTATTAGGGAATGCATTCTGCTAGGAAGATCGGGTAATCCTGTTTCAGCAAAATTGTCGAACAATCTCTTTCATAGGATCAAGCAAGATCTCGACCAAGCAATAAAAGAGGAAAATGGTTGCATAAGCCATTTCGAGGTTTTCACTGCCATGGCATTCATCTTGTTTGCTGATGAGAAAGTTGACATTGTGGTTATTGAGGCTAGTTTAGGAGGTGCACGGGATGCAACAAACATTATATCAAGCTCTAAACTTGCTGCTGCATTCATAACGACCGTAGGTGAGGAACATTTGGTAACTCTTGGGGGTTCGTTGGAATCTATTGCAATGGCAAAGGCTAGAATCATAAAACAAAGTTGCCCATTGGTGCTGGGTGAGCCGTTTCTCCCTAATATTGAGCAGATTATTCGCGAAAAAGCAGTAACCACACCTCCCTCTTATTTTTTAAATAAAAACCATATTTTGTAAATTAATTATAAATTAGCTTTTTAAGTTTTGATATAATTTAATTTTTTGGGAGTTTCTAATATTTTTTCAAAATAATTTTTAGAATTTATAATTACATTTTTTAACTAGTTTTGACTTATATTTTTTTTTCTAGTTTAAACTTTAGACTATTAACTTTTTAATAAGGTTTAGTTTTTTTGTAATTTATAATACTTTTTAAATAAGTTTGTTTTAGAATGTAGGTTCTTTTTACAAAACTAATTTTAAAGAATTATTAATATATTTTAGTTTTTGAATTGTAAATAATTTTTTCTAATTAGTTCTTTTAAGAAATTGTAAAGACATTTTTTCTAACTAAATCAAAGTTTTATATTGTTTTTTCTAACTAGTTTCTAAAGTTTTTAATATATTCTTCTAAAGTTAGATTTTAACATTTTTATTTATCTTTGAGGTTTTATCTCATTTTCCGGCCGATGACGAGACTTCTGTAAATCATTATTGTTAGTTCCATGATTCTATGATATAGAATTGTCCATGGTTCTATGATTGCCTAAATTTTGGTAAAAAAATGATCCTGCACTGATGTTAAGCAGGATGTTATAACATCTCCATCTGCTGTGGTGACAGAACTGCTGTGGAGTGTTTTAATGTGAATGTCATGCTGAATGTCGTGACATCCATCTGCTGTCATGATAGAACTATTGTCATATGTTTTTAATCACAATGTCATGACCAATGTCATGACATCGCTGTCTGATACATCGCTGTTTCTGTTCGTATATTGGAGCTTGTAGTAGAAGCCCTAAGTTGTGTATGGAAGATTACCCTCTTTTGGAGATGTTTTTGATCAAGTTGTTGGAGTTGTGTTCTCTGGTGGAGTAAGTCCAGTGGAGGGTATACCAAGAACCATTGGATGGTGTAAACATCATCTGGAGAAGGACTTGAAGATCTGTTGTGGAACTTGTGATTCACATCTTGGCTAAGAAGTACTCTATCTTTTTCATACGGGAGAATGATGAGGTAAAAGGACTTTCTTGGAGTATGATGTGAAGACATTGTACAAGACTGGAATGGATCATTGGTTGATTGCATTCTTATGTGATAAAGTCCCTAGTGGAATTCGAAGTGTTCTAACTTATCATATGGGAGAATGATGAGGAAATAATGTCTTGGATTATGGGGTGTCTATCTTGTACTCAGCCTAAGGTCAGAATACTTGTAGAGAAGTGGTCTCTTCTGCTACAAGTAACTCTAGGAAGAGGTGGATCAGTTTAGTGCCTTCTCACTGTATGAGCATGGAGTTGGTCATGAGAGATAATATGGTGATCTAGGAGCAGCTTTTATAAAAGATAGGGGGAGAGTTTTTTTCTGATGGGTATACTAGTTACCTATGGTTCAAGCAGTTAGTGAATGTGTTCAGCAGGTGTGTTGAACAAGGAGTGAGCTCTTGAAGACATAAAAATGAGTCTTATGTTTTCCATTCACGTGCTCCTGAATATGGGGAGGTATACTTCTATCTAGGATATGTTGCTGCAATATTACAGTTATTCTCAAGATTGTTTGTGGTTTCAAGCAGTTGGTGAGTGTATGCCTCTAAGAGGGTGGAATGTCATACCAAATGTTGTGACATTGTGTTACTACTCTAGCTCATGGTCTACCTTCGAGTGTTTTGTTCTTTCATTGGGTATCAATGGATCAAGTCAGGGTTTTGGGCCTCTATCCAAGTGCTTTGTCTTGTATTTGTATGGCTGACATCATCAGCTTTGATTATGTGCACATGTGTTTCCATGTGCTTGGGTTCTCTGTTTTAGGGGGAGCACTGACTGTGCATGACAGGGGAAGCTTTGTACCTGGCTGATGTGTAGCTGCATTAATTGTGTTGACATTGTGCTGATATTGAGGTATGTACAAGATTGGTTTTTGTCAGGGAGAATTTATTTTTCTCTACAGAATATTTTTGTGTCTCAAATTAGGGACTTAAAATCAATTGTTACTTGGCAAGTACTTAACTGATTATCCTTAAATTGGTAATAACAAAAGTGTCACTCCTGGCGTCTATAATGTGGAGGTTGATTCACATCATGATGAAGCATGGTATATGATGGTCCTGGTGAAGAATTGTTTTATTGATGGATATGTAGTTCATGCCTTGGTGTTTACAGTCTGACTGGTTGATGAAGAAACTATGTCTTAGGGTACTTAAGAATAATTTTTGTAATGTCAGACAAGGTGTCTGAACATTGTGTCTCTAAGGAAGCCTCATGGGAGTTTATTTCTCTCTATGATGCTTTGGTGTTTGTGATGATAAGCTGCTGCTAGTGTGCTCTTCTGAGACCCTCGTGTGCATGAAATCTTGCCTATCCAAGGAGTTGTGACACCTTGTGAGGATGCCTGTTAAGACCTGGTCCATGGATTATTGCTACAGTGGTGCAGTCTTCATACTGATGAGGATCAAGCAGGTTGTGTATCTCTTGAGAGATTGTGAGATGGCTGGATGTTTGGACACCATGTGCAGTATGTACACTTACTCTAATCTTTGCCAAAGGGGGAGATTGTTAGTTCAATTATTCTATGATATAGAAATGTCCATGGTTCTATGATTGGCTAAATTTTGGTAAAACATGATCCTGCACTGATGTTAAGCAGGATGTTATAACATCTCCATCTGTTGTGGTGACAGAACTGTTGTGGAGTGTTTTAATGTGAATATCATGCTGAATATCGTGACATCCATCTGCTGTCATGACAGAACTGCTGTCATGTGTTTTTAATCCCAATGTCATGACATCGCTGTCTGATACAGCAGGAGATATGGTAACAGAACTGTTGTCATGTGTTTTAAACAAGATGTCATTACCAATGTCATGACATCGCTGTCTGTTGCAGTAGAAGCTAGCAGGAGCTGATGACAGAACTGTTGTCATGGATGTGATACTGAATGTCATGACATCGCTGTCTGGTACAACAGGTGCTGTTGTTTTATCACTTGACAGAAGTGCTTTGGATATAGCTCATCAGTATGTGTAGGCCAAATTGATTCATTAGGAACAAAGTGGAGATTTAATTGGTGTTCATAAAAGGGATCTTTGAGACTTTTTAGGAAACTATAATATGCTTATTTCTACTGTTGTGAAAAAGATTCTGCAGGAGTGTTCAACAAGGGGAGTCTGGTCAGCTAAGAGTAAGTGAAGCTGAGTGTCATGACTGAATGTTATGACATTGATCGTATGACATTAGGCATGCAAGGTTTGTTTTTCTGTTATGATACCTGATATATCTCAGGCTAGAGTTCAGGAAGCCTATTAGGGTTCCTTAGTCATCTCAGACGAGATTCTAGGCAGTGTTGAGCTTATCATGACCTATTTGAAAGCACCTTGAATTATGCAAAGTAGTTTTACTTTGTTAAACCTAATGTTTGTTACTTGTGACCAGCCCAAGCCTAGTCTGCATTGCTATTTAAGGAGGAGCAGAAGCAAAGAAAAAAAGCACTCACATCAAAAACAACTTGAGTGTAAAATAAAGGTCTAGGGTTTGAGAGTCCCTTGTGTGTGTAAGTCACCCTTTGTATCTTTTGATACATTGTGGTAGACATATTTTTGAGTGAAGAGTGTTGCTCTTCACGTGTGTTGTGTGAGTGAAGAGGTTTGGTTCTTCATGTGTGTCTTAGGATACTTGTGTGCGAAGCAATTGTCTGATGGATAATTGCATTCGTTTAGTGTGTATGAACTGTTGTGTTCATTGTCATTGATCGAAGCTGTTAAGCAAAATCAAGTATTGTGACTTTGAAGAGTGTCTTCTATAGTCTGTTTTTTGTATTGAATTGATTATCACTGCGGTGATTGAGGGGGAGTGAGTGGGTATACTCTTGTCTAGTGGTCTCTAGGCAGAAATTGCATTGGATAGAGATTAAGTGAGGAGTTGTAAACATGAGAGTTTAGCTCTAATTGATTATGCTAATAGTGGATTTCCTTCCTGGCTTGGTAGCCCCCAGATGTAGGCGAGGTTGCACCAAACTGGGTAAACAATTCATTGTGTTATTTATCTTTCAGCATTTACAATTCTGCATAATTTAAATGTTTAGATAAATAGTCTGTCTGTCTGCTGATGTCACAAAAGACGCCCTGATGTGGGTCATGATATTGGTACAATTTAAAGAAATTTAAATTGGTCATGGTCTGTCCTCGTCCTTGTTGAGCAGAGATCAATGTTCTTGGGACATATGAGATCTGCATACCAGAATTTCATTTATTACTCAAATTATTGATAATAATGTTGGATCTGAGACCACCTTCTTTCTCTCCTCATTTCTTCTTCATTTCGATTTTCATTTAATATTTCTCCCGGTCTATGATGTCTTTCTATTCGTAAGCATCGTATATGAAGTCGATAACCTTCTCGATTTCAAATCTATGGAAAATGACCATTTGGGTCATTTTTTTTACTTTGGGATCGTGATAGGATACCTTCGATTAATTGACATAATGTTTGTGATTAAGACGAGATCCCATCTTTTATGGTCCGTGTCACACGATTTAATCGGAGGATGAACCTCAATATCATTTCTCTATCTTGTCTTTTGCACAAATATCAATCTACGCGACCTCCTATAGTTCGACTTTCATCATAAGTCGAGCTACGACGGTTTAGCGTTACACTTGTCCCGATTCAATTCACTAACAAACTAACCACTAACTTTACTTTCTGTCAAATATTAACTGCTTTAAATTCGGTCAAATATTATTGTGGATATTCTTGTACATATTATTATATATTCTGTATATTATTCATATCTTGTAAATATTCAATTTCTTCATCTTGTACATTCTTTCAAGACACTTAATAAATATCGAAACCATAAAATCCTAAATTCGTAGACTGTTGGTTATATATCCTGTACATTATCTATATCCTGTATATATTCATATTCATTTCCTGTCTTTTCCACGTCTCTTTTCAAAACTTCTTTTCGACACTTTTTCTCCTAAAATCTTTGGTCTCGTACCGAGTGCATTTTCAAATTCTTTTCACAATAAAAACTTGAATGGTCGTGGAATGGTTAGGCGTAGGCCTTCTCTTATCCCGAGTGTTTGACATTACCGTAGGATTCACTATCGCGAAGCACTTACCATTCAAGATCAAAAACATCTTTTAATAAGAGAATGAAGTTCTCTTTGAATTGAATTAAAGAGAGAGAATTGAGTGTAGACTTCTTCCTCTTCGAGTGTCAGGATACTCACTGTACAGTGTGTGGTCTCGATACTCGTCTTTCAATGCGAAGATATGATTACATTCACCACCTCCCTTTTCAAAACACCCCTTTCAAAACGTTTCTACTCAAGTCTAAAAACCTTGGCCTCGTGCCAAGCGCATTTTCAAACTCTTTTCACAATAAAAATCGAATGGTCGTGGAGTGGTTAGGCGTATGCCTTCTCCTATCCCGAGTTCTTGACATTACCGTAGGGTTCACTGTCGCAAAGCACTTACCATTCAAAATCAAAACACCTTTTAACAAGAGAATGAAGGTCTCTTTGTATTGAACTAAAGAGATAGGATTGAGTGTAGACTTCTTTCTCTCTGAGTGTCAGGATACTGTTGCACCCCAAAATTTGACCAACAATTATTTATTCATTGAGTGTTTGAAAGTTGATACATTCATCAGAAAGTTCAAGAGATCCTCAGAGGAGTGGGTTGAAACCAGGGTTGTGTGCTTCATAGCTTGAGAGTTGTGGGTGCTCCTCAGATGATTCTGAGACTTTGAGAATGAACTTGATGTTTTGAGAAAGCCTATGAGATGTCTTGAAAGTCATCATGAAGCCCAGAGAAGTCATTGTGCAAGAATTCAGAAGATTCAACCATGAATGGTAGAATTAGGGTTTTGACTGGGTCAACCCTAGGATAACTGAAGATTTTGAGAAGGCTGAGACCTAATCCAAGGGCCATGAGATCATGGAATGATGTATGGAGATGTTATAAAGATGAATCCTAGACCAACTCATCATGATTGAGGAGTTTGAGAAGTTTCAAGTCAGGGTTTCCAAGGATTGTCAGTGAAAAAACCCTAATTTGATCCCTATCTTCCAAGCAGTTTTAGCTCTAGATGTGATTGATATCTCATCTTCCCCACAAAATGAATGTTGTAGAGCTTGTTCTTAGCTTTAATTTGAGTGGTGGAAGTCCTTGATAGGAGTTGCAGAGCTCAAGTTATGGTTTTGACAAATTACAGGTCAGCAGAGGTGTGTGAATCTGGGTCCTTGAAAGTCACCCAACTTGCAGACAACGTTTGCCCTAGTAGGATGATTCCTATGATCTCTTGGTCAACATGAATGTTGAAGGGCATCTTCCTAGCTTTAATTTGAGTGGTAGAAGTCCTTGATAGGATTTGTAGAACTCAACTTATGGTTTGAACAAGGCAGGGGTATTTTCGTCATTTGTCAGTTATAGGTCATTTTAAGCAAAGGCCATATCTCCTATTTCCAAGCCTCAAATGGAAAAACTCAAAACATGAAAGTTGTTCAAAATGGGATTTTAAGTCTAGAAAGAAGGTCATGAATTTTTGGAAAAGCTCATAGCATGGATTTGCATGATTGGTTAAAAATGAACTAAAAATGGCTTATAAGTTTAAAAAGTTGAAATTGGAAATTGGTTTGGGAGATCCACAAATCCAAAATAGGTCATCCAATATATCATTTTGATTGGAAACATCATTTTAAAAACAATTGTTCAAGTAGAAGTTTGATTTGAAGCTTGGAAATGGGGGTTACTTTGTAATTCTCATGCTTGCATAATAAGGCACCTAAACAAAACCTCACAAAGAGCAAAGTTTAGCTTGTTTTTCACTCATTTTTTCTCAATATCTCTTGTAAGGAGATTTTAAAGTCCATTTGGCAAGGCTAAGGCATAAGATAATGGATGTTCAATGTATCATTCCATGAGAAGTTCTCAAACTTTCTAACACTTTCCACAAGCTTCTAGGTGTATCTAGACCATTCCATGGATTGCTATAAGAAAGGTGAAACTCAATGTGGCCAGGGTTGGTGATCATTTTTGATGAGAGGTGAGATTAGAGTGTGAAAAGTGAAGATTCTTCCATTTGCAATTTCACATCAAACCTTCATTCTCTTCAATCTTCATTCATTTCTCCACCACAAACATATTCTTCTGATCATTGTGATTGATTACATGCTGAGGTAGAAGAAGATCCATGGCAGATTGAAGTTGTTTTGAGGAAATTGCAAGAAGTGCATTTTGATATCAAACACGAGATTCAAGCCTTGATCATTCATCTTGCTGCATACAGAAGTCATATTGGGCATTGGAGAGTAATCAAGGAAGGTTTCAGGCACTGAATTGCAAGGAAACCATAGCCTCCATTAAAGGGTGACAGGTTGGTAATCTTGCTCAAATCTCCTAATTTATGTGCATTCTACCATAGTTGTAGGTTTAGACTGGTTAAGCTAGGATAGAGGACTTTATTCTGAGAATTAGGGGAAGGATCATGAGGTTTCGAGGCAGGGTACAATTTCTTGCAGAATGAATAACAAGCAATTTTGTGTGCATCAATGGATATGAGATGGTGTAGAATGGTTAGGGAAATGTGTAGAATAATTCTGGATCATTAGTTTGAAGTTCCCTTAAGTTTGATAGCAGAGGAAAGAAATGGAACCTTGATGATGAAGCTTTCTGTTAGGATGATTCAAGAGGTTTCAGGGAAAACTATGGATAGCATCGTGTTCAGGGTGATTGATAGTGCAACTTTGCTTTTGGAAGCTCATGAATTCATGGAGAAATCAGTGAGAACGATCAGGTTGAAGATCCTTGCATGGGGTTAGGGTTTCTGCAAACCCTAGGGTTCAGTTGGGGACGATGAAGGTCCACCGTCGGATGATCTCAAGACCTTGACTTCTTCGCATGATCCAATGGCCCATATTTGATTTCAAAATGGAGGGAAGACTGAGGCACAAAACGTTGCGTATCATTTAGCCAAACGCACCGTTTTGGTTCGTTGACAAACCTGGGCTCAGCAACTTACTTCTATTCTCACCCCCAGACTTGGCCCAATGTTCAAAATCAACTATGGCGCTTTACTTTTCTCACCCCCCTCCCATTTATTTCTTATTCTTTTATTTTTTAATTTCTTTTAATTCTTGGCATTTTATAAAATTCATAAAAAATATAAAAATCAATATTTTTCATTTCTTCTTTTTTTCCACATAATCATGATTTGGTCTAGAAAATTAATAAAAAATAAAATTCCATTTTATTTTTAGTTTAATATTTTTTAGCATATTTTCTTGTAAATAGTATATTTAATTGATTTTGGTTAACCCTTGATTTTGTACAATTTGTTTTAGGGCTTTCCCTTAGGGTTTTTGAGCCATTCTTTTTGGCATAGTTAGGTATTGAACCCTAGTTTCATGTAGGATTTATCTCTTGATTTGTAGATTAAAATTTGATGTAGTTTGATTGTTAGACATTTAGGTGCTCTAATTAGGGTTTTAGGTTGTATAGGTAGACTTGAACAAATTTGTTTTGGGGTTTATATGCCAAATTAGTGTATGGGGAATACATGGGTTAAGGGTAAAGTATGTATAGAATCCCCTAGATTTTTGCTAGAATATTGTATGGTGTTTTAGTATTTTTCATTGATTTTTGAATGTATGGGTAGTATGTGTGTTGCTTAAAGGCATAAGTTGTATTGTTGTGTTTTCTTTCCTTCTCTTTTTGAGTGTGTGAGCTTTGAAGATTGAGTTGAAGACCTTGTGGATCATTATGGAAGCTTTGAAGACCTTGCAGAGAAGCTTAGATAGCTTTTGTTGTTTGTTTATAAGTTTATAGGTGCATAGGCAGAGCCCTAGATAGAATACTTTGTTCAATAAACAAGGAGTGTCTTGTTCACCTCCTTTCTTCTCTGTGACATAGAGTCCCTTAAAGGTATTCACCTCTCTCCTTTGGAGGGATTAGTGACCTTGCCCTATGAGGTAGAACTTTGAGAGAGCTTTTCCTTTGATGTTAAGTCCTCAATGGCATCCTTTGGAAGTCAGTGAGCACTGTAACATCCTCACCTCATCTTGTTGACTGAATCTTGTTTGCTGGAGCATTAGAGCCATTGAAGACAGAAGCTGAAGCTTTGAAGAGGATGATTCCTTGAAGATTGTTGAAGTCTGGAGGCTTTGTGAAGATCAAGTGGATGCTTGGAGATTCCTGGAGATAGTGAAGCCTGAAGGTGGAGCTGATCAAAGGAGCTGAAGCTCAAGGGAGAAGATGAGTTGATACTCATGCTGTAGGATTGATACCTGGAAAGCAAGTGATCTATGAAGTATGAAGACTGGGTTGCTGCTGGAGGAGCTGAGGCTTTCTTCTGTTTTCTTTGATGTATTGTGTGTTTTGTCTGATTTGTCTGCTGCATTAGACTAAGACCATCTAGACTAAGTTCAGTCTAAGAGCATGAGTGCATCTGATTGTATTGTTATTGCTTGGCTTTGCTTGCGGGTATTCGGTAGAGCCCAGCTCCCTTGCCCATGTGTTTATTTTGCTTGGTAGCATTTCATTTCTTTTATCTGTATGATTACAGTTTACTGTTTTTTGCTTGATAACATGTTGTTTATTTCAGTATGATCACTGTTATTTCATGACTGGCTTGAGGTTGAGACGAGCTTGTGGAGGCTGAATCCCCACACACATTTCCTCCCTCACTTGCATTGCATGCATTTTACTGTTAAGTTGATGCTTTTGTCTGTTTTGGTGTATCATTGACATGATCCCTTAGGACTCTCATTTCCTTTGATAAGGATTTGATGATAGACTTTTAGGTTGAAACCTATGCATGACAACATCTAGGAGTTCCCTGTTCAAACCTCAACCATAGGATGAATCCATGGCATGATAACAGTAGGACTTGATAGTCTCCCTCCTAGTTGGGCCTGTTCTCTTCTCACCTCAAAGCAGTTTAAGATACAGTAATCATGAATGATTTCTTTCGTACGCTACGAGCTTTAAGCTATCTGAGAAAGGATTGTGGGAGAGCTTCTTTTCCACAGTCTGGATGTTTAGTATGGTACCCTTTGGGTAACATGCGACGCATTCACTCTCAGGTCATAGTCTCTAGTGTGGTTGAGATCGCAAACACAATAAAAAACACTTCTTTCAGGAAATAAGCTGTAGTTTCCCGAACTACGTTTGCTCTGATCTTCCATGCTGTGTGGAAGTACGTAGGCATAGGATGCGATATCCTAGCGAGCAACCTTCCCTCCATAATCCTTCGTAGGCCGAACTACGTTGACTCTGATTTCTCATTCTCTGATGAGAATACGTAGGCATAAAGTGCGACGCTTTGCCGAGTCATTTTTCCTTTCTTTTTCAGCCAGCCTTGATAGGTAGATAGATTATAACCAACCCGTCCAAGTAAACAAACAAGCGAGGATCCCGTCGAGTACGACGGACGTGAGGGGTGCTAATACCTTTCCCTTGCGTAACCGACTCCCGAACCCAGACAATGGTTGCGATGACCTTGTCTTACCCTTATTCGTCAGGTTTTTCTGATCGTTTCCTTTCCCGCTCTGAGGGATAAATAACGAAAGGTGGCGACTCTTCTGTCATGCCGGCACCTTATTTTCGCGCAAGCGACAGCTGGCGACTCTGTTGGGGACTCCAACGGTTCCCTGCGAGTCAATCCTATCGTTTGTGTGTTTGCTTGTTGGGTTACGTTTATTTATTGCATTTTTTTATTTCTCGCACTTTATTTCCCGCATTTTATGTTTCCGTATAATATGATTATTTGTGCTGTTGTGGGATGGGAGTTCTGATTGAGTGAGGAGCCAGACCCAGGCTCGAGTGCACTATAGACTTAGAGTGGAAATTAGTGGGTGCGTGCTTGCTTTGCAGGCACTAGTGTCTCATGAAATCCACGCTCAGACGAGGTTCATCCGGTTGGCTTCACTTTCAACCCTTTGGGTTGAGACGGTTGCTGGTTTGGTGGACTGTCGACTCTAGGGACCGATCATTTGTGATTCAGCTAAGTGAGGCCTCTTCAGGACTTGATGATGCCACTCCTTCTGGGAATCGTATCATCAGTTTTGAAAGTCTGTGACGCTGATGAACGCATAGGATGCCGTACCTTGAGTCAGTCTAGGTCCATACCTGTGAGCGGGACTGGGTTTATTACAGGAAACTTAGACCTTCAGACTACCTGGTTTTCTTGACAGCGAATCAGTTATGTTGGGTTCTCAGTTACAGATGTGTTCTTGATAGAGCAAGAGTTTGGTCTGAGGATCTTATCATCGGGTGTTTGTTTGTTCTTGATAGAGCAGGCTATGATCAGTGTATTATCATCAGTGGTTTGTTCTGTATAGGGCAGATTTTGAGTGAGGTCTGAAGATCTCATCAGCAGCTGTGTGTTTGTTCTTGATAGGGCAGATTTTTGATTTGGGGTCTGAAGACTTCGTCAACAGATGTTCCTTGATCTTGCACTCGGGGTCATTATTATCAGGCACTTATTCTTGTCAGAGCAGAATTTTGATCTCGGTCCTATCAGATGGTTATTCTCAGCAGATCTGATTAGTGGTCTTACACCGGGGTTTCCTTCTCATCAGTGACTGTTGATACCGAATCTCCACAGCAGCTACCTGGATATATTATTGCATGCCTGCATTTTGCATTAGTTTGCGCATTCATCTGCATTCCATTAACGTGTGTCTGTGTTGCAGGTACCGTTTCCCCGATCCCGGATTTCTCGCCTTCTGCTGTTATTATGGCCTCCCTCAGGAAGACTGTTGCATACAAGTTCCCGACCCTCGATGTGTCGAAGCTGACTGGTTTGATAGCCCTAGCAGGGGATTCTGTGAAGGATAGGTTCAGGAAGTCTTTTGGCAGGTTGCTTAGTCTGGTTTGCAGACCTTCTACGTCCGAGTTGAATGGGTTACATGCTCTCCTGCAGTTTTATGACCCTCCCTTGAGGTGTTTCACCTTTCATGACTTCATTCTCGCGCCGACATTGGAAGAGTATGCTGATATGCTAGGTGTGCCTATCAAAAGGCAGATGCCTTTTGTCCACATGGATGCTGAGCCTGATCTGGTTGGTTTGGCTTCCTCCCTACATCTGAGCGCTTCTGAGTTAGTGGTGACAAGTTAGAACAAGGTCCCAGGGTTCTCTCTGCAGTTTCTGATAGCTAAGGCTCAGCAGTGTGCTAAGGACGAATGTTGGGACGCCTTCAGCGCCATCCTTGCTTTATGCATATATGGCATTATCCTATTTCCCAGCATGCCTGATTTCGTAGACTTTGATGCATTCCATATCTTTGCCTCAGGGAATCCAGTCCCTACTCTGATCGGAGACGTCTACCATTCAGTGCATTACAAGAATGAGAACCGGAGAGGGAAGAATGTCTCATGCTGCGTACCATTGTTGTACAGGTGGTTTGATAGTCATTTGCCCAAGAGGGGTTCTTCTGGCTTGTCTGCAGCCACAGCTGAGTGGCCTGAGCGTCTGATGAGTTTGTCGGCAGAAGACATTGATTGGTTCGTTGACAGAGACAGGTTAGGCACCAAGGTGATCTTCAGTTGTAGTGGGTTTCCTAACGTACCTCTGATAGGTAGGAAGGGTTGCATCAACTACAATCCATCATTGCTAGTTCGTCAGTTTGCATATGCTTTGAGGACTCCACCGAAGGAAGAAGAGGTACGGGAATCTCTGTACCTCACGGGTATTCTAGAGGGGGATTTGTTGTCCAAGCTTCAGTATGCGTGGAACAATATCAGCACGAGAGGAAAGCCTTTGTTGGGGAAGAGCAACAGCCAAGCCTACCCTCCTTATTCCGATTGGATCAGAGCCAGAGCCAGCGCTATAGGGATGCCATTCCCTCATGTCAGACCAGAGAGTCCTCCACCAGTCGAAGAGCCTACCACTGTGTCCATTCACCAGCACAACCAGGTATTAGCTGAGCGTGATGAACTGAAGAGAGCAAATGCAGAATTAGAGAAGGAGTTAGCTCAGCTTCGAAGTGAGAGGAACGAAGCCGTGCATGCTCTCAAAAGGCAAACAGAGTCGGTGAGCCAGCTGAGTGCAGACTTGGCAAAGCAGATTGCTGATCGGGAACGCTTAGGTCAAGACTTCAGGGCTGCTAATGATGTACTAGCTACGAAGAAGCAGCATTTGGAGGAGGCATATAGGAGAATATCTAAGTTCGACCAGCATTGGAAGACCTCCATGGCTCCCAGGAAGGAGCGAGAAGACAAGCTGATGCTGCAGATTTCTAAGCTAGAAGCCGAAGTAAAGGACAGTGAGCGGAGGTTTGATGAAGAGACCGCCCGCAGGTACTCCGCTGAAGCCCGTCTCAACAAAGCTATTGCTAACCTGAAGGAGCATAAGCTGATGTTTGAGTCTAAGAAGCGGAAGCTGGAGGATTGCTTTGGCGAGGGAACTTGGGAGAGTTCAGTTCAGGGGCTTCAGCATACTATCAGGCAGAGGGAATTACTCGTCGAGGGGTTGCTCACTTCGCCAGATCAGTCAGAGACAAAGGAGTTATTAACAGAGTATCGCGCCCGTGGCCGTGCTTGACTAGTTATATCCCTGTTGATTTTGATCTTTGATGTATGCTGACCATCACCAGACTTGTTGGCTGAGGTTATGCTGTTGATTTGTACTCGCTGACACTGTGTACTGCCTTGACAGGCCTTTCCATATATATATGAGATTGATGTTTCCATGATCGGGCTCGGATTTCTTCTTCCTCTTATTATTATCAGCACTGGCACTAAGGCACTAGGATCGGGGGAAACCTCCCACGCACACAGACACACGCATGCATCTGCATGAAGCATATTTGCATGGTGTATATCTTATTACTTTTCCTAACCTTTATTGTTGACAGGTTTTTCAGGTTCCGAGTTGTCTCCGGTCTCCAGGATTGATCAAAGACTCATCCACCGCTACTCAACTCGCGCTAATCAGACAAGAATCATGGACCAAGTGCAGTCAGATGTTCAAGAGCTCCGGGAACGGATGGATTGTTTTATGGAGCTGATGCAGGTAGTCGCGAATGGTCAAGACCAGCTTCGTACTCTGGTTCAACCTCTGATCTCTAGGGTTGACAGTAATGGCATACTGCATGGAGGGGCCGTGCCTACTCCTCCTCCAGTGGACGCCCCACAAAATGTTGTTCCTGTTGCCGGGGGCAACGACAGCGCCAACGGTAACCTGATGACTAATCTCAGACTCAATGCGGCAGGCGTCGGCAATGGTAGTCTGGGAGCCAATGTTAACATAGGGCCGGTCAACGGCAATGCTGGTGTCGGAAATCTGATGGTGCCTCAACCGTGGCTTGAGGACCATCAGGATGACGTATTCTCTCAGAGAGGTGTGGAAGCAGAGTTGAATGCTGAAGCTCGACTCAGGTTCAAAGCGCTGGAAGACAAGATGAGAGACATAGAAAATCAGAACACATTGGGCGTTGACATGTCCAACCTCGGATTGATTGCTGACTTTAAAGTACCTCACAAGTTCAAGGTGCCTACCTTTGAGAAGTATAAGGGTACTACTTGCCCCCGTGTTCATCTCCGATCTTATTATAGAAAGATGTCCGCCTATTCTGACGATGAGAAGTTGCTGATGCACTTCTTTCAGGATAGTCTTTCTGGTCCATCACTCGAATGGTATATGGGTTTGGAGCCCGCTACTGTGCGCACCTGGAAAGATCTTGCAGAAGCGTTCGTCCTCCACTATCAATACAACAGCGACTTGGCTCCCAACCGAGTTCAGCTTCAGAATCTCTCACAGCGGAACAATGAAAGCTTCAAAGAATACGCCCAACGGTGGCGTGAGCTGGCTGCTCGGGTTCAACCGCCGATGGTTGAGCGCGAGCTAGTGCAAATGTTCGTGGCTACCCTTCCTGGAATCTATTATGAAAAGCTGGTCAGTGGCATGTCTGGAACATTCTCGGCTCTCATCACTATGGGCGAGCATGTTGAGAACGGTATAAAAATCGGAAAAATTCAGGGAGAATCATCCTCAGCTGGAGGAGGTGGCAAGAAACCTTACGCTGGCAAGCGTCGAGAGGGAGATGCCAGTGCTGTCACTAATGCTCGGAGAAAGGGCAAGGGCCCTCAGCCTCAGATTGCTAGCATAAATATCCCATCTGCCCCGCAGCAGCAGCAGCAGCCTCAGCAGCAGAATCAGCAGGGGTATAAAAGATATCAAAATCGGGCTCCTATGGCAAACCGTCATTTTGAGACTCCACCTATGTCGTACGCACAGCTTTTGCAAACGTTGCTTCAGCTCCAATTAGTTCAAAAGAGGACGTTGGCTCCCTTAACAGGGGCAACACCACCGGGGTATGATGCCAATGCTACTTGTGAATTCCATACTGGGGCACCTGGCCATACGATTGAGAATTGTAAAGCTTTTAAGCACAAAGTCCAGGACTTGGTGGACGCCAATGTTATCAACTTTTCTGACAACGTACCCAACGTCACCAAAAACCCGATGCCTCATCATAAGGGGGGCGGAGTGAATGCTGTTATCACTGAGGAGAGTGCGGACTTGCTGACTGATGTCAAAGATTTGAAGACGCCGTTGAGTTTTGTCAAGGCTAAGTTGCTGAAGAAGGGCTTTTTCCCTGGATGCGGAGAGTTATGTATGGCTTGTGCTACACTTCCTGATGGGTGTGAGCAGCTGATCGAAGGTATCCAAAGTCTGATGTCCGAGGGTATTTTGCAGTTCAGCCGGAGCGTTGAAAGTGCATCAGGGGAAGTCGTACTGAAGCAGGCGGACGAAGTTGCTACCATTACCATTCCTCGCCACCCTATCACTATTTCTGCGCCCCGACCACCTACTATCACTATCACCAGGGCCGGACCAATCCCATTCGAGAGTACTAATGCCGTTCCATGGCATTACGGCGCCGAAGTTTATTGTAATCGTCAGAAGATAGAGCTAGAGCCATTCAGATCGACTGTGCAGAATCTTGCCGAAGTCAGCGGTATCACTAGAAGCGGTAGAGTGTTTGCACCAGCAGAGGTTGCAGCAGAGAAAGTGGTCCGAGCTGACGCTGCGGAAAAAGGTAAAGGTAAAGCTGTCGAAGAGGTCCCCTCTGGGGCAGAAAAAGATTTGCTAGTTAAAGATGCTGAAGAGTTCATGCGACTAAACAAGAAGAGTGACTACAAAATTGTAGATCATCTTCATCAGACTCTGTCAAAGATCTCTATTCTTAACCTGTTGCTGTATTCTGAAGCGCACCGCAACGCGTTACTGAAGGTATTGAATGCTGCATACGTGCCGCAGGAGATATCAGTAAATCAGCTGGAGGAGGTGGTGGCCCATGTCAATGCTGGTAATGAGCTGGGATTTACGGATCTGGAGCTGACTCCTAAGGGAAGAGATCACAACAGCGCCTTGCACGTCTCAATAGAGTGCAGAGGCACGATTATGTCACATGTCCTGGTGGATACGGGTTCCTCGCTTAATGTGCTTCCGAAAAAAGCACTGATGAAGTTGGATACCCGTGGACTGCTTTGCACGCCCAGTGATCTGGTCGTGAAAGCCTTTGACGGAACCAAGCGCCACATCTTCGGAGAGTTGACCCTGCCAATTCAAGTTGGTCCAGAGACGTTCAATACAGTTTTTTATATCATGGATATCATGCCCGCCTATAGTTGCCTCTTAGGTCGGCCATGGATCCATTCTGCTGGTGCCGTGACGTCCACGCTGCACCAGAAGCTCAAATATGCTGTTGGGGGCAACATAGTAACCGTCTATGGTGAAGAGGACATCATGGTGAGCCACCTGTCGTCCTTTAAATACGTTGAAATGGATGGCGAGATCCATGAAACGCTCTGCCAAGCGTTTGAAACCGTCCGGGTGAAGGAGGTAGCTCCTGTCGTCGCAGAGAAGCAAGAGATGAATCTCTCCTCGTTTAAGGAAGCTCGGGCCGTTGTCGAAGCCGGTTCCACCCCAGGCTGGGGGCATGTCTTGGATATACCAATCAAGCAGGATAAGTTTGGATTGGGGTATTCTCCTGAAGCTGAAGCTTCATCTTCTTCTGGAAGCTCGTCTCGTGGGAAAGGGCCGATCCTATTCACCAAGGGGGAGTAATTTTCGAGAGCATCAACGCTGCGTCGGAGGACAGCGGGGATAGTGATTGTGATCTTGACGCCTAGATTCAACCGAGCAAGCCGGGCGAGCGCCTCCACAATTGGACCATCAAGGAGATTATCAAGCTGACAAGTGAAGAGTAATGATTTGCTTTTTACAATCTTTGTACAACCCTATGTCCTGCCCGGGGCATAGTGGTTTTACTGTCAGGGCCTTGTTGGATTATGTGTATGCATTTTGTTAATAAATAAAAGGCGTTTTCTTCGTAATCAAATATTGTGTTCTCTGTTATTCCTGTTTTATGTTTATTTCGAAAAACAGCAAAATGGCAACGAGGTTCGTGCTAACCTGCATATTCTTGCTTTAAACTTAACCCTTGTTATTGCAGGATCCACATAACAGATGACATCGACTCTGGACCCTCTACGGCTCACTACGACTTTGATTGCCCGGTCTATCAAGCCGAGGATGAGATTGATGAGGACGAGGACCTTCCGGAAGAGTTGGCCCGCTTGTTGAGACAAGAAGAAGAGGTTATTCTGCCTCACGAAGAGGATATTGAGATTGTAAATCTGGGTTCTGAGGAGCTCGTCAGAAATGTCAGAGTGGGGGCTGCGCTGCAGAATGATATCAAGCATAGACTGGTCGAGATGCTTCGAGAGTATAGTGACGTCTTTGCTTGGTCATATGAAGATATGCCCGGACTTGACACTGATATCGTGGTTCATCGCTTGCCGTTGCAAGAAGATTGCCCTCCAGTCAAGCAGAAGCTTAGGAGGACGAGACCAGACATGGCTGTAAAAATCAAAGAAGAGGTCCAGAAGCAGTTGGACGCAGGATTTCTAGCCGTTACCACTTACCCTCCGTGGGTCGCCAACATAGTGCCTGTACCGAAGAAGGACGGTAAGGTACGTATGTGCGTCGATTATCGGGATTTGAATAGGGCGAGCCCTAAGGATGATTTCCCGTTGCCTCATATCGATGTGTTGGTCGACAACACAACGCAGTTTTCCGTGTTTTCATTCATGGATGGCTTCTCCGGTTACAATCAGATTAAGATGGCGCCGGAGGACATGGAGAAAACGATGTTTATCACCCCCTGGGGAACATTCTGCTATAAGGTAATGCCCTTCGGTCTGAAGAACGCATGGGCCACTTACTAGCGAGCAATGGTAACTTTGTTTCATGATATGATTCATCATGAGATCGAGGTCTATGTTGATGACATGATTGCAAAGTCCCAAACGGAGGAAGAGCATCTGGTCAACTTATTGAAGCTTTTTGAGAGGCTTAGGAAGTTCAGGCTGAGGCTGAATCCTAACAAGTGCACTTTCGGAGTGCGGTCCGGAAAGTTATTGGGGTTTATCGTTAGTGAACGGGGTATTGAAGTTGATCCTGCGAAAATAAAAGCTATCCAAGAAATGCCAGCGCCGAGAACAGAGAAAGAAGTTTGTGGTTTCCTGGGCCGAATAAACTACATTGCAAGGTTTATCTCTCAGCTCACAGCCACCTGTGAACCGATGTTCAAGCTTTTAAAGAAAGATCAGGCGATTACTTGGAATGAGGATTCCCATAGGGCATTCGACAAAATAAAGCGGTATCTTCAAGAACCTCCAATCTTGATACCCCCAGTGGCTGGACGACCGTTAATCATGTACCTGACGGTTCTGGAGAATAGTATGGGGTGTGTTCTCGGTCAGCACGACGAGACTGGCAGAAAAGAGCATGCCATTTATTATTTGAGTAAAAAGTTCACTGAGTGTGAATCCCGATACTCGATGCTGGAGAAGACGTGTTGTGCATTAGCTTGGGCCGCCAAACGTCTACGACAGTATATGCTCAATCACACCACTATGCTAATTTCGAAGATGGATCCGATCAAGTACGTCTTCGAGAAGCAGGCTCTTTCGGGCAGGATTTCCAGATGGCAAATGGTGTTAACAGAATATGATATTCAGTACGTCTCTCAGAAAGCCATTAAGGGAAGTGTATTGTCTGATTACCTTGCCGAACAGCCAATCGAAGACTACCAGCCGATAAAGTTCGAATTCCCTGACGAGGATATTATGTTTCTCAAAGCGAAGGATTGCGATGAGCCATTGCCCGATGAGGGGCCAGATAGGAAGTCTCAGTGGAAGTTGATATTCGACGGAGCGGTTAATTCCTATGGAAGTGGTATCGGGGCTATCATCAGGACTCCTCACGGATCCCACATCCCGTTTACTGCGAGACTGACGTTTCCAGTTACCAACAATGAAGCCGAGTATGAAGCATGTATTATGGGCCTAGAAGAGGCAATTGATTTGTGAATCAAGAATCTAGACATATATGGTGACTCAGCGCTTGTAATCAATCAGATTAAAGGGGAGTGGGAAACTCGTCAAGCGAATTTAGTGTCGTACGTGAATTATGCCAGGAGGCTGCTTCCGTTCTTCGATCGAGTGGAACTTCATCATGTACCCAGGGCTGAAAATCAAATGGCTGATGCTTTAGCCACGCTGGCTTCAATGTATAAAGTCAATTATTGGAATGAGGCTCCAAGAATTGTACTTTCGCGTCTTGATAGACCGGCATTCGTGTTTGCAATCGAGGATGCTAATGACGGCAAGCCATGGTTCCACGACATCCAGACCTTCCTTATGACTAAGGAGTATCCTGCGGGTGCGTCAACCCAGGATAAGAAGACTCTAAGGAGGCTGTCTGGAAACTTTTATCTCAATCCTGATGGAGTGCTGTATAAGAGAAATCACGATCTTGTGCTGCTCAGATGTGTAGATGAGAAAGAGGCGAGTATGCTCATGGAAGAAGTCCATGAGGGCACATTTGGTACGCACGCCGGCGGGCATGCCATGACGAGAAAGATCCTGAGAGCAGGGTACTACTGGCTGACTATGGAGTCAGATTGCTTCAGATTCGCGAAGAAATGTCATAAGTGCCAGATTTATGCTGATAAAGTTCATGTGCCGCCGTGCCCATTGAATGTCATGTCCTCCCCTTGGTCGTTCTCCATGTGGGGCATCGACATGATAGGCAAGATCGAGCCCACTGCATCCAATGGTCATCGTTTCATTCTGGTAGCTATCGACTACTTCACCAAATGGGTGGAGGCAGCCTCGTACGCTAATGTGACCAAGCAGGTGGTAGCTAAATTCATAAAGAAGGACATCATCTGTCGCTATGGAATTCCTGAGCGGATCATTACTGATAATGGTTCGAATTTGAATAACAAGATGATGAAGGAGCTGTGCCAGAGCTTCAAGATTGAACACCACAACTCATCTCCGTACCGGCCGAAGATGAATGGCGCTGTTGAAGCGGCCAACAAGAACATCAAGAAGATTGTTCAGAAGATGGTCGTGACGTACAAAGATTGGCACGAGATGTTGCCGTTTGCCTTGCACGGTTATCGTACGACGGTGCGTATGTCGACCGGGGCAACTCCTTTCTCCTTGGTGTACGGTATGGAAGCTGTCCTACCGCTAGAAGTGGAGATTCCTTCTTTGCGAGTTTTGGTTGATGTGAAACTCGACGAGGCAGAATGGATTACGAATCGCTTGAACCAACTCAGCCTGATGGACGAGAAGTGGTTAGCATCGATTGTATTTGGTCGCCTGTACCAGAGCCGAATGAAGAAAGCTTACGATAAGAAGGTGCGTCCTAGAAGCTTTCAGACGGGTGATCTCGTCCTGAAGAGGATTCTTCCGCCACACTCCGATCACCGGGGCAAATGGACTCCGAATTACGAAGGGTCGTATGTCGTCAGCAAGGTCTTCTCAGGAGGAGCTTTGTTGTTATCCACGATGGATGGTGAAGATTTTGCATCCCCGGTGAACGCGGACGCAGTTAAAAAATACTTTGCTTGAAAGAGACCCGCTGGACAAAAAAGAAAGAGTCCAGGCAAAAAAAGGGCATCCCGGCGAACCAAAAACAGAATAAAAGGTTTGGGCAAAAATTAGGGATATATTGAAAAAATGTACACCCGCGAAGTCGAAAACCTACACTGGGCGGCTTCGGCAAAAAAGGGTATCCCGGTGAACTGAAAACCCGTAAAGGGCGGTTCACGCAAAAGTTAGGGATTTGAATAAGCAAATGACTGCGTCCCGCGTGTGGACTTTCATTGTTTAGTGGTTTGGAAGACCTGAGGGCCGTTTATCCGAATCAATCTCTTCCGGAGATGAAGCGTCGGAGAAGTATCGAAGTCGAGTGGGTCTTAGAGGGATCAACTCATGGTGCTCGTCTACGCCTCGTTGCCGACATTTGTATATACTGATGTATATTTATGTTTTATTTTTGTGCGGCTTCCTCATTCTAGGGGCTTGCCTCTGTTGTAAAACATTTTTGCCCATTCAGGGGTTCATCATCAATAAAATGCACATTATTCAGCAATTCTGCTTGTCTGTTTAACATTTATCTGTTTTGTTTGCGAATGAAAACGCCGATGTTTTTGATAAAATGCGCATACATAAACTTGCGGGCCTAGGCCCATTGATTGTTGAAACAATTAATTAGTTGAATATTGTCACGAGATAATAACCTGGATAGGCCCCTTTGAGGAGGGTATCTCGTCTGTTGTTTGTGTTGTTGCAGGTGTAGCACCTTCCAGGAGATGAGCCGTGCGCATCCCCGAAGTAGGGTGAGCCCTCCTTCTCCAGCAGAGTTCAGTAGTCTCTCCTCCGCAGAATCTGAATGGAAATAGTGAGCATTGATATGTCTCCCCACGCAGGGATGATTCTTTTCCCCAAGCAGACGCATCCTGAAGGAATGTCATTTTCTTAGCTGAGCCAAGCACCGAAGAATGATGTCGTCTTTCCCCCAGCACCGGGTCACAAGTGCAGATTTCCTAGAAATGTTCGGGTGCCGAAGCTCGTGAGTTCCCCAGTAAAGTCGCCGAAGCAGGTGTCTCCCCCAGCACCGGGACACAAGTGCAGGTCTCGTAGGAAGATGGTCGTACGCTGAAATATGCAGTAACTGATGGTGTCAGACTGAAGTCTCCCGCGGAATTGAAATTCCCCACCAGAGTCACATTCTCTCCTGAAGTTGGATGATTCTCTCTTCCCCAGTAGAGTGTTGGAACGGCTGATGTTGTGTTCCCCTGCAGAGTGTACTCTTCCCCGAAGTCAGATGATTCTTTCTTCCCTAGCGAAATTGAAATTCCTCACCAGGGTCGTACTCTCCAGTGAAGTAGAATGATTTCTCTCCCCGGCTGAGTCCGCAGAAAAGCAGAATCCTTGGAAGCAGTTGGGACCTTGAGTGGGTGTTCCCTAGCAGAGAATTGAACAGCTGATGCTGTATTTCCCCAGAGTCGCACTCTCTCCAGCAAAGCAGAATGACTTCTCCTTCCTTAGCCGAGTTTGCAGATGTCCAAGAGAGCCGAGTCCTTGGAAGTTGATCAGATCATGATTGATTTTCCCCAGTGGAGTGTTGAGCAGCTGAAGTTGTCTCCCCACAGAGTGGTTATCCCCAGAAGAGTAGCCGGGACGGCCGCGCAGTTCATTCTCGCGATTGATATCAGCAGGTCCAAGTTCTCGCAGAGCCTCGTTCCCCTGCAGTAATCAACTGAAATTGTTTTCCATGCAGCAGTCAACGGAAGATCATTTCCCCAGACAGAGTCCGATTGATATTGGCATGTCCACGTTCTCCTCAGCAGGATGATTCCTCTATCTGAGTAGTTCTTTCTCCTTGACAGGAGAATCTCCCCTCGGCATTTATTTTGCTAATGGGATAGCATTGTGCATGATTGCATAGCATTTAGCATAAACGCATAACATTTCCACCGTGCAGGGCATGGCGCAGAAGCATATGCATCATAAGCATGATCTAGGTTACTATCGTTCTTGTCTTACAGGCGTTCCACCAAGAGACCAGTTGCTCAGGATGATTCCTGACGTTCTCCCCAACAAGGTCGCTTTCTTAAGATGGTTCTTAAGACCCCGGTGTAATCCCCACAGTCGCTCGCTCAAGATGATTTCTGAGATCCCCAGCGAAGTCAGTTCAAGACGACCCTTGAAGTCCTCAGCAGGACCGTTTGCTTAAGATGATTCTTAAGACCTCAGCGCAGGTTCCCGAATGGTTTGCTCAGGATGATTCGTGAGTTCCCTAGTCGCGTCCCCAGCAAGAGTTGCCCAGGAAGATTCCTGGAATACCCAGCAGAATAAGGTCTCCAGAATGGTTATCGGTTCAGGATGATTCTTGAAGGTGCCCGACGGAGCTGTTTGTTCAAGATGATTCTTGGAGTCCTTAGCAGCGTGATATGTCTGCTCCAACAGTGATGTCTAATCTGAAGATTGACTTCGTGAACGCCTGAAGGCGATATTAGAAGGTTCCTGTGAGTTCATATTTCCTTGTTGATGAATCAACGTTTGTCTGAAGACAGAGTTCAAAAGGTGGTAGATGCAGCTTTTGTATTCAAGATGATCCGTGTTGGCCTGAAGACCAAGTCAGTTGTCCTGAGGAGATGATCGATTGCGATCAAGTGGATAGTTTTTCTTCTGACTGAAGTCGAAGATGTTTCTCCAGCTGAAGCGGAGTTTTGCCTGAAGGCAAAGTGTTTGAATCCCCGTAGAGTCATGACTGGCTCAGGATACCATTTCTTTGACTGAAGTCATAGATTTCCCAAGCTGAAGCGAAGGTGCCTGAAGGCAAGGTTATCCCCAAGGTCATGAATGACCTAGGATTCATTTTTTGGACTGAAGACCGAAATCTATCCCTGACTGAAGTCACGGATGCTCTATAGCAGAGGTGGAGTTGCCTGAAGGCAGATCCATGTATCCTTGAAGGCCAAGGACCATTTCTTTAGACTGAAGTCGAAGATACCTCCTGCAGAGTTGCCGACGGGAAAAGTTTGCATCCTTGAAGGCCAAGGATGTCTATCTTCAGAAATACTTGAAGATTCTCCAGCGGATTTGGAGTGGCCAGGGGCCAGGGTTCCATCTATCTTCAGAAATACTTGAAGATTTTTCTAGTTGAAGCTGGAAATAGCCAGGGGCCAGGGTTTCATATATCTTTAATGTTGAAGTTTTACGGCGGGCAGTGTGCAGCAGTATCCCGATGTTCGTTATGGTTCTGAGGGTGAACCCCAGATCAGAGTGTGCTCAGTTAAGCCTCTCATTCCCAGCAGAGTAGTTTCAAATATGCAAAGTGTACCTTTTGTTCCATTTACCAGGGGTGAACCCCAGGTCAGAGGATGTTCGTTCGACGGCGAGGTTGAACGTTTGGATTTGACGGCGAAGTCAGATCATCATTTGTCCGGCGGCGAGGTTGGATGTTTGTTCGACGGTGAGGTTGAACGTTTGGATTTGACGGCGAGGTCAGATCATCATTTGTCCGGCGGCGAGGTTGGATGTTTGTTCGACGGCGAGGTTGAACGTTTGGATTTGACGGCGAGGTCAGATCCTCATTTGTCCGGCGGCGAGGTTGGATGTTTGTTCGACGGCGAGGTTGAACGTTTGGATTTGACGGCGAGGTCAGATCATCATTTGTCCGGCGGCGAGGTTGGATGTTTGTTCGACGGCGAGGTTGAACGTTTGGATTTGACGGCGAGGTCAGATCATGTTTGTTCGACGGCGAGGTTGAACGTTTGGATTTGACGGCGAGGTCAGATCATGTTTGTTCGACGGCGAGGTTGAACGTTTGGATTTGACGACGAGGTCAGATCATGTTTGTTCGACGGCGAGGTTGAACGTTTGGATTTGACGGCGAGGTCAGATCATGTTTGTTCGACGGCGAAGTTGAACGTTTGGATTTGACGGCGAGGTCAGATCATGTTTGTTCGACGGCGAGGTTGAACGTTTGGATTTGACGGCGAGGTCAGATCATGTTTGTTCGACGGCGAGGTTGGATATTTGTTTGACAGCGAGGTCAGACTCTTTAAATCCCCATTAGAGATGATGTTTGTACGACAACGATGTCCAGTGTCTCCAAGTGATGTGTGTTTCCGACGGTGATGTCAGATTCAGTCCTCCAGCGGCGATGTTGGGTGTTGTGGTTGTCTGAAGGCAATGTCAGAAGAAGTTGATGTGGATAACTGATGGCGATGTCAGATCGATATTTCTCCAGCTAGTTGCTGTGCAGCTAGTATTGCAGTATTCGAAGGTTCGTTCCCCGCAGAGTATCGTGTGCTCGTGCGGTTGGCAAATTTTCGGGTTTATCGGTATTCAATCTCTCGCACCTTGATTGGTTGAGAGCCGTTCGCTTCTCACCCAGTCAGGTTCAAGCCGTTTGAATAGGGGCAGCTGTTGCACCCCAAAATTTGACCAACAATTATTTATTCTTTGAGTGTTTGAAAGTTGATACATTCATCAGAAAGTTCAAGAGATCCTCAGAGGAGTGGGTTGAAACCAGGGTTGTGTGCTTCATAGCTTGAGAGTTGTGGGTGCTCCTCAGATGATTCTGAGACTTTGAGAATGAACTTGATGTTTTGAGAAAGCCTATGAGATGTCTTGAAAGTCATCATGAAGCCCAGAGAAGTCATTGTGCAAGAATTCAGAAGATTCAACCATGAATGGTAGAATTAGGGTTTTGACTGGGTCAACCCTAGGATAACTGAAGATTTTGAGAAGGCTGAGACCTAATCCAAGGGCCATGAGATCATGGAATGATGTATGGATATGTTATAAAGATGACTCCTAGACCAACTCATCATGATTGAGGAGTTTGAGAAGTTTCAAGTCAGGGTTTCCAAGGATTGTCAGTGAAAAAACCCTAATTTGATCCCTATCTTCCAAGCAGTTTTAGCTCTAGATGTGATTGATATCCCATCTTCCCCACAACATGAATGTTGTAGAGCTTGTTCTTAGCTTTAATTTGAGTGGTGGAAGTCCTTTATAGGAGTTGCAGAGCTCAAGTTATGGTTTTGACAAATTACAGGTCAGCAGAGGTGTGTGAATCTAGGTCCTTGAAAGTCACCCAACTTGCAGACAACTTTTGCCCTAGTAGGATGATTCCTATGATCTCTTGGTCAACATGAATGTTGAAGGGCATCTTCCTAGATTTAATTTGAGTGGTATAAGTCCTTGATAGGATTTGTAGAACTCAACTTATGGTTTGAACAAGGCAGGGGTATTTTGGTCATTTGTCAATTATAGGTCATTTTAAGCAAAGGCCATATCTCCTATTTCCAAGCCTCAAATGGAAAAACTCAAAACATGAAAGTTGTTCAAAATGGGATTTTAAGTCTATAAAGAAGGTCATGAATTGTTGGAAAAGCTCATAGCATGGATTTGCATGATTGGTTAAAAATGAACTAAAAATGGCTTATAAGTTTAAAAAGTTGAAATTGGAAATTGGTTTGGGAGATCCACAAATCCAAAATAGGTCATCCAATATATCATTTTGATTAGAAACATCATTTTAAAAACAATGGTTCAAGTAGAATTTTGATTTGAAGCTTGGAAATGGGGGTTACTTTGTAATTCTCATGCTTGCATAATAAGGCACCTAAACAAAACCTCACAAAGAGCAAAGTTTAGCTTGTTTTTCACTCATTTTTTCTCAATATCTCTTGTAAGGAGATTTTAAAGTCCATTTGGCAAGGCTAAGGCATGAGATAATGGATGTTCAATGTATCATTCCATGAGAAGTTCTCAAACTTTCTAACACTTTCCACAAGCTTCTAGGTGTATCTAGACCATTCCATGGATTGCTATAAGAAAGGTGAAACTCAATGTGGCCAGGGTTGGTGATCATTTTTGATGAGAGGTGAGATTAGAGTGTGAAAAGTGAAGATTCTTCCATTTGCAATTTCACATCAAACCTTCATTCTTTTCAATCTCCATTCATTTCTCCACCACAAACATATTCTTCTGATCATTGTGATTGATTACATGCTGAGGTAGAAGAAGATCCATTGCAGATTGAAGCTGTTTTGAGGAAATTGCAAGAAGTGCATTTTGATATCAAACACAAGATTCAAGCCTTGATCATTCATCTTGCTGCATACAGAAGTCATATTGGGCATTGGAGAGTAATCAAGGAAGGTTTCAGGCACTGAATTGCAAGGAAACCATAACCTCCATTAAAGGGTGACAGGTTAGTAATCTTGCTCGAATCTCCTAATTTATGTGCATTCTACCATAGTTGTAGGTTTAGACTGGTTAAGCTAGGATAGAGGACTTTATTCTGAGAATTAGGGGAAGGATCATGAGGTTTCGAGGCAGGGTACAATTTCTTGCAGAATGAATAACAAGCAATTTTGTGTGCATCAATGGTATGAGATGGTGTAGAATGGTTAGGGAAATGTGTAGAATAATTCTGGATCATTAGTTTGAAGTTCCCTTAAGTTTGATAGCAGAGGAAAGAAATGGAACCTTGATGATAAAGCTTTCTGTTAGGATGATTCAAGAGGTTTCAGGGAAAACTATGGATAGCATCGTGTTCAGGGTGATTGATAGTGCAACTTTGCTTTTGGAAGCTCATGAATTCATGGAGAAATCAGTGAGAACGATCAGGTTGAAGATCCTTGCATGGGGTTAGGGTTTCTGCAAACCCTAGGGTTCAGTTGGGGACGATGAAGGTCCACCGTCGGATGATCTCAAGACCTTGACTTCTTCGCATGATCCAATGGCCCATATTTGATTTCAAAATGGAGGGAAGACTGAGGCACAAAACGTTGCGTATCATTTAGCCAAACGCACCGTTTTGGTTCGTTGACAAACCTGGGCTCAGCAACTTACTTCTATTCTCACCCCCAGACTTGGCCCAATGTTCAAAATCAACTATGGCGCTTTACTTTTCTCACCCCCCTCCCATTTATTTCTTATTCTTTTATTTTTTAATTTCTTTTAATTCTTGGCATTTTATAAAATTCATAAAAAATATAAAAATCAATATTTTTCATTTCTTCTTTTTTTCCACATAATCATGATTTGGTCTAGAAAATTAATAAAAAATAAAATTCCATTTTATTTTTAGTTTAATATTTTTTAGCATATTTTCTTGTAAATAGTATATTTAATTGATTTTGGTTAACCCTTGATTTTGTACAATTTGTTTTAGGGCTTTCCCTTAGGGTTTTTGAGCCATTCTTTTTGGCATAGTTAGGTATTGAACCCTAGTTTCATGTAGGATTTATCTCTTGATTTGTAGATTAAAATTTGATGTAGTTTGATTGTTAGACATTTAGGTGCTCTAATTAGGGTTTTAGGTTGTATAGGTAGACTTGAACAAATTTGTTTTGGGGTTTATATGCCAAATTAGTGTATGGGGAATACATGGGTTAAGGGTAAAGTATGTATAGAATCCCCTAGATTTTTGCTAGAATATTGTATGGTGTTTTAGTATTTTTCATTGATTTTTGAATGTATGGGTAGTATGTGTGTTGCTTAAAGGCATAAGTTGTATTGTTGTGTTTTCTTTCCTTCTCTTTTTGAGTGTGTGAGCTTTGAAGATTGAGTTGAAGACCTTGTGGATCATTATGGAAGCTTTGAAGACCTTGCAGAGGAGCTTAGATAGCTTTTGTTGTTTGTTTATAGGTTTATAGGTGCATAGGCAGAGCCCTAGATAGAATACTTTGTTCAATAAACAAGGAGTGTCTTGTTCACCTCCTTTCTTCTCTGTGACATAGAGTCCCTTAAGGGTATTCACCTCTCTCCTTTGGAGGGATTAGTGACCTTGCCCTCTGAGGTAGAACTTTGAGAGAGCTTTTCCTTTGATGTTAAGTCCTCAATGGCATCCTTTGGAAGTCAGTGAGCACTGTAACATCCTCACCTCATCTTGTTGACTGAATCTTGTTTGCTGGAGCATTAGAGCCATTGAAGACAGAAGCTGGAGCTTTGAAGAGGATGATTCCTTGAAGATTGTTGAAGTCTGGAGGCTTTGTGAAGATCAAGTGGATGCTTGGAGATCCCTGGAGATAGTGAAGCCTGAAGGTGGAGCTGATCAAAGGAGCTGAAGCTCAAGGGAGAAGATGAGTTGATACTCATGCTGTAGGATTGATACCTGGAAAGCAAGTGATCTCTGAAGTCTGAAGACTGGGTTGCTGCTGGAGGAGCTGAGGCTTTCTTCTGTTTTCTTTGATGTATTGTGTGTTTTGTCTGATTTGTCTGCTGCATTAGACTAAGACCATCTAGACTAAGTTCAGTCTAAGAGCATGAGTGCATCTGATTGTATTGTTATTGCTTGGCTTTGCTTGCGAGTATTCGGTAGAGCCCAGCTCCCTTGCCCATGTGTTTATTTTGCTTGGTAGCATTTCATTTCTTTTATCTGTATGATTACAGTTTACTGTTTTTTGCTTGATAGCATGTTGTTTATTTCAGTATGATCACTGTTATTTCATGACTGGCTTGAGGTTGAGACGAGCTTGTGGAGGCTGAATCCCCACACACATTTCCTCCCTCACTTGCATTGCATGCATTTTACTGTTAAGCTGATGCTTTTGTCTGTTTTGGTGTATCATTGACATGATCCCTTAGGACTCTCATTTCCTTTGATAAGGATTTGATGATAGACTTTTAGGTTGAAACCTATGCATGACAACATCTAGGAGTTCCCTGTTCAAACCTCAACCATAGGATGAATCCATGGCATGATAACAGTAGGACTTGATAGTCTCCCTCCTAGTTGGGCCTGTTCTCTTCTCACCTCAAAGCAGTTTAAGATACAGTAATCATGAATGATTTCTTTCGTACGCTACGAGCTTTAAGCTATCTGAGAAAGGATTGTGGGAGAGCTTCTTTTCCACAGTCTGGATGTTTAGGATGGTACCCTTTGGGTGACATGCGACGCATTCACTCTCAGGTCATAGTCTCTAGTGCGGTTGAGATCGCAAACACAATAAAAAACACTTCTTTCAGGAAATAAGCTGTAGTTTCCCGAACTACGTTTGCTCTGATCTTCCATGCTGTGTGGAAGTACGTAGGCATAGGATGCGATATCCTAGCGAGCAACCTTCCCTCCATAATCCTTCGTAGGCCGAACTACGTTGACTCTGATTTCTCATTCTCTGATGAGAATACGTAGGCATAAAGTGCGACGCTTTGCCGAGTCATTTTTCCTTTCTTTTTCAGCCAGCCTTGATAGGTAGATAGATTATAACCAACCCGTCCAAGTAAACAAACAAGTGAGGATCCCGTCGAGTACGACGGACGTGAGGGGTGCTAATACCTTCCCCTTGCGTAACCGACTCCCGAACCCAGACAATGGTTGCGATGACCTTGTCTTACCCTTATTCGTCAGGTTTTTCCGATCGTTTCCTTTGCCGCTCTGAGGGATGAATAACGAAAGGTGGCGACTCTTCTGTCATGCCGGCACCTTATTTTCGCGCAAGCGACAGATACTCACTGTAGAGTGTGTGGTCTCGATACTCGTCTTTCAATATGAAGACACGCTTGTATTCTCCACACCATTTCCATAACAAAAACTTTGAGATAAATAATTGGGTACTATCCTCAAGGGGTTACAATCCAAGGACCTATTTCAACCCTAAAAACAACTCACAAATCAAATGTGACATCTTGCCTCGCATGGCGAAAATTATTCTTTCAAAAAGGATATGTCACGTTCGTTCTACCACAAACAGGTAACGCCTAAATCTCCACAAGCGAGCAACAATACACCTAAACTGCTAGAATGTGCACGATAGCATCATCCATAAAAACACCAGTTACGTGTATCACAAACTACGTTGATCTAATCTCATGCCAGTTGAGAATACGTAGGCACAAGACGGTGATGTCTTAGCGAGCACCCTTTTTTTTTGTTTCGTAGTCACGAACTACATTTTCTCATTCCAGATGAGAATACGTAGGCACAAGACGGGGATGTCTTGGCGAGCACTCTTATTTCTTTTCCACCCTTTCTCGAGAAGGACATGCTACGTTCGTTCTACCGCAAACAGGTAACGCCTAAGTCTCCAACGAGCGAGCAGTAATACACCTAAACTACTAGAATGCGTATGCTAGCATTGTCTACCGGAACTTCCCCGTAAACCGTAGGCCGAACTACGACTGCTCGGATTATTTACCTCTTTTGAGTAAAGATACGTAGGCACAAGGGCCACAATCCTTGTCGAGCACATTCCCCTCTATACCCGTGGTTTCCCGAACTACGTCGACTCTTACTTTCTCATATCTGTTGAGAATACGTAGGCCTAGGACTGGGAAGTCCTACCGAGTCTCTTCTTCCCCCTTTACCTCTCTTTCCCCTATTTCTAACTTCTCTTTACCCCTTGGAACACTCTTCATAGCAATAATATTTTAGTAAATAACTTCACACGTCGACAAACAAATGGTTCCCATCGAGTACGATGGATATGAGGGGTGTTAATACCTTCCCTTCGCATAATCGGCTTCTGAACCCTTATCTGTTCTTTTCTTAAGGTTTTTCGATATTTTTCTTTCCCCTTATGGGATAAATAAAGTTCAGTGGTGACTCTTCTGTCTTTCTTTTCGCCTCCCTGTCGTTGCATATTTCGAGTAGCGACAAATAGTAATAAGGCTCTTCCAGAGAAAACCTTTCTTACTACGTATGGACCTTCAGAATTGGGAGTCCACTTGCCTCTGTGATCTGTTTGTGGAGGGAGGATCCTCTTCAAAATCAAGTCACCTACCTGGAAATATCGAGGGCGCACAGGTCATCAAAAATTACCAAACCAATCACTATCCCACTCCAAATTTGATGCTGATCACGAATCCACCCTCAGAATTTTCTAATTCCATCTCTAACTCAAAACACGATCACATTTTCAGAGTTCACTCAAATCTTGATTTTCACCATTCTTTAAATTAAAGGTCTCAAATTAATACTCACTCTTCACTGATCAACTTCCACCATCTAGCCATGAATAACCCTTCAAGAATCGTGAGAAATCATCCTCAACAGAAAATGGTCACATGCCTAATTTGTCTCTAATTCACCAACTTATGATCCTAAATCCAACTACAGGTTACAAGGATCTTAACCACATATATATTTCTAAGTTTCTCCTCCTAAATCATGCATAATGATGAAATATTCAAACCTGGTTTTAGAGAGGTAACAGAGGTGGTTTTTGCTCACTTCAACTGCCAAGATGATGCAGACACGTCCCAAATTCACTCTACAAGCCTTTGCACACCTTGATTTGGCTTGATTCCCCCTTGAATTGAAAACCCGATTTCAACTTGAACCTTCAAAATTTCAATGGCTCCTTCTCTTACCAGCTTCAATTCCTTCCAAAAAAATGGCTGAGATCACTCACTAGCTTATATAGAAATGATTGGGATCATCTAGAAACTTCTGGATCCATCCAAATGAGATTTTGGATTTTCAATTTCTATTCAAAATATCACCCATGGCAACCACCATTCTGACTCCTTCTTGGCATGGCTATGTGTGCAATCAAATTCTCATGAGATGTCGAATGATTTTAGAGTGTTATTTTCCTTGTTTGCAAGCCAAAGGTATGCATTTGATTATGTTGCTTCAGCATGAAGAAATGAAATGGAATGCCGTTCAAATAACCTCAAATCAAAATTCTAACCTTGCCATTGTTTCTAAAATCATTTTTCCAATCAATTTGACCTATAATTTTGTTTCATTTGATCACAAAATGAATTATTTGACTTTTTGACCATTAAATCCTTTTAATTCTTCCTTTTTTCAAAGTTTCTTGAACCAAGTCTCTCCTTGAGCCATTTCAATGCCTCCTTGATGCATGGTCAAGGTTAAAACCCTATTTTGAGCAACTTTCTAGTTGAACAAAATTTCATTTGAGACCTCTAAATTGGTGAAAATGGCCTATGATCACAAATGACCTATAATCACCAAATGTCCAAAATACCCTTGACTTGTCAAAGCCATAACTTGAGTTCTACAAATCCTATCAAGGACTTCTAGTACTATCTAGAAATCTAAGTGGATAAGGAACAACATTCATGTTGACCAAAAGTTCATAGGAGTCATCCTTCTAGGGAAAAAGTTTCATGCAAGTTGGACAACTTTCAAGCTCCAAATTCACATACCTCAGATGACCTGTAACTTGTCAAAGCCATAACTTGAGTTCTACAAATCCTATCAAGGACTTCTAGCACTCAAATTAAAGCTAAGATCATGCTCCACAACACTCATGTTGGGGGAAAGATGAGATGACAATCATATCTTGAGCTAAATTGCCTTGAAGATAGGGGTCAAACTAGGGGATTTTACACTGTCAAGCCTTAGAAACCCTAGCTTGAAACTTCTCAAACTCTTCAATCATGATGAGTTAACCTTGGAACCATCCTTATAAAAACTCAATGCATCAATCCATGATCACATGGCCCTTGCATTAAGTCTCAACCTCCTCCAAATCATCAGTTGACTTAGGGTTGACCCAGTCAAACCCTAGCTGCACCACTCATGGATGAGCCTTCTTAATCTTGCACAATGACTTATCTAGGCATCAAAGTGATCTTCAACACTTCTCATGAGCTCTCTCGAGATCTCAAGTCCATCTTCATGGCTTCAGAATCATCTGATGGCTTCCCACAACTCTCAAGCTAGGAGACCCACACACTTGGCTTTAATCACTCTCTCTGAGGATCTTTCAACTTCTCTGACAAGGATATCCACCCTTGAACACTTGAATAACCTTCTTATCTAGCTTCAAAGTCATGTGTAGCCCTTGATTGGTGATCATACCTCTTGATCTCCTGCCTACATGTCAATGAAATGCAAATGATAATGCTAATGTGAATAAAATGAAACATAAGCTAGGTAAAGAAATGCTGGGCAAATTTTGGGGTGCAACAGCTGCCCCTATTCAAACGGCTTGGACCTGACTGGGTGAGAGGCGAACGACTCTCAAACAATCAAGGTAAAAGACTGTTGAATACGAATAAACCCGGAAATTTGCCAACTGCATAAGTACACGGTACTCTGATGGGGACAAATCTTCGGAAACTGAAATGATAGTTGCACGGCAACTAGCTGGAGAATTGGTCACACGGTAACCGTGAAGGTCTAATCTCCGTCAGGGTACTCATCCAATTTTGCTGTAAATACTCGTCCTCAAGTCATCAAGGGGTCACTGGTCACTCGGTAACCGGTGATACACGGTCGATCATGCCGTCAGGCATCAGAATTCCTCGGGACTCATCAGGTCATTGGGAACTTTTTAACGGTAAAGTTAATCATGTCGTCGGGCATTCAAAGAAACTTTCGGGCACAAACCGGACTTCGTTGGTAAGTCGGGAATAGAATCCTCAGTCAATCATGAACTAGTGAAGATGTCTGATATTTCACCGTCAGGCACTCCGCGTCAGCTGGGAGAACTGCTTTGACATCACAGTTGGACTTCACCAGTAAGTTTGGGGTTTTGGCACTGCTGCCGGACTTCAATCATCAAGTCTTTAAGGAAATTTCAACTCCTCTATTTAAAAACCTACTGGGGATGACACATCTCCGCTGGGGATTCCGGAGAACTATCAAGTAACTCTACTTCGGGGATTCAGAAATCATTCTGGACAACTAAACAATGCTGAGGGAATCAAGAATCATCTTGAACAATAAACTCCGCTGGGGACTTCAAGAATCACCCTGAACCAATAACTATGCTGGAGATTTCAGGAATCATCCTAAGCAAACACTCTGCCGGGGGACTCTAAGTATCAACTTGAGCAGCCCTCTCTGGCGAATTCACTGGGGATTTTAAGAATCATCTTAAGCAAACACCTTCGTTGGGGAATTCAACACTCATCTTGGGCAACCGACTTCGCTGGGGAATTCAAGAATCATCCTGAGCCACGCAAACTCTTATGAGATTTCAGGAATCATCCTGAGCAAACACCCTGTCGGGGAACACCTGTGAAACAAGAACGGTAACGACCTAGCTCATGTTTCATATGCATATGTTTGCCAATGGCGCAATTCTCCACACGGTGGAAACACTACGCGTTTAGGGTAAATGCTATGCAATCATGCAAAATGCTACGACCCCATCAGCAAAATAAATGCTGAAGGGAAAAGCCTCCTGTCACGGAGAAAGAACCACTCTGGTAGAGGAAGGACTCATCCTGCCGAGGAGAAACGGTCACACCAATCTCAATTGGATTCTGCCTGAGGAACGAACTTCAGCCGACTGCTGCAGGGGAACAAAGTTCTACAAGAACCTGAACCCGCTCAACCAGGTATTCAAACCGCAAATTGTCGAGGAAACGATATCAATCGCAGAACTAAACTGCACGGCATTCGCCGCAAAACCTTCCTAGAGATAACGACTCCGATGGGGAAATACAGCATCAGCTATTCAACCCTCTACTGGGGAAGACCAATCATGGCCTGAACGGCTTCCAAGGACTCGGCTCTCTTGGGGAACTGCAAACTCGGCTGGGGAAGTAGGAATCATCCTGCTTACAGGGGAGAGTACCACTCTGCAGGGAATTTCAATTCCGCTAAAGACTTCAGTCTGTAATATCGAGCGCTGCACACTTCAGTGTATGACTCAGTGTTGGGGATGAACATACGCTTCAGCGCATGACTTAGTTGGGGAGCTGATGACCCTGCCGGATGCATCTAATTGGGGAGAGAATCTGCTCTGCTTGGGGATACATGACAATGCTTACAATCTCATGTTCAGACTCTGCAGAGAGATGCTGCTGAACTTGCTGGAGAAGAAGGAATCATCCTGCTTAGGAACGCATACGGCGCACTGCCTGGAATATGTCATTCCTCCAACAACACAAATAAACAGACAAGATACCCTTCTCAAAGGGACCTATCAAGGTTATCATCTTGTGACAATGTTCAAGTAATTCATTGTTTCAACAATCAGCGGCCTAGGCCAGTAAGTTTATGTATGCGCATTTTATCAAAAACATCGGCGTTCTTTTTCGCAAACAAAACAGATGAATGCTAAACAAGCAAACAAAATTGCTGAATAGTATACATTTTATTGATAACGAACCCCTGAATGGGAAAAAATGTTTTACAACAGATGCAAGCTCCTGGAATGAGGAAGCTGCGCAAATATAAAAACATAAATATACATCAGTATATACACAAATGTCGGCAATGAGGCGTAGACGAACACTATGAGTTGATCCCTCTATGACCCACTCGACTTCGATACTTCTCCGACGCTTCAGCTTCAGAAGAGATTGATTCAGATAAACGGCCCTCAGGTCTTCCAAACCACTAAACAAATACAGTCCACACGCGGAACACGGTCATTTGCTTTTTCAAATCCCTAACTTTTTCCTGAATCGCCCTTTCGGGTTTTCGACTCACCGGCATACCCTTTTTTGCCAAAGTCGCCCTTCCAGGTTTTCGACTTTGCGGATGTACATTCTTTTCGTTTATATCCCTAATTTCTGCCCGAACCTTTTTCCTTTTTTATGGTTCACCGGGATGCCCCATTTTTGCCTGGATATTCTTTTTCTTTCCAGCGGGTCGTTTTTTAAGCAAAGTATTTTTTAACTGCGTCCGCGTTCACCGGGGATGCAAAATCTTCGCCATCCATCGTGGATAACAACAAGGCTCCTCCCGAGAAGACCTTGCTGATGACGTACGGACTTTCGTAATTGGGAGTCCACTTGCCCCGGTGATCGGATTGTGGAGGAAGAATCTTCTTCAGGACGAGATCACCCGTCTGAAAGCTTCTAGGACACACCTTCTTATCATAAGCTTTCTTCATTCGGCTTTGGTACAGACGACCATGTGCAATCGATGCTAACCTCTTCTCGTCCATCAGGCTGAGTTGGTTTAGTCAGTTCTTAATCCATTCTGCCTCATCGAGTTTCACGTCAACCAAAACTCATAAAGAAGGAATCTCAACTTCTAACGGCAGGACAGCTTCCATACCGTACACTAAGGAGAAAGGAGTTTCCCCGGTTGATGTACGTACCGTTGTACGATAACCGTGCAGTGCAAATGGCAGTATCTCGTGCCAATCCTTGTAGGTCACAACCATCTTCTGTACAATCTTCTTAATGTTCTTATTAGCCGCTTCAACGACGCCATTCATCTTCGGCCTGTAAGGAGATGAGTTGTGGTGTTCAATCTAGTAACTCTGGCACAGCTCCTTCATCATCCTGTTATTCAGATTCGAACCATTATCAGTAATGATCCGCTCGGGAATTCCGTAACGACAGATGATATCCTTCTTTATGAATTTAGCCACCACCTGCTTGGTCACGTTAGCGTACGAGGCTGCCTCCACCCACTTGGTGAAGTAGTCGATAGCTACTAGAATGAAGCAATGACCGTTAGATGCAGTGGGCTCGATCTTGCCTATCATGTCGATGCCCCACATGGAGAACGGCCATGGGGAGGAAATGACATTCAACGGGCACGGCAGCACATGAATCTTATCAGCATAAATCTGGCATTTATGACATCTCTTCGCGAATTTAAAGCAATCCGATTCCATCGTCAGCCAATAGTATCCTGCCCTCAGGATTTTTCTCGTCATAACATGCCCGCCGGCTGATCACACTAAAATTCTTTGTCACCGAGGAGATGTGGCGTGATATGACAGCTAGAGAAGAAAGGCGTGATGGCCTTCTCTCTACTATTTCACAGCAGCTGACGAACAATATGAGCTTCATGCAACAATCGCGATTGGTTTCGGATCGTGCTTATAGCAACGTTTGCCGTACCTTGAACGATATTTCATTAGAACAGAACCGTCAGAGAGAGTTCAACAGCCGACACTACCAGCTTGTAGAGGCTACTCAGGGTTCCATCTTGGGTAACCTTCGAGAGGTCCGGAGTGCTCAGGCTGCTTTATCAGCACGACTCGACCGGAGGGACCAGCATCGTAGTAGATCTCGTCGTTCCAGACCATCACATCAGGACGGCGAAGGCACCAGTGCCCCTCCTCAGTAGTCTTTTTCCAGGTTACCCCCCTTATCTTATTTCGAAACATTGGGGACAATGTTCGATTTAAGTGTGGGAGGGGATTTTATTGCTTTCTGTTATTTCCCTTTTTAGTTAATTTCCTTTCAGTTATTTCCCTTTTCAGTAATTTATTTTTCTTAGATAATGCATGAGTCTGACGAGTCACCAGTATAGTGTCTTTTTAGTTCATCTTCATTTTTTCCCATTTCCTTAGCCTTACCAGAAAATTTTTAAAAAGAAAACAATGTTGTTTCACATGTTTTTTGGGCTTTGAGACAGGTTTAGATTAGGATGTGGTGACTTAGGTCAACTTTTTGAAACATCAGAACCATTTTAGCACCATAGACCTCTTGAATATAGGAATCACTCCTAAACCCCACCACCATGGCCTTTACTATCATTCAAAAAATTGTCCTAAGTAGTTTATTTTAGCAGTCAGCTCCGGCCTAAGCATACTCTACGTAGGGGGCCGATGAATATAAGTGAATGATCCAGTGCTAATAAAAATAAAAAAAAATAAAATAAAAAAAAAAAAAAAAGAAAAAAAGGCAAACTCTGGTATAGGTGACCCTCACAAAGTCATTTAAACCGAAAAAAGAGAAGAAAAAAAATTTTTGCCACAAAAAGAAAAAAATTGCAAGTCACCTATTGTTAGTTGGTTCAGAGGTATCTGGCACTGAACTTGGTAGGGCGGATTACGATCCGATCCCCCGCAGCTACATTTAGGCGAAATAAAAACAGGTTTACACATGCTTATGTGCCAGAAACCTTATGTTATGGATCAGAATCACTAACCGGTCACTCTACTATGAAGCATGTACGGATAACGGGCTTAATGTGATTGCGCCTGAATGAAAAGGACACAAAAAGATGAGAAGATAGGCCTAGGTATCGTGGGATGACATGGAGTGGTTAATATAGGATTGAAGTTTGTGTTTGTGTTACTATGGTACCCTTGGTTCACTTAGTTAGTATCTGTCACTGCATCCTGACTTGAACTTAGAATCCCTTTAGCCCAAAGACAAATGTTGACACCATATTTTCTTAAGCTTTAATGTTTGCTTGAGGACAAGCAAAGGTTTAAGTGTGGGAGAATTTGATCACACTAAAATTCACCGTATTTCTGACTCCGATTTCGCATGCATTCTTAGCTTTTATTGTTGTTTTGCTTTGTTATTGCTTTGTTTTCTTACGTTTTCAGGTTTTTATAATAATCGGAGCTTGAATCGGGAAAAGGAGCGAAAAAGGAGTGAAAACGGACGAAAACCGAGAAATTCAGCATTTTGCACTTGCGGCACCCACCGTGGCGGGCGCCATGGGGTTAGCCATGACGTGGCCACGTCTCAAGACCACTCCTCAACCTCCAAGACCCACGATCCCCACTCCATCATCCCCTGTAGGGACCATGGCGGGCGCCACAAGGCAAAATTTCATAACCTCCACTTTTTAGTGGAGGGGCGTCCCGGTCATTTCATGCTTTCAGTTTTTACTATAAATAGGACCTTAGATTTTCGTTTTTCTTCATCCAGAATTAGAATTCTCTAGGCATATATCAGTTATAAAGCAGTTGCCATTCCACATCGGGGTGCCTCTGCAATCGAGTGATCGAGTCTGTAATCTGTCTGTGGTTCGAGTTTTGGAGCACTCTGGAGGAAGTTAATCCTGCCGCCATTTTAATTCCAGTTAGTATTTTATTTTTCCGCATTGCTTTACTTTTATTTATTTTCTCGCACTTTACTTTGTTTATTTCCCGCACTCGCACATTTACTTTGTTTATTTCCCGCACTCGCACATTTACTTTGTTTACTTCCCGCACTCGCTTTAAATTACTCATATGAAAAACTATAAAAAGAATATTTACTTTATCATGTCTAACTAATCCCATAAAGGTTAGAATGTAAGGATCGTAATTAAACCAGTAATCAGTATAATTGTTCGTGGAAACACCTAAGGGCTATTTTATCTTTCAATTCAAGTAATTGTTTTTAACTATTTCAAAAACAGCCAAAAGCGCTTTGTATAGTTCATTAGGAGTTTTTAGATTAAAAAGAAAATAGATTTTAAAACGATTTTCGGACGCGTTATGAGATTTAGAGTCTGGTTCATAAGAACCTCTTTTTGCTAAGAAGTCCAGGTTAAAATACTTTTCAACTTTGTTAAGAAACTATATTTCTTAAAAATAGGTTTACTACTCTAACGCAGTACGCACCTTTTTATCCGTGACAATAGGAGGGGTTGATTAGAGAGTACAACTCGGTTCTGAATACGCGAAAGCGACAGTTCCTGTTAAATTAGTTCTTTTCAAAGGAGAAAACATTGCCCATAAGTAGTTCCATTAACAAGTACTGTATTATCATTGATTACGTGAATTACATTCGAGCCTGTCTTTTATTTATTATTTAAAATTATAATTTTATTTACCATTGCACCCTTACTAAAACCCTTAAAAATAGTTGCCTTAGATAAACACCATAACAACAGGTACGATAGATTGACACTTGGTCTCTGTGGATTCGATAATCTTTTATATTACTTTGACGTGATTCGTACACTTGCGAAAAACACGCATCAAGTTTTTGGCGCCGTTGCCGGGGACCAATATCGTCAAATTTCATTACCCTGTAGTTATACCGTTTAGACTAAGGTTGTTACCCACCGGTCAATGCGAAAGACTCACAGTGCCGGAAGTTTAGTAGACCCTCTAGCTGAACCTGAACGTTACGCTCGCGCACGTTTATTTTTCCATAGGAATAGGAGAGCTATGGCCGAAGATCAAAATCGAAGACCTCTTAAGGACTTCGCCCAACCATCAAACGAGGAACCTAGTTCCAGTATAGTAAACCCCGCTATCCCAGCCAATAATTTTGAACTTAAGCCATCCCTGCTGCAATTAGTGCAACAGAGACAATTCGCAGGTCTCGCTACTGATAACCCGAACCAACATTTAAAAAACTTTCTTCAATTAGCAGACACCTTTAAAACCAATGGAGCTTCTCCTGAGGCAATACGCTTAAGATTATTTCCCTTTTCCCTCAGAGATAAAGCTCTATCATGGTTAGATTCCCTTCCACCCAATTCAATAACAACTTGGGATGACCTTAGAAAAGTTTTCCTTGCTAGATATTTTCCCCCAAGTAAGACCGCTCTTCTTCGAAACCTAATAACTAGATTTACCCAACACCAAGGAGAGTCGTTGTTCGAAGCCTGGGAGAGATATAAAGAACTATTAAGAGCATGCCCACACCATGGCCTAGAGAATTGGCTAATCATCCAAACCTTCTATAATGGACTTCTTTATAACACTAAAATGACCATCGACGCTGCCGCTGGTGGCGCACTGATGAACAAACCTTACCCTGAAGCTAGTGCCCTTATCGAGGATATGGCCCAAAACCATCAATCATGGGGAGTAGAACGAGCGACAGTGGAAAAGAAGGAAGCCCAAGGAGGAATACATGAGCTAAGCTCTATAGACATGATGCAGGCTAAAATGGACGCGTTGGCCCTTAGAGTCGAACATATGTGTACAACTCCGAATACTGTTGCCGCAGTTTCGCCGAATTGTGAGATATGTGGAACGCAAGGACACCAATCCGCCGAATGCAATCTGTTGAATGAAACCAACACTGAGCAAGTGAACTATACCCAAGGGAACCCATTTTCAAACACATATAACCCTGGATGGAGGAATCACCCAAACTTCTCCTACAAAAATAATAACCCTATCCAAAATACCGCACCTCCGAGACAACAAGGTTACCAAGCCCCTAGAACAAATCAACCTATGCAACCTGTACCACCTAGCCCGAGCTTTGAGGAAGTTGTAAAAGATTTTATCGTTGCTCAAAAACAACAAAACAAAGAGTTCATGAACCATAACGTCCATGTTAACGAACTAATTACCAAGTTAGGAACCAAGGTTGATCAAATTATTACTCATAATAAGATGCTTGAAACCCAGATCTCTCAGGTAGCGTTAAACCAAGCCCCACAGACTACACCTGGAGGACAGTTCCCTGGACAACCTCAACAAAACCCGAAAGGGCAAGCTAATGCCATTACTCTACGAAGTGGAACCGCTTATAAGGAACCTTTAAACCCTAGATTAAGTGAGCCCGAAACTTCTGAGAGGAATGAGGAAAAGGAACCAGAGAAGCCTGAAACCCCGGAAAGTCAAGAAAAAGGAGAAGAACCTAAAAATAAAACCTATGTACCGCCACCGCCATACAAACCACCAATACCTTACCCTCAAAGATTAAAGAAAACCCAAATCGATAATCAATATCAAAAATTCGTTAAGGTTATAGAAAAACTTCACGTAGAAATCCCCTTTACAGAAGCCATCACCCAAATACCTTCTTATGCTAAGTTTCTCAAAGACATACTTACAAATAAACGTAGACTCGAAGATCCGAAACCCGTGGAATGTAATTCTATTTCCGAAAATAGGTTAGCAAAGAAAGATAAAGATCCCGGAAATTTTTCCATTCCTTGTGTTTTGGGGAATCATGTCATCGAAAAAGCTTTTCTAGACTTAGGAGCTAGTGTGAGCTTAATGCCTTTAGCAGTTTGTGAGAGATTAAACTTAGGAGAATTACAACCTACTAAGATGTCACTTCAATTAGCCGATAGATCTGTTAAATACCCTATAGGCATACTTGAAGACGTCCCTGTTAGGATAGGTCAGCTGTTTATACCTACTGATTTTGTTGTCATGGACATTAAAGAAGATGACGACATACCAATCCTCCTAGGTAGACCGTTCTTATCGACTGCTGGAGCCGTAATAGATGTTAAAAAGGGAAAACTAACTTTTGAGGTAGGTGGCCAGAAGATAGAATTTATATTGTCAAAATTTCTTATGGCACCTGTGATAGGAGATTCTTGTTATGCCTTAGATATCATCGAAGAATGTATTAGGGAATTAGAACAAGAAGAAGAAACTGAATCTATAAAATTGCCATCAACCCTTATTTTGGAAGATGACAATTATAAAACACCCTACATTGATGATAACCTTCACGAATGTTTATCTCTTACCCCAGATCCTATGCCTTGCCCTATAAAACCGACCATAAAACTTAAGGAACTGCCTAAAAACCTGAGATATGAATTTCTTGATGAAGATATGAACCGTCCAGTTATAGTCAGTGCTACCTTAAACCAAGAAGAAACCGATCAATTATTAGAAGTTTTACGTAGGTACCCCTCAGCCTTAGGATATAAGATCTCTGATCTAAAAGGAATAAGCCCATCCGTATGCATGCATCGGATTTTGCTTGAAGAAGATTCAAAACCTTCTAGAGAACACCAACGTAGAATAAATCCTATAATGAGTACTGTAGTTAAGACTGAAGTTCTTAAGTTACTAGAGGCAAGTATAATATATCAGATCTCGGACAGTAAATGGGTGAGTCCTGTGCATGTAGTACCTAAAAAGGGAGGCATCACAGTCGTGCAAAACGAGAAGGGCGAACCTGTAGCAAAAAGAACTGATGGAGGTTGGCGTATGTGCATAGATTATAGAAAATTAAATAAAGCAACTAGGAAGGACCATTTCCCATTACCATTCATAGACCAAATGTTGGAGCGCCTAGCCAGACACTCTTACTTTTGTTATTTAGATGGATATTCAGGATTCTTCCAAATACCTATTCACCCCGAAGATCAAGAAAAAACTACCTTTACATGCCCAGTTGGAACCTTTGCCTATAGAAGAATGCCTTTTGGACTTTGTAATGCTCCTGCAACTTTCCAACGCTGCATGATGTCTATCTTTGCTGATTATTTGGATGGAATCATGGAAGTATTTATGGACGATTTCTCAGTTTGTGGGTCAGATTTCAAAAATTGTCTTGTCAACCTTGAGAAAATCCTGGAGAGATGTGTGGAGGTAAACCTTGTGCTAAATTGGGAAAAATGTCATTTCATGGTCACCGAAGGGATTGTTTTAGGACATATAGTTTCCGAAAAAGGTATAGAGGTAGATAAAGCAAAAATAGAAGTCATAGAGAATCTAAAACCGCCGAAGACTATCAGGGAGATAAGAAGTTTTCTTGGACATGCCGGATTTTACCGACGTTTTATCAAGGATTTCTCCAAAATAACAAAGCCCTTAACTGGTCTTTTAATGAAAGATGCTGAGTTCATCTTCGATGAAAAATGTACTGAAGCATTTAATCTTCTGAAGCAAGCTCTGATTTCAGCACCTATAATGAAACCCCCTGATTGGTCGGAACCGTTTGAGATAATGTGTGACGCCAGTGATTATGCTGTTGGAGCCGTTCTAGGTCAGAGAAAAGATAAGAAGTTACATGTGATTTATTATGCCAGTAGAACCCTAGACGCTGCACAGCTCAACTACGCAACAACCGAAAAAGAGCTCCTAGCTGTAGTTTTTGCAATAGACAAATTTAGATCTTATCTAGTAGGAGCCAAGATTATAGTTTACACCGACCATGCTGCCATTCGTTACTTACTAAGCAAAAAGGATGCCAAGCCTAGGTTACTTCGATGGATTCTATTATTACAAGAGTTTGATTTGGATATCCGTGACAAGAAAGGCACTGATAATGTGGTAGCTGATCACCTATCTAGGCTAGAATACCTGAAACCTGATCCAGTACCCATAAATGACGATTTTGCCTACGATAGACTGATAGCCCAACTAGAAACCATTGAAGATGATAACCCAGACCCTCATGAGCAATTTCATAAATCCTTAGCTATAAGCAATGTACCTTGGTATGCAGATTTTGTTAATTACCTAGCCGCTGACATCATACCCCCTGATCTAAACTACCACCAGAAGAAGAAGTTCTATAGTGATGTGAGAAACTTCTATTGGGACGATCCATTTCTTTTCAAGAGAGGTAAAGATGGCATTTTCCGCCGTTGTGTTCCAGAAGAAGAGGTAAATAATATAATTGAGCATTGTCACTCTGCACCCTATGGTGGACATGCAAGCACATCTAAGACCTACGCCAAGATTCTTCAAGCTGGCCTATTCTGGCCTACTATGTGGCGTGATGTCCATGCTTTCATTGTCAAGTGTGACAGATGCCAACGCACAGGAAATATTTCAAGACGTAATGAAATGCCATTAAGAAATATCCAAGAAGTAGAACTCTTCGACGTATGGGGTATGGACTTTATGGGACCGTTCCCACCATCTTTTGGAAATCAGTACATATTAGTAGCTGTTGACTACGTGTCTAAATGGATTGAAGCTATCGCCGCACCCACAAACGACACCAGAGTAGTCATCAAATTATTCAAGAATTATATATTTCCCAGGTTTGGAACACCCCGTTTAGTCATAAGTGATGGAGGATCACACTTCATATCGAGAATATTTGATAAACTTTTAAGCAAGTATGGAGTTAAGCATAGAGTAGCAACACCATACCACCCACAGACCAATGGACAAGTGGAAGTATCTAATAGGGAGATAAAACAAATCCTCGAGAAGACTGTCTCTATATCTAGAAAAGATTGGTCGCAGAAACTTCAAGAAGCATTATGGGCCTATAGAACCGCTTTCAAAACTCCTATAGGAACAACCCCTTATCAACTGGTCTATGGAAAATCATGTCACTTACCATTTGAGTTGGAGCATAAGGCCTATTGGGCCATCAAAACTTTGAATTTGGATTACTTGACAGCTGGTGAGAAACGTATCCTTGATATCCACAAATTAGAAGAGCTCAGACAATCTGCCTACGAAAATGCCATCATATACAAAGAAAGAACAAAAGCTTGGCATGACAAAAGAATCATAAGAAGAGACTTCAAAATAGGCGATCCTGTTCTCCTGTTCGATTCTAGGTTACGACTATTTCCAGGTAAACTCCGTTCGAGATGGACTGGCCCTTTCGAAGTATCTAAGATCCTGAGATCCGGTGCTATTGAAATCAAGAACCAAACATGTAAACCGTTCATAGTCAATGGACAGAGGTTGAAGCCCTACGAAGGGGGTGACATTCCAACAACATACACCTGTCATACTCTGAGTGATCCACCATATCCTTCCAATGATGTTTAAATATCGGTCGTCGAGCTAATGACGTTAAACAAGCGCTGCCTGGGAGGCAACCCATGGTTTTTCTTATTTTTGTACTTTTTATTTTTATTTTTACTTTATTTTAATTTGTTTATTTTATTATTATGTCAGGACTCACGATTGAATGTTTTATGTGCTTTCAGGACTTGTTTGCTAACCTTGTACAGAATGCAGAACCCTGATGACATGCACGTGGCCTTTAGAGATGATGCACAGAGAGAGCGTTACTATGTTCACATGAGACACCCTATGGCTCCTACCAGGTACCCTGACCATGACTGCATGGATGCCTTGGGGATAGAGCCAAGCGTCAGATTTTTATGCCATCAACTCCAGTGGGACCAGTTTGACGACAGGAACAACACTTATAGGAACTTGACTCTTGAGTTCCTCAGCTCGTTTCATCATGACCCTTGGGCTGGACCCGATGGACTCGCTGTTTTCAGGTTGTTCGGGATTGACTACTCATTCTCTCACAAAGAGTTTGGTGATTTACTAGGTTTCCAGACTACTCCTGATGCTATTCCAGAGACTCCGATGGGGTATTTTATGAGCAGAGAAGTGGAAAAGTTTTGGACTAAAATATCAGGCGGAGGGAGCCAAGATCCTTCTACCCAGTTTTCTCAGGTAATCCACAACCCTGCATTGAGGTACTTCCAGATGATTCTAGCACATTCTTTCCTAGGTTTTCCAGATACAGAGACACTGCTAAGTGAAGAGGAGATTTTCCTACTGTTTTGTGCGACTCAGTCTCGCCCTGTTGCTTGTGGCAACTTTCTACTGAAGGGCCTTGCTAGTGTTGCCAGATCATCAGTAGGAATCATCCATGTCGGTGGGATTGTTACACAGATTGCTACTGCATTGGGTTTGTCTCGCAAGCTATTGCACCTCAGGACCTTCTGCTGCTACACCACCCTGGATATTGATTTTTGTCTTGATAGAGGACTGATGAGGAGGGCTTCTTTTGAGCCCAACATGTTTAGATTGCTGATCGACGGTGAAGCGATACACTACTTTACATTACCAGATCCGCTGATGACCAGTGTCCATGATCCTGCCAATTGGAGTTATGCTCTAGAGGGTTATGGAGAGACTGTCGAAGAGCCGAAATCGCCTCCCGCCGCTGAGTACACTCCTACACCTCTTACTCCCCGAATCACTGTTATGTCTAACAATATGTCTCTACAGCCACCTGACCTACAAACACAGATTTATGAGCTCCGCAAGGAGACTGCCCTGCTCAAGCAGGAAGTGGCAGACTTAGAGTTACAGATGCAGGTTTCTGATCTCACTCATGCCTCAGAGACCGATGCTCTACATCAGGCGATCGACGAGTTTCGGAGGGAGATAGCTGAGATTCGTGGATCAAGCCAGGATAAGAAACCTACCACATGACTCATTCCACCCTGACAGCACTACCCTAGTATTTAACTTCCTTTTATTTATCGCATTTCCACTTTTATATTTTCATGCACTTTGAATTCCTTATATATATACATATTATGCACTAATTTTTATTTTTCTTTTTCTTTTTTGATTTTTAATTATTTTATTTTTGTCGTGCAAAGAAAAAATATATAAGACAAAAATATGCAAGCCAATGCCTTGAAAAGAAGAAGAAAACGCTATTCAGACCCCCCGGAAGACAAAGGTGCAAGGAAGGCCCAAAGGAGGATCCAAAACCACAAGGCCCAGGAATTGGCCTTGTGGCGGGCGCCATAGGCCCTGTGGCGGGCGCCACACCGTACCATCAACAAATACGGGATTCAATCCCCATTTCCACCATTTTCATCCCTTTCTTCACCAAAAACCCATTTTTCCAACCTTCCAAATCCTCCTTGAACCCCATTAAAGCTCCCCCATTTCCAAAATACCCTCCATCCATAAAACATATCCAACATCCATTTCCATTTTCATCCATCAAAAACCAAAAAAATCAAAACTTTATCATTCCCCTCATAAACCACTTTTCTACTATTTTCACTACCTAAGGAGCTTTTCAACAATGGAGTTCAACGGATTTATTCTTCGTGATGGAAGACCGGGCGAAAGGCAACGGAAAATTATTCAGAGGCTTCAAAGTCGAGAAATCCTCTCGACTAGGTACGTCGACGATAACTGTATGTATGCTTTGGGTATTTATCATAGTGTTTTTAATTTATTAGAATTTCTAGGCTTGCATAATATTTTCATTATTCAGGAACCTACCTATGAGAGGCTGACAACTGAGTTTTTGAGTTCTTTGATATACACTGTCAGTCCTAACACTGCTAGCACTGTCGGTACTATTATTTTTAGACTGTTTGGAATTGAATATGAATTCAGTACCAATGAGCTAGCAGATTTGTTAGGAATCCCTCATAGGGAAGGTTCGATTTGTGAGGCACCTTTGGATGCTGAATGGTCGGCCGAGGTATTTACCTTCTGGCTAAGGCTTTCAAGTACTTCAATTAATTCTTTTGAAGGGATACTTGCGTCGACCATTCACAACCCGGCCATAAGAGTTTTTAGACTTCTTTTGGCATGTACTATTTTTGGCCGGGAAAGTCCAAACAAGGTTAATGCTCGTGAACTCCTATTTTTGCAAGGATGCCTCACTAGAACCCACATCAATCCGGTCCCGTTTATGCTTGCCCACATGACTTTATTTACTAATAAAACAGGACCGATTGTTTTTGGAGGGCTTGTTACGTCTATTGCTCGGGCTCTTGGCCTGAATGATGAGATAGCTACACTTGAACCACTACCTCCTCGCACAATTAATTTAAAATTTCTGAAAGACATGAAATTGTGCCGAACAAGGAGAGAAGGTGGTTATGAGTTGATGGTTCATGGGGTAGCTATCCCATCTGTTGCTTTACCATGCAGTAGACGTACTGATGTACGTGATGAAAGGAACTGGACCTATGATCTTAATGCTCCACGTGTTTTGGGTCCACTTCCTCCTAATATTCCCGATGGGGAGGCACATGACACTGATGATGAGTATGATCGGAGAGAGCAGTCTCCCATCCCTCACATGTCCCCCCATCGTCCTTCACACTCACACACTGCACCATCTTCCTCTAACCCTGTTGCAGGTACTGCTCCTGGATTCTTTGTCACCGAGGAGATGTGGCGTGATATGACAGCTAGAGAAGAAAGGCGTGATGGCCTTCTCTCTACTATTTCACAGCAGCTGACGAACAATATGAGCTTCATGCAACAATCGCGATTGGTTTCGGATCGTGCTTATAGCAACGTTTGCCGTACCTTGAACGATATTTCATTAGAACAGAACCGTCAGAGAGAGTTCAACAGCCGACACTACCAGCTTGTAGAGGCTACTCAGGGTTCCATCTTGGGTAACCTTCGAGAGGTCCGGAGTGCTCAGGCTGCTTTATCAGCACGACTCGACCGGAGGGACCAGCATCGTAGTAGATCTCGTCGTTCCAGACCATCACATCAGGACGGCGAAGGCACCAGTGCCCCTCCTCAGTAGTCTTTTTCCAGGTTACCCCCCTTATCTTATTTCGAAACATTGGGGACAATGTTCGATTTAAGTGTGGGAGGGGATTTTATTGCTTTCTGTTATTTCCCTTTTTAGTTAATTTCCTTTCAGTTATTTCCCTTTTCAGTAATTTATTTTTCTTAGATAATGCATGAGTCTGACGAGTCACCAGTATAGTGTCTTTTTAGTTCATCTTCATTTTTTCCCATTTCCTTAGCCTTACCAGAAAATTTTTAAAAAGAAAACAATGTTGTTTCACATGTTTTTTGGGCTTTGAGACAGGTTTAGATTAGGATGTGGTGACTTAGGTCAACTTTTTGAAACATCAGAACCATTTTAGCACCATAGACCTCTTGAATATAGGAATCACTCCTAAACCCCACCACCATGGCCTTTACTATCATTCAAAAAATTGTCCTAAGTAGTTTATTTTAGCAGTCAGCTCCGGCCTAAGCATACTCTACGTAGGGGGCCGATGAATATAAGTGAATGATCCAGTGCTAATAAAAAAAAAAAAAAAAAAAAAGGCAAACTCTGGTATAGGTGACCCTCACAAAGTCATTTAAACCGAAAAAAGAGAAGAAAAAAAATTTTTGCCACAAAAAGAAAAAAATTGCAAGTCACCTATTGTTAGTTGGTTCAGAGGTATCTGGCACTGAACTTGGTAGGGCGGATTACGATCCGATCCCCCGCAGCTACATTTAGGCGAAATAAAAACAGGTTTACACATGCTTATGTGCCAGAAACCTTATGTTATGGATCAGAATCACTAACCGGTCACTCTACTATGAAGCATGTACGGATAACGGGCTTAATGTGATTGCGCCTGAATGAAAAGGACACAAAAAGATGAGAAGATAGGCCTAGGTATCGTGGGATGACATGGAGTGGTTAATATAGGATTGAAGTTTGTGTTTGTATTACTATGGTACCCTTGGTTCACTTAGTTAGTATCTGTCACTGCATCCTGACTTGAACTTAGAATCCCTTTAGCCCAAAGACAAATGTTGACACCATATTTTCTTAAGCTTTAATGTTTGCTTGAGGACAAGCAAAGGTTTAAGTGTGGGAGAATTTGATCACACTAAAATTCACCGTATTTCTGACTCCGATTTCGCATGCATTCTTAGCTTTTATTGTTGTTTTGCTTTGTTATTGCTTTGTTTTCTTACGTTTTCAGGTTTTTATAATAATCGGAGCTTGAATCGGGAAAAGGAGCGAAAAAGGAGTGAAAACGGACGAAAACCGAGAAATTCAGCATTTTGCACTTGCGGCACCCACCGTGGCGGGCGCCATGGGGTTAGCCATGACGTGGCCACGTCTCAAGACCACTCCTCAACCGCCAAGACCCACGATCCCCACTCCATCATCCCCTGTAGGGACCATGGCGGGCGCCATGACCTTGTGGCGGGCGCCACAAGGCAAAATTTCATAACCTCCACTTTTTAGTGGAGGGGCGTCCCGGTCATTTCATGCTTTCAGTTTTTACTATAAATAGGACCTTAGATTTTCGTTTTTCTTCATCCAGAATTAGAATTCTCTAGGCATATATCAGTTATAAAGCAGTTGCCATTCCACATCGGGGTGCCTCTGCAATCGAGTGATCGAGTCTGTAATCTGTCTGTGGTTCGAGTTTTGGAGCACTCTGGAGGAAGTTAATCCTGCCGCCATTTTAATTCCAGTTAGTATTTTATTTTTCCGCATTGCTTTACTTTTATTTATTTTCTCGCACTTTACTTTGTTTATTTCCCGCACTCGCACATTTACTTTGTTTATTTCCCGCACTCGCACATTTACTTTGTTTACTTCCCGCACTCGCACATTTACTTTGTTTACTTCCCGCACTCGCTTTAAATTACTCATATGAAAAACTATAAAAAGAATATTTACTTTATCATGTCTAACTAATCCCATAAAGGTTAGAATGTAATGATCGTAATTAAACCAGTAATCAGTATAATTGTTCGTGGAAACACCTAAGGGCTATTTTATCTTTCAATTCAAGTAATTGTTTTTAACTATTTCAAAAACAGCCAAAAGCGCTTTGTATAGTTCATTAGGAGTTTTTAGATTAAAAAGAAAAGAGATTTTAAAACGATTTTCGGACGCGTTATGAGATTTAGAGTCTGGTTCATAAGAACCTCTTTTTGCTAAGAAGTCCAGGTTAAAATACTTTTCAACTTTGTTAAGAAACTATATTTCTTAAAAATAGGTTTACTACTCTAACGCAGTACGCACCTTTTTATCCGTGACAATAGGAGGGGTTGATTAGAGAGTACAACTCGGTTCTGAATACGCGAAAGCGACAGTTCCTGTTAAATTAGTTCCTTTCAAAGGAGAAAACATTGCCCATAAGTAGTTCCATTAACAAGTACTGGATCATCATTGATTACGTGAATTACATTCGAGCCTGTCTTTTATTTATTATTTAAAATTATAATTTTATTTACCATTGCACCCTTACTAAAACCCTTAAAAATAGTTGCCTTAGATAAACACCATAACAACAGGTACGATAGATTGACACTTGGTCTCTGTGGATTCGATAATCTTTTATATTACTTTGACGTGATTCGTACACTTGCGAAAAACACGCATCACCGGCGTGCGTACCAAATGTGCCTTCATGGACTTCTTCCATGAGCATACTCGCTTCTTTCTCATCCACACATCTGAGTAGTACGAGATCATGGTTTCTTTTATAGAGAACTCCATCAGGATTGAGATAAAAATTTCCAGACAGCCTCCTCAGAGTCTTCTTATCCTTGGTTGACGCTCCCGCAGGATACTCCTTAGTCATAAGGAAGGTCTGGATATCATGGAACCATGGCTTGCCGTCGGAAGCTTCCTCGATCGCAAAGACGAATGCAGGTCTATCAAGACGCGACAGGACAATCCTTGGAGCTTCATTCCAAAATTGACTTTATACATTGAAGCCAATGTGGCTAAGGCATCAGCCATCTGATTTTCAGCCCTGGGCATATGATGGAGTTCCACTCGATCAAAGAACGGAAGCAGCCTTCTGGCGTAGTTCATGTACGACACCAAATTCGGTTGACGAGTCTCCCACTCCCCTTTAATCTGGTTGATCTCAAGTGTCGAGTCATCATATACATCTAGGTTCTTGATTCTCAAATCAATCGCTTCTTCTAGACCCATGATGCACGCTTCGTACTCCGCTTCGTTATTGGTGACTGGAAACGTCAGTCTCGCAGTGAACAGGATGTGGGATCCGTGGGGAGTCGTGATGATCGCCCCAATGCCACTTCCGTAAGAATTAACCACCCCGTCAAATATCAATTTCCACTGGTATTTCCTGTCCGGCCCCTCGTCGGGCAACGGTTCCTCACAATCTTTCGCTTTAAGAAACATGATATCCTCATCAGGGAATTCAAATTTCATCGGCTGATAATCCTCGATCGGCTGTTCGGCAAGGTATTCAGACAATACGCTTCCCTTGATGGCCTTTTGGGAAACATACTGAATGTCATATTCCGTCAACACCATTTGCTATCTGGAAATCCTGCCCGAAAGTGCTTGCTTCTCAAAGACGTACTTGATCGGATCCATCTTCGAAATTAACATGGTCATGTGATTGAGCATGTACTGTCGTAAACGTTTGGCAGCTCAGGCTAGTGCACAACATGTTTTCTCCAGCATCGAGTAGCGAGATTCACAGTCTGTGAACTTCTTACTCAAGTAGTAAATGGCATGCTCCTTTCTGCCTGTCTCGTCGTGCTGACCGAGTACACACCCCATACTATTCTCAAGAACTGTCAAGTACATGATTAAAGGTCGTCCAGCCACTGGGGGTATCAAGATCGGAGGTTCCTGTAGATACTGTTTTATCTTATCGAATGCCTTCTGGAAATCCTCGTTCCAGATAATCGCCCGATCTTTCTTTAGCAGTTTGAACATCGGTTCACACGTGGCTGTGAGCTGCGAAATAAACCTTGCAATGTAGTTTATCCTGCCTAGGAAACCACAAACTTCTTTTTCTGTTTTTGGCGCTGGCATTTCTTGAATTGCTTTTATCTTCGCAGGATCAACCTTAATGCCTCTTTCACTCACGATAAACCCCAGTAGTTTTCCAGACCGTACTCCGAAATTACACTTGTTAGGATTCAGCCTCAACCTGAACTTCCTAAGCCTCTCAAAAAGCTTCAGCAAATTGACCAGATGCCCCTCCTCCGTTTGGGACTTCGCAATCATGTCATCAACATAGACTTCAATCTCATGATGAATCATATCATGAAACAAAGTAACCATTGCTCGTTGGTAAGTGGCCCCTGCGTTCTTCAGACCGAAAGGCATTACCTTGTAGCAAAACGTTCCCTAGGGTGTAATAAACGTAGTTTTCTCCATGTCCTCCGAAAGCCATCCATGAATGAAAATACGGAGAACTGGGCTGTATTGTCGACCAACCCATCAATATGAGGCAGCGAGAAATCATCTTTAGGGCTCGCCCTATTCAAATCCTGATAATTGACGCACATTCGCACCTTACCGTCCTTCTTCGGTACAGGCACTATGTTGGCGACCCACGGAGGGTAAGTAGTGACCGCTAAGAAGCCAGCATCAAGCTGCTTCTGTACTTCTATTTTGATCTTAACGGCCATATCTGGTCGTGTCCTCCTAAGCTTCTGCTTGACGGGAGGACAATCTTCTCACAGCGGCAAGTGATGGACCACGATGTCAGTATCAAGTCCGGGCATATCTTCGTATGACCAAGCAAAGACGTCACTATACTCTCTTAGCATCTCGACCAATCTCTGTTTGACATCACTCTGCAATGCGGCCCCTATCCTGACGTTCCTGACAAGTTCTTCAGAACCCTGGTTCACAATCTCAATCTCTTCTTCGTGGGGCAGAATAACTTTCTCTTCTTGTTTCAACAAGCGGGCCAACTCTTCGGGAAGGTCTTCGTCTCCCTCAATCTCTTCTTCGGCTTGATAGATCGGGCAATCGAAGTCGAAGTGAGTCGTATAAGGTCCAAAGTCGATGTCATCTGCTATGTGGATCCTGCAGTAACAAGGGTTAAGCTTAAAACAAGGATATGCAAGTTAGCACAAACCCCATTGCCATTTTATTGTTTTTCAAAACAAATATAAAACAGGAATAACAGAGATCACAACATTTGAATACAAAGAAAAACGCCTTTTGATTTATTTGATAAAATGCATGTACATAATCAAACAAGGCCCGGACAATAAAACCTCTATGCCCCGGGTAGGACGTAGGGTTGTACAATGATTGAAAAAAAGTAAATCATTACTCTTTGCCTGTCACTTGGATGGTATCCCTGATGGACTAGTTGCTAAGGCTCTCGCCTGGTTTGCTTGGCTGGATCCAAGAGTCTAGGTCGTAATCACTGTCTTCGCCGTCTTCAGACACTGCGTTGACACTTTCAAATATCACCCCGCCACTGGTAAACTGGATCGGCCCTTTACCTCGTGATGCACTGCTAGAAGAGGAGGCTTCAGCCGCAGGAGAGTATTCTAACCCAAATCTGTCCTATTTGTTAGGTATTTCCATAATGTGCCCCCAACCTGGGGTAGATCCGGCTTGAACAACGGCCCGGGCTTCCTTGAAGGAAGAGAGAGTCATCTCTGGTTTCTCCGTGATTACAGGAGCTACGTTCTTGACTTTAACAGCTTCGAACGCCTGACATAGGGTTTCGTGGATTTCCTCATCCATCTCAACATACTTGAAGGACGACAAATGGCTCACCATTATATCCTTCTCACTACCTCCGACGACATACTTGAGCTTCTGGTGCAACGTGGAGGTCACGGCACCAGCAGAGTGGATCCATGGCCGACCTAGGAGACAGCTGTAGGCTGGCATGATGTCCATAATGTAAAAGACCGTGTCGAAAGTTTCCGGCCCCACTTGGATTGGCAAAGTCACTTCTCCGAAAACATGACGTTTGGTTCCATCGAACGCTTTCACAACTAGATCACTGGGTGTGCAAATCAATCCTCGAGTATCTAACTTCATCAATGCTTTCTTCGGAAGAACATTGAGTGATGACCCCGTGTCCACCAACACACGAGACATAATCGTGCCCCTACCCTCTATCGAGATGTGCAGGGCATTGTTGTGGTTTCTTCCCTTCAGCGTCAGCTCCAGGTCAGTGAACCCTAACCCGTTTCCAGCATTTACGTGGGCTACGACCCCTTCCAACTGGTTGACCGATATTTCCTGCGGTACATACGTGACATTCAACACCTTCAGCAGCGCATTATGGTGTGCCTCAGAACACAGCAACAAATTCAGGATGGAAATTTTCGAAGGCGTTTGATGGAGGTGATCCACGATCTTGTAATCACTCTTCCTAATCAACCTCATAAACTCTTCAGCGTCTTTAACAAGTAAGTCCTTCTCTACCCCATGAGGGGTTTCTTCAACGACTTTACTCTTTCCCTTATTGGTTACTTCAGTTTTGTCCGCTTTGTCTGCCACGATCTCATGTGGGGCAAATACTCTCCCGCTGCGCGTGATTCCGCCAATTCCCGCTAGGTTATCCACAGACGACCCAGATGGTTCCAGTTCCAACTTCTGCCCGTTGCAGTAGACGTCTGCCCCATAATGCCATGGGACAGCATTGGTGCTTTCAAAAGGTATCGGCCCAGCCTTGGTGATGGTAATCGTGGGCGTTCTAGGTGCAGAAATGGTTATCGTCCGACGAGGGATGGTGATGGTGGCAACCTCATCATCTTGCTTCAGCATTACCTCTCCAGATCTGCATTCGGCCCTTCGGCTAAACTGTAAGATTCCTTCGGTCATCAGACTCTGAATCCCCTCTATCAGCTGTTCACATCCATCAGGACAAGTCGCACAGCCCATACATAGTTCTCCACAGCCTGGGAAGAAACCTCTTTTCATCAGCTTGGCTTTAACGAAGCTAAGCGGTGTCTTCAGATCCTTGATGTCAGTCAACAAATCCAAGCTCTCGTCTTCAATAATGGCATTCACCCCACCTCCCTTATGATTTGGCATAGGGTTCTTCGTGACGTTTGGCACATTATCTGAGAAATTGATGATCTTAGCGTCTACCATATCCTGCACCTTGTGCTTGAAGGCTTTGCAATTTTCTATCGTGTGGCCTGGTGCCCCTGAGTGAAACTCACACGTTGCGTTTGCATCATAACCTGGCGGAGGTGCCCCTGTCAAGGGAGCCAGGGTTCACTTCTGGATTAGCTGTAACTGAAGCAGAGTCTGTAACAGTTGAGCATAAGACATGGGCGGCGTCTCGAGGTGGCGACTCGATAGAGGTGCCTTGTTCTGATACTTTTTGTACCCTTGTTGATTCGGCTGCTGCTGCTGTGGCTGTTGGACCACTGGGATGGTTATGCTAGCCACCTGCTTGTGCTGGCCCTTGCCTTTCCTTCGAGCGTTAGACACGACGCTCGTCTCTCCTTCCCGCCTCTTGCCACCATACGGTTTCTTTCCTCCTCCGGCTGAGGATATATCACCTTGAATTTTCCCCAGTTTGATCCCGTTTTCAACGTGCTCACCCGTGATAATGAGATCTGAGAAGCTTCCAGACATACTGCTGACCAATTTCTTGTAATAAACCCCTGGGAGGGTGGCTACGAACATTTCAACAAGCTCTCGTTCAACCATCGACGGCTGAACCCTAGCTGCTAATTCACGCCACCGTTGGGCGTATTCCTTGAACCCTTCGTTGTTCCTTTGTGACAAATTCTGCAGTTGAACTCGGTTCGACGCCAAGTCACTGTTATATTGGTAGTGGTGCACGAATGCTTCAGCAAGTTCCTTCCACGTACGCACACTGGTAGGTTCCAGACTCATGTACCATTCCAGGGAGGGCCCGGATAGGCTGTCCTGAAAGAAGTGCATCAGCAACTTCTCGTCTTCAGAGTGAGCTGACATTTTCCTGTAGTATGATCTCAGATGGACGCGAGGGCAGGTGGTTCCCTTGTACTTTTCAAAGTCGGGTACCTTGAACTTGGGAGGTACCTTGAAATCAGCAATCAATCCCAACTTGGACATATCAACACCCATGGTGTTCTGGTTCTCGAAATTCCTCATCATGTCCTAGAGTGCCTTAAACCTCAGACGTGCTTCAGCAGTCAGCTCCCCTTCAGCACCTCTCTGTGAGAACAAATCGTCTTGACGGTCTTCTAACCATGGCTGAGGCCCATACAGATTTCCAACACCTGTGTTGCCGTTGCCCAGCCCAACATTGACATTAGCTTCAAAATTCCGATTACCGACGTCAGTCGTGTTACAATTGAGTCCCATGTTAGCGATCACATTGCCGTTGGCACTGCCATTTCCCCCGGTCACGGGGATGCCGTTCTGAGGAGTTTCAACAGGTGGAGGGGTTGGAACAGTCCCACCATGGAGTACACCATTGTTGTCAACCCTTGAAATCAGAGGCTGGACCAATGTTCTGAGCTGATCCTGGCCGTTGGCGACCACTTGCATGAGCTTCATGAAGCGGTCCATCCTCTCTCGGAGTTCTTGAACGTCAGTTTGCACTTGCTCCATAACTCTGGCTTGATTTGCTCTGGTCGGATAGCGGTGGATAGGCCTCTGATCAATCCTGGAACAACCTGAAACAACCTGTATACACAAAGGGTTAGAAAAAACGACAAAGTGCTCGTTATACAGATGCTTCATGCAAATGCAAACGTGTGTTTGTGCGTTAGGGAGGTTTCCCCCCGATCCTAGTGCCTGAGTGCCAGTGCTGATAATAAGAAGTCCGAGTCCAGTCGTGGAAATAACATCTCATATATATAAAGAAAGCCCCTCAAGGCGGTACACAATGTCACTGAGTACAAGCAGAATCAATAGCATGACCTTGACCAACAAGCCTGGTGATGGTCAGCATACAACAATGATCAAAACAAAAGGATTACAAATATAGTCAAGCACGACCACGGGAGCGAAACTCTTCTAACAACCCCTTCGTTTATAGATGATCTAGCCGAGTGAGCAACCCTTTGACGAGTAACTCCCTCTGCATAATGGTGTATTGGAGACCTTCAACCGAATCCTCCCATGCTCCTTCGCCGAAACAATCTTCTAACTTCTGCTTCTTGGATTCAAACGTCAGCTTGCGCTCCTTCAGGTTAGCAAGAGCTATGTTGAGCTGGCCTTCAGCGGCATATCTGCGAGCGGTTTCTTCATCAAACCTCTTCTCGCTAGCCTTCACCTGGACTTTCAACTTGGAGATCTGTTGCTTCAGCTTATCCTCCCGTTCTTTGTCGTTGGCTAGGGTGGCCTTCCAATGCTGATTAAACTTGGATATTCTCCGGTACGCTTCATCCAAGTGCTGCTTCTTAGTGGCCAGTACATCATTGACAGCTTTGAAGTCTCGACCCAAGCGTTCATGCTCAGCTATCTGCTTAGTCAAATCTGTCCCCAACTGGTTCACCAGCTCTGTTTGCCTCTTGAAGGAATGGACGGCTTCGCTTCTCTCGCTTTTGAATTGAGCCAATTCTTTCTCCAGTTCTTCATTTGCCTTCTTCAACTCATCTCTCTCAGCTAACACCTGATTATGCTGCTGAATAGGCACGGTGCTAGGCTCTTCAATCACTGGAGGGATTTTTGGCTTGGCATGAGGAAACGGCATCCCTATCATATCTGCTCTGGCTCTGATCCAAGTCACATATGGAGGATAGGCTTGGCTATTACTCTTTCCCAGCAACGGCTTTCCCCTCTTACTGATACCATTCCAAGCGCGCTGAAGCTTAGATAACATGTCCCCCTCTAGAAGACCAGTGAGGTACAGAGATTCCTGCACCTCTTCATCCTTCGGCGGAGCTCTCAAAGCATAAGCAAACTGTCGGACCAGCAGAGATGGATTATAGTTGATACAACCCTTCCTGCCTATCAAAGACACATTCGGAAACCCACTGCAGCTGAAGATAATCTCAGTACCCAACATATCTCTATCGAACCAGGCAATATCCTTCGCTGATAGACTCCTCAAACGCTCAGACCACTCAGTTGTGGCTGCAGACGAAGCAAATGGACCCTTCTTGGGTAGGTGACTATCAAGCCATCTATAGAGTAGGGGTACACAGCACGAGACATTCTTGCCTCTTCTGTTCTCGTTTTTGTAGTGGACGAAATGGTAAACATCTCCTATCAGGGTATGGAGTGGATTCCATGATGCAAAGATGTGAAAGGCGTCGAAGTCTACAAAGTCGGGCATACTGGGGAATAGAATGATGCCATATATGTGATCGCTCCGCAAGTGCACGGAAATATCGAAGTAATATAAAAGATTGTCGAACCCACAAAGACCAATGTCAATCTACTGTTATCTATTATTACGGCGTAAAGCTAAGGCTAATGGAATTAGGAAATCTGAACACGAATGAAATTAAATGCACAAGAAATAAAGATTTTTGGTTTAAAGAAATGCGGTAAAGGAATATTGGTATGTAACGCTTTAGCTATCGGGAATTCGGCAGGTTACCGGTGCCTTTTTGTCTATTGCAAACACCTTTTAGGAGAACTTACTCGTTTAAAGACCTTCGTCTCACGATAGTTGTTGACTCGGGTCATAATTCTAAGGGCCGAATGTATGCTTCCGCTATCCCATTCGGGGTTAAAACTACTTTTTGTAAACAACTAGATTCTAATTTCTTTTAAAGCGCTTTCGCTGTGTCTAAAATCAATGCCTAGTTTTTACTATCTGGTTCTAGCCTCAGCTGTCGCTTGTTGGTTCGTACCTTAATATGGTTTCCCACTGTCGTGGCAAAACCACCGTAAATAGCTTCTCACTGTCGTGACAAAGGTTTATTTAGAATTTTGATTAAAAACTACGGCCATAAAGGTTGTTTGTAAAAAGGGAAGATTCCGGTTACTATCGAATCTTGTCCTACCAATTCGGTTACATACCGATAAAACTAATTTAGCTAGACATGATAATTAATGCAAATATAAATAAACAATGGCAGCAGAATAATATAACATGCATACTGACAGAAATAAAATAATAATTCAATTAATAAAAACCTGTAAATCGTACTGATCTCGAATCCTTGAGTAGTCCTCCACAATGTCGGCAGGATTCTACTTTGGCGAGAATTTAAAAGGTACAGGAACAAATAAAGCGATACAGATGAAATAAAAGGAAAAGAAATGGAAAATAATGCAGGAAAGTAAAATTGGCTTCAATGGGAATTTTGGCAGTACTTCGATACATCGAAGGTTCCCCCTAAAACTATGAATCTAAGGCCTATTTATAGGAGATAATTCACTCTTCAACTTCCAGAGATCATGGGTGAGTTATGGAGGGAGTGGGAGTAACTTCCAGTAGTGGGTAGTGAGTGGAGAAAGTGTAGGATGAAATTAGGTTGAGATTGATCGTGGCTGCTTCTGATTTGAACGTACTGATATTTTGTCTGCGTGACGGTCGTCATGAACCTGTGACGGTCGTCACACGCATGACGGTCGTAATGGACCTGTGACGACCGTCATATCAGCAAAATCCGTATCTGCTATTTTTTCATCTATTTTTCATCTCTTTTCCTTCCATTTCTTCTCCTTTTGTTTCTTTAGTCTAAATTCTCCCCAATCTGTAAAACGAAGTAAATTAATCATATAATAGAACATAAATCAAGATAAATTAAAAATAGTCACAAATAAATGCATGTAAATCAGAGCAAGGATGGCATTAAACACGATCCAACATCCGTCTTTGGCGCACTGCTGAGCCTTTCCCACTAAGAACTGCAAGGAGAAACCGGGAACCTTGTTCCAACTAGACAATACTAACTCGGAGGCATCTAGGTGAAGTGAAGGAGCTAGACTAGCCAGATTAGGCTCAGCATCCATATGAACAAAGGGCATCTGAATCTTGATAGGCACACCTAACAAATCAGCATACTCCTCTAGTGTGGGCGCGAGAATGAAGTCCCAGAAAGTAAAGCATCTCAAAGGAGGATCGTAGAACTGTAGCAGGGCGTGCAACCCATTCAACTCAGACACAGAGGGTTTACGGACCAAGCTGAGCAGTTTACCATAAGACTTTATGAATTCATCTCTCACAGAATCCTCTGCCAAAGCAATCAAACCAGTCAGCTGAACAACATCAGGAGTGGGGAGCTTGTAAGCCACAGTCTTCCTCAGAGAACCCATAGTAGCACAACAGAAGGCAAGAAAACCTGAATCGGGGGAAACGGTACCTGCAACACAGACACACGTTAATGAAATGCAAATGGGTATGCAAAGCAATGTAAAATGCAATCATGCAGCAGGAGATCAAGACGACTGTGTTGTTGGAGAGATGAAGGTGAAGATTCTGTATCAACAAAACCATAATACTGCTCTGTCAAGAACAACCACAATCTCTGATAATAAGAAAACCCTGATATCAGACCATAAATTTGTTCTGTCAAGAACAAACACACATCGGATAATAAGGAGAAACCCCTGATGTCAGACTATAACTCTGCTCTGAAGGAACACACATACATCTGATAACAAGGACCTCTGATACAGGACCATAACTCTGCTCTGTCAAGAACAAATACACATCTGATGATGAGATCCTCTGATCCCCACAAAACTAATTCACTATCAAGAAAACTAGGTAGTCTGAAGGTTAAGGTTTCCTGCAACAAACCCAACCCTGCTCACAAGTATGGCCCTATACTGACACAAGTTCGGCATCCTATGCGGTCATCAGCGTCACAGACATCCAAGAGGGGTGATACGATACCCAGAAGGTGTGGCATCACCATCTCCTGAAGCGGCCTCACTCAGCTGAATTCCAAATGATCGGTCCCCAGAGTCGACAATCCTCCAAACCAACAACCCCTCAAGCCCAAAGGGCCGGAAGAGAAGTCAACCGGGAGAACCTCGTCTGAGCGTGGATTTCATGAGACACTAGTGCCTGCAAAGCAAGCACGTGCCCACTAATTTCCACAACTAATGCTAAGTACACTCAAGCCTGGGTCTGGCTTCTCACTCATCAGAATGCCCCTCCCACAACAGCATAGATAATCATATCATACTGAAAATAAAGTGCGGGAAATAAAATGCGATAAATAAATGCAACCCAAATAGTAATCATACAAGCGCTAGGATTGACTCTCGCAGGGGACGTTGGATCCCCAAACTGACTCGCATAAGGGACGCTGGATCCCAGGAAACTATCAAGTCCCCAGCAGAGTCGCCAGCTGTCGCTACCGCGAAAACAAGGTGCCGGCAAAACAGAAGAGTCGCCAGCTGTCGCTACCGCGAAAACAAGGTGCCGGCAAAACAGAAGAGTCACCGCCTTTCGTTATTTATCCCTCAGAACGGGAAAGGAAACGATCGGAAAAAACCTGACGAAAAGGTATAAGACAAGGTCATCGCAACCATTGTCTGGGTTCGGGAGTCGGTTACGCAAGGGGAAGGTATTAGCACCCCTCACGTCCATCGTACTCGATGGGATCCATGCTTGTTGTGTTTATCTGACGGGTTATTTTTATCTATCTACCTATCAAGGCTGGTCTGAAAAGAAAGGAAAACGACTCGGCAAAGTGTCGCACTTTATGCCTACGTATTCTCATCAGAGAATGAGAAATCAGAGTCAACATAGTTTGCCTAACTACGGGTTACGGGGAAGGTGGCTCGCCAATACATCAGTATTGTGCCTACGTACTCTCAACAGATATGAGAGATCAGAGCTTACGTAGTTCGAGATAATACGGCTTACGGGAATTCAGATTCATCTGTTTTATCGAGTAGGGTTAACAAACAGTCCTAGCAGTTGGATATACGTAGCTCGACCCTTGGAGACTTAGGCGTTACCGTTTGCGGTATACTGGGAGTTAACGACACTCTTTTCTTCAGAAAAGCTTCCTTTGAATTATGGGCCCACGGGGCAAAAAGGTTTGAAGTTTGTTTTCTGTCTTTTACGGAAGAACTATTTTTATGGTTGTTTGCAACTAATATCGCACTAGAGACTATGATTGGAGAGTGAATGCGTCGCATGTCACCCAAAGGGTGCCAGACTAAACATCTAGACTGTTGAAAAGAAACTCCCCAACAATCCTTTCTCAGATAGCTTAAGGCTCGTAACGTACGACGTCAGTTAACCTTTATTACTATATTTTGATTTGTTTTGAGATGAGAAGAGAGAACAGGTTCATCTAAGGGGAGACTATCAAGTCCTAATGTTGTCATGCCAAGGATTCATCCTGTGGTTGAGGTTTGAAACAGGGATCTCCTAGAAGTTATCATGCATAGGTTTCAACCTAAAGTTCTAATCATCACTTCCTTATCAAAGGAAATGAGATTCCTAGGGGATCATGCCAATGATATACAGAAACAGATAAAGCATCAGCTTAAACAGATAAACAGTAATACAGTAAAATGCATGCAATGCAAGTGAGGGAGGAAATGTGTGTGGGGCACCAGCCTCCACAAGCTCATCTCAACCTCAAGCCAGATATGAATAACTGCAATCATACAGAAGAAAACAGAATTCCATCAAGCAAAATAGAATATAAGTGACTGTAATCAGACAAAAGAAGAAACATGCTATCAAGCAAAATACAACAGACCACATAGGCAAGGGAGCTGGGCTCTATTGAATACCAGCAAGCAAAGCCATACAGTAAAAATACAAGTAGAGGGAGCAACTCAACCTCTAGTGCAATCATGCTCCTAGCTTAAATCAGTCTAGACATGGACTTATTCTAATGCATCAAGCAAATCAAACAAGTCACATCAATACAGTTGCACAGAAAGAAAACAGACAGGAAAGAAAGCAAATCAACAGCTTCCCCAGCTTCACAGCAAAGCAATCCTCTGACAGCAGTTCAGTCCTCAGTCCTCAACTGATCTTCAAGTCTTTCATCTTTAATAGCAAGTGTCAACTTGCTTCTTCAGGCTTCTAATACATCAAACACAAGTATCAACTTGCCCTTCTTCTTCAACTTCAAGCTTCAACTCTTCAGTAAACTCCACCTTCAGGCCTCAATCCCAACTGCAAGTATCAACTTGCTCCTTCAGGAACTCCAAGCATTGAACTCACAAGTATCAACTTGCTTCTCCAATCTCAAGCTTCAGCTTCTTCATTCAATCTCCAATGAATTCCTCTCACAAGTATCAACTTACTCCTCTTGATCCTCAAACTTCAGCTCCAAAGGTATTCTTCAAACACAGAGAAGTATCAACTTCTAGCCTTCACTCTTCTTCAAGCAAGGAACTCCATCCTCAATCTCAACTTGATCTTCTTCCCACAAGGGTCAACTTATTCTTCTGGATCTTCAAGCTTCAGCTCTTTGGTAAACTCCACCTTCAGGCTTCAATCCCCATTGCAAGTATCAACTTGTTCCTTCAGACTCTCAATGTATCAACATGGGTATCAACTTATTCTCCCCTCTTCAAGCCTCAGCCCTTCACTCAATTTCAATTTAATCTTCTTCACAAGTGTCAACTTGGTCTTCAAGCTTCAGCTTCTAAGAGTAGTCTTCAAATACAAAGAAGTGTCAACTCCTAGCATCTTCAATCTCTTCAAGCAAGGAACTCCACTCTCTAGCACTCAATCTTCTTCAAGCAAGGAACTCCACCCTCTAGCACTCAATCTTATTCAAGCAAGGAACTCCATCCTCTAGCAAGGGAGAAAGATTCATCTATCAAGAGCAAAGTTTGGATGATTGGTAGCAGAGTGAAGACCAAAGGTCACCACTAAGCATCCTATCATCAGAGAAAGGGACCCTCAAAGGTTCTACCAACTTGTAAAGAGCCACACATCCTACCAAAGGAGGGATGAGGCCTTTACAAAGGGACCTTACATCATAGGGAAGAATGGAAGTGATCAACATCTTCCATGTTTATGAAGGAAGAGAATCTATCTAGAAGCTCTGCCTACAAACCCTAATCTTAACACCTAATCAACACTACACCAAAAGAAGGGAAAATCTTCACATTCAAGCTTCTTCAAGCAATCCATTGCATCTTCAACTTGCCTTCAACATTATCCAAGAGAAAGAGAGACAAAACCCTAATCTAAGGGAACTAAAGAAGTCATTCTAGTTGAATTAGTGCCTTAGAATCATCTAAAGTTAGCACCTAAACTAAAATCAAACAAAAATAGTAAACTCCATTGTAAATTCCTTCAAAAATTCTAAAAGGACCCTAATTCAATCATGAATCTACCACACAAAAATCAGAGGTTGAATCATCCACCAAGTTCAAAAAAATAAAATCTAAGTCACAAGGTATCAACCATAAACCCTAAAAATGGAGCTCTTAAGGTTTCAACCTAAAACTACCACTTACATTCATAACAAAAATGTGAGAAAAATCTAGGGGGAACATTCATATCTATGCTAGCTACACACAAAAAATCAAGGCCAAAATCATCATCACATGATCAAACCAAATTCAACAAGATCAAGCATCAACCATGATTATTTTAATATCAATTAAAATTCAAAAATGCACATAAAATCAAAAATTGCATGAAATATTAATATTTTTTATCTAAAAAAAACTAGATTCAATCATGAATCCATGGCAAAAATAATGGAATTAATTGAGTTATTTTTCCATTTTTTATGAATTTTATAATAACCATGTATGAAATGAAAAATAAAAATGAAAATAAAAGAAATTGATAAAAGATGCGTGGCAAATAGCAAGGCCAAGCAGTTCATATCAAGAATTGGGCTCAAGGGGGGGTGTGGATAGCACTCTGAGTGTTAAGCCCAAAACCTTCCAATTAATGAAACGATGCGTTTCAATTGAAATCTCTCTTCAGAGCTTGAGGTGCAATCCTGGCCCTCCAACACACGCCTGAGTCACAGTCCAAACCATCATCCAATGGCCCATGCTCATTGTCCCCATTTGAACTCAGCTTGGGGGGAAATGCAGACGGTGGCCTGAACAGTGGCGCCACCGTCTTCTCCGGTGAGCTAACCTCCACAGGTCATCAAAAATTACCAAACCAATCACTATCCCACTCCAAATTTGATGCTGATCACGAATCCACCCTCAGAATTTTCTAATTCCATCTCTAACTCAAAACACGATCACATTTTCAGAGTTCACTCAAATCTTGATTTTCACCATTCTTTAAATTAAAGGTCTCAAATTAATACTCACTCTTCACTGATCAACTTCCGCCATCTAGCCATGAATAACCCTTCAAGAATCGTGAGAAATCATCCTCAACAGAAAATGGTCACATACCTAATTTGTCTCTAATTCACCAACTTATGATCCTAAATCCAACTACAGGTTACAAGGATCTTAACCACATATATATTTCTAAGTTTCTCCTCCTAAATCATGCATAATGATGAAATATACAAACCTGGTTTCAGAGAGGTAACAAAGGTGGTTTTTGCTCACTTCAACTGCCAAGATGATGCAGACACGTCCCAAATTCACTCTCCAAGCCTTTGCACACCTTGATTTGGCTTGATTCCCCCTTGAATTGAAAACCCGATTTCAACTTGAACCTTCAAAATTTCAATGGCTCCTTCTCTTACCAGCTTCAATTCCTTCCAGAAAAAATGGCTGAGATCACTCACTAGCTTATATAGAAATGATTGGGATCATCTAGAAACTTCTGGATCCATCCAAATGAGATTTTTGATTTTCAATTTCTCTTCAAAATATCACCCATGGAAACCACCATTCTGACTCCTTCTTGGCATGGCTATGTGTGCATTTAAATTCTCATGAGATGTCGAATGATTTTAGAGTGTTATTTTCCTTGTTTGCAAGCCAAAGGTATGCATTTGATTATGTTGCTTCATCATGAAGAAATGAAATGGAATGTCATTCAAATGACCTCAAATCAAAATTCTAACCTTGCCATTGTTTCTAAAATCATTTTTCCAATCAATTTGACCTATAATTTTGTTTCATTTGATCACAAAATGAATTATTTGACTTTTTGACCATTAAATCCTTTTAATTCTTCCTTTTTTCAAAGTTTCTTGAACCAAGTCTCTCCTTAATCAATTTCAATGCCTCCTTGATGAATGGTCAAGGTTAAAACCCCATTTTGAGCAACTTTCTAGTTGAACAAAATTTCATTTGAGACCTCTAAGTTGGTGAAAATGGCCTATGATCACAAATGACCTATAATCACCAAATGTCCAAAATACCCTTGACTCGTCAAAGCCATAACTTGAGTTCTACAAATCCTATCAAGGACTTCTAGTACTCTCTAGAAATCTAAGAGGATAAGGAACAACATTCATGTTGACCAAAAGTTCATAGGAATCATCCTTCTAGGGAAAAAGTTTCATGCAAGTTGGACAACTTTCAAGCTCCAAATTCACATACCTCATATGACCTGTAACTTGTCAAAGCCATAACTTGAGTTCTACAAATCCTATCAAGGACTTCTAGCACTCAAATTAAAGCTACGATCATGCTACACAACACTCATGTTGGGGGAAAGATGAGATGACAATCATATCTTGAGCTAAATTTCCTTGAAGATAGGGGTCAAACTAGGGGATTTTACACTGTCAAGCCTTAGAAACCCTAGCTTAAAACTTCTCAAACTCTTCAATCATGATGAGTTAACCTTGGAACCATCCTTATAAAAACTCAATGCATGAATCCATGATCACATGGCCCTTGCATTAGGTCTCAACCTCCTCCAAATCATCAGTTGACTTAGGGTTGACCCAGTCAAACCCTAGCTGCACCACTCATGGCTGAGCCTTCTTAATCTTGCACAATGACTTATCTAGGGCTCAAAGTGATCTTCAACACTTCTCATGAGCTCTCTCAAGATCTCAAGTCCATCTTCATGGCTTCAGAATCATCTGATGGCTTCCCACAACTCTCAAGCTAGGAGACCTACACACTTGGCTTTAATCACTCTCTCTGAGGATCTTTCAACTTCTCTGACAAGGATATCCACCCTTGAACACTTGAATAACCTTCTTATCTAGCTTCAAAGTCTTGTGTAGCCCTTGATTGGTGATCATACCTCTTGATCTCCTGCCTACATGTCAATGAAATGCAAATGATAATGCTAATGTGAATGAAATGAAACATAAGCTATGTAAAGAAATACTGGGCAAATTTTGGGGTGCAACAGCTGCGAATCTCTTTTCATCAATCAGACTAAGTTGATTCAACCTAGCCTTTACCCACTCTGGTTTGTCAAGCTTCACATTAGACAATACTGTTAGAGAAGGAATTTTGACTTCTAATGGTAGAACAGCTTTCGTACCATATACCAGCGAGAAAGGTGTTGCCCCAATAGATGTAGGCACCGAAGTACGATAACCATGTAAAGCAAAAGGCAACATCTCATGCCTATCTCTATAAGTCACCACCATTTTCTACACGATCCTCTTGATATTCTTATTTGCTGCCTCAATGGCACCATTCATCTTTAGACGGTATGGAGAAGAGTTGTGGTGTTCAATTTTAAAACTATGGCACTATTCCTTCATCATCTTATTATTCAAATTCGAACCATTGTCAGCAATGATTCGTTCTAGTATCCCATATCGGCAGATGATATCTTTATTTGTAAAACGAGCAACCACTTGCCTGGTCACATTGGCAAAGGTAGCTGCCTCTAGCCACTTGGGGAAATAATCAATTGCCACCAAGATGAAACGATGCCCATTGGAGGCAGTCGGTTCAATCTTCCCAATCATGTCGATGCCCCACATTGCAAAGGGCCAAGGAAATGTCAATACATTTAGAGGGCTTGGTGGCACATGCATTTTGTCGGCATAAATTTGACACTTATGGCATTTCCTGGCATACTTAAAGCAGTCGGACTCCATGGTCATCTAGTAATACCATGCTCTCAATAATTTTCTAGACATTGCATGCCCACTAGCATGAGTACCAAAAGAACCTTCGTGGACCTCTTCCATCAGAAAACTTGCTTCATTTTCATCCACATAACACAACAACACCATATCGAAGTTTTTCTTGTACAACACATCATTCTTGTTTAAGTAGAAATTACCCGACAACCCCTCAGAGTCTTCTTGTCTCTATTTGAACCCATAGGCGGATACTCTTAAGTCTTGAGGAAATGTTTGATGTCAAAATACCAAGGTTTCCCATCTAACGCTTCTTCAACTGCAAATACAAAGGTCGGTCTGTCAAGGCACATGATAGTGATTGTTGGAGCTTCATTCCATAAGTTCCCTTTATACATTGATGATAAAATTCCTAAAGCATCTGCCATTTGATTTTCAGCCCTCGGTACATGACGAAATTCAACCTTGTCGAAGAAAGGAAGAAGTCTTCTTGCATAGTTCTTATAAGGCACCAAGTTGTCCTGACGGGTTTCCCACTCTCCTTTGATTTGATTGACGACTAAGGATGAATCACCAGACACATCTAGATTCTCAAGTCAATAGCTTCTCCTATACCCATGATGCATGCTTCATATTCGGCTTCATTGTTGGTGCAAGCGAATTTTAATCGAGCGGTGAACGGTATGTGAGAACCGTGAGGTGTTGTTATAATTGCCTCAATTCCATTGCCGTATGAGTTAACAGCATCGTCAAAAACCAACTTCCATTGAGACCCAATCTCGGGACCCTCGTCAGGCAGAGGCTCATCACAGTCCTTCATCTTCAAAAACATTATATCTTTATCCGGAAACTCAAACCTCTTTGGTTGATAATCCTTAATTGGTTGTTCAGCAAGATATTCTGACAAAACACTCCCTTTGATGGCTTTTTGGGAAACATACTAAATGTCGTACTTTGTCAAAACCATCTGCCATCTAGCAATTCTTCCAGAAAGCGCTTGTTTCTCAAATACATATTTTTGGATCCATCTTTGATATTAACATGTTTGTATGATTTAACATGTACTGCCTTAAGCATTTAGCTGCCCAAGCAAGTGCACAGGTTGTCTTTTCTAGGATCGAGTATCTTGACTCACAATCTGTGAATTTTTTGCTCAAGTAGTAAATAGCGTGCTCTTTTATATCTGTCTCGTCGTGTTGACTAAGCACAAAACGCATCGAGTTCTCAAGAACCATCAAATACATAATCAGAGGTCTCCCTGCAACTAGAGGCATCAATATTGGAGGTTCCTGCAAATACTCTTTTATCTTCTCGAAAGCCTTGTGACAGTTTTCATTCCAAACAACCGCTTGATCTTTTCTTAACAACGTGAAAATAGGCTCACAAGTAGCTGTAAGGTGAGATATGAATCTCAAAATATAATTCAGTCTCCCAAGAAAACCACGGACCTCGTTCTCTGTTCTCGGCTCATGAATTTCTTGTATAGAGTTTATCTTTGCAGGATCCACCTCAATTCCTCTTTCATTAACAATAAAACCTAGTAACTTCCCTGATCTTACCCAGAAGGTGCACTTGTTAGGGATTAACCTTAGCTTGAACTTCCTTAACCTTTCAAAATACTTTAGAAGATTGACCAGATTCCTTCCTCTGTTTGTGACTTCGCAATCATGTCATTAACATATACTTCGATCTCATGATGAATCATATCATGAAAAAGAGTCAGCATTGCCCGCTGATAAGTTGCCCATGCATTTTTCAATCCAAAAGGCATAACTTTGTAACAAAAAGTTCCCCACAGTGTGATAAAAGTAGTTTTCTCCATGTCCTCTTGGGCCATTTTGATTTGGTTATACCCAGAAAAGCCATCCATGAAGGAAAACACAGAGTATTGAGCTGTGTTATCAACCAAAACATCAATGTGGGGAAGCGGGAAATCATCCTTCAGACTCACTCTATTTAGATCTCGATAATTGACGCACATCCTGACCTTCCTATCTTTCTTAGGTACAGGAACAATATTGGCGACCCACAGAGGTTAATTAGTGACGAAAAGAAAACCAACATCCAACTGCTTTTGGACTTCTTTTTTGATCTTGACTTCCATATCAAGTTTGGTTCTTCTCAACTTTTGCTTCACAGGCATACATTCTTCTCGAAGAGGTAGACGGTGTACCACTCTATCAGTATCCAACCTTGGCATATCCTAATAAGACCAAGCGAAGACATCTCTATACTCACGGAACATTTCTACCAATCTTCCCTTGACATCGGCTTCCAATGCAGCCCCAACTCTGACTTCTTTATTTTCGTCTTCAGTGCCCAAGTTGATGACTTCAACATCATCCTGATGAGGCAGAATAACCCTTTCCTCTTGTTTCAACAGTCTGGCCAGTTCTTCAGGTAGGTCATAATCTTCATCAATTTCTTCTTCAGCTTGGTAAATAGGGTTATCAAAGTCATATCAAGCCATAGCCGAATTTCGATCGATGGTATCTGAGGTATGAAACCTGTATGATTGATGTTTTATGCTTACTATGATATGCAAATAGACACAAACACGTTGCGATATTTTGTTTTAATTAAAAGCGTAAAGAGAAAAAAAAAGGGATCAAAATATTTGGATGCTAAAAGGACGTCATTTTTATTCATGATAAAAGTTTAAAAATAAACAGAGGGGCCCTACAAGGAAAAAGTCACTACATCTTGGGCAGAACGTAGGACCAGACATAATCAACAACAAACAAAAATTACTCTTCTGATGTAACTTGGATGATTTCCTCCATAGTCCATTTGCAAAGCCTTTGTCCAGGGATACATGGACGAATCCAAGTATCCATATCATAATCACTGTCTCCTTCGTAATCATCAACAGCATTGATCCTGTCAAATATAACCCCACCGCTGGTAAACTGAACAGGTCCTCTATACTTTGGAGGATCCCTTGAGGAAGATGGGTTATATCCCAAACCGAACTTGTCATGCTTAGCAGAAACATCAAGAACTTGACCCTATTTTTGGGAAGACCCAGATTCCACTATAGCACGGGCTTCTTTGAATGACGACATCAAGACCTCTGGACCTTTAGCTTCTACAAGAGGCTTCTCCCGAATTTGCACAGTTTCAAAAGCTTGGCAAAGAGTCTCGTGGATTTCACCGTCCACTTCCACATACTTAAAGGATGATAACTGACTGGCCATAATGTCTTCCTCTCTGCAAACAGTAACCACCTTCCCCTCCACCATATACTCAATTTCTGATGCAACATGGAAGTAAATAGCTCAGCAGAGTGTATCCAAGACCGACCAAGCAAACAACTGTAAGCTGGCTGGATATCCATGATATAAAACGTCGCATCAAAAATCTTTGGCCCCACCTATATGAGCATAGTGATCTTACCAAACACTAACCTCTTAGAACCATCAAAAGTTCTCACAACTAAGTCGTTCGGTGTGCAAATCAGCCCTTGAGTATCTAGCTTCATCAAGGCCTTCTTTGGCAGTACATTAAGGGATGAACCTGTGTCTACCAAGACATGATTATAGGGTGTCTTGGCAGGAGTCAAATCTAAATCTATAAAACCCAACCCATTTCCATCATTCGCATGAGCCACCACTACTTCTAGCTGATTCACCAAAATCTCTTGCGGCATGAATGCCAAATTCAAAATTTTTAACAGCATATTTCAGTGTGCCTGGAGCACAACAACAACGAGAGAATAGAAAAATTTGATGGCGTCTGGTGTAAATGATCTACAATCCTGTAATCACTTTTACGGATAAGCCTCGTGAATTCTTCGGTATCCTTTGCAAAAGAATCTTTGTCAACTTGTTGATGCATACCTTCTTCTACCACAACCTTACCTTTATCCTTATCATTTCTATCTACATTAGTTTTAGGTGGAGAGAAAATTCTGCCATTCCTGGTTATTCCCCCTGCTCCGACAATGTTTTCAACAGAAGTGCCTCCAAACGATGCCCCCACTAGCTCTTGTTTTTTCCTGTTGCAAAACACCTCTACCCCATAATTCCAAGGAATGGCCTTGGTGCTCTCATAAGGTACTGGTCTTGGGGTAGTAATAATAACTGGAGCTGGCCTTGGCGGCACTGAGATGTTAATTGTCCCGTACGGAATTGAAATTATTGCAACCTCATCCCACTCAATATTAATCTCTTCAATCACTTCTTCTCCCACAATCCTGTTGAACTGTAAACATTTGTCATCAATCAAAATCTGAATATGACTTCTCAAAGAAACACAACCATCTGGATGCACAACACATTCTGCACAACCCTCTAAACAACCAGGATAGACACCTTCCTTTAAAAGTTTGTCTTTTACGAAGCTCAAAGGCTACTTTAATTCTACAATATCAGTTATCAAGTTCAGCCTCTCTCCTTCAATAATAGCATTTGTTCTAGCCACCCCATGATTCGGCATCGGGTTTTGATTTACATTAGGGGTCTCGTTTGTGAAATTTATTGCTTTTGAGTCAAGTAAATCCTAAACCTTATGCTTGAACGCTTTGCAGTTGTCAATATGATGCCCCGAAGCTCCAGAGTGGAACTCACACCTAACATTTGCATCATAACCTGGCGGAGGTGTACCAGTGAGCGGCACTAAAGTTCTGTTTTGAATAAGTTGTAGTTGTAACAGATGTTGCAAGAGCTGTGACTAAGGCATGGGAGGCATGTCAAACTACCTATTGGCTATCCTTCCTCTATCTTGCTAACGACGAGGTGTAATAGTTTGTTGCTATGGTACAGCCGGAATAGCTATACTGGAAACTTGCTGTTGATGCTGATGTTGAGGTTGCACCCAATCTCTACCTCTATATGCTGATATAGAATTCAAATCCCATTCTCTCTTATTTGGGTTTCCATTGTATATTTTCTTCATTCCTCCTGATGAAGTTCCTGACCCACTCGGTATTTTCCCTGTCTTTATTCTGTTCTCTACCCTCTCTCCTGCCATTACCGAATCCGAAAAGCTCTCAGACATACATCCGATCAATTTTTCATAATATGTTCCTGGCAAGGTCGCCATGAACATGTCAATCAATTCATGCTCCACCGTTCGAGGCTGCACTCTGGCTGCTAACTCTCGCCACCTCTGGGCATACTCCTTGAACCCTTAATTATTCCTTTGTGACAAATTTTGCAATTGCGCCCTATTAGGTGCCAAGTCACTATTGTATTGATAGTGATGCACAAATGCTTCTCCCAACCCTCTCCAGCTTCTTATATGTGTCCTTTCTAGACCCATATACCACTCCAAAGAAGGACCCGGCAGACTGTATCGAAAGAAATGCATCAAAAGTTTCTCATCGTCCGAATACGATGACAAGTCGTCCCTTTATACTTATCAAAATCGGGTACTTTAAACTTAGGGGGAATCCTGACCCCTAGCACCGGTCCCAGATCTGACATATCGAGTCCCAAAGAATTTTGGTTCTCGAAGGCTTTCATCTTTTCTTCAAGCAGTTTGAACCTCTTATCAGCTTTTGTGGGGAGACCCACATCTGAGTATCTCATTGAAAACACATCCTCTTGATCATCCTTTTCCCAATGAGGACCTGCAGCTTCGTGTAGTGCGCCCACACTGCCCCCAACACCAGCTATATAAATTCCTCCCTAATGGCCTATGCTCGGAGGGTTAACTACAGTTGGAATACGGTTGACCTGAGGAACATTTCCATCACCTGGAGGAGGGATAGCAGTAGTCCCTCCATGTAGAATGCCATTACTATCCACCCGTGATATCAGTGGTTGAACCAAAGTTCTCTACTGCTCCTGCCCGTTGGCTACACCTTGCATCATCTCCATGATTTATGTCATTCTGTCCCTGACCTCCTATTGTACTTGATCTATAAGTCTCCATTGATTCCCTCTTGTAGAATACCTATGGGAAACTGGATCTCTAATCCTGCTAACTGTTGAAGAAAAGAAAACTGAGATAAGATTGAAATCTCCAAGAACACTTGTTATGCAAATGAAAATAATGATGCAAAATTCAAGCATGTATATATGATTCAGGGAGATCTCCCCACCCCCCCCCCCCCTTGATTCTAGTTCCACAAACAAAACAGGAGAAATTAATGGAAGAATCGCAAGCCTCTCTCATAAATAAAATGAGAATGAAAGTTAACATATACAAGACATCAGCAGGAAGTACAACTACATGCAATCCTATGACCCCATCCAACAGATCTGGTGATGGTCAAAATACAAGATAAGAAAAGAAGAAATACTACTGGAATACTATATCAAATAACTTTATTCAACCACTGTCACTCCTGTGCCGAGTCTGAAATTCTTTTAGCAACTCTTTTGTATTCGGATGTTCAGGTCTTGCAATCAACTTCTGTATGAGCAGGTCTCTTCTGCAGATAACATCTTTCAAGCCTTGAGCATAGTCCTCCCAAGAATCCTCTTCAAAGGCGTCTTCAAGTCTTGGATTCTTCAATTCTTCCGCCATCTTGCACTTCTCCAATGCTGATAGGGTTTCTTGTAATTTCTGATCACTTGCATACCTACAAGATGATTCTGTTGAAACTTCTTCATCTTTGACTTTGAGTTGTATCTTCAATCTGTCAATATGTCTATGAAGCTCATCCTTCCTTCCCTTGTTAGCAGCTAATGCAACATTTCATTCATCATTGAACTTAGATATTTCCAAATAAGCTTTATCCAATTATTTCTTCTTATGCTTAAGGATACTATCAGTGCTTTTCAAATTTTGGCCAACTCTTCCTTGCACCCGGATCTCTTCAACTTACTCCTTTTCCACCTTAGCCAAAGCTTTTGTCTTTGTCTTTTTCTAAGTAAACAACTTCATTCTTGTCACTCTTTAGTTGACTAATTTCTTTTTTTAGCTCTTCATTTTCTTTACGCAATTTTTCTTTTTTCGCCCATAGCTTATTGTATCTTTGAATATCAACGGTTGTAGGCTCTCCAATGACTAAAGGATATAGGGGTTCTCTGATAGGAAAAGGTAGAAATACTTTCTCCACTCTCTTCTGGATCCAATCGAAATAAGGGTCATAAGCTCTACAATCACCTTTACCCAAAGAAAGTTACCCTCTTCTATAAACTCTTCCCCAGGCTTCCTTTATCTTGGCCAAAGTATCAAAATCAGCAATACCTATGAAGTACAGAGATACCTGCACTTCCTCCTCCTTCAGGGGTCCCTTCAAGGCATAACAAAACTGTCTGACAACAAGAGAATGGTTGTAATTAATCCTACCTTTTCTTCCTGTCAGAGGTACATTAGGAAAACTCCCACAGCTAAAGATAATCTCCACACCGAGCAGATCTTGATTAAACCAGATAATATCCTTAGATGTCAGGCTCATAAGCCTTTTTAACCATTCAGATGTAACCTTTGTATCAACAAAAGCTCCGATGCAAGGAAGATGATCCATGAACCACTTGTGAAAGAATGGTGCACAGCAAAAAACATTTTTCCCTCTCCTCTTTTCATTTTTGTAATGCACCGAGTAATACAAATCCCCTAGAAGAGTAGGTACAGGATTCTTGGAAGAAAACATGTGAAAAGTGTCCATATCAACAAAATTTGGTATGTTGGGAAACAGAACAATACCATATATGCACAACGGCCGAATAGCATTGAAGACTACCCAGCAACCTTCCTTAGCATAATACTGATCCTTACCCACCAAGAAGGACAAGGGAAAACCAAAAGCTCCACTCCTACAAACCACATTACCCACCAATTCAGGCTTGCTCAAATAAAGAGCGTTGGCCAACTTCTCCAGATCAGGTTCCTCCTCAGAATGAAAAAAAGGAATTTCTTCTATGATTGAAACTCCCATTAGACAAACAAATTCCTCCAAAGTAGGAACTAGAACATAATCAGGAAATATGAAACAGCGCAACTGAGGGTCATAAAACTGTAATAAAGTATGGGTAGCTCCTTGTTCGTAACTTGAGACTTTGTGGACGAAACTGAGAATCTTCCCATAATCCATTTTAAAATCATCCATGACACCAGAACCAGCCATGGAAATAAGACCAAATAAAGGTCTTAACTCTGGCAGCGGAAACTTATAGATGATAGCCTTTTTCAATTCAACCTCCACCTCAACAACCAACCAGATCACTAGAGTCAAAAGGGAAACAAGAACCTGAGAACACACATACATGCTAATGTAAAATGATTATGCAAATGCAAACAGAGGATCAAGGTATCCAAAACTGTTGTGTTGTTGACTGAGTTGAACCTGAGCTTCGCTCTGATAAGAAATCCAGAATACTAGAACACTTAGGACAAAAAGTCTGCTTTGACGAAAAACCGGGTTGGTTGAAAGTCAAGGTTTCCTGCAAAACCCTTCCCACTCACAGGTAGGACCTAGTCTTTGAAAAGGTATGGCGTCCTATGCAAGTCGTCAGTATCACAGACTCTCAAGTCGAGAAATGATGATATGTTTACCATTTTTGGTTTGGTATCATTGCAATCAAGGAGGTCTCAACTGACTTCCCAATGAACGGTCTCCAGAGTTGTTAGTTTTCATATCCAACACTCCATCAACTGTCCAAGATGCACGGGATAGGATGTCTTCAAAGAAAACCTCGTCTGGACGCGAATTTCATGAGGGCTTGTGCATTCCAAACATGCAAGCCCGCACTACCCTCCGTACTAATACTAGGTGTATACTCAAGCCTAGGTATTGGGCTTATCTCTCATGAAAGAACCCACCCAACAACACAACAGCAGTAGTACAATATGATAACAATGATAAAGTGTAGAAAATAAAATGCAAATGGAATGATATACACACCCAAAAATATAAAATAGACAAGCACTAGGATTGACTCGCATAGGGAACCAGACTCCTCAGGAGAGTCGTCAGCTGTTGCAAATGCGAAAAGGGCCGACAAGAACAAACAGAAGAGTCTCCACCGAACATTATTTATTCCAAAGAGAGGGAAAGGAAACGATCAAAGAAAACCTAAAAGAACGGGAAAGACAAGGTCATCGTAACCAAATCTTGATTCGGGAGTCGGTTACCCAAGGGGAACGTATGAGCACTCCTCACGTCTGTTGTACTCAACGGGATCCATGCTTGTTGTCTAATCAAAGGGTGATTTATCTAAAAGCTACTGCGAAACTGGGGGTGGAACGGAAAGAAGAGACTCGATAGGACATCGCCGCTCTATGCCTACGTATTCCCTTGTTCAATGGGAAAGTCAGAGTTAACGTAGTTCAGAAAAATACGGGTGATGGAGGGAAGGTTACTCGCCAAGACATCGTCGTCTTGTGCCTACGTATCCTCATATGGTATGAGAAATCAGAGCAAACGTAGTTCGGGAAACTAGAACACTGATTGGTTAAGTGTTTTTTTTAGTGACATTAGTTCATATTCCAACAGTTAGGGTCGATGCCTGTTTGTGGGAGAACGGAAAAGTAACGTAGTCTTTTCTGAAATTGTTTTGAAGAACAGTCCCGAAGGATAAAAAGGTTTGAATTTGGTTTGTTAGTTTTCGAGAAGTGAATTGAGTTATTTTAAGACTCACGTTGCACTAGAGACTATGACCTAAGAGCGAATGCGTTGCATATCGCCCAAAGGGCATACACTAAACACTCTAAACAAGTGATGAGAAACCCTCACTCGTCATTTCCCATATACTTAAGGCTCGTAGCGTACAACGTTCGTCGTTCTTTATTAAGTGTCTTAAAGAAGTTTGAGATGCGAAAAGAAGACACAAGAAAACACTAAAGGGAAACTGAAAACCCTAATGTTATCATACAAAAGTGTCCTAAGGCTAGGATGAGAAGGAAGTCTACCTAATGTTATCATACAAATGATGGGCCTAAAGTTGAGGTCAAAGAGGGTTTATCCTACTTGTTATCATGCAAAGGATTGAAAGCTTAATGTCTCTCTTACTCCCATCTTAAACAGAGGGACTAGGAATCCTAAAGGAACATGTGGGAAAACACAAGTAAACACCTTATTAGTCAATCATAAATGAAAAGAAAACCCAAAACTTAAACAAGTCAAAAGATATGAAAGAGAAGAGAGAAGAATGAAAGATGAAGAAAAAGAAGCAACACATAGATGAGCGGACAAGGTAGTCCATCTTTTGCACTATCTTCTTGATATTCTTATTGGCCGCTTCAACAACGCTGTTCATCTTCGGACGATAGGGCGATGAGTTGTGATGCTCGATTTTGAAATTCTGTCACAATTCCTTCATCATCTTGTTATTAACATTTGAACCATTATCAGTAATGATTCTTTCAGGCACTCTGTATCTACAGATGATGTCCTTTTTGATAAATCTGTCTACGGCTTGCTTCATGACATTCGCATAGGAGGCTGCTTCTACCCACTTGGTAAAGTAGTCAATGGCTACCAAGACGAAACGATGTCCATTAGATGCGGTGGGCTCGATCTTGCCAATCATGTCAATACCCCACATGGAAAAGGGCCAAGGAGATGCCATGACGTTCAGAGGACACGGTGGCACATGAATCTTATCTGCATAAATCTGGCATTTATGGCATTTCTTCGCATATTTGAAACAATCAGATTCCATCGTCAACTAATAATACCCTGCTCGTAACAACTTTCGAGACATGGCGTGCCCACCGACATGCGTACCAAAGGCTCCTTCGTGGACCTCTTCCGTAAGCAAGCTTGCTTCTTTCTCGTCCACGCATCTGAGTAACACCAAGTCATAGTTCCTCCTGTAGAGTACACCATCTTGGTTCAGATAAAAGTTTCCAGACAACCTTCTCAGAGTCTTCTTATCCCGGGTGGACGCCCCTGGCAGATACTCTTGTTTCTTAAGAAAGTTATGGATGTCATAAAACCATGGCTTGCCATCAGAGGCTTCCTCAATGGCAAATACAACTGCCGGCCTATCAAGGAACGAGATGACTATTCTTAGAGCATCGTTCCAATAGTTCACCTTGTACATTGAGGATAATGTGGCTAGAGCGTCTGCCATCTGGTTCTCCGCTCTTGGCACGTGATGTAACTCTACACGATCAAAGAATGGCAACAGCCTCCTTGCATAGTTCATGTAAGGAATCAGATTGGGTTTCTTGGTCTCCCATTCTCCTTTAATTTGATTTACAACTAGTGCTGAATTGCCGTACACATCTAGGTTCTTGATCCTCATATCAATAACTTCTTCCAACCTCATGATGCACACTTCATATTTTGCTTCGTTGTTAGTGCAAGGAAATGTCAACCTGGTAGTGAATGGTATATGAGAACCCCGGGGAGTCATGATGATTGCCCCAATTCCACTACCATACGAGTTAACAGCACCATCAAATATCATCTGCCACTGGGAGCCCGGCTCAGGACCTTCGTTAGGCAATAGTTCATCACAATCTTTCATCTTCAGATACATGATATCTTCGTCAGTGTTGCACCCTAAAATTTGCCCAACCTTACTCCTTGGTTTATGTTTCATTATCATTAGCATTTGCATATAGAGTCATGTACATAGACTAACCATCTGCATAGCATAAGCATAGCAAGTCATTCAACAGGGGACCAATCATTATTCTCATCTATAGAAGCCTATCAAGAGGTTATTATCCCAATTCAATCTCATTCAAGTCATCAGAAAAGAATTTGAAAGCAAAGAGTCCAACAGATCAAGCCTTGAGTCCATCTCCTAGCTGAGGGTATCTGAGGGTCAGCAAGAGGGTTGTGAGCTGTGAGTTGAAGGTGTGGAGAGTATCTAGACATTATGAGAGACTTAGAAAGTCATTTGGAGAAGGAGACAAGTCATTGATGAAAGCACAAGAGCTATAGTTGGAGGCAGTCAACTAAGGTTTCATCTGGGTCAACCCTAGGTCAACCCTAGGTCAATTGACTGATTTAAAGGGCATTCAAGTCTATTGGAGAGATGTGGGGTTCACCATTGGACATATGAAGAAGGATATGGAGATATGCTAATAAGAATTCAAGAGAAATCAAGGAGAAGAGGAGTTTCTAAATTAGGGTTTCTGTGTAAAATCCCCTAGTTTAGGTCAAATTTCCAAGCAAGATAAGTCAAAATGCTAGCTTCAAATGGCTTCTTGGCCAACATGAAACTTGTAGAGGATCTCAAGACCTTTAATTTGAGTGGTGGAAGACATCAAGGAGATTTATAGAACTCAAGTTATGGTCCTTGCAAGTTACAGGTCATCTGAGGTATCTGAATTTTTGTCTGTGAAAGTGACTTGACTTCCAAGCTAGTTTTACCCCTCAAGGAGATTTCAAATGAATTCTTGGTCAACATAAGAATTGTTCCTCATTGTCTTAGCTTTCTAGAATGGTATGGCATGCCTTCATATGATGTGTGGAACTCAACTTATGGTCTTGGCAAGCAAAGGGTATTTTGGGCATTTGTGAATTACAGGTCATTTTAACCTATGTCCAAAACTCATACAAGGAGGCCTCAAATGGAAAAACTTACAACATCAAACTTGCTCCAAATGGGATTTTAAGTCTAGAAAGAAGGTCACAAATTGTTGGAAAAGCTCATAACATGAAGTTGCATAATTGGTCAAAAGTTGAACTAAAATGGCTTATAATTCAAAGAAATTCAAGATGGAAAATGGTTTGGGAGATTTATGAGTCCAAATGGAGACTTCCAATATATGATTTTGAATGGAAAAGCAATTCTAAGAACAATGGTTCAAACACTTTTTTGAGTTTAGAAGGAAAAAAGAAAGTTATCTTTGGTTACTTGTAATTGAAGAAACATAACCAAAATGGATCAAAGTTGGAAAGCAAGGGAATGTGCAAGATGGATCTAGAATGTTCATATGAGGTCTATATATTCATGAAATGCAGATTGATCAAGGGTTGGCTTCATTTTTCACCAAGAATTTCACAAACTTTCTCATTCTTTCTCTTGGCAATTTCACTTCAATCTCTCAAAATCTTCACCAATTATCATCAAAATCAACTTCATTCTATTGATTCATCATCATAGAGTAGAATTCAATCAAGAACAAGGTGGTTATAATCCATTTTCGTGCACTTTCTTCAAGAACCTCAAAATTGAAGTTTCCATTGGACAGCACAATTCAGGTCAAGAATCATTAAGGCATTGCATACAGAATCAATTACTGAGTTTGTGGATCAAGATCCAAGTCTCAAAAGCTTCAGATCCACGAGTCTCCATTGCTGTTTTCCAGCTTTTGCACCAGGTGTGTTTTCATTCACACAGCTTGATCTAGTTGGTTTAGCATGTTGTTGTTAGTTTAGATATGATCCAGGTGGTTAGTAGAGTAATTAGGATGAATTTGAGGCTGAATTGAGACCATTGTTAACAGGTGGTAGAAACTGTTAGGGTTTGAAACTTGTAGTAGAATGCATTAGGATCTTAGCTTGATAGCGCAGGTTAATCACCATGATGCATAGTGCAGATTAGGATAGGTTTGATGGAGAATGGTGATGGTGAGTTGCAGAGTGCTTTCATGGTAACCAGAGTTTGTTGCGCACGGGTTTGTTGATGAGATGAGTTTCAAAGAAAACTGATGCCACAGGATTGTAGAGGGAGAGTTGTAGAGTAATTTTCGTGTTTACATCATGTTGATTCGTGGCTTGTAGAGTGCTAACAGAGTGGTGTAAGTTTGCTCGTGCATGAGGTTTAATGGCAGAAACCCTAAGTTCATTTGATCCATCGAGGAAGACGAAATCATGGCCGTTTATTGGGTGTTAGACTTTTGACTTGGAGAATGATCGTGCGGCTATTATTTGATTCAGGATTTGGAGGGAATTGACTGGGTGCCAAACGCACCGTTTCATTAATTGAAACGGGCGGGCCTCAGATTATGTTGTTATTCCCACCCCCAATTCCAAGCCCAAACCATATTGAACGTGATTTTGGTTTCTATTTTCACCCCCTGCTGGTTTTCTTTTTCTTTTATATTGCTGAGTTGTTCTGGGCTTAGTGCAAAATGATATGCGCACCCCCCTGTCTGCCTGGCCCAATGAATTCCAACTGCGCGTGGTTTCTATTCTAACCCCCCTCCCTCATTTTAATTCAATTTAATTTCTTAATTCACTTTAATTTTTACCAATTTTCATAAATTCATAACAAATTCATAAAAAAATCATTTTCACTTCATTCTTTTTACATCATTTTCTTTAGGATGTGTAGAATATTATAGGAAAATAAAATTGCATTTTTATTTTTATTTCATATTTTTTCCATATTTTCTAAATAAATGTCATTTTAAGTAGTTTCATTTCATGCATAAATTTACTAATTTTTGTTCTATCACATGCTTTAATATTTTTTGTGCATTCCTTTTATATTGTTTAGATTAGACATTAAACTTGTAGATTCAATTTAGTTCCCATTTTTAGGAATTAATTTTAGGTAATTAAAATAGGTTTGAACATCATGAACAAATTAGGGTTTTTAGGTGATGACTTAGGAGATTTGATTCTTTTCCCTTAGGACTTAGGGTTTGACTAGTTTAGCTATGGGACTATAGGGGCTATGGGTAGTTATTAGATCCTTTAGAAAAAGTCAAGATTCCCCTACTGCTATTAATACTGTCTGTATATCTGATTGACTGGTGTGGTGTGCCCTCTGGGGTTTATTGCTTGTTTGTGTGGGTATTGGGATTGTCTGGGGACTTGGGAGAGCTGAAGACTTGAGGTGATGAAGACCATTGGAGATCCAGAGATTGAAGATCAACTGCCAGAGTTGGAGAGGAGGTTCTTGCTAGCAGATGCTGAGGAGACTAGGGTTTAGGAGCTAGGCAGAGCTCTAGATTAGAAAGCTTATTTCTCAAACATGGATTGCTTTGACTGCTTCCATCCTTCCTCTATGATTCAAAGTCTCTTTCAAATATCCACCTCCTTCCTTTGGAAGGATCAGTGAATATATTTGAAAGATAGAACTTTTGAGAGGAAACTTTCTGTTTAATGTTAACAGTTGATGAACCACCCTTGGTAGGTAATTGACTGTTTAACATTCATGCACTCCACTCTTGTAACTGATCCCTCATCCTGGAGGTTTGAGCTTGAAGAAAAGCCATTGCAGATAGAAGACTGATGATCAAAGCCCTTGCCTGAAGGCCATGAAGATGGAGATTGATGCTTGTTGAAGCCTGTAGCTGTTTGGAGATTACTTGAAGCCAGATGTTGATTCAGAGCTGCTGATGCTGTTTCTTTTGCTGTATTTCATTTCTGATGTATTGATTGGTTTTCTGGACTGTATTGTTTGCTGGTTACCCTGTTGGGTTGAAAGTGAAGCCTGTTCACTTTCGCCTATTGTTTTCTAGGTTCGAGGTTGAGTGGGACTCCCTTGCCTCGCTTGTACTGTTGCATCCATGCATTTTACTGTTTTACTGTATATATCTGTTATTGTTTCTGTTTCTGCCTATCCCGTAGGATCTCTGTTTCTCTCTGCGCAAGAGAGGAGCATGATAGACACTAGGTCTTAACCCATGCATGATAACATTAGGATAGTTTGTTTCCCTTCGCAACCGTAGGTTAGAGTTCTGTCTTTTCTTTCTCAAAACAAACAGAAAAACACATAAAGATTTCAAACACAATAAAAGACACTTCTTCCGTAAAAGAATGTGAACTCATCAAAGCGTCATTTTTGTCCGCCGGGACTGTTGATCAGAAAACCTTTTTCAGAAGGAATAAAATCAACCAAGACAGACTTGTGTCTTCCGTGGCCCGAACTACGTTTGCTCTGATCTTCCATGCTGCGTGGAAGTACGTAGGCATAGGATGCGATATCCTAGCGAGCAACCTTCCCCTCCTTTCCCGTAGGTAGGCGAACTACGTTGACTCTGATTTCTCGTTCCAGACGGGAATACGTAGGCATAAAGTGCGATACTTTGCCGAGTCATTTTTATTTTCATTCTTTTTTTTTCTTTTCACCCTTGACCTATAGTTTAGATAGAATAACAATCCATACCCGAAAACAAGCGTGGATCCCGTCGAGTACGACGGACGTGAGGGGTGCTAATACCTTCCCCTTGCGTAACCGACTCCCGAACCCAGGTTTTGGTTGCGACGACCATACCTTTCCCGTGTTGTGCGAGGTTTACTCTGAGCGTTTCCGCACGGTGGCGACTCTTCTGTTCAGCCGGCGCCGATTTTCGCAGTAGCGACAGCTGGCGACTCTGCTGGGGATCCAACGTCCCCTGGCTGCTAAGAACTGCGATGGTTCTTATGCATTTGGGATCCAACGTCCCTTGAGAGAGTCAATCCTAGCGCTTGTTTTCCCGCCGAGGATTTTGTATGGAGTTATTGTATATTTCTAACCTTGTATTTTCAGCTTTGTATATTGATTATTATTGCTGTATTTGGGGTGTGACGGGTGTTCTGATATTGAGAGTTAAGCCGGACCTGGGCTTGAGTGCACCTAGAATTAGCGTAGAAAGTAGTGGGCGCGTGCCGGCTTTGCTTGCATTAGTGTCTCATGAAATCTACACTCGGACGAGGTTCTTCTGGTTGGCTTCTTTTTCTGCCCTTTGGGTCGAAGGGGTTGTTGGTCAGCTGAATTGTCGACTCCGGGAACCGATCATTTGGAAGTTGGCTGAGTGAGGCCTCTTCAGGATTTGATGATGCCACTCCTTCGGGGAATCGTATCATCAACCCTGAAAGTCTGTGACGCCGACGACCGCATAGGATGCCGTACCTTGTGCCAGTTATAGGGCCACCCACCTGTGAGGGGATTTGGGGTTATGCAGGTAACCAGACCTTCAGATACCGGTTTATTTCTTGATCAGAGATCCTGGTTATTTATGGAGAGTTATGAGGTCTGTCAGAGACCATTTGGAGATGTGTTCTGAGGTCTGTCAGAGACCAGTAGGAGAGTTCTGAGGTCTGTCAGAGACCAATTAGAGATGTGATTTGAGGTCTACCAGAGACCAGTTGGAGTTATGGTTTGAGGTCTGTCAGAGACCAGTATTGGAATTTTATTTTAGGTCTATCTGAGACCAGGGTTTGATGACTTTTGGATGGTCTATCTGAGACCTTTCTTGATTGGGTTCAGGCTATTCAGCTGCAGCTTTGGTCCCTGTTGCATGTTACTTGCATTGCATTGCCTGCATATACATTATCATTTGCATTTCACTAACGTGTGTCTGTGCTGCAGGTGCATTTGCATTTCCCTAGTTCTAGTGCCCGGATTTCTGAGTATTGATTATGGCTGGTTTGAGGAAAACAGTTGCGTATAAGCTGCCTGCACCTGATATTACTTCTTTGCTTGGTCTGATATCTCTTGCTGATGAAGAGGTTAGGAGAAGCTTCAGAATGAGCCACGGGAGATTACTGAGATTAGTCTGTAAGCCCACTGCTAATGAGATGAACGGGCTATACACCTTGATGCAGTTCTATGACCCCGCATTGAGATGCTTTACTTTTGCTGACTTCATTTTAGGACCTACCATTGAGGAGTATGTGGAGTTTACTGTGCTTCCCGTGCAGAACAAGGTTCCCTTTATTCACTCTGCTGCTGAGCCCAAGTTGGAGGACTTAGCCAAAGCCTTGCATATGAACGCTGCAGATCTGTTGTTGACTTCTTGGCTTGGGGTGTTAGGTTTCTCTCTGGATTTCTTAGTCGCCAAAGCTCGAGAGTACGCCAAGAACGGTTGTTGGGTGGTTTTCAATGCTATTCTGGCTTTATGCATTTATGGAATCGTGCTGTTTCCTAACTTGCCCAACTTTGTGGATTTGGATGCTTTCTATCTGTTTGCTGCAGGCAACCCAGTGCCAACTTTGATCGGAGACTTCTACCATTCATTGCACTATAAGAATGAAAACCGAAGAGGAAAAGTTGTCTACTGTTGTACTCCTCTGTTGAATATGTGGTTCAAGAGTCACCTTCCCACAAAGGGACCATTTGTAGACAGTGCAACCTCAGCCAGTTGGTCAGAACGCTTGATGAGGCTATCTTCCGAAGACGTTGTATGGTTTGATCGAGACCTGTTGGGATCTGAGCTCATCTTCAGTTGTTCTGGGTACCCTAATGTGCCGCTGATTGGAAGGAAAGGGTGTATCAACTACAACCCATCTCTGTTCGTCCGTCAGTTTGGATATGCGCTGAAGAATCCACCGCAGGAGGAAGAAGTACAGGAATCTCTGTACTTCACTGGAGATGTGAAGGGGGAGTTATTAGCCAAGTTGCAACATGCCTGGACGCGTATTAACCGCAGAGGGAAGCCACTGTTAGGTAAGAACGATTGCCAGGCCTATGCTCCTTATAGAGTTTGGATTCAGGAGAGGGCTAGTCAGTTGAGGATGCCGTTTCCAGATGCACCAATTCTTGTTCCCGCTCCGGTAGCAGAGCCGACTACTGTTTCTAGAGAAGTATATGAACAGGTTGTGAGGGAGAAAGAAGCCTTGATGAAGATTAACGAAGGGTTAGAGCAAGAGTTAGCCCAAGTACGCAGCGAGAAAAACAAGGCCGTATATGCTTTCCAACAACAGATCGAGCTGGTAAACAGGTTAGGAGCTGAGTTGACCGAGGAAAAGAAAAAGCGCGAACGTCTGGGGCAAGAGTTCAGAAGCTCCCATGACATGCTGGAAGCCAAAAAGAAGGCGCTCGACGCAGCACACCGAGAAATATCCTCTTGCAATAAGACTTGGAATGCTACACTCACTAACAACAAGAAGAGGGAAGATAAGCTGAAGCAGCAAATTTCCGACCTCGAAGAGAATTTGAAGTCTAGCATCAAGAAGTGTGAGGAAGAAGTGATGACCCGGTATAGTGTCCAGCACGCACTGAACAAGGCAATCAAATCCAGAGATGAAGCAGTGTCTCAGAAGCGAAAGTTAGAAGACTGCTTCGGAGAAGCAACATGGGAAGAAACTGCTGAAGACGTACGCCGTGTCCTTAAGAGGAGAAACCAGCTGGTCGAAGGGCTGCTTGATCGACCAAGCCATCCGGAGACCAGGAAGTTGATAGAGGAGTACCAGACTTTTGGGAGGATTTGATCATTACATGTAGTAACTTGTATGCTTTATTTGCATAGTGCTGACCATCACCAGGATTGTTGGTTGAGGTCATGCCTTCTTTATACTCTCAGCGATATTGTACCCTGGGCTTATTGATCCTCTCAGCAATATATGAGGCTTTCTATGATTCAGCTCCGATATTCCTATTGTCAGCACTGTCACTACACTGGCACCTTCACACTAGAACTGGGGGGAATGAATCACCCTAATGCACAGGCACACACATTGCATTGCATTGCATTCATATTCATATTGCATTACAGGTAATTATTAAATTGTATCTCATCTCCTGTATCCACCAGGTCCTCCAAGATTAGCGACCGAAGAATTCCCTGGCAGCAAGGAAGTCATGAGTCAGGATCCGACTGAGATGCAAGAGATGCGCGACCACATAACACGGATCATACAGGTAATGGAAGCCATGGCCGAGAATCAGAAGCAGTTGCAGGATACGGTACAGCCTCTGATGGCACGGGCTAATGATAGAGCTGCCGGCTTTGCTCAGCTAGAGAATCAAGGTTTTCTCCCAGGCCGCATACGCCAACTTGTGGGGGTAGCCATCAAACAGGTTCAAGCAGAATTAACGGATGTTCGAGGCCAGCTGGGGCAGTTCACGAAAGATGTGCAAGAGTTGCGCTCGAATCAAGAGACGCTAGAAGAAGAGAACTGCCGACTGAAGGCACAGATAGGGCTGATGGCTGAAGTATTAAGGAACGTACTCAGGAGAGAAGGAGGGCAAATGGCTGAAGACGCGGCTGACTTATCTGCTCCTCAGGGGTCTGAAGAACCGTTACCCACGCATGATAGGCGTAAGAGACCCTCCCCACGATTCGAAGCTCAGAATTCTCCTTGTCAGCAGTCGCAATTGATTTTGCAGGATAACTCAAGAAGGTGTGGTAAGAGGATGAGGTCTTCTAGCAGAGTATTTGATGAGATCCCTGTGGATTATGATCAGCTGGTGCAACTCTTGTTCCAACTTCAACTGGCTGAGCCCCGCATTTTGGTTCCACTGACAGGGCAGCCGCCACCAGACTATGACCTGAACGTCCATTGTGCCTTCCACTCCGGAGCACCAGGGCATAACATTGCAAACTGCAAAGCTTTTAAGCATAAGATTCAAGATTTGCTGGATGAGAAAATAATTGAGTTTGTACCGGGGGGTATAAAGGTTGCAGGGACTGATATTCCCATTTCTCCGCCAGAGGTTGCAGACGAATCGAGGTATGTCCCAGAGCCACTGGAAGCTAAGTCCCCATGTCCACAACAGTTGCCGATGCCAGGGTTGAACTTAAGGATGATAACGCATGAGCCCGAGGAATCGCTCGAGCAAAGCCAGCAGCATACAAGAGGCCAGTATCCAGCTCAACAAAGAATTCGGGGAAAGAAGCCGAGGAGGGTGTTTGAGAAGCCTCCCTCAACATACGCAGATTTGTTACAGACACTACTAAGATTGAACTTGGTGGAGAAAAGAACTCTGGCGCCAATAACCGGCACTTTGCCGGATGGCTATGATACAAGCAGACACTGTGAATTCCACTCCGGGGCTCCCGGACATGATATTGAAGGTTGTCACGCGTTCAAGCATACCGTCCAAGATTTAATCGACAGCAGGGTCATTAACTTCTCCGATAGGGTCCCCAAGGTGGTGCAAAGCCATAGACAAGCAAAAGCCGGGATGATGAAAAGGTTTCCCAGATTTGATCGGGCCGGTGAAAGAAGATCGAGACAGCAGTAGACTACCCCTGATGATAGCTTCTGAGGATGGTTGACTCGCCAATAAGTCAGAGTGCAGGAAGTCCAGTTCCGAGACGCCGACATTTTTCATGTTATCTTGTTCATGTCCGCACATTTGTAGTTTCCTTTCTGTGTAATTGCAAATTTCGCTCTTAAAACTTGTTGTTTTTTCAATTGATATTGATAAACGAAATGAATATGCATGTTTTGAATTAATCCAGTCGTGTTCACTCTTTGTTTTTCTTTAATGCTTAATGCTTGTTTTTAGCAGGAATCCGGGGAGGATGACGAAAACAGATGACGAATAATATTCCGATCGTATGCTTTTGGATAAAGAACCTGTTGATGAGATACAGGCATTGTTTCAATCCATAAACACCGGAGATATAAGGAAGATAATCCCTTGATAACCCCTTTGAGCCAGCAGTAGGAGTTTCTTTTGAAAAAAAAAAAAAAAACCTAAATCTCAACCCGGGGCAGGGCAGGCGTCAGTTAGTTTGACCAAGCGTTCGAATTGTAGAAAGAGTGTCCGGTTGAGGATAAATCACACTTGTGTAAGTCGTGCCTAAAGAACCGCAATGGTTAAACCTTGCCGACAAAGATTGAAACAGTCATATTACTCCACAAGAAGTCAGACAAACCAGTGTCACACGACTTGTTCAAAAAAAAAAAGAGAGAACGAAAAGTGAAGAGAATCAAGAGCCCGCTAAGCCAAAACTTGAAAACAAATGACTTAGGCAAAAACAGGGGCATCCCGCTGGACTGGAAAATCAAAAGAATCTCAAAAGATACTCAGTCCAGGCAAAAGTTAGGGAACGGAAAAAAACGAAAGACGGAAAAGATTGTTAAAGAAAAGAACAAATCCTCGAAAAGGACAAAAGTCGTGTGATTCTAGGTACCCAAAGACGAAAAGCAAATGACTGTCACTCAAAAACAAAAAAATGTGTGGTATCCTGAACCATCACTCCTGTCATTCCACCGCTAATAGGTGAACGCAGAAGTCAGACTAGCTGAACATAGGATTGGAGAACATCACGAAGAATGGGTGGGCCGAAATAATTTTGAGCCTATATCTTTCCTTGTTAACCGTGAACCTGACCACGTTACAACCCGCGAAAGTCCTAATTGAAACAGGTTTTGTCTGAGGGCATACGTCAGTAAAGATCTCGTCGATTCTGACTCCTAAAAGGGTTCCTCTTACCAGCTTTCATTTTGATAATTGATTCATTACATGTCACAAAATTTTTTAGTGAACAGACTTGGATTTTGAAACTGTCATATGCATTGCGTTTAGTATATCTTTTATGCAGAACAACTTGTGTTACTTGCGAGTAAGCGCATGCCGACAGGAAAGATTCCTACAGTGGAAGGTATGACCGGGATAAAATGCAGAAATGCCCAAATGTTTCATGAACTGGGGCAAGCTATACTGATTAATTCAGGTAGAGTCAGTCATCCTAGAATCAGTAAATCTGGGACAGTCAGGTCAAGATGTGGCAAATCTCTCATAGCTATGGGCAGTACTCCACGACTCAGTCGATCAGAGACAAAAGGTTGTTGCAAGACCGGGGCATGTCACCCTAGAAGCACGGAAGTTATGTTCTTGAAACACCCCTTCGAGGTCCGAAATGTAGAAGCCGTCCATGTCTGGTTGTCAAGATACAAGGACTGTAAGGTCCATTCCAAGATGGTTGCAGATTCAGGGGCAAGCTATACAAAATACAGACTGGGGGCACGATAGTATCCCCGAAGCAGAGTTCTCTCTTGTCAGCAAGTGTTCTTTCCTCCCAGTGGAACTCGAAGATCAAGACTCTCCCCAGCAGAGTTGGTGGTGGGTCCTGTCATTTATTTTGTCAGGAATATTGTGTAATATCAGTTCACTCTCCAGCAGAAAGGCCGATCATACTGTGCACATCTGCTATTCCCCAGCAGAGTTATATTCCCCAGCAGGATGCTACTTCAACAAGGTGTTTGGTTTAAGTTCCTAATTTCCTAGCTGAGTCGACTTCACCCTTCCAGCATTTATTTTGCTGGAATAATTCTGTAGCATCTGGCTATCCCCGGCGGAGTCGACATTATCTTCAGCATTTATTTTGCTGAAGCAGTTTCTGTACTCTAATAGTTCAGGCGAAGAGAGCTCTTGCTCAAATGAACTACCAAACACTCAAGATCTCGGCATGAGATATTCAATGATAATGTCAGTTTCGACAGTATTCCCCACAGAGTTACCAGGATAAGTTTCTCTTTTGTCATCAGGGGTTCCATGAATCAGAATTTCAGAGGCCACCGCCGGTTATCAGAACAGGCGTCCGGTAGTTTGGTTTCCAAATATCCCCAGTAGAGTCTATCTCAAAGTCGCTGTCACGTCAGTGCTAAGAAGTTTGTGGGTTGGGATCAATGGAGAACTAAGTCCTGACATGGACAAGATTTATTCTCTCAGCAGAAAAGATGTAGTCCTTGCGTGGACAAATCAAGATGAGATCAGTGTCCTGACGTGGACAAATCAAAGAGATTATTATTCCTAACATGGAGAAGTGGGTCCTAACGTGGACGATGTAGTCCTTACGCGGACATATCAAGTTGGATTCCTTACGTGGAAAGAGATGATTCCTTACGTGGAAAAAGATAGTTTCCTTACGTGGAAATGACAACATTCCTGACGTGGAAAGATTGGAGTCCTTACGTGGACAGATTCAGATGGTGTTCCTGACGTGGAAAGGTGGGTCCTAACGTGGACGATGTTCTCCTTACGTGGAAAGGCAATGTTTCCTTACGTGGAAAGAAGAGGGTTTCCTTACGTGGAAAGACGAATTTATTCCTTACGTGGAAAAAAGTTGGTATTCCTTACGCGGAAAGATTGAGTCCTTACGCGGACATATCGAAATGGATTCCTTACGGGGAAACAAGTGCATTCCTAACGTGGAAGAGTCTAGTCCTGACGCGGACAGATCCAGACGAAGTCTTATTCCTTACGTGGAAAGGCAATGTTTCCTTACGTGGAAAAGAAGTTATTCCTAACGTGGAAGAAGAAGAAGTATTCCTAACGTGGAAAGAAAGCGTGTTCCTTACGTGGAAGAGAAAGAAAAGTTTCAGTTCCTTACGTGGAAAGATTGAGATTCCTTACGTGGAAAGAGAAAATGATTCCTTACGTGGAAAAGAGACGGAAATTCCTAACGCGAAAAAGATTGAGTCCATACGCGGACATATAATCAAGAGCATTCCTTACGTGGAAGAAAAATGATTCCTTACGTGGAAAGACGAGTTTATTCCTTACGTGGAAAGATTGAGTCCTTACGCGGACATATCAAGAATGATTCCTGACGTGGAAAGAAAGTGATGACTCCTTACGTGGAAAGTTTGAGTCCATACGCGGACATATCAAAAGTTATTCCTTACGTGGATAAGAGCATTCCTTACGTGGAAAGATTAGAGTCCTCACGCGGACATATCAAGATGGAGATTCCTTACATGGAAAGATTAGAGTCCTCACGCGGACATCTCAAGATGGAGATTCCTTACGCGGAAAGATTGAGTCCTTACGCGGACATATCGAAATGGATTCCTTACGGGGAGATAAGTGCATTCCTAACGTGGAAAAGTTTAGTCCTGACGCGGACAGATGGAAAAGAAGTTGATTCCTGACGTGGAAAGAGATGGCATTCCTTACGTGGAAAAATGTAGTCCTGACGCGGACAAATCGGAAGGAATTGGTTGCCTTACGTGGAAAAACTGGGGTCCTTACGTGGACAGATTCAAGATTCCTGACGTGGAAGAGCGATGTACTCCTTACGCGGAAGGTTGAGTCCTTACGTGAACAGGTTCAGAGCCAAAGTTGTATTCCTTACGTGGAAAGATTGGAGTCCTGACGCGGACATGTCAAGTGGTATTGGAGTCCTTACGTGGACAGATTGATATAGTTCTCCTTACGCGGAAAGAGGATTGCTTCCTGACGTGGAAAGATGAAAAGTTTAGTCCTGACGCGGACAGATACAGAAGAAATGATTCCTAACATGGACAAGTGTTACTCCTAACGTGGAAGAGTTTTATTCCTAACGTGGACGATTCAGTTTATGGAAATGCAGATGAATTATCCCCAGCGGAGTTGCCGAGATTTTTCTGGGTTAACAGCAAGTGGAGTCCTAACGTGGACAGGTTTTAATTGAGATCTCTTCGTATTGACGACAGACAGAGTCCTAACGTGGACAAGCAAGCAATCTGTTATGACAGAATCTTCTTCAGAATGATGAAGACAATCCCCAGCGCAGTCGCACGAGATCAGTGGGTTGCTGTAATAGTCAGATTCAGCTGATGAGTGTTGTTCCCCAAGCAGGAGCGCGATTTAGTTTTGCGGTTGGCAAATTTTTGGTTTCACTAGTATTCAACCGTCTCGTACCGCGAATGTCTGAAGGCTCTGGGCTCTTCATCCAATCGGGTCCAAGTCGCTTGAATAGGGGCAGCTGTTGCACCCTAAAATTTGCCCAACCTTACTCCTTGGTTTATGTTTCATTATCATTAGCATTTGCATATAGAGTCATGTACATAGACTAACCATCTGCATAGCATAAGCATAGCAAGTCATTCAACAGGGGACCAATCATTATTCTCATCTCTAGAAGCCTATCAAGAGGTTATTATCCCAATTCAATCTCATTCAAGTCATCAGAAAAGAATTTGAAAGCAAAGAGTCCAGCAGATCAAGCCTTGAGTCCATCTCCTAGCTGAGGGTATCTGAGGGTCAGCAAGAGGGTTGTGAGCTGTGAGTTGAAGGTGTGGAGAGTATCTAGACATTATGAGAGACTTAGAAAGTCATTTGGAGAAGGAGACAAGTCATTGATGAAAGCACAAGAGCTATAGTTGGAGGCAGTCAACTAAGGTTTCATCTGGGTCAACCCTAGGTCAACCCTAGGTCAATTGACTGATTTAAAGGGCATTCAAGTCTATTGGAGAGATGTGGGGTTCACCATTGGACATATGAAGAAGGATATGGAGATATGCTAAGAAGAATTCAAGAGAAATCAAGGAGAAGAGGAGTTTCTAAATTAGGGTTTCTGTGTAAAATCCCCTAGTTTAGGTCAAATTTCCAAGCAAGATAAGTCAAAATGCTAGCTTCAAATGGCTTCTTGGCCAACATGAAACTTGTAGAGGATCTCAAGACCTTTAATTTGAGTGGTGGAAGACATCAAGGAGATTTATAGAACTCAAGTTATGGTCCTTGCAAGTTACAGGTCATCTGAGGTATCTGAATTTTTGTCTGTGAAAGTGACTTGACTTCCAAGCTAGTTTTACCCCTCAAGGAGATTTCAAATGAATTCTTGGTCAACATAAGAATTGTTCCTCATTGTCTTAGCTTTCTAGAATGGTATGGCATGCCTTCATATGATGTGTGGAACTCAACTTATGGTCTTGGCAAGCAAAGGGTATTTTGGGCATTTGTGAATTACAGGTCATTTTAACCTATGTCCAAAACTCATACAAGGAGGCCTCAAATGGAAAAACTTACAACATCAAACTTGCTCCAAATGGGATTTTAAGTCTAGAAAGAAGGTCACAAATTGTTGGAAAAGCTCATAACATGAAGTTGCATAATTGGTCAAAAGTTGAACTAAAATGGCTTATAATTCAAAGAAATTCAAGATGGAAAATGGTTTGGGAGATTTATGAGTCCAAATGGAGACTTCCAATATATGATTTTGAATGGAAAAGCAATTCTAAGAACAATGGTTCAAACACTTTTTTGAGTTTAGAAGTAAAAAAGAAAGTTATCTTTGGTTACTTGTAATTGAAGAAACATAACCAAAATGGATCAAAGTTGGAAAGCAAGGGAATGTGCAAGATGGATCTAGAATGTTCATATGAGGTCTATATATTCATGAAATGCAGATTGATCAAGGGTTGGCTTCATTTTTCACCAAGAATTTCACAAACTTTCTCATTCTTTCTCTTGGCAATTTCACTTCAATCTCTCAAAATCTTCACCAATTATCATCAAAATCAACTTCATTCTATTGATTCATCATCATAGAGTAGAATTCAATCAAGAACAAGGTGGTTATAATCCATTTTCGTGCACTTTCTTCAAGAACCTCAAAATTGAAGTTTCCATTGGACAGCACAATTCAGGTCAAGAATCATTAAGGCATTGCATACAGAATCAATTACTGAGTTTGTGGATCAAGATCCAAGTCTCAAAAGCTTCAGATCCACGAGTCTCCATTGCTGTTTTCCAGCTTTTGCACCAGGTGTGTTTTCATTCACACAGCTTGATCTAGTTGGTTTAGCATGTTGTTGTTAGTTTAGATATGATCCAGGTGGTTAGTAGAGTAATTAGGATGAATTTGAGGCTGAATTGAGACCATTGTTAACAGGTGGTAGAAACTGTTAGGGTTTGAAACTTGTAGTAGAATGCATTAGGATCTTAGCTTGATAGCGCAGGTTAATCACCATGATGCATAGTGCAGATTAGGATAGGTTTGATGGAGAATGGTGATGGTGAGTTGCAGAGTGCTTTCATGGTAACCAGAGTTTGTTGCGCACGGGTTTGTTGATGAGATGAGTTTCAAAGAAAACTGATGCCACAGGATTGTAGAGGGAGAGTTGTAGAGTAATTTTCGTGTTTACATCATGTTGATTCGTGGCTTGTAGAGTGCTAACAGAGTGGTGTAAGTTTGCTCGTGCATGAGGTTTAATGGCAGAAACCCTAAGTTCATTTGATCCATCGAGGAAGACGAAATCATGGCCGTTTATTGGGTGTTAGACTTTTGACTTGGAGAATGATCGTGCGGCTATTATTTGATTCAGGATTTGGAGGGAATTGACTGGGTGCCAAACGCACCGTTTCATTAATTGAAACGGGCGGGCCTCAGATTATGTTGTTATTCCCACCCCCAATTCCAAGCCCAAACCATATTGAACGTGATTTTGGTTTCTATTTTCACCCCCTGCTGGTTTTCTTTTTCTTTTATATTGCTGAGTTGTTCTGGGCTTAGTGCAAAATGATATGCGCACCCCCCTGTCTGCCTGGCCCAATGAATTCCAACTGCGCGTGGTTTCTATTCTAACCCCCCTCCCTCATTTTAATTCAATTTAATTTCTTAATTCACTTTAATTTTTACCAATTTTCATAAATTCATAACAAATTCATAAAAAATCATTTTCACTTCATTCTTTTTACATCATTTTCTTTAGGATGTGTAGAATATTATAGGAAAATAAAATTGCATTTTTATTTTTATTTCATATTTTTTCCATATTTTCTAAATAAATGTCATTTTAAGTAGTTTCATTTCATGCATAAATTTACTAATTTTTGTTCTATCACATGCTTTAATATTTTTTGTGCATTCCTTTTATATTGTTTAGATTAGACATTAAACTTGTAGATTCAATTTAGTTCCCATTTTTAGGAATTAATTTTAGGTGATTAAAATAGGTTTGAACATCATGAACAAATTAGGGTTTTTAGGTGATGACTTAGGAGATTTGATTCTTTTCCCTTAGGACTTAGGGTTTGACTAGTTTAGCTATGGGACTATAGGGGCTATGGGTAGTTATTAGATCCTTTAGAAAAAGTCAAGATTCCCCTACTGCTATTAATACTGTCTGTATATCTGATTGACTGGTGTGGTGTGCCCTCTGGGGTTTATTGCTTGTTTGTGTGGGTATTGGGATTGTCTGGGGACTTGGGAGAGCTGAAGACTTGAGGTGATGAAGACCATTGGAGATCCAGAGATTGAAGATCAACTGCCAGAGTTGGAGAGGAGGTTCTTGCTAGCAGATGCTGAGGAGACTAGGGTTTAGGAGCTAGGCAGAGCTCTAGATTAGAAAGCTTATTTCTCAAACATGGATTGCTTTGACTGCTTCCATCCTTCCTCTATGATTCAAAGTCTCTTTCAAATATCCACCTCCTTCCTTTGGAAGGATCAGTGAATATATTTGAAAGATAGAACTTTTGAGAGGAAACTTTCTGTTTAATGTTAACAGTTGATGAACCACCCTTGGTAGGTAATTGACTGTTTAACATTCATGCACTCCACTCTTGTAACTGATCCCTCATCCTGGAGGTTTGAGCTTGAAGAAAAGCCATTGCAGATAGAAGACTGATGATCAAAGCCCTTGCCTGAAGGCCATGAAGATGGAGATTGATGCTTGTTGAAGCCTGTAGCTGTTTGGAGATTACTTGAAGCCAGATGTTGATTCAGAGCTGCTGATGCTGTTTCTTTTGCTGTATTTCATTTCTGATGTATTGATTGGTTTTCTGGACTGTATTGTTTGCTGGTTACCCTGTTGGGTTGAAAGTGAAGCCTGTTCACTTTCGCCTATTGTTTTCTAGGTTCGAGGTTGAGTGGGACTCCCTTGCCTCGCTTGTACTGTTGCATCCATGCATTTTACTGTTTTACTGTATATATCTGTTATTGTTTCTGTTTCTGCCTATCCCGTAGGATCTCTGTTTCTCTCTGCGCAAGAGAGGAGCATGATAGACACTAGGTCTTAACCCATGCATGATAACATTAGGATAGTTTGTTTCCCTTCGCAACCGTAGGTTAGAGTTCTGTCTTTTCTTTCTCAAAACAAACAGAAAAACACATAAAGATTTCAAACACAATAAAAGACACTTCTTCCGTAAAAGAATGTGAACTCATCAAAGCGTCATTTTTGTCCGCCGGGACTGTTGATCAGAAAACCTTTTTCAGAAGGAATAAAATCAACCAAGACAGACTTGTGTCTTCCGTGGCCCGAACTACGTTTGCTCTGATCTTCCATGCTGCGTGGAAGTACGTAGGCATAGGATGCGATATCCTAGCGAGCAACCTTCCCCTCCTTTCCCGTAGGTAGGCGAACTACGTTGACTCTGATTTCTCGTTCCAGACGGGAATACGTAGGCATAAAGTGCGATACTTTGCCGAGTCATTTTTATTTTCATTCTTTTTTTTTCTTTTCACCCTTGACCTATAGTTTAGATAGAATAACAATCCATACCCGAAAACAAGCGTGGATCCCGTCGAGTACGACGGACGTGAGGGGTGCTAATACCTTCCCCTTGCGTAACCGACTCCCGAACCCAGGTTTTGGTTGCGACGACCATACCTTTCCCGTGTTGTGCGAGGTTTACTCTGAGCGTTTCCTTTCCCTCCCGTGGGATAAATAACGCACGGTGGCGACTCTTCTGTTCAGCCGGCGCCGATTTTCGCAGTAGCGACAGTCAGGAAATTCAAATTTCATTGCTTGATAGTCTTCGACCGGCTGTTTAGCGAGATACTCTGACAGAACACTCCCTTTGATAGCCTTCTGGGAAACATACTAGATATCATACTCTGTCAGTACCATTTGCCACCTAGAAATTCTTCCAGGTGCTTGCTTTTTGAAGACATATTTAATCGGACCATCTTCGAAATCAGCATGGTTGTATGGTTAAGCATATACTGTCTCAAATGTTTGGCAGCCCATGCGAGTGCACAACACGTTTTCTCCAACATTAAGTACTGAGACTCACAATCTGTGAACTTTTTACTCAGATAGTATATTGCATGCTCTTTTCTTCCAGTCTCGTCTTGCTGACCGAGAACACAACCCATACTGTTCTCAAGAACCGTTAGATACATTATCAAAGGTCTTCCAGCGACTGGGGGTATCAGTATCGGAGGTTCCTGCAAATATTCTTTGATCTTATCAAATGCCCTTTGGCAATTTTCATTTCAGACGACCGCCTAATCTTTCTTTAGCAATTTGAACATTGGTTCACATGTGGCTGTAAGATGAGATATGAACCAAGCAATGTAGTTCAATCTCCCCAAGAAACCACGAACCTCTTTTTCCGTTTTCGGCGCTGGCATATCTTGAATAGCTTTTATTTTTGCAGGATCGACCTCGACTCCTTTTTCACTGACAATGAACCCCAACAGCTTTCTTGACCTGACCCCGAAAGTACACTTATTAGGATTCAACCTCAATATGAATTTCCTAAGCCTTTCAAACAGCTTCAACAAATTGACCAGATGTTCCTCCTCCGTTTGCGACTTTGCTATCATGTCATCAACATAGACCTCAATCTCATGATGAATCATATCATGAAACAAAGTGACCATAGCCTGCTGATGGGTTGCCCCTGCATTTTTCGACCCGAAAGGAATTACCTTATAACAGAAAATCCCATATGGCGTGATAAACGTTGTTTTCTCCATATCCTCCGGTGCCATCTTGATCTGGTTATAATCGGAAAAACCGTCCATGAAGGAAAACACAGAATATTGAGCAGTATTATCAACCAAAACATCAATGTGGGGGAGCGGGAAATCGTCCTTCGGGCTCGCCTTATTCAAATCTCTATAATCAACACACATTCGTACCTTGCCATCCTTCTTAGGCACAGACACGATGTTGGTGACCCACGGAGGGTAAGTTGTTACAGATAAAAATCCAGCATCCAACTGCTTCTGGACTTCTTCCTTGATTTTTACAGCCATATCTGGTCTCGTACGCCTGAGCTTCTGCTTGACTGGCGGACACTCTTCACGCAATGGCAAGCGATGAACCACGATGTCTGTGTCAAGCCCGGGCATGTCTTCATACGACCAAACAAAGATATCACTATACTCATGGAGCATCTCAACCAATCTTTGCTTGATGTCACTCTGCAACGCAGCCCCTATTCGAACATTCCTCACAACTTCCTTAGAACCCAAGTTGATAACCTCGATTTCCTCCTGATGAGGCAGAATAACCTTTTCTTCCTTTCTCAAATGTCTGGCCAGCTCTTTTGGTAAATCTTCATCTTCATCAATCTCTTCTTCGGCTTGAAATATTGGATTGTCGAAGGCGAAGCGAGTCATGGATGTCTCTGGCGCAGTGTCATCTGCAATGTGAATCCTGCAATGATAATGGTTAAATGCTTAAAATGATATGCAAAACAAGCACAATGCTACATTGCCATTTTATTATTAAACATAAAACATGAAAAACAAGGATTGCAATATTTGAATGCAGAAAACACCCTTTAATTAATTGAAAAAGATTGTGCAAGCATAAACAATAAGACCCTGAAGATAAGAACCACTATGTTTCGGGTAGAACATATGGTTGTACAATAATCAGGAAAACAAAGTATTACTCTTCCGTTGTCACTTTGAGGAATTCCTCGATAGTCCAATTGTTGAGGCTTTGTCCTGGAACGCACAACCGAATCCACGAGTCCATATCGCAGTCGCTATCCTCGTCTTCATCTGAAACAACATTGATCCGTTCAAAGATAACCCTGCCTTTGGTAAACTGTATCGGCCCTTTGTAACGCGGCGCGCTCTGTGAGGATGACGAAGAAGATGGGCGGTATCCCAGACTAAACTTATCCTGCTTATGGGGTATATCCAACACTTGACCCCAACCTGGTGCTGCCCCAGCCTGTACCACTGCCTTGGCCTCCTTGAAGGATGACATGGCCACTTCGGGCGCTTTGCTCTCAACAGACACTTTGTCCTTAATCTGTACCGTCTCAAAGGCTTGACAAAGAGTCTCATGGATTTCACCATCCACCTCATCGTATTTAAGCGAAGATAAATGGCTGATCATTATATATTCCTCTCCACATACAGTGACAACGCTGCCACCCACCAGATACTTGAGCTTCTGGTGCAGCGTGGAAGTTACAACTCCTGCTGAGTGAATCCATGGACGACCCAACAAACAACTATAGGCAGGCTGAATGTCCATAATATAGAATACCGCATCAAATACTTCAGGACCAACTTGAATTGGCAACGTTACCTCCCTGATACAGACCTTTTGGTACCGTCAAAAGCACGTACTACCAGGTCACTTGGTGTACAGATTAACCCTTTCATGTCCAACTTCATCAGGGCCTTCTTTGTAAGCACATTCAAAGACGATCCTATATCTACCAGCACATGAGACAGGACGAATCCACAACATTCAATTGAGATGTGCAACACACAATTATGATTCCTTCCCCTCGGGGTTAAATCCAAGTCCATGAAACCTAGCCCATTTCCTGCATTGACATGCACTACAACCCCTTCAAGTTGGTTAACCGATATCTCTTGCGGCACGTAAGCAGTATTCAATATCATTAACAATGCATTCCAGTGCGCTTATGAACATAACAGCAGAGACAGAATAGAGATTTTGGAGGGAGTCTGTTGCAAGTGATCTACTATCTTGTAGTCCCTTTTTCTTATCAATCTCATGAATTCCTCTGCTTCCTTCTCCAAACAACTCTTCTCTCCAGCCTGAGAAGTTTCTTCCACCACAACTTTCTTACCCTTATCAGCTCTGTCAGCAACCACTTCGGGTGATGAGAACACTCTTCCGCTTCGAGTGATTCCCCCATCTCCCGCTAGATTATCCACAGAATCAGTCGGCAAGCTCTTCAATTCTTATTTTTGCCCATTACAATATATCTCCGCTCCGTAGTTCCACGGGATTGCATTGGTACTCTCATACGACACAGGCTCGACTTTGGTGATGATAACGGTTGGCAGCCTTGGCGCAGAAATAATTATAGTTTTTTACGGGATCAAGATCGTTGCAACCTCATTCCTTTCCTCAACTATTATCTCTTCAGACTTCTTCTCAACAATCCGGTCAAACTGCAACATTCCGTCATTCATCATACCCTAAATACAACTCTTCATCTCTGCACATCTCTCAGGATGACTTAAACATTCAGCACACGATTCATTATAGCCCGGGAATATCCCTCCTTTTAGCAACTTTTCCTTCACGAAGCCTAATGGAGTCTTCAACTCATTGACATCAGTTATCAGATTTAAACTCTCTTCTTCAATGATTGCACTGGCTCCGGCTGCCCCATGGTTGGGCATGGGGTTCTGAACGACTTTGGGAGCGTCGTGAGAAAAATTTATTGCCTTGCTATCCACCAAACCTAAACTTTATGTTTAAAGGCCTTGCAGTTATCAATGTTATGCTCAGGTGCCCCGAAATGGAACTCACAACGAGCATTCACATCATAACCGGGTGGAGGTGATCCCGTCAAAGGAGCTAAAGTCCTCTTCTGGATTAACTGTAGTTGTAGGAGATGCTGAAGTAGTTGGGAATAAGGCATTGGAGGCGCATCAAATTGCCTATTTTCTGTCCGGCCCCAATCTTGAAATATTCTATAACCCTGTTGATTCTGCTGTTGTTGTTGTTGTGGTTGTTGTTGAGGAACGACTGTAATTGTGATACTAGCAACCTGCTGCTACTGCTGACGATAAGATGAATTCTGATTTCTACCTCTACCATGAGAGCTAGACACTGCATTAGTCTCACCTTCACGCTTCTTATTTTCAAACACCTTTTTACCTCCTCCTACGGCTGAGGGCACCTCACCAGATTGGATCTTTCCCAACTTTATCCCATTTTATACTCTCTCCCCAGTAATGATCAAGTCAGAAAATCTCCCAGACATGTTACTAAGCTTCTCATAATAGACACCAGGCAAAATAGCTACGAACATATCAATCAATTCACGCTCCACCATCGGAGGCTGCACTCTTGCCGCTAGTTCGCGCCATCTCTGGGCGTATTCCTTAAAGCATTCACCGGTCTTTTGAGACAAATTCTGGAGTTGGACCCTGTTAGGAGCAAGGTTACCATTATACTGATAGTGCTTCACGAAGGCTTCATCTAAGTCTCCCCAACTATAGATATTAACAGGCTCCAGTCCCATATACCACTCAAGCGAGGGTCCAGACAGGCTGTCTTGAAAAAAATGCATGAGCAATTTTTCGTCATCCGAGTAAGCAGACATCTTGCGATAACAAGAACAAAAATGGACCCTCGGGAAAGTAGTTCCCTTATACTTGTCAAAGTCAGGGATTTTGAACTTCAGCGAAAATTTTAGATCTGGGATCAGCCCCAGATTGGCCATGTCTAGCCCCATGGAATTCTGATTTTCAAAAGATCTCATCTTTTCTTCAATCAGCCTAAACCTTTTGTCAGCCTCAGATGGTAGTCCAACACCAATATCTCGCATAGAAAATGCATCCTCCTGCTGGTCCTCATCCCATTGAGGAACATTGTTGCCATGCATAGCACACACCACTTCAGGGATTCCGCCTACGTTGCCTCTGCCTGGAGGGATAGCTGTTCTAGGAACAGCATGAGCATGTGGCGTACCATCACCACGAGGAGGAATAGCAGAAGTACCTCCATGAAGAACACCATTATTGTCAACATGAGCAATCAGTGGCTGCACCAAGGTCCTTAGTTGCTCCTGGCCATTTGCCACACCCTGCATCAACTCCATAAACTGAGCCATCCTGTCCCTCATCTCATGCATCTCAGCTTGCACTTGTTCCATAACTCTGCGCTGATTACCACTGGTGGCGTACCGGTGAACTGTCTGGCCGTCTATCCTGAAACAACCTAACGAACCAACAGGGGTAAGAAAAATGGTTCCGCTGCACTTACTATGCAAAAATGCTATGCAAAATGCAGACATGTATATATGCAACAGGGAAATTTCTGCCAGATTCTAGTTCCGAGAATAACAACACGACAATGGAGAACCCATAGACAAGCATAAAGCCCACCTCCTCATACATACAAGAAAAGGCCAATAGGCAATGTACAAGCATACAACTGAGTACAAAGAAGGTGACCTCAGGAAACAGGTCTAGTGATGATCAATACAAATATAAGCAACAGGCTACAAAGGAAATGAAAGACATCAAGTACGGCAACGAGTACGAAACTCCTCCAACAGCTCCTGTGCCTCAGAATGCTCTGGTATGACGAGTAACCCCTGAATGAGTGCCTCTCTCTGTCTGATAGTGGTATGTAAATCCTCAGCATAGTCTTCCCAGGCTCCCTCACCGAAGACTTCCTCTAGCTTGCACCTCTTCAAATCATCCCTCAGCCTGTAATCCTCCAAGGTAGTCAAAGCTTCATTCAATCTGCAGTCATTGTCACATCTGAGTGAAGCTTCATCTACAATCCTCTCATCCTTTGCCCTGAGCTGAGTCTTTAGTCTAGTAATCTGCTGCTTCAACTTATCCTCACGCTCCTTGTTGTTGGAAAGAGTAGCATTCCATTCATCATTGAACTTGGAAATCTCCAGATAAGCCCTATCCAAGTCCTTCTTCTTAGAAGCGAGAACATCACTGACATCTTTCAGATCCAAACCCAAACGTTCCCGAGCACTAGTTTGCTTGGTCAAATCTATACCCAACCGGTTCACAAGCTCAGATTGCCTCCTGAAAGAGTGCACAACTTCAATCTTCTCACTCCGGAGCTGAATGATCTCTTTCTCTAACTCTTCATTAGGCCTTCGAAGCTCTTCTTTCTCAGACCACAACTGGTTGTACTTTTGGATATCTATAATGGTAGGTTCCCCAATCATAAGAGGATACAAAGGCTCTACAGATGGGAAAGGCATCAGAAACCTCTTTGCTCTATCCTGGATCCAAATCAAATAAGGGTCTTAGGCTCGACTATTACTCTTCCCCAGAAAAGCCTTCCCTTTCATGTGAACACTGCTCCAAGCTCCCTCCACTCTAGCCAAAGTATCACCCTCCAGCAATCCAGTGAGGTACAAAGATTCCTATATCTCCTCTTCCTTAGGAGGTCCTCTCAGCACGTATCCAAACTGTCTGACCAACAAAGATAGGTTATAGTTGATGCACCCTTTCCTTCCAACCAACGGGATGTTCGGAAATCCACCATAACTATAAAAAATCTCTATACCAAGCAGGTCTCTGTCAAACCAGATAATGTTCTCTACAGACAACCCCATCAACCTCTCAGACCATTCTGAAGTACCTACAGTGGTAACGAAAGGACCAGACTTGGGGAGATGACCAGCAAACCACTTATACAGCAAATGAACACAACAAGATACGTTCCTTCCCCTCCGGTTCTCATTCTTGTAGTGAACAGAATGATAGACGTCACCTAAAAGCACAGGTACCAGATTCCCTGAAGTAAATACATAGAAAGCATCCATGTCAACAAAATCTGGCAGATTAGGGAATATCACAATACCATAAATGCAGAGAGCTAAAATAGCATTAAACACCACCCAACAACCATCTTTGGCAAACTGTCAAGCTTTCTCAACCAAAAAAGATAAGGGGAACCCAGGCATGCCACTCCTCTCAGTCATTCCCTATTTTAGCTCAGAAACGTCAAGATGCAAAGTGGCAACGAGCTTAGCCAGATCAGGCTCAACATCAGAGTGATAGAATGGCATCTGATCCAATATAGGTTCCCTCAACAATGCAGAATACTCCTCTAAGGTAGGCGCCAGAACATAATCCAGAAAAGCAAAGCACCTGAGCTGTGGGTCATAGAATTGTAGCAGAGCATAAAGACCATTCATCTCATATACTGAAGGTTTGCATACGACACTCATAATTTTCCCATAGGATTCCTTGAAGTCTTCCAACACTTTCCTGTCAGCCACAGAGATCAAGCTCAATAAAATTCAACATCGGTAATTAGGAGCTTATATGCTAATGTCTTCTTCAAAGGCTCCATGTCAGGCAAAAAGAATGAGACCACTAGAATCAAGGAGGAAATATGCACCTGTAACATAAATACATGTTAATGAAAATGAAAATGAGCATGTAAATGAAAATGCAAACAGGGGATCAAGATTCCTGTGCTGTTGATCAAGAAGAACCAGTGCTCCGCTTTGACAAGAACATATCACTGTCACTGATAGGAACCCCTTGTATCAAGAACACAGATTCATACTGCAAAGAAAGCCGGGTAGTCTGAAAGTCAAAGTTTCCTACATAACCCAATCCCTCTCACAGGTATGAACCTATCACTGACAAGGTTCGACATCCTATGAGTTCATCAGCGTCACAGACTTTCGAGAAACAATGATACGTCCACCATTTCTAGTTTGACATCATAATCTCTCGAAGCGGCCTCACTTAGCTGAATCACAAATGATCGGTCCCCAGAGTCGACAATCCTCAGATCCAAAATCCCCTCGAGCCCAAAGGGCCAGAAAAGAAATCATCAAAGAGAATCTCGTCTGAGCGCGAATTTCATGGGAACTTGTGCATGCAAAGCATACAGGTTCACCACTACTTTCCACTTCTAATACTATGTTTGTACTCAAGCCCGGGTCCGATTTATCTCTCAGTGGAACATTCCCACCCAACAGCACAGCAAAACTAATATATATATATACAATGTTAAAAATAAATGCGGGAAAGTACAGTACAACACATATATACAACACCCAAAAGGTAAACAACCAAGCGCTAGGATTGACTCACATAGGGGATGGGAAAATTCCCCAGCAGATTCGCCAGTTGTCGCATCGTTGCAAAGAGGGGCCGACAATGACAGAAGAGTCACCACCGTTCATTATTTATCCCAAAAGAGGGAAAGGAAACGATCAGAGAAAACCTAACGAAAACAGGAAAAGACAGGTCGTCGCAACCATGTCTCGGGTTCGGGAGTCGATTACGCGAGGGAAGGTATTAGCACCCCTCACGTCCTTCGTACTCGACGGGATCCATGATTTGTTGTCTATCTAAAGGGTGTTTACTATCCAAGCTACGGCTCAGAGACAAAAGAAAATAAAAGAGACTCGATAGAGCATCGCCGCTCTATGCCTACGTATTCCCTCGTACAATGGGAAAGTGAGAGTCAACGTAGTTCGGCTAACTACGGGTGAAGGTGGGGGAAGGTTGCTTGCCAAGACATCGCCATCTTGTGCCAACGTATTCTCATATGGTATGAGAAATCAGAGCAAATGTAGTTCGGGCTAACAAGAACACCGGTTGGTTCAAAATGTTTTAGGCCCGAGTAGGGTTAAAACTTAGTTCTAGCAGTTAGGTGTATGCAGCTCGACCATTGGAGGCTTAGGTGTTACCTGTTTGCGGTAGAACCAAGAGTTAACAAAACTCTCCTTATGAAAAAGATTTCCAAATTAAATCCCGAAGGATAAAAATATTTGAAGTTTGTTTTTGTGTTTTTTAGAGAGGAAGTGCATTGATTATTGTTTGTAATTCATGTTGCACTAAAGACTATGACCTAGGATCGAAAACGTCGCATATCGCCCAAAGGGCGTACACTAAACACTCTAAGCAATTGAGGAGAAACCCCCCAATCACCATTTCCCAAGTACATAAGGCTCGTAATGCACAACAATCCTTAACCTTTATTAAGTGTTTTGAAGATGTTTAAAGATGAGAAGAGAAAGACACTCTAAAGGGAGACTAAGACTCAACCTAGTGTTCTTATACAAAGTGCACCTATGATTGGGATGAAAGGGAATGCTACCTATCATAATCAATCTTGAAGAAGGAAGATTATAGATCCTAAGGGAACATGGCAAAGAAGAAAGATGAAGAAGAAGGAAGCATAAAATGAGAAAGATGCAAGTATGCAAACATGTAATGCACAATTAGAATGAAAGTGAGGGAGGAAAATAGTGTGGGGAAGTAGCCTCCATAAGCACATTTCAACCTCAAGCATGCATATGAGAAATGCAAAGAATAAGGGAGAAAGAATGCACACAAAAGAAATCAAACAAGTGCACACAAATGGGATGAAATGGGAGAAAATGAATCCTACAACCATTAGTCATCAACCACAAGCCCTAAGGCAAAGCAAAAAGAAAATGATGAAGACAAGATTAAATGGGAGAATGGGAGGCAATGTGAGGACAACAAGTAACTCACACGGGCAACTCAACCATAAGCATCACCAAAGTATGCAAAACACACCAAAAGAAGTCCTCAAAGAACCATCATTCAAGGCATGCTTCAAGTACCTCCAAAGGAGGAACTAAGCCATCTCAAATGGGATTCTAAAGTCATGGGACAGAAGACAAGATGAGAGGAGAAGATGGACAAAACAAAAATCACAGACATCAAAAGAGAATGCAAGCAAAGGCATGGAAGAAGACCTAAGTCATTCAACACATTCAACATTTGAAGCTCAAATGGAAAGCCTAAAAGGAATGCAAACTTCAACAAGCAATGAAAAATTTTATGACCCATAAATGAAAACCCAAACACCTCAATATGTTAAAAATATTAACCAATAAGATTTAGGAGCTCAAGGGATCCATAGAAGTCATTTCCCAATCAAACTAGGTCAAGTACTTGTATGAGCCCCCCTTAGAAGTAACTTGACTTGCAAGTCACCTCAAAAATAGGAAAAAGGCTAAAAAATAGCCAAAAAAAATCTCAAATAAGCATCAAAGAGTTTGTAACTAGAGGCTAAAAGATCATAACTAAAGTCATCACAAAACATCATCAAAGAATTTGATTCACAAGGATGCACCAATTTGAGAGAGGGTTGTCGAGGGTCAACAAAAATGCCATCAAAGTCAAACCAAAATGCATCAAACTAGGGGAAATCCATCCTATAAGGCTCTACAATTCATCATTGAAGTGAGAAAAGAGCCTCAATCCTTGGAGAAAAATATTGCTCAAGAAACAAGCCAAAAACAAATAAGAACAATTAAAATTCAATTAAAAAAACAACTCCTAATAGAAAATCCCTTTTTAATTGAAAAATAAATAAAAAATGAAAATAATAATTTCCTAAAATTAAAGGACATCTCAGAGTGTCCTTAAAATATTTTTGAGGGATTTTATCTCATTTGGGACTATTTTTCATGAATTAAAATCAAAACAGATTGAAAAAAAAAAATAGAATAGAAACAAGCAGGCGATGTGAATAGCAACTTCTCAAGGCAAAACAATGGGCTCAGACTATAGGGGGTGCAAATAGCACCAAAACTCAATAACCAAACAATCTGAACTCACATTAAAACGATGCATTTCATTAAGTGAGTTGGCAGTCAAACTCACACGCGCGTTGGTCAAAACGATCCACACCGTAGATCTCGTTCGGTCATAGTTTCAAAACACACACATGGCACGCACACGTCAACCAAATGGAGATTGAACCAGACGGTGGATCTCACTGTTCCCGTCATCTTCTCCGGTGAGAAGGCCAGAACTGGAGATCCAAAACCTCACCAAATTGGACAAAATTTTATACCAAACTGATCCTCACGTTATGTAGAACATGAATCCAATTTTAGTTTCCATTTGTCGTGCACGTACAAGCCAAATCGAAGCAAAGAAAAATCAAGCATCAAACTGAAATCATCAAGAACATCATCCTAATCTATCCAGATTTTGAATTGAAAATTACCTAACGGAGCCTCTCTGTTGGGGCTTCTAACGATGCTAAAGCTTGCTCAAACTGTGCAGAAACGATCAATGAACTTCAAGAAAGATAACTATGGCTTTGAATTTCTCTGAATTGGCTTGAATATCAAATTCACGATTTCACTTTTCTCTTGAAAACTCCAACTGTGTTCTTGCTATTTCTCCACCAAACTGCACGAATGAAGCTTCATTCTTCATCAGAAGCTTTTATATTATGGATCAGGGAGTGTTTGGAGGTCCTATTTTGGATGATCTGCTTGAATTGAAGAAATGCCCAATTTGGAATCCAAGCTTCATGTCCACGTGAAAACTGGCTCCAGTTGCCTTGTTTTTGATTCAAATTAACAACTGAGACTTTGGTTTGATCAGGTGGCTGGAAATTATCCCTTGAATTGATCCAATGGTTGATATTGAATGTGAAACTTCACCATGAAGTTACTTGAAATTACACATATTTTGCACATCATGAGTACAATTTTCTTGGTGCATCTTGCTTGTCATGATAGAGTGAATCAAAATATGCACAAACATGGCATGAAAAGGAATTAAAATCAATTCAATTCAAATCATGACTTTAAAGTTCATTTTCCTTGATTTTTCTTCAACACTCTTCATATCCATGCCAAGTCCATGAAAATTTGATGTTTCATGATGGAATTGAGATCATTTGAAACAAGTTTCATGTTGGAGAAAGTTTCATTTGAAATGCACAAGTGGATGAACAAGACCTATAATCAAAATGACCTATAATCTCACTTTCCCAAAATACCCCTGCCTTGCAAGCTTCATAACTTGAGTTCTACAAATGCGATGAAGTACTTCTAGGACATTTTAGAAAGCTAATATCATGAGGAAAAACTTTCATGTTCATTATAAGGTAAGGAGAAACATGATTCTAAGTCTAAAGTGCCTTGGAAGTTGGTTGACTTTTGTTGACTGAAAATACATTCATTTGAGGACCCATAACTTGTCAGCATCATAACTTGAGTTCTAGAAACCCAATGGATGATTTCTAGTACTCCAATGAAATCTAAGAACATGCTCTACAAGTCTCATGTTTATGTCAAAGTGAGATGAAACTTCTATCTTGAGATATGTGGTCTTGAAATAACCTTTGAAACCCTAATTTAGTAACTTCTCACACTCTTGATTCTTCTTGAATTAATATTGAAATAACATCTTAAAGTATCAACACAACTATCCATGATCACAATGACCTAAACCCAATTCTTAATCTCTTTCAAATCTCCAATGGATCTTGCACTAGGCAGATGAAACCCTAAGTGTACAATCCTCTGACTGCAACCTCTTGCACATGATGTACCAACTTGGATAGGCTCCACAATGGCTCTCAAAGCATTCAATGTGCTTCCTCAACATACCACATCCATGATAATGAACTCATGATCCTGTGACGATCTTCACTTGGCCTCCAAGCTAGGAGCTAATCCACACACATCCATCTCATTTCTCAAAGAGCTTTGACCTTCTCCTGATGATGATAAGCACTTAAACACTTGAATACAACCTCTTTCTTAGGTTTATACCCTTGGTAACCTTATCTTGCTATGCACACATCTTGATCCCCTACAAATGAACAATGATATGCAAATGCAGATGCTAGAACAATGCAATGAAAACATAAACCAAGTAAAGAAAAAGGTTGGGCAAATTTTAGGGTACAACACTTATGTATGTAGAGGTTTCTTCCATTTATGGTCTGATTCATACTCAGTGGAGCATAAGGAGTTGGTTGGAAGATTTTCTTTGAAGCTTAGCTGTAGTATGAAGGACAAACAAAGTTGCTCCGTTAGGTAAAATTTCTCAATCTGAATCTATCATTTTAGGCATAAGTATAGGTTCATATTGGTTGAATCTGAAGTCGTAACTTATGTATGCAATGTTTGAATGCTTGGTGTGGATATTTGTGCAAGTTTCAATTTATGTGTCAAACTTGTTGAGTTTTCAGCATGTTTGAGGAAGCGTTTTAAAAAGTTAATGCCATATTTGTGTTCTTCATGAAAAATCCTTCAAAAACATGTCTTGGGTTTTATTTTTATTGAGTTTTTCAGGTATCACCGGTGAGGCTCACCGGAGAAGACGACTAGAGTTAGAGCTCTGGTGTCTGAGGTGTTTGCTGAGGTGTGAGGGTGATGTGGCTGTTGACTGACTTGCGTGTGCGTTGAAAAGTGAAGTGGCATGCCACATCCTTTAGTGAAACGCATCGTTTCATTTATTCTGAGGTTTTTCTTGGTTTCTAGGTTGGGCTTAGTCCTTTTTCTCTTCACACAACCCAGTTGTTGGGCCCAACCTGCTTATAACTGAACTTCTGTTGTTTCTGGTTTTGCTGATGCACCCCCTTGCTCTCATTTCTCTTTTTATTTTATTTTTGTTCTATTTTCCTTTTGGTTATAATTTTAATACTTCTATGCATTTTAAAAATCCACAAAAATGTTTTTCTGATTAATTGATGTCTTTGTTTATTTTTCATAATTTTTATTTTATTTTTCATTTAATCTTATTATTTTTAATTTATTTATTTTGTGAAGTGTTTTCCATGTTTGCCCTTTTGATTTTGGTTTGACGTTTGATACCTCTTACTGAGCTCCTTGAACCAAGTTTCCTCTCACACTTAGGCACATACATATAGGGTATTTTAGCATTGCTTTGATGTCTTGGTGATCCTTTCTTGATTCTTTTTCATTTGATTTTGTTTGACCCTCGACATGTTCTTGACAAATTGTACGCTTTGCCTTGTTTGATGCAATTGATGATATTTTCATACAATCCATGTTGTGATCATTTTCACATTGACTCTTAATGGACCTAACATGAATATGAGAATTTATTTGGATTTTCTTTGGTCATATTTCTATTTTTGTATGTTGCATCAAGTTCTTATTGTTTTGATCATGTGTTTGTGCATCTCTTGACCTAGTCTATTGAGATTGCTTCTTGTATGATCCTATGGATGTTTAATGAGTCTTGTGTGATCTTGATGACATGAGTAAGGTTCTGATTTCCATGATTATTGGTTCATTGCATAATCACTTCATCTCATATGCTTCACATGATCTTTTGTTTCTTTTAAGAGTTAACTTGTGGGATGTTTGCTTGATTTTTTTTGATTCAATTTGAGTTTGATTCTTCTTGATTTTGTTTGTTGACTTGAATTTGAATATGACGAATATAATATGACTTTGTTTTTGAGCTTGATTGAGTTGATTCTTGATCATTTATGCCCTTGTGATATGCCTCTTTCTTTGAGAGTGACTTTGTTGTGTGAGCTTGTTTTTTAGGTATGGTTTGAATTCAACTTGGTGTCTCTCTTATATGTCCATGAATGAATGTTTGATTTGATAATCATGTTGATGTTTCTGCCCACACTTGGCATCATGCCCTAATCTCATGTCTTTTCCTTTAAGGATATGTCTTGCAGGTTTGTTTTGTATGACAATTAATTTGTTCGTGAATGTGTTGCATGACTTGACTCTTTGTGCTTTTTCCTTTGACCATTGACATGTATTGGATATGGTACGATATTGTTACTGCCCCACTTTTTTCACATATCATTTGACTTCATTTCACTTTGTTTTGTGATTGATTTTGCTTCTTTTAAGATGTTTAAGTCATTTGAATGTGTGTGAGCACTTTGTTTGTCATTGTGTTTTTGATTTCAAATATTTTGATTTGGTTTGGCATGTGAATGTTTCTTTGATATTTTGACATGATGTTGATGTGTGTCTTTGTATGATTAATGTTTACTTGTGTGTTGGTTTGATTTCATTTTTCATTGATTGGCATGAGATGTTGCCCTTCACTTTACACGGTTATCGTACTACGGTACGCACCTCAACTGGGGTAACTCCTTTCTCGCTGGTGTATGGTATGGAAGTTGTCCTACCATTAGAAGTCGAGATTCCTTCTTTGAGAGTTCTGGTCGACGTCAAGCTCGATGAGGCAGAATGGGTAAAGAACAGATTGAATTAGCTTAGCCTGATGGATGAGAAAAGGCTAGCTTCTATTGCATATGGTCGATTGTATCAGATCCAGATGAAGAAAGCTTTCGACAAGAAGGTACGCCCTTGGAGCTTTCAGACGGGCGATCTTGTGCTGAAAAATATTTTCTCCCTCCTGTCGCTTCCGCGAAAATAAGGTGCCGGTAAAACAGAAGAGTCGCCACCTTTCGTTATTTATCCCTCAGAGCGGGAAAGGAAACGATCGAAAAAACCTGACGAATAGGTATAAGACAAGGTCATCGCAACCATTGTCTGGGTTCGGGAGTCGGTTACGCAAGGGGAAGGTATTAGCACCCCTCACGTCCGTCGTACTCGAAGGGATCCACGCTTGCTGTGTTTACTGGACGAGTTGGTTTTATCTATCTACCTATCAAGGCTGGCTTAAAAAGAAAAGAAAATGACTCAGCAAAGCGTCGCACTTTATGCCTACGTATTCTCATCAGAGAATGAGAAATCAGAGTCAACGTAGTTCGACTAACTACGGGTTACGGGGAAGGTGGCTCGCCAATACGTCAGTATTGTGCCTACGTACCCTCAACAGGTATGAGAGATCAGAGCTTACGTAGTTCGGGATAATACGGATTACGGGGATTCAGATTCATCTGTTTTATCGAGTAGGGTTAACAAATAGTTCCAGCAGTTAGGGACAAAGCTTGTTTGCGGTAGAACTAGGAGTTAACGACACTCTTTTCTTCAGAAAAGCTTCCTTTGGATTATGGGCCCACGGGGTAAAAAGGTTTGAAGTTTGTTTTCTGTCTTTTACGGAAGAATTGTTTTTTATGGTTGTTTGCAATTTCAATCGCACTAGAGACTATGACGTGAGAGTGAATGCGTCGCATGTCACCTAAAGGGTACCATACTAAACATCCAGACTGTTGAAAAGAAGCTCTCCAACAATCCTTCCTCAAATAGCTTAAGGCTCGTAACGTACGAAAGAAACCATTCATGATTACTGTGTCTTAAGATGTTTTGAGATGAGAAGAGAAGGGCTCAACTAAAGGGAGACTATCAAGTCCTACTATTGTCACGCCAAGGATTCATCCTATGGTTGAGGTTTGAAACAGGGAACTCCTAGAAGTTATCATGCATAGGTTTCAACCTAAAGTTCTAATCATCACTTCCTTATCAAAGGGAGTGAGATTCATATGGGATCATGTCAATGATAAACAGAAACAGATAAATCATCAGCTTAAACAGTAAACAGTAAACAGATATATAGTAAAATGCATGCAATGCAAGTGAGGGAGGAAATGTGTGTGGGGCATCAGCCTCCACAATCTCATCTTAACCTCAAGCCAGATATGAATAACTGCAATCATACAGAAGAAATAACATGTTATCAAGCAAATCACAACCCACATAGGCAAGGGAGCTGGGCTCTACCGAATACCCGCAAGCAAAGCCATATAGTAAAAATACAAGCAGGGGGAGCAACTCTTCCTCTAGTGCAATCATGCTCCTAGTTCAAGTCAATCTAGATATGAACTTATTCTAATGCATCAAGCAAATCAAACAAGTCACACCAATACAGTTGCACAACAAGCAAACAGACAGGAGAAAGAAAGCAGATCAACAGCTTCCACAGCTTCACAGCAAAGCTCCTCTGACAGCAGTTCAGTACTCAGTCCTCAACCACCCTTCAAGGCTACCATCTTCAATAGCAAATATCAACTTGCTTCTACAAGCTTCTAACACATCAAACATAAGTATCAACTTATTCTCTCTTCCTTAAGCTTCAGCTCTTCAGTAAATTCCACTTTCAGGCTTCAACCCTAATGTCAAGTATCAACTTGTCTCCTTCAGGCTCTCAATGTCTCAACATTAGTGTCAACTTATCCTTTATTCCTCAAGCCTCAGCTCTTCACTCAAACTAAATTGGATCTTCTTCACAAGTGTCAACTTGGTCTTTAAGCTTCAGCTCTCTCCTCTTAACCTCTTCAGTAAATTCCACTTTCAGGCTTCAACCCTAATGTCAAGTATCAACTTGTCTCCTTCAGGCTCTCAATGTCTCAACATTAGTGTCAACTTATCCTTTATTCCTCAAGCCTCAGCTCTTCACTCAAACTCAATTGGATCTTCTTCACAAGTGTCAACTTGGTCTTTAAGCTTCAGCTCTCTCCTCTTTACCAGTATCAACTTGTTCCTCTTCATCTACAAGCTTCAGCTTCTCAGAGTAGTCCTCAAACACAAGGAAGTGTCAACTTCATCCTTCAATCTTCTTCAAGCAAGGAAATCCATCCTCTAACCAAGGGAGAAAGATTCATCTATCAAGAGCAAAGTTGGGATGATTGGTAGCAGAGTGAAGACCAAAGGTCACCACTGAGCATCCTGTCATCAGAGAAAGGGACCCTCAAAGGTTCTACCAATTTGCAAAGAGCCACACATCCTACCAAAGGAGGGATGAGGCCTTTACAAAGGGACCTTACATCATAGGGAAGAATGGAATTGATCAACATATTCCATGTTTATGAAGGAAGAGAACTATCTAGAAGCTCTGCCTATAAAACCCTAATCTTAACCTAGTCAAAACTACACCACAAGAAGAGAAGATCTTCAAATCCAAGCCTCTTCAAGAAATCCAATGCATCTTCAACTTGTCTTCATCCTCATCCAAGAATAAGCAAAGCACAACCCTAATCTAAGGGACCTAAAGATGTTAATCTAGTTGAGTTAGTGCCTTAGAATCATCTAAAGTTAGCATCTAAACTAAAATCAATCAAAAATAGCAAACTATCCTATAAATTTCTACAAAAATTCCTAAGGGATCCTAATTCAATCAAGAATGCCTCATACAAAAACCAGGGACTAGATCATCTATTAAGTCCTAAAATTAAATCCTACACCATAAGGTATCAACCATAAACCCTAAAAATGGAGCTTCTAAAGGTTTCAACCTAAACTACCACCTATGTTCATCACAAAAATGTGATAAATTTCTATGGGTAGAATGCATGTCTATGCTAACTACTCACAAAAAATCAGGATCAAAATCATCATCACATGATCACACAAAATTCCACAAAATCAAGCATCAAACATAACTATTTTAATGTCAATTAAAATATGAAAATTCCCATAAAATCAGAAAATGCATTAAATAAAAATATTTTTCTCTAAAAAATTCTAGATTCAATCATGAATATAATGCAAAAAGAATGGGATTAATTGGATCATTTTTCAATTTTATATGATTTAATCAAGAACCATGAACAAAATAAAAAAAATAAAGAAAATCCAAGTAAAATAATAAAACCACGGTGCAGATAGTAAACACGCTCAGTTCATTATGACAATTGGGCCATCAGGGGGGTGGGGATAACAATTTGAATTAAGCCCAAAACGACTTAGTAAGTGAAACGCATCGTTTCACTTACTCAGACTCTCTCAAGAATCCAAATCAATCATGGCCGTGGAATACCCTGCTCAGTCAAAGTCTTCAAGCCAATCCAACGGTATTCTAATCATCTTCTTCGTTTGAACCAAAAATGGAGGGAGGAGCGCCATGGATGCAGGGTGAAGAACACTCATTCTCTCCAACTCGGGCTCCATCAAATCTTCACTAAAAATCAAACTCTAAAACCCTAACCCACTTCATTTTTCACTCTGATTCTAACCCTAGCCTCAGAATTTATTGAATCAACCTCTAACTTCAAACACGATCAAGAATCAAAATTATGCTCAGACCTCAATTATCACCATTCTTCAAATTGTTTGGTCTAAAATGTTCACCATGTTACACTGATCAGTTCTTGCTATAATACTCATATTATCTCTCAATATCCAGCATGTTCTTGATCCAAACAGAAATTGTGTCATCTCATTGATCATCACGAAGTCCTCTCTAAGTTTCTAGAAACGATCTCCTGACCACATACTACTAATCTAACCTAACAAATTAAGGTAATTCTTCTTAAATTAAGGTGAGGTATGAAAGTTTCAAACCTGTGAATTCTTGAGTAACAGAAGTAGCAAAGCTTCAATTCAACCCTTCTACTGCTCTGGAATCATTCAACGTACCAAGTTCTTGCTTCTGTATGCAAGAGAATCGATTGCAAATGCTTGGAACTCCAAACCCGATGGTGACTTGCAAGTGCTGAAATTCAATTGCTCATACACGATCGTTCAAGGTTTTGGCTATGGAATTGATCTGGAATCATTCAGTATCCTCCATAGAAGTTGTTGAGATCCAAAGAAAGATCAAAAATGGTGTAGAATGCAGAAACTGATTTTAATTTGCAATGAACAAAGTGAAGTTGCAAACTCTCTTCTCTCCCTCAATTCTCACCAACCCTTGACTTGAACCCCTTCTAATCAATATATAGATGATGTTGGACCTCTCTAGAACCTTCTGGAATCATCCAAGGAGATGTTGAATTTCTCATGTCATCCAAAATACCATCTCATGCCATACTCACCCCAATTCTGGTTTTCACTTGTTGCAACAGCTTGTTATGATCCCAAAATCTCTCCAAATGAGATATTAGATGTGTTACAATGCCTTGGAAGCTTGTGTATTGATCTCTCATGTGTTTTGCAAATGTTACTTAATATGCAAGCAATTACTTTTCAAAGCAAGTCCACAAATTAGACCTCAAATAAAAATTGTGGCTAAACCAATGTTCTTAAATGTTTTTTATAGTCAAAATGATATATTACATGCCTTGGTTTGGATGTGTAGATCAAAAGTATCAATTTCCATCTTTGATTTATTTAACTTATACCCTTATTTTAGGTCATTTTTGCAACTTTGAGCTACAAGCATTTCCAACATCTCATGACCTCTTTACTAGCCTTAAAACATCATTTTGAACAAGTTTTATGTTGAACATTTTCCCATTTGAAGCTTGGAAATGGGAGTTATGGCCTTATGATTGAAATGACCTGTAATCTCCAAATGACCAAAATGCCCTTGACTTGTCAAAACCATAACTTGAGTTCTACAAATCCTATCAAGGACTTCTAGTACTCTCTAGAAAGCTAAGAGGATAAGGAACAACATTCATGTTGGCCAAAAGTTCATAGGAATCATCCTTCTTTGGCAAAAGTTTGATTCAAGTTGGGTAACTTTCAAGCCCCCAAATTCACATACCTCAGATGACCTATAACTTGTCAAAGTCATAACTTGAGTTCTACAAATCCTATTAAGGACTTCTAGTACTAAAATTAAAGCTAAGAGCAAGCTCTACAACATTCATTTTGGGGGTAAGATGAGATGACAATCACATCTTGAGCTAAAATGCCTTGAAGATAGGGGTCCAACTAGGGGATTTTACACTGTCAAGCCTTAGAAACCCTAGCTTGAAACTTCTCAAACTATCCAATCATGATGAGTTGACCTTGGAATCATCCTTATAGCATCTAAATGCATCAATCCATGATCACATGGCTCTTGGATTAGGTCTCAACTTCCTCCAAGTCATCAGTTGACTCAGGGTTGACCCAGTCAAACCCTAGCTGCACCACTCTTGGCTGAGGCTTCTTAATCTTGCACACTGACCTATCTAGGCCTCATGATGGCTTTCAAGACATCTCATAAGCTCTCTCAAGTCTTCAAGTCCACATTCCTGGCTTCAGAATCATCTGAGGAGCTCCCACAACTCTTAAGTTAGGAGACACACACTCTTGGTTTCAACCACTCTCTCTGAGGCCAAGTGAAGATCATCAAAGGATCATGAGTTCATTATCATGGATGTGGGATGTTGAGGAAGCTCATTGAATGCTTTGAGATCCATTGTGGAGCTTATCCAAGTTGGTGCATCATGTGCAAGAGGTTGTTGTCAGAGGATTGTACACCTAGGGTTTCATCTGCCTAGTGCAAGATCCATTGGAGATTTGAAGCAGATTAAGACTTGGTTTTAAGTCATTGTGATCATGGATAGTTGTGTTGAGACATTTAAGATGTTATTGCAAGATTAATTCCAAAAGAATCAAGAGTGTGACAAGTTACTAAATTAGGGTTTCAGAGGTTTGTTAGTGTAAAGTCCCCTATCTAGTTCCCAACTTCAAGACCATATATCTTAAGATATAAGTTTCATTGAATGTATTTTCAGTCAACAAAAGTGAACCAACTTCCAAGGCACTTTTGACTTAGAATCATGTTTCTCCTAAACTTTTGATGAACATGAAAGTTCTTCCTCATGATCTTAGCTTTCCAAAAAGTCCTAGAAGTCATTCGTCTCATTCGTAGAACTCAAGTTATGAAGCTTGCAAGGAAGGGGTATTTTGGGAATATGAGATTATAGGTCTTGTTCATCCACTTGTGCATTTCAAATGAAACTTTCTCCAACATGAAACTTGCTTCAAATGATCTCAATTCCATCATGAAACATCAAATTTTCATGGACTTGGCATGGATATGAAGATTGTTGAAGAAAAATCAAGGAAAATGAACTTTAAAGTCATGATTTGAATTGAATTGATTTTAATTCCTTTTCATGCCATGTTTGTGCATATTTTGATTCACTCTGTCATGACAAGAAAGATGCACCAAGAAAATTGTAATCATGATGTGCAAAATATTTGTAATTTCAAGTAACTTCATGGTGAAGTTTCACATTCCATATCAACCGTTGGATCAATTCAAGGGATAATTTCCAGCCACATGATCAAACCAAAGTCTCAACTATTAATTTGAATCAAAAACAAGGCAATTGGATCCAGTTTTCACGTGGACATGACGCTTGAATTCCAAATTGGGCAATTCTTCAATTCAAGCAAATCAGCCACAATTGGGCCTCCAAACACTCCCTGATCCATAATATAAAAGCTTCTGATGAAGAATGAAGCTTCATTCGTGTAGTTTGATGGAGAAATAGCAAGAACACAGTTGGAGTTTTCAAGAGAAAAGTGAAATCGTGAATTTGAGATTCAAGCCAATTCAAAGCAATTCAAAGCCATAGTTATCTTCCTTGAAATTCATTGGTCATTTCTGCACAGTTTGAGATAGCTTGAGCGTCGTTAGAAGCCCCAATAGAGAGGCTCCGTTAGGTAATTTTCAATTCAAGATTTCTCACTCAATATGCATTGATTCATCTCCATTTTTGTTGCATACTGAAGTCCTACCTATGTAGAAAAAATCTGGGTAGATTAGGATGATGTTCTTGATGATTTCAGTTTGATGCTTTATTTTTCTTTGCTTCGATTTGCCTTGTATATGCATGAAAAATGGAAACTAAACTTGGATTCATGTTCTACATAACGTGAGGATCAGTTTGGTATAAAATTTTGTCCAATTTGGTGAGGTTTTGGATCTCCAGTTCTGGCCTTCTCACCAGAGAAGATGGTCGGAACAGTGAGATCCATTGTCTGGTTCAGTCTCCATTTGGATGACGTGTGCGTGCCATGTGTGCATTTTGAAACTTTGACCGAGCGAGATCAACGGTGTGGATCATTTTGACCAACACGCGTGTGAGTTTGACTGCCAACTCACTTAATGAAACGCAGCGTTTCAGTGTGAGTTTAGATTGTTTGGTTATTGGGCTTTTGGTGCTATTTGGACCCCCCCTCCCCTCTATAGTCTGAGGCCAACTGTTTTTCCTTGAGAAGTTGCTATTCACACCACCTGCTTGGTTTTTTTCTATTTTCTTTTTCTTTTTCAATCTGTTTTGATTTTAATTCATGAAACATAGTTCCAAATGAGATAAAATCCCTCAAAAAAAATTTTAGGACACTTTGAGATGTCCTTTAATTTTAGGAAATTTTTATTTTCATTTTTTTATTTATTTTTCAATTAAAAAGGGATTTTCTATTTGGAATTATTTTTTTAATTGATTTTTAATTGTTTTTGGCTTGTTTCTTGAGTAGTATTTTTCTCCAAGGATTGAGGCTCTTTTCTCACTTCAATTATGAATTTAAGAGCCTTATAGGATGGATTTGCCCCTGGTTTGATGCATTTTGGTTTGACTTTGATGGCATTTTTGTTGACCCTCGACAACCCTCTCTCAAATTGGTGCATCCTTGTGAATCAAATTCTTTGATGATGATTTGAGATGACTTTGGTTGTGATCTTTTGGCCTATAGTTTCCAACTCTTTGATGATTATTTGAGATTTTATTTGGCTATTTTTGAGCATTTTTCCTATTTTTGAGGTGACTTGCAAGTCAAGTTACTTCTAAGGGAGGCTCATACAAGTACTTGACCTAGTTTGATTGGGAAATGACTTCTATGGATCCCTTGAGATCCTAACTCTTGTTGATTCATATTTTTGACATATTTAGGTGTTTGTATTTTCATTTATGGGTCATAAATTTGTTCATTGCTTGTTGAAGTTTGCATTCCTCTTAGGCTTTCCATTTGAGCTTCAAATGTTGAATGTGTTGAATGACTTAGATCTTCTTCCATGACTTTGCTTGCATTCTCTTTTGATGTGTGTTCTTTTTGTTTTGTGCATATTCTCCTATCATATTTGCTTTTGTCCCATGACTTTAGGATCCCATTTGAGATGGCTTAGTCCCTCCTTTGGAGGTACTTGAATGATGGTTCTTTGAGGACTTCTTTTGGTGTGTTTTGCATACTTTGGTGATGCTTATGTTTGAGTTGCCCATGTGAGTTCCCTGCTTTCCTCACATTGCCTCCCATTCTCCCATTTAATCTTGTCTTCATCCCTTTCTTTTTGCTTTGCCTTAGGGCTTGTGGTTGATGACAAATGGTTGTAGGATTCATTTTCTCCCATTTCATCCCATTTATGTGCACTTGTTTGATCTCTTTTATGTGCATTCTTTCTCCCTTATTCTTTTCATTTCTCATATGCATGCTTGAGGTTGAGATATGCTTGTGGAGGCTATTTCCTCACACTATTTTCCTCCCTCACTTTCATTCTAATTGTGCATTACATGTTTGCATACTTGCATCTTTCTCATTTCATGCTTCCTTCTTCTTCTTCTTTCTTCTTTGCCATGTTCCTTTGGATCTCTAATCTTCCTTGTTCAAGGTTGATTATGATAGACCATAGGCTTGAAATCATGTATGAAAATATTAGGTAGCATTCCCTTTCATCCCAATCATATGTGCACTTTGTATGAGAAAACTAGGTTGAGTCTTAGTCTCCCTTTAGAGTGTCTTTCTCTTCTCATCTTCAAACATCTTCAAAACAGTTAAAAAAGGTTAAGGATTGTTGTGCGTTACGAGCCTTAAGTACTTGGGAAATGGTTATTTGGGGGCTTCTCCTCAATTGCTTAGAGTGTTTAGAGTACGCCCTTTGGGTGATATACGACGCATTCGCTCCTAGGTCATAGTCTTTAGTGCAACATGAATTACAAACAATAATCAATGCACTTCCTCTATAAAAAACACAAAAACAAACTTCAAATATTTTTATCCTTCGGGATTTAATTTGGAAACCTTTTTCATAATGAGAGTTTTGTTAACTCTAGGTTCTACCGCAAACGGGTAACGCCTAAGTCTCCAATGGTCGAGCTGCATACACCTAATTGCTAGAACTAAGTTTTAACCCTACTCGGGCCTAAAACATTTTGAACCAACCGGTGTTCTTGTTAGCATGAACTACGTTTGCTCTGATTTCTCATACCAGATGAGAATACATAGGCACAAGACGGCGATGTCTTGGCGAGCAACCTTCCTCCACCTTCACCCATAGTTAGCTGAACTACGTTGACTCTGACTTTCCCATTGTACAAGGGAATACGTAGGCATAGAGCGGCGATGCTCTATCGAGTCTCTTTTCTTTTCTTTTGTCCCTGAGCCATAGCTTAGATAGTAAACACCCTTTAGATAGACAACAAAGCGTGGATCTCGTCGAGTACGACGGACGTGAGAGGTGCTAATACCTTCCCCTCGCGTAACTGACTCCCGAACCTGAGACATGGTTGCGACGACCTGTCTTTCCCGTTTTAGTTAGATTTTCTCTAATTGTTTCCTTTCCCTCTTTTGGAATAAATAACGAACGATGGCGACTCTTCTGTCATTGCCGACCCCTCTTCGCAGCGATGCGACACTAAGCAACTCGAAGAGAGAGAAAGTTTGAAAATTTTGGATGATTTGATTATTCTCTGCAGCAGAATGATCCCTCCTCCTACGTTAGGGTTTTCTTGCACCTTATATATGATGGTTTTGAGATGATTTTGCAGGCCCATAATGTGTAAATGCTTTATTTTCACAAACTTACCAAAAACATCACAAATGAGGTACACACGGGTCCAACTCCCTTTTCCATTTCTTTTGTGTCATCAACTAGCATAAGCGAGGGTGAGGAAATGAAGTGTGCAAATTGGAAGGAAAGGAAATAAATATGTGACTTGTTTTGATGATTTCTACATTAAGTGTGAAAACTTGAAAATGGCTTGAAAATACCAATTTATGTTTGCTCATTTTGGGTCAAATTTGGTATGGTCATGACATGATGATAATATGGTACCAAAAATAATCAAAAGTGTTCATGATTTTGAGTTGGAATGCAAGAAAGTTCCAATTAGGTCAAATGTTCATGTTTTCATGTTCATCATGCCTTACTTGCCTAACAAATCATCAAAGGTCATGGAATTTGAGGTCATGGTGTAGGGAAATCTTGATACATAAGTTCCATGTTACAAAAATCTTGATTTGAGGTCTTGAAGTTCATGGATTTTGACCTTGAAGTGAATGACCTAAAACTAAGTCATCCAAAATGACCTTGAACTGAGAGGATCATAACTTGAGTTCTACACATTGGAATGATGAGTTCTTGCACTTTTTGGAAAGCTTAGACAATGAGGAACAACTCTTATGTTTGATGGAAGTTGAGGAAAAGCTTCCATCCATGTGAAAATTTCCTTAGGAATAAGTTACCCTTTGATGCCTCCAAATCCTCTCCACTTTGTAAAACCAATTTGTGAACATCATAAATTGAGGTGTATAAGTCCAATGAAGGAGTTCGGGTAATCAAAAGGAAGCATGAATGATAAGGAATAAGTCTCATGTTTGATGAAAAATGAGATAGGACTTGCATCATGAGAAAACTTGTCATTGAAGTTAGATACCAAAAGAGGGGATTTTACACTTAGAATCCTCTAAAACCCTAATTTAGCAACTTCTTGATCTCTTTTATTCTTCTTGACCAAGCTTCAACATAGTACTTGTGATGACTTAGGATGATCAAAAGTCAAGTCTTGAACCTCTCCAAATCCACAGTTGACTTTTTGTTGACCATATGAAACCCTAACACCTTATCCATTGATTGAGGTTCTTGCAAATACTTTGTGTAGCCATGTAATCCCTCTAAAGGACCCTCAAGATTGTATTGATCTTTAGAATCAAGTTTCACCCCAGGAATTAAGTACATATGCCTCTTGTACCAAAACCCTAGTCTAGCTACCCTTGAGATAGGAGGAGGTGACCAATGCTTGAATTCTTACTTCCAAACGTTGTGAGACATGCTTTGATGATAATGAAAACTTTGTACCTTAAAGATGTACCCTTGCTTGAGCTTTGAAGATGAAGCTCCTCTCTTGAGTAGTGAATAAGATACCTTGATCCCCTGTCTAGAACCAATGCTATGCACAAATACCAATGTAAGATGATATGAAACTAAGCTAAGATATAAGGAAAAAGATAGGCAAATTTTGGGGTGCTACAGTAGTACTGCATCCTTCCTGTAAACCAGGGAGAAAGGAGTTGCCCTTGTTGAAGTGCGAACAGATGTTCTCTTTCCGTGCAAAGAAAATGGTAGCATTTCATGCCAATCTTTGTAAGTTACTACCATTTTCTGCACAATCTTTTTAATGTTTTTATTTATAGCTTCAACAACTCCATTCATCTTGGGCCGGTAAGGACAAGAGTTGTGATGTTCAATCTTGAAACTATTACAGAGCTCCTTCATTATTTTATTGTTCAGATTCGTCCCATTATCTATAATGATCTAGTTAGGGATTCTGTAACGACAGATAATATCCTTTTTAATGAACCAGGTAACCACATGCTTCGTTACATTCGCATAGGATGTAGCTTCCACCCATTTAGTGAAGTAGTCAATGACGACTAGGATAAACTGATTGTTGTTAGATGCTTTAAGCTCAATTGTCCCAATCATATCAATGCCCCACATTGCAAATGGCCAAGCTGACGACAATATGTTCAGAGGATGTGGTGGCACGTGTACCTTGTCCACATAAATCTAGCATTTATGTCATCTTCGGGAAAATAGGATACATATGAGTAAGACCATGTCGTGATTTCTCTTGTATAGAACATTATTGCTAATGAAAAACTTATATGACAATCTTCGTAAAGCTCTCTTATCAAGTTTAGAGGGGTCGACAGGATATTCTTGTCTCTAAAGGTAATTTTTGATGTCATAAAACCAAGGTTTTCGGTCAGACTCTTCTTCAGCCATCGTGATGTACGCTGGTGCAGTCTTTCTTTCAATGCTAATTAGGAGAGCTTTATTGACAAACTGAACCTTCAACATAGCATCCATCATAGCCAGAGCATCTTCTATATGGTTTTCAGATCTCGGGGCGTGCTTGAAGTGATTTCGTCAAAATACTCGTTCATCTCCAAAATATAGTCTTTGTAAGGAATCATTTTTTCATCTTGGGTCTCCCATTCACCCTTTAGCTAATAAATTACCAAGGCAGAGTCGCCCATTACTTCTAGAATCTTAATATGAAGGTCAATGGCAGCTTCAAGACCCAGGATGCAGGCTTCATACTCAGCTATGTTGTTTGTACATTTAAAGCACAATCTTGTAGTAACAACAATGTAGCCACCAGTCGGATTTTCCAGAACAGCGCCAAAACTATGGCCTCTTTTGTTAGATGCACCATCGAACATCATTTTCCAACAGGAACTAGGTTCAGGACCCTCCTCGAGGCCAAGCTCTTCTTTGGCTTTGTAAAGAAGCATGATGTCTTCGTCGGGGAAGTTGAATTTGAGCGGCTGATAATCTTTAATAGGTTGATCAACAAGGTAGTCTGACAAGATGCTTCCTTTTATTGACTTCTGAGCAACATATTGAATGTCATAATCTGATAAGAGCATGTTCCATCTTAAAAGTCTTCCCATCTGAGCAGGTTTTTCAAATATGTACTTTATCGGATCCTATTTGGATATCAACAGAGTAGTGTGACAAATCATGTACTGCCTCAGACGTTTGGCTGCCCAAGCTAGAACGCAGCAAGCTTTTTCTAATGGAGAGTAACGACTCTCATAATCGGTGAATTTCTTGCTCAGGTAGTAAACCACATGATCCTTCTTCCCCGACTCATCCGTTTGGCCCAAGACACAACCCATCGATTCCTCAAGCACAGTCATGTACATGAAGAGAGGCCTTCCAGGCACAGGAGGGATCAATATTGGAGGCTCTTTGAGGTATCCTTTGATCTTTTTAAATGCCGACTGGCAATCCTCGTTTCATACAACTGCTTGATCTTTCTGTAGAAACTTAAAGATCGACGCGCAAGTAGGAGTTAAGTTGGAAATAAACCTAGACATATAATTCAATCTGCCAAGGAAACCTCTTATCTACTTCTCAGTTCACGGGGCAGGCATTTCCTGGATGGCTCGTACCTTATTAGGAGCTACCTCTATTCCATGTTGACTAACAATGAAGCCGAGTAGTTTTTCAAATCTGACTCCGAAGGTACATTTGGCAGGATTTAGTCGCAATTGATACTTCCAGAGTCTTTCAAATAGATTCAACAAATGATCAAGGTGATCTTCTTCGCTCTGAGACTTGGCAATCATATCATCAATGTAAACCTCAATTTCATGGTACATCATGTCATGAAATAATGTCACCATGGCTCGTTGGTATGTGGCTCAAGCATTTTTCAAACCAAAGGGCATAACTTTATAACAATAAGTGCCCTAAGATGTGATGAAGGTTGTCTTTTCCATATCAGTTGGGTCCATTCTTATCTGATTATAGCCGGAGAAGCCATCCATGAATGAAAATACTACAAAGTTGGTTGTATTGTCCACCAAAGTGTCGATATGCGGTAGAGGGAAATCGTCCTTTTGACTAGCTTGGTTAAGCTCCCTGTAATCTACACACATTCTAACTTTTCCATCCTTCTTAGGTACTGGTACAATATTAGCCACCCACTCAGAGTATTTAGAAACTTCCAGAAAGCATGCGCTGATCTGCTTTTTAACCTCGTCTCTTATTTTGAGAGCCATGTCGAGTGTGGACCTTCGAAGTTTCTGCTTAACTGGAGGACACTCAGGTTTAAGAGGGAGCTGGTGAACCACAATGTCGGTGTCCAATCCAGGCATATCTTGGTAGGACCAAGCAAACACATCTGCATAATCTTTGAGAAGCATTACCAATTTGTCCTTAACCTCTTCCCAAAGCAATACCTCAATCTTGACCACTCTTTTTACTTCTTTAGAGCCCAAGTTAATAATGTTGATCTTTTCTTTGTAAGGTTGAAGATATGCATCCTCGTACTCAGTCATCTTTATCAGTTCTTTAGGAGTTTCAAAATCCTCATTACTCTCATCTTCGGCTTGGCATACAGATGAACCTAAGTTAGAAAGAACTGGATGATCATCAGATTTAGCAGGTGCTGGGGGTTCTCTGCATGTGTTAATGGGTTTAAATGATCAAACACACACAAAGAGATGCAGATGATTAATTCTTTTTAGGTTTTCAAAAGATTCCCATTTTCCTTTTTCTTAAAGAGAAAAAAATGAATAATGACCAACAAATGGAAGTTTAACAAAACACTCATTCTTTGATTGATCTTTAATTGCAAAAGTGTGGCCCATACAAAATGATCCACTGGCCTCGGGTGTGACCATGGATTTCAAATAGAGAAAAAGCATATTAATCTAAGAGTGGTAACATGATGGGAACTTCAATAGTCTCCAATTGCACAAAACGGCTTCATCTCAGAATACCAGATTATCAATACAACTTACATCGGCGTCTTCTTCGATGGCATGTATTTTAATGTCGCTGCTTACAAAGGTTTCTTTCAGGGTCTTTAGGCGCTTGTCGTTGATCTCTGATTCTTTATCTAGATTTGGTTTGTAACCTAACCCTTGTTGATTGTTCTTTTCCCGATCATTGCCCTCGATTACTTCTCCCCAAGCTTCAGGAAAACCTTCTTTCATGGCACTTTTGATACTCTGGACAGAGACGAAAGATGGCCCGCGTGTGACAACAACATCCTCAATTAATATAGCGTGTGCAATTTCAAATTCCTGGAAAGTTGTTTCCAATGTGTCGTCATCGGCTTCGATGTACCGGAAGGACGATAGATTGCTTACCATTAAGTCTTATTTGCCGTGTACTATGACCAACTGATCTTCAGTAATAAACTTCATTTTTTTGATGTAATATGGATGTGACAGCGCCCGTTGCATGTATCCACGGCCTTCCCAGTAAACAATTGTAAGCAGGATTTATATCCATTACTTGAAAAGTGACCTCAAAGACCTGTGGTCCCACCATAATTGGAAAATCAACTTCTCCAATTACTGTTCTTCTTGATCCGTCGAAGGCTTTCACGATCAGAGATGTGGCTCTCATCACAGCTCCCTTATATGCCAACTTGGCCAATGTTCTCTTGGGCATCACATTAAGAGATGACCCAGTATCAACAAGTACTCTAGAGAGAGTATCATCTTCTAATTTGACAGATACGTATAAGGCATGATTGTTCTTGTGACCTTCAGTGGTCAAGTCATTGTTGTTGAAGCTCAGCGTATTGCAAGCCGTGATGTTAACAACAACAGGATCGAACTGCCCCACAGTTATATCTTTTGTTACGTGGGCATGTGTCAGTATTTTCAGCAATGCTTCTCGATGAGCAGGAAAACTTAGTAGCAGAGACATGACTGAGATTTTTGACGGCGTCTAATTGAGCTGGTCTACTACCCTGTAGTCGCTCCGACGGATTATTCTCAAGAACTCTTCTTCATCTTCCTTCGTGACTTCTTTTCCTTTTGACTTCTCAATAATAACAGACTCTTTTGAGATGGTTTCCTTAGGAACAGTTTCCTTGCGAATGGTAGCAGTTGCTTTGGGTTGATATATACGACCGCTACGGGTCATTTTGCTTGCCCCAGCAATATTCGTTACATCCTCATGCTTTCTCCCATCTTTCATATCGTACCAGGAATTCTCATATTTCCAGGATATAGCCCTTGGATTGAGACTTGGTCCTCTTCTTGGATCAAAACTTGGCTTAGGCTGGCCAAACGTCGGTACTGGGTTGTTGTGGAATACAGGCCTAACAGCAGCAAGAGAAGCGGACTTGCTATTTGTAGTGTTGAATAAAGGCTCTTTTTCAGACTTCTTTAGTAAATTGAATATAGGTTAAATCATCGACTGAATATTCCTCCGTTCTAGGTCACAACCTTGCAGATTATGATAACAATTACTGCAGTCTTCATGAAAGTCTTTGGTCAGACCAGCCTTTATCAATTTCCTGTGTAACTTGGTCAATGGAGTTTTAACTTCAGAAACCCTGAAAATCACTCTCATATCATAACCTTCCTCTACGGCATGGACACCACCATGGTTTGGTAAAGGACAGTTTTCCACATTGGGTTGATTATCCTCGGAGAGAATCCTCTTTTCAATCAACTTGCGCACAATGTGCTGAAGTGCTATACAGCCTTCAAGGTCGTGTCCCGCAGCATTTTCATGAAAGGCACAGCATGCGCTTGGATTGTAGAAATGTGGCAACGGATTTGGAAGAGGACCCAATTTCCTTGTCTGAATTAGGCCTTGTTGCATCATTAAGGGGTACAACTCAGTGTAACTCATAGGAATGGGCTGAATCCTTGGCCTTCTATTCTAGAAAGCAGGCCTTAGAGCCAGAGCTCTTTGTTGTTGTTGTGCTTGTTGATTATGATTTTGCTGGTCACCGTTGGGTGCCTGTTGTTGAAAGTTTTGTTGATTTGGCCGATTGAAAAACTGGCGTGACCGCAGCCACATACTGTTGTTGTTTGTACTGCTGATAGTTTTGCTTTGGTTATAGACGAGATAGCTGTTGATTTTGTGGGTGACTCCTTCTGCTTTGGACCCTCCTGTTACACGTTACAGCATTAGTTTCCCCTTCTTTTTTGTTATGAAAATTGCTCGGTGGCTTCTTCGTTATGCTAGTGCTGGTACTACTAGCTGAGCTTGTTACTTTGCCATTCTTCAAACCTGCCTCCATTTTCACACCTACGGACACAATATCTGAAAAGTTTGTTGTGGCGTTATTAATCATCCTCTCATAGAATTTGGGCCTGACTGTATCTACGAACCAATCAGCCAATTCTTTCTCTGTTAGGGGAGGTTCCACCTGAGCGGCAGTTTCACGCCATCTCTACCCGTATTCTTTGAAATATTTAGAGCTTTTCTGTGTCATGTTGAGGAGCTAACGATGGTCTGGCGCCAAATCCATGTTGTACTTGTATTGTTGAATGAATGCGTCGGACAAGTCTTGGAAGCAATGGATTTTTGACTGGTCTAGACTTAGATACCATTTGGCAGAGGCTCCCTTAAAACTGTTCTGGAAGCAATGGATTAATAATTTGTCATTTTCAATGTGCGCGGTCATATGCCGACAATACATAATCAAGTGAACATTTGGGCAGGTCACTCCTTCATATTTTTCAAATGTGGGCATCGTGAACTTATGGGGAAGTACCAAACCCAAAACCAGGAACATCCTTAGCATTGGAACCAAAGACGTTGTTTCCTTCTATGGCCCTCATTTGTCTTGCCATTATATCCATCTCAACCCTTAATTTTTCGTGCTTCTCATTTTCGACCTCAGACACGTCGGGTATATCAAATATCTGTTGATGATGGTTAAAGATCGGTCGGACCTGTGCTTGAGCACCTGCCTGAGTGTAGATAGGATTCTGGAATTCTGTCATTAATGAAACAGTCTGCGGATTAGAGCGTTGTTGAAGGTCGAATTGCTGGGGATTACTGAATGGTGGCATGAAATCCCTGGTGATACCAAATGGATGTTCAGTTGTTGAGGTCACTATTGGAGGAGGATTTTATACCGTTGTATTGATTTCAAATACCACTGTATCCTGCGTGTCCATTTTTTCTTTTATCATTTGAAGGACTTCCATAATCTGGCTAACGTCACCACGTAGCCCCTCGAGGTCATTGTCGATTTGATCGATTCTTTGATCTTGATCAGCCATTCTTCTCTAAGTGTTGGCTCTGGTATTGTATCGGTGGGTATTCAGTGTGATTTCTGACAGCAACAGAGCACAATATCCTTTGACCAAAGCAGATATGCCTTTGGAGCGAGACAACTCGGGTTTCCTACAACAGTCATTCCCTGTAAGTTGGGATGACGCCAGGAAAATATGACTTGTGCTTTGAAATCTAGGTTACTACCTTTTTCACAGAAGAAAGTTTCTAATAAGGATGGATCCGGTTCTTCCTCAGTTGGTTATCCGAATTGGCGACGGGCCAGGATAGGGCTGTAGCTGATACATCCTTTGGTGCCGATCAGAGGTACCATTGGGAAATCCCCATAGCTATGTATTGTTACTATTCCTGTGTGAGCAAGATGATACCAGTTGATGTCATAGTGAGAGAGTGAATCCGGCTTTCTAACCCATGCATCATTGTCTTCTAGGTTCCATAGAGAGAACGTCCTAGGAAAATGCGAAATAAACCACTTGCTTAAGAGCGTCGTGCAGCAAGCAGATTATCCAAGATCATACACTCTCCACCGATGAATGGTGTAATAGGTATCAGCCAATAAAGTAGGAGAGAGATTTCTGAAAATGAATAACTTGATGGCCTCTAAGCTGATGAACTCAAGGCTACTTGGAAACAGATATAAGCCATAAATTAAGAATGACAGTTCCCATATCTCCATGATCATAATGAAACTCAGCCTTTTCCATAAATGGTCTTGCTTCCATTCTAGTAAATCCTCCTCTAATATCCAAATGGGTTGGAAGGTCGGTGGGTTCCAAGTGTAGAGCCTCAGAAATATCTCTCCTATTTGGTCTTTTCTCTCTTCCATAGTGAGGTGTAAAAGTCATGGGAATCTTCAGATGCGCAAAGTATTCTTCCAAAGTCGGCAGCAACTAAATGTCCTGAAATGTTAAGCAATGGTAAAGAGGATCATAAAACTTTATGAGAGCTAGTAGTATTTCCTCATTTACTTGCATGTCCAGTAAAGATAACAGGTCTTCATACTTGGCGTCGAAAGCAGCAAAGTTCCTTACAAGGCCTCTTAAGATCCTCAAGTTGTCCTACCTCAGGCTTGGGAATGTGAACCTATTTCTTTGATCCATTACTATGTCTGTAAAAAAAACTATTTTGAATTCCTTGAATGGTTAGCAAGATGTAAAATGAAATGCAAAGATACTAGATGCAACTGGTTTTACAAAACTCAAAAGATAAATTGAAGCAAAACCCTCGTTTCATTTATATTGGGAAAAGTTACAACTTTTTAAATACAACACAAGAAACGTGACATTACATCAAAAGAGAAGACTAGGCCCTATGGTTAAGAAATATGACAAGAGTCCTATCCGCGCGTCCTCTTCAGTCTTTTCAGCATAGTGTTCTCCATCACCAATTTATCTACTATTCCTTTCCAGGCACAAGAAGTTGGTGGGATATTTGAATACTCATGAGTACTTTTCATAGGCTTGACGCTAGAGAAAAATAAATTCTCTTTCGTCACATCTCCACTAATCAAGTGTCTTTCAAGCCACCCAATTAACTCATCCTTGTCTTTTAGCTCTCTTTTCAATTTTGTCATCTCAGAATGAAGAGCACGGTATTTGCCCTTCCATGTGTCCCTTTCAAGCTTGGTTCTCTCAAGGATCTCTTGGTATTCTTCCATCTTTTCAATAGGGATGGAGAAAGCTGATGTGATGACAATCTGCGTATTCTTTTCAGGAAGGTAAGGCATCTTGAGATCACGGGCTCTAGATTTAACCCACTAAGTGAATGGCTCAAAAGCTACACAATTCCTTTTCCCAAGGTCAGGTTTAGTTTTCTTCTGGATGTTCCCTCGAGCATCAATCATATTATTCCTTAAACTCTCCTCTGCTTTGACGTTAAGGTAGAAGAACCCAGACAATAGGATGTTGCTAGGTTTATCCTTCATTGGAAATCCAAATTGACGTCTGGCCAAAGCGGGATTGTAGTTGATTCCCCCTTGTACTCCCAAGAGTGGTACATTTGGAAAAGAACCACAGCTGTCAATGAGGACTCCTCGATCATAGGCGGGATCATACCAGTGAATATCTACTTGAATTAGAGACATAATCCTTTAAGACCATCTCCAACCATTAGGATTTTCCTTGAAAGCGTTCGTCCTTGGTAAATGATTGACAAACCATTTGTACAACAAGGGTGCACAATAGAGAATAGTTCCTCTTACACGAAGAGTCCTATGATGAATGGAATGATAAACATCACCTAGAAAAGTGGTACCAAATTATCATTCAGGAACACGGTGATAGCAGTTGAATTGAAAAATTCTTCTATCTCAGGGAACAATACCAACCCATATATCAATAGATCCAAAACCGCTTCAAATGCGTCCCTTTTACCTTCCTTGGAAAGATAAGTAGCCTTCTCCAATAAGTAATCAGAATGAAAACCTTTAACTCCATTCTTTGAAGCACAATTGGCTTTAATCTCAGACACTTCTAGATGAGGTTAAGGTAAAGTTGAGGTAAAGACCTAAAGATAGTTCTAAGTTTGCTCACAAAGATATCACATATTATGCCTATGTATGCTTACTAGGATGGAATTAGAGCAACCGTAGTTCTCCTCACTAAGGCTGAGGAATACTTGACTATGGTCAAGACTACAAGGGGGGACAAACATAAAAATGTTTATATAGAGTTTGACAAAACTCTCTAGATATAAGTTTAACACTCAAGGAGATTGACTTTGACAAAAGCCAAGAGGGGAGTAAGTAATCATGACAATGATCCTTACATAGAGTTAACAAACTCTATCTTAAAGTTCTAATTGAAGGATACTCCTAACAAGGGGTAGGTCTTTAAACTTAAGAAAAAGTCTAATGGATATAGGTTCTAACTTAACTAAGTTAAAGGACCTAATGAATTAACCAAGTCAAGGAGAGTGGTAATGAGCTATCTATGACAGTGAAGTCAATAGAGAAACTTTCCTTCGGAATAAGGGATAACAAGGAAACTAGATGAGAGCTAACAAGCTATATCAGTTGGGAAAACTTAAAAAAGCCTAAATACATATATGCATTTAATAAAACATGATGAATATATAAAGTCATGATAACAACCAAGAAAGATAAGGGCAAGCCTGTGAGAACATTAAGCAAAGATGATAGCAAGGCAACTTGATGAGAAATGACAAGTTCCATCACTGGGAAACAAACTTGATAAAGATAAAGATAAACAAGTAGGATCAATTGACAAATGGAACACAAAAAGCATGGTAACAACCAAGGTTCTATGATTTAACATTACAATGTTCAAAGATCATAAAGGTAACAACCAACAAGGGCAAGCATGAAACATGTGTAACAACAACATTTTCATCAATGGTATTCAAACAAAACTTAAGAAAACAAGTTACAACTTGAATCAAACATGGTATATGAACCAACCAAAGACAAATGTAGCACATTTAATCATATTCAAGACATGTTGATGACAATCAATCATGGATAGGCAAGAAAAGTAACAATAGTTCAAGCATGGATTCAAACTTCAAAAAGGGAAAAATGATCAAGATAATGGTAAATTTAAAGGAAAGAAACAACCCTAAACATGTTATGGTTCTAACAATACACATAAACAAGTAAGATTAGGGTAAAGGATCATGTTCATGAGGTTACAACATCAAGAAGCAAATCATGGTTCACAAAGAAGTTTCAAGGCATACTTTTCACATTCATGCATTCACAAAGGTAAGAAACAACCCTAAACATGTTATGGTTCTAACAAGACACATAAACAAGTAAGATGGGGGCGAAGGATCATGTTCATGAGGTTACAACATCAAGAAACATAGCATGGTTCACAAAGAAGTTTCAAAGCATACTTTTCACATTCATGCATTCACAAAGGCAAGTATAATCATAGTAAAGCAAAAATACAAGTGTTTTCAAACATTTAAACATGTTAGACATTAAAAAATGATTCATACGATCAATCTTACAAGAAAAATCAAGTACCATGTCAAGAATGTTCATGAAGACCAAAGAAAACCTTAAAAAGGACCATGTCATTCAAGTGGACCAAAGTGTTTTAAAAATAACAATTTTTGAATTATTTCTTCACACATTGAAACTATACATATTAAGGAGAATTGTGTAAAAATAGTGGCATCAAAATGATAAAAATCAAAGAAGTTATGCCCATTTCAAAACTAGGCACAAAACTAGGCAACTAAGGCAAAAAACAAGGCAAGGAAAATTTTGCAAGAAGGGTCATAACTCACTCAAAACTTAATCAAATTGGATGAAATAAAAAATAAAGTTGTTTATTTTTTCACAAGGAATTCAATGGTGGTGGTGGTTTTCTCAAATCATGCACTATGTGAAAAACTCGATAGCATCATTAAAAATGACATGTTGTGTGCAAGACCAATGTGATGTGCAAGACCAATGTGACAGTCCAATGTACATGTCCTAAGCAGCAAGCAATGATTCAAACACAACATATGATACATATGGAGAGTTCTTACAAGCATCATACATCAATAGACAAGCTAATTCAATAAATGGCATGTGAAGTGGCAAAAATAACATGCTTGTGCAAGAACAATGTGACAGACAAATATGTGTCAATTCATCATCAACAAAATGATCAAACATATCACATATGACCTATAAATGATGTTTACAAACACCAATAATCTATGCCTAACCATAATCAACAAGTTTCATATTGAAATGACATGTAAAGTAAGCTAACAAGCCAAACCAAATGGACAGTCATGAATTCCCAATTTTGTGAGCAAGAAATGGTTCAAGCATAACCTATAAAGTATATCTAGCATGTTCATAATCAATGTACATAAATACTCATAATGATCTTAAAAGTAGCAAGTTGGAGCACTTGTCTCTTGTAGCTTTTTCAAGTCAAAACACCAAATAAGAAACCCAGTTGATGGATGATGATCCAAAAATCTCCAATATGCTCCAAATAAGGTGCTCAAATGATGTGAACTCCTCAAAGAACACTGCCTTGACAGAATGCCTTTTTGTGCAAGAAAACACCACAAGCTTCAAAGTGAAACTCTAGGCTATGGTGTTACAGGACGTTTCTGATTCCTTGGAGAGTTCAAGCAACTTATATGGAGAATGTTTGAAGTGTTAGAATGATTGGAAAAGGGTTGGTTTGGTTTTGATTTATGAAAATGCATAAAAGTCAATTTTCAAGGTATGAGAGTTGAATTTTGGAATGTGAGGTTTTTTGTTGAATGTGAGGGTTTGGACAGCTTCAAAACATCATATGTGATATGTTTAAGGTGTTGGTTCAAGTTTTTGGTGGTTGTATTGAGTTGTGGCAGAGATTTTGCAAGGCAGTTTTTACTTCACAAGGAAGCAACTTCTACCACTTGCAAGAAGATGGTGATCATAGAAATGAGAGAGATTAAACTTGGTTTCTAGTTGATTCTATTTTTTTTTTTGGATTTTAGTAGTGTGTTCTATTTATAGGAAAGCTTGGAGAATGAGAGGTATGGGCAGATTGTGCCAACTAGCCAAGTTTGCCCTTTATGGAGGCAAAATGAGCAAAAAGAACTTGGGGTTTCTTTTCTGAGCATGAGCCACCTCCCTATGTGTTTCAAAATCATCAATAGCCTGAAAATAGTTGACATGAAGTATAGAAAGAGAGCAGCTGATGTAGTAGTTGAGGTGTAGCAGAAAATGCAAAAAGTTTCTCTCTCCTTGCCACTTGCTTGAATAAACAATTTCAACAATTCAATCTCTAGTTTTTGCTTGTGGTTATCCATTTTAAAATCATCAATTAAGACCCTAAACATCAAAGAGTGAGTTAAACAGGTGATTAGAAGAGGTTTGAGTGATTTATGCATCAAAATGCAAGTGCTGAACTTGGTTTTGTGACATGGAAAACCCCTAACTTGCTCTCTTCGATTCTCCCTAACCACAAAGGCTGAGAAAATGATTTTGACTTTTTAAACATCCCCAAATATGATCTACAACATTCATTTTTGGTCAAAGTTAAAATTCTAACGGGAACTAGGTCAAAAATCCTCATGAAGTTGGCTGCAAAACTTGACTTACAAGTTAAGAAACAAGAAAATTTTCTAAATGTGGAAATCCTTCACAAATTGATGAGCTCACAACTGAAAATATATGTACTTTTGGACATTAACCTTCTAGGACACTTTTGTAGGGTTTCTCAAGAGCTTTCCAACCAGCTTTGGACGACTCAATTTGGATGTGTGGTTTGAGAGTTATAACCATTCTAAATAAGCTTGTAATTAGGGTTTTTCATAAACCCTAATTTCTTGATTCACAAGTTATCCATAAATGCTTGATTAAATCTTCACCAAACTCACTAGTTAGGCATAAAATTATGTTGGAAACCTTGATTACTTCAATTTGGGGTCAAAATCCTAAAAGTCAAAGTGTTGACTTTCCAAATAGACGAACCGAATAGTTGAAATCTTCAAGATCGATCCTTAGTGTTATGGGGTTTCTTGAACCTTTCATACTCCTCGAGGGGACTTCAATAAGTCATTGAAACATTATGGACCATGTTTCAAGCTTTGGAAACCCATATAGACCAAAAGTCAAACTACATTTGACTTTTTCAACTAGAAACCCTAATCATGGTTTTGCACAGCACTACTTCAATTCTCTTGGTAACAACCTCAAATAGAACTTGTTCTTGGTAAGATATGAACCTCTTGATAATGTGAAAACTTGATATGTAGAAGATCAATCCAAAACCTTGACTGATCAATCCACAGGATTCTTGATTTTAACAATGTGAAACCCTAATTCATCTACATCTTGACAAAGACTAACTTGAAAGAGGTTAGAGTTAGATAACACATGCTTGATGCACCTAGAATGATAATGGAATCTAGGATTAAAAATTTGGTGTATGACAAAGGTGAAGAATGGTTAAGGGCCCTTTGTGAAATGGTGGTGATTTTCTTATATAGAGTTTTGCTTCGGAGTTACTAGGTTCGGAGTGAGCTTTGGATGTAGCCTTGAAACTAGCCTTGGAGTTAGTTAATGTCAACTCATTGAGTTGGAGGTTAACTCAGTTAGTTAGGTAGTTGACTCGGTAACCATCCCAATGCAAACTTGAATCTAAGGGCTCACATGCTTGGGAATGAAGCAACATGGTGGTCTTAATCTAAATTGATGTATTAGACCAAATGCCTTGAAGTGTTTAGAAAGGTCTTGAATTGTTTAGAGATGTCTAAAATGTTGCACACAATGCTAGAACCAAGTAGACCCCCCAAAATGTAGAGTGAAAGTGGTTGTCACAGAAAATACAGCAAAAATTGCAGTTTTACACAGGGTAATCGATTACCCTACTTTGCCTAGCAAAGTGGTAATCGATTACCACAGGAAAAACTTTCATATTTTGCTTGCAAAATGATGTTGTGGCCACGGTTTCGATTTTTGACCTTTTGCTTTAATGAATATGCATAGGAACCTTCATTTTGTGCTTGTTTTGGTGATGCGATATCTTTGAGAGGATGTGATTAATTGGGCTTGGAAAACCTAAATATTCCTGCAAAAAAAAATCACGGAGAAAAAATGAAAATGTGTATGCCAATGATGTGAATGCACATGCTTATGAAAAAGGCAAGAGGGAGGTCAAATTTCGGGTTATGACAGGAGGATGGCTATTCACATGTCGTTACAGTTCTATGATGCTTAATTAAGATGTTTCACTTTCAGAGATTATCAGTTGGTTCCCACTTTGGAAGATTTTTCTCTCATCTTGGATATTTCGGTCAAAGATCGGGTGCTCTTTCATGAATCTATGGAAGTCCCTGATCCCAAAGCTATTGCTGAGGCTCTTTATTTAAGCATATTTGTGGTGAAGGATAATCTAAAATCCAAGGGAGGTTTATCTGGATTTCTGTTAAGTTCCTTGGTGAGTGAAGCTCTGAAGTATACTGAGGCTTGTAGTTGGACTACTTTCAACGACATCCTTGCTTTGTGTATTTATGGGACTACTCTCTTACTTAATATAACAGGCTTTGTAGATATGAGCGCCATCAAAATCTTTATGATGAGAAATCCCATGCAGACCCTTCTTAGCGATGTGTATCATTCAGTGCACTCTAGAAGCTACAAGAAGAAAGGTGGATTAGTTTACTATTGTGCTCCTCTTCTCTATAAATGGTGCATGAGCCATCTACCACGTGAGGGTGCTTTTGTAGACACTAAAGACTGTTTTAAGTAGTCAGAGAGAGTGATGGGTTTTTTTGCCAAAGACATCCACTAGTTTGACAAAAGGTTGTTGGGGGCTGAGATGATATGCAATTGTGGTGAGTTTCCTAACGTGCCTGTCATGGGAATAAGGGGTGGAATCAACTATAATCACTTTCTTGATAGTAGAGAATTGGGTTACACATTGAGAGATCCTCCAACGGGCAGAGAAGTGGAGGAATCCTTGTATTACAACGGAACGAAGGATCTTGAAACAATAAGAAGGGTCTTAAGAGCTTGGGGTACCATTCATAGGAAGGGAAGATCATCCCTAGGCAAGAGTAATTCTAGAGCCTAACCTCCTTATATGTAATGGGTGTAGAGCTGAGATTGTTCATTTTACTTTCCGCATAGAAGCACTTTTGTATCCTTTAGAGATCGAGCAGCCCACGAAGATGGATATTGAGAGGTATAACAAACTTTGGGCCGAAAAAGAAGAACTTCACAAAAAGAATGAAGAACTGAAGATGGAGTCTACCAGTTGGGTCATGCTAAGAACGAAGCAACCTATGTATCCAAGAAGAAGACATAACTTCTAGCCAAGAAAGAGAAAGAACTAGAAGAAGAAATCAGAAGCATAGAGAGGATATGCCAAAATCTGAAGAGCGCCAACAATATCCTATAGCAGAGAAAGAAAGATCCAGACAGAGCTCGCCTCGAGATCTCAAAGTTCAATGGTCAATGGAACGCCACCATAACTGATCACAAAATGAAAGACTATGAACTCTGCGACCAGATTGAAAAGTTGAAGGTACAGCTCAAAGTTAAAGAGAGAGAGGTCAGAAAAGAGTCGTCTCACAGATGTAGAAACGAAAAGCAGCGTAAGGAGAATTTTTCAGCCTTAGAGGAGCTTAAAGTCCAAGCAAAGGTTGTAACACCCCCATTTTCTAGACCCCTAAATAATCACATAATCATTTAGTCACACATTAAAAATTTCGTCAGAGTATAATTATAAACATAGTATAAAAGAGGCACGCCACATTACGCTTGAAATTAAAACATACAACACCTGCTCAACAAAAGATATGCAACAGTGGGGTAACTTTGCAACAGAGGAACTTAGTCCTTACACCCACATCTCAAAATTTAGAATAAAAGCAGAAAATCTAAACATTGATAACATCAAACATATTTATATCATCCAGTATGATTCAACAACATAAGTCATGTTTACATAAACATTCATCAACAAAATGCATATACAAATGTATCCCAAAAGAATCATGTACATCCTAGCTACCCGGTGCTACATATCAGAGCCGACCGACCAAAAGAATGAAGACACGCTTCACAAAAAGACCACCAGCATACCTACTCTGCAATGCCTCATAGAGCATCATAAAACAGCAGAAGGGTGAGAAATATTATCATAACAACAATGCATATAATTATATATCTTAGCATAAAAATACACATATTCTACATTCTCACCACAATTCATCAAAACTCACTCATATATATATATATATATATATATATATATATATATATATATATATATATATATATATATATATATATATATATATATATATATATATATATATATATATATATATATATATATATATATATATATATATATATATATATATATATATATATATATATATATATATATATATATATATATATATATATATATATATATATATATATATATATATATATATATATATATATATATATATATATATATATATATATATATATATATATATATATATATATATATATATATATATATATATATATATATATATAACCAAGCATATTCATCATGCATACTTTCACAATTCTTATCATTCCAGATAAACATACACATTTATGTTTATTCACCAATGCACAATTATAAAGATGATAAACGCAAATCATAGAGACCGACTCACGACTCTATGCAAATGCAATGTGGTACCGACTCAATCATCTCAAGTTCACTCAGGAACTTATTGGAACCATTGCTCGTTACCAATGTAACTCTTCGTCGGGCCTACCATGTTCACCCATTGCTCACACTTCACATAGGCACACAATGTTTGTGGATTGCTCACACCTCACATAGGCACACAATCCGATTTCTCACACCTCACCTAGACACACAATCGTTTGTAATCATCGCTCACACCTCACATAGGTACACAATGTTAAAACGGATTCTCATTAGAATCACACAACACAAGAATGTACGTCATTATGTTTCACATACAAAATGACTCAAGACACTCCTGAAATGCATATATATTTACAATATATTCATGCATTCATATCATTCTATCACATACAATCTATATACATTCACAATATATTCCACAATCTAGGATTCATGTCATACGGCTACCCACAGCATATCATTTAACAGCACACAAGCTACACGTTATATATCGAAAGCATACAGTATGATAACACATCAAACGCACCCGTTGACGGCGGTAAAAGTTGACAAAATGACACGTTTCAAATTTTCTTCTATGATTGGATCATGAACTAACATCAAAACTATTTTTCCTAGAAATAACATCTCTTTAGCTTTCCAATGCTTCGAACGGGGACTAAAACCGACTTACAGATCAAAATATATGAATTTTTGAAGTTTTCCGAAAAACCATAATTTTGCCTAAAAACTGCTACGGAATTTTGCATTTTTGCCCGAAAATCCGACCGATTCAATCCTTTCCTTCGAAACAAACACATACTCATACTCACCTAACATACAGCAGTAAATTAGAACTATTAAACACGATTTCTACGACGTCCAATTTCCACTCAAATCTCAAACCCTCAATTATCCACAAATGTCAAAAGTTACGAAATCACCCGAATTCAATCAAACAAGTTTCAATAGTCACGGCCTAACATTCCTCGACTAAACTACGCAATTTATTTCGAATTCTAACCGTCAAAACATCGGTTTCAATCGATTTTACCAATTCGACCTAAAATAGAAATATGTGAAAAACAACCAAAACAATCCAAACAAAACCATACATAATCATACACAATGATAAGATAACAATATTTTACACTCTTACCTGATCAAATCGATTCCTAGAAGTGTTCTTGATGATTTTCCAAACTTTCTCTCTTTTCTTCTTTCTTTCTCTTCTCTTTCTTCTATTTCTCTTTTCTTCCCTTTTTCTCTCTTATATCTTTCTATTCTATTTCTTTTCTATTACTTTTTCTCTCAAAATATCTAATAAATTATTTTCTCACAGAATATCTAATAATTCATTTTCTCACATAAAACTTATAACTTAACATTAATTAAGAAATATCTAAAATACCCTCCAACCTAATTTCTCTGAAAACTCTCAAAAACGATAAAATAACACAATATGCAAACATAACATATTAACACACCAATTCCACAAATAAAATAATAATCACCCAAATAAAATAAAAGACTCAATAAAAATGGAAAATCAGAATCGGGGCGTTACAAAGGTGAAAAATCCTAAACTCGAAGACGCCTTCAGAGAAGATGCTTGGGAGGTACACTATCGATATCTTGAGGGGATAATGCACAGGAGGATTGTTCTTATTCAGGAGCTGATCTAGAGACCGAAGTATCCTGACACTAAGGAGTTATTCAGGGAGGTTCAAGCCTGGTGCAATGAGCATAGTGGTTGGGGAGGATTGTCCTTGGTGGATATTGATGATATTTTGTAGTCGTCTTTATTCTTTTTATATTTATCACCATCAGGCTTGTTGACTAAGGTCATTACATTGTGTATTTGATTTTATCTCTATTGTATGGGTTGTATGTATTGACTCTGTATTGACTTTGTTTTTGTATTCAATCTATGAGCAGCTTTACTAGTGTTCTATCCATATTTTGTATTTATTGCTATTAAACTCGAATCAAGGTGTAGAATACCCTAGGAATACCCAAACATGACATTTGCATTTGCATTCTCATACTCATATGCATAACAGGTGTTTTGGGATGGCTTTTCTCACCCCTATCTGATTTTCTTCAGCAGGATATAAGATCCACATATTCGCAAGTACTATACAGGGGGAAATCAGAAGTGGATTATGGATCAGATTCAGGTAGAGTGGTTAGAAGTACAGACCCTCATGACTCAGTTCATCGAACTGATGCACAACGTGGCCCAAGGGCAAGAACAATTGAAAACCTTGGTTCAACCTCTTATTGACGCTCCTAGAGTTGATAACAGTGGAGTGGTCCATTCTTGTGGTGCTGGTATTGTCAACCCTCCCGGCGGAGGTGGTTCTGGTGTTGTCATTCCTCCGGGAAGAGGTGGCACAAGTGTTGTTATTACTCCCAGTGGAGGTGTTTCTGGTGGAATTCCTAGTGGTGTTGGTGGGGAAGTGTTTGTTAAGTCCATGGAGCTGGTGGAGCTCACAACCATCAGTGGGAGGAAGACAGACAGGAAGATGCATTTTCTATGCGTGACCTAGATGTTGGTTTCCTATCTAAAGTCGATCATAAGTTTAAGATGATTGGGGAGAGAATATGGGCTTGTGAGAACCATAATGCTTTTGGTCTCGATATGACTAATCTTAGTTTGGTCCCAGGAGTGAGGATTCCGCACAAGTTCAAGGTCCCAGACTTTGACAAGTATAGGGGAATGACTTGCCCCAAAACTCACATTCGAGCCTATTATCAGAAGATGTTTTCCTACTCTGAGGATGAGAAGCTGCTCATGCACTGCTTCTAAGATAGTCTGGTTGGGGCATCTTTGGAGTGGTATATGGGGTTAGAGAGAACCTACATCAGAACTTGGAAAGATATTGTTGAGGATTTTGTCAAGCATTATCAGTACAACAGTGACATGGTGCCTAATAGAACGCAGTTACAGAATATGGTTCAGAAAGGGAATTAAAGTTTCAAGGAATGTGCTCAGAGATGGCGGGAGTTAGCATCCAGAGTTCAACCTCCGACGATGGAGCGAGAACTCATCGATATGTTCATGGATACACTTCAGGGGCCTTATTTCGAGAACTTGGTTGGGTGTGCATCATCGGGGTTTTTAGATCTTGTGATGGATAGAGAGAAAGTAGAGAGTGGGATCAGGGCTGGAAAGATCCAAGATGGTAATGGTTCCTCGTCTGGAGTAGGTAAGAAGCCGTATGCTAGAGGTCTCAGGAAGAGGGAAGGGGACACCAATTCTATTTCTTCTTATCGGGGTAAAGGCAAGACCAATTAGAATTATACACAACAGGTTTCTAATGTAGCCATTCTACCTGCATCTCAGCAACAAAACAATAATAATTCTCATCACCGATATCTAGATCGAATAAGGACAGCAAATAGGCATTTCGAGACTCCTCATATGCCATACTCTCAATTGATATAACATTTACTTCAATTGCAGTTGGTTCAGAAGAGAACATTACCGCTTATTGGCAATCCTCCACCAGGTTATGACGCCAACACTCAATGTGAGTTCCATTCTGGGGTGTCAGGGCACAACATTGATAACTGCAAGGCATTCAAGCATAAAGTGCAAGACCTGCTTGATTCTAAAGCTATTAATTTCAGCAATGATGGACCTAATGTGATTCAAAATCATATGCCACATCATGGTATGGGAAGGGCGAATGCTATTAGAGATGGGCAGAGGTTAAATTTGGTGGCCAATTTGAATGAGTTGAAGACTCCGTTGTTATTCATTAAAGAGTGTTTGATAAAGGGGGATGTTTTCCTCGGTTGGGCTTTCGATTGTCAAGAATGTGTATTGCAGCCAGAGGGTTGTGACCTGTTGATGGATGGTATACAGAGATTGATGGACGATTGACAGTTATAGTTTGACAGGACTAATGTGGTGGATGAGGCTAATGATGATGGTAAGGACATTGCAACGATATCAATTTCGTACAAGACCATCTATATTTTGGCACCAGTGCGACAAGCACCTGTCATTATTACTACACTAGGGCTGATATCATATGAGAGTAATAAGGCAGTCCCGTGGAACTACGGAGCTAAGGTGTTTTGTAATGGGAAGAAACAAGAGTTGTTGGGTTCTTAAGGAGTTGGGTCTACCGTGGACAATATTGGTGGTTTTGAAGGTATTACACGCAGTGGCAGGGTCTTCTCTTCGCTAAATCTTAATGTTGATAAATCTGATAAGGGTAAAGACAAGTTAGTTGTGGATGATTTCGTGCAACAATAATTTGGTTGAAATTCTGGTATCAGATATTAGATGTCGAATGTGATGTTCACGACACAAATATCTGTCTAATCAATAATAAGAACAAAGATAAAAAAAAATAACAATTGTAATGAAACACAGCAATTGTTAACCCAATTTGGTGAAAATACACCTACATCTAGGGGCTACCAAGCCAGGAAGGAAATTCACTAAGTAGAATTAGTTTGAAGATACACAGTAGACTCTCTCTAGTTTACCATCTTCTCACCTAATCTTTACCCTTTCAATTTCTGCCTAGGACATACCTAGATAAGAGACACCTCTACTCCCCCTCAATCACAGCAGTGATAATGAAAACAAAAAGGAGAAGACTTTAGAAGACACTCTTCAAAGTCACAACTTGATCTTACTTAAAAGCTTTAATCAAGTACAATACACTCTTGCTTACAAGCTTTGAGTGAATAATTTACAATTTACGACTTAGCCCAATTCACACATTAAGATAATGAGTGAATGGCTCACAAATTACTAAAACACACGAAGGCTAAACCTTACACAAATGCACACACTATAATCCTAGCTTCGCTGATTTTAAAGCTAGGGTTTGCACCTCCTTAAATAGCAATACTGAACGGGATTGGGATGTAGCAAAAGTAACAGCAAATTGTTACGAAATTAATCTTCATGAATAGCTTCAAAGAACCATATTTGATTTGATTAATCAGATCAATCTTCAAAAACAGATTTGATTTAATCAATCAGATCCAATCAAATCATCCTACAAATCTCTCTTCAAAACTCCAAGAGAACCTTCTGAGAATAGCTCCACACGATCCTCATAAGTGAATCCAAAGCGCCTTTGCAAAACCCAAAAACCTTGCAGATTTGCACCAGATCAGTGCAACAAGTTTGCACACAAAACAAATAAATAAACACAAAATGTTTTGTTCATAAGTGTTACGACATCATGCTTGACATCCTGAGAAGAGTCCTGCTATATCATATAAGCTACCTGTAGAACCTTAACTACAGATGTCACGACATCCTGTAGGACATCTTGTGATAACTCCTAGTTTTACCAAAATTCCTGCCAACCAAGAACTAACAAACTCCCCCTTTGGAAAATTTTGGCTAAAACACAAACATATCACAAGATTTTTAAAACTAACACAGAGCACAGCACGGCAGAAAAAACAATAAATAACATAGGAATAAAGACTCTGCAATACTCCCCATCAACAAGTGTAAGTTCACACACAAACAACAGCCCAAGCACACAAATAAAACATCCAAACTCACTTCAGCATTCAAAAACCTGTATGACAAAATGTCATAAACAGCCCAAACAACAACCAGCAGGATCACTATCCTGATAGAACAAAACAACCCAGTCAAAGCAGCAACAAACATCGCCTTCCAACAGCTACACACCTGCCATAATCATATACCAAACTGTATACATTCCATCTCCCCCTTTTTAGCCACAAATTAAAGAATACGATCTCATAGAATATCATAAAGTCAGAACAAGATAAGTTAGGGGCATAGAGACCCAAAAAATATTACAACCCAACAGCATATAAAGTGCAACAAATAAGTTCATTCTGCCAAGGCAGACAAAAAATCTAACAATATCAAAGCAGACAGCTTAACCTTCATCTTCAGATGCAGAACTAGCAACAACATATTCTGTATCAGTTGGAAGATCCTCACTACCATCCTCAGAATCCTTCCCAGACCCAGCCTCACCATCTTCTTCACTAGCATCATCATCATTGGCAGCATCATTTGTACTTTCAAGGCACTGAATTAACGATTCCAATTTGATTTTTCTAGCCGTAGCGACATTAATTGTATCCCTTAGTTCCCTGCATGTTTCCTTTAACTCAAAATTTATCCTTACCCTTGAAGTAGTGACCCTTTCAGCAAATGTCAAGACAATATCAGGAACATGTCTTCTAGCAAACAGTTTGTAGTGAAGGGACAACACAGACTCCCTCTTGCTAGCAACATCATTAGTATTTCGAATGTTGATTCAAAATAATTTCACAGATGAAGGAAGGGAAGGAAATAGGCAACTATATGGCACTAGTGGTACAATGCTTAATAATTTGATCAAAAATGTATAAGCCAAAATCAAAATCAACCTAAGTACCTATAGCATATATGAATCTGCCTAGTCCAACAGCGATGGTGGAGGTGTTATTGGTGGGAACCCAGTTTTCAGCACCAATCCTGTGAAGAATGGAATATGTAAAACTGAGTTGCCCAGCTGATAGCTTGCCTCTTAAAGGCCAGGCTTTGACTTGGTTAACAGTGATGACTCTGCACACCTGGTTGTCATAAGCAGTCATCTCTTCTTCACCATCATTTGATCGTCCCAAAAATTTGTTGATTACCAAAGAAGAGAACTTCACAGATTTTCCCCTAACAAACACCTTCATATAGTCCTTGATATTCCTATAATAATGGAGTCAGGAATATTTACTATAAATTCTTTCACCAATCCTTCATAGTACTTGGAGAAGCCAGTGACAGTTTTGAGAAGGCCAGCCTCAGTGATCAAGTCCATGACTTCCTTGATGTCCAATGCATATTTTCCTAGCTCCCTTTCTAGAGCAATTCTCTGTTGATACACATATCGCCACTTGGTTACACTGCTGATAGAGTGAAAGGAGACATTGTCAAGAGGTGCAGTAGGCACTGGCTTTTGAGTCTTCTTGGCAGTAGATTTCTTCACATGAGCTATGTCAGTGACATCCTTTACAACATCTTCATCTGAGTCAGTGTTTTCCAACCTGAATTTTCTCTTTTTGGTAACAGGAGTAACCTTGCTCCAGGCTTTAGGAGGTCCAACAGGGGTCTTCTTCTTCTGGCTTTTAGAAGGGGATTCCTCAAGCACAGTCTTTCCTTTTCTTGTCTTCAGACTTTTAGCAATTCATGGGGCAACATTTTTTATAAGCTCATCATCAGAGGGCGCATCTTCAACATCTAATACATTGTCAGAGGTATTTTCCTTAGTTGAAGCATCATTTTTACCAACATTCAGACCTACAACATCAGCCTCATTCACATCATGCAGCACAGAACTAGCAAGTTTCTCCAAGTTCTCAGTGTTAGGGTTGTCATTAGTAGAGGGTTTTTCAGCATCCTTTCCTAGATTATCATCAGAACTAGGAGATGGATCTATACGAGAAAGACGGGTGGAAATACCATGCACATTACGACCCCCATAGAGAATCTTAGTAACAAGTTCCCTAATCAATCTATCAACATACGAAGTACCTTCTTTGTTCTTCATTCTTGTAATGTTGTCAGCAGTAGTTTCAGAAGTTTTGTCTTTTTGAGTTGCATGTCTAGGAGTGGTTTTGGGGGTGTCTTTTTCATGGTTGGGAATCATGGACAAAGGAGCCACATCATAGACATCTTCGAAGGAGATGTTCATGGGTTGAGCATCAGATTGGGAAGTTTTTGAGGAAGTAGCATCACGTTTGGGAGACATCTTGAGAGAGAAAAATGTGGAGGAGAACGAAGATAGGTTGCAATGTGGTGAATACGCAGAGAGTGGGAGAAAATCTGAAAGGTAGTGGAGGTGAGGGAGTTGAAGGGGCAGTTGGAGGGAAAAGTTTGAGTGGGATAGCGTGTGATATTAGACAAGGGCGTGATATGCATTAAAGAGGGATGTTGGAACATCTCTATTTTAGGAAACAAACATCTTTTAAGAGTAAAAATCCCTCTTGGCAGTAATTGCTATAAATCCTCATAAACACAAATCCCTAACTTTCCTCTCAAAATCTCAAACTGATTTTCATCTAAGGCTTTGGTAAAAATATCAGCCAGTTGATTTTCTGTAGTGACATGCTCAAGAGTAACGATTTTACTTTCAATAAGTTCCCTAATAAAATGATGTCTAATATCAATATGCTTAGTTCTGCTATGTTGAATAGGATTCTTGGAAATATGTATAGCACTCAGATTATCACAGTATAATGCCATGACATCTTGTGTGACATTATACTCTGTAAGCATCTGCTTCATCCACACAAGTTGTGAGCAGCTACTCCCAGCAACTATGTACTCTGCTTCTGCAATAGACAGGGATACACAGTTTTGTTTCTTGGTAAACCATGAGATAAGGTTGTTTCCCAAAAAGAAGCAGCCTCCATATGTGCTCTTCCTGTCATCAGCACTTCCAGCCCAATCAGCATCACAATATCGAGACAGCACACACCCAGATCCATGAGTGTACAGTATCCCATATTCACTTATCCCATTGATATACTTCAAAATTCTCTTAACTTGATTAAAGTGACTAATCTTGGGTTCAAATTGATATCTGACACAAACTCCTGCAGCAAAGGCAATGTCAGGCCTGCTTACTGTAAGATAAAATAAGCTCCCTATCATGCTTCTGTACAGACTTTGATCCACATTAACTCCTTTTTCATCTTTTGACAATTTTAGATGGGTAGGTGCAGGAGTTCTTTTGTGGCTGGCATTTTCCATTCCAAACTTCTTAACAATGTTCTTGGCATACTTACTCTGAGATAGTAATATGGATTCTTCCATCTGTTTGACTTGTAGTCCAAGAAAGTAAGTTAATTCCCCAACAAGGCTCATTTCAAATTCAGATTGAATTTGCTGCACAAAATGTTGAACCATCTCATTTGACATCCCACCAAAGACAATGTCATCAACATAGATTTGAGCAATCATGAGTTTTCCCTTTTCTTCCTTGATAAACAAGGTCTTATCTGTGCCAGCTTTTCTATATCCATTCTTAACAAGAAACTCTATTAGTCTTGCATACCATGCTCTAGGAGCTTGCTTCAGGCCATATAGAGCTTTCTTCAACTTAAAAACATGATTAGGAAAGGTTGGATCAATAAAGCCCTTAGGTTGTTCCATATAGACTTCTTCACTTAGGTAACCATTTAAAAAGGCACTTTTGACATCCATTTGAAGCAGCTTGATTTTCAGGATGCAAGCAACTCCCAGAAGGAGTCTGATGGATTCAAGTCTAGCTACAGGAGAAAAAGTTTCACCAAAATCAATCCCTTCAATCTGTGTGTATCCTTGAGCAACCAACCTGGCTTTGTTCTTAGTAACCACTCCCTTTTCATCAGATTTATTCTTGTAAACTCATTTGTTCCAATCATATTTGTTCCTTCAGGCCTTGGCACAAGGTCCCAAACTTTATTCCTCTTAAATTCACCCAACTCCTCTTGCATGGCATTTATCCAGAACTCATCAGTTAAAGCCTCCTTGATGTTTTTAGGTTAAATCTTGGACACAAATAAGAGCTTGAGACAATTTCTCTAGATCTAGTGGTTACCCCTTTATTTGGATCACCTATGATAAGATCCATAGGATGGTCTTTCTGGACTCTGGTGGATGGTCCTTTGTTAATAGGTTCAGATTCAGTGATGGTAGGGTTAGGTTCAAACTCAGCTGAGATATTAAAGAATGTTCCAACATCTTATGGGACATCAATCTCCTTATTCACATCATCTATTACAACATTGATAGATTCCATCATAGTCTTAGTTCTGGAGTTGAACACTCTATAGGCTTTGTTGTTGATAGAGTAGCCCAAGAATATAACTTCATTACTCTTAGGATCCATCTTTCTTCTATAATCACGATCTGAAAGTATGTAACACTTGCTTCTAAACACATGAAAGTATTTGACAGTAGGCTTTCTTCCTTTCCAAATTTCATATGAGTGGTCATTGTTCCTGTTCTTAAGGTAACTCTGTTATGAACATAGCAGGCAGTGTTCATGGCTTCAGCCCAGAAATGGTAAGGCAGTTTCTTAGCATGGATCATTGCTCTGGAAGATTCTTGGATGGTTCTATTCTTTCTTTCTACAAATCCATTTTGTAGAGGAGTAGTAGGAGAAGAGAATTCCTGGCTAATTCCTTCAGAAGAGCAGATTTCAGCAAACTTTTGATTTTCAAATTCCTTCACATGATCACTTCTGATTCTGACGACTTTGCTTTCCTTTTCTCTTTGAATTTTCTGATACAAGTCTTGAAACACATCAAACACCTCAGATTTTTCTCTTACAAAATTCACCCAGGTATATCTAGAAAAATCATCCACTACAACATAACATACTTCTTTCCACCAAGACTCTCCACCTGCATAGGTCCCATTAAGTCCATGTGAAGAAGTTACAGAACTTTAGATGTAGTGAGATGTTGGATCTTCTGATGTGACATCCTTGTTTGCTTTCCTATTTGGCATTCACCACAGATCTTTCCATCTTCAATCTTTAGCTTAGGAATACCTCTAACAGCTTCCATAGATATGATCTTCTTCATTCCTTTTAGATGCAAATGCCAAAGTTTCTGGTGCCACAATCTCACTTCATCTTCTTTGGCAAGAGCATATTTTGAGTCCTGAGAGGTCCATAGGTAACACTTGTCCTTAGATCTGACTCCCTTCACGATCAGCTCTCCCTTTTCATTAGTAACCAGACACTCAAGTTTAGTGAAGTTGACACTTAGACCTTGATCACACAGTTGACTGATGCTAATCAGATTGGCAGTTAATCCTTTGACTAACAGAACATTGTCAAGATCAGGTGTTCCTGAGCAGTTTAACTTTCTAACTCCCTTAACTTCACCTTTGGCCCCATCTCCAAAGGTTACATAGCTGGTTGAGTGAGGTTTGATGTCCACTAATAGATTTATGATTCCTCTCATGTGTCTTGAGCATCCACTATCAAAGTACCAATCTTCCAGTAGAAACTTTTAGAGACATATGAGCTATAAAGCAAGTAGTAGCAGTTTTAGGTACCCATTGTTTAGTAGCAGGACCCTTGGGGACTCATTGCTTCTTAGAGGGGAGAGTGTTGTGGTTAGGTCTTGTCTGAGTTGTAGAATTTGGATATCCATGCAGTTTGAAATAGAATGACTTTATGTGACCAAAGCGACCATAATGATGACATCTCCATCTTTGGAATTTTCTTGGTTGGCTGGTTTGTTTTCTATCGTGATGTTGAGACATCTGATGGAACATCTTTTGCCTTGATCCAGAAGGCTTGTGGTGAGAGGCAGAGTTATTGTCTTCATTTAATCCTAGCCATGTCTTGTTTCCAATTCTTTTGCCAGTTTGAAGAATTTCTTCCAAGGTTTTGGTACTACTGTTCATCATTCTAACAGACTTTCCCATTTGGTCAAGTTGGGAAGTTAGTTTAGCAACTTCATCTCTTAATTTAGTGATAGTCTTAACCTGTTCAGCAACTTCATCATTCAACTCCTTGATAATTGTCAGGTGTTCCTCCTTTTCAGTGGTTAGTTTGATGATGAGTTTCTTCTGTTTTTCACCTTGCTAGCAAACTTCTTCGCTTCTGAGGCAAAGTTCTTTGTAGGAAGCTTCCAATTCTTTAAAATTAAATTCATCTTCACTGGAGTCTTCATCAAAATAGTATCTTCCATTTAAGGCAGTTACATGTTTGGCAGATTCTTCTTCAATATCAGTGTCAGAGTCTTCATCAGTCCATGAAACAGCTAGACCTTTCTTTTGTTTCTTGAGATAGGTTGGGCATTCAGATCTGATGTGACCAAAACCTTGACACCCATGACATTGTATCCCTTTGTTGTTTGTGGGTTTTTCTTCATTCCTAGTTCTTCTTCTTGCATCGTTTGACTTACTGATGTCAAGTGAGATGTTCTTGACAATTGGTTTTGTCTTTATATCCATTCTTTTCATTACCTTGTTGAATTTTCTTCCCAGCAGAACTATGGAATTTGATAGACTTTCATTTGTATCCTCATCAGATTCATCCTCTCTTCTTTCAGTATTTGACACAAAAGGTATGCTCTTTTTCTTGTCAGCTTTGTCACCTATTCCTACTTCAAAAGTTAAAAGAGAGCCAATAAGTTCATCAACTCTTATCTGACAGATGTCTTGTGCTTCCTCTATAGCAGTTACTTTCATGTCAAATCTCTTGGGAAGAGATATGAGAATTTTTCTTACCAGCTTTTCTTCAGACATCTTTTCACCTAGGGCACTTGAAGCATTGGCTATTTCAAGGATATTCATATGAAATTCATGTATGCTTTCATCATCTTTCATTCTCAGGTTTCCAAACTTAGTTGTGAGAATTTGAAGTCTAGACATTTTTACCTTGGATGTGCCTTCATGAGTAGTCTTTAGTATCTCCCATGCTTTTTTTATCAATTTCATAGTTGTTCACCAACCTGAATATGTTCCTATCAATTCCATTGAACAGAGCATGCAAGGCCTTGGAGTTTCCTAGAGCTAGTTCATCTTCTTCCTTAGTCCATTCTTCCTCAGGCTTTAATTCAGATGTAGCCTTTCCATCTTTATCAATAATCACAGGATGTTCCCATCCCTTTATGACAGCCTTCCATGCCTTATTGTCTAGAGATTTAAAGAAGGAAACCATCCTAGGTTTCCAATAGTCATAATTACTCCCATCCAGAACAGGTGTTCTGTTTACAAATCCTCCTTCTTTGTCCATGGTACCAGAAAGTATCGTCCCTAGATCTCACCCAGAACCAGAGCAGGATGCCTGCTCTGATACTAATTGAAATTCTGGTATCAGATATTAAACGTCAAAGGTGATGTTTACGACACAAATTTCTGTCTAATCAATAATAAGAACAAAGATAAGCAAATAACAATTGTAAAGAGACACAGCAATTGTTATCCCAGTTCGGTGAAAACTCACCTACATATGGGGGCTACCAAGCCAAGAAGGAAATTCACTAAGTAGAATTAGTTTGAAGATACACAGTAGACTCTCTCTAGTTTACCATCTTCTCACATAATCTCTACCCTTGCAATTTCTACCTAGGACACACCTAGCTAAGAGACACCTCTCACTCCCCCTTAATCCCAGCAGTGATAATGAAAACAAAAAGGAGAAGACTTTAGAAGACACTCTTCAAAGTCATAACTTGATCTTGCTTAAAAGCTTCAATCAATTACAATACACTCTTGCTTACAAGCTTTGAGTGAACAATTTACAATTTACAGCTTAATCCAATTCACACATTAAGATAATGAGTGAATGGCTCACAAATTACTAAAACACACGAAGGCTAAACCTTACACAAATGCACACACTTTGATCCTAGCTTTTCTGATTTTAAAGCTAGGGTTTGCACCTCCTTAAATAGCAATACTGAAAGGGCTTATGCTGTGGCAAAAGTAACAGCAAATTTTACGAAATCAATCTTCATGAATAGCTTCAAAGAACCAGATTTGATATGATCAATCAGATCAATCTTCAAAAACAGATTTGATTTGATCAATCAGATCCAATCAAATCACCCTACAAATCTCTCTTCAAAACTCCAAGAGAACCTTTTGAGAATAGCTTCACACGATCCTCATAAGTGAATCCAAAGCGCCTTTGCAAAACACCAAACACCTTGCAGATTTGCACTAGATCAGTGCAACAAGTTTGCACACAAAACAAATAAACAAACACAGAATGTTTTATTCATAAGTGTTAGGACATCATGCTTGACATCCTGAGAAGAGTCCTGCTGCATCATATAAGCTACCTGCAGAACCTTAACTATACATGTCACGACATCCTGTAGGACATCTTGTGATAACTCCTAGTTTTACCAAAATTCATGTCAACCAGGAACTAACACTGGTGACGCTCCTTTCTCAAAAGATGTGGAGGACTTTATAAGATTAATTTGTAAGAGTGATTATAAGATTGTCGACCAGTTGAATCAAACACCATCCAAGATTTCTATTCTATCTTTGTTGTTGTATTCCGAGGCACACAGAAATGCATTGCTGAAGGTGTTGAATGTCATATATGTTCCTCAGGAGATTTTAGTGAATCAACTTGAATGGGTGGTAGCCCATGTCAACATACGAAATGGTCTGGGGCTTACCAATCTGGATTTGACATCGACGAGAAGGAATCATAATAAGGCCTTCCATATCTCCATCGAGTGTAGGGGCTCTTTGTTGTCCCATGTGTTAGTAGATACTAGGTCGTCGTTGAAAGTATTGCCAAAGAAGGCCCTTATGAATTTGGATACTCAGGATTGATTTGTAGACCTGGTGATTTGGTAGTACGAGCTTTCGATGGATCCAAAAGGTTTGTATTGAGTGAAGTGGTGTTGCTTATTCAAGTTGGACCGGAAGTTTTCGAAACAACCTTTTATATCATGGATATCCAACCAGCCTATAGTTGTATGTTGATTCGTCCCTGGATTCATTCTGCTGGTGTAGTCACTTCGACTTTGCACCAGAAGCTCAAGTATATGGTTGAAGGAAGGGTTGTTACTGTCTGCAAAGAGGAAGACATTATGGTTAGCCATTTGTCATCGTTTAAGTATGTTGAGCTTGATGGGGAAATACATGAAACCCTCTATCAGGGTTTTGAAGCAGTCTAAGTTCAGGAGGAGCCTTTTGTGGAGGATAAAAGGCATGAGGTTTCAATGACTTGTTTGAAAGAAGATCGTGTTATGATTGAGGTTGGTAGCTCCCAAGGATGGGGCCAGGTTCTCGAGGTGTCGATGAAGAATGGCAATTTTGGATTAGGATACAAGCCATCGCAAGCTCCGCCGAGGTTCAGGGGTCTTGTCAAGTTTACAAGTGTTGGGGTCATTTTTTATCAGATTCATGCAATAAGGGAAGACGAGGTTGATAGCTGCGACATGGATAGTTGGATCTTCCTCTGAATCCCAAACCAAGAACTCTGCAACTGGTCTTTCGAGGAAGTCATCCCGGTCACTCGCGGAGATTAATTTTATTATTTTTACATCTGTCAAGTCCTACGTTCTACCCAAGGCGTAATGACTCATTTGTAGGGTCACATGTTTTGCTTTCAATGTTATCATGAATAAAGGACGTTTTGCATTCAAATATTTCGCTCCCTGTTTTTCATTTTTCTTTTTGCATCTTTAAAATGGAAATGTGTTAATGTTTTGATCATTTTTGCATTCTTAATAAAACATAAAACATCACTCATGCAGATCCACTCCCTTAGATCCCATCAATAATGATTCAGCTATGGGCTGGTAAGACTTTGACAATCCTATTTACCATGCTAAAGATGAGACTGACGAAGATTGTGAACTTCCTAAGGAATTAGCCAAACTTTTAAAACAAGAGGAAAGGATCATTCAGCCTCATTAGGAGGATATTGAGATTATTAATATGGGTATCGAGGACGCTAAGAAGGAAGTCAGAATTGGGGCCGCTTTTAAAGACAGTGTCAAGAGAAGATTGATTGAAATAATTTGAGAGTATGTGGATATATTCGCTTGGTCTTACTAAAACATGTCTGGGCTTGATACGGATATTGTTGTGCACCATTTTTCTCTCAAATAGGAGTGTCCTTCGTTCAAGCAGAAGTTGAGAAGAACAAGACCAGATATGGCTGCTAAAATCAAAGAAGAGGTTCAGAAACAGTTGGACGTCGGATTTCTTACTGTGACTAATTATCCTTTGTGGGCTGCTAATATTGTTCATGTACCTAAGAAATATGGAAAGGTCAGGATGTGTGTCGACTACAGGGATTTGAATAGAAAAATTTCAAAAGACGATTTCCCGCTCCCTCACATTGATGTGTTAGTGGATAATACTGCTCTATTTTTTATGTTTTCCTTCATGGGGGACGTTCATAACATCGTGGGGGACGTTGTGTTATAAAGTAATGCCCTTTGGATTGAAAAATGCTAGGGCAACTTACCAGCAGGCAATGGTGACTCTCTTTCATGATATGATTCACAAGGAGATCGAGCTCTATATTGATGACATGATTGTGAAGTCACAAACGGAGGAAGAACATCTGGTTAATTTGTTGAAGTTGTTTGAAAGGTTAAGGAAATTCAAGCTGAGGTTGAATCCAAACAAGTGAACCTTCGGGGTGAGGTCTGGTAAACTGCTAGGTTTCATTGTTAGTGAAAGAGGAGTCGAGGTTGATCTTGCCAAGATAAGAGCAATACAAGAGATGCCTGAGCCGAGAACAAAAAAGGAGGTTCTTGGTTTCTTGGGGAGGTTTAACTACATAGCTAGGTTCATCTCTTATCTTACAGCCACATGCGGACCAATATTTAGATTGTTAAGAAAAGATCAAGCGGTCGGGTGGAATGAAAAATGTCAAAAAGCATTTGAAAATATAAAAGAATATTTGCATAAACCTTCGATCCCCATGCCTCCGGTAGCATAAAGACCTTTGATTATGTATCTAATGGTTCTTGAGAATTCAATAGGGTGTGTGCTCGGTTAACAAGACAAGACAGGTAAGACAAGACGAGGTACTCAATGTTGGAGAAAACATATTGTGCACTCGCTTAGGCGGATAAGCGTTTGAGGTAGTATATGTTAAACCATAAACCCCTATTGATATCGAAGATGGATCCGATTAAATATGTGTTTAAAAAGCAAGCACTCACTAGAAGAGTTGCCTATTGGAAGATGGTTTTGACAGAATACGATATTCAATATGTTTCTCAAAAAGCCATCAAGGGAGATGTTCTGTCAGAATATCTTGCTTAACAACCTATTGAGGACTATCAATCGACGAAGTTTGAGTTTTCGGATGAGGACATCATGATTTTGAAAATGAAAGATTGTAATGAGCCTTTGCCTGACGAGGTCCCGAGATTGGATCTCAGTGGAGTTTGATTTTCAATGGTGCTGCCAATGCATGTGGCAACAAAATTGGGGAAATCATTAATACTCCTCACGGTTCTCACATATGTTCACTGCCCGATTGACGTTCACTTGCACCAATAATGAAGAAGAATATGAAGGGTGCACCATAGGGTTAGAAGAGGCCATTGATTTTAGGATCAAGAATCTTGATGTGTATGGTGATTCAGCGCTGGTGGTTAATCAGATTAAGGGAGAATGGGAGACTCGTCAAGCAATCTTGGTGCCTTATAAGAATTATGCCAAAAGGATGTTACCTTTCTTTGATAGAGTTGAGTTCTATCATTTACCTCGGGCCGAGAATCAGATGACAGATGTGTTGGCAACATTAGCGTCGATGTACAATGTGAACTACAAGAATGAAGTTCTGGCAATCAACATTATATGTCTTGATAGACCTGCTTTTGTGTTCACTGCCAAAGATGTGTCAGACGGTAAACCATGGTTTCATGATATCAAGTGTTCTCTTAAAACCCAAAAATACCCATCAGGGGCATCCGGCAAAGACAAGAAGACTCTAAGGAGACTAGCTGGTATTTTATTTCTGAATAAGAATGATGTGTTGTATAAGAGGAACTTTGACATGGTCTTGCTCCATTATGTTGATGAACATGAGGCCGGCCTATTCATGGAAGAGGTTCATGAGGGTTCTTTCGGTACTCATGCTAATGGGCATGTTATGGCTAGAAAATTTCTAAGAGCAGGGTGTTACTGGATGACTATAGAGTCTAATTGTTTTAAATATGCCAGAAAGTGTCATAAATGCCAGATTTATGTTGATAAGGTGCATGTGCAACCAACTCCTCTGAATGTGTTAACATTTCCTTGGCCCTTTGCTATGTGGGCCATTGGCATGATCAAAAAGATTGAGCTTACTGCTTCCAATGGGCATCGCTTTATTTTATTGCCATTGATTACTTCACCAAGTGGGTGGAAGCAACCTCGTTTGCCAACGTTACTAAGCAAGTAGTCGCCCGATTTATAAAGAAGGACATCATATGCCGTTATGGTATCCCTGAAAGAATCATTACTGATAATGGTTTGAATTCGAATAACAAGATGAGGAAGGATTTATGCCAGAGCTTCAAAATCGAACATCACAACTCTTCTCTATATCGTCCGAAGAAGAATGGTGTTGTTGAGGCAGCGAATAAGAATATCAAGAAGATCATGCAGAAGATGGTGGTCACATAAAAAGATTGGTATGAAGTGTTTCCCTTTGCTTTACATTGTTATCGTACTTCGGTGCATACATCTACATGGGAAACTCCTTTCTCACTAGTGTATGGTATGGAAGTTGTCCTACCATTAGAAGTTAAGATTCCTTCTTTAAGGTTTTTGGCGAATGTGAAGCCTGATGAAGCTGAATGGGTATGAACCAGGTTTGATCAATTGAACCTCATCGAAGAGAAAAGGTTGGCAGCCATTGCACATGGTCGATTATACCAGAGCAGGATGAAGAAGGCCTTTGATCAGAAAGTGTGTCCTCGGTGTTTCTAGACAGGTGAACTGGTTTTGAAAAGAATCCTCCCTCCTCAGACAGATCACAGGGGCAAATGGACTCCGAACTACGAAGGATCATATGTTGTGAGAAAGGTTTTCTCTGGTAGAGCCTTGTTGCTTTCAACTATGGATGGAAAAGATTTTACATCCCTTGTGAATGCAGACGTAGTCAAAAAATACGCATAAAAGAGACCCGCTGGACCACAAAAAGAAAGGGTCCAGGAGAAAAAGGGCATCCCAGTGAATCACAAAAAGAAAAAATTCGGGCAAAAATTAGGGATAAAAGAGAAGAAAAGAAATGAATGACCCAAAAGTTGAAAACCTGTAAAGGTAACTTTGGCAAAAATGGGTATCATAGTGGATTGAAAACCTGAAAGGGCAATCCAGGTGAAAGTTAGAGATGTGAAAGTGAGAGGTTGCAATCTGCATTTGATCTGTGAGCTCATCTTGATACATGGGAATCCCAAAGGATAGGAATCAGTACAATCAGTTTCTTCCAAAGGCATAAGTATTCGAAAATGTCGAGGATATACGGGTCATAGTTGAGTCAAAACTTGATGGAAATTTGTTTCCACATTGCCAACTTTTGTATTTTTCTCTTTTGCTGTTGCGCAATTACCTCTTTTCAAGAATTGCCTCCTACTGTAATTACCTATTTACAGGCTATTCTATCAATAAAATTTCATTTTACTCAAAAGTTGTCCATCTTTGTTTTTGTTTTTACTATTTTGTTTATAAAACGTCTGATATTTTGATAAATATTGCATGTGAAAACATTGAAACCTTGCGAAGCAGGTTAAAAAACAATGGAAATTGCTTAAATCGTGAGTGTCTTGGGTGGTAACTGAGGTTTTCATGCATATAGAATGTTTTCTTATTTGGTATGTGTTTGCAGGATGACGTGATTACTCTTCCCCAGTAGAGTCGCTCTCCCTGACAGAGGCCACAGAAGTGTTGTCTTCCTCAACAGAGCATTATGAATTTGTCTATTGTCTTCCCTAGTGAAGTCCTTAGTAAGAGTTCAGGAGTTTACTCTCCCCTAGCCAGCATCATGTGTGGCTTGTCATTCCCCAGCGAGTATACAGAAGTTGGCTACCTTGGATAGGATAGTATTGATTTGCTTGTGCTTCCCAAGCATGTTCACATCTCTAGTTGTTGTTCCCTTATCCCTAGCAGAGTAAAGGTAGAAGGAAGATCCCCAATAGAGGAATGAGCTCAGTATTATCCCCTAGCAGGGTTGGCATTTTTACTCCTTTCCCCAAGTAGAATTCGTTTCTAATTTCCTCGGCAGGTAAACCGACAATGGTTGATGTATTCCCTACGGGTTCAAAACCCAATTATCATTGGCACCCTTCTTCATCAGATTCTTGGGTCGTCACCCTAATAGGTGTTTGTTATTTCTGTCTTCCTAGAATGATGGAAGTTCACTTTGAAGTTTCTCCAGCAGAGGTTATTATTTTGAAGGCAGTTTAGGTTGCCTTCCCCGGCAGTTTTGTTGCCAACTTCCTTCAGCACTCTTTCTGATGGAGTGTCTCTTGCATATCATAAGAAATTTTGCATTGCATCCTCAATTGCGTTGCATTTCTATTTCATATGGAACATTACACCATATAAAAATTCAAGCATATTCATTTGAAGCATAAGCCAGGATCGATTTCCTCTCGCCTAACCTTTCCCCAACAAAAAGCGACATAACTCAAAAGATATCGTTTGACTTTGTAACCCAAACAATGGATTTGTTCATCCTACTTGTGTTTCCTTACCGAGGAATTATGTTGTTCTTCCCCTGCAAAGACGTCTATTTAGGCTTTTCTTCTTCCCAGCGGAGTCTTCTTCAATTCTTTTCAGGTCATAAGTTCGTTGATTCTGCTCCTTGTATATCTTTGTTGTATTCCAACTTTTGGTTGGTATCATTTGTTGTATTCCAACTTTTGGTTGGTATCCTTTGTTTCATTCCAACCTTTGGTTGGTATCCTTTGTTGTATTCCAAATTTTTGTTGGTATCCTTTATTGTATTTCAACTCTTGATTGGTACCCTTGTTTGATCCCAACTTTTGGTTGGTATCCTTTGTTGTATGCCAACTTTTTGTTGGTATCTTTTGTTATCCCAACTCTTGGTTGGTATCTTTTGTTCCATCCCAACTTTTTGTTGGTACCCCTTGTTTGACCCCAATTTTTGGTTGGTATTTTTCGCGGTGAGTTCGCCTTCGGTCGATATTCTTCTGCTGTTTTATCCTAACTCCTGGTTAGTACCTTGTTCCATCCCAACTCTCAGTTGGTACCTTTTTGTTTATCATAACTCTTGGTTAGTATCTTATTATTCCAACTCTTGGTTGGTACCCTCTGTTTGAATTCCAACTCTTGGTTGGTATCCTTTGATGTGATTTCGCCTTCAGTCGGCGTTCTTCTTTTGTTAAATCCTAACTTTTGCTTAGTATCCTTCGTTCCAACTTTTGGTTGACATCTTATATCATTACATTTGTTATTCCCCCTACATTTTGCAATTTTATGGGTTCTTTTTGTATTCAATCACCTTACACCTCGAATGACTGAAAGTCGATGCTATCATCCCTTCAGGTTTAAGTGAATTGAATAGGGGCAACTGTAGCACCCCAAAATTTTCCTTTTCTTTTTTAACTGTAACTGGCTTATGTTTCGTTCATTTTTTGCAGCATCGTTGTGCATATCATGGCATTGGCTCTTGAGACATGGGACCAAGTTGTTTCTATGGCTTAAGGTTTTCTTTCATTGCAAGTTTGTAAGCAGCAATCATCAGAGACTTCAACATTTATTTTGCTCAGCGATCGGGTACCGGATTATATTTTTCAGCAGGTTATTTTGAGTGCAAGAGATAGTTCACATTTTATTTTGGGCATTATACATGTGTAATATCAAAAGATAAGTTTTAGAGACCAAACTATGCTCAGAGCAGGTGGCATCATGCGATTCCCCAAGTTTCCCTCTTTAAGGCGCCAAAAATTCAAATTTGAAAGGTGTTAACCGATTAACCATTTGCTAGGAAAATTTGGTTAATCGGTTAATCAATGCAGAATTTTCCCGGATTGTTTCATTTTAAGCGCTGCAGCATGTGGGATCCAATTCCAATCAATTGATTTCATTTCACACTAGTAGAAGGATCTATAAGTGGTTCCAAATTTGATTTATTTTCCAATTAATTCAAATTCCCTCCAAATTTCAAATATTTTCATTCCTAATCCCACTCCTAATTTCCATTCCTCCCACTAACCCACACTTCAAACCATATTTAATTCCAAAACTAAACCATACTTAAATCAATTTTCTCAAACCCTCTCATAACTTTTTACTCATTTTCTGATTTTTTTACACATCTCACTCCAATTCTCCCAACTTTTCTCTCATTCCAAAACCCTCACAAAAGCTCCATAGCCAAAAGCTTCACAAATTGTACATTGTAATTTGTGAATTCTTGAGCTAAACCTCCACTGCATCATCATCCTTGGTTTAATTCTAGTTTTGTAGTTCATTTGGATCTTGATTAAGTTGGTCGAATCACTTCTTGAAGAGTTTTTGCTTATTTGTGGATTATTGCTTGGATCTTCAAGTTTTCTTGCTAGAGCTTCATAGATCCTTGGGTTTCTTGCTTGGATATTTTAATTGCAGTTTAAGAACACTCTCCAAAGAAAATCTCAGCTTTGTAGGTTGGTAAGTTCTAGATCTAGCTCTGATTTTGCTTAATCTTGCCTTTCAAAATCTAAATCCTTGGTTTATTCGTGATATTTGACCCATTGCTTGTTTTGATTATTGATTTTTGTGTTTGTTGGATCCAATTGATGTTTTATTGCTGTGATTTGACATAATTTTGTGCACAATTGATTGCTTATTCATTTGGATGGTTAAATAATTGAGTTACTAGTGAAAAGTGCTTTTAATTGCTGAATTTTTTATTCTGTCCCAGTGGTAATCGGTTAACCTCCTGGTGTTAACCGATTAACACTGCTGGCTACGTGTTTTTTGGCTTGTTTTCACAGTGTTAACCGGTTAACACCAGGAGTTTAACCGATTAACACTGTTGCACAATGATATTTTCTTGCATTTTCAGACTTGTTTAGATCACATTCCCTCTTTAAACCTCATGGATTGATACATTGCATATTTATGGACTGTTTTTGAGTTGTTGCACCATACTTGATAGCATGCTTGTGACTCTTCGACATGCGATTTGTGATTTTCAATGATGAATATTTATGATTGTTGTGTTGCATTCTTGGTGTAATGATCGTGTTGTATAATCATTTGTACCATGTCAATTGTTGGTTATTGATGTTTATCTTGCTGGATATATGTCACATGCTTATGTTTGTTTCCAATTCCGCAAGCGAATGATTATTCGAATGATTAATTGATGTTGAATATGCATGACATTCTTGATGAATGTTTGATGGTGCATAGAACTTGTTTATGCTTAATTGTTAATGCACGTTCATGATTGGATCGTCACCAATTCATATGCATTTGTTGAAGTGGTGATGTATACATGTTGCCTGAACCTTTTACACCTGCTGTCTTGTTTTTGGCATGCTGTTAATTGTGCATCTATGTTGCCTGCTACATTTTACACCTGTTATATGCTGAAACATGAGCTGTTAAATGTTGTTGTACTTATATGCTGGTTTTTTTATTGTTGTTCTGAAGCTGAAGCGTTGTTGTAGCTGTTGTTTTTTATTTGTTTTCCTTGTTTTGGTTTGTTCTTGCATGCTCCTCTAGACCCTTCTAGTCCAACTTAATTTTTGATTAAGCTTGGAGTAGGATAGACATTAAAAGTCGATCCATGTATTATAACATTAGGTTCGTACCTTCCTAACCCCAACCTTACGTCCATTTTTTCATGTTAACATTAGGATAGAAGTTCCTTTCGCATCCCCACCTTAGAGCCATTTTGCATGACAATGTTAGGATCAAGTTTTCCCCTTACACCTTCCGTGCGTCTTCTTCTTCTCTCTCAAAACAACATCAAAACACTTAATAAATATAACGTGCATTGTATGCCATGAGCCTTAAGTACATGGGAAAAGATGAGAAGATGAATTTCTAACCTCATCTTAGGGTATTATGGCGGTGAGAATTGGATATCAAGCTATTGAATTAACTTGAATCACAAATGATTATTCACCACCGATCTTTAATTTATCCAAGGGAAGAAAAAAAGAACGAATAACCCATAACCATGCCATGCAAATGCAATAAGGAGGATCTAAGGTTCGGGGGTTGGTTATGTTAAGGGAAGGTATTAGCACCCTAAGTATTTGTAGTACTCTACAAGAACCTCTTGTTTTATTATGTTATTTGTTAGTTTGTTATGCTAAAGGGGTAAAAAGGTAAAGGGAAATCTAAGGTGTTATTTCTAAGTATGCTCGCCAAGACATCACATCCCGTGCCTACGTATCCTGACGGGAATGGAATCATAGCATTTGTAGTTTCCCTCAATAAGGGTGAGGAACTCTTGACTATGGTCAAGGTTCCAGGGGGAGAGGTAAGTGTTTTGGTAGAACACCTACATAGAGCTAAGAAACTCTAAACCTAAAGTTAGGATGAAAGGGAGGTAAATGTTTTTATTAAGGTTTCTGAAACAGATTAGAAATATGATGAAAGTATTTTTGTATTTTTGAGAAAAGAAAGAGTTTTAGTTTTAAGAAAAGAAATACTCGATAAAAGACTGAGGTTTGAATTTGCGTGATGACGATTGTAAAAGGAAATCGAATTACTAGGGAAGTAACCACTTGACATTGGATTAAGGGTTTGAGAAAAAGTTAGGTCGATTCCTAGTCCCTAAGGGTGCTCCTAGAAAACGAAACCAAAACCAAAGAAAAGGTGCGAGTGTGTGCATGAGGTAGATGTCGATGCTAAAAAGTAGTCGACTTACAAGTTAGGGTATGACTTGATATATGAATCAAGAATATTTTTGGTTTTATTGATGGGGATTGTAGAAACAATCGACTTACAGAGGTGTTTTGAAAAAGGGCTCGATATTGAATCGAGAATTAGTATGAAAATGGTTTGAGCGTGTAAGTGGGAGATGAATAATACCTTAAAATACAATGAAGATGAAAACGATAAAGTTATTACACTTAATGGGAACGGGGTACATTTTGTCGGATGGGGATGAAATGAAAAGATTATAAGTAAACTCAATTACAGAAATAAGCACATGTACGAAAATAAAATGAGCTCGTTGGTTTTGACTTGAGAAAAAGCGTTTCGACGTTGGATCGAACATTTATTATTTTTTGTTCTTTTTTTTTATAAAAAAAAGAGTTGATTTTAAGTTTTTTTTGTTGTATTTTATCTAATATTCAATTAATTATTTTTTTCTAACTAATGGAAAATAAAAGCAATAATGATAATTAAACAATCACAAACAAAATAAATAAATAATAAAATTAGACAACCCACATAAATTTATATAAACAAAGTAAAAAAAAATTAATCACAAATATTAAGATAAAATGCTTGTTATATTTTTTTAAAAATTTTGTCTTTTTTTTATTTTAAATTTTTTTTATTTTTATAAAACGAGAAAAAAAATATTTCTAAATACCTAACATATTAATAAAAAGATTTCTAAAAACTAAAACAAACAAAATCAATAAAAAAAAATTATGAACACAAAACGAAAGTGATAAGAAAAAGTTACCACAAACAAAGGTTGAACGGTGCCAAAGGTGTGCATGATTGCGGATGTTTCGGTTTGTTATGTTAGACTTTCATGGTGCTTTGCGGATTTGTTATGAGCTTGAAAGAAAAATGGTTTTGTTGTTGTTATTCATGGGCTTGTGTGAAGATGAAGTATGACCTCTCTTTTATTTATTTATTTTGTTTTAACATGAGAGAGAGAGAGAGAGAGAGAGAGAGAGAGAGAGAGAGAGAGAACAATGAGGGAACATAAGTTTTTTTGTTATCTCTTTTTTTTATGTCTCTTTGTTTTTTCTAATACACACACACACACACACACACACACACACACACACACACACACACACACACACACACACACACACACACACACACACACACACACACACACACACACACACACACACACACACACACACACACACACACACACACACACACACACACACACACACACACACACACACACACACATATATATATATATATATATATATATATATATATATATATATATATATATATATATATATATATATATATATATATATATATATATATATATATATATATATATATATATGACTAGAAAATAGACAAGAATGATAATAACAATTAACACAATGTTTTTTTGTTTTTTATAATAAGACAAGAATAAAAGGAATTAAAAATCATATTTTTGTGTTTTTTATGATAAGACAAAAATAAAAGGAATTAACAATCATGTTTTTGTGTTGTTTATGATAAGACAAGAATAAAAAAAATTAAAAATTATATTTTTCTGTTTTTTATAATAACACAAGAATAAAAAGAATTAAAAATCATGTTTTTGTGTTTTTTTCTATGATAAGACAAGAATAAAAAGAATTAAAAATTATGTTTTTGTATTTTTTAAAAAGAAAATATTAATAAACAAATTAAAGATAAAATTAATTAATAAAAATAAAAATTTACATTAAATATCTAATTAAATCTAAATAAATTAAATGATTATTTAAATAAAAATGATTAAAAAATGAAATAAAAAGTCGGGTTGAAAAGTGCTCGAAAAAATAAAATGAACACACCAAAATAATCAACGCGAAATAAACATATTGGAAAAATATAACGTTTGGTCAGATTTTGAAATAAATTTAGAGCGGTTTGTCTATAAATCCAACAAATTTATTCTGACTGACATTTCGGACACTCTACAAGATGAAGTGCATGATATGATATGCAGATAATGCAAAACGAAAAACAGAATCTTAGGGTCAAAAATTAGGATATGACATATGCCCCTATTTAAGTTTCTTCTATCCGGAGATATGGAGATTGAAATCTTCGTCGATGTAATAGGAGAGACTTAAATACAAACATGCACAATTTTTGGCTCTAAGATGCCACAAGATGCACATGATATAACATAAAATGATATAAATGTAAGACAGGGATCTGTGACAGAAAAGATGCCACAGGAGATAATTGTATACAGACAACGATGAAACACAGTTAAAGAATGGAAGACCCGATGAAGAACAACTTAGCAAAGCAAGACTCTACGGGGAAAAGATCCAACTCCACCGGGGATGAGACTCAACTGTACTGGGGATATATATTACCAACTGACAATCACAAGGTATCTTAAACATATGGTGATGAACTTGTGAAGAAATCTTTTTAACAAAATCCACTTAGAAAATCTACTGTTGAGGTCAACTGTGGGGATTTCAAGAGATAACAACTGGAGGAGTCTATTGTCGAGACTTAGGACCTCATTTGGGAATACCCTCTGCCAAGGTTTTATTGAAAAATGTGCCAACTACCAAAAATTTACTAGAAAATCTACTGTCGAGATTAACCAGGGAATCTACTGTCGAGATTCTGAAAAGAAACAATTGTATGCTGAAGTTTAAAGAAGCATCAAAGTTAACTAGAGAATCTACTACCAAACATGGTAGCCTAAGCAAAGGTATCTGACCAAAAAGAGATAGACATACTACCTATTATCAAACATATGATAGCCTAAGTAGAGGTAATAGACTTGAAAAAAGAGATCACCTACTACCAAACATGTGGCAGCCTAAGCAAATGTGTCTGGCCAAAAGAAAGGTGTATTACTACTATCAAAACATATGATAGCCTATGAAAAGGTAATAACTTTGAAAGTAGAGATCACCTACTACCAAACATGTGGCAACCTAAGCAAAGGTGTCTGATTAAAAGAAAAGTGTATTACCTACTACCAAAACATATGATAGCCTAAGCAAAGGTAATAGAATAACATAAGCTTCCATGATAAGGGTATGATCCAGATTCTTCTTTAACTAAATGATCTATTTAGGAAGGGTGAATAAACATCCCCAACTCTTCAAGGTTGTATGCCATGAACGGGTCTCAGTTTCTTCTTTAATCAAATATTCTACTTGAAAAGAGTAAAATAAACCTCCCCTTGTCTCGGGTCATAAGCCACAGTGGATCTCAGTTTCTTCCTAGAAAGGTGAATACTTATGAGAGAGTATCTTCACAGGGGATTGGAATTTTAATGGAGATTTATGACTTCAGCGGGGATCCATAATTTACTGGAGATTAGAAAACATCGTCGAGGATCTAAAAGAGATGCAAGCCGATTGATTTGCAAAATATGTCTTCTCAAATAAAGAGAAAGATCATCTGTAAGAATCTTCACCAAACTTCTCAGAGAGATGCCATTTGATGGAAGTAAATTGAATAGTGGACTCTTTGGGGAGAACATCACTGAGGAGCATTATTGCTGCAGTTTGAAATTGAATCGAAGTAGATAAAGTCAGGTAACAAGAATTCTCAAATAAAGAGAAACACTAGTAAAGTCTTCAACAAGCTTCTTTGACATATTTCCAGAGAGAGGCCATTTGATGGAGGATAAGTTGATAATCTTAATAAACTTAATGGAGATAGACAGACTATCTTGAGGAGGCTTCTATTTTCCACCCATATAGGAAACCTGAGAACAAAACAAGCTGCTCAAATAAAGAGGCTGCCACTTGTCGTCTGGGTATAAGTTCCAAGAAGATGTTATAACAACATTGTTGGAGAAATATCTTGTCTTCAATGGTGATCTTCAAACAGATTCTTCCCGGGGAGACAAAGTGAAAAATAAAAGCACACTCGATCTAGGTTTAACAACCTAGAGATATTTGAAATTGTGATTGTTAGGGACCAAAGCTCAATCCAGGAAATAACTAAAGAGAAATGGTCAAGCAAGACTCTATCCAATATGGAATAAACTCATTTGGGGATTTATCTTATCCAAAAATGGGAAAAGATAGCTAAAGCAACAATCTTCCACGAGAATCAAACTTAGTGGGTAGTTAGAAAGGATGTGCACTTTCTGCTTAGGGATGACGACTCTACTAGGGGAAAGAAGACAAAATAAGTCAGTTGGGGATAAAAATGGCCAAAGTGAACAAATAAACAAACAAACACAAAAATGAAAAATGCATAGATACCATGTATCCATATGAATGAATGCATGTTATGTTATGCTTATGCTGACAAAACAAACAAGGAGAAGTAAACCGGAGATGAAATAAACATCTCGACACGGATACTCAGCCAATCTTCATAAGATAGAAGCATCACTGGGGTGAATGGAAAGCCACACGTGGAATCACAGTCTTGCTTCAAGGCTTCCAACTTCTCTGGGGAAAAGAGAGCACTCCACTTGAGGATGAACATTATGACTTCACTTAGGGGACTGTCGAGATGAACCATGCTACTCTATTAGGGATGAGAAGATCCATTGGGAATGGATCAAGCTCATGATTAGAGAGACTTTATGGGGATAAAATAAATATCCACTACAAACTAAAGTAGTCTGGAAGGATGTTGTAACTGGAGATGCCAGAACTGAGGCCTCACAAGGGATAAAATAAATATCCACTTCAATGGGGGAAGCTCAGATCAATATTGCAAGATGAAGATGTTAGATTTGAGACTTCATGGGGATGAAATAAACATCCACTTTGCTGGAAAAGATTGAAGTTGTAAGAAATCCACTGAGGAGCGAAATAACATCCATTTCACTATGAAGGTTAAAATCAAGGAAATTCACTGGCGTAGGCTTATGTTACCAACTGGGAGATTCTTGCATCAATTCTGCCATAACTACTTGAAGTAGATATTCATTTGGGAATTTTCATGACCACCTAAAGTAGAGACTTACTGGGGACATGGGTGAAGAATATTATGAGAACAAAATAGTTCTGCATTGATGAACTGCGTGGTGGTCTCCATTTTGAACAACAATTGTTGTGAATGGATAAAATAATTTTCAATTCTCAAATGCCCTAGATCATATGGTTTATAAGTCATCTTAAGAGGATTTTATAGAAAACTTAGAATCCAAAATTTTTCCAATGTCTTCAAACTCTCGGAAAGATATATCGAATCTTGACGTAGCTGCTCCAGATTGACTGCATTCCGTATAGTTGAAACTTCAAACTTTGCCCTTAGGGATAGTCAGACTATGGAAGCAACAACTGGGAAACAACTTGCCCTTGTTTAGTAGAGTCTTCAGGAAACATGCCCCTAGATATGATCATCCCTTTAAAATGATTCACCATTAATCACTAGAGTCTTAAGTCTCAAACGATTAAGCTCATCATTGATGTTCGTATACAAGCTTATACGATATCACAATGCAACACACATGTTATTCTTGAAGTTTTTATTGTAAAGATATCACAATAACCTGTGACTGAATCATTAGTTAGGATATGAATTAATTTTACAAATCCAACACAAATTTTGAGCTTAGCTCATAAAAGTCAGGAAACGTCATCTCATTGAGTATGTGTTACAGAGAGAATAAGCTTTCAAGCTATTAATTAACTTGAACCACAAATATTTAAATATTCACCACTGAGCTTTGATTTATCCAAAGGAAAGGGTAAAGAACAAAAAAAAACCTAATTGCATTGTAAACAATACGGGAGATCTAAGGTTCGGGGGTTGGTTATACCTAGGGAAGGTGTTAGCATCCTAAGTATCTGTAGTACTCTATAGAAACATCTTGTTTATTTGTGTTATTTGTTATCTGCTAAAGGGTTGAAAGGAGACCTAAGGTGGTTATTTCTAAGCATGCTTGCCAAGACATCGCATCTCGTACCTACGTATCCTGACGGTAATGGAATCAGAGTATTCGTAGTTCCCCTAAACGAAGGTGATGAACTCTTGACTATGGTCAAGGTTCTAGGGGAAAGTAAGTATTCATAGTGAGAGACTTACGTGGAGTGCGACGACTCCAAATCTGAAATTAAGTTGAAAGGGAAAGATAAGTAAGTGTCCATGGCAGGACACTTACATGGAGTGCAGCGACTCTGATCCTAAGGCGAGGATGAGGGTTTAAAAGAGAATGTCAATGGCAGGACGCTTGCATGGAGTACAGCGACTTCGATCCTAAGGCTAGGATGAAGGATAGGGACCTAGAATTTTCCAAGATTGACATGACAGTCAATTGGAATAATCCTTTCCTTTAGAATATGTAGCATATTTTTTATGGTTAGAAAAGATTAAAATATTGTATAAGTGATTTTCATATTTGAGAAAAGACTTTATTCTTAAAAAAGGGAAATTTAACTAATTCTAAAGATCCTAAAGTCAAGATGTAAACAGTCGATCATAACGTATATACGCCTGTCATGATCCAATTCAAGTGAATCAAGATCTAAGGGGGATAGGGCGAATTGAGACTGTCAAGGATTCTTATCAAAACCTAATTCAATATTTAAATTAAAAATAGAAGTTTAATTAATAAAAAAAATGTGCACATTCTAACGAATAAGAATCGAATCATAAACAAAAACAATCTAATATTTAAAATACTAAATTTGAATCACAAAAAAAAAAGAGAAAGTAAAAATTAAATTAAGAAACTGAAAAAAACTAAAAACTAAAATTGAAAAAAGAAAATATTCTTTTTTTTTTATTTAAAAAAAAATCAAACGTTGGGCCAGTGGTGATCAAGCCACCCGACCCCAACATCAAAAAATAAAAAATTGAGGAAACATGATCCTCATCTCTCTCTCGACTTCCTCCTTTTCACTATTCTCTCTCAATCGCTCTTATCTTTCTCTCTGTCGCCACTCTCGTGCCTTCATTTGCCCCGATCTCTTTCTCACTAATCAACACATATCACCGGCAGCAACAGAACCCACCGCGCCATGGCCTTCTGGCCGGCGACGTTAGCAGTATTTTGCAGCTCTCGATTTAATTGATTTGCAACATCGACAGATTATGCACGCAAATGCTCAACAATTCGAATTGAAGACGACAAATTGAAATTCTGCAAATACGTAATTGTGTTTCACGAGTTTAAACGGAAGGATTGTGTGCCTTTGAATGTTTCGATGAAAACCTCGATGCGGCAACTCGACGATGTAGGCGACTTTTGAAGGTATTTCGTTGTACTTCTCTTCTCTTTTGACCTCTTTTACGAATCAATGATGTCGACTGTGAACCTAGTGTGTATGCTTTGTTCTCTCTACTGCTCTTCCCCTCCTGTGTATGCAATTTTTTCTTCAACTTGATGAGTATGTATGCACTGCGTGGGTAATGTTGTGTGTTCCTCTGTGTTGTGCGTATGATAAACTGATATTGATTCTTTTGTATTCTTCTGAACTTTGAATTTGGTTCTGGTATATATTTCTCAATGTGTGCGATTGAATTCTCTCTGTTTCCTTCCAAAACTCGTGTCCTCCTTATGATGCGTCTTTTCTGATTTTTATAGGCCTCTATCTGAAATTTTTGGTTTAAACCTTGATGATTCTGTCAAATATTGTCGTGAAATCTTTTCTAATTTTTGTTCGACATGTTTGAATAGGTTGAAAACTTTCCTTTTCCAAGAAACTATGTTTGAACCATGATTAATATTTCCATCTCTGTTTGATTTTGTTTGTGATATGTTGCAACCTTGTTTTGGAACTAACCATAACCGAAATTCTCTGCTGTGTGTAATGAATTCTGACCAAATTTTGATAGCGATGATTCGTTGTTGTTTCTTTCCTTTCTTGACTTACTCACTTTCGATTGATTCCAACATATTATTTTGTAGTTGGTGTATCAAATTAATGGTGTTATGTTAAAGTGCAGGGACGTTGGTTCGAGTATGACGAAAACTATTTGGATGGTGACCTGTTAGAAACGACTTTTGTATTTTATGTTCAATGGGATCCCATACTCTAATCCTTTTCACAACACAAGCTTGTGAATGAAAGTATCAAATCATCTTGCACAGCGGGAGATAGCCATCTTGAGATGTTCATTTCCGTAAAGGCTGGCCATTGCTTATACATTTATTAGATTGTCCTTTGAGTGTCATCAAAAAGTTCCTCATCACTGAATGGTGCAGCTAGTTTGGAAAAAAGAACAGCTTCCCCAAGATTTAGTACTAAAACCAAAACTGACATGCCCAAAGTTCAAGTTGCACGTTCTCGTATACACTTTGTAGAATAAGCAACACTAAGAGCATTCACATCTATCATACTCATTTGTGTTCTTTAAATATGTTTCACTTATTTTTTTACATTATATTATATTTTTAAATTATTTAAACAACTCAACTACATTTTCCAAATATCCATACAACTCATCAAATTTGTAAAATGGGTCCAACTAAATACCACAAATATCTTATATTAAATCTTTTTACAATTATTTTCAATTAAATAATTAATTAAATGCACCTGTGGCACTTGTAGGAACGTTGTTTAATGTGACAACGGTTGCAAATTAAAGAACGATGTTATTATGCAATTATCCATCATTTTATGACACAATCACTTTGATAATAGTGTAGGAATCATATATTTCTACCGATAATTATGCTCTAAGAGTTAGACTATTGTATCCAGCTTTTAATGTTACTTTTCAATGACACATCTTTGTCCTCCACATATATTTCTTAAAGTTCTAGTAATAAAATTTTCTTCAATTTTGTTTTGACTTATGAAAAAACATTAAGTCTTGTATGTCTTGAATAATCGTGAATAAATATTAGTATAACTTGGACTTTTAAAACTTGTAAGCAGTTTCAAATTTTTTTGAACACTTTGAATGAACTTTTGGATTTCTAATATCAAATATCATGATTAGCTTTTGAAATCAATTTTGAAAATAGATAGTCCTTGTTATTAGTATTCATGGCACCACTAACTTGAACTTTATAACTTTTATGCTTGAATACAAATCATAATTGGAACCACGAATCTTGAAATCAATGAATCTTCGTATGAGTCTTTATTTTCATACACTTGCACTTACTAAAACTTGTTGAATTTGTATTCTTGACATGGAAGCTAAACTTGTAATCCTTGAGATTTTAGAGCTATTTTGAACTTACCACATCTTGTAAAACATTTACTTGAGTGTGATTTTTTTTTGAAATATTGAATTTGGTATTCTCATGATGAACCTCACTTGCAACTAATCTTGAATTTCTTGAGTTTAAATCATGATGTAAAGTATATGTAAATCCCCTTGAATTTATAACTTGAGTAAAAAATTCTTCTCATGACTTGAATTTAAATAATGGATCGACTTGAGTTTCATGAGTCTTTGAGAATTTCTAGCCCAAAATTTGCTTCAAGATTTTGTCCATGAATAAAGTGATTCCTTAATATTTCAATTCCAAACACACATTTTAATATTGTAAGTTAAATAGTGTGTTGTTCTTGACATTGGCTTGGAGATGGATGAGTTTAGAGCTTAGGATAAATTTAATCATGGTTTGGGACAAACTAGAAACGAATCTTGAAACTAATTTGGAATATGGGATAAAACCCAACTGGAAACAAATTGAACTCAATTTAACGACACAAATTTGCTTGAACATTTTCTTGAAAGTATCATGTGACATGGCCTTGATCGACTTGAACTTAAGGACTCATTTATAACATTATTTAAATTAAACCTTACCTTCACTCCTCCGTCCATGAATAACATTTCAAAGTGCGTGGTTTACAAACTACTAAAAGTACAAATTCTTCCACTTGACAACTAATGATCCAACTCCGCGAATAAGACCAAACAATGCCCTGGGAAATCTTTTGAAAATGAGGATACTGATTGTAAAGCAACACACCACGAAATTCTAACCAGTTCTCGAATGAACATCCTTGAAACCCAAAGGCAAAAGAAACCTAATCTTCCTTGGGGACACTTCTGAGAAATCTTGAGGAAGATTGACCTTGTATTGGCTAAGGGACCATAAGAATAAGGTCATATCCTTCCTTCACCTCCATAGACAATCAACACAACTTGCAAAGGACTAGAATCCTAATGAGCATATACATAAAGCGTTCATGGCCTTCAAAACTTATGAAACGACCCTAACTTCACAAAATAAACAAAAACTTAAAAAAAAAATGGTTAGCTATGCATGGATGATTGGCCTAGATGATATGCAACAGGTCAAAGAATCTAAGGGTAAAATTTTCCGTATAACAATATACTTTCAAAATAAACCATGGTTCAATTAGGTCTTTTAAGGGTTTTAACGTGGCTTGTTTCATGGTTTATGAAATAAAGGATATAAGACTCAAAGTCTATTTGTACCCACCCTTTCTTCGTGATGTTCTCCAATCCTATGTTCAGCTAACTTGATATGAGCACTTATCTCTCAAGGAGAGTTTGACATGTTGAGAAACCATGGAGGCTTCGGACATGGCATTCACTCACCTATTTGCTTTTGGTGTTTGATCACACGAATCTGTTCTTTACTGAGGATTTTTCTTTGTAATCCTTTGCTTTCAATTTTCGCGTTCTTGTTTTATTCCTTAACTTTTGTCTGGATGGAGTCTTTGGGATTTGACCTTGAAGTCCAGCGGGATGTCCCAATTTTGCCTAAGTCCCCTTCATAGGTTTTGACTTAGCGGGCTTTTATTTATTTATGAACAAATCGTGTGACTCTAAGTCATTTTGACTTGTTGAAAGGATTGTAACTGCCCCACTCTTTGGCTAGTTAAGGGATAATCATTGTGGATTTGACTCCTAGCCTCCTAATTTGTGAGGGATAGGTGAAGTGGATTCTCGGATGTTCACTCCTCCTTTTTTGGAAGTTTGGGCGCTCGATCAACTTAACTGAGAACTGTTAGAACACATATTGGTTCTTAATAATATCTCTATGTTTTGATGATAACTATTATGAAATTTTGTAATTAAGAATTATATACTCTAAAATTTGCTTAAGAGTGTTTGCTGTAGATATTAAAGTAATTATCACTCCAGAAGCAAATCAGAACTGAACATAAGAAATATGCTAGGCTCTAAAGCGTCAGATGCATCCATTAGAAGATTCTGAACGCTGCCATCAGAAGATCCTGAGCGTAGCCTCCAGAAGGATCTGAAGCAGAAGCTCCAGAAGAATCTGAAGCAAGTCAGAAGCATCTGAACCAAAGAAGAATTCTGTATGAAGAGTTTTCAAGCATAGTTACTACAGAAGATTCTGAAAGTACTAAAGCTGCTAGTACTGAGGATCTGACTCAAATATGCTCTGAACTTATACATGCTAAAAGCACACCTGCTGCAAAGACTCTGATCAGCAAAACTCTGATCAACATCAGAAGGCTCTGATCAAATTAGACTCTGATGATTCTTGCTGAAAAGTGATGAAGAAGAATTCAAAGATTATGTCCGTTGGAATATCCAAACGGCTCTTTCCTTATTTATGCTAGACACAAGAACACAGACAAAAAGGATTTCTCTGTGCTTTCTTCTTCTAGGAAAGGTCACTTCATGTGAAGACAAAAAGGCTCAAACCTTTTGGTACACTCTTCTCAACGTGAAATACTCTTGGATCAATGTGCCTATAAAAGCAAGTCTCCAACCATCTTCTTCAGTTGACGTTTTACCTGAAAAGAATTCAATATCCAAAGCTCTCATACAATTCACATTCTTTCTAGTATTAATTTCTTTGTTCTTAATATTAAGTGAAAAAATCACAGTTGTGATAAAGCTTGTTTAGAAGCATTTTAAACACTTGTATTTGTTATTACATTTGATTGTAAGAAAACCTTAAGAAGATCCAGTTAGGATCAGTAGTTCTTGAGAAGACTTTGAACAGTTGTTCTTAGTGCTTACTATTGTAATCAGTTGATTAAATAGTGGATTAAGTCCTTGATTGAGAAAGGAAAATCACTCTAGGAAGGGTGGACTGGAGTAGTTGAGTTCAACGAACCAGGATAAAAATACTTGAGTTTTTATCTCTAAGTTTTTATCTTCATACTTATTCAACCCCCCTTCTAAGTATTTTCTCACCTTCAGTTGGCATCAGAGCTCCAATTCTGTGTGTGCTACCACTTCACAGTGACAGTAAAGATCCAGTGAGAAAAACTTTGATATATATTTGGTTGTTACTATGGCTGATAATTCAATGTCTAACATTAACAACAAATATGAAGAAAGGGACAGAATCAACACTAAACCCCCTATGTTTGATGGGGAGAAATTTGATTATTGGAAAGACAGGATTGAAAGTTTTTTCCTTGGTTATGATGCTGATTTATGGGATTTGGTCATAGATGGATATGTTCATCCCATTGATGGGAATGGAAAGAAAGTAGATAGAAAATCTATGACAGAAGCCCAAAAGAAGGAATTTAGAAATCACCACAAGGCCAGAACAATATTGTTAAATGCAATATCTCACACTGAGTATGAAAAGATCACAAATAGAGAAACTGCATTTGACATGTTTGAGTCCTTAAAGATGACTCATGAGGGAAACTCTCAAGTCAAGGAAACAAAGGCTCTGGCTCTAATCCAGAAGTATGAAGCCTTCAAGATGGAAGACTCTGAATCTGTTGAAGCTATGTTCTCCAGATTTCAAATACTTACAGCTGGACTAAAGGTTCTGGATAAAGGATACTCTACTACTGATCATGTAAAAAAAGATCATCAGAAGCTTACCTACCAGATGGAGACCTATGGTGACTACGCTGAAAATGGCAAAAGATCTGAACAAGATCTCCTTGGAGGAACTAATCAGTTCACTAAGGAGTCATGAAATTGAACTTGAGGAAGATGAACCTCAAAAGAAAGGTAAATCAATTGCTTTAAAATCTAATAAATCTGCTAAAGCATTGCAGGTAATAGAGGAAAGCTCTGAAGAATCCTCATCTGAAGATGAAGATGAACTATCCATGTTGTCCAGAAGAATAAACAAACTCTAGAAGCATAAAGGAAAGAAGTTCAGAAACTTCAGGAAGCCTGACCAAAGAAAAGAGTCTTCTGGACACAGAAGATCTGGCAAAAAGGAGGTTGTCTGTTGTGAATGTAAAGAACCTGGACATTACAAAAATGAATGTCCAAAGGTGCTGAAAGAAAAGCCTAAAAGAAAATCTGATATGAAGAAAAAGGTTCTAATGGCCACCTGGGATGATTCAGATACATCTGAATCTGAATCTGAGTCAGAAGAGGAATGTGCCAATGTAGCTTTGATGGCAGACATAGAAGATCAGGAGGAAGGAACTTCAGGATCTGAATCTGACTCTGAATCTGACTCTGACGCTGAAGAGGTAATGGCTAAACTCACTAAAGAAGAACTTATCAAAGTGTTATCAGAAGTTCTGAAGAGCTATAACAATATTAAGCTCAAATACAAGAAGCGTCAAAGCAATCTTGTATCTGAGAATAATATTCTCAAATCAGAAATAGCTGAGCTAAATGAAAAGAACTTAAAATTGAAAAATGATTTTGAATTAGCTCAACAAAACTCTGATTCTGAAACTGAATCTGAATGCAAAAATATTTTGGAAAAATATGATTACAGCTTTCAGAAGTTTCTTGCTAAAAGCATAGACAGAAGCAAAATGGCTTCTATGATCTATAGAGTTAGCAGAAATAACAGAAAAGGAATTGGATATAAATCTTCCTCTGGAAAGGATTTAAATCCAAAACATGTTGATAAAATTATCATCAAGAAAACTCCTTTATATTCCCACTTTAAATTTGGTCACTTGAATGATATTGAACAAACACGTACTGAAAAGAATATTCATGTGTTTAAATCTAAGGCTAGTCAGAATAAACCTTATGTTGAAAAACAGAAGTTTAGACAAACCTTCAGAACAACTAACCCAAAAGGACCCAAGAAGATCTGGGTACCTAAAATTAAAATAATTCCTGTTGCAGATGTTCTTAGCAGCAAGGTCAGGACGCCAATCATGGTACCTGGACTCTGGATGCTCGCGACACATGACAGAAGAAAGGTCTATGTTCCAAAGTCTGGAGCTTAGATCTGGAGGTGATGTGAAATTTGGAGGGAATCAGAAGGGAAAGATCATTGGATCTGGCACTATTGGAAATGGTAAACTTCCCTCTATTACTAATGTTTTACTTGTAGAAGGATTAAAGCATAACTTATTGTCCATAAGTCAATTAAGTGACAATGGTTATGATATAACCTTTAATCAAAAATGTTGTAAAGCTATTAGTCAAAAGGATGGCTATATCCTATTTAGTGGAAAGAGGAAAAACAACATTTATAAAATAAATCTTTCAGAACTTAAGGTTCAGAATGTTAAATGCCTCTTGTCTGTTAATGAGGAGCAATGGGTCTGGCACAGAAGATTGGGGCATATTAATATGAGACGTATATCTCAGATTAATAAAATTAATCTTGTCAGAGGACTTCCTAATCTGAAGTTCACCTCAGATGCTCTTTGTGAAGCATGCCAAAAGGGGAAGTTTTCAAAATCATCTTTTAAATCAAAAAATGTTGTTTCTACTTCCAGACCACTAAAATTACTTCATATTGATCTGTTTGGACCAGTGAAAACTGCATCCATCAGAGGCAAGAAGTATGGATTAGTCATTGTTGATGACTATAGTAGATGGACATGGGTAAAGTTCTTAAAATGCAAGGATGAGTCACATTCTGTGTTCTTTGACTTCTGTAAACAAGTCCAGAATGAAAAAGATTTCAAAATTATAAAAGTCAGAAGTGATCATAGTGGTGAATTTGAAAATAAATATTTTGAAAAATATTTTAATGAAAATGGCATTGCTCATGATTTTTCCCGTCCTAGAACTCCACAGCAAAATGGAGTTGTAGAGAGGAAAAATAGAACTCTGCAAGAAATGGCCAGAACCATGATCAATGAGACTAATCTGGCAAAACACTTTTGGGCAGAAGCAATCAACACAGCCTGTTACATTCAGAACAGAGTGTCTGTAAGACCTCTTCTGGAGAAGACTCCATATGAACTGTGGAGAACAGAAAGACCAACATTTCATATTTTCATCCTTTTGGATGTATTTGCTATATGTTAAATACTAAAGAAAATCTGAACAAGTTTGATTCCAAAGCACATAAGTGTTTCATGCTTGGATATTCTGAACGCTCTAAAGGTTACAGAGTATACAACACTGAGACACAGATTGTGGAAGAATCTATTCATGTTAGATTTGATGATAAGCTTGGCATTAAAAAGCCAAAGCAGTCTGAAAACTCTGCAGATAGAGAAGTAGTCTTCACAGACTCTGAAGGCTCAGAGGCAGACAAAGCTCAAGTGAAGGAACCAGAAGCAACGCCAGATGCCATTCCTTTAACTTCTCAGATGAACAATTTAAACATTTCTGAAGAATCAACTATTAGAGGATCATCTTCCAGAATCAAAGCTTCTCATCCAGAGAATGTTATCATTGGAAAGAAGGATGACCCTATCAGAACAAGATCCTTTCTCAGATCATCTGAAGCATCATTATTTGGACTGGTGTCAGTAATTGAACCAACTTCTGTAGATGAAGCTCTGCAAGACAATGATTGGATTATTGCCATGCAAGAAGAGTTAAATCAATTCACCAGAAATGATGTGTGGGATTTAGTTCAAAGACCAAAAGGATTCAATATAATTTGAACTAAATGGGTCTTCAGAAATAAGCTTAATGAGAAAGGAGAAGTTGAAAGAAATAAGGCAAGGCTTGTTGCTCAAGGGTATAGTCAACAAGAAGGTATTGATTATACTGAAACTTATGCTCCAGTGGCAAGGTTAGAATCTATACGCCTTCTTATTTCATTTGCTGCACAAAATAACATCACTCTGTATCAGATGGATGTTAAAAGTGCCTTTCTAAATGGTATTATAGAAGAAGGAGTTTATGTCCACCAGCCTCCTGGTTTTGAGAGTGAAAAATTTCCAGATCATGTTTTCAAACTAAAGAAATCTTTGTATGGTTTAAAACAAGCTCCCAGAGCTTGGTATGAGAGATTGAGCAATTTTCTTCTGGAGAAAAATTTCATCAGAGGCAAAGTGGACACAACACTCTTTTGTAAATCATTTAAGAAAGATATTCTAATTTGTCAAATATATGTGGATGATATCATATTTGGATCTACCAATACTATGCTGGGAAAAGAGTTTGCTCAATGTATGCAGGCAGAATTTGAAATGAGCATGATGGGAGAATTGAGATTCTCTCTGGGAATTCAAGTCAACCAAACTCCAGAGTGCACTTACATACATCAGACCAAATATGTTAAAGAACTTCTGAAGAAATTTAACATGACTGATAGTAAGTTGGCAAAGACTCCCATGCATCCAACTAGTTCACTAGGCAAGGAAGAGGTAAGTAAGAAAGTAGATCAGCAACTCTACAGAGGTATGATAGGATCTCTTCTTTACTTAATTGCTTCTAGACCTGACATATTGTTCAGTGTATGCTTGTGTGCTAGATTCCAATCAGATCCTAGAGAATCACACTTGACAGCTGTCAAGAGGATTCTAAGGTATCTGAAAGGTACTTCTAATGTGGGTTTGTGTTACAGAAAATCTGATGATTTCAAATTAGTTGGATTCTGTGATGCTGACTACGCTGGAGACAGTAGAAAGAAAAAGTACTTCTGGAAGTTGTCAATTTCTAGGAAGAAATCTAATATCTTGGTACAGCAAGAAGCAACCCACAATTGCACTATCAACCACAGAGGCAGAATATATTGCTGCTGCTGGATGTAGCACGCAGATGCTCTGGATGAAAAGTCAGCTAGAAGACTATCAGATATTTGAAAGTAACATTTCTATATTCTGTGATAATACTTATGCTATATGTTTGTCTAAAAACCCCATTTTACACTCTAAGGCAAAACATATAGAAATTAAGCATCATTTCATCAGAGACTATGTTCAGAAGGGAATTATAAATTTAGCCTTTGTTGATACAGATCATCAATGGGCAGATATTTTCACAAAACCCCTTGTTGAAGATAGATCCAAATTTATTCTGAAAAATATTGGTATGGATTTGTGTCCAGAATAATATTTGTCTGAAGCAAATTTTACAGATGCAAAAATGTTTAATGATCTGAAGTATTTCATTTGTTTATCTATTCATTTCATTAAATTACTTTATTTGTGAAACTCTGAACTAACAATACTCAGAGGATCTGAATGTTGGTTAACGTTTCATTTCTCAAGAGATTTCAGAAGCACATGCAAGCAAACACGTGTCACTCAAAATCATCTTCAATGGCAACTTCATCCTCCACTGCTGCACAGTTTCAATCAACCATGGTTGCAGTTACTTCTGCAAATATGGGTGTGACTCCATATACGACACCAAAAAGAACTCTGTTAACACCTGTTGACAAACTGGAAGTTCTCTGTGAATCAATGGTGGAATTTGATTCACTGGCTGAAAATGGATTTGAGTTTCATTCCATAATTGATGCTCAAGGATGGGTAAAATACTTTGACAGACTTTTTGGACCAGTTTACCCCCATATGGTGAAAGAGTTTTGGATGCATGCTGCTGTATACCCTAAGTTTATCTTATCTTCCATTCTGGGTAAAGAGATAATCATTACAGAAGATCTGATCAGGAAACTCATTGGATATGAGGAGACTGATGGAGTATCTCATCTGCCAGCTGGGCGTGTAGATATGGAAGAAGTGTATGAGGAAGTTATGACTGTTGGACAGGCCTCTAATAAGTTCAAAGATCTGAAGCATGACTACAAGATCTGGGCAAAGATTTTCATGGGATGCATTCATCACAGAAAATCTACAAACTCTCCAGATTACGTGAATAATGAACAGCTCTACTTTATGTACTGCTTAAGTCAGAGCACTAAGGTAGATCTTCCCTACATTCTATTTATGCACTTATGGAATCATATAAATGCCTCCAGAGAATCTGTGAAAGAAAAAGGTCAGAAGATCAGAACATGGATTCCCTTTGGAAGGTTAATTTCAGATATTCTGACAGAAAATGGACTGGTGACTGCTCTATATGCTGCTGGAGTCACATATGAACTTGAGTTCATTCTTGGAAAGCCTCTGAATGCCAAAAGTCTTCAGAGACTTAAAATAGTAGAAGAAATCACATCAACACCCAAGAAGCTGAATATCACTGAACTCAGTCAGAAGAGAATCCTAGTAGAAGACTACCCTCTGTTCTTTGCTGAAGAACCAAGGGAAATAATAGTGAGATATATTGATGCTTGCAAGGCAGATGGAACACCTATTCCTGCAGATATTCTGAAAAGAGCAAGGGAACCATTGCTTGATGGAGGAGATGAGATCACTAGAAAAAGAAGTCAATCAGAAGCAGAAGATGTGACTGTTCAGAAGAAGCCTAAAGTTGCTGACAAGCCTCAGAAGCTGATCAAGAGGAAAGCATTTGGAGACGCTCCTTCTGTTCCTGCAAAACGTATCAAGATTAAAGGTACCAAATCTTATGTATCTTCTGTAAATAATACTGTTGTAAATGATTCAACATTTAAGTCTATTCCAAAACCACCTTATACTCAAAAACAATTTGTTCCTGCTCCACCTCATATATCTGTTCCATCCCCATAAAAATCATCTAATCCTATTTCCATCTCACCTATAAAACCTTCTACTACACAGTCATCTGTACCACCACCAACAACAACACCAGCCAATCAAACTCCACAACCAGAAAAACAACAACAACCACAAAAACAATCTGAACAACAACAACAACTGCCAGAAAAACAATCAGAAAATCAACAACAAAAACAATCTGAACCACAACCACAACAACAAGAAAAACAACCACAACCACAACAACAAGAAAAACAAACACAACCACAACAACAAGAAAAACAACCACAACCAGAAAATCCACCATCAAACACATCTGAACCTATTGAATCTGCAAAAGTTGAAGGTGAGAAAATACTTAGAAGGGGGGGTTGAATAAGTATGACAGAAAATAATCAAAGATAAAAACACAAGTATTTTTATCCTGGTTCGTTGAACTCAACTACTCCAGTCCACCCTTTTCAAGAGTGATTTGCCTTTCTCAACAAGGACTTAATCCACTATTCAAATCAACTGATTACAAATAGCACACCTAAGAACAACTGTTCTTAGTCTTCTTAAGAGCTACTGATCTAACCTAGATCCTCTTAAGGAAAAACTTCCTTTACAAATTAATGTAATACAATGAAAGAGTAAGAAATGCTTCTATGAAAGCTATAAACACAACTGTGTTATTTCTCTAAGTTTAGAACAATGTATGAACAGTGAAGAATATGAGAGCTTTTTAGCGTGAGAGAGGATTTTCAATATTCGTCTTAATTCAGCACTTGAAGAATGAGCTATGATGTCCTTTATATAGCCACTTGAATATTGGAGAGAATATTTTACCGTTGGAGAGGATATTTCCAATATCAAAATAGTACTGTCCTTTGTACTATTACAGCAGAGAGACGGCGCACAAAATGTGGGTGTAGCAATTGTCTGCTGAGCTGTGATTATACCATATAAGGAATGTACCAGAGGAATAATATTCTTGCAGAGAATTTTGTCTATCCCAATTAAGGAAAGATTTGCTGGCATATTCCAACGGATATATTAAAATATTCTTCTTCAAATAATTCTTCAGATAGTTCAGATCAACAATCAACATCAGATTCTTTAGTCTTCAGAACCTTCTGGAAACTTCAGAGCCTAAGATGTTCTTCAGATGTTGATGAATCAGAGTCTTGGTGCAGCTGTGTGCTTGAAGCGTAACATGCTCTTAGATCAGAGTCTTCACTCAGATCAGAGTCTTCTCTCATTCAGAGTCTCTTCACTCAGAGTCTTCTTTCATTCAGATTCTTGATAATACATGCAGCGTGTTGTATCTTCAGAATCTTGATGACTAAGCTCTTATACTTCAGATTCTTCTAATCTTCAGATGCTCTTGAGCCATTCAGAATTCATTGTTCACTTCAAATTTGCTCTTTAAGATTAAAATCTTTTGTGCCTGTAGACAACAGTTTAGAACAAATTTAGAGAGCATAATTCTTGTATACAAATTATCATTAATGTTATCATCAAAACATAGAGGTATTACTAAGACACAATCTGTGCTCTTACAATCTCCCCCTTTTTGATGATGACAAAACATGAGCAATTTGTTCAAAGAATATGAATTAAAATTACTCCCCCTGAGATTAACAATCTCCCCCTGAAATGAATACTCTAATGGAATTAGATACTTCCCTTTCTGGTTGAGTACATTTCAGATTCAGAGCCTGATTACATTTCAGATTCAGAGCCTGATTGCATTTTGGGTTCAGAGCCTGATTAACATCCTGATTGAAGCCTGGTTGACAAATCCTGGTTGACACATGTTTGACTTCTAGAGTCAAAGCTTGATGCCATATTAAAGCTTGATGCCAAAGTTTGATGTCATATTGAAGCTTGATGACAGATGAACAACTTCAGAACACCTGGTTGTTTATCTTGCCATATCCTGTCTTGAGTTATCTTTTAGATCATAGTACTCAAGGTTAGATATCAGAGTCTGGTCTACTCAGATTTAGCTATTTTTGATCAGGTTCTGAAAAAATAGATCTCAGGAAAAACTTCAATGAATTTTGTCAGATTCTGTTTAGATAAATTAGTCAGAGTCTGGTTAGATTCAAAGAATGTTAGTGACATGTCTGACTTAGTTCAGATAATTGCTTATAGATTTGAACAATCAGATTCTGTTTTGTTTCTCCCCCTTTTTGTCATAATCAAAAAGAATTTTAAAAGACAGTAAAGATGCAGAAGAAACACATATTCAGATAAAAAGATCAATGTCATTAAGATAAGAGAACAATCAGATACAAGCATGCAAGACATATCAGAAGAAAATCAAAAAACAAAACAAGACATGAAAAACTTGTGCAAAAACATCAAGAAGGTTTGGCAGATGAGGCTTGTTGAGAAGCGATGAGTTGCAGCAGTGCTGTAATCCTCTCTGAATTCTCATCTTGCTTAGCCATCCAAGTTTTCATTTCTTCATTTGTCTTCTGTTGATCAACCATGAAATCCTTTAGTTCCTTGACATCCTTCTGAAGATCTGTAGATACTGAAATAGAAGATTCTGGAGCAGTGGATTCTGAAACAATCTGAGTGACATTGGGTGCAGGAATTTCTGGAGGTGGAGGAGCTTCTAGAAGAAGAATAGGAGGAGGGTTTTTCTTAATCCGTTTCTGATAAGCAGCAAACCTTACTTTTGATAATCTAAGACATTGAGTCCTGATTTTCAAAGCCTCCCTATTCAATCTGTAAAGATATTTCTTCCAAACAGCATTAGCAGCCTCTTTGTCCATAGTAGTCATGCACACATCCATAATGTCAGCAAAGTCTGAGACATTATCCTTTTCAAAATCTCTTAACATAGTATAAACACTTGATCCCAATTCTGCTTCATCAGGGATTCTGGGTTGGGTTGGTTGTGTTTGTGGTGTTTGTTTAGAGGGTTGAGGTTGTGAGGATGGATGTTCAGATGTTTGTGGTTCAGAAGGTTGAGGTTGTGAAGATGGATGTTCAGATGATGGTTGGTTTTTTTGTGGTTCAGATGATTGTTGGGTGGTTTGTGGTTCAGATGTTGGTTGTGGTTCAGATGTTGGTTGTGGTTCAGATGTTGGTTGTGGAGTGTTTTGGATTTCAAGAGGTTGTGGAGTGAGAGTTTGAGTTGGGGAATTTTGTGGAGAGGGTGGATGTTCAGAAGTGGGAGATTTAAAAAGTTGTTTCCAAACACTCTCAGTACGAGGTTGTTTGAGATCATTCAAGCATTCATTAATGAAACCAGATGATTCATCATCAGGTGATGTATCAGATTGGTTAGATTTTTCAGAAGTTGAAGATAAAATGATAGAACGGTTTAAGGGTGTGATATCTAATATCTCATTAGAATTAATGAGATTTTCAGGTTGTTCAGAGTGTTCAGGGTGAACATCCTCTGGAATGGTAGATTCTGGGATGGTGTTTTGTGGTTGTGGTGTTGTTTGTTGAGTTTGTTTGGATTGTGGCGTTTGAATGTTTGTTGGTTGTGGTGTATGAGTCTCAGATGGTCTAGATCTTTTAAATATGAGGGGTGAGTCAGATGGTGTGGGGGTAGCAGAATGATGAACAGGATTAGAATCAGTGTTAAATACCTGTTTCAGAGTATCTCTTATCTCTTCAAAAGTTGCTGCAGGAGGATTTTGTTGAACCTTCTTCAGCTTCTTTCTTTTCTTCTTCTTCTCAGCATCTGAATGCTTTCTTTTCTTCTGATGACCTTCTTTATCAGCTTTTCTCTTGCGTCTTCTTTCCCTTGTTAAATCAGGAAGAACTTGGCCTTCCTTCTGCACAAGATTTGCAGGAATCTCAACACCATCTCTGATGCAGCAAGCAACATACTCAGCTATAAGTTCTCTGGGTTCATCTGAGGTGAATAAAGGAAAGTCCTCAACAGGAATCCTTCTCCCCCTAACTTCTTCAGAGTTAGTTTTCCTTGGTTTCTCAGATAAATCTTCAACCAATTTCATTCTTCTCATAGTTAAGCCATTTATTTCAGAGCCAATGATAAAGTTCAGATCTTCTGTTAACCCAGCCTCTTGCAGATGCGCCACAAGTTGGTTTTCTATCAGAATATCTGAAATCAGTCTTCCCATAGGTATCCATGTTCTGACTCTTCCAGTTTTATCTCTGGCAGTTTCCCTTGTCTCCTTGACGTGAGATACCAGATGATTAAACAACAGATAAGGAAGATCAATCTGAATGTTTTGATGTAAACAATACATGAAGTAAAGTTGTTCAGCATTAACATAGTCAGATGAGTTTGAAGATGGTCTGTGAAAAATGGTGTTCAAGAAAATCTTAGCCCATAACTTGTAAGTGGGTTTCAAAAACTTAACCTTCTTACAAGGTTCACCAGTAGTGCAGATTTCTTGACAAACATCTTTCAGGTCTTCACGCGCAGAAGACAGAGAGGTTACTCCATCAGTTGCCTTGAAACCTATGAGTTTCCTGATCAGATTTTCAGTGATAACAATCTTCTTACCCAGCACAGAAGAATGAACGAACTTTGGAGTAGCGAATGCATGGATCCAAAACTCCTTCACTAACTTTGGATACACAGGACCCATCAGCCTATCAAAGTAACCGTCCCACCCTTGTGCTTTGATTGAAGGAATCAGATCAAACCCATTTTCAGCGAGGTCTTCCAAATCCACGAAACTTTCACATAACACTTCTAGAGAATCAACAGGAGTCAGAAGAGTGCGTACTGGTTCAATGATAGTGGTAGAATCTTTGGTAGTAACTGCTTTTGAAGTGGATGCCATTGTTGATGATGATGAAGAAGGAGATGAAGGTTTCTGGGTTCGTTTAGGGTTTGAGAAGAGAGAGAACAACAGACAAAAGCGCATATGTGTTTGAGAATGTGAAAAGTGTGAATGTGTTAAGAGAGTGGTTTATATAGAAAAATAAAACACGCATGGGAAACACAACAGACATACATAGGACACATACGCACGTTTGCATTTAATGAAAAGTAATCATTTTTAATTAAGATATGACATTTGGGGGGAAAATCAAGACAGATTGAGATTTTCAAAGCAATACCTTAAACGTCATAGTCAGTAGGTGTACTCCATCTTTTCAGATTCTGAGTGACACGTGTTTGCTTTGCATGTGATTCTGTAACTCTTAAGAAATGAAACGTTTTCAACTTTCAGATCCTCTGAGATGGTCAGTACAGAGTTTCACAAAAAATAAATCACAGATAAAATAAACAAGCAAAACAGATGAAATACTTCAGAGTGTTAAACACTTAGCATCTGAGAAGTTGACTCTGAGAAATATTACTCTGGACAAAATTCCATACAGATATTTTTCAGAATAAACTTAAACCTATCTTCAGCAAGGGGTTTTGTGAAAATATCTGCCCATTGATGATCTGTATCAACAAAGGCTAAATTTATTACACCCTTCTGAACATAGTCTCTGATGAAATGATGTTTAATCTCTATATGTTTAGCCTTAGAGTGTAAAATTGGATTTTTGGATAAACATATAGCTGAAGTATTGTCACAGAAGATAGAAAGATTACTCTCATAGATTTGATAATCTTCTAGTTGACTCTTCATCCAGAGCATCTGAGTGGAACACCCAGCAGCAGCAATGTATTCTGCCTCTGTGGTTGATAGCGCAATTGTTGGTTGCTTCTTGCTGTACCAGGAGATCAGATGACTTCCAAGAAACTGACAGCTTCCAGAAGTACTTTTGCGCTCAACTCTATCTCCAGCATAGTCAGCATCACAGAATCCAACTAGTGAATATTTGTCAGATCTTCTGTAACACAAACCAACATTAGCAGTACCTTTCAGATACCTTAGAATCCTCTTAACAGCAGTTAAGTGTGATTCTCTAGGATCTGATTGGAATCTAGCACATAAACAAACACTAAACAGAATGTCTGGTCTAGAAGCAGTCAAATAAAGAAGAGATCCTATCATACCTCTGTAGAGTTTCTGATCTACCTTCTTACTTACCTCTTCCTTACCTAGAGTGCTTGTAGGATGCATTGGAGTCTTTGCCATTTTGCTATCCAGCATGTTAAACTTCTTCAGAAGCTCTTTAACATACTTGGTCTGATGTATGTAGGTGCACTCTGGAGTCTGATTTACTTGGATTCCCAGAAAGAATTTCAGTTCTCCCATCATGCTCATCTCAAATTCTTCCTGCATACATTTAGCAAACTCCTTTCCAAGCATAATATTTGTTGATCCAAAAATAATATCATCTACATAAATTTGACAAATCAACAAATCTTTCTTAATGGTTTTACAAAATAGTGTGGTATCCACTTTTCCTCTGATGAAATTTTTCTTCAGAAGAAAATTACTCAACCTCTCATACCAAGCTCTGGGAGCTTGTTTTAGTCCATAAAGAGATTTTTTCAGTTTGTAAACATGATCTGGAAAATTTTCATTTTCAAAACCAGGAGGTTGGTGGACATACACTTCCTCTTCTATAATTCCATTAAGAAAAGCACTTTTAACATCCATCTGATAAAGAGTGATGTTATGTTGTGCAGCAAATGAAATAAGCAAGCGTATAGACTCTAACCTTGCAACAGGAGCATATGTTTCTGTGTAGTCTATGCCTTCTTGTTGACTGTAGCCTTGAGCAACCAGTCTTGCTTTGTTCCTTTCAACTTCTCCTTTTTCATTCAGTTTATTTCTGAAAACCCATTTTGTTCCAATGACATTGAAACCTTTAGGTCTTGGAACCAGATCCCAGACTTCATTCCTTGTGAATTGATTCAGCTCCTCTTGCATAGCTAAAATCCATTCATTATCTTCCAGAGCCTCATCAACAGATGATGGTTCTATAATTGACACTAAGCCACAGAAGGAAGATTCAGAAGTTCTGAGAAATGCTCTTGTCCTTATTGGATCATCTTTCTTTCCAATTATCACATCCTCTGGATGAGAAGCTTTCATTCTGGAAGAAGATCCTCTGACTGTTGGTCTTTCAGAAATATGCAGATTGTCAAGTTGAGAAGTTAGAGGCGTAGCATCTGGGTTTTCTTCAGAGTCTTTGTCTTTAGTCTTGTTTGCCTCTGAGCCTTCAGAGTCTGTGAGAATAACTTCTCTATCTGCAAAACTTTCAACTTGCTTTGGCTTTTCAGAGCCAAGCTTATCATCAAATCTAACATGAATAGATTCTTCCACAATCTGTGTTTCAGTATTGAATACTCTGTAGCCTTTAGAGCGTTCAGAATAACCAAGCATGAAACACTTCTGTGCTTTGGAATCAAACTTGTTTAGATGATCTTTAGTGTTAAGCATATAACAAACACATCCAAATGGATGAAAATAAGCAATGTTGGGCTTTCTGTTTCTCCACAATTCATAGGGAGTCTTTTCCAGAAGAGGTCTTACAGACACTCTGTTCTGAATATAACATGCTGTATTTATTGCTTCTGCCCAAAAGTATTTTGCCAGATTTGTCTCGTTGATCATGGTTCTGGCCATTTCTTGCAATGTTCTATTTTTCCTCTCTACAACTCCATTTTGTTGTGGAGTTCTAGGACAGGAGAAATCATGTGCAATTCCTTTTTCAGAAAAATATTTTTCAAAATATTTGTTTTCAAATTCACCACCATGATCACTTCTGACTTTAATAATTTTGCATTCTTTTTCAGTCTGGACTTGATTGCAGAAGTCAATGAACACAGAATGAGACTCATCCTTGTGTTTTAGAAACTTTACCCATGTCCATCTGCTGTAGTCATCTACAATGACTAACCCATACTTCTTGCCTCTAATGGATGCAGTTTTCACTGGTCCAAACAGATCAATATGAAGTAATTCCAATGGTCTAGAGGTGGAAACAACATTTTTTGGTTTAAAATGAGATTTTGAAAATTTACCCTTTTGACATGCGCCACACAGAGCATCTGAATTGAACTTCAGATTAGGAAGTCCTCTGACCAGATTGAGTTTATTAATCTGAGATATACGTCTCATATTAATATGTCCCAATCTTCTATGCCAGACCCATTGCTCATCATTCACAGATAAAAGGCATTTTACATTTTGAACTTTGAGTTCTGAAAGGTTAATTTTGTAAATGTTGTTTTTCCTCTTTCCACTGAATAGGATTGAACCATTCTTTTGACATACAGCTTTGCAACATTTTTGATTAAAGATGATATCATAACCATTGTCACTTAATTGACTTATGGACAATAGATTATGTTTCAATCCTTCAACTAACAGAACATTAGAAATAGAGGGTAGGTTACCATTACCTATTGTACCAGAGCCAATGATCTTGCCCCTCTGGTTCCCTCCAAATTTCACGTCCCCTCCAGATCTAAGTTCCAGGCTTTGGAACATAGACCTTTCGCCCGTCATATGTCGTGAGCATCCAGAGTCCAGGTACCATGATTGGTGTCTGGATTTTGCTGCTAAGAACATCTGCAACAGGTATTATTTGACTTTTAGGTACCCAGATCTTCTTGGGTCCTTTGGGGTTAGATGTTCTGTGGTTTTGCCTAAACTTCTGTTTTTCAACATAGTGTTTATTCTGGCTAACCCTTGGCTTAAACACATAAGTACTCTTTTCAGAGCTTGTATGTTTAATATCATTCAGATGACCAAACTTAAAATGAGAATACAAAGGAGTCTTCTTGATGAAGAGTTTATCAACAGACTTTGGATTGCTTCCAGAGGAGGATTCACATCCAATGCCTCTTCTGTTGTTCCCACTAACACCATAGATCATAGAAGCCATTTTGCTTCTGTCTATGCTTTTAGTGAGGAATCTTCTAAAACTGGAGTCATATTTTTCTAAAATATTTTCACTTGACTCTGTTTCAGTATCAGATTCTTGTTGAGTTGTTTCTAAATCATTTTTGAGTTTTAAATTTATTTCTTTCTGCTCAACAAGTTCTGTTCTCAGAAGATCAATCTCAGATTCAAGATTTCTTTTCAGCTTCTTGTATTTGAGTTTAATCTTGCTGTAGCTTTCCAACATGTCAGATAAACTTTCAACAAGTTCAGCTCTGGAGAGTTCAGAAAATACCTCTTCAGAGTCAGAGTCTGATTCTGACTCAGATTCAGATGATGACGTTCCTTCATCTTGATCATCTGTGTTGGCCATCAGCGCAACATTTGCACATTCTTCCTCAGATTCAGAAGATGATTCAGATTCATCTGAGTCATCCCATGTAGCCATCAGAACCTTTTTCTTTTTATCAAACTTCCTTTTGGGTTTTTCCTTTTGAAGTTTGGGACATTCACTCTTGTAGTGTCCAGGTTCTTTACATTCAAAGCAAGTGATCTCTTTCTTGCCAGATCTTCTGTGTCCAGAAGATTCTTTCTTTTGATCAGATCTTCTGAAGTTGTTGAACTTCTTCCCTTTGTGCTTCCAGAGTTTGTTGATCCTTCTGGACAGCATAGATAGTTCATCTTCTTCTTCAGAAGAAGATTCCTCAGAGCTTTCTTCATTAACCTGCAAGGCTTTAACAGATTTGTTAGATTTAAAAGCTAAGGATTTACCTTTATCTTTCTTCTGGGGTTCATCTTTCTCCAGCTCAATCTCATGACTTCTCAAAGAACTGATGAGTTCTTCTAATGAGATTTTGTTCAGATCCTTGGCCAGCTTCAATGCAGTCACCATAGGTCTCCATCTGGTAGGAAGACTTCTGATGATCTTCTTGACATGATCAGATGTTGAATAGCCCTTGTCCAGAACTTTCAACCCAGCTGTTAGAATCTGAAATCTGGAAAACATAGTCTCAATGTTCTCAGATTCTTCCATTTTGAACGCTTCATACTTCTGTATCAGCGCCAGAGCCTTTGTTTCTTTCACCTGAGAATTTCCCTCATGAGTCATTTTGAGAGACTCAAACATATCATGAGCAGTTTCTCTGTTGGTAATCTTCTCATACTCTGTATGCGAGATTGCATTAAGAAGTATGGTTCTGGCTTTGTGATGATTCTTGAATTCTTTCTTCTGCTCCTCAGTCATTGATTTTCTATCAATCTTTTTGCCATCCTTAGTAGGATGTTCATACCCATCAATGACTAAATCCCAGAGATCAGCATCATACCCCAAGAAAAAAACTTTCAAGTCTATCTTTCCAATAATCGAATTTTTCTCCATCAAACATTGGAGGTTTGGTGCTGATTCTGTCTCCTTCATATTTGTTGCTTGATGTAGGAATATCACCCATATTAGCAACCAAATAAATAACAGAGTATTTTTCTCACTGGATCTTTATCTGTCACGGTTAAGCGAATGCACACTCAGAACCGGAGCTCTGATGCCAACTGAAGGTGAGAAAATACTTAGAAGGGGGGGTTGAATAAGTATGACAGAAAATAATCAAAGATAAAAACACAAGTATTTTTATCCTGGTTCGTTGAACTCAACTACTCCAGTCCACCCTTTTCAAGAGTGATTTGCCTTTCTCAACAAGGACTTAATCCACTATTCAAATCAACTGATTACAAATAGCACACCTAAGAACAACTGTTCTTAGTCTTCTTAAGAGCTACTGATCTAACCTAGATCCTCTTAAAGAAAAACTTCCTTTACAAATTAATGTAATACAATGAAAGAGTAAGAAATGCTTCTATGAAAGCTATAAACACAACTGTGTTATTTCTCTAAGTTTAGAACAATGTATGAACAGTGAAGAATATGAGAGCTTTTTAGCGTGAGAGAGGATTTTCAATATTCGTCTTAATTCAGCACTTGAAGAATGAGCTATGATGTCCTTTATATAGCCACTTGAATATTGGAGAGAATATTTTACCGTTGGAGAGGATATTTCCAATATCAAAATAGTACTGTCCTTTGTACTATTACAGCAGAGAGACGGCGCACAAAATGTGGGTGTAGCAATTGTCTGTTGAGCTGTGATTATACCATATAAGGAATGTACCAGAGGAATAATATTCTTGCAGAGAATTTTGTCTATCCCAATTAAAGAAAGATTTGCTGGCATATTCCAACGGATATATTAAAATATTCTTCTTCAAATAATTCTTCAGATAGTTCAGATCAACAATCAACATCAGATTCTTTAGTCTTCAGAACCTTCTGGAAACTTCAGAGCCTAAGATGTTCTTCAGATGTTGATGAATCAGAGTCTTGGTGCAGCTGTGTGCTTGAAGCGTAACATGCTCTTAGATCAGAGTCTTCACTCAGATCAGAGTCTTCTCTCATTCAGAGTCTCTTCACTCAGAGTCTTCTTTCATTCAGATTCTTGATAATACATGCAGCGTGTTGTATCTTCAGAATCTTGATGACTAAGCTCTTATACTTCAGATTCTTCTAATCTTCAGATGCTCTTGAGCCATTCAGAATTCATTGTTCACTTCAAATTTGCTCTTTAAGATTAAAATCTTTTGTGCCTGTAGACAACAGTTTAGAACAAATTTAGAGAGCATAATTCTTGTATACAAATTATCATTAATGTTATCATCAAAACATAGAGGTATTACTAAGACACAATCTGTGCTCTTACAAAAGTTACATCTGATCCACCTACATCTGAACCCCCATCAAAACCTTCTGAAAATCCATCAGAAACAGCTAACCCATCTGAAACCCATATTCCTGAGACAGATTACACCTCCAACCACATCATCCAATTCATCAGAATCTGATATACACCCAGATTTTTTGGTATCCCCCTCTCACAGAAATTCAGAAGTAAACCAACCAGAACCCCCTGTTTCTTCTGAAGTTATTATTCCAAATCCTATTCCAACACCTAAACCATCTTCTGAAATTACCATTCCTAATCCTACCCCTGCACCCAAGCCAAGAACATATGAGCATGTACCTTCTGCTTTGTGCAAACTATCTTCTTCTAACAAACTTCCTTCTGGTTTCACCTTGAAAAATTTCTACACCAGAATTGAACCCTCTGACACTATCACTCATCTCAAACCTAAACTTACCATCATTCTACCATCTGTGCTTCAAACATATATTAAAACAATGTCAGCAGTACCTTCATCAGATCCAAAACCATCCTCTGCTATATCTGCAAAATCTGATAAACCTGCTAAATCTTCTTTCAAACCTTACTCTGATAAACCATTTGATGTGGTTTCCTATCCAACAAAAGCAAAACCAAATCTGATGAGTGCTTTAACCAGATCAAAACATGACAAATCATCTGAAATTCCATTCATACCCTACTACCCTCCTCCTCTGATCTCCATTCATAAATCTATTTTTCCACTAACTCCCCAACCAAAACCAATAACCTTGGAGACTCTGTTAAACCCAAGACCTAGACTGAATGTTGATCATTTATTTACAAGTTTTTTGCAAGAAATACAGATGTATTTAGGTTCTGTACAGAGGAAATGTTCATCAACAATGGATGCAAAGGAATCTGATGCCATTTGGAATGGCTTCATAAACAGATTCAACACTGTAGCATCAAATCTGAAGAACGTATGTTCTGATGATGCGAAGCTCAGATTTGCTGAAGCTGCTAGAAGTCTGTTCTGGACTGTTAAGATATCTGGACCATTACTTCTTACAGATGCTCCTTCATCATCAGAAGAGAATACTGAATCTGCATCTAAAGACAACCCTTTGGCTATGACTCTGATAGAACATCCTTCTGGCTCTACTGCTCCTAGCTCTAAAGCTCCTATGGAAATTGACTTTGTTCAAGCTTCAGAAACTGTTCCACCTTCTTCATCTGAGATCAAGAAAGAATATCCAGATCTTGAAGATAAGATTGCAGTTCTGGAAGCTGGTCAATCAGAAATCAAGACATGGATGGCTAAGCAAGACAAGAAATCTGAAGACATGACTCAGTGGATGTCCCAACAGGATCAGAAGAATGAAACCATGGCTAAGTGGATGTCAAAAAAAGAACAATCTTCTTCTGAGATCACAGATCAGTTGAAGATGCTTTTGTCAAAACACTCTTAGTTTATTTATTTTTTCTTCTGATGTTTGCATCTAATGTTTACATATGTATTTGAATATCTTCTGATGTGTGTACTTTTGCTCTGAATGAATGAATGAACGTTTCAAAGTTTTCTCCACATGATTTATCTCTTTTATTGTTTCCTTTTCTTTGTCTTTTCAAAGTTATTACTTTTTGCTTATGACAAAAGAGGGGGAGAAAATAGATCTGAACTGTTTAATTAAACTTCACCAGAATGAAACTTCAGACATATCAATTTTATCTAACATAAAATCTAAGTATTTCAGAACATTTGATAAGTACACTCTGTAAAAGAAACTCTGAGACTCTCAGATCATTTGACAATTATTAGACTCTGACCCTGAAATATGCAAGACGCTCTGACTCTCAAATGTTAAAGAACTATCAAGCTCTAACTCTGAAAAATACTCAAAACAAAAGGGAAGTTTCTATTCCTTATTTATATTTAATTCAGGGGGAGATTCATCATCTCAGGGGGAGTTATAATTATTCAATTTTCAATTAAACAAAATTTCTGATGTTTTTGTCATCATCAAAAAGGGGGAGATTGTTAGAACACAGATTGGTTCTTAATAATATCTCTATGTTTTGATGATAACTATTATGAAATTTTGTAATTAAGAATTATATACTCTAAAATTTGCTTAAGAGTGTTTGCTGCAGATATTAAAGTAATTATCACTCCAGAAGCAAATCAGAACTGAACATAAGAAATATGATAGGCTCTAAAGTGTCAGATGCATCCATTAGAAGATTCTGAACGCTGCCATCAGAAGATCCTGAGCGTAGCCTCCAGAAGGATCTGAAGCAGAAGCTCCAGAAGAATCTGAAGCAAGTCAGAAGCATCTGAACCAAAGAAGAATTATGTATGAAGAGTTTTCAAGCATAGTTACTACAGAAGATTCTGAAAGTACTAAAGCTGCTAGTACTGAGGATCTGACTCAAATATGCTCTGAACTTATACATGTTAAAAGCACACCTGCTGCAAAGACTCTGATCAGCAAAACTCTGATCAACATCAGAAGGCTCTGATCAAATTAGACTCTGATGATTCTTGCTGAAAAGTGATGAAGAAGAATTCAAAGATTATGTCCGTTGGAATATCCAAACGGCTCTTTCCTTATTTATGCTAGACACAAGAACATAGACAAAAAGGATTTCTCTGTGCTTTCTTCTTCTAGGAAAGGTCACTTGATGTGAAGACAAAAAGGCTCAGACCTTTTGGTACACTCTTCTCAACGTGAAATACTCTTGGATCAATGTGCCTATAAAAGCAAGTCTCCAACCATCTTCTTCAGTTGACGTTTTACCTGAAAAGAATTCAATATCCAAAGCTCTCATACAATTCACATTCTTTCTAGAATTAATTTCTTTTTTCTTAATATTAAGTGAAAAAATCACAGTTATGATAAAGCTTGTTTAGAAGCATTTTAAACACTTGTATTTGTTGTTACATTTGATTGTAAGAAAACCTTAAGAAGATCCAGTTAGGATCGGTAGTTCTTGAGAAGACTTTGAACAGTTGTTCTTAGTGCTTACTATTGTAATCAGTTGATTAAATAGTGGATTAAGTCCTTGATTGAGAAAGGAAAATCACTCTAGGAAGGGTGGACTGGAGTAGTTGAGTTCAACGAACCAGGATAAAAATACTTGAGTTTTTATCTCTAAGTTTTTATCTTCATACTTATTCAACCCCCCTTCTAAGTATTTTCTCACCTTCAAGAACTACCCTGCCCCAGGTTAAAATTGAGGGTTTTTTATTTGGAAAAGAAAACTCCTACTTCAAGGCTCAAAGGGGTTAACGAGGGTTCATCTCTCTTATATCTCTGGTGTTTGGGAATTTGAAACAATGCCTTACATCATCAGCAGTATTTTACTCAAAAGCATACGACAAAAAATCTTGTGTTTTTTATTTTGTCATCCTCCCTCTAATTCTCTGCCTAAGCAAAAGATCGGGTAGCATTGGCATTATAAAGCAAAAAAAACTAATTTTAAGAGTGAACACAAATGGATTTCTTCAAAAAAAACATATTCATTACATTAATAATTCAAAACAAACAACTTCTTACATGCAAACTATGTTTTTACAATCAAAGGGATAACAACAAATGCAAGCAAACAAACAAACAACCTGATGATCCTAGGAATGAGCTCTCCTCCTAATATCACCAGCTTTGAAAGGACTCTCTTGAGTCTTCATATTCATCAGCATAAAGGCATTCCATTCACAAATGGGCTTCCTTCCTTGAAGGTCAGCACCTCATCGTCGATCATCTCTTGAACCTTTTCTTGGAAAACCTTGCACTCTTCAATCGGATGCCCCACTGCTCCATCATAAAACTCACAACTGGTATCTTGATTGTACCAAGGAGGGTGAGATTCATGGCTCTGGTCTTTCTGGGTGTCATCACCATGTTTCAGGAAAAATAAGACCATAACTGAATGTAAGTCATCGGGATTGGATCAAACTGGTGAGTTTTTCCTTCAGGATATTCAGAGGTCTCTGCTGATTCTAGCGTTGATTATGATAATTCAAATTCTGAGCTTGTCGATTCTGACGTTGATCCTAAGGAACCAGCCTTTGCTGTTGGAATGAAAGTTCACGAAGTAGTGGTTGTTGGCACTGAACAGGCGTTGCCTACCAATATTGGTGATAGGGTACCAGAATTGGAGCTTGCAGGATCTGAGGAGAATCTAAAATTGCACCAACTTCAGCATTTCTTTCCTCTTGGGAATCACTAACAAATTTATCTTCACTAGCTTGGCTATTCGAGTCATCTTAGATTCTTCCACTTTTGAATGTATCTTCGATGGTTACTCCGACTTCCACAATTTTAGAGAATTCTAATGGCACAATGCCTACCATCCTGACATAATAAGAGTCTGGCAGCGTTCTTAGAAACATCTTGGCCAACTCTTTCTCTTGGCGTGGTAGATGAACTTTGGCTTTTAACTCTTTCCACCGATGTGCGTACTCCCTAAAGGATTCGTTGTTCTTCTGACTCATACTCATCAATTGATCGCTGTCTGGAGCCATGTCTATGTTGTAATTTTATTGCTTCACAAAAGTGTCAGCTAGGTCTTCTCAAGACTGAATATGGTTCCTTTCTAGTTTCATATACCATATTATATATGCCCCACATAAACTTTCTTGAAAGCAGTGAATCATCAGCTTGTCATTGTCGACATAAGCGGTCATCTTTCGACAAAACATCGTCAAATGGTACCTTGGACAAATAACACCCTTGTATATTTCAAAGGCTGGAATTTTGAAGTTTGGGAGAATAACCACGTCCGGAACCAGACATAGGTCATGAGCTTTAAGTCCAGATACATTGAGTCCTTTCATCATCTTCAATTGTTCCTTGAGATCACGAACTCCTTTCTCGATTTCCACAACTCTAGGGTCATTCACCTTTGTTACAAAGTGGATATTCTAAAGATTTTGCACACACCTCATCAATCAAGAATCTCTCTTATCAACTTGAACAACCAGGTTATCTTGCACAGGCTGAGAATAAGTAGGAACATCCACTTGTAGAGCATTGGCGTCAAGAGGAGAGTCATACATCGAGTTAGTCATCATAATGAAGCCTGACATGGGACCCACATTCTTTGTCCTCTCCATTATCCTTCAGTAACTACTTCAAGCTCGCTTTGAATTCCAGGAAATCACCTGAATGGTACAAGGACAGAAATCCAAATGAGTTGTTTAGGGAAAAGATGTATGCAAATGATGCAATACTACATGATGTATGTTGTGCAAAATACAAATGCATTTCAAGGAACTCAAAGGTTATGTTGTTACAAACACCATAAAATGGATAACATATTTTGATAACTGAAAATCCCAATAAAAATTTGAAGGATTACAAAATAGAGTACAACTTCCAAAATCCATGGTAAAACCTATGATGTTTGTAAGATAACTCTAAGTTCCTTAAAAAGAGGTTAGAAGAATGGTGCATGAATGCATGGATGGATGCACAAACACAGGTATACACATATTCACATATTCACATATATACATTCAAACAAACAAAGGCCTAGGATTGAAGATCACGAGCATGGGGTCATGGTCTATCCATCCTAAAAGGTGTGTACTATGGGTTTATTTGTACCTGCACAATGGGTTCTATATAGTTCCCAAAGTCATCAGTCCATCTTTCAGATATTATCAATTTCTCAATTACTCGATGGTTAATAATATTCTCAAGAAAACCTTTTTTTAGTGAGGTATCACGTATCAACTATTTTGGGACTACTCCCTTATAGTCATCGCACTACGTCCTAAGAAAGGCCAAGTTGGGCTAATGATAACTAAAGGTCCTCAGTGTCACGGGCTCCTAGGTCGAAAGTAGCAATGTTTTCACGAATACTCGTTCAACAAATACTACTCCCAACAGGGCCTCAATTGAGTGGTGATTTCTCAAGTTAGCTTGGTCGGGAATCAACTCCCTATAAGCCTCCTTGAATGTATCACCTTCCTATCCTAAGTGCATTCAAGTTCGAGTTAGGACTTATCTCATAATACAACATGGCAACCCAAGAATATACAGATATACAGATATACAAGTATACAGATATATAACAAATAACACATGTCAAACTAGTTAGGGAAAACCCTCAAAAGTGAATCCCCAGTGAAGTCGTCATTTCTGTCGCTGTGAGAATTGGATATCAAGCTATTGAATTAATTTGAATCACAAATCATTATTCACAACTGGTCTTTAATTTATCCAAAGGAAGGGAAAAAGAACGAATAACCCATAAACATGCAATGGAAATGCAATAAAGAAGATCTAAGATTCGGTGTTGGTTATACTAAGGGAAGGTATTATCATCCTAAGTATCTATAGTACTCTATAGGAACCTCTTGTTTTATTGTGTTATTTGCTAGTTTATCATGTTAAAGGGGTAAAAAGGTAAAGGAATACCTAAGGTGTTATTTCTAAGTATGCTCGCCAAGATACCGCATCTCATGCCTACGTATCCTGGCGGGAATGGAATCAGAGCATTCGTAGTTCCCCTCAATAAGGGCGAGGAACTCTTCACTATGATCAAGGTTACAGGGGGGAGAGGTAAGTGTCTATGGCAGAACACCTACATAGAGTTAAGAAAATCTAAACCTAAGATTAGGTTGAAAGGGAGGTAATTTTTTTTATTAAAGTTTCTGAAACAAATTAGAAATATGATTAAAGTATTTTTGTATATTTGAGAAAAGAAAGAGATTTTAGTTTTAAGAAAAGAAATACTCGATAAAAGATAGAGGTTTGAATTTATGTGATGGAGATTGCAAAAGGCAGTCGACTTACGAGGGAAGTAACCACTTGACGTTGGATCAAGGGTTTGAGAAAAAGTTAGGTTGATTCCTAGTCCCTAAGGGTGCTCCTAGTAAACGAAAGCACAACCAAAGAAAAGGTGCAAGTGTGTGTATGAGGTTGGTAGCGATGCTAAAAAGCAGTCGACTTACAAGTTATGGTATGACTTGATATATGAATCAAGAATGTTTTGGGTTTGGTTGATGGCGATCATAGAAATAATCGATTTACAAAGGTGTTTTAAAAAAGGGCTCGATAATGAATCGAGAATTAGTATGAAAATGATTTGAGCGTGTAAGTGGGGGATGGATAAAACATTAAAATACAATCAAAATGAAAACGATAAAATCATTACACTTAATGGGAACAGGGTACATTTTGTCGGATGGGGATGGAATTAAAAGATTATAAATAAACCCAATTCAAGAAATAAGCGCAAGCACGAAAATAAAATGAACTTGTTGGTTTTGACTTGAGAAAAAGTGTCTCGACGTTGGATCGAGTATTTATTATTTTTTGTTATTTTTTTTTAATTTTTAAAAAGAGTTGATTTTATGTTTTATTTTATTTTATTTTATCTATTATTCAATTAATTACTTTTTCTAGCTAATGGAAAATAAAAGTAATAATGATAATTAAACAATCACAAACAAAACAAATAAATAATAAAATTAGACAACCCACATAAATCTATATAAACAAAGTAAAAGAAAATCAAACCCAAATATTAAGAATAAATGTTTGTTATATTTTTTTAAAATTTTGTCATTTTTTTATTTTAAAAAAAATTGTTTTGATAAAAAGAGAAAAAAAAGATTTCTAAACACCTAACATATTAATAAAAAGATTTCTAAAAACTAAAACAAACAAAATCAATAAAAAGAAAGTTACCACAAACAGAGGCTGAACAGTGTCAAAGGTGTGCATAATTGCGGATGTTTCAGTTTGTTATGTAGAGACTTTCATAGTGATTTGCGGATTTGTTATGAGTTTGGAAGAAAAACGGGTTTGTCGTTGTTATTCATGGGCTTGTGTGAAGATAAAGTATGACCTCTCTTTTATTTATTTATTTTGTTTTAACGAGAGAGAGAGAGAGAGAGAGAGAGAGAGAGAGAGAGAGAGAGAGAGAGAGAGAGAGAGAGAGAGAGAGAGAGAGGGGTAGCAATGAGGGGACATAGGTTTTTTTCTTGTCTCTTTTTTTTTTTTGCCTCTCTTTGTTTTTTCTAATACATATATATAAGACTAGAAAATAGACAAGAATGATAATAACAATTAACACAAGGTTTTGTGTTTTTTATAATAAGACAAGAATAAAATGAATTAAAAATCATATTTTTGTGTTTTTTATGATAAGACAAGAATAAAAAGAATTCAAAATCATGTTTTTGTGTTTTTTATAATAAGACAAGAATAAAAAGAATTTAAAATTATGTTTTTGTGTTTTTTATAATGAGACAAGAATAAAAAGAATTAAAAATCATGTTTTTGTGTTTTTTATATGATAAGACAAGAATAAAAAGAATTAAAAACTATATTTTTGTGTTTTTAAAAAAAATATTAACAAACAAATTAAAAATAAATATAATTAATAAAAATAAAAATTTATGTTAAATATCTAATTAAATCTAAATAAATTAAATGATTATTTAAATAAAAATGATTAAAAACGAAATAAAAGTTGGGCAGAAAAGTGCTCGAAAAAATAAAATGAACACACCAAAATAATCAACGCGAAATAAACATATTGGAAAAATATAGTGTTTGGTCATATTTTGAAATAAATTTAGACCGGTTTGTCTTTAAATCCAACAAATTTATTATGACTGACATTTTAGACACTATGCAAGATGAAGTGCATGCTATGCTATGCAGATGATGCAAAACGAAAAACAAAATCTTAGGGTCAAAAATTAGGATATGACAGGTATTTTGTGCGCGAGACGCTTAGATCGTTAGCGCGAAGTATTCGATCTTATGTCATAGACTTTAGTGAGGTGCATATTTCAAACCAATTCAATTCACATCTCTAAAACTCACAAACAAATTCAAATCATTTTCATTCTTCAGGATCATTTGTCGGATCATTTTCAGAAAGAGTACGTTATTTTTCCTTTATACCGTAAACAGGCATCGACCCTAACTTCAAGAATGGGAATTTAATATCGCTCATAAAAAGCACATATCGACTCGTACGTCGAACTACGACTGCTCTGACATCTTCATTCTTGTTCGAATTAGGATATGTAGGCACAATACGATGAAGTCTTGGCGAGCAACATTCCCTTTCACCCATAGTTTTCCGAACTACGTTGACTCTAACTTTTCCATTGCACGAGGCATAGAACGGTGAGGTCCTATCAAGTCTTCTTTTATTTTTTTCCCTCTTTGTTCCCGTTTAGCAGTAGGCTTTAGATAACACACCCTTTGATTAGACAACAAGCGTGGATCTCGTTGAGTACAACAGACACGAAGGGGGTACTAATACATTCCTCTCGCATAATCGACTCTCGAACCCTAAATTTGGTTGCGAAACCTTGTCTTTTCCCTTTTTTGAGGTTTTCTTCTATCGTTTCCTTCCCCCGTCGGGATAAATAATGTTCAGTGGCGACTCTTCTATTTTTTCTGCCAGGTGTTTTTTGTAGTTGCGATAGTTACGTGAGGGGAAGGTATTAGCACCCCTCACATATGTTGTACTCAATAGAAACCTCTTAGTCTAACTAGTGATTTTGTGTGTCAACTACGCTTACTTGTCTTCTTTGAATAATAAAAGGGGTTTGTGGAAGATTCTAGCTATGGTTACTTTGTTAGGGGAAAATGGTTGGTTTCTTATTAGAGTGCTCGCCAAGGATTGGATCTCTTGTGCCTACGTATTCCCTCATGCATTAGGTAAGTTAGAACAATTGTAGTTCGACAATATGGTTTATTAGTGTGTTTTATAGATATCAATTTCCTGAACACGAGAAAGATATCTCGTACCCAAACAATTGAAAGAGAGGAATGAAAGACTCCACACCCCCTGTTTCATCTTTAGTGAAATAATGTTAAGATATGATTAGGAATTTTAAGGAAATAATTGTTTGAACACGAGAAAGATATCTCACATCCAAACAATTGAGGAGAAATTTTGAAGACTCAAAACCCCCTCCTTTTATTTTTAATAAAATAGTGTTTAGATAATGATTATATATCTTGAATTGTTTAAGAAAAATACTCAATGTTGATTGAGGTTTGAATTTGCGTGACGGCGATGCAAAAGGCAATCGACTTACAAGAGTCAAGGAAGTAAACCACTTGACGTTGGATCAAGGGTTTACTTGGTTGATGGCGATGCAAAAGGCAATCAACTTATAAGTTGGGGTAGGACTTGATATATGAATAAAAAATGCTTTGGGTTTGGTTGATGGAGATCGTAGAAACAATCGACTTACAGGGGTTTAAAAAAGGATTGATTAAATCAAAAATTAGTTTTAAAAATAATTTAGGTGTGAACAAAAATAAGATGCATACACAATATTAACATCATACATCCATAACAAATGAATCAAAATGTAAATTGAAAAGAAAATTGCACAGATTAAAATCATGACGTGAGTACGTGAATCAAAGCCGTGTATGCGAAGACTGTTAGAACACAAATTGGTTCTTAGTTATATCTCTATGTTTTGATGATAACACTTATGAAATTTTGTATTAAGAAATTATATACTCTAAATTTGCTCAAGTATTTTTGCTGCAGATATTTCATTTAATATTCTTCTGAAAGAAAAAATGGATCTGAACGTTGAACTACGCAAGACTCTGAAGCGCCAGAAACATCCCTTAGAAGACTCTGAGTGCTGCCTACAGGAGACTCTGAGCGCTGCCTACAGAAGGATCTGAAGCAGAAGCTACAGAAGCATCTGAAGCGTAGACTGAAGACTTTGTATGAAGAGTTTCAAGCACTGTTTTTCAGAAGACTCTGATAGTATTGTTCGCTGCATGTACTGAGAATCTGATATCCAAACTCTGCTCTGATTAATTACACACTGAAGCACACTTGCTGCAACACTCTGATACAGCAAATTCTGAAGACATCAAGACTCTGATCACTCAAGGCTCTGATGTTGATTGCTGTGATTTAGAAACTTGTTGAAGAAGATTATTCAAAGTTATACCCGTTGGTTATGCCAAATGACTCTTTCCTCTTTTATGCTAGACACAAGAACTCAGGAAAAAAGGATTTCTCTAAACGTTCCAATTCTGGGAAAGGTCAAGTCATATGAAGACAAAAGGTTACAACTACTTTGCAGTATACGGTCTTCAAGCTTGCAATGTCTTGGACTTCTAAGTCTATAAAAGCAAGACTTCAACAAATCTCTTCAGTTGACGAAAATTGAAAAATTCTTTGAAAACTCTCTCAAAGCTCTCATACAAATTATTATTCTTTGCTAAATAGTTTTCATACGTTCTTAAACTTAAGTGTAAATCACAATTGTGATATAGCTTTCTTAGAAGCATTTCAAACACTTGTTTAGTTTACATTTAATTGTAAAAGTTCCTTGAGAAGACCAAGTTGTGGTCAGTAGTTCTTGAGAAGACTAAGACAGTTGTTCTTAGTGGTTGATATTGTAATCAGTTTGGTTATAGTGGATTAAGTCCTTGTGGAGAAAGGCAAATCACTCTTGATAGGGTGGAATGGAGTAGTTGAGTTCAATGAACCAGGATAAAAATCTTTGTGTTTTTATTGCCATAATATTTTCATAATCCTTATTCAACCCCCCCCCCTTCTAAGTATTTTCTCACCTTCAGTTGGCATCAGAGCTCCGGTTCTGTGTGTGCTATCACTTCACCGTGAATAGAAAAGATCCAGTAAGAAAACTCTTGATATTTCTTGGTTGATATTATGGCTGAAGCTTCAACATCCAACAGCAACAACAGATATGAAGAAAGGGATAAAATCAGTACAAAACCCCCTATGTTTGATGTGTAGAAGTTTGACTATTGGAAGGACAAAATAGAGAGTTTTTTCCTTGGTTATGATGCTGATCTTTGGGACTTGGTCATTGATGGTTATGTTCACCCCACTGATGTAGATGGCAAGAAAATTGATAGAAAATCTATGACTGAAGCTCAAAAGAAGGAGTTCAGAAATCATCACAAAGCAAGAACAATCTTATTAAATGCTATATCTCATACTGAGTATGAGAAGATTAACAATAGAGAAACAACATTTGATTTGTTTGAGTCTTTGAAGATGACTCATGAAGGGAACTCACAAGTTAAAATGACCAAGGCTCTGGCACTGATCCAGAAATATGAAGCCTTTAAAATGGAAGAATCTGAATCTATAGAAGCTATGTTCTCTAGATTCTAGATCCTCACTGTCGCTACTGCGAAAATTGGCGCCGGCTGACAAAAGAGTCGCCACCGTGCGTTATTTATCCCAACAGAGGGAAAGGAAACGCTCGAAGTAAACCTCGCAAAAAACGGGAAAAGGTATGGTCATCGCAACCAAAACCTGGATTCGGGAGTCGGTTACGCAAGGGGAAGGTATTAGCACCCCTCACGTCCGTCGTACTCGACGGGATCCACGCTTGCTTGGGTTGTCTAAAGGATGCAAAAACAATCTATCTACGACTGCTAAATCTAAACGGAAGGGAATTGACTCGATAGAGCTTCGCACTCTATGCCTACATATTCTCAAGAGAGAAAGTCAGAGTCAACGTAGTTCGGGACTACAGGGAAATTGGCTCGCCAAGACCTCACATCTTGTGCCTACGTACTTCCACACTGCATGGAAGATCAGAGCTAACGTAGTTCAGGCTAACTACGACTAAACAGGGTGTTCTCACACAGGAGTGAGAAATCAAACTGGTTTTACAGGTACGGGAACCTATGGGAAAAAACTACGGTCTGGTCTCAAATGCCCTCGGGCAAGAGAAAAGGGTAACAATTAGTCGTCGGCGGGAAAGTCTCGATCGCACAACAGCGAGAGAACAAAAAGGTTAGTTATTAGTGTGTTCGCTAGGATATCGCATCCTATGCCTACATATCCTCGTCTGGTACGAGGAATCAGAGCAGCTGTAGTTCGGCTACTTCCGGGACCACAACTCAAATCTCGTTTTATTAACATTCTGAAAAATGGGTTACAATGATTGGATACTGGAAATAAACTCCTAGGAAATACTATCCTATCCCATCCTGGAAAAAAATCAAATGGGAAAAAGTCCCCTAACAAGTGGACCTTTGAAAAACTATCTCTAAAAATGTAAAAAAAAAAGTCCCCTAACAAATGGACCTCTAAAACTATCCCTAAAATAAACTCCATGAAGAAAATATACTCTAAAAAATATTAAATCTACAAACTAATATTTTTTCCTCTTTTTCATACTTCTATTTTCTTCTATTTTTTCAGTATCCTTTTCTCAATATTTTCCTTTCTTTTACTATTTTTCTCTTATTCTTTTTCTCATCTCAAATATATTCTTTTTTTCTTTTTTAATATTCTTTTTCCATATTCCTTTTTCTCAAAATATCTTTCCTACTCATAAAACTATATAAAAAAAGAAAATATAAAGGGAGGGGGTACACTGATTATTACAGGGGGTGTATCCAGCAGAAAAAATAAAACAAACAAAAAAGAAAGGCCCGGCCCAACAGTTGTGGCTGCAAGAAAATGGAGAGGGCGTAATACTGAAACGGGGGGGGGGGGGGGGGGGGGGTGTGCCAGCCATTGCATTGGGCTCAGCCCAATGTCTTTCAGCAAAAAAAAAACGGAGGAATAGGTGAAAAAAACGTTGGGCCTCGTGGCCCCAAGTCCAAACCCGGTCCTATCTCTCCATTCTCTCCCTTTCACTCTCATTCTCCTTCCTGAAACCCTAGAGAGACTCTCCCTTTCTCCCTTCCACTGCGCCGTCACCAACATCCTCCCTCTACCCCTCTCCGTCCTCAATCTTCTGCTCTATTCACACAAAACTTCATTCGATCCTTTATTCACTCCCTTCACGTCACAAACCAGAGCATTCTCAACCTTGTAATCACCGACGAACACACCATCGGAGCAAGCTCATCCACGGGTTCGTTGACGAAGACACGCGAGCTTGATGCTTGCATGTTGAAGATTCCAGATCCTTGGTGCGCGATGATGAAGTTAATGGAGTTCTCGGAGTCGTTGAGGATGATCTTGGCCTTTCTGGTGGAAGATCTTGAAATACGGATGATGCTACGGAGAATTTTTGGATAAAGGTCTCGTTGAAGGCAAGCAGAGGAAGGTCCAGATGGAGAATCTCTTGGGGATGTTGAAGATCGTGAGCGGATCTGGGGACATATGATGAACAGAGGGATAATCTTTGAAGGTTGAGGACTTCTGAAGCGTTTCTGGATGAACTTCTGGAAACACATGAAGATTTATGAAGAATCGAACAAACTTCTTGATGAACAGTTGATGAATCTGGGAAGATTGAAGGAAATCTGGAGATCAGAGAAGGTGGTTGGAAGATGATGATGGACGTTATTGATTCGTTGAAGAATCATAAGGATCTGTAATTACTCGAAGATTCTTGATGAACTCCAGATGAAGGTTTCCGGAGAGATGACGAGTGTTCTTCTGGAAATGGATGAAAGATTGTTGAGTTTCTGGGTGAAAGTGCAAGAACAATGGCGATCTGGAAAATTCATGAAGAATGTTGATGAAACTTGATGTCGGAGGGATGATTCTTAGTGATGAAGGTTGAGAAAACTGGAAAATCAATGATGAACTGATGAGTTTTCCGGTGAGGGTCAGGGTGGAGATACAATCGGAGAAGATGAATGAATGAGGATTCTGGAGATTTTCTGGAAAAAATTGTGATTCCGATGGTTGTTGTGGTGGTTGGAGGTGGTTACGGTTGTTAGTTGCGGTGGCCGGTGGACGTTGCATGCCGGCCGGTGGGAGATTACCGGCGAGGTTGCATGCATGAGAGGGAGGTGGAAGTGGTGACAAGTGTCCAGGGAGAGGGTTTGCATGAGTGTCGCGTGGAGAGGGAGAGAGATAGTGGAGGGTGATGTGTCAGGATGTGGGTGTAAAACGTGGCTTCTCCTTTTGCATACACGTGGCCTGAAGACTTTATAGGACAATGATTTTGGACTAAACTCTGGATGACTGGGGCTCCAAAAACGGAAATCTGGGCCCAATACGAAAATGATGCAAATTGGACCAAAAATTCTGAATAAGAAAGAGATTACCTAATTAAAACTAATCAAAACTTAAACCTAATTAACTAACTAAACAAAAGATTAAGGCCTAACAATTCCAATTAATCAATATCTAAAAACTATTAAAAACTATTCTATATTATCTAAAATAAAATCTATATTAAACCCTATTAAAACCCTATTAATAAAGTCTGTTAAATTCTATAAAAAGAGATTTTATTTACTTAAACTCCACTCTATTTATTCTAAAATCCTATAACATCTATATTAAGAAAATTTATCCTATTTAATAAAAGAAAATCTATTTATTAAAAGAAAAATAATATATATATTCTTTCTATATTAAAACCTAAAAACAATTAAAAGCTATTAAAACTCTTAAAAAAAACTATTAATATTCTATATTATTCTAAAATGATGAAAAATCTATTAAACTCTAAAAAAAAAAACCAATAATAGCTAATAAAAATCTAGAAAATTCCTAATAATTCCCGAAGGAACAAAAAATAGCACAGAACGACAAATAGGACCACGAGAGCGCACCGGAGTAACCGGTAAAAATAAACGGACACCGAAATATCCCTAAAAACAACAGCGCGAGCTGAAAACACCGGGAAGAGCACAGCTTCCCGAAAAATGCGATTCTACCTATCTGAACTTGCTAAAAACACCTGAGACGCGAGACGAGGGTTGTGATCCCGATAAAATCAAAACAACTGAAAAATGCACTGTATGCGATATGCAGATGCGAATGCGGTCATGCATCGAAACATGAACCAAATACAGGACCCGGTTGGTCAAATTTTAGGGTGCAACAGCTGCCCCTATTCAAGCGGCTTGGACCTGAATGGGTGAAGAGCGCGCAGCCTTCAAACATTCAAAGGTAGAAGACGGTTGAATACCAATGAAACCCTGAAATTTGCCAACCGCAAAAAATAAACTGCAAAGCTGCTTGTGAAATAGCCTCCAATGAACTGAAGTTTGGTTGTCACGGCAACAACTAGTCAATTATCTGATAAATTTTTTCTCCTTTTCAACATCAATCACCTGTGCGACGCCACAAGTATTGAAATAATGCTTCGGACAGCAAACAACTTGATTCCCATCTCTCTTATGGGATCAAATCCTGTCATCTCACAGTTCACTGCGAACTTGAGGACAATTCTCCTGGGGAACTTCTGAATCGACTGCTCGGCACCCATTCTGTCAACAGGTCACAGCTTCATAAACCTGATACATGTCAATCTTTTTTTCGGTGCCGACGTAACAACCAGATGAAGAATCACTCTGCTGGGGAGAAGAGAAGCTGAACCAAACAACTCTGCGGGGGAACAAATTCGAAATCCAATAAGGTAACCAACCTGGTCCATGTTCCGAAATGCGTATGTCTGAGAATGATGCGATATCCTATATGACATGGAAATGCTATGCGTTTGTTTGAGAATGCGAGGCCCAGACGGCATGGAAATGCTATATGTTTGTATAACTGCTATGACGATATATGCAAATGTAAATGCAGGCCCGAGCTGCCAGAGAACACCAAGTCTGCAACCACTTGGCAAAATAAATGCCGAAGGCAACGCCAACTCCACTGAAGGTAACTTGATATCATAGAATCATCTCAGCAAAATAAATGCTGGAAAAGGGAAGCCAAATATGCTGGGAATAACCGTCCTGCTGGAGAAATGGAAAGACAACCCTGCTTGGGGAGAAAGAAAAAACAACTCTACTCGGGGATACTCTCTTCAAACCATTGGCAACTGATTATGCTCTGCGGGGATTGACCCAAACTGGTGTTGATTGCGCGCAGCACGCTGCTGGAAATGCCCCTACTACCAAGGATATCAATCTTAATCTGCTGGGGATACTCCTGATCCTACTCTGATACGGGGTAAAATACAATCTCGACTCTTCTGGGGATAACAAGCAACTTTCATCTGCTGAAGAGTAGCAATTCTGACTTAACAACACCCACAAGGAATTCAAACATTAATCGGAGCGCTGGTATCCGTCGAGCTTCGTATCGGGGAACACGACAACATGCGAGTCATTGGGAATTACTGAGTCAGATACCTTTAGGTTTTTGCTTTTCTGGTTTAGGATAAACATGGATTATGTACACAGTGGAAGATATGGAAAATACTAGACGAGAACTAGCATTCAAGGATAGACTACCAGGCGAGAACTGATAGGAAGATAGGTTATGGGACGAGAATCGTTTTAGCAACGACATGTACCAGGCGAGAACTGATACAACACTTGAAGAAACGGTGACCCAAACGAGAACTGGTTACAATAAACTACACCAGACGGGAACTGATTCTTACAATAAACTACACCAGACGGGAACTGATGCTTACGGAAGGGTGGGCCAGACGAGAACTGGTTACCGGTTTGCCAGGCGAGAACTGGACTTTGGAAATGACTGGTTACTGACATGTAACAGGTTTAAACTGCAGGTCAACGATCCAACGACAGCAAGGCCTTTTTCGGAATGTTAATGTTTTTGATAAGGGTAATGACACGATTCCCCGATACTCAACTCCGGCTGGGGATAAACAGACTGGCTTGAATAACTTGCCCCAGTGCAATCAACTTGCCCCAATCTAACTTTTGGGAATACTTGCTCTGAACAGCTTGCTACGAGGCGACCTCGAGATTACTTGCCCCGGTATCTGCACGACAAAAGGATTCAATCTTCATCAACCCAGCTGGTTTCAACACTCTCTACGGTGACTTGCTCCTGAATCAGCGCTCTAGCGACTTAACCTGATCTGATTATCCACCTGAAGTATCTGCTTTCAAATCTCCACGTTCTGCATAATTGCCCCTGATTGGCTCTCGAGAAGACTCACTTCTGATCAACTGCTTCTCAAATAAACTGCCCCTGATCAACTGAAGCTTCGGGACTTGTCCTCAGACTAACTGATACTGAACTTACTGGAAGTCAATGCCCCTGATTCACAAGGCTTCACAACATACACCATCCTGGTTCAGACTGCTGAATTATCCAGTCCTGCTTGACGATTCCCTGTTGGAATTTCTTTCATGTCAACTACTAACCTGCCATTAAAACTGTCTATCTACGAATGGTAATCTTAATGCAGTGCTCATGCAGATTTTGAAAAAATTTGAGCTGTCACTCATTTACATGTCATGATTGTGAGTGGCGAATGAACCAAAGTTCAAACGTAGTGCTTACGTGGTCAGTGAAAAACAAGGATGTGACTAGCAAGTCAAGAAGGAGTCAGGTTACTCAACCTTATCGTCATGCGCTTTCAGAATAAACCCTACCTCAATTAGATATTTTAAGGGTTGTATCGTGGTCGGGTTCACGGTTCGTGAAACAAAGGATATTTGGCTCAAATTTTGATTTGTACCCACCCCTTCTCCGTGATGATCTCCGATCCTAAAGTTCAGTTAACCTGGTACAAGCGCTCGCCTCTTCGAGAGGTATGTTGAATGGTAAGAACCACAACTAAGGAACTCACAGGGTTTCGGAGTGACAGTTACTCCTTCTTCACTTTCGGTGTCTGTATACACGACTTTGTGACTTGCTGGGGAAAAATTTCTATTGATATCCCTTCTTTTTTCGTTCTTTTTGATTCCCTAATTTTTGCCTGGACTGACTCCTTTTGAGTTCTTTTCGTTTTTTCGTTTTCTTTTGAAGTCCAGCGGGATGCCCTGACTTTTGCCTAAGTATTAGCCTTTCGGCTTTTTCTTTCTTTTTTACTTAGCGGGCTTTCTTTCTTCTTTCTTTTGGAACAAAGTCGTGCGACACTGGTTGTCTTGATTGCTCCGAAAGGATTGTAATTGTCTCACTCCTGATTGGTGAGGTTTAACCCATTGAAAGGTGTAAACTGATTGGTCCTCGAAAGACAACACTCCTCTGTAAGACTTGAATGCTCGGTCAAGCTAACTGACAACTACCCTGCCCCGGGTTAAGACGTGAGGGTTTGAAAGTCCGAAAAAACTTCTACTTCCTGGCTCGAAGTGGTTAACAAGGGACTAACTCCTTATATCTCCAGTGTTTGAGGGATTTGAAACAATGCCTTGTACGTCATCGGTAAGGTCTTATCTGAAAGCATACGATCATCGGTTATGAGTTCATTTTCGTCATCCTCCCTCCAATCTTTGCTAGTCACAGTGATAAAGTGGAGTGAATAAAATGCAAGTGTCAGTGCAATGCAGTAAATGAGCGACAGCGACATGATTAATTCAGAAAAATGCATAGTCACTTTATTATTATCACCATTCGAGACATACAATGTTTAAAAGCAGGTAGTAACTAACAGAAAAGCAACTACAAATGCAAATGATATAAAGGTCTGAGGACTGCCAATGCTGAGGGCGCCTGCCTGTCTGGACCACTGGCTTTTGCTGGGGAATACCTTCCGAGTCTACGAGCTTAGACAGCTGAGCGATTGGTATGAACAAACAGAAATCCTTCTCGAAAGGAAATGCAATACTGGTCGATCAACTGCTGTACTTTCGCTTGAAATGCTTTACAATCTTGTGTCGAATGCCCTGGAGAGCCACCATGGTAACCACACTGAACGTGGGGATTGTACCCAGGAGGGTAAGGTTCTGGAACTGGCTTAAGAGCTTTAGGTTCCACCAAAGAACTCTGGATCAAAGATGGTAGCAACTGGCTATACGGCATAGGCACTGGGTGAAAAGGAGCTTTCCTTCGTTCCAAGTTGTTGCAAGGTCTGTTCTGGTTCTGACGCTGATTCTGATAACCTCGGCCACGAGTTTGCTGCTTTGCAATGGAAGCGACATAAGATTCCTGATATGGTGCCCTAGGCACAGTTGTCTGTTTAGTATAATAAGCCACAGGAGGTACTGAACTCTGATAAGATGAAGAACCAACAAAATTCACTGATTCGCTTCAAGGGTATTCAACCTTTGGCATGACTGCATTGATCACAACTCCTTCTTCACTCTGATAGTCACAAGGATATTCAGTTTCACCAGCTTGATCATTTGAAGTAATCTGAATTTTCCCAATTCTTATGGCATACTCAAGGCGTTCTCCTAATGTTACCACGTCAGAGAAACTTAACGGAAGTCCAAGCAATCTTTCGAAGTACGGATCTCGTAGGGAATCTACAAACATGCTTGTTAACTCTCGGTCCAAAAGCGGCGGATGCACTCTAGCAGCAAATTCTCTCCATCTCTGAGCATATTTCCTGATAGGTTCATTGTTCTCTTGAGACAATTCTTGCAACTGCATGCGATGGGGAGCTATGTCTAAATTATAATCGTACTGTTTCAGAAAAGCTCTGGCTAAATCCATCCATGATTGAATCGGATTTCTCTCTAACTGCATATACCACCTCAAAGATGCCCCAGTCAGACTATCTTGAAAGCAATGGATCATCAATTTGTCATCTCGCACAAACGAAGTCATTCTTCGACAGAACATCATCAAATGTTGCTTCGGGCAGCTATCTCCTTTATACTTCTCAAATCTCGGCGCTCTGAACTTATAAGGCAACATCAGGTCAGGAACCAAACACATGTCTACAGCATTTAGGTTAACAGCATCTTTCACTTTCAAAGCTTTCATTCCTTCTTCCAACGCTCGGAGTTTTCTATCCGTCTCAAGAGCTCTTGGGTCTACCATCCTGGCCATTGGAATATCTCTTCAATAATTCATCCCAGGGAAAACAACACCTTGATTGTTAACAGGAGGAGGACGTTCATTTCGGTCAACAAACTGCTCATGTCGATCTCGGTTCTCAACAGAAGGCTGTACAACTTGGTCTGCAGTAACGTTGTTCGCTTGCGGAAAGTCTTCCATAGAATCATACAGAGGGTTGGACGTCATAGTGAACCCTGTCAGGTGTTAGGAGACTGGAAATTGCCTTCAGACATAGCTACCAATAATCTTCAGCTGACTTCAATGCTCGATTCTGCTCAAATCTACTCAACCCCTAGGTAGGTCTTCTGACAATCAACAGCAGCTCAATCCAAACTCCGGGTAATCACCTTCAAGAAACAAAGGCTGGATCAGAACTCTGGCTAACTGGAGTATGACATGCAATATGATGCAACACGGATATGCACATGATATGCAAGATGCAGCAAACAACGGGACCACAGCCCCCACACAAATCTGAATACTGCTGCGCTGCTGACGGAGTACGTTCACTCTAAAGAGAAGACCAAAATAACGGGTAGGTTGAAAGTCAAGGTTCCTGCAAAAAAAAACCCCACTCACAGGTATGGACCTATATCTGTCAAGGTACGGCATCCTATGCGGTCGTCAGCGTCACAGACTTTCAAGACTGACGATACGATTCCCATAAGGAGTGGCATCATCAAGTCTTGAAGAGGCCTCACTTAGCTAACTTCCAAATGATCGGTTCCCAGAGTCGACAATCCAACTAACCAGCAACCCGAGCCACCCAAAGGGTGGGACAAGAGGTCAACCAGAAGAACCTCGTCTGAGTGTAGATTTCGCGGGACACTAATACAAGCAAAGCCGGTAGGCGCCCATTAATCTCTACTCTAAGTCTAAGGTGCACTCAAGCCCAGGTCCGGCTTATCTCTCAATCATAGAACACCCGTCACACCCCGACAGCAACAGATAATATCAATAAATAAACCCCAATAGACAAGCAAACAAGCGCTAGTATTGACTCTCTTAGGGGATGTTGGATCCCACATGCATAAGGAACTATCGTAGTCCTTAGCAGCCAGGGGACGTTGGATCCCCAGCAGACTCGTATAGGGAACCATCGCAGTCCCCAGCAGAGTCGCCAGCTGTCGCTACTGCAAAAATCGGCGCCGGCTGACAGAAGAGTCGCCACCGTGCGTTATTTATCCCAACGGAGGGAAAGGAAACGCTCGAAGTAAACCTCGCAAAAAACGGGAAAAGGTATGGTCATCGCAACCAAAACCTGGATTCGGGAGTCGGTTACGCAAGGGGAAGGTATTAGCACCCCTCACGTCCGTCGTACTCGACGGGATCCACGCTTGCTTGGGTTGTCTAAAGGATGCAAAAACAATCTATCTACGGCTGCTAAATCTAAACGGAAGGGAATTGACTCGATAGAGCGTCGAACTCTATGCCTACGTATTCTCAAGAGAGAAAGTCAGAGTCAACGTAGTTCGGGACTACAGGGAAATTGGCTCGCCAAGACCTCGCGTCTTGTGCCTACGTACTTCCACACTGCATGGAAGATCAGAGCTGACGTAGTTCAGGCTAACTACGGCTAAACAGGGTGTTCTCACACAGGAGTGAGAAATCAAATTGGTTTTACAGGTACGGGAACCTATGGGAAAAAACTACGGTCTGGTCTCAAATGCCCTCGGGCAAGAGAAAAGGGTAACAATTAGTCGTCAGCGGGAAAGTCTCGATCGCACAACAGCGAGAGAACAAAAAGGTTAGTTATTAGTGTGCTCGCTAGGATATCGCATCCTATGCCTACATATCCTCGTCTGGTACGAGGAATCAGAGCAGCTGTAGTTCGGCTACTTCCGGGACCACAACTCAAATCTCGTTTTATTAACATTCTGAAAAATGGGTTACAATGATTGGATACTGGAAATAAACTCCTAGGAAATACTATCCTATCCCATCCTGAAAAAAAATCAAATGGGAAAAAGTCCCCTAACAAGTGGACCTTTGAAAAACTATCTCTAAAAATGTAAAAAAAAAAGTCCCCTAAGAAATGGACCTCTAAAACTATCCCTAAAATAAACTCCATGAAGAAAATATACTCTAAAAAAATATTAAATCTACAAACTAATATTTTTTCCTCTTTTTCATACTTCTATTTTCTTCTATTTTTTCAGTATCCTTTTCTCAATATTTTCCTTTCTTTTACTATTTTTCTCTTATTCTTTTTCTCATCTCAAATATATTCTTTTTTTCTTTTTTAATATTTTTTTTCCATATTCCTTTTTCTCAAAATATCTTTCCTACTCATAAAACTATATAAAAAAAGAAAATATAAAGGGAGGGGGTACACTGATTATTACATGGGGTGTATCCAGCAGAAAAAATAAAACAAACAAAAAAGAAAGGCCCAGCCCAACAGCTGTGGCTGCAAGAAAATGGAGAGGGCGTAATACTGAAACGGGGGGGTGTGCCAGCCATTGCTTTGGGCTCAGCCCAATATCTTTCAGCAAAAAAAACGGAGGAATAGGTGAAAAAAAACACTGGGCCTCGTGGCCCCAAGCCCAAACCCGGTCCCATCTCTCCATTCTCTCCCTTTCACTCTCATTCTCCTTCCTGAAACCCTAGAGAGACTCTCCCTTTCTCCCTTCCACTGCGCCGTCACCAACATCCTCCCTCTACCCCTCTCCGTCCTCAATCTTCTGCTCTATTCACACAAAACTTCATTCGATCCTTTATTCACTCCCTTCACGTCACAAACCAGAGCATTCTCAACCTTGTAATCACCGGCGAACACACCATCGGAGCAAGCTCATCCACGGGTTCGTTGACGAAGACACACGAGCTTGATGCTTGCATGTTGAAGATTCCAGATCCTTGGTGCGCGATGATGAAGTTAATGGAGTTCTCGGAGTCGTTGAGGATGATCTTGGCCTTTCTGGTGGAAGATCTTGAAATACGGATGATGCTACGGAGAATTTTTGGATAAAGGTCTCGTTGAAGGCAAGCAGAGGAAGGTCCAGATGGAGAATCTCTTGGGGATGTTGAAGATCGTGAGCGGATCTGGGGAAATATGATGAACAGAGGGATAATCTTTGAAGGTTGAGGACTTTTGAAGCGTTTCTGGATGAACTTCTGGAAACACATGAAGATTTATGAAGAATCGAACAAACTTCTTGATGAATAGTTGATGAATCTGGGAAGATTGAAGGAAATCTGGAGATCAGAGAAGGTGGTTGGAAGATGATGATGGACGTTATTGATTCGTTGAAGAATCATAAGGATCTGTAATTACTCGAAGATTCTTGATGAACTCTAGATGAAGGTTTCCGGAGAGATGACGAATGTTCTTCTGGAAATGGATGAAAGATTGTTGAGTTTCTGGGCGAAAGTGCAAGAACAATGGCGATCTGGAAAATTCATGAAGAATGTTGATGAAACTTGATGTCGGAGGGATGATTCTTAGTGATGAAGGTTGAGAAAACTGGAAAATCAATGATGAACTGATGAGTTTTCCGGTTAGGGTCAGGGTGGAGATACAATCGGAGAAGATGAATGAATGAGGATTCTGGAGATTACCGACGAGGTTGCATGCCGGCCGGTGGGAGATTACCGACGAGGTTGCATGCATGAGGGGGAGGTGGAAGTGGTGACAAGTGTCCAGAAAGAGGGTTTGCATGAGTGCCGCATGGAGAGGGAGAGAGATAGTGGAGGGTGATGTGTCAGGATGTGGGTGTAAAACGTGGCTTCTCCTTTTGCATACACGTGGCCTGAAGACTTTATAGGACAATGATTTTGGACTGAACTCTGGATGACTGGGCCTCCAAAAACGGAAATCTGGGCCCAATACGAAAATGATGCAAATTGGACCAAAAATTCTGAATAAGAAAGAGATTACCTAATTAAAACTAATCAAAACTTAAACCTAATTAACTAACTAAACAAAAGATTAAGGCCTAACAATTCCAATTAATCAATATCTAAAAACTATTAAAAACTATTCTATATTATCTAAAATAAAATCTATATTAAACCCTATTAAAACCCTATTAATAAAGTCTGTTAAATTCTATAAAAAGAGATTTTATTTACTTAAACTCCACTCTATTTATTCTAAAATCCTATAACATCTATATTAAGAAAATTTATCCTATTTAATAAAAGAAAATCTATTTATTAAAAGAAAAATAATATCTATATTCTTTCTATATTAAAACCTAAAAACAATTAAAAGCTATTAAAACTCTTTAAAAAAACTATTAATATTCTATATTATTCTAAAATGATGAAAAATCTATTAAACTCTAAAAAAAAAACCAATAATAGCTAATAAAAATCTAGAAAATTCCTAATAATTCCCGAAGGAACAAAAAATAGCACAGAACGACAAATAGGACCACGAGAGCGCACCGGAGTAACCGGTAAAAATAAACGGACACCGAAATATCCCTAAAAACAACAGCGCGAGCTGAAAACACCGGGAAGAGCACAACTTCCCGAAAAATGTGATTCTACCTATCTGAACTTGCTAAAAACACCTGAGATGCGAGACGAGGGCTGTGATCCCGATAAAATCAAAATAACTGAAAAATGCACTGTATGCGATATGCAGATGCGAATGCGGTCATGCATCGAAACATGAACCAAATGCAGGACCCGGTTGGTCAAATTTTAGGGTGCAACACTCACAACTGGATTAAAAGTGCTAGACAAAGGCTATTCAATTGCTGATCATTTGAATAAGATCATCAGAAGCTTGCCCATTAGATGGAGACCAATGGTGCTCTGAAGCTAGCTAAGGATCTGGACAAGATCACATTGGAGGAACTAATCAGCTCTCTGAGGAGCCATGAGATTGAACTTGAAGAAGACGAGCCTCAAAAGAAAGGTAAGTCAATTGCTTTAAAATCTAACAAATTTGTTAAAGCATTGCAGGTGTTAGAAGAAAGTTCTGAAGAGTCTTCTTCTGAAGAAGAAGTTGAACTATCCTTACTGTCCAGAAGGATCAACAAACTCTGGAAGCACAAACAGAGGAAGTTCAAGAACTTCAAGAAGCCAGATCAACGCAAAGAGTCCTTTGGACACAAAAGATCTAGAAAGAAGGAGGTTGTTTGCTATAAATGCAAAGAACCTGGTCATTACAAGAATGAATGTCCAAAGCTTCAGAAGGATAAGCCAAGAAGAAAGCCTGAGCATAAAAAGAAAGTTCTGATGGCTACATGGGGTGATTCAGATGCATCTGAATCTTCATCAGAGTCAGAAGAAGAATGTGCCAACATGGCACTGATGGCTGATGTAGAAGATCAGGATGAAGGATCATCTGGATCTGAATCTGATCCTGAATCTGACTCAGAAGAGGTACTTTCTGATCTCTCTAGGGAATAACTTATTAAGGTTTTATCAGAAGTCTTGAATAACTACAATCAGATTAAGCTCAAATGCAAGAAGCTTAAATGCAATCTTGAATCTGAGAATAGTCTGTTGAAGTCAGAAGTTGTTGAGCTCAAAGAAAATAATTTGAAAATGAAAAACAATTTTGAAAAAGCTCAACAAGACTCTGAATCTAAAACTAAGTCAAAATGCAAAAATATTTTAGAAGAATATGACTATAGTTTTCAGAAGTTTCTGGCTAAAAGCATAGATAGAAGCAAAATGGCTTCAATGATCTATGGAGTTAGAAGAAATAACAGGAAAGGAATTGGATATGAATCTTCCTCTGGAAAGGATTTAAATCCAATGCCTGTTGATAAACTTATCATTAAGAAGACTCCCTTATATTCTCATTTTAAGTTTGGTCATCTGAATGATATTAAACATACACGTTCTGATCAGAACATTCATGTGTTTAAACCAAAAGTTAGTCAGAACAAACCTGTTGTAAAAAGACAGAAGTTCAGACAAACTTTTAAGGCAACTAACCCAAAAGGACCCAAAAAGATCTGGGTACCTAAGGATAAGATAATACTTGTTACAGATGTATTTAGCTGAAAAGTCAAGACGCCAGTCATGGTACCTGGACTCTGGCTGCTCACGTCACATGACGGGAGAAAGGTTTATGTTCCAAAGTCTGGAGCATAAATCTGGAGGAGACGTCAAGTTTGGAGGGAATCAGAAGGGCAAGATAATTGGCTCTGGTACTATTGGCAATGGTAACCTTCCCTCTATATCTAATGTTTTACTTGTAGAAGGATTAAATCATAATCTATTGTCCATAAGTCAATTAAGTGACAATGGTTATGACATAATCTTTAATAAAAAATGTTGCAAAGCTGTTAGTCAGAAGGATGGCTCAATCCTATTTAATGGAAAGAGGAAGAACAACATTTATAAAATTAATCTTTCAGAACTTAAGGTTCAAAATGTAAAATTCCTTATGTCTGTTAATGATGAGAAATAGGTCTGGCACAGAAGATTGGGGCATATTAATATGAGACGTATATCTCAGATTAATAAACTCAATCTGGTCAGAGGACTTCCTAAGCTGAAGTTCAACTCAGATACTCTTTGTGAAGCATGTCAAAAAGGAAAATTTTCAAAATCTTCTTTTAAAACTAAAAATGTTATTTCAACTTCAAGACCATTAGAGTTACTTCACATTGATCTGTTTGGATCAGTGAAAACTGCATCCATCAGAGGCAAGAAGTATGGATTAGTCATCGTTGATGACTATAGCAGATGGACATGGGTGAAATTCCTAAAACACAAGGATGAGTCACATTCTGTGTTCATTGACTTCTGCAAACAAGTCCATAATGAAAAAAGATTTTAAAATTATTAAAGTCAGAAGTGATCATGGTGGCGAATTTGAAAACAAATATTTTGAAAAATATTAAATGCCATTGCTCATGATTTCTCCTGCCCTAGAACTCCACAACAGAATGGAGTTGTAGAGTGGAAAAATAGAACTCTGCAAGAAATGGCCAGAACCATGATCAACGAGACTAATCTGGCAAAGCATTTTTGGGCAGAAGCAATTAACACAGCTTGTTATATTCAGAACAGAGTGTCTGTAAGACCTCTTCTAGAAAAGACTCCCTATGAATTGTGGAGGAACAGGAAACCCAACATTTCTTATTTTCATCCTTTTGGATGTATATGTTATAACTGAAAACTAAAGAGAATCTGAACAAGTTTGATTCTAAACCACAGAAGTGTTTCATGCTTGGCTATTCTAAACGCTCTAAAGGCTACAGAGTATACAATACTGAAACACAGATTATGGAGGAATCTATACATGTTAGATTTGATGATAAGCTTGGCATTCAAAAGCCAAAGTAGTTTGAAAGTTCTGCAGATAGAGAAGTAATTATCACAGACTTTGAAGGCTCAGAGGCAGAAAAGGTTCAAGTGAAAGAGACAAAAGCAACGTCAAATGCAACTCCTTTGGCTACCCAAATGAACAACTTGAATATTTCTGAAGAATCAAATGTTAGAGGATCATCTTCTAGAATCAAGGCCTCTCACCCAGAGGATGTGATAATTGGAAAGAAGGATGACCCTATAAGAACAAGATTCTACCTCAGATCATCTGAAGCGTCACTATTTGGTTTGGTGTCAGTTATTGAACCAACTTCTGTGGATGAAGGTCTGCAAGACAATGACTGGATAATTGCCATGCAAGAAGAGCTCAATCAATTCACAAGAAATGACGTTTGGTATTTGGTTCCAAGACCAAAAGGATTCAATATAATTGGAACTAAATGGGTCTTCATAAACAAGTTGAATGAAAAAGGAGAAGTTGAAAGAAACAAAGCAAGGCTTGTTGCTCAAGGTTATAGCCAGCCAGAAGGAATTGATTACAAAGAGACTTATGCTCATGTGGCCAGGTTAGAGTCTATTCGTTTACTCATTTCTTTTGTTGTACAAAATAACATCACTCTATATCAGATGGATGTTAAGAGTGCCTTCTTAAATGAGATTATAGAAGAGGAAGTTTATGTTCACCAACCTCCTGGTTTTGAAAGTGATAAATTTCCAGAACATGTTTTTAAACTTAAGAAATCTCTTTATGGTTTAAAACAAGCTCCCAGAGCTTGGTATGAGAGATTAAGCAATTTTCTTCTAGATAAAAATTTTATCAGAGGAAAAGTGGACACAACTCTCTTCTGTAAAACATTTAAGAAAGATCTGTTAATTTGTCAAATATATGTAGATGATATTATATTTGGATCTACCAATGTTATGTTGGGAAAGGAATTTGCTCAATGTATACAGGCTGAATTTGAGATGAGCATGATGGGAGAATTGAGATTCTTTCTGGGAATTCAAATCAACCAGACTCCAGATTGCACTTACATTCATCAGACTAAATATGTAAAAGAGCTTCTGAAGAAGTTCAACATGACTGATAGTAAGATGGCAAAGACTCCTATGCATCCAACAAGTACTCGTGGTTAAAGTATTTTTGTATATTTGAGAAAAGAAAGAGATTTTAGTTTTAAGAAAAGAAATACTCGATAAAAGATAGAGGTTTGAATTTATGTGATGGAGATTGCAAAAGGCAGTCGACTTACGAGGGAAGTAACCACTTGACGTTGGATCAAGGGTTTGAGAAAAAGTTAGGCTGATTCCTAGTCCCTAAGGGTGCTCCTAGTAAACGAAAGCACAACCAAAGAAAAGGTGCAAGTGTGTGTATGAGGTTGGTAGCGATGCTAAAAAGCAGTCGACTTACAAGTTATGGTATGACTTGATATATGAATCAAGAATGTTTTGGGTTTGGTTGATGGCGATCGTAGAAATAATCGATTTACAAAGGTGTTTTAAAAAAGGGCTCGATAATGAATCGAGAATTAGTATGAAAATGATTTGAGCGTGTAAGTGGGGGATGGATAAAACATTAAAATACAATCAAAATGAAAATGATAAAATCATTACACTTAATGGGAACAGGGTACATTTTGTCGGATGGGGATGGAATTAAAAGATTATAAATAAACCCAATTCAAGAAATAAGCGCAAGCACGAAAATAAAATGAACTTGTTGGTTTTGACTTGAGAAAAAGTGTCTCGACGTTGGATCGAGTATTTATTATTTTTTGTTCTTTTTTTTTAATTTTTAAAACGAGTTAATTTTATGTTTTATTTTATTTTATTTTATCTATTATTCAATTAATTACTTTTTCTAGCTAATGAAAAATAAAAGTAATAATGATAATTAAACAATCACAAAAAAAACAAATAAATAATAAAATTAGACAACCCACATAAATCTATATAAACAAAGTAAAAGAAAATCAAACCCAAATATTAAGAATAAATGTTTGTTATATTTTTTTAAAATTTTGTCATTTTTTTATTTTTAAAAAAAATTATTTTGATAAAAAGAGAAAAAAAAGATTTTTAAACACCTAACATATTAATAAAAAGATTTCTAAAAACTAAAACAAACAAAATCAATAAAAAGAAAGTTACCACAAATAGAGGCTGAACAGTGTCAAAGGTGTGCATAATTGCGGATGTTTCAGTTTGTTATGTAGAGACTTTCATAGTGATTTGCGGATTTGTTATGAGTTTGAAAGAAAAACGGGTTTGTCGTTGTTATTCATGGGCTTGTGTGAAGATAAATTATGACCTCTCTTTTATTTATTTATTTTGTTTTAACGAGAGAGAGAGAGAGAGAGAGAGAGAGAGAGAGAGAGAGAGAGAGAGAGAGAGAGAGAGAGAGAGAGAGAGAGAGAGAGAGAGAGAGAGAGAGGTAGCAATGAGGGGACATAGGTTTTTTTCTTGTCTCTTTTTTTTTTTTTGCCTCTCTTTGTTTTTTCTAATACATATATATAAGACTAGAAAATAGACAAGAATGATAATAACAATTAACACAAGGTTTTGTGTTTTTTATAATAAGACAAGAATAAAATGAATTAAAAATCATATTTTTGTGTTTTTTATGATAAGACAAGAATAAAAAGAATTCAAAATCATGTTTTTGTGTTTTTTATGATAAGACAAGAATAAAAAGAATTTAAAATTATGTTTTTGTGTTTTTTATAATGAGACAAGAATAAAAAGAATTAAAAATCATGTTTTTGTGTTTTTTTTATGATAAGACAAGAATAAAAAGAATTAAAAATTATATTTTTGTGTTTTTTTAAAAAAAATATTAACAAACAAATTAAAAATAAAATTAATTAATAAAAATAAAAATTTACGTTAAATATCTAATTAAATCTAAATAAATTAAATGATTATTTAAATAAAAATGATTAAAAACGAAATAAAAGTTGGGCAGAAAAGTGCTCGAAAAAATAAAATGAACACACCAAAATAATCAACGCGAAATAAACATATTGGAAAAATATAGTGTTTGGTCATATTTTGAAATAAATTTAGACCGGTTTGTCTGTAAATCCAACAAATTTATTATGACTGACATTTTAGACACTATGCAAGATGAAGTGCATGCTATGCTATGCAGATGATGCAAAACGAAAAACAAAATCTTAGGGTCAAAAATTAGGATATGACAGGTACTTTATGCGCGAGACGCTTAGATCATTAGCGCGAAGTATTCGATCTTATGTCATAGACTTTAGTGAGGTGCATATTCCAAACCAATTCAATTCACATCTCTAAAATTCACAAACAAATTCAAATCATTTTCATTCTTCAGGATCGTTTGTCGGATCATTTTCAGAAAGAGTACATTATTTTTCCTTTATACCGTAAACAGGCATCGACCCTAACTACCAGAATGGGAATTTAATGTCGCTCATAAAAAGCACATATCAACTCGTACGTCGAACTACGACTGCTCTGACTTCTTCATTCTTGTTCGAATTAGGATATGTAGGCACAATACGATGAAGTCTTGGCGAGCAACATTCCCTTTCACCCATAGTTTTCCGAACTACGTTGACTCTAACTTTTCCATTGCATGAGGCATAGAACGGTGAGGTCCTATCAAGTCTTCTTTTATTTTTTCCCTCTTTGTTCCCGTTTAGCAGTAGGCTTTAGATAACACACCCTTTGATTAGACAACAAGCGTGGATCTCGTTGAGTACAACAGACGCGAAGGGGGTACTAATACATTCCTCTCGCGTAATCGACTCTCGAACCCTAAATTTGGTTGTGAAACCTTGTCTTTTCCCTTTTTTGAGGTTTTCTTCTATCGTTTCCTTCCCCCGTCGGGATAAATAATGTTTAGTGGCGACTCTTCTATTTTTTCTGCCAAGTGTTTTTTGTAGTTGCGATAGTTACGTGAGGGGAAGGTATTAGCACCCCTCACATATGTTGTACTCAATAGAAACCTCTTAGTCTAACTAGTGATTTTGTGTGTCAACTACGCTTACTTGTCTTCTTTGAATAATAAAAGGGTTTGTGGAAGATTCTAGCTATGGTTACTTTGTTAGGGGAAAATGGTTGGTTTTTTATTAGAGTGCTTGCCAAGGATTGAGTCTCTTGTGCCTACGTATTCCCTCATGCATTAGGTAAGTTAGAACAATTGTAGTTCGACAGTATGGTTTATTAGTGTGTTTTATAGATATCAATTTCCTGAACACGAGAAATATATCTCGTACCCAAACAATTGAAAGAGAGGAATGAAAGACTCCACACCCCCTGTTTCATCTTTAGTGAAATAATTTTAAGATATGATTAGGAATTTTAAGGAAATAATTGTTTGAACACGAGAAAGATATCTCACATCCAAACAATTGAGGAGAAATTTTGAAGACTCAAAACCCCCTCCCTTTATTTTTAATAAAATAGTGTTTAGATATTGATTACGTATCTTGAATTGTTTAAGAAAAATACTCAATGTTGATTGTGGTTTGAATTTGCGTGATGGCGATGCAAAAGGCAATCGACTTACAAGAGTCAAGGAAGTAAACCACTTGACGTTGGATCAAGGGTTTACTTGGTTGATGGTGATGCAAAAGGCAATCGACTTATAAGTTGGGGTAGGACTTGATATATGAATCAAAAATGCTTTGGGTTTGGTTGATGGAGATCGTAGAAACAATCGACTTACAGGGGTTTAAAAATGGATTGATTAAATCAAAAATTAGTTTTAAAAATAATTTAGGTGTGAACAAAAATAAGATGCATACACAATATTAACATCATACATCCATAACAAATGAATCAAAATGTAAATTGAAAAGAAAATTGCACAGATTAAAATCATGACGTGAGTACGTGAATCAAAGCCGTGTATGCCAAGACTGTTAGAACACAGATTGGTTCTTAGTTATATCTCTATGTTTTGATGATAACACTTATGAAATTTTGTATTAAGAAATTATATACTCTAAATTTGCTCAAGTATTTTTGCTGCAGATATTTCATTTAATATTCTTCTGAAAGAAAAAATGGATATGAACGCTGAACTACGCAAGACTCTGAAGCGCCAGAAACATCCCTTAGAAGACTCTGAGCGCTGCCTACAGAAGACTCTGAGCGCTGCCTACAGAAGGATCTGAAGCAGAAGCTACAGAAGCATCTGAAGCGTAGACTGAAGACTTTGTATGAAGAGTTTCAAGCACTGTTTTTCAGAAGACTCTGATAGTATTGTTCACTGCATGTACTGAGAATCTGATATCCAAACTCTGCTCTGATTAATTACACACTGAAGCACACTTGCTGCAACACTCTGATACAACAAATTCTGAAGACATCAAGACTCTGATCACTCAAGGCTCTGATGTTGATTGCTGTGATTTAGAAACTTGTTGAAGAAGATTATTCAAAGTTATACCCGTTGGTTATGCCAAATGACTCTTTCCTCTTTTATGCTAGACACAAGAACTCAGGAAAAAAGGATTTCTCTAAACGTTCCAATTCTGGGAAAGGTCAAGTCATATGAAGACAAAAGGTTACAACTACTTTGCAGTATACGGTCTTCAAGCTTGCAATGTCTTGGACTTCTAAGTCTATAAAAGCAAGACTTCAACAAATTTCTTCAGTTGACGAAAATTGAAAAATTCTTTGAAAACTCTCTCAAAGCTCTATACAAATTATTATTCTTTGCTAAATAGTTTTCATACGTTCTTAAACTTAAGTGTAAATCACATTTGTGATATAGCTTTCTTAGAAGCATTTCAAACACTTGTTTAGTTTACATTTAATTGTAAAAGTTCCTTGAGAAGACCAAGTTGTGGTCAGTAGTTCTTGAGAAGACTAAGACAGTTGTTCTTAGTGGTTGATATTGTAATCAGTTTGGTTATAGTGGATTAAGTCCTTGTGGAGAAAGGCAAATCACTCTTGATAGGGTGGAATGGAGTAGTTGAGTTCAATGAACCAGGATAAAAATCTTTGTGTTTTTATTGCCATAATATTTTCATAATCCTTATTCAACCCCCCCCCCCCTTCTAAGTATTTTCTCACCTTCAGTTGGCATCAGAGCTCCGGTTCTGTGTGTGCTATCACTTCACCGTGAACAGAAAAGATCCAGTGAGAAAACTCTTGATATTTCTTGGTTGATATTATGGCTGAAGCTTCAACATCCAACAGCAACAACAAATATGAAGAAAGGGATAAAATCAGTACAAAACCCCCTATGTTTGATGTGTAGAAGTTTGACTATTGGAAGGACAAAATAGAGAGTTTTTTCCTTGGTTATGATGCTGATCTTTGGGACTTGGTCATTGATGGTTATGTTCACCCCACTGATGTAGATGGCAAGAAAATTGATAGAAAATCTATGACTGAAGCTCAAAAGAAGGAGTTCAGAAATCATCACAAAGCAAGAACAATCTTATTAAATGCTATATCTCATACTGAGTATGAGAAGATTAACAATAGAGAAACAACATTTGATTTATTTGAGTCTTTGAAGATGACTCATGAAGGGAACTCACAAGTTAAAATGACCAAGGCTCTGGCGCTGATCCAGAAATATGAAGCCTTTAAAATGGAAGAATCTGAATCTATAGAAGCTATGTTCTCTAGATTCTAGATCCTCACAACTGGATTAAAAGTGCTAGACAAAGGCTATTCAACTGCTGATCATGTGAAGAAGATCATCAGAAGCTTGCCCATCAGATGGAGACCAATGGTGCTCTGAAGCTAGCTAAGGATCTGGACAAGATCACATTGGAGGAACTAATCAGCTCTCTGAGGAGCCATGAGATTGAACTTGAAGAAGACGAGCCTCAAAAGAAAGGTAAGTCAATTGCTTTAAAATCTAACAAATTTGTTAAAGCATTGCAGGTGTTAGAAGAAAGTTCTGAAGAGTCTTCTTCTGAAGAAGAAGTTGAACTATCCTTACTGTCCAGAAGGATCAACAAACTCTGGAAGCACAAACATAGGAAGTTCAAGAACTTCAAGAAGCCAAATCAATGCAAAGAGTCCTTTGGACACAAAAGATCTGGAAAGAAGGAGGTTGTTTGCTATGAATGCAAAGAACCTGGTCATTACAAGAATGAATGTCCAAGGCTTCAGAAGGAGAAGCCAAGAAGAAAGCCTGAGCATAAAAGAAAGTTCTGATGGCTACATGGGGTGATTCAGATGCATCTGAATCTTCATCAGAGTTAGAAGAAGAATGTGCCAACATGGCACTGATGGCTGATGTGGAAGATCAAGATGAAGGATCATCTGGATCTGAATCTGATCCTGAATCTGACTCAGAAGAGGTACTTTCTGATTGTTGCACCCCAAAATTTGACCAACCGGGTCTCGCATTTGGCTCGATGTTTCGACGCATAACCGCATTCGCATCTGCATATCGCATACATTGCATTGTTCATTTGTATTGATTTTATCAGGGATCACAGCTCCCGTCTCGTGTTTCAGGTGTTTTTAATCAGTAGAATCGATTTTTGGGATATTTCGGTGCCCGTTTATTTTTACCGATTATTTTTGTGTCGTTCGGTGCTTATTTTGTCCCTCTGGGAATTATTATGATTTTTCTGGATTTTATAGGATTTTTTAGGGTTCAAATAGCTTTTAAATCAATTTATAGGATTTAATAGAATTTTTTAATAGATTTTAATATTTTTAAATCAATTTTTAGCATCTTATAGAATTAAATAGATTTTTAAATTCATTTTAGGATTTAATAGGATTCTAATAGATTTTATCTTTTTAAGATAATATAGATTTTAATATTTTTAGATAATATAGATTTTTTTAGAACATTAATAGGTTTTTTAATAGTCTAAATAGATTTTAATCTTTTTTCAATATAGAATTTATCTTATTAAATAAATAGGAATTAAATGTTTGATTTTAGATATTATAGAAATTTATTAGATTTTTCTTAGTAGGTTTATTAGAGTTTATTAATTAGGAATTAATTAGTTTAATTGAATTAGTAGTTTAGTTAAATAGGATTAGATGATAATTGGGCTTTTTAATATTGTTTTTCAGTTTTTTGCAGTTTTTCTTTCATTTTTCGCAAGCCCAGTTCAGTGCAGGCCCATTGGCATTTTTGTCCATGAATTGAGTTCAGCAAATATCCAAAAAAAGAGTCAGCAATTGTCCAAAATATGCCAGAATTCTCCAGCGTGTTCTGGAAGTGTCCAGAACCATCCAGATCATTTCAGCTTTAAATACTCAGCGCGACACGTGTTGCGAGGAGGGAGGACCCACTTTTCACTGCCATTCTGCGCCACGTACACTTCACCCTCTCTCTCTCTCAGCCACGCGAGGAACGCGTGTCACACATGCAAGCTTCCCTTCCACCAGCAGCCACCACGTGTCCTTCACAGAACCTCGCCTGAGACGCGCCACCGGCCGGTCTTGCATGGCCGGCGGCAACCATACCGTCGCCGGAAAGCCCCAAAAATCCAGAAAACGATGAGCGTTCATCTTCTTCCATCATCCAGCCACCATTGATTTTCCAGAAATTCATCAAGACGATGAATCTTCATCGTCAACCTCCCCAGATCTTCACCAATCAAACACCAGAAATCCAGAAAAACACCAGATCTTCATCAATCTCTCCCAAAAAACTCATCAGAACGAAGAACTTCAACAAATTTCCAGAAGTCATCAACGCTCATCCCTTCATCTTCAAGCACGATTTCAAGGAACGTCAACACTAATTCTCAGAATCCACAAACCACTTCTAAGAATGCTCAACACTCTGTAAGATCCAAGAACTTCATCAAAACAAGTATCACCAGAATCTTAGTTTATTCAGAATCCATCAACAATCAAGAATCAGCTTCATAAACCTTCATCAATGTGCGTCTTCGTCTTTCCAGGATTCACCAATATTTGTTCTCAGATCCATGCAAATCACCACAAGAATGTTCAAGATTCAGATCCTCGTGATTCATCAACTATAACAACAGTGCGTTTATCACTGATCTTCATTGAGCTCCATCATTCCCAGAAAACTTCTACGAAGCGCCATCGTGATCTCCAGAACTCCATCATCCTCAAGAGTAATCAACGCCTTCAATAAGCTTTGGTGTTCGCGTTGCATTAGGGGTAGTGAAAGGACATGGTTAAGGTTGAATGGAGGAGAGAAACGAGGGAGTTTGGGGAGAGACGAAGGATGGAAAACGAGAGAGGTGGAAGCTGCGACGGCGGCGCTGAAGAGGTGAGCTAGGGTTTCGGACCCTGAGATTGAAAGGAGAAGGAAGAAGATTGGGCCAAGGCCCAGTTACCATTTTTTTGGTCACGCCTCTCACATTTTTTTGGACAAACATGGGCTTTGGGCCCCAATTTTTCTGGCAATACACCCAGTCTACACACCATACCCCCCCTGCGTCTTCTTCTGAAGAGAATGGGCTGGGCCCTTTAGTTTGCAGTTTGTTTTCCATTCTTTTTATTTTCTACCTATCCCTTGTATTAGATACACCCCCAGCCCCTTGCTTGTATTTTCTTTATTTCTATTCTTGACAAAAATATAAAAAAAGGATGAAAAGAAAATATATCTTGAAAAAAAATAGAGAAAAAAAAAGAGATGAAAAGAAATATAGTGAAAAAATAGAAAAAAGAAAATAAAGAGAAATAAGAAAAAAGAGAAATAAGAAAATAAAGAGAAAATATTGAAAGAAGAAAAATATTGAAAAAAAATGTGAAGAAAATATTGTGAAAAATATGGTGAAAAATAAAAGAAAATATTTGAAAAAAAAGAAAGAAAAATAGGAGAAAAGAAAAGGAGAAAAAAAGAAAAAATATTAAAGTCTCGATTTAATATTTTTAAGCATTTCTTTTAGGATACTTTCATAGATTTTATTTCTCGACTTTTAGGATAGAATTAGAGGCCCATTTGTTAGGGGGCCATTTTCATTCGATTTTTCAAGATAGAATAGGATAGCGTTTCCTAGGAGATTTATTTCAGTATCAACGCATTGTAATCATTTTTTCAGAGATGAATAAAACGAGATTTGAGCTGTGGTCCGATAGTAGCCGAACTACAACTGCTCTGATTCTTCGTACCAGACGAAGATATGTAGGCATAGGATGCGATATCCTAGCGAGCACACTAACGACTGACCTGTTGTTCTCTCGCGGCTGTGCGATCGAGACCTTCCCGCTGACGATTAATTGAGTACCCTTTTTCTCTCTTGCCCGAGTGCATTTGAGACTCAGCCATAGTTTTGACCATAGGTTCCCGACCCTGTGAAACCAGTTGTTTTTCTCACTGCTGTGTGAGAATGTTGTCTAGCCGTAGTTAGTCTGAACTACGCAAGGCTCTGATCTTCCATCCAGTGGAAGTACGTAGGCACAAGGCGCGAGGTCTTGGCGAGCCAATTTTCCCCGTAGGCCCGAACTACGTTTGCTCTGATCTTTCATGCTGTATGAAAGTACGTAGGCATAGGATGCGATATCCTAGCGAGCAACCTTTCCCTCCTTTCCCGTAGGTAGGCGAACTACGTTGACTCTGATTTCTCGTTCCAGGCGGGAATACGTAGGCATAAAGTGCGATACTTTGCCGAGTCATTTTTATTTTCATTTTATTTTCTTTTTAACCCTTGACCTATAGTTTAGATAGAATAACAATACATACCCGAAAACAAGCGTGGATCCCATCGAGTACGATGGACGTGAGGGGTGCTAATACCTTCCCCTTGCGTAACCGACTCCCGAATCCAGGTTTTGGTTGCGATGACCATACCTTTCCCGTGTTGTGCGAGGTTTACTCTGAGCGTTTCCTTTCCCTCCCGTGGGATAAATAACGCACGGTGGCGACTCTCCTGTCAAGCCGGCGCCGATTTTCGCAGTAGCGACAGCTGGCGACTCTGCTGGGGACGGCGATAGTTCCCCATGCATGTGGGATCCAACGTCCCCTAAGAGAGAGTCAATCCTAGCGCTTGTTTGCTTGTCTATTTGGGCTTATTTATCGATATTATCTATTGCTGTTGGGCTGTTACGGGTATTCTATGATTGAGATAAGCCGGACCTGGGCTCGAGTATGAGTATACACCTAGATATAGTTGCGGAGAAGTAGTAGACGAACCTGTCTGCTGAGCAGGCGCAGTTCCCTACGAAAATTCGCACTCGGACGAGGTTCTCGCAGAGGTGCTCCTTTCCGGTCCTGAGGATCTGAGGGGAGTCCAGACGTGAGGATTGTCGACTCTGGGAACCGATCAATTGGAAGTTAGCTAAGTGAGGCCTCTTCATGAGATGACGATGCCACTCCTTCTGGGAATCGTATCATTCCTCATGAAAGTCTGTGACGCTGACGACCGCATAGGATGCCGTACCTTGTCAGATATAGGTCCACACCTGTGAGTGGGGGGGCTTTTTTGTGCAGGAAACTTGACTTTCAACCTACCCGTTATACTGGTCTTCTTTTCAGAGAGCGTCTCCGTCAGCAGCGCAACAGTATTCAGATTGTGTGGGGGCTGTGGTCCCATTGTTTGCTGCATTTTGCATATCATATGCATATCAGTGTTGCATTGCATATCATCCGCCAGCTAGCCAGAGTTCTGATCCAGCCTTTGTTTCCTGAAGGTGATTACCCGGAGTTTGGATTGAGCAGCTTTTGATTGTCAGCAGACCTACCCAGGGGTTGAGTAGATTTGAGCAGAATCAAGTGTCGAAGTCAGCTGAAGATTATTGGTAGCCATGTCTGAAGGCAAGTTCCAGTCTCCTAACACCCTGACAGGGTTCACTATGGCGTCCAACCCTCTGTATGATTCCATGGAAGATTTCCCGCAAGTGAACAACGTTGCTGCAGACCAAGTTGTACAGCCTTCTGTTGAGAACAGAGATCGACATGAGCAGTTTGTTGCCCAAAATGAGCGTCCTCCTCCTGTCAACAATCAAGGTGTTGCTTTCCCTGTGATGAATTACCGAAGAGATATTCCAGCAGCTGGGATGGTAGATCCAAGAGCCCTTGACGATGGTAGAAGACTCCGAGTGTTGGAAGAGCAAATGAAAGCTTTGAAAGCCAAAGATGCTGTCAACCTGGATGCTGTAGGCATGTGTTTGGTTCCTGACCTGGTGTTGCCTTATAAGTTCAAAGTGCCGAAATTTGAGAAGTACACGGGAGATAGCTGTCCAAAGCTGCATTTGATGATGTTCTGTCGAAGAATGACTGCGTTTGCGCGAGATGATAAGTTGATGATTCATTGCTTTCAAGATAGTCTGACTGGGGCATCTTTGAGGTGGTATATGCAGTTAGAGAGGAATCAGATTCAGTCATGGATGGATTTAGCCAGAGCTTTTCTGAAGCAGTATGATTACAACCTAGACATTGCTCCTTATCGCATGCATTTGCAAGAGTTGTCTCAAGAGATCAATGAACCTATCAGGAGATATGCTCAGAGATGGAGAGAATTTGCTGCTAAAGTGCGTCCCCCGCTGTTAGACCAAGAGCTGGCAAGCATGTTTGTGGATTCCTTACAATATCCGTACTTCAAAAGGTTGCTCGGAGTTCCGGCAAGTTTCTCTGACGTGGTAGCATTAGGAGAACGCCTTGAGTACTCCATAAGAATGGGGAAAATTCAGATTACTTCATATGATCAAGCTGGTGAAACTGAATACCCTTGTGACTATCAGAGTGAAGAAGAAGTTGTGATCAACTCAGTCATGCCAAAGATTGAATATCCTCAAAGCGAATCAGTGAATTTTGTTGGTTCATCATCTTATCAGAGATCAGTACCTCCTGTGGCTTGTTATACTGAACAGACAGCCGTGCCTGGGGCACTCTATCAGGAATCTTATGTCGCTTCCATTGCAAATCAGCGAACTCGCGGCCGAGGTTATCAGAATCAGCGTCAGAATCAGAACAGACCTCGTAACAACTTGGAACGAAGGGATGCTCCTTTTCACCCAGTGCCTATGCCGTATAGCCAGTTGCTACCATCTTTGATCCAGAAGTCTTTGGTGGAGCCGAAAGCTCTTAAGCCAGTTCCAGAACCTTACCCTCCTGGGTACAATCCCCACGTTCAGTGTGGTTACCATGGTGGCTCTCCGGGGCATTCCACCGAAGATTGTAAAGCATTTCAGGCGAAGGTACAGCAGTTGATTGATCAGGATCGTATTTCCTTTCGAGAAGGGTTTCTGTTTGTTCATTCCTAAACGTTCAGCTGTCTAAGCTCGTAGACTCAGAAGGGTATTCCCCAGCAAAAGCCAGTGGTTCAGACAGGCAGGCGCCTCAGCAATGGCAGTTCTCAAGCTTTTACATCATTTGCATCTGTAGTTTCTTTTTCTGTTAGTTACTACCTGCTTTTAAACATTGTATGTTTTGAATGGTGATAATAATAAAGTGACTATGCATTTTTCTGAATTAATCATGTCGCTGTCGCTCATTTATGGCATTGCACTGACACATGCATTTTATTCACTCCATTTTTTTTCGCTGTGACTAGCAAAGTTAGGAGGGAGGATGATGAAACTGAAACTCATAACCAATGATTGTATGCTTTCAGATAAGACCGTACCGATGACGTACAAGGCATTGTTTCAAATTCCCTAAACACTGGAGATATAAGGAGTTAGTCCCTTGTTAACCACTTCGAGCCAGGAAGTAGAAGTTTTTCGGACGTTTTAACCCTCACATCTTAACCCGGGGCAGGGTAGTTGTCAGTTAGCTTGACCGAGCATTCAAGTCTTACAGAGTTGTGTTGTCTTTCAAGGACCAATCAGTTTATACCTTTCAAGAGGTCATACCTCACCAATCAGGAGTGAGACAGTTACAATCCTTTCGGAGCAATCAAGACAACCAGTGTCACACGGCTTTGTTCCAAAAGAAAGAAAGAAAGAAAGCCCGCTAAGTAAAGAAAGAAAAGCTGAGAAAGCTAAATACTTAGGCAAAAAATCGGGGCATCCCGCTGGACTTCAAAAGAAATCGAAAAATCGAAAAGAACTCAAAAGGAGTCAGTCCAGGCAAAAATTAGGGAATCAAAAAAAATGAAAAAGAAGGGATTAAAAAGAAAATTTTCCCCAGCAAATCAAAGTCGTGTACACAGACACCGAAAGCGAAGAAGGAGTAACTATCACTCTAGAAGAAATCATTGTGAATTCCTTAACTGTGGTTCTTACCATTCAACATACTTCTCGAAGAGGCGAGTGCTTGTGCCAGGTTAACTGAACCTTAGGATCGGAGATCATCACGTAGAAGGGGTGGGTACAAATCAAAATTTGAGCCAAATATCCTTTGTTTCACGAACCGTGAACCCGACCACGATACAACCCTCAAAAGACCTAATTGAGGTAGGGTTAGTTTGAAGCGCATTACGATAAGGTTGAGTAACCTGACTCCTTCTTGACTTGCTAGTCACATCCTTGTTATATTTTCACTGACCACGTAAGCACTGCGTTTGAACTTTGGTTCATTCGCCACTCTCAATCATATGCATGTAAATGAGTGACAGCTCAAATTTTTCAAAATCTGCATGAACACTGCATTAAGATTACCATTCGTGGACAGACGATTCTAATTGTAGGTTAGTAGTTGGCATGAAAGAAATTCCAGCGAAAATAATCAAATAGGACTGAGTAATCCAGCAGTCTGAACCAGAATGGTGTATGTTGTGAAGCCTTGTGAATCAGGGGCGTTATCTTCCAGTAAGTTCAGAATCAGTCAGTCTGAGGACAAGTCCCGAGGCTTCAGTTGAGCAGGGGCAGTTTGTTTGAGAAGTAGTTGATTAGAAGGAGTCTTCTCGAGAGCCAATCGGGGCAATTATGCAGAATGTTGAGATTTGAAAGCAGATGCTTCCAATGGATAATCAGATCAGGTTAAGTCGCTAGAACGCTCATTCAGGGGCAAGTCATTGCAGAGAATGTTGAAATCAACTGGATTGTTAGGTGTTTAATTGGAGATTGAATTCTTTTGTCGTGCAGATACCGGGGCAAGTATTCTCGAAGTATTCTCGTAGCAAGTTATTCAGAGCAGGTATTCCCAAGAGTTAGAGTGGGGCAAGGTGAATTGTACTGGGGCAGGTTGTGCAAGCCAGTCTTTCTATTCCCAGCTAAGTGTATCATGGGCAAGTCATTCGAACAAGTTTGTTTATCCCCAGCCAGAGTTGAGTATCGGGGAATCATGTCAATACCCTTATCAAAAACCTGAACCTTTCAAATAAGAAGATCTTGTTGTCGTTGGATCATTATCCCGCAGTTTAAACCTGTTGCGTGTCAGTAACCAGTCGTTTCCAAAGTCCAGTTCTCGCCTGGCAAATCGGTAACCAGTTCTCGTCTGGCCCACCCTTCCGTAAGCAGCAGTTCCCGTCCTGGTGCAGTCTATTGTAAGCAGCAGTTCCCGTCCTGGTGCAGTTTATTATAAGCAGCAGTTCCCGTCCTGGTGCAGTTTATTGGTAACCAATTCTCGTTTGGTCACCGTTTCTTCAAGTGTTGTATCAGTTCTCGCCTGGTACATGTCATCGCGTAATTAGTTCTCATGTGTTTTACCCTATGTGTTATACCAGTTCTCGCCTGGTGTACGTTAGTTTTCAGCCAGTTCTCGCCTGGTTGTCTATACCTCAGTTTGTTATCCAGTCAGCTCGTCTGATGTCAAAAAACACAAAAATCAATTTTTCTAACCTATTTTCCTATCAGTTCTCGCCTGGTAGTCTACCTTTGAATGCTAGTTCTCGTCTAGTATTTCCATTTCCCTGTGTACATAGTCCATGTTTATCCTAAACCAGAAAACGAAAAAAACCCTAAAGGTATCTGACACAATATTTCCCAATGACTCGCATGTCATCATGTTCCCCGATACGAAGCTCGACGGATGCCCGTGCCCCGATTAATGTTTGAATTCCTTGCCGATATTGTCAAATCAGAATTGCTACTCTTCAGCAGATGAAAGTTGCTTATTATCCCCGGAAGAGTCGAGATTGTCTTTTACCCCGTATCCGAGTATGAGCAGGAGTATCTTCAGCAGATTAAGATTGATATCCTCGATCGTAGGAGCATTTCCAGCAGTGTGCTGCGCGTAATCAACCTCAGTTTGGGTCAATCCCCGCAGAGTACAATCAGTTGCCAATGGTTTGAAGAGAGCATTCCCGAGCAGAGTTGTCTTTCTCTCCCCAGTGAAGTCGTCAAGCAGGGCTGCCTTTCCATTTTCTCCAACAGGGCAGTTATCCCCAGCGGATTTGATTTGTCGTTTCCAGCATTTATTTTGCTGAGATGGTTCTGTGACTTCAGGGCATCCCCAGTAGAGTTGACGTTATCTTCGGCATTTATTTTGCCAAGTGGTTTTCAGACTTGGTGTTCTCTGGCAGCTAGAGCTCGCATTAGCATTTGCATATATAGTCATAGCGTTTATACAAGCATATAGCATATCCATGCCGTCTGGGCCTCGCATTTTCAAACAAAACGCATAGCATTTACATATCATATAGGGCATTGCATCATTTCAAGCATACGCATGTCGAAACATAGACCAAGATGGTTGCCTGTTGGATTTCGAATTTGTTCACCTGCAGAGTTGTGTGGTTCAGCTTCTTATCTTCCCCAGCGGAGTGATTCTTCATATTTGGGTGTTACGTCAGCATCGGAAAAAAAAACAATAACAACAACAACAACAACAAGGAGATTGACATATATCAGACTTCTGAAGCTGCCCCCTTTGTCAAAACAGGTGCAAGGCAGTTCCATTCAGAATTCCCCAGGAGAATTGTCCTCAAGTTCGCAATGAACTGTGAGTCGACCAGATTTGATCCCACGAGAGAGATGGGAATCAAGGTGTTTGCTTTATGAAGCATTATTTCAATACTTGTGGCGTCACACAGGTGTTGAAAAGAAGAAGAAAATTTATCAGAAAATTGACCAGATGTTGCCGTGATAACCAAACTTCAGTTTATTGGAAGCTATTCCTCAAGCAGCTTTGCAGTATATTCTTGCGGTTGGCAAATTTCAGGGTTCCATTTGTATTCAACCGTCATCTACCTTGAATGTTTGAAGGCTAAGCGCTCTTCACCCATTCAGGTCGAAGTCGCTTGAATAGGGGCAGCTGTTGCACCCCAAAATTTGACCAACCGGGTCTCGCATTTGGCTCGATGTTTCGACGCATAACCGCATTCGCATCTGCATATCGCATACATTGCATTGTTCATTTGTATTGATTTTATCAGGGATCACAGCTCCCGTCTCGTGTTTCAGGTGTTTTTAATCAGTAGAATCGATTTTTGGGATATTTCGGTGCCCGTTTATTTTTACCGATTATTTTTGTGTCGTTCGGTGCTTATTTTGTCCCTCTGGGAATTATTATGATTTTTCTGGATTTTATAGGATTTTTTAGGGTTCAAATAGCTTTTAAATCAATTTATAGGATTTAATAGAATTTTTTAATAGATTTTAATATTTTTAAATCAATTTTTAGCATCTTATAGAATTAAATAGATTTTTAAATTCATTTTAGGATTTAATAGGATTCTAATAGATTTTATCTTTTTAAGATAATATAGATTTTAATATTTTTAGATAATATAGATTTTTTTAGAACATTAATAGGTTTTTTAATAGTCTAAATAGATTTTAATCTTTTTTCAATATAGAATTTATCTTATTAAATAAATAGGAATTAAATGTTTGATTTTAGATATTATAGAAATTTATTAGATTTTTCTTAGTAGGTTTATTAGAGTTTATTAATTAGGAATTAATTAGTTTAATTGAATTAGTAGTTTAGTTAAATAGGATTAGATGATAATTGGGCTTTTTAATATTGTTTTTCAGTTTTTTGCAGTTTTTCTTTCATTTTTCGCAAGCCCAGTTCAGTGCAGGCCCATTGGCATTTTTGTCCATGAATTGAGTTCAGCAAATATCCAAAAAAAGAGTCAGCAATTGTCCAAAATATGCCAGAATTCTCCAGCGTGTTCTGGAAGTGTCCAGAACCATCCAGATCATTTCAGCTTTAAATACTCAGCGCGACACGTGTTGCGAGGAGGGAGGACCCACTTTTCACTGCCATTCTGCGCCACGTACACTTCACCCTCTCTCTCTCTCAGCCACGCGAGGAACGCGTGTCACACATGCAAGCTTCCCTTCCACCAGCAGCCACCACGTGTCCTTCACAGAACCTCGCCTGAGACGCGCCACCGGCCGGTCTTGCATGGCCGGCGGCAACCATACCGTCGCCGGAAAGCCCCAAAAATCCAGAAAACGATGAGCGTTCATCTTCTTCCATCATCCAGCCACCATTGATTTTCCAGAAATTCATCAAGACGATGAATCTTCATCGTCAACCTCCCCAGATCTTCACCAATCAAACACCAGAAATCCAGAAAAACACCAGATCTTCATCAATCTCTCCCAAAAAACTCATCAGAACGAAGAACTTCAACAAATTTCCAGAAGTCATCAACGCTCATCCCTTCATCTTCAAGCACGATTTCAAGGAACGTCAACACTAATTCTCAGAATCCACAAACCACTTCTAAGAATGCTCAACACTCTGTAAGATCCAAGAACTTCATCAAAACAAGTATCACCAGAATCTTAGTTTATTCAGAATCCATCAACAATCAAGAATCAGCTTCATAAACCTTCATCAATGTGCGTCTTCGTCTTTCCAGGATTCACCAATATTTGTTCTCAGATCCATGCAAATCACCACAAGAATGTTCAAGATTCAGATCCTCGTGATTCATCAACTATAACAACAGTGCGTTTATCACTGATCTTCATTGAGCTCCATCATTCCCAGAAAACTTCTACGAAGCGCCATCGTGATCTCCAGAACTCCATCATCCTCAAGAGTAATCAACGCCTTCAATAAGCTTTGGTGTTCGCGTTGCATTAGGGGTAGTGAAAGGACATGGTTAAGGTTGAATGGAGGAGAGAAACGAGGGAGTTTGGGGAGAGACGAAGGATGGAAAACGAGAGAGGTGGAAGCTGCGACGGCGGCGCTGAAGAGGTGAGCTAGGGTTTCGGACCCTGAGATTGAAAGGAGAAGGAAGAAGATTGGGCCAAGGCCCAGTTACCATTTTTTTGGTCACGCCTCTCACATTTTTTTGGACAAACATGGGCTTTGGGCCCCAATTTTTCTGGCAATACACCCAGTCTACACACCATACCCCCCCTGCGTCTTCTTCTGAAGAGAATGGGCTGGGCCCTTTAGTTTGCAGTTTGTTTTCCATTCTTTTTATTTTCTACCTATCCCTTGTATTAGATACACCCCCAGCCCCTTGCTTGTATTTTCTTTATTTCTATTCTTGACAAAAATATAAAAAAAGGATGAAAAGAAAATATATCTTGAAAAAAAATAGAGAAAAAAAAAGAGATGAAAAGAAATATAGTGAAAAAATAGAAAAAAGAAAATAAAGAGAAATAAGAAAAAAGAGAAATAAGAAAATAAAGAGAAAATATTGAAAGAAGAAAAATATTGAAAAAAAATGTGAAGAAAATATTGTGAAAAATATGGTGAAAAATAAAAGAAAATATTTGAAAAAAAAGAAAGAAAAATAGGAGAAAAGAAAAGGAGAAAAAAAGAAAAAATATTAAAGTCTCGATTTAATATTTTTAAGCATTTCTTTTAGGATACTTTCATAGATTTTATTTCTCGACTTTTAGGATAGAATTAGAGGCCCATTTGTTAGGGGGCCATTTTCATTCGATTTTTCAAGATAGAATAGGATAGCGTTTCCTAGGAGATTTATTTCAGTATCAACGCATTGTAATCATTTTTTCAGAGATGAATAAAACGAGATTTGAGCTGTGGTCCGATAGTAGCCGAACTACAACTGCTCTGATTCTTCGTACCAGACGAAGATATGTAGGCATAGGATGCGATATCCTAGCGAGCACACTAACGACTGACCTGTTGTTCTCTCGCGGCTGTGCGATCGAGACCTTCCCGCTGACGATTAATTGAGTACCCTTTTTCTCTCTTGCCCGAGTGCATTTGAGACTCAGCCATAGTTTTGACCATAGGTTCCCGACCCTGTGAAACCAGTTGTTTTTCTCACTGCTGTGTGAGAATGTTGTCTAGCCGTAGTTAGTCTGAACTACGCAAGGCTCTGATCTTCCATCCAGTGGAAGTACGTAGGCACAAGGCGCGAGGTCTTGGCGAGCCAATTTTCCCCGTAGGCCCGAACTACGTTTGCTCTGATCTTTCATGCTGTATGAAAGTACGTAGGCATAGGATGCGATATCCTAGCGAGCAACCTTTCCCTCCTTTCCCGTAGGTAGGCGAACTACGTTGACTCTGATTTCTCGTTCCAGGCGGGAATACGTAGGCATAAAGTGCGATACTTTGCCGAGTCATTTTTATTTTCATTTTATTTTCTTTTTAACCCTTGACCTATAGTTTAGATAGAATAACAATACATACCCGAAAACAAGCGTGGATCCCATCGAGTACGATGGACGTGAGGGGTGCTAATACCTTCCCCTTGCGTAACCGACTCCCGAATCCAGGTTTTGGTTGCGATGACCATACCTTTCCCGTGTTGTGCGAGGTTTACTCTGAGCGTTTCCTTTCCCTCCCGTGGGATAAATAACGCACGGTGGCGACTCTCCTGTCAAGCCGGCGCCGATTTTCGCAGTAGCGACACTGATCTCTCTAGGGAATAACTTATTAAGGTTTTATCAGAAGTCTTGAATAACTACAATCAGATTAAGCTCAAATGCAAGAAGCTTAAATGCAATCTTGAATCTGAGAATAGTCTGTTGAAGTCAGAAGTTGTTGAGCTCAAAGAAAACAATTTGAAAATGAAAAACAATTTTGAAAAAGCTCAACAAGACTCTGAATCTAAAACTAAGTCAAAATGCAAAAATATTTTAGAAGAATATGACTATAGTTTTCAGAAGTTTCTGGCTAAAAGCATAGATAGAAGCAAAATGGCTTCAATGATCTATGGAGTTAGAAGAAATAACAGGAAAGGAATTGGATATGAATCTTCCTCTGGAAAGGATTTAAATCCAATGCCTGTTGATAAACTTATCATTAAGAAGACTCCCTTATATTCTCATTTTAAGTTTGGTCATCTGAATGATATTAAACATACACGTTCTGATCAGAACATTCCTGTGTTTAAACCAAAAGTTAGTCAGAACAAACCTGTTGTAAAAAGACAGAAGTTCAGACAAACTTTTAAGGCAACTAACCCAAAAGGACCCAAAAAGATCTGGGTACCTAAGGATAAGATAATACTTGTTACAGATGTATTTAGCTGCAAAGTCAAGACGCCAGTCATAGTACTTGGACTCTGGCTGCTCACGTCACATGACGGGAGAAAGGTTTATGTTCCAAAGTCTGGAGCATAAATCTGGAGGAGACGTCAAGTTTGGAGGGAATTAGAAGGGCAAGATAATTGGCTCTGGTACTATTGGCAATGGTAACCTTCCCTCTATATCTAATGTTTTACTTGTAGAAGGATTAAATCATAATCTATTGTCCATAAGTCAATTAAGTGACAATGGTTATGACATAATCTTTAATCAAAAATGTTGCAAAGCTGTTAGTCAGAAGGATGGCTCAATCCTATTTAATGGAAAGAGGAAGAACAACATTTATAAAATTAATCTTTCAGAACTTAAGGTTCAAAATGTAAAATTCCTTATGTCTGTTAATGATGAGCAATGGGTCTGGCACAGAAGATTGGGGCATATTAATATGAGACGTATATCTCAGATTAATAAACTCAATCTGGTCAGAGGACTTCCTAAGCTGAAGTTCAACTCAGATACTCTTTGTGAAGCATGTCAAAAAGGAAAATTTTCAAAATCTTCTTTTAAAACTAAAAATGTTATTTCAACTTCAAGACCATTAGAGTTACTTCACATTGATCTGTTTGGATCAGTGAAAACTGCATCCATCAGAGGCAAGAAGTATGGATTAGTCATTGTTGATGACTATAGCAGATGGACATGGGTGAAATTCCTAAAACACAAGGATGAGTCACATTCTATGTTCATTGACTTTTGCAAACAAGTCCAGAATGAAAAAAAATTTTAAAATTATTAAAGTCAGAAGTGATCATGGTGGCGAATTTGAAAACAAATATTTTGAAAAATATTAAATGCCATTGCTCATGATTTCTCCTGCCCTAGAACTCCACAACAGAATGGAGTTGTAGAGTGGAAAAATAGAACTCTGCAAGAAATGGCCAGAACCATGATCAACGAGACTAATCTGGCAAAGCATTTTTGAGCAGAAGCAATTAACACAGCTTGTTATATTCAGAACAGAGTGTCTGTAAGACCTCTTCTAGAAAAGACTCCCTATGAATTGTGGAGGAACAGGAAACCCAACATTTCTTATTTTCATCCTTTTGGATGTATATGTTATATGCTGAACACTAAAGAGAATCTGAACAAGGTTGATTCTAAAGCACAGAAGTGTTTCATGCTTGGCTATTCTAAACGCTCTAAAGGCTACAGAGTATACAATACTGAAAGCCAAAGTAGTTTGAAAGTTCTGCAGATAGAGAAGTAATTCTCACAGACTCTGAAGGCTCAGAGGCAGAAAAGGTTCAAGTGAAAGAGACAAAAGCAACGCCAAATGCAACTCCTTTGGCTACCCAAATGAAAAACTTGAATATTTCTGAAGAATCAAATGTTAGAGGATCATCTTCTAGAATCAAGGCCTCTCACCCAGAGGATGTGATAATTGGAAAGAAGGATGACCTTATAAGAACAAGATTCTACCTCAGATCATCTGAAGCGTCACTATTTGGTTTGGTGTCAGTTATTGAACCAACTTCTGTGGATGAAGGTCTGAAAGACAATGACTGGATAATTGCCATGCAAGAAGAGCTCAATCAATTCACAAGAAATGACGTTTGGGATTTGGTTCCAAGACCAAAAGGATTCAATATAATTGGAACTAAATGGGTTTTCATAAACAAGTTGAATGAAAAAGGAGAAGTTGAAAGAAACAAAGCAAGGCTTATTGCTCAAGGTTATATAGCCAGCCAGAAGGAATTGATTACAAAGAGACTTATGCTCATGTGGCCAGGTTAGAGTCTATTCGTTTACTCATTTCTTTTGCTGTGCAAAATAACATCACTCTATATCAGATGGATGTTAAGAGTGCCTTCTTAAAAGAGATTATAGAAGAGGAAGTTTATGTTCACCAACCTCCTGGTTTTGAAAGTGATAAATTTCCAGAACATGTTTTTAAACTTAAGAAATCTCTTTATGGTTTAAAACAAGCTCCCAGAGCTTGGTATGAGAGATTAAGCAATTTTCTTCTAGAGAAAATTTTTATCAAAGGCAAAGTGGACACAACTCTCTTCTGTAAAACATTTAAGAAAGATCTGTTAATTTGTCAAATATATGTAGATGATATTATATTTGGATCTACCAATGTTATGCTGGGAAAAGAGTTTGCTCAATGTATGCAGGCTGAATTTGAGATGAGCATGATGGGAGAATTGAGATTCTTTCTGGGAATTCAAATCAACCAGACTCCAGATTGCACTTACATTCATCAGACTAAATATGTAAAAGAGCTTCTGAAGAAGTTCAACGTGACTGATAGTAAGATGGCAAAGACTCCTATGCATCCAACAAGTACTCATGGTAAGGAAGAGGTAAGTAAGAAAGTAGTTCAGAAACTCTACAGAGGTATGATTGGATCTCTTCTCTACTTAACTGCTTCTAGACCTGACATTTTATTCAATGTGTGCTTGTGTGCAAGATTCCAATCAGATCCTAGAGAATCACACTTAACAGCTGTTAAGAGGATTCTAAGGTATCTGAAAGATACTTCTAATGTGGGTTTGTGTTACAGAAAATCTGATGAATTTAAACTAGTTGGATTCTGTGATGCTGATTACGCTGGAGACAGAGTTGAAAGAAAAGTACTTCTGGAAGTTGTCAATTTCTGGGAAGAAATTTAATCTCCTGGTACAGCAAGAAACAACCTACAATTGCATTGTCAACTACAAAAGCAGAATATATTGTTGCTGCTGGATGTAGCACACAAATGCTCTAGATGCAAAGTCAGCTAGAAGACTATCAGATCTTTGAGAGTAATATTTCTATATTCTGTGATAATACTTCTGCTATATGCTTATCTAAAAATCCAATTTTACACTCTAAAGCTAAGCATATAGAAATTAAACATCACTTCATCAGAGACTATGTTCAGAAGGATATTATAAACTTAGACTTTGTTGATACAGATCATCAATGGGCTGATATTTTCAAAAAACCCCTTGCTGAAGATAGGTTTAAGTTTATTCTGAAAAATATTGGTATGGAATGTTTTCCAGAATAATATTCATCAGAAGCAAATTTCTCAGATGCAAAATGTTTAAAACTCTGAAGTATTTCATCTGTCATTTATTTAATTTCTTGAATTGTTATTTCTGTGTGTATCTGAACTAACAAGCCTCAGAGGATCTGAATGTTGGCTAACGTTTCATTTCTCAAAGAGTTTTCAGAAGCACATGCAAGCAAACACGTGTCACTCTGAATCTGAAAAGATGGCGTGCACAATACTGAAGAGACTTTTGAGGTAACGTTTGAATAGTTGATTTCTCATTTTCCCCCCAATTGTCAGAATCATAAATGCTTTGAAATGATTAATTTTCTTTTTATTAAATGCCATTAATTGCTAAGTGTGTACGTGCTGAACGTGTGATCATTTGTATGCCCTAATTTTCTCTATAAATTCCATAAATCTCAACATTTCACACTTTTCACTCTCATAAACACGTTTATGCATTTCTGCTTGCTCTTTAGCCTTCATCTAAACCCTAAACCTTCAACATCTTCATCAATGGCTACATCATCTTCAACCTCAGCTCAGTTCCAATCTTCAATGGCTGCTATTTCTTCATCAAACATGGGTGTTGTCCCTTTTAAGGAACCTGAGAGAACTCTGTTAACACCAGTTGATAAGCTTGAAGTCTTATGTGAATCAATGGTGGAATTTGACTCCTTGGCTGATAATGTTTTTGATTTGCATCCTATCATTGATGCTCAAGGCTGGGTGAAATACTTTGACAGATTGTTTGGACCAGTTTATCCACATTTAGTGAAAGAATTCTGGATTCACGCATCTGTTTACCCCAAGTTCATAATCTCTTCAGTTCTGGGAAAAGAGATTATAATAACTGAAGATTTGATCAGAAAACTCATTGGGTATGAAGAAACTGATGGAGTTTCTCATCTGCCAGCTGGGCATGTTGAAATGGATGAAGTTTATGCTGAAGTAATTTTTTTTGGATAAGCTTCCAACAAGTTCAAGGATCTGAAACCTGATTACAAGATCCGGGCCAAGATTTTTTTGGGCTGTATCAACCACAGAAAATCCACAAACTCTCCAGATTATGTTAACAATGAACTGATTTACTTCATGTACTGCTTGAGTCAGAGTACTAAAGTGGATCTGCCACACATTCTTTTCATGCATTTGTGGAATCACATTAATGCATCCAGAGAATCTTTCAAGACTAAGGGTCAGAAGATCAGAACTTGGATCCCTTTTGGAAGATTAATCTCAGACATACTGACGGAAAATGGTCTGGTAGCTTCTCTGCATGAAGCTGGAGTGAAAGAAGAACTTGCTTCAATTATTGGAAAACCTTTGAATGGGAAGAGTCTCCAAAGGCTGAGAGTTGTAGATGAATTAACAACTGCTCCTAAAAAGTTGAATATTGCTGAAGTCAGTCAGAGGAGGATTCCAATAAAAGACTTTCCTATTTTTGGTGCTGAGGAACCTAGAGACACAATTCTTACGTACATTCAGATGTGCAAGGAAGATGGAACACCTGTACCTGCTGATATTCTGCTACGTCCAAGAGAACCAGTCCCAGATGTTTATGAGGAGAATATGAGGAAAAGAAGACAGTTAGAGGTGGAAGAAGCTGCTGATTAGAAGAAACAGAAAATTGCTGAAAAACCACAGAAGACAATGAAGAGAAAAGCTTCTGGAGAAGCTCCTTCTGCTCCTACCAAACGCATCAAGATAAGAGGTACTAAAAAATCCTTACCTACTATTTTTGAAATTGCCGTAGAATTATCAACAGTTAGCTCTATTCCTGAACCCCCTCCTTCTCAAACTCAAACCACATCTGTTCCATCTCAATCTTCTGAACCACCAACAAAACCCATTACCTCTGATCAACCTGAACAACCAATAGTTTCTGAATCACAAATTTCAACTGATTCTGTTCCCACTAAACCTATATCTCCTACACCCCCAGAATCCAGTCAAACCACAACAATCATCTGAACCACTAACTTCTGAAATATTTGCACAACCAAACAATATGAACCTCACGTTCAAACACCACCAGTAGAACAAACTCCAAAACAACCAGAACAACAACAAGAACCTCAACCAAAAATTCCTCAATCTAAAATTCTTGAACCAGAAACTATCCAACCCTCTGAACCACCAAAATATATACCTTCTAATCCACAACCTAATCCTCAACCAAAACAACCCAAACCTACTGAATCATACATATCTGATTCTGAGGTTCTGGATGTCCAACCCCTCAAAATTATGTTTGATGTATCTTCTACATCTTGTCCCTCTTCTACCTCATCTGATTCATCTGAATCTGATGTTAACCCAGAAGTAAGCTCACCCCCTCTCTCAGCGGATTTGAACCTAAACAACCAGATACATCTATTTCTTCTGATGCTATCATTCCTGAAACCATTCTAGAACCTACACCAAGAACTTCTGAATTTGTTTCGTTTTCATCCTCAAAACCTTTTCCATCTGATTCCCTTCCCTCTGGACTCAAGCTCAAACACTTCTTTCTCAAACCAAACCAATCAGCTTTTATTCCATACTTTGAAAATCCAAGAGTTGTTATTCCATCCATTCGCAGAATAAAACCATTCTTTCGCATAATGCCTGCTCAAAAGAAACCATCTTATCCTCGCCCTCTGTTCATCATCCCAACATTTACCATACCACCCCCACCAGTTCAATCCAAACCATCCATTCTGAAAGCCTTTCTTAAACCTAAACCAAGGCTAAATGTTGATATTTTATTTGCTAATTTTATGAACGAAATAAGGATGAATTTAGATTCTGTGAAGAAGAGATGCCTTTCAACCATGAACTCAGATGAATCTGATGCTATTTGGAATAACTTCATGTCCAGATTCAACATTGTTGCTTCAAATATGAAGAGTGTTTGCTCTGATGATGCGAAGATCAAATTTGCTGAGACTGCCAGAACCATGCTATGGAACTTGAGAAGATCTCCAACTTTGCTTCTTGAAGATGCACCTTCAACCTCTGGAGTGTCTGCTACTATTGAAGGATCTGCTTCTGAAGTCATTCTGGAAGAGAATCCTTTAGCTCTGACAACTATGGACAAACCCTCTGAATCTGTGGCTCCAGACTCTGCAACTGCAATGGAAATTGACTCTGCTCCTACTCCTGCATCAGAATCTGCTTCGTCTACTTCTACTGAGATTAAGAAAGAGAACCCAGATTTAGAAGATAAGATTGCTGTGCTGGAAGCTGGTCAATCTAAGATCAAGTCCCGGATGGCAAGGCAAGATCAGAAGACTGAGAACATTGAGAAGTGGATGTCCAAACAAGAAGAATCTTCTTTTGAGATCACCAACCTTCTGAAGATGCTTCTTTCCAAACAGTCTTAGATTTATGTTTTCTTCATCTGATGTTTGAGCACTTATTTTGAATCTGATGTTTTGTCTGTTTTATCTGACTATTTGAATGAATGAATGAATCTGAATGTTTTCTCTATCTGATTGTATCTTTTCTCTCTGTTTCCTTTTATTTGTCTTTAAAAGTTTTTCTTTTGATTATGACAAAAAGGGGGAGAAAATGAAATTCTGACTGTTCAAATAAACTTTACCTGAATAGAATTCAGACATATCAAATCACAACTAACATGAATTTTTAGTCTTTCAGAATTATAATGATAAATCTGACAAAATTCATTAAAGTAACTCTGAGATTCCCAGATCAAGTTTTAATCAATCAGGCTCTGATTCTGAAACGTTCATCCAAATCAAGCTCTAATTTTGAACTTTCAGGCTCTGATTCTGAAAAGAATACTCATGCAAAAAGGGAAGTTTCTATTCTTTCTTAGTATTCAATTCGGTGGGATATTCATAATCTTAGGGGGAGTTATATTTATCTTTTTATTGAACAAAATTTCTTATGTTTTTGTCATCATCAAAAAGGGGGATATTGTTAGAATACGGATTGGTTCTTAGTTATATCTCTATATTTTGATGATAACACTTATGAAATTTTGTATTAAGAAATTATATACTCTAAATTTGTTCAAGTATTTTTGCTGTAGATATTTCATTTAATATTCTTCTGAAAGCAAAAATGGATCTGAACGTTGAACTACGCAGGGCTCTGAAGCGCCAGAAACATCTCTTAGAAGACTTTGAGCGCTGCCTACAGAAGACTCTGAGCGCTGCCTACAGAAGCATCTGAAGCATAGACTGAAGACTTTGTATGAAGAGTTTTAAGCACTGTTTTTCAGAAGACTCTGATAGTATTGTTTGCTGCATGTACTGAGGATCTGATATCCAAACTCTGCTCTGATTAATTACACGCTGAAGCACACTTGCGGCAACACTCTGATACAACAAACTCTAAAGACATCAAGACTCTGATCACTCAAGACTCTGATATTGATTGCTGTGATTTAGAAACTTGTTGAAGAATATTATTCAAAGTTATATCCGTTGGTTATGCCGAACGACTCTTTCCTCTTTTAAGCTAGACACAAGAACTCAGGCAAAAAGGATTTCTCTGAACGTTCCAATTCTGGGAAAGGTCAAGTCATATGAAGACAAAAGGTTACAGCTACTTTGCAGTACACGGTCTTCAAGCTTGCAACATCTTGGACTTCTAAGTCTATAAAAGCAAGACTTCAACAACTTTCTTCAGTTGATGAAAATAGAACAATTCTTTGAAAACTCTCTCAAAGCTCTCATACAAATTATTATTCTTTGCTAAATAGTTTTCATACGTTCTTAAACTTAAGTGTAAATCATAGTTGTGATATAGCTTTTTTAGAAGCATTTCAAACACTTGTTTAGTTTACATTTAATTGTAAAAGTTCCTTGAGAAGACCAAGTTGTGGTCAGTAGTTCTTGAGAAGACTAAGACAGTTGTTCTTAGTGGTTGATATTGTAATCAGTTTGGTTATAGTGGATTAAGTCCTTGTGGAGAAAGGAAAATCACTTTTGATAGGGTGGACTAGAGTAGTTGAGTTCAACGAACCAAGATAAAAATCTTTGTGTTTTTATTGCCATAATATTTTCATAACCCTTATTCAACCCCCCCCCCCCCCCCTTCTAAGTATTTTCTCACCTTCAAAGACGTGCAAGGCTACTACAAAGAATTAAATCTGATCTAAAGTCAACGACATTGGATCTTTGAAAATTAGCACAAATTGAAATAGCAAATTGCTACCGCGTTAGCGGTCATCGCAAATTGAATCAAGAAACAACAAGATAATAAAATCAAATAAAATCATGAATTGCAAATCAGAAACGTGAATCAGTAAGCGCAAAAAGTGGATTGCCATTATGCTAAACCATTGGACGCGTACAAAATTGAAATACAAGGATAAACAAATATAACACATTGCACATAAACCGATAAAAACCACCACTAGTTTGCTACACTTAACGCGGTCATCGCAAGAGGGACAAAAAATTATGTGGATCTAAATTTATCAAAAAGGAGAATAAAGCAAAAGAAATTTAAAACGCTAAAAAAAACAATGTTGCTAACGCAAAATACATATATCTTTGAGATGTAGATGCATCTTCATGCATATATAAAACAAAATATCTTTAAAGTATATAATATCTATGAAGTACTATAGGAACCACAAGTTATATATACTGTAAGAAGATATACTTGTATGCAAATGAAGAAAATAGATCCTTCACTCTCTCTCCTTTCTGTTTTTCTGTCCTTTACCCCCCCCCCCCCCCCTTTTCTTTCTTGACTTCTCCTTCTTATAGCCTCAAGATTATGCTACAAATGGAATTGAAAAAAACCATTTAGTGACATTATGCATTTTGTCCACCAAGTTTTAATCCCCTTTCAATTTTGGTTGATCTTGTCATGAAGTTGTCTTGGAAAGTTTGATAATCTTGTCATGTGAATGTTTTGAAAAGTTTGATTATCTTGTCATGTGAATATCTTGGAAAGTGTTGACAATAACAATAATCATAACTAATGACAAACTAAAATAAAATCTAATACTATGATAATAATAAAGAAATAAAATGCAATTTATTTTGATTTTTTGTGAAAATAGAATTAAAGGTAAAAATAGAAAAATATACTAAAAAAGGGAAAGTTAAGATTCGAACCCAGAACCTTCTGCTTGAATATCGTTGAATTCTCATTTCATCACAAAATAGGCTATCTTTTTTATTCGAAATAAAATATGATTAAAACTCATATAATAGTAAAGTGCCCGGACAAAATTAGGGTATGACAAGAAAAAGATATGGCTAGATGACACTGCAAGGAGATAGAGAAAAGGAAACTATTTGAGTGAGGAAAGATGACATTGCAAAACTCAGGCAGGAAGAAAAGCACCTACAAGTAAGAATCTCCCAGAGGTAATGTATAAGGTAAACTCACAAATGGCAGGAAGAAGAAGAAGAAAATAAAAAAAGTTCTAAGGAAGGATAAAAGGAAATTTATATACAGAGAGGAAAAGTGTTACAAATAATGGGATGATGTTAGAATGATAATCAAACGGCCCAAAATGACTTCTTGATGACGTAAATGCACTTAAGTGCATTTGAATGGTCTAGACAGAAGCATCACTCCTGAGCCTCCTCACCTAGAGCCACGTGCAAGGGAGTCAATGAGACGTCTCAATGATTAGACAAACATTTAATGAGGTTGTCCTCGAAACTTTTCCATTTTTCCACGTAAGAGTATGGAGATAAAGTCACTCAACTAAATTTTAAGTTTCCATGCCAGATGCTATGACAAGTTTGGGGACAACTGTTTTGGACCAAACCCACAACTCAAAAGGGGTTCAAAAGGCTCAATCCTTGCTACCATATAAATATCTCATTTCGCACTAAAACATATATAACTTTCATTTTCTATTTCAAATTGAGAATAAATAATACATTTTTTTCACTGACTTTGAGCGTTAGAGTGCTAATATTACAAGTAAATATCGCTCCACCGCACAGAACACACTCTACCATGATGTAACAATCAAGTTAGCTTTTTCTATCATCATTTTGTTTCTGAATGGAACAAAACATATACAGGTTCCATTAATCAAAACGCATCAGATATTTTATTGATTATTTAAATTTAAGATTAATTTCAAATTATTAAGTATAAAATTTAACATTGGATTCTTTTTTAAGAAAGGAAAACGTTAAAAATTATTACTACTCTTAAACACTTACTTCCAAACATGTATTTTTCTATCAGCATAAATTAATATATAAACACTACTAAATTACTAAAATCCAATATAAATATGATATAACATATAATAAATTTTAATTAAAAAAAAAATCTGTCAACATGAATATTATGAAATGTCTTTCCAACAATATATTTTCCTATGATGATGATTCATCTCTCTGAAGCGGCCAGGTGTCGGTTATCTTCACCCAAAAGCTGGTCCACACATGTTTATAGGCTGTAACGTATCATTGTGTGTTTTGTCACTCTTCTTGCATACGTCATGCTTATGTAATGTAATGTATATTGTCCCGTGAGTTTCATAACCTCTATGTGTGGCTATTATCGTCAACTCAGTACCTGTGATATAATTACCCGTGCCTCTTAATTGTAAAATTAATTAGATTAAAGATATAATCAACATGTACATTAAATATTTTAACACTATATGTATATTAAATATCATTAAACGATTAGATTAACTCCGTTGGATGGAATGCGAAATCAAATCCATGACATCTCATTTATTTATTTAAAAAAAATGTGAATTTTAATCAATACAAACTCAGTTGGTTGGTAAGAAATGAATTCGGTGTAAAATTATACATTCAACCTCTATTGTTAATATATAATCTCTGAAGTTGTTCATTTTACAATTTAATAAAAAATATAAATTAAATGGTAGTAAAAATTAATTTGGAACGAACTAAATTGTTTGAATTTAACTAAAATTAAATTGAACCAAAATTATTGATTTGATATATCGATTTAGAATTCTAAACCATACTAAATCACTAAAAATAGTTTTTTTAAATCGAATTATTCATTAAAAAATCTAATATCTTATATGTTTTTTTTTTCAAATTCTTTAATAAAAAACTTTAAATTTGTTTTCAGCAATTTCATTTTCAATTTCGGTAACGTTTCAATTTATTTATCATTTAGTTTGATTCTAAAACTATTTATGGAACATAATTTAGTTCACTAATCTTATATAATTGTTCAATTATTTCAATTTCAATTCCAATGAATTCCATAGTTAAGTTCAGTTCACTATTTTTTTAAAGTATCTTTATAAGTGTTTTCTTAAGACATTGTCAGCCCTGAGCTCTCAGAAGTCTAACTCATCTTAAATTTTATGTATAAAAGATATCTATTAACTAAGATGGTATGGTTAATAGTTCGGAACTCAACCAAATTAGCCATTGTATCACTTGATGAAGATCTTTAATTGTAACTAGTTAGTTCAATCTGGACAAAGGCCGTTTATTATGAAGAGTATACTTAATTAGGCCCTAATTTTTAGGGTGGTCCTCAAGCAAACAAGTACCAGTATTAACTAACATTTGAACTTCGATAGGAATAGTATAGACGCAGGTGGACACGTGCCACTAAGTGATTAACCTCATAAAAGAAAGAAGAATATGAAACCGCGCGCGGCTGAACGGCTTCGCTGGTTGATTGATGCCGCGCGTAGATACCTTATATATAGTTCAACAAACTTCATGACTTTCTCACCCAATGTTTTAGCTCTTTTTTCACGTAAACTTTTTAGTATGTAAATGAACCCATACAATTTTGTTTTGGACCACTCGCAAAAATAGGCAAGAAATGAAAACTCGGTATCAATCTCTTCGTATTACGTCAAGAATCACTAAAAAAAAAAAACACACACACACACACACATATATATATATATATATATATATATATATATATATATATATATATATATATATATATATATATATATATATATATATATATATATATATATATATATATATATATATATATATATATATATATATATATATATATATATATATATATATATATATATATATATATATATATATATATATATATAATTTCTTATGTGTCATCTCATCATCGAAGGACTTGTAAGAAAAAATCTAAAATCTTTTGATATATAAAAATTATAATTAGTATTAAAATCGAGAAATGCATACAACTTTGACTACTACAAGATGAATTCGACTCTATCGTATACATGCAGATTCAATTACTATAAATTATATTCGACTTTATCGAACATGCAATTTCGTATGTCGAATCTTGAATCTACAAACATGCTTAACACAAAGAATTACATATTTAATATACTATCTAATTCATTCTGTTTAAGTTATTTATATTCATCATAGTTCTCAATCTCTTGACCGATTCCACATGCACAACCTTATTCATGATGTATGCTATCTGATTCTCAGCTCTACAGTGATTCAAGCTCAGTTTCTCATTTGTTACTTGCTCTCTAAGATAATGGAATCTCATCTTAATGTGTTTGCTTCTTCCACGTGCTATCATCTTTTTCAAATTGATAGCAAACATGTTATTAATCTTCATGATCATTGTTCCATGATTCTTTCCTGCACTTTCATCAATCAGATTCACCATGTATATGTTGCTTGACATGCACAAAATGAGGAAACTATGTACTCAGTATCACATGATGATAGAGTTACAACTCGTTCTTTTCTTGAGCTCCAAGCAACTGGTGCACCACCTAACATAAACATAACCAACTTTGAATTTTCTATCTTCAGCATTACCACACCAACTTGAGTCAGTGTATTCCACTAGTTTGCATTCGTTTCCTTCACCCGCTACAGAAAATAAAATGTCATAATCTAGTGTTCCTTTTAGGTACCTTAGTATCCTCTTAGTGGTTGCAAGATCAGATACCTTTGGTTTTTGCATGAACCTACTCACCATGTCTACATTATATGCTTGATCAGGCCTTGAGTGACAGAGGTATCTCAATGATCCAATGAGTCGTTTGTATTGTGTTGGATCAACATCATCTTCATTTGAGTCCTTCATTAGTTGCAGTCTTAGTTCAACTGGTGCCAAAGCTACATGACAATCCTCCATCTCAAATCTTTTTAAAATCTCACTTGCATATCTCCTTTGATGAATCATCGGGACTCTACTACTCTTGTACAATTCAATACTAAGGAAATATGAGATGTTTCACAGGTCAAACATTTCAAACTCCTTGCTCAGGTCACATTTGAAATCTGCAATCTCCTTCTTGCGACTGTCTGTTATCAACGGGTCACCTACATAGATGCAAAGTATGAGCAGTTCACTTCTTCTTCTTCTAACCTACACACCGTGTTTAGTTGTGCACTTTACAAACTCATTATCCCTTAGAAAACCATATATCTTCTTATTCCAAGCTCTTTGAGCTTGTTTGAGTACATATAGAGTTTTATGCAACTTGTATACCTTACTTTCTTGGCCTTTCTTCATAGAATAACCTACTTGTGCTACATAAACTTCTTTGTCTAAGGGGTCATTCAAAAATACATATTTTATATCCATTTGACACATATACCATTTGTTTATGTTTTCTAGGCCAACAACAAACCTTATATTTTTGATCCTTGCAATTGGTGTAAAAAATTCATCAAAGTCAATTCCTTCTCTTTGAATAAATCCTTTGGCTACAAGTCTTGCTTTGTTCTGATCACTTGTCTTCTTGTGTTCAACTTCACTTTATACACATACTTCACATTAATTTCCTTCTTATCTTGTGGCAATTTGACTAGTGACCAAGTTTTATTGACCTCTATGGATTTCAGTTCCTTCATCATGGCTTGCATCCACTTTAAGTCCTTCAATGTCTCAACTTAGTTGACTAGCTAAGTATTTGGATCATTGAGCATAACATGTCTATATGCTCATCTTTGAGTCCTTCTTAACATTGTCATTCCAATCTCACTTCCTTAGCTCATTTATGATCACATTTCTCCTGATCACAACTTGATTATTTACATGGACAAACAATTTATATCCACCAGTATAATGATATCCTATCAAGATCATTTGGCTTGACTTGTCATCAAGTTTTCTTCTCAACTGATCAAGCACATGTCTATATGCTATAGATCCAAACACCTTCGGGCGACTTAAGTTAGGCTTGATACCATACCAATATTCTTCTAGTGTGACTCTTTCTAGTTTCTTCGTTGGACATATATTCAATATTTATGTTCCAATTGACATAACCTCACTGAAGGGAAATTGTGATCCAAAACGCAGTGGAAATTAAAATTTTCCCTTTAGTGATCTTTACGAATGTGTTGTACCAGAAAATTTGCCCAACCTTTTCTTTACCTGGTTTATGATTCATTGCATTTTCATTGCATTAGCATTAGCATACCATTGTCCATTTACAGAGGATTGAGAGAGGTGTGCCTAGCAAGAGGAGATTACCAAAGCTTCCAAGCCTAATCAAGAGGTCTTATTCAAGTGATCAAGTGCTTATCATCATCAGAAAAGAGTCAGAGTTCTTTGAAAGAGCAGATGAATGAATATGGTTCACCTCCTATCTTGGAGGCCATGTGAAGATCATCAGATGATATTGAGTCCATGGTTATGGATGGAGAGTATTGTGAAAGCTCATTGAGTGCCTTGAGAGTAATTGTGGAGCTTATCCAAGTCATTACATTATGTACAAGAAGCCACAGTCAAAAGTGGTGTATTTAGGGTTTTCATCTGGTCAAACCTAAGTGAACTGTGAAATTAATGGGGATTAAGACTCAATTCCAAGTCTTTATGATCATGGAATGTTGTGTTGAGATATCTAAGATGTTATTTCAAGATCAATTCAAGAAGAATTAAGAGTGTGAGGAGTTACTAAATTAGGGTTTCAGAGGTTTGTCAATGTAAAATCCCCTATTTAGTGCCTAATTTCAAGACCACATATCTCAAGATACAAGTTTCATCTCATCTTGATGCAAACATGAGACTTATATAACGTGTCTCTAGCTTTCTTTTGAGTAATAGAACTCACCCATTGGATTTCTAGAACTCAAGTTATGATGCTGACAAGTTATGGGTCCTCAGATGAATGTGATTTTGGTCCACAAAAGTCAACCAACTTCCAAGACAATTTTTACCAAGAAGGATGTTTCTCCTCACTTTGACCCAAACATGAAAGTTGTTCCTTATGATCTTAGCTTTCCAAAAAGTACTAGAAGTCCTTCATCTGATTTGTAGACCTCAAGATATGACGCTTGTAAGGCAGGAGTATTTTGGGAAACTTTGGTTATAGGTCACTTTGGTTATAGGTCATTTTCATGACTTTGTACACTTCAAAGGGAACTTTCTCCAACATCAAACAAACTCAATTTCATCATTAAACCATCACTTATCATGGGTATGGCTTGTATGTGAAGAATGGTGAAGAAATCTCATGAAAAAAGGACTTAAAGGCCATGGTTTGGATTGAATTCATTTTTAATCATTTCATGACATGTTTATGCATTTTTTGAGTCCCTTTAACATACCAAACACAATGCCAAAATCAGAATTGAGTTTTGACGAGTAAAAACATGTGTTTTTTCAAGTTGCTTCAAGAAGAAGTCACACATCCAAAATTAGCCATAAGATCATTTCAAGGGTGCAATTTCATCCCTTTGATCAGAAGGAAGCACAAGGGAGCTATCTGAACTAAAACCAGAGCCATTGGAGCCAAGTTCACTCGTGGATTTTCAAGCTAAAAAACTCAAAATTGGATTTTTTTCAATTCACCTTAATAGGCCACAATTGGGCCTCCATTTGGTTCTAGATCCAAAATATAAAATCTCTTGATGAAGAACAAAGCTTCAGAGGTGAAGATTGATGAGAATTGGAGCAAAAAAGGTTAAGAATTTTCAAGGAGAAAGTGAGATAGTGAAATCAAGAATCAAGCCATTTCAAGCGAATTGAAGGGTCTTAACAGCTTCCTTGAAGATCATTGAAGCTTTCTGGATTGTTTCCCACAAGATTTAGCCTCAATTCAAGACCCAACGGAGGAGCTCCGTTAGGTAAACTTTCTGGATTGATTTGATGTTCGTTCTTGACAATTTGTGATTTGAGCTTGAATCTCGTTGGCTTCGTGTTGCCTTAATTATGAGTGAAAAATGAAAATGGAACCTAGATTCTTAATGTATGTAATGAGAGGATCAGTTTGGACTCAAGAATTGCGCGTTTTGATTAAGTTTCACTCCTTCTTCTCCGGCGAACCAACCGGAGAAGATGACCAGAGTCTGATGGACCACCCTCTGGTTTTTTTACACAGCTGCATACATGTCATACCACTTAAGCCTTTGAACCTTTGACCAAGACCAGATTAATGGTTGTGATTCCATCTGAGCGTTTGTTTGACCTGTTGACCCTCCACGTATTAAATGAAACAAAGTGTTTCATGCTCCTCTGAATTAAGCCATGGACCTGGGCTCACTTTTTTACTCACACCCCCTTTGAATAAAGCCGAACAGAATAATTGAATCTGTTTGCTATTTGACACACTCATTTTCTTATTTTCTTGTCTTTTATTTTCTTTTCCATTTTATTTTCTGTTTGATTTTAATTCCATTAAAATACCTTTGATGATGATAAAAATCCCTAAAAATATTTTCTACATACTTTAGGATGTTATGTGATTTTAGGAAATTTTCACTTAATTTTTCAAGCCATTTTCCAATTAAATTTGATTTTTCACTTTTGAGGTATTTTAGTTGGATTAAAAATACATCTCCCATGATTTTGATTTTATTTGTTGATGAACTTTCCATGTTAATGGCTGATTTTTCTTTATCATATTGTTGACATGTCAGATGATGTTTTAGACCTTTTTACCCTTGGTTTTATTGACATTTTATTAGGGTTTTAGGCTAGTTTTTATGACCTTCGATTCACCCTTACATCTAGGGTATCCCTATGGATTTCACCTCTGTTTGCATAGTTTTGTTTGGACTTAGTCTCCATACTTCTGACCCCTGGTTCTTAACACCTTAGGGGTCATCTAGGATTTTATTTGGCATTTTTTTGGTTATGTCTCCTATTTTTTGTGTAATTTCCAATTTAGGCTATCCTTGTGTGATGTTTACACTAGTTAGTGAACTAGTTTGCTTTGTAAATGATTTTTGTGCATTGATTGAACCTCTAATTCTTATGAATTCATGTTATAGACATATTGAGGTATGTGTGTCGCTACTGCGAAAATCGGCGCCGGCTGAACAGAAGAGTCGCCACCGTGCGTTATTTATCCCAATAGAGGGAAAGGAAACGCTCGAAGTAAACCTACCGCAAAGACGGGAAAGGAATGGTCATCGCAACCAAATCCTGGATTCGGGAGTCGGTTACGCAAGGGGAAGGTATTAGCACCCCTCACGTCCATCGTACTCGACGGGATCCACGCTTGTTTTCTAGTACGGATTGTTATTCTATCTATTCTACAGGTCAAGGGTTAAAAGAAAATAAAATGACTCGGCAAAGTATCGCACTTTATGCCTACGTATTCCCGTCTGGAACGAGAAATCAGAGTCAATGTAGTTCGCCTAACTACGGGAAAGGAGGGGAAGGTTGCTCGCTAGGATATCGCATCCTATGCCTACGTACTTTCATACAACATGAAAGATCAGAGCAAACGTAGTTCGGGCTATGGGAGACACAAGCTTGTCTGACTGTTTTTTATTACCTTCAAAAAGGGTTTTCCTTGATTAAGAGTCCAAGCGGACAAAAATAACACTTCGATGTTTGTTTTGAATTTTTTACGAAAGAAGTGTTTTTTAGTGTGTTTGCAATCTCTGACGCACTAGAGACTATGATTTGAGAGTGACTACGTCGTATGTCACCCTAAGGGTAACACACTAAGCAATCAGATTACTGAAGAGTGACCCTCCAGCAACCTTTTCTCAAATAGCTTAAGGCTCGTAACGTACGACATCAATTAACCTTATTACTGTATTTTTGAAGTGTTTTGAGATGAGAAGAGAAAGAAGCTCTAAAAAAACCTAGGGTTTGAAATGGGAATCAAAACTACCCTAATGTTATCATGCCTGGATCAAAACCTAATGTCTGTCATATTTCTCTCGTCCACAGAGGGAAACAGAGATCCTAGGGGATAAACGGCAAAAGAAACAGATACATACAGTAAACAGTAAAAAGGTATGCAATGCAGCAAGAAACAATAGGCAAAGTGAACAGCTTCACTTTAAACCTAAGGGGAAGATTAACAAACAATACAACAAAGAAAAAACACCAGCTCAGCAAGCCCCACCAGTTCCTACAGCAAGCAATCCAAACAGCACCAGCTCTGGCAGCTACAGTTGATACACAGCAAAAGGTTAACAATAACAACTTGAGGCAAGATCCTATCTTCTCGTTCCAATGATATCCAAGCTCCAGCTAAGCTCTTATCTTCCAATAATCTTCAACTTCAACAAGCACTGAGTTCCAACCAGCAAAACCCTAGCCTTCAACAGATATCCAGCTTTGACAGGTACAAGCTTCTTCTTCAAAAATCATCAATGAACTTCATCCTCAATAGGATTTTAACTTCAATACAGACACTCACAAGAGAGAATCAAGTAATAGAGGAAGTTGGGATGTTGAGATGCTTAATGATAGCCAAGGGAAATCATCAAGATCTTAACACATCTAGTGAAAGTTATCCTCAAGATTCTACCCAATCAAAGCAGGCTCTACATCCCTCCTAAGGAGAGATGGAACCCTTTTTGGGGACCTTGTGTCATAGGATGGAATAGAGGCACAAGAAGCTCTCTATGTTTGACAGAAGAGAACAGTCTATCCTAGAGCTCTCCCTATATCTCCTATCTCCTAAGCCTTCAATCAACACCTTCAATCTTCAAGCTCCAAGGATCTCCTTGCATCCAACTATGATTATTATCTTCAATCTTCTCTTTTGATGTCTTCACACTCCACAAGCTCAAGCCAAGCCCCATACCCCATAGAAAAGCCCAAAAACCCAAGCAAACAAATTTAAACCCCAAGTGGGAACACCAAACAAACACTCCATTTGCAAAATATACTGAAAATAGTAAAATAGTATTTAAAATTCTAAGATTACTTCTAAGGGGATTTCTATATCTACCCTACATACCCTATATGTCCCATAACCTAATTCATGCTAAAATCCCCAAAGTAAAATGTTATAATGCACCTATGTTGAGTTTGAACCCTAAAACTATCACCCTAATGTTCTCTAATCAAAACTAATCAAGATTAATCCACAAAAATATGGAATAAATCCAGGGGGAACTTAATGTTCTAATCTAACTAGTACAAAAAGAATGGAATCAAAATACGAATTTAAATGCCTAAACAAAATTCACCAAAATGCATGCACAAACAAAATGGAAATAAAAAGCAATTAAATGTGAAAATTCACCATAAATGGAAAAATGATTAAAATACTATTTTTATTTTTTTACAATCTTCTTGAGACAACTACTAAAATGAGGGAAAAAGTCTCATGTCAAAATGATGATTTTTGAATTTATTATGGATTATCTTGTAAACTATGCAAATAATATGAAAAAAAATTCAATTAACACAGGGGGGTGGCAAAAGAAAATTATTTGCATTCAGGAATAAATTGGGCCCAGGAGAGGGGTGCGCTCAGCAGAACGCACTAGGCCCAGGTTTGCTTCAGAAAAACCAATAAAAAAACTAGCCCAAGGGGGTGCGAATAGCAAGGATTCGCCTTGCATTTCAGGTTGGGCCTCAAACGGGGGGTGCAAACAGAAAATACGCTAGGCCCAATCCCAAATTCCATACCAAGGGAGGGGGTGCTTATGGAAAATAGGGGGGATGCTCAGTAATCTGGCGCAATGGGCCTAGGGCCCAGATTCGTTACTACCTCAGTTCAAACACAAACCCTAAAACGCCTCTAATTTTCCATTCTAATGTCACTGTTCATCTTTCCCAAACTTGAAACCCTAGACGACGCCTCTCCTTCCATCTCTCTCACTGAAACCTTCAGCCAAACTCACCTCACGCCTCAAACTCTCTGTTCAACTCAACCCTAATCCAAACTAGCCTCACAAAATCTTGAAACTCTCACTAAATGTTGTGACCTAACTCCATTCATCACCTAACAATCACAAAATCTAACTCCAACTATCTAAACAGCCATGGATGCGTAATGAGTTAAGGAAGAAGAAAGCAGAACCTGGAGAATCTGATGAAGGAGATGGATGCTGGCAAATGATGAGGATGGCGAAGTTCCAAACGCGAGAGGATCTACGAATCGAGGAAGATCTTGGTTGAAGATATGAGGATCTGCGAAGATCGAAATGGAAAACTGGCGATTTGAGCAATCTGGAGGAATCTCTGGGCAAGCACTTGAAGATCTATGAAATTCTTGGCAGATCTGGGAAAAGCGATGAACGAACGATGAAGGTTTCTCGCGAAATCCAGATGATGATGAAGGTTGTTGGAGATCGCATGAATTTCTGGCAAAAATCTATGGCCGAGCGATGATCTTGATGACTATTGGTGAAAGATCTTCTGGAGATTTTGATACGAGGTGACGAATCTGGATCAGAAGAGATGAAGATCGTGTTGATGTTGATGAACGATAATCTGAAGGCGTTCTTGATGATGATCTTGTGGATGAATATTGATGATTGTTGCTGATGAATTGGATCGGAGAAGAGGAAGATTCTGGTGTTTTTGGCGGTTTCAGGCGACGGTTAGAGCTCCGGCGAGAAGTTGTGGCGGCCGGCGGGGGTTCTGCATGGCCGGCGGTGAAGGTTTCCGGCGAGGGGACGGGTGGCACAGAGAGTGAGGGAGAGTGTTACACGTGTGTGGGTGGAGGCTGAGGAATGGACAAGTGTGAGGAGAGAGGGGGAGACGTGGCAGGGGCTGAGTGAGAGAGAGAGAGTGAGGTGGAAGAAAAATCTGATACACACGTGGCAGCAGATATATAGGACACGTGGCACTGCATTGGACTCTTGAACTGGACTTATGGACTTGGACTCTGGATAATTGGATAAACAGCCCAATAAGACCTAATGCTGATTAAAACATGATTAATTGCATATTAAACCTAATTAACCTAAAACGAAAATTAGAATAAAATCCTAATTAAAACCTCTAATGAACCTAATTAATCTATAAAATGAAAATTAAAATAAAATCCTAATTACCCTATTAAAATAAAAATCAGAAAAAATTATTTAATCCTTAAAAAACTATTAAAAAAAATCCATTTAAATCTGGAAAAAAAATCAAATAAACTCTAAACAATTAATCCCTATTTAAAAATCTGAAAAAACAATTAAATCTAATAAACTCTAAAAACAATAATATCCTTTTTTTTAAAATCTATTCTATCAATATCTAAAAAATTTAAAAACTACTATATTAAAAGAAAATAATATCTAAAAAAAATATTAAAGTCTATTCTATTAAAAGAAAATAACATCTAAAAAAATAAAATCTAATAAATCTCTAAAAAAGAAAAGAAAATTTATTTAAACTCTAAAAATTATTAAAAAAACTATTAAATCCAGAAAAATCCATTTAAATGCATCAAAAATCCAGAAAAATAAAAGAAAAATCCTAAAAATGCCCGGAAGCCGATTAAATCGATTGCACAACCACAACGAAACCCGGGCACCGAGATGGCCTGAAAACCCAGGAAACGAGCATCAATTTTCAACAGACTTTTATTCTGACCGGCCTGTACTGCCTGAAACACCAGGGGCTGCAATTCCGATAAAATCAACCTGATTGAGGAAAATGCCATGTATGCAGTATGCGAATGCGAATGCAAAATGCGTTGAAACATAAACCAGATATGGGAACCGGTTGGTCAAATTTTAGGGTGCAACAGCTGCCCCTATTCAAGCGGCTTGGACCCGACTGGGTGAAGAGCGAACGACCTTCAAGCATTCGAGGTACGAGATGGTTGAATACCAAAGAACCCTGAAATTTGCCAACCGCAGAAATAAACTGCGCCACTGCTTGGGGGAACGACATTTGTCGAGTGGACCTGATTGTTCGTCGGAAAATAACTTTGATTTTGACTTCCACCACCCATGTAACACCACGGGTACTGAACTATCCTTGCAAGAACACCTCTGTCCACAACTGGACTAAACTTATCAACACAAGAAGAGAAACAAATTCATCCACACGAGTAAAGATCCCATCATCACAGGAAAAACTTATCCACAATTGCCCTTAAATTTCGTCAACACGAAAAGCCCTAAATTCGTCATTACGAAGAAATCCTATCATCATAGGAATAAAATTTTCCCTCATCAGTACTTTTCAAACTTGTCCTCAACAGGACTCCATATTCCATCATCATGGAGAAATAAAACTTGTCGACTCCACTGGGGATGGGCTATCCGCATCTCGTCAACACAAGAAGATCCTATCAGCATGGGCAATAAGGCCTTATTTACGTCTTATCAACACAAGAACTCCTATTAACATAGAAATGACTTGTCTATGTCAGAACTCACGTCTCGTCAACACGAGGAAAATAGATTCATCAACATGAATAAACCCTATCATCATAGGAATACCATTCTTGTACACCTCTGAACTCCCATTTTGTCAACACGAAGAAATCCTATCCACATAGTCATAAATTGTCCTCATTAGGACGCACATTCCGTCAACACGGAGAAATGATTCGTCAACACGAATAAATCCTATCATCATAGGCATAAATTGTCCTCATCAGGACGCACATTCCGTCAACACGGAGAAATGATTCGTCAACACGAATAAATCCTATCATCATAGGCATAGATTATCCTTATCAGGACGCACATTCCGTCAACACGGAGAAATGATTCGTCAACACGAATAAATCCTATCATCATAGGCATAAATTGTCCTCATCAGGACTCCATATTCCGTCAACACGGAGAAGCCAAACTTCGTCCTCAACAGGACTCCATATTCCGTCAACACGGAGAAAGCGATTCGTCAACACGAAGAAATCAATTCGTCAACACGAAGAAATCCTATCAATATAGGTGGGGATATTCTGAAAACTAATGACCGACACCTGTTCTGACAACAAGCGACCACTTTTGAAATTTTGATTCATGGAACCCTGAGATGCTACTTCAGCAACAAACTTGATAAAACAGTCCGCTGATCGGACATGAGAAAACCTCAATCAGTAACTCTGCGTGGATGATAATAAACTGAATTACATCATCATATGTCTCACGTCAAGACTTTGATTGTCTGAAAAGACCTCTGAGCTTTAGAACTCCATACTCCTGTCGAGAAACACACCTGAAAGCAAAAGATTAACTAACCTAGCTTATGTTTCAAAATGCATATGTTTGACAATAGCGCAATGCTCCATACAGCATGGAAATGCTACGCGTTTTCTAGATGGATGCAAACATGATAATGCATGCAAATGCAAATGCAGGTTCAGGATGCCGAGGAAAAGTTCTGATAAGCTCGCTTCATCACGGATGCTGAGGACAAATACCACCCTGCTGGGGAAGGAACGGGTACCGCCAAGTATTCCGGCAAAATAAATGCCAAGACATACAACGAACTCTGTCGGGGAGAGCTTTAAACCTTCCATTTCCACTGGGAGGAAAGAAAACACCTGTCGGGAAGAGAACACTCCGTTGGGGGAAAACGACTCTCTTGGGGAATCTTAACCAACTCCCCTGGAAACAGGGAGTGACTCCGCTGGGGTAGAATGAACAACCCTACTGGGGATAATAACTGTCTGCGCACAGTTTACAACTCTCTGAAAACTAAACGACTCCGCTGAGGATAAGGAATCCTTTTGGAGAACCACCACTGTCTGAATACAGCTTACGAGTTTTGGAGTTATCAAATTCTGCTGAGGGTAAACGACCCTGCTGGGAAAAGTAAACCATCTGGCTACAGTTTACATACTCGGGACTGAGGATAGACATCCTACGGCGAGCATTAATCTTGACCTTCTGGAGAACATCCTTTGGGATAGGCTGCGACTAGCTGGGGGAAATTGACCTTCCTTCAGTAAAGAACATTGTCATCTCAGCTTCGGGAAATGAAGTGCGACTTGCGTGGGGATTCATCTCACATAAGGATCAAGTCTTTTCGTCACGAGCCTCTGGTTAGGATTGTAATCTTCTGATCATCCACTTCATATGGGCAAGAAACCTGCAACACCACAAACGAGACAAGACAAGTCTATACAACTAAATCTATTCAAGTTAGCGTTAGTGACATCATTTTCAGTCAATTCGAAGTTTTAGAAGTTATTGGCAAGGGCCAGCAACGTTATGCACTTGCTAGTTTTGTCAAAGCATTGGCGTTTTTCGCATACAAAACAGTAAAGAACAAGTATCAAATACTGAATAACATGTTTTATTGATTGAGCCCCTGAATGGGCAGAGTTTTGTACACTGGGTGTAACCCCTGAAAAGAGGAAGTTACGCACAACAAATATACAAGTATGCACAGGAAGCATAAATACAATGACAAATCAAATTTGCGCATATGTCGGCAACGTGATGCAGACAAACATCATGAGCTGGTCCTCCTATGACTCGCCTGACTCTGGCGCTCTCCCGGTATCCAAACTTCTGAAGAGATTGTATCTGATAAACGAATCCCCAAAGTACTCTCCCAACCACCAGGCAATGCAGCATCAAATTCGAACCGCAGTCATTTGCTTTTTAAAATCCCTAACTTTTGCGTGAACCGCCCTTTGCGGGTTTTCAGTTCACCGGGATACCCTTTTTTGCCGAAGCCGCCCAGTGTAGGTTTTCGACTCCGCGGGTGTACATCTTTTTAATTTTATCCCTAATTTTTGCCCGAACCTTTTATTTGTTTTTGGTTCGCCAGGATGCCCCATTTTTTCCTGGACTCTCTTTTTTTTTTGTCCAGCGGGTCAATTTTAAGCAAAGTATTTTTTAACTGCATCCGAATTCACAGGAGACGTAAAGTCTTCACCGTCCATGGTGGACAGCAACAAAGCTCCTCCTGAAAAGAATTTTCTGACAATGTATGGCCCTTCGTAGTTAGGTGTCCATTTGCCCCTGTGATCAGCCTGTGGCGGGAGAATCCTTTTCAACACAAGGTCGCCCGTCTGAAAGCTCCGAGGATGTATCTTCTTATCATACGCTTTCTTCATCTGGCTCTGGTACAAACGACTGTATGCTAGAGAAGCTAGCCTCTTCTCATCCATCAAACTCAGCTGATTCAACCTGTCTTTCACCCATTCTGCCTCGTCAAGTTGGACATCTCGTAATACCCTCAGGGAAGGAATCTCAACTTCCAGTGGTAACACTGCTTCCATTCCGTATACCAACGAGAACGGGGTTGCCCCGGTTGATGTGCGTACCATCGTACGATAGCCGTGCAAAGCGAAAGGTAGCATCTCGTACCAGTCCTTATAGGTCACCACCATCTTCTGGACAATCTTCTTTATATTCTTATTGGCCGCTTCAACAGCGCCATTCATCTTGGGTCGGTAAGGAGAAGAGTTGTGATGCTCAATCTTAAAATTCTGACACAGCTCTTTCATCATCTTGTTATTTAAGTTCGAACCGTTATCAGTAATGATCCACTCTGGGATTCCATATCTGCAAATGATATCTCTTTTGATAAACCTGGCTACCACCTGCTTGGTCACATTAGCATATGATGCCGCTTCCACCCATTTAGTAAAATAATCAATTGCTACCAAAATGAACCGGTGTCCGTTAGATGTCGTCGGCTCAATCTTTCCAATCATATCAATTCCCCACATCGAGAATGGCCACGGTGATGACATCACGTTCAGAGGACTCGGAGGCACATGGATCTTATCCGCATAAATCTGGCACTTATGACACCTCTTCGCAAACTTGAAACAGTCAGTTTCCATAGTTAGCCAGTAATAACCTGCCCGCAGCAGCTTTCTTGTCATAGCATGCCCACCAGCATGTGTACCAAATGTACCCTCATGTATTTCCTCCATAAGCAACTTCGCCTCCTTCTCGTCTACACAACGTAGCAACACCAAGTCATGATTCCGTTTGTATAGGACACCGTCCGGATTCAGATAGAAATTACCAGCCAATCTCCTGAGAGTCTTCTGATCGCGACTGGATGCCCCAGCCGGATACTCCTGGTTCTTTAGGAAATTCTGGATGTCAAAATACCAGGGTTTATCATCAGATGCTTCGTCAATGGCAAATACGAAGGTAGGTCTGTCAAGCCGAGAGATAACAATTCTGGGAGCCTCATTCCAGAAGTTAACTTTATACATGGAAGACAATATGGCCAAGGCGTCAGCCATTTGATTTTCCGCTCGCGGCACATGATGCAATTCAATCTTGTCAAAGAAAATCAACAATCTCCTTGCATAATTCATGTACGGTATCAAATTGGGCTGACGTGTCTCCCATTCTCCTTTTATTTGATTCACCACCAGAGCTGAGTCTCCGTATACATCCAGATTTTTGATTCGCAAATCAATGGCTTCTTCAAGCCCCATGATGCAAGCTTCGTATTAAGCTTCATTATTGGTAACCGAAAAGGTCAATCGAGCAGTAAATGGGATGTGCGACCCATGTGGAGTAGTGATGATTGCCCCTATTCCGCTACCATAGGAGTTTACAACTCCGTCGAATATCAACTGCCACTTGGAATCTGTCTTTGGTCCTTCATCCGGCAACGGTTCTTCCCAATCTTTCATCTTCAGGTACATGATATCCTCATCAGGAAAATCAAACCTCATCGATTGGTAGTTCTCAATAGGCTGCTCAGCCAGATACTCTGATAACACACTCCCTTTTATAGCCTTTTGTGAAACATACTGGATGTCATATTCGGTCAAAACCATCTGCCATCGGGCAATTCTCCCAGATAGTGCCTGCTTTTCAAATACATATTTGATAGGGTCCATCTTCGAAATGAGCATGGTTGTATGATTTAGCATGTACTGCCTCAAACGCTTGGCGGCCCAGGCTAGCGCACAACAAGTTTTTTCGAGCATTGAGTATCGAGATTCACAGTCAGTAAACTTCTTACTCAGGTAATATATCGCATGCTCTTTACACCCTGTCTCGTCATGTTGACCGAGAACACAACCCATACTCCCCTCAAGAACCGTCAAATACATAATCAAGGGTCTCCTTGCCACTAGAGGTATCAAAATAGGAGGCTCCTGCAAATACTGTTTTATTTTATCGAACGCCTTTTGACAATTTTCATTCCATGTTACAGCCTGGTCTTTTTTCAACAGCTTGAATAACGGCTCACACGTAGCCGTTAGGTGAGATATGAACCGGGCGATATAGTTCAACCTCCCTAAAAATCCGCGCACTTCTTTTTCTGTTCTAGGCGTCGACATTTCTTGTATCGCTTTTATTTTCGCAGGGTCAACCTCTATTCCCTTTTCGCTCACGATAAACCCCAGCAGTTTACTCGATCTCACCCCGAAGGTGCATTTGTTAGGGTTCAGTCTCAGTCTGAACTTCCTGAGCCTCTTAAACAGTTTTAGCAGATTCACCAAATGTTCTTCCTCCGTCTGGGATTTGGCAATCATATCATCAACATAAACCTCGATCTCTTTATGCATCATGTCATGAAAGAGAGTCGTCATTGCACGCTGATATGTTGCCCCAGCATTCTTCAATCCGAAGGGCATCACTTTGTAGCAAAATGTTCCCCAGGGCGTAATAAAGGTAGTCTTTTCCATGTCTTTTGGCGCCATTTTAATCTGATTATAGCCCGAGAAGCCATCCATGAAAGAGAATACGGAGAATTGAGCGGTGTTATCGACCAACACATCGATGTGAGGAAGTGAAAAATCATCTTTCGGGCTCGCTTTGTTCAAATCACGGTAATCCACACACATTCTCACTTTACCGTCTTTTTTTGGCACTGGCACAATATTAGCGAGCCATGAGGGATATTTTGTAACAGCTAGGAAACCAGCATCCCACTGCTTTTGAACCTCCTCCTTAATCTTCACAGCCATGTCCGGTCTAGTTCTTCGGAGCTTCTGCTTAACCGGCGGGCATTCTTCTTTTAGCGGCAGACGGTGCACAACCATATCCGTATCCAGCCCAGGCATATCCTCATACGACCAAGCAAAAATATCACTGTACTCTTTGAGCATTTCAACCAATCTTCGCTTGACGTCGCTCTGCAGCGCGGCCCTTATACGAATGTTCCTTTCAACCCCTTCCGACCCCAGATTGATGATCTCAATGACTTCCTCATGAGGCAGAATGATTCTTTCTTCTTGTTTTACCAACCAAGACAACTCTTCTGGAACGTCGCCATCTTCAACAATCTCTTCTTCGGCCTGAAATACTGGATTCTCAAAGTCGAAATGAGTCATATGCGGTTCATAGATGTCATCTGAAATAGTAACCCTGCAAGGAAATGGTTAAATGCTTCAAAATACATACAAAGCGAGTAACCACGTTGCCATTTTATTGTAAAAATAAAAACAGGAAAAACAGAGATCACAATATTTGTACATGAAAACGCCTTTTATTTAACGATTAAACAGTGCAATGTACATAACAGAATGGCCCTAAGCAAAATCACGATGCCCCGGGTAGGACACCGGATTGTTCAACAATTAAGAAAACAAAGCATTACTGTTTAATTGTCACAGGAACAGTCTCCTGAATAGACCAATTGCAAAGCCCTTGTCCTGGCACGCTCGGCTGAATCCAGGCGTCCATGTCGCAGTCGCTGTCTCCTTCTTCAGAATCTGAAACAGCGTTGATGGTCTCGTGATATACCCCACCGGCCGTAATTGTTATTGGTCCTTTGAAACGGGGTGCCCCTGCAGTAGGCGTTGATGACGAAGGTTGATATCCCAGCCCAAATCTGTCCATTTTCACGGGAATATCCAGAACCTTGCCCCAGCCCTTGGTCTCGCCAGTCTTCACTAGAGCCTGAGCCTCTTTGTATTACGATACTGCCACCTCTGATGCTTTACTCGGCCTTGGAACTTTGTCCTTAATGCGCAACCCTTCAAAGGCTTGACAGGGTGTTTCATGGATTTCGCCGTCGACTTCCACATACTTGAATGACGATAAATGGCTGACCCGTATATCCTCCTCTCCACAAACTGTGACCACACTGTCCCCCACCATGTACTTCAGCTTTTGGTGTAAGGTAGATGTGACTGCCCCAACACCATGGATCCATGGTCGTCCAAGAAGACAGCTGTATGCTGGCTGGATGTCCATAATGTAGAATTCCATTTCAAAAATCTCCGGCCCCACCTGCAGAGGCAAAGTTATAGATCCAAAGACTGACCTCCGTGTGCCATCAAATGCCCTGACCACCAAGTCACTAGGCGTACAAATGATCCCCCTGATGTCTAACTTCATCATTGCTTTCTTTGGGAGCACATTCAAGGAAGACCCGGTATCTACTAGCACATGGGACATGACTGTGCCCCTGCATTCAACTGAGACGTGCAACGCCATATTATGCTCTCTTCCCCTCGGGGTCAAATCAAAATCCGTAAATCCCAAACTATGGCCTGCATTCACGTGCGCCATCACCCCCTCCAATTGATTCACAGAAACATCTTGGGGTACAAACGACGTGTCCAGAATTTTCAATAACGCATTCCTATGGGCTTCGGAACACAATAACAGCGACAATATGGATATCTTCGACAACGTCTGTTGAAGGTGCTCAACAATTTTATAGTCACTCTTACGGATAAGACGCATAAATTCTTCTACATCTCTCAGTGACGTTTCTTTTTCATTCCTCTGCACAGGAACATTCTCATTCACTTTTCCTTTACCTTTTGCCAATCGTTTAGCCTCTATCTCAGGCGATATAAAATTTCTCCCGCTCCTTGTCATCCCTCCAGTTCCGACGACATTGTCCACAACCCCAGCTGGCTGTTTACTGATATCAATTTTCTCCCCATCACAATATGCTTCCAGCCCATAAGTCCATGGTACTGCCTTGGTGCTCTCATAAGGGATTGGCCCTGCCTTTGTAATAGTGATCGTCGGCCACCTGGCTGGCGCCGTTATAGTTATCGTTTTCCGTGGAATTGTCACCGTAGCAACATCACTTTGCTCATTAGCTAATACTTCTGCAGGTTTCTCAACTGGCGTTCTGTCGAATTGCAACGTGCCTTCATCTATCAAGGTCTGAATACCCTTCTTCAATTCAGCACAACCCCCAGCTTGGGTCCAACATTCTAGACAAAACTCATCGCAGCCCGGATACACACCTCCTTTCAATAACCTGCTCTTTACTTCACACAACGGTGTTTTCAGTTCATCAACATCCATAATCAGATTCAAACCCTCCTCAGTCAAAATAGCATTTGCCCCATGGTTGGGCATTGGCTGCTGTACTATATTCAGACCTGCTTGTCCAAAATTTATGGCTTTGCTATCTAGTAGATCTTGAACCTTATATTTAAACGCATGACAGGCCTCTATGTCATGCCCGGGTGCCCCGGAGTGGAAGTCACAGTGCTTGTTAACATCATACCCATAAGGAAGGGTTGGTCCCGTGGGTGGTGCCAAGGTCATCTTTTCAACTAAATTCAGCCCCAACAGTGTCTGAAAGAGTTCCGTGTACGTGGAAGGAGGCGCTTCAAACACTCGTTTCGGCTTCGCATTCAGAAATCTTCTTTGGCCAGCATTCTGCCCCTGCTGCTGCTGTGGCTGCTGCTGTTGTTGCGGTGGTTGTTGTTGTTGTCTCTGTTGAGGAATCAGAATCATGACACTCGCTTTCCGCTGCGGCTGATTATACTGGTGTCTTCCTCTGCCTCTGCCCCGGCCACCAAACACTGCACTAGAATCACCTTGACGACGACCACCAAATTCTTTTCTATTACCTCCCGACGAAGTAGACTCCCCAGCTTGGAATCTTCCCACCTTAATACTATTCTCAATCATTTCACCCATCAAGATCAGATCAGAGAAACTGCCCAACGCAACAGGAAACAACTTCTCGTAGAATATCCCCGTGAATGTTCCGATGAACATATCGTTCATTTCCTTCTCCACTAGAGGAGGATGCACTCTTGCCGCCATGTCGCGCCACCTTTGCGGATATTCTTTGAAACTCTCCCCAGTTTTCTGTGACAAGCCTTGCAGTTGGACCCTGTTCGGTGCCAGATCACTGTTATACTTATAATGAGTCACAAACGCCTCAGCCAGTTGCTTCCATGTCTTGATCTGAGTGGGCTCCAGCCCCATATACCACTCAAGCGACGGTCCGGATAAGCTGTCTTCAATGAAATGCATCAGCATTCTTTCGTCATTCGAGTAAGCGGACATCCGTCTATAATAGGAGCAAACATGCACCTTCGGACAAGTATCTCCCTTATATTTGTCAAATGTGGGAGCTTTAAACCTCAGCGGTACCCTTAGGCCAGGCACCAATCCCATTGTGGTCATGTCTAAACCAGAAGCACTCTGATTCACTACACCCTTCATTTGTTCCTCAAGCATCTTGATTCTATGAACAAGATCCACAGGTCCGTCCATACCCCTACCAGAGAAGGCATCTTCTTATTGGTCTTCCATCCAATTAACATTCTCATTTTCGTACCCATCATACCCATTGTTACGACCAAATCTAGTCTGATTCATCATAAGGCCCCGTCCTCTATTACCATACCCTTGAGCGACCCCGGCAGGTCCAAAAGACATCATTCCAGCACCATTTCCGTTACCGAATCCCCCATAGCCCTGATTGGCATTACCAAATCCATCATGTCCAAAACCCTGAGTGTTGAAACCAAATTTCCCATCCTGGTTGCCATAATCAAACCCCTGGTCATTATAGCTGAATCCGTTGTTACCAAAACCATTACCTCCATTATTATCACCGCCCAGATTGGCGTCTCCGAATCCAACGTTGTTAATGACAGTCTCATTACCAATTCCTGTATTACCATTCCCGGCGCCAGCGCCATTGTTCACATTCACAGCAGGTATATTCACCACAGGTGGAGCTACATGTGTAGGAGTACCATCCCCATGAATGGTGTCAACACGTACAGAATTGTGGTCTTCGTTTCCATTCCCGACATTTCTCGCCAGCAATGGCTGCACCAAAGTCTGCAGGTTTTCCTGCCCCTTCACAATTGTCTCCATCGTTTGCATGAACAGCGCCAGCTTTTCACGCATCTCCTGCATCTCGCTCTGCATCTGGTCCATAACTCTTTTGCAGTTGGTACGAGTAGAGTATCGGTGAGGACGCTGACTTTCAATCCTGGAAAACCTGGGATGCAGGAAATGAGATACAGTTCAATAATTACCTGGTGAATGCAATATGAATGCAAATGCAATTATGTAAATATGCTACAGGTTATATTCCCCCGATTCTAGTTTCGGAGAGAAAGCCATTACGGCAATGGAGTCCCTATCTAGCAAGCAATGAACCAGAAAACCCTCATATATAACAAATTCCAAGAGGCTGAGTACAAGAGTTCAACTGAATACAACCGTAGAGACCTCGGCCAACAAGTTTGGCGATGGCCCAAATACAAGTACAAATAACAAAAGTAAGGCAAAGATACATCAGGCCAAATGGCGTGCTCGGACGTCCTCCAATATCCTCATCGTCTCCGAGTGCCCTAGTCGGGAGATCAACTCCTGAATCAGTAAAGCATGCCGCTCGGTAGTGGATCTCAACTTCGCGGCGTCGTCCTGGTAAGCTCCTTTGCTCAAACTCTCGTCAGATCTGTACCTCTTGGAACCGGCCTTCTCCTCATAACCTCTCGAATTCTCGTCACTGTCACTTACTCTGAGATCAGCAGTACTCCTAAAGGATGTCACTTCAGCAATCTTTGCTTCCTGGGCTTTAACCTGTGCCTCCAGCGTGGCAATCTACATTTTCAGTTTGTCTTCGCGCTCATTCCGCTTGGTAAGCGTGGCATTCCATAAAGCTTCCCACTTGCTGATACGAGCATAAGCTTTGCTTAGAAGTTCCTTCTTGGAAGTAAGCACCTTGCTAACACCGTTCAAGGCTATCCCCCTTTTTTCTTTCTTGTTGGTTGCTTCTGTCAGCTCTGATCCCAACCTGTTAATCAATTCGGTCTGTTCCTTCACAGTGAAGGTGGCTTCCTTCTTCTCTCGTCGTAACTGGAAGATCTCCTTCTCTAACTCCTCGTTAGCTTTCTTCAATTCCTCATTTGCAGCCAACAACTTGTTATATTTCTCACTCTCTTCTGCAGGAGGTACCTCAATCAATGGAAGATACAGGGGTTCCACAGCAGGATAAGGCATCAAAGAAGTACTAGCTCTCTCACGGACCCACGCCAAATAAGGATCATAAGCTCTGTTGTCGCTCTTACCGAGCAAAGCTTTCCCCCTCCTATGGATGCTAGCCCATGCATGCCTTAATCTGGTCAAAACGGCTGTGTCTAATAAGCCTGTGAGATACAGAGATTCCTGTATCTCCTTCTTAATAGGGGCGGCCTTCAAAGCGTAACCGAACTGTTGTACCAACAGTGAAGGATTATAGTTGATAGTGTCTTTCCGTCCAATCAGGGGAACATTCGGAAAGCCACTGCAACTATATATAATGTCAGTACCAAGCATACCCCGATCAAACCAAATGATATTCTCAGCAGATAGCCCCATCAACCGGGAAGGCCAATCCAAAGTATCAACGGTATCAACAAACGGCCCAGTCTTCGGAAGGTGCCTCTGGAACCACCTGTATAAGAAAGGAAGACAGCAGGAAACATTCTTGCTACGATGTTTCTCATTCTTGTAGTGAATAGAATGATAAACATCGCCCAAGAGAGTAGCAATTGGATTCTTCGAGGCGAGAATCAAGAAGGCATCCGAGTCGACAAAGTCTGGCACATTAGGAAACAAGACAATCCCGTAGATGCAGACAACCAGAATAGCGCTAAAGGCAACCCAACACCCATTCTTCGCGCACTGTGTAGCCTTCTCAACTAGGACAGACAAGTGAAAACCATAAGCTCCATTCAGCTTGACCAAACCTCCTGGAAACTCAGAAGCGTCCAAACTGACAATCTCTGTGAGTGTAGCTAACTCAGGCTCAGTATCAACGTGTACAAAGGGCATCTGGTCTAGCACGGGAATACCCAACATAACATAATACTCCTCCAAAGTGGGTGCCAAAATGTAGTCTGGGAATAAGAAACATCTCAGCTGCGGCTCATAAAACTGTATCAAAGTATACACCCTAGTAGTCTCGAAAGCTGAAGGTATGTACAACAAGCTAAGCAGTCTCCATAGGATACTCTGAACCCAACCCTCACACTCTCATTTGCCAAATCAACTAAACCCAGTAATGAACTGATGTCTGTTGAATGCAACCGGTAAGCAACCGTCTTCTTCAGGGACTCCATGCTTGGCTAGAAGATATCCTAGAATCAGAGGGGAATGATCACCTGCAACGTAAATACATGTTAATGAAATGCAATCATGAAAATGCACATGCATATGCAAACAAGGGACCAAGTGCAATGCTGATAGACTGGGCTGCTCTGTACTGAAGCCTGAGAACCATCCAATCCCTATCTCAAACTAAGCCAACCATTCAAATGAACTTTGTAACCCCACCTCATTGATAGAGATAAACCAGGTATTCTGAGGTCCAATGTTTCCTGCAAACAGACCCACCTACCCCTCACAGGTGTCTACTTAACTCGCAGACGAGGTATGACATCCTATGCGGTCGTCGGCGTCACAGACATTCAAGGCTGATGATACGATACCCAGAAGGTGTGGCATCATCACGTCTTGAAGAGGCCCTCCTCAGCCAACTTCCAATTGATAGGTTCTGGGAGTCGACAATCCTCGGGTCAGACAACTTGTCGAGCCCTAAGGGCCAGGCAAGAAGCATCAAAGAGAATCTCGTCCGAGTGAGATTTCGCGGCTAGCTGGTGCGAGCTAAGCAAGCAGGCTAACCATTACTCTCTCTCTCTAAATCTATATGTGTACTCAAGCCTGGGTTTGGCTTATCTCTCAACAGATTACCCGCTACCCACAGCAGCAATGATAATATAAGGCTGGTAATAACATTGTGGAAAGTAAAGACAGAATAGTAAATCTATACAACACCCCTGACGGGAAAACAAGCGCTAGGATTGACTCGCGTAGGGAACCGTTGGAATCCCCAGTAGAGTCGCCAGCTGTCGCTACTGCGAAAATCGGCGCCGGCTGAACAGAAGAGTCGCCACCGTGCGTTATTTATCCCAACAGAGGGAAAGGAAACGCTCGAAGTAAACCTACCGCAAAGACGGGAAAGGAATGGTCATCGCAACCAAATCCTGGATTCGGGAGTCGGTTACGCAAGGGGAAGGTATTAGCACCCCTCACGTCCATCGTACTCGACGGGATCCACGCTTGTTTTCTAGTACGGATTGTTATTCTATCTATTCTACAGGTCAAGGGTTAAAAGAAAATAAAATGACTCGGCAAAGTATCGCACTTTATGCCTACGTATTCCCGTCTGGAACGAGAAATCAGAGTCAACGTAGTTCGCCTAACTACGGGAAAGGAGGGGAAGGTTGCTCGCTAGGATATCGCATCCTATGCCTACGTACTTTCATACAGCATGAAAGATCAGAGCAAACGTAGTTCGGGCTATGGGAGACACAAGCTTGTCTGACTGTTTTTTATTACCTTCAAAAAGGGTTTTCCTTGATTAAGAGTCCAAGCGGACAAAAATGACACTTCGATGTTTGTTTTGAATTTTTTACGAAAGAAGTGTTTTTTAGTGTGTTTGCAATCTCTGACGCACTAGAGACTATGATTTGAGAGTGACTACGTCGTATGTCACCCTAAGGGTAACACACTAAGCAATCAGATTACTGAAGAGTGACCCTCCAGCAACCTTTTCTCAAATAGCTTAAGGCTCGTAACGTACGACATCAATTAACCTTATTACTATATTTTTGAAGTGTTTTGAGATGAGAAGAGAAAGAAGCTCTAAAAAACATAGGGTTTGAAATGGGAATCAAAACTACCCTAATGTTATCATGCCTGGATCAAAACCTAATGTCTGTCATATTTCTCTCGTGCACAGAGGGAAACAGAGATCCTAGGGGATAAACGGCAAAAGAAACAGATACATACAGTAAACAGTAAAAAGGTATGCAATGCAGCAAGAAACAATAGGCAAAGTGAACAACTTCACTTTAAACCTAAGGGGAAGATTAACAAACAATACAGCAAAGAAAAAACACCAGCTCAGCAAGCCCCACCAGTTCCTACAGCAAGCAATCCAAACAACACCAGCTCTGGCAGCTACAGTTGATACACAACAAAAGGTTAACAATAACAACTTAAGGCAAGATCCTATCTTTTCCTTCCAATGATATCCAAGCTCCAGCTAAGCTCTTATCTTCCAATAATCTTCAGCTTCAACAAGCACTGAGTTCCAACCAGCAAAACCCTAGCCTTCAACAGATATCCAGCTTTGACAGGTACAAGCTTCCTCTTCTAAAATCATCAATGAACTTCATCCTCAATAGGCTTTTAACTTCAATACAGACACTCACAAGAGAGAATCAAGTAATAGAGGAAGTTGGGATGTTGAGATGCTTAATGATAACCAAGGGAAATCATCAAGATCTTAACACATCTAGTGAAAGTTATCCTCAAGATTCTACCCAATCAAAGCAGGCTCTACATCCCTCCTAAGGAGAGATGGAACCTTTTTGGGGACCTTGTGTCATAGGATGGAATAGAGGCACAAGAAGGTCTCTATGTTTGACAGAAGAGAACAGTCTATTCTAGAGCTCTCCCTATATCTCCTATCTCCTAAGCCTTCAATCAACACCTTCAATCTTCAAGCATCAAGGATCTCCTTGCATCCAACTTTTATTATTATCTTCAATCTTCTCTTTTGATGTCTTCACACTCCACAAGCTCAAGCCAAGCCCCATACCCCATAGAAAAGCCCAAAAACCCAAGCAAACAAATTTAAACACCAAGTGGGAACACCAAACAAACACTCCATTTGCAAAATATACTGAAAATAGTAAAATAGTATTTAAAATTCTAAGATTACTTCTAAGGGGATTTCTATATCTACCCTACATACCCTATATGTCCCATAACCTAATTCATGCTAAAAGCCCCAAAATAAAATGTTATAATGCACCTATGTTGAGTTTGAACCCTAAAACTATCACCCTAATGTTCTCTAATCAAAACTAATCAAGATTAATCCACAAAAATGTGGAATAAATCCAGGGGGAACTTAATGTTCTAATCTAACTAGTACAAAAAGAATGGAATCAAAATACGAATTTAAATGCCTAAACCAAATTCACCAAAATGCATGCACAAACAAAATGGAAATAAAAAGCAATTAAATGTGAAAATTCACCATAAATGGAAAAATGATTAAAATACTATTTTTATTTTTTTAAAATCTTCTTGCGACAACTACTAAAATGAGGGAAAAAGTCTCATGTCAAAATGATGATTTTTGAATTTATTATGGATTATCTTGTAAACTATGCAAATAATATGAAAAAAAAATTCAATTAACACAGGGGGGTGGCAAAAGAAAATTATTTGCATTCAGGAATAAATTGGGCCTAGGAGGGGGGTGCGTTCAGCAGAACGCACTAGGCCCAGGTTTGCTTCAGAAAAACCAATAAAAAAACTAGCCCAAGGGGGTGCGAATAGCAAGGATTCGCCTTGCATTTCAGGTTGGGCCTCAAACGGGGGGTGCAAACAGAAAATACGCTAGGCCCAATCCAAAATTGCATACCAAGGGAGGGGGTGCTTATGGAAAATAGGGGGGATGCTCAGTAATATGGCGCAATGGGCCTAGCGCCCAGATTCGTTACTACCTCAGTTCAAACACAAACCCTAAAACGCCTCTAATTTTCCATTCTAATGTCACTGTTCATCTTTCCCAAACTTGAAACCCTAGACGACGCCTCTCCTTCCATCTCTCTCACTGAAACCTTCAACCAAACTCACCTCACGCCTCAAACTCTCTGTTCAACTCAACCCTAATCCAAACTAGCCTCACAAAATCTTGAAACTCTCACTAAATGCTGTGACCTAACTCAATTCATCACCTAACAATCACAAAATCTAACTCCAACTATCTAAACAACCATGGATGCGTAATGAGTTAAGGAAGAAGAAAGCAGAACCTGGAGAATCTGATGAAGGAGATGGATGCTGGCAAATGATGAGGATGGCGAAGTTCCAAACGTGAGAGGATCTACGAATCGAGGACGATCTTGGTTGAAGATATGAGGATCTGCGAAGATTGAAACGGAAAACTGGCGATTTGAGCAATCTGGAGGAATCTCTGGGCAAGCACTTGAAGATCTATGAAATTCTTGGCAGATCTGGGAAAAGCGATGAACGAACGATGAAGGTTTCTCGCGAAATCCAGATGATGATGAAGGTTGTTGAAGATCGCATGAGTTTCTGGCAAAAATCTATGGCCGAGCGATGATCTTGATGACTATTGGTGAAAGATCTTCTGGAGATTTTGATACGAGGTGACGAATCTGGATCAGAAGAGATGAAGATCGTGTTGATGTTGATGAACGATAATCTGAAGGCATTCTTGATGATGATCTTGTGGATGAATATTGATGATTGTTGCTGATGAATTGGATCGGAGAAGAGGAAGATTCTGGTGTTTTTGGCGGTTTCAGGCGACGGTTAGAGCTCTGGCGAGAAGTTGTGGCGGCCGGCGGGGGTTCTGCATGGCCGGCGGTGAAGGTTTCCGGCGAGGGGACGGGTGGCTCAGAGAGTGAGGGAGAGTGTTACACGTGTGTGGGTGGAGGCTGAGGAATGGACAAGTGTGAGGAGAGAGGGGGAGACGTGGCAGGGGCTGAGTGAGAGAGAGAGTGAGGTGGAAGAAAAATCTGATACACGCGTGGCAGCGCATATATAGGACACATGGCACTGCATTGGACTCTTGAACTGGGCTTATGGACTTGGACTCTGGATAATTGGATAAACAGCCCAATAAGACCTAATGCTGATTAAAACATGATTAACTGCATATTAAACCTAATTAACCTAAAACGAAAATTAGAATAAAATCCTAATTAAAACCTCTAATGAACCTAATTAATCTATAAAACGAAAATTAAAATAAAATCCTAATTACCCTATTAAAAAAAAATAAAAAAAAATTATTTAATCCCTAAAAAACTATTAAAAAAAATCCATTTAAATCTGAAAAAAAATCAAATAAACTCTAAACAATTAATCCCTATTTAAAAATCTGAAAAAACAATTAAATCTAATAAACTCTAAAAACAATAATATCCCTTTTTTTAAAATCTATTCTATCAATATCTACAAAATTTAAAAACTACTCTATTAAAAGAAAATAATATCTAAAAAAAATATTAAAGTCTATTCTATTAAAAGAAAATAACATCTAAAAAAAATAAAATCTAATAAATCTCTAAAAAAGAAAAGAAAATTTATTTAAACTCTAAAAATTATTAAAAAAACTATTAAATCTAGAAAAATCCATTTAAATGCATTAAAAATCCAGAAAAATAAAAGAAAAATCCTAAAAATGCCCGGAAGCCGATTAAATCGATTGCGCAACCACAGCGAAACCTGGGCACCGAGATGGCCTGAAAACCCAGGAAACGAGCACTAGTTCTCAACAGACTTTTATTCTGACCGGCCTGTACTGCCTGAAACACCAGGGGCTGCAATCCCGATAAAATCAACCTGATTGAGGAAAATGCCATGTATGCAGTATGCGAATGCGAATGCAAAATGCGTTGAAACATAAACCAGATATGGGAACCGGTTGGTCAAATTTTAGGGTGCAACAATGTGTAGGTTCAATTATAGGTCCAAATTTGGTTTAAAACTTGTTCAACCATGCTTATCTTTTAGGCCTTTCATTTAGGGTTTCACTCTGTACATATGTGAATGTTTCCCATCTTTTGACATGATTTGCTTGTATTATTTTGTGCATTTCTTTTCATATACTTTGAGCACAGTCTCCCTTCATCTCTCTCTCTGTTCAAGGACTTTGGAGCACCATTTCGGTTTGCTTAGTCCCTCCTTTGGAGGTATTTGGAGCATGACCTAAATGGTGAACCATGAGGACAATTTTGGTGCATTCTTTTGCCCAAATCATAATGATACCATGGTTGAATGATATTTTAACACCCTTTCTGGTCTCATTTCATCCCTTATATCCTCTTTGTTTTAGGTCCTCATTTACTTTCATTTGGTTTGCCTTAGGGCTCATTTGGTTGATGTATGAATGGTGTAAGACTAATCTTCCCATTTCATCCCTTTTGTGTGATTGTTTGCATTTTGTTTTGTGCATTCTTTCTCTTCCTTTCTCTTTGCATTGCATATGCATGCTTGAGGTTGAGATGAGCTTGTGGAGGCATTTTCCCCACATATTTTCCTCCCTCACTATCATTCTAAATGTGAATAAGATGTTTGCATGTTGCATGTTGCATGTTGCATTTTGCTTTATGCTTCTTTCTTCTTAGCTTTTCATTTCCATGCTCCCTTAGGATCTCTAATCTCCTTGCTTAAGGATGATTATGATAGACTCTAGGTTTCAAACCATGTATGAGAACATTAAGTAGTATTCCCCTAACCTCAATCCAAACTTTAGGTCTATCTTGCATGACAATTACTAGGTATGAACTAGTTTCCCTTTAGTTTGTCCTCTCTCTTTCTCATCTCAAACCATTTCTAAAACACTTAATAATTGATAGCGTTACGAGCCTAAGTACTTAGGAAATGGTGATTGGGGGGCCTCCACTCAATTTCTTAGAGTGTTTAGCGTATGTCCTTTGGACGATATGCGACACATTCGCTCCTAGGTCATAATCTCTAGTGCAACATGCATTACAAACAATTCAAAAAAACACTTCTCCTTAAAAGACACAACATACAAAGATCAAACTTATTTTTGTCCTTTGGGACCCTTAATAATGGAAAACCTTTTCATAAAAAGAGTTTCGTTAACTCTTAGTTCTACCGCAAACAGGTAACGCCTAAGTCTCCAATGGTCGAGCTGCATACACCTAACTGCTAGAACCAGTTGTTAATCCTACTCGGGTAAAAACATTTGAACCAACCAGTGTTCTTATCGCCCGAACTACGTTTGCTCTGATTTCTCATACCAAATGAGAATACATAGGCACGAGACGCGATGTCTCGGTGAGTAACCTTTCCCCACCTTTCACCCGTAGTTAGCCAAACTACGTTGACTCTGACTTTCCCATTGCACGAGGGAATACGTAGGCACAGAGCGACAATGCTCTGCCGAGTCACTTTTCTTTTCTTTTGTCCCTGAGACCTTTAGCGTAGATAATTTCAATTACCCTTTTAGATAGGTAACCAAGCATGGATCTCGTCGATTACGACGGACATGAGGGGTGCTAATACCTTCCCCTTGCGTAACCGACTCCTGAACCCGAGATATGGTTACGGTGACCTGTCTTCTCCCGTTTCGTCAGGTTTTCTCTGATCGTTTCCTTTCCCTCTTTTGGGATAAATAACGAATGGTGGCGACTCTTCTATCATTTCTGGCACCTTTTTTCGCAGTAGCGACAGCTGGCGACTCTGCTGGGGACTCCAACGGTTCCTTATGCAAGTCAATCCTAGCGCTTGTTTATTTATCTTTGGGTGTATGTGTGTGTCGCTTTCGCGAAAATAAGGTGCCGGCAAAACAGAAGAGTCGCCACCTTTCTTTATTTATCCCTCAGAACGGGAAAGGAAACGATCGGAAAAACCTGACGAAAAGGTATAAGACAAGGTCATCGCAACCATTGTCTGGGTTCGGGAGTCGGTTACGCAAGGGGAAGGTATTAGCACCCCTCACGTCCGTCGTACTCAACGGGATCCACGCTTGTTGTGTTTACTGGACGAGTTGGTTTATCTATCTACCTATCAAGGCTGGTCTGAAAAGAAAAGGAAAATGACTCGGTAAAGCGTCGCGCTTTATGCCTACGTATTCTCATCAAAGAATGAGAAATCAGAGTCAACGTAGTTCGGCTAACTACGGGTTACGGGGGAAGGTGGCTCGCCAATACATCAGTATTGTGCCTACGTACTCTCAACAGGTATGAGAGATCAGAGCTTACGTAGTTCGGGATACTATGGATTACGGGGATTCAGATTTATCTGTTTTATCGAGTAGGGTTAAACAGCAATTCTAGCAGTTAGGGACAAAGCCTGTTTGCGGTAGAATTGAAGTTTAACGACACTCTTTTCTTCAGAAAAGCTTCCTTTGAATTACGGGCCCACGGGGCAAAAATGTTTGAAGTTTTTTTTCTGTCTTTTACGAAAGAACTATTTTTTATTATGTTTGCAATTTCAATCGCACTAAAGACTATGACCTGAGAGTGAATGCGTCGCATGTCACCCAAAGGGTGCCATACTAAACATCCAGACTGTTGAAAAAGAAGCTCTCCAACAATCCTTTCCCCGATAACTTAAGGCTCGTAACGTACGAAAGAAATCATTCATGATTACTGTATCTTAAGCTGTTTTGAGATGAGAAGAGAACAGGCTCAACTAAGGGGAGACTATCAAGTCCTAATGTTTTCATGCCAAGGATTCATCCTATGGTTGAAGTTTGAAACAGGGAACTCCTAGTAGTTATCATGCATAGGTTTCAACCTAAAGTTCTAATCATCACTTCCTTATCAAAGGGAGTGAAATTCCTAAAGGATCATGTCAATGATAAACAGGAACAGATAAAGCATCGGCTTAAACAGTAAACAATAAATGACTGTAAAATGCATGCAACGCAAGTGAGGGAGGAAATGTGTGTGGGGCATCAGCCTCCACAAGCTCATCTCAACCTCAAGCTAGATATGAATAACTGCAATCATACAGAAGAAATAACATGCTATCAAGCAAGATATAATAACTGACTGTAATCATACAGGAAATGACATGCTATCAAGCAAAATAATAATGAGCAACTGCAATCATACAGAAGAACTAAAATGCTATAAAGAAAAACAAACCACATGGGCAAGGGAGTTGGGCTCTACCGAATACCCGCAAGCAAAGCCATACAATAAAAATACAAGCAGAGAGAGCAACTCAACCTCTAGTGCAGTCATGCTCCTAGATTACATAAGTCTAAATATGGACTTATTCTAATGCATCAAGCAAATCAAACAAGTTACATCAATACAGAAGAGAAACAGACAAGGAAGAAGGCAAATCAACAACTCCTACAACTTCAAGCTTCAGCTCTTCTGACAGCAACTCAGTCTTCAGACTTCAACCATCCTTCATGACAAGTATCAACTTGCTTCTCCAAGGTTCCAATCCATAAGTATCAACCTATTCTCCCTTCTCCAAGCTTCAGCTCTTCAGTCAATTCCACCTTCAGGCTTCACTCCTAACTACAAGTATCAACTTGACTCCTTCAGGCTTTCAGTGCATCAATGCAAGTGTCAACTTATCTTTTATTCCTCAAGCCTCAGCTCTTCACTCAATCTCAATTGAATCCTCTTTATAAGTATCAACTTGATCTTCAAGCTTCAGCTCTCTTTGCTTCACCAGTATCAACTAGGTTTTCCTCTTCATCTACAAGCTTCAACTTCTCAGGGTAATCTTCAATCACATGGAAGTTTCAACTTCACTATTCAATCCTCTTCAATTAAGTAACTCCATCCTCTAATCAAGGGAGAAAGATGCATCTATCAAGAGCAAAGTTGGGATGATTGGTAGCAGATTGAAGACCAAAGGTCACCACTAAGCATCCTGTCACCAGAGAAAGGGACCCTCAAAGGTTCTACCAATTTGCAAAGAGCCACACATCCTACCAAAGGAGGGATTAGGCCTTTACAAGGTACCTTACATCATAGGGAAGAATGGAATTGATCAACATATTCCATGCTTATGAAGGAAGAGAACTATCTAGAAGCTCTGCCTGCAAAACCCTAATCTTAACCTAATCAAAACTACACCACAAGAAGGGAAGATCTTCAAATCCAAGCCTCTTCAAGCAATCCAATGCATCTTCAACTTGTCTTCATCATCATCCAAGAACAAGAGAGAGAGAACCCTAATCTAAGGGAACTAAAGATGTTAATCTAGTTGAGTTAGTGCATTAGAATCATATAAAACTAACACCTAAACTAAAATCAATCAAAAATAGAAAACTATCTTATAAATTTCTACAAAAATTCCTAAGGGATCCTAATTCAATTAAGAATGCCTCATACAAAAACCAGGGACTAAATCATCTATTAAGTCCTAAAATCAAAATCTAAACCATAAGGTATCAACCATAAACCCTAAAAATGGAGCTTCTAAAGGTTTCAACCTAAACTACCACCTAGGTTCATCACAAAAATGTGATAAAATTCTATGGGGAGCATGCATGTCTATGCTAACTACTCAAGGAAAATCAGGATCAAAGTCATCATCACATGATCACAGAAAATTCCACAAAATCAAGTACCAAACATAACTATTTTAATATCAATTAAAATGATAAAATTCCCATAAAATAAGAAAATGCATGAAATAAAAATATTTTTTCTCTAAAAAATACTAGACTCAGTCATGAATATAATGCAAAAAGAATGGGGTTAATTGGATTATTTTTCAGTTTTATATGATTTAATCAAGAACCATGAATAAAAATGAAAAAAATAAATAAAATCCAAATAAAATAGACAAATGCACGGTGCAAGTAGTAAACAGAATCAGTTCATTTAATGGATTGGGCCATGAGGGGGTGTAAGTATCAATCAATTCACTAAGCCCAGAATCAGCAACCAAATGAAACGCTGCGTTTCATTAACTCAGATCCTTCACAAATTGAAATTAAAACGTGGCCGTTGGATGAAGGTCCTAGTCCAAGTCAAACATTGATCTGATGGCTATCAAGTCATCTTCTCCAATTCAAACCTCTGAAACTCGCGCGCAGCTCCGGCCACCACCGGTGGTGCTCCGGTCACCATTCCACAACCCTAATTCAACATAGAGTCCACCATAGGCCACGATCCCTTAATGAAACATGTCCTAAATTCCCTCACGAATTCATTCACGCCCTTAATTCTCTCTGAAACCTCAAGATTCACAAGAACCAATCCTCAACCGAAAATGGAAACACACCTATTTTGTCTCTAATTCTCAAATTAATGGTCTGAAATCAATCCTACACCGTTCTACAATGCATCTAACACCCTAATTCATCTTAATTCTGCCTAATTTAAGCTATAGATTGAAGGTTACCAACCTGATAAATCTTGATGAACAGATGCACTAAATCTTCAAATCAAGCTCTCCAACCTTCCAGACACGATCAATGGATCATTTCCTTGCTTCTGTATGCAATATAACTGGTTGAAAACTCCTGAAACTTGAAACCCGATGGTGAGTTGCAGGTGGAAGAATCTGAGCTCAAGAACACCAATCAACCACGAATTCCTCTTGATTATGGTCTGGAATCAATCCTTAGCATCCATGGAAGAAGTTGCAATCAAGAAAATGGATGGAAAGTGAAGAAATTGGTGAAACCGAATTCAGTTGCAAGCTATGCAATTTCAATCTCAATCTTTGCTCTCTCCTTCAATCAACCCCAACCTTTGCTTTGGATCACCTCTACTCAATATATAGAACATGTATGAGTAATCTAGAACCCTCTAGATCCTTCTAATGAGAGTTTCAATCTCTCATGTCATGAGATTTTCAACCATATGCCATGGTGTGCACAACTCTGCAAACAACTTGAAAACAATCCCAATCTCTTCCAATTTCTCCCCTGGTGACATTTTGCAAGTGTTTGGCTTGCAAGGGATCTTTCTCATGCCTTGAATTTGAGTTTTGCAAATGTTACTTATGATGTAAGTAACTACTTTTCAAAGCAAGTCCACAAATTAGACCTTAACTCAAAAATGTGGCTGAACCAATGTTCTTAAAATGTTTTTTAGAGTTAAAATGACCTATTACATGCCTTGGTTTGGATGTGTAGATCAAAATTATCAATTTCAAACTTTGGTTTATTTAACTTATACCCTTATTTTAGGTCATTTTTGCAACTTTGAGCTACAAGCAATTTCAACAACTCATGACCTCTTTACTAGCCTTAAAACATCATTTTGAACAAGTTTTATGTTGAAAATTTTCCCATTTAAAGCTTGCAAATAGGAGTTATGGCCTTATGATTGAAATGACCTATAATCTCCAAATGACCAAAATACCCTTGACTTGTCAAAGCCATAACTTGAGTTCTACAAATCCTATCAAGTACTTCTAGTACTCTCTAGAAAGCTAAGAAGATAAGGAACAACATTCATGTTAACTAAAAGTTCATAGGAATCATCCTTCTAGGGCAAAAGTTTCATGCAAGTTGGACAACTTTCAAGCCCCCAAATTCACATACCTCAGATGACCTGTAACTTGTCAAAGCCATAACTTGAGTTCTACAAATCCTATCACGGACTTCTAGTACTAAAATTAAATCTAAGATCAAGCTCTACAACATTCATGTTGAGGGTAAGATGAGATGACAATCACATCTTGAGCTAAACTGCCTTGAAGATAGGGGTCAAACTAGGGGATTTTACACTGTCAAGCCTTAGAAACCCTAGCTTGAAACTTCTCAAACTCTTCAATCATGATGAGTTGACCTTGGAATCATCCTTATAACATCTAAATGCATCAATTCATGATCACATGGCTCTTGGATTAGGTCTCAACTCCCTCTAAGTCATTAGTTGACTTAGGGTTGACCCAGTCAAACCCTAATTGCATCAATCATGGCTGAGTCTTCTTAATCTTGCACAATGACCTATCTAGGCCTCATGATGGCTTTCAAGACATCTCATAAGCTCTCTCAAGGCTTCAAGTCCACATTCCTGGCTTCAGGATCATCTGAGGAGCTCCCACAACTCTCAAGTTAGGAGACACACACTCCTGGTTTCAACCACTCTCTCTGAGGATCTTTTAACTTCTCTGACAAGGATATCAACCCTTGAGTACTTGAATAAGCTTATTAGCTAGCTTCGTAGTCTTGTATAGCCCTTGGTTGGTAATCATACCTCTTGATCTCCTGCATACATGTCAATGAAATGCAAATGATAATGCTAATGTGAATGCAATGAAACATAAGCTAGGTAAAGAAATGTTGTGCAAATTTTGGGGTGCAACAGCTGCCCCTATTCAAACGGCTTGAACCTGACTGGGTGAGAAGCGAAAGGCTCTCAAACAATCAAGGTAAAAGACGGTTGAATACCAATAAACCCGTAAATTTGCCAACTGCACAAGTACACGGTACTCTGATGGGAACAAATATCCAGAAACTGAAATGATAGCTGCACGACAACTAGCTGGGGAATTGGTCACACGGTGACCAGCAATACATGGTCGATCGTGCCGTCTGGAATTTGGGACTTATCAGATCAACAATCAAGTTAATCATGCCATCGGGAATTCAAAGAAATTTTTGGGCGTCAGCCGGACTTCGTCAATTAGTCGGGAATAGAATTCTCAGTCAATCATGAACCAATTAGGGGTATCCAAACTTCTGCCATCAGGCACTCCGCATCAGCTGAGAGAACCGCTTCGCCAATACGGTTGGAGTTTAATCGTCAAGTCTTCAAGGGAAGTTTCAACTTCGCTATTCAGGAACCTGCTGGGGATGACGCATCTCCGCTGGGGATCCTGGAGAACTATCAAGTCACTCTGCTTCGGGGCTTCAGAAATCATTCTGGATGAGTCAACTCTGCTGAGGACTTCAAGAATCATCTTGAACAAACAACTTCGCCGGGGACTTTGAGAATCATCCTGAACCAATAACTCTACTGTAGATTTCGGGGATCATCCCGAGCACTCACTCTACCGGGGATTTCAGGAATCATCCTGAGCGGCTTTCTCTGGCGACGTTACTGGGGATTTTAAGAATCACCTTAAGCCATCACCTTCGCTGAAGAGAATTCAAGAATCATCTTGGGCAAACGACTTTTGCTGGGGAGTTCAAGAATCATCCTGAGCAAGCGACTCTGCGGAGGAACACTTGCAAAACAAGAATGGTAACGACCTAGCTCATGTTTCGTATGCATATGCTTTGACAATGGCGCAATGCTCCACACGGTTGAAATGTTACGCGTTTAGGGTAAATGCTATGCGATCATGCAAAATGCTATGATCCCATCAGCAAAATAAATGCTGAAGGGAGAATCCTCCTGTCGAGGAGAAAGAACCACTCTGGTGGGGGAAGGAATCATCCTGCCAAGGAGAAAAAGTCACGCCAATCTCAATCGGACTCCGCCTGGGGAAATGAACCTCAGTCGACCGCTGCAGGGGAATAAAGCTCTACGAGAACCTGGACCTGCGGAGGAAAGCGATGTCAATCGTAGAAATAAGCTGCACGGCATACGCGGCTAACCTTTCCTGGAGGTAACGACTCTGGCGGGGAAATACAGCATCAGCTATTCAACACTCTACTGGGGAAAACCAATCATGGCCCAAATGGCTTTCCAAGGACTCGGCTCCCTTGGGGATCTGCAAACTCGACTGGGGAAGGAGGAATCGTCCTGCTTACAGGGGAGAGTACGAATCTGCAGGGAATTTCAATTTTGCTGAAGACTTCAGTCTGGAACTATCAACTACTACACACTTCAGTATGTGACTCAGCTAGGGAGATGGCGACCCTTCGGGATGCATCTGATTGGGGAGAGAATCCTCTCTGCCTGGGGAGACATATCAATACTTGACGATCTCACGTTCAGACTCTGCGGGGAGAGGCTACTGAACTTCGCTGGAGAAGAAGGAATCATCCTGCTTGGGGATGCGCACGGCGTACTGTCTGGTATATGGTATACCTGCAACAACACAAACAAACAGACAAGACACCCTTCTCAAAGGGACCTATCAAGGCTATCATCTTGTGACAATGTTTAAGTAATTCATTGTTTCAACAATCAGTGGCCTAGGCCAGTAAGTTTATGTATGCGCATTTTATCAAAAACATTGGCGTTCTTTTTCGCAAACAAAACAGATAAATGCTAAACAGACAAACAGAATTGCTGAATAGTATACATTTTATTGATAACGAACCCCTGAATGGGCAAAAACGTTTTACAACAGATGCAAGCTCCTGGAATGAGGAAACCTCGCAAATATAAAAACATAAATATACATCAGTATATACACAAATGTCGGAAACGAGGCGTAGACGAACACCATGAGTTGATCCCTCTATGACCCACTCGACTTCGATACATCTCAGACGCTTCAGCTTCAGAAGAGATTGATTCAGATAAACAACCCTCAGGTCTTCCAAACCACCAAACAATGAAAGTCCACACGCGGAACGCAGTCATTTGCTTTTTCAAATCCCTAACTTTTACCTGAATCCCCTTCCAGGTTTTCGATTCACCGGTATACCCTTTTTTGCCAAAGTCGCCCTTCCAGGTTTTCGACTTTGCGGGTGTACATTCTTTTCTTTATATCCCTAATTTTTGCCCGAACCTTTTTCCTTTTTTATGGTTCGCCGGGGTGCCCCATTTTTGCCTGGATATTCTTTTTCTTTCCAGCGGGTCATTTTTAAGCAAAGTATTTTTTAACTGCGTCCGTGTTCACCGGGGATGCAAAATCTTCGCCATCCATCGTGGATAACAACAAAGCTCCTCCCGAGAAGACCTTGCTGACGACGTACGGACCTTCGTAATTGGGAGTCCACTTGCCCCGGTGATCGGAGTGTGGAGGAAGAATCTTCTTCAGGACGAGATCACCCGTCTGAAAGCTTCTAGGACGCACCTTCTTATCATACGCTTTCTTCATTCGGCTTTGGTACAGACGACCATGTGCAATCGATGATAATCTTTTCTCGTCCATCAGGCTGAGTTGGTTTAGTCGGTTCTTAACCCATTCTGCCTCGTCGAGTCTCACGTCAACCAAAACTCGCAAAGAAGGGATCTCCACTTCTAACGGTAGGACAACTTCCATACCGTACACTAAGGAGAAAGGAGTTGCCCCGGTTGAAGTACGTACCGTCGTATGATAACTGTGCAGTGCAAATGGCAACATCTCGTGCCAATCCTTGTAGGTCACAACCATCTTCTGAACAATCTTCTTGATGTTCTTATTGGCCGCTTCAACGGCGCCATTCATATTCGGCCGGTAAGGAGATGAGTTGTGGTGTTCAATCTTGAAACTCTGGCACAGCTTCTTCATCATCTTGTTATTCAGATTCGAACCATTATCGGTAATGATCCGCTCGGGAATTCCGTAATGACAGATGATATCCCTCTTTATGAATCTAGCCACCACCTGCTTGGTCACATTAGCGTGCGAGGCTGCCTCCACCCACTTGGTGAAGTAGTCGATAGCTACTAGAATGAAGCGATGACCGTTAGATGCAGTGGGCTCGATCTTGCCTATCATGTCGATGCCCCACATGGAGAACGGCCAGGGGGCGGACATGACATTTAACGAGCACGGCGGCACATGAACTTTATCAGCATAAATCTGGCATTTATGACATCTCTTTGCGAAGTTAAAACAATCCGACTCCATCGTCAGCCAGTAGTATCCTGCTCTCAGGATCTTTCTCGTCATAGCATGCCCGCCGGCGTGCGTACCGAATGTGCCTTCATGGACCTCTTCCTTGAGCATACTCGCCTCTTTCTCATCTACACATCTGAGTAGCACGAGATCGTGGTTTCTTTTATACAAAACTCCATCAGGATTGAGATAAAAATTTCCAGATAGCCTCCTCAGAGTCTTCTTATCCTGGGTTGACGCTCCCGCAGGATACTCCTTAGTCATAAGGAAGGTCTGGATGTCATGGAACCACGACTTGCCGTCGGAGGCTTCCTAGATCGCAAAGACGAATGCAGGTCTATCAAGACGAGAAAGGACAATTCTTGGAGCTTCATTCCAAAAATTGACTTTATACATCGAAGCCAACGTGGCTAGGGCATCAGCCATTTAATTCTCGGCCCTGGGCACATGATGGAGTTCCACTCGATCAAAGAACGGAAGCTGTAACAGCCCAAATTTCATTAAATAATTAATTGTAGTAATTAATTGATTTAGTGGGATTTTTATTAATGTTGGAAATTAATTTTTATTAATTGGAATTAATAGAGAATTGAAAGGAAATTGGAAGGAAAGAAAATAAAAGGAATATATAAGTGAGGAAGAAAAGAAAAGAAAGTTAGAAACATTTGGAGAGAAAGAAGAAAGAAAGAAGAAAGAAGAGAAAGAGAGGAGAAGAAGAGGAAAAGTGGAAATCATCAAGAACCAACATCAAAGCTCCGATTAATCGAGGTAAGGGTGAGAAATGTTTCTATTTGATCATTGCATGATGTTATGTATGTTGGGTTGGGGTTTTGGTAGAGTTTTCATCACTTTCTAATTAGGGCAAATGTTGGATTAATCGGTAGATTGATGATTTAATCGGTTGAAACTGAGTAATAATGTCGTAGAATAGTCGGGTAACATGTATTGATGCTATTTGTACTGATTTGGATGTTTGAGGTTTGGTTGATGATGGATTGATGAAGGAGAGGCAGAATAGGGTTCTGTTCTGCGCAGGTTCGCTGGCTCTCGCCAGGCGAAGCCTAGCGAATGCTGGCGAGTAATTATGATTAAGTCCCAGTGGACTTCGCTGGCGAGTTCGCCAAGCGAAGTTGGATAGCAAAGGTTCGCCCAGCGAAGGTGCTGGCGAATGGTGGCGAATGAAGTCAGTAGCTACTGACTTGGGCTCGCTGGGAAGTCTCGCCAGGCGAAGCCTAGCGAGTGTTCGCTGAGAGTGTTCGCCAGGCGAAGGCCAGGCGAAGGTTCGATGCGAGGGTTCGCCAGGCGAACGAAGGCGAATTTGACAGCATTTCTCTTTTGCTGTGTTGCTCATGTGGTGATAGTTTGGTGGTTTCACATAGATTGATATTCTTATGATATGATATAGATATGATCTATTGTGATGATGTGTGATGTGGGTAGCCTCCGGGCGTGAATCCTAGTTGATATGCGATGCGCATTAATTGTGATAAATAGAAATACATGTGAATACAATGATGAATGTATGTGTATTGTTTAATGAATTGTGAGTGCATATTTATATGCGATTGTTGTGGGAATGCATGGGAACATATGTGGTATGTGTGCATTGTTGTTGAGTATGATGATGATGATGTGTGAAATGAATACATTGATAAATGTTTGATATATGTTGTATGTGCAATCATGATGAAATTCTCGAAGGGGTGAATTATTCGAATGCATGGGATTAAGACGCGGGAACGGTCTTAAGTGCATTTATTGTGATTGGTTGATTGTACATGCATCATTCAGTCAAGAGGCAATGTCCGTTAGTTTCGTGGAAACTAGTGGCTTGTCCCAAACCTAGAAGGGTGGGTTTGAAGCCTAGGGGACGGGCTTGGTTGTTATCGGTCTAGAAGGGTGGACCCGGTTTAGAGTAAAAACCGAAAAATGATAACGAGTTATCGGTCTAGAAGGGTGGACCCGGTTTAGAGTGAAAATCGAAAAAAGATAACGAGAGTCGGTACCGCATAACATTAAGTTGTATTGGATATGTTGAGTCACATTGCATAATATTGTTGTTGTATAAATGTGCTTGTGAATGATTGTGAAATTAAGCATGAAGGGATGTGCTTGCGAATGTTCATAATGTTGATATATGTGAGCATGATATAAATTATGATTATGGAAATGAAGTGTGGTGAGAAATGTGAATATGTGTTGCATGATTATCTATATATATATAATCTTATGCTTCGATTATCATGGTTATATTTCTCACCCTTCTGCTGTTTTATAATGCTCTATGAGGCATTGCAGATTAGGATGCTGGAGTCCCTTTTGTGAAGTATTCTTCATTCTTTTGAGTCTGCTGCTCTGATATGTAACACCGGGTAGTTAGACTAGTATAGTCATTCTTTTGTGATACATTGCGATGTATCAGTTGATGTGATTGTGTAATCTAACTGATATGATGTATTAATTTGGATTAACTTGTGTGTACGTGGATTAATATTTTGAAAACGATTAAATGATTTGATCTTCCGCTTAATTTTGAAATTGTTACATATCTTATGGAGAAAAATGTGAAAGTGTTTTATTGGTGAAATTGTGGCATTCTTCTTTTATACCTTATTATAAAACCTTTTTACTCTGATAATTTGTATGTGCTTAATTGTTTTATATGCATTTATTTGGGGTATAGAAGGGGGTGTTACAGAAGCAGCCTTCTGGCGTAATTCATGTACGGCACCAAATTCGATTAACGAGTCTTCCACTCCCCTTTAATCTGGTTAATCACAAGCGCTGAGTCACCATATACGTCTAGGTTCTTGATTCTCAAATCAATTGCTTCTTCTAGACCCATGATGCATGCTTCGTACTCCGCTTCATAATTGGTGACCGGAAACGTCAGTCTCGCAGTGAACGGGATGTGGGATCCGTGGGGAGTCGTAATGATCGCCCCAATGCCACTTCCATAAGAATTAACCGCCCCGTCAAATATCAATTTCCATTGGGATTTCCTATCTGGCCCCTCGCCGGGCAACGGTTCATCGCAATCTTTCGCTTTAAGAAACATGATATCCTCATCAGGGAATTCAAATTTCATCGGCTGGTAATCCTCGATTGGCTGTTCGGCAAGGTATTCAGACAATACGCTTCCCTTGATGGCCTTCTGGGAAACGTACTGAATGTCATATTCCGTCAACACCATTTGCCATCTGGCAATCCTGCCCGAAAGCGCCTGCTTCTCGAAGACGTACTTGATCGGATCCATCTTCGATATTATCATGGTTGTGTGATTGAGCATGTACTGTCGTAAACGTTTGGCAGCCCAGGCTAGTGCACAACACGTTTTCTCCAGCATCGAGTCACGAGATTCACAGTCCGTGAACTTTTTACTCAAGTAGTAAATGGCATGCTCCCTTCTGCCCGTCTCGTCGTGCTGACCGAGAACACACCCCATACTATTCTCAAGAACTGTCAAGTACATGATTAAGGGTTGTCCAGCCACTGGGGGTATCAAGATCGGAGGTTCCTGTAGATACTGTTTTATCTTATCAAATGCCTTCTGGAAATCCTCGTTCCAGATAATCGCCTGATCTTTCTTTAGCAGTTTGAACATCGGTTCACACGTGGCCGTGAGCTGAGAGATAAACCTTGCAATGTAGTTTATTCTGCCCAGGAAACCACGAACTTCTTTTTCAGTTTTTGGCGCTGGCATTTCTTGTATCGCTTTTATTTTCGCAGGATCAACCTCGATGCCTCTTTCGCTTACGATAAACCCCAGTAGTTTTCCGGACCGTACTCCGAAAGTACATTTGTTAGGATTCAGCCTCAACCTGAACTTCCTAAGCCTCTCAAAAAGCTTCAGCAAATTGACCAGATGTCCCTCCTCCGTTTGGGACTTCGCAATCATGTCATCAACATAGACTTCAATCTCATGATGAATCATATCATGAAACAAAGTGACCATTGCTCGTTGGTAAGTGGCCCCTGCGTTCTTCAGACTGAAAGGCATTACCTTGTAGCAAAATGTTCCCCAAGGTGTAATAAACGTAGTTTTCTCCATGTCTTCCGGTGCCATCTTGATCTTATTGTAGCCGGAGAAGCCATCCATGAACGAAAATACGGAGAACTGAGCTGTATTGTCGACCAACACATCAACATGAGGCAGCGGGAAATCATCTTTAGGGCTCGCCCTATTCAAATCCCGATAATCGACGCGCATTCATACCTTACCGTCCTTCTTCGGTACAAGCACTATGTTGGCGACCCACGGAGTGTAAGTAGTGACCGCTAAGAAGCCAGCATCAAGCTGCTTCTGCACTTCTTCTTTGATCTTAACGACCATATCTGGTCTCGTCCTCCTAAGCTTCTGCTTAACGGGAGGACAATCTTCTCGCAGCGGCAAGTGGTGGACCACGATGTCAGTATCAAGTCCAGGCATATCTTATGACCAAGCAAAGACATCACTATACTCTCTTAGCATCTCGACCAACCTTCGCTTGACATCACTCTGCAATGCAGCCCCTATCCTGACGTTCCTGACTAGTTCTTCAGAACCCAGATTCACAATCTCGATCTCTTCTTCGTGAGGCAGAATCACTTTCTCCTCTTGTTTCAACAAGCGGGCCAACTCTTTGGGAAGGTCTTCGTCTTCATCAATCTCTTCTTCGGCTTGATAGATCGGGCAATCGAAGTCGAAGTGAGCCATAGAAGGTCCAGAGTCGATGTCATCTGTTATGTGGATCCTGCAATAACAAGGGTTAAGCTTAAAACAAGGATATGCAGGTTAGCACCAACCTCATTGCCATTTTATTGTTTTTCAAAACAAATATAAAACAGGAATAACAGAGATCACAATATTTGAATACGAAGAAAAACGCCTTTTGATTTATTGATAAAATGCATGTACATAATCAAACAAGGCCCTGACAATAAAACCACTATGCCCCGGGTAGGACATAGGGTTGTACAATGATTGGAAAAAAGTAAATCATTACTCTTCGCTTGTCATCTGGATGATATCCTTGACGGACCAGTTGTTGAGGCTCTCGCCTGGCTTGCTTGGCTGGATCCAAGAGTCTAAGTCACAGTCGCTATCTTCGCTGTCTTCAGACACTGCATTGACGCTTTCAAATATCACTCCGCCGCTGGTAAACTGGGTCGGCCCTTTACTTCGCGACGCACTGCTAGAAGAAGAGGAGGCTTCAGCCGCAGGAGAATATCCCAACCCAAACTTGTCCTGCTTGTTAGGTATCTCCAAAATTTGCCCCCAGCCTGGGGTAGATCCGGCTTAGACTACAGCCCGGGCCTCCTTGAAGGAAGAGAGAGTCATCTCTGGCTTCTCAGTGACTACAGGAGCTACGTTCTTGACTTTAACAGCTTCGAACGCTTGACATAGGGTTTCGTGGATTTCCCCATCCATCTCAACATACTTGAAGGACGACAAATGGCTCACCATTATGTCTTCCTCGCCACAAACAGTCACGATGCTACCTCCGACAACATACTTGAGTTTCTGGTGCAACGTGGAGGTCACGACACCCGCTGAATGGATCCATGGCCGGCCTAGGAGACAGCTGTAGGCAGGCATGATGTCCATAATGTATAAGACCGCGTCGAATGTTTCCGGCCCGACTTGGATTGGCAACGTCACCTCCCCGAAAACATGGCGTTTGGTTCCATCGAACGCTTTCACAACCAGATCACTGGGTGTGCAAATCACTCCACGAGTGTCCAACTTCATTAATTCCTTCTTCGGAAGAACATTGAGTGACGACCCTGTGTCTACCAACACGTGGGACATAATCGTTCCCTTACACTCTATCGAGATGTGCAGGGAGCTATTGTGGTTCCTCCCCTTCGGCGTCAGCTCTAGGTCAGTGAACCCTAGCCCATTTCCAGCATTCACGTGGGCTACGACCTCTTCCAATTGGTTTACCGATATTTCTTGCGGTACATATGCGGCGTTCAACACCTTCAACAGTGCGTTGCGGTGTGCTTCAGAACACAACAACAAATTCAGGATGGAAATTTTCGAGGGCGTTTGATGGAGATGATCCACGATCTTGTAGTCACTCTTTTTAATCAACCTCATGAATTCTTCGGCGTCTTTAACGAGTAAGTCTTTTTCTACCCCACGCGGGATCTCTTCAACGACTTTACTCTTACCTTTATCAGTTTCATCAGCTTTGTCCGCTTTGTCCGCCACGACTTCGGGTAGTGCAAACACTCTCCCGCTGCGAGTAATTCCGCTAATGCCCGCTAGGTTCTCCACAGACGACCCAAACAGTTCTAGTTCCAACTTCTGTCCGTTGCAGTAGACCTCTGCCCCATAATACCATGGGACAGCGTTAGTGCTTTTGAAGGGTATCGACCCGGCTTTGGTGATAGTAATTGTGGGCGGCCTAGGTGCGAAAATAGTTATCGTCTGGAGAGGGATGGTGATGGTGGAAACCTCATCATCTTGCTTCAGCATTACCTCTCCCGATCCGCCTTCGACCCTCCGGCTAAACTGCAGGATTCCCTCAGTCATCAGACTTTGAATCCCCTCTATCAACTGTTCACATCCATCAGGACTAGTCGCACAGCCCATACACAGCTCTCCGCAACCTGGAAAGAAACCTCTTTTCATCAGCTTAGCCTTAACGAAGCTAAGCGGCGTCTTCAGATCTCTGACGTCAGTCAATAAATCCAAACTCTCGTCTTCAATAATGGCGTTTACCCCACTTCCCCTATGATTCGGCATAGGGTTCTTTGTGACGTTAGGCACATTATCTGAGAAGTTGATGATCTTAGCGTCCACCATGTCCTGCACCTTGTGTTTGAAGGCTTTGCAATTCTCTATTGTGTGGCCGGGTGCCCCTGAGTGAAACTCACAAGTTGCATTCGCGTCATAACCTGGCGGAGGTGCCCCTGTCAAGGGAGCCAAGGTTCTCTTCTGGATCAACTGTAACTGGAGCAGAGTTTGCAATAGTTGAGCGTACGACATGGGCGGTGTCTCGAGGTGACGGCTCGACAGAGGTGCCCTGTTCTGATACTTTTTGTACCCTTGTTGATTCGGTTGCTGCTGCTGCTGCTGCTGTGGCTGTGGGACTGCCGGGATAGTTATACTGGCCACCTGCTGGTGAGGGCCTTTACCCTTCCTTCGAGCGTTGGTCACGGCGCTCGTTTCTCCTTCCCGTCTTTTGCCACTATAAGGTTTCTTGCCTCCTTCAGCTGAGGATGGATCACCTTGAATTTCCCCCAGTTTGATCCCATTTTCAATGTGCTCACCCGTGATAATGAGATCTAAGAAGGTTCCGGACATACCGCTGACCAATTTCTCATAATAAACCCCTGGGAGGGTGGCCACGAACATTAGTACGAGCTCACGTTCAACCATCGGCGGCTGAACCCTGGCTGCCAACTCACGCCACCGCTGGGCGTATTCCTTGAACCCTTCGTTGTTCCTTTGCGACAGATTCTGCAGTTGGACTCGGTTCGGAGCCAAGTCACTGTTATATTGGTAGTGGTGCACAAATGCTTCAGCAAGGTCCTTCCACGTGTGCACACTGGTAGGTTCCAGACTCATGTACCATTCGAGGGATGGCCCGGACAGACTGTCCTGAAAGAAGTGCATCAGCAACTTCTCATCCTCAGAATGAGCGGACATTTTTCTGCAATATGATCTCAGGTGGACGCGAGGGCAAGTGGTGCCCTTGTACTTTTCAAAGTCAGGTACCTTGAACTTGGGAGGCACCTTGAAATCAGCAATCAGCCCCAACTTGGACATATCAACGCCCAGGGTGTTCTGGTTCTCGATATTTCTCATCTTATCCTCGAGTGCCTTGAACCTTAGGCGTGCTTCAGCAGTCAGCTCCCCTTCAGCACCTCTCTGAGAGAACACATCGTCTTGACGGTCTTCTAACCACAGCTGAGGCCCAAACAGATTCCCGACACCTGCATTGCCGTTGCCCAACCCAACATTGATGTTAGCTTTAAGACTCCCATTACCAACGCCCGTCGTATTACCGTTGAGTCCCATGTTAGCTATCACATTGCCGTTGGCACTGCCATTCCCCCCGGTCACGGGGACGCCATTCTGAGGAGTTTCAACTGGTGGAGGGGTAGGCACGGTCCCACCATGGAGTACGCCGTTGCTATCGACCCTTGAAATCAGAGGCTGAACCAAGGTTCTGAGCTGATCCTGGCCATTGGCGACCGCTTGCACGAGCTCCATGAAACGGTCCATTCTTTCACGGAGTTCCTGAACATCAGTTTGCACTTGCTCCATGATTCTGGTTTGATTTGCTCTGGTCGGATAGCGGTGGATAGGTCTTTGATCAATCCTAGAACAACCTGATAACACAAAAGGGTTAGGAAAAACGACAAAGTGCTCGTTATGCAAATGCTTCATGCAAATGCAAACGTGTGTCTGTGCGTTAGGGAGGCGTCCCCCGATCCTAGTGCCTGAGTGCCAGTGCTGATAATAAGAAGTCCGAGTCCAGTCATGGAAATAACATCTCATATATAAAGAAAGCCCATCAAGGCAGTACACAACGTCAGTGAGTACAAGATGAATCAATAGCGTGACCTCGACCAACAAGCCTGGTGATGGTCAGCATCCAACAATGATCAACACAAAAGGATTACAAATATAGTCAAGTACGGCCACGGGCGCGAAACTCTTCTAACAAATTCCTCGTTTCTGGATGATCAGGCCGAGTGAGTAACCCTTCGACGAGTAACTCTCTCTGCATAATGGTGTACTGAAGACCTTCGACTGAATCTTCCCATGCTCCTTCGCCGAAACAATCTTCTAGCTTCCGCTTCTTGGATTCAAACATCAGTTTGCGCTCCTTCAAGTTAGCAAGAGCTTTGTTAAGCTGGCCTTCAGCGGCATATCTGCGAGCGGTTTCTTCATCAAACCTCTTCTCACTAGCCTTTACCTAGGCTTTCAGCTTGGAGATCTGTTGCATCAGCTTATCCTCCCGCTCTTTTCGGTTGGCTAGGGAGGCCTTCCAGTGCTGGTTAAACTTGGATATCCTCCGATACGCTTCATCCAAGTGTTGCTTCTTTGTGGCCAGTACATCGTTGACAACTTTGAAGTCTCGACCCATGCGCTCACGCTAAGCTATCTGCTTAGTCAGATCTGTCCCCAACTAGTTCACCAGCTCTGTCTGCCTCTTGAAGGAATGAACGGCTTCGTTTCTCTCGCTTCTGAGTTGAACCAGTTCTTTCTCCAATTCTTCATTTGCCTTCTTCAGCTCGTCTCTTTCAGCTAACACCTGATTATGCTGCTGAATAGGCACGGTGGTAGGCTCTTCAAACACTGGAGGGATTTCTGGCTTGGTAGGAGGAAACGACATCCCTATAGCATCTGCTCTGGCTATGATCCAGGTCACATACGGAGTGTAGGCTTGGCTATTACTCCTCCCTAGCAAAGGTTTTCCCCTCTTACTGATACCATTCCAAGCGCGCTGAAGCTTAGATAACATATCCCCTTCCAAAAGACCAGTGAGGTACAGAGATTCCTGTACCTCTTCATCCTTCGACGGAGCTCTCAAAGCATAAGCAAACTGTCGGACCAGCAAAGACGGATTATAGTTTATACAACCCTTTCTGCCTATCAAAGGCACGTTCGGAAACCCGCTGCAGCTGAAGATAATCTCGGTACCCAACCTATCTCTATCAAACCAGACAATATCCTCCGCTGACAGACTCATCAAACGCTCGGGCCACTCAGCTGTGGCTGCAGACGAAGCAAAAGGACCCCTCTTGGGCAGATGACTATCAAGCCATTTATAAAGCAGGGGTACACAGCACGAGACATTCTTGCCCCTCCTGTTCTCGTTTTTGTAGTGGATGGAATGGTAGACATCTCCTATCAAGGTAGGGACTGGATTCCCTGAAGCAAAGATGTGGAAGGCGTCGAAGTCCACAAAGTCGGGCATATTGGGGAAAAGAACGATGCCATATATGCACAGAGCGAGAATGGCGTTGAACACGACCCAACAACCGTCTTTGGCGCACTGTTGAGCTTTTCCCACTAAGACCTGCAAGGAGAAACCGGGAACCTTGTTCCAACTAGACAATACCAACTCGGAGGCATCCAGATGAAGTGACGGAGCTAGACTAGCTAGATTAGGCTCAGCCTCCCTATGAATGAAGGGCATCTGACTCTTGATAGGCACACCTAACAAATCAACATACTCCTCTAGCGTAGGTGCGAGAACAAAGCCCTGGAAAGTAAAGCATCTCAACGGAGGATCGTAGAACTGCAACAAGGCGTGCAACCCATTCAACTCAAATGCAGAAGGTTTACGAACCAGACTGAGCAGTTTTCCGTAAGACTTTCTAAATGCATCTCTCACAGAATCATCTGCTAAAGCAATAAAACCAGTCAGCTGAACAACATCAGGAGTGGGGAGTTTGTAGGCCACAGTCTTCCTCAGAGAACCCATGACAGCACAATAGAAGGTAAGAAATCCTGAATCGGGGGAAACGGTACCTGCAACACAGACACACGTTAATGAAATGCAAATGGGTATGCAAAACAATGTAAAATGCAATCATGCAGCAGGAGATCAAGTCAACTGTGCTGTGGAGATTCTGTATCAACAAAACCATGATGCTTCTCTGTCAAGAACAACCACTATATCTGATAAGAAGAAAACCCTGGTATCGGACCACAAATCTGCTCTGTCAAGAACACACACACATAGGACCATAAATCTGCTCTGTCAAGAACAAACACTAGTAGGACCATACATCTGCTCTGTCAAGAACAAACATCTGATACAGGACCTCTGATACAGGACCAAAACTCTGCTCTGTCAAGAACAAACATCTGATGCAGGACCTCTGATACAGGACCAAGACTCTGCTATGCTCTATCAAGAACAAACATCTGCTAATGAGATCCTCTGATACCAACAAAACTGATTCACTATCAAGAAAACCAGGTGGTCTGAAAGTCAAGGTCTCCTGCAACAAACCCAACCCTGCTCACAGGTATGGACCTAAACTGACACAAGTTCGGCATCCTATGCGGTCATCAGCGTCACAGACATTCAAGAGGGGTGATACGATACCCAGAAGGTGTGGCATCACCAGCTCATGAAGCGGCCTCACTCGGCTGAATCCCAAATGATCGGTCCCCAGAGTCGACAATCCTCCAAACTAACAACCCCCTCAACCCAAAGGGTTGAAAAAGAAGTGAACCGGGAGAACCTCGTCTGAGTGTGGATTTCATGAGACACTAGTGCCTGCCAAGCAAGCACGCGCTCACTAATTTCCACAACTAATGCTAAGTTCACTCAAGCCTGGGTCTGGCTTCTCACTCATCAGAATGCCCCTCCCACAACAGCATAGATAATCATATCATACTGAAAATAAAATGCGGGAAATAAAGATGCGATAAATAAACACAACCCAACAAGTAATCATACAAGCGCTAGGATTGACTCTCGCAGGGGACGTCGGATCCCCAAACTGACTCACATAAGGGACGTTGGATCCCAGGAAACTATCAAGTCCCTAGCAGAGTCACCAGCTGTCGCTTTCGCAAAAATAAGGTGCCGGCAAAACAGAAGAGTCGCCACCTTTCGTTATTTATCCCTCAGAACGGGAAAGGAAACGATCGGAAAAACTTGACGAAAAGGTATAAGACAAGGTCATCGCAACCATTGTCTGGGTTCGGGAGTCGGTTACGTAAGGGGAAGGTATTAGCACCCCTCACGCCCGTCGTACTCAACGCGATCCACGCTTGTTGTGTTCACTGGACGAGTTAGTTTATCTATCTACCTATCAAGGCTGGTCTGAAAAGAAAAGGAAAATGACTCGGCAAAGCGTCGCGCTTTATGCCTACGTATTCTCATCAAAGAATGAGAAATCAGAGTCAACGTAGTTCGGCTAACTATGGGTTACGGGGGAAGGTGGCTCGCCAATACATCAGTATTGTGCCTACGTACTCTCAACAGGTATGAGAGATCAGAGCTTAGGTAGTTCGGGATACTACGGATTACGGGGATTCAAATTCATCTGTTTTATCGAGTAGGGTTAAACAACAATTCCAGCAGTTAGGGACAAAGCCTGTTTGCGGTAGAACTGAAGTTTAACGACACTCTTTTCTTCAGAAAAGCTTCCTTTGAATTACGGGCCCACGGGGCAAAAATGTTTGAAGTTTGTTTTCTGTCTTTTACGAAAGAACTGTTTTTTATTATGTTTGCAATTTCAATCGCACTAAAGACTATGACCTGAGAGTGAATGCGTCGCATGTCACCCAAAGGGTGCCATACTAAACATCCAGACTGTTGAAAAAGAAGCTCTCCAACAATCCTTTCCCCGATAGCTTAAGGCTCGTAACGTACGAAAGAAATCATTCATGATTACTGTATCTTAAGCTATTTTGAGATGAGAAGAGAACAAGCTCAACTAAGGGGAGGCTATCAAGTCCTAATGTTTTCATGCCAAGGGTTCATCCTATGGTTGATGTTTGAAACAGGGAACTCCTAGTAGTTATCATGCATAGGTTTCAACCTAAAGTTCTAATCATCACTTCCTTATCAAAGGGAGTGAGATTCCTAAGGGATCATGTCAATGGTAAACAGGAACAGATAAAGCATCGGCTTAAATAGTAAACAATAAATGACTGTAAAATGCATGCAACGCAAGTGAGGGAGGAAATGTGTGTGGGGCATCAACCTCCACAAGCTCATCTCAACCTCAAGCCAGATATGAATAACTGCAATCATACAGAAGAAATAACATGCTATCAAGCAAGATATAATAACTGACTGTAATCATACAGGAAATGACATGCTATCAAGCAAAATAATAATGAGCAACTGCAATCATACAGAAGAACTAAAATGCTATCAAGAAAAACAAACAACATGGGCAAGGGAGCTGGGCTCTACCGAATACCCGCAAGCAAAGCCATACAGTAAAAATACAAGCAGAGGGAGCAACTCAACCTCTAGTGCAGTCATGCTCCTAGATTACATCAGTCTAAATATGGACTTATTCTAATGCATCAAGCAAATCAAACAAGTTACATCAATACAGAAGAGAAACATACAAGGAAGAAGGCAGATCAACAGCTCCTACAACTTCAAGCTTCAGCTCTTCTGACAGCAACTCAGTCTTCAGACTTCAACCATCCTTCATGACAAGTATCAACTTGCTTCTCCAAGGTTCCAATCCATAAGTATCAACCTATTCTCCCTTCTCCAAGCTTCAGCTCTTCAGTCAATTCCACCTTCAGGCTTCACTCCTAACTACAAGTATCAACTTGACTCCTTCAGGCTTTCAGTTCATCAATGCAAGTGTCAACTTATCTTTTATTCCTCAAGCCTCAGCTCTTCACTCAATCTCAATTGAATCCTCTTTATAAGTATCAACTTGATCTTCAAGCTTCAGCTCTCTTTGCTTCACCAGTATCAACTAGGTTTTCCTCTTCATCTACAAGCTTCAACTTCTCAGGGTAATCTTCAATCACATGGAAGTGTCAACTTCACTATTCAATCCTCTTCAAGCAAGGAACTCCATCCTCTAATCAAGGGAGAAAGATGCATCTATCAAGAGCAAAGTTGGGATGATTGGTAGCAGAGTGAAGACCAAAGGTCACCACTAAGCATCCTGTCATCAGAGAAAGGGACCCTCAAAGGTTCTATCAATTTGCAAAGAGCCACACATCCTACCAAAGAAGGGATGAGGCCTTTAAAAGGGACCTTACATCATAGGGAAGAATGGAATTGATCAACATATTCCATGCTTATGAAGGAAGAGAACTATCTAGAAGCTCTGCCTGCAAAACCCTAATCTTAACCTAATCAAAACTACACCACAAGAAGGGAAGATCTTCAAATCCAAGCCTCTTCAAGCAATCCAATGCATCTTCAACTTGTCTTCATCATCATCCAAGAACAAGAGAGAGAGAACCCTAATCTAAGGGAACTAAAGATGTTAATCTAGTTGAGTTAGTGCATTAGAATCATATAAAACTAACACCTAAACTAAAATCAATCAAAAATAGAAAACTATCTTATAAATTTCTACAAAAATTCCTAAGGGATCCTAATTCAATTAAGAATGCCTCATACAAAAACCAGGGACTAAATCATCTATTAAGTCCTAAAATCAAAATCTAAACCATAAGGTATCAACCATAAACCCTAAAAATGGAGCTTCTAAAGGTTTCAACCTAAACTACCACCTAGGTTCATCACAAAAATGTGAGAAAATTCTATAGGGAGCATGCATGTCTATGCTAACTACTCACAAAAAATCAGGATCAAAGTCAACATCACATGATCACACAAAATTCCACAAAATCAAGTACCAAACATAACTATTTTAATATCAATTAAAATGAGAAAATTCCCATAAAATCAGAAAATGAATGAAATAAAAATATTTTTTCTCTAAAAAATACTAGACTCAGTCATAAATATAATACAAAAAGAATGGGGTTAATTGGATTATTTTTCAGTTTTATATGATTTAATCAAGAACCATGAATAAAAATGAAAAAATAAAGAAAATCCAAATAAAATAGACAAATGCACGGTGCAAGTAGTAAACAGAATCAGTTCATTTAATGGATTGGGCCATGAGGGGGGGTGTAAGTATCAATCAATTCACTAAGCCCAGAATCAGCAACCAAATGAAACGCTGTGTTTCATTAACTCAGATCCTTCACAAATTGAAATTAAAACGTGGCCGTTGGATGAGGGTCCTAGTCTAAGTCAAACCTTGATTTGATGGCTATCAAGTCATCTTCTCCAATTCAAACCTCTGAAACTCGCGCGCAGCTCCGGCCACCACCGGTGGTGCTCCGGTCACCATTCCACAACCCTAATTCAACATAGAGTCCACCATAGGCCACGATCCCTTAATGAAACATGTCCCAAATTCCCTCACGAATTCATTCATGCCCTTAATTCTCTCTGAAACCTCAAGATTCACAAGAACCAATCCTCAACCGAAAATGGTAACACACCTATTTTGTCTCTAATTCTCAAATTAATGGTCTGAAATCAATCCTACACCGTTCTACAATGCATCTAACACCCTAATTCATCTTAATTCTGCCTAATTTAAGCTAGAGATTGAAGGTTACCAACCTGATAAATCTTGATGAGCAGATGCACTAAATCTTCAAATCAAGCTCTCCAACCTTCCAGACACGATCAATGGATCATTTCCTTGCTTCTGTATGCAATAGAACTGGTTGAAAACTCCTGAAACTTGAAACGCGATGGTGAGTTGCAGGTGGAAGAATCTGAGCTCAATAACACCAATCAGCCACAAATTCCTCTTGATTATGGTTTGGAATCAATCCTTAGCATCCATGAAAGAAGTTGCAATCAAGAAAATGGATGGAAAGTGAAGAAATTGGTGAAACCGAATTTAGTTGCAAGCTATGAAATTTCAATCTCAATCTTTGCTCTCTCCTTCAATCAACCCCAAACTTTGCTTTGGATCACCTCTACTCAATATATAGAACATGTATGAGTGATCTAGAACCCTCTAGATCCTTCTAATGAGAGTTTCAATCTCTCATGTCATGAGATTTTCAACCATATCCCATGGTGTGCACAACTCTGCAAACAACTTGAAAACAATCCCAATCTCTTCCAATTTCTCCCCTAGTGACATTTTGCAAGTGTTTGGCTTGCAAGGGATCTTGCTAATGCCTTGAATTTGAGTTTTGCAAATGTTTCTTATGATGTAAGTAACTACTTTTCAAAGCAAGTCCACAAATTAGACCTCAACTCAAAAATGTGGCTGAACCAATGTTCTTAAAATGTTTTTTAGAGTCAAAATGACCTATTACATGCCTTGGTTTGGATGTGTAGATCAAAAGTATCAATTTCCAACTTTGGTTTATTTAACTTATACCCTTATTTTAGGTCATTTTTACAACTTTGAGCTACAAGCAATTTCAACAACTCATGACCTCTTTACTAGCCTTAAAACATAATTTTGAACAAGTTTGATGTTGAACATTTTCCCATTTGAAGCTTGCAAATAGGAGTTATGGCCTTATGATTGAAATGACCTATAATCTCCAAATGACCAAAATACCCTTGACTTGTCAAAGCCATAACTTGAGTTCTACAAATCCTATCAAGGACTTCTAGTACTCTCTAGAAAGCTAAGAAGATAAGGAACAACATTCATGTTTACCAAAAGTTCATAGGAATCATCCTTCTAAGGAAAACGTTTCATGCAAGTTGGACAACTTTCAAGCCCCCAAATTCACAAACCTCAGATGACCTGTAACTTGTCAAAGCCATAACTTGAGTTCTACAAATCCTATCAAGGACTTCTAGTAATCAAATTAAATCTAAGATCAAGCTCTACAACATTCATGTTGGTGGTAAGATGAGATGACAATCACATCTTTAGCTAAACTTCCTTGAAGATAGGGGTCAAACTAGGGGATTTTACACTGTCAAGCCTTAGAAACCCTAGCTTGAAACTTCTCAAACTCTTCAATCATGATGAGTTGACCTTGGAATCATCCTTATAACATATCAATGCATCAATTCATGATCACATGGCTCTTGGATTAGGTCTCAACTCCCTCCAAGTCATCAGTTGACTTAGGGTTGACCCAGTCAAACCCTAATTGCATCAATCATGGTTGAGTCTTCTTAATCTTGCACAATGACCTATCTAGGCCTCATGATGGCTTTCAAGAAATCTCATAAGATCTCTCAAGGCTTCAAGTCCACATTCCTGGCTTCAGGATCATCTGAGGAGCTCCCACAACTCTCAAGTTAGGAGACACACACTCCTGGTTTCAACCACTCTCTCTGAGGATCTTTTAACTTCTCTGACAAGGATATCAACCCTTGAGCACTTGAATAAGCTTCTTAGCTAGCTTCATAGTCTTGTGTAGCCCTTGGTTGGTAATCATACCGCTTGATCTCCTGCATACATGTCAATGAAATGCAAATGATAATGCTAATGTGAATGCAATGAAACATAAGCTAGGTAAAGAAATGTTGGGCAAATTTTGGGGTGCAACAGTGTGTGTATATATATATATATATATATATATATATATATATATATATATATATATATATATATATATATATATATATATATATATATATATATATATATATATATATATATATATATATATATATGTATATATATATATATGTTGTACTTTATTATCCCGCATTTACTTTCAGCATTTTATATATCATTTTGTTGTGCTGTTAGGAGGGAAATGTTCCATTGAGAGATAAGCCGAACCCGGGCTTGAGTACAAACCTAGCATTAGAGCGGAAATTAGTGATGGACCTGTATGTTTTAGCATGCACTAGTCCCCATAAAATTTGCATTCAGACGAGGTTTTCTGTGAAGGTATCCTATCCTGTACATTAGTCGGGAGGGGGTATTGGATCAGGAAACTGTCGACTCTGAGACCGATCATTTGTGATTCAGCTAAGTGAGGCCTATTCGAGAGATTATGATGCCAAACCAGAAATGGTGAACGTATCATCATTTCTCGAAAGTCTGTGACACTGATGAACGCATAGGATGCCGAACCTTATCAGTGGATAGGTCCATACCTGTGAGAGGGATTGAGTTATGCAGAAAACCTTGACTTTCAGACTACCTAGTTTTCTTTGCAGTATGAATCTGTGTTCCCGATATCAGAGGTTCCTATTATCATAGTTATGCCATGTTCTCGCCAAAGCAAAGCGCTGGTTCTTCTCGATCAACAACACAACAATCTTGATCCCCTGTCTTTGCATCTGCATCATCATAGCACGTTTGCATTTTGCATCTTGCATTCTCATTTGCATCGCAGGTTGTTCTCGGTGGCCTCGTGTTCTTATCTCTGTTTGGTGTCCGTTATTAACAGGATTGAGCAGTTCAGTTTCCACAGATATCCAACTTGAGGGAATCAGCTAAAAGTAATGGATCGAGTTCAGGCTGAGTTGAAAGAAGTTCGAAGTCAGATGGGACAGTTCATGGCAGGTATGTAGGCCTTTTGTCTGGAGCAGAAAGTGCTTAAGGAGGAGTTTCAGCAACTGAAGACCCAGATGGGCCTGGTCACAGAGGTGATAAGAAATGTGCTAAGGAAGGAGGGTGATCAAGTGCCTAAAGCTGTAGTAGAGATGCTTGCTCCACTTTTGTCTGTGGAACCTATCCCAAGGCGTGATGTGCCTCGAAGATCTGCTTCCCAACCTGAGATCCCAAAATTTCCACGTCAGCAGCTACTTCCTATTTCCCGAGACAATATTAAGACTAGGAGGTATAGTCAAAGGACAAAGCAGCTCGAGAGAATATTTGATCAGATCCCTATGACTTATACTCAGTTTCTGCAAGTCTTGCTTCAGCTTCGGTTGGTCGAACTACGAAAGTTGTCTACGCTAACGGGTGAGCCACCACCGGGCTATGATGTAAGTGCCCATTGTGATTTCCATGCTGGGGCACCGGTGCATAACGTCGAGAACTGCAAAGATTTTAAGCACGTAGCTCAGGATTTAATCGATTCAAAGGTAGTTAAATTCATGCCGAGCGGCGTGAGTGTAGCAGATGGTTTCATTCCAGTCACTACAGAAAAGGTGGACATTCCTGCTTTCATCCCAGAAGCTGCATTGGGCCAAGAGGATGCCTTACAATTTATGACTTCTGAATCTCCGTGCCCACAGCTATTGCCGGTTCCTGGGCTAAGTCTGAGGGCGAAAGTGCCTGAACGCGTGGATATCCCTAATCAGCGCCAACAACCTCATGTTGCTCAAAACTATCGGCGCTAGAATCCGAATAGGCCTCGCAACAATTTGGAAAGAAGGGATGCTCCTCTTCATCCAGTGCCGATGTCGTACAGTCAGCTTCTACCGCATCTAATTCAGAATTCATTGGTGGAGCCCAAGACTCTCAAGCCGGTGCCAGAGTCGTACCCTCCTGGATATAATCCCAGTGCTCAATGCATATATCATGGAGGATCCATAGGGCACTCAACTGAAGATTGCCAGGCCTTTCAAGCCAGGATGCAACAGTTGATCGACAAGAGGTACATTTCCTTTCCGAGAGGAAGATTGAGGATGCATGTCAACCTCTCATCTGATTGAGTTTGAAGATGGCTGACCCTGCAGCAAGTCAATATTTGAAAGCCCGGTTCCCCGAAGCTGGCAATCTTTGTTTTTATCATGACATTTCTTTGTATTTGTAGTTTCTTTTCTATTTAAGTGCAAATTTCACTTGTAAAACTGTATTGTTTTCAATTGATAATGATAATGAAATGAATATGCATTGTTTTGATTAAATCCATTTGTGTTCACTTATGTTTTTAATTGATGCCTAATGCTTGTTTAAGCGGAATATGGGAAGGATGACGAAATTGAAAGAAGAAAACTTCCGATTGTATGCTTTTGAATAAAACCTGCTGATGATGTACATGCATTGTTTCAAATCCCTAAACACCGGAGATATAAGGATGATAATCCTTTGTCAACCCCGTCGAGCCTAGTAGTAGGAGTTTCTTTCTGAAAACAGAAAAACCCGTAATATTAACCTAGGGCAGGGTAGGTGTCAGTTAATTTGACCAAGCGCCCAAATTGAGAAAGAAGTGTTCCCGTTCGAGGGTCAATCACACATGTATAGGTCGTGCCTAAAAAACCCACAATGGGTATCCATCACCGACCAAGGAGTGAAACAGTCACATTTCTCTCAACAAGTCAGGCAAGCCAGTGTCACACGATTTGTTCCGAAAAAAGAGAAAGAAAAGAAAAAATAAAAGGAAAAGCCCGCTAAGTCAAATCTTGAAAACAAGCGACTTAGGCAAAAAATTAGGGTATCCCACTGGACTTTGGAATTAAAAGAAGCTCAAAAGAGCAAGGCAAAAGTTAGGAAAAAAGCAGAAAAGCGAAAAGGATTACAAAAGAAAAATCCTCGAACAAACAAATCATGTGACTCCAGGCACTAAAAGACGAAAAGCGAGTGACTGTCACTCCAAAAACTTGTGGTTTCTTGAACCATCACTCCTGTCATTTAACCCGTAATAGGTGTGCGCTTGTGTCGAATTAGCTGAACGTAGGATTGGAGAACATCAAGGAGAATGGGTGGGTTAAGATAGAGTTTGAGCCTTTATCCTTTCTTTCTTAACCGTGAACCTAACCAAGTTACAACCTTTAAAAGTCCTAATTGAAGCCGGGTTGTTTCGAAAGCATACTTTGGTCAAGATCGCGTCGAAACTGACTCCTAAAAGGATTCCTCTTATAGCGTTGTATTAATGTTGACATTTTGATAAATGATTCCATCTATTGTATGTCACAAATTTTTTCCAGTGAACAGACTTGGATTCAAAACTGTCATATGCATTGCATTAATATATCTTTTGTGCAAAATGATCTGTTTTACTTGCGAGTAAGCACTTGACATCAGGAAAGTTTCCACAGTGGGAAGTTTGATCAGGATAGAATGCAGAACGCCCACTCTGTTGAACCGGGGCAAGCTATACTCAATAATCACATCATGGGAGTTAGCCATCCAAAAGACAATTAACCTGGGGCAATTAGGTCGAGATTCGGTAAATCTCTCGCAGTCAGGGGTTAATGCTTCACCAATTAGCCAATCAAGGGCAAAGTCATTGCAAGGTTGGGGCAGGCCACCCTAAGATCACATAAGCTATTCTTGGCCAGAGGGCAATTAATATGAGCACCTCTTTGAGGTTCAAAATGCTGAGGCTGTTCATACCAAACCAGCAGGGTATAGAAAGTTCAGGTTTCCTTTCGAGGAAGATGGTGCAGAGATCCCACGGGCTGGGGCAAAATTGGGGACAAATCCTTTCATGTTACAGATTCAGGGACAAGCCATCTCGAGGTTGTTTCATGGCAAGCTTTCCTGTTCGTTCTAGAGATTAGACCAGCGCAAGTTGAACTACACTGGGGAAGTTACTCAAGCGAGGTTATTCTCCCCAACCAGAGTCCATCATCAGCCATTGGAGGTTGTATCTCTATCCCCAGTAGAGTTGTGAGCAGGTAGTGCGTATGCTTATACCCGACAGTTGGTCGGTACACATTAAATCCCCGCAGATTGCAGATATGTGCTTACTATCTAGCAAGTCAGGATTGGACTTCTTTCCACCGAGTAGGTGCGGAATCTTCCCCAACAGTTGGTCAGTACACATTTAGCTCCAGCAGATTGTCTGTGTGCACTCATTCCTCGGCGGTGCAAGATTAGCTTATTTAGCAGAGTAAGTAATCCCCACAGAGTCTGAGCAGGTGATTTTGTATCCCCTCAGAGGTAAAGTTGTCATTGATAAGTCCATTCCTCATCTCCCCAAGCAGAGGTTGATGTTGATTCCCTCATTGCGTTATCCCTAGTGGAGCCGGAGGGGAAACATCTCTTCCCCAACTGAGTATTCCCAGTATATTGAAGTTAGGTCTTCGCAGTTGGCGTTGTTTCTCCAGCAGAGGTGCCTGTTCCTCAGAATGTTACATTCTGGCAGGCTGTTCAGGGCTGATGTCCCTAGTAGAACATGGTTAATCTCAGGAGGTGGACTGTTATCCCCCGCAGAGTCGTTGATTCCCCGGCAGGCAGATGGGTTCCCGTGTGTGGTTCTTTTCTCCCTGGTAGGGCCGCCTATTCTCCAGAAGGTTTGTATTCTGGAAGGTCATTCATGGCGTCTTCCTCGGCAGGATTTGATATAATCCCCAACAGAGTAGAATTACTGTCTGGTAGTTTGTTCTATCTCCACAGCAGGTTCGTTTGCTATTCAGGAAATTTCTTTCAGGAGGCTATTCAAGGCTTGCTTCCCCAACTTAAGTCCAATTTAATGGCATGTGCTAACTATCCCATCAGGGTGGTTTCTGTATCTCCAGCATTTATTTTGCTGATTCGGTTCTGTTGCATTTGCATGCGTGCATAGAATCCTCAAAAACGCGTAGCATTTCCATTTCGTATGGAGCATTACGCCATATTCAAACATGTGCATGTGAAACATAGGCCAGGTGGTTATATTTTTGTTTCAGGTAATCTCCGGAAGGTTGACGTGTTTGGCAAAAGATCCGGGATAACGGTGTTCATGTTCTCCTGTGCTTCCCAATGAAGTCTCGACAGAGTTACTTGGTTGAGTTTTTCTTTGTTCCCCATCAGGGTTACTTGTTCAAGTTCTCTCTTTTCCCCAGCGGAGTTCCTTTGGGATTTCTCATCAGAAGTTTATCGACTTCGTGTTGATCTGACGGCAAGGTCATAAGCTCGCTTTTATTTAGCGGGTGCCTGACGGCGATGTCAGATATGTGTCAGTTGCGGGTTGACCTAGCCTTCGGGTTCGAGGATTTGTCCTATTTAGCAATTGCCTACTTGTTTGTAGAGGTTTATTAGCCAATCTTTCTCAACTTTGTGTTTGTCTGGCAGCGATGCCAGGTGACTTTATCAGCTTTGTGTTGGTCTGGCGGCGATGCCAGATGTTCATCAGCTCTCTGGTTATCTGGCAGCGATGTCAAATGCTTATCAGCTTTGTGTTTGTCTGGTGGCGATGCCAGATGTTTGTTGGCTTCTCATTGATCCAACTTTGAGCTCGTTGTTTATTGGTTGCAATAGACGTCTGACGGCGATGTTAGATGTTTCTCAACTGCGCGGATACCCGGCGGCGAGGTCAGGTTGTTTTATCCCCTACAGATGTCTGACGGTGATGTCAGATATGTATCAATTTTGTGGATTCCTGGCGGCGATGTCAGATGGATTTATCAACTCGACAGATGCCTGGCAGCGATGTTAGATGTTCTGTGTTGATTCAATCTTCGAATTTGATTCTCGCTTTTATTTAGTGAAGGTCTGGCGGCGATGTCAGAAGTTTTTACATTTGGGTTCGATGCTCACTTTTATTTAGCGAATTTCTGGCGGCGATGCCAAAAGTCTCTGTCTTCAAATTTGGTGTGGTATTTTATCAATCAAGATATTTGGCGGCGAGGTCAGATATTATTCCCTACAGAGTGCTAGCGGCGATGTCAGATAGTTTATCTCCTGTAGAGTTCTGGCGGCGATGTCAGATTATTGTATTCCCTGCAGAGTGTTGGCAGAGATGTCAGATAGTTTATCCCCTGCAGAGTTCTGGCGGCGATGTCAGATTGTTGTATTCCCTGGAGAGTGCTGGCGGCGACGTCAGATAGTTTATCTCCTGCAGAGTTCTGGCGGCGATGTCAGATTGTTGTATTCCCTGCAGAGTGCTGACAACGATGTCAGATAGTTCATCACCTGCAGAGTTCTGGCGGCGATGTCAGATTGTTGTATCCTTGCCGATTCCTGGCGGCGATGTCAGATTCTCTTACCAACATGGTGCTTGTCTGGCGGCGATGTCATAGGTTTATCGACTTTATGGTTATCTGGAGGCGATGTCAGATGTGTATCAGATTTATGCTATCCGGCAGCGATGCCAGATATTCAGCATTTTTGTGGTTGTCTGGCGGCGATGTCAGAGGTTTATTTGCATTGTGTTTATCCGACGGAGATGTTGGATGTTTATCAATAGTGCGTTCGTCTGACGGTGTTGTCAGATGTTTATCAGTTGTTTCCTAATTGCGTGGAGTTCTGGCGGCGATGTCAGATGTGTTATCCCCTGCAGTTTGTCTGGCGGCGATGTCAGATGGTTAGCAGATTTGTGTTTGTCTGGTAACGATGTCAGGTGGTTACTATATTTGTGTTTGTCTGGCGGCGAGGTCAGATGTTTATCCTCATTGTGTTTGTCTAGCGGCGATGTCAGATGGTTATCAGATTTGAGGTTGTCTGGCGGCGATGTCAGATGTTATCAACACCGCAGCTTCCTGGCGGCGATGTCAAGTGTGCATGGATTTCTGGAGGCAATGTCAGAGGTTTTACTGATTGGATATTGATGCCTGGTGGCGATGCCAGATGCTTCCCAATTGCATGGATATCTGACGACGAGGTTAGGTTGTTTCATCCTTTGCAGGTGCCTAGCGGCGATGTCAGGTGTATATCAACTCCACAGATTTCTGGCGACAATGTTAGATGCGTGTGGATTTTTGGCGGCGATGCTAGATGTTTCTTAATTGCATGGATAGCTGACGACGAGGTCAGGTTGTTTCATCCTTTGCAGGTGCCTGGCAGCGATGTCAGGTGTATATCAACTCCATAGATTTCTGGCGGCGATGTCAGGTGTATATCAACTCCACAGATTTCTGGCGGCGATGTCAGATGCGTGTGGATTTTTGGCGGCGATGCCAGATGTTTCTTAATTGCATGGATATCTGACGACGAGGTCAGGATGTTTCGTTCCTTGCAGGTTGCTGGCGGCGATGTCAGATGTGTGTTGATTTCTGGCGGCGATGTCGGATGTGCGTAGATTTCTGACGGCGATGTCAGAGGTGTGTGGATTTTGTGACGGTAATGTCAGAGGTTTTATCAACTCCGCGGATTTCTGGCGGCGATTTTAGAGGGGTATCAACTGTGTGGATTCCTGGCGACGACGTCAGATGTCTTCACCTATAGAGGCTTAGCGGCGATGTCAGAGGCTTTGTATTGATCTGATGTTCAGATTTGTTACTCGCTTTTATTTAGCGAGGGCTTCGAAGCGATGTCAGAGGACTATATCTTTGGATTCGATTCCTGTTTTTATTTAACAGAGGACTGATGGTGATGTCAGTCGTCTCACCAACTTGATGTCGAGGCCTGACGGTGATGTCAGATGCTTTATTGACTGGATATTAATAATTGGTAGTGATGCCATAGGTTTACCAACTTGAGGTTGACGCTTGACGGCAAGGTCAGGTGCCTGACGGCGAGGCCAAAGGTATATTCTTTTAGAAGTGATGTTGTTACTTGACGGCGAGGTCAAGTGTTTTTTCTAAATTGATGTAGAGGCCTGACGACAAAGTCAGACGCTTATTATCAACTGTGTGATAGCAGATGTTTTCCCGACTTAGTGTCGTTGTCTGGCGGCGATGTCAGATGTTTCTTCCGTCGGCGTGTCGATGTTGCAACCATCAGTTCAGTTATTTCTGGGGATTTCGTCCCTAATCAGAGTTTGCAGTTTATTTCTGCGGTTGGAAAATTTCCGGGTCCGTTGGTATTCAACCGTCTTTTACCTTTATTTTTTGAAAGCCGTTCGCTTTTCACCCAGTCAGGTCTAAGCCGTTTGATTAGGGGAAGCTGTTGTACCCCAAAATTTTCCCAACCATTTTCTTTACCTAGTTTATGATTCATTGCATTTTCATTGCATTAGCATTAGCATACCATTATCTATTTACAGGGGATTGAGATAGGTGTGCCTAGCAAGAGGAGATTACCAAAGCTTCCAAGCCTAACCAAGATGTCTTATTCAAGTGATCAAGTGCTTATCATCATCAGAAGAGAGTCAGAGTTCTTTGAAAGAACAGATGAATGAATATGGTTCACCTCTTATCTTGGAGGCCATGTGAAGATTATCAGATGATATTGAGTCCATGGTTATGGATGGAGAGTATTGTGGAAGCTCATTGAGTTCCTTGAGAGTCATTGTGGAGCTTATCCAAGTAATTACATTATGTACAAGAAGCCACAGTCAAAAGTGGTGTATCTAGGGTTTTCATCTGGTCAACCCTAAGTCAACTGTGAAATTAAAGGGGATTAAGACTCAATTCCAAGTCTTTATGATCATGGAATGTTGTGTTGAGATATCTAAGATGTCATTTCAAGATCAATTCAAGAAGAATCAAGAGTGTGAGAAGTTACTAAATTAGGGTTTCAGAGGTTTGTTAGTGTAAAATCCCCTATTTAGTGCCTAATTTGAAGACCACATATTTCTAGCTTTCTTTTGAGTACTAGAACTCATCCATTGGGTTTCTAGAACTCAAGTTATGATGCTGACAAGTTATGGGTCCTCAGATGAATGTGATTTTGGTCCACAGAAGTCAACCAACTTCCAAGACATTTTTTTACCAAAAAGGATGTTTCTCCTCACTTTGACCCAAACATGAAATTTGTTCCTTATGATCTTAGCTTTCCAAAAAGTACTAGAAGTCCTTCATCTGATTTGTAGAGCTCAAGATATGAAGCTTGCAAGGCAAGGGTATTTTGGGAAACCTTGATTATAGGTCACTTTGGTTATAGGTCATTTTCATGACTTTGTACACTTCAAAGGGAACTTTCTCCAACATCAAACGAACTCAATTTCATCATTAAACCATCACTTATCATGGGTATGGCTTGTATGTGAAGAATGGTGAAGAAATTTAATGAAAAAAGGACTTAAAGGCCATGGTTTGGATTGAATTCATTTTTAATCATTTCATGACATGTTTATGCATTTTTTGAGTCCCTTTAACATACCAAACACAATGCGAAAATCAAAATTGAGTTTTGACGAGTAAAAACATGTGTTTTTTCAAGTTGCTTCAAGAAGAAGTCACACATCCAAAATCAGCCATAAGATCATTTCAAGGGTGCAATTTCATCCCTTTGATCAGAAGGAAGCACAAGGGAGCTATCTGAACTAAAACAAGAGCCATTGGAGCCAAGTTCACTTGTGGATTTTCAAGCTAAAAAACTCAAAATTGGATTTTCTTCAATTCACCTTAACAGGCCACAATTGGGCCTCCATTTGGTTCTAGATCCAAAATATAAATTCTCTTGATAAGAACAAAGCTTCAGAGGTGAAGATTGATGAGAATTGGAGCAAAAACGGTTAAGAAATTTCAAGGAGAAAGTGAGATAGTGAAATCAAGAATCAAGCCATTTCAAGCCAATTGAAGGGTCCTAACAGCTTCCTTGAAGATAATTGAAGCTTTCTGGATTGTTTCCCACAAGTTTCAGCCTCAATTCAAGACTCAACGGAGGAGCTTCGTTAGGTAAACTTTCTTTCACAAATTCTCTCTGCTCAAGCATCCATTCAATGCCATTTCTTGTGCATATTGAAGCCCTACTTATGTAGGCCATTTCTGGATTGATTTGATGTTCGTTCTTGACAATTTGTGATTTGAGCTTGAATCTTGTTGGCTTCGTGTTGCCTTAATTATGAGTGAAAAATGAAAATGGAACCTAGATTCTTAATGTACGTAATGAGAGGATCAATTTGGACTCAAGAATTGCGCATTTTGATTAAGTTTCACTACTTCTTCTCCGGCGAACCAACCGAAGAAGATGATCGAAGTCTGATGGACCACCGTCTGGTTTTTTTTCCACGGCTGCATACGTGTCATGCCACTTAAGCCTTTGAACCTTTGACCAAGACCAGATTAATGGTTGTGATTCCATTTGAGCGTTTGTTTGACCTGTTGACCCTCCATGTATTAAATGAAACAGAGCGTTTCATGCTCCTCTGAATTAAGTCATGGACCTGGGCTCACTTTGTTACTCACACCCCCCTTTTAATAAAGCCCAACAGAATAACTGAATCTGTTTGCTATTTGACACGCTCATTTTCTTATTTTCTTGTCTTTTATTTTCTTTTCCATTTTATTTTCTGTTTGATTTTAATTCCATTAAAATACCTCTGATGATGATAAAAATCCCTAAAAGTATTTTCTACACACTTTAGGATGTTATGTGATTTTAGGAATTTTTCACTTAATTTTTCAAGCCATTTTCCAATTAAATTTGACTTTTCACTTTTGAGGTATTTTAGTTGGATTAAAAATGCATCTCCCATGATTTTGATTTTATTTCTTGATGAACTTTCCATGTTAATGGCTGATTTTTCTTTATCATATTTTTGACATGTCAGATGATGTTTTAGACCTTTTTACCCCTAGTTTTATTGACATTTGATTAGGGTTTTAGGCTAGTTTTTATGACCCTCGATTCGCCCTTACATCTAGGGTATCCCTATGGATTTTCACCTTTGTTTGCATAGTTTTGTTCGGACTTAGTCTCCATACTTTTGACCCCTGGTTCCTAACATCTTAGGGATCATCTAGGATTTTATTTGGAATTTTTTGGTTATGTCTCCTATTTTTTGTGAAATTTCCAATTTAGGCTATCCTTGTGTGATGTTTACACTAGTTAGTGAACTAGTTTGCTTTGTAAATGATTTTTGTGCATTAATTGAACCTCTAATTCTTGTGAATTCATGTTATAGACATATTGAGGTATGTGTAGGTTCAATTATAGGTCCAAATTTGGTTTACAACTTGTTCAAGCATGCTTATCTTTTAGGCCTTTCATTTAGGGTTTCACTTGTGTACATATGTGAATGTTTCCCATCTTTTGACATGATTTACTTGTATTCTTTTGTGCATTTCTTTTCATATACTTTGAGCACACTCTCCCTTCATCTCTCTCTCTGTTCAAGGACTTTGGAGCACCATTTGGGTTTGCTTAGTCCCTCCTTTGGAGGTATTTGGAGCATGACCTAAATGGTGAACCATGAGGACAATTTTGGTGCATTCTTTTGCCCAAATCATAATGATACCATGGTTGAATGATATTTTAACACCCTTTCTGGTCTCATTTCATCCCTTATCTCCTCTTTTTTTTAGGTCCTCATTTACTTTCATTTGGTTTGCCTTAGGGCTCATTTGGTTGATGTATGAATGGTGTAAGACTAATCTTCCCATTTCATCCCTTTTGTGTGATTGTTTGCATTTTGTTTTGTGCATTCTTTCTCTTCCTTTCTCTTTGCATTGTGTTGTACCCCAAAATTTTCCCAACCTTTTCTTTACTTGGTTTATGTTTCATTTTATTGTTCTAGCATATTGCATTGCATAACATTTGGCATTTTACAGGGGATCAAGAGATGTATGTGTAACAAGAGGAATTTGCCAAGGGTTCTAATCCTAATCAAGAGGTTGTATTCAAGTCAACAAGGGGGTTATCATTATCAGAGATAAGGCAAAGCCCTTTGGATAGGCAGATAAGTGCATGTGGTTCACCTCCTATCTAGGAGGCCATTTGAAGGTCATCTGAGGATCACAAGCCCATGGTCATGGAGGGATATGATCATTTAAGCTCATTGGAGGCTTTCTAGGTCATTATGGAGCTCATTCAAGTGTTTATACCAAGTGTGAAGAACTACACTTGAAGATGGTGCAATTAGGGTTTTCATCTGGTCAACCCTCAGTCAACTGTGAAATTGAAAGAGATTAAGACTCAATTCCAAGTCCTTATGGTCATGGAATGTTTTGTTAAGATACATGGGATATCATTTCAAGATCAACTCATCAAGAATCAAGAGTATGAGGCGTATCTAAATTAGGGTTCTCAGTGTAAAATCCCCTATTTAGTGCCCAACTTCAATACCACCTATCTCAAGATACAAGTCTCATCTCATCTTGACTCCAACATGCGACTTGTAGAGCATGTTATTAGCTTTCTTTTGAGTACTAGAAGTCCTTGATTGGATTTGTAGAACTCAAGTTATGAAGCAGACAAGTTACATGTCCTCAGATGAATGTGATTTTGGTCAACAAAAGTCAACCAACTTCCAAGCCACTTTTGACCTAGAAGGATGTTCCTCCTCAACTTTTGATGAACATGAAAGTTGTTCCTCGTGATCTTAGCTTTCCAAATAGTACTAGAAGTCCTTCATCTGATTTGTAGAACTCAAGTTATGAGGCTTACAAGGCAGAGATATTTTGGGAAAGTAGGATTATAGGTCATTTTCATTATAGGTCCATTTCACCACTTTGCACACTTCAAATGGAAATATTTCCAACTTCAAACTTACTCCAAATAAGGTTAATTTCTCAACCAAACATCAAGGCATCAAAGGTTTGGATTGGATTGAAGAATCCCTAAAGAAATTTTCATGAAAAAGGCCTTAAAAGGGGAAAATCAAATTAAAATCATTTGGAATCATTTTGTACCAACCTTGTGCATTTTTTGAATGCCAAATACATTTCAAACACAATGCCAACTTTGGATTTAAGATTTGAGCTCATTTTGGTGGCCATTTTCAAGCTTACTTCAAGATTAAGTAACATATCCAAACCTTGCCATAAGATCAAATTAAGGAGCCATTCTCAGCCCTTGGATCAACCTACCTCAGATGCAAGCTAGCTCAGCCATTTTTAGAGCTGGGCAAGGTGATTTTCATGCACTATTGAAATGGCCATAAGGTGAAAAAGGTGAAATTCAATTGGGCTTAAGGAGAATAGAATTGGGCTTTCTTTCAATCCAAATCCATCATACATATTCTCAGGATTATTCACAAGTCTTCAGAACTGATTTTAAAGAGAAATTGGGAGAGAACACATTGATAGAAAGTAAGGAAAAAGTCAAAATTGTTTTTCAAGTTTCACTGAGTTTCAATCAAAACCAAAGATTTCAAAAGTTTCCTTGAGGTTATTAGAACGTTTCTGGGTGGTTTATTTCAAGCTTCACTAACTTAGTTTTTCTTTTAATCCAAATATCTCACTTTTTATGCATCTATATTGCGCCATTTTTATACATTTGTAAACCTCTTGATGTGTAGTTGGTTTCTGGATTGGTTTAATGGTTGTTCATGAGTTTTTGAGTTTTGAGCTCATTTCTTTTCTTTTCCGTTTTGTCTTTTTAAAGCATGATCAATGAAAATGGGTAGTGGATTCATGATCTACGTAACCCGGAGATCAATTTTGACTATTTATTTGCTCATTTTGGTTAAGTTTTGAGGCATCTGGGTTTTGGCCATGACTGGTTCGTGATGCTTCGCCGGAGAAGACGACCGAAACAGTGGTTCCGGCCGTCTGGTTTTCCCTCCAAGGTTTGAACTCCACCAGAGCCACGTGGGTGTGTCCACAGCCTTAGGATGCGCTTACTTTTTCATTTAACGGTTTTGATTAAGACGTATGGTGCACTCACTTTGACCACACACACCAGATCCAGCTTGAACTTCATTAAATGACATGGCGTGATCTGGTCCCTTGGATATGATACCATTTGATCCAATGGCCACTATTGCCTTCCACCATGCGCCTGGGTTGACTCCCCACACTGAATCCCTTGGACTTTAGCGCCCTTTTGTTGGACCTGGCCTTTTGTTGCTCTTGACACCCCCCTTTTGTGAGCCCAACGTGTTTTCAACGCTTCTGGGCTGCTTTCTGCACCCTAGCCCTTTTTTCATTTTAGTTTTTATTTTCTTTTTGTTTTATTTTATTTTTGTTTTGATTTAATTTCATTTAAAATACTTCCAATGGTGTAAAAAATCCAAAAAAATATTTTTTAAACATTTTGGGATGTCTATTAGTTTTAGAAATTTTTTATTTTATTTTTTAGTTTTATTTTCAATTAAAAATGCAAATTAACATTGGAAGTGTTTTATTTGACCTAAATCTTGACATGTTTTGGTTTTTATTTTGTTCTCTCATTTCCTTTTGATCCAATGAGTAAAATTCAATCCTCATATCAATGATGAGTTGATTAGTTTTTGAGGACCATTTTGCCCCTGTTGGTTGACTTTTGAGTTGACTTTTGATGCACTTCATTTGACCCTTGACAATCCTCATTCACAATGGAAGACCCTTGTGAATCAATTTCTTTGGTGGTGTTGTGAATTTATTTTGATTTTAATCTTTTGGCCTCTGGTTGCCAACATGTTTATGAGCTTCTTGCATTTTATTTGATAATTTTTGAATCATTTTCCTAATTTTAGGGTAACTTTCAAGTCAAGTTACCCAAAGGGAGGTTCATACATACATCTTGACCTAGTTTGACTTGGATATGACATTTATGGATCCTTTGAGCCCTCAATGCATTATGAATCATGTTGCTAACATGTTAAGGATGATGCTTGCTCATTTTTAGGTCATTATATTATGTTTTGCTTGTTCATTTGGTTGTTTACTTTTGAGTTTCCAATTAGGGTTTCTATGTGAAACATGCTTGCTTTCCTTTAGGAATTTGCTTGCATTTCCTTGTGGTTTATTTGCTTTTGATTTTAAGCACTTTTATTTCATTTCCCTTGCTGTCCAATGACTTTGGAATCTCAATTGAGGTAGCTTGGTCCCTCCTTTGGAGGTACTTGAAGCATGCCTAAAATGATGAATCCATGAGGACTTCTTTGTGCTTTCTTGTGCACCTTTCTTGTGATGCTCATGGTTGAGTGCACATTATGAGTTCCTTGTTGTCCTCATATAACCTTCCATCGTCACTTTGTTTTAGGTCTTCTTTTCCTTTCATTTGTGTTTATGTTTTGGCATTATAGTTGATGTTGTTTGGTTTAGGCCATTTCATCCCATTTTTGATGCTCTTGTGTGTTTCTATTGATGCATTTCTGTTTCCTTTCATCTCTTGCATTTATCATATTGTTGCTTGAGGTTGAAATGAGCTTGTGGAGGCTACTGCCCCACACTAATTTCCTCCCTCATTTGCATTCCATGTTTGCATTCTTGCATGTTTATGTTATTTCCTGTTGTTTTTTTTGTCTCCTTTCCCTTAGGACCTCTAATCTCTCTTGTTCAAACGAGATTATGATAGAAACTAGAATCTTAACCATGTATGATAACATTAGGTAGCATTCCATTATCTCAATCTGAGGATCACCATTGCATGACAACTTTAGGTTTGGATTTAGTCCCCCTTTAGTGTCCTTTCTCTTCTCATCTCAAAACAATCATAAAATACCTAATAAAGGTTAATGATTATTGTAATTTACGAGCCTTAAGCACTTGGGAAAGGGTTGTTGAGGAGTTTCTCTTCAATGGCTTAGATGTTTAGTATAGAACCCTTTGGGTGATATGCGACGCATTCACTCCTAAGTCATAGTCTCTAGTGCGATATGAATTGCAAACAATTCAAAAACACTTCTTCTCTAAAAAACACAAAAACAAATCATTCAAACTTCTTTTTTCCCTTTGGGGCCTTTAATCTTGGAAAATCATTTTCATAAGGAGAGTTTTGTTAACTCTTGGTTCTATCGCAAATGGTAACGCCTAAGTCTCTAATGGTCGAGCTGCATACACCAAACTGCTAGAACTAATTGTTAACCCTACTCGGGTAAAAATAGTTGAACAAACCTGTGTTCCCTTTTAGCCCGAACTACGTTTGCTCTGATCTTTCATACTAGATGAAAGTACGTAGGTACAAGAGGCGATGTCTTGGTGAGCAACCTTCCCCCTTTCACCTGTAGTTATCCGAACTACGTTGACTCTGACTTCTCACTTCAAATGAGATACGTAGGCACAAAGCGCCGTTGCTTTGCCAATTCACTTCTTTTTTCTCTTGTCCTTGAGCCTTTAGTTAGATAGTTTCAATCACCCTTTTAGATAGACAACAAGCGTGGATCTCGTCGAGTACAACGGACGTGAGGGGTGCTAATACCTTCCCTTTACGTAACCGACTCCCGAACCCGAGATTTGGTTGCGATGACCAATCTTATCCCTCTTTTCATTAGGTTTTCTTTGAGCGTTTCCTTTCCCTCTCTTGGGATAAATAACGCATGGTGGCGACTCTTCTCTCATTGTCGACCTCGATTTTCACAGTAGCGACAGCTGGCGACTCTGCTAGGGAATATAAGCCCTATGCGAGTCAATCCTAGCGCTTGTGTGTTTATTTTTGGGTGTGTACATATGTGCTTAATCTTTATTTGCTTTCCGCATTTTACTTTCCGCATGATTCATTATTGCTGTGCTGTGGGGAGGGATTGTTCCATTGAGAGATAAGCCAGACCCAGGCTTGAGTATAGACTTAGCATTAGAAGTGGAGATTAGTGGTGAGCCTGTATGCTTTGCATGCACCAACTAGCCATGAAATTCACGCTCAGACGAGATTCTCTTTGACGATTTTCTTTCTGGCCCTTTGGGCTCGGAGGAATGTTGGATTTGAGGATTGTCGACTCTAGGAACCGATCATTTGTGAGTCAGCTAAGTGAGGCCTCTTCAGATAATGATGCCAAACCAAAAATGGTGAACATATCATCATTTCTTGAAAGTCTGTGACGCTGATGAACGCATAGGATGCCAAACCTTGTTAGTGGATAGGTCCTTACCTGTGAGAGGGATGCGGTGGTGCAGGAAACTCTAGCCTTCAGATTACCCGGTTCTTTGTAGTTTAGATTCTTGATACCAAGGGGTCCTAATATCAGTGTTTGGTTATGACTAAAGTGAAGCGCCGATCTTCTCAAACTACAGCACAACAATCTTGATCTCCTGTTTGCATGTGCATTTTGCATTTTCATTTGCATTTCATTAACATGTATCTGTGTTGCAGGTGCATATTTCCTCCCCGATTCTAGTGATTTTGTTCCTTTTCTGACATGGAGCCTTTGAAGAAGACAATTGCCTACAAGCTCCCTTCTCCTGATATCAGTTCCCTGTTGAGTTTGGTTGTGTTAGCAGATCAGAAAATGAAAGGAGAGTTCAAGGAATCATATGGGAAGCTGCTCAGTTTGGTGTGCAAACCTTTAGTGTTCGAGTTGAATGGCTTATATGCCCTGCTACAGTTTTATGACCCTCAGTTGAGATGTTTTGTTTTTCCTGGCTATGTCCTGGCGCCGACCTTGGAAGAGTATGCTGCGTTACTAGGAGTTCCAGTATTGGATCAGATGCCTTTTTACCATGATGATACTAAGCCTGATCTAGCTAAGCTTGCTGCAATTCTTCATCTTGATGCCTCAGAGTTCTCAAGAAAATTGACCAAGCTGAATGGAGTGTATGGGTTTCCTCTACCTTTTCTGGTTGACAAGGCTTTATAGTTCACAAAGGACGGTTGTTAGATTATATTCAATGCCATTCTCGCTCTATGTATATATGGTATCATCTTGTTTCCTAACTTGCCATACTTTGTGGATATAGATGCCTTCTATATCCTTGCTTCAGGGAATCCAGTGCCTACCTTGTTAGGAGATGTTTACCATTCTATCCATTACAAGAATGAGAAGCGGAGGGGTAAAAATGTGTCTTGCTGTGTACCCATGCTGTATAGGTGGTTCTTCAGTCACCTTCCGAAACTAGGTCCGTTTGTTGCTACTGCTAGCACCTCAGATTGGTCTGCTAGGTTAATGGGTTTATTTGCAGAAAACATTGTATGGTTTGATCGGGATATACTTGGCGCTAAAATCATATATAGTTGTAGTGGTTTTCTGAATGTCCCGTTGGTCGGAAGGAAGAGATGTATTAACTATAATCCCTCTTTGTTGATTAGACAATTTGGATATGCTTTGAAGAGTCCTCCTAAGGAAGAAGAGATACAGGAATCTCTGTATCTCACAGACTTACTGGAAGCTAATACTTTGGTTAGAATAGAGTATGCATGGAGTAACATTCACAGGCGAGGTAAGACATTGCTAGGAAAGGGCAACAATCGAGCTTATGACCCTTACATGGTTTGGATCAAAGATAGAGCTGCTAAGTCTCTGATGCCATTTCTCTCAGTTGCGCCTTTGTACCCCATCATGATTGAAGAGCCCACTACCGTGGATATTCAGAAGTACAACCAACTGTTGTGTGAGAAAGAAGAATTGAAGAAAGCAAATGAAGAATTAGAGAAAGAAGTCATTCAACTCCGAAGCGAGAAGATCGATGCTGTCTATCCTTTCAAAAAGCATACTGAACTTGTCAACAAGCTAGGTACGGACTTGACGAAGTAGACTAGCGCCAGAGAACGCTCAGGCCAAGATTTGAACATTGTCAGTAGTGTGCTTACTACCAAGAAGAAGGATCTGGACAAGGCTTACTTGGAAATCTCTAAGTTTGACTTAGTGTGGAATGCCACACTCACTAACAATAAAGAGCGCGAGGACAAGCTGAAACAACAGATTGCCAAGTTGAAGATTCAGCTCAAAGCAAAGGACGAGAAGATTTCGGTGGAAGAATCACTCAGATATAATAGTGAGCACAGATTGAGCAAAGCTATTGAAAACTTGGAAGATTATAGGTTGAGAGCGGACACCAAGAGGTGCAGACTTGAGGCATACTTGATAGTCTACAGTGCACCATTAGCCGGAGAGAGCTACTCATACAAGGTCTACTCACTAGACCAGATCATCCCGAAACGAGGAAGCTGCTAGAGGATTTCCAGTCTCGACACTCAGCTTGATTGTCTTTCTTTGTATCTTGTTGTTTTGCTTATATATTGACCATCACCAGGCTTGTTGGTTGAGGTCATCTCTATTTTGTACTCAGCTGATGTATGCACACTGTCTGTTGGCTTGTCATTATATAAGGAGTTATTATTCTGTCTGCTTGTCTGTGGGGTTTTGCGTGGTCGTCTCTTCTTCTAGAAACTAGAATCGAGGGGGGAAATCTCCCTATTGCATATATACATGTATGCATTTAGCACTTTTTCGCATTGCAGGTGCATCAGAACTGTTTTCTTATCTCCTGTCTTCATTTAGTGTATTTCAGAATTGCTGATAACACAAATCACCGGTACGCGACTAGAGGAAGACAGAAGAGGATCATGGAACGGATGCATGAGCAAATGCAGGAAATGAGAGATAGAATGGCTCAATTTATGGAAGTAATGCAGACTGTAGCTAGTGGACAAGACCAACTCAGGACCTTGGTGCAACCTTTGATTGCACGGGTTGATAACAACGACGTATTACATGGAGGGATTGCTACTAACCCACCTCATGGTGACACTCAGCACGCTAATAACACTATCCCCAATGCTGGCGGAAATGGAAATGGCAATGGTGCTGGAAATGGGAACGGTAATGGAAATGTGGGAACCAACGGAAATGTTGGCGGAGGCAATGGTAACACTGGATTTGGTAACACTAGAGTTGGTAATGTTGGAATTACTGGTCAGGGCAATGTGTATGGGCCTGAAGCTAACGGTGCTATTCATGGCAACCTGAATCAGCAGTTGTTTGAGGACAGACAGGATGAGATCTTCTCGGTAAGAGATTTTGGTGGTGAAGTGCCTTATGAGACTAATAGATGATTCAAATGGTTGGAAGACAGGATAAAGAGCTTTGAGAGTCAGAATTCTATGGGCCTTGATATGGCCAACCTTGGGCTTATTCCTGACCTAAGGATACCGCAGAAATTCAAAGTCCCTGACTTTGATAAGTACAAGGGTACTACATGTCCTAGAGTTCACTTGCGCTAGTATTACAGGAAAATGTCTGCCTCCTCAGACGATGAAAAGCTGTTAATGCACTTTTTCTAGGACAGTTTGTCCGGTCCTTCCCTTGAATGATACATGGGGTTGGAGCCTACCAATGTCCGTAGCTGGAAGGATTTGGCTGAGGCGTTCATAAAGCATTATCAATACAATAGTGACCTTGCTCCAAATAAGGTTCAGTTGTAAAATCTTACCCAGAGAAATAATGAATGCTTCAAAGAGTACGCCCAAAAGTGGCGCGAGTTGGCCGCAACGGTTCAACCTCCGATGGTGGGGCGTAAGCTGATCGACATGTTCGTGGCTACTTTATCTGGAATGTATTATGTGAAGCTTATCAACTGCATGTCTGGCAGAAAATGATGATAAGACAAAACACTATTTCACAATCTACCATCAATAAGATGATAGACCCATCACCAAAAGGATGACGAAGCGAAACTCACACTAGCAACTACCACCAAAAGGATGATAGGACAAACACAATCGCACAATCTGACATCAATAAGATAACAGACCCCCCACCAAAAGGATGACGAAGCAAAACTCACACCGGCCACTACCAACAAAAGGATGATAGGACAAAACACTATCGCACAATCTGCCATCAATAAGATGACAGACCCCCCATCAAAAGGATGACGAAGCGAAACTCACACCGGCCACAACCACCAAAAGGATGATAAGACAAAACACTATCGCACAATCTACCATCAATAAGATGATAGACCCATCACCAAAAGGATGACGGAGCGAAACTCACACCGGCCACTACCACCAAAAGGATGATAGGAGAAACACAATCGCACAATCTGACATCAACAAGATGACAAAACCCCCACCAAAACGATGACAGAGTGAAACTCACACCGGCCACTACCACCAAAAGGATGATAGGATAAACACAATCGCACAATCTACCATCAATAAGATGGCAGACCCCCCACCAAAAGGATGACGAAGCAAAACTCACACCGGCCACTACCACCAAAAGGATGATAAGACAAAACACTATCGCACAATCTACCATCAATAAGATGACAGACCCATCACTAAAAGGATGACGAAGCAAAACTCACACCGGCCACTACCACCAAAAGGATGATCATACAAACACAATCACACAATCTGACATCAATAAGATGACAAATCCCCACCAAAAGGATGACAGAGCGAAACTTAAACCTGCCACTACCACCGAAAAAATGATTGGACAAAACACTACCGCACAATCTACCACCAATAAGATGACCGACCCCCCACCAAAAGGATGACGGAGCGAAACTCACACCGCCCACTACCATCAAAAGGATGATAGGACAAAACACTATCGCACAATCTAAAATCAATAAGATGACAGACCCCCCACTAAAAGGATGACAGAGCGAAACTCACACCGGCCACTACCACCAAAAAGATGATAGGAAAACACAATCGCATAATCTACCATTAATAAGATGATCGACCCCCCATCAAAAGGATGACGGAGCGAAACTCACACCGGCCACAACCACCAAAAGGATGATAAGACAAAACACTATCGCACAATCTACCATCAATAAGATGACATACCCATCACCAAAAGGATGACGAAGCGAAACTCACATCGGCTACTACCACCAAAATGATGATAGGACAAACACAATCGCACAATCTGACATCAACAAGATGACAAGCCCCCCACCAAAAGAATGACAGAGCGAAACTTACACCTGCCACTATCACCAAAAGGATGATTGGACAAAACACTATCGCACAATCTACCATCGATAAGATGACCGACCCCCACCAAAAGGATGACTGAGCGAAACTCCCACCGGCCACTACCATCAAAAGGATGATAGGACAAAACACTATCGCACAATCTACCATCAATAAGATGAGAGACCCCCCACCAATAGGATGAAGGAGCAAAACTCACACCGACCACTACCATCAAAAGGATGATAGGACAAAACACTATCGCACAATCTGCCATCAATAAGATGACAGACCCCCCATAAAAAGGATGACGGAGCGAATCTCACACGGGCCACAACCACCAACAGGATTATAAGACAAAACACTATCGCACAATCTACCATCAATAAGATGACAGACCCGTCACTAATAAGATGATGAAGCGAAACTCACACCGGCCACTACCACTAAAAGGATGTAGGACAAAACACTATCGCACAATCTACCATCAATAAGATGACAGACCCCCCACCAAAAGGATGTAGGAGAAAAACTCACACCGACCACTACCACCAAAAGGATGATAGGACAAAATACTATCACACAATCTGCCATCAATAAGATGACAGACCCCCCATCAAAAGGATAACGGAGCGAAACTCACACCGGCCACAACCACCAAAAGCATGATAAGACAAAACACTATCGCACAATCTACCATCAATAAGATGACAGACCCATCACCAAAAGGATGACGAATCGAAACTCACACCGGCCACTACCACCAAAAGGATGATCGGACAAACACAATCACACAATCTGACATCAACAAGATGACAAACCCCACCAAAAGGATGTCAGAGCGAAACTTACACCTGCCACTACCACCAAAAGGATGATTGGACAAAACACTATCGCACAATCTACCATCAATAAGATGACGGACCCCCCACCAAAAGGATGACAGAGCGAAACTCACACCGGCCACTACCATCAAAAGGATGATAGGACAAAACACTATCACACAATCTACCATCAATAAGATGACAGACCCCCCACCAAAAGGATGACAGAGCGAAACTCACACCGCCACTACCACCAAAAAGATAATAGGACAAACACAATCACACAATCTACCATTAATAAGATGACTGACCCCACATCAAAAGGATGACGGAGCGAAACTCACACCGGCCACAACCATCAAAAGGATTATAAGACAAAACCCTATCGCAAAATCTACCATCAATAAGATGACAGACCCATCACCAAAAGGATGACGGATTAAAACTCACACCGGCCACTACAACCAAAAGGATGATAGGAAAAACCCAATCACACAATTTGACATCAACAAGATGACAAACCCCCCACCAAAAGGATGACGGAGCAAAACTCACAACTGCCACTACCACCAAAAGGATGATAGGACAAAACACTATCGCACAATCTACTATCAATAAGATGACAGACCCCTCACCAAAAGGATGTAGGAACAAAACACACACCGGCCACTACCACCAAAAGGATGATAGGACAAAACGCTATGGTACAATCTGTCATCAATAAGATGAAAGACCCCTTATCAAAAGAATGACGTAGCGAAACTCAGACCGGCCACAAACAACAAAATGATGATAAGGCAAAACACTATCACACAATCTACCATCAATAAGATGACATTCCCATCACCAAAAGGATTACAGAGCAAAATTCACACCAGCCACTACCAACAAAAGAAGTATAGGACAAACACAATCGCACAATCTGACATCAATAAGATGACAGACCCCCCACGAAAAGGATGACGGAGCGAAACTCACACCGGCTGCTACCACCAAAATGATGATAGGACAAAACACTATCGCACAATCTGCCATCAATAAGATGACAGACCCCCCATTAAAAGGATGATGGAGCGAAACTCACACCGGCCACAACACCCAAAAGGATGATAAAGCAAAACACTATCGCACAATCTACCATCAATAAGATGACCGACCCCCACCAAAAGGATTACGGAGCGAAACTCACACCAGCCACTACCATAAAAAGGATGATAGGACAAAACACTATCACACAATCTACCATCCATAAGATGACATACCCATCACCAAAAGGATGACGAAGCAAAACTCACATCGGCTACTACCACCAAAAGGATGATAGGACAAACACAATCACACAATCTGACATCAACAAGATGACCAGCCCCCCACCAAAAGGATGACAGAGCGAAACTTACACCTGCCACTATCACCAAAAGGATGATTGGGCAAAACACTATCGCACAATCTACCATCAATAAGATGACCGACCCCCACCAAAAGGATGACTGAGCGAAACTCACACCGGCCACTACCATCAAAAGGATGATAGGACAAAACACTATCGCACAATCTACCATCAATAAGATGACAGACCCCCACCAAAAGGATGAAGGAGCAAAACTCACACCGACCACTACCATCAAAAGGATGATAGGACAAAACACTATCGCACAATCTGCCATCAATAAGATGACAGACCCCCCATAAAAAGGATGACAGAGCGAAACTCACACGGGCCACAACCACCAAAAGGATTATAAGACAAAACACTATCGCACAATCTACCATCAATAAGATGACAAACCCGTCACCAATAAGATGATGAAGCGAAACTCACACCGGCCACTACCACTAAAAGGATGTAGGACAAAACACTATCGCACAATCTACCATCAATAAGATGACAGACCCCCCACCAAAAGGATGTAGGAGAAAAACTCACACCGACCACTACCACCAAAAGGATGATAGGACAAAACACTATCACACAATCTGCCATCAATAAGATGACAGACCCCCCATCAAAAGGATAACGGAGCGAAACTCACACCGGCCACAACCACCAAAAGGTTGATAAGACAAAACACTATCGCACAATCTACCATCAATAAGATGACAGACCCATCACCAAAAGGATGACGAAGCGAAACTCACACCGGCCACTACCACCAAAAGGATGATCGGACAAACACAATCACACAATCTGACATCAACAAGATGACAAACCCCACCAAAAGGATGACAGAGCGAAACTTACACCTGCCACTACCACCAAAAGGATGATTGGACAAAACACTATCGCACAATCTACCATCAATAAGATGACCGACCCCCCACCAAAAGGATGACGGAGCGAAACTCACACCGGCCACTACCATCAAAAGGATGATAGGACAAAACATTATCGAACAATCTACCATCAATAAGATGACAGACCCCCCACCAAAAGGATGACAGAGCGAAACTCACACCGGCCACTACCACCAAAAAGATAATAGGACAAACACAATCTCACAATCTACCATTAATAAGATGACTGACCCCACATCAAAAGGATGACGGAGCGAAACTCACACCGGCCACAACCTTCAAAAGGATTATAAGACAAAACACTATCGCAAAATCTACCATCAATAAGATGACAGACCCATCACCAAAAGGATGACGGATTAAAACTCACACCGACCACTACAACCAAAAGGATGATAGGAAAAACCCAATCACACAATTTGACATCAACAAGATGACAAACCCCCCACCAAAAGGATGACGGAGCAAAACTCACAACTGCCACTACCACCAAAAGGATGATAGGACAAAACAATATCGCACAATCTACTATCAATAAGATGACAGACCCCTCACCAAAAGGATGTAGGAACAAAACACACACCGGCCACTACCACCAAAAGGATGATAGGACAAAACGCTATGGTTCAATCTGCCATCAATAAGATGAAAGACCCCTTATCAAAAGAATGACGTAGCGAAACTCAGACCGGCCACAAACAACAAAATGATGATAAGGCAAAACACTATCACACAATCTACCATTATTAAGATGACATTCCCATCACCAAAAGGATTACAGAGAAAAATTCACACCAGCCACTACCAACAAAAGAATGATAGGACAAACACAATCGCACAATCTGACATCAATAAGATGACAGACCCCCCACGAAAAGGATGACGGAGCGAAACTCACACCGGCCGCTACCACCAAAATGATGATAGGATAAAACGCTATCGCACAATCTACCATCAATAAGATGACAGACCCCCCATTAAAAGGATGATGGAGCGAAACTCACACCGGCCACAACCACCAAAAGGATGATAAAGCTAAACACTATCGCACAATCTACCATCAATAAGATGACCGACCCCCACCAAAAGGATTACAGAGCGAAACTCACACCAGCCACTACCATCAAAAGGATGATAGGACAAAACACTATCACACAATCTACCATCCATAAGATGACATACCCATCACCAAAAGGATGACGAAGCGAAACTCACATCGGCTACTACCACCAAAAGGATGATAGGACAAACACAATCACACAATCTGACATCAACAAGATGACAAGCCCCCCACCAAAAGGATGAAAGAGCGAAACTTACACCTGCCACTATCACCAAAAAGATGATTGGACAAAACACTATCGCACAATCTACCATCAATAAGATGACCGACCCCCACCAAAAGGATGACTGAGCGAAACTCACACCGGCCACTACCATCAAAAGGATGATAGGACAAAACACTATCGCACAATCTACCATCAATAAGATGACAGACCCCCACCAAAAGGATGAAGGAGCAAAACTCACACCGACCACTACCATCAAAAGGATGATAGGACAAAAGACTATCGCACAATCTGCCATCAATAAAATGACAGACCCCCCATAAAAAGGATGACGGAGCGAAACTCACACCGGCCACAACCACAAAAGGATTATAAGACAAAACACTATCGCACAATCTACCATCAATAAGATGACAGACCCGTCACCAAAAGGATGACGAAGCGAAACTCACACCGGCCACTACCACCAAAAGGATGATAGGACAAACACAATCGCACAATCTGACATCAACAAGATGACAAACCCCCAACCAAAAAGATGACAGAGCGAAACTTACACCTGCCACTACCACCAAAAGGATGATTGGACAAAACACTATTGCACAATCTACCATCAATAAGATGTCTGATCCCCCACCAAAAGGATGACGGGGCGAAACCCACACCGGCCACTACCATTAGAAGGATGATAGGACAAAACACTATCGCACAATCTACCATCAATAAGATGACAGACCCCCCACCAAAAGAGTCATAGAGCGAAACTCACACCGGCCACTACCACCAAAAAGATGATAGGATAACACAATTGCACAATCTAGCATTAATAAGATGAACGATCCCCATTCAAAAGGATGACGGAGCGAAACTCACACCAGCCACAACCACCAAAAGGATTATAAGACAAAACACTATCGCAAAATCTACCATTAATAAGATGACAGACCCAGCACCAAAAGGATGAAGGATTGAAACTCACACCAGCCACTACCTCCAAAAGGATGATAAGACAAACACAATCACACAATCTGACATCAACAAGATGACAAACCCCCCACCAAAAGGATGACGGAGCGAAACTCACACCGGCCACTACCACCAAAAGGATGATAGGACAAAACACTATCGCACAATCGACTATCAATAAGATGACAAACCCCTCACCAAAAGGATGAAGGAGCAAAACTCACACCAGCCACTACCACCAAAAGGATGATAGGACAAAACACTATGGCACAATCTGCCATCAATAAGGTGACAGACTCCATATCAAAAGGATGACGTAGCGAAACCCAGACCGGCCACAAACAATAAAATGATGATAAGACAAAACACTATCGCACAATCTACCATCAATAAGATGACATACCCATCACCAAAAGGATTACAGAGAAAAACTCACACCAGCCACTACCACCAAAAGAATGATAGGACAAACACAATCGCACAATCTGACATCAATAAGATGACAAACCCTCCACCAAAAGGTTGACAGAGTGAAACTCACACCGGCCGCTACCACTAAAATGATGATAGGACAAAACACTATCGCACAATCTGCCATCAATAAGATGACAGATGTAACACCCATTTTAATTATTTAGTCATTTTATTATTATTTTAAATATTATATGTTGGTGTACCCTTTGGTAGGGTGTATTTGATGATGTTTGGTGATGTGATATCCCACTATTTTGGTGAAAACTCTGATGTTTATTTATAATGTTTATATTTTATTTAATTTGGGAAGTGGGGTGTTACAATTGGTATCAGAGCGGCGCAGCGGAGGCATGGGAGGAGTAACATGTTAGACTGTTTTTCCGTTGTCGCTGTGAATTGGCATGATATGTTTCATGTGTCTTAGTCGAGAAAGTACATTGAACCAGGTGGATGATGTACAAGTGAAAAATATTCTGATTGTTGAGGCATTGCTAGTTCGTTTTGGCGAGCGAGGAACAACTCCGAAGGGAGGAGATATCTTTGGTGACAGTAGTATGGGGAGGTGCTGCAGAAGGCAGTGTGACCTGAGAATTGGAATAAAAGATGCGGGGAGCGTATCCGGAATTATTTCCATCAGGTAATTTTCGAGGACGAAAATAATTAAAGTGGGGGAGAGTTGTAACACCCATTTTAATTATTTAGTCATTTTATTATTATTTTAAATATTATATGTTGGTGTACCCTTTGGTAGGGTGTATTTGATGATGTTTGGTGATGTGATATCCCACTATTTTGGTGAAAACTCTGATGTTTATTTATAATGTTTATATTTTATTTAATTTGGGAAGTGGGGTGTTACAACAGACCCCTCATCAAAAGGATGATGGAGCGAAACTCACACCAGCCACAACCACCAAAAGGATGATAAGGCAAAACACTATCGCACAATCTACCATCAATAAGATGACTGACCCCCACCAAAAGGATTACGGAGCGAAACTCACACCGGCCACTACCATCAAAAGGATGATAGGATAAAACACTATCGCACAATCTACCATCAATAAGATGATAGACCGCCCATCAAAAGGATGACAGAGCGAAAGTCAGACCGGGCACAACCACCAAAAGGATGATAAGATAAAACACTATCGCACAATCTACCATCAATAAGATGACATACCCATTACCAAAAGGATGACGAAGTGAAACTCACACCGGCCACTACCACCAAAAGGGTGATAGGACAAACACAATCGCACAATCTGACATCAACAAGATGATAAACCCCCAACCAAAAGGATGACAGAGCGAAACTTACACCTGCCACTACCACCAAAAGGATGATTAGACAAAACACTATTGCATAATCTACCATCAATAAGATGTCTGATCCCCCACGAAAAGGATGACGGAGTGAAACTCACACCGGCCACTACCATCAAAAGGATGATAGGACAAAACACTATCACACAATCTACCATCAATAAGATAACAGACCCCCACCAAAAGAATGACAGAGCGAAACTCACACCGTCCACTACCACCAAAAAGATGATAGGATAAACACAATCGCACAATCTACCATTAATAAGATGACCGATCCCCCATCAAAAGGATGACAGAGCGAAACTCACACCGGCCACAACCACCAAAAGGATTATAAGACAAAACACTATCGCAAAATCTACCATCAATAAGATGACAGACCCATCACCAAAAGGATGACGGATTGAAACTCACACCAGCCACTACCACTAAAAGGATGATAGGACAAAACACTATCGCACAATCGACTATCAATAAGATGACAGACCCCTCACCAAAAGGATGAAGGAGCAAAACTCACACCAGTCACTACCACCAAAAGGATGATAGGATAAAACACTATTGCACAATCTGCCATCAGTAAGATGACAGACCCCCTATCAAAAGGATGACGGAGCGAAACTCAGACCGGCCACAAACACCAAAATGATGATAAGACAAAACACTATCGCACAATCTACCATCAATAAGATGACAGAACCATCACCAAAAGGATGATGGTGCGAAACTCACACTGGCCACTATCACCAAAAGAATGATAGGACAAACACAATCGCACAATCTGACATCTATAAGATGACAGACCCCCCACCAAAAGGATGACGGAGCGAAATTCACACCGACCACTACCACCAAAAGGATGATAGGACAAAACACTATCACACAATCTACCATCGATAAGGTGACAGAACCCCCATCAAAAGGATGACAGAGCAAAACTCACACCGGCCACAACCACCAAAAGGATGATAAGACAAAACACTATCGCACAATCTACCATCAATAAGATGACAGACCCATCACCAAAAGGATGACAGAGCGAAACTCACACCGGCCACTACCACCAAAAGGATGATAGGACAAACACAATCGCACAATCTGACATCAACAAGATGACAAACCCCCACCAAAAGGATGAAGGAGCAAAACTCACACCGGCCACTACCACCAAAACGATGATAGGACAAAACACTATTGCACAATCTACCATCAATAAGATGACAGATGTAACGCCCGTTCATTTTAAATTAATTATTTATGAATCGTTGGTGTGCCTTTATATGGGGGTGTGTCTAAATACGTTGGTGGGTGTCCTTAAAGTATAGGAAATCATTTAATAATTATAGAGTCTAATAATAATATAATATAATTAATAATGATGATAATTTAATAATTAGAAGTAATATTATTATTATTATTATTGTTATTATTATTATTATTATTATTAGTATTACTATTATTATTATTTGTAGTATTAGTGGATGGAATAAGTGAAATAGGGAGTTATTAGAAAAGTTGTGGGAAGAGAGGAATAACACGATAAACTGCTCAGAAAACCAAAATGGAGGAGAAATGGTCCTCAAATTAACTCATCATTGAGATGAGGATCAATTTTTAGTCATTGGATCAAAAAGGAATGAGAGAAATAAATGCAAACATCAAACATGTTACAATTCAAATCAATTAAAACTATTCCAATACTTAATTCATTTTTAAATGGAAAATAAAATGGAAAAAATAAAATAAAATATCCACAAAAAAGTAGACATCTCAAGGTTGACAAAAAATATTTTTGGTAAAATTTTGGAGTATTGGAACTATTTTAATTAATTAAAATTGAAAACAGAAAAATAAAATAAAACACAAAAGAAATTAAAGAAAATGGAAAAAGATGCGTGGTAAATAGCAATTAAAATCAACTCAGAAACACATATGGGCCCAACTGGGGGTGCAAAGAGCATAAGCGTGCAATGCCCAATCCAGAAAAATCAAAATCAAAATAATTCTGGGCAATCACGTGCAACAGGTCAACAAAGGGCTACCGTGGGGATTCGATTTGAAACGCGTGATCATTTGGTATTCCAATCAGATGGTTTAAATCGTGACAACACATTAATGAAGGTTTAAAAAGAATTCCATCCTTCCAGTCAAACACGGTCTACCGTGTTTCTTAATCTCAACCAATGAAACAAAAAGTATTCACATCCAACGTTCAACATAACGCCACATACTTGTCTCCTACCTCAAGACCCATGGATAAACTAGAGGCGGCCGAACTGAACTTCCGATCGTCTTCCTCAATAGCTCTGGCCGCCGCAGATTAACAACAACACATACAGAAATCAAAACTCAACCGTTTCACATGATTTTTAAACCAAAATTGCATTAGAGATCACGAGGATCTCAATTCTGACCTCAAAATTAACTTATCACGTGTAAATCTCCAAAACCGAAAGCAACAAGGAAGAGCATCAAAATTCAAAGTTCATGGAAACTCAATCAAATTAATCCAAAACTCATCTAGAGCTCACGTAGATCATAGATCAAGTGTCAAACAAGCAAAGTCATGCACAAATAAGCCAAACCAGATCCAAACATAAATGAGCATCATCCAACAATCACAACCAATGCCAATTCGTTTTATCCATTATCAATTAACATAGTTTCTATGTCTCTAGAATGCAAAAATGGTGCAGAATCAAGGTTTAAAATGAGAGATATAATGATTTCGAATTTACCTAGTGGAGCACCTCCACTGGGTCTTGTTTTGAGCTGAAACTCTGAACAAACCACCAAAATCCTTCCAAATGCCTTGAGGAAGCTTTTAATCAACTCAATTTGGCTTGAAATTGGGTGTAAATCCAAAAACGATTTTCAATTTTTCCTCTCATTTTCAACTTTCTACTTCTGCAAAACCACCACCAAAACGAGCCTCCTAGGTCTAGAAAGTTTCCCTGTGTTATATATGTTGGGTTCAGATGAAAATGGAGCTCCAATTCAAGTCCTACAGCCCAATTCACAAATTCATTTTTTCCACTTTTTCAAGTTGCTATGCGCATCTTTTTCCACTGCACCAGCTTGGATTTTGATTCAAATCCACTCCAAATCACTTGAGCTGATCAAAGGGCTAAGATTTAAGGCTTGCTTTTGATCCTATGGTTGATTTCCAACTTGTTACTTCAACAGGAAGAAACCATGAAAATGTCCAATTTAGAGACCCCAAATTTCCAATATGAAAATGGCAATGTCGTTGAATCATTATTTGCAATTAGAAAATGCACAAATTTGCCTTGAGAAAGTTCAAAATCCTTAAAATCTCAATTTCTCATTTCAAGCCTTCTTTATGAAAAATTCAAACCTCAAATCTACAATCCAAGCTCCCACCATGACAAGAGATGATTTGGTAGTGCAAATGGCCCTATTTGGAGCAAGTTTCATGTTGAAAAGATTTCAATTTGAAGTATGCAAGTTGGTGAAAAGGACCTATAATTTTATGACCTGTAATCTTAATTTCCCAAAATACCCCTAACTTGTAACTCTCATTACTTGAGTTCTACAAATCAGATGAAAGACCTCTAGTACATTTTGGAAAGCTAAGATCATGCCCTACAATTTTCATGTTGGCCAAAAGTTGAGGAGAAACATCCTTCTAGGTCAAAAATGGCTTGGAAGTTGGTTGACTTTTGTTGATCAAAATCACATCCCTCTGATGACCTGTTACTTGTCTGGATCATAACTTGAGTTATATAAATCCAATCAAGGACTTCTAGTACTCAAAAGAAATATAAGAGCATGCTCTACAAGTTCCATGTTGGCCAAAAGTTGAGATGAGACTTGTATCTTGAGGTAGGTGGTCTTGAAATCAGGCACTAAATAGGGGATTTTACCCTAAGAACCCTAATTTAGTAACTTCTCACACACTTAAACCTTGATGAATTGAACTTGAAATGATGTATCATATGTCTTAACACAACATCCCATGACCATAGAGACTTTTAATTGAGTTTTAATCTCCTTCAATTGCACAATTGATGAAGGATTTTCCAGATGAAAACCCTAATTGCAACACTTTCAATTGTGGTTTGTTCCACTTCACACAACAACTTGAATAAGCTCCAAATGGCTCTCAAGGCACTCAATGAGCTCTCTCAACATCAAGGCACTCCTGATGCACTTCAGTTGGTCTCCAAGTTAGAAGCTGACCCACACACATCCATCTATCCTTTCACAAGGCCTTGACCACTTCAAGATCCCCTGATGACCAATCAAGCTTGAGTAACAACCCTTGCTTAGGCTCAATTCTCTGAGAAGACATCTCTTGCTATGCATAACCTCTTGATCCCCTGTAAAATGAAATATGCTATGCAATGCAAATGCTAGGACAAAATGAAATTAAATGAAACATAAACCAAGTTAAGAAAGAGGTTGAGCAAATTTTGGGGTGCAACAGCTGCCCGTATTCAAACGACTTGGACCTGAATGAGTGAAAAGCGAACGAATTTCACGCAATCAAGGTAAAAGATGGTTGAATACCAAAGAACCCGGAAATTTTCCAACCGCAGAAAAAAATATGAATATAGCAGTACTGATCTCAAAGCCACCCCGTTGGGGAAAAAGAAAACAAACGTCAAAAGAGGCGCCATGGTCTGGATACCATACTGGCGAAAAGTAACAATCCAAGTTACTGGAGTCTAGGAACTCCATAGAAATCGAAGCTTGAATGCTCGAAGTGATCGGAGCCTGAATGCTCAAAAACACAAATTGGAACCTGGATACTTAGAAACTAGAGCCTGGATGCTCAAAGAAACAAATCTGAGTTTGGATGCTCGGTTAATAAATCTGAGTCTGGATACTCAATAATCTGAGCCTGGATGCTCAATGCAATCTGAGCCTGGATGCTCTATTCAAATAACCTGAGTCTGGATACTCGGTTAATAAATTTGAGTCTGGATACTCAATAACCTGAGCCTGGATGCTCAATGCAATATGAGCCTGGATGCTCTATGCAAATAACCTGAGTCTGGATACTCGGTTAATAAATCTGAGTCTGGATACTTAATAACCTGAGCCTAGATGCTAAATGCAATCTGAGCTTGGATGCTCAATGCAAATAACCTGAGTCTGGATACTCAATAACCTGAGCCTGGATGCTCAATGCAATCTGAGCCAGGATGCTCTATGCAAATAACCTGAGTCTGGATACTCGGTTAATAAATCTGAGTCTGGATACTCAATAACCTGAGCATGGATGCTCAATGCAATATGAGCCTAGATGCTCTATGCAAATAACCTGAGTTTGGATACTCGGTTAATAAATCTGAGTTTGGATACTCAATAACCTGAGCTTGGATGCTCAATCCAATCTGAGCCTGGATGCTCTATGCAAATAACTTGAGTCTGGATACTCGGTTAATAAATCTGAGTCTGGATACTCAATAACCTGAGCCTGGATGCTCAATGCAATCTGAGCCTGGATGCCCTATGAAAATAACCTGAGTCTGGATACTCGGTTAATAAATTTGAGTCTGGATACTCAATAACATGAGCCTGGATGCTCAATGCAAAAGAATTATATTCATCAGGATATGGATATCCTACGAGTTCGAGTCAAACGACGTTGCTGGGAAACAAATACGAGTTGTGGTCTGGATACCACATGTGCTGAGAAAAACATTAGGCGCCAAGGTCTGGATACCAACACGGTAATAAGAGATAACAACAATTACTGTGATCTGGATATCGTGGAGCATCAGATAAACGAATATGGTCTAGATACCACAACTGCCTTCACCAGAGTCTGGATACTCGACGGAGAAAGTACAAACAAGATTCATCAGGGTCTGGACACCTAACTGATTTTACCGGAGTCTGAACACTCAACGGAGAAAGCGTAAGTAATACCAACCACTATGGTCTGGATATCACAACCATCTTTACTGGAGTCTGGATACTCGACGGGGAAAGGAAATCACCACCATACTCATCATGATCCACTCAGATCCGAAGATACTGCTGGGGAGTAAGATGAGCCGGGGTCCGAATACCACGCGGGCTAAGAGAAAATAACACGGTCTGGATACCAAGGAGAAGATTAAACCTCCGAAGATACACCTGAAACAAAGAGATAACAACATGGTCTATGTTTCATATGCAAATGTTTGAAAATGGTGTAATGCTCCATACAAGATGGAAATGCTACGTGTTTGGGGTAGATGTTATGCACACATGCAGATGCATCGGAAGTGAAACAACAAAATAAATGCTAGAGAAGCAGAAACCATCCTGTCAGGAACAACAAACAACCCTGCAGGGAAAAGCTTACCCATGCCAATATCAATTAGACTTACACCGAAACAAAAGGGCCTCGAAAGGCTACCCTACCGGGGAGAAAGTTCATACAAGAATAGAAAACCCAAACTCAACTGAGGATGCAGATCACTACTTGCTGAGGAAAGTGTTCGGGCTGACTCTCTGGAATACAAACTTTCTGAGGAACAGATAACTCACCGGGTACTTAAAACATCTAGGCTAAACAACCTAATTTATATGATAGAGAACAAAAATGCCCTGAACGGCCTTCCAAGACGCAACTATCTTGGGGAACAAAGACCTAACTGTCGGAGGTCTCAGTCTGCACTGCTGAAAGCTGAGTTCCTACAATCAAACTGAATGAGAGGGAAAAGTAACGGGCCACTGCTGGGGAACGCTTGGCGCCTACTCTGTGGGGATACGCCCGAATCTCGACTCGCTGGGGAGTAAGCACATACTCGTACTCTACGGAGGATTAAAAAGCGCACTGGCAGACTCCCAGGGACACGCTAAATACTGCATATAACTCTACTGAGATAGAGATGCCACCTCAACTGCTGGAGAACAACACTGTCTGGGGAACAAATGAATCCATCCATATTCATAAAACCTTTCCCCAAGGGTAACAACCCTGCAAAAGACAAACAGACAAGACATTCTATAAAACAAGGCTATCTTGGTCATTGTTCGTGACATTGTTCAATTAATATCAAAGTTTTAGCAATTATTGGCCAAGGCCTGCAAGTTTATGTATGCAAGTTCATCAAAAACATCGGGCGTTTTTCGCAAACAAAATAGTAAAAGCATAAAAACAAAGCACACATACAAGTACTGAATATTATATGTTTATTGATAAACGGCCTGTGAATAGGCAAAGTTTTACAACAGATGCAACTCCTAGGAAGAGGAAGCTGCGCAAAACTACAAGTAAGCATAAAAGCAAATACAAAAGTGTACATTTTAAACAAAAAGTACAGCAATGTCGGCAATGTAGCGCAGACAAACATCATGAGCTGATTCCTCTATGACTCGCTTGACCCTGACGCTTTCCCGACGCTTCATCTTCAGAAGAGATTGATTCAGATAAACGGCCCTCAGGTTCTCCCAATCCGCTACGCAATGAAGTTCATACGCAGACCGCAGTCATTTGCTTTTCAATCCCTAACTTTTGCCTGAACCGCCCTTTCGGGTTTTCGATTCACCGGGATACTTATTTTTGCCAAAGTCGCCTTTTCAGGTTTTCAACTTTGCGGGTTTACATCTTTTCAATCTACCATCAATAAGATGACCGACCCCCACCAAAAGGATGACTGAGCGAAACTCACACCGGCCACTACCATCAAAAGGATGATAGGACAAAACACTATCGCACAATCTACCATCAATAAGATGACAGACCCCCACCAAAAGGATGAAGGAGCAAAACTCACACCGACCACTACCATCAAAAGGATGATAGGACAAAAGACTATCGCACAATCTGCCATCAATAAAATGACAGACCCCCCATAAAAAGGATGACGGAGCGAAACTCACACCGGCCATAACCACAAAAGGATTATAAGACAAAACACTATCGCACAATCTACCATCAATAAGATGACAGACCCGTCACCAAAAGGATGACGAAGCGAAACTCACACCGGCCACTACCACCAAAAGGATGATAGGACAAACACAATCGCACAATCTGACATCAACAAGATGACAAACCCCCAACCAAAAAGATGACAGAGCGAAACTTACACCTGCCACTACCACCAAAAGGATGATTGGACAAAACACTATTGCACAATCTACCATCAATAAGATGTCTGATCCCCCACCAAAAGGATGACGGGGCGAAACTCACACCGGCCACTACCATTAAAAGGATGATAGGACAAAACACTATCGCACAATCTACCATCAATAAGATGACAGACCCCCCACCAAAAGAGTCATAGAGCGAAACTCACACCGGCCACTACCACCAAAAAGATGATAGGATAACACAATCGCACAATCTAGCATTAATAAGATGAACGATCCCCCATCAAAAGGATGACGGAGCGAAACTCACACCAGCCACAACCACCAAAAGGATTATAAGACAAAACACTATCGCAAAATCTACCATTAATAAGATGACAGACCCAACACCAAAAGGATGAAGGATTGAAACTCACACCAGCCACTACCTCCAAAAGGATGATAAGACAAACACAATCACACAATCTGACATCAACAAGATGACAAACCCCCCACCAAAAGGATGACGGAGCGAAACTCACACCGGCCACTACCACCAAAAGGATGATAGGACAAAACACTATCGCACAATCGACTATCAATAAGATGACAAACCCCTCACCAAAAGGATGAAGGAGCAAAACTCACACCAGCCACTCCCACCAAAAGGATGATAGGACAAAACACTATGGCACAATCTGCCATCAATAAGGTGACAGACTCCATATCAAAAGGATGACGTAGCGAAACCCAGACCGGCCACAAACAATAAAATGATGATAAGACAAAACACTATCGCACAATCTACCATCAATAAGATGACATACCCATCACCAAAAGGATTACAGAGCAAAACTCACACCAGCCACTACCACCAAAAGAATGATAGGACAAACACAATCGCACAATCTGACATCAATAAGATGACAAACCCTCCACCAAAAGGTTGACAGAGTGAAACTCACACCGGCCGCTACCACTAAAATGATGATAGGACAAAACACTATCGCACAATCTGCCATCAATAAGATGACAGATGTAACACCCATTTTAATTATTTAGTCATTTTATTATTATTTTAAATATTATATGTTGGTGTACCCTTTGGTAGGGTGTATTTGATGATGTTTGGTGATGTGATATCCCACTATTTTGGTGAAAACTCTGATGTTTATTTATAATGTTTATATTTTATTTAATTTGGGAAGTGGGGTGTTACAATTGGTATCAGAGCGGCGCAGCGGAGGCATGGGAGGAGTAACATGTTAGACTGTTTTTCCGTTGTCGCTGTGAATTGGCATGATATGTTTCATGTGTCTTAGTCGAGAAAGTACATTGAACCAGGTGGATGATGTACAAGTGAAAAATATTCTGATTGTTGAGGCATTGCTAGTTCGTTTTGGCGAGCGAGGAACAACTCCGAAGGGAGGAGATATCTTTGGTGAAAGTAGTATGGGGAGGTGCTGCAGAAGGCAGTGTGACCTGAGAATTGGAATAAAAGATGCGGGGAGCGTATCCGGAATTATTTCCATCAGGTAATTTTCGAGGACGAAAATAATTAAAGTGGGGGAGAGTTGTAACACCCATTTTAATTATTTAGTCATTTTATTATTATTTTAAATATTATATGTTGGTGTACCCTTTGGTAGGGTGTATTTGATGATGTTTGGTGATGTGATATCCCACTATTTTGGTGAAAACTCTGATGTTTATTTATAATGTTTATATTTTATTTAATTTGGGAAGTGGGGTGTTACAACAGACCCCTCATCAAAAGGATGATGGAGCGAAACTCACACCAGCCACAACCACCAAAAGGATGATAAGGCAAAACACTATCGCACAATCTACCATCAATAAGATGACTGACCCCCACCAAAAGGATTACGGAGCGAAACTCACACCGGCCACTACCATCAAAAGGATGATAGGACAAAACACTATCGCACAATCTACCATCAATAAGATGATAGACCGCCCATCAAAAGGATGACAGAGCGAAAGTCAGACCGGGCACAACCACCAAAAGGATGATAAGATAAAACACTATCGCACAATCTACCATCAATAAGATGACATACCCATTACCAAAAGGATGACGAAGTGAAACTCACACCGGCCACTACCACCAAAAGGGTGATAGGACAAACACAATCGCACAATCTGACATCAACAAGATGATAAACCCCCAACCAAAAGGATGACAGAGCGAAACTTACACCTGCCACTACCACCAAAAGGATGATTAGACAAAACACTATTGCATAATCTACAATCAATAAGATGTCTGATCCCCCACGAAAAGGATGACGGAGCGAAACTCACACCGGCCACTACCATCAAAAAGATGATAGGACAAAACACTATCACACAATCTACCATCAATAAGATAACAGACCCCCACCAAAAGAATGACAGAGCGAAACTCACACCGTCCACTACCACCAAAAAGATGATAGGATAAACACAATCGCACAATCTACCATTAATAAGATGACTGATCCCCCATCAAAAGGATGACAGAGTGAAACTCACACCGGCCACAACCACCAAAAGGATTATAAGACAAAACACTATTGCAAAATCTACCATCAATAAGATGACAGACCCATCACCAAAAGGATGACGGATTGAAACTCACACCAGCCACTACCACTAAAAGGATGATAGGACAAAACACTATCGCACAATCGACTATCAATAAGATGACAGACCCCTCACCAAAAGGATGAAGGAGCAAAACTCACACCAGTCACTACCACCAAAAGGATGATAGGATAAAACACTATTGCACAATCTACCATCAGTAAGATGACAGACCCCCTATCAAAAGGATGACGGAGCGAAACTCAGACCGGCCACAGACACCAAAATGATGATAAGACAAAACACTATCGCACAATCTACCATCAATAAGATGACAGAACCATCACCAAAAGGATGATGGTGCGAAACTCACACTGGCCACTATCACCAAAAGAATGATAGGACAAACACAATCGCACAATCTGACATCTATAAGATGACAGACCCCCCACCAAAAGGATGACGGAGCGAAATTCACACCGACCACTACCACCAAAAGGATGATAGGACAAAACACTATCACACAATCTACCATCAATAAGATAACAGACCCCCACCAAAAGAATGACAGAGCGAAACTCACACCGTCCACTACCACCAAAAAGATGATAGGATAAACACAATCGCACAATCTACCATTAATAAGATGACTGATCCCCCATCAAAAGGATGACAGAGCGAAACTCACACCGGCCACAACCACCAAAAGGATTATAAGACAAAACACTATTGCAAAATCTACCATCAATAAGATGACAGACCCATCACCAAAAGGATGACGGATTGAAACTCACACCAGCCACTACCACTAAAAGGATGATAGGACAAAACACTATCGCACAATCGACTATCAATAAGATGACAGACCCCTCACCAAAAGGATGAAGGAGCAAAACTCACACCAGTCACTACCACCAAAAGGATGATAGGATAAAACACTATTGCACAATCTACCATCAGTAAGATGACAGACCCCCTATCAAAAGGATGACGGAGCGAAACTCAGACCGGCCACAAACACCAAAATGATGATAAGACAAAACACTATCGCACAATCTACCATCAATAAGATGACAGAACCATCACCAAAAGGATGATGGTGCGAAACTCACACTGGCCACTATCACCAAAAGAATGATAGGACAAACACAATCGCACAATCTGACATCTATAAGATGACAGACCCCCCACCAAAAGGATGACGGAGCGAAATTCACACCGACCACTACCACCAAAAGGATGATAGGACAAAACACTATCACACAATCTACCATCGATAAGGTGACAGAACCCCCATCAAAAGGATGACAGAGCGAAACTCACACCGGCCACAACCACCAAAAGGATGATAAGACAAAACACTATCGCACAATCTACCATCAATAAGATGACAGACCCATCACCAAAAGGATGACAGAGCGAAACTCACACCGGCCACTACCACCAAAAGGATGATAGGACAAACACAATCGCACAATCTGACATCAACAAGATGACAAACCCCCACCAAAAGGATGAAGGAGCAAAACTCACACCGGCCACTACCACCAAAACGATGATAGGACAAAACACTATTGCACAATCTACCATCAATAAGATGACAGATGTAACGCCCGTTCATTTTAAATTAATTATTTATGAATCGTTGGTGTGCCTTTATATGGGGGTGTGTCTAAATACGTTGGTGGGTGTCCTTAAAGTATAGGAAATCATTTAATAATTATAGAGTCTAATAATAATATAATATAATTAATAATGATGATAATTTAATAATTAGAAGTAATATTATTATTATTATTATTATTGTTATTATTATTATTATTATTAGTATTACTATTATTATTATTTGTAGTATTAGTGGATGGAATAAGTGAAATAGGGAGTTATTAGAAAAGTTGTGGGAAGAGAGGAATAACACGATAAACTGCTCAGAAAACCAAAATGGAGGAGAAATGGTCCTCAAATTAACTCATCATTGAGATGAGGATCAATTTTTAGTCATTGGATCAAAAAGGAATGAGAGAAATAAATGCAAACATCAAACATGTTACAATTCAAATCAATTAAAACTATTCCAATACTTAATTCATTTTTAAATGGAAAATAAAATGGAAAAAATAAAATAAAATATCCACAAAAAAGTAGACATCTCAAGGTTGACAAAAAATATTTTTGGTAAAATTTTGGAGTATTGGAACTATTTTAATTAATTAAAATTGAAAACAGAAAAATAAAATAAAACACAAAAGAAATTAAAGAAAATGGAAAAAGATGCGTGGTAAATAGCAATTAAAATCAACTCAGAAACACATATGGGCCCAACTGGGGGTGCAAAGAGCATAAGCGTGCAATGCCCAATCCAGAAAAATCAAAATCAAAATAATTCTGGGCAATCACGTGCAACAGGTCAACAAAGGGCTACCGTGGGGATTCGATTTGAAACGCGTGATCATTTGGTATTCCAATCAGATGGTTTAAATCGTGACAACACATTAATGAAGGTTTAAAAAGAATTCCATCCTTCCAGTCAAACACGGTCTACCGTGTTTCTTAATCTCAACCAATGAAACAAAAAGTATTCACATCCAACGTTCAACATAACGCCACATACTTGTCTCCTACCTCAAGACCCATGGATAAACTAGAGGCGGCCGAACTGAACTTCCGATCGTCTTCCTCAATAGCTCTGGCCGCCGCAGATTAACAACAACACATACAGAAATCAAAACTCAACCGTTTCACATGATTTTTAAACCAAAATTGCATTAGAGATCACGAGGATCTCAATTCTGACCTCAAAATTAACTTATCACGTGTAAATCTCCAAAACCGAAAGCAACAAGGAAGAGCATCAAAATTCAAAGTTCATGGAAACTCAATCAAATTAATCCAAAACTCATCTAGAGCTCACGTAGATCATAGATCAAGTGTCAAACAAGCAAAGTCATGCACAAATAAGCCAAACCAGATCCAAACATAAATGAGCATCATCCAACAATCACAACCAATGCCAATTCGTTTTATCCATTATCAATTAACATAGTTTCTATGTCTCTAGAATGCAAAAATGGTGCAGAATCAAGGTTTAAAATGAGAGATATAATGATTTCGAATTTACCTAGTGGAGCACCTCCACTGGGTCTTGTTTTGAGCTGAAACTCTGAACAAACCACCAAAATCCTTCCAAATGCCTTGAGGAAGCTTTTAATCAACTCAATTTGGCTTGAAATTGGGTGTAAATCCAAAAACGATTTTCAATTTTTCCTCTCATTTTCAACTTTCTACTTCTGCAAAACCACCACCAAAACGAGCCTCCTAGGTCTAGAAAGTTTCCCTGTGTTATATATGTTGGGTTCAGATGAAAATGGAGCTCCAATTCAAGTCCTACAGCCCAATTCACAAATTCATTTTTTCCACTTTTTCAAGTTGCTATGCGCATCTTTTTCCACTGCACCAGCTTGGATTTTGATTCAAATCCACTCCAAATCACTTGAGCTGATCAAATGGCTAAGATTTAAGGCTTGCTTTTGATCCTATGGTTGATTTCCAACTTGTTACTTCAACAGGAAGAAACCATGAAAATGTCCAATTTAGAGACCCCAAATTTCCAATATGAAAATGGCAATGTCGTTGAATCATTATTTGCAATTAGAAAATGCACAAATTTGCCTTGAGAAAGTTCAAAATCCTTAAAATCTCAATTTCTCATTTCAAGCCTTCTTTATGAAAAATTCAAACCTCAAATCTACAATCCAAGCTCCCACCATGACAAGAGATGATTTGGTAGTGCAAATGGCCCTATTTGGAGCAAGTTTCATGTTGAAAAGATTTCAATTTGAAGTATGCAAGTTGGTGAAAAGGACCTATAATTTTATGACCTGTAATCTTAATTTCCCAAAATACCCCTAACTTGTAACTCTCATTACTTGAGTTCTACAAATCAGATGAAAGACCTCTAGTACATTTTGGAAAGCTAAGATCATGCCCTACAATGTTCATGTTGGCCAAAAGTTAAGGAGAAACATCCTTCTAGGTCAAAAATGGCTTGGAAGTTGGTTGACTTTTGTTGATCAAAATCACATCCCTCTGATGACCTGTTACTTGTCTGGATCATAACTTGAGTTATATAAATCCAATCAAGGACTTCTAGTACTCAAAAGAAATATAAGAGCATGCTCTACAAGTTCCATGTTGGCCAAAAGTTGAGATGAGACTTGTATCTTGAGGTAGGTGGTCTTGAAATCAGGCACTAAATAGGGGATTTTACCCTAAGAACCCTAATTTAGTAACTTCTCACACACTTAAACCTTGATGAATTGAACTTGAAATGATGTATCATATGTCTTAACACAACATCCCATGACCATAGAGACTTTTAATTGAGTTTTAATCTCCTTCAATTGCACAATTGATGAAGGATTTTCCAGATGAAAACCCTAATTGCAACACTTTCAATTGTGGTTTGTTCCACTTCACACAACAACTTGAATAAGCTCCAAATGGCTCTCAAGGCACTCAATGAGCTCTCTCAACATCAAGGCACTCCTGATGCACTTCAGTTGGTCTCCAAGTTAGAAGCTGACCCACACACATCCATCTATCCTTTCACAAGGCCTTGACCACTTCAAGATCCCCTGATGACCAATCAAGCTTGAGTAACAACCCTTGCTTAGGCTCAATTCTCTGAGAAGACATCTCTTGCTATGCATAACCTCTTGATCCCCTGTAAAATGAAATATGCTATGCAATGCAAATGCTAGGACAAAATGAAATGAAATGAAACATAAACCAAGTTAAGAAAGAGGTTGAGCAAATTTTGGGGTGCAACAGCTGCCCGTATTCAAACGACTTGGACCTGAATGAGTGAAAAGCGAACGAATTTCACGCAATCAAGGTAAAAGATGGTTGAATACCAAAGAACCCGGAAATTTTCCAACCGCAGAAAAAAATATGAATATAGCAGTACTGATCTCAAAGCCACCCCGTTGGGGAAAAAGAAAACAAACGTCAAAAGAGGCGCCATGGTCTGGATACCATACTGGCGAAAAGTAACAATCCAAGTTACTGGAGTCTAGGAACTCCGTAGAAATCGAAGCCTGAATGCTCGAAGTGATCGGAGCCTGAATGCTCAAAAACACAAATTGGAACCTGGATACTTAGAAACTAGAGCCTGGATGCTCAAAGAAACAAATCTGAGTTTGGATGCTCGGTTAATAAATCTGAGTCTGGATACTCAATAATCTGAGCCTGGATGCTCAATGCAATCTGAGCCTGGATGCTCTATTCAAATAACCTGAGTCTGGATACTCGGTTAATAAATTTGAGTCTGGATACTCAATAACCTGAGCCTGGATGCTCAATGCAATATGAGCCTGGATGGTCTATGCAAATAACCTGAGTCTGGATACTCGGTTAATAAATCTGAGTCTGGATACTTAATAACCTGAGCCTAGATGCTAAATGCAATCTGAGCTTGGATGCTCAATGCAAATAACCTGAGTCTGGATACTCAATAACCTGAGCCTGGATGCTCAATGCAATCTGAGCCAGGATGCTCTATGCAAATAACCTGAGTCTGGATACTCGGTTAATAAATCTGAGTCTGGATACTCAATAACCTGAGCATGGATGCTCAATGCAATATGAGCCTAGATGCTCTATGCAAATAACCTGAGTTTGGATACTCGGTTAATAAATCTGAGTTTGGATACTCAATAACCTGAGCTTGGATGCTCAATCCAATCTGAGCCTGGATGCTCTATGCAAATAACTTGAGTCTGGATACTCGGTTAATAAATCTGAGTCTGGATACTCAATAACCTGAGCCTGGATGCTCAATGCAATCTGAGCCTGGATGCCCTATGAAAATAACCTGAGTCTGGATACTCGGTTAATAAATTTGAGTCTGGATACTCAATAACCTGAGCCTGGATGCTCAATGCAAAAGAATTATATTCATCAGGATATGGATATCCTACGAGTTCGAGTCAAACGACGTTGCTGGGAAACAAATACGAGCTGTGGTCTGGATACCACATGTGCTGAGAAAAACATTAGGCGCCAAGGTCTGGATACCAACACGGTAATAAGAGATAACAACAATTACTGTGATCTGGATATCGTGGAGCATCAGATAAACGAATATGGTCTAGATACCACAACTGCCTTCACCAGAGTCTGGATACTCGACGGAGAAAGTACAAACAAGATTCATCAGGGTCTGGACACCTAACTGATTTTACCGGAGTCTGAACACTCAACGGAGAAAGCGTAAGTAATACCAACCACTATGGTCTGGATATCACAACCATCTTTACTGGAGTCTGGATACTCGACGGGGAAAGGAAATCACCACCATACTCATCATGATCCACTCAGATCCGAAGATACTGCTGGGGAGTAAGATGAGCCGGGGTCCGAATACCACGCGGGCTAAGAGAAAATAACACGGTCTGGATACCAAGGAGAAGATTAAACCTCCGAAGATACACCTGAAACAAAGAGATAACAACATGGTCTATGTTTCATATGCAAATGTTTGAAAATGGTGTAATGCTCCATACAAGATGGAAATGCTACGTGTTTGGGGTAGATGTTATGCACACATGCAGATGCATCGGAAGTGAAACAACAAAATAAATGCTAGAGAAGCAGAAACCATCCTGTCAGGAACAACAAACAACCCTGCAGGGAAAAGCTTACCCATGCCAATATCAATTAGACTTACACCGAAACAAAAGGGCCTCGAAAGGCTACCCTACCGGGGAGAAAGTTCATACAAGAATAGAAAACCCAAACTTAACTGAGGATGCAGATCACTACTTGCTGAGGAAAGTGTTCGGGCTGACTCTCTGGAATACAAACTTTCTGAGGAACAGATAACTCACCGGGTACTTAAAACATCTAGGCTAAACAACCTAATTTATATGATAGAGAACAAAAATGCCCTGAACGGCCTTCCAAGACGCAACTATCTTGGGGAACAAAGACCTAACTGTCGGAGGTCTCAGTCTGCACTGCTGAAAGCTGAGTTCCTACAATCAAACTGAATGAGAGGGAAAAGTAACGGGCCACTGCTGGGGAACGCTTGGCGCCTACTCTGTGGGGATACGCCCGAATCTCGACTCGCTGGGGAGTAAGCACATACTCGTACTCTACGGAGGATTAAAAAGCGCACTGGCAGACTCCCAGGGACACGCTAAATACTGCATATAACTCTACTGAGATAGAGATGCCACCTCAACTGCTGGAGAACAACACTGTCTGGGGAATAAATGAATCCATCCATATTCATAAAACCTTGCCCCAAGGGTAACAACCCTGCAAAAGACAAACAGACAAGACATTCTATAAAACAAGGCTATCTTGGTCATTGTTCGTGACATTGTTCAATTAATATCAAAGTTTTAGCAATTATTGGCCAAGGCCTGCAAGTTTATGTATGCAAGTTCATCAAAAACATCGGGCGTTTTTCGCAAACAAAATAGTAAAAGCATAAAAACAAAGCACACATACAAGTACTGAATATTATATGTTTATTGATAAACGGCCTGTGAATAGGCAAAGTTTTACAACAGATGCAACTCCTAGGAAGAGGAAGCTGCGCAAAACTACAAGTAAGCATAAAAGCAAATACAAAAGTGTACATTTTAAACAAAAAGTACAGCAATGTCGGCAATGTAGCGCAGACAAACATCATGAGCTGATTCCTCTATGACTCGCTTGACCCTGACGCTTTCCCGACGCTTCATCTTCAGAAGAGATTGATTCAGATAAACGGCCCTCAGGTTCTCCCAATCCGCTACGCAATGAAGTTCATACGCAGACCGCAGTCATTTGCTTTTCAATCCCTAACTTTTGCCTGAACCGCCCTTTCGGGTTTTCGATTCACCGGGATACTTATTTTTGCCAAAGTCGCCTTTTCAGGTTTTCAACTTTGCGAGTTTACATCTTTTCAATTTTATCCCTAATTTTTTCCCGAACCTCTTTTCCTTTTTTATGGTTCGCCGGGATGCCCAATTTTTGCCTGGACTTTTTCTTTTTGTGTCCAGCGGGTGCGTTCATAGGGGATGCAAAGTCTTCACCGTCCATGGTGGATAATACTAAGGCTCCTCCAGAGAAAACCTTTCGTACAACAAATGGACCTTCATAGTTGGGAGTCCATTTTCCCATGTGATCTGACTGTGGTGGGAGAATCTTTTTCAGCACAAGATCGCCCGTTTAAAAGCTTCGAGGGCGCACCTTCTTATCATAAGCTTTCTTCATTTGGCTCTGGTACAAACAACCATATGCAATTGATTCTAGTCTCTTTTCGTCCATCAGACTAAGTTGATTCAATCTATTCTTGATCCATTATGCCTCATCAAGTTTTACGTCAACCAAAACCCTTAAAGAAGGAATCTCAACCTCTAGTGGTAGGACAACTTCCATACCGTACACTAGTGAGAAAGGAGTTGCCCCGGTTGATGTGCGTACCGTCGTACGATAACCGTGCAAGGCGAAAGGTAACATTTCATTCCAATCTTTGTAAGTAACAACCTCGGAACGGGAAAGGAAACGATCGGAAAAAACATGACGAAAAGGTATAAGACAAGGTCATCGCAACCGTTGTCTGGGTTCGGGAGTCGGTTACGAAGGGAAAGGTATTAGCACCCCTCACGTCCATCGTACTCGATGGGATCCACGCTTGTGTTTATCTGACGGGTTTGTTTACTATCTACCTATCAAGGCTGGTCTGAAAAGAAAAGAAAATGACTCGGCAAAGCGTCACACTTTATGCCTACGTATTCTCATCAGAGAATGAGAAATCAGAGTCAACGTAGTTCGCCTAACTACGGGTTACGGGGAAGGTGGCTCGCCAATACATCAGTATTGTGCCTACGTACTCTCAACAGGTATGAGAGATCAGAGCTTACATAGTTCGGGATAATACGGATTACGGGGATTCAGATTCATCTGTTTTTTCGAGTAGGGTTAACAAACAGTTCCAGCAGTTTGGTGTACGCAGCTCGACCCTTGGAGACTTAGGCATTACCGTTTGCAGTAGAACTGGGAGTTAACGACACTCTTTTCTTCAGAAGAGCTTCCTTTGAATTATGGGCATGCGGGGAAAAAAGGTTTGAAGTTTGTTTTCTGTCTTTTACGGAAGAACTGTTTTTTAGTTGTCTGTAGTTTGTACAGCACTAGAGACTATGACCTGGGAACGAATGCGTCGCATATCGTACAAAGGACGTATACTAAACATTCTAGACGATTGAGAGGAGGCCGCTCAATTATCATTACCCAAGTAGCTTAAGGCTTGTATCGTGCTTATACTAACTTGCCTTTATTACGTTTTTTACTGTTGTTTCAAGATGAGAAGAGAGAGGGACAACTACGGGGAGACTATCAAGTCCTAATGTTGTCATGCCAAGGATTCATCCTATGGTTGAAGTTTGAAACTGCGATCTCCTAGAAGTTATCATGCATAGGTTTCAACCTAAAGTTCTAATCATCACTTCCTTATCAAAGGAAGTGAGATTCCTAGGGGATCATGTCAATGATAAGCAGAAACAGATAAAGCATCAGCTTAAACAGTAAACAGTAAACGACTGGAAAATGCATGCAATGCAAGTGAGGGAGGAAATGTGTGTGGGGCATCAGCCTCCACAAGCTCATCTCAACCTCAAGCCAATTATGAATAACTGCAATCATGAAAGAAAATAAAATGCCATCAAGCAAATCACAAACCACATAGGCAAGGGAGCAGAGCTCTACCGAATACCCGCAAGCAAAGCCATACAGTAAAAATACAAGCAGAGGGAGCAACTCAACCTCTAGTGCAATCATGCTCCTAGCTTAACACAATCTAAACATGAAATTATTCTAATGCATCAAGCAAATCACACAAGTCACATCAATACAGTTGCACAGCAAGCAAACAGACAGGAAAGAAAACAGATCAACAAAGCAATCTCTGACAGCAGTTTAGTCCTCAATCTGTAACTATTCTTCAAGGCTTTTCCTCTTCAATAGCAAGTGTCAACTTGCTTCTTCAAGCTTTCAATGCATCAATCACAAGTATTAACTTGTTCTCCATCTTCTTCAAGCTTCAGCTCTTTCTTCATCCTCAATTTGATCTTCTTCACAAGTGTCAACATGTTCTTCTTGACCTTCAAGCTTCAGCTTCACTGGCAGTCTTCAAACACAGGGGAAGTGCAACCTCTTGCATCTTCAATCTTCTAGAAAGGAACTCCATCCTCTAGCAAGGGAGAAAGATTCATCTAACAAGAGCAAGGTAGGGATAGGGAGAAGCAAAGTGAAGACCAAAGGTCACCTCTAAGCACTCCCCCATCAAGGAAGGGAACCCTCAAAGGTTCTACCAACTTGTGAAGAGCCACACATCCTACCAAAGGAGGGATGAGGCCTTCTCAAGGGGACCTCACATCATAGGGAGGAATGGAAGTGATCAACATCTTCCATGTTTCATGAAGGAAGAAAGTCTATTCTAAGGGATCTCCCTAAGAATCCTAATCCTTAACCCTAAACAACTACACCAAAGGGAGAGAAATCTTCAAGTCCAAGCTCCACCATGCATTCCACAGCAGCTCACACAAGTCTTCATCATCATCCAAGAGCAAGAGAATCAACACCCTAGTCTAAGGGAACTAATGCAATCATTCTAGTTGAACTAGCAAGTTAGGATCACCTAAAACCTAGTATTAAAGTTAATTCTAACTAAAATACTAAAATCAATCATAAAATCCTACAAAAATAACTATGGGAACCTATGTCAATCATGACTCTACCATGTTAATTCCAGAGATCAAATCCTCAAATAAGACCTAGAAATAAATTCTACACTATAAGGTACTAAGCTTAAACCCTAAAAAGGAGCACCTAAAGTTCCAATCTAAAAAAACCACACCTAATTTCATCACAAAAATGTGAGAAAAATACTATGGGAGAATACATGTCTAAGCTAATCACACACAAAAAATCAAGCCAAAAATCATCACCAAGTGCTCACACTAAAATCATCAAACAGAGGTATCAACCATGGCCCTTTTATTATCAAATAAAATGCAGAAAATGCACAAAAATTGAAAATGCATGCTTTCCCTAATATTTTTATTCAATAAAATTCTAGATTCAGTCATGAATCAGGGAAAAAACTTGGAATTAATTGACCTATTTTCCTATTTTTCATGAATTATTTTCTAACTAGCATGAAATGAAGAAATCAAAAGAAAAACATAAGAAATTAATAAACTTGCGTGGTAAATAGCAAATAACATCAGTTCAAATCCTTGGGTTGGGCCAGAGGGGTGTGTCAAATAGCATTTCAGTCATTAAGCCGATGCGCCTGGAATTCAATCATATTCTCTTCAGCTCAGAAAAATTAAGGGAAAATGTCACGCGTGAGGATCGAACCAATGCTCCTTTGGTGTATGCATCTCAACACAAGGCCTGAATTCCAATTAGTGAAACACAACGTACAAGGGGGGAGGGTACGTGGCGCCACATACGCGCTTGGATGAAGGACTGAGTCAATATTTCTAGGCAAATGAAGGGTGAAGATTCTATCTTCCTCATTCAAACTCTGCAACATTCGCGCGCAGCCATGGCCACCGCCGGTGACATTTCCGGTCACCCTGCACAACCCTAACTTCCTCTACAGACCACCATTCGCCACAATCCTTACATGAATCTTGTCCAGAATTCCACCAGCAATCTAACCATATCATTTGTTCAATCTAAAAACGCACGAATCTCAAAATCCCAATCTCAACCGAAAATGGTGTCCAACCTAAATCGTCTCTAATCATGCAATTGATCATCCTAAATCCAACTAAACATCATCAGGATCCTAACCACCTATGAATTTCTATCTAACACTGCCAAAACTGAACACAATCGTAAAATTCAGCAACCTGTGTTCAAGCTTGTAACAGAGGTAGTTCTTGCAATCTTCAACCTCCAAGAAAGTGCAGATTCACTCCAAGATGCTTGATGAGGGTAAAGAAATCCTCAATTGATCTTGATTCGCCCTTGAACTCCAAAATCAAATTTCCACTTCAAGCTTCTTGCTCCACTTCTCTCCAATGGATTCTCCATGAAAATGATCACCAGAACCTTCCAATTCTGTTCTAAATCCTATTTATGATCTGTTTCAATGGGTTAGAGGCCCAAACCAAGCCCATTCATGAGTTTTTGATTTTCACCTTTCTTCAAAATTTTCAATGTGGATATGTGCTTTCAAGCTTTGTTCATACTCTAAATTCATTCAACATGATTCACTTAAGCCTTATGGAGTGTAATTAAGTGGTTTCCTTCCTTTGATTTCAACCTATGGAGTGTGTGGGATATGTTTCTTATTTGTGAAGCAACCTTCCAAATGGCCATGTCATGCAAGTTGGGTAACTTTCAAGCTCCAAATTCACATGCCTCAGATGACTTGTAACTTGTTTGGCTCATAACTTGAGTTCTATAAACCCTATCAAGGACTTCTAGTACTCAAATTAAAGCTAAGATCATGCTATACAACAATCATGTTAGGGTCAATATTAGATGACAATCATATCTTGAGTTATATTGCCTTGAAGTCATGGTCAAACTAGGGGATTTTACACTGTCAAGTCTTAGAAACCCTAGCTTGAAACTTCTCAAACTCTTCAATCATGATGAGTTAACCTTGAAATCATTCTTGGAACATCTCAATGTATCAATCCATGATCACATGGCTCTTGGATTAGGTCTCAACCTTCTTCAAATCATTAGTTGACTTAGGGTTGACCCAGTCAAACCCTAGCTGCACGTCTCATGGCTGAGCCTTCTTAGTCTCGTACCATGACCTATCTAGGTTTGAGTTTCGCTATGTCATCCTTTTTGTGGGGGGTCTGTCATCTAATTGATGGTAGATTATGCAATATTGTTTTGTCCTATAATCCTTTTGGTGGTAGTGGTCGGTGTGGGTTTTGCTTCGTCATCCTTTTGGTGGGGGGTCTGTCATCATAATCATGGTAGATTGTGCGATAGTGTTTTATCCTATCATCCTTTTTGTGGTAGTGGCCGGTGTGAGTTTCGCTCCGTCATCCTTTTGGTGGGGGATCTGTCATCTTATTGATGTCAGATTGTGCAATTGTTTTTGTCCTATCATCCTTTTAGTGGTAGTGGCCGATGTGGTTTTCACTTCGTCATTCTTTTTGGTGGGGGCTCTGTCATCATATTCATGGTAGATTGTGCGATAGTGTTTTGTTCTATCATCCTTTTGGTGGTAGTGGCGGTTGTGAGTTTCGCTCCGTCATCCTTTTGGTGGGGGATCTGTCATCTTATTGATGTCAGATTGTGTGATTGTGTTTGTCCTATCATCCTTTTGGTGGTAATGGCCTGTTTGAGTTTCGCTATGTCATCCTTTTTATGAGGGGTCTGTTATCTTGTTGATGGTAGATTGTGCAATATTGTTTTGTACTATAATCCTTTTGGTGGTAGTGACGGGTATGAGTTTCCCTCCGTCATCCTTTTGGTGGGGGATCTGTCATCTTATTGATGGTAGATTGTGCGATAGTGTTTTGTCCTATCATCCTTTTGGTGGTAGTGGCCGTTTTAAGTTTCGCTCCCACATCCTTTTATTAGGGGATCTAACATCTTATTGATGTCAGATTATGCGATTGTGTTTGTCCTATCATCCTTTTGGTGGTAGTGGCCGCTTTGAGTTTTTTTTCGTCATCCTTTTGGTGGGGGGTCTGTCATCATATTCATGGTAGATTGCGCGATAGTGTTTTGTCCTATCATCCTTTTGGTGATAGTGGCCGGTGTGAATTTCGCTCCGTCATCCTTTTGGTGGGGGGTCTGTCATCTTATTGATGGTAGATTGTGTGATAGTGTTTTGTCCTATCAGCCTTTTAGTGGTAGTGGCCGGTGTGGGTTTCACTTCGTCATCCTTTTGGTAGATTGTGCGATAGTGTTTTGTCCTATCATCCTTTTGGTGGTAGTGGCCGTTGTGGGTTTTGTTTCGTCATCCTTTTGGTGGGGGGTCTTTCATCATATTCATGGTAGATTATGCGATAGTGTTTTGTCCTATCATCCTTTTAGTTGTAGTGGCCGGTGTGGGTTTCACTTCGTCATCCTTTTGGTGGGGGCTCTGTCATCATATTCATGGTAGATTGTGCGATAGTGTTTTGTTTTATCATCCTTTCGGTGGTAGTGGCGGTTGTGAGTTTCGCTCCGTCATCCTTTTGGTGGGGGATCTGTCATCTTATTGATGTCATATTGTGCGATTGTGTTTGTCCTATCATCCTTTTGGTGGTAATGGCCTGTTTGAGTTTCGCTATGTCATCCTTTTTATGAGGGGTCTGTTATCTTGTTGATGGTAGATTGTGCAATATTATTTTGTACTATAATCCTTTTGGTGGTAGTGGCCGGTATGAGTTTCCCTCCGTCATCCGTTTGGCGGGGGATCTGTCATCTTATTAATGGTAGATTGTGCGATAGTGTTTTGTCCTATCATCCTTTTGGTGGTAGAGGCCGTTCTGAGTTTCGCTCCCTCATCCTTTTATTAGGGGATCTAACATCTTATTGATGTCAGATTATGCGATTGTGTTTGTCCTATCATCCATTTGATGGTAGTGGCCGCTTTGAGTTTTGCTCCGTCATCCTTTTGGTGGAGGGGTCTATCATCTGATTGATGGTAGATTGTGCAATATTGTTTTGTCCTATAATCCTTTCGGTGGTAGTGGCCATGTCAGTTTCGCTCCGTCATCCTTTTGGTGGGGGGTCTGTCGTCTTATTGATGTCATATTTTGTGACGTGTTTGTCGTATCATTATTTTGGTGGTAGTGGCCGCTCTGAGTTTCGCTCTGTCATCCTTATGGTGGGGGGTCTGTCATCTTATTAATGTTAGATTGTTCGATAGTGTTTGTCCTGTCATCTTATTGATGGTAGATTGTGCAATATTGTTTTGTCCTATATTCCTTTTGGTGGTAGTGGCCGGTATGGGTTTCGCTTCGTCAACCTTTTGGTGGGGGGTCTGTCATCGTATTCATGGTAGATTGTGCGATAGTGTTTTATCCTATCATCATTTTAGTGGTAGTGGCCGGTGTGAGTTTCGCTCCATCATCCTATTGGTGGGGGATCTGTCATCTTATTGATGTCAGATTGTGCGATTGTCTTTCTTCTATCATCCTTTTGGTGGTAATGGTCGGTTTGAGTTTCGCTATGTCATCCTTTTTGTGGGGTGTCTGTCATCTTGTTGATGGTAGATTGTGCAATATTGTTTTGTCCTATCATCCTTTTGGTGGTAGTGGCCGTTGTGGGTTTCGCTTCGTCATCCTTTTTTGATGGGGGGTCTTTCATCATATTCATGGTAGATAGTGCGATAGTGTTTTGTCTTATCATCCTTTTAGTGGTAGTGGCCGGTGTGAGTTTCGCTCCGTCATCCTTTTGGTGGGGGGGTCTGTCATCTTATTGATGGTAGATTGTGCGATAGTGTTTTGTCCTATCATCCGTTTGGTGGTAGTGGCCGGTGTGGGTTTCGCTTCGTCATCCTTTTGGTGGGGGCTCTGTCATCATATTCATGGTAGATTGGGCGATAGTGTTTTGTCCTATCATGCTTTTGGTGGTAGTGGCGGTTGTGAGTTTTGCTCCGTCATCCTTTTGGTGGGGGACCTGTCATCTTATTGATGTCAGAATGTTCGATTGTGTTTGTCCTATGATCCTTTTGGTGGTAATGGCCGGTTTGAGTTTCACTATGTCATCCTTTTTGTAAGGGCTCTGTTATCTTGTTGATGGTAGATTGTGCAATATTGTTTTGTCCTATAATCCTTTTATTGGTAGTGGCCGGTGTGAGTTTCCCTCCGTCATCCTTTTGGTGGGGGATCTGTCATCTTATTGATGGTAGATTGTGCGATAGTGTTTTGTCCTATCATCCTTTTGGTGGTAGTGGTCGTTCTGAGTTTTGCTCCGTCGTCCTTTTTATTAGGTGATCTGTCATCTAATTGATGTCAGATTGTGCGATTGTGTTTGTCCTATCATCCTTTTGGTGGAAGTGGCCGGTTTAAGTTTTGCTGCGTAATCCTTTTGGTGGGGGTTCTGTCATCTTATTAATGTTAGATTTTACGATAGTGTTTGTCCTATCATCCTTTTGGAGGTAATGGCCAGTTCGAGTGTCGCTATGTCATCCATTTGATGGAGGGTCTGTCATCTTCTTGATGTCAGATTGTGCAATGGTGTTTGTCCTATCATCCTTTTGGTGGTAATGACCGGTTTGAGTTTCGTTATGTCATCCTTTTGTGGGGGGTCTGTCATCTTGTTGATGATAGATTGTGTAATATTGTTTTGTCCTATAATCCTTTTTGTGGTAGTGGCCGGTGTGAGTTTCGCTCTGTCATCCTTTTGGTGGGGGGGAGGGGTCTGTCATCTTATTGATGGTAGATTGTGCAATAGTGTTTTGTCCTATCAACCTTTTAGTGGTAGTCGTCGTTATGAGTTTTGCTTTGTCATCCTTTTATTAGGGGATCTGTCATATTATTGATGTCAGATTGTGCGATTGTGTTTATCCTATCATCCTTTTGGTGGTAGTGGTCGGTTTGAGTTTTGCTCTGTAATCGTTTTAGTGGGGGGTCTCTAATCTTATTGATGGTAGATTGTGCGATATTGTTTTGTCCTATAATCCTTTGGGTGGTAGTGGCCGGTGTGAGTTTTGCTCCGTCATCCTTTTGGTGGGGGGTCTGTCGTCTTATTGATGTCAGATTGTGTGATAGCATTTGTTGTATCATCATTTTGGTGGTAATGGCCGGTATGAGTTTTACTCCGACATCCTTTTGGTGGGGGGTCTGTCATCTTATTGATGTTTGATTGTGCGATAGTGTTTGCCCTATCATCCTTTTGGTTGTAGTGGCCGGTGTGAGTTTTGCAGCGTCATGCATTTGTGGGGGGCTGTCATCTTCTTGATGTCAGATTGTGGGGTGGTGTTTGTCCTATCATCATTTTGGTGGTAGTGGCTGGTGTGAGTTTTTCCCCGTCGTCCTTTTGGTGGGGGGGTCTGTCATCTTATTAATATCAGATTATGCGATTGTGTTTGTCCTATCTTCCTTTTGGTGGTAATAGCCGGTTTGAGTTTCGCTATGTCATCCTTTTTGTGGGGGGTCTGTCATCTTATTGATGGTAGATTGTGCAATATTGTTTTGTCCTATAATCCTTTTGGTGGTAGTGGTCGGTGTGGGTTTCGCTTCATCATCCTTTTGGTTGGGGGTCTGTCATCATAATCATGGTAGATTGTGCAATAGTGTTTTAACCTATCATCCTTTTGGTGGTAGTGGCCGGTGTGAGTTTCGCTCCGTCATCCTTTTGGTGGGGGATCTGTCATATTATTGATGTCAGATTGTGCAATTGTTTTTGTCCTATCATCCTTTTGGTGGTAATGGTCGGTTTGAGTTTCGCTATGCCATCCTTTTTGTAGGGTGTCTGTCATCTTGTTGATGGTAGATTGTGCAATATTGTTTTGTCCTATAAACCTTTTGGTGGTAGTGGTCGGTGTGAGTTTTGCTCCGTCATAATTTTGGTGGAGGATCTGTCATCTTATAAATGGTAGATTATGCGATAGTGTTTTATCCTATCATCCTTTTGGTGGTAGTGGCTATTCTGTATTTCGCTCCGTCATCCTTTTATTAGGGGATCTGTAATCTTATTGATGTAAGATTGTCCGATTGTGTTTATCCTATCATCCTTTTGGTGGTAGTGGCCGGTTTGAGTATTTCTCCGTAATCCTTTTGGTGGGGGGTCTTTCATCTTATTGATGGTAGATTGTGCGATATTGTTTTGTCCTATAATCCTTTTGGTGGTAGTGACCTTGTGAGTTTCGCTCAGTCATCCTTTTGGTGGGGGGTCTGTCGTCCTATTGATGTCAGATTGTGTGATAGTGTTTGATGTATCATCATTTTGGTGGTAGTGGCCGGTATGAGTTTCGCTTAGTCATCCTTTTGGTGGAGGGTCTGTCATCTTATTGATGTTAGATTGTACGATAGTGTTTGTCCTATCATCCTTTTGGTGGTAGTGGCCGGTGTGAGTTTCGCTGCGTCATCCATTTGGTAAGGGTCTTTCATCTTCATGATGTCAGATTGTGCGATGGTTTTTGTCCTATCATCATTTTGGTGGGGGAGTCTGTCATCTTATTGATGTCAGATTGTGCGATTGTGTTTGTCCTATCCTCCTTTTGGTGGTAATGGCGAGTTTGAGTTTCGCTATGTCATCCTTTTTGTGGGGGGTCTGTCATCTTATTGATGGTAGATTGTGCAATATTGTTTTTTCCTATAATCCTTTTGGTGGTAGTTGCCGGTGCAAGTTTTGCTCCATCATCCTTTTGGTGGGGGGTCTGTCATCTTATTGATGGTAGATTGTGTGATAGTGTTTTGTCCTACCATTCTTTTGGAGGTAGTAGCCGGTGTGAGTTTCGCTCCGTCATCCTTTTAGTGGGGGGCCTGTCATCTTATTGATGGCAGATTATGCGATAGTATTCTCTCCTATCATTCTTTTGGAAGTAGTGGCTGTTTTGAGTTTCGCTACGTTATCTTTTTGGTGGGGGTATGTCATCTTATTGATGGTAGATTGTGCGATAATGTTTTGTCCTATCATCCTTTTGATGGTAGTGGCCGTTATGAGTTTCGCTCTGTCATCCATTTATAAGGGGATCTGTCATCTTATTGATGTCAGATTGTGCGATTGTTTATGTCCTATCATCCTTTTGGTGGTAGTGGCCGGTTTAAGTTTTGCTCCGTAATCCTTTTGGTAGAGGGTATTTCATCTTATTGATGGTAGATTGTGCGATATTATTTTGTCATATAATCCTTTTGGTGGTAGTGGCCAGTGTGAGTTTCACTATGTCATCCTTTTTGTGGGGGGTCTTTCATCTTGTTGATGGTAGATTGTGCAATATTGTTTTGTCCTATAATCCTTTTGGTGGTAGTGGCTGGTGTGAGTTTCGCTACGTCATCCTTTTGGTGGGGGTTCGATCATCTTATTGATGGTAGATTGTGCGATAGTGTTTTGTCCTATCATCCTTTTGGTGGTAGTGGCCGTTGTGGGTTTTGCTTCGTCATCCTTTTGGTGGCGGGTCTGTCATCCTATTCATGATAGATTGTGCGATAGTGTTTTGTCCTATCATCCTTTTGGTGATACTGGCCGATGTGAGTTTCGCTCCGTCATCCTTTTGGTGGGGGGTCTGTTATCTTGTTGATGGTAGATTGTGCAATATTGTTTTGTACTATAATCGTTTTGGTGGTAGTGGCCGGTATGAGTTTCCCTCCGTCATCCTTTTGGTGGGGGATCTGTCATCTTATTGATGGTAGATTGTGCGATAGTGTTTTGTACTATCATCCTTTTGGTGTTAGTGGTCGTTCTGAGTTTCGCTCCCTCATCCTTTTATTAGATGATCTAACATCTTATTGATGTCAGATTATGCGATTGTGTTTGTCCTATCATCCTTTTGGTGGTAGTGGCCGCTTTGAGTTTTGCCCCGTCATCCTTTTGGTGGGGGGTCTCTCATCTTATTGATGGTAGATTATGCGATATTGTTTTGTCCTATAATCCTTTCGGTGGTAGTGGCCGTGTCAGTTTTGCTCCGTCATCCTTTTGGTGGGGGGTCTGTCGTCTTATTGATGTCAGATTTTGTGACGTGTTTGTCGTATCATAATTTTGGTGGTAGTGGCCGATATGAGTTTCGCTCTGTCATCCTTATGGTGGGGGGTCTGTCATCTTATTGATGTTAGATTGTGCGATAGTGTTTGTCCTTTCATCATTTTGGTGGTAGTGGCCGGTGGGATTTCAAAGCATCATCCATTTGGTAGGGGGCTGTCATCTTCTTGATGTCAGATTGTGCGATGATGTTTGTCCTATCATCATTTTGGTGGTAGTGGCCGGTGTGAGTTTTGCTCCGTCATCCTTTTGGTGGAGGGGTCTGTCATCTTATTAATATCAGATTGAGCGATTGTGTTTGTCCTATCCTCCTTTTGGTGGTAATGGCCAGTTTGAGTTTCGATATGTCATCGTTTTTGTGGGGGGTCTGTCATCTTATTGATGGTAGATTGTGCAATATTGTTTGGTCCTATAATCCTTTTGGTGGTAGTGGCCGGTGTAGGTTTCGCTTCGTCATCCTTTTGGTGGGGGATCTGTCATCATATTCATGGTAGATTGTGCGATAGTGTTTTATCCTATCATCCTTTTTATTAGGGGATTTATCATCTTATTGATGCCAGATTGTGCGATGGTGTTTGTCCTACCATTCTTTTGGAGGTAGTAGCCGGTGTGAGTTTCGCTCTGTTATCCTTTTAGTGGGGGGCCTGTCATCTTATTGATGGCAGATTGTGCGATAGTATTTTGTCCTATCATTCTTTTGGAGATAATGGCTATTGTAAGTTTCACTCCGTTATCTTTTTGGTGGGGGTATGTCATCTTATTGATGGTAGATTGTGCGATAGTGTTTTGTCCTATAATCCTTTTGGTGGTAGTGGTAGTTCTGAGTTTTGCTCCGTCAGATTGTGCGAATGTGTTTGTCCTATGATCCTTTTGGTGGTAGTGGCCGATTTGAGTTTTGCTGCGTAATCCTTCTGGTGGGGGGTCTGTCATCTTATTAATATTAGATTTTACGATAGTGTTTGTCCTATCATCCTTTTGGTGGTAATGTCCGGTTTGAGTGTCGCTATGTCATCCATTTGTTGGAGGGTATGTCATCTTCTTGATGTCAGATTGTGCGATGGTGTTTGTCCTATCATCATTTTGGTGGTAGTGGCCAGTATGAGTTTCGCTCCATCATCCTTTTGGTGGGGGGTCTGTCATCTTATTGATGGTAGATTGTGCGATAGTGTTTTATCCTATCATCCTTTTAGTGGTAGTGGCCGGTGTGGGTTTCGCTTCGTCATCCTTTTGGTGGGGGCTCTGTCATCATATTCATGGTAGATTGTGCGATAGTGTTTTGTCCTATCATCCTTTTGGTGGTAGTGGCGGTTGTGAGTTTCGCTCCGTCATCATTTTGGTGGGGGATCTGTCATCTTATTGATGGCAGAATGTGCGATTGTGTTTGTCCTATCATCCTTTTTGTGGTAATGGCCGATTTGAGTTTCTCTATGTCATCCGTTTTGTGGGGGGCCTGTCGTCTTATTGATGGTAGATTGTGCAATATTGTTTTGTCCTATAATTCTTTTGGTGGTAGTGGCCGGTGCGAGTTTTGCTCCGTCATCCTTTTGGTGGGGGGTCTGTCATCTTATTCATGGTAGATTGTGCGATAGTGTTTTGTCCTACCATTCTTTTGGAGGTAGTAGCCGGTGTGAGTTTTGCTCCGTTATCCTTTTGGTGGTGGGTCTGTCATCTTATTGATGTTAGATTGTGCGGTATTGTTTTGATTTATCATCCTTTTGGTGGTAGTGGTTGTTCTGAGTTTTGCTCCGTCATCCTTTTATTAGGGGATCTGTCATCTTATTGGTGGTAGATTGTGCGATATTGTTTTGTCCTATCATCCTTTTGGTGGTAGTGGCCGGTGTGGGTTTCGCTTCGTCATCCTTTTGGTGGGGGGTCTTTCATCATATTCATGGTAGATTGTGCGATAGTGTTTTGTCCTATCATCCTTTTAGTGGTAGTGGCCGGTGTAGGTTTCACTCCGTCATCCTTTTGGTGGGGGGTCTATCATATTATTGATGGTAGATTGTGCGATAGTGTTTTGTCCTATCATCCTTTTGGTGGTAGTGGCCGGTGTTGGTTTCGTTTCGTCATCCTTTTGGTGGGGGCTCGGTCATCATATTCATGGTAGATTGTACGATAGTGTTTTGTCCTATCATCCTTTTGGTGGTAGTGGCGGTTGTGAGTTTCACACCGTCATCCTTTTGGTGGGGGATCTGTCATCTTATTAATGTTAGATTGTGCGATTGTGTTTTTCCTATCATCCTTTTGGTGGTAATGGCCGGTTTGAGGTTCGCTATGTCATCCTTTTTATGAGGGGTCTGTTATCTTGTTGATGGTAGATTGTGCAATATTATTTTGGTGGTAGTGACCGGTGTGAGTTTCCCTCTGTCATCCTTTTGGCGGGATCTGTCATCTTATTGATGGTAGATTGTGCGATAGTGTTTTTTCCTATCATCCTTTTGGTGGTAGTGGCCGGTTTGAGTTTTGCTGCGTAATCCTTCTGGTGGGGGGTCCGTCATCTTTTTAATGTTAGATTTTACGATAGTGTTTGTCCTATCATCCTTTTGGTGGAAATGGCCGGTTTGAGTGTAACTATGTCATCCATTTGTTGGAGGGTATGTCATCTTCTTGATGTCAGATTGTGCGATGGTGTTTGTCCTATCATCATTTTGGTGGTAGTGGCCGGTATGTGTTTCGCTCCGTCATCCTTTTGGTGGGGGGTCTGTCATCTTATTGATGGTAGATTGTGCGATAGTGTTTTGTCCTATCATCCTTTTGGTGGTAGTGGCCGGTGTGGGTTTCACTTCGTCATCCTTTTGGTGGGGGCTCTGTCATCATATTCATGGTAGATTGTGCGATAGTGTTTTGTCCTATCATCCTTTTGGTGGTAGTGGCGGTTGTGAGTTTTGCTCCGTCATCCTTTGGGTGGGGGATCTGTCATCTTATTGATGGCAGAATGTGAGATTGTGTTTGTCCTATCATCCTTTTGGTGGTAATGGCCGATTTGAGTTTCGCTATGTCAGCCTTTTTGTGGGGGGCCTGTCATCTTATTGATGGTAGATTGTGCAATATTGTTTTGTCCTATAATCCTTTTGGTGGTAGTGGACGGTGCGAGTTATGCTCCGTTATCATTTTGGTGGGGGGTCTGTCATCTTATTCATGGTAGATTGTGCGATAGTGTTTTGTCCTACCATTCTTTTGGAGGTAGTAGCCGGTGTGAGTTTCGCTCCATCATCCTTTTAGTGGGGGGCATGTCATCTTATTGATGGCAGATTGTGCGGTAGTATTTTGTCCTATCATTCTTTTAGAGGTAGTGGCCGGTGTGTGTTTTGCTCCGTTATCCTTTTGGTGGGGCGTCTGTCATCTTATTGATGGTAGATTATGCGATAGTGTTTTGTCCTATCATCCTTTTGGTGGTAGTGGCCGTTCTAACTTTTGCTCCGTCATTCTTTTTATTAGGGGATCTGTCATCTTATTGATGTCAAATTGTGCGATTGTGTTTGTCCTATCATCCTTTTGGTGGTAGTGGCCGGTTTGAGTTTTGCTGCGTAATCCTTCTGGTGGGGGTTCTGTCATCTTATTAATGTTAGATTTTACGATAGTGTTTGTCCTATCATCCTGTTGGTGGTAATGGCTGGTTTGAGTGTCGCTATGTCATCCATTTGATGGAGGGTCTTTCATCTTCTTGATGTCAGATTGTGCGATGGTGTTTGTCCTATCATCATTTTGGTGGTAGTGGCCGATATGAGTTTTGCTCCGTCATCCTTTTGTTTGGGGGTCTGTTATCTTAATTTTGGTAGATTGTGCGATAGTGTTTTGTCCTATCATCCTTTTGGTGGTAGTGGCCGGTGTGGATTTCGCTTCGTCATCCTTTTGGTGGGGGCTCTATCATCATATTCATGGTAGATTGTGCGATAGTGTTTTGTCCTATCATCCTTTTGGTGGTAGTGGCGGTTGTGAGTTTCGCTCCGTCATCCTTTTGGTGGGGGATCTGTCATCTTATTGATGGCAAAATGTGCGATTGTGTTTGTCCTATCATCCTTTTGGTGGTAATGGCCGATTTGAGTTTCGCTATGTCATCCTTTTTGTGTGGGGCTGTCATCTTATTGATGGTAGATTGTGCAATATTATTTTGTCCTATAATTCTTTTGGTGGTAGTGGCCGGTGCGAGTTTTGCTCCGTCATCCTCTTGGTGGGGGGTCTGTCATCTTATTCATGGTAGATTGTGCGATAGTGTTTTGTCCTACCATTCTTTTGGAGGTAGTAGCCGGTGTGAGTTTTGCTCCGTTATCCTTTTGGTGGGGGGTCTGTCATCTTATTGATGGTAGATTGTGCGATATTGTTTTGTCCTATCATCCTTTTGGTGGTAGTGGCTGTTCTGATTTTTGCTCCGTCATCCTTTTATTAGGGGATCTGTCATCTTATTGGTGGTAGATTGTGCGATATTATTTTGTCCTATCATCCTTTTGGTGGTAGTGGCCGGTGTGGGTTTCGCTTCTTCATCCATTTGGTGGGGGGTCTTTCATCATATTCATGGTAGATTGTGCGATAATGTTTTGTCTTATCATCCTTTTAGTGGTAGTGGCCGGTGTGAGTTTCTCTCCGCCATCCTTTTGGTGGGGGGTCTGTCATCTTATTGATGGTAGATTGTGCGATAGTGTTTTGTCCTATCATCCTTTTGGTGGTAGTGGCCGGTGTTGGTTTCGCTTCGTCATCCTTTTGGTGGAGGCTCGGTCATCATATTCATGGTAGATTGTACGATAATGTTATGTCCTATCATTCTTTTGGTGGTAGTGGCGGTTGTGAGTTTCGCTCCATCATCCTTTTGGTGGGGGATCGGTCATCGTATTAATGTTAGATTGTGCGATTGTGTTTTTCCTATCATCCTTTTGGTGGTAATGGCCGGTTTGAGTTTCGCTATGTCATCCTTTTTATGAGGGGTCTGTTATCTTGTTGATGGTAGATTGTGCAATATTATTTTGTCCTATAATCCTTTTGGTGGTAGTGGCCGGTGTGAGTTTCCCTCTGTCATCCTTTTGGGGACGATCTGTCATCTTATTGATGGTAGATTGTTCGATAGTGTTTTGTCCTATGATCCTTTTGGTGGTTGTGGCCGTTCTGAGTTTCGCTCCGTCATCCTTTTATTTGGATATCTGTCATCTTATTGATGTCAGATTGTGCGATTGTGTTTGTCCTATCATCCTTTTGGTGGTAGTGGCCAGTTTAAGTTTTACTCTGTAATCCTTTTGGTAGGGGGTATGTCATCTTATTGATGGTAGATTGTGCGATATTATTTTTTCCTATGATCCTTTTGGTGGTAGTGGCTTGTGTGAGTTTCGCTATGTCATCATTTTTGTGGGGGCTCTGTCATCTTGTTGATGGTAGATTGTGCAATATTATTTTGTCCTATAATCCTTTTGGTGGTAGTAACCGGTGTGAGTTTCGCTCTGTCATCCTTTTGGTGGGGGGTCAGTCATCTTATTGATGGTAGATTGTGCGATAGTGTTTTGTCCAATGATACTTTTGGTTGTAGTTGCCGTTGTGGGTTTCGCTTCGTCATCTTTTTGGTGGGGGGTCTGTCATCATATTCATGGTAGATTGTACGATAGTAATTTGTATTATCATCCTTTTGGTGGTAGTGGCCGGTGTGAGTTTCGCTCCGTCATCCTTTTGGCGGAGGGTCTGTCATCTTATTGATGGTAGATTATGCGATAGTGTTTTGACCTATCATCCTTTTGGTGGTAGTGGCGGTTGTGAGTTTCACTCCGTCATCCTTTTGGTGGGGGATCTGTCATCTTATTGATGTCAGATTGTGCGATTGTGTTTGTCCTATCATCCTTTTGGTGGTAATGGAGGGTTTGAGTTTCGCTATGTCATCCTTTTTGTGAAGGGTTTGTTATCTTGTTGATGGTAGATTGTGCAATATTGTTTTGTCCTATAATCCTTTTGGTGGTAGTGGCCGGTGTGAGTTTCCCTCCGTCATCCTTTTGGTGGGTGATCTGTCATCTTATTGATGGTAGATTGTGCGATAGTGTTTTGTCCTATCATCCTTTTGGTGGTAGTGGTCGTTCTGAGTTTCGCTCCGTCATCCTTTTATTAGGGGATCTATCATCTTATTGATGTCAGATTCTGCGATTGTGTTTGTCCTATCATCCTTTTGGTGGTAGTGGCCGGTTTGAGTTTTGCTGCGTAATCCTTTTGGTGGGGGTCTTTCATTTTATTGATGGTAGATTGTGTGATATTGTTTTGTCCTATAATCCTTTTGGTGGTAGTGGCCGTGTGAGTTTCGCTCCGTCATCCTTTTGGTGGGGGGGTCTGTCGTGTTATTGATGTCAGATTGTGTGATAGTATTTGTCCTATCATCATTTTGGTGGTAGTGGCTGATATGAGTTTTGCTCCGTCATCCTTTTGGTGGGGCGTCTGTCATCTTATTGATGTTAGATTGTGTGATAGTGTTTGTCCTATCATCCTTTTGGTGGTAGTGGCCGGTGTGAGTTTCGCGGCGTCATCCATTATGTGGGGGGCTGTCATCTTCTTGATGTCAGATTGTGCGATGGTGTTTGTCGTATCATCATTTCGGTGGTAGTGGCCAGTGTAAGTTTTGCTCCGTCATCCTTTTGGTGGGGGGGGGGGGGGGGTCTGTCATCTTATTGATATCATATTGTGCGATTGTGTTTGTCCTATCCTCCTTTTGGTGGTAATGGCCGATTTGAGTTTTGCTATGTCATCGTTTTTGTGGGGGGTCTGTCATCTTATTGATGGTAAATTGTGCAATATTGTTTTTTCCTATAATCCTTTTGGTGGTAGTGGCCGGTGTGGGTTTCGCTTCGTCATCCTTTTGGTGGGGGGTCTGTCATCATATTCACGGTAGATTGTGCGATAGTGTTTTATCCTATCATCCTTTTGGTGGTAGTGGCCGGTGTGAGTTTCGCTCCGTCATCCTTTTGATGGGATATCTGTCTTCTTATTGATGTCGGATTGTGCGATTGTGTTTGTCCTATCATCCTTTTGGTTGTAGTAGCCAGTTTCAATTTTTCTCCGTAATCCTTTTGGTGGGGGGTCTGTCATCTTATTGATGGTAGATTGTGCGATATTTTTTTGTCCTATAGTCCTTTTGGTGGTAGTGGCTGTGTCAGTTTCGCTCCGTCATCCTTTAGGTGGGGGGTCTGTCGTCTTATTGATGTCAGATTGTGTGATAGTGTTTGTTGTATCATCATTTTAGTGGTAGTGGCCGGTATGACTTTCGCTCAGTCATCCGTTTGGTGGGGGGTCTGTCATCTTATTGATGTTAGATTGTACGATAGTGTTTGTCCTATCATCCTTTTGGTGGTAGTGGCTGGTATGAGTTTCGCAGTGTCATCCATTTGGTGGGGGGCTGTCATCTTCTTGATGTCAGATTGTGCAATGGTATTTGTCCTATCATCATTTTGGTGGTAGTGGACGATGTGAGTTTTGCTCCGTCGTCCTTTTGGTGGGGGGTCTGTTATCTTATTGATGTCAGATTGTGCGATTGTGTTTGTCCTATCCTCCTTTTTGGTGGTAATGGCCGATTTGAGTTTCGCTATGTCATCCTTTTTGTGGGGGGTCTGTCATCTTATTGATGGTAGATTGTGCAATATTGTTTTGTCCTATAATCCTTTTGGTGTTAGTGGCCGGTGCGAGTTTTGCTCCGTCATCCTTTTGGTGGGGCGTCTGTCATCTTAATCATGGTAGAATGTGCGATAGTGTTTTGTCCTACCATTCTTTTGGAGGTAGTATCCGGTGTTAGTTTTGCTCCGTCATCCTTTTAGTGGGGGGCCTGTCATCTTATTGATGGCAGATTTTGCTATAGTATTTTGTCCTATCATTCTTTTGGAGGTAGTGACCGGTGTGAGTTTCGCTCTGTTATCCTTTTGGTGGGGTGTCTGTCATCTTATTGATGGTAGATTGTGCGATAGCGTTTTGTCCTATCATCCTTTTGGTGGTAGTGGCCGTTGTGAGTTTCGCCTCGTCATCCTTTTGGTGGGGGATCTGTCATCTTATTGTTGTCAGATTGTGCAATTGTGTTTGTCCTATCATCTTTTTGGTGGTAATGGCCGGTTTGAGTTTCGCTATGTCATCCTTTTTGTGAGGTTTTGTTATCTTGTTGATGGTAGATTGTGCAATATTGTTTTGCCCTATAATCCTTTTGGTGGTAGTGGCCGGTGTGAGTTTCCCTCTGTCATCCTTTTGGTGGGGGATCTGTCATCTTATTGATGGTAGATTGTGCGATAGTGTTTTGTCCTATCATCCTTTTGGTGGTAGTGGTCGTTTTGAGTTTTGCTCCGTCATCCTTTTATTAAGGGATCTGTCATCTTACTGATGTTAGATTGTGCAATTGTGTTTGTCCTATCATCCTTTTGGTGGTAGTGGCCGGTTTAAGTTTTGCTGCGTAATCCTTTTGTTGGGGGGTCTGTCATCTTATTGATGGTAGATTGTGCGATATTGTTTTGTCCTATAATCCTTTTGGTGGTAGTGGCCGTGTGAGTTTCATGCTGTCATCCTTTTGGTGGGAGGTCTGTCGTCTTATTGATGTCAGATTGTGTGATAGTGTTTGTCGAGTCATCATTTTGGTGGTAGTGGCCGGTATGAGTTTCGCTCAGTCATCCATTTGGTGGGGGGTCTGTCATCTTATTGATGTTAGATTGTACGATAGTGTTTGTCTTATCATCCTTTTGGTGGTAGTGGCCGGTGTGAGTTTCGCGGCGTCATCCATTTGGTGGGGGGTCTGTCATCTTCTTGATGTCAAATTGTACAATGGTATTTGTCCTATCATCATTTTGGTGGTAGTGGCCGATGTGAGTTTTTCCCCGTCATCCTTTTGGTGGGGGGGTCTGTCATCTTTTTGATGTCAGATTGTGCGATTGTGTTTGTCCTATCCTCCTTTTGGTGTTAATCACAGGTTTGAGTTTCGCTATGTCATCCTTTTTGTGGGGGGTCTGTCATCTTATTGATGGTAGATTGTGCAATATTGTTTTGTCCTATAATCCTTTTGGTGTTAGTGGCCGGTGCGAGTTTTGCTCCGTCATCTTTTTGGTGGGGGGTCTGTCATCTTATTCATGGTAGATTATGCGATAGTGTTTTGTCCTACCATTTTTTGGAGGTAGTAGTCGGTGTTAGTTTCGCTCCGTCATCCTTTTAGTGGGGGGCCTGTCATCTTATTGATGGCAGATTGTGCGATAGTATTTTGTCCTATCATTCTTTTGGAGGTAGTGGCCGATGTGAGTTTCGCTCTGTTATCCTTTTGGTGGGGTGTCTGTCATCTTATTGATGGTAGATTGTGCGATAGCGTTTTGTCCTATCATCCTTTTGGTGGTAGTGGCCGTTGTGAGTTTCGCTCCGTCATCCTTTTGGTGGGGGATCTGTCATCTTATTGTTGTCAGATTGTGCAATTGTGTTTGTCCTATCATCTTTTTGGTGGTAATGGCCGGTTTGAGTTTCGCTATGTCATCCTTTTTGTGAGGGTTTGTTATCTTGCTGATGGTAGATTGTGCAATATTGTTTTGCCCTATAATCCTTTTGGTGGTAGTGGCCGGTGTGAGTTTCCCTCTGTCATCCTTTTGGTGGGGGATCTGTCATCTTATTGATGGTAGATTGTGCGATAGTGTTTTGTCCTATCATCCTTTTGGTGGTAGTGGTCGTTTTGAGTTTTGCTCCGTCATCCTTTTATTAAGGGATCTGTCATCTTACTGATGTTAGATTGTGCAATTGTGTTTGTCCTATCATCCTTTTGGTGGTAGTGGCCGGTTTGAGTTTTGCTGCGTAATCCTTTTGTTGGGGGGTCTGTCATCTTATTGATGGTAGATTGTGCGATATTGTTTTGTCCTATAATCCTTTTGGTGGTAGTGGCCGTGTGAGTTTCATGCTGTCATCCTTTTGGTGGGAGGTCTGTCGTCTTATTGATGTCAGATTGTGTGATAGTGTTTGTCGAGTCATCATTTTGGTGGTAGTGGCCGGTATGAGTTTCGCTCAGTCATCCATTTGGTGGGGGGTCTGTCATCTTATTGATGTTAGATTGTACGATAGTGTTTGTCTTATCATCCTTTTGGTGGTAGTGGCCGGTGTGAGTTTCGCGGCGTCATCCATTTGGTGGGGGGTCTGTCATCTTCTTGATGTCAAATTGTACAATGGTATTTGTCCTATCATCATTTTGGTGGTAGTGGCCGATGTGAGTTTTTCCCCGTCATCCTTTTGGTGGGGGGGTCTGTCATCTTTTTGATGTCAGATTGTGCGATTGTGTTTGTCCTATCCTCCTTTTGGTGTTAATCACAGGTTTGAGTTTCGCTATGTCATCCTTTTTGTGGGGGGTCTGTCATCTTATTGATGGTAGATTGTGCAATATTGTTTTGTCCTATAATCCTTTTGGTGTTAGTGGCCGGTGCGAGTTTTGCTCCGTCATCTTTTTGGTGGGGGGTCTGTCATCTTATTCATGGTAGATTATGCGATAGTGTTTTGTCCTACCATTTTTTGGAGGTAGTAGTCGGTGTTAGTTTCGCTCCGTCATCCTTTTAGTGGGGGGCCTGTCATCTTATTGATGGCAGATTGTGCGATAGTATTTTGTCCTATCATTCTTTTGGAGGTAGTGGCCGATGTGAGTTTCGCTCTGTTATCCTTTTGGTGGGTGTCTGTCATCTTATTGATGGTAGATTGTGCGATAGCGTTTTGTCCTATCATCCTTTTGGTGGTAGTGGCCGTTGTGAGTTTCTCTACGTCATCCTTTTGATGGGGGATCTGTCATCTTATTGTTGTCAGATTGTGCGATTCTGTTTATCCTATCATCCTTTTGGTGGTAATGGCCGGTTTGAGTTCGCTATGTCATCCTTTTTGTGAGGAGTCTGCTATCTTGTTGATGGTAGATTGTGCAATATTGTTTTGTCCTATAATCCTTTTGGTGGTAGTGGCCGGTGTGAGTTTCCCTCTGTCATCCTTTTGGTGGGGGATCTGTCATCTTATTGATGGTAGATTGTGCGATAGTGTTTTGTCCTATCATCCTTTTGGTGGTAGTGGTCGTTCTGAGTTTTGCTCTATCATCCTTTTATTAAGGGATCTGTCATCTTATTGATGTTAGATTGTGCGATTGTGTTTGTCCTATCATCCTTTTGGTGGTAGTGGCCGGTTTGAGTTTTGCTGCGTAATCCTTTTGTTGGAGGGTCTGTCATCTTATTGATGGTAGATTGTGCGATATTGTTTTGTCCTATAATCCGTTTAGTGGTAGTGGCCGTCTGAGTTTCGCTCCGTCGTCCTTTCGGTGGGGGGTCTGTTGTCTTATTTATGTCAGATTGTGTGATAGTGTTCGTCGTATCATCATTTTGGTGATAGTGACCGATATGAGTTTCAATCCATAATCCTTTTGGTGGGGGGGTCTGTCATCTTATTGATGTTAGTTTGTGCGATAGTGTTTGTCCTATCATCCTTTTGGTGGTAGTGGCCGGTGTGAGTTTCAAACCGTCATCCATTTGGTGGGGGGCTGTCATCTTCTTGATGTCAGATTGTGCGATGGTGTTTGTCCTATCATAATTTTGGTGGTAGTGGCCGTTGTGAGTTTTGCTCCGTCATCCTTTTGGCGGGGTCGTCTGTCATCTTAGTGATATCAGATTGTGCGATTGTGTTTGTCCTATCCTCCTTTTGGTGTTAATGGGCAGTTTGGGTTTCACTATGTCATCCTTTTTGTGGGGGGTCTGTCATCTTATTGATGGTAGATTGTGCAATATTGTTTTTCGTATAATCCTTTTGGTGGTAGTGGCCGGTGTGGGTTTCGCTTCGTCAACCTTTTGGTGGGGGTATGTCATCATATTCATGGTAGATTGTGCGATAGTATTTTATCCTATCATCCTTTTGGTGGTAGTGGCCGGGGTGAGTTTCGCTCCGTCATCCTTTTGGTGGGGGATCTGTCATCTTATTAATGTCAGATTGTGAGATTGTGTTTGTCCTATCATCCTTTTGGTGGTAATGGTTGGTTTGAGTTTTGCTATATCATCCTTTTTGTGGGGGTGTCTGTCATCTTGTTGATGGTAGATTGTGCAATATTATTTTGTCCTATAATTCTTTTGGTGGTAGTGGTCGGTGTGAGTTTCGCTCCGTCATCCTTTTGGTGAAGGGTCTGTCATCTTATTGATTGTAGATTGTGCGATTGTGTTTGTCCTATCATCCTTTTGGTGGTAGTGGCCAGATTGAGTTTTGTTCCATAATTCTTTTGGTGGGGGGTCTGTCATCTTATTAATGGTAGATTGTGCGATATTTTTTTGACCTATAATCCTTTTGGTGGTAGTGGCTGTGTGAGTTTCGCTATGTCATCCTTTTGGTGGGGGGTTTGTCATCTTATTGATGTCAGATTGTGTGACAGTGTTTGTCGTATCATCATTTTGGTGATAGTGGCCGATAAGAGTTTCGCTCAGTCATTCTTTTGGTGGGAGGTCTGTCATCTTATTGATGTTAGATTGTACGATAGTGTTTGTCCTATCATCCTTTTGGTGGTAGTGGCCGGTGTGAGTTTCGCTGCGTCATCCATTTGGTGGGGGGTCTGTCATCTTTTTGATGTCAGATTGTGCAATGGTGTTTGTCCTATCATCATTTTGGTGGTAGTGGCCGGTGTGAGTTTTGCTTCGTCGTCCTTTTGGTGGGGGGTGTCTGTCATCTTATTGATGTCAGATTGTGCGATTGTGTTTGTCCTATCCTCCTTTTGGTGGTAATGGACGGTTTGAGTTTCGCTATGTCATCCTTTTTGTGGGGGGTCTGTCATCTTATTGATGGTAGATTGTTCAATATTGTTTTGTCCTATAATCCTTTTGGTGGTAGTGGTCGGTGTGAGTTTCCCTCCGTCATCCTTTTGGTGGGGGATATGTCATCTTATTCATGGTAGATTGTGTGATAGTGTTTTGTCCTACCATTCTTTTGGAGGTAGTAGCCGGTGTTAGTTTCGCTCCGTTATCCTTTTGGTGGGGGATATGTCATCTTATTGAAGGTAGATTGTGCGATAGTGTTTTGTCCTATCATCCTTTTGGTGGTAGTGGCCGTTCTGAGTTTCGCTCCGTCATCCTTTCATTAGAGGATCTGTCATCTTATTGATGTTAGATTGTGCAATTGTGTTTGTCCTATCATCCTTTTGGTGGTAGTGGCCGGTTTGAGTTTTGCTCCGTAATCCTTTTGGTATGGGGTATGTTATCTTATTGATGGTAGATTGTGCGTTATTATTTTTTCCTATAATCCTTTTGGTGGTAGTGGCCGGTGTGAGTTTCGCTATGTCATCCTTTTTGTGGGGGGTCGGTCATCTTGTTGATGGTAGATTGTGCAATATTCTTTTGTCCTATAATCTTTTTGGTGGTAGTGGCCGATGTGCGTTTCGCTCCGTCATCCTTTTGGTGGGGGGCAGTCATCTTATTGATGGTATATTGTGCGATAGTATTTTGTCCAATCATCCTTTTGGTCGTAGTGGCCGTTGTGGGTTTCGCTTCGTCATCCTTTTGGTGGGGGGTCTGTCATCATATTAATGGTAGATTGTGCGATAGTATTTTGTCCTATCATCCATTTGGTGGTAGTGGCCGGTGTGGGTTTCGCTTCGTCATCCTTTTGGTGGGGGCTTTGTCATCATATTCATGGTAGATTGTGCGATAGTGTTTTGTCCTATCATCCTTTTGGTGGTAGTGGCGGTTGTGAGTTTCGCTCTGTCATCCTTTTGGTGGGGGATCTGTTATCTTATTGATGTCATATTGTGTGATTGTGTTTGTCATATCATCCTTTTGGTGGTAATAGCCGGTTTGAGTTTCGCTATGTCATCCTTTTTGTTAGGGGTCTGTTATCTTGTTGATGGTAGATTGTGCAATATTGTTTTGTCCTATAATCCTTTTGGTGGTAGTGGCCGGTGTGGGTTTCCCTCCGTCATCCTTTTGGTGGGGGATCTTTCATCTTATTGATGGTATATTGTGCGATATTGTTTTGTCCTATCATCCTTTTGGTGGTAGTGGCCGTTCTGAGTTTCACTCCGTCATCCTTTTATTAGGGCATCTGTCATCTTATTAATGTCAGATTGTGCGATTGTGTTTGTCCTATCCTCCTTTTGGTGGTAATGGCCGGTTTGAGTTTCGCTATGTCATCCTTTTTGTGGGGGGTCTGTCATCTTATTGATGGTAGATTGTTCAATATTGTTTTGTCCTATAATCCTTTTGGTGGTAGTGGTCGGTGTAAGTTTCCCTCTGTCATCCTTTTGGTGGGGGATCTGTCATCTTATTCATGGTAGATTGTGTGATAGTGTTTTGTCCTACCATTCTTTTGGAGGTTGTAGCCGGTGTTAGTTTCGCTCCGTTATCCTTTTGGTGGGGGGTCTGTCATCTTATTGAAGGTAGATTTTGCGATAGTGTTTTGTCCTATCATCCTTTTGGTGGTAGTGGCCGTTCTGAGTTTCGCTCCGTCATCCTTTTATTAGAGGATATGTCATCTTATTGATGTCAGATTGTGCAAATGTGTTTGTCCTATCATCCTTTGGGTGGTAGTGGCCGGTTTGAGTTTTGCTCCGTAATCCTTTTGGTATGGGGTATGTTATCTTATTGATGGTAGATTGTGCGTTATTATTTTTTCCTATAATCCTTTTGGTGGTAGTGGTCGCTGTGAGTTTCACTATGTCATCCTTTTTGTGGGGGGTCGGTCATCTTGTTGATGGTAGATTGTGCAATATTCTTTTGTCCTATAATCCTTTTGGGGGTAGTGGACGATGTGCGTTTCGCTCCGTCATCCTTTTGGTGGGGGACTGTCATCTTATTGATGGTATATTGTGCGATAGTATTTTGTCCAATCATCCTTTTGGTCGTAGTGGCCGTTGTGGGTTTCGCTTCGTCATCCTTTTGGTGGGGGGTCTGTCATCATATTAATGGTAGATTGTGCGATAGTATTTTGTCCTATCATCCATTTGGTGGTAGTGGCCGGTGTGGGTTTCGCTTCGTCATCCTTTTGGTGGGGGGTCTGTCATCATATTCATGGTAGATTGTGCGATAGTGTTTTGTCCTATCATCCTTTTGGTGGTAGTGGCGGTTGTGAGTTTCGCTCTGTCATCCTTTTGGTGGGGGATCTGTTATCTTATTGATGTCATATTGTGTGATTGTGTTTGTCATATCATCCTTTTGGTGGTAATAGCCGGTTTGAGTTTCGCTATGTCATCCTTTTTGTTAGGGGTCTGTTATCTTGTTGATGGTAGATTGTGCAATATTGTTTTGTCCTATAATCCTTTTGGTGGTAGTGGCCGGTGTGGGTTTCCCTCCGTCATCCTTTTGGTGGGGGATCTTTCATCTTATTGATGGTATATTGTGCGATATTGTTTTGTCCTATCATCCTTTTGGTGGTAGTGGCCGTTCTGAGTTTCACTCCGTCATCCTTTTATTAGGGCATCTGTCATCTTATTAATGTCAGATTGTGCGATTGTGTTTGTCCTATCCTCCTTTTGGTGGTAATGGCCGGTTTGAGTTTCGCTATGTCATCCTTTTTGTGGGGGGTCTGTCATCTTATTGATGGTAGATTGTTCAATATTGTTTTGTCCTATAATCCTTTTGGTGGTAGTGGTCGGTGTAAGTTTCCCTCTGTCATCCTTTTGGTGGGGGATCTGTCATCTTATTCATGGTAGATTGTGTGATAGTGTTTTGTCCTACCATTCTTTTGGAGGTTGTAGCCGGTGTTAGTTTCGCTCCGTTATCCTTTTGGTGGGGGGTCTGTCATCTTATTGAAGGTAGATTTTGCGATAGTGTTTTGTCCTATCATCCTTTTGGTGGTAGTGGCCGTTCTGAGTTTCGCTCCGTCATCCTTTTATTAGAGGATCTGTCATCTTATTGATGTCAGATTGTGCAAATGTGTTTGTCCTATCATCCTTTGGGTGGTAGTGGCCGGTTTGAGTTTTGCTCCGTAATCCTTTTGGTATGGGGTATGTTATCTTATTGATGGTAGATTGTGCGTTATTATTTTTTCCTATAATCCTTTTGGTGGTAGTGGTCGCTGTGAGTTTCACTATGTCATCCTTTTTGTGGGGGGTCGGTCATCTTGTTGATGGTAGATTGTGCAATATTCTTTTGTCCTATAATCCTTTTGGGGGTAGTGGACGATGTGCGTTTCGCTCCGTCATCCTTTTGGTGGGGGACTGTCATCTTATTGATGGTAGATTGTGCGATAGTATTTTGTCGAATCATCCTTTTGGTGGTAGTGGCTGTTGTGGGGTTCACTTCGTCATCCTTTTGGTGGAGGGTCTGTCATCATATTAATGGTAGATTGTGCGATAGTGTTTTGTCCTATCATCCTTTTGGTGGTAGTGGCCGTTGTGAGTTTCACTCCGTCATCCTTTTGGTGGGGGGTCTGTCATCTTGTTGATGGTAGATTGTATGATAGTGTTTTGTCCTATCATCCTTTTGGTGGTAGTGGCCGGTGTGGGTTTCGCTTCGTCATCCTTTTGGTGGGGGCTGTGTCATCATATTCATGGTAGATTGTGCGATAGTGTTTTGTCCTATCATCCTTTTGGTGGTAGTGGCGGTGGTGAGTTTCGCTCTGTCATCCTTTTGGTGGGGGATCTGTTATCTTATTGATGTCATATTGTGTGATTGTGTTGGTCCTATAATCCTCTTGGTGGGGGATCTTTCATCTTATTGATGGTATATTGTGCGATATTGTTTTGTCCTATCATCCTTTTGGTGGTAGTGGCCGTTCTGAGTTTCAATCCGTCATCCTTTTATTAGGGGATCTGTCATCTTATTGATGTCAGATTGTGCGATTGTGTTTGTCCTATCCTCCTTTTAGTGGTAATGGCCGGTTTGAGTTTAGCTATGTCATCCTTTTTGTGGGGGGTCTGTCATCTTATTGATGGTAGATTGTTTAATATTGTTTTGTCCAATAATCCTTTTGGTGGTTGTGGCCGGTGTGAGTTTTCCTCCGTCATCCTTTTGGTGGGGGATCTGTCATCTAATTCATGGTAGATTGTGTGATAGTGTTTTGTCCTACCATTCTTTTGGAGGTAGTAGCCGGTGTTAGTTTCGCTCCGTCATCCTTTTAGTGGGGGGCCTATCATCTTATTTATGGCAGATTATGCGATAGTATTTTGTCCTATCATTCTTTTGGAGGTAGTGGCCGATGTGAGTTTCGCTCCGTTATCCTTTTGGTGGGGGGTCTGTCATCTTATTGAAGGTAGATTGTGCGATAGTGTTTTGTCCTATCATCCTTTTGGTAGTAGTGGCTGTTGTGAGTTTCGCTCCATCATCCTTTTATAAGGGGATCTGTCATCTTATTGATGTCAGATTGTGCAATTGTGTTTGTCCTATCATCCTTTTGGTGGTAGTGGCCGGTTTGAGTTTTGCTCCGTAATCCTTTTGGTATGGGGTATGTCATCTTATTGATGGTAGATTGTGCGTTATTATTTTTTCCTATAATCCTTTTGGTGGTAGTGGCCGATGTGCGTTTCGCTCCGTCATCCTTTTGGTGGGGGCCGGTCATCTTATTGATGGTAGATTGTGCGATAGTATTTTGTCCAATCATCCTTTTGGTGGTAGTGGCCGTTGTGGGTTTCGCTTCGTCATCCTTTTGGTGGGGGGTCTGTCAGCATATTAATGATAGATTGTGCGATAGTGTTTTGTCCTATCATCCTTTTGGTGGTAGTGGCCGGTGTGAGTTTCGCTCCGTCATCCTTTTGTTGAGGGGTCTGTCATCTTATTGATGGTAGATTGTGCGATAGTGTTTTGTCCTATCATCCTTTTGGTGGTAGTGCCCGGTGTGGGTTTCGCTTTGTTATCCTTTTGGTGGGGACTGTGTCATCATATACATGGTAGATTGTGCGGTAGTGTTTTGTCCTATCATCCTTTTGGTGGTAGTGGCGGTTGTGAGTTTCGCTCTGTCATCCTTTTGGTGGAGGATCTGTTATCTTATTGATGTCATATTGTGTGATTGTGTTTGTCCTATCATCCTTTTGGTGGTAATAGCCGGTTTGAGTTTCGCTATGTCATCCTTTTTGTTAGGGGTCTGTTATCTTGTTGATGGTAGATTGTGCAATATTGTTTTGTCCTATAATCCTTTTGTTTGTAGTGGCCGGTGTGAGTTTCCCTCCGTCATCCTTTTGGTGGGGGATCTTTCATCTTATTGATGGTAGATTGTGCGATAGTGTTTTGTCCTATCATCCTTTTGGTGGTAGTGGCCGTTCAGAGTTTCACTCCGTCATCCTTTTATTAGGGGATCTGTCATCTTATTGATGTCAGATTGTGCGATTGTGTTTGTCCTATCATCCTTTTGGTGGTAGTGGCCGGTGTGAGTTTCGCGGCGTCATCCATTTGGTGGTGGTGGGGGGGGGGGGGGGGGGGGGGGCTTTCATCTTCTTGGTGTCAGATTGTGCGATGGTGTTTGTCCTATCATCATTTTGGTAGTAGTGGCCAGTGTGAGTTTTTCTCCGTCATCCTTTTGGTGGGGGGGGGGTCTGTCATCTTATTGATATCAGATTGTGCGATTGTGTTTGTCCTATCCTCCTTTTGGTGGTAATAGCTGGTTTGAGTTTCGCTATATCATCCTTTTTGTGGGGGGTCTGTCATCTTATTGATGGTAAATTCTGCAATATTGTTTTGTCCTATAATCCTTTTAGTGGTAGTGGCCGGTGTGGGTTTCGCTTCGTCATCCTTTTGGTGGGGGGTCTGACATCATATTCATGGTAGATTGTGCGATAGTGTTTTATCCTATCATCCTTTTGGTAGTACTGGCCGGTGTGAGTTTCGCTCCGTCATCCTTTTGGCGGGGGATCTGTCTTTTTATTGATGTCAGATTGTGCGATTGTGTTTGTCCTATCATCCTTTTGGTGGTAATGGTCGGTTTGAGTTTCGCTATGTCATCCTTTTTGTGGGGTGTTTGTCATCTTATTGATGGTAGATTGTGCAATATTGTTTTGTCCTATAATCCTTTTGGTGGTAGTGGTCAGTGTGAGTTTCGCTCCGTCATCCTTTTGGTGGAGGGTCTGTCATCTTATTGATGGTAGATTGTGCGATAGTGTTTTGTCCTAACATCCTTTTGGTGGTAGTGGCTGTTCTGTTTTTCGCTCAGGAATCCTTTATTAGGGGATCTTTCATCTTATTGATGTCAGATTGTGCGATTGTGTTTGTCCTATCATCCTTTTGATGGTAGTGGCTGGTTTGAGTTTTGCTCCATAATCCTTTTGGTGGGGGGTCTGTCATCTTACTGATGGTAGATTGTGCGATATTATTTTGTCCTATAATCCTTTTGGTGGTAGTGGCCATGTGAGTTTCGCTCCGTCATCCTTTTTGTGGGGGGCCTGTTGTCTTATTGATGGTAGATTGTGTGATAGTGTTTGTCGTATCATCATTTTGGTGGTAGTGGCCAATATGAGTTTCGCTCAGTCATCCTTTTGGTGGGGGGTCTGTCATCTTATTGATGTTAGATTGTAGGATAGTGTTTGTCCTATCATCCTTTTGGTGGTATTGGCCGGTGTGAGTTTCGCTGCGTCATTCATTTGGTGGGGGGTTTGTCATCTGATTTAAGTCAGATTGTGCAATTGTGTTTGTCTTATCCTCCTTTTGGTGGTAATGACCGGTTTGACTTTCGCTATGCCATCCTTTTTTTGAGGGGTGTGTCATCCTATTGATGGTAGATTGTGTAATATTGTTTTGCCCTATAATCTTTTTGGTGGTAGTGGCCGGTGCGAGTTTTGATCTGTCATCCTTTTGGTGGGGGGTCTGTCATCTTATTCATGGTATATTGTGTGATAGTGTTTTGTCCTACCATTATTTTGGAGGTAGTGGCCGTTCTGAGTTTCTCTCTGTCATCCTTTTATTAGGGGATTTGCCATCTTATTGATGTCAGATTGTGCGATTGTGTTTTGTCCTATCATTCTTTTGGAGGTAGTGGCCGGTGTGAGTTTCGCTCCATTATCCTTTATGTGGGGGGTCTGTCATCTTATTGATGGTAGATTGTGCGATAGTGTTTTGTCCTATCATCCTTTTGGGGGTATTGGCCGTTGTGAGTTTCGCTCCGTCATCCTTTTGGTGGGGGATCTGTCATCTTATTGGTGTCAGATTGTGAGATTATGTTTGTCCTATCATCCTTTTGGTGGTAATGGCTAGTTTGAGTTTTTCTATATCATCCTTTTTGTGAGGGGTCTGTTATCTTGTTGATGGTAGATTGTGCAATATTGTTTTGTCCTATAATCCTTTTGGTGGTAGTGGCCGGTGTGAGTTTCGCTCCGTCATCCTTTTGGTGGGGGGTCTGTCATCTTATTAATGGTAGATTGTGCGATAGTGTTTTGTCCTATCATCCTTTTGGTGGTAGTGGCCGGTGTGGGTTTCGCTTCGTTATCCTTTTGGTGGGGACTGTGTCATCATATACATGGTAGATTATGCAATAGTGTTTTGTCCTATCATCCTTTTGGTGGTAGTGGCGGTTGTGAGTTTCGCTCTGTCATCCTTTTGGTGGGGGATCTGTTATCTTATTGATGTCATATTGTGTGATTGTGTTTGTCCTATCATCCTTTTGGTGGTAATAGCCGGTTTGAGTTTCGCTATGTCATCCTTTTTGTTAGGGGTATGTGTTGCACCCTAAAATTTGCTCAACCTTTTCTAATTGGTTTATGTTTCAATATCATTAGCATTTGCATATAGAGTCATGTACATAGCATAATCATCTGCATAGCATAGCATAGCAAGTCAGCCAACAGGGACCAAGCATTATTCTCATCTCTATGAGCCTATGAAGAGGTTATTATTCTAATTCAATCCCATTCAAGTCATCAGAAAGAATTTGAAAGCTATCAAGTCAATGGATCAAGCAAGTGCATCCATCTCCTATCTGAGGGTATCTAAGGATCAGCAATGAAATTGTGAGCTGTGGGCTGAGCATGGATAGTATCTGGGCATCATGGGAGACTTAGAAAGTCATTTGAAGAAGGAGGCAAGTCCTTGGTGTGATCATAAGTATTGCAGTTGAAGACAGTCAACTAGGGTTCCATCTGGGTCAACTCTAGGTCAACTCTAGGTCAATTGACTGATTGAAAGGCATTAAGGTCTATTGGAGAGATGTGGGGTTCATCATTTGACATGTAGAGAAGGATATGGTGATATGCCAAGAAGAATTCAAGAGAAATCAAGGAGAAGAGGAGTTTCTAAATTAGGGTTTCTGTGTAAAATCCCCTAATTTAGGTCAAATTTCCAAGCAAGATAAGTCAAAATGCAAGCTTCAAATGGATCCTTGGCCAACATGAAACTTGTAGAGGATCTCAAGACCTTTAATTTTAGTGGTGGAAGACCTTAAGGAGATTTATAGAACTCAAGTTATGGTCCTTGCAAGTTACAGGTCATCTGAGGTATCTGAAGTTTTGTCTGTGAAAGTGACTTGACTTCCAAGAAATATTTACCCCTCAAGGAGATTTCAAATGAATTTCTGGTCAACATAAGAATTGTTCCTCATTGTCTTAGATTTCTAGAATGGTATGGTATGCCTTCATATGATTTGTGGAACTCTACTTATGGTCTTGGCAAGCAAAGGATATTTTGGTCATTTGGTGATTACAGGTCATTCTTAGCCTATACCTAAAACTCATACAAGGGAGCTTCAAATGAAAAACTTCCCAACATCAAAGTTGCTCCAAATGCCATTTTAAGTCAAGAAAAGAAGTCATGAAAGTTTGGAAATGCATGGAACAAGACTTGATAAAAGTTGGTGAAAAATGACTTAAAAAAGGCATATAACTTGAAAAAGTTCAAGTTGGAAAATGGTTTGAGAGATCTACAAGTCCAATATGGGTCATCCAATATACCAAATTGATTCCCAACATCATTTTAAAGACATTAGTTCAGCCACTTTTTTGATTTAGGGTTTAAAAATTGGACTTGCTTTGTATTTTTGTTACTTGCATAATAAGGCAAGTATAGAAAACTTGGCACAAGATGAATTTTCAAGGCAAGGAGCTTACATACACTTCCCATATCTCATGTAAGGAGATTTTGACATAAGTTTGGAAAGGTGCAAGCATGAGATAAGAGATATTCAAAGTATCATGGCATGAGAAGTTCATGAAATTTCCACAACTTTCTAGAATCCTCCAAGATTATTCTAGAAACCTCTAAGTTTGTTAATTATCATCTATATATTGGGTTGAGATCATTAGGAGTAAAGGTTGGTGATAGTTGATGTTGAATCCATTTGCAAATCATATTGAATTTTTTCCATCATTTTTCCATTTTTTCCCACACTTTCACATGTTTGAATTTCCATTTTTTTCAATCCTTTTTCTCTCCATTTTTTGATCCTTTCTCATTACCAATTAATTCAATATACTACATAGGATTTTTCCATCAATTTTTGAGAAGATTTTAGTGCAATTCCATGGTTGTATCAACATGAAAAAGTGAGCTCCAAGTGCAAAAGTGATTTTCATTTCCTCACCAATTCAAGCATTTTCTTTGATCCTATTACCTCTACCAAGAATTATTGAAGGTTTCTACACTTTTTTCCAAAGAAATTCGTGCTCCATTAAAGCTCCATAATTCATTTTTTCAAGGTATAAAGGATTCGACATAACTCATGATTTATGAGTCTTTCTTGCATTATTGTTGTTGCATCACATTGCTCTCATCTCCTACATGGATTCTAGTACAAAAAAGATGGTTTTTATGACAATTTTTGGTTCTTGAGTTTTTCTTGAGGTGCCACATTTTGGGAGTTAGAGAGAGTTTCAAGAAAATCTAAGACCATATTTGGATTCCTTGAATTTTTTCCTTCAAGTTTGACTAAAATTTTGTGCGAAACGGATAATTATTGATGGAGTTATGGTGCTTCAAAGTGGCCAAAAATCCATGTGAATAGTGCTGCGGGTTACTATTCACAAAGTTGAAAAATTTGATTTGGAGAAGAAGGTGTTAACACCGTCGGATGCATTTCCAAGTCAAGGTTTCTTCCATTCATCCAACGCCTCTCACTGCGCCACGTAATCGGCCACATAAGCCTCATGCCACTTTTATTTATTTATGTTATTTTCTTTTATTTTCCTATTGCCATGTTTCTTTTAATTTTTCTGTTTTATATGCTGACTTCAAATAATCATAAAAAATAGGAAAATTAGTCTTTTAGATCCCCATTTTTTTGTGATGAATCTTTAAGATGTCTAGGATTTAATAAAACTGGAATTATAATTTTACCATTTTTTGACATTTTCTTTGGATTTTTTACATTTGGGCCGTCATAAAAAGGCCAATGCTGGTGCTATCATTTTGTTGAATTTCTTTGACCTATCAAAACACAATTTAAATATCAATCCTTTTGCAGGGATCTCATACACACGTTGAGGTATTGTGATATATTTTTGTGGGAATTTTATTTTACCATTTTATTTGGTTTTGGATGCTTTCTTTAACATGCTCCACTTTAATCTTTCCTTTGGTATACATGAGATATCTTGCAATGTTTTCATCTTGTTTGACCATTTATCTTTGGATATTTTTGTGGTATCTCTCACCCCTGGTTTGTGGCTTGATGTAGGGAATTGGAGATTTTTATTTGAATTTTTTAGCACCTTTTGCTATTTTTCTCATATTTTGTATTCGAACTTGTAATTTGGACTTCCGAACGGACTTTATTTTTGTTAAGGCTCCAACGGCCGCTTTGTGTTTGCGTGGTGAATGCCGTGGTTTATATTTCTTATTATAGATAGGCTAGAGGTATTTGAAGACCCCTTAGGTGGCTGTTATTTGTATGTGTAGCTTGCCCGATTATCGACTTGTTTGCATGATAGCACGTTGCGATTCCAAATAGTGGATTACGCGTTTCATTCGGAGTTTTCACTCGATTCTTTGCATATGATCACTTGATATTTTCTTATTCCATCCATGAATGGGCTTGAGGTTGAGATGAACCTTCCTCCCTCCTTTGCATTGCATTTACCATTGCTATATTCATGTTCACTTGTATGCGGTTATTACTTGTATTTCCGCTTCTTCCTTTCGTTTCCTTTCCCGTAGGACTTCCATTCTTCCTTGTTCAAGGGAGGATGTGATAGACATTAGGAGCTAAACCATGTATGATAACATTAGGGTAGATTTTATTCCCTTTTTAACCCTAGGATTTTAGAGTGTCATCTCTTCTTTCTTCAAAACAACAGAAAAACACTAACAAAGGTTATAACAAAATCAATTCATTTCTTCCGTCAAAAGATTTGAACAGACATCAACCTTTTGCAATAATAAAACCCTTGTTTAAGGTGAGATTTTTCATAAAAAACAACAGACAGACTTGTGTCGTACGTGGCCCGAACTACGTTTGCTCTGATCTTTCATGCTGTATGAAAGTACGTAGGCATAGGATGTGATATCCTAGCGAGCAACCTTCCCCTCCTTTCCCGTAGGTAGGCGAACTACGTTGACTCTGATTTCTTGTTCCAGGCGGGAATACGTAGGCATAAAGTGCGATACTTTGCCGAGTCATTTTTATTTTCATTTTTATTTTCGTTTTATTTTTAACCCTTGACCTATAGTTTAGATAGAATAACAATCCATACCCGAAAACAAGCGTGGATCCCGTCGAGTACGACGGACGTGAGGGGTGCTAATACCTTCCCCTTGCGTAACCGACTCCCGAATCCAGGTTTTGGTTGCGACGACCATACCTTTCCCATGTTGTGCGAGGTTTACTCTGAGCGTTTCCTTTCCCTCCCGTGGGATAAATAACGCACGGTGGCGACTCTTCTGTCAGCCGGCGCCGATTTTCGCAGTAGCGACAGCTGGCGACTCTGCTGGGGACTGCGATGGTTCCCTATGCGAGTCTCGCCTTGGGTTTTCTTCCTAGCTGTCTGGGTCATCCCCAGCAGTTGGCAACTCTGCTGGGGACTCCAACGGTTCCCTAAGAGAGTCAATCCTAACGCTTGTTTTCCCGTCGAGGATTTTGTATGGATTTATATTTCTGACCTTTATTTTCAGCTTTGTATATATGGATTATTATTGCTGTATCTTAGGGTGTGACGGGTGTTCTGATATTGAGTGAGAAGCCGGACCTGGGCTTGAGTGCACCTAGAATTAGAGTAGAGATTAGTTGGCGCCCGCTTGCTTTGCTTGCTTTGGTGTCCCGCGAAATCTACACTCAGACGAGGTTCCTCTGGTTGGCCTCCTGCCCCTTCCTTTGGTTGGTGTGGGTTGCTGGTTAGTTGAATTGTCGACTCTGGGGACCGATCATTTGGAAGTTGGCTAAGTGAGGCCTCTTCAGGATTTGATGATGCCACTCCTTCTGGGAATCGTATCATCAACCCTGAAAGTCTGTGACGCTGACGACCGCATAGGATGCCATACCTTTGTCATTTACTAGGACATCCACCTGTGAGAGGGTTTGGGGTTATGCAGGTAACTAGACCTTCAGACTACCGGTTATTTCTTGATCTGAGATCCTGGGTATTTATGGAGATTTCTGAGGTCTGTCAGAGACCAGTTGGAGACATGATATGAGTTCTGCCAGAGACCAGTCAGCGTTATATTGTGGGGTCTGTCAGAGACCAGTGTTGGAGCTTTGTGTAGGGTCTATCTGAGACCAGGGTTTGAGGAACTCTGGAGGGTCTATCTGAGACTTGTTGATATGGTTCAGGCTTCTCAGCCGGGGCACTTGATCCCTGTTGACTGTGTGCATACGCATTCGCATTTTCATTCATATGTTGGTAGCATATTGCATATCCATTTTGCATTACAGGTACTGGTTCGAAATTGTATCTCATCTCCTGCTTCTCACCAGGTGTTCACAGAATTGCTAGCCAACATTCGCAGCGCTATTCCACTCGCACCAACTGTCGAAGAATCATGGATCAAATGCAGAACGAGATGCAAGATGTGCGCGAGAAGCTCGCTCTCTTTATGCAGACCATGGAAGCTATTGCAAAAGGTCAGGAGAATTTGCAAGCCATGGTGCAGCCTCTGTTGGTCAGAAACGCCGGTCACGGTAACGAGGATCATCAGTCTGTGCGAGTCGATACTGTTCAGGGAGATGGCACTCCCACGCCAGTGGCTCCACCTGTAGTCAATATACCTGCTGCTAATGTCAACAACGCTACCACTGCTGGGAACGGTAACATCGGAGTTGGGAACGAGACTGCTGTCCATAACGTTGGGCTTGGTGATATCAACTTGGGTGATAATATGGGAGGCAACGACTTCGGCAATGCTGGATTCGGGTTCAACGATCAGGGATTCGATAACGCTGGGAAATATGGTTTCAATGCTCAAGGCTTTGGGCAAGATGGTTATGGTGTGGCCAATCAGGGTTACGGAGGTTTCGGAAATGGAAACGACGCTGGGTTAATGGCTTTTGGGCCTGCTGGAGGTGTTCAGGGATACGGCAACAGAGGCCGAGGCCCGGTGATGAACCAGATTAGGGCTGGCCGCAATAATGGATATGATGGGTATGGAGCTGGGAATGGTATGTGGCAAGAAGATCAGCAGGAGGACGCTTTCTCCGGCGGAGGTTTCGAAGGGCCGATGGATGACTCCCAGAAGATAAGAATGCTAGAAGAGCAGATGAGGGGGGTCCTGAACCAAAGTGCTGTGGGCTTAGACATGGAAACAATGGGTCTGGTACCTGGCTTGAGGGTGCCAATCAAATTCAAAGCTCCTACGTTTGATAAGTATAAAGGGGACACGTGTCCGAAAGTGCACGTGCGGGCTTATTATCGAAAGATGTCTGCGTACTCAACTGATGAGAGAATGCTAATGCATTTCTTTCAAGATAGTCTATCAGGACCTTCCCTAGAATGGTATATGAGATTGGAGCCAACTAATATCAAGACATGGAAACAGCTAGCAGAGGCATTTGTAGCTCACTATAAGTATAACAGCGACATGGCGCCCAATCGGGTCCAATTGACAGGGCTGTCTCAGAAGAAGGGTGAGAGCTTTAAAGAGTATGCGCAAAGATGGCGCGACATGGCTGCCAGGGTCCGTTCTCCTGTAGAAGACAAGGAAATGAATGACATGTTCATTGGAACATTCACCGGCGTGTTTTACGACAAGTTGTTTCACACATCTTTGGCCAGTTTCTCAGACTTAGCTCTGATGGGGGAGAAGATTGAAAATAACATTAAGGTAGGAAGGTTCCAAGCAGGTGAGCCTACTTCAGCTGGAAGCAATAAGAAAGCTTTCGGGGGTAGAAAACAGGAAGATGCCAATTCGGTATGTAGCTCTCGGGGAAGAAATAGGGGATGGAGGCAATACCAACCGCAACAAGTTGCAAGTATGACAATCTCCGCGCAACATCAGCAACAGCCGCAGCAGCAGGGGCAACAACATCCGGCTCAGCGAAGAATTCAGAATGGGAAGCCGAAAAGGGTATTTGATCCGCCGCCAATGTCGTATGCTGAGCTTCTTCAGAATTTGTTACGGTTACAGTTGGTCGAGAAAAGAACGATGGCTCCTCCGACAGGGATCCCCCCACCCAGTTATAACGCTAATGAGCATTGTGAATTCCACTCTGGGGCACCCGACCATAATATCGAAAACTGCCACGCTTTCAAGCATAAAGTGCAAGATTTGCTTGATAGCACTGTTATTAATTTTGGTACGGAAGGGCCCAATATTACACAACAACCAATGCCAAACCATGAATAGGCTGAAGTATGGTGGACAAAGAGGAGTTCTACAGTTCGGGTGGGCCGTTAAAAGTAGATCAGAACAGTGGTAGGTTACCTCTAATAACTGATTGTGAAGATAGCTGGTTCAGCAGCAGGACAGATGTGAAAGCCCGGTTCTCGGAAGCTGGCATTTTTCTTTGTTTTATCTTGTCATTTCTTTACGTTTGTAGTTTCTTTCCTGTTTAAATTGCAATCTTGTTCGTAAAACTTGTTGTTTCCATTCAATTGATGATAATGAAATAAATATGCATGTCTTGATTAAATCCATTCGTGTTCACTAATTGTTTTTATAAATGTCCAACACCTGGATAAGAAGAATTTGGGGGGATGACGAAAATGAACGACCTGCAACTTCCGATTGCATGCTTTTGAAATAAAACCTGCTGATGATGTACAGGCATTGTTTCAAATCCCTAAACACCGGTGATATAAGGAAGATAATCCCTTGTCAACCCTTTTGAGCCTTGTAGTAGGAGTTTCTTTTTGTGAACGAAAAACCCTTCATATTTAACCTGGGGCAGGGTAGGTGTTAGCTAATTTGACCGAGCGTCCAAATTGCAAAAGGAGTGTCCGTTCGAGGATCAATCACACCTTCATAGGTCGTGCCTAAAAAAAAAAAAAACCACAATGGTTAAGGTTCGCCAACCCAAGAGTGAAACAGTCACATTATTCCACGAAGAGTCAGACAACCAGCGTCACACGACTTGTTCGAAAGAAAAAGAGAAAAAAATCAAAAGCCCGCTAAGTCAAGAAAAGAAAACAATTGACTTAGGCAAAAATGAGGGCATCCCGCTGGACTCAAAAAAAAGAAAAAAAGAAAAAAAAAACCAAAAGAACTCAAAAGAGTCAGTCCAGGCAAAAGTTAGGGATATGAAAAAACGAAAGACGAAAAGGATTGTCAAAGAAAAGAAAATCCTCAAATCAAATGCGAGTCGTGTGACCTCAAGTATCAAAGACGAAAGGTGAGTGGCTGTCACTTCCAACAATCATAATTTCTCGAACTATCACTCCTATCTTCCAGCCTCTGAGAGGTGAGCGCTAAGGTCGAATTAGCTGAACATAGGATTGGAGAACATCACAAAGAATGGGTGGGTTAAGATAAACTTTGAGCCTTTATCCTTCTTTCAAAACCGCGAACCTGACCACGTTACAACCTTCAAAAGTCCTAATTGAAGCAGGTCATTTCGAAAGCATACTTCGGTAAAGGTCGCGTCGATTCTGACTCCTAAAAGGGTTCCTCTTACCATGTTGATACTGATGTTGATATTTTTGATAAATGTTTTGTGCATTTTATGCCATAAACCGTGAACAGATTGGATGTCAAAGCTGTCATATGTGTTGCATTAGTATGTCTTTTACGCAGAACAACTTGTTTTATTTGCGAGTAAGCGCTTGACAGCAGGAAAGTTTCCTACAGTGGAAAGGTATAGTCAGGATAGAATGCAGAGCGCCCGAATGCTCCGCAAGCCGGGGCAAGCCATTAAGTGCTCCCCAGTCGGGTCAGCCATTCAAAGTCAGAATACCGGGGCAATCAGGTCGAGATTCGGCAAATCTCTCGTAGTTGGAGGTACTGCTCTGGATCAACTAATCAGGGGCAAAGTCATTGCAATCAGGGGCAGGCCATCTTAAGAGGGCAGAAGTTATTCTTTATTCGAGAAGCATTTGGTGTGGAGTATTTCTCCGAAGTTCAGAATGCTGGGGCAGTTCATATCAGACCAACGGGGTACGAATGTCCAGATTCCCTTTTGAGGACTATCCCCACAGAGGTCCCACAGGCCGGGGCATATCAGAAGCGAAGGAATTGTTCTTCTCCGTATCATCAGAGCTACTCAGAGCTCTTCGAGCAGATTCAGTCAATCTTAAAGTGTGAGACGAATGTCGGGAAGTCATGTTACGGTCTTTCGATTTTTCACCCAAATCCATGTTGGCGATCACTGTGAGGCCCATCCGTGTTGGCGCATCAGTTTCCAAATCCAATCGTCATCAGTACGCAGGAAGACTCCGTCTATTTTCTCCAACAAAAGTCCAGTTTTTCAGTGGCATGGGTGAGCTATCCCCAGAGAAGTCCAATCATACTTGACACATCTGCTATTCTCCAGCAGAGTTATATTCCCCAGCAGGGTGTTATTTCAACGAGGTGTTTGGTTAAGTTCCCAATTTCCCCAGCGGAGTTGATGGTACTCTTCCAGCATTTATTTTGCTGGAATAATTCTGTGATATCCGGTCTATCCCCAGCGGAGTTGGCTTCGTCTCCGGCATTTATTTTGCCGAAGTGGTTTTCTATACCCGACTTTCTCCAGCAGCTCGAGCCTGCATTAGCATATTGCATATATCATCATATTTGCATCATACTTGCATTTCAATACGTAGCATTTCCATCCTGAATGAAGCATTACGCCATGGAAAAATTCAAACATATGCATAGGCATACGAAACATAAACCAGGTTGATTATCTCGTTGGTTTCAGATGTTTGTTTTCCCCTGCAGATAATCGAGATTATGATTCAGGGAGACGTTCGGATAGTCGGATTTGTGGCGCAAGGCGAGCAGTGATCGTGTTCGTCCTATCATGTGGACCCCTAGCAGAGTTGCTGGGTTGAGTTTCTCTTTTCCCCAGCTGAGTCCTTCTCAAGTCGCTGTTATGTCGGCATTACAAGATTTCATAGTTCAGATTTTTGGAGTTATCGCCGTGATTTTCCCAGTAGAGTTTTCTTCCCCATCAGAGTTGCTTGGTTGAGTTTCTCTTCTTCTCCAGCGAAGTTTTCTTCAGACTGTTGTCACGTCAGTATTGAAGATCTTGAAAGTACTGCCTACCGTCGAAGTAGACGGCTGTCGTCAGTTATACCCCGGTTGAAGGAGTTACACCCTGGTTGACGGAGTTATACCCTGGTTGAAGGAGTTATATCCTGGTTTGAGGAATTATTATGCCTTGTCTGAGGCAGTTATACCCTGGTTGAAGGAGTTATACCCTGATTGAAGGAGTTATATCCTGGTTGAAGGAGTTATACCCTGATTGAAGGAGTTATACCCTGGTTGAAGGAGTTATATCCTGGTTGAAGGAGTTATACCCTGGTTGAAGGAGTTATATCCTGGTTGAAGGAGTTATATCCTGGTTGAAGGAGTTATACCCTGGTTGAAGGAGTTATACCCTGGTTGAAGGAGTTATATCCTGGTTGAAGGAGTTATACCCTGGTTGAGGGAGTTATATCCTGGTTGAAGGAGTTATATCCTGGTTGAGGGAGTTATATCCTGGTTGAGGGAGTTATACCCTGGTTGAGGGAGTTATACCCTGGTTGAAGGAGTTATATCCTGGTTGAAGGAGTTATACCCTGGTTGAAGGAGTTATATCCTGGTTGAAGGAGTTATACCCTGGTTGAGGAATTGTCACCCTGGTGGATGGAGTTACACCCTGGTTTGAGGAATTATTATGCCTTGTCTGAGGCAGTTATACCCCGGTTGAAGGAGTTATTACCTTTGGCTCGATGCATGCTTATTGTAGCAAAATTTGGAATTAATTGTGGATTCAAGGCCTGTGGCGTCACGCAGGTGGTTGAGGACGAAATCAAGTCAGTTCTTATCAGATAATTGATTAGTTGTTGCCATGACAACCGGATGCGGTTTTCTGAATGATATTTTCCCGCAGTGGTGGCGGAGTTATGTCCCGTAGTGGTGGCGGAGTTATGTCCCGTAGTGGTGGCAGTGTTATTTTTCTGTAATGGTAATAGAGTCAGTACCCGTAGCGATGGCGGTGTTATCTTTCTGTAACGGTGAAGGAGTTATTACCCGTAGCGATGGCGGAGTTATTTCCTATAGTAATGATAAAGTAGTACCCGTAGCAATGGCAGTGTTGTTTTTCAGATTATCTTCCCGCAGTGGTGGCGGAGTGATGACGGTGTTATTTTTCTGTAATAGTGACAGAGTGATTTCCCTGTATCGTTGGCAGGGTCATGTTGTGTTGACAGAAGTACTTCCCCAGTGAAGTCGTCCAGTTCATTCCAATATTGATAAAATAATATTGAAATCAGACTTATTCCCCAAACAGTGGTGCAATTATTTCTGCGGTTGGCAAATTTCCGGGTTCTTAGTATTCAACCGTCTCGTACCTCAAATGTTTGAAGGCCGTTCGCTCTTCACCCAATCGGGTCCAAGTCGCTTGAATAGGGGCAGCTGTTGCACCCTAAAATTTGCTCAACCTTTTCTAATTGGTTTATGTTTCAATATCATTAGCATTTGCATATAGAGTCATGTACATAGCATAATCATCTGCATAGCATAGCATAGCAAGTCAGCCAACAGGGACCAAGCATTATTCTCATCTCTATGAGCCTATCAAGAGGTTATTATTCTAATTCAATCTCATTCAAGTCATCAGAAAGAATTTGAAAGCTATCAAGTCAATGGATCAAGCAAGTGCATCCATCTCCTATCTGAGGGTATCTGAGGATCAGCAAAGAAATTGTGAGCTGTGGGCTGAGCATGGATAGTATCTGGGCATCATGGGAGACTTAGAAAGTCATTTGAAGAAGGAGGCAAGTCCTTGGTGTGATCATAAGTATTGCAGTTGAAGACAGTCAACTAGGGTTCCATCTGGGTTAACTCTAGGTCAACTCTAGGTCAATTGACTGATTGAAAGGCATTAAAGTCTATTGGAGAGATGTGGGGTTCATCATTTGACATGTAGAGAAGGATATGGTGATATGCCAAGAAGAATTCAAGAGAAATCAAGGAGAAGAGGAGTTTCTAAATTAGGGTTTCTGTGTAAAATCCCCTAATTTAGGTCAAATTTCCAAGCAAGATAAGTCAAAATTCAAGCTTCAAATGGATCCTTGGCCAACATGAAACTTGTAGAGTATCTCAAGACCTTTAATTTTAGTGGTGGAAGACCTTAAGTAGATTTATAGAACTCAAGTTATGGTCCTTGCAAGTTACAGGTCATCTGAGGTATCTGAAGTTTTGTCTGTGAAAGTGACTTGACTTCCAAAAAATATTTACCCCTCAAGGAGATTTCAAATGAATTTCTGGTAAACATAAGCATTGTTCCTCATTGTCTTAGCTTTCTAGAACGGTATGGTATGCCTTCATATGATTTGTGGAACTCTACTTATGGTCTTGGCAAGCAAAGGGTATTTTGGTCATTTGGTGATTACAGGTCATTCTTAGCCTATACCTAAAACTCATACAAGGGAGCTTCAAATGAAAAACCTCCCAACATCAAAGTTGCTCAAAATGCCATTTTAAGTCAAGAAAATAAGTCATGAAAGTTTGGAAATGCATGGAACAAGACTTGATAAAAGTTGGTGAAAAATGACTTAAAAAAGGCATATAACTTGAAAAAGTTCAAGTTGGAAAATGGTTTGAGAGATCTACAAGTCCAATATGGGTCATCCAATATACCAAATTGATTCCCAACATCATTTTAAAGACATTAGTTCAGCCACTTTTTTGAGTTAGGGTTTAAAAATTGGACTTGCTTTGTATTTTTGTTACTTGCATAATAAGGCAAGTATAGAAAACTTGGCACAAGATGAATTTTCAAGGCAAGGAGCTTACATACACTTCCCATATCTCATGTAAGGAGATTTTGACATAAGTTTGGAAAGGTGCAAGCATGAGATAAGAGATATTCAAAGTATCATGGCATGAGAAGTTCATGAAATTTCCACAACTTTCTAGAATCCTCCAAGATTATTCTAGAAACCTCTAAGTTTGTTAATCATCATCTATATATTGGGTTGAGATCATTAGGAGTAAAGGTTGGTGATAGTTGATGTTGAATCCATTTGCAAATCATATTGAATTTTTTCCATCATTTTTCCATTTTTTCCCACACTTTCACATGTTTGAATTTCCATTTTTTTCAATCCTTTTTCTCTCCATTTTTTGATCCTTTCTCATTACCAATTAATTCAATATACTACATAGGATTTTTCCATCAATTTTTGAGAAGATTTTAGTGCAATTCCATGGTTGTATCAATATGAAAAAGTGAGCTCCAAGTGCAAAAGTGATTTTCATTTCCTCACCAATTCAAGCATTTTCTTTGATCCTATTACCTCTACCAAGAATTATTGAAGGTTTCTACACTTTTTTCCAAAGAAATTCGTGCTCCATAATTCATTTTTCCAAGGTATAAAGGATTCGACATAACTCATGATTTATGAGTCTTTCTTGCATTATTGTTGTTGCATCACATTGCTCTCATCTCCTACATGGATTCTAGTACAAAAAAGATGGTTTTTATGACAATTTTTGGTTCTTGAGTTTTTCTTGAGGTGCCACATTTTGGGAGTTAGAGAGAGTTTCAAGAAAATCTAATACCATATTTGGATTCCTTGAATTTTTTCCTTCAAGTTTGACTAAAATTTTGTGCGAAACGGATAATTATTGATGGAGTTATGGTGCTTCAAAGTGGCCAAAAATCCATGTGAATAGTGCTGCGGGTTACTATTCACAAAGTTGAAAAATTTGATTTGGAGAAGAAGGTGTTAATACCGTCGAATGCATTTCCAAGTCAAGGTTTCTTCCATTCATCCAACGCCTCTCACTGCGCCACGTAATCGGCCACATAAGCCTCATGCCACTTTTATTTATTCATGTTATTTTCTTTTATTTTCTTATTGCCATGTTTCTTTTAATTTTTCTGTTTTATATGCTGACTTCAAATAATCATAAAAAATAGGAAAATTAGACTTTTTGATCCCCGTTTTTTTGTGCTGAATCTTTAAGATGTCTAGGATTTAACAAAACTGGAATTATAATTTTACCATTTTTTGACATTTTCTTTGGATATTTTACATTTGGGTCGTCATAAAAAGGCCAATGCTGGTGCTATCATTTTTTTGAATTTATTTGACCTATCAAAACACAATTTAAATATCAATCCTTTTGCAGGGATCTCATACACACGTTGAGGTATTGTGATATATTTTTGTGGGAATTTTATTTTACCATTTTATTTGGTTTTGGATGCTTTCTTTAACATGCTCCACTTTAATCTTTCCTTTGGTATACATGAGATATCTTGCAATGTTTTCATCTTGTTTGACCATTTATCTTTGGATATTTTTGTGGTATCTCTCACCCCTGGTTTGTGGCTTGATGTAGGGAATTGGAGATTTTTATTTGAATTTTTTAGCACCTTTTGCTATTTTTCTCATATTTTGTATTCGAACTTGTAATTTGGACTTCCGAACGGACTTTATTTTTGTTAAGGCTCCAACGGCCGCTTTGTGTTTGCGTGGTGAATGCCGTGGTTTATATTTCTTATTATAGATAGGCTAGAGGTATTTGAAGACCCCTTAGGTGGCTGTTATTTGTATGTGTAGCTTGCCCGATTATCGACTTGTTTGCATGATAGCACGTTGCGATTCCAAATAGTGGATTACGCGTTTCATTCGGAGTTTTCACTCGATTCTTTGCATATGATCACTTGATATTTTCTTATTCCATCCATGAATGGGCTTGAGGTTGAGATGAACCTTCCTCCCTCCTTTGCATTGCATTTACCATTGCTATATTCATGTTCACTTGTATGCGGTTATTACTTGTATTTCCGCTTCTTCCTTTCGTTTCCTTTCCCGTAGGACTTCCATTCTTCCTTGTTCAAGGGAGGATGTGATAGACATTAGGAGCTAACCCATGTATGATAACATTAGGGTAGATTTAATTCCCTTTTTAACCCTAGGATTTTAGAGTGTCATCTCTTCTTTCTTCAAAACAACAGAAAAACACTAACAAAGGTTATAACAAAATCAATTCATTTCTTCCGTCAAAAGATTTGAACAGACATCAACCTTTTGCAATAATAAAACCCTTGTTTAAGGTGAGATTTTTCATAAAAAACAACAGACAGACTTGTGTCGTACGTGGCCCGAACTACGTTTGCTCTGATCTTTCATGCTGTATGAAAGTACGTAGGCATAGGATGCGATATCCTAGCGAGCAACCTTCCCCTCCTTTCCCGTAGGTAGGCGAACTACGTTGACTCTGATTTCTCGTTCCAGGCGGGAATACGTAGGCATAAAGTGCGATACTTTGCCGAGTCATTTTTATTTTCATTTTTATTTTCGTTTTATTTTTAACCCTTGACCTATAGTTTAGATAGAATAACAATCCATACCCGAAAACAAGCGTGGATCCCGTCGAGTACGACGGACGTGAGGGGTGCTAATACCTTCCCCTTGCGTAACCGACTCCCGAATCCAGGTTTTGGTTGCGACGACCATACCTTTCCCATGTTGTGCGAGGTTTACTCTGAGCGTTTCCTTTCCCTCCCGTGGGATAAATAATGCACGGTGGCGACTCTTCTGTCAGCCGGCGCCGATTTTCGCAGTAGCGACAGTATGTTATCTTGTTGATGGTAGATTGTGCAATATTGTTTTGTCCTATAATCCTTCTGGTGGTAGTGGCCGGTGTGAGTTTCCCTCCGTCATCATTTTGGTGGGGGATCTTTCATCTTATTGATGGTAGATTGTGCGATAGTGTTTTGTCCTATCATCCTTTTGGTGGTAGTGGCCGTTCTGAGTTTCACTCCGTCATCCTTTTATTAGGGGATCTGTCATCTTATTGATGTCAGATTGTGCGATTGTGTTTGTCATATCATCCTTTTAGTGGTAGTGGCCGGTTTGAGTTTCGCTGCATAATCCTTTTGGTGGGGGGTCTGTCATCTTATTGATGGTAGATTGTGCGATATTGTTTTGTCCTATAATCCTTTTGGTGGTAGTGATCGTGTGAGTTTCGCTCTGTCATCCTTTTGGTGGGGGGTCTGCCGTCTTATTGACGTCAGATTGTGTGATAGTGTTTGTCGTATCATTATTTTGGTGGTAGTGGCCGATATGAGTTTCGCTCTGTCATCCTTTTGGTGGGGGGTCTGTCATCTTATTTATGTTAGATTGCACGATAGTGTTTGTCCTATCATCCTTTTGGTGGTAGTGGCCGGTGTGAGTTTCGCGGCGTCATCCATTTGGTGGGGGGGGGGGGGCTTTCATCTTCTTGATGTCAGATTGTGCGATGGTGTTTGTCGATTCATCATTTTGGTGGTAGTGGCCAGTGTGAGTTTTGCCCTGTCATCCTTTTGGTGGTGGTGGTGGGGGGGGTCTGTCATCTTATTGACATCAGATTGTGCGATTGTGTTTGTCCTATCCTCCTTTTTTGGTAATAGCCGGTTTGAGTTTCGCTATATCATCCTTTTTGTGGGGGGTCTGTCATCTTATTGATGGTAAATTCTGCAATATTGTTTTGTCCTATAATCCTTTTGGTGGTAGTGGCCGGTGTGGGTTTCGCTTCGTCATCCTTTTGGTTAGGGGTCTGACATCATATTCATGGTAGATTGTGCGATAGTGTTTTATCCTATCATCCTTTTGGTGGTAGTGGCCGGTGTGAGTTTTGCTCCGTCATCCTTTTGGCGGGGGATCTGTCTTCTTATAGATGTCAGATTGTGCGATTGTGTTTGTCCTATCATCCTTTTGGTGGTAATGGTCGGTTTGAGTTTCGCTATGTCATCCTTTTTGTGGGGTGTTTGTCAACTTATTGATGGTAGATTGTGCAATATTGTTTTGTCCTATAATCCTATTGGTGGTAGTGTTCAGTTGAGTTTCGCTCCGTCATCCTTTTGGTGGAGGGTCTGTCATCTTATTGATGGTAGATTATGCGATAGTGTTTTGTCCTAACATCCTTTTGGTGGTAGTGGCCGTTCTATTTTTCGCTCCGGCATCCTTTTATTAGGGGATCTTTCATCTTATTCATGTCAGATTGTGCGGTTGTGTTTGTCCTATCATCCTTTTGGTGGTAGTGGCCGGTTTGAGTTTTGCTCCATAATCCTTTTGGTGGGGGGTCTGTCATCTTATTGATGGTATATTGTGCGATATTATTTTGTCCTATAATCCTTTTGGTGGTAGTGGCCGTGTGAGTTTCGCTCTGTCATCCTTTTGGTGGGGGGCCTGTTGTCTTATTGATGGTAGATTGTGTGATAGTGTTTGTCGTATCATCATTTTGGTGGTAGTGGCCAATATGAGTTTCGCTCAGTCATCCTTTTGGTGGGGGATCTGTCATCTTATTGATGTTAGATTGTACGATAGTGTTTGTCCTGTCATCCTTTTGGTGGTAGTGGCCGGTGTGAGTTTCGCAGCGTCATTCATTCGGTGGGGGGTCTGTCATCTGATTTATGTCAAATTGTGCAATTGTGTTTGTCTTATCCTCCTTTTGGTGGTAATGACCGGTTTGACTTTCGCTATGCCATCCTTTTTTTGAGGGGTGTGTCATCCTATTGATGGTAGATTGTGTAATATTGTTTTGCCCTATAATCTTTTTGGTGGTAGTGGCCGGTGCGAGTTTTGCACCGTCATCCTTTTGGTGGGGGGTCTGTCATCTTATTCATGGTAGATTGTGTGATAGTGTTTTGTCCTACCATTCTTTTGGAGGTAGTGGCCGTTCTGAGTTTCTCTCCGTCATCCTTTTATTAGGGGATCTGCCATCTTATTGATGTCAGATTGTGCAATTGTGTTTTGTCCTATCATTCTTTTGGAGGTAGTGGCCGGTGTGAGTTTCGCTCCGTTATCCTTTTGGTGGGGGGTCTGTCAATTTATTGATGGTAGATTGTGCGATAGTGTTTTGTCCTATCATCCTTTTGGTGGTATTGGCCGTTGTGAGTTTCGCTCCGTCATCCTTTTAGTGGGGGATCTGTCATCTTATTGATGTCAGATTGTGAGATTGTGTTTGTCCTATCATCCTTTTGGTGGTAATGGCCAGTTTGAGTTTTTCTATGTCATCCTTTTTGTGAGGGGTCTGTTATCTTGTTGATGGTAGATTGTGCAATATTATTTGGTCCTATAATCCTTTTGGTGGTAGTGGTCGGTGCGAGTTTTGCTCCGTCATGCTTTTGGTAGGGGGTCTGTCATCTTATTCATGGTAGATTGTGCGATAGTGTTTTGTCCTACCATTCTTTTGGAGGTAGTAGCCGGTGTTACTTTCGCTCCGCATTCCTTTTAGTGGGGGGCCTGTCATCTTATTGATGGCAGATTGTGCGATAGTATTTTGTCCTATCATTCTTTTGTTGGTAGTGGCCGATGTGAGTTTTGCTCCGTTATCCTTTTGGTGGGGGGTCTGTCATCATATTAATGGTAGATTGTGCGATAGTGTTTTGTCCTATCATCCTTTTGGTGGTAGTGGCCGTTCTGAGTTTCGCTCCGTCATCCTTTTATTAGGGGATCTGCCATCTGATTGATGTTAGACTGTGCGATTGAGTTTGTCCTATCATCCTTTTGGTGGTAGTGGTCGGTTTGAGTTTTGCTCCGTAATCATTTTGGTGAGGGTTATGTTATCATATTGATGGTAGATTGTGCGATATTAGTTTTTCCTATAATCCTTTTGGTGGTAGTGGCCGGTCGCAGTTTCGCTATGTCATCCTTTTTGTGGGGGGTCAGTCATCTTGTTAATGGTAGATTGTGCAATATTCTTTTGTCCTATAATCCTTTTGGTGGTAGTGGCCGGTGCGAGTTTTGCTCCGTCATCCTCTTGGTGGGGGTCGATAATCTTATTGATGGTAGATTGTGCGATAGTGTTTTGTCCAATCATCCTTTTTGTGGTAGTGGCTGTTGTGGGTTTCGCTTCGTCATCCTTTTGGTGGGGGGTCTGTCATCATATTAATGGTAGATTGTGCGATAGTGTTTTGTCCTATCATCCTTTTGGTGGTAGTGGCCGGTGTGAGTTTCGCTCCGTCATCCTTTCGGTGGGGGGTCTGTCATCTTATTGATGGTAGATTGTGCGATAGTGTTTTATCCTATCATCCTTTTGGTGGTAGTGGCCGTGTGAGATTCGCTCCGTCATCCTTTTGGTGGGGGGTCTGTCGTCTTATTGATGTTAGATTGTGTGATAGTGTTTGTTGTATCATCATTTTGGTGGTAGTGGCCGATATGAGTTTCGCTCCGTCATCCTTTTGGTGGGGGGTCTGTCATCTTATTGATGTTAGATTGTGCGATAGTGTTTGTCCTATTGTCCTTTTGGTGGTAGTGGCCGGTGTGAGTTTCGCAGCGTCATCCATTTGGTGGTGGTGGTGGGGGGGGGGGGGGATGTCATCTTCTTGATGTCAGATTATGCGATGGTGTTTGTCATATCATCATTTTGGTGGTAGTGGCCAGATTGAGTTTTGTTCCATAATTCTTTTGATGGGGATCTATCATCTTATTGATGTCAGATTGTGCGATTGTGTTTGTCCTATCATACTTTTGGTGGTAATGGCCGGTTTGAGTTTCGCTATGTCATCCTTTTTGTGAGGGGTCTGTTATCTTATTGATGGTAGATTATGCAATATTGTTTTGTCCTATAATCCTTTTGGTGGTAGTGACCGGTGCGAGTTTTGCTCCGTCATGCTTTTGGTGGGGGGTCTGTCATCTTATTCATGGTAGATTGTGCGATAGTGTTTTGTCCTACCATTCTTTTGGAGGTAGTAGACGGTGTTAGTTTAACTCCGTCATCCTTTTAGTGGGGGGCCTGTCATCTTATTGATGGCAGATTGTGCGATAGTATTTTGTCCTATCATTCTTTTGTAGGTAGTGGCCGACGTGAGTTTCGCTCCGTTATCCTTTTGGTGGGGGGTCTGTCATCATATTGATGGTAGATTGTGCGATAGTGTTTTGTCCTATCATCCTTTTGGTGGTAGTGGCCGTTCTGAGTTTCGCTCCGTCATCCTTTTATTAGGGGATCTGCCATCATATTGATGTCAGATTGAGCGATTGTGTTTGTCCTATCATCCTTTTGGTGGTAGTGGCCGGTTTGAGTTTTGCTCCGTAATCATTTTAGTAGGGGGTATGTTATCATATTGATGGTAGATTGTGCGATATTAGTTTTTCCTATAATCCTTTTGGTGGTAGTGGCCGGTGTGAGTTTCGCTATGTCATCCTTTTTGTGGGGGGTCGGTCATCTTGTTGATGATAGATTGTGCAATATTCTTTTGTCCTATAATCCTTTTGGTTGTAGTGGCCGGTGCGAGTTTTGCTCCGTCATCCTTTTGGTGGGGGCCGGTCATCTTATTGATGGTAGATTGTGCGATAGTGTTTTGTCCAATCATCCTTTTGGTGGTAGTGGCCGTTGTAGCTTTCGCTTCGTCATCCTTTTAGTGGGGGGTCTGTCATCATATTAATGGTAGATTATGCGATAGTGTTTTGTCCTATCATCCTTTTGGTGGTAGTGGCCGGTGTGAGTTTCGCTCCGTCATCCTTTTGGTGGGGGGTCTGTCATCTTATTGATGTCAGATTGTGCGATTGTGTTTGTCCTATCATCCTTTTGGTGGTAATGTTCGGTTTTAGTTTCGCTATGCCATCCTTTTTGTGAGGGGTCTGTTATCTAGTTAATGGTAGATTGTGCGAAAGTGTTTTGTCCTATCATCCTTTTGGTGGTAGTGGCCGTGTGAGATTCGCTATGTCATCCTTTTGGTGGGGGTTCTGTCGTCTTATTGATGTCAGATTGTGTGATAGTGTTTGTCGTATCATCATTTTGGTGGTAGTGGCTGATATGAGTTTTGCTCCGTCATCCTTTTGGTGGGGGTTTGTCATCTTATTGATGTTAGATTGTGCGATAGTGTTTGTCTTATCGTCCTATTGGTGGTAGTGGCCGGTGTGAGTTTCGCGGTGTCATCCATTTGATGGGGGGGGAGCTGTCATCTTCTTGATGTCAGATTGTGCGATGGTGTTTGTCCTATCATCATTTTGGTGGTAGTGGCCAGATTGAGTTTTATTCCATAATTCTTTTGGTGGGGGGTCTGTCATCTTATTAATGGTAGATTGTGCGATATTTTTTTGACCTATAATCCTTTTGGTGGTAGTGGCCGGTTTTAGTTTCGCTCCGTCATCCTTTTGATGGGGGATCTGTCTTCTTGTTAATGTCAGATTGTGCGATTGTGTTTGTCCTATCATCCTTTTGGTGGTAATGGTCGGTTTAAGTTCTGTTATGTCATCCTTTTTGTGGGGTGTCTGTCATCTTGTTTATGGTAGTTTGTCCTATAATCCTTTTGGTGGTAGTGGTCGGTGTGAGTTTCGCTCCGTCATCCTTTTGGTGGAGGGTCTGTCATCTTATTGAAGGTAGATTGTGCGATCGTGTTTTGTCCTAATATTCTTTTGGTGGTAGGGGTCGTTCTGTGTTTCGCACCGTCATCCTTTTATTAGGGGATCTGTCATCTTATTGATGTCAGATTGTGCGTTTGTGTTTGTCCTATCATCCTTTTGGTGGTAGTGGTCGGTTTGAGTTTTGCTCCGTAATCCTTTTGGTGGGGGGTCTGTCATCTTATTGATGGTAGATTGTGCGATATTATTTTGTCCTATAATCCTTTTGGTGGTAGTGGCCGTGTGAGTTTCGCTCCGTCATCCTTTTGGTGGGGGGTCTGTTGTCTTATTGATGTCAGATTGTACGATAGTGTTTGTCCTATCATCCTTTTGGTGGTAGTGGCCGGTGTGAGTTTCGCTGCCTCATCCATTTGGTGGGGGGGTCTCTCATCTTCATGATGTTAGATTGTGCGATGGTGTTTGCCCTATCATCATTTTGGTGGTAGTGGCCGGTGTGAGTTTTTCTCTGTCGTATTTTTGGTGGGGGGTTTGTCATCTTATTTATGTCAGATTGTGCGATTGTGTTTGTCTTATCCTCCTTTTGGTGGTAATGGCCGGTTTGAGTTTCGGTATGTCATCCTTTTTTTAAGGGGTCTGTCATCTTATTGATGGTAGATTGTGCAATATTGTTTTGCCCTATAATCCTTTTGGTGGTAGTGGCCGGTGCGAGTTTTGCTCCGTCATCCTTTTGCTGGGGGGTCTGTCATCTTATTCATGGTAGATTGTGTGACAGTGTATTGTCCTACCATTCTTTTGGGGGTAGTAGCCGGTGTGAGTTTCGCTTTGTCATCCTTTTAGTGGGGGGCCTGTCATCTGATTGATGGTAGATTATGCAATAGTATTTTGTCCTATCATTCTTTTGGAGGTAGTGGCCGGTTTGAGCTTTGCTGCATAATCCTTTTAGTGGGGGGTCTGTCATCTTATTGATGGTAGATTGTGCGATATTGTTTTGTCCTATAATCCTTTTGGTGGTAGTGGCCGGTTTGAGTTTTGCCCCGTCATCCTTTTGGTGGGGGGTCTGTCGTCTTATTGATGTCAGATTGTGTGATAGTGTTTGTTGTATCATCATTTTGGTGGTAGTGGCCGATATGAGTTTTGCTCCGTCATTCTTTTGGTGGGGGGTCTGTCATCTTATTGATGTTAGATTGTGCGATAGTGTTTGTCCTATCATCCTTTTGGTGGTAGTGGACGGTGTGAGTTTCGCAGCATCATCCATTTGGTGGGGGGCTGTCATCTTCTTGATGTCAGATTGTGCGATGGTGTTTGTCCTATCATCATTTTGGTGGTAGTGGCCGTTGTGAGTTTTGCTCCGTCATCCTTTTGGTGGGGGCGTCTGTCATCTTATTGAGTTCAAATTTTGCGATTGTGTTTGTCCTATCCTCCTTTTGGTGGTAATGGCCGGTTTAGGTTCGCTATGTCATCCTTTTTGTGGGGGGTCTGTCATCTTGTTGATGGTAGATTGTGCAATATTGTTTTGTCTTATAATCCTTTTGGTGGTAGTGGTCTGTCATCCTTTTGGTGGAGGGTCTGTCATCTTATTGATGATAGATTGTGCGATAGTGTTTTGTCCTAATATCATTTTCGTGGTAGGGGCCGTTCTGTGTTTCACTCCGTCATCGTTATCTTATTGATGTCAGATTGTGCGATTGTGTTTGTCGTATCATCCTATTGGTGGTAGTGGCCGGTTTGAGATTTGCTCCATAATTCTTTTGGTGGAGGGTCTGTCATCTTATTAATGGTAAATTGTGCGATATTTTTTTGTCCTATAATCCATTTTGGTGGTAGTGGTCGTGTGAGTTTCGCTCCGTCATCCTTTTGGTGAGAGGTCTGTCGACTTATTGATGTCAGATTATGTGATAGTGTTTGTCGTATCATCATTTTGGTGGTAGTGGCCGGTATGAGTTTCGCTCAGTCATCCTTTTGGTGGGGGGTCTGTCATCTTATTAATGTTAGATTGTACAATAGTGTTTGTCCTATCATCCTTTTGGTGGTAGTGGCCGGTGTGAGTTTCGCTGCGTCATCCATTTGGTGGGGGGTCTGTCATCTTATTCATGTCAGATTGTTCGATTGTGTTTGTCTTATCCTCCTTTTGGTGGTAATGGCCGGTTTGAGTTTCGCTATGTCATCCTTTTTGTGGAGGGTCTGTCATCTTATTGATGGTAGATTGTGCAATATTGTTTTGTCCTATAATCCTTTTCGTGGTAGTGGCCGGTTTGAGTTTTGCTCCGTAATCCTTTTGGTGGGGGGTTGTCGCTACTGCGAAAATCGGCGCCGGCTGACAGAAGAGTCGCCACCGTGCGTTATTTATACCAACGGAGGGAAAGGAAACGCTCGAAGTAAACCTACCGCAAAGACGGGAAAGGAATGGTCATCGCAACCAAATCCTGGATTCGGGAGTCGGTTACGCAAGGGGAAGGTATTAGCACCCCTCACGTCCGTCGTACTCGACGGGATCCACGCTTGTTTTCTAGTACGGATTGTTATTCTATCTACTCTACAGGTCTGGGGTTAAAAAGAAAATAAAATGACTCGGCAATGTGTCGCACTTTATGCCTACGTATTCCCGTCTGGAACGAGAAATCAGAGTCAACGTAGTTCGCCTACCTACGGGAAAGGAGGGGAAGGTTGCTCGCTAGGATATCGCATCCTATACCTACGTACTTTCATACAGCATGAAAGATCAGAGCAAACGTAGTTCGGGCCACGTACGACACAAGTCTGTTTTGATTGTTTTTATTCCTTCTGAAAAAAGGGTTTTTCTGATTAACAGTCCAAGCGGACAAAAATGACGTCTTGATGAGTTCACATTCTTTTACGGAAGAAGTGTCTTTTATTGTGTTTGAAATCTTATTGTATTTTTCTGTTTGTTTTGAGAAAGAAGAGATAGAACTCTAACCTACGGTTGCAAAGGGAATCACATTAACCTAATGTTATCATGCATGGGTTAAGACCTAATGTCTATCATGCTCCTCTCTTGCACAGAGAGAAACAGAGATCCTAAGGGAATAGATGGAAACAGAAACAATAGCAGATATATACAGTAAAGCAGTAAAATGCATGGATGCAGCAATACAAGCGAGGCAAGGGAGTCCCACTCAACCTCGAACCTAGAAAACAATAGGCAAAAGTGAACAGGATTCACTTTCAACCCAACAGGTTAAACAACAAACAATACAGTCAGGGAAAACCAATCAATACATCAAGAAGTGAATAACAACAGAAAAATAAACAGCCACAGCAGCTCTGCATCAACATTTGCCTTCAAGTCATCATCAATCAGCTACAAGCTTAAGCAAGCATCAATCTCCATCTTCATAGCCTTCAAGCAAGGTCTCTGTCATCAGTCTTCCATCTGCAATGGCTTCTCTTCAAGTCTCAATCTCCAAGCTGAGGAATCAATCACAAGAGTGAATTGGGTGTTAAGCAATTAGTTGACCACCAAAGGTGGCAAACATACTGCTATCAACACATAGAATATTTCTCTCAAGAGTTCTATCTATTAGACACTATCACCAAGCCTTCCAAAGGAAGGGGGTGAATGTCTTAGAGAGGCTTTGCATCACAGAGAGGAATGGAGGCAATCAAGACCTTCCATGTTTGAGAATCAAGTTTACTACTCTAGAGCTCTGCCTAGCTCCTAAACCCTAGACTCCTCAACAGCTGCCAGCAAAGGATGCTCCTCATCAACTCTGGAAGTTGGTCTTCATTCTATGATCTCCAAATGGGCTTCATCTTCTCAGGTCTTCAGCTCTCCCAATCCCCAAGCAAACCCAATACCCACACAGACAGATAATAATCCCCAGAGAGGGCACACCACACCAGTCAAGCAAATATAGACAGTATACTAATAGCAGTAGGGGAATCCTAATATCTTCTAAGGGATCTATTAACTACCCATAATCCGTATAGTCCCATACTGATGCGTGTTTTTCGCAAGTGTACGAATCACGTCAAAGTAATATAAAAGATTATCGAATCCACAGAGACCAAGTGTCAATCTATCGTACCTGTTGTTATGGTGTTTATCTAAGGCAACTATTTTTAAGGGTTTTAGTAAGGGTGCAATGGTAAATAAAATTATAATTTTAAATAATAAATAAAAGACAGGCTCGAATGTAATTCACGTAATCAATGATAATCCAGTACTTGTTAATGGAACTACTTATGGGCAATGTTTTCTCCTTTGAAAAGAACTAATTTAACAGGAACTGTCGCTTTCGCGTATTCAGAACCGAGTTGTACTCTCTAATCAACCCCTCCTATTGTCACGGATAGAAAGGTGCGTACTGCGTTAGAGTAGTAAACCTATTTTTAAGAAATATAGTTTCTTAACAAAGTTGAAAAGTATTTTAACCTGGACTTCTTAGCAAAAAGAGGTTCTTATGAACCAGACTCTAAATCTCATAACGCGTCCGAAAATCGTTTTAAAATCTCTTTTCTTTTTAATCTAAAAACTCCTAATGAACTATACAAAGCGCTTTTGGCTGTTTTTGAAATAGTTAAAAACAATTACTTGAATTGAAAGATAAAATAGCCCTTGGGTGTTTCCACGAACAATTATACTGATTATTGGTTTAATTACGATCCTTACATTCTAACCTTTATGGGATTAGTTAGACATGATAAAGTAAATATTCTTTTTATAGTTTTTCATATAAGTAATTTAAAGCGAGTGCGGGAAGTAAACAAAGTAAATGTGCGAGTGCGGGAAATAAACAACGTAAATGTGCGAGTGCGGGAAATAAACAACGTAAATGTGCGAGTGCGGGAAATAAACAACGTAAATGTGCGAGTGCGGGAAATAAACAAAGTAAAGTGCGAGAAAGTAAATAAAAGTAAAGCAATGCGGAAAAATAAAATACGAACTGGAATTAAAATGGCGGCAGGATTAACTTCCTCCAGAGTGCTCCAAAACTCGAACCACAGACAGATTACAGACTCGATCACTCGATTGCAGAGGCACCCCGATGTGGAATGGCAACTGCTTTATAACTGATATATGCCTAGAGAATTCTAATTCTGGATGAAGAAAAACGAAAATCTAAGGTCCTATTTATAGGAGAAACTGGAAGCGCGAAATGACCGGGACGCCCCTCCACTAAAAAGTGGAGGTTGAGGATTTTTGCCTTGTGGCGCCCGCCACAGGCCTATGGCGCCCGCCACGGTCCCTACAGGGGATGATGGAGTGGGGATCGTGGGTCTTGGAGGTTGAGGAGTGGTCTTGAGACGTGGCCACGTCATGGCTAACCCCATGGCGCCCGCCACAGTGGGTGCCGTAAGTGCAAAATGCTGAATTTCTAGGTTTTCGTCCGTTTTCACTCCTTTTTCGCTCCTTTTCCCGATTCCAGCTCCGATTATTATAAAAACCTGAAAACATAAGAAAACAAAGCAATAACAAAGCAAAACAACAATAAAAGCTAAGAATGCATGCGAAATCGGAGTCAGAAATACGGTGAATTTTAGTGTGATCAAATTCTCCCACACTTAAACCTTTGCTTGTCCTCAAGCAAACATTAAAGCTTAAGAAAATATGGTGTCAACACTTGTCTTTGGGCTAAAGGGATTCTATGTTCAAGTCAGGATGCAGTGACAGATACTAACTAAGTGAACCAAGGGTACCATAGTAACACAAACACAAACTTCAATCCTATATTAACCACTCCATGTCATCCCACGATACCTAGGCCTATCTTCTCATCTTTTTGTGTCCTTTTCATTCAGGCGCAATCACATTAAGCCCGTTATCCGTACATGCTTCATAGTAGAGTGACCGGTTAGTGATTCTGATCCATGACATAAGGTTTCTGGCACATAAGCATGTGTAAACCTGTTTTTATTTCGCCTAAATGTAGCTGCGGGGGATCGGATCGTAATCCGCCCTACCAAGTTCAGTGCCAGATACCTCTGAACCAACCAACAATAGGTGACTTGCAGTTTTTTTTTCTTTTTGTGGCAAAATTTTTTTTCTTCTCTTTTTCGGTTTAAATGACTTTGTGAGGGTCACCTATACCAGAGTCTGCCTTTTTTTTTCTTTTTTTTTTTTTTTTTTTAGCACTGGATCATTCACTTATATTCATCGGCCCCCTACGTAGAGTATGCTTAGGCCGGAGCTGACTGCTAAAATAAACTACTTAGGACAATTTTTTTGAATGATAGTAAAGGCCATGGTGGTGGGGTTTAGGATTGATTCCTATATTCAAGAGGTCTATGGTGCTAAAATGGTTCTGATGTTTCAAAAAGTTGACCTAAGTCACCACATCCTAATCTAAACCTGTCTCAAAGCCCAAAAAACATGTGAAACAACATTGTTTTCTTTTTAAAAAAATTTCTGGTAAGGCTAAGGAAATGGGAAAAAATGAAGATGAACTAAAAAGACACTATACTGGTGACTCGTCAGACTCATGCATTATCTAAGAAAAATAAATTACTGAAAAGGGAAATAACTGAAAGGAAATTAACTAAAAAGGGAAATAACAGAAAGCAATAAAATCCCCTCCCACACTTAAATCGAACATTGTCCCCAATGTTTCGAAATAAGATAAGGGGGGTAACCTGGAAAAAGACTACTGAGGAGGGGCACTGGTGCCTTCGCCGTCCTGATGTGATGGTCTGGAACGACGGGATCTACTACGATGCTGGTCCCTCCGGTCGAGTCGTGCTGATAAAGCAGCCTGAGCACTCCGGACCTCTCGAAGGTTACCCAAGATGGAACCCTGAGTAGCCTCTACAAGCTGGTAGTGTCGGCTGTTGAACTCTCTCTGACGGTTCTGCTCTAATGAAATATCGTTCAAGGTACGGCAAACGTTGCTATAAGCACGATCCGAAACCAATCGCGATTGTTGCATGAAGCTCATATTGTCCGTCAGCTGTTGTGAAATAGTAGAGAGAAGGCCATCACGCCTTTCCTCTCTAGCTGTCATATCACGCCACATCTCCTCGGTGACAAAGAATCCAGGAGCAGTACCTGCAACAGGGTTAGAGGAAGATGGTGCAGTGTGTGACTGTGAAGGACGATGGGGGGACATGTGAGGGATGGGAGACTGCTCTCTCCGATCATACTCATCATCAGTGTCATGTGCCTCCCCATCGGGAATATTAGGAGGAAGTGGACCCAAAACACGTGGAGCATTAAGATCATAGGTCCAGTTCCTTTCATCACGTACATCAGTACGTCTACTGCATGGTAAAGCAACAGATGGGATAGCTACCCCATGAACCATCAACTCATAACCACCTTCTCTCCTTGTTCGGCACAATTTCATGTCTTTCAGAAATTTTAAATTAATTGTGCGAGGAGGTAGTGGTTCAAGTGTAGCTATCTCATCATTCAGGCCAAGAGCCCGAGCAATAGACGTAACAAGCCCTCCAAAAACAATCGGTCCTGTTTTATTAGTAAATAAAGTCATGTGGGCAAGCATAAACGGGACCGGATTGATGTGGGTTCTAGTGAGGCATCCTTGCAAAAATAGGAGTTCACGAGCATTAACCTTGTTTGGACTTTCCCGGCCAAAAATAGTACATGCCAAAAGAAGTCTAAAAACTCTTATGGCCGGGTTGTGAATGGTCGACGCAAGTATCCCTTCAAAAGAATTAATTGAAGTACTTGAAAGCCTTAGCCAGAAGGTAAATACCTCGGCCGACCATTCAGCATCCAAAGGTGCCTCACAAATCGAACCTTCCCTATGAGGGATTCCTAACAAATCTGCTAGCTCATTGGTACTGAATTCATATTCAATTCCAAACAGTCTAAAAATAACAGTACCGACAGTGCTAGCAGTGTCAGGACTGACAGTGTATATCAAAGAACTCAAAAACTCAGTTGTCAGCCTCTCATAGGTAGGTTCCTGATTAATGAAAATATTATGCAAGCCTAGAAATTCTAATAAATTAAAAACACTATGATAAATACCCAAAGCATACAGACAGTTATCGTCGACGTACCTAGTCGAGAGGATTTCTCGACTTTGAAGCCTCTGAATAATTTTCCGTTGCCTTTCGCCCGGTCTTCCATCACGAAGAATAAATCCGTTGAACTCCATTGTTGAAAAGCTCCTTAGGTAGTGAAAATAGTAGAAAAGTGGTTTATGAGGGGAATGATAAAGTTTTGATTTTTTTGGTTTTTGATGGATGAAAATGGAAATGGATGTTGGATATGTTTTATGGATGGAGGGTATTTTGGAAATGGGGGAGCTTTAATGGGGTTCAAGGAGGATTTGGAAGGTTGGAAAAATGGGTTTTTGGTGAAGAAAGGGATGAAAATGGTGGAAATGGGGATTGAATCCCGTATTTGGTGATGACACGGTGTGGCGCCCGCCACGGGGCCTATGGCGCCCGCCACAAGGCCAATTCCTGGGCCTTGTGGTTTTGGATCCTCCTTTTGGGCCTTCCTTGCACCTTGGTCTTCGGGGGGTCTGAATAGCGTTTTCTTCTTCTTTTCAAGGCATTGGCTTGCATATTTTTGTCTTATATATTTTTTTCTTTGCACGACAAAAATAAAATAATTAAAAATCAAAAAATAAAAATAAAAATAAAAATTAGTGCATAATATGTATATATATATAAGGAATTCAAAGTGCATGAAAATATAAAAGCTGCAATAAAGTAAAATATGTCTGAAAATGCGATAAATAAAAGGAAGTTAAATACTAGGGTAGTGCTGTCAGGGTGGAATGAGTCATGTGGTAGGTTTCTTATCCTGGCTTGATCCACGAATCTCAGCTATCTCCCTCCGAAGCTCGTCGATCGCCTGATGTAGAGCATCGGTCTCTGAGGCATGAGTGAGATCAGAAACCTGCATCTGTAACTCTAAGTCTGCCACTTCCTGCTTGAGCAGGGCAGTCTCCTTGCGGAGCTCATAAATCTGTGTTTGTAGGTCGGGTGGCTGCAGAGACATATTGTTAGACATAACAGTGATTCGGGGAGTAAGAGGTGTAGGAGTGTACTCAGCGGCGGGAGGCGATTTCGGCTCTTCGACAGTCTCTCCATAACCCTCTAGAGCATAACTCCAATTGGCAGGATCATGGACACTGGTCATCAGCGGATCTGGTAATGTAAAGTAGTGTATCGCTTCACCGTCGATCAGCAATCTAAACATGTTGGGCTCAAAAGAAGCCCTCCTCATCAGTCCTCTATCAAGACAAAAATCAATATCCAAGGTGGTGTAGCAGCAGAAGGTCCTGAGGTGCAATAGCTTGCGAGACAAACCCAATGCAGTAGCAATCTGTGTAACAATCCCACCGACATGGATGATTCCTACTGATGATCTGGCAACACTAGCAAGGCCCTTCAGTAGAAAGTTGCCACAAGCAACAGGGCGAGACTGAGTCGCACAAAACAGTAGGAAAATCTCCTCTTCACTTAGCAGTGTCTCTGTATCTGGAAAACCTAGGAAAGAATGTGCTAGAATCATCTGGAAGTACCTCAATGCAGGGTTGTGGATTACCTGAGAAAACTGGGTAGAAGGATCTTGGCTCCCTCCGCCTGATATTTTAGTCCAAAACTTTTCCACTTCTCTGCTCATAAAATACCCCATCGGAGTCTCTGGAATAGCATCAGGAGTAGTCTGGAAACCTAGTAAATCACCAAACTCTTTGTGAGAGAATGAGTAGTTAATCCCGAACAACCTGAAAACAGCGAGTCCATCGGGTCCAGCCCAAGGGTCATGATGAAACGAGCTGAGGAACTCAAGAGTCAAGTTCCTATAAGTGTTGTTCCTGTCGTCAAACTGGTCCCACTGGAGTTGATGGCATAAAAATCTGACGCTGGGCTCTATCCCCAAGGCATCCATGCAGTCATGGTCAGGGTACCTGGTAGGAGCCATAGGGCGTCTCATGTGAACATAGTAACGCTCTCTCTGTGCATCATCTCTAAAGGCCACGTGCATGTCATCAGGGTTCTGCATTCTGTACAAGGTTAGCAAACAAGTCCTGAAAGCACATAAAACATTCAATCGTGAGTCCTGACATAATAATAAAATAAACAAATTAAAATAAAGTAAAAATAAAAATAAAAAGTACAAAAATAAGAAAAACCATGGGTTGCCTCCCAGGCAGCGCTTGTTTAACGTCATTAGCTCGACGACCGATATTTAAACATCATTGGAAGGATATGGTGGATCACTCAGAGTATGACAGGTGTATGTTGTTGGAATGTCACCTCCTTCGTAGGGCTTCAACCTCTGTCCATTGACTATGAACGGTTTACATGTTTGGTTCTTGATTTCAATAGCACCGGATCTCAGGATCTTAGATACTTCGAAAGGGCCAGTCCATCTCGAACGGAGTTTACCTGGAAATAGTCGTAACCTAGAATCGAACAGGAGAACAGGATCGCCTATTTTGAAGTCTCTTCTTATGATTCTTTTGTCATGCCAAGCTTTTGTTCTTTCTTTGTATATGATGGCATTTTCGTAGGCAGATTGTCTGAGCTCTTCTAATTTGTGGATATCAAGGATACGTTTCTCACCAGCTGTCAAGTAATCCAAATTCAAAGTTTTGATGGCCCAATAGGCCTTATGCTCCAACTCAAATGGTAAGTGACATGATTTTCCATAGACCAGTTGATAAGGGGTTGTTCCTATAGGAGTTTTGAAAGCGGTTCTATAGGCCCATAATGCTTCTTGAAGTTTCTGCGACCAATCTTTTCTAGATATAGAGACAGTCTTCTCGAGGATTTGTTTTATCTCCCTATTAGATACTTCCACTTGTCCATTGGTCTGTGGGTGGTATGGTGTTGCTACTCTATGCTTAACTCCATACTTGCTTAAAAGTTTATCAAATATTCTCGATATGAAGTGTGATCCTCCATCACTTATGACTAAACGGGGTGTTCCAAACCTGGGAAATATATAATTCTTGAATAATTTGATGACTACTCTGGTGTCGTTTGTGGGTGCGGCGATAGCTTCAATCCATTTAGACACGTAGTCAACAGCTACTAATATGTACTGATTTCCAAAAGATGGTGGGAACGGTCCCATAAAGTCCATACCCCATACGTCGAAGAGTTCTACTTCTTGGATATTTCTTAACGGCATTTCATTACGTCTTGAAATATTTCCTGTGCGTTGGCATCTGTCACACTTGACAATGAAAGCATGGACATCACGCCACATAGTAGGCCAGAATAGGCCAGCTTGAAGAATCTTGGCGTAGGTCTTAGATGTGCTTGCATGTCCACCATAGGGTGCAGAGTGACAATGCTCAATTATATTGTTTACCTCTTCTTCTGGAACACAACGGCGGAAAATGCCATCTTTACCTCTCTTGAAAAGAAATGGATCGTCCCAATAGAAGTTTCTCACATCACTATAGAACTTCTTCTTCTGGTGGTAGTTTAGATCAGGGGGTATGATGTCAGCGGCTAGGTAATTAACAAAATCTGCATACCAAGGTACATTGCTTATAGCTAAGGATTTATGAAATTGCTCATGAGGGTCTGGGTTATCATCTTCAATGGTTTCTAGTTGGGCTATCAGTCTATCGTAGGCAAAATCGTCATTTATGGGTACTGGATCAGGTTTCAGGTATTCTAGCCTAGATAGGTGATCAGCTACCACATTATCAGTGCCTTTCTTGTCACGGATATCCAAATCAAACTCTTGTAATAATAGAATCCATCGAAGTAACCTAGGCTTGGCATCCTTTTTGCTTAGTAAGTAACGAATGGCAGCATGGTCGGTGTAAACTATAATCTTGGCTCCTACTAGATAAGATCTAAATTTGTCTATTGCAAAAACTACAGCTAGGAGCTCTTTTTCGGTTGTTGCGTAGTTGAGCTGTGCAGCGTCTAGGGTTCTACTGGCATAATAAATCACATGTAACTTCTTATCTTTTCTCTGACCTAGAACGGCTCCAACAGCATAATCACTGGCGTCACACATTATCTCAAACGGTTCCGACCAATCAGGGGGTTTCATTATAGGTGCTGAAATCAGAGCTTGCTTCAGAAGATTAAATGCTTCAGTACATTTTTCATCGAAGATGAACTCAGCATCTTTCATTAAAAGACCAGTTAAGGGCTTTGTTATTTTGGAGAAATCCTTGATAAAACGTCGGTAAAATCCGGCATGTCCAAGAAAACTTCTTATCTCCCTGATAGTCTTCGGCGGTTTTAGATTCTCTATGACTTCTATTTTTGCTTTATCTACCTCTATACCTTTTTCGGAAACTATATGTCCTAAAACAATCCCTTCGGTGACCATGAAATGACATTTTTCCCAATTTAGCACAAGGTTTACCTCCACACATCTCTCCAGGATTTTCTCAAGGTTGACAAGACAATTTTTGAAATCTGACCCACAAACTGAGAAATCGTCCATAAATACTTCCATAATTCCATCTAAATAATCAGCAAAGATAGACATCATGCAGCGTTGGAAAGTTGCAGGAGCATTACAAAGTCCAAAAGGCATTCTTCTATAGGCAAAGGTTCCAACTGGGCATGTAAAGGTAGTTTTTTCTTGATCTTCGGGGTGAATAGGTATTTGGAAGAATCCTGAATATCCATCTAAATAACAAAAGTAAGAGTGTCTGGCTAGGCGCTCCAACATTTGGTCTATGAATGGTAATGGGAAATGGTCCTTCCTAGTTGCTTTATTTAATTTTCTATAATCTATGCACATACGCCAACCTCCGTCAGTTCTTTTTGCTACAGGTTCGCCCTTCTCGTTTTGCACGACTGTGATGCCTCCCTTTTTAGGTACTACATGCACAGGACTCACCCATTTACTGTCCGAGATCTGATATATTATACCTGCCTCTAGTAACTTAAGAACTTCAGTCTTAACTACAGTACTCATTATAGGATTTATTCTACGTTGGTGTTCTCTAGAAGGTTTTGAATCTTCTTCAAGCAAAATCCGATGCATGCATACGGATGGGCTTATTCCTTTTAGATCAGAGATCTTATATCCTAAGGCTGAGGGGTACCTACGTAAAACTTCTAATAATTGATCGGTTTCTTCTTGGTTTAAGGTAGCACTGACTATAACTGGACGGTTCATATCTTCATCAAGAAATTCATATCTCAGGTTTTTAGGCAGTTCCTTAAGTTTTACGGTCGGTTTTATAGGGCAAGGCATAGGATCTGGGGTAAGAGATAAACATTCGTGAAGGTTATCATCAATGTAGGGTGTTTTATAATTGTCATCTTCCAAAATAAGGGTTGATGGCAATTTTATAGATTCAGTTTCTTGTTCTAATTCCCTAATACATTCTTCGATGATATCTAAGGCATAACAAGAATCTCCTATCACAGGTGCCATAAGAAATTTTGACAATATAAATTCTATCTTCTGGCCACCTACCTCAAAAGTTAGTTTTCTCTTTTTAACATCTATTACGGCTCCAGCAGTCGATAAGAACGGTCTACCTAGGAGGATTGGTATGTCGTCATCTTCTTTAATGTCCATGACAACAAAATCAGTAGGTATAAACAGCTGACCTATCCTAACAGGGACGTCTTCAAGTATGCCTATAGGGTATTTAACGGATCTATCGGCTAATTGAAGTGACATCTTAGTAGGTTGTAATTCTCCTAAGTTTAATCTCTCACAAACTGCTAAAGGCATTAAGCTCACACTAGCTCCTAAGTCTAGAAAAGCTTTTTCGATGACATGATTCCCCAAAACACAAGGAATGGAAAAATTTCCGGGATCTTTATCTTTCTTTGCTAACCTATTTTCGGAAATAGAATTACATTCCACGGGTTTCGGATCTTCGAGTCTACGTTTATTTGTAAGTATGTCTTTGAGAAACTTAGCATAAGAAGGTATTTGGGTGATGGCTTCTGTAAAGGGGATTTCTACGTGAAGTTTTTCTATAACCTTAACGAATTTTTGATATTGATTATCGATTTGGGTTTTCTTTAATCTTTGAGGGTAAGGTATTGGTGGTTTGTATGGCGGTGGCGGTACATAGGTTTTATTTTTAGGTTCTTCTCCTTTTTCTTGACTTTCCGGGGTTTCAGGCTTCTCTGGTTCCTTTTCCTCATTCCTCTCAGAAGTTTCGGGCTCACTTAATCTAGGGTTTAAAGGTTCCTTATAAGCGGTTCCACTTCGTAGAGTAATGGCATTAGCTTGCCCTTTCGGGTTTTGTTGAGGTTGTCCAGGGAACTGTCCTCCAGGTGTAGTCTGTGGGGCTTGGTTTAACGCTACCTGAGAGATCTGGGTTTCAAGCATCTTATTATGAGTAATAATTTGATCAACCTTGGTTCCTAACTTGGTAATTAGTTCGTTAACATGGACGTTATGGTTCATGAACTCTTTGTTTTGTTGTTTTTGAGCAACGATAAAATCTTTTACAACTTCCTCAAAGCTCGGGCTAGGTGGTACAGGTTGCATAGGTTGATTTGTTCTAGGGGCTTGGTAACCTTGTTGTCTCGGAGGTGCGGTATTTTGGATGGGGTTATTATTTTTGTAGGAGAAGTTTGGGTGATTCCTCCATCCAGGGTTATATGTGTTTGAAAATGGGTTCCCTTGGGTATAGTTCACTTGCTCAGTGTTGGTTTCATTCAACAGATTGCATTCGGTGGATTGGTGTCCTTGCGTTCCACATATCTCACAATTCGGCGAAACTGCGGCAACAGTATTCGGAGTTGTACACATATGTTCGACTCTAAGGGCCAACGCGTCCATTTTAGCCTGCATCATGTCTATAGAGCTTAGCTCATGTATTCCTCCTTGGGCTTCCTTCTTTTCCACTGTCGCTCGTTCTACTCCCCATGATTGATGGTTTTGGGCCATATCCTCGATAAGGGCACTAGCTTCAGGGTAAGGTTTGTTCATCAGTGCGCCACCAGCGGCAGCGTCGATGGTCATTTTAGTGTTATAAAGAAGTCCATTATAGAAGGTTTGGATGATTAGCCAATTCTGTAAGCCATGGTGTGGGCATGCTCTTAATAGTTCTTTATATCTCTCCCAGGCTTCGAACAACGACTCTCCTTGGTGTTGGGTAAATCTAGTTATTAGGTTTCGAAGAAGAGCGGTCTTACTTGGGGGAAAATATCTAGCAAGGAAAACTTTTCTAAGGTCATCCCAAGTTGTTATTGAATTGGGTGGAAGGGAATCTAACCATGATAGAGCTTTATCTCTGAGGGAAAAGGGAAATAATCTTAAGCGTATTGCCTCAGAAGAAGCTCCATTCGTTTTAAAGGTGTCTGCTAATTGAAGAAAGTTTTTTAAATGTTGGTTCGGGTTATCAGTAGCGAGACCTGCGAATTGTCTCTGTTGCACTAATTGCAGCAGGGATGGCTTAAGTTCAAAATTATTGGCTGGGATAGCGGGGTTTACTATACTGGAACTAGGTTCCTCGTTTGATGGTTGGGCGAAGTCCTTAAGAGGTCTTCGGTTTTGATCTTCGGCCATAGCTCTCCTATTCCTATGGAAAAATAAACGTGCGCGAGCGTAACGTTCAGGTTCAGCTAGAGGGTCTACTAAACTTCCGGCACTGCGAGTCTTTCGCATTGACCGGTGGGTAACAACCTTAGTCTAAACGGTATAACTACAGGGTAATGAAATTTGACGATATTGGTCCCCGGCAACGGCGCCAAAAACTTGATGCGTGTTTTTCGCAAGTGTACGAATCACGTCAAAGTAATATAAAAGATTATCGAATCCACAGAGACCAAGTGTCAATCTATCGTACCTGTTGTTATGGTGTTTATCTAAGGCAACTATTTTTAAGGGTTTTAGTAAGGGTGCAATGGTAAATAAAATTATAATTTTAAATAATAAATAAAAGACAGGCTCGAATGTAATTCACGTAATCAATGATAATCCAGTACTTGTTAATGGAACTACTTATGGGCAATGTTTTCTCCTTTGAAAAGAACTAATTTAACAGGAACTGTCGCTTTCGCGTATTCAGAACCGAGTTGTACTCTCTAATCAACCCCTCCTATTGTCACGGATAGAAAGGTGCGTACTGCGTTAGAGTAGTAAACCTATTTTTAAGAAATATAGTTTCTTAACAAAGTTGAAAAGTATTTTAACCTGGACTTCTTAGCAAAAAGAGGTTCTTATGAACCAGACTCTAAATCTCATAACGCGTCCGAAAATCGTTTTAAAATCTCTTTTCTTTTTAATCTAAAAACTCCTAATGAACTATACAAAGCGCTTTTGGCTGTTTTTGAAATAGTTAAAAACAATTACTTGAATTGAAAGATAAAATAGCCCTTGGGTGTTTCCACGAACAATTATACTGATTACTGGTTTAATTACGATCCTTACATTCTAACCTTTATGGGATTAGTTAGACATGATAAAGTAAATATTCTTTTTATAGTTTTTCATATAAGTAATTTAAAGCGAGTGCGGGAAGTAAACAAAGTAAATGTGCGAGTGCGGGAAATAAACAACGTAAATGTGCGAGTGCGGGAAATAAACAACGTAAATGTGCGAGTGCGGGAAATAAACAACGTAAATGTGCGAGTGCGGGAAATAAACAAAGTAAAGTGCGAGAAAGTAAATAAAAGTAAAGCAATGCGGAAAAATAAAATACGAACTGGAATTAAAATGGCGGCAGGATTAACTTCCTCCAGAGTGCTCCAAAACTCGAACCACAGACAGATTACAGACTCGATCACTCGATTGCAGAGGCACCCCGATGTGGAATGGCAACTGCTTTATAACTGATATATGCCTAGAGAATTCTAATTCTGGATGAAGAAAAACGAAAATCTAAGGTCCTATTTATAGGAGAAACTGGAAGCGCGAAATGACCGGGACGCCCCTCCACTAAAAAGTGGAGGTTGAGGATTTTTGCCTTGTGGCGCCCGCCACAGGCCTATGGCGCCCGCCACGGTCCCTACAGGGGATGATGGAGTGGGGATCGTGGGTCTTGGAGGTTGAGGAGTGGTCTTGAGACGTGGCCACGTCATGGCTAACCCCATGGCGCCCGCCACAGTGGGTGCCGTAAGTGCAAAATGCTGAATTTCTAGGTTTTCGTCCGTTTTCACTCCTTTTTCGCTCCTTTTCCCGATTCCAGCTCCGATTATTATAAAAACCTGAAAACATAAGAAAACAAAGCAATAACAAAGCAAAACAACAATAAAAGCTAAGAATGCATGCGAAATCGGAGTCAGAAATACGGTGAATTTTAGTGTGATCACATACCCCAAAGATTCAATCTCTAACTCCTAAGGGAAATGAACTAATTCACCTATGTTATCACCTAAACCCTAATTTTGATCATGTTATTCACACCTAAACAAATCACCTAAAATTAAGTTCTAAAAATATGAACTAAATTTTATATACAAGCTAACATTCTATACTGTTGCACCCCAAAATTTGACCAACAATTATTTATCCATCTAGTGTTTGAAAGTTGATACCTTCATCAGACAGTTCAAAAGATCTTCAGAGGAATTGGTTGGAACCAGGGTTGTGTGCTTCATAGCTTGAGAGTTGTGGGTGCTCCTTAGATGATTCTGAGACTTTGAGAATGAACTTGATGTTTTGAGAAAGATTATGAGATGTCTTGATAGCCACCATGAAGCCCAGAGAGGTCATTATGCAAGAATTCAGAGGATTCAGCCATGAATGGTAGGATTAGGGTTTTGACTGGGTCAACCCTAGGATAACTGAAAATTGGGAGAAGGTTGAGACCTAATCCAAGGGCTATGAAATCATGGAATGATGCATAAAGATGTTATAAAGATGATTCTTAGGCCAACTCATCATGATTGAGGAGTTGGAGAAGTTTCAAGTCAGGGTTTCCAAGGATTGTCAGTGAAAAAACCCTAATTTGATCCCTATCTTCCAGGCAGTTTTAGCTCTAGATGTGATTGATATCTCATCTTCCCCACAACATGAATGTTGTATAGCTTGTTCTTAGCTTTGATTTGAGTGGTGGAAGTCCTTGATAGGAGTTGCAGAGCTCAAGTTATGGTTTTGACAAATTACAGGTCAGCTGAGGTGTGTGAATCTGGGTCCTTGAAAGTTACCCAACTTGCAGACAACTTTTGCCCTAGTAGGATGATTCCTATGATCTCTTGGTCAACATGAATGTTGAAGGGAATCTTCTTAGCTTTAATTTGAGTGGTAGAAGTCCTTTATAGGATTTGTGGAACTCAACTTATGGTTTGAACAAGACAGGGGTATTTTGGTCATTTGTTAGTTATAGGTCATTTTTAAGCAAATGCCATATCTCCTATTTCCAAGCCTCAAATGGAAAAACTCAAAACATGAAAGTTGTTCAAAATGTGATTTTAAGTCTATAAAGAAGGTCATGAATTGTTGGAAAAGCTCATAGCATGGATTTGCATGATTGGTCAAAAATGAACTAAAAATGGCTTATAAGTTTGAAAAGTTGAATTTGAAAATTGGTTTGGGAGATCTATAAATCCAAATGGGGTCATCCAATATATTATTTTGAGTCTAAAAGACATTCTAAAGACAATGGTTCAAGCACATTTTTGAGTTTACTGAAAAAAATAAAAGTTACTTAAGGTTACTTATGATTAAAGAAACATAACAAAATTGGATCAAGCTTGGAATGCAAGGGAAAGTGCAAGATTGTTCTGGAAACTTCCATTGAGTGCTATATAATCATGAAATGAAAATTGAGCAAGGGTTGGATTCTCATTTTTTGGTAAACACTTCACAAATTCTCTCATTCTCTCTCATTGCAATTTCATCCCAATTTCACAAAACCTTCATCAATCATCATCAATATTGATTTCACCATATTCAACCATCATCATGGAGTAGAATTCAACCAAGTTCTGATTGCAATTGATTCAATTTCGTGCACTTTCTTCATCAAGATACAAGTTGCAAATTCAAGAAGATCTCAAGATTCAAGGCAAGATTCGTCAAGGTTTTGCAAACAGAATTGAGTGTAGCAATAGTAGATCAAGATCCAAGCATCCAAAGCATCAGATCCACGAGCTTCATCAACATCTCCAAGATTTTGCTCCAGGTGCAAATTACTTTCATTAGCTTGATTTAGATAGTTTTACATTAGGTTGTTAGTTTAGATGTGATGTAGAATGATAGAGGAGCATTTCTGGTTAGTTTAGTGCAAATTGGTGATAGTTCATAGCAGGGTGTTAAAACTGTTTGGATCTGAAACTCGTAGGTTAGTGCATGATGAACTTAGTTTTGTAGTTTAGAATGATCACCATAAAGTGTAGGTTAGATTAGTATAGGTTGGAGCAAGAATTATGATGATAAGTTGCAGTGCATTTCAAGCGAACCAAGGACTTGTCACGATCGGATTGATAGTTACATTGAGTTTTAAAACATACTATGACCACAGTCTTGTAGAGGGAGAGATTCTGAACGATTTTGATGTTTACATCGTGATGAATTGTGGCTTGTGGAGAGAGAACAGAGAGCTTGAAGTGTATACGTGCATGGCTTCCATGGAGGTTCCAAAACCCTAGATTCTTGTCTTAAGGTTGAAGACGCGTGTGCATCGTTGGATCAGGCTAGCAATCGTTGACTGAAGACCTCATCGCACGGTTGGAAATTAAACTCAGAAAACGAAGGGAAAAATTCAAAGCCAAACGACGTCGTTTGGTTTAATGAAGGGCGTGTGGGCTTACCCGTGTTCTATTCGCACCCCACCATGATCAGGCCCATTAGAAAATGAACTGATCCGCCTTACTGTTTTCACCCCCTCCCCTTTATTTTGTTTTCTCTTATTTTTTAATTCTTTTAATATTTTTGCCATCTTTAAAAATTCATAAGTAAATGAAAAATAATGATTTTTTGTTCTTTCTTTTTGCTATGTTTAGATAATAATGTGTAGAAAATTATAAAAATAAAAATAGGATTTTATTTTTAATGTAGAATTTTTGGTGATATTTTCTTTTAAATAGGGCATTTATTTTCTTTTAGTTGATATCTCATTTTCTATGAATTGTTTTAGGACTTTCCCTTAGGATTTTTGAGCCATTCTTTTTGGCATAGTTAGATATTGAACCCTAGTTTCATGTAGGATTTATCTCTTGATTTGTAGATTAAAATTTGATGTAGTTTGGTTGTTGGACATTTAGGTGCTCTAATTAGGGTTTTAGGTTGTGTAGGTAGACTTGAACAAATTTGTTTTGGGGTTTATAGGCCAAATTAGTGTATGGGGAATATATGGGTTAAGGGTAAGTATGTATAGAATCCCCTAGAATTTTACTAGAATATTGCATGGTGTTTTAGTATTTTTCATTGATTTTTGAATGTATGGATAGTATGTGTGTTGCTTAAAGGCATAAGTTGTATTGTTGTGTTTTCTTTCCTTCTCTGTTGAGTGTGTGAGCTTTGAAGATTGAGTTGAAGACCTTGTGGATCATCATGGAAGCTTTGAAGACCTTGCAGAGGAGTATAGCATAGCTTTTGTTGTTTTGTTTATAGGTTCATAGGTGCATAGGCAGAGCCCTAGATAGAATACTTTGTTCAATAAACAAAGAGTGTCTTGTTCACCTCCTTTCTTCTCTGTGACATAGAGTCCCTTAAGGGTATTCACCTCTCTCCTTTGGAGGGATTAGTGACCTTGCCCTATAAGGTAGAACTTTGAGAGAGCCTTTCCTTTGATGTTAAGTTCTCAATGGCATCCTTTGGAAGTCAGTGAGTACTGTAACATCCCCACCTCATCTTGGTAACTGAATCTTGTTTGCTGGAGCATTGGAGCCATTGAAGATAGAAGCTAAGGCCTTGAAGAGGATGATTCCTTGAAGATTATTGAAGTATGAAGACTCTGTAAATATCAAGTTGAGGCCTGAAGATCCCTGTAGAGAGTGAAGCCTGAAGATGGAGCTGATCAAAGGAGCTGAAGCTCAAGGGAGAAGATGAGTTGATACTCATGTTGTAGGGTTGATACTTGGAAAGCAAGTGATCTCTGAAGTCTGAAGACTGGGTTGCTGCTGAAGGAGCTGAGGCTTTCTTCTGTTTTCTTTGATGTATTGTGTGTTTTGTCTGACTTGTCTGCTGCATTAGATTAAGCACATTTAGAATAAGTTCAGTCTAAGAGCATGAGTGCATCTGATTGTATTGTTATTGCTTGGCTTTGCTTGCGGGTATTCGGTAGAGCCCAGCTCCCTTGCCCATGTGTTTATTTTGCTTGATAGCATTGCATTTCTCCTGTCTGTATGATTACAGTTTATTGTTTGTGCTTGATAGCATGTTGTTTATTTCAGTATGATTACTGTTATTTCATGACTGGCTTGAGGTTGAGACGAGCTTGTGGAGGCTGAAGCCCCACACACCTTTCCTCCCTCACTTGCATTGCATGCATTTTACTGTTAAAGCTGATGCTTTTGTCTATTTTGGTGTATCATTGACATGATCCCTTAGGACTCTCATTTCCTCTGATGAGGATTTGATGATAGACTTTTAGGTTGAAACCTATGCATGACAACAGTAGGACTTGATAGTCTCCCTCCTAGTTGGGCCTGTTCTCTTCTCATCTCGAAGCAGTTTAAGATACAGTAATCATGAATGATTTCTTTCGTACGTTACGAGCCTTAAGCTATCTGAGAAAGGATTGTGGGAGAGTTTCTTTTCCACAGTCTAAATGTTTAGTATGGTACCCTTTGGGTGACATGCGACGCATTCACTCTCAGGTCATAGTCTCTAGTGCGGTTGAAATCGCAAACACAATAAAAAACACTTCTTTTAGGAGATAACCCATAGTTTCCCGAACTACGTTTGCTCTGATCTTTCATACCAGATGAAAGTACGTAGGCATAGGATGCGACGTCCTAGCGAGCAACCTTCCCCCATAATCCTTCGTAGGCCGAACTACGTTGACTCTGATTTCTCATTCTCTGATGAGAATACGTAGGCATAAAGTGCGACGCTTTGCCGAGTCATTTTTCTTTTCTTTTTCATCCAGCCTTGATAGGTAGATAGATTATAACCAACCCGTCCAAGTAAACAAACAAGCGAGGATCCCGTCGAGTACGACGGACGTGAGGGGTGCTAATACCTTCCCCTTGCGTAACCGACTCCCGAATCCAGACAATGGTTGCGATGACCTTGTCTTACCCTTTTTTCGTCAGGTTTTTCCGATCGTTTCCTTTCCCGCTCTGAGGGATAAATAACGAAAGGTGGCGACTCTTCTGTCATGCCGGCACCTTATTTTCGCGCAAGCGACAGCTGGCGACTCTGCTGGGGACTCCAACGGTTCCCTGCGAGTCAATCCTATCGTTTGTATGTTTGCTTGTTGGGTTGCGTTTATTTATCGCATTTTTACTTCTCGCACTTTATTTCCCGCATTTTATTTTCAGTATAATATGATTATTTGTGCTGTTGTGGGATGGGAGTTCTGATTGAGTGAGAAGCCAGACCCAGGCTTGAGTGCACCATAGACTTAGAGTGGAAATTAGTGGGCGCGTGCTTGCTTTGCAGGCACTAGTGTCTCATGAAATCCACGCTCAGACGAGGTTCATCCGGTTGGCTTCACTTTCAACCCTTTGGGTTGAGACGGTTGCTGGTTTGGTGGATTGTCGACTCTGGGGACCGATCATTTGTGGTTCAGCTAAGTGAGGCCTCTTCAGGACTTGATGATGCCACTCCTTCTGGGAATCGTATCATCGGTTTTGAAAGTCTGTGACGCTGATGAACGCATAGGATGCCGTACCTTGAGTCAGTCTAGGTTCATACCTGTGAGTGGGACTGGGTTTATTGCAGGAAACTTAGACCTTCAGACTACCTGGTTTTCTTGACAGTGAATCAGTTATGTTGGGTTCTCAGTTGCAGACATGTTCTTGATAGAGCAAGAGGTTTTTGATCGGAGGATCTTGTCGCCGGGTGTTTGTCTGTTCTTGATAGAGCAGGCTTTGATCAGTGTGTTATCATCAGTAGTTTGTTCTGGATGGAGCAGATTTTGAGTGAGGTCTGAAGACCTCATCGGCAGATGTTATTTGTTCTTGATAGGACAGATTTTGAGTGAGGTCTGAAGATCTCATCAGCAGCTGTGTGTTTGTTCTTGGTAGGGCAGATTTTTGATTGAGGGTCTGAAGACTTCAACAGATGTTCCTTGATCTTGCACCCGGGGTCCTTATTATCAGTCACTTATTCTTGTCAGAGCAGAATTTTGATCTCGGTCCCATCAGATGGTTATTCTCAGCAGATCAGATTAGTGGTCTTACACCGAGGTTTCCCTCTCATCAGTGACTGTTGATACCGAATCTCCATAGCAGCCACCTGGATATATTATTGCATACCTGCATTTTGCATTAGTTTGCACATTCATCTGCATTCCATTAACGTGTGTCTGTGTTGCAGGTACCGTTTCCCCGATCCCGGATTTCTCGTCTTCTACTGTTATTATGGCTTCTCTCAGGAAGACTGTTGCATACAAGTTCCCGACCCCCGATGTGTCGAAGCTGACTGGTTTGATAGCCCTGGCAGGGGATTCTGTGAAGGATAGGTTCAGGAAGTCTTATGGCAGGTTGCTTAGCCTGGTTTACAAACCTTCTACGTCCGAGTTGAATGGGTTACATGCTCTTCTGCAGTTCTATGACCCTCCTCTGAGGTGTTTCACTTTTCATGACTTCGTTCTCCCGCCGACATTGGAAGAGTATGCTGATATGCTGGGTGTGCTATCAAAAGGCAAGTGCCTTTTGTCCACATGGATGCTGAACCTGATCTGGTTGGTTTGGCTTCCTCACTCCATTTGAGCGCTTCTGAGTTAGTAGTGACGAGTTGGAACAAGGTCCCAGGGTTCTCTCTGCAGTTTCTGATAGCTAAGGCTCAGCAGTGTGCTAAGGACAAATGTTGGGACGCCTTCAGCGCCATCCTTGCCTTATGCATATATGGCATTATCCTATTTCCCAGCATGCCTGATTTCGTAGACTTTGATGCATTCCATATCTTTGCCTCAGGGAATCCAGTCCCTACTCTGATCGGAGACGTCTATCATTCAGTGCATTTCAAGAATGAGAACCGGAGAGGGAAGAATGTTTCATGCTGCGTACCGTTGTTGTACAAGTGGTTTGATAGTCATTTGCCTAAGAAGGGTTCTTCTGTCTTGTCTGCAGCCACAGCTGAGTGGCCTGAGCGTCTGATGAGTTTGTCGGCAGAAGACATTGATTGGTTCGTTGACAGAGACAGGTTAGGCACCGAGGTGATCTTCAGTTGTAGTGGGTTTCCTAACGTACCTCTGATAGGTAGGAAGGGTTGCATCAACTACAATCCATCATTGCTAGTTCGTCAGTTTGCATATGCTTTGAGGACTCCACCGAAGGAAGAAGAGGTACGGGAATCTCTGTACCTCACAGGTATTCTAGAGGGGGATTTGTTGTCCAAGCTTCAGTATGCGTGGAACAACATCAACACGAGAGGAAAGCCTTTGTTGGGGAAGAGCAACAGCCAGGCCTACCCTCCTTATTCAGATTGGATCAGAACCAGAGCCAGCGCTATAGGGATGCCATTCCCTCATGCCAGACCAGAGAGTCCTCCATCAGTTGAAGAACCTACCACTGTGTCCATTCATCAGCACAACCAGGTATTAGATGAGCGTGATGAACTGAAGAGGGCAAATGCAGAATTAGAGAAGGAGTTAGCTTAGCTTCGAAGTGAGAGGAACGAAGCCGTGCATGCTTTCAAAAAGCAAGCAGAATCGGTAAGCCAGCTGAGTGCAGACTTGGCAAAGCAGATTGCTGATCGGGAACGCTTGGGTCAAGACTTCAGGGCCGCTAACGATGTGCTAGCTACGAAGAAGCAGCATTTGGAGGAAGCATACCGGAGAATATCTAAGTTCGACCAACATTGGAAGACTTCCATGGCCACCAGGAAGGAGCGAGAAGACAAGCTGATGCTGCAGATTTCTAAGCTAGAGACCGAAGTGAAGGACAGTGAGCGGAGGTTTGATGAAGAGACCGCCCGCAGGTACTCCGCTGAAGCCCGCCTCAACAAAGCCATTGCTAGCCTGAAGGAGCATAAGCTGATGTTTGAGTCTAAAAAGCGAAAGCTGGAGGATTTCTTTGGAAAAGGCGCTTGGGAGAGTTCAGTTCAGGGGTTTCAGCATACCATCAGGCAGAGGGAACTACTCGTTGAGGGGTTGCTCACTTCGCCAGATCATTCAGAGACAAAGGAGTTATTAGAAGAGTATCGCGCCCGTGGCCGTACTTGACTAGTTATATCCCCGTTGTTTTTGATCTTTGATGTATGCTGACCATCACCAGACTTGTTGGCTGAGGTCATGCTGTTGATTTGTACTTGTTGATACTGTGTACTGCCTCGACAGGCCTTTCCGTATATATATGAGATTGATGTTTCCACGATCGGGCTCAGATTTCGTCTTCCTCTTATTATTATCAGCACTGGCACTAAGGCACTAGGATCGGGGGAAAATCTCCCACGCACACAGACACACGCATGCATCTGCATGAAGCATATTTGCATGGTGTATATCTTATTGCTTTTCCTAACCTTTATTGTTGCCAGGTTTTTCAGGTTCCGAGCTGTCTCCGGTCTCCAGGATTGATCAAAGACTCATCCACCGCTACTCAACTCGCGCTAATCAGACAAGGATAATGGACCAGGTGCAGTCAGATGTTCAAGAACTCCGTGAGCGGATGGATCGTTTTATGGAGCTGATGCAGGTGGTCGCGAATGGTCAAGACCAGCTTCGCACTCTAGTTCAACCGCTGATCTCCAGGGTTGACAGTAATGGCATACTTCATGGAGGGGCCGTGCCTACTCCTCCTCCAGGGGATACTCCATAGAACGTTGTTCCTGTCGCCGGGGGCAACGGCAGTGCTAACGGAAATCTGATGACTAATCTCGGACTCAACGCGGCTGGCGCCGTCAATGGTAGTTTGGGAGCCAATGTTAACATAGGGCCGGTCAACTGCAATGCTGGTGCAGGAAATCTGGTGGTGCCTCAACCGTGGCTGGAGGACCATCAGGATGACATATTCTCTCAGAGAGGTGTAGAGGCAGAGTTGAATGCTGAAGCTCGACTCAGGTTCAAGGCGCTGGAAGATAAGATGAGAAGCATAGAAAATCAGAACACATTGGGCGTTGACATGTCCAACCTCGGGTTGATTGCTGACTTTAAAGTACCTCACAAGTTCAAGGTGCCTACCTTCGAGAAGTATAAGGGTACTACTTGCCCCCGGGTCCACCTCCGATCTTATTATAGAAAGATGTCCGCCTATTCTGACGATGAGAAGTTGCTGATGCACTTCTTTCAGGATAGTCTTTCTGGTCCATCACTCGAATGGTATATGGGTTTGGAGCCCGCTGTTGTGCGCACCTGGAAAGATCTTGCAGAAGCGTTTGTTCTCCACTATCAATACAATAGCGACTTGGCTCCCAACCGAGTTCAGCTTCAGAATCTTTCACAGCGGAACAATGAAAGCTTCAAAGAGTACGCCCAGCGGTGGCGTGAATTGGCTGCTCGGGTTCAACCGCCGATGGTTGAGCGTGAGTTGGTACAAATGTTCGTGGCTACCCTTCCTGGAATCTATTATGAAAAGCTGGTCAGTGGCATGACTGGAACATTCTCGGCTCTCATCACTCTGGGAGAGCATGTTGAGAACGGTATAAAGATCGGAAAAATTCAGGGCGAATCATCCTCAGTTGGAGGAGGTAGCAAGAAACCCTATACTGGCAAGCGTCGAGAGGGAGATGCCAGTGCTGTCACTAACGCTCGGAGAAAGGGCAAGGGTCCTCAGCCTCAGATTGCTAGCATAAACATTCCAACTGCTCCACCGCATCCGCAGCAGCAGCAGCCTCAGCAGCAGAATAATCAGGGGTATAAAAGATATCAGAATCGGGCTCCTCTGGCAAGTCGTCATTTTGATACTCCACCTATGTCATATGCACAGCTTCTGCAAACGCTGCTTCAGCTCCAATTAGTTCAAAAGAGGACGTTGGCTCCCTTAGCAGGGGCACCACCACCGGGGTATGATGCCAGTGCTACTTGTGAATTCCATACTGGGGCACCTGGCCATACGATTGAGAATTGTAAAGCTTTTAAGCACAAAGTCCAGGACTTGGTGGATGCCAAAGTTATCAACTTTTCTGACAACGTGCCCAACGTTACCAAAAACCCGATGCCTCATCATAAGGGGGGCGGAGTGAATGCTGTTATCACTGAGGAGAGTTCAGACTTGCTGACGGATGTCAAAGATTTGAAGACGCCGTTGAGTTTTGTCAAGGCTAAGTTGCTGAAGAAGGGCTTCTTTCCTGGATGTGGAGAGTTATGTATGGCTTGTGCTACACTTCCTGATGGGTGTGAGCAGCTGATTGAAGGTATCCAAAGTCTGATGTCCGAGGGTATTTTGCAATTCAGCCGGAGCGCTGAGAGTGCATCAGGGGAAGTCGTGCTGAAGCAGGCAGACGAAGTTGCTACCATTACTATTCCTCGTCACCCTATTACTATTTCTGCGCCTCGTCCGCCTACTATTACCATCACCAGGGCCGGACCTATCCCATTCGAGAGTACCAATGCCGTTCCATGGCATTATGGCGCCGAAGTTTATTGTAATGGTCAGAAGATAGAGCTTGAGCAATTCGGATCAACTGTGCAGAATCTTACTGAAGTCAGTGGTATCACTAGGAGCGGCAGAGTATTTGCGCCAGCGGAGGTTGCAGCAGAGAAAGTGGTCTGGGCTGACGCCGTGGATAAGGGTAAAGGTAAAGCTGTTGAGGAGGTCCCTGCAGGGGCAGAAAAAGACTTGCTGGTTAAAGATGCTGAAGAGTTCATGCGACTAATCAAGAAGAGTGATTACAAAATTGTAGATCATCTTCATCAGACTCCGTCAAAGATCTCGATTCTTAACTTGTTGCTGTGCTCTGAGGCGCACCGCAATGCATTACTGAAGGTATTGAATGCTGCATACGTGCCGCAGGAGATATCAGTAAATCAACTCGAAGAAGTGGTGGCCCATGTCAATGCGGGCAATGGGCTGGGATTTACAGATCTGGAGCTGACTCTTAAGGGAAGAGATCACAACAGCGCCTTGCACGTCTCAATAGAATGCAGAGGCACGATTATGTCACATGTCCTGGTGGATACGGGTTCCTCGCTTAACGTGCTCCCGAAGAAGGCACTGATGAAGTTGGATACCCGTGGATTGCTGTGCACGCCCAGTGATCTGGTCGTGAAAGCCTTCGATGGAACCAAGCGCCACGTCTTCGGAGAGTTGACCCTGCCAATTCAAGTTGGTCCAGAGACGTTCAATACGGTTTTCTATATCATGGATATCATGCCCGCCTATAGTTTCCTCTTAGGTCGGCCATGGATCCATTCTGCTGGTGCCGTGACGTCCACGCTGCATCAGAAGCTTAAATATGCTGTTAGGGGCAGCATAGTGACCGTCTGTGGTGATGAGGACATCATGGTAAGCCACCTGTCGTCCTTTAAATACGTTGAAATGGATGGTGAGATCCATGAGACTCTTTGCCAAGCATTTGAAACCGTCAGGGTGAAGGAGGTAGCTCTTGTCGTCGCGGAGAAGCAAGAGTTGAACCTATCCTCGTTTAAGGAAGCTCGGGCCGTTGTCGAAGCCGGCTCCACCCCAGGCTGGGGGCATGTCTTGGATATACCAATCAAACAGGATAAGTTTGGATTGGGATATTCCCCTGGAGCTGAAGCTTCATCTTCTTCTGGCAGCTCGTCTCGTGGGAAAGGGCCGATCTTATTCACCAAGGGGGGAGTAATTTTCGAGAGCATCAACGCTGCGTCGGAGGACAGCGGAGACAGTGATTATGATCTTGACGCCTGGATTCAACCGAGCAAGCCGGGCGAGCGCCTTCACAATTGGACCATCAAGGAGATTATCAAGCTGACGAATGAAGAGTAATGATTTGCTTTTTACAATCTTTGTACAGCCCTATGTCCTGCCCGGGGCATAGTGGTTTTACTGTCAGGGCCTTGTTGGATTATGTGTATGCATTTTGTTAGTAAATAAAAGGCGTTTTCTTCGTAATCAAATATTGTGTTCTCTGTTATTCCTATTTTATGTTTATTTCGAAAAAATAGCAAAATGGCAACGAGGTTCGTGCTAGCCTGCATATTCCTGCTTTAAACTTAACCCTTGTTATTGCAGGATCCACGTAACAGATGACATCGACTCTGGACCCTCTACGGCTCACTACGACTTTGATTGCCCGATCTATCAAGCCGAGGATGAGATTGATGAAGACGAAGACCTTCCGGAAGAGTTGGCCCGCTTGTTGAGACAAGAGGAGAAGGTTATTCTGCCTCACGAGGAGGATATTGAGATTGTAAATCTGGGTTCTGAGGAGCTCGTCAGAAATGTCAGAGTTGGGGCTGCGCTGCAGAATGATGTCAAGCATAGACTGGTCGAGATGCTTCGAGAGTATAGTGACGTCTTTGCTTGGTCATATGAGGATATGCCCGGACTTGACACTGATATTGTGGTTCATCGCTTGCCGTTGCGTGAAGATTGCCCTCCAGTCAAGCAGAAGCTTAGGAGGACGAGACCAGACATGGCTGTGAAAATCAAAGAAGAAGTCCAGAAGCAGTTGGACGCGGGATTTCTAGCCGTTACCACTTACCCTCCATGGGTCGCCAACATAGTGCCTGTACCGAAGAAGGACGGTAAGGTACGCATGTGCGTCGATTATCGGGATTTGAATAGGGCGAGCCCTAAGGATGATTTCCCGTTGCCTCATATCGATGTGTTGGTCGACAATACAACCCAGTTTTCCGTGTTTTCGTTCATGGATGGCTTCTCCGGTTACAATCCGATTAAGATGGCACCGGAGGACATGGAGAAAACGACGTTTATTACCCCCTGGGGAACATTTTGCTACAAGGTAATGCCCTTCGGTCTGAAGAACGCAGGGGCCACTTACCAGCGAGCAATGGTAACTTTGTTTCATGATATGATTCATCATGAGATCGAGGTCTATGTTGATGACATGATTGCAAAGTCCCAAACGGAGGAAGAGCATCTGGTCAATTTGTTGAAGCTGTTTGAAAGGCTTAGGACGTTCAGGCTGAGGCTGAATCCTAACAAGTGCACTTTCGGGGTGCGGTCCGGAAAGTTATTGGGGTTTATCGTTAGTGAACGAGGTATTGAAGTTGATCCTGCGAAAATAAAAGCTATCCAAGAAATGTCAGCGCCGAGAACAGAAAAATAAGTTCGTGGTTTCTTGGGCCGAATAAACTACATTGCAAGGTTTATCTCTCAGCTTACGGCCACTTGTGAACCGATGTTCAAGCTTTTGAAGAAAAATCAGGCGATTACTTGGAATGAGGATTGCCAGAAGGCATTCGATAAAATAAAGCAGTATCTTCAAGAACCTCCAATCTTGATACCCCCAGTGGCTGGACGGCCATTGATCATGTACCTGACGGTTCTGGAGAATAGTATGGGGTGTGTTCTCGGTCAGCACGACGAGACGGGCAGAAAAGAGCATGCCATTTATTATTTGAGTAAAAAGTTCACTGAGTGTGAATCTCGATACTCGATGCTGGAGAAGACGTGTTGTGCACTAGCTTGGGCCGCCAAACGTCTACGACAGTATATGCTCAATCACACCACTATGCTGATTTCGAAGATGGATCCGATCAAGTACGTCTTCGAGAGGCAGGCTCTTTCGGGCAGGATTGCCAGGTGGCAAATGGTATTAACAGAATATGATATTCAGTACGTCTCCCAGAAAGCCATTAAGGGAAGCGTATTGTCTGATTACCTTGCCGAACAGCCAATCGAAGACTACTAGCCGATGAGGTTCGAATTCCCTGACGAGGACATTATGTTTCTCAAAGCAAAGGATTGCGATGAGCCATTACCCGATGAGGGGCCAGATAGGAAGTCTCAGTGGAAGTTGATATTCGACGGAGCGGTTAATTCCTATGGAAGTGGTATCGGGGCTATCATCACGACTCCTCACGGATCCCACATCCCGTTTACTGCAAGACTGACGTTTCCAGTTACCAACAATGAAGCCGAGTACGAAGCATGTATTATGGGTCTAGAAGAAGCAATTGATTTGAGAATCAAGAATCTAGACATGTATGGTGACTCAGCGCTGGTAATCAATCAGATTAAAGGGGAGTTGGAAACTCGTCAAGCGAATTTAGTGTCGTACATGAATTATGCCAGGAGGCTGCTTCCGTTCTTCGATCGAGTGGAACTTCATCATGTACCCAGGGCTGAAAATCAGATGGCTGATGCTTTAGCCACGTTGGCTTCAATGTATAAAGTCAATTATTGGAATGAGGCCCCAAGAATTGTACTTTCACGTCTTGACAGACCGGCGTTTGTGTTTGCAATCGAGGATGCCAACGACGGCAAGCCATGGTTCCACGATATCCAGACCTTCCTTATGACTAAGGAGTATCCTGCGGGTGCGTCAACCCAGGATAAGAAGACTCTAAGGAGGCTATCTGGAAACTTTTATCTTAATCCTGATGGAGTGTTGTATAAGAGGAACCACGGTCTCGTGCTACTCAGATGTGTAGATGAGAAAGAAGCAAATATGCTCATGGAAGAAGTCCACGAGGGCACATTTGGTACGCACGCCGGCGGGCATGCCATGACGAGAAAGATCCTGAGAGCAGGGTATTACTGGCTGACTATGGAGTCGGATTGATTCAGATTCGCGAAGAAATGTCATAAGTGCCAGATTTATGCTGATAAAGTTCATGTGCCGCCGTGCCCATTGAATGTCATGTCCTCCCCTTGGCCGTTCTCCATGTGGGGCATCGACATGATAGGCAAGATCGAGCCCACTGCATTCAATGGTCATCGTTTTATTCTGGTAGCTATCGACTACTTCACCAAATGGGTGGAGGCAGCCTCGTACGCTAATGTGACCAAGCAGGTGGTAGCTAAATTCATAAAGAGGGACATCATCTGTCGCTATGGAATTCCCGAGCGGATCATTACTGATAATGGTTCGAATTTGAATAACAAGATGATGAAGGAGCTGTGCCAGAGCTTCAAGATTGAACACCACAACTCATCTCCTTACCGGCCAAAGATGAATGGCGCCGTCGAAGCCGCCAACAAGAACATCAAGAAGATCGTTCAGAAGATGGTTGTGACGTACAAAGATTGGCACGAGATGCTGCCGTTTGCCTTGCACGGTTATCGTACTACGGTGCGTACGTCGACCGGGGCAACTCCTTTTTCCTTGGTGTACGGTATGGAAGCTGTCCTACCGTTAGAAGTGGAGATTCCTTCTTTACGAGTTTTGGTTGATGTGAAACTCGACGAGGCAGAATGGATTACGAATCGTTTGAACCAACTCAGCCTGATGGACGAGAAGAGGTTAGCATCGATTGCATTTGGTCGCCTGTACCAAAGCCGAATGAAGAAAGCTTATGATAAGAAGGTGCGTCCTAGAAGCTTTCAGACGGGTGATCTCGTCCTGAAGAAGATCCTTCCGCCACACTCCGATCACCGGGGCAAATGGACTCCGAATTACGAAGGGCCGTATGTCGTCAGCAAGGTCTTCTCAGGAGGAGCTTTGTTGTTATCCACGATGGATGGTGAAGATTTTGCATCCCCGGTGAACGCGGACGCAGTTAAAAAATACTTTGCTTGAAAGAGACCCGCTGGACAAAAAAGAAAGAGTCCAGGCAAAAAAAGGGGCATCCCGGCGAACCAAAAACAGAATAAAAGGTTCGGGCAAAAATTAGGGATATATTGAAAAAATGTACACCCGCGAAGTCGAAAACCTACACTGGGCGGCTTCGGCAAAAAAGGGTATCCCGGTGAACTGAAAACCCGTAAAGGGCGGTTCACGCAAAAGTTAGGGATTTGAATAAGCAAATGACTGCGTACCGCGTATGGACTTTCATTGTTTAGTGGTTCGGAAGACCTGAGGGCCGTTTATCTGAATCAATCTCTTCCAAAGCTGAAGCGTCGGAGAAGTATCAAAGTCGAGTGGGTCTTAGAGGGATCAACTCATGGTGTTCGTCTACGCCTCGTTGCCAACATTTGTATATACTGATGTATATTTATGTTTTCTTTTTTTGCGCGGCTTCCTCATTCCAGGAGCTTGCCTCTGTTGTAAAACATTTTTGCCCGTTCAGGGGTTCATCATCAATAAAATGCACATTATTCATCAATTCTACTTGTCTGTTTAGCATTTATCTGTTTTGTTTGCGAATGAAAACGCCGATGTTTTTTTGATAAAATGCGCATACATAAACTTGCGGGCCTAGGCCCATTGATTGTTGAAACAATTGATTAACTGAATATTGTCACGAGATAATAACCTGGATAGGACCCTTTGAGGAGGGTATCTTGTCGGTTTGTTTGTGTTGTTGCAGGTGTAGCGCTTTCCAGAGGATGTGCCGTGTGCATCCCCGAAGCAGAGCGAGTCCTCCTTCTCCAGCAGAGTTCAGTAGTCTCTCCTCCGCAGAATCTGAACGCAAATAGTAAGCATTGATATGTCTTCCCCAGGTAGAGATGATTCTCTTCCTCAAGCAGACGCATCCCGAGGGAGCGTCATCTCATCAGCTGAGCCAAGCACCGAAGAATGATGTCGTCTTTCCCCAGCACCGGGTCACAAGTGCAGATTCCATGGAAGTGTTCGGGTGTCGAAGCTCTTGTTTCCCCAGTAAAGTCTCCAGCGGAATTGAGATTCCCCGCCAGAGTCATGCTCTCTCCCGAGGTTGGATGATTCCCTCTTCCCCAGTAGAGTGTCGGAACGGCTGATGTTGTATTCCCCTGCAGAGTTGTACTCTCCCCCGAAGTCCGATGATCCTTTCTTCCCCGGCGAAATTGAAATTCCGCACCAGAGTCGTACTCTCCAGTGAAGTAGAATGATTTCTCTCCCCGGCTGAGTCCGCAGAAAAGCAGAATCCTTGGAAGCAGTTGGGACCATGAGTGGATTTTCCCTAGCAGATGTTGAACAGCTGATGCTGTATCTCCCCAGGGTCGCGCTCTCTCCAGCGAAGCAGAATGACTTCTCCTTCCTCAGCCGAGTTTGCAGATGCCCAAGAGAGCCGAGTCCTTGGAAGTTGATCAGATCATGATTGGTTTTTCCCCAGTGGAGTGTTGAGCAGCTGAAGTTGTTTCCCCACAGAGTTATCCTCCCCAGAAGAGTAGCCGAGACGGCCGCGCAGGTTATTCTCGCGATGGATACCCACAGGTCCGGGTTCTCGTAGAGCTTCGTCCCCCCGCAGCAGATCAACTAAAGTTGTTTTCCCTGCAGCAGTCAATGGAAGATCATTTCCCCAGACAGAGCCTGATTAATATTGGCGTGTCCACGTTCGCCTCAGCAGGATGATTCCTCTACTTGAGTAGTGCTTGTATCCTTGACAGAAGGATTTCCTCCTCCCAGCATTTATTTTGCTGACGGGATCGCATCATTGTGCATGACTGCATAGCATTTAACACTGCATAGCATTTAACACTGCATGGCATTTAACGTTGCATAGCATTATGCATGATTGCACAACATTTAGCATAAACGCATATCATTCCCACCGTGTGGGGCATAGCGCAGAAGCATATGCATCATAAGCATGATCTAGGTTACTATCATTCTTGTCTTACAGGTGTTCCACCAAGAGACCAGTTACTCAAGACGATCCCTGATATTCTCCCCAACAAGGTCGCTTCCTTGAGATGATTCCCGAGACCCCGATGTGATCCCCACAGTCGCTCGCTCGAGATGATTTTTGAGATCCCCAGCGAAGTCTTCAGTTCAAAACGACCCTTGAACTCCTCAGTAGGGCCGTTTGCTTAAGATGATTCTTAAGACCTCAGTGCAGGTTCCCGAATGGTTTGCTCAGGATGATTCGTGAGCTCCCCAGTAGCGTCCCCAGCAAGAGTTGCCCAGGAAGATTCCAGGGATCCCTAGCAGAGTGAAGTCACCAGAAAGGTTATCGGTTCAGGATGATTCTTGAAGGTGCCCGACGGAGTTTGTTTGTTCAAGATGATTCTTGAAGTCCTTAGCAGCGTGATATGTCTGCTCCAACAGTGATGCCTAATCTGAAGATTGATTTCGTAAAACGCCTGAGGGCGATATCAGAAGGTTCCTGTGAGCTCAGATGTCCTTGTTGATGAATCAACGTGTGGCTGAAGACAAGGTTCCAAATTTTGTATTCAAGATGATCCGTGTTGGTCTGAAGACCAAATCAGTCGTCCTGAGGTGATGATTGATTGTGATCAAGTGGATAATTTTTCTTCTGACTGAAGTCGAAGATGTTTCTCCAGCTAAAGCAGAGTTTGCCTGAAGGCAAAGTGTTTGAATCCCCGAAAAGTCATGAATGGCTCGGGATACCATTTCTCTGACTGAAGTTACAATTTTCCTAAGCTGAAGAGAAGGTGCCTGAGGGCAAGGTTATCCCCAAGGTCATGAATGACCTAGGATTCATTTTTCGGACTGAAGGCCGAAGTATATCCCTGACTGAAGTCTCGGATGCTCTATAGCAGAGGCGGAGTTGCCTGAAGGCATATCCATGTATCCTTGAAGGCCAAGGACCATTTCTTTAGACTGAAGTCGAAGATACCTCCTGCAGAGTTGCCGACGGGCAAAGTTTACATCCTTGAAGGCCAAGGATGTTTTTTCTAGCTGAAGCTGGAATAGCCGACGGGCAGGGTTTCATCTTTCTTCAGAAGAACTTGAAGATTCTCCAGCGGATCTGGAGTGGCCAGGGGCCAAGGTTTCAGTCATATTCAGAAGTACTTGAAGATCTTTTCTAGCTGAAGCTGGAAGTGGCCAGGGGCCAGGGTGTCATATAGTTCTGATGTTGAAGTTCTACGGTGGGTCAGTCGTGCAGTAGTATTCCGATGTTCGTTATGGTTCTGAAGGTGACCCCCAGATCAGAGTGTGCTCGGTTAAGTCTCTCATTCCCAGCGAAGTAGTTTCAAATACGCAAGTGTACCTTTTGTATCATTTGTCCGACGGCGAGGTTGGATGTTTGTTCGACGGCGAGGTTGAACGTTTGGATTTGACGGCGAGGTCAGATCATCATTTGTCCGGCGGCGAGGTTGAACGTTTGGATTTGACGGCGAGGTCAGATCATCATTTGTCCGGCGGCGAGGTTGGATGTTTGTTCGACGGCAAGGTTGAACGTTTGGATTTGACGGCGAGGTCAGATCATCATTTGTCCGGCGGCGAGGTTGGATGTTTGTTCGACGGCGAGGTTGAACGTTTGGATTTGACGGCGAGGTCAGATCATCATTTGTCCGGCGGCGAGGTTGGATGTTTGTTCGACGGCAAGGTTGAACGTTTGGATTCGACGGCGAGGTCAAATTATGTTTGTTTGACGGCAAGGTCAGACTCTTTAAATCCCCAGTAGAGATGATGTTTGTGCGACGGTGATGTCGAGTGTCTCTAAGAGGATGTTTGTTTCCGACGGCGATGTTGGGCATGTCAAGGTGATCCAGTCTTCTGACGGCGATGTTAGGTGATGCAGATCCTTCTAGTTTCTCCAGCGGTGATGCGGGGTATTCTGTCAGATGTGTGTCTCCAGCGGCGATGCGGGGTACTTTGTTTAGAGATGTATTTTTCTCCAGCGGCGATGCAGGGTATTTTGTTCAGTGTTGTATTCTCTCCAGCGGCGATGTTGGGTATTTTGGTGATTCAGGTTTAGGTCTCCGGCGGCGATGTTGGACGCTTGTTTCCCCGAATTATGGTTGTCCTTGACGGCGATGTCAGATGGTTTAGTCTTCCAGCGGCGATGTTGGGTGATGTGGTTGTCTGAAGGCAATATCAGAAGAAGTTAACGAGGATAACTGGCGGCGATGTCAGATCAGTATCTCTCCAGCTAGCGGCCGTGCAGCTAGCATTGCAATATTTGAAGATTTGTTCCCCGCAGAGTACTCTGTGCTCGTGCAGTTGGCAAATTTTCGGGTTTACCGGTATTCAATCGTCTCGCACCTTGATTGGGTGAGAGCCGTTCGCTTCTCACCCAGTCAGGTTCAAGCCGTTTGAATAGGGGCAGCTGTTGCACCCCAAAATTTGACCAACAATTATTTATACATCTAGTGTTTGAAAGTTGATACCTTCATCAGACAGTTCAAAAGATCTTCAGAGGAATTGGTTGGAACCAGGGTTGTGTGCTTCATAGCTTGAGATTTGTGGGTGCTCCTCAGATGATTCTGAGACTTTGAGAATGAACTTGATGTTTTGAGAAAGATTATGAGATGTCTTGATAGCCACCATGAAGCCCAGAGAGGTCATTATGCAAGAATTCAGAGAATTCAGCCATGAATGGTAGGATTAGGGTTTTGACTGGGTCAACCCTAGGATAACTGAAAATTGGGAGAAGGTTGAGACCTAATCCAAGGGCTATGAAATCATGGAATGATGCATAAAGATGTTATAAAGATGATTCCTAGGCCAACTCATCATGATTGAGGAGTTGGAGAAGTTTCAAGTCAGGGTTTCCAAGGATTGTCAGTGAAAAAACCCTAATTTGATCCCTATCTTCCAGGCAGTTTTAGCTCTAGATGTGATTGATATCTCATCTTCCCCACAACATTAATGTTGTAGAGCTTGTTCTTAGCTTTGATTTGAGTGGTGGAAGTCCTTGATAGGAGTTGCAGAGCTCAAGTTATGGTTTTGACAAATTACAGGTCAGCTGAGGTGTGTGAATCTGGGTCCTTGAAAGTTACCCAACTTGCAGACAACTTTTGCCCTAGTAGGATGATTCCTATGATCTCTTGGTCAACATGAATGTTGAAGGGCATCTTCTTAGCTTTAATTTGAGTGGTAGAAGTCCTTGATAGGATTTGTGGAACTCAACTTATGGTTTGAACAAGACAGGGGTATTTTGGTCATTTGTCAGTTATAGGTCATTTTTAAGCAAATGCCATATCTCCTATTTCCAAGCCTCAAATGGAAACACTCAAAACATGAAAGTTGTTCAAAATGTGATTTTAAGTCTAGAAAGAATGTCATGAATTGTTGGAAAATCTCATAGCATGGATTTGCATGATTGGTCAAAAATGAACTAAAAATGGCTTATAAGTTTGAAAAGTTGAATTTGAAAATTGGTTTGGGAGATCTATAAATCCAAATGGGGTCATCCAATATATGATTTTGAGTCTAAAAGACATTCTAAAGACAATGGTTCAAGCACATTTTTGAGTTTAGTGAAAAAAATAAAAGTTACTTAAGGTTACTTATGATTAAAGAAACATAACAAAATTGGATCAAGCTTGGAATGCAAGGGAAAGTGCAAGATTGTTCTGGAAACTTCCATTGAGTGCTATATAATCATGAAATGAAAATTGAGCAAGGGTTGGATTCTCATTTTTTGGCAAACACTTCACAAATTCTCTCATTCTCTCTCATTGCAATTTCATCCCAATTTCACAAAACCTTCATCAATCATCATCAATATTGATTTCACCATATTCAACCATCATCATGGAGTAGAATTCAACCAAGTTCTGATTGCAATTGATTCAATTTCGTGCACTTTCTTCATCAAGATACAAGTTGCAAATTCAAGAAGATCTCAAGATTCAGGGCAAGATTCGTCAAGGTTTTGCAAACAGAATTGAGTGTAGCAATAGTAGATCAAGATCCAAGCATCCAAAGCATCAGATCCACGAGCTTCATCAACATCTCCAAGATTTTGCTCAAGGTGCAAATTACTTTCATTAGCTTGATTTAGATAGTTTTACATTAGGTTGTTAGTTTAGATGTGATGTAGAATGATAGAGGAGCATTTCTGGTTAGTTTAGTGCAAATTGGTGATAGTTCATAGCAGGGTGTTAAAACTGTTTGGATCTGAAACTCGTAGGTTAGTGCATGATGAACTTAGTTTTGTAGTTTAGAATGATCACCATAAAGTGTAGGTTAGATTAGTATAGGTTGGAGCAAGAATTATGATGATAAGTTGCAGTGCATTTCAAGCGAACCAAGGACTTGTCACGATCGGATTGAGAGTTACATTGAGTTTTAAAACATACTATGACCACAGTCTTGTAGAGGGAGAGATTCTGAACGATTTTGATGTTTACATCGTGATGAATTGTGGCTTGTGGAGAGAGAACAGAGAGCTTGAAGTGTATACGTGCATGGCTTCCATGGAGGTTCCAAAACCCTAGCTTCTTGTCTTAAGGTTGAAGACGCGTGTGCATCGTTGGATCAGGCTAGCAATCGTTGACTGAAGACCTCATCGCACGGTTGGAAATTAAACTCAGAAAACGGAGGGAAAAATTCAAAGCCAAACGACGTCGTTTGGTTTAATGAAGGGCGTGTGGGCTTACCCGTGTTCTATTCGCACCCCACCATGATCAGGCCCATTAGAAAATGAACTGATCCGCCTTACTGTTTTCACCCCCTCCCCTTTATTTTGTTTTCTCTTATTTTTTAATTCTTTTAATATTTTTGCCATCTTTAAAAATTCATAAGTAAATGAAAAATAATGATTTTTTGTTCTTTCTTTTTGCTATGTTTAGATAATAATGTGTAGAAAATTATAAAAATAAAAATAGGATTTTATTTTTAATGTAGAATTTTTGGTGATATTTTCTTTTAAATAAGGCATTTATTTTCTTTTAGTTGATATCTCATTTTCTATGAATTGTTTTAGGACTTTCCCTTAGGATTTTTGAGCCATTCTTTTTGGCATAGTTAGATATTGAACCCTAGTTTCATGTAGGATTTATCTCTTGATTTGTAGATTAAAATTTGATGTATTTTGGTTGTTGGACATTTAGGTGCTCTAATTAGGGTTTTAGGTTGTGTAGGTAGACTTGAACAAATTTGTTTTGGGGTTTATAGGCCAAATTAGTGTATGGGGAATATATGGGTTAAGAGTAAGTATGTATAGAATCCCCTAGAATTTTACTAGAATATTTCATGGTGTTTTAGTATTTTTCATTGATTTTTGAATGTATGGATAGTATGTGTGTTGCTTAAAGGCATAAGTTGTATTGTTGTGTTTTCTTTCCTTCTCTGTTGAGTGTGTGAGCTTTGAAGATTGAGTTGAAGACCTTGTGGATCATCATGGAAGCTTTGAAGACCTTGCAGAGGAGTCTAGCATAGCTTTTGTTGTTTTGTTTATAGGTTCATAGGTGCATAGGCAGAGCCCTAGATAGAATACTTTGTTCAATAAACAAAGAGTGTCTTGTTCACCTCCTTTCTTCTCTGTGACATAGAGTCCCTTAAGGGTATTCACCTCTCTCCTTTGGAGGGATTAGTGACCTTGCCCAATAAGGTAGAACTTTGAGAGAGCCTTTCCTTTGATGTTAAGTTCTCAATGGCATCCTTTGGAAGTCAGTGAGTACTGTAACATCCCCACCTCATCTTGGTAACTGAATCTTGTTTGCTGGAGCATTGGAGCCATTGAAGATAGAAGCTAAGGCCTTGAAGAGGATGATTCCTTGAAGATTATTGAAGTCTGAAGACTCTATAAAGATCAAGTTGAGGCCTGAAGATCCCTGTAGAGAGTGAAGCCTGAAGATGGAGCTGATCAAAGGAGCTGAAGCTCAAGGGAGAAGATGAGTTGATACTCATGTTGTAGGGTTGATACCTGGAAAGCAAGTGATCTCTGAAGTCTAAAGACTGGGTTGCTGCTGAAGGAGCTGAGGCTTTCTTCTGTTTTCTTTGATGTATTGTGTGTTTTGTCTGACTTGTCTGCTGCATTAGATTAAGCACATTTAGAATAAGTTCAGTCTAAGAGCATGAGTGCATCTGATTGTATTGTTATTGCTTGGCTTTGCTTGCGGGTATTCGGTAGAGCCCAGCTCCCTTGCCCATGTGTTTATTTTGCTTGATAGCATTTCATTTCTCCTGTCTGTATGATTACAGTTTATTGTTTGTGCTTGATAGCATGTTGTTTATTTCAGTATGATTACTGTTATTTCATGACTGGCTTGAGGTTGAGACGAGCTTGTGGAGGCTGAAGCCCCACACACCTTTCCTCCCTCACTTGCATTGCATGCATTTTACTGTTAAAGCTGATGCTTTTGTCTGTTTTGGTGTATCATTGACATGATCCCTTAGGACTCTCATTTCCTCTGATGAGGATTTGATGATAGACTTTTAGGTTGAAACCTATGCATGACAACAGTAGGACTTGATAGTCTCCCTCTTAGTTGGGCCTGTTCTCTTCTCATCTCGAAGCAGTTTAAGATACAGTAATCATGAATGATTTCTTTCGTACGTTACGAGCCTTAAGCTATCTGAGAAAGGATTGTGGGAGAGTTTCTTTTCCACAGTCTGAATGTTTAGTATGGTACCCTTTGGGTGACATGCGACGCATTCACTCTCAGGTCATAGTCTCTAGTGCGGTTGAAATTGCAAACACAATAAAAAACACTTCTTTTAGGAGATAACCCGTAGTTTCCCGAACTACGTTTGCTCTGATCTTTCATACCAGATGAAAGTACGTAGGCATAGGATGCGACGTCCTAGCGAGCAACCTTCCCCCATAATCCTTCGTAGGCCGAACTACGTTGACTCTGATTTCTCATTCTCTGATGAGAATACGTAGGCATAAAGTGCGACGCTTTGCCGAGTCATTTTTCTTTTCTTTTTCAGCCAGCCTTGATAGGTAGATAGATTATAACCAATCCGTCCAAGTAAACAAACAAGTGAGGATCCCGTCGAGTACGACGGACGTGAGGGGTGCTAATACCTTCCCCTTGCGTAACCGACTCCCGAATCCAGACAATGGTTGCGATGACCTTGTCTTACCCTTTTTTCTTCAGGTTTTTCCGATCGTTTCCTTTCCCGCTCTGAGGGATAAATAACGAAAGGTGGCGACTCTTCTGTCATGCCGGCACCTTATTTTCGCGCAAGCGACATATACTAATCAACCTAAAAAGAATGGATTAAAAATAGTAAAGCATTTATTCAAACTAAAATTAAAAATTTCATGTATCAAAGTAAATAATATTTACACCTATTTAAAAGAAAAATATGCCAAAAATATAAAACTGAAATGAAATATTAATTTTTTTATGTGATATTTTCCTTAACAAAATCATGAATAAGATGCAAAAAGAACCAATTAAAACCATGCATTCTTCCCTTTTTTATGATTTTTGAAAGAATTGAAATGAATTAAAAAATTAAAATGGAACTAATTTGGAATGAGGGGTGCAAAAATTAATACAAATCAGTTGAAATAATGGAATGGGCCCAGACTGGGGGGCGCGCATAGCAGGCGCGTCTAGGCCCAATGCATCAGAAAATTCAATCAAAAATAAAAAAAACTCAGAATGGTGCCAATAGCAATTAATCTAGTTATAATTGGGATTGGGCTTGGTCTGGGGGTGGCAATAGCAAGCAATTCCAAAGCCCATCAAATGGATTTAAATGAAACGGTGCGTAGCACCTTCAGGGTTTCCCTCGGTTTTCATCTTTAAACCAAAGCCGTTGGATCCAGAACCAAGTCCAAGTCAAAGTCATGATCGTGTGGCCCACAAGTCGTCTTCAACCTCCAGCAAACCCTAAGGTCTGAAAACCCTAACCATGCACGAAATCTTACACTCCTCTGTTCTCCATCAATTGTCCATGAAATCACATGCTATGAAAAGCAAACTTGGTCTATTTTCTCCCCTCTACACAACCATATCAATATCTCCTTCTAAAACTCAACAAATAATTGAACCCGATGAGTATAACAGCTTGGTTCCACCATTTTCACCTGTGATCAAATCTCCCAATTCTCTCTAATTCTTGCCCTGACCTAATCTACACCTTACACTGATCATTTTAAGCCAAGGATCCAAGATTATCATGCATTATCCTATGAGTTACAAGCTCCAACAGTTTTGACACACCATTAACAACCTTCATGAAACCTCTTCAAACTTGGTGAAATTCATCATCTAACTTATCTTAACCATTCTATGCTAACAAATCACTAACATGCTGGCTAAATCATGCAATTCGAATAGAAATCTAACCTGATGTAAAATGAAGAAAACAGCTATGGAATGCTCTGATCTGATGCTTGTAATGATTGGAAATGGATCAGGGAGCTTGATTGTGAGTTCTGTATGCAATGGATCTTGCTCCAAGTTCTTGAATCTTGCAATCACCAAAAACTTGCTTCTTGGATGATGGAATTGGTTGGCACGAGTTCTTCTCTAATTCTACCAGATTCTGATGAAAATATGATCTATGAATGATGGTGATGACGATCCAATCCAGAAATGTGAAAATTGAGAGAGATTTGGTGGAGTTTGAAAAGCTTTTGCAAATTGGAAGAATTGTATGAAACTTGGTGTTATGAGCAAAGTGATTCACCAACCATGGCATGAAGCTCTTCAATACAATATATAGATATCATTGGAAAGTCCTAGAACCTTGGAGAAACTTCCCATGCACTCTTTCCTTGCATTTTGGATTATGTAACTTTCATTGTAAGTAACCATGCATAACTTTCAATTCTTGAACCAAACTCAAAATTCTACTTTTGCCAATGTTCTCAAATTGATTTTTCCAATCAAAATGACCTATAATTTCACCTCATTTGGCCAAACTATGAAAAATCTCAAATTTAGGTCATTTTTTATTCATTAAATCCACCAATTTTGAAACCTTGAGCTATGAGTCTTTACAATCTTTCATGGTCACTTTTCTAGACTCAAAATGTAATTTGGAGCAAGTTTGATGTTGTGAAGTTTTCCATTTGAAGCTTCCTTGTATGAGTTTTGGGCATAGGCTTGAAATGACCTGTAATTCTCAGATGACCAAAATACCCTTTGCTTGCCAAGACGATATGTAAAGTTCCACAAATCATATGAAGGCATACTATACTATTCTAGAAAGCTAAGACAATGAGGAACAACTCTTATGTTGACCAGAAATTCATTTGAAATCTCCTTTAGGGGTAAAAATTGCTTGGAAGACAAGTCACTTTCACAGACAAAATTTCAGATACCTCAGATGACCTGTAACTTGCAAGGACCATAACTTGAGTTATATAAATATCCTTGATGTCTTACACCACTCAAATTAAAGGTCTTGAGATCCTCTACAAGTTTCCTGTTGGCCAAGGATCCATTTGAAGCTTGAATTTTGACTTATCTTGCTTGGAAATTTGACCTAAATTAGGGGATTTTACACAGAAACCCTAATTTAGAAACTCCTCTTCTCCTTTATTTCTCTTGATTTCTTCTTGACATATCACCATATCCTTCTCTACATGTCAAATGATGAACCCCACATCTCTCCAATAGCCCTTAATGCCTTTCAATCAGTCAATTGACCTAGAGTTGACCTAGAGTTGACCAAGATGAAACCCTAGTTGACTGTCTTCAACTGCAACTCTTGTGATCATATCAATGACTTGTATCCTTCTCCAAATGACTTTCTAAGTCTCCCATGATGTCCACATACTCTCCATGCTCAGCCCACATCTCACAATTTCTTTGATGATCCTCAGATACCCTCAGATAGGAGATAGATGCCCTGCTTTATCCATTGACTTCTCAGCTTTCAAATTCTTTCTGATGACTTGAATGAGATTGAATTAGACTAATAACCTCTTGATAGGCTCATAGAGATGAGAATAATACTTGGTCCCTGTTGGATGATTTTCTATGCTATGCTATGCAGATGGTTAGGCTATGTACATGACTCTATATGCAAATGCCAATGCAATTGAAACATAAACCAAATGAATAAGGTTGAGCAAATTTTAGGGTGCAACAGCTGCCCCTATTCAAGCGACTTGGACCCGATTGGGTGAAGAGCCCGGAGCCTTCAAACATTCGAGGTACGAGACGGTTGAATACTAAGAACCCGGAAATTTGCCAACCGCAAAAATAAACTGCACCACTGCTTGGGGGACGACATTCATCAACTGAATCCAACTGTTATGGCAACCCCCCTGATCTCGTGCTGGGGATTATTTTCATCAGCCTGAAAAAGATTCTATCCTCGAAGAAGTAGGACTTTGTCCACGTTAGGACGCCTGTGCCGTCAACACAAAGAAACCTCAACTAAAACTTGTCCACGTTAGGACTCCACCTGCTGTCAACCCGGAAAAATCTCGACAACTTCGTTGGGGATAACTCGTCTGCATTTCATCAAAAATAAATCGTCCACGTTAGGAATAAATTCTTCCACGTCAGGAATAACACCGTCCATGTTAGGACTAAGACTTCATCTGGGTCCGTCCACGTCAGGACTAAACTCTCTGGGTTATGAATACTTCGTCCACGTTAGGACTCACCCTTCCACGTTAGGAATACATCGTCCACGTCAGGACCCACCTTTCCACGTAAGGAATATATCGCTTTTCCACGTAAGGAATCAATCTTTCTTTCCACGTAAGGAAACTATCTATCGTCTTGATTTGTCCATGTAAGGACTCAACTTTTCCACGTAAGGAATAAACTTCTTTCCACGTAAGGAACACATCTCTGTCCACGTAAGGAACACAATTTCTTTCCACGTAAGGAATACCTTCTCAATCTTTCCACGTAAGGACTCCAATCTTTCCACGTAAGGAATACATCTTTCCACGTAAGGAATGCCATCTTTCCACATAAGGAATCACAATCTTTCCACGTAAGGAATCAACTTGTCCACGTTGGGACTACATCGTCCACGTTAGGACCCACCTTTCCACGTTAGGAATAACTCTCTTCTTGATTTGTCCATGTAAGGACTCCATCTCTTTCCACGTAAGGAATGCATCTTCTCTTCTGAACCTGTCCACGTCAGGACTAAACTCTTCCACGTAAGGAATAAACTTGCTTTTCCACGTAAGGAACTGAAACTTCTCTTTCCACGTAAAGAAACGCTTTTCGTCTTGGTTTGTCCACGTCAGGACTCACGCGTCTTCGACCTGCTGAGGAAATAAACTCGTCCACGTCAGGACACACACTTCGCCAACAACACGAAGAAGGATAAATTTGTCCACGTCAGGACTCTCGCATCTTGTCATCACGAAGAACTAAAACTTGTCCACGTCAGGACGCACATTTCACCATTACGAATGAAGGTATCTGCCGGAAATAAATTTTCCATGTCGGGACACCAACACGAAGAGTAACCAACTTTGTCCACGTCAGGACTCCACACTCAATCAATACCGAGAACTCGAATCTGTCCATGTTAGGACTAACACATATCGTCAACTTGAGGAAATGTCCACGTCAGGACTTCACTTCTCTAACACGAAGAAAACTTGTCAATAAAATTCGTCCACGTCAGGACTCATTTCTCCACTGGTCCCAACCCACAAACTTCTTAGCACGGACGTTACAACAATTTTGAGGCGGACTCTTCTGGGGATATTTGGAAACCAAACTACTGGATGCCTGTTCTGATAACCGGCGGCAGCCTCGGAAATTCTGATTCCTGAAACCCGTTGATGACAGATAACTCTGCTTGGGAATGAGGAGAAATTTTTCCTACTAACTCTGGCGGGGAAAACACGAGAAATTCACAAATAATTCTGTTCGGAGACAAAGAAAACTTCATCATGATAACTCTGTGGGGAATAGTGCCAAAGCTGACACTTCATTGAATGTCTCACGTCGAGACCTCGAATGTTTGGTAATTCATTTGAGCAAGAGCTCCTTCCACCTGCAAGAGAGCAATACTTGAAACAAACGGTTAGCCATCCTGGTTTATGCTTCAAAAATGCGTATGTTTGATAATGACGCGATGCTCCATTCGACATGGAAATGCTATGCGTTTTTATTTGGGTGGATGCAAATATGACACTGTATGCCAATGCAAATGCAGACTCGGACTGCTGGGATACAGAAACTGCTTCAACAAAATAAATGCTGAAGACAATGCCGACTTCGCTGGGAATAGCCAGGTGCTACAAAATTATTCCAGCAAAATAAATGCTGGGAGAGTGAAGTCGACTCAGCTGGGAAATTGGGAACTTAAACCAAGCACCTCATTGAAGTAACACCCTGCTGGGGGATATAATTCTGCTGGGGAATAGCAGATGCGCCTGGTATGATTGAAATTCTGCTGGAGAGTGAACGGATATCACACCGTATTTTGGCAAAATAAATGCCAGGGTGCAACCAAACTCTGCCGGGGAGAGTCTTAGTCTTCGAGTTCCACTGGGAGGAAAGCCTTTGCTGAAAAGAGAACTCCGATGGGGATGGGATGATTCTCTTGGGGAAAATCAACTGACTCCGCTGGGGGAGCGTAAATGACCCTGCGGGGAAAGGTAAACTGCCTGAATACAGCTCACCAATATTAATCTTCTGCAGCTAAACCACTCTGCTTGAGATGCACTGTCTGAATACAGCCTTCGATATATGAATCGTAGATTCTGCTGAGGGTAAACGACTGAGCTGGAGCATGTCTTTTGGCACAAGCTACGACTAGTTGGGGAGTTCGATCCTTCTTCAGTAAGGAACATTGCTGTCTTAGAATCGCGACCTGTGTGGGGATTGAGTCTTTTGTTACGAGCTTCTGATCCATACTGCACTCTTTTGATCTTCTATTTCATACGGCTACGAACCCTGCAACCAGACAAACAAGACAAGACAGGTATATACAACCAAATCTATTCAGGTTAGCGTTAGTGACATTATTTTCAGTTAATTCAAAGTTTTAGCAATTGTTGGCAAGGGCCAGTGACGTTATGCACATGCTAGTTTCATCAAACCTAGGCGTTTTATCATGCACAAAACAGTAAAGAACCAGCATCAATTACTGAATAACATATTTTATTGATTGGGCCCCTGAATGGGCGGAGTTTTTTGTACACGGGAGGTAACTCCTGAAAAGAGGAAGCTACGCATAACAAATATACAAGTATGCCCAAGAAGCATAAATATATTGACAAATTAAATTTGTACACATGTCGGCAACAGGATGCAGATGAACACCACGAACTGATCCTCCTATGACTCGTCCGACTCTAATGCTTTCCTGGTATCCACACTTCCGAAGAGATTGTATCTGATAATCGACCCCTCAGGTATATTCTCCCGCACCAATGCTCAATGCGGTATCAAATTCGGACCGCAGTCATTTGCTTTTCAAATCCCTAACTTTTGCGTGAACCGCCCTTTACAGGTTTTCAGTTCACCGGGATACCCTTTTTTGCCGAAGCCGCCCAGTGTAGGTTTTCAACTTCGCGGGTGTACATTTTTTCAATTTTATCCCTAACTTTTGCCCGAACCTTTCATTCTGTTTTTGGTTCGCCAGGATGCCCCATTTTTGCTTGGACTCTCTTTTTTCTGTCCAGCGGGTCAATTTTAAGCAAAGTATTTTTTAACTGCGTCCGAATTCACAGGCGACGTAAAGTCTTCACCATCCATGGTAGACAACAACAAAGCTCCTCCTGAAAAGACTTTTCTGACAACGTATGGCCCTTCGTAGTTGGGGGTCCACTTGCCCCTGTGATCTGTCTGCGGCGGGAGAATCCTTTTCAACACAAGGTCGCCCGTCTGAAAGCTCCGAGGATGTATCTTCTTATCATACGCTTTCTTCATTCGGATCTGGTACAAACGACCGTATGCTAGAGAAGCTAGCCTCTTCTCGTCCATTAAGCTCAATTGGTTCAACCTGTCTTTCACCCATTCTGCCTCATCTAGTTGAACATCTCGCAATACCCTCAGAGAAGGGATCTCAACTTCCAATGGTAGTACTGCTTCCATTCCGTATACCAACGAGAACGGGGTTGCCCCGGTTGATGTGCGTACCGTCGTACGATAACCGTGCAAAGCAAAAGGTAGCATCTCATGCCAATCCTTGTAGGTCACCACCATCTTCTGAACGATCTTCTTGATATTCTTATTGGCCGCTTCAACAGCGCCATTCATCTTAGGTCGGTAAGGGGAGGAGTTGTGATGTTCGATCTTGAAATTCTGACAGAGCTCCTTCATCATTTTGTTGTTCAGATTTGAACCGTTGTCAGTGATTATCCTCTCGGGGATCCCATATCTGCAAATGATATCTCTCTTGATGAATCTGGCCACCACCTGCTTAGTTACATTTGCGTAAGACGCCGCCTCCACCCACTTGGTGAAATAATCGATTGCTACGAGAATGAACCGGTGCCCATTAGAAGCTGTCGGCTCGATCTTTCCGATCATATCAATTCCCCACATCGAGAATGGCCATGGCGATGACATCACATTCAGAGGACTCGGAGGCACATGGATCTTATCAGCATAGATTTGGCACTTGTGGCACTTCCTCGCGAACTTGAAACAATCAGTTTCCATAGTCAGCCAAAAATAACCTGCCCGCAACAACTTCCTCGTCATAGCATGCCCACCAGCATGCGTACCAAATGTACCCTCATGTATTTCCTCCATGAGCAGCTTTACCTCTTTTTTATCCACACAACGCAGCAGCACCAAGTCGTGGTTTCTTCTGTATAAGACACCGTCCGGATTCAAATAGAAATTACCCGCCAATCTCCTGAGAGTCTTCTGATCTTGACTAGATGCCCCAGCCGGATACTCTTTGTTCTTCAGGAAATTAAGGATATCGAAATACCACGGTTTATCATCGGATGCTTCGTCAATAGCAAATACGAAGGCTGGTCTGTCAAGCCGAGAGATAATAATTCTAGGAGCCTCGTTCCAGAAGTTGACTTTGTACATGGAAGACAAAGTGGCCAGGGCGTCAGCCATCTGATTCTCTGCCCGCGGTACATGATGCAATTCAACCTTGTCGAAGAAAGGCAACAATCTCCTTGCATAATTCATGTAATGTATCAAGTTGGGCTGACGTGTCTCCCATTCCCCTTTTATTTGATTCACCACCAGAGATGAGTCTCCGTATACGTCTAGATTCTTGATTCGCAAATCAATGGATTCTTCAAGCCCCATAATACAAGCTTCGTATTCGGCTTCATTATTGGTAACTGAAAAGGTCAATCGAGCAGTAAACGGGATGTGCGACCCGTGTGGAGTAGTAATGATTGCCCCTATTCCGCTACCGTAAGCGTTCACAGCTCCGTCAAAAATCATCTTCCATTCGAAACCCAATTCTGGTCCTTCGTCTGGCAACGGCTCTTCGCAATCTTTCATCTTTAGGTACATGATATCCTCGTCAGGAAAATCAAACCTCATCGATTGGTAGTCTTCAATAGGCTGCTCCGCCAGATACTCAGACAGTACACTCCCCTTTATAGCCTTTTGCGAGACGTATTGGATGTCATATTCAGTCAAGACCATCTGCCAACGGGCAATTCTTCCCGACAACGCCTGCCTTTCGAATACATATTTGATAGGATCCATCTTCGAGATGAGCATGGTTGTATGATTCAGCATGTATTGCCTCAAACGCTTGGCGGCCCAGGCTAGCGCGCAACAAGTTTTTTCAAGCGTCGAGTATCGAGATTCACAATCCTTAAATTTCTTACTCAAGTAATAGATCGCATGCTCTTTTCTTCCCGTCTCGTCGTGTTGACCGAGAACACAACCCATGCTTCCCTCAAGAACTGTCAAATACATAATCAAGGGTCTCCCTGCCACTGGAGGTATCAAAATAGGAGGCTCCTGCAAATACTGCTTTATTTTGTCGAACGCCTTTTGACAATTTTCGTTCCACGTTACAGCTTGATCTTTTTTCAACAGCTTGAATAATGGTTCACACGTAGCCGTTAGGTGAGATATGAACCGAGCGATGTATTTCAACCTCCCTAAAAACCCGCGCACCTCTTTCTCTGTTTTAGGCGTCGGCATCTCTTGAATTGCTTTTATTTTAGCAGGATCGACCTCTATTCCTCTTTCGCTTACGATAAACCCCAGCAGTTTACCCGATCTCACCCCGAAGGTGCATTTGTTAGGGTTCAGTCTCAGCCTGAACTTCCTAAGCCTTTTAAATAACTTCAGCAGGTTCACCAGATGCTCTTCCTCCGTCTGGGATTTGGCAATCATATCGTCAACATAAACTTCGATCTCTTTATGCATCATATCATGAAAAAGAGTCGTCATTGCACGCTGATACGTTGCCCCAGCATTCTTCAAACCAAAGGGCATCACTTTATAACAAAATGTTCCCCAAGGCGTTATGAAAGTAGTCTTCTCCATATCCTCTGGCGCCATTTTAATCTGATTATAGCCTGAGAAGCCATCCATGAAGGAGAATACGGAGTATTGAGCAGTATTATCAACTAGCACATCAATATGAGGAAGCGGAAAATCGTCTTTCGGGCTCGCTTTATTTAAGTCACGGTAATCTACACACATTCACACCTTACCGTCTTTCTTTGGCACTGGCACAATGTTAGCGACCCATGAGGGATATTTTGTCGCAGCAAGGAAACCAGCATCCCACTGTTTTTGAACCTCTTCTTTAATCTTCACGGCCATATCTGGTCTAGTTCTGCAAAGCTTTTTCTTGACCGACGAGCATTCCTCTTTCAACGACAGACGGTGCACGAACATATCTGTATCGAGCCCTGGCATGTCTTCATACGACCAAGCGAACACATCACTATACTCTCTGAGCATTTCAACCAGTCTTCGCTTGATATCGCTCTGCAGCGCGGCCCCGATACGAATGTTCTTTTCAACCCCTTTCGACCCCAGGTTAATGATTTCGATGACCTCTTCGTGAGGCAGAATGACTCTTTCTTCTTGCTTCACCAACCAAGACAGTTCTTCGGGAACGTCACCATCTTCAACAACCTCTTCTTCGGCCTGAAATACCGGGTGTTCGAAGTCGGGACAAGTCATAGGTGGTTCAAGGATGTCATCTGAAAATGTTATCCTGCAAAAAGAATGGTTAAATGCTTCAAAATGCGTATAAAGCGAATAACCACGTTGCCATTTTATTGAAAAATACAAAACAGGAAAAACAGAGATCGCAATATTTGCACATGAAAAAACGCCTTTTATTTAATGATAAACACGCAATGTTCATAACAGCACAGCCCTAAGCAAATCATGATGCCCCGGGCAAAACACCAGATTGTTCAACAATTAATAAAACAAAGCATTACTGTTTAAGAGTCACAGGAACAAGCTCCTGAATAGACCAGTTGCACAATCCCTGTCCTGGCGTGCTTGGCTGAATCCAAGCGTCCATATTGCAATCGCTGTCTCTTTCGTCAGACTCTGAAGCAGCGTTGATGGTTTCATGACATACTCCACTCGCAGTGATGGTTATTGGCCCTCTGAAACGGGGTGCCCCCACAGCAGGTGTTGACGACGACGGTTGGTACCCCATGTTGCACCCTAAAATTTGCTCAACTTTATTCACTTGGTTTATGTTTCAATATCATTAGCCTTTGCATATAGAGTCATGTACATAGTCTGATCATCTGCATAGTATAACATAGCAAGTCATTCAACAGGGGAACAAGCATTATTCTCATCTCTATGAGCCTATCAAGAAGTTATTATTCTAATTCAATCTCATTCAAGTCATCAGAAAAGAATTTGAAAGTTGGAGAAGTCAGTGGATCAAGCATTGAGTCTATCTCCTAACTGAGGGTATCTGAGGATCAACAAAGTAAGTTGTGGGCTGTGAATTGAGCATGGAGAGTATGTGGGCATCATGGGAGACTTAGGAAGTCATTTGGAGAAGGAGACAAATCATTGGTGTAGTCACCAGAGTTGTGGATGAAGACAGTCAACTAGGGTTTCATCTGGGTCAACCCTGGGTCAACTCTAGGTCAATTGAATGATTGAAAGGCATTAAGGGCTATTGGAGAGATATGGGGTTCCTCATTTGACATGAAGAATAAGGATATGGTGTTGTGCTAAGAAGAATCAAGGAGAAGAGGAGTTTCTAAATTAGGGTTTCTGTGTAAAATCCCCTAGTTTAGGTCAAATTTCCAAGCAAGATAAGTCAAAATGCAAGCTTCAAATGGATCCTTGGCCAACATGAAACTTGTATAGGATCTCAAGACCTTTAATTTGAGTGGTGGAAGACATCAAGGAGATTTATAGAACTCAAGTTATGGTCCTTGCAAGTTACAGGTCATCTGAGGTATCTGAAATTTTGTCTGTGAAAGTGACTTGACTTCCAAGCAATTTTTACCCCTCAAGGAGATTTCAAATGAATTTCTGGTCAACATAAAAGTTGTTCCTCATTGTCTTAGATTTCTAGAATCGTATAGTATGCCTTCATATGATTTGTGGAACTCTACTTATGGTCTTGGCAAGCAAAGGGTATTTTGGTCATTTGAGAATTACATGTCATTTCAAGCCTATGCCCAAAACTCATACAAGGAAGCTTCAAATGGAAAACTTTACAACATCAACTTGTTCCAAATGACATTTTGAGTCTAGAAAAGTGACCATGAGAGATTGGAAAGATTCATAGCACAAGGTTTCAAAATTGTTGGATTTAATGAATAAAAATGACTTAAAAAATGAGATTTTTCATATTTTGGCCAAATGAGGTGAAATTATAGGTCATTTTGAATGGAAAGATCATTTTGAGGACATTGGCTAAAGTAGAATTTTGAGCTTGGTTCACATTTTGGGAGTTATTCAAGGTTACTTATCATGGAAGAAACATAAGCCAAATCCAAGGGAAATCACACAAGGGAAGTTTCTCCAAGTTTCTAGGAGGTTCTAATGTCATGTATATATTGATATGAGAAGGTTCATGCAAGGGTTGGTGATCACATTTGCTCAAAAATACAAGTTTCACACACTTTCTCTCATTTGCAAAATCAATCCAAATTCTCTCAAACTTTCACCAATTTGCACCATTCTTGATCTGTTCTTCATCATCATCATCCATAGATCACAATTCATACAATCATTTGGTAGAATTGAGGTGGATTCAAGCTGTGCAAGTTCACCATTCAAGAAGCAAAATTTTTGGAATTGCAAGATCCAAGAGGTTTGAGTCATATTTGTTGCATACAGAAGTCATCATCAAGTTCATTGACCAGTTTTCCATCACTTCAAGCTTTGGATCCAGAGGTTTTGATAGTTGTTTTCTTCATTGCGCACCAAGTAAGTTTTCATTCGAATTGCATGCTTTGGTTAGAATTGCTAGGTTTTGATAGCATAGAAAGGTTAAGGTAGGGTAGATGACTGAGTTTGGAGAGTTTGGAGAGTTTTCATGGAGTTTGATTATGGTGTACCAAAACTGGTTGGATGGATAACTCTTGGATTAGAGCATGAAAATCTCAGATTATTAGCGTGTGATGATCAGCATGGAATATAGATTAGTTTAGGGCAAGAATTGGAGAGAGTTGAAAGGTTTGATCACAGGTGAAAATGGTGGATTCCAACTGTTATACCTATCGGGTTGGTTTGTTGCTTGAGTTTTAGGGGGATTTATTGTCATGGATGTGTAGAGGGAGGAATTTAGAGCAACTTTGCTCTTGGAGTCGTGAGGATTCATGGCGAGACGAGGGAGAACAGAGCTCTTGAATGTGCATGCATGGCTAGGGTTTTCAGGGGTTAGGGTTAGCTGGAGGTTGAAGACGATCTGGGAGCCGTTCGATCAAGCTTTGACGTTTGACTGGGAATTCAATCCTATGGCCACGATTGAAGAAGGAAAACGGAGGGAAGTTCAAACAATGAAACGCACCGTTTCATTTATTCTGGCTGACTGGGCTCAACTTCTCGTTGCTATGCACACACCCCCCCCCCCCACCGAGGCCCAATCTAAAATGAACTGGAAAAATTACTTTTCGCACCGTTTTCCTCTTTTTTTTATTTTTTTGTTGGCTCTCTGATGGTGATGGGCCCAGACGCGCTTGCTATGCGCGCCCCCCAGTTTGCCATTTTAACTAGTTTTCATTACTTTCTGAACCCCATTCCATTTAAATCAATTTTTATTTTCTTTCAAAATATTAACTCTTTAAAAATTCATAAAAAATAGAAAAATGCTAGTTTTTAATTGGTTGTTTTTTCATATTACTCATAATTTTGTCAAGAAAATTATCATCCAAAAAAATTAATAATTCATTTCATTTTTATATTTTAGGCATATTTTTCTTTTATTAGGTGTAAATAATATTTTGTTTGATACATGAATTTGGTGATTTTAGTTTGCATAGTTGCTTTAATATTTTTTTTTGGTCCATTCTTTTTAGGTTGATTAATAGATAATGTTAGCTTGTATATAAAATTTAGTTCCCATTTTTAGGACTTAATTTTAGGTGTTTAGTTTAGGTGTGAATAACATGAACAAAATTAGGGTTTAAGTGATGACTTAGGAGAATTGAATCATTTCCCTTAGGATTTAGAGATTGAATATTTTAGATATGGGACTATAGGGACTATGGGTAGTTATTAGATCCCTTAGAAATCACTAGGATTCCCCTACTGCTATTAGTGTACTATTGTATTTGATTGACTGGTGTGGTGTGCCCTCTGGGGATTATTGATTTGTCTGTATGGGTATTGGGTTTGCTTTGGGGATTGGGAGAGCTGAAGACTTGTGATGATGAAGCCCATTGGAGATCAGAGATTGAAGTCCAACTTCCAGAGTTGATGAGGAGATCCTTTGCTGGCAGCTGTTGAGGAGTGTAGGGTTTAGGAGCTAGGCAGAGCTCTAGAGCAGAAAACTTGATTCTCAAATATGGAATGCCTTGTCTGCATCCATCCTTTCTCTATGATTCAAAGTCTCTTTCAAATATCCACCTCCTTCCTTTGGAAGGATCAGTGAATGTATTTGAAAGATAGAACTTTTGAGAGAAAATTGTCTGTATAATGTTAACAGTTAATGAGCCACCCTTGGTAGGCATTTGACTGTTTAACATTTAATTCCTCTTGTTGACTGATATTCCTCTTGGAGATTAAGACTTGAAGAAAAGCCATTGCAGATGGAAGACTGATAATCAAAGACCTTGCTTGAAGGCTGTGGAGATGAAGACTGATGCTTGCTGAAGCTTGTAGCTGTTTGATAATGACTTGAAGTCAGATGTTGATGCAGAGCTGCTGTGGCTGTGTATTTTTAGCTGTTATTCATTTCTGATGTATTGTTCGGTTTTCCCTGACTGTATTGTTTGCTGTTTAACCTGTTGGGTTGAAAGTGAAGCCTGTTCACTTTTGCCTATTGTTTTCTAGGTTCGAGGTCGAGTGAGACTCCCTTGCCTCGCTTGTATTGTTGCATCCATGCATTTTGCTGCTTTACTGTATATATATGCTATTATTTCTGTTTCCGTCTATTCCCTTAGGATCTCTGTTTCTCTCTGCGCAAGAGAGGAGCATGATAGACTTTAGGTCTTAACCTATGCATGATAACATTAGGTTAGTTTGATTCCCTTTTCAACCGTAGGTTAGAGTTCTGTCTCTTCTTTCTCAAAACAAACAGAAAAAACACAATAAATATTTCAAACACAATAAAAGACACTTCTTCCGTAAAAGAATGTGAACTCATTAAAACGTCATTTTTATCCGCTTGGACTACTAATCAGGAGAGAACCCTTTTTCAGAAGGAATAAAAACAATCAAGACAGACTTGTGTCATACGTGGCCCGAAATACATTTGCTCTGATCTTTCATGCTGTATGAAAGTACGTAGGCATAGGATGCGATATCCTAGCGAGCAACCTTCCCCTCCTTTCCCGTAGGTAGGCGAACTACGTTGACTCTGATTTCTCGTTCCAGACGGGAATACGTAGGCATAAAGTGCGATACTTTGCCGAGTCATTTTATTTTCTTTTAACCCCTGACCTGTAGAGTAGATAGAATAACAATCCATACCCGAAAACAAGCGTGGATCCCGTCGAGTACGACGGACGTGAGGGGTGCTAATACCTTCCCCTTGCGTAACCGACTCCCGAATCCAGGATTTGGTTGCGATGACCATTCCTTTCCCCGTTTTGCGGTAGGTTTACCTCGAGCGTTTCCTTTCCCTCCGTTGGGATAAATAACGCACGGTGGCGACTCTTCTGTTCAGCCGGCGCCGATTTTCGCAGTAGCGACAGCTGGCGACTCTGCTGGGGATCCAACGTCCCCTGGCTGCTAAGGACTGCGATGGTTCTTATGCGTTTGGGATCCAACGTCCCTTGAGAGAGTCAATCCTAGCGCTTGTTTTCCCGTCGAGGATTTTGTATGGATTTATATTTCTGACCTTTATCTTCAGCAATATATATATTGATTATTATTGCTGTATTGGGGTGTGACGGGTGTTCTATGATTGAGAGATAAGCCGGACCTGGGCTTGAGTGCACCTAGAATTAGAGTAGAAAGTAGTGGGCGCGTGCCGGCTTTGCTTGCATTAGTGTCTCATGAAATCTACACTCGGACGAGGTTCTTCTGGTTGGCTTCTTTTTCTACCCTTTGGGTCGAAGGGGTTGTTGGTCAGTTGAATTGTCGACTCCAGGAACCGATCATTTGGAAGTTGGCTAAGTGAGGCCTCTTCAGGATTTGATGATGCCACTCCTTCTGGGAATCGTATCATCAACCCTGAAAGTCTGTGACGCCGACGACCGCATAGGATGCCATACCTTGTGTCAGTTACTAGGACATCCACCTGTGAGAGGGTTTGGGGTTATGCAGGTAACTACACCTTCAGATACCGGTTATTTCTTGATCAGAGATCCTGGGTATTTATGGAGAGTTCTGAGGTCTGTCAGAGACCAGTTGGAGAGTCCTGAGGTCTGTCAGAGACCAGTTGGAGATATGATATGAGGTCTGCCAGAGACCAGTCCGGGTTATGCTGTGGGTCTGTCAGAGACCAGTGTTGGAGCTTTGTTTTAGGTCTATCTGAGACCAGGGTTTGAGGACTTCTAGAGGGTCTATCCGAGACTTTTGATATGGTTCATGCTTTTTCAGCCACGGCATTTGGTCCCTGTTGCATGTTACTTGCATTGCATTGTTTGCATACCCATTATCTTTGCATCCCATTAACGTGTGTCTGTGCTGCAGGTGCATTTGCGTACCCTCCGATTCTAGTGCCCAGACTTCTGAGTATTGATTATGGCTGGTTTGAGGAAAACAGTTGCGTATAAGCTGCCTACACCTGATATTACTCCTTTGCTCGGTCTGATATCTCTTGCTGATGAGGAGGTTAGGAGAAGCTTCAGAATGAGTCATGGGAGATTACTGAGATTAGTCTGCAAGCCCACTGCTGATGAGATGAACGGGCTGTACACCCTGATGCAGTTCTATGACCCCGCATTGAGATGTTTTACGTTTGCTGACTTCATTCTAGGGCCTACCATTGAGGAGTATGTGGAGTTTACTGAGTTACCCGTGCAGAACAAGGTTCCCTTTATTCACTCTGCTGCTGAGCCCAGGTTGGAAGACTTAGCCAAGGCCTTGCATATGGACGCTGCAGAACTGTTAGTGACTTCTTGGCTTGGGGTTTCAAGTTTCTCTCTTGATTTCTTGGTTGGCAAAGCTCAGGAGTATGCCAAGAGCGGATGTTGGGTGGTTTTCAATGCTATTTTGGCTTTATGCATTTATGGGATTGTGCTGTTTCCTAACTTGCCCAATTTCGTAGACTTGGACGCTTTCCATCTATTTGCTGCCGGCAATCCAGTGCCAACGTTGATCAGAGACTTCTACCACTCCTTGCACTACAAGAACGAAAACAGAAGGGGAAAGGTTGTTTACTGCTGTGCTCCTTTGTTGAATATGTGGTTCAAGAGCCACCTTCCCATGAAGGGATCTTTTGTGGAGAGTGCAACCACCTCTAGCTGGTCAGAGCGCTTGATGAGGCTATCTTCCGAAGACGTTGAGTGGTTTGATCGAGACCTGCTAGGGGATGAGCTTATATTCAGTTGTTCTGGGTACCCTAATGTCCCGCTGATAGGAAGAAAAGGGTGTATCAATTACAACCCATCCCTGTTGGTCCGTCAGTTCCGATATGCGCTGAAGAACCCACCAAAGGAAGAAGAAGTACAGGAATCTCTGTACTTCACCGGTGATTTGAAGGGGGAGTTATTAGCCAAGCTGCAGCATGCCTGGAAGCGTATTAACCGAATGGGGAAGCCGTTGTTAGGGAAGAATGACTGTCAGGCTTACGCCCCATACAGAGTTTGGATCCAGGAAAGAGCAAGTCAGTTGCGGATGCCATTTCCAGATGCACCAGCCCTTGTTCCTATTCCGGTAGCAGAGCCAACTACTGTTCCTAGGGAGGCCTACGAGCAAGTTGTGAAATAAAAAGAAGCCTTGATGAAGATCAACGAAGGGTTAGAGCAGGAGCTAGCCCAGATACGCAGTGAGAAAAACAAGGCCGTGCATGCTTTCCAACAGCAGATTGAGCTAATGAACAGATTAGGGGCTGAGTTAACTGAGGAGAAGAAGAAGCACGAACGTCTGGGGCAAGAGTTCATAAGCTCCCATGACATGCTCGAATCCAAAAAGAAAGCACTCGACATCGCTCACCGAGAGATCTCTTCTTGCAATAAGACTTGGAATGCTACGCTCACCAACAATAAGAAGAGGGAGGATAAGTTGAAGCAGCAAATTTCCGACCTCGAAGAGCAGTTGAAGTCTAGCATCAAGAAGTGTGAAGAAGAAGTGATGACCCGATATGGTCTCCAGAACGCACTGAACAAGGCTATCAAAGGCAGAGATGAAGCTGTGTCTCAGAAGCGTAAACTAGAGGATCGCTTCGGAGAAGGGGCATGGGAGGAAACTGCTGAAGACGTGCGACATGTTCTTAAGAAAAGGAACCAACTTGTTGAAGGGCTGCTTACCACACCAAGTCATCCGGAGACCAAGAAGTTGCTAGAAGAGTACCAGACTTATGGGAGTGTTTGATCCTTTCGTGTAGTAGCTTGTATGCTTTATTTGCATAGCGCTGACCATCACCAGGATTGTTGGATGAGGTCATGCCTTCTTATTGTACTCAGTGATATTGTATTCTTGGCTCATTGGTTTTTCTCCGCAATATATGAGGCTTTCTGTGATCCAGCTCCGATCTTTATATTGCTAGCACTGTCACTGCACCGGCACCTTCACACTAGAATCGGGGAATGCTATTCCCTAATGCACAGACACACACTGCATTGCATTCATATTCACATTGCATTACAGGTAATCATTGGATGGTATCTTATTTCCTGCTCTGTACCAAGTATTTTCAGGATTGGAGATCAGCGCCCACACCGCTACTCCACTCGCATCAACTGTCGAAGAATCATGGATCAAATGCAGAACGAGATGCAAGATGTGCGCGAGAAGCTAGCTATCTTTATGCAGACTATGGAAGCTATTGCAAAAGGTCAGGAGAATTTGCAAGCCATGGTGCAGCCTCTGTTGGTCAGAAACGCCGGTCACGGTAATGAGGATCATTAGTCTGTGCGAGTCGATACTGTTCATGGAGATGGCACTCCCACGCCAGTGGCTCCACCTGTAGTCAACATACCTGCTGCTAATGTCAACAACGCTACCGCCGCTGGGAACGGTAACATCGGAGTTGGGAACGAGACTGCTGTCCATAACGTTGGGCTTGGTGATATCAACTTGGGTGATAATATGGGAGGCAACGGCTTCGGCAATGCTGGATTCGGGTTCAACGATCAGGGATTCGATAACACTGGGAAATATGGTTTCAATGCTCAAGGCTTTGGGCAAGATGGTTATGGTGTGGCCAATCAGGGTTACGGAGGTTTCGGAAATGGAAACGGCGCTGGGTTAACGGCTTTTGGGCCTGCTGGAGGTGTTCAGGGATACGGCAACAGAGGCCGAGGCCCGGTGATGAATCAGATTAGAGCTGGCCGCAATAATGAATATGATGGGTATGGAGCTGGGAATGGTATGTGGCAAGAAGATCAGCAGGAGGACGCTTTCTCCGGCGGAGGCTTTGAAGGGCCGATGGATAACTCCCAGAAGATCAGAATGCTAGAAGAGCAGATGAGGGGGGTCCTGAACCAAAGTGTTGTGGGCTTGGACATGGCAACAATGGGCCTGGTACCTGGCTTGAGGGTGCCAATCAAATTCAAAGCTCCTACGTTTGATAAGTATAAAGGGGACACCTGTCCGAAAGTGCACGTGCGAGCTTATTACAGAAAGATGTCTGCATACTCAACTGATGAGAGAATGCTAATGCATTTCTTTCAAGATAGTTTGTCAGGCCCTTCCCTAGAGTGGTATATGGGATTGGAGCCAACTAATATCAAGACATGGAAGCAATTGGCAGAGGCATTTGTAGCTCACTATAAGTATAACAGCGACTTGGCACCCAACTGGGTCCAATTGACAGGCTTGTCTCAGAAGAAGGGTGAGAGCTTTAAAGAGTACGCGCAAAGGTGGCGCGATATGGCTGCCAGGGTCCGTCCTCCTTTAGAAGACAAGGAAATGAATGACATGTTCGTCGGCACATTCACAGGCTTGTTTCATGACATGTTGTTTCATACATCTCTGGCCAGTTTCTCAGACTTAATTCTGATGGGAGAAAAGATTGAACGTAACATTAAGCAAGGAAAATTCCAAGTCGAGGAATCAACTGCATCTTGCAGTAATAGGAAGGCTTTTGGTGGGCGCCGTCAGGGCGAGGCAAGCGCAGTGTTTGGAGGCCGAGGCCGAGGCCGAGGCAGAGGTCGGAACCAATATCATCAGCCGCAGCAGGTGGCGAGTGTTACTATCCCATATCAGCAACAACCACTTCAACAACAACAACTGTTTCAGCAGCAGCCAATGCAGCAGCAGCAGCAGCCACATCAACAACAACAGCAGCAGCAGCCACAGCAGGGGGCACAACCTGCTCAGCGAAGATTCCAGGGTGGTAAACCAAGAAGAGTGTTTGAGAAGCCTCCCTCAACGTATGCTGATTTGTTACAGACATTGTTGGGTTTGAACCTGGTAGAGAAGAGAACTCTGGCACCAATAACGGGAACTCCTCCGTATGGTTATGATGCAAGCAGGCACTGTGATTTTCATTCTGGGGCTCCGGGCCACGATGTAGAGGGTTGCCATGCTTTTAAGCACGTTGTGCAGGATCTTTTGGACAATAAGACTATCAATTTCGGAACGGTAGGTCCGAATATAGTGCAGAAGCCCATGCCCAATCATGGGGCAAACGCCATTCTAACTGAGGAAGGGAGGAATCTGATTGTGAATGTGGATAATCTAAAGAAGCCGCTGAGCGAGATAAAAAGCAGATTATTGCAGGGAGGCGTCTATCCAGGGTGCGACGAGTATTGTTTAGAATGCTGGACCCTAGCTGGGGGTTGTGATGATTTAAAGAAAGGTATTCAGGCTTTAATAGATGGCGGCACGTTGCAGTTCGACCGAGCAGCAATCGAAGAGCCTGCAGGAGCAGTAGCAGATAATCAGAGTGATGTGGCCACTGTGACGATTCCTCGAAAGACAATCACTATCACGGCACCGGCTCAGCGACCGCCGATCACCATAACTAAGGCCGAACCAATCCCGTACGAGAGCACAAAAGCAGTCCCATGGTCATATGGGCTGGAAGTGTATTGCGACGGAATAAAGATTGATGTTAGTAAGCAGCCAGCCGAGACTGTGGACAACGTTGTTGGTTCAGGAGGTATGACAAGGAGTGGTAGGATCTTTATATCACCTGAAGTGGAGGCCGAAAGGCTGGCAAAAGGAAAAGGGAGGATGGTTGAGAATGTCCCAGTGCAGGCAAGCGAAAAGGCATCAACATCGAAAGATGTAGAAGAGTTCATGCCCTTGATTCGAAAAAGTGATTATAAGATTGTGGAGCATCTGCAACAGACACCGTCCAAAATATCTATCTTGTCGTTGCTCTTGTGTTCTGAAGCTCACAGAAATGCTTTGTTGAAAGTCCTGGATACTTCCTTCGTACCCCAAGACGTCTCCGTGAATCAGCTGGAAGGAGTGTTGGCACATGTAAATGCAGGCCACAACTTGGGCTTTACCGACTTCGATTTGACCCCGAAAGGGAGAGATCATAATATAGCGCTGCACGTCTCTGTCGAGTGTAGAGGATCAGTAATGTCGCATGTATTGGTCGACACCGGATCGTCTTTGAATTTGATGCCCAAGAAAGCGATGATGAAGCTGGATGTCAGAGGAATCTTGTGCACGCCCAGTGACTTGGTAGTTAGGGCATTCGATGGCACGCGAAGAACAGTCTTTGGGTCGATAACATTGCCTCTGCAGGTAGGGCCGGAGGTGTTTGCGACAGAGTTTTATATCATGGATATACAGCCTGCATATAGCTGCTTGCTCGGAAGACCCTGGATTCATGGGGCTGGGGCAGTCACGTCTACCCTGCATCAGAAGTTGAAATATATGGTCGGAGACAGTGTAGTCACCGTATGCGGAGAAGAAGACATCCTGGTCAGCCATCTGTCGTCATTTAAATATGTGGAGGTCGACGGAGAGATCCACGAAACACCCTGCCAGGCATTTGAAGGGTTGCGTATCAAGGACAAAGGTCCCGGACCGAGCAAAGTGTCAGAGATAGCCGTCTCGTCGTATAAAGAAGCTCAAGCTCTGGTGGAGGCAGGAGAAGCAAAGGGCTGGGGCAAAGTGCTGGATATCCCTGTGAAGATGGACCGATTCGGGCTGGGGTACCAACCGTCGTCATCAACTCCTGTTGTGGGGGCACCCCGTTTCAGAGGGCCAATAACCATCTCTGCCAGTGGAGTATGTCATGAAACCATCAATGCTGCTTCGGAGTCTGACGAAGGAGACAGTGACTGTGATATGGATGCCTGGATTCGGCCAAGCACGCCAGGACAGGGACTGTGCAACTGGTCTATTCAGGAGCTTGTTCCTATGACTCTTAAACAGTAATGCTTTGCTTTATTAATTGTTGAATAATCTGATGTCTTGCCCGGGGCATCGTGATTTGCTTAGGGCTGTGTTGTTATGAACATTGCGTGTTAATCATTAAATAAATGGCGTTTTTTTCATGTGCAAATACTGTAATCTCTGTCTTTCTTGTTTTGTATTTTTCAATAAAATGGCAACGTGGTTATTCGCTTTATACGCATTTTGAAGCACTTAACCATTCCTTTTGCAGGATAACATTTTCAGATGACATCCTTGAACCACCTATGACTCGTCCCGACTTTGAGCACCCGGTATTTCAGGCCGAAGAAGAGGTTGTCGAAGATAGTGACGTTCCTGAAGAACTGTCTTGGTTGGTGAAGCAAGAGGAAAGAGCCATTCTGCCTCACGAAGAGGTCATCGAAATTATCAACTTGGGGTCGGAAGGGGTTGAGAAGAATATTCGTATCGGGGCCGCACTGCAGGGCGATATCAAGCGAAGACTGGTTGAAATGCTCCGAGAGTATAGTGATGTATTCGCTTGGTCGTATGAAGATATGCCAGGGCTCGATACAGATATGGTTGTGCACCGTCTGCCACTGAAAGAAGAATGCCCGCCGGTCAAACAAAAGCTTCGCAGAACTCGACCAGATATGGCAGTGAAGATCAAAGAGGAAGTTCAAAAACAGTGGGACGCTGGTTTCCTGGCTGTGACAAAATATCCCTCATGGGTTGCTAACATCGTACCAGTGCCAAAGAAAGACGGCAAGGTTCGAATGTGCGTGGATTATAGAGATTTGAATAAAGCAAGCCCAAAAGACGATTTTCCGCTTCCTCATATTGACGTGCTAGTTGATAATACTGCTCAATACTCCGTATTCTCCTTCATGGATGGTTTTTCAGGCTATAATCAGATTAAAATGGCGCCAGAGGATATGGAGAAGACCACTTTCATAACGCCTTGGGGAACATTTTGCTACAAAGTGATGCCCTTTGGCTTGAAAAATGCTGGGGCAACATATCAGCGTGCTATGACGACTCTTTTTCATGATATGATGCATAAAGAGATCGAAGTTTATGTTGACGATATGATTGCCAAATCCCAGACGGAGGAAGAGCATCTGGTGAATCTGCTGAAGTTATTTAAGAGGCTTAGGAAGTTCAGGCTGAGACTGAACCCTAACAAATGCACCTTCGGGGTGAGATCGGGTAAGCTACTGGGGTTTATCGTAAGCAAAAGAGGAATAGAGGTCGATCCTGCTAAAATAAAAGCGATTCAAGAAATGCCGACGCCTAAAACAGAGAAAGAGGTGCGCGGGTTTTTAGGGAGGTTGAACTACATCGCTCGGTTCATATCCCATCTAACGGCCACGTGTGAACCATTATTCAAGCTGTTAAAGAAAGATCAAGCTGTAACGTGGAACGAAAACTGTCAAAAGGCGTTCGATAAAATAAAGCAGTATTTGCAGGAGCCTCCTATTTTGATACCCCCAGTGGCAGGGAGACCCTTGATTATATATTTGACAGTTCTTGAGGGAAGCATGGGTTGTGTTCTCGGTCAACACGACGAGACAGGAAGAAAAGAGCATGCGATCTACTACTTGAGTAAGAAATTTACAGATTGTGAATCTCGATACTCAATGCTTGAGAAAACTTGTTGCGCGCTAGCCTGGGCCGCCAAGCGTTTGAGGCAATACATGCTGAATCATACAACCATGCTCATCTCGAAGATGGATCCTATCAAATATGTATTCGAAAAGCAGGCGTTGTCAGGGAGAATTGCCCGTTGGCAGATGGTCCTGACTGAATATGACATCCAATATGTCTCGCAAAAGGCTATAAAGGGGAGTGTGCTGTCTGAGTATCTGGCGGAGCAGCCTATTGAAGATTACCAAGCGATGAGGTTTGATTTTCCTGACGAGGATATCATGTACCTAAAGATGAAAGACTGTGAAGAGCCGTTGCCAGACGAAGGACCAGAGTTGGGTTCCAAATGGAAGATGATATTTGACGGAGCTGTGAATGCTTATGGTAGCGGAATAGGGGCAATCATCACTACGCCACACGGGTCGCACATCCCGTTTACTGCCCGATTGACCTTTGCAGTTACCAATAATGAGGCCGAATACGAAGCTTGTATAATGGGGCTTGAAGAAGCCATTGATTTGCGAATCAAACATCTGGACGTATACGGAGACTCAGCTCTGGTGGTGAATCAGATCAAAGGGGAATGGGAGACACGTCAGCCCAATTTAATACATTATATGAATTATGCAAGGAGATTGTTGCCTTTCTTTGACAAAGTTGAGTTGCATCACGTACCGCGGGCAGAGAATCAAAAGGCTGACGCCCTGGCCACTTTGTCTTCCATGTACAAAGTCAACTTCTGGAATGAGGCTCCCCGAATCGTTATCTCTCGGCTTGACAGACCAGCTTTCGTATTTGCTATTGACGAGGCATCCGACGACAGACCGTGGTATTTTGATATCCTTAATTTTCTGAAGAATAAAGAGTACCCGGCTGGGGCATCCAGTCAAGATCAGAAGACTCTCAGGAGACTAGCGGGTAATTTCTATTTGAATCCAGATGGTGTCTTGTCCAGAAGAAACCACGATTTGGTGTTGTTGCGTTGTGTAGACGAAAAAGAGGCGAAGCTGCTCATGGAGGAAATACACGAAGGTACCTTTGGTACACATGCTGGTGGGCATGCTATGACGAGGAAGCTGCTACGGGCAGGTTATTTTTGCCTGACCATGGAAACTGATTGTTTCAAGTTTGCGAGGAAGTGCCACAAGTGCCAAATTTATGCTGATAAGATCCATGTGCCTCCAAGTCCTCTAAATGTGATGTCATCGCCATGGCCATTCTCGATGTGGGGAATCGATATGATTGGAAAGATCGAGCCGACGGCTTCTAATGGGCACAGGTTCATTCTAGTAGCAATCGATTATTTCACCAAGTGGGTAGAAGCGGCGTCATATGCAAATGTAACGAAGCAAGTGGCGGCTAGATTCATCAAGAGAGATATCATTTGCCGATATGGAATCCCCGAGCGGATAATCATGGACAACGGTTCAAACTTAAACAACAAAATGATGAAGGAGCTCTGTCAGAATTTCAAGATCGAACATCACAACTCCTCCCCTTACCGACCCAAGATGAATGGCGCTGTCGAAGCGGCCAATAAAAATATCAAGAAGATCGTTCAGAAGATGGTGGTGACCTATAAGGATTGGCATGAGATGCTACCTTTCGCTTTGCACGGTTATCGTACGACGGTACGCACATCAACCGGGGCAACCCCATTCTCGTTAGTATACGGAATGGAGGTGGTATTACCATTGGAAGTTGAGATCCCTTCTCTGAGGGTATTGCGAGACGTTCAGCTAGACGAGGCAGAATGGGTGAAAGAAAGGTTGAATCAACTGAGTTTGATGGATGAGAAGAGGCTAGCTTCTCTAGCATACGGTCGTTTGTACCAGAGCCGAATGAAGAAAGCATATGATAAGAAGATACATCCGCGAAGCTTTCAGACGGGCGACCTTGTGCTGAAAAGGATTCTCCCGCCGCAGGCAGATCACAGGGGCAAGTGGTCCCCCAACTACGAAGGGCCATACGTTGTCAGGAAAGTCTTTTCAGGAGGAGCTTTATTGTTGTCTACTATGGACGGTGAAGACTTTATGTCGCCTGTGAATTCGGACGCAGTTAAAAAATACTTTGCTTAAAGTTGACCCGCTGGACAGAAAAAAGAGAGTCCAGGCAAAAGTGGGGCATCCTGGCGAACCAAAAACAGAATGAAAGGTTCGGGCAAAAGTTAGGGATAAAAATTGAAAAAATGTACACCCGCGAAGTTGAAAACCTACACTGGGCGGCTTCGGCAAAAAGGGGTATCCCGGTGAACTGAAAACCCGTAAAGGGCGGTTCACGCAAAAGTTAGGGATTTGAAAAGCAAATGACTGCGATCCGAATTTGATATTACAATGAGCATCAGCGCGGGAGAATACGCTCGAGGGGTCGGTTATCGGATACAATCTCTTCAGAAGTGTGAACACCGGGAAAGCATTAGAGTCGGGCGAGTCATGAGAGGATCAGTTCGTGGTGTTCGTCTGCATCCCGTTGCCGACATGTGTACAAATTTAATTTGTCAATATATTTATGCTTCTTGTGCATACTTGTATATTTACTTTGCGTAGCTTCCTCTTTTCAGGAGTTACATCCCGTGTACAAAAATTTTTTTCCGCCCATTCAGGGGCCCAATCAATAAAATATGTTATTCAGTACTTGATGCTGGTTCTTTACTATTTTGTGCATGATAAAACGCCTAAGTTTACTGAAACTAGCATGTGTATAACATCACTGGCCCTTGCCGACAATTGCTAAAGCTTTGAATTAACTGAAAATGACGTCACTAACCTGAATAGATTTGGTTGCATAGGCTTGGCTTGTTTTGTTTGTGTTGTTGCAGGTTTCATAGCCGTACGAGGAAGACGATCAAAAGATTGCAGTAACGAAAGACTCGACCCCCGCGCAGGTCATGCATGATCTTCCTGAAAAAGGATCAAATTCCCCAGCTAGTCGTAGCTTATCCAAAGGACATGCTCCAGCAAAGTCGTTCATCCTCAGCAGAGTTTGGCGATTCCAGGATTATAAGGCTGTATTCAAGCAGAGTGGTTCAGCCACAGAAGATTAATATTTGTGAGCTGTATTCAGGCAGTTTACCTTTCCCCGCAGGGTCATTTACTCTCCCCTAGCGGAGTCAGCGGATTTTCCCCAAGAGCATCGTCCCGTCCCCAGCGGAGTTCTCTTTCCAACCAGTGTTTTCATTCCTTCCAGTGGAACTCGAAGATTGAGACTCTCCCCGGCAGAGTTGGTGTGGCGCATTGGCATTTATTTTGTCAGAATACCGTGTGATATCCGTTCACTCTCCAGCATAAGTCCGATCATACCAAGCGCATCTGCTATTCTCCAGCAGAGTTGTATTCCCCAGTAGGGTGTTACTTCAACGAGGTGTTTTTCCCGACTGAGTTGACTTCACTCTTCCAGCATTTATTTTGCTGGAATAATTCTGTAGCACCTGGCTATCCCCAGCGGAGTTGGCATTAACTTCAGCATTTATTTTGCTGGAGTAGCCTGCATCTCAGTAGTTCGAGTCTGCATTGGCATCGGCATATAATGTCATAGTTGCATCCACCAAATAAAAGTGTAGCGTTTCCATGTCGAACGGAGCATTGCATCGTTGTCAAACATATGCATTTTTGAAACATAAACCAGGATGGCTAACCTTTTGTTTCAAGTATTGTTTCTCTTGCAGGTAGAGAGAGCCCTCGCTCAGGTGAATCAATAAACATTCGAAGTCTCGGCATGAGACATTCAACGAAGTGTCAGCTTTGGCACTACTCCCCACAGAGTCAGCAGGATAAGTTTCTCTTTGTCCCCAAGCAGAGTTACTTATTTCCCCGCCAGGGTTTCTTGTTGAAGTTTCTCTAGTCCGACCAGCGGATTGTTTCCTTCAAAGTTGTTGTTACGTCAGCATTAAAAGGTTTCATGAACCAGAATTTCAGAGGCTACCGCTGGTTATTAGAGCAGGCATCCAGTAGTTTGATTTCCAAATATCCCCAGTAGAGTCAGCCTCAAAGTTGTTGTAACGTCAGTGATAAGAAGTTGGCGGACCAATGGAAGGATGAGTCCTAACGTGGACGGGTTTATTGACAGGTTTTTTTGTATGCTAAGAGAAGTGGGGGTCCTGACGTGGACATTTCCTCAGTTTGACGATATGTGTTAGTCCTAACGTGGACGGATTTGATTTCTTGGTATTGATCGAAGGTGGAGTCCTGACGCGGACAAAGTTGGTTACTCTTCGTGTTGGTGTCCTGACGTGGACCATTTATTTCCAGCAGATAGCTTTATTCGTGATGGTGAAATGTGCGTCCTGACGAGGACAAGTTTGTAGTTCTTTGTGATGACAAGATGCGAGAGTCCTGACGTGGACAAATTTATCCTTCTTCGTGTTGTTGGCAAAGTATGAGTCCCGACGTGGACACAGTCGTATTTCCCCAGCAAGTCGAAGACGTGCAAGTCCTAACATGGACAGGTTCTATTATTTCATCAGATGAAGATGTGAGTCCTGACGTGGACAAGTTATTTCCCCAGCGGGTCGAAGGGGCATGAGTCCTGACGTGGACAATTCTTCAGCAAGTCGACATGTGAGTCCTTACGTGGACAAATCGAAAGAAAGTATGTTCCTTACGTGGAAAAAGAAGTTATTCCTTACGTGGAAAGAAGTGTGATTCCTTACGTGGAGAAATGGTGATCCCTTACGTGGAGAAATGGGGATTCCTTACGTGGAAAGGCAATGTATTCTTGACGTGGAAGAGTTTAGTCCTAACGTGGACAGATACAAAGAAGATTTATTCCTTACGTGGAAAGATGGAGTCCTTACGTGGACATATCAGATTCGTTCCTTACGTGGAAAGGTGGGTCCTTACGTGGACGGAGTTGGTTTCCCTACGTGGAAAGATAGAGGCGATTCCTTACGTGGAAAGATTGTATTCCTTACGTGGAAAGAGTGGAGTCCTTACATGGACACATCAAGTCGGTTTCCTAACGTGGAAAGAAGACGGATTCCTTACGTGGAAAGATTGCATTCCTTACGTGGAAAGAGATGGCATTCCTTACGTGGAAAGATGTGAGTCCTTACGTGGACGAATCAACATGTGATTCATTACGTGGAAAGGTGAGTCCTAACGTGGACAATGTTATTCCTAACGTGGACAAGTTTGGTTGAGATTTCTTTGTGTTGACGACACAGGCGTCCTAACGTGGACAAAATTCTATCTCTACGATGATAAAATCTTTTTCAGGCTGATGAAAATAATCCCCAGCACGAGATCAGTGGGTTGCCGTAACAGTCAGATTCAGCCGATGAATGTCGTTCCCCAAGCAGGGGCGCAGTTTATTTCTGCGGTTGGAAAATTTCCGGGTTCTTAGTATTCAACCGTCTCGTACCGTGAATGTCTGAAGGCTCTGGGCTCTTCACCCAATCGGGTCCAAGTCGCTTGAATAGGGGCAGCTGTTGCACCCTAAAATTTGCTCAACTTTATTCACTTGGTTTATGTTTCAATATCATTAGCCTTTGCATATAGAGTCATGTACATAGTCTGATCATCTGCATAACATAACATAGCAAGTCATCCAACAGGGGACCAAGCATTATTCTCATCTCTATGAGCCTATCAAGAAGTTATTATTCTAATTCAATCTCATTCAAGTCATCAGAAAAGAATTTGAAAGTTGGAGAAGTTAGTGGATCAAGCATTGAGTCTATCTCCTAACTAAGGGTATCTGAGGATCAACAAAGTAAGTTGTGGGCTGTGAATTGAGCATGGAGAGTATGTGGGCATCATGGGAGACTTAGGAAGTCATTTGGAGAAGGAGACAAATCATTGGTGTAGTCACCAGAGTTGTGGATGAAGACAGTCAACTAGGGTTTCATCTGGGTCAACCCTGGGTCAACTCTAGGTCAATTGAATGATTGAAAGGCATTAAGGGCTATTGGAGAGATGTGGGGTTCCTCATTTGACATGAAGAATAAGGATATGGTGTTGTGCTAAGAAGAATCAAGGAGAAGAGGAGTTTCTAAATTAGGGTTTCTGTGTAAAATCCCCTAGTTTAGGTCAAATTTCCAAGCAAGATAAGTCAAAATGCAAGCTTCAAATGGATCCTTGGCCAACATAAAACTTGTAGAGGATCTCAAGACCTTTAATTTGAGTGGTGTAAGACATCAAGGAGTTTTATAGAACTCAAGTTATGGTCCTTGCAAGTTACAGGTCATCTGAGGTATCTGAAATTTTGTCTGTGAAAGTGACTTGACTTCCAAGCAATTTTTACCCCTCAAGGAGATTTCAAATGAATTTCTGGTCAACATAAGAGTTGTTCCTCATTGTCTTAGCTTTCTAGAATGGTATAGTATGCCTTCATATGATTTGTGGAACTCTACTTATGGTCTTGGCAAGAAAAGGGTATTTTGGTCATTTGAGAATTACAGGTCATTTCAAGCCTATGCCCAAAACTCAAACAAGGAAGCTTCAAATGGAAAACTTTACAACATCAACTTGTTCCAAATGACATTTTGAGTCTAGAAAAGTGACCATGAGAGATTGGAAAGATTCATAGCACAAGGTTTCAAAATTGTTGGATTTAATGAATAAAAATGACTTAAAAAATGAGATTTTTCATATTTTGGCCAAATGAGGTGAAATTATAGGTCATTTTGAATGGAAATATCATTTTGAGGACATTGGCTAAAGTAGAATTTTGAGCTTGGTTCACATTTTGGGAGTTATTCAAGGTTACTTATCATGGAAGAAACATAAGCCAAATCCAAGGGAAATCACACAAGGGAAGTTTCTCCAAGTTTCTAGGAGGTTCTAATGTCATGTATATATTGATATGAGAAGGTTCATGCAAGGGTTGGTGATCACATTTGCTCAAAAACACAAGTTTCACACACTTTCTCTCATTTGCAAAATCAATCCAAATTCTCTCAAACTTTCACCAATTTGCACCATTCTTGATCTGTTCTTCATCATCATCATCCATAGATCACAATTCATACAATCATTTGGTAGAATTGAGGTGGATTCGAGCTGTGCAAGTTCACCATTCAAGAAGCAAAAATTTTGGAATTGCAAGATCCAAGAGGTTTGAGTCATATTTGTTGCATACAGAAGTCATCATCAAGTTCATTGACCAGTTTTCCATCACTTCAAGCTTTGGATCCAGAGGTTTTGGTAGCTGTTTTCTTCATTGTGCACCAAGTAAGTTTTCATTCGAATTGCATGCTTTGGTTAGAATTGCTAGGTTTTGATAGCATAGAAAGGTTAAGGTAGGGTAGATGACTGAGTTTGGAGAGTTTGGAGAGTTTTCATGGAGTTTGATTATGGTGTACCAAAACTGGTTGGATGGATAACTCTTGGATTAGAGCATGAAAATCTCAGATTATTAGCATGTGATGATCAGCATGGAATATAGATTAGTTTAGGGCAAGAATTGGAGAGAGTTGAAAGGTTTGATCACAGGTGAAAATGGTGGATTCCAACTGTTATACCTATCGGGTTGGTTTGTTGCTTGAGTTTTAGGGGGATTTATTGTCATGGCTGTGTAGAGGGAGGAATTTAGAGCAACTTTTCTCTTGGAGTCGTGAGGATTCATGGCGAGACGAGGGAGAACAGAGCTCTTGAATGTGCAAGCATGGCTAGGGTTTTCAGGGGTTAGGGTTAGCTGGAGGTTGAAGACGATCTGGGAGCCGTTCGATCAAGCTTTGACGTTTGATTGGGAATTCAATCCTATGGCCACGATTGAAGAACGAAAACGGAGGGAAGTTCAAACAATGAAACGCACCGTTTCATTTATTCTGGCTGACTGGGCTCAACTTCTCGTTGCTATGCACACCCCCCACCAAGGCCCAATCTAAAATGAACTGGAAAAATTACTTTTCGCACCGTTTTCCTCTTTTTTTTATTTTTTTGTTGGCTTTCTGATGGTGATGGGCCCAGACGCGCTTGCTATGCGCGCCCCCCAGTCTGGGCCCAGTTTGTCATTTTAACTAGTTTTCATTACTTTCTGAACCCCATTCCATTTAAATCAATTTTTATTTTCTTTCAAAATATTAACTCTTTAAAAATTCATAAAAAATAGAAAAATGCTAGTTTTTAATTGGTTGTTTTTTCATATTACTCATAATTTTGTCAAGAAAATTATCATCCAAAAAAATTAATAATTCATTTCATTTTTACATTTTAGGCATATTTTTCTTTTATTAGGTGTAAATAATATTTTGTTTGATACATGAATTTGGTGATTTTAGTTTGCATAGTTGCTTTAATATTTTTTTTTGTCCATTATTTTTAGGTTGATTAATAGATAATGTTAGCTTGTATATAAAATTTAGTTCCCATTTTTAGGACTTAATTTTAGGTGTTTAGTTTAGGTGTGAATAACATGAACAAAATTAGGGTTTAAGTGATGACTTAGGAGAATTGAATCATTTCCCTTAGGATTTAGAGATTGAATATTTTAGATATGGGACTATAGGGACTATGGGTAGTTATTAGATCCCTTAGAAATCACTAGGATTCCCCTACTGCTATTAGTGTACTATTGTATTTGATTGACTGGTGTGGTGTGTCCTCTGGGGATTATTGATTTGTCTGTATGGGTATTGGGTTTGCTTTGGGGATTGGGAGAGCTGAAGACTTGTGATGATGAAGCCCATTGGAGATCAGAGATTGAAGTCCAACTTCCAGAGTTGATGAGGAGATCCTTTGCTGGCAGCTGTTGAGGAGTGTAGGGTTTAGGAGCTAGGCAGAGCTCTAGAGCAGAAAACTTGATTCTCAAATATGGAATGCCTTGTCTGCATCCATCCTTTCTCTATGATTCAAAGTCTCTTTCAAATATCCACCTCCTTCCTTTGGAAGGATCAGTGAATGTATTTGAAAGATAGAACTTTTGAGAGAAAATTGTTTGTATAATGTTAACAGTTAATGAGCCACCCTTGGTAGGCATTTGACTGTTTAACATTTAATTCCTCTTGTTGACTGATATTCCTCTTGGAGATTAAGACTTGAAGAAAAGCCATTGCATATGGAAGACTGATAATCAAAGACCTTGCTTGAAGGTTGTGGAGATGAAGACTGATGCTTGCTGAAGCTTGTAGCTGTTTGATAATGACTTGAAGTCAGATGTTGATGCAGAGCTGCTGTGGCTGTGTATTTTTAGCTGTTATTCATTTCTGATGTATTGTTTGGTTTTCCCTGACTGTATTGTTTGCTGTTTAACCTGTTGAAAGTGAAGCCTGTTCACTTTTGCCTATTGTTTTCTAGGTTCGAGGTCGAGTGGGACTCCCTTGCCTCGCTTGTATTGTTGCATCCATGCATTTTGCTGATTTACTGTATATATATGCTATTATTTCTAATTCCGTCTATTCCCTTAGGATCTCTGTTTCTCTCTGCGCAAGAGAGGAGCATGATAGACTTTAGGTCTTAACCTATGCATGATAACATTAGGTTAGTTTGATTCCCTTTTCAACCGTAGGTTAGAGTTATGTCTCTTCTTTCTCAAAACAAACAGAAAAACACAATAAATATTTCAAACACAATAAAAGACACTTCTTCCGTAAAAGAATGTGAACTCATCAAAACGTCATTTTTGTCCGCTCGGACTACTAATCAGGAGAGAACCCTTTTTCAAAAGGAATAAAAACAATCAAGACAGACTTGTGTCATACGTGGCCCGAACTACGTTTGCTCTGATCTTTCATGCTGTATGCAAGTACGTAGGCATAGGATGCGATATCCTAGCGAGCAACCTTCCCCTCCTTTCCCGTAGGTAGGCGAACTACGTTGACTCTGATTTCTCGTTCCAAACAGGAATACGTAGGCATAAAGTGCGATACTTTGCCGAGTCATTTTATTTTCTTTTAACCCCTGACCTGTAGAGTAGATAGAATAACAATCCATACCCGAAAACAAGCGTGGATCCCGTCGAGTACGACGGACGTGAGGGGTGCTAATACCTTCCCCTTGCGTAACTGACTCCCGAATCCAGGATTTGGTTGCGATAACCATTCCTTTCCCCGTTTTGCGGTAGGTTTACCTCGAGCGTTTCCTTTCCCTCCGTTGGGATAAATAACGCACGGTGGCGACTCTTCTGTTCAGCCGGCGCCGATTTTCGCAGTAGCGACACCCCAGCCCGAACCGGTCCATCTTCACAGGAATATCCAGCACTTTGCCCCAGCCCTTTGCTTCTCCTGCCTCTACCAGATCTTGGGCCTCTTTATACGACGAGACGGCTATCTCCGACACTTTGCTCGGCCCGGGACCTTTGTCCTTGATGCGTAACCCTTCAAATGCCTGGAAGGGTGTTTCGTGAATCTCTCCATCGACCTCCACATATTTAAATGACGACAGATGGCTGACCAGGATGTCTTCTTCGCCACAGACTGTAACCACGCTGTCTCCGACCATATATTTCAACTTTTGATGCAGGGTAGACGTGACTGCCCCTGCGCCATGAATCCAAGGTCTTCCGAGCAGGCAGCTATATGCAGGCTGGATGTCCATGATATAAAACTCAGTCGCGAAAACCTCCGGCCCCACCTGTAGAGGCAATGTTATCGATCCAAAGACTGTTCTCCGCGTGCCATCGAATGCCCTGACTACCAAGTCACTGGGCGTGCACAGGATTCCTCTGACATCTAGCTTCATCATCGCTTTCTTGGGCAGCACATTCAAAGACGATCTGGTGTCGACCAATACATGCGACATGACTGATCCTCTACACTCGACAGATACGTGCAACGCCATATTATGATCTCTCCCCTTAGGAGTCAAGTCGAAGTCTGTAAAGCCCAAGCTGTGGCCTGCATTCACATGTGCCAACACTCCCTCCAGCTGATTCACGGAAACATCTTGGGGCACGAAGGAAGTATCCAGGACTTTCAACAGTGCATTTCTGTGAGCTTCAGAACACAATAGCAACGACAGTATAGATATCTTGGACGGCGTCTGTTGCAGATGCTCCACAATCTTATAATCACTTTTTCGAATCAAGCGCATGAACTCTTCTACATCTTTCGATGCCGCTTCTTTGCCGCTCCCCTGCACTGGGACATTCTTGACCATTTTTCCTTTCCCCTTTGCCAGTCTTTCGGCCTGCACCTCAGGCGATATGAAGATCCTACCACTCCTTGTCATACCTCCTGAACCAACAACGTTGTCTACGGTCTCGGCTGGCTGCTTATTAACATCAATCTTTATTCTGTCACAATACACTTCCAACCCATATGACCATGGGACTGCCTTTGTGCCTTAGTGATAGTGATCGGTGGTCGCTGGACCGGTGCCATTATGGTGATCGTCTTCCGAGGAATCGTTACAGTGGCCACATCACTCTGATTATCTGCTACTGCCCCTGCAGGTTCTTCAATTGCTGCTCGGTCAAACTGGAATGTGTCGCCATCTATTAAAGCCTTAACACCTTTCTTCAAATCATCACACCCCCCAGCTAGGGTCCAACATTCCAAGCAGTACTCGTCACACCCTGGGTAGACCCCCCTTGCAATAGTCTGCTCTTTATCTCGCTCAGCGGCGTCTTTAAATCGTCGACATTCATAATCAGATTCAAACCCTCCTCAGTCAGAATGGCGTATGCCCCATGATTGGGCATGGGCTTCTGCACTATATTCGGACCCGCCGTTCCAAAATTGATAGCCTTGCTATCCAATAAATCCTGCACAACATGCTTAAAAGCATGGCAGCCCTCTACATCGTGGCCCGGGGCCCCAGAGTGGAACTCGCAGTGCCTGCTTGCGTCATACCCATATGGAGGAGTGCCTGTTATTGGTGCCAGAGTTCTCTTCTCTACCAAGTTCAGCCCTAACAACGTCTGTAACAAATCCGCGTACGTTGAGGGAGGCTTCTCAAATACTCTCCTTGGTTTACCACCCTGGAATCTGCGTTGAGCAGGCTGTGCCCCCTGCTGTGGCTGCTGCTGCTGCTGTTGTTGCTGCATTGGTTGTTGCTGAAATGGTTGTTGTTGAAACGGAATAGTAACGCTCGCCACCTGCTGCGGCTGATTATACTGGTTTCGACCTCTGCCTCGGCCTCTGCCTCGGCCTCCAAACACTGCGCTTGCATCGCCCTGACGGCGCCCACCAAAAGCCTTTCTATTACTGCCAGATGCAGTAGATTCCTCAGCTTGGAATCTTCCCTGTTTAATGTTGCTTTCAATCTTTTCTCCCATCAGAATTAAGTCTGAGAAACTGGCCAAAGATGTGTGAAACAACTTGTCATAAAACATGCCTGTGAATGTTCCAATGAACATGTCATTCATTTCCTTGTCTTCTAAAGAAGGACGGACCCTAGCAGCCATGTCGCGCCATCTTTGCGCATACTCTTTAAAGCTCTCACCCTTCTTCTGAGACAGCCCTTGCAATTGGACCCGATTGGGTGCCAAATCGCTGTTATACTTATAGTGAGCTACAAATGCCTCTGCCAGTTGCTTCCGTGTCTTTATATGCGTTGGCTCCAACCCCATATACCACTCGAGGGACGGGCCCGACAAACTATCTTGAAAGAAATGCATTAGCATTCTCTCATCAGTTGAGTACGCAGACATTCTTCGGTAATAAGACCGCACGTGCACTTTCGGGCAGGTGTCCGCTTTATACTTATCAAATGCAGGAGCTTTGAATTTGATTGGCACCCTCAAGCCAGGTACCAGACCCATTGTTGACATGTCTAAGCCCACAGCGCTTTGGTTTACGACCCCCCTCATCTGCTCTTCCAGCATTCTGATCCTCTAGGAGTCATCCATCGGCCCTTCGAAACCTCCACCGGAGAAGGCGTCCTCTTGCTGATCCTCTTGCCACATACCATTCCTAGCTCCATACCCATCGTATCCATTGTTACGGCCAGCTCTAATCTAATTCATCACCGGGCCTCGCCCTCTGTTGCCGTATCCCAGAACAACTCCAGCAGGTCCAAAAGTCATCAACCCAGCGCCGTTTCCATTTCCGAATCCTCCGTAACCCTGATTGGTTACACCAAAACCGTCCTGCCCAAAGCCTTGAGCATTGAAACCATATTTCCCAGTATTATCGAATCCCTGATCATTGAACCCGAATCCAGCATTACCAAAACCATTTCCTCCCATATTATCACCCAAGTTAACATCTCCAATCCCAACGTTATGGACAGCAGTCTCGTTCCCAACTCCAACGTTACCGTTCCCAGCAGCAGTAGCGTTGTTGACATTGATAGCAGGTATATTGACTACAGGTGGAGCCACTGGTGTGGGAGTGCCATCCCCATGAACAGTGTCGACTCGCACAGACTGATGATCCTCATTCCCATTCCCAGCGTTCCTGACCAACAGAGGCTGCACCATAGCTTGCAAATTCTCCTGACCTTTTGCAATAGTCTCCATGGTCTGCATAAAGAGCGCTAGCTTCTCGCGCATATCTTGCATCTCGTTCTGCATTTGATCCATGACTCTTCGACAGTTGGTGCGAGTGGAGTAGCAGTGTGGGCGCTGATCTTCAATCCTGAAAATACCTGATACAGAGCAGGAAATAAGATACCATCCAATGATCACCTGTAATGCAATATGAATATGAATGCAATGCAATGTGTCTGTGCATTAAGGAAATTCATTCCCCGATTCTAGTGTGAAGGTGCCAGTGCGGTGACAGTGCTAGCAATACGAATATCGGAGCTGAATCATAGAAAGCCTCATATATTGCAGAGAAAACCAATAAGCCAAGAATACAATATCACTGAGTACAAAGAGAAGGCATGACCTCAACCAACAATCCTGGTGATGGTCAGCATTATGCAAATAAAGCATACAAGTTAATACATGAAATGATCAAGTACTCCCATAAGCCCAGTACTCTTCTATTAACTTCTTGGTCTCTGGATGACCTGGTCGGGTAAGCAGCCCTTCGACAAGCTGGTTTCTTCTCTTAAGAATACGTCGCACGTCACCAGCGGTTTCTTCCCATGCCCCTTCTCCGAAGCGATCCTCTAACTTCCGCTTCTGAGACACAACTTCATCCCTGCCTTTGATGGCCTTGTTCAACGCATTCTGGAGACTATACCTGGACATCACCTCTTCTTCACACTTCTCAATGCTAGCCTTCAACTGCTCTTCGAGGTCAGAAATTTGCTGCTTCAACTTATCTTCCCTCTTTTTATTGTTGGTGAGCGTAGCATTCCAAGTCTTATTACAAGAAGAGATCTCTCGGTGTGCGGAGTCGAGCGCTTTCTTTTTGGACTCCAGCATGTCATGGGAGCTCCTGAACTCTTGCCCCAGACGTTCGCGCTTCTTTTTCTCCTCAGTCAATTCAGCCACTAGTCTGTTTACTAGCTCGATCTGCTGTTGGAAAGCATGCACGACCTTGTTTTTCTCACTGCGTATCTGGGCTAGCTCTTGCTCTAACCTTTCATTGATCTTCATCAAGGCTTCTTTTTCTTTCACAACTTGCTCGTAGGCCTCCCTAGTAATAGTAGTTGGCTTTTCCACCGGAGTGTGAACAGGGACTGGTGCAGCTAGAAATGGCATCAGCAACTGACTTGCTCTCTCTTGGATCCAAACTCTGTAGGGTGCATATGCCTGACAATCATTCTTCCCTAACAGTGGCTTCCCTTTTTTGTTAATACGCGTCCAGGCATGCTGCAGCTTGGCTAATAACTCTCCCTTCAAATCACCGGTGAAGTACAGAGATTCCTGTACTTCTTCCTCCTTTGGTGGGTTCTTCAGAGCGTATCCGAACTGACGGACAAACAAAGAGGGGTTGTAGTTGATACACCCCTTTCTTCCTATCAACGGAACATTAGGGTACCCAGAACAACTGAAGATGAGCTCAGACCCCAGCAAGTCTCGATCGAACCATTCAATGTCTTCGGAAGATAGCCTCATCATACGCTCTGGCCAATCAACTGTAGTTGCACTCTCCACGAAAGGTCCCTTCTGGGGAAGATGACTCTTAAACCACATGTACAGTAAAGGCACGCAACAAGAGACGTTCTTGCCTCTCCTGTTCTCATTTCTATAGTGCATCGAATGGTAGAAGTCTCCGATCAGTGTTGGCACTGGGTTGCCAGCAGCAAATAGATGAAATGCATCCATGTCCACGAAGTTTGGGAAGTTGGGAAACAACACTATCCCGTAAATCTATAGAGCCAAAATAGCGTTAAAGACCACCCAACACCCATTCTTGGCATACTCTTGAGCCTTACCAACCAGAAACTGGAGAGAGAAACCCGGAACACCTCGCCAAGAGGTCATCAGCAGCTCAGAAGCATTCATGTGCAAGGCCTTAGCTAAATCCTCCAACTTGGGCTCAGCGGCAGAGTGAATAAAAGGAACTGCATTATGCACCGGCAGCTCAGTGAACTCCACATACTCCTCCATGGTAGGCCCCAAGATAAAATCAGCAAACGTGAAACATCTCAAAGCCGGGTCATAGAATTACATCAGTGTATATAGCCCATTCAATTCATCATCATAGGATTTGCGAACCAAACTCAACAGCCGTCCGTAGCTCTGCCTGAAGCTTCTACGGACATCCTCATCAGCAAGAGAAATCAGACCCAGGAGGGGAGCAATATCCGGGATAGGTAGTTTATAGGCAACTGTCATCCTCAAACCAGCCATGATCAATACTCAGAAGTCCGGACACTAGAACCGGGGGATATGCAAATGCACCTGCAGCACAGACACACGTTAATGGGATGCAATGATAATGATTATGCAAATAATGCAATGCAAACATCATGCAACAGGGACCAAATGCTATAGCTGAGAAGCCTGAGCCATATCAATAAGTCTCAGATAGACTCTCCAGAATTCCTCAATCTCTGGTCTCAGATAGACCTGATACAAAGCTCCAACACTGGTCTCTGATAGACCTCATAACATAACCCCAACTGGTCTCTGACAGACCCCACATCATATCTCCAACTGGTCTCTGACAGACCTTAGAACATATCCCCAACTGGTCTCTGACAGACCTCAGAACTCTCCATAAATACCCAGGATCTCTGATCAAGAAATAACCGGTATCTGAAGGTCTAGTTACCTGCATAATCCCAAACCCTCTCACAGGTAGGTGTCCTAGTAACTGACAAAAGTATGGCATCCTATGCGGTCGTCGGCGTCACAGACTTTCAGGGTTGATGATATGATTCCCAGAAGGAGTGGCATCATCAAATCCTGAAGAGGCCTCACTTAGCCAACTTCCAAATGATCGGTCCCCAGAGTCGACAATCCAACTAACCAGCAACCCGAGCCACCCAAAGGGCAGGACAGGAGGCCAACCAGAAGAACCTCGTCTGAGTGTAGATTTCGCGGGACACTAGGACATGCAAAGCACGTGCGCGCCCACTAATCTCTACTCTAAGTCTAGGTGCACTCAAGCCCAGGTCCGGCTTATCTCTCAATCATGGAACACCCATCAAACCCACAATACAGCAATAATAAATGATAATATAATGCTGAAAATAAAGGTCAGAAATATAAATCCATACAAAATCCTCGACGGGAAAACAAGCGCTAGGATTGACTCTCTTAAGGGATGTTGAATCCCAAATGCATAAGGACTATCGCAGTCCTTAGCAGCCAGGGGACGTTGGATCCCCAGCAGAGTCGCCAGCTGTCGCTACTGCGAAAATTGGCGCCGGCTGACAGAAGAGTCGCCACCATGCGTTATTTATCCCAATGGAGGGAAAGGAAACGCTCGAAGTAAACCTACCGCAAAGACGGGAAAGGAATGGTCATCGCAACCAAATCCTGGATTCGGGAGTCGGTTATGCAAGGGGAAGGTATTAGCACCCCTCACGTCCGTTGTACTCGACGGGATCCACGCTTGTTTTCTAGTACGGATTGTTATTCTATCTACTCTATAGGTCTGGGGTTAAAAAGAAAATAAAATGACTCGGCAAAGTGTCGCACTTTATGCCTACGTATTCCCGTCTGGAACGAGAAATCAGAGTCAACGTAGTTCGCCTACCTACGGGAAAGGAGGGGAAGGTTGCTCGCTAGGATATCGCATCCTATGCCTACGTACTTTCATACAGCATGAAAGATCAGAGCAAACGTAGTTCGGGCCACGTACGACACAAGTCTGTTTTGATTGTTTTTATTCCTTCTGAAAAAGGGTTTTTCTGATTAACAGTCCAAGCAGACAAAAATGACGTCTTGATGAGTTCACATTCTTTTACGGAAGAAGTGTCTTTTATTGTGTTTGAAATCTTATTGTATTTTTATGTTTGTTTTGAGAAAGAAGAGACAGAACTCTAACCTACGGTTGCGAAGGGAATCACATTAACCTAATGTTATCATGCATGGGTTAAGACCTAATGTCTATCATGCTCCTCTCTTGCACAGAGAGAAACACAGATCCTAAGGGAATAGACGGAAACAGAAACAATAGCAGATATATACAGTAAAGCAGTAAAATGCATGGATGCAGCAATACAAGCGAGGCAAGGGAGTCCCACTCAACCTCGAACCTAGAAAACAATAGGCAAAAGTGAACAGGATTCACTTTCAACCCAACAGGTTAAACAGCAAACAATACAGTCAGGGAAAACCAATCAATACATCAAGAAGTGAATAACAGCAGAAAAATAAACAGCCACAGCAGCTCTGCATCAACATCTGCCTTCAAGTCATCATCAATCAGCTACAAGCTTCAGCAAGCATCAATCTCCATCTTCATAGCCTTCAAGCAAGGTCTTTGTCATCATTCTTCCATCTGCAATGGCTTCTCTTCAAGTCTCAATCTCCAAGCTGAGGAATCAATCACAAGAGTGAATTGGGTGTTAAGCAATTAGTTGACCACCAAATGTGGCAAACATACTGCTATCAACACATAGAATATTTCTCTCAAGAGTTCTATCTCTTAGACACTATCACCAAGCCTTCCAAAGGAAGGGGGTGAATGTCTTAGAGAGACTTTGCATCACAGAGAGGAATGGAGGCAATCAAGACCTTCCATGTTTGAGAATCAAGTTTACTACTCTAGAGCTCTGCCTAGCTCCTAAACCCTAGACTCCTCAACAGCTGCCAGCAAAGGATGCTCCTCATCAACTCTGGAAGTTGGTCTTCAGTCTCTGATCTCCAAATGGGCTTCATCTTCTCAGGTCTTCAGCTCTCCCAATCCCCAAGCAAACCCAATACCCACACAGACAAATAATAATCCCCAGAGAGGGCACACCACACCAGTCAAGCAAATATAGACAGTATACTAATAGCAGTAGGGGAACCCTAATATCTTCTAAGGGATATATTAACTACCCATAATCCCTATAGTCCCATACCCCAAAGATTCAATCTCTAACTCCTAAGGGAAATGAACTAATTCACCTATGTTATCACCTAAACCCTAATTTTGATCATGTTATTCACACCTAAACAAATCACCTAAAATTAAGTCCTAAAAATATGAACTAAATTTTATATACAAGCTAACATTCTATACTAATCAACCTAAAAAGAATGGATTAAAAATAGTAAAGCATTTATTCAAACTAAAATTAACAATTTCATGTATCAAACTAAACAATATTTACACCTATTTAAAAGAAAAATATGCCAAAAATATAAAACTGAAATGAAATATTAATTTTTTTATGTGATATTTTCCTTAACAAAATCATGAATAAGATGCAAAAAGAACCAATTAAAACCATGCATTTTCCCCTTTTTTATGATTTTTGAAAGAATTGAAATGAATTAAAAAATTAAAATGGAACTAATTTGGAATGAGGGGTGCAGAAATTAATACAAATCAGTTGAAATAATGGAATGGGCCCAGACTGGGAGGGGCGCATAGCAGGCGCGTCTGGGCCCAATGCATCAGAAAATTCAATCAAAAATAAAAAAAAAACTCAGAACGGTGCCAATAGCAATTAATCTAGTTATAATTGGGATTGGGCTTGGTCTGGGGGTGGCAATAGCAAGCAATTCCAAAGCCCATCAGATGGATTTAAATGAAACGGTGCGTAGCACCTTCAGGGTTTCCCTCCGTTTTCATCTTTAAACCAAAGCCGTTGGATCCAGAACCAAGTCCAAGTCAAAGTCATGATCGTGTGGCCCACAAGTCGTCTTCAACCTCCAGCAAACCCTAAGGTCTGAAAACCCTAACCATGCACGAAATCTTACACTCCTCTGTTCTCCATCAATTGTCCATGAAATCACATGCTATGAAAAGCAAACTTGGTCTATTTTCTCCCCTCTACACAACCATATCAATATCTCCTTCTAAAACTCAACAAATAATTGAACCCGATGAGTATAACAGCTTGGTTCCACCATTTTCACCTGTGATCAAATCTCCCAATTCTCTCTAATTCTTGCCCTAACCTAATCTACACCTTACACTGATCATTTTAAGCCAAGGATCCAAGATTATCATGCATTATCCTATGAGTTACAAGCTCCAACAGTTTTGACACACCATTAACAACCTTCATGAAACCTCTTCAAACTTGGTGAAATTCATCATCTAACTTATCTTAACCATTCTATGCTAACAAATCACTAACATGCTGGATAAATCATGCAATTCGAATAGAAATCTAACCTGATGTAAAATGAAGAAAACAGCTATGGAATGCTCTGATCTGATGCTTGTAATGATTGGAAATGGATCAGGGAGCTTGATTGTGAGTTCTGTATGCAATGGATCTTGCTCCAAGTTCTTGAATCTTGCAATCACCAAAAACTTGCTTCTTGGATGATGGAATTGGTTGGCACGAGTTCTTCTCTAATTCTACCAGATTCTGATGAAAATATGATCTATGAATGATGGTGATGATGATCCAATCCAGAAATGTGAAAATTGAGAGAGATTTGGTGGAGTTTGAAAAGCTTTTGCAAATTGGAAGAATTATATGAAACTTGGTGTTATGAGCAAAGTGATTCACCAACCATGGCATGAAGCTCTTCAATACAATATATAGATATCATTGGAAAGTCCTAGAACCTTGGAGAAACTTCCCATGCACTCTTTCCTTGCATTTTGGATTATGTAACTTTCATTGTACGTAACCATGCATAACTTTCAACTCTTGAACCAAACTCAAAATTCTACTTTTGCCAATGTTCTCAAAATGATTTTTCCAATCAAAATGACCTATAATTTCACCTCATTTGGCCAAACTATGAAAAATCTCAAATTTAGGTCATTTTTTATTCATTAAATCCACCAATTTTGAAACCTTGAGCTATGAGTCTTTCCAATCTTTCATGGTCACTTTTCTAGACTCAAAATGTCATTTGGAGAAAGTTTGAGGTTGTGAAGTTTTCCATTTGAAGCTTCCTTGTATGAGTTTTGGGCATAGGCTTGAAATGACCTGTAATTCTCAGATGACCAAAATACCCTTTGCTTGCCAAGACCATAAGTAGAGTTACACAAATCATATGAAGTAATACTATACCATTATAGAAAGCTAAGACAATGAGGAACAACTCTTATGTTGACCAGAAATTCATTTCAAATCTCCTTGAGGGGTAAACATTGCTTGGAAGACAAGTCACTTTCAAAGACAAAATTTCAGATACCTCAGATGACCTGTAACTTGCAAGGACCATAACTTGAGTTCTATAAATATCCTTGATGTCTTCCACCACTCAAATTAAAGGTCTTGAGATCCTATAGAAGTTTCGTGTTGGCCAAGGATCCATTTGAAGCTTGCATTTTGACTTATCTTGCTTGGAAATTTGACCTAAATTAGGGGATTTTACACAGAAACCCTAATTTAGAAACTCCTCTTCTCCTTGATTTCTCTTGATTTATTCTTGAAATATCACCATATCCTTCTCTACCTGTCAAATGATGAACCCCACATCTCTCCAATAGCCCTTAATGCCTTTCAATCAGTCAATTGACCTAGAGTTGACCCAGATGAAACCCTAGTTGACTGTCTTCAACTGCAACTCTTGTGATCATATCAATGACTTGTCTCCTTCTCCAAATGACTTTATAAGTCTCCCATGATGTCCACATACTCTCCATGCTCAGCCCACAGCTCACAATTTCTTTGATGATCCTCAGATACCCTCAGATAGGAGATAGATGCCCTGCTTTATCCATTGACTTCTCAACTTTCAAATTCTTTCTGATGACTTGAATGAGATTGAATTAGAATAATAACCTCTTGATAGGCTCATAGAGATGAGAATAATACTTGGTCCCTGTTGGATGATTTGCTATGCTATGCTATGCAGATGGTTAGGCTATGTACATGACTCTATATGCAAATGCCAATGCAATTGAAACATAAACCGAATGAATAAGGTTGAGCAAATTTTAGGGTGCAACAGGGGTCTGTCATCTTATTCATGGTAGATTGTGCGATATTATTTTGTTCTATAATCCTTTTGGTGGTAGTGGCTAGTGTGAGTTTCGCTATGTCATCCTTTTTGTGGGGATCTGTCATCTTGCTGATGGTAGATTGTGCAATATTGTTTTGTCCTATAATCCTTTTGGTGGTAGTGGCCGGTGTGAGTTTTGCTCCGTCATCCTTTTATTAGGGGATCGATCATCTTATTGATGGTAGATTGTGAGATAGTGCTTTGTCCTATCATCCTTTTGGTGGTAGTGGTCGTTGTGGGTTTCGCTTCGTCATCCTTTTGGTGGGGGGTCTGTCATCATATTCATGGTAGATTATGCGATAGTGTTTTGTCCTATCATCCTTTTGGTGGTAGTGGCCGGTGTGAGTTTTGTTCCGTCATCCTTTTGGTGGGGGGTCTATCATCATATTGATGGTAGATTGTGCGATAGTGTTTTGTCCTATCATCCTTTTGGTGGCAGTGGCGGTTGTAAGTTTCGCTCCATCATCCTTTTGGTGAGGGATCTGTCATCTTATTGATGTCAGATTGTGCGATTGTGTTTGTCCTATCATCCTTTTGGTGGTAATGGTCGGTTTGAGTTTCGCTATGCCATCCTTTTTGTGAGGGGTCTGTTATCTTGTTGATGGTAGATTGTGCAATATTGTTTTGTCCTATAATCCTTTTGGTGGTAGTGGCCGGTGCGAGTTTTGCTCCGTCATGCTTTTGGTGGGGGGTCTGTCATCTTATTCATGGTAGATTGTGCGATAGTGTTTTGTCCTACCATTCTTTTGGAGGTAGTAGCCGGTGTTAGTTTTGCTCCGCATTCCTTTTAGTGGGGGGCCTGTCATCTTATTGATGGCAGATTGTGCGATAGTATTTTGTCCTATCATTCTTTTGTACGTAGTGGCCGATGCGAGTTTTGCTCCGTTATCCTTTTGGTGGGGGGTTTGTCATCATATTGATGGTAGATTGTGCGATAGTGTTTTGCCCTATCATCCTTTTTGTGGTAGTGGCCATTCTGAGTTTTGCTCCGTCATCCTTTTATTGGGGGATCTGCCATCTTATTGATGTTATATTGTGCGATTGTGTTTGTCCTATCATCCTTTTGGTGGTAGTGGCCGGTTTGAGTTTTGCTCCATAATCATTTTGGTAGGGGGTATGTTATCATATTGATGGTAGATTGTGCGATATTAGTTTTTCCTATAATCCTTTTGGTGGTAGTGGCCGGTCTGAGTTTCGCTATGTCATCCTTTTTGTGGGGGGTCGGTCATCTTGTTGATGGTAGATTGTGCAATATTCTTTTGTCCTATAATCCTTTTGGTGGTAGTGGCCGGTGCGAGTTTTGCTCTGTCATCCTCTTGGTGGAGGTCGGTCATCTTATTGATGGTAGATTTGGCGATGGTGTTTTGTCCAATCATCCTTTTGGTGGTAGTGGCCGTTGTGGGTTTCGCTTCGTCATCCTTTTGGTGGGGGGTCTGTCATCATATTAATGGTAGATTGTGCGATAGTGTTTTGTACTATCATCCTTTTGGTGGTAGTGGCCGGTGTGAGTTTCGCTCCGTCATCCTTTCGGTGGAGGGTCTGTCATCTTATTGATGGTAGATTGTGCGATAGTGTTTTGTCCTATCATCCTTTTGGTGGTATTGGCCGTTGTGAGTTTCGCTCCGTCATCCTTTTGGTGGGGGATCTTTCATCTTATTGATGTCAGATTGTGCGATTGTGTTTGTCCTATCATCCTTTTGTGTTAATGGTCGGTTTGAGTTTCGCTATGTCATCCTTTTTGTGAGGGATCTGTTATCTTGTTGATGGTAGATTGTGCAATATTGTTTTGTCCTATAATCCTTTTGGTGGTAGTGGCTGGTGCGAGTTTTGCTCCGTCATGCTTTTGGTGGGGGGTCTGTCATCTTATTCATGGTAGATTGTGCGATAGTGTTTTGTCCTACCACTCTTTTGGAGGTAGTAGCCGGTGTTAGTTTCGCTCCGTCATCCTTTTAGTGGGGGGCCTGTCATCTTATTGATGGCAGATTGTGCGATAATATTTTGTCCTATCATTCTTTTGTAGGTAGTGGCCGATGTGAGTTTCGCTCTGTTATCCTTTTGGTGGGGGGTCTGTCATCATATTGATGGTAGATTGTGCGATGGTGTTTTGTCCTATCATCCTTTTGGTGGTAGTGGCCGTTCTGAGTTTCGCTCCGTCATCCTTTTATTAGGGGATCTGCCATCTTATTGATGTCAGATTGTGCGATTGTGTTTGTCCTATCATCCTTTTGGTGGTAGTGTCCGGTTTGAGTTTTGCTCTGTAATCATTTTAGTAGGGCGTATGTTATCATATTGATGGTAGATTGTGCGATATTAGTTTTTCCTATAATCCATTTGGTGGTAGTGGCCGGTGTGAGTTCGCTATGTCATCCTTTTTGTGGGGGGTCGGTCATCTTGTTGATGGTAGATTGTGCAATATTCCTTTGTCCTATAATCCTTTTGGGGGTAGTGGCCGGTGCGAGTTTTGCTCTGTCATCCTTTTGGTGGGGGCCGGTCATCTTATTGATGGTAGATTGTGCGATAGTGTTTTGTCCAATCATCATTTTGGTGGTAGTGGTCGTTGTGGATTTCTCTTCGTCATCCTTTTGGTGGGGGGTCTGTCATCATATTAATGGTAGAATGTGCGATAGTGTTTTGTCCTAGCATCCTTTTGGTGGTAGTGGCCGATGTGAGTTTCTCTCTGTCATCCTTTTGGTGGGGGGTCTGTCATCTTATTGATGGTAGATTGTGCGATAGTGTTTTGTCCTATCATCCTTTTGGTGGTAGTGGCCGTGTGAGATTTGCTCCGTCATCCTTTTGGTGGGGGGTCTGTCGTCTTATTGATGTCAGATTGTGTGATAGTGTTTGTTGTATCATCATTTTCGTGGTAGTGGCCGATATGAGTTTCGCTCCGTCATCCTTTTGGTGGGGGGTCTGTCATCTTATTGATGTTAGATTGTGCGATAGTGTTTGTCCTATCGTCCTTTTGGTTGTAGTGGCCGGTGTGAGTTTCGCAGCGTCATCCATTTGGTGGGGGGGGGGGGGGGGGCTGTCATCTTCTTGATGTCAGATTGTGCGATGGTGTTTGTCCTATCATCATTTTGGTGGTAGTGGCCATATTGAGTTTTGTTCCATAATTCTTTTGGTGGGGGATCTGTCATCTTATTGATGTCAGATTGTGCGATTGTGTTTGTACTATCATCCTTTTGGTGGTAATGGCCGGTTTGAGTTTCGCTATCTCATCCTTTTTGTGAGGGGTCTGTTATCTTATTGATGGTAGATTATGCAATATTGTTTTGTCCTATAATCCTTTTGGTGGTAGTGGCCGGTGCGAGTTTTGCTCCGTCATGCTTTTGGTGGGGGTCTGTCATCTTATTCATGGTAGATTGTGCGATAGTGTTTTGTCCTACCATTCTTTTGGAGGTAGTAGCCGGTGTTAGTTTCGCTCCTTCATCCTTTTAGTGGGGGGCCTGTCATCTTATTGATGGCAGATTGTGCGATAGTATTTTGTCCTATCATTCTTTAGTAGGTAGTGGCCGATGTGAGTTTCGCTCCGTTATCCTTTTGGTGGGGGGTCTGTCATCATATTGATGGTAGATTGTGCGATAGTGTTTTGTCCTATCATCCTTTTATTGGTAGTGGCCGTTCTGAGTTTCGCTCCGTCATCCTTTTATTAGGGGATCTGCCATCTTATTGATGTCAGATTGTGCGATTGTGTTTGTCCTATCATCCTTTTGGTGGTAGTGGCCGGTTTGAGTTTTGCTCCGTAATCATTTTAGTAGGGGGTATGTTATCATATTGATGGTAGATTGTGCGATATTAGTTTTTCCTATAATCCTTTTGGTGGTAGTGGCCGGTGTGAGTTTCGCTATGTCATCCTTTTTGTGGGGGGTCGGTCATCTTGTTGATGGTAGATTGTGCAATATTCTTTTGTCTTATAATCCTTTTGGTTGTAGTGGCCGGTGCGAGTTTTGCTCCGTCATCCTTTTGGTGGGGGCCGGTCATCTTATTGATGGTAGATTGTGCGATAGTGTTTTGTCCATTCATCCTTTTGGTGGTAGTGGCCGTTGTAGGTTTCGCTTCGTCATCCTTTTGGTGGGGGGTCTGTCATCATTTTAACGGTAGATTGTGCAATAGTGTTTTATCCTATCTTCCTTTTGGTGGTAGTGGCCGGTGTGAGTTTCGCTCCGTCATCCTTTTGGTGGGGGGTCTGTCATCTTATTGATGTTAGATTGTGCGATTGTGTTTCTCCTATCATCCTTTTGGTGGTAATGGTCGGTTTGACTTTCGCTATGCCATCCTTTTTGTGAGGGGTCTGTTATCTTGTTAATCGTAGATTGTGCGATAGTGTTTTGTCCTATCATCCTTTTGGTGGTAGTGGCCGTGTGAGATTCGCTCTGTCATCCTTTTGGTGGGGGTTCTGTCGTCTTATTGATGTCAGATTGTGTCATAGTGTTTGTCGTATCATCATTTTGGTGGTAGTGGCCGATATGAGTTTCGCTCCGTCATCCTTTTGGTGGGGGGTCTGTCATCTTATTGATGTTAGATTGTGCGATAGTGTTTGTCTTATCGTCCTTTTGGTGGTAGTGACCGGTGTGAGTTTCGCGGCGTCATCCATCTGGTGGGGGGGGGGGAGCTGTCATCTTCTTGATGTCAGATTGTGCGATGGTGTTTGTCCTATCATCATTTTGGTGGTAGTGGCCAGATTGAGTTTTATTACATAATTCTTTTGGTGGGGGGTCTGTCATCTTATTAATGGTAGATTGTGCGATATTTTTTTGACCTATAATCCTTTTGGTGGTAGTCGCCGGTTTTAGTTTCGCTCTGTCATCCTTTTGATGGGGGATCTGTCTTCTTGTTGATGTCAGATTGTGCGATTGTGTTTGTCCTATCATCCTTTTGGTGGTAATGGTTGGTTTGGGTTTCGTTATGTCATCCTTTTTGTGGGGTGTCTTTCATCTGGTTTATGGTAGATTGTGCAATATTGTTTTGTCCTATAATCCTTTTGGTGGTAGTGGTCGGTGTGAGTTTCGCTCCGTCATCCTTTTGGTGGAGGGTCTGTCATCTTATTGAAGGTAGATTGTGCGATCGTGTTTTGTCCTAACATTCTTTTGGTGGTAGGGGCCGTTCTGTGTTTCACTCCGTCATCCTTTTATTAGGGGATCTGTCATCTTATTGATGTCAGATTGTGCGATTGTGTTTGTCCTATCATCCTTTTGGTGGTAGTGGTCGGTTTGAGTTTTGCTCCGTAATCCTTTTGGTGGGGGGTCTGTTATCTTATTGATGGTAGATTGTGCGATATTATTTTGTCCTATAATCCTTTTGGTGGTAGTGGCCGTGTGAGTTTCGCTCCGTCATCCTTTTAGTGGGGGGTCTGTTGTCTTATTGATGTCAGATTGTACGATAGTGTTTGTCCTATCATCCTTTTGGTGGTAGTGGCCGTTGTGAGTTTCGCTGCGTCATCCATTTGGTGGGGGGGGGGTCTATAATCTTCATGATGTTAGATTGTGCGATGGTGTTTGCCCTATCATCATTTTGGTGGTAGTGGCCGGTGTGAGTTTTTCTCTGTCGTCCTTTTGGTGGGGGGTTTGTCATCTTATTTATGTCAAATTGTGCGATTGTGTTTGTCTTATCCTCCTTTTGGTGGTAATGGCCGGTTTGGGTTTTGCTATGTCATCCTTTTTTTGAGGGGTCTGTCATCTTTTTGATGGTAGATTGTGCAATATTGTTTTGCCCTATAATCCTTTTGGTGGTAGTGGCCGATGCGAGTTTTGCTCCGTCATCCTTTTGCTGGGGGGTCTGTCATCTTATTCATGGTAGATTGTGTGATAGTGTTTTGTCCTACCATTCTTTTGGGGGTAGTAGCCGGTGTGAGTTTCGCTTTGTCATCCTTTTAGTGGTGGGCCTGTCATCTGATTGATGGTAGATTACGCGATAGTATTTTGTCCTATCATTCTTTTGGAGGTAGTGGCCAGTTTGAGTTTTGCTGCATAATCCTTTTGGTGGGGGGTATGTCATCTTATTGATGGTAGATTGTGCGATATTGTTTTGTCCTATAATCCTTTTGGTGGTAGTGGCCGGTTTGAGATTTGCTCCGTCATCCTTTTGGTGGGGGGTCTGTTGTCTTATTGATGTCAGATTGTGTGATAGTGTTTGTCGTATCATCATTTTGGTGGTAGTGGCCGATAGGAGTTTTTCTCCGTCATCCTTTTGGTGGGGGGTCTGTCATCTTATTGATGTTAGATTGTGCGATAGTGTTTGTCCTATCATCCTTTTGGTGGTAGTGGACGGGGTGAGTTTCGCGGCGTCATCCATTTGGTGGGGAGCTGTCATCTTCTTGATGTCAGATTGTGCGATGGTGTTTGTCCTATCATCATTTTGGTGGTAGTGGCCGTTGTGATTTTGCTCCGTCATCCTTTTGGTGGGGGCGTCTGTCATCTTATTGAGTTCAGATTTTGCGATTGTGTTTGTCCTATCTTCCATTTAGTGGTAATGGCCGGTTTAGGTTCACTATGTCATCCTTTTTGTGGGGGGTCTGTCATCTTGTTGATGGTAGATTGTGCAATATTGTTTTGTCCTATAATGCTTTTGGTGGTAGTAGTCGGTATGAGTTTCGCTCCGTCATCCTTTTGGTGGAGGGTCTATCATCTTATTGATGGTAGATTATGCGATAGTGTTTTTTCCTAACATCATTTTCGTGGTAGGGGTCGTTCTGTGTTTCGCTCCGTCATCGTTATCTTATTGATGTCAGATTGTGCGATTGTGTTTGTCCTATCATCCTTTTGGTGGTAGTGGCCGGTTTGAGTTTTGCTCCATAATTCTTTTGGTGGAGGGTCTGTCATCTTATTAATGGTTAATTGTGCGATATTTTTTTGTCCTATAATCCATTTTGGTGGTAGTGGTCGTGTGAGTTTCGCTCCGTCATCCTTTTGGTGGGAGGTCTGTCGTCTTATTGATGTCAGATTGTGTGATAGTGTTTGTCGTATCATCATTTTGGTGGTAGTGGCCGGTATGAGTTTCGCTCAGTCATCCTTTTGGTGGGGGGTCTGTCATCTTATGACTGTTAGATTGTACAATAGTGTTTGTCCTATCATCCTTTTGGTGGTAGTGGCCGGTGTGAGTTTCGCTGCATCATCCATTTGGTGGGGGGTCTGTCATCTTAATCATGTCAGATTGTGCGATTGTGTTTGTCCTATCCTCCTTTTGGTGGTAATGGCCGGTTTAAGTTTCGCTATGTCATCCTTTTTGTGGGGGGTCTGTCATCTTATTGATGGTAGATTGTGCAATATTGTTTTGTCCTATAATCCTTTTCGTGGTAGTGGCCGGTTTGAGTTTTGCTCCGTATTCCTTTTGGTGGGGGGGTCTGGCATCTTCTTCATGGTAGATTGTGCGATATTATTTTGTTCTATAATCCTTTTGGTGGTAGTGGCTAGTGTGAGTTTCGCTATGTCATCCTTTTTGTGGGGATCTGTCATCTTGTTGATGGTAGATTGTGCAATATTGTTTTGTCCTATAATCCTTTTAGTGGTAGTGGCCGGTGTGAGTTTCGCTCCGTCATCCTTTTATTAGGGGATCGGTCATCTTATTGATGGTAGATTATGAGATAGTGCTTTGTTCTATCATCCTTTTGGTGGTAGTGGCTGTTGTGGGTTTCGCTTCGTCATCCTTTTGGTGGGGGGTCTGTCATCATATTCATGGTAGATTATTCGATAGTGTTTTCTCCTATCATCCTTTTGGTGGTAGTGGCCGGTGTGAGTTTCGCTCCGTCATTCTTTTGGTGGGGGGCGGGGGGGGGGGGGGGTCTGTCATCATATTGATGGTAGATTGTGCGATAGTGTTTTGTCCTATCATCCTTGTGGTGGTAGTGGCGGTTGTAAGGTTCGCTCCGTCATCCTTTTGGTGGGGGATATGTCATCTTATTGATGCCAAATTGTGCGATTGTGTTTGTCCTATCATCCTTTTGGTGGTAATGGTCGGTTTGAGTTTCGCTATGCCATCCTTTTTGTGAGGGGTCTGTTATCTTGTTAATGGTAGATTGTGCAATATTGTTTTGTCCTATAATCCTTTTGGTGGTAGTGGTCGGTGTGAGTTTCCATCCGTCATCCTTTTGGTGGAGGATCTGTCATCTTATTGATGGTAGATTGTGCGATAGTGTTTTGTCCTATCATCCTTTTGGTGGTAGTGGCCGTTCTGAGTTTCGCTATGTCATCCTTTTATTAGGGGATTTGTCATCTTCGTGATGTCAGATTATGCTATTGTGTTTGTCCTATCATCCTTTTGGTGGTAGTGGTCGGTTTGAGGTTTGCTCTGTAATCCTTTTGGTGGGGGGTCTGTCATCTTATTGATGGCAGATTGTGCGATATTGTTTTGTCCTATAATCCTTTTGGTGGTAGTGGTCGTGTGAGTTTCGTTCCGTCATCCTTTTGGTGGGGGGTCTGTCGTCTTATTGATGTCAGATTGTGTGATAAGGTTTGTCGTACCATCATTTTGGTGGTAGTGGCCGATATGAGTTTCGCTCAGTCATCCTTTTGGTGGGGGGTCTGTCATATTATTGATGGTAGATTGTGCAATATTGTTTTGTCCTATAATCCTTTTGGTAGGGGGGTTGTCATCTTATTAATGTCAGATTGTGCGATTGTATTTGTCCTATCATCCTTTTGGTGGTAGTGGCCGGTTTGAGTTTTGCTCCGTAATCCTTTTAGTAGGGGGTCTGTCATCTTATTGATGGTAGATTGTGCGATATTATTTTGTCCAATAATCCTTGTGGTGGTAGTGGCCGGTGTGAGTTTCGCTATGTCATCGTTTTTGTGGGGGGTCTGTCATCTTGTTGATGGTAGATTGTGCAATATTGTTTTGCCCATTAATCCTTTTGGTGGTAGTGGCCGGTGTCAGTTTCGCTCTGTCATCCTTTTGGTGGGGGGTCGGTCATCTTATTGATGGTAGATTGTGCGATAGTGTTTTGTCCTATCATCATTTTGGTGGTAGTGGACGTTGTGGGTTTCGCTTTGTCATCCTTTTCGTGGGGGGTCTGTCATCATATTCATGGTAGATTGTGCAATAGTGTTTTATCCTATCATCCTTTTGGTGGTAGTGGCCGGTGTGTGTTTTGCTCCATCATCCTTTTGGTGGGGGTTCTGTCATCTAATTGATGTCAGATTGTGGGATTATGATTGTCCTATCATCCTTTTGGTGGTAATGGCCGGTTTGAGTTTCGCTATGTCATCCTTTTTGTGGGGGGTCTGTCATCTTGTTGATGGTAGTATGTGCAATATTGTTTTGTCCTATAATCCTTTTGGTGGTAGTTGTCGGTGCGAGTTTCCCTCCGTCATCCTTTTAGTGGGGGGTGTTGCACCCCAAATTTTGACCCCTTAGATTCTCATCATCATTGTAGGATCATATTCACTTTATTAACTAACCTTAACCCATTTCAAGTCTATCTTTGTCAAGATGCAGATGAATCAGGGTTCCGTACCCTCAAAATCGAGGCTTCGATGGTTTGATCAATCAATGTTTTGAGTTCATTCAACTTCAAACAAGATCAAGGATACTACATTGGTTCAAGTATGAATTCAATTTGAGGTGGTCACCAGGGGATTGGGAACAGTGCAATTTAAGGTACCCGATTAGGGTTTTCACGAGAAAAAGTCAACTGTAGTTTGACTTTTTGTTTAAAGAGTGTTCCAATGGCGGGACATTGGTCCATTAAGTTCCTATGGCTTAGTAAAGTCCATTCAAAGAGTTTCAAGTCCTCAGGATGTCTGGATCATCAACGGGGCGACTCGGTAGGCACCGATCGATCGAACGGTTGACCGAAAAGTCAATTCTTCAACAATAAGTAATTTGACTTCATGATGTGAATCAAAAATGTTCCTTGTGTCATATTACACCTCCCCATAAAATTTTATGACCATTGGATCAAGGGTTAAGAAGTAATTGCAAAAATCGGGAATTAGGGTTTCGAAAGGGGCAAGACCATAACTCGTCAACCACACATCCAATTGAAGTGGTTCAAAGCTCATTGAAAAGCTCTTGACAAATCCTACAAAATCCTCAAAGTGGTCCATGATCAAAAAAGGCATAGAATTGGAGTTATAGCAAAATTCATTTTTAAGGGGGAAATAACTTAGAAAAATTCAAAGTTATTTGACACTTTTAAGTGGTTTTTTCAGAAAATTTGAGGGCTTTCCAAATTGTGGTAGAACTCCTCAATAGCATGTTTGAGCAGGAAGTTATGCACCATAGAAGTTGGGCCTGTCACACTTGAAATCACTTTGTCAAGAATTCTCAAATTTGGATTTTCACCACTTAAGCTACTCTCAACCCTTAGATCTTGATCCAAATTGATAATATGAGGCATGGATAGAGAGAAAACCAAAAAAAAAGACGGTTTTGGTGAACATAGCAAGTTGTTGCAACTTGGCAATATAATAATAATCAAATGTAAGAAGGAGAGAGAAACTTTAATGCTAGGACTGTTGCAGCTGGTTTACTCTATCCTCACAGATCATCTCAGTCACTTTATGTCCATTTCCACTTGAGTTTTCTGATCTCCTTTGAACATTGGAGCTGATAGGAGAAGATCTTGCAAGATTCATTTGAAAATCTCATCAAAACTCCCTCCAAAAGTAGTAAAAGACCAAGGCTGCCCTCACTCTTGTTTGGCTATAAATAGAGGCCTCTTCTATGAGTTTAAACACACCATAGAAATCTCAAAAAAACAGAGAAAACATAGCTCTCATTCTCCTTTCATTCCTCAAGAATTTCAAAAACCTCAAAATCTCCATTTTCACCAAAAAGCTGTCTTGAGCAAAACTCTGCTCAAGACCAGTTCCATCAGTTCTAAACCTCTAAAAAACATCCACACAATCCCTAAATATAGTATAGAAGGTGTCTATACCCTCAAATCTCTCAAAACTACCATTTTGCAAAAAGTCAACTTTCACACCAAGAAAGTTTGACCACTATACTCAAAACTTGCCAAATCCTTGTCTAGGCTTATTCTAGATGTTCTAACCATCCACACACCTCACATATGTCATATTAAAACTGTCCGAAGCATTGAAAATTAATGGGGAATCACCTAACTCCAACTGTCTTGAAGTTTGGTTTTGTTGCTTCAAGAGGAAGTAAGCTTCATCTCATTGCAAAGGAAGGATTATCTCTGGGTTTCTAAGCTTTTTAGCTTGTTCAAGGCTGGTCAACAAGAGGTATGTGATATTCTAACTATCTACAAATCATACATAGTCATGTATTGTCATTTTATGAGGATTTGTGTGAAAACATACCATGGCTGCCCTATTGTGCTTCTTTATCAAGAATCCTAGTTTTATGATCATAATGCTTATTTTGTCGAATATATTGTCATTTGTAAATGATATGTGGATGGTAAATTGCAAGTTTGTGCCTTATTATCATGTTTAGACTTATTTGTGAGTTTTTGGTCATTTGGTAGATTTAGGATCCAACCTTGAAAAAGTGATATGTTTGTCCTAGAACTACAAACCTAGCTCATTAGTGAGATGTGTAGATAATTTGTAGGTTGTTCATAGATTCCCCATTGCCCTTGATCATGTGTGAATCAATGTGGCCCTTTTGTTTTCATTATGATGATTTCATGTTTGTCTTGCCTATCATTGCCATGAAGTGGTTCTTAAGTGGTTATACTTGCTATTCCTCATGCCTCAAGTCTTTGGTCAATGTTTAATTTTGTTCATAATGCTTGTGTTGGTGGAGATGTGAGAAGTATAGTCATTAGGGCTGTCTTGTGAGACATGTTTGATTTTTGCTGTCCAATTTGGTTTAATATGTCATTTTTGGCTTGGTGTGCTTTTGCTTGACTCTATGTTTAGAGACTCACATATTTACATATTTCAAGAATATGTATGATATCTTTGTGCTCAAAATCTGCCTAAGTTTTCAAATTACCATATCATGCCTCAACTGTTGCATTCTTCAAAAATATCATGAGGTCAACATCTCACATTCTGTTCCAAGCATTGTCTACATGATTTGTGTGCATTAAATCTTTATCATATCCATTTAAAACTTGTGCATGATCTCAATTTCTCCAATTATCATGGTTATGGCTTATTATACATTCAAATTGTTGTTCTTGTATGACATGAGCTTCAAATGCTAATTTATGTTTTGGTAAAGATTTCACTCCTTTTTTGAGTTGCATCTCATCTGTTAGCATCATCATAATGTGTATATAACCTCCTTTTCATGAAAGAAATCATTGCCTTAAAATTGCCCTGTTGGGGTGAATGTCTTGCCTAGGCAGATTTTTCAACTTTTGCACCAAACACCAATCTTCATTCTACTTGATACATGCTCTTACTTGAACCTAAAACACTTTCATGATGACATTTTTGGTGTGTGTATATTGATCACTTGTGTTGTCCTGGCTTATTTTCACATTTCACATTCCAATCACACTTATCCACCAAATTTGCCACAACATACTCAAGTTGCATTTCTGTTTGTGTATACATGATTTTAGAGTTGTCACTCACTCACATGTTTGATTCTAAGGTGTGTACATGTTTGGTTTGGTCTAAGATTACCTACACTGGCATTTCACTACTTAATTGCATTTTGAGCCAAAACTGTCATGACCACATACCAAGATCTTGTATGCTTGCAATATGTTTAATCTTAGAGTGGTAACTCATCCTTCTCTATATTTTTGATGTGTGTATGTGTTGTTTGTCCATGAGAGATCTTTTTCTTGCATTTGAATCATGTTTGCATACCATGACTGTCAAACTATTTTGAAAAGAACACTTGTGCTCTTTTATGTTGCCTACTGCCCTAAGTTTGTAAACTTGCATTGGAGTTGGTATTTAAGTGATTGATATAGGCATATTTATGCTAGGTCTTATATTTATGTCAAGAGCATATTGTTGTTACATCATTTTGCTGTCCTGAATCTTGCTGCACTTATCTGCCAACCTTGTTCATAATCAAAGCATATCATTGTTATAGTTCTTGCTATCATCAACTTTGTTTGCAAATTGCCACTATTTCAAAGATATTTTTTGTGCTTCAAGCAAAACCTGGTGAACTTCTATTCTGATGTGCATCATGACTGCCTCATTTTTTTCCTTTTCAAAATCATTCACTGTTTTACAATTTGGAAATCATGCTTTGGATTGTGTTTGTGGTTTAGCAATGCATCACTATTATTATTTCAGGATGACAGTTGGTATTTTGGTTTTCATAAAATCTAGTTGTAACCTCAATAGCATGTTTAACTTTGGTTTTGGTTTGGTATCCCATATGTGCAAGGCATAGCAACTCATGTGCCACTTTTTGAATAGGAGCTGTTTTGACATATTTTCTTGCTAGAACACTCTCAATATCATGTTTATATATTGCTCATGTTGTTTAATCACCCTATCCCCCACTGATCCAGTTGATGATTATCAAAATGCATGTCAATTCACTAATTTGCAGCTGCCTTGTGATTTACAATTCCATGTTGTTTGTGAACTTTCTTAAGGTTTAGACACACTCTATATGTTGTTTTGAAGATGTTTGTGTGATTCATTCACTTTATTTTGGCATGTTTCATAATCTCACAATCTCACTTGCAAGTGTCTTGTTTTTATCTCATTTCCACATGACAGTTGGAATTTTAACTCATGAGTGTTTGGTTTGAATGCATGAACTTGTTGCGTATGATATTTGATTTGTGTTTGAGCCCTTTCCATGACCATAGCATGACTGGTTTGATCTTTTGTTTTGTAAATGCATTTTCACCCAAATTTGCAACTACCATCGTGTTTTCATTTCAAAGCCTCTTTTCAAAATTCTAGCTGGACCATATTTTTCCTTGTTTAAAAACACCCAAAATTGATCTAAGGTTTGTTTGATTTGGTTAAGAATTGGTTGAGTTTGATATCAAAACGCATTTGTGAAGTTTGCCTTGTTCTTGCTTCATTGTGCCCAGAAATTCATGAGACCACGCCATATATATTTATGGGGGTGGCTATATCAACGGATGTATAGCCACCCCAGTGGTAAGCAACTTGTTCATTTCACGCCTTGCAAAGCCTAGACCTGGGTTCGATCCCTGAGGAGGATCAACCCTTTTGCCCTTTTTTTTTTCTTTTTTCCTTGCACGCGTACTGGGCTGGAGGGCGTGGGTTCAACACCCACCCCTTGCATTTTCTTTTGATTTTTACTTGTTAATATTGTTTTGTACATTAAAATACATGAATCTTTAAAAAATCATAACTCTCTCATTTTTCATCCTTTTTGGTTCATTCTTTTTGCACTGTGTTTTTTATAATGTCTATTTTTATGTGATGTGGGAATATTACTTATTGTCATAAATTGTGATGCATTTTGCCCATGTGGAAATTTGTCCCCTTATGGTGATCGTTATCCTACTTGTTGATGATTTCCTTTGAGCATGCTTGATTTTCTTATGAGATCTTTATTCCCCTTGTTAGTTAACATGCTAGGGTACTCCCCTTTGGCTGTCACCATAATCTTGTCTTATTTTCCTCCTAAATTATGAGGTTTAAACTAATTTACCTATGTTCAATTATCATCTATGCATTTTGTTGTTACATTTGTTATGCTTTGAACCTGTGACTTGCCTACTTTCAAATTGTGATTTGTTTATGTGGTAGTTACCTTTATCATGTTTCAATATTTGTTAAGATATTTGACTATTGGTTGTAACCATTGGTATTATTTGAAGTATCTGCTTATTGTAATATGCATGCTTACTTGTCTTAATCTTATTTCATCTTGCTCATCTGCTCATTTGCTTTGTCAAGTATTCTTTCCCCAAGTGATGGAACTTTTTAGTTCTCATCCAAGTTGTCTCTCTCTCCTTCCAAAGGAAAAGTCTCTCCCTTGAACCTTGTGTCATTGGATAGCTCATTTATCCCTCCCTTGACTTTGTGAAGTCATCCTAACCCTAGCTTAGTTAAGTTAGAACATGTAATCCTTAGACTTTGCTTTAAGTCTAGAAAACCTACCTATACTAGGAGTGTTTATTCAACTAGAACCCTAGGATAGAGTTTTTAAACTCTATGTAAGAATCATAGTAATGATTACTTACCCCCTTTTGAGTGTTGAACATAGATCTAGAGAGTTTTGTGAAACTCTACACAAGCATTGTAATGTTTGTTCCCCCATTGAACCTTGATCATAATCAAGTGTTCTTCATCCCTGGTGAGGTGAACTACGATTGCTCTGATTCTATCCTAGTTAGGATACGTAGGTAGAGGACGCGACGTCTTTGCGAGCAAACTTATAAACTATCTTTAGGTTTTAACCTTCACCCTTTACCCAATCCCAAACCTTAGCAAACCTTTACCAACTTACCATGCAACAAACAAAAGGTTCCTGTAGAGTACTACAGATGTCTAAGATGTGAAATACCTACCCTATGCATAACCAACCCCCGATTCCTGAATCTCTTAGCGTTGTTGTAACATCGCGCAAAAGGGTTTTTCTTTCTTTAGACCTTTCCTTTGGATAAATTAAATTCCGGTTGTAATCCAAGAATTAAAGATTCAAGTTAATTAATAGCTTGGTATCACAATTCTCACCGCAACAGAAATGGCGATTTCACTGGGAAACTTTTACTTAACTTGAGGGTTTAGCCAATTTTGTTTAATTGCATGCTATATTTGTAAATATTTGCTTAACATGTATATTTGTCAATATATTTGTTTAATTGTTGGGTATTGGGTGCTTTGAGTGGTGAGACGGTCCTATACCCGAACTCGAGTGCACTTATGATAGGATGGTGGTATACTCAAGAAGGCTTATAGGGAGTTGATTCTCGACCAAGCTAACTTGAGAAACCACCGCTCAGTGTAGGCCTCCTTAAAAGTATTAGTATTGTTGACCGAGTATTCGTGAAAACAATGCTACTTTCAATAAAGGAGCCCATGACACTGTGGACTTTTAGAATACACTTTACCCCACTTTGGCCTTATTAGGACGTAGTGCGATGGCTATAAGGAAGTATTTCCGAAGTAGTTGATACGCGATACTACACTCAAACGAGATTGTTTTGAGAATATTATCGATTACCAAGTGATTTGGGAAATTGATAATATCCGAAAGATGGGTTAATGACTTTGGGAACTTTGTAGAACCTGTTCGACAGGTACAATCAATCCATAGTACAATCTTTGGGAATGGGTAGACCCTTGGACTCATGCTTATCCTTAAACCTAAGATTGTGTTGTGTGCATATGCATTTGCTTGTGTTTGTGCATCTTACATTCATGATCACCATATCATCATATGGTTTCATGGAACTCAGACTTAGTTGTTTGTAAACATCAGAGGTCGTCATAAATAGTGAAAGAAAGAAAACATTGAAGTACACTTACAAGAGTTTTAACCTAGATGACTTGAAAAGGTTGAGCACCTTAGTGACAGATCCAGAAGGATTTCAAAGCCGGTATGGGAAGCTGTTGCTACTCTTGAAGGTAAAAATGGATAGTGGACTCCTTTCTACTCTTCTCCAGTTTTATGATCCGTTCTACCATTGTTTCACATTCCCCAATTATCAGCTAGTTCCCACACTAAAAGAATATTCTCAGTTGGTTGGGTTCCCCATTCTTGAAGATTCTCCTTTTCCAATTATGGAGAAGGACCCTAAAGAGCAAGATATCGCCAAGGCTACACGTTTGGGAGTGGTCGATATTAAAAAGAATCTGATTACAAAAGGAGGAGTTTTTGGTTTAAAAGCAGAGTTCTTGGTTGAGAAAGCTCAGTATTATGTAGATCATTTAAGCATGGATGCATTCAAGGTTATCCTTGCCTTACTCATCTATGGTATCTTCTTGTTCCCGAGCTTTGAGAATTTTGTGGACCTCAATGCAATTAAAATTTTCTTGAAGAAGAATCCTGTGCCTACCTTGTTAGCAGACACATACCATTCTGTTCATCTGAGGAATTTCCACAATGGAGGGATGATCATTTGTTGCGCTCCTTTGTTATACAAATGGTTTACTTCACACTTGCCCAAAGCTAATGCTTTTTGGGATCCAAAGAAAGGATGGTGATCGCAAAAGATCATGGCTCTTACCCACTTCGATATTGATTGGTATAGTCGTGACTATGACGGGACAATGATTATTGACAATTGTGAGGATTTTGGCAATGTACCTCTTCTCAGTGCTAATGGAGGAATCAATTATAATCCAATACTCGCATGCCGACAATTGGGATACCCGTTAAAAGAAAAACCCAATAGCGTTCAAGTAGAAAACATTTTCTTCAAAGAAGAGGAAGATAATCAAGGATTAAAAGGGAAAATTCTAGAAGCTTGGAAGCATCTACACAGGAAAGGGAAGAAGGATCTTGGAAGACTCAACTGTGTCTCTTTGGAACCTTACCTCTAATGGGTTCGAAAGAAAGCCATCACACTAAGGATGCCTTATCCTAAGCAAGAGCCTATAGCCTTGAAGGAAGAACGCCCATTGGTCTTCATGATTGAAGAAGAAAGGTTAAGGATTGCTTTGGTCAAAGCACAACAAACTGAAGAAGCTTGGAAGCACAAGTATCAAATAGTCGTCGAAGAAAATGCGGAGCTCCAGAAGCAACTCCAGTTAAATGACGAAGAAAATCCTCTCTTGTAAGACGAGGAAGGCACTAGAAGAACCTTATGAGCCTCAGTCTAATCCGTGGAAGATAATTGTGGACAGACTCATCTTTGAGAAGACTCAGATGGAAAGAAAGATCGAGAGGCTCAACTTAAGGTTGCTAGGGGAACCTTGATAGGATTCATTTAGTTGTTGTTTAAAACTCTTGTAAGAGGAAACAATATTTTGTAATCCATTTTCTTAATCAATGAAATGGAGACTTCTGATGTTCGTAAATGTCTTAGTTCCATGACACCATTTGCATTCGCATTTGCACTTCTTCAAACCATTCAAGGAAATTCATTTTTTCTTTTTGCAGACAACAACATGGTAAGAAGAGACATGCTTCCGGTTCCGGATCTGAGATTGGGCCGTCTAGGGATGTTAACAAGACTTGTCTGAAATCCCGCCGCTTTCATAGTCAAATATGGAGACCTATTACCACTGATAAGTGCTCCGATCAATGAGCCCATGTTGCAAGCCTTGGTTGAGTTTTACTCTACAGCCTACCACTGCTTCGTATTTCTAGACTTTCAGTTACTCCCAACCATCGAGGAGTATACTGATTATTTAAAGATTCCATGGACCTTTATGCTTCCTTATGGGAAACCAAAGAAGAGGGACTTGGCTAAAGCCTTACATATCAAGCTGGAGGGTTTACCACCGATGAGAGCGAAGGGAGGGTGGTACGGAATGGATGCCAGACCTCTAATGGAGGTGGCTGAATATCATTATGAAAGCCGAAATCTGGGCATCTTTGAAGCGATTCTGGCATTTTTGATATATGGGTTGTATCTTTTTCCAAGCAGTTACGACTTTATCAGTGAAGAGGCAATCCGCCTTTTTATCATCAAAAATCCGGTCAACGCGATACTGGCTGATACTTATGTAGTCATTCACCGCTTCATTTTGTATGATCGCGGGCAATTCTCATGTCGTCTTGCACTACTCGACCGATGGTTTACTTCTCATCTGCCAAGGACTCATATCCTTTGGAGGCTTCCTACCAAAAGCACATGGGTTTCCAAACTCATCACTCTCAGGCACCATGACATCACATGGTATGACACCAACCTTGGTGACCAAGTCATGATTCCTAGTTGCAGAGATTTCCCCAATGTGCCTCTCATTGGGACAGAAGGGGTTATCACCTACAACCCTATCCTTGCCCGACATCAACATGGGTATCCTACCGGACCAGAACCCGAACCAGAACTGTTGAGGCCTTGCTTCTGCGAAACTGGTCGCAACCGAGAAATAGAAGCCAATGCTCAGTACGCTCAAAGAGATCCACACCTCTTGGGCCTAACTCCAATGGAGAATGCAAGTTGTTTAACCACTAGGGGGTACCTGCTATGGTCAAAAGAAATTGCCTTGACCATGTTCTACACTCATGATTATGAGATAACCATGGAGCCTGAGGTCCCCACAACTAAGGAAGAGCTAAAATACAGTTTGATCAAAGCTCAAAGAGAGAACGAAGACCTGTGGGAGATTATTCGCCAGGGCCAAGTTCATGTCAGAGTCCAAGAAGGAGAAGGATCATCTTGTTAGATTGACCTTTGTTTCACCATTTCCCTGCTTTCCTTAAAAGGATTGAAATCCTGTTTGTTGCATTTACTTTCATTTTCTTATAAGAAAGGTCTTGCTTTTTAGCAAGGGCCACTCTATTGTAATAGATTTTTAGCTATCAAATGAAAAACGCTTTTTAAGCATGTCGTTACATGTTGTTCTAACTTTTTGTTTGTAAACAAAAAAATTGTTTTTCCTTGAATGGTTTATGCATCCGCATTTGCATTCGCATTCACATTTCATCCTGCATCAGTTTTGCATCTAGGTTCCGCAGCTTATCCTTTGTTCTTGTAGAGAGAGAGAAAAGAGAGAAGGAGTCACGCTGATGACTCACAGATATAACACACGGTCCCAAGCTCAAAAGAAGATGGCAGATAACGACCAGAGGTTTGATCAAATGGATAACGACATCGAAGGGATCAAAGGGGACGTCAGCCAGATCATGGAAGTCCTCAACATAATCAAAGCAAAGATGGACACACAACCTACAGTGATCTCTGAAGTTGCCACAACAGCGGCCAATGTCACCGTAGCCCCTGTCACTTCAGCAGAATTTCCCTACGGCATGTCCCGGGATTTTGTGCCACCATTCAACAATATGCAGTCTTCGAGTCTCAATCCCCTATTTGACTCAACAATCAGAAATCCTATTTTCACTCAAGCGGGTGGACCTACCACAGTGCGACCAGTTTTTGCCAATCAACAACTAATCTTTGATATACCCGATGGTTCCGAAGCCGAGGACGAAAAACACGAAAAATTAAGAGTGGAGATGGACATCATGGCCAAGAGGATAAGGGCCATTGAAGGAAGCCATGTCTTTGGATCTGATGCTAAGGACCTATCTCTGGTATCTGGATTGGTAATTCCTCAGAAATTTAAAATGCCGGTATTCGACAAATATGAGGGGACCACTTGTCCTAAAGTGCACCTAATCATGTACTGTAGGCGGATGGCTCCGCATATTGAAAATGACAAGCTGTTAGTACACTGTTTCCAAGATAGTCTTAAAGGAGCTTCGGCTAAGTGGTATCTCAAACTAGATCAAGCGAAGATCCACAGTTTTCAAGACCTTTCAGATGATTTTATTCAACAGTACAAGTACAACATGGACCTAGCTCCCGACCGTCGTCAACTTCTCAGCATGACGCAGAAAAATACTGAAACCTTTAAGGAGTATGCGCAAAGATGGCGCGGAACTGCAGCACAAGTAGAGCCTCCCCTTACTGAAAAGGAGTTGGCGGACTGGTTTATGGATACAGTTCGGCCAGAATTCTATGAACGTTTGATCAGCAGTGTTACAACAAATTTCTCTGATATTGTGGCAATGGGGGTCAAGGTGGAAGCAGGTTTAAAGAATGGAAAAGTGACCACTCCAAATATTACCTCAAGCGCCAGCACCACAAAGAAGCCAGTCAGCAATTTCCACAAAAAGAAAGAGGGAGAGGTGAGTGCGATCACATATGGGAAGAAAGCGCAAAACTCCAAAAGCCATTGCCAAAGGTACCAGCCATCATATGTAGCGGCGGTGACCCCGATTTTTCAACCTTCATCACAGCATGGTCCCCAGCCTGGGGCATCCAGCAATCAGCACCAGTATCAGCCTGGCAACCAACATCAATATCACTCCAATAATCAACAACAATACCAGTAGCCGCAAGGTCAACAACCTCAGAACAGGGCTCCGAGGGCAAATTATCAAGTAAATAGGCCAAAAATACAGCCTATTCCAATGAGCTACAACGACCTATTTCCCATGTTAATAGAAAGAGGGCTGGTCAAAATAAGAAAATTAGGTGCTCCACCTAATCCGCTCCCGTTCTATTACAATGCAAATGCTCACAGCCCATTTCACGAGAATGCTCCAGGCCACGATCTCAAAGGTTGTTTCGCCCTTCAGCATCTAGTTCGTGAAATAATTGAAAAAAGAATTCTTTCCTTAGAAGATAACCATCCTAACGTAAAGAGCAACCCTCTGTCAAATCATGGTGGAGTTAGCCATTACTGATGAAGGAGAGGGGTCAGAAGACAAGAAAGTTACCACTGTTGGTGAGATCAAAGTGCCATTAGCAGACCTACACAAACGCCTTGCTCAGGCATGGTCGCTTAAGACATCTCACGAAGATTGCAAAGAGTGCATGCTGAATCTTGAGGGTTGTGACGCCGTGAAAAAAGACATCCAGGCAATGATTGAACATGGGATGATAGAAATTGCTCACCGAAAAAAGGAAGAAGATGTGGTAGTCATCGAACCTGTGTTTAACATGCCAGAAAAGCCCAATAAAAGAACTGTATTTAGGAATGATAACAACAACAACAACAACAACAACAAGAACGTCCGGCCAGTATTCCGCGACGATGCACCCCCGAAATTCGGGAAGGGACAGACCAGGTTTAAGCCAAGGGGAGGATCTAAGCCTCACCCAAGAGCCGTGACACCAAAACAAGACTATTCATGGTGTGAGGGGATTTTCAAAGAAAAGAAACTAGTAAATGTGGCCAACATTGCCGGTGGAAGAAAAATGACCCGGAGTGGTCGCATCTACCAACCTCGAACATATAATGTGGCTCCTCCACCAGCAATTTTTGCTCAAAAGGTTCTTGTTCCTCAGAAGCCCGTGCCCGAGGCAGTCGCCACTAAATAACCTTTAGTTAAAGGAAAATAAAGTCTCAAGAACGATGAAGAAGAATTCTTGAGAATCATTAGACGAAGTGATTATAGGGTGGTGGACCAACTAAATCAAACACCCTCTAAGATCTCGGTCATGGCTTTGCTTTTAAGCTCTCCGGCATACCGCCAGGCGTTGCTCAAAATCCTGACACAGGCCCATGTTACTAAAGATATCACAGTGAGGCAGTTTGACTCCATTGTAGCAAATATCACTGCCTGCAACACATTGAGCTTTGACGATAACGATCTGACAGCTGAGAAGCGTAAGCACAATCGTGCTCTACATGTGTCAGTCAAATGTGAAGAGGATACAATGTCCCGAGTTCTTGTTGACACGGGATCAACACTCAACGTAATGCCTAAAAGGACTCTGGCCAAGCTGGTGTATCAAGGTGCTACCATGAGACCAACTTCTCTCATAGTCAAGGCATTTGATGGATCCAGGAGAACCGTGATAGGAGAAGTCGAGTTTCCTATCCTAATTGGACCACAAATCTTTGAAGTCACCTTCCAGGTGATGGACATTAATCCGGTCTGCAGTTGTCTACTGGGAAGACCATGGATTCACACAGCTGGCACTGTCACTTCTACTCTCCACCAAAAAATGAAGTTTTTTGTGGATGACCAGTTGGTCATTGTCCATGGAGAAGAAGACTTAATGGTGAGTAACTTGTCATCATTCCGGTATATTGAGGCTGTTGAAGATTCCCTCGAGACAACCTTCCAAGCATTAGAAATAGCTCACGTTGTTCTAGTTGATGAATCAGACATAACCCGTGGGCCATCATTTACCTCTGCTCAAAGTATTAAGGCGGCACTGAAAGCTGGAGTCCCATTGGGATGGGGAGAGGTCATCAAAGTCAACGCTCGAGCCAAAAATGATCGACAAGGGTTGGGTTACAAACCAACTCTAGAAGGCGAGCCAGAAGAAAGCAACATGAAGAAGAAGTCTTTGAATGAGATATTCACCAGTGGCGGCGTGCAAGTCAATGCCATTATTGCTGAAGATGAAGATGGTAATCTGGATCATCTAATAACTAGGGGAGGAGCAGCGTTGCGCAACTGGGAGGTTGTGGAGGTTCCCATCTTTTTACCTTTAGCGTAATTCACTCTGCTTGTTAGCTTTGTATTTTTCTTTAAAAATTCCTGGTCTTGCCCAAGGCCCTGCGAATTATTTTGTATTGGGCCACTTTGCAAATTTGAAAATCATTAATGAAAAAGTGTTTTTGTTAAAACTCTTGCTTATTGTTTTGCGCATCATTTTCACTCTTTTTGTCAAAAGAAAAATGGCAATCTTTTTGAAAAAAATAAAAACAACCCTTCATCTACATGTATGTGTGTGTGTCTAATTGTTCCAAAATAAAACATGCAGAATACCACCATCAACCACAGAATCCTATGATCCTTCGGCTCCTTCTACTAGCGGTTCATCTGTCTTTCAAGCTGAAGAAGAGAATGATGAAGAGTTAGAAGTCCCAGAAAAGTTGAAGAGAATGGCTGAATACGAAGATGTTTATCTCCAGCCCCACAAAGAGCAGATTGAAGTCATCAATTTGGGGTCAGAAGAAGACAAAAGAGAAATCAATATTGGGGCATCATTAAGGCCAGAGATCAAAGACAAGATGATAGCGATCCTCAGAGATTATGTCGGCATATTTGCTTGGTCTTACCAAGATATGCCGGGGTTGGATACTGACATTGTTATGCACAAGCTCCCCCTGAAGCCAGAATGTGCTCCGGTCAAACAAAAGCTTCGCAGGTCAAGACCAGACATGGCTCTTAAAATCCGAGATAAGGTCAAAAAGCAAATTGACGCTGGCTTTTTAGCAGTATCCAAGTATCCAGAATGGGTGGCAAACATTGTACCAGTCCCGAAGAAGGATGGCAAGGTCAGAATGTGCGTCGATTAAAGGGATTTAAACAAAGAAAGTCCAAAGGACGACTTCCCTCAACCACACATTGACACTCTGGTGGATAACATAGCAAGCTTTGCAGTATTCTCATTCATGGACGGATTTTCTGGTTATAATCAGATAAAAATTGATCCAGGTGACATGGAGAAAATAACCTTCATCACACCTTGGGGCACCTATTGTTATAAGGTCATGCCTTTTAGTTTGAAGAACGCAGGGGCAACGTATCAAAGAGCCATGGTCACACTCTTTAATGATATGATGCACAAAGAAATCGAAGTATACATGGATGATATGATCGCAAAATCCCAAAGTGAAGAAGACCACTTGGATCATCTGTTGAAGCTATTCGAGAGACTCACAAAAGTATCAACTAAGGTTAAATCCAGAAAAATGTACCTTCGGAGTTCGCTCAGGAAAGTTACTTGGTTTCATCGTTAGTCAACGAGGAATTGAAGTAGACCCCGACAAGGTTAAAGCAATCCAGGAGATGCCTGCTCCCAAAACAGAGAAACAAGTCAGAGGCTTCCTCGGACGTCTGAATTACATCTCCAGATTCATCTCCAATCTGACTCCTACTTGCACGCCGATCTTCAAGTTGTTACGAAAAGATCAGACAGTAGTATGGAATGAAAACTGCCAGGCCGCATTTGAGAAGATCAAGCAGTATTTACAAGAACCTCCGGTGCTGATTCCTCCTGTACCCGGAAGGCCTTTGTTCATGTATATGACAGTACTAGAAGATTCAATGGGTTGCGTCTTAGGCCAAACTGATGAGTCAGGAAAGAAAGAACATGCAATCTATTATCTAAGCAAGAAGTTCACTGATTGCGAGAGTCTTTACTCTCCCCTGGAAAAAGCCTGTTGTGCGTTAACATGGGCCGCCAAACGTCTGAGGCAGTACATGATTTGTCACACTACAATGCTGATTTCTAAGATGGACCCCATCAAGTACATCTTTGAAAAGCTAGCTCAAACAGGAAGATTAGCCCGATGGCATATGCTCTTATCAGAGTACGATATTCAGTATGTTGCTCAGAAATCTATCAAAGGAAGTGTCTTGTCAGAATACCTTGTAGAGCATCCCGTGGAGGATTATCAACCACTCAAGTTTGATTTTCCTGATGAAGATGTGATGTATATTCAGCGCACAAAACCAGAGCCTGGTCCGGAAGAAGGTCCCGAGCCTGGATCCCGCTGGGAAATGATGTTTGATGGGGTGTCGAACAAGAATGGACACGGTGTCGGAGGTGTTCTAAAAAATCCAACTGGAGGGTACACTGCCGTCACAGCCCGACTTTGTTTCTCATGTACAAACAACATAACCGAGTATGAAGCCTGCATCTTAGGGTTGGAAGTTGCCATCGATCTTCGCATCAAAATCTTGGAAGTAATTGGTGATTCTGCTTTAGTGATCTACCAACTCAAAGGAGAATGGGAAACCAGGGATGAAAAGTTGATCCCTTACAAGACTCATATCTTGGAGATGGCTGAATATTTTGATGAAATTACCTTCAAGCATGTACAAAGAGCAGAAAATCACATTGTCGATGCGCTAGCCATGATGGCATCAATGTGGAAGGTCCAGTTTGTCAACGAGGCACCTCTGATCCGCATTGAAAGAAAGACAGTACCCGCATACGTCATGACGATAGATGAAGAATCTGACAAGAAGTCGTGGTTCCACGATATCAAGAATTTCCTTCAAAATCAAGAGTTTCCCGCTGACGCATCCACAATTGACAAAAGAGCAATACGAAGATTGTCATCTAAATTCTTTATCAGCAATGGTACCTTGTACAAAAGAAATCATGACATGGTTTTACTCCGATGTGTCGATGAAAACGAGGTGAACCTCATAATGACTGAAGTACACGAAGGAACCTTCGGCACCCATGCCATGGCTAAGAAAATCTTAAGAGCAGGCTACTTCTGGTTAACCTTGGAGACAAACTGCATACTCTTCGCTCGAAAGTTTCATAAATGTCAAGTCTATGCTGATAAAGTCCATGTCCGTCCACATCCCCTCAATGTGATGACGTCACCATGGCCTTTTGCAATGTGGGGCATAGATATGATTGGGGAAACAGAGCCAAAAGCTTCCAACGGCCATTGCTTTAACCTTGTTGCAATTGATTACTTCACCAAATGGGTAGAAGCAGCGTCGTATGCGAACGTGACAAAGCAAGTGGTTGCTCGCTTCATCAAAAAGGAGATCATCTGCCGATATGGTATCCCTAACCAGATCATCACTGACAATGGTTCGAATATGAATAACAAAATGATGAAGGAACTTTGTGACGATTTCAAAATCAAACATCACAATTTGTCTCCTTACAGACCCAAGATGAATGGTGCAGTTGAAGCTGCAAACAAAATCATCAAAAAAATAATACAAAAGATGGTCGTAACTTACAAAGATTGGCACAAGATGTTACCATTTGCTTTGCACGGATACCGAACATCAGTGCGCACTTCGACAGGGGCAACTCCCTTTTCCTTAGTGTATGGGATGGACGCTGTGCTACCCGTTGAAGTCAAAATACCTTCCTTAAAAATCTTGACAGAAGCAAAGCTCGATGAAGACGAATGGATAAAAGAAAGATTCGAATCATTGAACCTCATTAATGAAAAAAGAATGACGATCATGTGCCACAGTCAAATCTATCAACAAAGGATAGTCAGAGCGTTCAACAAAAAGGTTCGTCCCAAAGAGTATAGGGAAGGAGAGCTGGTGCTTAGAAAGATCCTACCAACTCAAAAGGATATGCGCGGCAAGTGGATGTCCAACTACGAAGACCCTTACGTCGTAAAAACTGTCTTCTCCAGAGGGTCTCTAATTCTCGAGACTATGGATGGCGCACAACTCAAGTACCCCATCAACTCAGACGTAGTGAGAAAATACTACGCCTGAAGTAGAGGACCTAGAAAGGAGATTTCAGTGCTTCAACAAGATGAAAGCCCAATGTTTGAAAGTGGCGAACGCCGGGACAGAGTCTTGTACAAGATATCAGAAGAAAGACCAACGCCTGTCATTCTCGTCAGAAGCAAAGAAGCGAATGAACTGACAGTCAGAGGGACCAGATTATTATGGGATTTTGTAACCTTTTTTGTTTGCCATTTTTTTCAAATATATAAAGTTCCCAAGGCTTTTCCTTTTGTAAAGTTCTTGTCTATCAATAAAATCAGATTTTTGGCCAAATCATTGTTATGATCCTCTGTTTTTGTTATACAATTTCACTTATTTGTTAATAAGAATTTTCATGAAAGCAAGGTGTTTTGAAAAATTTAAAATTTCGTTTTAAAAAAGAGAAACACAATTTGACAAAATGATTGAAAAGTTCTAGAGGTAATCTGATGATTGTCGCTACCGCGAACATAAGGTGTCGGCAAAACAGAAGAGTCGCCACCTTTCATTATTTATCCCTCAGAACGGGAAAGGAAACGATTGGAAAAACCTGACGAAAAGGTATAAGACAAAGTCATCGCAACCATTGTCTGGGTTCGGGAGTCGGTTACGCAAGGGGAAGGTATTAGCACCCCTCACGTCCATCGTACTCGATGGGATCCACGCTTGTTGTGTTTATCTGAAGGGTTTATTTTTTCTATCTACCTATCAAGGCTGGCTCAAAAAGAAAAGAAAATGACTCGGCAAAGTGTCGCACTTTATGCCTACGTATTCTCATCAGAGAATGAGAAATCAGGGTTAACGTAGTTCGGCTAACTACGGGTAAACGGATGGGGAAAGGTGGCTCGCCAATACGTCAGTATTGTGCCTATGTACTCTCAACAGGTATGAGAGATTAGAGCTTACGTAGTTCGGGATAATACGAATTACGGGGATTCAGATTCATCTGTTTTATCGAGTAGGGTTAATAAACAGTTCCAGCAGTTTGGTGTACGCAGCTCGACCCTTGGAGACTCAGGCGTTACCGTTTGTGGTAGAACTGGGAGTTAACGACACTCTTTTCTTCAGAAAAGCTTCCTTTGACTTATGGGCCCACGGGGCAAAAAAGGTTTGAAGTTTATTTTCTGTCTTTTACGGAAGAACTGTTTTTTTATGGATGTTTGCAACCAATATCGCACTAGAGACTATGACCTGAGAGTGAATGCGTCGTATGTCACCCAAAGGGTGCCATACTAGACATCTAGACTGTTGAAAAGAAACTCTCCAACAATCCTCTCTTAGATAGCTTAAGGCTCGTAGCGTACGACGTCAGTTAACCTTTATTACTGTATTTTAATTTGTTTTGAGATGAGAAGGGAGAACAGGCTCAACTAAGGGGAGACTATCAGGTCCTATTGTTGTCATGCCAATGATTCATCCTATGGTTGAAGTTTGAAACAGGGAACTCCTAGAAGTTATCATGCATAGGTTTCAACCTAAAGTTCTAATCATCACTTCCTTATCAAAGGAAGTGAGATTCCTAGGGGATCATGTCAATGATAAACACAGGAACCAATAAAGCATCAGCTTAAACAGTAAACAGATATACAGTACAGGAAACACTGTAAAATGCATGCAATGCAAGTGAGGGAGGAAATGTATGTGTGGCATCAGCCTCCACAAACTCATCTCAACCTCAAGCCAGATATGAATAATTGTAATCATACAGAAACAATAAAATGCCATCAAGCAAACCTAATAACTGCAATCATACAGAAGAAATAACATGCTATCAAGCAAATCACAAACCACATAGGCAAGGGAGCTGAGCTCTACCGAATACCAGCAAGCAAAGCCATACAGTAACAATACAGGCAGAGGGAGCAAATCAACCTCTAGTGCAATCATGCTCCTAGCTTACATCAGTCTAGATATGGACTTATTCTAATGCATCAAGCAAATCAATCAAGTCACAGCAATACAGTTGCACATCAAGCAAACAGTCAGGAAAGAAAACAAATCAACAGTCCCTATAGCTTCACAGCAAAGCTCCTCTGACATCAGTTTAGTCCTCAGTCTTCAACTGTTCTTCCAGGCTATTCTCTTCAATAGCAAATATCAACTTGCTTCTTCAAGCTTTCAATACATCAAACATAAGTATCAACTCATCCTCCTTCTTCAAGCTTCAGCATGTATCAACTTGGCTCCTTCAGGCTCCCAATGTATCAAACATACAAGTATCAACTTGTCCTCCTCTCAAGCTGCAACTCTTTCTCCAATCTCAATTTGATCCTTTTCACAAGTATCAACTTGCTCTTCTTGATCTTCAAGCTTCAGCTTCAATGTCAGTCTTCAGACAAAGGGAAATGCAACCTCTAGCATCTCCAACCTTCTAACAAGGAATTCCATCCTCTAGCAAGGGAGAAAGATTCCTCTAACAAGAGCAGGGTTTGGGATAATGGACAGCAGAGTGAAGACCAAAGGTCACCACTGAGCACTCCATCACCAGAGAAAGGAACCCTCAAAGGTTCTACCAATTTGTGAAGAGCTACACATCCTACCAAAGAAGGGATGAGGCCTTCACAAGGGACCTTATATCATAGGGAGGAATGGAAGTGATCAACACCTTCCATGTTTATGAAAGAAGAGAATCTATCTAGAAGCTCTGCCTACAAACCCTAATCCTAACACCTAAACAAAGCTACACCAAAAGAAGGGAAAGCTTCACATCCAAGCTTATTTAAGCACTTCATAGTATCCCCAAGCTTGTCTTCAACATCATCCAAGAGCAAGCAAAGCAAAACCCTAATCTAAGGGAATTAAAGAAATCAATCTATTTGAATTAGCAAGTTAGGATCACCTAAAACCTAGTACTAAAGTTAGTCCTAACTAAAATACTAAAACCAATTGTAAACTCCTACAAAAATAACTATGGGACCCTAATTCAATCATGAATCTACCATACAAAATCCAGAGGTTGAATCATCCACCAAGTCCTAGAAATAAAACCTAGATCACAAGGTACTAAGCTTAAACCCTAAAACTAGAGCACCTAATATTTCAACTTAAAACTACCACCTAACTTCATCAAAAAAATGTGAGAAAAATATAAGGGGAACATGCATATCTATGCTAGCTACACACAAAAAATCAAGTCAAGAATCATCACCAAATGCTCAAACAAAATTCATCAAAACAAGGTATCAACCATGGCCATTTTAATATCAATTAATATTCAAAAAATGCAAATAAAATCAAAAGTGCATGAATTCTTAATATTTTTAATCTATAAAATTCTAGATTCAATCATGAATCAGGGGAAAAAGTTTGGAATTAATTGAGTTAATTTCCTATTTTTTATGAATTAATCTCTAAGTCATATGAAATGCACAAAATAAAAGAAAATAAAAGAAATTGATAAAAAGCGCGTGGCAAATAGCAACTATAAACAGTTTATTTCAAGAATTGAGCCCTGAGGGGGGTGTGGATATCAACCCAGTCATTAAGCCTAGAACAAATCAATTAATGAAACGGTGCGTTTCATTTAGGAACTTCTCTTCAAAATTGTAATCAAATCGTGGCCGTGGAAACGTTGGACAAGTCAATGGTCCAACCATGATCTGATGGTCACCACTCATCTTCTTCATTCAAACACTCAGGCGTGGAGGGGAAACCAGACGGTGTCCTGAGTTGCAGCGCCACCGTCTTCTCCGGTGAAACACTCTTCTCAGGTCATCAAAACTTACAAACCAAATCATCATTTCACTCCAAATTTGATGTTGATCACAAATATCACCTTCAAATCATCTAATTCCCTCTAGATTTTCAAACCCGATAGCATTTTCAGAATCCATCCAAATCTTGATTTTCACCATTCTTCAAATTAAAGGTCTCAAGTTAATTCTCACTATTCACTAATCAATTTCCACCATCCCATCGTGATTATTCCTTCAAGAATCTTGAGATATCAACCTCAACAGAAAATGATCACACCCCTATTTTGTCCCTAATTCCCCAATTTCTGATCCTAAATCCAACTACAAGTTGCAAGGATACTAACCACATATGAATTTCTAAGCATTTCCTCCTAAATCATGCATAAGAGTGAAATGTACAAACCTGGTTTCAGAGAGGTAACAGAGATGATTTTTGGTCACTTCAACTCCCCAGATGATGCAGACACACTCCAAATTCACTCCGAAAGCCTTTGCACACCTTGGTTTGGCTTGATTCTCCCTTGAATTGAAAACCCGATTTCAACTTGCACCTCCAAAATTTCAATGGCTCTTTCTGCAACCAGCTTCAATTCCTTCCAAAAAAATGGTTGAGTTCACTCAATGACTTATATAGAAATGATTGGGATTGTCTAGAAACTTCTGGATTCATCCAAATAAGATTTTGGATTTTCAAAATCTCTTCAAAGTCTCATTGTTGCACCCTAAAATTTGACCAACCGGGTCCCGTATTTGGTCCTATGTTTCGACGCATGACCGCATCTGCATTCGCATATCGCATACAGTGCATTTTTCAGTTGTTTTGATTTTATCGAGATCATAGCCCTTGTCTCGCGTCTCAGGTATTTTTAATCAGTTTAGATAAGTAGAATCATTTTTTGGGAAGTCGTGCTCTTCCCAGTGTTTTCAGCCCGCGCTGTTATTTTTAGGGATATTTCGGTGTCTATTGATTTTTACCGGCTATTCTGTTGCGCTCTCGCAGTGTTATTTGTCGTTCCGTGCTTTTTTTGTTCCCTCTGGAATTATTAGGAATTTTCTAGATTTTATTAGCTATTATTAGCATTTTCTAGAATTTAAATAGATATTTTAATAGATTTTAATCATTTTAGAATAATATAGAATATTAATAGTTTTTTTAATAGTTTTAATAGCTTTAAATCATTTTTTTAGCATTTTATAGATTTTAATAGTCTTTTATAGAATTTAATAGATTTCCTTTTATTTTTAATAGGATTTTAGATTAATATAGATATTAATAAAGTTTAGAATATTAATTGATTGTTTTAATGTTGATTAGAATTTTATTAGGTCCTTAATTGTTCCATTCCATTAATCGTTTGGTCATTTTTCGTTAATCTTCATTACTAATCATTATCATTAATCCCATTCAGTTTTATTCATTAGTCTTAATCATCCATATTATTTCATGTTAATTAGTCCGTTAATTTTCATTAAGCAAGTCATTAATGCCATTCAGCTTTTAGTCCATAGTCCAGTCTTAGCCAATTTCGTTGGGCCCAAGCCGGAAATAGTTCATGGAGGCCCAGTTCTGCAAGTCCATTTCAATCATTGCCTTATATAAGTCTGATCCACGTGTTGCATCAGGGGAGGACCCACGTCAATTTTCCACTACACTCAGGATCGTCCACGCGTTTTCCACCCTCCCTCTCTCCACACCATGTGGCACACATGCACCAGCTCCCTCCACTAACCTTGCCACTTGTCTAGCTCAGAGTCTTCACCGGTTGCATGGCCGGCGGCCATGCAACCACCGCCCTCAATCCTCGCCGGCCACCGCAACAAACCACTTCCGGTCACCTAACTTACTCCGGCCGCCGCAACAAACTCGCCGGAAAACCAATATTCATCTTTTCTTGCTCAGTTCTTCATCCTTCCACCAGAATCATCGTTTATCTTCTCCGATCTAAATCTTCAACAATCATCAACTCGCCATTAACAATCATTGTTAACCATAATCGTCAAAGATTTCCCAGAATCTTCAAGCATTCATCATTTCCAAAATGAACCATAAACGCTTTCAATCTTCATCAGCGAACAACCTTCATCCAAATTTCCAGATCTTCGCCAGAAAAGCCACGAACACCTTCATCCAGGAAAGGTCTTCAAATCGCCTTCAAGAAACCTTCATAGTGTTCGTTGTTGCTTCACCTTCAAGAAGATTCTCCAGGAATCACCAAACGCGCAGATCTTCAACGAGAGCGAACTTCCACCCAGATTCTTTAAATCCCCTTCAACCTGGTAACAAGATTTGTTGCGTTCACCATAACCTTCATATGAGTTCCCCAATGTTCTTCAAATATTTGTCAGGAAGTCCAGAAATGTTCTTCAAGAACTCACGAATTTAACAAGGCGCGAAGATCTTCATCACTCCTCATACAAAAATGCTAAAGCCACCTCTAGATCCAGGTTCTGTTTAGTTTCAGTTATCTTCAAGAATTTTCTCCGCCGAGCCGTGAGGTAGCTTAAGTCAGTGGTATTATTGCTGCTATTTCGTTGGTAGACTCAGGATGTATTGCTGTGGAATAAGGATGCATATGAGTTTGTTTAGAAGGAGAGTTACGAAGAAAGGATCCGAAGGTTGGGATTTGAGAAGTGAGGTTGAAGAAATCTAAGGTGGTGAGAGAGAGATTTGGACTAAGAGAGGGTCTGATTGAGGAGAACGGCGCTGCTAGGCCTTGGTGAACAGTGAACTGAGAGAGGAGAGGCATTTAGGGTTTTGATTAGTCTGAGTGATGAAAGAAGATACGTGGCCATGGATTGGGCTCCGAGGCCCATTGGAATTTCCTACGTACACCCTCCACTTCTTACTTCCCCCCCCCCCCCTGCCGTGTGTCACTTTGGTGAAGTGGGCCTGAGCCCAACATTTTCCTGGATCACACACTCCGTTTACATCCGCACCCCCTCCTGTTTTTCTTTTTTCCTTACGTTTTTGCTGGGCTGGGCCCAGTTCCAATTGTTTTTTTTGCTGATACACTCCCCCTGTAACTGCAGTGTACCCCCCCCCCCCCTTTGTTTCTTTTCTTTATTTTATTTTGTTTAGAAGAAAAAAATAATAAAGAAAAAGAAAATATTTGAGAAAAAAAATATATGAAAAGAAGAGAAAAGAATATTGAAAAATATTAAAAAAGAATATTTGAGAAAGAAAAGAAAATAGAAGTATGAAAAAAAATATTAGTTTGTAGACTTAATATTTTTTCTTTAGGGATACCATTGTTCATAGATTTTCTTTTACACCTTTTTAGAGGTAGTTTAGACGTCCGCTTGTTAGGGGACTTTTCCATTTGATTTTTTCATGATAGGATAGGATAGTATTTCCTAGGGGTTTATTTTCAGTACTCAATCATTGTAACCATTTTTTCAGAATGTTAATAAAACGAGATTTGAGTTGTGGTCCCGAAAGTAGCCGAACTACAGCTGCTCTGATTTCTCGTACCAGACGAGAATATGTAGGCATAGAATGCGATGTCCTAGCGAGCACACTAACAACTAATCTTTGTGTTCTCTCGCTGCTGTGCGATCGAGACTTTCCCGCTGACGACTGATTGTTATCCCTTTCTCTTGCCCTTGTGCATTTGAGACCAGACCGTAGTTTTTTTCCATAGGTTCCCGTACCTGTAAAACCAGTTTGATTTCTCACTGCTGTGTGAGAACACCCTGATTAGCCGTAGTTAGCCTGAACTATGTAAGCTCTAATCCTCCATGCAGTGTGGAAGTACGTAGGCACAAGACGCGAAGTCTTGGCGAGCCAATTTCCCTGTAGTCCCGAACTACGTTGACTCTGACTTTCTCTCTTGAGAATACGTAGGCATAGAGTGCGACGCTCTATCGAGTCAATCCCCTTCCGTTTAGATTTAGCAGCCGTAGATAGATTGTTTTTGCATCCTTTAGACAACCCAAGCAAGCGTGGATCCCGTCGAGTACGACAGACGTGAGGGGTGCTAATACCTTCCCCTTGCGTAACCGATTCCCGAACCCAGGTTTTGGTTGCGATGACCATACCTTTTCCCGTTTTTTGCGAGGTTTACTTCGAGCGTTTCCTTTCCCTCCATTGGGATAAATAACGCACGGTGGCGACTCTTTTGTCAGCCGGCGCCGATTTTCGCAGTAGCGACAGCTGACGACTTTGCTGGGGAACCAACGTCCCCTTGCTGCTAAGGACTGCGATAGTTCCTTATGCATGTGGGATCCAACGTCCCCTAAGAGAGTCAATCCTAGCGCTTGTTTGCTTGTCTTTTGGGTGTTTTTTCATCGCTATTATTTGTTGCCGTTGTGCTGGGGAGGGTGATATTTTGAGTGATAGCCGGACCTGGGCTTCTTTTTTTTGAGTATGCACCTAGACATAGTTGCGGAGAAGTAGTAGACGAACCTGTCTGCTGGGCAGGCACAGTTCCCTACGAAAATCTGCGCTCAGACGAGGTTCTCTCCGAGGTGCTTCTCTAAGGTCCTGAGGATCATAGGGGAGTCCAGACGTGAGGATTGTCGACTCTGGGGACCGATCAATTGGAAGTCAGCTAAGTGAGGCCTCTTCATGAGATGATGATGCCACTCCTTCTGGGAATCGTATCATTCCTCATGAAAGTCTGTGACGCTGATATCCGCATAGGATGCCGTATCTTAGGTCCATACCCGTGAGTGGGGTTTTTTTTTTCTTTTTGCGAAACCTTGACTTCCAGACTACCAGCTATCCTGGCGTTCTCTTTTAGAGAGAACGTACTCCGTCAACAGTACAGCGGTACTCAGTTTGTGTGGGGGCTGTGATCCCGTGTTTGCTGCATTGCATTGCATTTGCATAAGCATCTTTGCATCATATTGCATAGAATTTCTCCAGCTGGCCAGAGCTCTTATCCAGTCGTTGTTTGATTTCAGAAGGTGATTATCCGGTGATTGGTCTGAGCAACTGTTGATTGTTAGAAGACGGCCAAGGGGTTGAAGCGGCTCAAGCCGAATCAAGCAGTGCCGTCAGTTGAAAGTTGCTGATAGTCATGCCAGGAAACGACTTCCAGATTGCTGACGCCTTGTCAGGGTTCACTATGATGTCCAATCCTTTGTATGATTCCACGTCTGACGAAGGCTTTCCGCAAGTGAATAACCTTACTGCAGCTCAACTTGTGCCGACTTCTGTTAGAGGCCAAAATCTGCACCAACAGTTTGTCATCCCAAGTGAACGTTCTTCTTCTGATGCCGCGAACTATCAGAATGTTATTCCTGCTGGTTTGATCTCCCGAAGAGAAGTTCCGATAGTAAGGACTAATAATCCATCAGCTCTTGCGCAAGCTAAGAGGTTGCACGCATTGGAGGAGCAAGTCAAAGCCCTGGAAGTTAAGAACGATGTTGGTCTCAATGCTTCAGATATGTGCTTGGTTTCTGACCTAGTGTTACCTCCTAAATTCAGAGCGCCGAAGTTTGAAAAGTATAAAGGAGATAGCTGTCCAAGGCGACATTTGGTGATGTTCTGCAGGAAGATGACTTCGTTTGTGCAAAACGACAAGTTGATGATTTACTGTTTTCAGGACAGTTTGACTGGGGCATCTTTGAGGTGGTATATGCAGTTAGAAAAGGATCATATTCGATCATGGGTGGATTTAGCCAGAGCTTTCCTGAAGCGGTATGATTACAATATGGACATAGCTCCCTTTCGCATGGAGTTGCAATCTTTGTCTATGGGGATCAATGAACCTTTCAAAAAGTATGCTTGGAGATGGAGAGATTTTGCTTCCAGAGTGGAACCACCGATCCCTGACCGAGAGTTAGCAGCATGTTCGTGGACTCATTGCAAAGCCCGTACTTTGAGAGATTGCTTGGAGTTTCGCTGAACTTCTCCGAATTAGTGGGAGTCGGAGAACGTATTGAGAATGCTATAAAGATTGGAAAAATCCAGATTGATTCAAGCGGTCAGGCTAGTGAAACTGAATCTCTTTGCGACTATCAGAGTGAAGAAGGAGTTGTGATCAATGCAGTCAGGCCAAAGGTTGAATATCCTCGAAGCGAATCAGTGAATTTTGTTGGTTCTTCATCTTATCAGAGATCAGTACCTCCTGTGGCTTGTTATACTGAACAGACAGCCGTGCCTAGGACACCATATCAGGAATCTTATGCCGCTTCCTCTGCAAATCAGCGAACTCGTGGTCGAGGTTATCAGACTCAGCGTCAGAATCAGAACAGACCTCGTAGCAATTTGGAACGAAGGAATGGTCCTTCCCACCTAGTTCCTGTGCCGTACAGTCAGCTTTTGCCGCAGTTGGTCCAGAGTTCTTTGGTGGAACCGAAAGCTCTCAAGCCCGTGCCAGAACCTTACCCTCCTGGGTATAATCCCCATGTTCAGTGTGGTTACCATGGTGGATCACCAGGGCATGCAACTGAAGATTGTAAAGCGTTTCAGGCGAAGGTACAACAGTTGATCGACCAGGATTGCATTTCCTTTCGAGAAGGACTTCTGTTTGTTCATCCCAACCGCTCAGCTGTCTAAGCTCGTAGAATCGGAAAGTATTCCCTAGCAAAAGCCAGTGGTTCAGACAGGCAGGCACCCTCAGCATTGGCAGTCCTCAGGCTTTATACCATTTGCATTTGTAGTTTCTTTTCTGTTAGTTACTACTTGCTTTTAAACATTGTATGTTTCGAATGGTGATATTAATAATGTGACTATGCATTTTCTGAATTAATCATGTCGCTGTCGCTCATTTACTGCCTTGCACTGACACTTGCATTTTATTCACTCCACTTTATCACTGTGACTAGCAAAGATTGGAGGGAGGATGACGAACTAAACTCATGACCGATGATCGTATGCTTTCAGATAAGACCTTACCGATGACGTACAAGGCATTGTTTCAAATTCCCCAAACACTGGAGATATAAGGAGTTAGTCTCTTGTTAACCACTTCGAGCCAAGAAGTAGAAGTTTTTTCGGACTTTTAAACCCTCACATCTTAACCCGGGGCAGGGTAGTTGTCAGTTAGCTTGACCGAGCATTCAAGTCTTACAGAGGAGTGTTGTCTTTCAAGGACCAAACAGTTTACACCTTTCAAGAGGTCATACCTCACCAATCAGGAGTGAGACAGTTACAATCCTTTCGGAGCATTCAAGACAACCAGTGTCACACGACTTTGTTCCAAAAGAAAGAAGAGAGAAAGCCCGCTAAGTAAAAAGAAAGGAAAAGCTGGAAAGCTAATACTTAGGCAAAAATCAGGGCATCCCGCTGGACTTTAAAAGAAAAATCGAAAAGAACTCAAAAGGAGTCAGTCCAGGCAAAAATTAGGGAATCAAAAGAACGAAAAAGAAAGGATCAATAGAAATTTTTCCCCAGCAAGACACAAAGTCGTGTACCCTGACACCGAAAACGAGAAGGAGTAACTATCACTCCGGGAAATTCTTGTGAGTTCCTTAATTATGGTTCTTACCATTCAACATACCTCTCGAAGAGGCGAGCGCTTGTGCCAGGTTAACTGAACCTTAGGATCGGAGATCATCACGTAGAAGGGGTGGGTACAAATCAAAATTTGAGCCAGATATCCTTTGTTTCATGAACCGTGAACCCGACCACGATACAACCCTTAAAAGACCTAATTGAGGTAGGGTTTATTCTGAGAGCGCATTACGATAAGGTTGAGTAACCTGACTCCTTCTTGACTTGCTAGTCACATCCTTGTTGTATTTTTCACTGATCACGTAACCACTACGTTTGAACTTTGGTTCATTCGTCACTCTCAATCATGACATGTAAATGACTGACAGCTCAAATTTTTTCAAAATCTGCATAAACACTGCATTAAGATTACCATTCGTGAATAGACAGTTTTAATTGCAGGTTAGTAGTTGGCATGAAGGAAATTCCAACAGGGAATAATCGAGCAGGACTGAGTAATACAGTAGTCTGAACTAGGATGGTGTATGTTGTGAAGACCTGTGAATCAGGGGCATGGACTTCCAGTGAGTTCGGAATCATTTAGTCTGAGGGCAAGTCCTGAAGCTTCAGTTGATCAGGGGCAGTTTGTTTGAGAAGCAGTAGGATCAGAAGTGAGTCTTCTCAAGAGCCAGTCAGGGGCAATTATGCAGAATGTGGAGATTTGAAAGCAGAACCTTCCAGTGGATAATCAGATCAGGTTAAGTCGCTTACACGCTCATTCAGGGGCAAGGTCACTTTAGAGATAGTGAAGACCAACTAGGTTGACAATTGTTTGATTGAGGTTGAATCCTTTTTGTGGTACAGATACCGGGGCAACTAATCTCGAGGTCGTCTCGTAGCGAGCTGTTCAGAGCGATATTCTCAAGAGTTAGATTGGGGCAAGTTGAATTGTACTGGGGAAAGTTGTCCAAGCCAGTCTGTTTATCCCCAGCCGGAGTTGAGTATCGAGGAATCGTGTCATTACCCTTATCAAAAACCTTAACATTCCGAAAAAGGCCTTGCTGTCGTTGGATCATTGACCTGCAGTCTAAACCTGTTGCGTGTCAGTAACCAGTCGTTTCCAAAGCCCAGTTCTCGCCTGGACAACCGGTAACCAGTTCTCGTCTGGCCCACCCTTCCGTAAACATCATTTCCCGTCTGGTGTAGTTTATTGTAAGCATCAGTTCCCGTCTGGTGTAGTTTATTGTAACCAGTTCTCGTCTGGTCACCGTTTCTTCAAGTGTTGTATCAGTTCTTGTCTGGTACATGTCATTGCGTAGTCGGTTCTCGTCTGGTCGTTGTGTGTTTTAACCCATGTGTTGTATCAGTTCTCGTCTGGTACATGTCGTTGTGAATCAATTCTCGTCCGATAACCTATTTCCCTATCAGTTCTCGCCTGGTAGTCTACCTTTGAATGCTAGTTCTCGTCTAGTATTTTCCATATCTTCCGTTTTGTACATAGTCCATGTTTATCCTAAACTAGAAAAACAAAAAACCTAAAGGTATCTGACACAGTAGTTCCCAATGACTCGCATGTTGTCATGTTCCCCGATACGAAGCTAGACGGATGCCAGTGCTCCGAGTAATGTTTGAATTCCTTGTGGATATTGTTAAATCAGAATTGCTACTCTTCAGCAGATGAAAGTTGTGTATTATCCCCGGAAGAATTGAGATTGTATTGCTATCCCGCATCAGAGTAGGATCAGAAGTATCCCCCAGAAGATTAAGATTGATATCCTTGATAGTAGGGGCATTTCCAGCAGTGTGTTGCGCGCAATCAACCCCAGTTTGGGTCAATCCCCGCAGAGCACAATCAGTTGCCAATGGTTTGAAGAGAGCATCCCCGAGCAGGGTTGTTTTTTCTTTCTCCCCAAGCAGGGTTGCCTTTCCATTTCTCCAGCAGGACGGTTATTCCCAGCGGATTTGGTTTCCCTTTTCCAGCATTTATTTTGCTGAGATGATTCTGTGATATCAGGTTATCCTCGGTTGGAGTTGACGTTTCCTTCGGCATTTATTTTGCCAAGTGGTTGCAGACCTGGTGTTCTCTGGCAGCTCGAGCCTGCATTTACATTTGCATATATCGTCATAGCATCTATCAAACATATAGCATTTCCACGCCGTCTGGGCCTCGCATTTTCAAAGCAGAACGCCTAGCATTTCCATGTCATATAGGGCATTGCATCATTCTCAGACATACGCATTTTGAAACATGGACCAGGTTGGTTACCTATTGGATTTCGAATTGTTCCCCTGCAGAGTTGTGTGGTTAAGCTTCTCTTCTCCCCCAGCGGAGTGATTCTTCATTTGGTTGTTACGTCGGGACTGAAAAAAGATTGGCATGTATCAGGTTTCTGAAGCCGCGTCCTGTTGACATAATGGGTGCCGAGTAGTCGATTCAGAAGTTCCCCAGGAGAATTGTCCTCAAGTTCGCAGTGAACTGTGAGATGACAGGATTTGATCCCATAAGAGAGATGGGAATCAAGTTGTTTGCTGTCTGAAGCATTATCCCAATACTTGTGACGTCGCACAGGTGATTGATGTTGAAAAGGAGAAGAAATTTTTATCAGAAAATTGACCAGTTGTTGCCGTGATAACCAAATTTCAGTTTATTGGAGGCTATTCCTTGAGCAGTTTTGCAGTATATTCCCACGGTTGGCAAATTTCAGGGTTTCATTTGTATTCAACTGTCATCTACCTTTGAATGTTTGAAGGCTGAGCGCTCTTCAACCATTCAGGTCGAAGCCGCTTGAATAGGGGCAGCTGTTGCACCCTAAAATTTGACCAACCGGGTCCCGTATTTGGTCCTATGTTTCGACGCATGACCGCATCTGCATTCGCATATCGCATATAGTGCATTTTTCAGTTGTTTTGATTTTATCGAGATCACAACCCTTGTCTCGCGTCTCAGGTGTTTTTAATCAGTTTAGATAAGTAGAATCGTTTTTTGGGAAGTCGTGCTCTTCTCGGTGTTTTCAGCCCGCGCTGTTATTTTTAGGGATATTTCGGTGTCTATTGATTTTTACCGGCTATTCTGTTGCGCTCTCGCAGTGTTATTTGTCGTTCCGTGCTTTTTTTGTTCCCTCTGGAATTATTAGGAATTTTCTAGATTTTATTAGCTATTATTAGCATTTTCTAGAATTTAAATAGATATTTTAATAGATTTTAATCATTTTAGAATAATATAGAATATTAATAGTTTTTTTAATAGTTTTAATAGCTTTAAATCATTTTTTTAGCATTTTATAGATTTTAATAGTCTTTTATAGAATTTAATAGATTTCCTTTTATTTTTAATAGGATTTTAGATTAATATAGATATTAATAAAGTTTAGAATATTAATTGATTGTTTTAATGTTGATTAGAATTTTATTAGGTCCTTAATTGTTCCATTCCATTAATCGTTTGGTCATTTTTCGTTAATCTTCATTACTAATCATTGTCATTAATCCCATTCAGTTTTATTCATTAGTCTTAATCATCCATATTATTTCATGTTAATTAGTCCGTTAATTTTCATTAAGCAAGTCATTAATGCCATTCAGCTTTTAGTCCATAGTCCAGTCTTAGCCAATTTCGTTGGGCCCAAGCCGGAAATAGTTCATGGAGGCCCAGTTCTGCAAGTCCATTTCAATCATTGCCTTATATAAGTCTGATCCACGTGTTACATCAGGGGAGGACCCACGTCAATTTTCCACTACACTCAGGATCGTCCACGCGTTTTCCACCCTCCCTCTCTCCACACCACGTGGCACACATGCACCAGCTCCCTCCACTAACCTTGCCACTTGTCTAGCTCAGAGTCTTCACCGGTTGCATGGCCGGCGGCCATGCAACCACCGCCCTCAATCCTCGCCGGCCACCGCAACAAACCACTTCCGGTCACCTAACTTACTCCGGCCGCCGCAACAAACTCGCCGGAAAACCAATATTCATCTTTTCTTGCTCAGTTCTTCATCCTTCCACCAGAATCATCGTTTATCTTCTCCGATCTAAATCTTCAACAATCATCAACTCGCCATTAAAAATCATTGTTAACCATAATCGTCAAAGATTTCCCAGAATCTTCAAGCATTCATCATTTCCAAAATGAACCATAAACGCTTTCAATCTTCATCAATGAACAACCTTCATCCAAATTTCCAGATCTTCGCCAGAAAAGCCACGAACACCTTCATCCAGGAAAGGTCTTCAAATCGCCTTCAAGAAACCTTCATCGTGTTCGTTGTTGCTTCACCTTCAGGAAGATTCTCCAGGAATCACCAAACGCGCAGATCTTCAACGAGAGCGAACTTCCACCCAGATTCTTTAAAGCCCCTTCAACCTGGGAACAAGATTTGTTGCATTCACTATAACCTTCATATGAGTTCCCCAATGTTCTTCAAATATTTGTCAGGAAGTCCAGAAATGTTCTTCAAGAACTCACGAATTCAACAAGGCGCGAAGATCTTCGTCACTCCTCATACAAAAATGCTAAAGCCACCTCTAGATCCAGGTTCTGTTTAGTTTCAGTTATCTTCAAGAATTTTCTCCGCCGAGCCGTGAGGTAGCTTAAGTCAGTGGTATTATTGTTGCTATTTCGTTGGTAGACTCAGGATGTATTGCTGTGGAATAAGGATGCATATGAGTTTGTTTAGAAGGAGAGTTACGAAGAAAGGATCCGAAGGTTGGGATTTGAGAAGTGAGGTTGAAGAAATCTAAGGTGGTGAGAGAGAGATTTGGACTGAGAGAGGGTCTGATTGAGGAGAACGGCGCTGCTAGGCCTTGGTGAACAGTGAACTGAGAGAGGAGAGGCATTTAGGGTTTTGATTAGTCTGAGTGATGAAAGAAGATACGTGGCCATGGATTGGGCTCCGAGGCCCATTGGAATTTCCTACGTACACCCTCCGCTTCTTACTTTCCCCCCCCTGTCGTGTGTCACTTTGGTGAAGTGGGCTTGAGCCCAACATTTTCCTGGATCACACACTCCGTTTACATCCGCACCCCCTCCTGTTTTTCTTTTTTCCTTACGTTTTTGCTGGGCTGGGCCCAGTTCCAATTGTTTTTTTTGCTGATACACTCCCCCTGTAACTGCAGTGTACCCCCCCCCCCCTTTGTTTCTTTTCTTTATTTTATTTTGTTTAGAAGAAAAAAATAATAAAGAAAAAGAAAATATTTGAGAAAAAAAATATATGAAAAGAAGAGAAAAGAATATTGAAAAATATTAAAAAAAGAATATTTGAGAAAGAAAAGAAAATAAAAGTATGAAAAAAAATATTAGTTTGTAGACTTAATATTTTTTCTTTAGGGATACCATTGTTCATAGATTTTCTTTTACACCTTTTCAGAGGTAGTTTAGACGTCCGCTTGTTAGGGGACTTTTCCTGTTTGGTCTCGTTAACCGAGTACACAACCCATCGAATCTTCTAAAACAGTCAAATACATAATTAAAGGTCATCCTTCAACTGGCGGTATCAGGATAGGAGGTTCAAGCAAATACTCTTTGATACTATCAAAAGCCTTTTCACAATCTTCAATCCAAACATACCCTTGTTCTTTCCTCAGAAGCTTGAAAATAGGTTTACATGTAGCAGTCATGTTGGATATAAACCTAGAGATGTAATTCAAACGCCCCAAAAATCCTCTGACTTGTTTCTCGGTGGTAGGAGCTGGCATTTCTCGGATAGCTTTTACCTTGTCGGGGTCCACATCAATCCCTCTCTGGCTGACAATAAAACCCAATAGTTTCCCTGATCATACTCCAAATATGAATTTGTTAGGGTTCAGGCGGAGCTTGTATTCCCTCAAACGACCAAACAGCTTAGCCAGGTGTTTAACATGATCATCCTTAGTTTTTGACTTAGCTATCATATCATCCACATAGACCTCGATCTCCTTGTGCATCATATCATGGAACAAAGTAGTCATATCTCTCTGATATGTTGCCCCTGCATTCTTTAATCCAAATGGCATAACTCTATAACAAAAGGTTCCCCAGGGCGTGATGAATGACGTCTTCTCTCTGTCTTCGGGAGCCATTCTAATCTGATTGTAACCTGAGAAACCGTCCATAAAGGAGAAAACCTCATATCTTGTGGTACTGTCAACCAATATGTTAATGTGAGGTAACAAAAAATCATCTTTCGGACTGGCTTTGTTCAAATCCATGTAATCTACACACATGCGAACCTTACCATCCTTCTTCGGCACTGGCACAATATTAGCCAACCAGAGCAGATATTCGGCAGTGACAAGGAAACCTGCATCAATCTATTTTTGTACCTCTTCCTTAATCTTTAGAGCCATGCCGGGTCGAGTTCTTCTGAGCTTCTGCTTTACTGGCGGGCACTCTGGCTTCAAAGGTAGACGATGCTCAACTATAGCAGTGTCTAATCCGGGCATATCTTGATATGACCAAGCAAACACATCAACAAACTCTTCGAGCAAAGCGATCAACTGTTTCTTCACCTCAGGCTTGAGAAAAGCTCCAATTTTCACTTCTCTATGGATTTCTTCTGTTCCCAAATTGATTACTTCCACCGGCTCTTGATGAGGTTGGATAGCTTTCTCTTCCTTCTCAAGCAGTCTGGAAATCTCTTCTGGGATATCATCTTCTTCGTCTTCGGCTTCGTACACAGGAAACTCAAAATTCGGAGAAGGCAGTGGATCTTTATTCCCACGATGTAATTTATGTAGCAATCTGCGCAAGTGATATGATTTTTAATAAGTTTTCGTAAAGTGGAAAGTGTGTGTACACGAGATGCTACTTATTATTTTCTGACATTGTAAATAGAAACACAAGAATGAAAACGAAAGTGATTTATTGATGATAGCAAAACCCAAAAAGACACGCCCAACAAAGTCAACCTTTGCCGTGGGCAGGGCAAAGGGAATTATTTAAAAGGTAAGCCCTAATAATGCAGTTCTGCCTTGAGCAGAGCGAGAAATTTTGAAACAAATGTTTTACTTAGATATATGGACGACAGCAGGGGCCTCAACCATACTCCAGTTCTTAACCAAAACACCTGGGGTTACAAAGCTTGGAATGTCCCCATCTGAATCTTCCTCGGTCACAGCGTAGACTCCAAAGCTGTAGTCAAACTCATCTGAAACATAGCCTGAAACTTCCATATAGGGCTCATAATCTTCATAAGGGACGGAGGACCTTGCGGAACCACCTGATATGTAACCTTCAGACTCATCCTCTAACATAACATTAACTTGAGGATGATGGACGACCCCTCCACTACGGAACACTTCATTAATCGGTGGAAACCCTTGATTCCTGGTATTTTGTTGAGCAGAACTGCTGGTGAAACCAAGACCTTCCTTGTTTCAGTTTTCTAGAAAAGACAACACCTTACCCCAAATTGTCTGAGAACAGTTGTTCACTACACGTTGTGCGTCTCTGAAAGATGACATAGATGCCTGAGATCTTTGGACACCCTCGCCCATAATAGACAAAGCTTGAAACTGCGTACCAACTTCTTCCTCAGCTTCAACATACGAGAATGATGACAAATGACTCACCACTAAAGCTCTTTCTCCACAAACTATAACCGTTTTTCCCTCAAAAACATATTTCAACTTCTGATGTAGAGTAGAAGTAACTGCCCCAGCTTCATGTATCCATGGCCTCCCTAGTAAACAGCTATAGGCGGCACGAATGTCCATGACCTGAAACGTGATCCTGAAGGTCTGCAATCCAATAGTCATCGGCAGATCAACCTCGCTAATTACTGTCTTTCTAGACCCATCAAAAGCTTTGACGATAACATGACTCGGCCTCATCGGCGGTCCCTGATAGGATAGCTTAGATAGAGTAGTTCTAGGCATCACATTTAGAGAAGATCTAGTATCAACTAACACACTAGACAAAGAATCATTTTCGCAGTTCACAGAAATATGTAAAGCCATGTTATGTTTCTTCCCCTCCGCTGGGAGGTCATCCTCATTAAAACCCAGATCGTCACACGAAGTAATACTACCAATGATGTTGTCAAACTTTTCCATAGTCACATCTTATTCAACATATGCCTGCTCTAAAATCTTCTGGAGCGCTTCTCTATGAGCCTAAGAACTCATCAACAACTGCAACACAGAAATATTTGACGGGGTTTGCAGAAGCTGATTTGCAACCTTATACTCACTTCTCTTGATCACCTTTAGACACTCATCTGAATTGGTCAAATTGGATCCACCAGATTTGCCCATAATGGGATCTTTGGAACCGGGTTGCTCAGATGAGACCTCATTTTCCTTCGGTGCTACAGTCGGGTAAACTCGACCACTCCTTGTTACTCTGCTGACATCTGCGATGTTAACTACTGAAGGTACAGTGGGCAAAGGCACTTCCTTTCCATTTTCCAGCACTGTGGCGTTGTATCTGTATGGGATGGCCTTATTGGAACTGTAAGGGACGGGACCAGGTACGTTGATTACCAAAGGAGTCACAGCCGGCTTTCGGCTATTATACACGATTTCGATACGCTCCACTTCTCTAAAGTGAGGCACTATAACACAAACCTCTTCTGCCCTTTCATCTGAAACTTTCTGATCATTATCTGTCAAACAGTCTTTAATCATGTTGACAGAGGGTGAACCATGTGGAGGTAACGGGTTAACCAACACATTAGGATCGAAATCCTTAAAGGACAGACTTCCGCACTTAATGAGTCTCTGTACATCCGTTTTCATACCAAAACAACTCTCAATATCGTGTCCTGGAGCACCCTGATGATAAGGACAAAACTTGTCAGCTCTATAAAAAGGAGGAGGATTTACGGGAACCATAGGTGGAGCTTTTGTCTGAATATGGCCCTTCTGAATCAGAGCTAGAAACAAATCAGCATACTTCATGGGAATTGGGTCAAAATTTATCTTTCTATACACACGACCCTGATTGTTAAATGGCCGATTCAGCTGAGGATACTGTGGATTTTGCTGAGGCTGTTGAACATTGGGGGACTGAGATTGCTGACTCAGTTGCGGGGACTGTAGCTGATAAGTTGGAGCATTAATCACTGGTGATACTGCTGCAACTTGGTGTGAAGGTGAATATCTTTTTTTGAATTGTCCTTTTTGAATGGCGTTTACACCCTGCTCTTTTTTCTTCACAAAGCGACTCTCATATTTCTTAGTATTACTAGGAGCATTCTCCTCTTTAGCCAATCTTCCTTCACGAATACCTTCTTCTAAACGCATTCCCATGCTAACCATTTTAGTAAAGTCATTTGGTGCACTTGCTACCATTTTCTCATAATTGAAAGGACCAAGGGTCTTCAGAAAAATCTTGGTCATCTCTTTTTCTTCTAACGGCGGTGTGACTTGCGCGGCCAACTCGCGCCAACATTGGGCATATTCCTTAAAATTCTCCTTATCTTTCTATGTCATAGCCCTCAATTGATCTCGGTCGGGTGCCATATCCACATTATACTTATATTGCTTGACAAAGGCTCCCCCTAGATCATTGAAAGTTTGAATCTTCGTACTATCCAATCCCATATACCACTTGAGTGAAGCGCCTGTTAGACTGTCTTGGAAATAATGAATAAGCAGTTGATCATTATCAGTTTGGGCAGACATCTTTCTAGCATACATAATAAGATGACTCTGAGGGCAAGTACTCCCTTTGTACTTCTCAAAATCAGGGACCTTGAATTTCGGTGGAACCTTGACATTTGGGACCAAGCACAGCTCAGAAGCGCTCTTTCCAAACAAATCCTTCCCACAAAGAGGTTTCAACTCCTTTTGCATCTCAGAAAATTGGTCTTGAAACCCATCCATCCTTTCTTCCAAACCCACAGGTTCGGTCGGCAACCCCTGTAAAATAGGCTCATCCAGAATATACGAAACAACATTCACATGTGGAGATGCAGTAGTCATCACAGGAGTAGCTTGGACAGCGGTCACATCAGGGATTTCAGACACAGACGGACGGTAGCCGGTCGAGAAGAAATTGGGAGACAACCCCCACGGGAAACCTTGAGGCATACTGTAGGTCATCTCGGCAACAGAAGACACCACTAGGATCAGTGTCGGTGTCACTTCGGAGATCACAGTCCTTTGAACATCTTGGTTGTTGAGTGCAGCTTGATTGGACAAAGCTTCGACCAATCCGTTCAACCTCTCCAAACTTTCCTTCAGAGTTGCGACCTCATCATGGAGTACTCTGTTTTCCTGTTCTAGTTGATCCATCTTTTGGCGTTGACTAGCTCGAGTGTTGTATAGGTGATTCAGCTTGTCTGCGGAGATGAAGCAAGAGTGAGACCCTGGAATGCAAACAATGCTATGCTTATGTGAAATGCGAATGAGTATGAAACTTCAAGAAACTCAAATCATCTTAGGTATTATAACATTGGAAAAAACTTATTTAATTTGATATTAGAGAGGCACTACAAAGCAAAGTACTCTTTTAAGAGCTTATTACATTGAACCAAAAGCAAAAGAGAAACTCGGAGATCTACTCCCTATGCTCCTTCTGCACACGAAGTTCTTCTTCTAGCTGGTTGACGCGTTCTTGTAACTCGACCTTCTCATTGATGAGTCTATCGATACATTCCTTCCAAGCTACGACAACTCGGGGGAGATCATCTCTGGCGATAATTCCAGAAGAGGCGTGAGGGGAAAATAAATCCTCTCGCGCCTTTCTCTTCTTTGCAAATTCCATCTCTGGCAGCTTCTGGGAGTTCTCTTTCTCTACCTTGAGGGTGAAAAACTTGTTCCTCCAAGCAGCTTTTAGTTTCCAAGCCTCATCCAAAGCGGCCTTCAACTGATCTACTTCACTCACATCAAACCAATCTGGATCATGAAAAGCCAAAACCATAGGTTCATGAAAAGGGAATGACATCTTGAGGTCGAGAGCCCTTTCTCGCACCCAATGTAGATAGTCCTCAGAGGCGTCATCATTAGGGAACCCTAATGCAGTCGTCCCTTCCTTATTGACGTATCTCCACGCATAAATTATGACGGTCTTCAAGTCTGGGTCTTCTCCTTCCTTGAGAAAGATCCCTTTTAGCAGAGTTTGGTCAGGTACTTCGATCATAGGATGCCCGAATTGTCTACGAGCCAAGGCAGGATTGTAACTTATGCATCCTTCTCTCCTAATAAGCGGTATATTGGTGAATCCTCCGACGCTGGGAATCATACATATACCTCCATAAGTAGGGTCATACCACACAATGTAAGAGTGAGTAAGGGCCATAACTATCTCAAACCAATGGGGTGATTCTACCTCGTCCCAAATACACGAATGTCGAGTTAGGCGAGCAACAAACCATGAATACAACAAAGTGGCACAACAAACAATATGTCCCCCTCCTTCGGCATTCTTCGAGTGGATTGAATGGTACGTGTCGGCTAGCAATGTGGGAACTAGATTCTTGAATATGAACAATTTAATCGCATTCATATGAACAAAATCATCAATCTTTGGGAACCAGAAAATCCAATAGACCAACAAAGCAAAGGTAGCTTCCAAGATAAGGACCTCTTTTCTTTCAGCATGGTAACAGACTTTTTCAATCAAGAAATCAGCTGGGAATCCAAGGACTCCTTCCTTGGTGGTTAAGTGCGCTTGAACATCGACTAGGCTGAGATGAGTAGCGTTGGCAATTTCTTGGTGACTGGGTGTCTCTTCCAGGCAGGTGAATATTGGTCGGGCCGTCACAAGCATCTTTAAGAAATTAGAATACTCTTCCAGGGTCGGCATCAGCTGGTAATCTGGAAAAGTGAAGCAATGGTACAACGGATCGTAGAACTGAACAAGAGTCTCCAATAGCCCTTCTTTCATCTTGAGCTCAAGGAACCGGAAGACTTCTCCATATTATGTTGCAAAAGCGTGACAGTTCTCAATGAGATCTGCTAGCTCTCTTAAGCTTTCAATGTTAGGATTTTGAAAAGTGTACTCCAATGCTTCTCTCTTGAAGTCCATGGTTACAATACCTGTGAAATAAAATTGAGTTTCTTGAAGTAAATAAAGAAAGAATGCAATGCAAGATGAATAGGACTTCATGGGATCCCAACTATTTATAAACATTGCGGTAAAAGAAAAAAAGTTTTATTAATTTTGAAACGGATTACAAATGATTGCTTTTAAAAGTCCCAAATAAAAATCTAAATAAAAGCTAATGAAAGCCCTAAAGAAGTTTTGAATTCCGCTGCTTGAGCTCTTCTTCCAACTGAGTCTTCTCACGGATAAGGTTGTCCACAATCAGCTTCCAAATAGTACATTGTGGGTCGGAGAAAAATAAATCCTCCATGGCTTTCCTCTTCTTGTGGGGGAGTAACTCTTCATCCTTCGACTGTAGCTGCTTCTGAAGTTCATCCTTCTGTTTTTGAATCTCATCGTTCTCTGCAACCAATACTTGATACTTGTTCTTCCATGACTCTAACTCACGTTGTGACTTCCTCAAGGCAACCTCTAATTTCTCAGCTTCAGACATAAAGACATAAGTGGGCTCCCTTCTCGGAGCTGTAGGATCTTGACGAGAATAGGGGATTTTCAGTTTGATTGCTCTCTCTCTGACCCACTGGAGGTATGGCTCCAAGGTCACACAATTAAGTTTCCCAAGGCTTCTCTTCCCTTTCTTGTGAAAATGATCCTATGCAGCCAGAATCTTGTCTCGGAGTTCCTTGTCATCCCTAAAGAAAATGCTCTCCACTTGAATACTCTTAGGCGGTTCCTTCAACGGGAATCCCAACTGTCGACGAGCTAAGATTGGATTGTAAATGATCCCTCCATTAAAACTAAGTAATGGTACATTAGCAAAATCACCACAACCGTCAATAATTAAAGTCCCATCATACGCCCGATTGTACCAAACGATGTCTGAGTGGGTCAGTGCCATAACCCTCAGAGACCAAAGCCCTCTATCAAGATTCAAAAAAGAACTAGACATCGGCAAGTGCGAAATAAACCACTTGTAGAGTAAGGGCACACAACAGGTGATCATTCCTCCACCATAGAAGTTTCAGAGATGCACAGAATGATAAGCATTACCCAATAGAGTTGGTACCGGGTTGTTCTTCAAAAAGATCTTAATCGCATTAAGGTCGACGAAGCCTTCAAAACTTGGGAACAGGAACACTCCATAAATAAGTAAGGCGAAGATTGCTTCAAATGGAGTCTTGTTCGTATAATCGGCATAAAACATAGCTTTACTGATCAAGAACTTCGTAGTCAAACCAAAAATACCACCTTTACTAATCAAATTTCTCTTGACGTCAGATACCTTTAGATAAAGGGCCTTAGCAATATCTCTTTCCTCGGGGTCGTTCTCCAAGAAAGGAAAAGGAGATTTTTCTAGGATAGGCAGACCAACCAAAAAGGAATACTCTTCCAATGTAGGTAATAGTTGGAAGTCTGAGAACGTAAAATAGTGATAAAGCGGATCATAAAACTGCAATAAAGTGGAGAGAAGTCCTTCGTCTACTTGGCGACTCAATAAAGATATCAGCTTTCCATATTTTCTCTTGAACTTACCTTGGTCTTCAATCAAGGTTACCAACTCCTTTAGGTCATCCAATTTAGGACTTTTAAAAGTGTATTTCAAAGTGTGCCTTCTATTGGGATCCATAGTGCCCTACAATGTTTATAAACAAAGATAAATCCCATGAAGTATGTAACAGCCCAATTTTTCAATAAGTGATTAATTATGCTAATTAATTGGCTTATGTGATTTATCTGATTTAAATAAATTATTGGATTTATTTAAATGAGTTAATGGATTTAATTAATTTATTCTACTTGGTAGAATAATGTGGATTTATTAGATATTCTCTAAAATAATGATAAGATGAGATATTTTGTGAGAAATGAATTGATAGTTATTTTTTAGAGAAGAATTATGATGGAAAGAAAATAGAAGGATATATAAGGGAAATTGAAGAGAAAAGAAAAGAGATAGAAACATAAGAGAAAGAAAGAAAGAAAAGGAGAGAAAGAATAGAGAAAGAGGAGAAAAGAGAAGAGAAGAGGGAAACTTGGAGAAATCATCAAGAATCAACTTCAAGCTTCAATCCAATCAAGGTAAGGGTGAGAAACATTATTATTTGATCAATGTGTATGATTATGTATGAGTTGTGTTGGATTTGTTGGGTGTTTTTCTCTATTTTCCATTTTTAGGGCAAATGAGTTAAATCGATAGAATTGAGTTTTGAACGGTTAGAATTCAAAATAAATTGCATAGTTTAGTCGGGTAATGTTTAGCCGTGATTATTGGATTTCGTTTGATTGAATTTGGTTGAGTTTGTGAGTTTTGACATTTTTGGATAATTGAGGGTTTGAGATTTGAGTGAAAATCGGACGTCGTAGAAATCGTGTTTAATGGTTCTAATTCATTGCTATATGTTAGGTGAGTATGAGTATGTGTTTGTTTCGAAAAAAAGAATTGAATCGGTCGGATTTTCGGGCGAAAATGCAAAATCTCGTAGCCGTGTTTAGGCAAAATTCTGGTTTTTCGGAAAACTTCAAAAATTCATAACTCTTGAACCGTAAGTCGGTTTTGACCCCCGTTCGAAGCGTTGGTAAGTTAACGAGATTATATTTCTATAAAAAATGGCTTTGAGGCCTGTACCTGGTTCAATTATAGCAGAAAATTGAAAACATATTGTTATGTTGATTTTTACCGTCGCGAATGTGTGTGATTGATGTGTTATTGTGCAGAATACTTTTGTTATATAATGTATAGCTTGTGCATGTTGTGATATGATATGCTGTGGGTAGCCGTATGGCGTGAATCCTAGATGGTGGAATCGATTATGAAATATAGTCTTTTGACAAATATATGCATATTGTTTGTATGTGAAGAATGCATGAGAACATATTGTGAATATGTGTGCATTGCTTGATAAATGTGGTAATGATATTGAAGTGTAAATGCATATTGATTGTATGCGATATTGTGAATGCATGAGAACATATTGTGAATATGTGTGCATTGGTTGAAAAGGTAATGAGGTTGAATTATGAATGCATATTTGTTGTATCCAATTATTGTGAATTAATGCATGGGAGCATATTGTAAGATATGCGTGCATTGTTTGACAAATATGTTGATGAAAAGTATGAATACTTGATTATATGATATGTTGTGTGTGCAATCTTGTTTAATTCTTGAAGGGAGGAATTATGTGAATGCATGAGATTAAGACGTGTGATCGGTCTTAAGTGCATTTTGTTATTGATTGCATATGCATCATTTAGTCAAGAGGCAATGTTTGCTAGTTTCGTGGAGGCTAGTGACTTGTCCCAAACCTAGAGCGGGGTTTGAAAGCTTAGGGAACGGGCTTTTGGTGTTATCAGTCTAGGGAACGGACCCGGTTTAAGTGTAAAAACCGAAAAATGATAACAAGTGTTTGTACCACATGGCATGAGTTGCATTGAGTCTAATGGAATGAATATATGATTGTTGTATGAAGTTATGCATAGGTGTATGTACATGACTTGTGTAATTGTGAACTATGGATATGTTTGATGATTGTCCATATTTGCCTATATATATATATATATATATATATATATATATATATATATATATATATATATATATATATATATATATATATATATATATATATATATATATATATATATATATATATATATATATATATATATATATATATATATATATATATATATATATATATATATATATATATATATATATATATATATATATATATATATATATATATATATATATATATATATATATATATATATATATATATATATATATATATATATATATATATATATATATATATATATATATATATATATATATATATATATATATATATATATATATATATATATATATATATATATATATATATATATATATATATATATATATATATATATATATATATATATATATATATATATATATATATATATATATATATATATATATATATATATATATATATATATATATATATATATATATATATATATATATATATATATATATATATATATATATATATATATATATATATATATATATATATATATATATATATATATATATATATATATATATATATATATATATATATATATATATATATATATATATATATATATATATATATATATATATATATATATATATATATATATATATATATATATATATATATATATATATATATATATATATATATATATATATATATATATATATATATATATATATATATATATATATATATATATATATATATATATATATATATATATATATATATATATATATATATATATATATATATATATATATATATATATATATATATATATATATATATATATATATATATATATATATATATATATATGCTTTGTGAAATATATGATGAGTTATGATGAAGTATGGTGAGAATGGTAGAATATGCGTATGTGCATTACTTGTGTAATTGAGAGTTGTGAATATGTGATCATTGTATGAAAGTATGCTCATGAACATGAATTGTTGATTTGAGAATTGTGAATGTGTAATTGGGAATTAGTGAGTAAACATAATATGTGTATGTTCATGTGGAATGTTGAGATTTATGGATACGTGCATGATGAATATGCTTGGTGATTATCCATATTTGATTATATATATATGTTGTATTGTACATGATGAGTTATAATGAATTGTGGTGAGAAAATGTGGAATATATGTATTTTGTGCTTGTGTATTTGTGTATATATAATTATATGCATTGTTATTATGATAATATTTCTCACCCTTCTGCTGGAATGATGTCCTACATGACATCGTGCAGGTATCAAGGAGTAGTATTGCTCGTAGTTACGAGGTCGCTTTTGGTGTAGCTGTTTAGTGATTTAATTATGTTGGGTCGAGTCATGCTCTGATTATGTAACACTGGGATCGCTTAGGTTGTGTTTAAGATATACATTGTGTACTCTATAAACGTGTTTATATCCATTGGAATATTATGATGTTGGCCTTAGTGCCTAAGTGATGTTGTTTTATGTGATAAAAACAAATGTTTCTTTTATGAAGATTGTGGTATAATTGAATCCGCTGCTACATGCAAAGTGAAGTTTTGTAAAGCATAATTTTATATTGAAATAGTAATGAGCATGACAGGTGGTTTTGATATTTTGAAAGTTATGTGTAATGCCCTTTTGTAAATGCATGGAAATTTACTCTGATTATTCATATATTATCCGTGGGGTTTAGAAGGGTGTTACAAAGTACAATGCGGTTTGATGTTTTATGAATTCAACAAACATAAGTAAACACATAGATGCACAAAGATAAACAAACAAGGGAGACCCTAGGTTTGCAACGAGCATGGAGCAAGGGTATACCCATTCCCAAAGGTTAAGGACTAAAGGTGAATTATACCTGCTGAACAAGGTTCTAATAAGGTTCCCAAAATCATTAGCCCATCTTTCAGATATTATCAACTTCCCAAGTACTCGATGGTTAATAATATTCTCAAGAGAACTTCTTTTGAGTGTAGCGTCGCGTAGCACTATTTCGGGGGGTACCCCCTCATAGCCACACACTACATCCTAATAAAGGCCAAAGCGGGGTTAAGGTAACTACGATCCTCAATATCATAGGCTCCAACATCGAATATAGTGCATGTTTTTATGATTAAGAACTCGTTCAACAATACAACTTTCGAGAGGGCCTCAATTGAGCATGATTTTCAAGTCAGCTTGGTCGGGATTCCACCCCCTATAAGCCTCTATGAACATATCACTATCCTATCTTAATTTCACTCAAGTCCGGGTGTAGGACTTTGTCTCACCACTCAAAAGTATCAACCCAAAAGAAATAAACAAACAAGTAAACAATTATACAAATAACAAATATAAAGCAATAAACAAGTAGAAACAAGATAGGGAAACCCACTGAGAAATCCCCAGTGAAGTCGCCATTTCGGTCGCGGTGAAAATCGGATACCAAACTATTGATTAGTTTGAATATTTAATTCATTTTGCAACCGAACTTTGATTTATCCAAAGGAAGGGATAAAGATCGAAATACCCACAATGCAATGCAAATGCAAGGTTTAGAGAGTTATAGGTTCGGGGGTTGGTTAAACTTAGGGAAGGTGCTAGCATCCTAAGTTTCTGTAGTACTCTATAGGAACCTCTTGTTTTATGTTGTTTATTGCTAAGGGTTATCTGCTTAAAGGATAAAAGACCTAGGGGTTTATTTCTTAGTATACTCGATAAGATATCGCATCTTATGCCTACATATCTTTACGGGAGTGGAATCAAAGTATTTGTAGTTCCCCTAAAGGGTTTGAGGAGTTCTTTGACTGTGGTCAAAGTTCCTACGGGTTTAGGGTAGTTGATTGATTGATTTTAGGAGAAAAGGTGAGTTGTCATTTTAAGGGAGATTTAACCGCCACAAATTATAGGAAAATGGTCTTTCCATCATCTTAAGAGAAGGGCTCAAGTACTCGGATATTGATCGATAAGTACGCCTCTATCTCTTTTAAGGCAAAGTCTCTATATATTGATTGTATTGTTGCGGGGTGGAGATTCTATCTCGCTTAAGATGATTAACATCTATTTCTCTATTGTGTTTGAATGTTTGAGGTTTGAGTTGTATTTGTCTGTATCTAAGTTGTAGAAGATAACGGTCCTTCCTATGGGGTAGGATCTAACTTAGAAAGATCAACTTGAATGGGATTAAGGATTGTAAGGGAGTATGATGCAAATGATGTGCACTACACACAAGCGTTGAATCATGTGTAGGTTTTTCCTTTGGACGGAATGCGAGGCGATAAAGATAATTGCGGTAATGTAAATCGCTGTAAGATAAATTGTGGATAAAGTAAAAGCATACATACGCATGAAAGCGTTAAGGTGCAAGTGAGTGAATTGTGTATGGGAATATGGATGCACAAGCGTGCACGTTGATTGGTTAAGTTATCGATTAAGGGTGATATTGATTTTAGGCGAAACGACGACTTAGGAGCGAAGTTGAATTGGCATTAAGAAAAGTTACCCTATCTTAATGAGAAAATGGTTTGATTTATTAGTCGGAGTTATTTCAATTATCGATTATAAAAGGAGGATTGGATTATTATTATTTTTAAATAAAAGTTGTATCGGATTCTTAGTAGAGTTTGTGAAGTCGGTTTTAATTATAAAAGGGATTCGTTAATTATTTATTACATAAATAAGTTTTCATTATAAAGGTTTTTGAATGGATTAGGAAAAGGGTGAATAAACATAAATCGATTAATTAAAACTTTTTAAGAAAAGGTTTTACATAAATTAAAAATATAAAAGGTTGGTTTTAAATAAAATAATTCCTAGTTGTTGATAAATAAAAGGTTTTATTATGGAAAAAGATTAAATTGCAAGTGATTTTTATTATATAAAAAGGTTGAATAATTTGATGAATAAAAGATTTAGTTTAATTTTTATTTTAAAAACTGATTATAAATGGATTAATTAACTAATTAGCAAAAAGGATTAAGATGATTAGGGGTTATGTGTGTGATCGTGGTGTGCAAGTGAATGTGTGTATACTGCAGACAAACAATTAACAACAAACAGAACACAAACGAAAGGAAAAGGAAAATGGCGGAATCCTAAATCTCGTCAACTCCAAAAGATCCCAAATCGCAATGGATTTCTCTCGATCATCCTTGCTCTCATAGTCTACCATTTCGTTCTCGATCTTCTTCCCTTTCTTTCTCCCATTTGTGAACCTGAAACACTAATTGGAAACATCAAAACAACTCAAATATCAATAAGAACGAGGGTTTACCGACGATTGGGAGCGGCGATGGAGCTCTGGTGACGAAATCAGACGGTGATGGCTTGCGAGTTCTTCCCTTTTCGACCGACAATGATGATTCTCGGGATACCTGAGCCTTCGGTGGAGGGAACTTTCGTCGAGAGCTTTTAGGGTTTCTGCTTTTCTACGGCAAAATCGCTTCTTCTCCTTCGTGGCTCTAACTGTTATGACTTTGAGCAGTTTTGGGGAGTTTTGTTCGTTACACCCAATGATGAATGGTCTGAGGGCTCTATTTGTCTTGTTCTTATCTCTTAAGCTTTTGCAATGCTGTTATTGATGATGTTGTTACAACGGGTATACTTGCTGTTGTCGCTTGCAATTGATATTGTTTGCAGCCTGTAGTTCCATAGTCTTTGAGGTTTGGTTTACCTTCTTAACAGTGCTCTGACCATCGGCTGTATCTTATCTTGACAGACTGTTGCTTTTTTCAGGTTATGCTGCTCTTATTCGCCATTTCGCAGATGGTGACTTGCAGATTCTTGCGTGATTGAAGGGAGCCTGTTGGTCATTATCCTGAGGTGCTCGTTTTAATTATTCTGCTACCGGTGTGCGAGTTTACTTGCTGCTGTTTGCTGGGAGACTTGCTATTCTTGCGTGCGAAATCGTGCCTACAACTGCTGCGCTTGCGGATGATGCCTCTGATAACTGCCCGCTGCTTGGACTTTCTTTGTGACGAATACTTGAGTTGCGAACTGACTTTTCTTCTTCTTCTATCAAGGATGCCATTAAAATGTTAATTTCAGATACTGTCTTATCTTACGTTGTTGTCGAAAAGCTGTTTGATGTTCAGTAGGGAGTCGGTGACGACTTTGGTTGTCGCCCTTATGGCTGCTCAAACTTTTATGCCCGATGATGACTGCACTGAGGGCTGATTATCTCTTAAACACTTCTCGGTCCATTGATGTAATGCTTGTTTTATTTAACAATTGTGTCGCAAATAAACTCTTGGTGGCAGCCGCGGGTACATTACTACATTTAAGTGATGCGGAGATACTAATCAATCTTTTTTTTACTGTAACAGGTGACTTTCAAGTGGCTTTCAGAGGTTCGCATCTTACTGCCGGATTTCCGGAGCTTAGCACAAGATAGAGCTGGCGCTTTGCACGTCGTGGGACGGTGTCCATATTCACTTACATTCCTGTAGTTCTAGTGAAAGTTGTAACAGAATAGCCTAAATGGGGTAACTTGAGGAGCGTAGCATTTTGTAGGGTTTTTGTTTGTGGTATTGTAATATTATTTTCTGAGGAACAACCGTTGTGTTTATTTGAAGATATTTGTAAATAGCCAATGGAGACAATGTAGACCTTGTTGTATCTATAACTTGTGGATTCAAAGATAAATTCAAAATTCGAAGTGGCTTCCTTCCTTGCGGTAGCTTAAATTTCCTCGCCTCCTTCATTTTGAAAGAATTATGGTAGAACAGATTTGAAGTTAAAAAGGAGAGGTCTTTGAATTTTAAATGGTTCCCGCGTATGAATTCGCTTTATGGTCTCGAATCACCATGAATTGCCTTAAAACATCACAACCTATCCCCTCATGTATTCTGATTTACGCCTTATTCTTGTATGACATCGAGATTAGAACTTGTATTTCGTGCCTTCCATTATTCAATGATAAGTTCAACAACTTCTCCAGTAACTTTTACTACACCACACCAAAATTTTGAGGTTTTGAGAGAAACATTTGTAAATCCTCATACTGCCACAGTAGCGCTCTGCTTAAATTGCTCTGCCTGTTAGAGAAGTTAAAAAACAAAGTAGTCATGCACATACTCGTTAGTCTTGATAAACACGCATGCGAGAGTAAAAGATTCAAACGCGAGATAACGCACAAAAAGGTGGAACCTTAAGGTCAAAAATTTGGATGCGACAGTAGGCGATCGTCGAGTTTGAGTGTTAAGGCAATGGAAGTGACGATCCCTCCGAAGTAAAAAGGCTTGGAGCCTCGACCACAGTTTGCCTGGATGTGAGCCAACAAAAATGGGGTGGCGTTGATGGGTTCCGGCGCAAAAACGCATTGCAGAAAGAACAGTTCCTTAGAGTTAACCTTGTGGTTACTATCTCTGGCAAAGATAGTGTTTCAGAGCGCCCTGTGAAAGTAGCGGATATCGGGATGGTGAATAGATGTAGCATTAAGGCTGTCCCAGCTATCGGCGGTGGTGCCGGTGATTTGGTTCCAAAGTGCAAATGCTTCCAGAAAGAATTGTTCCAAGGGAACACGATAGTAAGCATCAGCACCATGGTGGAATTGGATCATCTGAGCCAGCTGATTTTGATTGATATGATATTCCCGTCCGAACAATCTGAAGCAAGCAACACCGGTAAGCTGATTAGTTTCGCCGATGGGGGTCATGTATGTGAACGAACTTAGGAACTCCAGGGTTAACTGTTCATATGTAGGCTGCGGGGTTGTGCAGAGGGACCACAACCCGACATTCTGTAGCATCCATTGGACGCCTTCCCAAATTCCCAATTCCGTTATGCAGGCGACATCGACGTATCGAGTGGGTTGGACGGAGCGCTAATAAAATGAAACGTAATTTGTTCGCTGCTGGTCTCCTCTTTCTCCGTCTTTGAAGATGATGTTGGGCATATCTGGGAGTTCTCCTTGGCGTGCCATTTCTACTGATGATTTTGTGAAACAGAGAGAGTATTTTGGAAGAGAGGTTCTTTCTATGGGATGAAATGAGAAAAGAACCGTGACTTTATAATGTGGAATGTGGGAATGAATGGGTGGAGTGGATAAGAATAGGGTTGAATGGAATGAATGAGGGAGTTGAGAATTTATGGAGGTATTTGGAACGTGAGAGAGTGGGGGGTTACGAATTGGAAGAGAGAAAGAATGCCCAACGGTCGTATTCTGCTATTTAGCAGAATACGTAATCTCGTGACGACAGTGAGGGGCGTCACGATCGTGAGGCTCGTGACGAGCGTAACGAGGCCGTGACGGTCGTCATAGCAGCAAATTTTGCAGATGCAGAATTTATGCTGTTTGGTTCGTATAGGCATTATGTATTAGCATTAAGTCTCATTTCAGACCAGTATATCAACCAAAACGATGAATTGAAAATGAAGAATTCTCGATTAAACTGAAATTGCAAACTAAATTCATTAATTAAAGAATGAAGTGCAAGAATTGAAATGTAGTTCAAATTGTAAAAAAAATAAAAACCAGAAATAGTTCAGAATGCAGTAGAACTAGAAATAAAGCTAAAGTTAACCAGTCCTTCTGTTGCTTTAATTTGTCGAGCTGTTTAGTAAGGCAATCGAACTGTTCACAAACTACGTCCATGAAGGTCGTGACTTCCATCTGCAATGTTGTCAGCTCTTCCTTGACTGTGGTAATTTCAAACTTGACATCGTCCACTGTTTTCAGAATGGTATTCATCTTGTCTGTTTGTTGGTCAGGGACGGGGTCAGGGAAATTATGGTAATTTGGAGGAGTCTCAGGGTCGGTCTCAGCTTCTGACACATAGTCTTCATAGTACATAAAATCTTGAGCTTCTGAAATATGGTCACTATCGTACATGTAAGCCTGAGGTGTAGAATGCGGTGAGTCAGGACCCACAGGCTCGTCCAATTCTTACAGCCAGTTGCTTCGGTTGTGGACACTCGTCCTCTCATGGTTAGGTAGTGTGAAAAGGTGAACAGGTCGGCCAACAATGAGGTACTCATAAGTGTCAGGGCCTAAGTTACCTATAATACGTTGGTTAAAGCAGAATGGTATATCCATAGGTCTGATTTGGCCAGAGACTTTGATTTTGTTCAGCTGGTACCTAAGTCCGATTGCATGTGCAATCATAGTGAAGAGACCTCCTACAATGATAGGTGAGTTTTGTTCATAGTTAATCCTTTCAAAGGTTCTCGTCATGAATGGCACGACATTGACTGGACGACCTTGTGACGCACAGTACAGGATAAACATCTCTTCCTTAGAGACTGCAGTAATGTTTTCCTCCTTCCCAAAGAGGGTATGTGCTAGTATCCTATAGAAGTAGCGGAGTGCAGGATTATGTATCTCGTTAGAGTCCATGTCATTTGGCTCAGGGTGATAGTTACCTGAAATAGTACCCCAAAAGTAGTCTAACTCGATATCCATATCTTCTTCTTGAGCATCAGTGCACGAGAAAGGTCCACTAGGGAAGCCTAAGAGATCAACTAATGACTTACGGTAATATGTGAACTCAGTCCCGAACAGTCTAAAATATATCATCTCCTTGGTGGATCCATAGCCGTATTCGGGTCTGTAGCCTAGGGAGCTAAGGAATTCAAACGTGAGTTCGCGAAAGGTAACACAGCGGGTTTTTAGAGCAGTTCGCTCCCAATCTAGTTGGTTAAACAGGTAGAGGATGCTATCATGAATGCCTAACCGATCCATAGTGGATCCATCATAGTAATGTGTCAAAGCGATGCATCTCTGAGTCAGAGCCTCAAATTTGGCTTGCTGAGCTGGTCGTCTAAAAACAGTAACCGTGTAGTCGATGTTAGCCATACTCGCACGTTAGTCAGACAAAAAGGAGATAAGTAGGAAGGCTTTTAAAATCCTGTAAATAGTTGAAAACACATTTTACTCAAATTAGATTTTAGAAACAGAAGGTAATAAAAAATAAAGAAAATAAAAGTAAAAATCAAATGAAAAACATACTGTAAATAATTTCAAAGGGAAAAACGAGGGAAAATGGGTTGCCTCCCATTCAGCGTTGTTTTTAACGTCAAAAGCCTGACGATAGCTTGGTGACAAGCTATTCGGGATGTTAAGCAGGAAGCTCTTGCAGTTTCAGCCTACTCATGTGGTTACTGTCGTCATTTCGATTGTAATGCTTTAGACATTGTCCGTTGACTATGAACGGTGCATTGATTTTATTGCAAATTTCGACAGCTCCACTATGAAGGATTCTAGTTACCTCGAAAGGACCCGACTATCTTTACTTTAGTTTTCTTGGGAAGAGTTTCAATTTTGAGTTGAATAGGAGCACGACGTCTCCCACACTGAACTGTTTACGGACTAAACGATTATCGTGCCACTTTTTGGTTCTTTCTTTGTATATGCGGGCATTCTCATATACGTTTAATCTAAGTTCTTCCAATTCATGTAGATTCAAGACCCGTTTCTCGCCTGCTTCAGTGTAGTTGAGGTTTAGCGTCTTAATAGCCGAAAAAGCTTTATGCTCAAGTTCCACTGGCAGGTGACATGATTTCCTATAGACTAATTTAAACGGTGTAGTTCCTACCGGCGTCTTGTAAGCGGTCCTATAGGCCCATAAAGCGTCGTTTAGCTTCGATGACCAATCTTTCTTGGAGGTGGTGACTGTCTTTTCCAAGATCTACTTTATTTCTCTGTTAGAGACCTTCACTTGGCCGCTGGTCTGCGGGTGATACGGTGTTGCGACACGGTGTTTTACTCCATATTTCGATAGCATCTTGTCAAACATTTGCGCTATGAAGTGTGAACCACCGTCACTGATAACAAGTCTGGGCACACCGAATCTAGGGAAGATGGTATTCTTAAAGAGTTTGAGAACTACTCACGTGTCGTTAGTTGGAGTAGCAACGGCCTCAATCCATTTCGATACGTAGTCGACAGCGACGAGTATGTACTTGTTACCAAAAGAAGATGAGAATGGACCCATGAAATCGATTCCCCATACGTCAAACACTTCCACTTCCAAGATACCTTTTTGGGGCATCTCGTTGCGCCTTAAAATGTTTCCAGTGCGTTGGCACCGGTCGCATCTTAATATAGCAGCGTGGACATCTTTCCAAATATTGGGCCAGAATAGGCCAGATTGTAGAATTTTCGCACATGTCTTTGAAGTACTGCAAGTCCTCCGTATGGAGCGGAGTGACACTGAGAAATGACGTCTTCAATTTCTTCCTCTGGGATGCATCGACGAAATATATTGTCGGCTCCTCTCTTGAAAAGCAGAGGTTCATCCCAATAATAATGCTTTAAGTCGTGGAAGAATTTCTTCTTTTGCTGATAGCTGAAGTCTGGTGAGAGCACGCCCGCGGCTAAGTAGTTTACAATATCAGCATACCAAGGCAGGGTGACTTGTGCGTAGACGGCTTCCACGACTTTTTCTAGTTTTGGTTCTTCCGAGGTTAATGGTGGTATAACACTCTCCAATCTGGCTATCAGGCGTTCGTAAGGAAAGTCATCGTTGATAGACACTGATTCTGGCTTAATGCCTTCTATTCGGGATAGGTGATCGGCCACTACATTCTTGGTTCCTTTTTTATCTTTGATTTCTAAATCAAACTCTTGTGGTAATAGGATCCACCGCAACAATCTTATCTTGGCATCCTTTTTGCTTATCAGGTACCTAATGGCAGAATGGTCTGTGTAGATGATGATTTTCGCTCCTACCAAGTAAGAACAAAATTTGTCAAGGGCGAACAAAATTGCTAGAAGTTCCTTCTCTGTTGTGGCGTAGTTCATTTGGGCAGGATCTAAAGTTCTCCTGGCATAGTAGATTGCGTGAAGCTTCTTGTCTTTTGTTTGTCCTAGAACTGCACCTACAGCATAATCACTCGCATCACACATGATTTCGAACGGTAGTTGCCAATCTGGTGGTTGCATGATTGGTGTGGTAATGAGTATTGTTTTTAGTGTTTCGAATGCTTCCAAGCAGTCCTTGTCGAAAATGAATTCAACGTCTTTCATCAACAGACCTGTCAAAGGTTTTGTGATTTTCGAGAAATCCTTTATGAATCGTCGGTAGAATCCGGCGTGTCCTAAAAAGCTTCGTATTTCTCGTATGGTTTTCGGAGGCTGAAGATCCTTTAAGATTTCTATTTTTTCTTTGTCAACCTCAACCCCTTTGTCAGATATGACGTCCTAAAACTATGCCTTGTCGGACCATGAAATGGCATTTCTCCCAATTGAGAACAAGGTTCACTTTAGCGCATCTTTCGAGTACCATTTCTAAGTTCGACAAACAGCCTTCAAAACTCTGTCTGCATACAGAGAAGTCATCCATGAACACTTCCATGATGTCATCTATGAAATCCACGAAGATTGCCATCATGCATCTTTGGAATATTGTTGGGGCGTTGTAGAGTCCAAATGGCATTCGACGATAAGCAAAAGTTCCATAAGAACAGGTGAATGTAGTCTTTTCTTGGTCATCGGGGTGAATAGGAATTTGGAAGAATCCCGAATAACCATCTAGATAGCAGAAGTACAAATGTTTCACTAGTCTTTCCAACATCTGGTCTATGAAAGGTAAAGGAAAATGATCTTTCCGAGTTGCCTTATTCAGTTTTCTATAATCGATACACATCCTGCTTCCGGTTATAACTCTTTGGGTTATCGATTCACCTTTCGTGTTCTTTACTACAGTGACGCCTCCTTTGTTTGGTACGACGTGCACTGGGCTAACCCATTGGCTGTCGGAGATCGGATATATGATTCCTGCATCTAGCAACTTCTTTACTTCGTCTTTGACTATAATGCTTAGGATAGGATTTATCCTTCTCTGATGTTCTCTAGAAGTTTTGCAGTCTTCCTCTAGCATGATTCAATGCATACAGATGGAAGTGAAGGTGAGAAAAACACTTAGAAGGGGGGGGGGGTTTAATAAGAGTTTTAAATAATATGGCAATAAAAACACCTCAAGATTTTTATCCTGGTTCATTGAACTCAACTACTCTAGTCCACCTTATCAAAGATGATTTGCCTTTCTCCACAAGGACTTAATCCATTATTAATCAACTGATTACAATAGCAAGCACTAAGAACAATTGTCTTAGTCTTCTCAAGAAGTACTGACCACACCTTGGTCTTCTTAAGAAACTTCTTACAAATTAATGTAAACTAAACAAGTGCTTAAATGCTTCTAATAAGCTGTATCACAACTGTGATATTTACACTTAAGATTAAGTACAAATAAAACTATACAGTTTTATGAAAGAACAAATGAATAAGAACTATGAGAGATTTTCACTTTGATGCTTCAAGCGTGTGTATCAAATATTTCTTTCTGAATGAGCTAGCAACTTCTAAATGTTGTAGAAGTTCCCCTTTTATAGTTTTTTCAATTGCTTTGATTAATGTGCAGCTGAGTATTATATTGAGATATAAGACTTTTCATCACCAAAAGGTATGGACAGAGACATGCTTTTTGCAGTAAAAGTATGGTTGTAGAAGCTTTGGGATTTGCACCACGTCTCATCATTGGACAAAATAGTCGTTGGTTACTTTGGAAGTAGCACCACGTCCAATCAATTTCATAGCTTCTTCAACAAGCTTCCTTCAAGATGAAGTCTTCATAATCAGCACTTCAGATCTTGTAATAAGCTTAAAAGGAATGAAATGCTTGAGATGATCAGAGCTAAATGTTTGAGATGATCAGAGCTTAAAAGTGTGCTTTGAGCATGAATATTAATTTGATTAGAGTCTGATTATCAAAGCCTCTGTTCTTGTAGTGAAATGAACTTCAGAGTCTAGTTTGATCAAAGCTTTCAACTCTTCATACAGTTCTTTCAGCAATGCTTCAGATCATTCTGCAGCTTCTGCTTCAGATTCTTCTGGCAACACTTCAGTGTCTTCTGATTGTCTTGTATCTGATGCTTCAGAACCTTGCGTAGTTGCTTGTACTTATGTATTTTGCTTCTTTAAGAGTATTCAATTTAATACCTGAAACAATAATACTTTAACAAATTTTAGAGTATATATACTCTTAATACAAAATTCCATAAGAGTTATCATTAAATCATATAGATATAAGAAACACCAATCTGTGTTCTAACAGGAAGGACTTATACCTTTGAGATCTCTTATATTATAGCCTAACGCAGTTGGGTATTTCTAAGGACTTCTAATAGTTTCTTAGTTTCATATTGTCCTAAATCAGCGTTGACTATTACTGGTCTTTTGAATTCTGTATCTAAGAATTCGTACCTGAGAGTCTTAGGTAATTCTTTATGTTTTAAAGCTGGGTTTTTCGGACCTGGCATGTGATTAGGAGTTAGTGCTAAGATTTCGCTTAGACTATCATCTGTGTATGGCGCACGCTGTAACACCCCACTTCCCAAAATCAATTAAATTAATAAACATCGTAAATAAACATCAGAGTATTTCTCCCCAGTGGGATATCACATAAAATCAACATTTCCTTTATAAAAGGTTTTCCTCCAAAATACAGCGGAATATTAAAAATATTAAAATCCAATAAAAGTTTGATACGTTCACAGGAAAATAAAATATAAGTTCTTCAGAAAACAAATAAAAACGCCCAAGTCCCGTGCTACGTATCAGAGCATCCTAGACTCGACTGTCACACCATAATCCAAGCTAGCTAAGTACCTGGATTATCTGTACTTCTGGAGAAGCACAGACACAACAACAGCAAAGGGGTGAGAAATCATGATCAAAAATATAATGGTAATGTAATACATGTAAATAAGGCAGTGAAACACACCAACACATCAATTATTCACCCCAACAACGCCATATAACGGACCTACTGTTCAAATTACAATATAACATATTATAATGCAAAAATGCAACTCAACAACATGCATGCGGTACCAACTCATTGGTTCATTCAATCGAACCTGGATAGATCACTTACGCTCCTCCTGAGACATGATATATCCCCCACCATTCTCTAGAAAGGAGTACGGATGAATCACTTACGCTCCTCCTGAGACATGATTCATCCCACGAAAACACCATGATATGCAAGACACAAATGCATAACTATTATATTCTGGCACACTAAGTGCACACGATCCTCCTGATCATATCATCATACATCAATGCAAATGTATAGATATATTACACCAACACCATATAAATCAATCAGATGGTAAACAAATTCATACTGTAACACCAGATATAACTACATCCCACCACTCAGGGATACTCGATCCTACTGATCACTACACACATATACATCAACTAATTGCTCACCAACAATATTAAGGGAAACGCATACCATCACCAAGTACACAAGTTAAATCCCACACTCATCATTTTCACACTGCAACGAGGCTAAAGAGGATCACACGAGACCAACGCTCGAATCCAAAACATCACAAAAATTCATTTGGTTCTGCTACGTTCGCTGGCATTCGCCAGACGAACCCTTCTGTCGAACCTTCGCTGGCACTTCGCCTCAGCTCGCCAGGAGAACTCTCGCCTCCCTTCGCCAGGCGAAGCTTCGCCAACATTCGTCGGGCGAAGCCCAGTGAATGCTGCGATTCGTCAGTTTCCTCACAATTCTGTAGTGTTATTCTAGGCCAAATTATGCCTATCATCTCAACTCAGATTCCCAGCCTATTCTAGTACCAATCTTGCCTATTACCGTAAACAATCGGTTTCTAATTCCTATTTCCAAAATCATCACCTAAACATTATCGATACCTCAAAAGCCATACAGAACTTTCCCTAAAAACCGTAAAACACCCTATATGCCCTATATGCCAACTCAACCAAAAACAACAATTCATTAACGATTACTATACAATTAACAACAATCATCATCAATCATAACATATCAATATATATTATCATATATCGATCAATTTCCTACTGGGTTAAGGAATCCCCAACTACCCTATACATGTATAAACCATTCCCAATCAAGTTTCTCCCCCCTTACCTTATCAATTGGTTGATCGATAGAAATCCTCCTAGAATTGGTCTCTTGGCCTTCCCCTTTTCTCTTCCGTTCTTCGTTCCCTTTTTCCTTCGCTCTTTTTCCTTTCTTTCGTTCTTTTCTCTTCTCTTTTTTCTATCGCCCTTTTTCTCAATTTCTAAAATGTATCGTACCACTCTCCCCACCCCTTCACATTCTATTTTCTTTATTAAATCTAATCCCAATTAATAAAATAACTTAATAAAATAATACAATATTATTATTAATACTAATAATATTATAATACTATTAATAATAATAATAATAATAATAATAATAATAATAATAATAATAATAATAATAATAATAATAATAATAATAATACTCATTAATAATAATAATAATAATAATAATAATAATAATAATAATAATATTATTATTATTTCACCAAAATAATAATAATATTAATAATATTAACAAATATAATAAATATAATAATAATAATAATAACACTCCCACCAATGTTACTATTATTTTTATATTATTATATTTCACACCAAAATATCACCAATAGTCCTCCCACATTAGGGAAACCCACCCAACATCGTCAAATACCCTCCCACCAAAGGGCACACAAACGTATAATATTTAAAATAATAATAAAATGACTAAATAATTAAAATGGGTGTTACAACTCTCCCCCACTTTAATTATTTTCGTCCTCGAAAATTACCTGATGGAAATAGCTCCAGATACGCTTCTCGCATCTTGCTTTCCAACTCCCAGGTTACACTGCCTCCTGCAACATCTCCCCACGCTACCTTCACCAAAGGTATTTCCTTCCCTCGGAGCTGTTTCATCTTACGGTCCTCGATCCTCAACGGCATCGTCTCAAAGTAAGATTCTCCCGAATCTGAACATCATCTCTCTGAATCACATGAGATGGATCAGAAACATACTTTCGCAATTGCGACACATGAAATACATCATGTAAGTTTAACAACTCAGGCGGCAACGCCACCCTATAAGCCACATCACCAATTCTCTGCAAAATCTCATAAGGTCCAATGAACTTAGGATCCAGCTTCTTGGACTTCAATGCACGACCCACACCAGTCATCGGATTAACTCTTAGGAATACGTGATCACCTACACAGAATTCCAACTCTTTCCTCCGATTATCATGATAACTTTTCTGCCTACTCTGAGACACTTTCATTTTCTCACGAATCATTTGAATTGTCTCAGTAGTCTGCTGTACAATTTCTGGTCCAAGCACCATATTCTCACCAGTTTCATACCAACACAGAGGAGTCCTACACCTCCTCCCATACAAAGCTTCAAATGGTTCCATTCCGATACTAGAATGGTAACTGTTATTGTACGTGAACTCAATCAATGGTAAATGAGTATCCCACGCACCACCCTTTTCTAACACACAAGCTCTCAACAAATCTTCAAGCGACTGAATAGTCCTCTCCGACTGACCATCAGTTTGCGGAATATAAGCTGAACTCAATTTCAACTTAGTTCCCAAAGCTTCCTGCAAGCTCTTCCAAAATTCCAAAGTAAACCGCGGATCTCTATCCGACACAATACTGGACAGAACACCATGCAACTTCACAATTACCCGAATGTAAATATCTGCCAGCTTCGTTAACGGAAAACTAATATTGAGCGGCACAAAGTGTGCAGACTTTGTCAATCGATCCACAATCACCCATATAGCATCAAAACCTCTCGCCGTATTCGGCAAACCTGTCACAAAATCCATAGTAATGCAATCCCATTTCCAAACCAGAATCTCTAATGGTTGCATAAATCCAGAAGGTCTCTGGTGTTCCACCTTCGACTTCTGACACGTCAAACAGGAATACACAAATTGAGCAATGTCTGTTTTCATACCAAACCACCAAAATAATTTCTTCAAATCATGGTACATTTTCGTAGCTCCCGAGTGGATACTCAGGCTACTACGGTGTCCTTCACTCAAAATCAACTTTTTCAATTCCTCATCATTTGGTACACAAATCCTGCCTTTAAATCTTAATACACTTGTACTATCCAATTTAAAGTCACTATCGGAGTCACTTCCGACTCCAGGCATCAAATCTACCAATTTCACATCCAACTTCTGATTTTCTCTAATCATATCCAAGAAGTCATTATTTACCTGCAACATACCCAACATTACACTATCTGCAGTAGTCTCAGAAACCATGCTCAAATCTCTAAACTGTTCAATTAACTCAATTTCTTTCACCATCAGAGCTGCCATATGAATTGCTTTCCTACTCAAAGCATCTGCCAATACATTGGCCTTTCCTGGATGATAACTCAAACTGAAGTCATAATCCTTCAAAAATTCCAACCATCTTCTCTGCCTCATATTCAGCTCTTTCTGATCAAACAGGTATCTCAGACTCTTATGATCACTAAACACTTCAAATCTTGAACCATATAAATAGTGTCTCCAGATTTTCAACACAAAAACAACCGCAGCTAATTCAAGATCATGAGTCGGATAATTTCGCTCATGCATTCTCAATTGCCGCGATGCATATGCTACTACTTTACCATTCTGCATCAGAACCCCGCCTAATCCCATCTTAGACGCATCACAGTACACCACAAAAGGTTCACTCGGAGTCGGTAACACTAACACCGGTGTCGTAGTCAATCTCTTTTTCAACTCTTCAAAACTTTCTTCACAAGCAGCATCCCATACAAAAACTTGGTTCTTTCTCGTCAACTGAGCTAATGGCAACGCCAAATTAGAGAACCCTTCAATAAACCTGCGGTAATAACCGGCTAACCCCAAAAGCTTCTAATCTCTGTCGCTGTCTTCGGCGGTTCCCACTGCAATACTGCACTTACATTTGACGGATCCACCGCTATTCCATCTTCAGATATTACATGCCCCAAGAAACTTACTTTTTTCAACCAAAAGTCACACTTTGACAGTTTAGCAAATAATTTATTTTCCTTCAACACTTGCAAGGCAATTCTCAAATGTCCTGCATGCTCTTCATCAGATTTAGAATAAATTAATATATCATCAATAAACACTACAATGAACTGATCCAAGTAAGAATGGAAAATTCTGTTCATATACTCCATAAATACTCCCAGCGCATTAGTCACTCCAAACGGCATTACAGCATATTCGTAATGTCCATATCGAGTCCTAAAGGCAGTCTTCTGAATATCACCTTCTTTTACTCTCATATGATGATAACCCGATCTTAAGTCGATCTTACTAAATACACGAGCTCCCACCAGCTGGTCCATCAAATCATCAATCCTAGGTAGAGGATACTTATTCTTAATAGTCACTTTATTCAATTGACGGTAATCGATGCACAGACGCATACTAACATCCTTCTTCTTCACCAACAACACTAGAGCTCCCCACGGCGATACACTTGGTCTACTAAACTTTCTATCCAACAATTCTCCAATCTGAGACTTCAACTCAGCCAATTCCACTGCAGACATCCTGTACGGCGCCATAGAAATAGGTCTCGTACCAGGAACAAGATCAATACCAAATTCTACTTCTCGCGTCGGAGGCAATTCCGTAATGTCGTCAGGAAACACTTTCGGAAATTCATTCACCACTGCTAATTCCTCCATTGGCACTTTGTTACCCACCGATAAAGTTGCAAATAAAGCAAACACTCTAGTTTCATCTTCCAACAAGGCCCTCAATTCTTTATTAGACAAAGAACTTGCCACAGCTTCCTCTTCAGGGGTCAGGAACAACAATTCCTTCCAAAAACAATCGATGTAGACTCGGTTGAACTCTAACCAGTTCATACCCAGAATAACATCCAACTTACCAGGTGGTAGACAAATCAGATCCACTCCAAATTCTCTACCGAAAATAGTCAGCGGACACTTCAGGCATACCAAAGAAGTAGTCACTGAACCTATAGAGGGTGTCTCAATAGTCATCCGTCTCTCCAGAGTGGACGACACCAAACCTATCCTCTCCACACAATCTACAGAAATAAACGAGTGTGTTGCACCCGTATCAATAATAGCAATCAAAGGAATATTATTGATAATACAAGTACCTCTAATCACACGCTCATCACTGGCAGCTTGAGTTCCTGCCAAGGCAAACACTTTTCCACCAGCCGGAGACGTTTGAGGCTTCTTCGACTTCTCACAGTGTGTACTGATATGACCCTTTTCACCACAGTTATAACAGGCCGGCATAGTTGCTCTGCAGTCAGCTATCACATGACCTGGTTTCCCACACTTAAAACATTTATTGGCTTCATTAGGACAATCATTAGCACGGTGTCCCATACCACCGCACCGAAAACATTTCCCTTCAGCAGATGCTCTCCCATCTCTAGGCTTCTTATCAACAACAGCTTTACGTTTTCCCTTATCAGCAGCAACACTATAAGGAGTACCACTAAACCTCTGCTTACCCTTACGGTCATTAACAACTTTGTAGTGCGTAATCCTTGCTCGGTTATCGTTATCATAGATTCTGCTCCTGCTTACCAGCTCAGGATAGCTCCTGATCTTCTGACAAGCAATCCCCAACTTAATCTCTGGACGTAGTCCATTCTCAAACTTTAAGCACTTAGAGGTCATTGCCCCTTCCACATTATAGTGGGGACAATACTGCACCAGCTCCTTAAACTTTGCAGCATATTCTGCTACAGTCATACTACCCTGTTTCAGCTATAAGAATTCAATTTCCTTAGCGCTTCGGATATCTTCCGGGAAATACTTCTCTAGAAAACCTTTCTGAACCACCTCCCAAGTAATGGCAGTTCCGGCAGCTTCCAACCTTTGGCGACTATTGTCCCACCAGGCTTCAGCCTCACCCTCCAGCATGTGAGTACCAAACCTCACCTTTTGTTCATCGCTACATTCCATAGTCCTGAAGATCTTTTCAATTACCTTCAGCCACTTCTGAGCAGCTTCAGGGTCCAGAATTCCTCCTTCAAATGTTGGCGGCTTGTTGCTCCGAAACTGCGCCAAACTCCTGAATTGGGCATCTGCAGTTTGATTCTGATTAGCAATCGCCTGCGCCATTGCTTGCATAGCAGCAACCAATGCATCATCGTTCCTTCCTGCCATACTTCTCAAAAAGAACAACACCAGGTTAAAACATATTCAACTACATCATAAAGGACAGACTCAACTCGACTCAACAACACTGGCCGGACGGACCGACCTGCTCTGATACCAATTGTAACACCCCACTTCCCAAAATTAATTAAATTAATAAACATCGAAAATAAACATCAGAGTATTTCTCCCCAGTGGGATATCACATAAAATCAACATTTCCTTTATAAAAGGTTTTCCTCCAAAATACAGCGGAATATTAAAAATATGAAAATCCAATAAAAGTTTGATACGTTCACAGGAAAATAAAATATAAGTTCTTCAGAAAACAAATAAAAATGCCCAAGTCCCGTGCTACGTATCAGAGCATCCTAGACTCGACTGTCACACCATAATCCAAGCTAGCTAAGTACCTGGATTATCTGTACTTCCGGAGAAGCACAGACACAACAACAACAAAGGGGTGAGAAATCATGATTAAAAATATAATGGTAATGTAATACATGTAAATAAGGCAGTAAAACACACCAACACATCAATTATTCACCCCCAACAACGCCATATAACAGACCTACTGTTCAAATTACAATATAACATATTATAATGCAAAAATGCAACTCAACACCATGCATGCGGTACTGACTCGTTGGTTCATTCAATCGAACCTGGATAGATCACTTACGCTCCTCCTGAGACATGATATATCCCCCACCATTCTCCACAAAGGAGTACGGATGAATCACATACGCTCCTCCTGAGACATGATTCATCCCACCAAAACACCATGATATGCAAGACACCAATGCATAACTATTATATTCTGGCACACTAACTGCACACGATCCTCCTGATCATATCATCATACATCAATGCAAATGTATAGATATATTACACCAACACCATATAAATCAATCAGATGGTAAACAAATTCATACTGTAACACCAGATATAACTACATCCCACCACTCGGGGATACTCGATCCTACTGATCACTACACACATATACATCAACTAATTGCTTACCAACAATATTAAGGGAAACGCGTGCAATCACCAAGTACACAAGTTAAATCCCACACTCATCATTTTCACACTACAACAAGGCTAAAAAGGATCACACGAGACCAACGCTCGATTCCCAAACATCACAAAAATTCATTTGGTTCTGCTACGTTCGCTGGCATTCGCCAGGCGAACCCTTCTGGCGAACCTTCGCTGGCATTCGCCAGGCGAAGTTCCTGTGTTTTTAGTTTGAGACTTAATTTCTGAATTATTCGCTGCCCCTTCACCTCAGCTTGCCAGGCGAACTCTCGCCTCCCTTCGCCAGGCGAAGCCCAGCGAATGCTGCGATTCGTCAGTTTCCTCACAATTCTGCAGTGTTATTCTAGGCCAAATTATGCCTATCATCTCAACTCAGATTCCCAGCCTATTCTAGTACCAATCTTGCCTATTACCATAGACAATCGGTTTCTAATTCCTATTCCCATAATCATCACTTAAACACTATCGATACCTCAAAAGCTATACATAACTTTCCCTAAAAACCGTAAAACACCCTATATGCCCTATATGCCAACTCAACCAAAAACAACAATTCAATAACGATTACTATACAATTAACAACAATCATCATCAACCATAACATATCAATATATATTATCATATATCGATCAATTTCCTACGGGGTTAAGGAATCCCCAACTACCCTATACATGTATAAACAATTCCCAATCAAGTTTCTCCCCCTTACCTTATCAATTGGTTGATCGATAGAAATCCTCCTAGAATTGGTCTCTTGGCCTTCCCCTTTTCTCTTCCGTTCTTCGTTCCCTTTTTCCTTCGCTCTTTTTCCTTTCTTTCGTTCTTTTCTCTTCTCTCTTTTCTATCACCCTTTTTCTCAATTTCTAAAATGTATCGTACCACTCTCCCCACCCCTTCACATTCTATTTTCTTTATTAAATCTAATCCCAATTAATAAAATAACTTAATAAAATAATACAAATTTATTATTAATACTAATAATATTATAATACTATTAATAATAATAATAATCATAATAATAATAATACTGATTATTAATAATAATAATAATAATAATACTAATATCATTATTTCACCAAAATAATAATAATATTAATAATATTAACAAATATAATAAATATAATAATAATAATAATAATAACACTCCCACCAATGTTACTATTATTTTTATATTATTATATTTCACACCAAAATACCACCAATAGTCCTCCCACATTAGGGACACCCACCCAACATCGTAAAATACCCTCCCACCAAAGGGCACACCAACGTATAATTTTTAAAATAATAATAAAATGACTGAATAATTAAAATGGGTGTTACACACGCCAATTATCGTCGTCATGAATATCGGGGATTTAGGTTTTCATGATTTTTGTAACACCCCATTTCTACCCAATGCATATTTAAAATAAATCAAAATCAGAGTGCATGAAATTTGTACGCATGACGGTCGTCATGGACTTGTGACGGTCGTCACACAGACAAAAACATGGGCGTCACATTTTTCAGCTATCAGAAGCATGCATTTTACCATTTAATATAACTAGGCAACATGCATTCAGTGATGATACATAGCACATACTCTTGGATGAACAATTAATAGCAACTCACATAACATCTTAATTACATAGCAACATATTCATTCGCAGCGGAACATAATGTACTTTCAACATTTATGAAAATCAATGTGATACCAGAAATTACAACCAAAACTCCATTAAAATTCAGCAAGTACTCCAGCTTGCATATATTCATTAAACAACTAGTTTTCCATCAAAATTCAGCACTACCGATTCTTCGGCATAGTGCGTACAACCAGCATTCGGTGCATTAACAAAAAAACAACCAATTCAACTAAAATACTTAGTAAAATTCAGCAACAAGAAAACATCAAATAAACAACATAAACAATCGTTCATTCCCCCAAGAGTGCTACGTATCAGAGCGACCAACGACACCTTACGGGAACTACGCTCTATTCTTGACTACCTGCAAATTACCACCAGTGGAGGTAACATACAACGGAAAAGGGTGAGATATCAATAATATAACATAAAGCATGATAGAAAACATGTCGGAACTCATCACAACATTATAGGTTTCGAAATCATGAACATCATCGACAACAACTGCGAGTAATCCATATCTCACATAAACAACATTAGCATACAACTAGCGTAATTATGCGACTTTATGCGACTCAACAATGCGACTCAACTGTGCATATGCATGTGGTACCATTTTGGGAGACAACTCTCCACAACTCGGGACAGGGCCAACACCCCGAACCCATCTAGGAGCCAACACTGCAAAACTCGGGACAGGGCCAACACCCCGAACCCATCTAGGAGCCAACACTCCAAATAACGCCAATACAGGCACAACCGTCGCCATTCCAGGCCAAACGCTATGCCATGAAATGCATCTATTATGGACTACAACACAACCATAGCAACCATATAACAAGGCATTATGCCTACAACCAAAATGTCCATAACAGAGCATCATAACATCATACCACTCATACAACCATCACTTTCTACTCGTTCACATATGGGAACAATAACAACATAACTTCAACATTTACGACTGTTCATGTAAAGGAACATTGCAACATCGTATCAACAAATAGGAACTCAAAGTGTTCACACAAAACGGCTATTCCTATACAGGTATAACATCAACATCAGTTCTACAATTAATCTTTAACATTTTATCGTAATAACAACATTACGGCATCTTCTCACATAATTAATTACAAATCAATCACAACCAGGTAACTGCCCTTTTTGGACCAGTACCTGAAACTGGCGCCTTAGACCAACTCGGCCATCTTGACGCCTATTAGGGAAAACCATTAGAGCGTTGTAGGAATAACTGTATAGCATATTCGTTCTACGTATTTGCCCATAAGGAAAGCCTTAGAGCATCGCACTAATAACTACATAACACATTCATTCCTACATAGAAATCTGGTACCATTAGGGAACCCTTTTCCTTAACATTTATCGATTAACGAAAACTATACCTATGACTCGATCCCCACATGAATTCGATCATACTCCCAGTTATATAATTGAACCCCACCCTTACCTTAGAATTGAGGACAATTCCACGCTTTCTGATTCCGCTTCTGCTCTACGGTGATTTTTCTGCAGAAATCTCCCGAATTCGCCGATGGATGATTCTTCGCCCTCCACTTCTCTGAATGTGTAACTTCTCTTTTCCATCTTTCCTTTCCCTAAAAAATGATGTAATTGAGGGTAAAAGAGTCTACGGGAATATATTTTTCTATAAAATCTCATTCCACCAGAACACGTTCAAATTCTGCATAACTGCAGTTTTTGCTCGTGTGACGGTCGTCACACTCCTGTGACGGTCGTCATAGCAGAAAAATTAAATTTTTTCCAATTTTTTTCTAGATAGAACATCTCTTTAGCTTTCCAACACTTCGAACGGGGGTCAAATCCGACTTACCGATCAAGAGATATGATTTTTCGAAGTTTCCTAAAACTGCTACGGAATTTTACACTTTTTCCCTGCAATTCGACCGATTCAATTTCCTTCCTTCGATCCAAACACATACTCAACTACGACTACGATGCAACGAGACATAACAAAGTCACAATTGAGTTTGATCACAATAAAACTGGCGTTACAACTCTCCCCTACTTACAAGAATTTCGTCCTCGAAATTACCTTAATCAAACAGCTCGGGATAAGACTCCCGCATCTTGCTCTCTAGTTCCCACGTCAAGCTTTCGTCAGCAGCTCCCAACCAGACCACTTTCACCAAAGCAATCTCTTTACCTAGTAACGTGTTCACCTCCCGATCATCAATTCTCACAGGCTTCGTCTTCACAGTGAGATTCTCACGTACTTGCACATCGTCCATGGGAATGACATGCGACGAATCTGAAATATACTTGCGGAGCTGTGACACATGAAATACATCGTGTAGATTCGACAAATTTGGCGGCAACGCCACCCGATATGCCACCTTTCCAAATCTGTCCAATACCTGATACGGACTAATGAAACAAGGAGTAAGCTTCTTAGATTTCAAAGCTCTACCAACACCGGTCACAGGCGTGACTCTCAAAAATACATGATCTCCAGCTTCAAATTCTAAATCCTTCATGCGCTTATCATGATAACTTTTCTGCCTACAGTGTGAAGTTTTCATCTTTTCTCGAATTAACTTCACCTGCTCGGTAGTCTCTCGAACAATCTCCGGTCCGAGTACCACACTCTCTCCCGATTCATACCAATACAACGGAGTCCTACACCGCCGACCATACAAAGCTTCGAATGGTGCCATTCCGATACTAGAGTGATAACTGTTATTATAAGTAAACTCTATCAACGGAAGGTATGTATCCTACGAACCACCTTCCTCAAGTACACATGCTCTCAGCAAATCTTCTAAAGACTGAATAGTCCGTTCAGTCTGACCATCTGTTTGAGGATGGTATGCTGAACTCAACCTCAACTTAGAACCCAAAGCCTCTTGCAGACTCTTCCAAAACTCAGAAGTAAACCGCGAATCCCTATCCGACACAATACTCAACGGGACACCATGCAGCTTAACAACCACTCTAACATAAATCTCTGCCAACTTCGATACTGGAAAAGTGATGTTAATAGGAATAAAGTGAGCTGACTTTGTAAGCCTATCAACAATCACCCAAATAGAATCACATTCTCTCAAAGTGTTCGGCAAACCCGTTACAAAGTCCCTTGAAATGCTGTCCCATTTCCATTCTGGAATTTCTAACGGTTGCATCAACCCAGCAGGTTTCTGATGCTCAACTTTCGACTTCTGACAAGTCAAACATGCATACACAAAACGTGCTACATCACGCTTCATACCAGGCCACCAAAACAGATTCTTCAAATCATTATACATTTTCGTCGCTCCTGGATGAACACTCAACTTACTTCTGTGACTCTCTTCCATAATTGCTTTCTTCATATCTGCATTATTAGGAATGCAAATACGACCACGAAATCTCAACACTCCTTGCGCATCCAACTGATAATCATTATCTTCCGCATGATCTACTCCAGGCATTAAATCCACCAATTTCACATCCAATTTTTGAGCTTCTCTAATGCTGTCCAGAAAGTCATTATTAATCTTTAACATGCCCAACTTTACACTATTCGGTGTTACTTCACAAACTAAACTCAGATCTCTGAATTGCTCAATCAACTCTAATTCTTTAGCCATCATTGCAGACATATGCAAGGTCTTGCGGCTTAAGGCATCAGCTACAACATTAGCTTTTCCCGAATGGTAATATAACCCAAAATCATAATCCTTTAACAACTCTAGCCACCTTCGTTGCCTCATGTTCAGCTCTTTTTGGTCAAACAAGTATTTCAGACTCTTATGGTCGCTGAACACTTCGAATCTCGAGCCATACAGATAATGTCTCCAAATCTTCAGAACAAAAACAACGGCAGCAAGTTCTAAATCGTGTGTGGGATAATTCTTCTCATGGATTCTCAGTTGTCTTAAGGCATACGCAACTACATTATTATTCTTCATGAGTACTCCTCCTAAACCAAACTTAGAAGCATCACAGTATACAACAAACGGTTCTTCTGCGTTAGGCAAGATCAACACCGGAGCAGACGTCAACCTCTTCTTTAACTCCGTAAAACCTGCTTCGCATTTAGCATCCCATACAAAAGTCTTCCCTTTACAAGTCAACTTAGTTAACTGAAGGGCCAACTTAGAAAAACCTTCAATAAACCTTCTATAATAACCAGCAAGTCCCAAAAAGCTTCTAATCTCCGTTGCCGACTTTGGAGTTTCCCATTTCAACACGGCATCAACCTTAGATGGATCTACGGCAATTCCATCACCTGATATAACATGACCCAAAAAGCTAACTTCCTCCAACCAAAAGTCACATTTCGACAGCTTCGCAAACAACTTCCTTTCTTTCAACACTTGCAGCACTAATCTCAAGTGCTCAACATTCTCCTCCTTCGACTTTGAATAAATTAGGATATCATCAATCAATACTACCACGAACTGATCCAAATACTCATGGAAGATACGGTTCATATATTCCATGAAGACTCCCGGCGCATTAGTAACGCCAAAAGGCATTACCGTAAATTCATAGTGTCCATACCTGGTTCTGAACGCAGTTTTCTGAACATCGTCATCTTTTACTTTAATCTGGTGATACCCCGGCCTCAAATCAATTTTACTAAACACTCGCGCTCCAACCAATTGATCCATCAAGTCATCAATTCTCGGAAGCGGGTAGTTGTTCTTAATCGTAACTTTGTTCAGTTGCCGGTAGTCAATACACAACCTCATACTGCCATCCTTCTTCTTCACTAACAATACCGGAGCTCCCCACGGTGATACACTTGGTCTAACGAACTTCTTCTCAAGTAATTCTTCCAACTGTTTCTTCAACTCTGCTAATTCAGATGCATACATCCTGTACGGTGCCATAGACACAGGTCTGGTACCGGGTACGAGATCAATAGAAAATTCAATTCCCCGTTCCGGAGGAACTTTAGGAATTTCATCTGGAAACACCTCAGGGAAATCGCAAACAACTTCCAATTCATCGATTATCGCTTGATTCTCAATGGATAATGATGCCACCAACGCAAACACCTGCACATCTCCTAGCAATATCTGCTTCATCTGTTTGGTAGTTACCCAACGCGCTCCCTCCTCCTCAGGAGTGGAGAATCTCACCGACTTATCAAAGCAATTAATATGAACGCAGTTATACTCTAACCAGTTCATACCCAAAATTATGGCTATCCCACTTAGTGGCAAACAGACTAAGTCAACTAGGAAATCTCTATCAAACATCGACAGAGGACATTTCAAACACACAAGAGACGTAGTTACCGATCCCTTAGCTGGGGTCTCAACTACCATCTCTCCACTCATGTGTGACAACATAAGACCCAAACGTTCAACACAATCCGCAGCAATAAAGCAATGAGATGCACCAGTGTCAATAATAGCAAGTAAAGGACTACCATTAATGAAACAAGTACCTTCAATTAATTTGTCATCACTGGATGTCTGAGTCCCAGATAGCGCGAACACTCTTCCGCCATTCTGTTCCTTCTTAGGCTTCTGACACTTGTCTCGCAGGTGTCCCTCTTCACCACAGTTGAAACAAACCATTCCTTTGCGTTTGCACTCACCAACAGCGTGTCCCAACTCTCCTCAACAGTAACATTTCAATGATCTAGAGTTACATACATTACTCTTGTGACCTGGCTTTCCGCACTTATAGCAAACAATACCAGCAGGAGCATCTCCCCTACTAGCTTTCCGGCCGTCAGCTACTTTCTGTTTCCCTTTGCCAGCTGGAGGATCATAAGGCTTACCACGACTCTGCTGTGATTTGCCTCTCCTCTCACTCACCAACTTGTAATGAGCATTGCTATCCTCTTCATAAATCCTACAGCTTTTAACCAATAAATCAAAGACACGGATCTTCTGATACCCGATTGCTTTCTTGATTTCAGACTTCAATCCGTTCTCAAACTTGATACATTTAGAGAATTCAGCAGTCTCTGCGCTGTAGTGCGGGTAAAACTTAGCCAACTCCTTGAACTTCGCTGCATACTCAGTAACAGATTTGTCTCCTTGCTTCAGTTCAAGAAATTCTATCTCTTTCTTACCACAAACATCTTCCGGGTAATACTTCTTCAGAAATTCCCTACGGAATACCGTCCAAGTAACTTCTCCACCTGCAGCTTCCAACACTGGACAAATCTCTAGCCACCAGTCATCAGCTTCGACTGCTAGCATATGAGTCCCATAACGGACCTTCTAGGCTGGAGTGCAATCCATCACACGAAAGATTCTCTCCATTTCCTTTAACCACTCCAATGCACCATCAGGATCATGCTTACCCTTGAAGGTAGGCGGATTCTCCCGTTGAAACGTTGCCAAACTGCGAGACCCAGCATCTCCAGCAGGATTCGGCTGATGTTCCATAGCATTAGCTAAAGCTTGCAGAGCAGCAGCAATTGCAGCATCATTCCTCCCAGCCATTTCATTTAAGCTGCAACAACCAACAGTCAGATTTCATAATTAACGAGACTCTAGTGTTAGGCACGACGACTGACTCGACGACACTAGACAACTTGGCCGGACAGACCGACCTGCTCTAATACCACTAATGCAACACCCCATTTCTACCCAATGCATATTTAAAATAAATCAAAATTAGAGTGTATGAAATTTGTACGCATGATGGTCGTCATGGACTTGTGACGGTCGTCACACAGACAAAAACCTGGGCGTCACATTTTTCAGCTATCAGAAGCATGCATTTTACCATTTAATTTAACTAGGCAACATGCATTCAGTGATGATACATAGCACATACTCTTGGATGAACAACTAATAGCAACTCACATAACACCTTAATTACATAGCAACATATTCATTCGCAGCGGAACATAATGTACTTTCAACATTTATGAAAATCAATGTGATACCAGAAATTACAACCAAAACTCCATTAAAACTCAGCAAGTACTCCAGCTTGCATATATTCATTAAACAACTAGTTTTCCATCAAAATTCAGCACTACCGATTCTTCGGCTTAATGCGTACAACCAGCATTCGGTGCATTAACAAAAAAACAACGAATTCAACTAAAATACTTAGTAAAATTCAGCAACAAGAAAACATCAAATAAACAACATAAACAATCGTTCATCCCCCCCAAGAGTGCTACGTATCAGAGCGACCAATGACACCTTACGGGAACTACGCTCTATTCTTGACTACCTGTAAATTACCACCAGAGGAGGTAACATACAACGGAAAAGGGTGAGATATCAATAATATAACATAAAGCATGATAGAAAACATGTCGGAACTCATCACAACATTATAGGTTTCGAAATCATGAACATCATCGACAACAACTGCGAGTAATCCATATCTCACATATACAACATTAGCATACAACTAGCGTAATTATGCGACTTTATGCGACTCAACAATGCGACTCAACTGTGCATATGCATGTGGTACCATTTTGGGAGACAACTCTCCACAACTCCGGACAGGGAAAACACCCCGAACCCATCTAGGAGCCAACAATCCAAATAACGCCAATACAGACACAACCGTCGCCATTCCAGGCCAAATACTATTCCATGAAATGCATCTATTATGGACTACAACACAACCATAGCAACCATATAACAAGGCATTATGCCTACAACCAGAATGTCCATAACAGAGCATCATAACATCATACCACTCATACAACCATCACTTTCTACTCGTTCACATATGGGAACAATAATAACATAATTTCAACATTTACGACTGTTCATGTAAAGGAACATTGCAACATCGTATCAACAAATAGGAACTCAAAGTGTTCACACAAAACGGCTATTCCTATACAGGTATAACATCAACATCAGTTCTACAATTAATCTTTAACATTTTATCGTAATAACAACATTACAGCATCTTCTCACATAATTAATTACAAATCAATCACAACCAGGTAACTGCCCTTTTTGGACCAGTACCTGAAACTGGCGCCTTAGACCAACTCGGCCATCTTGATGCCTATTAGGGAAAACCATTAGAGCGTTGTATGAATAACTGTATAGCATATTCGTTCTACGTATTTTCCCATAAGGAAAACCTTAGAGCATCGCACTAATAACTACATAACACATTCATTCCTACATAGAAATCTGGTACCATTAGGGAACCCTTTTCCTTAACATTTATCGATTAACGAAAACTATACCTATGACTCGATCCCCACATGAATTCGATCATACTCCCAGTTATATAATTGAACCCCACCCTTACCTTAGAATTGAGGCCAATTCCACGCTTTCCGATTCCGCTTCTGCTCTAGGGTGATTTTTCTGCCGAAATCTCCCGAATTCGCCGATGGATGATTCTTCGCTCTCCACTTCTCTGAATGCGTAACTTCTCTTTTCCGTCTTTCCTTTCCCAAAAAAATGATGTAATTTAGGGTAAAAGAGTCTACGAGAATATATTTTTGCTACAAAATCTCATTCCACCAAAACACGTTCAAATTCTGCATAACTGCAGTTTTTGCTCGTGTGACGGTCGTCACACTCCTGTGACGGTCATCATAGCAGCAAAATTAAATTTTTTCCAATTTTTTTCTATATAGAACATCTCTTTAGCTTTCCAACGCTTCGGATGTGGGTCAAATCCGACTTACCGATCAAGAGATATGATTTTTCGAAGTTTCGTAAAAGTGCTACGGAATTTTACACTTTTTCCCTATAATTCGACCGATTCAATTTCCTTCCTTCGATCCAAACACATACTCAACTACGACTACGATGCAATGAGACATAGCAAAGTCACAATTGAGTTTAATCAAAATAAAACGGGCGTTACAACTCTCCCCTACTTACAAGAATTTCGTCCTCGAAATTACCTTAATCAAACAGCTCGGGATAAGACTCCCGCATCTTGCTCTCTAGTTCCCACGTCAAGCTTTCGCCAGCAGCTCCCAACCAGACCACTTTCACCAAAGCAATCTCTTTACCTCGTAACGTCTTCACCTCCCGATCATCAATTCTCACAAGCTTCGTCTCCACAGTGAGATTCTCACGTACTTGCACATCGTCCATGGGAATGACATGCGACGAATCTGATATATACTTGCGGAGCTGTGACACATGAAATACATCGTGTAGATTCGACAAATTTGGCGGCAACGCCACCCGATATGCCACCTTTCCAACTCTGTCCAATATCTGATACGGACCAATGAAACGAGGAGTAAGCTTCTTAGATTTCAAAGCTCTACCAACACCGGTCACAGGCGTGACTCTCAAAAATACATGATCTCCAGCTTCAAATTCTAAATCCTTCCTGTGTTTATTATGATAACTTTTCTACCTACTCTGTGAAGTTTTCATCTTTTCTCGAATTAACTTCACCTTCTCGGTAGTCTCTCGAACAATCTCCGGTCCGAGTACCACACTCTCTCCCGATTCATACCAATACAACGGAGTCCTACACCGCCGACCATACAAAGCTTCGAATGGTGCCATTCTGATACTAGAGTGATAACTGTTATTATAAGTAAACTCTATTAACGGAAGGTATGTATCCCACGAACCACCTTCCTCAAGTACACATGCTCTCAGCAAATATTCTAAAGACTGAATAATCCGTTCAGTCTGACCATCTGTTTGAGGATGGTATGATGAACTCAACCTCAACTTAGAACCCAAAGCCTCTTGCAGACTCTTCCAAAATTCAGAAGTAAACCGCGGATCCCTATCCGACACAATACTCAACGGGACACCATGCAGCTTAACAACCACTCTAACATAAATCTCTGCCAACTTCGATACTGGAAAAGTGATGTTAATAGGAATAAAGTGAGCTGACTTTGTAAGCCTATCAACAATCACCCAAATAGAATCACATCCTCTCAAAGTGTTCGGCAAACCCGTTACAAAGTCCATTGAAATGTTGTCCCATTTCCATTATGGAATTTCTAACGGTTGCATCAACCCAGCAGGTTTCTGATGCTCAACTTTCGACTTCTGACAAGTCAAACATGCATACACAAAACGTGCTACATCACGCTTCATACCAGGCCACCAAAACAGATTCTTTAAATCATTATACATTTTCGTCGCTCCTGGATGAATACTCAACTTACTTCTGTGACTCTCTTCCAGAATTGCTTTCTTCATATCTGCATTATTAGGAATGCAAATACGACCACGAAATCTCAACACTCCTTGCGCATCCAACTGATAATCATTATCTTCCGCATGATCTACTCCAGGCATTAAATCCACCAATTTCACATCCAATTTTTGAGCTTCTCTAATGCTGTCCAGAAAGTCATTATTAATCTTTAACATGCCCAACTTTACACTATTCGGTGTTACTTCACAAACTAAACTCAGATCTCTGAATTGCTCAATCAACTCTAATTCTTTAGCCATCATTGCAGACATATGCAAGGTCTTGCGGCTTAAGGCATCAGCTACAACATTAGCTTTTCCCGAATGGTAATATAACCCAAAATCATAATCCTTTAACAACTCTAGCCACCTTCGTTGCCTCATGTTCAGCTCTTTTTGGTCAAACAAGTATTTCAGACTCTTATGGTCGCTGAACACTTCGAATCTCGAGCCATACAGATAATGTCTCCAAATCTTCAGAACAAAAACAACGACAGCAAGTTCTAAATCGTGCGTGGGATAATTCTTCTCATGGATTCTCAGCTGTCTTGAGGCATACGCAACTACTTTATTATTCTGCATGAGTACTCCTCCTAAACCAAACTTAGAAGCATCACAGTATACAACAAACGGTTCTTCTGCGTTAGGCAAGATCAACACCGGAGCAGACGTCAACCTCTTCTTTAACTCCGTAAAACCTGCTTCGCATTGAGCATTCCTTACAAAAGTCTTCCCTTTACAAGTCAACTTAGTTAACGGAAGGGCCAACTTAGAAAAACCTTCAATAAACCTTCTATAATAACCAGCAAGTCCCAAAAAGCTTCTAATCTCCGTTGCCGACTTCGGAGTTTCCCATTTCAACACGGCATCAACCTTAGATGGATCTACGACAATTCCATCACCTGATATAACATGACCCAAAAAGCTAACTTCCTCCAATTGATAGCGGGGGCAACAATGCTACTATGAGGCTCTAGCTGAGATGGGGTAGCGTAGGTCTTCAGAGGTTTGTTTTGAGGTCCTTCAGCCATTTTCGACTCTTCAACAGGTTCAGGAGTATGAGCTAGAAGATCGGGAATATTATGTTTTCGTTGATATTCAATGATGCGCCTTCTTAGATATAAGAAGCGCTCTAGTTTAGCGATTGGAGGTTGTAAGATATCGCTTTGTGAGCGAGTACATGGCATACAATCGACGAACGAGTAAAGGGAAATAAAATAGTTAACCTAGTCTATACTGCGTAACAGAGGGTTACACTATTGACTAAACGGGTCCCCGACAATGGCGCCAAAAACTTGATCGTGACTTTCCGAGTCTAATCGAATTAACTGCAAGTGTACAGTCTATCGTGTAGTAATAAAGATATCGATCCCACAGGGACTCGTAATCAATCTAGTGTTCTCGGGCGTTACTGTGTTTAGCTAGGTCGTATATGGTTTCTTAGGGAAAATATGCAAAAGTAAAGGCTAAACTAAAGAAATGCTAAGAGGGTTCTTAAATATATTAATGCGGAAATCGGTATGCAATGACTTAGTGCTTTGAGGATTCAATAAGTTTCCGACGCGATTTAATAATTTCAAAATGGTTTTTAGAAGAAAATAACAGTTTAAAGACCTTGTTCTCACGATGGTTGTTGACGCTAGTCGCAACTCTAAGGCGGAACGTATGCTTTCGCTATCCCGTTCGGGATTAAAATTGATTTTTAAAAACCATTGAGTTCTAATCTCTTTTAAAATGCTTTCGCTATGTTTAAAACAGATGCTTAGTTTTTACTATCTGGTCCTAGCCTCAGCTTTCACATATCGGTTCATACCTTAGTGAATCTCCCACTGTCGTGGCGAGATTACTTTAAATAAATTCTCGATGTCGCGACGAAGTTTAGTTTAACAAATTTGATTTAAAAACTAGAGCCAGAAACAAGTTTGAAAAAGGGAAATTACGCCAGTTATTATCGAATCTTGTTCTACTAGTTCATTACATACCGATCGATGCGGGTTTAGCTAGACATGAAATTTAAAGCATGCATAATTAAGTTAAAATGGCAGAACTTGTAAACATACATATTAAAGCAAATATAATTAATTAATGATAACGGAACCTATAAACAATTCTGGTTCGGCACTTGGATAATCCTTCACAATGTCGGCAGGATTACTCTGGTGACGATTAATTGTACGAAAAAGTAAAGAACGCAAATTACAACTGAATTCTAGAACAGAAACAAAGGAAAGGCAACAAAGTAGAAAGGAAACAAAAACGAGGAAATATCTCTGTGGTAAATCCGGCAGCACTTCGTGGTCTTCAATGCGGCTCCTTTAATTCAGTCCCCGAGCTCTCCTTTTATAGTGAATGATTTGTATGTGAACTGCTTTTGGGAGTGCTATTGAGGGTCAGAAAATCCAGGGAGTCATGCTTTTGTTTTGGGATTCTGTTGCACGTTCTGGGAAGTGGACGTTATGCAGAAATTGTAGGTGTGACGGTCGTAAGGGAGTCATGACGCTCGTGGAGGTCATGACGGTCGTGACGGTCATGACGGTCGTCAGGCTCATGACGGTCGTAAGGGGCCTGTGACAACCGTCATATCAGCAAAGTTCATTTCTGCTACTTTTCTCGTCCTTTTTCTTCTGTTATGAGTCTTTTAGTACTTGTTTTTCTTGTCTTGCTTCATTTGAATATTGACTTCGTAAACCTGCAAAACACTTAACAAACAATGCGAATGTGGTACGAAATCGGGGTGAAATCGACCGTTAGGAGCATGAAATTATGGCATTTAATATATATGTTTTCGTGTTATCAATCGTCTTATTGATGTCAAATTGTGTGATAAGGTTTGTCGTATCATCATTTTGGTGGTAGTGGTCGGTATGAGTTTCGCTCAATCATCCTCTTGGTGGACGGTCTGTCATCTTATCGATGTTAGATTGTGCGATAGTGTTTGTCCTATCATCCTTTTGGTGGTAGTGGCCGATGTGAGTTTTGCTGCGTCATCCATTTGGTGGGGGGTCTGGCATCTTCTTGATGTCAAATTATGCGATGGTGTCTGTCCTATCATCATTTTGGTGGTAGTGGCCGGTGTGAGTTTTGTTCCGTCATCCTTTTGGTGGGGGGGGGGGGGGGGGTCTGTCATCTTATTGATGTCAGATTGTGCGATTGTGTTTGTCCTATCCTCTTTTTGGTGGTAATGGCCGGTTTGAGTTTCGCTATGTCATCCTTTTTGTGGGGGGTCTGTCATCTTATTGATGGTAGATTGTGCAATATTGTTTTGTCCTATAATCCTTTTGGTGGTAGTGGCCGGTGTGAGTTTTGCTCCGTCATCCTTTTGGTGGGGGTCTGTCATCTTATTCATGGTAGATTGTGTGATAGTGTTTTGTCCTACCATTCTTTTGGAGGTAGTAGTCGGTGTGAGTTTCGCTCCGTCATCCTTTTAGTGGGGGCCTGTCATCTTATTGATGGCAGATTTTGTGATAGTATTTTGTCCTATCATTCTTTTGGAGGTAGTGGCCGGTGTGAGTTTCTCTCCGTCATCCTTTTGGTTGGGGGTCTGTCATCTTATTAATGGTAGATTGTGCAATAGTGTTTTATCCTATCATCCTTTTGGTGGCAGTGGTCGTTCTCAGTTTCGCTCCGTCATCCTTTTATTAGGGGATCTATCATCTTATTGATCTCAGATTGTACGAGTGTGTTTGTCCTATCATCATTTTGGTGGTAGTGGCCGATTTGAGTTTTGCTCCGTAATCCTTTTGGTAGGGGGTCTGCCATCTTATTGATGGTAGATTGTGCGATATTATTTTGTCCTATAATCCTTTTGGTGGTAGTGGCCGGTGTGAGTTTCTCTATGTCATCCTTTTTGTGGGGGGTCTGTCATCTTGTTGAAGGTAGATTGTGCTATAGTGTTTTGTCCTATCATCATTTTGGTGGCAGTGGTCGTTGTGGGTTTCGCTTCGCCATCCTTTTGGTAGGGGGTCTGTCATCATATTCATGGTAGATTGTGCGATAGTGTTTTATCCTATCATCCATTTGGTGGTAGTGGTCGGTGTGAGTTTTGCTCCGTCATCCTTTTGGTGGGGGATCTATCATCTTATTGATGTCAGATTGTGCGATTGTGATTGTCCTATCATCCTTTTGGTGGTAATGGCCGGTTTGAGTTTCGCTATGTCATCCTTTTTGTGAGGGGTCTGTCATCTTGTTGATCGTAGATTGTGCAATATTGTTTTGTCCTATAATCCTTTTGATGGTAGTGGCCGGTGTGAGTTTCGCTCCGTCATCCTTTTGGTGGGGGGTTTGTCATCTTATTAATGGTAGATTGTGCGATAGTGTTTTGTCCTACCATTCTTTTGGAGGTAGTAGCTGGTGTGAGTTTCGCTCCGTCATCCTTTTAGTGGGGGGCCTGTCATTTTATTGATGGCAGATTGTGCGATAGTATTTTGTCCTATCATTATTTTGGAGGTAGTGGCCGGTGTGAGTTTCGCTCTGTCATCCCTTTGGTGGGGGGTCTGTCATCTTATTGATGGTAGATTGTGCGATAGTGTTTTGTCCTATCATCCTTTTGGTGGTAGTGGTCGTTCTGAGTTTCGCTCCGTCATCCTTTTATTAGGGGATCTGTCATCTTATTGATATCAGATTGTACAATTGTGTTTGTCCTATCATCCTTTTGGTGGTAGTGGCCGGTTTGAGTTTTGCTCTGTAATCCTTTTGGTAGGGGGTCTGTTATCTTATTGATGGTAGATTGTGCGATATTATTTTCTCCTATAATCCTTTTGGTGGTAGTGGCCGGTGTGAGTTTCGCTATGTCATCCTTTTTGTGGGAGGTCTGTCATCTTGTTGATGGTAGATTGTGCAATATTGTTTTGTCCTATAATCCTTTTGGTGGTATTGGCCGATGTGAGTTTCGCTCCGTCATCCTTTTGGTGGCTGGTTGGTCATCTTATTGATGGTAGATTGTGCGATAGTGTTTTGTCGTATCATCATTTTGGTGGTAGTGGCTTTCGCTTAGTCATCCTTATGGTAGGGGGCCTGTCATCATATTCATGGTAGATTGTGCGATAGTGTTTTGTCCTATCATCCTTTTAGTGGTAGTGGTCGGTGTGTGTTTCGCTCCGTCATCCTTTTGGTGGGGGATCTGTCATCTTATTGATGTCAGATTGTGCGATTGTGATTGTCCTATCATCCTTTTGGTGGTAATGACCGATTTGAGTTTCGCTATGTCATCCTTTTTGTGGGCGGTCTATCATCTTGTTGATGGTAGATTATGCAATATTGTTTTGTCCTATAGTCCTTTTGGTGGTAGTGGCCGATGTGAGTTTCGCTCCGTCATCCTTTTTGCGGGGATTATGTCATCTTGTTCATGGTAGATTGTGAGATTGTGTTTTGTCCTACCATTCTTTTGGAGGTAGTAGCCGGTGTGAGTTTCGCTCCTTCATCCTTTTAGTGGGGGGCTGTTGCACCCCAAAATTTGACCAACATTTCTTTACCTAGCTTGTGTTTCATTTCATTCACATTAGCATTATCATTTACATTCCATTGACATGTATGCAGGAGATCAAGAGGTATGATTACCAATTAAGAGCTACAAAAGACTTTAAAGCAAGCTAAGAAGGTTATTCAGGTGTTCAAGGGTTGATATCCTTGTCAGAGAAGTTAAAAGATCCTCAGAGAGAGTGATTGATGCCAAGAGTGTGGGTCTCTTAACTTGAGAGTTATGGGGAAGACCATCAGATGATTCTGAGGCCATGAAGATGGACTTGAGGTCTTGAGAGAGCTCATGAGAAGTGTTTAGGATCAATTTGAGGCCTAGACAGGTCATTCTGCAAGGTTAAGAAGGCTCAGCCATGATTGGTGCAGCTAAGGTTTGACTGGGTCAACCCTAAGTCAACTGATGATTTGAAGGAGGTTGAGACCTAATCCAAGAGCCATGTGATCATGGATTCATACATTGAGATGTTATAAGGATGATTCCAAGATTAACTGATCATGATTGAAGAGTTTGAGAAGTTTCAAGCTAGGGTTTCTAAGGCTTGACAGTGTAAAATCCCCTAGTTTGACCCCTATCTTCAAGGCAATTTAGCTCAAGATGTGATTGTCATCTCATCTTTCCCCCAACATGAGTGTTGTAGAGAATGGCCTTATCTTTAATTTTAGTGCTAGAAGTCCTTGATAGGATTTTTAGAACTCAAGTTATGGCTTTGACAAGTTACAAGTCATTTGAGGTATGTGAATTTGGAGCTTGAAAGTTACCCAACTTGCATGAAACGTTTTCCCAAGAAGGATGATTCCTATGAACTTTTGGTCAACATGAATGTTGTTCCTTATTATCTTAGCTTTCCATAGAGTACTAGAAATCCTTGATGGGATTTGTAGAACTCAAAATATGGCTTTGACAAGTCAAGGGTATTTTGGGTATTTGTGATTATAGGTCATTTATGATCATAAGTCATATTCACCAACCTAGAGACCTCAAATGAAATTTTGTTCAACTATAAAGTTGCTCAAAATGGGGTTTTAACCTTGACCATGCATCAAGGAGGCATTTAAATGGCTCAAGGAGAGACTTGGTTCAAGGAATTTTGAAGAAAGAAGAATTAAAGGCATTTAATGACCAAAAATTGAAATAATTCATTTTGTGTCCAAAAAAGGCAAAATTATAGGTCATTTTGAATGGAAAAGTCATTTTAGAAACTTTGGCAATGTTGGAATTTTGGTTTGAGGTCAAATTCATGCACTTCCATTTCATTTCTTCATGATGCAGCAACACATCAAACATGAACCATTGGCTTGCAAACAAGGAAAGTAACATAACAAACTATTTCAATATCTCATGAGATGAGTTTTCCAAGCATTTGCATGCCCAAGGAGAGCCAGAGTCGTGACTGTGCACATGAGACTTTGAAGGAGCAATTGAAATTGCAAAATCTCTTATGGAAGGTTACATAACTTTCTAGACATTTCCAATGAGTTCTATATAAGCATTAGAGTGTGTTCAGCCATTTTTTTTGTGAAGATTGAGCCCTGAAGCAGAGAGTGAGGTTGAAGTTTCACAACTACAAGTTGGAATCGGTTTCTGAGTTCAAGGCAAAATCAAGGAAAAGTGAAGGTTGCATTAGCTTCAGAAGGTGATTTAGAGTGAATCTGCATCATCTTGAAGGTTGAATCGAGCAAGAAGTGCATCTTTTACAAGCTCAAATACAGGTTTTAGCTTCTTGAAAATTTTCTCTAATTATGTGTTTTCAGTGAACTAGAAGCATGTGGCTAGGTTCCCCTATTGACATACATGGATTTAGGATGATCAATTGCAACTTTAGAGACAATTCAAGTTGGAGTTCATTTTCGGTTGAGATTGTTATTTCAAGATTCAGGCGTTTTGAGGATGAATTAATGGCATGGTTGAATTTCTTGGGAAATTTTGAGCAAGATTTGTTTAGACATCGTGGCCAATGGTTGAGTGTAGAGAGACTTAGGGTTGCGCCAGGGGTGGCCGGAAAAGCCACCGGCGATGGGCCCTGCGCGCGCAGACTTGCAGGTTTAAATTGGAGAAGACGTAATCGTGTCCGTTCGTGCACGAGAAAGACTTGACTCAGTCCATGGATCCAAGCGCTCATGATGAGCCACGTACCCTGTCCCATGCGACGCTGCGTTTTGATAAGTGCCTTGTCTGCTTCATTGTGTAGACCAAGAGGGAACGGGTTCGAACCTTGGTGTGTATGCATTTCATTTTTCAGTTTGATAATTAAAGTTGAGATAGGCGTGTGGGCTTTGGACTGAGCTGCTATCCACACCCCCCTCTGGGCCCAACCCAGGATTTGAACTGCCATGAATTGCTAGTCAGCATGCACCTTTTATTATTTTCTTCTTATTTCTTTTATTTTCATCATTTCATATGGTTTAGAAATTAATTCATAAAAAATAGAATAATAATCCAAATTGATCCAAGTTTTTTTCCCTGACTCATGAATGAGTCTAGAATTTTATTAAATTGAAAGATTAGGAAATTCATGCATTTTTATTTTAATTTCATTTTTTACATTTTAATTGATATTAAATTCATTATGGTTGATACCTTGGTTTGCTGAATTTTGTGTGATCATTTGATGGTGAATTTTGAGTTGATTTTTTGTGTGTAGCTAGACTAGACATATATGCTCTCCTTAGATTTTTTTCACATTTTTGTGATGAAATTAGGTGTTGGTTTTAAGTTGAAATTTTAGGTGCTCTAGTTTTAGGGTTTAAGCTTAGTACCTCATGATTTAGGATTTATTTCTAGGACTTTGCGGATGATTCAACGCCTGGATTTTGTATGGTAGATTCTTGATTGACTTAGGTTCCCATAGTTATTTTTGTAGGATTTTACAATTGGTTTTAGTATTTTAGTTAGAATTAACTTTAGTACTAGGTTTTAGGTGATCCTAACTTTCCAATTCAACTAGAATGATTTCTTTGGTTCCCTTAGATTAGGCTTTTGCCTCTCTTGCTCTTGGATGATGATGAAGACATGTGTGGGTTGCTGTGGAATGCATGAAGGAGCTTGGACTTGAAGTTTGCTCTTCCTTTGGAGTTGTTTTGTTTAGGTGTTAAGATTAGGGTTTGTAAGTAGAGCTTCTAGATAGATTCTCTTATTTCATAAATATGGAAGGTGTTTATCACTTCCATTCTTCCCTATGATGTAATGTCCCCTTGTGAAGGCCTCATCCCTCCTTTGGTAGGATGTGTGGCTCTTCACAAGTTGGTAGAACCTTTGAGGGTTCCTTTCTTTGATGGTGGAGTGTTTAGTGGTGACCTTTGGTCTTCACTTTGCTTTCCACTATCCAAACCTTGCTCTTGTCAGATGAATCTTTATCCCTTGCTAGAGGATGGAGTTCCTTGTTAGAAGATTGAGGATGCTAGAAGTTGCTACTTCTCTGTATTTGAAGACTGCCATATGAGCTGAAGCTTGAAGTTGGAGAACAAGTTGATACTTGTGTTTGATGGATGGAGTTCCTTGTTAGAAGCTTGAAGAAGCAAGATGATACTTGCTATTGAATATTATAGCCTTAGAGACCAGTTGTAGACTGAAGACTGAACTGCTGTCAGAGGAGAGCTTTGCTGTGAAGCTGTGGAAGTTGTTGCTTTCTTTCTTGTCTGTTTGCTTGCTGTGCAACTGTATTAATGTGACTTGTTTGATTTGCCTGATGCATTAGAATAAGTTCATGTTTAGATTGATTTAAGCTAGGAGCATGATTGCACTAGAGGTTGAGTTGCTCCCTCTGCTTGTATTTTTACTGTATGGCTCTGCTTGCGGGTATTCGGTAGAGCCCTGCTCCCTTGCCTATGTGGTCTGTGTTTTGCTTGATGGCATTTTATTTTATTTTTCTTTTTGTATGATTACAGTTATTCATATCTGGCTTGAGGTTGAGATGAGCTTGTGGAGGCTGATGTCCCACACACATTTCCTCCCTCACTTGCATTGCATGCATTTTACAATTATTTACTGTTTGCTGTTTAAGCTGATGCTTTATCTGTTTCTGTTTACCTTGACATGATCCCCTAGGAATCTCACTTCCTTTGATAAGGAAGTGATGATTAGAACTTTAGGTTGAAACCTATGCATGATAACTTCTAAGAGATCCCTGTTTCAAACCTCAACCACAGGATGAATCCTTGGCATGACAACATTAGGACTTGATAGTCTCCCTTTAGTTGAGCCTGTTCTCTCTTCTCATCTCAAAATAAATCAAGATACAGTAATAAAGGTTAACTGACCAGCCTTGACTGGTAGATAGTAAACAAACCCATCAGATAAACACAACAAGCATGGATCCCATCGAGTACGATGGACGTGAGGGGTGCTAATACCTTCCCCTTGCGTAACTGACTCCCGAACCCAGACAATGGTTGCGATGACCTTGTCTTATACCTTTTCGTCAGGTTTCTCCGATCGTTTTCTTTCCCGCTCTGAGGGATAAATAACGAAAGGTGGCGACTCTTCTGTTTTGCCGGCACCTTATTTTCGTGGTAGTGACAGCTGGCGACTCTGCTGGGGATTTCCAATAGTTTCCTAGGGATCCAACATCCCTTATGCGAGTCAATATGGGGATCCAACGTCCCCTGCGAGAGTCAATCCTAGCGCTTGTATGATTACTTGTTGGGTTGTGTTTATTTATCACATTTTTACCTTCCGCATTTTATTTTCAGTATGATATGATTATCTGTGTTGTTGTGGGAGGGGCATTATGATGAGTGAGAAGCCAGACCCAGGCTTGAGTGTACCTAGCATTAGTTGTGGAAATTAGTGGGCGCGTGCTTGCTTTGCAGGCACTAGTGTCTCATGAAATCCACGCTCAGACGAGGTTCTCCTGGTTGACTTTGTTTCCGGCCCTTTAGGCCTGAGGGGTTGTTGGTTTGGAGGATTGTCGACTCTGGGGACCGATCATTTGGGGATTCAGCTGAGTGAGGCCGCTTTAGGAGATGGTGATGCCACACCTTCTGGGTATCGTATCATCTCTATTGAATGTCTGTGACGCTGATGAACGCATAGGATGCCGAACTTGTGTCAGTTTAGGTCCATACCTGTGAGCAGGGTCGGGTTTGTTGCAGGAAACCTTAACCTTCAGACTACCTGGGTTTCTTGATAGTGAATCAGTTTTGTTGGTATCAGGGGTTTCTCCTCACCATCAGATATGTTTGTTCTTGACAGAGCAGATTTATGGTCCTATATCAGAGGTTCTTATTACCAGATGTGTGTTTGTTCTTGACATAGCAGATTTATGGTCCTATATCAGAGGTTCTTATTACCAGATGTGTGTTTGTTCTTGACAGAGTAGATTTATGGTCCTATATCAGAGGTTCTTATTACCAGATGTGTGTTTGTTCTTGACAGAGCAGATTTATGGTCCGATATCAGGGTTTTCTTCTCATCAGAGATAGGGTTGTTCTTGACAGAGCAGTAGTATGGTTTTGTTGATACATAATCTTCACCTTCATCTCCTCAACAGCATAGTCGTCTTGATCTCCCGCTGCATGATTGCATTTTGCATTGTTTTGCATACTCATTTGCATTCCATTAACGTGTGTCTGTGTTGCAGGTACCGTTTCCCCCGGTTCAGGTTTTCTTGCCTTCTATTGCGCTATCATGGGTTCTCTGAGGAAGACCGTGGCCTACAAGCTCCCCACTCCTGATGTTGTTCAGCTGTCTAGTTTAATTGCTTTGGCAAATGCTTCTGTAAGAGGTGAATTCAGAAAGTCTTATGGGAAACTGCTCAGCTTGGTTCGTAAACCTTCTGTGTTTGAGTTGAATGGGTTGCACGCGTTGTTGCAGTTCTACGATCCTCCTTTGAGATGCTTTACTTTCCCGGACTTTATTCTCGCACCTACACTATAGGAGTATGCTGATTTGTTAGGTGTTCCTATCAAGAGTCAGATGCCCTTTGTTCATATGGATGCTGAGCCTAATCTGGCTAGTCTAGCTCTTTCATTACATCTGGATGCCTCCGAGTTGGTCTTGTCTAGTTGGAACAGGGTTCCTGGTTTCTCCTTGCAGTTCTTAGTGGGAAAGGCCCGACAGTGTGCCAAAGACGGTTGTTGGATCGTGTTCAATGCTATTCTTGCTCTTTGCATATACGACATCATTATGTTCCCTAATATGCCTGAATTTGTAGACTTCGACGCCTTTCACATCTTTGCAGCAGGGAATCCAGTCCCTACCTTGATTGGAGATGTCTATCATTCCGTCCACTATAAAAACGAGAACAGAAGAGGCAAGAATGTCTCGTACTGTGTGCCCCTACTCTATAGATGGCTTGATAGTCACCTACCTAAGAAGGGTCCCTTTGCTTCATCTGCAGCCACAGCTGAGTGGTCTGAGTGTTTGATGAGTCTATCAGCGGAGGATGTCGCTTGGTTTGATAGAGATAAGTTGGGTACTGAGATTATCTTCAGCTACAGCGGGTTTCCGAATGTGCCTTTGATAGGGAGGAAGGGTTGTATCAACTATAATCCATCTCTGCTGGTCCGACAATTTGCGTATGCTTTGAGAGCTCCGCCGAAGGATGAAGAGGTGCAGGAATCTCTGTACCTCACTGGTCTTCTAGAGGGGTATATGTTGTCTAAGCTTCAGCACACTTGGAATGGTATCAGTAAGCGAGGAAAACTGTTGTTGGGAAAAAGCAATAGCCAAGCCTACGCTCCATATGTGACCTGGATCAGAGCCAGAGCAGATATCATAGGGATGTCGTTTCCTCCTGCCAAGCTAGAAATCCCTCCAATGATTAAAGAGCCTACCGTCGTGCCTATTCGGCAGCACAATCAGGTGTTAGCTGAGAGAGATGAGCTGAAGAAGGCAAATGAAGAACTGGAGAAAGAATTGGCTCAGCTCAGAAGTGAAAGAAGCGAAGTCGTCCATTCCTTCAAGAGGCAAACAGAGCTGGTAATCAAGTTAGGTACGGATTTGACTAAGCAGTTGGCTGAGCGTGAACGTTTGGGTCGGGACTTCAAATCTGTCAACGACGTATTGGCCACTAAGAAGCAGCACTTGGATGAAGCGTACCGGAGAATATCCAAGTTTAATCAGCATTGGAAGGCCACCCTAGCCAACGGCAAGGAACGGGAGGATAAATTGAAGCAGCAGATCTCCAAATTGAAAGCCCAGGTGAAGGCTAGTGAGAGGAGGTTTGATGAAGAAACCTCTCGCAGATATGCCGCTGAAGGCTGGCTAAACAAGGCTCTTGCTAACCTGAAGGAGCACAAACAGGCGTTTGAATCCAAGAAGCGGAAGTTAGAAGATTGTTTCGGCAAAGGAGCATGGGAAGACTCAGTTGAAGGTCTTCAATACACTATTGTGAAGAGGGAGTTACTCGTCGAAGGGTTGCTCACTCAGCCTAATCATCTAGAAATGAGAGATCTGTTAGAAGAGTTTCGAGCCCGTGGCCGTGCTTGACTATATTTGTAATCCTTTTGTTTTGATCGGTGTTGTATGCTGACCATCACCAGGCTTGTTGGTCGAGGTCATGCTATTGATTCTGCTTGTACTTAGTGACGTTGTGTACCGCCTTGATGGGCTTTCTTTATATATATGAGATGTTATTTCCATAACCAGACTCAGACTTCTTATTATCAGCACTGGCACTCAGGCACTAGGATCATGGGGGATCTCCCTAATGCACAGACACACGTTTGCATTTGCATGAAGCATTTGCATGACGAACACATTGTCGTTTTTCTAACCCTTTGTGTATGTAGGTTGTTCCAGGATTGATCGAAGACCGATCCACCGCTATCCGACCAGAGTAAATCAAGCTAGAGCAATGGAACAAGTGCAAACTGATGTTCAGGAACTCCGAGAGAGGATGGACCGCTTCATGGAGCTCATGCAAGTGGTTGTCAACGGCCAAGACCAGCTCAGAACATTGGTCCAGCCTCTGATCTCAAGGGTTGACATCAACGGTGTACTCCATGGTGGGAATGATCCAACCCTTCCACCTGTTGAAACTCCTCAGGGTGGCATCCCCGTGACCGGGGGGAATGGAAGTGGTAACGGTAATGTAATCACTAACATCGGGCTCAATGGTAATACGACTGGCGTCAGCAATGGAAATTTTAAAGCTAATGGCAATGCTGGACTGGGCAACGGCAATACAGGCGCTGGAAATCTGTATGGGCCTCAGCCATGGCTAGAAGATCGTCAAGAAGATTTGTTCTCACAGAGGAATGCTGAAGGAGAGCTGACTGCTGAAGCACGTCTTAGGTTTAAGGCACTCGAGGACAAAATGAGGAGCTTCGAGAACCTGAACACTATGGGGGCCGACATGACTAAATTGGGATTGATTTCTGATTTCAAGGTGCCTCCTAAATTCAAGGTCCCCGACTTCGAGAAGTACAAGGGCACCACCTGCCCTCGTGTCCACTTAAGGTCATACTACCGAAAGATGTCCGCTCACTCTGAAGACGAGAAGCTGCTGATGCACTTCTTTCAAGATAGCTTGTCTGGGCCATCCTTGGAATTGTACATGAGTTTAGAACCTACCAGTGTGCGCTCGTGGAAGGAACTTGCTGAGGCCTTCGTGCACCATTATCAGTATAACAGTGACTTGGCTCCGAACCGTGTTCAACTGCAGAACTTGTCACAGAGGAACAACGAGGGGTTCAAAGAATACGCCCAGCGGTGGCGTGAATTGGCAGCTAGGGTTCAACCGCCGATTTTTGAACGAGAGCTTGTTGAAATGTTTGTAGCTACTCTCCCGAGGGTCTATTACGAGAAATTGGTCAGTGGCATGTCTGGAAGTTTCTCTGATCTCATCATTACTGGCGAACACGTTGAAAACGGGATCAAGTTGGGGAGAATTCAAGGTGGTGATCTATCCTCAACTGGAGGAGGAAAGAAACCATATGGTAACAAAAGGCGTGAAGGGGAGATGAGTGTCGTGTCTAATGCTCGAAGGAAGGGTAAATGGCCAGTGCCAGCAAGTGTCTAGCATAACTATCCCTGCTGTCCAACAACCCCAGCCACAGCAGCAGCCAAATCAGCAAGGGTGCAGAAAGTATCAGAACAGGGCACCTCTGTCGAGCCGTCACCTTGAGACACCACCCATGTCTTATGCTCAATTGTTACAAACTCTGCTTCAGTTACATCTAGTCCATAAGAGAACCCTGGCTCCCTTGACAGGGGCACCTCTGCAAGGTTATGACGCAAATGCAACATGTGATTTTCACTCAGGGGCACCTGGCCACACGATAGAAAACTACAAAGCCTTCAAGCACAAGGTGCAAGATATGGTGGATGCTAAGATCATCAATTTCTCAGATAATGTGTCGAATGTCACAAAGAACCCTATGCCGAATCATAGGGGAGGTGGGGTGAATGCCATTATTGAAGACAAGAACTTGGATTTATTGACTGACGTCAAGGATCTGAAGACACCGCTTAGCTTCGTTAAAGCAAAGCTGATGAAGAGAGGCTTCTTTCCAGGTTGTGGAGAACTGTGTATGGGCTGTGAGACTCGTCCTGATGGATGCGAAAAGTTGATAGAGGGGATTCAGAGTCTGATGACCGAAGGGATCTTGCAGTTTAGCCAAAAGGCCGAATGTGGATCTGGAGAGGTAATGCTGAAGCAAGATGATGAGGTTGCCACCATCACCATCCCTCGTCAAACGATAACCATTTCTGCACCCAGGCCGCCCATCATTACCATCACAAAAGCTGAGCCGATACCTTTTGAAAGCACCAGTGATGTCCCGTGGCACTATGGGGCAGACATCTACTATAACGGACAGAAATTGGAACTGGAACCATCTGGGCCGTCTGTGGATAACCTAGTGGGAATTGGCGGAATCACGCGCAGCGGAAGAGTGTTTGCTCCACCTGAGATTGTGACGGACAAAGCAGACAAAGCTGATGAGACTGATAAGGGAAAAAGTAAATTCGTTGAGGAAACCCCTCGTGGGGTAGAGAAGGACTTACTTGTAAAGGACGTTGAAGAGTTCATGAGGTTGATCAAGAAGAGTGATTACAAGATCATTGACCATCTTCATCAAACACCCTCGAAAATTTCCATCCTGAATTTGTTGCTGTGTTCGGAGTCACATCGCAACGCGCTATTAAAGGTTTTGAATGCCACATATGTACCGCAAGAAATCTCGGTCAACCAGTTGGAGGGGGTAGTCGCCCACGTGAATGCTGGAAACGGGCTAGGGTTCACGGACCTGGAGCTGACGCCGAAGGGAGAAACCACAACAATGCCCTGCACATCTCGATAGAGTGTAGGGGAACAGTTATGTCTCATGTGTTGGTGGACACAGGGTCGTCACTCAATGTTCTTCCGAAGAAAGCATTGATGAAGTTAGATACTCGTGGATTGATTTGCACACCCAGTGATCTGGTCGTGAAAGCTTTCGATGGAACCAAACGTCATGTCTTTGGAGAGGTAACGATGCCAATCCAAGTTGGGCCGGAAACGTTTGACGCCATCTTCTACATTTTGGACATCATGCCAGCCTACAGTTGTCTCTTAGGCTAGCCATGGATCCATTCTGCTGGCGCCGTGACCTCCACGTTGCACCAGAAACTCAAGTACGCTGTTAGAGGTAGCATCATAACTGTTTGTGGTGAGGAAGATATAATGGTGAGCCATTTTTCGTCCTTCAAATATGTTGATATGGATGGGGAAATCCATGAAACCCTATGTCAGGCGTTCGAAGCTGTTAAAGTCAAGGACGTGGCTCCAGTAATGACAGAGAAGCCAGAGATGACTCTCTCTTCCTTCAAGGAAGCTCGGGCCGTTGTTCAAGCCGGATCTACCCCAGGCTGGGGGCAGGTTCTAGAAATACCTAACAAACAGGACAAGTTTGGGTTAGGATACTCGCCTACGGCTGAAGCCTCCTCTTCTCACAGTGCATCGCGAGGTAAAGGGCTGATCCAGTTTACCAGTGGCGAAGTGATATTTGAAAGTCTCAACGCAGTGTCTGAAGACGGCGAAGACAGCGATTGCGACCTAGACTCTTGGATCCAGCCAAGCAAACCAGGCCAGAGCCTCACCAACTGGTCCATCAGGGATACCATCCAAGTGACAGGCAAAGAGTAATGATTTACTTTCTCCAATCTTTGTACAACCCTATGTCCTACCTGGGGCATAGTGGTTTTATTGTCAGGGCCTTGTTTGATTATGTACATGCATTTTACCAATCAATCAAAAGGCGGTTTTCTTTGCATTCAAATGTTATGATCTCTGTTATTCCTGTTTTACATTTGTTTTAAAAAATAATAAAATGGCAATGGGGTTTGTGCTAACCTGCATATCCTTGTTTTAAGCTTAACCCTTGTTATTGCAGGATCCACATAGCAGATGACATCGACTCTAGACCTTCTACGACTCACTTCGACTTCGATTTCCTGATTTATCAAGCCGAAGAAGAGATTGATGAAAATGAAGACCTTCCCGAAGAGTTGGCTCGCTTGTTGAAACAAGAAGAGAAAGTTATTCTGCCTCACGAAGAATAGATTGAGATTGTGAATCTGGGTTCTGAAGAACTAGTCAGGAACGTCAAGATGGGGGCTGCATTGCAGAGTGATGTCAAGCAGAGATTGGTCGAGATGCTGAGAGAGTATAGTGATATCTTTGCTTGGTCATACGAAGATATGCCCGGACTTGATTCTGACGTCGTGGTCCATCACTTGCCGCTGCGAGAAGATTGTCCTCCCGTTAAGCGGAAGCTTAGGAGGACACGACCAGATATGGCCGTCAAAATCAAAGAAGAAGTGCAAAAGCAGCTTGATGTTGGCTTCTTAGCGGTCACTACTTACCCTCCGTGGGTCGCCAACATAGTGCTTGTACCGAAGAAGGACGGTAAGGTGCGAATGTACGTTGATTATCGGGATTTGAATAGGGCGAGCCCTAAAGATGATTTCCCGCTCCCTCATATTGATGTGTTGGTCGACAATACAGCTCAGTTCTCTGTATTTTCGTTCATGGATGGCTTCTCCGGCTACAATCAGATCAAGATGGCGCCAGAGGACATGGAGAAAACTACGTTTATTACTCCTTGGGGAACATTTTGCTACAAGGTAATGCCTTTCGGTCTGAAGAACGCAGGGGCCACTTACCAACGAGCAATGGTTACTTTGTTTCATGATATGATTCATCATGAGATTGAAGTCTATGTTGATGACATGATTGCGAAGTCCCAAACGGAGGAAGGACATCTGGTCAATTTGCTGAAGCTTTTTGAGAGGCTTAGGAAGTTCAGGTTGAGGCTGAATCCTAACAAGTGTACTTTTGGAGTACGGTCGGGAAAACTATTGGGGTTTATCGTGAGTGAAAGAGGCATTGAGGTTGATCCTGCAAAGATAAAAGCAATACAAGAAATGCCAGCGCCAAAAACAAAAAAAGAAGTTCGTGGTTTCCTGGGCAGAATAAACTACATTGCAAGGTTTATCTCTCAGCTCACGGCCACGTGTGAACCGATGTTCAAACTGTTAAAGAAAAACCAGGCGATTATCTGGAACGAGGATTGCCATAAGGCATTTGATAAGATAAAACAGTATCTACAGGAACCTCCGATCTTGATACTCCCAATGGCTGGAAGACCCTTAATCATGTACTTGACAGTTCTTGAGAATAGTATGGGGTGTGTTCTCGGTCAACACGACGAGACGGGCAGAAAGGAGAAGGCCATTTACTACTTGAGTAAAAAGTTCACAGACTGTGAATCTCGTTACTCAATGCTGGAGAAGACGTGTTGTGCGCTAGCCTGGGCTGCCAAACGTTTACGACAGTACATGCTCAACCACACAACCATGCTAGTTTCAAAGATGGATCCGATCAAATACGTCTTCGAGAAGCAAGCACTTTCGGGCAGGATTGCCAGATGGCAAATGGTGTTGACAGAATATGACATTCAGTACGTTTCCCAGAAGGCCATCAAGGGAAGCGTATTGTCTGAATACCTCGCCGAACAGCCGATCGAAGATTATCAGCCAATGAAATTTGAATTCCCTGATGAGCATATCATGTTTCTCAAAACGAAAGATTGTGATGAGCCCTTGCCCGACGAGGGTCCAGATAGGAAATCCCAATGGAAATTGATATTTGACGGGGCGGTTAACTCTTATGGAAGTGGCATTGGAGCGATCATCACGACTCCCCATGGATCCCACATCCCATTCACCGCGAGACTGACGTTTCCGGTCACCAATAACGAGGTGGAGTACGAAGCATGCATCATGGGTCTAGAAGAAGTGATTGATTTGAGAACCAAGAACCTAGATGTATATGGTGACTCGGCGCTTGTGATTAACCAGATTAAAGGGGAGTGGGAGACTCGTCAATCGAATTTGGTGTCGTACATGAACTATGCCAGAAGGTTGCTTTCGTTCTTTGATCGAGTGGAACTCCATCATGTGCCCAGGGCTGAAAACCAGATGGCTGATGCCTTAGCCATGTTGGCTTCGATGTATAAAGTTAATTTTTGGAATGAAGCTCCATGAATTGTCCTTTCTTGTCTTGATAGACCTGCATTCGTCTTTGCGATCGAGGAAGCCACCGACGGCAAACCATGGTTCCATGACATCCAAACCTTCCTTATGACTAAGGAATATCCTGCGGGAGCGTCAACCCAAGATAAGAAGACTCTGAGAAGGTTGTCTGGGAATTTTTATCTTAATCCTGATGGAGTTTTGTATAAAAGAAACCACGATCTCGTGCTACTCAGATGTGTAGATGAGAAAGAAGCGAGTATGCTCATGGAAGAAGTCCATGAAGGCACATTTGGTACGCACGCCGGCGGGCATGCTATGACGAGAAAGATCCTGAGGGCAGGATATTACTGGCTGACGATGGAGTCAGATTGCTTTAAATTCGCGAAGAAATATCATAAATGCCAGATTTATGCTGATAAGATTCATGTGCCGCCGTGCCCGTTAAATGTCATGTCCTCCCCGTGGCCGTTTTCCATGTGGGGCATTGACATGATAGGTAAGATCGAGCCCACCGCGTCTAACAGTCATCGCTTCATTCTAGTAGCCATCGACTACTTCACCAAGTGGGTGGAGGCAGCCTCATATGCTAATGTGACCAAGCAGGTGGTGGCTAGATTCATAAAGAGGGACATCATCTGTCGTTACAGAATTCCCGAGCGGATCATTACTGATAATGGTTCGAATCTGAATAACAAGATGATGAAGGAGCTGTGTCAGAGTTTCAAGATTGAACACCACAACTCATCTCCTTACCGGCTGTAGATGAATGGCGCAGTTGAAGCGGCCAATAAGAACATCAAGAAGATTGTACAGAAGATGGTTGTGACCTATAAGTATTGGCACGAGATGTTGCCATTTGCACTACACGGTTATCATACAACGCTACGCACATCAACCGGGGCAACTCCTTTCTCACTGGTGTACGGTATGGAAGCTGTCCTACCGTTAGAAGTTGAGATTCCTTCTTTGCGAGTTTTGGTTGACGTGAAACTTGACGAGGCAGAATGGATTAAGAACCGACTAAACCAACTCAGCCTAATGGACGAGAAGAGGTTAGCATCGATTGCATATGGTCGTCTGTACCAAAGCCGAATGAAGAAAGCCTATGACAAGAAGGTGCGTCCTAGAAGCTTTCAGACGGGTGATCTCGTCCTGAAGAAGATTCTTCCTCCACACTCCGATCACCGGGGCAAGTGGACTCCTAATTACGAAGGTCCATACATCGTCAGCAAGGTCTTCTCGGGAGGAGCCTTGTTGTTATCCATGATGGATGGCAAAGATTTTGCATCCCCGGTGAACACGGACGCAGTTAAAAAATACTTTGCTTAAAGAATGACGCGCTGGAAAGAAAAAGAATATCCTGGAAAAAATGGGGCATCCCGGCGAACCATAAAAAAGGAAAAAGGTTCGGGCAAAAATTAGGGATATAAAAGAAAAGAATGTACACCCGCAAAGTCGAAAACCTGGAAGGGCGACTTTGGTAAAAAAAAGGGTATCCCGGTGAGTCGAAAACTCGAAAGGGCGATTCAGGCAAAAGTTAGGGATTTTAAAAAGCAAATGACTGCGTTCCGCGTATGGACTTTCATTGTTTAGTGGTTTGGAAGACCTGAGGGCCGTTTATCTGAATCAATCTCTTCTAAAGCTGAAGCGTCGGAGAAGTATCAAAGTCGAGTGGGTCATAGAGGGATCAACTCATGTTGTTCGTCTACGCCATATTTCCGACATTTGTGTATATACGGATGTATATTTATGTTTTTATATTTGCGCAACTTCCTCATTCCAGGAGCTTGCATCTGTTGTAAAACATTTTTACCCAGTCAGGGGTTCATCATCAATAAAATATATACTATTCAGCAATTCTGTTTTCCTGTTCAGCACCTATCTGTTTTGTTTGCGAAAGAGAACGCCGATGTTTTTGATAAAATGCACATACATAAACTTACTGGCCTAGGCCACTGATTGTTGAAACAATGAATTACTTGAACATTGTCACAAGATGATAACCTTGATAGGTCCCTTTGAGAAGGGTATCTAGTCTATTTGTTTGTATTGTTGCAGGTATAGCATATTCCAGGCAATACGCCCTATGCGTCCTCGAGCAGGATGATTCCTTCTTCTCCAGCAAGTGCAGCAGCATCTCCCCACGGAGTCTACACATAGAACCAAGAGCATTGATATGTCTCCCCCAAGCAGAGAAGATTCTCTCCCCAATCAGATGTATCCTGAAGGAACGTCATCTCCCCAGCTGTGTCAGGCACTGAAGTGTGCGTTCATTCCCTAGCACTAGGTCAAAGTGCAGTTTTCGTAGAAGACTATTCGCAAGTGTTCAGCTTTGATGGTTCAGGACTGAAGTCTTCCAGCAGAATTGAAATTCCCCGCAGGGTTGTATTCTCCCCAGCAAGCAGGATGATTCCTTTTACCCCAGTCGAGCTGGCAAATCCCCAAAAGAGTTGAGTTCTTGGAAAGCGTCCAGGCCATGATTGGTTTCCCCAGTATAGTGTTGAATAGCTGATGCTGTATTTCCCGAACGGAGTCGTTATCCCCCGGAAAATTTTGCTGCGAATGCCGTGCAATGTATTTCTGCGATTGACATCATTTCCCTCAGCAGTTTGTGGTTCGTATACCCGGTTGAGCGGGTTCAGGTTCTCGTAGAACTTTGCTCCCCTACAGCAGTCGACTGAATTCGTCTCCCCGGGTGGAATCCAATTGAGATTGGCGTGACTTCTTCTCCTTGGCAGGATTGTTTCTCCTCTCCGCCAGAGTGGTCCTTTCTCCTTGACAGGAGGGTTCTCCCTTCAGCATTTATTTTGCTGATGGGGTCATAGCATTTTGCATGATTGCATAGCATTTACCCTAAACGCGTAGCATTTCCACCGTGTGGAGCATTACGCCATTGACGATCATATGTATATGAAACATGAGCTAGGTCGTTACCGTTCTTGTTTTGCAGGTGTTCCTCCACAGAATGGTTTGCTCAAGATAACTCTTGAATTTCACAACAAAGTTGTTTGCTTAAGATGATTCTTAAAATCCCCAGTGAATTCACCAGAGTTGGTTGCTCAAGCTGATGCTTAGAGTCCCCGGTAGAGTGTTTGCTCGGGATGATTCCTGAAATCTCCCGCATAGTTATTGGTTCAGGATGATTCTTGAAGTCTCCGACGGAGTTATTTGTCCAAGATGATTCTTGAAGTCCTCAGCAGAGTTGATTCATCCAGGATGATTTCTGGATCCCCGAAACAGAGTTACTTGATAGTTCTCCAGAACCCCCAGCGGAGATGTGTCATCCCCAACAGGTTTTAAATAGAAAAGTTGAAATTTCCTTGAAGACTTGATGATTGAAGTCCGGCAGCGATGCCAAAACCCCAGACTTACTGATGAAGTCTAACTGCGATGTCGAAGCAGTTTGCCTAGCTGATGCAGGGTGCCTGACGGCAAAAGATTGCGTATCCTCAGTGGTTCCTGATTGATTAAGGATTCCATTTGAAGACTTATTGACGAAGTCCAACTGTGATGTCGAAGCAGTTCTCTCATCTAATGCGGAGTGCTTGATGGCAGAAGTTTAGATATCCCTATTTGGTTCATGATTGACCGAGGATTCTATTCCCGACTTACTGACGAAGTTCGGCTGATGCCCGAGAGGTTCTTTGAACGTCCGACGGCCTAATTAACTTGATTGTTAAAAGTTCCTCATGACCTGATGATTCTCAAGGAATTCTTCTGCCATAATGACGTAGAATGCCTGACGGCATGATTAACAATCCATTACCAGTTACCGTGTAACCGGTGACCCCTTGATGACTTGAGGATGAAGATCTACAGCAAAATCAGATGATCATCTTGACGAAGATTTGAGATTAGACCCTTCACCAATTACCGTGTGACCAATTCCCCAGCAGAGTTGTCGTGCAACTGTCATGCTTAGTTTTTGAAGATGTTCCTACCAATCAAAGCATCGTTTACCTGTGCGTGGTTGGCAAATCACCCTTTACCGTGTAACCAGTGATCCTTCAATGATTTGAGGATGCAATGATATCAGATAAATCAAAGAATCATCCTGGCGGAGGTTCAGATCAGTATTTCTCCAGCTAGTTGCCGTGCAGCTATTATTTCAGTTTCCGAAGATTTGTCCCCATCAGAGTACCGTGTACTTGTGCAGTTGGCAAATTTCAGGGTTTGTTGGTATTTAACTGTCTTTTACCTTGATTGTTTGAGAGCCGTTCGCTTCTCACCCAGTCAGGTCCAAGCCGTTTGAATAGGGGCATGTGTTGCACCCCAAAATTTGACCAACATTTCTTTACCTAGCTTGTGTTTCATTTCATTCACATTAGCATTATCATTTACATTCCATTGACATGTATGCAGGATATCAAGAGGTATGATTACCAATTAAGAGCTACACAAGACTTTGAAGCTAGCTAAGAAGGTTATTCATGTGTTCAAGGGTTGATATCCTTGTCAGAGAAGTTAAAAGATCCTCAGAGAGAGTGATTGATGCCAAGAGTGTGGGTCTCCTAACTTGAGAGTTATGGGGAAGACCATCAGATGATTCTGAGGCCATGAAGATGGACTTGAGGTCTTGAGAGAGCTCATGATAAGTGTTGAGGATCACTTTGAGGCCTAGACAGGTCATTGTGCAAGGTTAAGAAGGCTCAGCCATGATTGGTGCAACTAAGGTTTGACTGGGTCAACCCTAAGTCAACTGATGATTTGAAGGAGGTTGAGACCTAATCCAAGAGCCATGTTATCATGGATTGATACATTGAGATGTTATGAGGATTATTCCAATATTAACTCATCATGATTGAAGAGTTTGAGAAGTTTCAAGCTAGGGTTTCTAAGGCTTGACAGTGTAAAATCCTCTAGTTTGACCCCTATCTTCAAGGCAATTTAGCTCAAGATGTGATTGTCATCTCATCTCGCCCCCAACATGAGTGTTGTAGAGCATAGTCTTAGCTTTAATTTGAGTGCTACAAGTCCTTGATAGGATTTGTATAACTCAAGTTATGGCTTTGACAAGTTACAAGTCATCTGAGGTATGTGAATTTGGAGCTTGAAAGTTACCCAACTTGCATGAAACCTTTGCCCAAGAAGGATGATTCCTATGAACATTTTGTCAACATGAATGTTGTTCCTTATTATCTTAGCTTTATATATAGTACTAGAATTCCTTGATGAGATTTGTAGAACTCAAGTTATGGCTTTGACAAGTCAAGGGTATTTTGGGTATTTGTGATTATAGGTCATTTATGATCATAGGTCATTTTCACCAACTTAGAGACCTCAAATGAAATTTTGTTCAACTAGAAAGTTGCTCAAAACGGGGTTTTAACCTTGACTGTGCATCAAGGAGGCATTGAAATGGCTCAAGGAGAGACTTGGTTCAAGGAATTTTGAAGAAAGAAGAATTAAAGGCATTTAATGACCAAAAATTGAAATAATTCATTTTGTGTCCAAACAAGGCAAAATTATAGGTCATTTTGAATGGAAAAGTCATTTTAGAAACTTTGGCAATGTTGGAATTTTGGTTTGAGGTCAAATTCATGCACTTCCATTTCATTTCTTCATGATGAAGCAACACATCAAACATGAACCATTGGCTTGCAAACAAGGAAAGTAACATAACAAACTAACTCAATACCTCATGAGATGAGTTTTCCAAGCATTTTCATGCCCAAGGAGAGCCAGATTCATGACTGTGCACATGAGACTTTGAAGGAGAAATTGAAATTGCAAAATCTCCTATGGAAGGTTACAGAACTTTCTAGACATTTCCAATGAGTTCTATATAAGCATTAGAGTGTGTTCAGCCATTTTTTGGTGAAGATTGAGCCCTGAAGCAGAGAGTGAGGTTGAAGTTTCACAATTGCAAGTTGGAATCGGTTTCTGAGTTCAAGGCAAAATCAAGGAAAAGTGAAGGTTGCATTAGCTTCAGAAGGTGATTTAGAGTGAATCTGCATCATCATGAAGGTTGAATCGAGCAAGAAGTGCATCTGTTACAAGCTCAAATACAGGTTTTAGCTTCTTGAAAATTTTCTCTAATTATGTGTTTTCAGTGAACTAGAAGCATGTGGTTAGGTTCCCCTATTGACATAGATGGATTTAGGATGATCAATTGCAACTTTAGAGACAATTCAAGTTAGAGTTCATTTTCGGTTGGGATTGTTATTTCAAGATTCAGGCGTTTTGAGGATGAATTAATGGCATGGTTGAATTGCTTGTGAAATTTTGAGCAAGATTTGTTTAGACATACTGGCCAATGGTTGAGTGTAGAGAGACTTAGGGTTGCGCCAGGGGTGGCCGGAAAAGCCATCGGCGAGGGGCCCTGCGCGCGCAGACTTGCAGGTTTAAATTGGAGAAGACGTAATCATGTCCGTTCGTACACGAGGAAGACTTGACTCAGTCCATGGATCCAAGCGCTCATGATGAGCCACGTACCCTATCCCATGCGACGCTGCGTTTTGATAAGTGCCTTGTCTGCTTCATTGTGTAGACCAAGAGGGAACGGGTTCGAACCTTGGTGTGTATGCATTTCATTTTTCAATTTGATAATTGAAGTTGAGATAGGCGTGTGGGCTTTGGACTGAGCTGCTATCCACACCCCCCTCTGGGCCCAACCCAGGATTTGAACTGCCATGAATTGCTAGTCAGCACGCACCTTTTATTATTTTCTTCTTATTTCTTTTATTTTCATCATTTCATATGGTTTAGAAAATAATTCATAAAAAATAGAATAATAATCCAAATTGATCCAAGTTTTTTCCCCCTGACTAATGAATGAGTCTAGAATTTTATTAAATTGAAAGATTAGGAAATTCATGCGTTTTTATTTTAATTTCATTTTTTACATTTTAATTGATATTAAATTCATTATGGTTGATACCTTGGTTTGCTGAATTTTGTGTGATCATTTGATGGTGATTTTTGAGTTGATTCATTATGGTTGATACCTTGGTTTGCTGAATTTTGTGTGATCATTTGATTTTTGATTTTTGAGTTGATGCTCCCCTTAGATTTTTCTCACATTTTGGTGATGAAATTAGGTGTTGGTTTTAAGTTGAAACTTTAGGTGCTCTAGTTTTAGGGTTTAAGCTTAGTACCTCATAATTTAGGATTTATTTCTAGGACTTTGTGGATGATTCAACCCCTGGATTTTGTATGGTAGATTCATGATTGACTTAGGTTCCCATAGTTATTTTTATAGGATTTTACAATTGGTTTTAGTATTTTAGTTAGAATTGACTTTAGTTCTAGGTTTTAGGTGATCCTAACATGCCAATTCAACTAGAATGATTTCTTTTGTTCCCTTAGATTAGGGTTTTGCCTGTCTTGCTCTTGGATGATGATGAAGACATGTGTGGGCTGCTGTGGAATGCATGAAGGAGCTTGGACTTGAAGTTTGCTCTTCCTTTGGAGTGGTTTTGTTTAGGTGTTAAGATTAGGGTTTGTATGTAGAGCTTCTAGATAGATTCTCTTCTTTCATAAACATGGAAGGTGTTGATCACTTCCATTATTCCCTATGATGTAAGGTCCCCTTGTGAAGGCCTCATCCCTCCTTTGGTAGGATGTGTGGCTCTTCACAAGTTGGTAGAACCTTTGAGGGTTCCTTTCTTTGATGGTGGAGTGTTTAGTGGTGACCTTTGGTCTTCACTTTGCTTTCCACTATCCAAACCTTGCTCTTGTCAGATGAATCTTTATCCCTTGCTAGAGGATGGAGTTCCTTGTTAGAAGATTGAGGATGCTAGAAGTTGCTACTTCTCTGTATTTGAAGACTGCCATATGAGCTGAAGCTTGAAGTTGGAGAACAAGTTGATACTTGTTTTTGATGGATGGAGTTCCTTGTTAGAAGCTTGAAGAAGCAAGATGATACTTGCTATTGAAGATTATAGCCTTAGAGACCAGTTGCAGACTGAAGACTGAACTGCTGTCAGAGGAGAGCTTTGCTGTGAAGTTGTGGAAGTTGTTGCTTTCTTTCTTGTCTGTTTGCTTGTTGTGCAACTGTATTGATGTGACTTGTTTGATTTGCCTGATGCATTAGAATAAGTTCATGTTTATATTGATTTAAGCTAGGAGCATGATTGCACTAGAGGTTGAGTTGGTCCCTCTGCTGGTATTTTTACTGTATGGCTCTGCTTGCGGGTATTCGGTAGAGCCCTGCTCCCTTGCCTATGTGGTCTGTGTTTTGCTTGATGGCATTTTATTTTATTTTTCTTTCTGTTTGATTACAGTTATTCATATCTGGCTTGAGGTTGAGATGAGCTTGTGGAGGATGATGTCCCACACACATTTCCTCCCTCACTTGCATTGCATGCATTTTACAGTTGTTTACTGTTTGTTGTTTAAGCTGATGCTTTATCTGTTTCTGTTTACCTTGACGTGATCCCCTAGGAATCTCACTTCCTTTGATAAGGAAGTGATGATTAGAACTTTAGGTTGAAACCTATGCATGATAACTTCTAGGAGATCCTTGTTTCAAACCTCAACCATAGGATGAATCCTTGGCATGACAACATTAGGACTTGATAGTCTCCCTTTAGTTGAGCTTGTTCTCTCTTCTCATCTCAAAATAAATCGAGATACAGTAATAAAGGTTAACTAACATTGTATGTTATGAGCCTTAAGCTATCTGAGAAAGGGTTGTTGAAGAGTTCTTTTCAACGGCTTGGATGTTTAGTATGGTACCCTTTGGGTGACATGTAACGCATTCACTCTCAGGTCATAGTGTCTAGTGCGATATTGGTGGCAAACATCCATAAAAAATAGTTCTTTCGTAAAAGACAGAAAACAAACTTCAAACCTTTTTGCCCTGTGGGCCCATAAGTCAAAGGAAGCTTTTTTAAAGAAAAGAGTGTCGTTAACTCCCAGTTCTACCGCAAACGGTAACGCCTAAGTCTCCAAGGGTCGAGTTGCGTACATCCAACTGCAGGAACTGTTTGTTAACCCTACTCGAAAAAACAGATGAATCTGAATTCCCGTAATCCGTATTATCCCAAACTACGTAAGCTCTGATCTCTCATATCTGTTGAGAGTACGTAGGCACAATACTGATGTATAGGCGAGCCACCTTCCCCGTAACCCGTAGTTAGCCGAACTACGTTGACTCTGATTTCTCATTCTCTGATGAGAATACGTAGGCATAAAGCGCGACGCTTTGCCGAGTCATTCTCTTTTCTTTTTTAACCATCCTTGACAGGTATATAGTAAACAAACCCGTCAGATAAACACAAAAAGCATGGATCCCATCGAGTACGATGGACGTGAGGGGTGCTAATACCTTCCCCTTGCGTAACCGACTCCCAAACCCAAACAATGGTTGCGATGACCTTGTCTTATACCTTTTCGTCAGGTTTCTTCGATCGTTTCCTTTCCCGCTCTGAGGGATAAATAACGGAAGGTGGCGACTCTTCTGTTTTGCCGGCACCTTATTTTCGCGGTAGCGATAGGGGCCTGTCATCTTATTGATGGCAGATTGTGCGATAGTATTTTATCCTATCATTCTTTTGGAGGTAGTGGCCGGTGTGAGTTTCGCTCCGTCATCCTTTTGGTGGGGGGTTTGTCATCTTATTGATGGTAGATTGTGCGATAGTGTTTTGTCCTATCATCCTTTTGGTGGTAGTGGCCGTTGTGGCTTTCGCTTCGTCATCCTTTTGGTAGGGGGTCTGTCATCATATTCATTGTAGATTGTGCAATTGTGTTTGTCCTATCATCCCTTTGGTGGTAGTGGCCGGTTTGAGTTTTACTCCGTAATCCTTTTGGTAGGGGGTCTGTCATCTTATTGATGGTAGATTGTGCGATATTATTTTGTCCTATAATTCTTTTGGTGGTAGTGGGCGGTGTGAGTTTCGCTATGTCATCCTTTTTATGGGGGGTCTGTCATTTTGTTAATGGTAGATTGTGCAATAATGTTTTGTCCTATAATCCTTTTGGTGGTAGTGGCCGGTGTAAGTTTCGCTCCGTCATCCTTTTGGTGGGGGGTCGGTCATCGTATTGATGGTAGATTGTGCAATAGTGTTTTATCCTATCATCATTTTGGTGGTAATGGCCGTTGTGGGTTTCGCTCCGTCATCCTTTGGTGGGGGGACTGTCATGTTATTGATGGCAGATTGTGCGATAGTATTCTGTCCTATCATTCTTTTGGAGGCAGTGGCCGGTGTGAGTTTCGCTCCATCATCCTTTTGGTGGGGGGTCTGTCATCTTATTGATGGTAGATTGTGCGATAGTGTTTTGTCCTATCATCCTTTTGGTGGTAGTGGTCGTTTTGAGTTTCGCTCCATCATCCTTTTATTAGGGGATTTATCATCTTATTGATGTGAGATTGTGCGATTGTGTTTGTCCTATCATCCTATTGGTGGTAGTGGTTGGTTTGAGTTTTGCTCCGTAATCCTTTTGGTAGGGGGTCTATCATCTTATTAAAGGTAGATTAGGCGATATTATTTTGTCCTATAATCCTTTTGGTGGTAGTGGTCGGTGTGAGTTTCGCTATGTCATCCTTTTTTTGGGGGGTCTGTCATCTTGTTGATTGTAGATTGTGCAATATTGTTTTGTCCTATACTCCTTTTGGCTGTAGTGGCCGGTGTGAGTTTCGCTCCGTCATTCTTTTGGTAGGGGGTCTGTTATCTTATTGATGTTAGATTGTGCGATAGTATTTTGTCCTACCATTCTTTTGGAGGTAGTAGCCGGTGTGAGTTTCGCTCCGTCATCCTTTTAGTGGGGGGCCTGTCATCTTATTGATGGCAGATTATCCGATATTATTTTTTCCTATCATCCTTTTGGTGGTAGTGGTCGGTGTGAGTTTCGCTCCGTCATCCTTTTGGTGGTAGTGGTCGGTGTGAGTTTCGCTCCGTCATCCTTTTGGTGGTAGTGGCTGGTTTGAGTTTTGCTCCATAATCCTTTTGGTAGGGGGTCTATTATCTTATTGATGGTAGATTGTGCGATATTATATTTTCCTATAATCCTTTTGGTGGTAGTGGTCGGTGTGAGTTTCGCTATGTCATCCTTTTTTGGGGGGGTCTGCCATCTTGTTGATGGTAGATTGTGCAATATTGTTTTGTCCTATCATCATTTTGGTGGTAGTGGCCGGTGTGAGTTTCGTTCAGTCATCCTTTTGGTGTATGGTCTGTCATCTTATTGATGTTAGATTGTGCGATAATGTTTGTCCTATCATCCTTTTGGTGGTAGTGGCCGGTGTGAATTTCGCTGCGACCATTTGGCGGGGGGTCTGTTATCTTCTTGATGTCAGATTGTGCGATGGTGTTTGTCCTATCATCGTTTTGGTGACATTGGTCGGTGCGAGTTTTGATCCGTCATCCTTTTGGTGGGGGATCTATCATCTTATTGATGTCAGATTATGCGATTGTGTTTGTCCTATCATCCTTTTGGTGGTAATGGCCGGTTTGAGTTTCGCTATGTCATCCTTTTTGTGGGGGTTCTGTCATCTTATCGGTGGTAAATTATGCAATATTGTTTTGTCCTATAATCCTTTGTGTGGTAGTGGCCGATGTGAGTTTCGCTTTGTCATCCTTTTGGTGGGGCCTGTCATCTTATTCATGGTTGATTGTGCGATAGTGTTTTGTCCTACCATTCTTTTGTAGGTAGTAGCCGGTGTGAGTTTTATTTCGTCATCCTTTTAGTGAGGGGCCTCTCATCTTATTGATGGTATATTGTGCGATAGTGTTTTTTCCTATCATCCTTTTGGTGGTAGTGGCTGTTCTGAGCTTCGCTCCATCATCCTTTTATTAGGGGATCTGTCATATTATTGATGTCAGATTGTGCGATTGTGTTTGTCCTATCATCCTTTTGGTGGTAGTGGCCGGTTTGAGTTTTGCTCCGTAATCCTTTTGGTAGGGGGTCTGTCATCTTATTGATGGTAGATTGTGCGATATTATGTTGTACTATAATCCTTTTGGTGGTAGTGGCCGGTGTGAGTTTCGCTATGTCATCCTTTTTGGTGGTAATGGTCGGTTTGAGTTTCGCTATGTCATCCTTTTTGTGGGGTGTTTGTCATCTTATTGATGGTAGATTGTGCAATATTGTTTTGTCCTATAATCCTTTTGGTGGTAGTGGCCGGTGTGAGTTTCGCTCCGTCATCCTTTTAGTGAGGGGCCTGTCATCTTATTGATGGCAGATTGTGTGATAGTATTTTGTCCTATCATCCTTTTGGTTGTAGTGGCCGGTGTGAGTTTCGCACCGTCATCCCTTTGGTGGGGGATCTGTCATCTTATTGATGTCAGATTGTGCGATTGTGTTTGTCCTATCATCCTTTTGGTGGTAGTCGCCAGTTTGAGTTTTGCTCCGTAATCCTTTTGGTAGGGGGTCTGTCATCTTATTGATGGTAGATTCTGCGATATTATGTTGTACTATAATTCTTTTGGTGGTAGTGGCCGGTGTGGGTTTCGCTATGTCATCATTTTTGTGGGGGGTTTGTCATCTTGTTGATGGTAGATTGTGCAATATTGTTTTGTCCTATAATCCTTTTGGTGGTAGTGGCCGGTGTGAGATTCGCTCCGTCATCCTTTTAATGGGGGGTCGGACATTTTATTGATGGTATAATGTGCGATAGTGTTTTGTCCTATCATCCTTTTGGTGGTAGTGGCCGTTGTGGGTTTCGCTTCGTCATCCTTTTGGTGGGGGGTCTGTCATCATATTCATGGTAGATTGTGCGATAGTGTTTTATCCTATCATCCTTTTGATGGTAGTGGCCGGTGTGAGTTTCGCTTCGTCATCCTTTTGGTGGGGGATCTATCATCTTATTGATGTCAGATTGTGCGATTGTGTTTGTCCTATCATTCTCTTGGTGGTAATGGCCGGTTTGAGTTTCGCTTCGTCATCCTTTTGGTGGGGGGTCTGTCATCTTATTGATGGTAGATTGTGCGATACTGTTTTGTCCTATCATCCTTTTGGTGGTAGTGGCCGGTGTGAGTTTCGCTGCGACCATTTGGTGGGGGGTCTGTTATCTTCTTGATGTCAGATTGTGCGATGGTGTTTGTCCTATCATCATTTTGGTGATAGTGGCCGGTGCGAGTTTTGATCCGTCATCCTTTTGGTGGGGGATCTGTCATCTTATTAATGTCAGATTGTGCGATTGTGTTTGTCCTATCATCCTTTTGGTGGTAATGGCCGGTTTGAGTTTCGCTATGTCATCCTTTTTGTGGGGGTTCTGTCATCTTATTGGTGGTAAATTGTGCAATATTGTTTTGTCCTATAATCCTTTTTGTGGTAGTGGCCGGTGTGAGTTTCGCTCCGTCATCCTTTTGGTGGGGGTCTGTCATCTTATTCATGGTTGATTGTGCGATAGTGTTTTGTCCTACCATTCTTTTGTAGGTAGTAGCCAGTGTGAGTTTTATTTCGTCATCCTTTTAATGGGGGGCCTCTCATCTTATTGATGGTATATTGTGCGATAGTGTTTTGTCCTATCATCCTTTTGGTGGTAGTGGCCGTTCTGAGTTTCGCTCCGTCATCCTTTTATTAGGCGGTCTGTCATCTTATTGATGGTAGATTGTGCGATATTATGTTGTACTATAATCCTTTTGGTGGTAGTGGTCGGTATGATTTTACTATGTCATCCTTTTTGTGGGGGTTCTGTCATCTTGTTGATGGTAGATTCTGCAATATTGTTTTGTCCTATAATCCTTTTGGTGGTGGTGGCCGGTGTGAGTTTCGCTCCGTCATCCTTTTAGTGGGGGGCCTGTCATCTTATTGATGGCAGATTGTGCGATAGTATTTTGTCCTATCATCCTTTTGGTGGTAGTGGCCGGTGTGAGTTTTGCACCGTCATCCTTTTCGTGAGGGATCTGTCATCTTATTGATGTCAGATTGTGCGATTGTGTTTGTCCTATCATCCTTTTGGTGGTAATGGTCGGTTTGAGTTTCGCTATGTCATCCTGTTTGTGGGGGTTCTGTCATTTTGTTGATGGTAGATTATGCAATATGGTTTTGTCCTTAAATCCTTTTGGTGGTAGTGGCCGGTGTGAGTTTCGCTCTGTCATCCTTTTGGTGGGGGGTCTGTCATCTTATTCATGGTAGATTGTGTGATAGTGTTTTGTCCTACGATTCTTTTAAGGGTAGTAGCCGGTGTGAGTTTTGCTTCGTCATCCTTTGGTGGGGGGCCTGTCATCTTATTGATGGCAGATTGTGTGATAGTATTTTGTCCTATCATTCTTTTGGAGGTAGTGGTCGGTGTGAGTTTCGCTCCGTCATCCTTTTGGTAGTAGTGGCTGGATTGAGTTTTGCTCCATAATCCTTTTGGAAGGGGGTCTGTTATCTTATTGATGGTAGATTGTGCGATATTATTTTTTCCTATAATTCTTTTGGTGGTAGTGACCGGTGTGAGTTTCGCTAGGTCATCCTTTTTTTGGGGGGTCTGTCATCTGGTTGATGGTAGATTGTTCAATATTGTTTTGTACTATAATCCTTTTGGTGGTAGTGGCCGGTGTGAGTTTCGTTCATTCATCCATTAGGCGGGGGGTCTGTTATCTTCTTGATGTCAGATTTTGCGATGGTGTTTGTCCTATCATCATTTTGGTGAGAGTGGCCGGTGCGAGTTTTGCTCCGTCATCCTTTTGGTGGGGAATCTGTCATCTTATTTATGTCAGATTGTGTTTGTCCTATCATCCTTTTGGTGGTAATGGTCGGTTTGAGTTTCGCTATGTCATCCTTTTTGTGGGGGTTCTATCATCTTATGGATGGTAAATGGTGCAATATTGTTTTGTCCTATAATCTTTTTTGTGGTAGTGGTCGGTGTGAGTTTCGCTCCGTCATCCTTTTCGTTGGGGTCTGTCATCTTATTCATGGTTGATTGTGCGTTAGTGTTTTGTCCTACCATTCTTTTGGAGGTAGTAGCCAGTGTGAGTTTTATTTCGTCATCCTTTTAGTGGGGGGCCTCTCATCTTATTGATGGTAGATTGTGCGATAGTGTTTTGTCCTATCATCCTTTTGTTGGTAGTGGCTGTTCTGAGTTTCGCTCCGTCATCCTTTTATTTGGGGATCTATCATCTTATTCATGTCAGATTGTGCGATTGTGTTTGTCCTATCATCCTTTTGGTTGTAGTGGCCGGTTTGAGTTTTGCTTCGTAATCCTTTTGGTAGGGGGTCTGTCATCTTATTGATGGTAGATTGTGCGATATTATGTTGTACTATAATTCTTTTGGTGGTAGTGGCCGGTGTGAGTTTCGCTATGTCATCCTTTTTGTGGGGAGTTTGTCATCTTGTTGATGGTAGATTGTGCAATATTGTTTTGTCCTATAATCCTTTTGGTGGTAGTGGCCGGTGTGAGATTCGCTCCGTCATCCTTTTAATGGGGGGTTGGACATTTTATTGATGGTATAATGTGCGATAGTGTTTTGTCTTATCATCCTTTTGGTGGTAGTGGCCGTTGTGGGTTTCGCTTCGTCATCCTTTTGGTGGGGGTTCTGTCATCATATTCATGGTAGATTGTGCGATAGTGTTTTATCCTATCATCCTTTTGATGGTAGTGGCCGGTGTGAGTTTCTCTCCGCCATCCTTTTGGTGGGGGGTCTGTCATCCTATTGATGGTAGATTGTGCGATAGTGTTTTGTCCTATCATCCTTTTGGTGGTAGTGGCCGGTGTGAGTTTCGCTGCGACCATTTGGTGGGGGGTTTGTTATCTTCTTGATGTCAGATTGTGCGATGGTGTTTGTCCTATCATCATTTTGGTGATAGTGGCCGGTGCGAGTTTTGCTCCGTCATGCTTTTGGTGGGGGCTCTGTCATCTAATTGATGTCAGATTGTGCGATTGTGTTTGTCATATCCTCCTTATGGATGTAATGGTCGGTTTGAGTTTCGCTATGTCATCCTTTTTATAGGGGGTCTGTCATCTTATTAATGGTAGATTGTGCAATATTGTTTTGTCCTATAATCCTTTTGGTGGTAGTGGCTGGTGGGAGTTTTGCTCCGTCATCCTTTTGGTGGGGGGTCTGTCATCATATTCATGGTAGATTGTGCGATAGTGTTTTATCCTATCATCCTTTTGATGGTAGTGGCCGGTGTGAGTTTCGCTCCGCCATCCTTTTGGTGGGGGATCGATCATCTTATTGATGTCATATTGTGCGATTGTGTTTGTCCTATCATCCTTTTGGTGGTAATGGCCGGTTTGAGTTTCGCTCCGTCATCCTTTTGGTGGGGGGTCTGTCATCCTATTGATGGTAGATTGTGCGATAGTGTTTTGTCCTATTATCCTTTTGGTGGTAGTGGCCGGTGTGAGTTTCGCTGCGACCATTTGGTGGGGGGTCTGTTATCTTCTTGATGTCAGATTGTGCGATGGTGTTTGTCTTATCATCATTTTGGTGATAGTGGCCGGTGCGAGTTTTGCTCCGTCATCCTTTTGATGGGGGGTCTGTCATCTAATTGATGTCAGATTGTGCGATTGTGTTTGTCATATCCTCCTTATGGATGTAATGGCTGGTTTGAGTTTCACTGTGTCATCCTTTTTATGGGGGGTATGTCATCTTATTGATGGTAGATTGTGCAATATTGTTTTGTCCTATAATCCTTTTGGTGGTAGTGGCTGGTGGGAATTTTGCTCCGTCATCCTTTTGGTGGGGGGTCTGTCATCTTGTTCATGGTAGATTGTGCGATAGTGTTTTGTCCTACCATTATTTTGAAGGTAGTAGCCGGTGTGAGTTTCGGTCCGTCATCATTTTAGTGGGGGGCCTATCATCTTATTGATGGCAGATTATGCGATAGTATTTTGTCCCATCATCCTTTTGGTGGTAGTGGACGGTGTGTGTTTTGCTCCGTCATCCTTTTGGTGGGGGATCTATCATCTTCTTGATGTCAGATTGCGCGTTTGTGTTTGTCCTATCATCCTTTTGGTGGTAATGGCCGGTTTGAGTTTCGCTATGTCATCCTTTTTGTGGGGGATCTGTCATCTTATTGATGGTAAATTGTGCAATATTGTTTTGTCATATAATCCTTTTTGTGGTGGTAGCCGGTGTGAGTTTCGCTCCGTCATCCTTTTGGTGGGGGGTCGGACATTTTATTGATGGTATAATGTGCGATAGTGTTTTGTCCTATCATCCTTTTGGTGGTAGTGGCCGTTGTGGGTTTCGCTTCGTCATCCTTTTGGTGGGGGGTCTGTCATCATATTCATGGTAGATTGTGCGATAGTGTTTTATCCTATCATCCTTTTGATGGTAGTGGCCGGTGTGAGTTTCGCTCCGTCATCCTTTTGGTGGGGGGTCTATCATCTTATTGATGGCAGATTGTGCAATAATATTTTGTCCTATCATTCTTTTGAAGGTAGTGGCCGGTGTGAGTATTGCTCTGTTATCCTTTTAGTGGGGGGTCCATCATCTTCTTGATGGTAGATTGTGCGATAGTGTTTTGTCCTATCATCCTTTTGGTGGTAGTGGCCGTTCTGAGTTTCTCTCTGTCATCCTTTTATTAGGGGATCTGTCATCTTATTGATGTCAGATTGTGCGATTGTGTTTATCCAATTATCCTTTTGGTGGTAGTGGCCGGTTTGAGTTTTGCTCTGTAATCCTTTTGGTAGGGGGTCCGTCATCTTATTGATGGTAGATTGTGTGATATTATGTTGTACTATAATCCTTTTGGTGGTAGTGGTCGGTGTGAGATTCGCTCCGTCATCCTTTTAGTGGGGGGTCAGATATTTTATTGATGGTATAATGTGCGATAGTGTTTTGTCCTATCATCCTTTTGGTGGTAGTGGTCGTTGTGGGTTTCGCTTCATCATCCTTTTGGTGGGGGGCCTGTCATCATATTCCTGGTAGATTGTGCGATAGTGTTTTATCCTATCATCCTTTTGATGGTAGTGGTCGGTGTGAGTTTCGCTTCGTCATCCTTTTGGTGGGGGATCTATCATCTTATTGATGTCAGATTGTGCGATTGTGTTTGTTCTATCATCCTTTTGGTGGTAATGGCCGGTTTGAGTTTCGCTCCGTCATCCTTTTAGTGGGGGGTCTATCATCTTATTGATGGTAGATTGTGCGATAGTGTTTTGCCCTATTGTCATACCCCAAATTTGTCCTACTTCGGTATTTAATGGATGTTTGACTGCTTCACGACTTCTGGCCATGATTCTCTATGACTTCGGTTATAAAGACTTTATATGTACTCATTGTGGTTATAATCTCTAGCAAGTTATGTTGAATTCTTGTGGGAGGAGCACGCCTCCAGCCCCATGTACCCAAACTCATGTCTGTCCTCGTTCTCACAATCAGACAAACATGATATGATCAATAACGTAAAGTACATGATTGGATCTATCTTGCCGCACAGTTTCAGGAAATTTACACCCTATTTCAACTTGATTACAAACTTCTCCTTAAATGTTGTTTAAGCCTCACTACAAGTTGCTTATTATGGTTTGTACTTAATTCATGTTAAGACAAAGATACTTCACATGATGCTTGTGGACACGGTCGATTTAGCCTCAGGCTTTGTTCGAATCGATTGCAAGCGTCAGGCTATGTTTGGATAATAAATCAGTTTGTGACAAACTTAGATTTAGCTTGCAAGTCATAATTGAATTTAGATGCAATTAATTTAGAAGATATTTCGATTCGTTTCAAGACATAACAATTTGGTTTCAAGTAGTTATTGAACCATATTTCGAATTGGTACTCAAGGCGTGTGGTAAACAAGCTAAACTTAGGCCAAGTTTGGTTCGAGAAGATCAGGGCATAGGAATTTTGTTTGCGCTTACAAATTTTTGCAAGGAAGTGGAATGTGGGGTGTAGATAAAAAAGTTACTTGCATATTAATTGTCAAATTCATATATGTTACACACCTCTAGATATGATTTAACTTGTTTACAAGTTATTATCCGTTTGTGTGTAAGGTTGATTTTAAGTCAAGAATTACATTATAAGAGGTGTGTGGCATAATTGATTAATGATTATGATGTGTGGCCAATATAAGTTTTGTTGGATTCAAGGCCATAACTCAATTTTTACTTCCGATATAGTTCTCCGTTCGTACAAAAATTATGATGCCCTTCATAACAGAGCATATCAAAAAACTATGAGTGTACACATGTTATTATCTTATGCCAAAGATTTCTAACCATCCAAGCATCAAGTTTAAGGTGGTCCATGGCCATATTGCAGTTAGGCTGGCTGTATAATATGGCAGAAAAGATAAATCAATTTATGACAAAAAATTACAACGCTATGCTGCGAAATCATAACAGAAAGTAACAAGTTCAAGTCCTTAATATTCATAACAGAATTTCAAAACAGCTTGTTATTTAAATTATTACCCAGGCATACAAAGCCCATTCGAGTTCAAGAGGCGTGAGGGATTCTCAATAATACATAAGCTGGCCTCATTCGAAGTATATGATGAAAGCAATTAAAAGAAGGAAAAATGCAAGTTCTACCAAATACCCTGTTCAGTATTACATTCTCAAAGGAATACTACATTGGATTATAGAGATGAGAAAATCACGGCTATAATAGATGGGAAAGATATTCCAATTTTCACAAAAGAGGAGGTCACCTATTAATCTAAACCATAGGACACGCCACCGCTTGCTGGGCCATAAAGCTGCTGTAAATGATATCAGTATAAAGAAAAATATAAACCAATATGTAGTACCGGAGACTGTTGTTTAGCATCAACCGAACAATAATCCTAGTAAGGTACAGATTAAGTGCAGTAAATCTGTTGTTGGAGATGTTGGAGTCAGAAAGAAAATACCTGCAGAATTGTAAACAAAAGTAATAATCATATCAGCAGTGCATCTTTTCGGCAATTGATCTCGCATAAGAACAAGTTTCAACCAAAAGAAATTTGAGTAAATATGTCTAGAGCAACACAATCATTGACAATTTACCTTCATGATGTATCAAAATGATTGCTTCACCAAAGAGAGAATGATCTTCACCAAGAAACTTGAGACTGACATGACATCCTCTTTGTCCAAAGCCTTTTCTAGTTTAGAAGCAGATATTTTCTCTTCATCTTCATTGTGAAAGCAAAACTCTGAGGTTCTTGTTTTTGACGATGATAAAGAAAATTGTGGGCAAGCTGATAAAGGTAAACAAGTAGAGGAGATAATTAAATCTGCAGTTTTGGAAGAAAAGATGTCTCAAAGAGATGCTCTTGACAGTAATTCTCCTAGTAGGGTTAAGCAGCAACGTTTTGATGTTAATTCTAGAATGAAGATTGATGCCACTGCTGCTGTTGAGATTGTGCAACAACCTTCTAGTGTTTTGTCTGAACATGATAGGAACGACCTTTCATTATATTCATCTGATGAAGTTGGTTTTAAAGACAGAGTTCTAGGTTCTAGTGTTGTAACTCCCAGAAACATGAACATCATTTCCCTTTATTACATAAACACAAGCCATGTTGATCGATTCCTATGCAACAACATTCAAGAAAAATATCCTTTGAGTTTAAGAAAATTGTCCAATATATAGTATAGTGTCACTGTTACGCAATGGAGGATAGTGAGTGGATTAATGGTTACCTTGAGGCTATACTATCAACTGGCGGAGGTGCTTCTAGCACTGTCGAAGAGCAACAAAGGGTGGCAGCTACTACGAGAGAAAGTAATGATCAGTTCAATCCAACTAAGTACTTTGTGGAAGAAACAGGAAACAATAGTACAAAGTCTTCAACAGCAACCTTCTTGTCCAGGACTGTCGAGCCTACTCACCGGTTCAGCAAGGTTCGTAATTCTTTCAAGCATGATACATAAAGCAAGAGAAGATACAGGTGGTTAGTACAATATGTAAACCAGATGACTATGAACCAAATAATACGCCAAAATGCCAAACTACCAAGTTAGGGCCATTGCAAGAACTCAACAGCAATCATACTACCTGAAAGTTCCCTTCAATCTTCATGTTACATTTTTTCGAAACGGTATAAGCAGTGCCTGAAAGTATCGTCCCAAAACTCGTTCAAATGGGCAGCATCATATCTGCAAAATAATTTTAACACAGGATTAGTTCAAGATCAATGATTTATACACCAGAGCATTACACAACAAGTTTACATACCATTTCTCCTTATGGGCAACACCAACCATCCGCAACTTTGTCAACCACCAAACAAACTTTTCACCACTATTCTGACACTCTTCAAATCACTAAAAACATTGAGAGCTACCGGTAAAGCTTCTTGATCCTCTTCACCGTTTTTACCTTGCCAAACACTAAGGACCAGTAAGTGTTATAACCTGCAATGACTACTCAACATTAGCAACATATGAAGAAGAAAGAGCATGACAGTTATAACAGAATATGGAAACAAGAACAAAATTTTTTAAGTCAAATAAAGACTCCCATGTCAACAAATTGATAAGCAGTAAAAGAAACATTTTCACACAGTAAAAAACCAGGGTAAAACTAGATATTTTTCTTCCTCACTACAGACAAAGAAAAGGTCACTATCAAGTCCCAGAAAAGCAGAAATCATGGTATAAACCTCTAACAGAATTGTACTACCAAAATACACCTCACCTCACACGATACCAAACATTTCCTTCAGCAAATTTCAAATTTTCACACGTATCAAAAAACCCTAAAATCTCCTATAATTACACTCCTAACCATTGGCAAAAAGAAGAAGAAAAAAGCCTAGCAAAGCTCTGCGAAATTAAATCTTCAAAATACCAAAGTCACTCAAAGGTTCTTTCTAAAGGTTGATAGAGCTTCACACTGAAGCTCTAGCCAACTTGAACTAAGCCGCATTACAATAATCGACAGAAACGTGAGCAAGCAGAAACGAGTTTTAAATTGAAGTGCAGGAGCAAAGAAGAAAATCGGGAAAGAATAAAGAACAAGCAAGTTACCTCGCAGATTCACCATCCGATTAGGTCAGAGTTCGTAAGTTCCCTTTTACTTGATTTTTGCTCGCCATCGTATGAACACCATGACTTATCTGCTTGAATATGTTACTATGTTTATTGTTTGAACTTTGATTTATGACTTAGGGTTTTATTTGCTTTGAGTTATGAGTTATGATTTAGGGATTTTATTTGTTAAATTGAGTTTGGATTTGGGGTGTACGCTCAAGGAATAGGGGTTTAGAGTTTCCGTTTTGGGTGTTGGACCGCCGGAGAAGATGTTAGCACCGACACTGGCCGCCGCATTTCTCCGGCCTTGTTGTTTGATTTGAGAAGGATGAGAGAGATTCAGAGAGAGGGAGAGGTTTGTTTTGAAAGGGGAAAGATTATTTGTTTATTGAGAGAGAGAGAGTTAGAAAGAATGAGAGTTTAAAGAGGGTAGATGAAGAATAAGGGTTTCGTTGGAAACTGAGGATAGGAAAGAGATTTGCGATGACTTTTCACAAGCTTCATTTAAGTTCTTCCCTTTTTCCTTTAATTGTTTTGCTTCATGAACCGTGGGATCACAACCTTGGGGACGCGTGTCCTTTAAGCCGCAACACAATTAATAGCCTTCATTAGTGCCAGCACACGTGGCATATTAGAGAAAGCATCTCATTTTATATTCATTTTTTCCTACTGACAATGTGAGTTGTTAGGGAAGTGTTTTTCCCTTTAGTTTGGGTAAGTTTAAGAGGCGTATGGGCCTCCGAGGCTAGAAATTCTTTGGGCTTTACGAGCCCTTGGAGTATGAGCTTGTGTAAGACCATGTACCCATGTGTATGTCTTGCACCCCAGCCTGTTCCAAATAATATGGCTTCATTAAGTGTTTGATCAATGATTATAGTGATAACTATTATAGTAGATTAAGGTTATTATTAACTTTTGGTTATATTATAAGAAGGTGATAATCAAATAAAATAATTTCTAGAATAATTCTTTCTATATGTAAATAATGACTATCCTAATTCATTAACACATAAGTTTTTTTTCTTTCTAATTAAATCTTAATTAATATTTTCTTAATTTATGATAGTTTTTTTATTGAAAGTAGTGGGTCTTTGGAGTCTAGCACTCCTTGGGTCCTTAAGAGACCGCTCTTGAGGTGCACGCCTTGAGTTGTGGTCGTTTCGTCTTTCATCGCTAAACTATTTAACCATGTTTAAAACTTTCGAAATTTGCAAACCTTAATTCGAGCGATATACTTACCCTAGTTTAATCTACATGCGTTAATTTTTTCAAATTATTTTCTTAATTAAAATTACGAAAGAATCGAGTTCTTGGAGTCGTGCATTCCTCGAATTCGAGAGTGACCACTATTGAGGTGTACGCCTTGAATAGCGTGTCATTCGAACTTTCGTCCCTAAAACACTTCCCCTAATTATTTGGACAAGTATTCACTGTCCAACAAACATATTTCATAATTAATGGAATGAAAAAGGTGTCGTTGGGATCTAGCACTCCAACGATATCCCGACTAATTGGTTACGAGGCCGACGTCTCGCTTATTGAATAGTTGTCATTCCTCTTAAATATTCAATCCGTCTAACCTCGTTTCTCACCCTCGTACGATCGAGTATAAACCTTAATACGCGTATAAACCGTATGTCAAGTTCAAATTATTTTCTTAAATCAAATTACGAAAGAATTGAGTTCTTGGAGTCTCGCATTCCTTGAATTCTTGAGTAATCACTCTTGGGGCGTACGCTTTAGGTTGTGGATTACTCAACCTTTCGTCTATAAAACACATGCCCTAACTACTTGGACAAATATCGCCATTGTCCATTCAAAGACAATTTCATAATTAATTGAATGAAAAAGGTGTCGTTGGAATCTAGCATTCCAACGATACCCCGATTAATTGATTGCGAGGCCGATGTCTCGTTTATCGAGTAGTCGTCATTCTCCCTTAAAATATTCAATCCAACTCTCTTTTCTCGCTCCCGTGCGATTGAAACTTTCTCAAACACTAAATTCCTCGCCCTCGTGCAATTTCCAACCCAAACAACCCTTCTTAAAGAACATTGTTTAGTTCATTCTTCCGCGCATAACAAACTCGAGCTTCAGCCTCCCCTAGCGAGTAGACAAGCCAACGTTTAGCAGTTATAATGTGACATAAACTCTCGTTCAACTCAATACACCTTTTATCAAGAACATTGTTTAGTCCCTTCTTCCGCGCATAACAAACTAGTGCTTCAGTCTCCCCTAGCGAGCAAACAAGCCAACGTTTAGCAGTTAGAATGTGACCTAAAAACTCGTTTGTTTTCCAAACCTTTTTACCGTAGTTATCCGAATTACGACTGCTCTGATTTCTCATTTATCAATGAGAATACGTAGGCACAAGATTGCGATGATCTTGGCGAGCACAATCCCCTCTTTTTCCCGTAGTCCCACGAACTACGAATGCTCTGATTTTCCACTTCTTACAAGTGAAGATACGTAGGCACAAGGGCCCCAATCCTTGGCGAGCATACTATCTTAAAACCACCCATTTCCCCATAGGAGAATCCTTAGAAGAAAACAAACAATTTAACTAACTTTACTCTCGAATCGAATCAACAGGTTCCCGTTGAGTACAACAGACATGAGGGGTGCTAATAACTTCCCCTCATGTAATCGACTCCCGAACCTAGAATATTGGTTGCGATGACCATGTTCTTATCTCTTTTAAAGGTTTTATCGATATTTTCCTATTCGCTCCTTGGAATGAATAAAGTTCGGTGGCGACTCTGTTTCGAACGTATTTTCCGCGTCCATCGCGAGGATCGTATTTTTCGAGGTACGACAGATGGCGACTCTGCTGGGGAAACGCATTTCCCTATACAAGAGAGAGTCAAGCCTCACTTGACTCGATTCGAGAGTACTAACCTTTTGCTTAACTGTTTTTCTTTATGTTTATTTTCTCATATTGTTTATTTCTTATTTTCTCTTTCTATCGTATGCTGTTTATTATATCTGCCTGCTGGATTCGGGGATAGCATTGCAAGTAAAGCTCTACACCCGAGCTTTGGAAAAAGAAGAGAGATAACATAGTTTAGAATTGGTAGTGATTAGTGTTAGTCCCCAAGGACTTGCTCCTTGTGTGCCTAGCATGAAAGCTCCTCCAGAATAGACCTTTTCGTAGATCCTATCGTAACGCAGCTAGCCTGTTGCACGATTTGATTCATGAAGGGTCCATGACTCTGGGAACCACTCGTAGAACCAGTTTCTATATTGGTAGTCGTGTAGTGTTAGTCTCTGAGGACCCGCTCCTCGTGTTCCTAGCATGAGGACTCCGCTCAGGAGAGACCCTATCGTACTCTCGTTATAATACAGCTAGCCTGTTGCATAATGTTGATGCGATTGGTGTCCGTGATCTTAGGAACCTTATCTATCAACATAGAAGCTATCTTGTGAGTGGGTATGTGGGTAAAGAAAATAGAACTTGCCTAGTGTAACCTACCGGTTAGGGAGCTTTGACCTGCTTATGTTATCCTGGATCCTGCCTGCATTGCATTTGCATGTCATTGCATATGCATTTCATTTGCATTTCATATCGTCTTCCAAAACCAAAATGCTCATCCATCCTTTGTCTATAATGCATAGTTGATTTCCTGACACACGTGTTGGACTTGAAGTAGTGCTACAAGACTATGTAACACTTGAGGCAAAATTAAGTTGAGCTGAGAAAAGACGAGAATAGCAGGGAAGGCAAGATGAAGCAGATGCCAGAAGTGGGAAGAAGAAAGGAAAAGCTTCAAGAAGGTACAACAACTAGGAGTTTTACTCCCATATTTCATCCCACTCCACAGCCTCTTGGTTTTTATCCCCAACCATTTCTTCCAAAGCCTCGGAATCAACGGTCATCACCTGTTCTATCCCAGAAATAGGGGAATTTAAACCAGAGAGGCGTCAAGAAGTCTCAGTCACGCCCTATTCGCGACCCTATTCCTATACCGTGTGGACAACTGCTCTCGTACCTGATTCAGAGTTCATTAGCGGTACCCGTATCCCTTGGGCCAGCTCGTACTCGTCTTCCACCTGGATATGATCCTGATGCGCAGTGTAAATACCATAAGGGGGCGAGAGGGCACTCTATTGAAGGTTGTCGGTTATTCAAGAATAAATTTCGAGAGCTAATTAACAACAAGCGCATAGTCTTTGAGGAAGACAACCCAGGGGCAGAGTGTGGGTATCATACTGGAACCGTAGGGCATGCTGTCGAAGAATGTAAAAGCTTTCGAAACAAGTTGCAAAGATTGACCAGAAAGGAAGACCCTATCCCAAATGGTTCAACTCAAAGATCTGGCAAAGAGGAAGTACAAGAGTTTTGTGGACCAATCAGACTCCGGTACCAGAAGGAAAAGGTTGAGTTTTTGGCAGATGAGTTGTCTTTGTCTTCTGATAATCATGTTGAGACCGTGATCTCAAGAGAAGAGCTGAAAGAGGAGTCCAAAAGGGTTGTATCTACTGAAGAGACTTCAAAAAGTCACTTGGGAGAGCATCCTACTGATACTGAGGAAGATGACGACATCCACCTATGGAACCCAAAAGGACACCCAACAATACCTAAGGAACCATGTCAAAAACCATGGATTGCTCCCTATGCAAATCAACAAACTTATGGCCTAGGAAATCAGAGTCCACGCCAAAATCAACATAGGCCTCGCAACAATTTGGGAAGAAGAAACACTCATTTCCATGCAGTTCCTGTGTCTTACACTCAGCTTCTGCCACATTTGATTCGAAATTCACTAGTGGAGCCTAAGTCTCTCAAGCCGGTGCCAGAACCATACCCTCTTGGGTATGATCCCAAGGCACATTGTGGATACCATGCTAGATCAATGGGGCATTAAACAGAAGATTGCAAAGCGTTCCAGGCTAGGGTGCAACAATTGATTGACCAGGGAGGCATATCCTTTCAAGAAGGGAGTTTGGTTGTGCGTATCCGCCTCGCACCTGAATGAGTTTGGGGACTTCAAGACGCATCTTTTTAAGACAACTAATCAAGGAAGAAAAGCCCAGTTCCTCCATGCTGGCATTTTTTAGATCATGTTTTTTAAGCATTTGTAGTTTCTTTTCTGTTAATTGCTATTTGCTTTTAGACATTGACGTTTATTAATGGTATTGTTAATGTGATGATTATACATGTTTTGAACAAGTTCATTCGTATTCACTCGTTTTCTACTCATTTATTTCAAAAATCACAAAAATATTTCACTTCCTTTATCGCACTGCTGTTTAGCAAAGATTTAAGGGAGGATGACGAAAACTATAGTACCCATAATTGTTGATAGTATGCTTTCGGATAAAATCTTGCTAATGATGTACAGGCATTGTTTCGAACCCCCAAACACTGGAGAAATAAGGAGTTAGTCCCTAGATAACCACTTCGAGCCTAGAAGTAGGAGTTTCCTTCGGATTTCTAAACCCTTACACTTAACCTGGGGCAGGGGTAGTTGTTCAGTTAATTCAATCCCGCACTCGAGACAAAATCCAAAAGATATGATGGTTGTTCTTCAAAGACCATTGACTTGGCGGTCACAAGTCTAAAAAAAAATCAAAAGCCTGCTAAGTCAAGCACCTTAAAGGAGACTTAGGCAAAAATCAAGGCAATCCCGATGGATCTGACAAGCAAAGTCAGTCCATGCAAAAGTTAGGGATCAAAAACAAAACCAAAAAGAGGTCCTCGAACCCTCGACAAAAACAAAATAAGATTCAGTGGCCACCCAAATCAAGGGGTTACTGACATCCATCAAAATAAGGTGGTTGCCGTTTCAAGCAAACCTTGAACCATCAAGTTTACACCGTCAAGCAGGTGCAAAATTAACTGAACGTAGGTATGGAGATCATTACGAAGAAAGGGTGGGTACAAATCATACCTTGAGCATAATATCCTTTGTTTCTATAACCAAGAACCAGACCGCGTTACAACCCTCAAAATACCTAATTGAGGCGGGGTTTATTCTGAAAGCATACTATTGCGAGGTTGCTTAAACTGACTCCTACATATTTGCTAATCTTATGTATTGGTGTCATATTCTTTCTATATCTTTCACACCAATTAAATCAGCATTGCGTTTGGATTAACAGTCCACTCGTCAGACATTTTCACATCATTCCCAATAAATGATATTTTCATAACTTGCATGAATGTCACATTAAAATTACCATTTTTGAATGAACAATTTTAATTGCAAATTAGTAATTGGCATAATGGAAATTCCAACAAAGTGCAATCAAAGAGGAACTTGATCACTCATTGGTGTTGACCTGAATTAAGACTTTCTCCTAACCCTACGAATCTGGGGCAAGTCCTTCTGAGGTTTAAACCGGGGCAGACCACTGCAAGGTTCAGACACTGGGGCAAATGGGTTCAAGCCATATCCTAGTATAATCACCGCCAAAGTTCTCATCCCAGAAGAAGTCCTTCAAATACCCGGCAGACTGGGGAAAACTGTTTGAACTTGGGGCAAACTAGCTGATGGTTGAGGTCAACAAGCGTCAAAGGCCTTGGGGTAGAGCAAAAGCACGACTAATACGCATTGGTTAAGTCGTTACGCTCACGCAATCCATATGCATTGGTTAAACCGCTACACTCACACGATTAACACGCATTGGTTAAGTCCCTACGCTCGCGCAGTCAACATGCTTTGGATAAGTCGCTACGCTCAATGTTTGTAAGTCATCATGACATATCAGCTAGAAGCAAGGTTCTTACAAGAACAAGTATACCACTTCTGCAAAGGATCCAACTTGGGACACCAAGAGTATCCACATCTGTCTTCTGATTGTAGCACTGTCAGAAATTGTGTGTCGGGAAGTCAAATCCTTTTATCAATAAAAGTCCAATCTCGCTTGGCACACCCCACATAAAGTCCAATCTTTTATTGGCAACCACAAAAAGCCACTCCAATTGGAACCTTTAATTCACCCTAAAAGTCCATTCTTCATTGGCAACCAATAAAAGTCCACCCTCGATGGTATCCACATAAAACCAAAGTCCAAATCCATTTGGCAACTACCAAATCTAGTCCCTGGTGGTATCCCGGCAGGATTTTATCCCCAGCATACCTGATCATTTGCATTATCATAAGCACGACATACAACATTATATCATGATCATATCAAGCATTAGCACGTCATCTGCATATGCGTCTCCTGCTCCCTAGCAGTTGCATCTTAGTTGCATGTTTGTGCATCATAACGCATATCATCACTGTCCTTAGCAACATGACATAACAACATAGCAGGATCCAGGATCGGTTCACAAACATCTTGGCCGGTCCTCTAGGGAAGTTGGCAGTATGGCTCCGAAAAGAGTTAATACCCCGCGAGTTCAAAGAATTCTACTCCCTAGCAAGTCATTCTTCTACCATGCGGTTGATGATGATATTCCCCAGCAACTATTGCTCTTATGGATCCCCAAGCAGAGGTTATCTTAAAAGTTTCTTAAAAGCTTTCCCCCTGCAGAGTTTGCACAACGTTGTTCCTCCAATAGGAATTTTGGCTCAACTATTCCCCCAACAAATTTATCATCTAAGGTGCTGCTTTGGTATCGCGAAGGACCTTAACGAATAAGGGACTGCTTCGACCAACCAAAGAGGATCGTTTATACCACATTGGTATCGCGAAGGACCTCAACGAATGAGGGACTGCTTCGACCACCCAAAGAGGTTCATTTATACCCCTTTGGTATCGCGAAGGAGCTTAACGAATGAGGGACTGCTTCAACCACCCAAAGAGATTTGTTTATATCACTTTGGTATCGCGAAGGACCTTAACGAATGAGGGGCTGCTTCGACCACCCAAAGAGGCTCGTTTATACCACTTTGGTCTTGCGAAGGACCTTAACGAATGAGGGACTGCTTCGACCACCCAAAGAGGTTTGTTTATACCACTTTGGTATCGCGAAGGACCTTAACGAATGAGGGACTGCTTCGACCACCCAAAGAGGCTCGTTTATACCACTTTGGTATCGCGAAGGACCTTAACGAATGAGGGACTGCTTCGACCACCCAAACGGGATCGTTTATACCACATTGGTATTGCGAAGGACCTTAAAGAATGAGGGACTGCTTCGACCACCCAAAGAGGCTTGTTTATACCACTTTGGTATCGCGAAGGACCTTAATGAATGAGGGACTACTTCGACCACCCAAAGGGGATCGTTTACCCCACTTTGGTATCGCGAAGGACTTTAACGAATGAGGGACTGCTTCGACCACCCAAAGAGGCTTGTTTATACCACTTTGGTATCGCGAAGGACTTAATGAATGAGGGACTGCTTCGACCACCCAAAGGTGATCGTTTATACCACTTTGGTATCGCGAAGGACCTTAACGAATGAGGGACTGCTTCGACCACCTAAAGAGGCTCGTTTATACCACTTTGGTATCGCGAAGGACCTTAATGAATGAGGGACTGCTTCGACCATGCAAAGGGGATCGTTTATACCATATTGGTGTCGCGAAGGACCTTAACGAATGAGGGACTACTTCAACCACCCAAAGGGGATCGTTTATACCACTTTGGTATCACGAAGGACCTTAACGAATGTGGGACTGCTTCGACCACCCAAAGAGGCTCGTTTATACCACTTTGGTATCGCGAATGACCTTAATGAATGAGGGACTGCTTCGACCACCCAAAGAGGATCGTTTATACCACTTTGGTATCACGAAGGACCTTAACGAATGAGCGACTGCTTCGACCACCCAAAGGGGATCGTTTATACCACTTTGGTATCGGGAAGGACTTTAATGAACGAGGGACTACTTCGACCACCCAAAGGGGATCGTTTATATCACTTTGGTATCGCGAAGGACCTTAACGAATGAGGGACTGCTTCGACCACCCAAAGAGGATCGCTTATAGTACTCTGGTATCGCGAAGGACCTTATTAGATAAGGGACTGCTTCGACCACCCAGAGAATATCAAGTTATCTTGTTCATCCTATTAACCCATTCATGGTACTTTTCACTCCTCTATCGGACAAATTTCTGGGTCTTCTTGTATCTAATTGACTTCCACCTTAAAATGAACGCCATGCGGCAGTTCATTCGCCCAGGTTTAAGGAAATTAGATAGGGGCATCTGTCATACCCCAAATTTGTCCTACTTCGGTATTTAATGGATGTTTGACTGCTTCACGACTTCTGGCCATGATTCTCTAAGACTTTGTTTATAAAGACTTTATATGTACTCATTATGGTTATAATCTCTAGCAAGTTATGCTGAATTCTTGTGGGAGGAGCGCGCCTCCAGCCCCTTGTACCCAAACTCATGTGTGTCCTCATTCTCACGATCAAACAAACATGATATGATCAATAACGTAAAGTACATGATTGGATCTATCTTGCCGCACAGTTTCAGGAAATTTACACCCTATTTCAACTTGATTACAAACTTCTCCTTAAATGTTGTTTAAGCCTCACTACAAGTTGCTTATTATGGTATGTACTTAATTCAAGTTAATTCAAAGATACTTCACATGATGCTTGTGGACACGGTCGATTTAGCCTCAGGCTTTGTTCGAATCGATTGCAAGCGTTAGGCTATGTTTGGATAATAAATCAGTTTGTCACAAACTTAGATTTAGCTTGCAAGTCATAATTGAATTTAGATGCAATTAATCTAGAAGATATTTCGATTCGTTTCAAGATATAATCATTTGGTTTTAAGTAGTTATTGAACCATATTTCGAATTGGTACTCAAGGCGTGTGGTAAACAAGCTAAACTTAGGCCAAGTTTGGTTCGAGAAGATCAGGGCATAGGAATTTTGTTTGCGCTTACAAAGTTTTGCAAGGAAGTGGAATGTGGGGTGTAGATAAAAATGTTACTTGCATATTAATTGTCAAAGTCATATATGTTACACACCTCTAGATATGATTTAACTTGTTTACAAGTTATTATCCGTTTGTGTGTAAGGTTGATTTTAAGTCAAGAATTACATTATAAGAGGTGTGTGGAATAATTGATTAATGATTATGATGTGTGGCCAATATAAGTTTTGTTGGATTCAAGGCCATAACTCAATTTTTACTTCCGATAGAGTTCTCCGTTCGTACAAAAATTATGATGCCCTTCATAAGAGAGCATATCAAAAAACTATGAGTGTACACATGTTATTATCTTATGCCAAAGATTTCTAACCATCCAAGCATCAATTTTAAGGTGGTCCATGGACACATTGCAGTTAGGCTGGCTGTATAATATGGCAGAAAAGATAAATCAATTTATGACAGAAAATTACAACGCTATGCTGCGAAATAATAACAGAAAGTAACAAGTCAAATCCTTAATATTCAGAACAGTATTTCAAAATAGCTTGCTATTTAAATTATTACCCAGGCATACAAAGCCCATTCCAGTTCAAGAGGCGTGAGGGATTCTCAATAATACATAAGCTGGCCTCATTCGAAGTACATGATGAAAGCAATTAAAAGAAGGAAAAATGCAAGTTCTACCAAATACCCTGTTCAGTATTACATTCTCAAAGGAATACTACATTGGATTATAGAGATGAGAAAATCACGGCTATAATAGATGGGAAAGATATTCCAATTTTCACAAAAGAGGAGGTCACCTATTAATCTAAACCATAGGACACGCCACCGCTTGCTGGGCCATAAAGTTGCTGTAAATGATATCAGTATAATGCAAAATATAAACCAATATGTAGTACCGGAGACTGTTGTTTAGCATCAACCGAACAATAATCCTAGTAAGGTACAAATTAAGTGCAATAAATCTGTTGTTGGAGATGTTAGAGTCAGAAAGCAAATACCTACAGAGTTGTAAACAAAAGTAATAATCATATCAGCAGTGCATCTTTTCGGCAATTGATCTCGCATAAGAACAAGTTTCAACCAAAAGAAATTTGAGTAAATATGTCTAGAGCAACATAGTCATTGACAATTTACCTTCATGTTGTATCAAAATGATTGCTTCACCAAAATTGAGAGAATGATCTTCACCAAGAAACTTGAGAGTGACATGACATCCTCTTTGTCCAAAGCCTTTTCTAGTTTAGAAGCAGATATTTTCTCTTCATCTTCATTGCGAAAGCAAAACTCTGAGGTTCTTATTTTTGACGATGATAAAGAAAATTGTGGGCAAGCTGATAATTAAATCTGCAGTTTTGATGTCTCAAAGAGATGCTCTTGACAGTAATTCTCCTGGTAAGGTTAAGCAACAACGTTTTGGAAGAAAAGATGTCTCAAAGAGATGCTCTTGACAGTAATTCTCCTGGTAAGGTTAAGCAGCAACGTTTTGATGTTAATTCTAGAATGAAGATTGATGCCACTGCTGCTGTTGAGATTGTGCAACAACCTTTTGGTGTTTTGTCTGAACATGATAGGAACGACCTTTCATTATATTCATCTGATGAAGTTGGTTTTAAAGACAGAGTTCTAGGTTCTAGTGTTGTAACTCCCAGAAACATGAACATCCTTTCCCTTTATTACATAAACACAAGCCATGTTGATCGATTCCTATGCAACAACATTCAAGAAAAATATCCTGAGTTTAAGAAAATTGTCCAATATATAGTATAGTGTCACTGTTACGCAATAGAGGATAGTGAGTGGATTAATGGTTACCTTGAGGCTATACTATCAACTGGCGGAGGTGCTTCTAGCACTATCAAAGAGAAGCAAAGGATGGCAGCTGCTGCGAGAGAAAGCAGTGATCAGTTTAATCCAACTAAGTACTTTGTGGAAGAAACAGGATACAATAGTACAAAGTCTTCAACAGCAACCTTCTTGTCCAGGTCTGTCGAGCCCACTCACCGGTTCAGCAAGGTCCGCAATTCTTTCAAGCATGATACATAAAGCAAGAGAAGTTACAGGTGGTTAGTACAATATGTAAACCAGATGACTATGAACCAAATAATATGCCAAAATGCCAAACTACCAAGTTAGGGCCATTGCAAGAACTCAACAGCCATCATACTACCTAAAAGTTCCCTTCAATCTTCATGTTACATTTTTTCAAAACGGTATAAGTAGTGCCTGAAAGTATCGTCCCAAAACTCGTTCAAATGGGTAGCATCATATCTGCAAAATAATGTTAACACAGGATTAGTTCAAGATCAATGATTTATACACCAGAGCATTACACAACAAGTTTACATACCATTTCTCCTTATGGGCAACACCAACCATCCGCAACTTTGTCAACCACCTAACAAACTTTCCACCACTGTTCTGACACTCTTCAAATCACTAAACAACATTGAGAGCTACCGGTAAAGCTTCTTTATCCTCTTCACCGTTTTTACCTTGCCAAACACTAAGGACCAGTAAGTGTTACAACCTGCAATGACTATTCAACATTAGCAACATATGAAGAAGAAATAGCATGACAGTTATAACAGAATATCGCAACAAGAACAAATTTTTTTAAGTCAAATAAAGACTCCCATGTCAGCAAATTGATAAGCAGTAAAAGAAACATTTTCACACAGTAAAAAACCAGGGTAAAACTAGATATTTTTCTTCCTCACTACAGACAAAGAAAAGGTCACTATCAAGTCCCAGAAAAGCAGAAATCATGGTATAAACCTCTAACAGAATTGTACTACCAAAATACACCTCACCTCACACGATACCAAACATTTCCTTCAGCAAATTTCAAATTTTCACACGTATCAAAAAACCCTAAAATCTCCTATAAATACACTCCTAACCATTGGCAAAAAGAAGAAGAAAAAAGCCTAGCAAAGCACTGCGAAATTAAATCTTCAAAATACCAAAATCACTCAAAGGTTCTTCCTAAATGTTGATAGAGCTTCACACTAAAGCTCTAGCCAACTTGAACTAAGCCGCATTACAATAATCGACAGAAACGTGAGCAAGCAGAAACGAGTTTTAAACTGAAGTGCAGGAGCAAAGAAGAAAAGCGGGAAAGAATAAAGAACAAGCAAGTTACCTCGTGGATTCACCATCCGATTAGGTCAGAGCTCGTAAGTTCCCTTTTACTTGATTTTTGCTCGCCATCGTATGAACACCATGACTTATCTGCTTGAATATGTTACTCTGTGTATTGTTTGAACTTTGATTTATGATTTAGGTTTTTATTTGCTTTGAGTTATGAGTTATGATTTAGGGATTTTATTTGTTAAATTGAGTTGGGATTTGGGGTTTACGCTCAAGGAAAAGGGGTTTAGAGTTTCCGTTTTGGGTGTTGGACCGTCGGAGAAGATGGTAGCACCGACACTGGCCGCCACATTTCTCCGGCCTTGTTGTTTGATTTGAGAAGGATGAGAGAGGTTCAGAGAGAGGGAGAGGTTTGTTTTGAAAGGGGAAAGATTGTTTGTTTATTGAGAGAGAGAGTTAGAAAGAATGAGAGTTTAAAGAGGGTAGATGAAGAATAAGGGTTTCGTTGGAAATTGAGGATAGGAAAGAGATTTGAGATGATTTTTCACAAGCTTCATTTAAGTTCTTCCCCTTTTCCTTTAATTGTTTTGCTTCATGAACCGTGGGATCACAACCTTGGGGACACGTGTCCTTTAAGCTGCAACACAATTAATAGCCTTCATTAGTGCCAGCACACGTGGCGTATTAGAGAAAGCATCTCGTTTTAAATTCATTTTTTCCTACTGACCATGTGAGTTGTTAGGGAAGTGTTTGTCCCTTTAGTTTGGGTAAGTTTAAGAGGCGTATGGGCCTCCGAGGGTATAAATTCTTTGGGCTTTACGAGCCCTTGGAGTATGAGCTTGTGTAAGACCATGTACCCATGTGTATGTCTTGCACCCCAGCCTGTTCCAAATAATATGGCTTCATTAAGTGTTTGATCAATTATTATAGTGATAACTATTATAGTAGATTAAGGTTATTATTAACTTTTGGTTATATTATAAGAAGGTGATAATCAAATAAAATAATTTCTAGAATAATTCTTTCTATATGTAAATAATGACTATCCTAATTCATTAACACATAAGTTTTTTTCTTTCTAATTAAATCTTAATTAATATTTTCTTAATTTATGATAGTTTTTTTATTGAAAGTAGTGGGTCTTTGGAGTCTAGCACTCCTTGGGTCCTTAAGAGACCGCTCTCGAGGTGCACGCCTTGAGTTGTGGCCGTTTCGTCTTTCATCGCTAAACTATTTAACCATGTTTAAAACTTTCGAGGTTTGCAAACCTTAATTCGAGCGATATACTTACCCTAGTTTAATCTACATGCGTTAATTTTTTCAAATTATTTTCTTAATTAAAATTACGAAAGAATCGAGTTCTTGGAGTCGTGCATTCCTCGAATTCGAGAGTGACCACTATTGAGGCGTACGCCTTGAATAGCGTGTCATTCGAACTTTCGTCCCTAAAACACTTCCCCTAATTATTTGGACAAGTATTCACTGTCCAACAAACATATTTCATAATTAATGGAATGAAAAAGGTGTCGTTGGTATCTAGCACTCCAACGATATCCCGACTAATTGGTTACGAGGCCGACATCTCGCTTATCGAATAGTTGTCATTCCTCTTAAATATTCAATCCGTCTAACCTCGTTTCTCACCCTCGTACGATCGAGTATAAACCTTGATACGCGTATAAACCGTACGTCAAGTTCAAATTATTTTCTTAAATCAAATTACGAAAGAATTGAGTTCTTAGAGTCTCGCACTCCTTGAATTCTTGAGTAATCACTCTTGGGGCGTACGCTTTAGGTTGTGGATTACTCAACCTTTCGTCTATAAAACACATGCCCTAACTACTTGGACAAATATCTCCATTGTCCATTTAAATACAATTTCATAATTAATTGAATGAAAAAGGTGTCGTTGGAATCTAGCATTCCAACGATACCCCGATTAATTGATTGCGAGGCCGACGTCTCGTTTATCGAGTAGTCGTTGTTGCACCCTAAAATTTTTCCAACATTTCTTTACCTAGCTTATGTTTCATTTCATTCATATTAGCATTATCGTTTGCATTTCATTGGCATGTATGCAGGAGATCAAGAGGTATGATTACCAATCAAGAGCTATACAAGGCTAGCTAAGAAGCTTACGCAGGTGTTCAAGGGTTGATATCCTTGTCAGAGAAGTTAAAAGATCCTCAGAGAGAGCGATTGAAGCCAAGAGTGTGTGTCTCCTAACTTGAGAGTTGTGGAAAGCCATCAGATGATTCTGAAGGCATGAAGTTGGACTTGAGGTCTTGAGAGATCTCATGAGAAGTGTTGAAGATCACCTTGAGGCCTAGACAGGTTATTATGCCAGATTAAGAAGCCTCAGCCATGATTGGTGCAGCTAGGGTTTGACTAGGTCAACCCTAAGTCAACTGAGAATTTGAAGGAAGTTGATACCTAATTCAAGAGCCATGTGATCATGGATTGATACATTGAGATGTTATAAGGATGATTCCAAGGTTAACTCATCATTATTGAAGAGTTTGAGAAGTTTCAAGCTAGGGTTTCTAAGGCTTGACAGTGTAAAATCCCCTAGTTTGACCCCTATGTTCAAGGCAATTTAGCTCAAGATGTGATTGTCATATCATCTTGACCCCAACATGATTGTTGTAGAGCATGATCTTAGATTTAATTTGAGTACTAGAATTCCTTGATAGGGTTTATAGAACTCAAGTTATGGCTTTGACAGGTTACAAGTCATCTGAGGTATGTGAATTTGGAGCTTGAAAGTTACCCAACTTGCATGAAACCTTTGCCCAAGAAGGATGTTCCCTATGAACTTTTGGTCAACATGAATGTTGTTCCTTATCCTCCTAGCTTTCCATAGAAAACTAGAAGTCCTTGATAGGATTTGTAGAACTCAAGTTTTGGCTTTGACAAGTCAAGGGTATTTTGGGAATTTGTGATTATAGGTCATTTATGACCATGAGTCATTTTCACCAACTAGGAAACCTCAAATGAAATTTTGTTCAACTAGAAAGTTGCCCAAAATGGGGTTTTAACCTTGACCATGCATCAAGGAGGCATTGAAATGGCTCAAGGAGAGACTTGGTTCAAGGAATTTTGAAAAAGGAAGAATTAAAGAGAATTAATGACCAAAAATTGAAATAATTCATTTTGTGTCCAAACAAGGCAAAATTATAGGTCATTTTGAATGGAAAAATCATTTTAGAAACTTTGGCAATGTTGGAATTTTGGTTTGAGGTCAAATTCATGCCATTTCATCTCATTTCTTCATGATGAAGCAATATGACCAACATGAACCATTGGCTTGCAAACAAGGAAATAATCATAACAAACCAATTCAATATCTCATGAGATGAATTTTCCAAGCATTTTCATGCCCAAAGAGAGCCAGAACCATGACTGGTATGGATGGTATTTTGAAGGAGAAAGTGAAATTGAAAATCTCATATGGAAGGTTACAGAAAGTTCTAGACATTTCCATTGAGTTCTATATAAACATTAGAGTGTGTTCAGCCATTTTTTTGGTGAAGATTGATCCCTGAAGCAGAGAGTGGGGTTGAAGTTTCACAGCTGCAAGTTGAAATCGTATTCTGAGTTCAAGGCCAATCCAAGAGAAATTGAAGATTGCATTAGCTTTGGAAGGAGTTTTAGAGTGAATCTGGATCGTTGTGGAGGAGGAATCGAGCCAGAACTGCACCTGTTCTTCATCTGAAACCAGGTTTGTGAAAATTGAAATTATGCTTAATTAAGGCAGTGTTAGATAGAAATATTCATGTGGTTAGGTTCTATTCATGATCTAGATGGATTTAGGATGGTTAATTACACGGTTAGAGACAATGCTAGGTGTTGTGCAACTTCTGTTGAGATGGATTTCTCATGATTCTTGGAGTGTTATTCATGTTTGGATAGTGGAATGTGATCTCTGATGAGTGTAGTTTCCATCAGTGTCATTAATTTTAAGAATCATGATGATCAAGATTTGAGTGGTTTCTGAAACTTTGTTCGGGTTTTAAGTTAGAGGAGGAATTAGAGAATTTGGAGATCGAATTTGGATTCAGTGAGAAAAATTGAGTAAGATGATGATTCGTTTTGACATTTTTGATGACCTGAGACGAGCACCTCATTGGAGAAGACGGTGGCGCTGCAGCTCAGGCCATCGTCTGGAGAATTCCCTCCATCTGAGTTCAAATTGGGGACGATGCCTGGGAACCGTCAGATGAGCGTTTGACCATTGACTGGGGCATGGAATGAAAGGCCACGATTGATTGCTGAAGCTCTGAAGAGTGAGTTGAGCTGAAACGCACCGTTTCATTAATTGGTTTGGTTTGGGCTTCATGCACTGAGTGATACACACACCCCCCATTTGGCCCAATCTGTGAAATAAACTGATGTGAATTGCTATTTGATACGCACCTTTTATTAATTTCTTTCTTATTTCTTTTATTTTGTGCATTTCATATAGTTTTGAAAATAATTCATAAAAAATAGAATAATAACTCAAATTGATCCTAGTTTTTTTCCCTTGACTCATGAATGAGTCTAGAATTTTGGGAAATTAAAAGATTAGGAGTTAATGCATTTGTGATTTAATTGCATTTTTTGTATTTTAATTGATATTAAATCCATTATAGTTGATACCTTGGTTTGCTGAATTTTGTGTGATCACTTGGTGATGATTTTTGAGTTGATTTTCTTTGTGTAGCTAGTTTAGATACGTATGCTCCTCTAGTAATTTTCTCACATTTTTGTGAAGTTTAGGGCTGGCTTTTGTATTAAACTTTAGGTGCTCTAGTTTTAGGGTTTAACCTTAGTACCCCATAGTTCAGGATTTATTTCTAGGACTTTATGGATGATTTAACCCTTGGATTTTGTTTGGTAGATTCATGATTGACTTAGGTTCCCATAGTTATTTTTGTAGGATTTTAAAATTGATTTTAGTATTTTAGTTAAGATTAACTTTAGTACTAGGTTTTAGGTGATCCTAACTTGCTAATTCAACTAGAATGATTTCTTTAGTTCCCTTAGATTAGGGTTTTGCTTCTCTTGCTCTTGGATGATGTTGAAGGCATGTGTGGGCTGCCGAGGAATGCATGGTGGAGCTTGGACTTGAAGGTTGCTCTTCCTTTGGAGTAGTTTTGTTTAGGTGTTAAGATTAGGGTTTGTAAGTAGAGCTTCTAGATAGATTCCCTTCTTTCATCAACATGGAAGGTGTTGATCACTTCCATTCTTCCATATGATGTAAGGTCCCATTGTGAAGGCCTCATCCCTCCTTTGGTAGGATGTGTGGCTCTTCCCAAGTTGGTAGAACCTTTGAGGGTTCCTTTCTTTGATGGTGGGGTGTTTAGTGGTGACCTTTGGTCTTCACTTTGCTTTCCACTATCCAAACCTTGCTCTTGTTAGATGAATCTTTCTCCCTTGCTAGAGGATGGAGTTCCTTGTTAGAAGATTGAAGATGCTAGAAGTTGCTACTTCTCTGTATTTGAAGACTGCCATTGGAGCTGAAGCTTGAAGACCAGGAAGAACAAGTTGACACTTGTGAAGAAAATCCAGCTGAGATCAAATGAAGAGTTGAAGCTTGAAGTTGGAGAACAAGTTGATACTTATGTTTGAGGTATTGAGAGCTTGAAGAAGCAAGTTAACACTTGCTAGTGAAGATGATAGCCTTGAAGAGAAGCTGAAGACTGAGGACTAAACTGCTGTCAGAGGAGAGCTTTGCTGTGAAGCTGTGGGGGCTGTTGATCTGCTTTCTTCCCTGTCTGTTTGCTTGTTGTGCAACTGTATTGATGTGACTTGTGTGATTTGCTTGATGCATTAGAATAAGTTCATGTTTAGATTGTGTTAGGCTAGGAGCATGATTGCACTAGAGGTTGAGCTGCTCCCTCTGCTTGTACTTTTACTGTATGGCTTTGCTTGCGTGTATTTGGTAGAGCCCTGCTCGCTTGCCTATGTGGTTTGTGATTTGCTTGATGGAATTTTATTTCTTCTGTATGATTGCAGTTATTCATATCTGGCTTGAGGTTGAGATGAGCTTGTGGAGGCTGATGCCCCACACACATTTCCTCCCTCACTTGCATTGCATGCATTTTACAGTCGTTTACTGTTTACTGTTTAGCTGATGCTTTATCTGATTCTGTTTATCATTGACATGATCCCCTAGGAATTTCACTTCCTTTGATAAGGAAGTGATGATTAGAACTTTAGGTTGAAACCTATGCATGATAACTTCTAGGAGATCCCTGTTTCAAACCTCAACCATAGGATGAATCGTTGGCATGACAACATTAGGACTTGATAGTCTCCCCTTTAGTTGAACCTGTTCTTTCTTCTCATCTCAAAACAAATCAAAATACAGTAATAAAGGTTAACTGACGTCATACGTTACGAGCCTTAAGCTATCTGAGAAAGGATTGTTGGAGAGTTTCTTTCCAACAGTCTGGATGTTTAGTATGGCACCCTTTGGGTGACATGCGACGCATTCACTCTCAGGTCATAGTCTCTAGTGCGATATTGGTTGCAAATATCCATAAAAAACAGTTCTTCCGTAAAAGACAGAATACAAACTTCAAACCTTTTTGCCCTGTGGGCCCATAATTCAAAGGAAGCTCTTCTGAAGAAAAGAATGTCGTTAACTCTCAGTTCTACCGCAAAACGGTAACGTCTAAGTCTCCAAGGGTCGAGCTGCGTAAACCAAACTGCTGGAACTGTTTGTTAACCCTACTCGAAAAAACAGATGAATCTGAATTCCCGTAATCCGTATTATCCCGAACTACGTAAGCTTTGATCTCTCAAGCCTGTTGAGAGTAGGTAGGCACAATACTGATGTATTGGCGAGCCACCTTCCCTGTAACTCGTAGTTAGTCGAACTACGTTGACTCTGATTTCTCATTCTCTGATGAGAATACATAGGCATAAAGTGCGACGCTTTGCCGAGTCATTTTCTTTTCTTTCCAGACCAGCCTTGATAGGTAGATAGATAAAACCAACCCGTCAGATAAACACAACAAGCGTGGATCCCATCAAGTACGATGGACGTGAGGGGTGCTAATATCTTCCCCTTGCGTAACCGACTCCCAAACCCAGAAACGGTTGTGATGACCTTGTCTTATACCTTTTCGTCAGGTTTTTCCGATCCTTCCCTTTCCCGTTCTGAGGGATAAATAACAAAAGGTGGCGACTCTTCTGTTTTGCCGGCACCTTATTTTCGCGGTAGCCACAACTAGCGACTCTGCTGGGGACTTGATAGTTTCCTGGGGATCCAACGTCCCTGATGCGAGTCAATCTGGGGATCCAACGTCCCTGATGCGAGTCAATCTGGGGATCCAACATCCCCTGCGAGAGTCAATGCTAGCGCTTGTATGATTACTTGTTGGGTTGTCTTTATTTATCTCATTTTATTTCCCGCACTTTATTTTCAGTATGATATGATTATCTGTGCTGTTGTCGGAGGGGCATTCTGATGAGTGAGAAGCCAGACCCAGGCTTGAGTGTACCTAGCATTAGTTGTTGAAATTAGTGGGCACGTGCTTGCTTTGCAGGCAGTAGTGTCTCATGAAATCCACGCTCAGACGAGGTTCTCCCGGTTGACTTCTTTTCCGGCCCTTTGGGCCTGAGGGGTTGTTGGTTTGGAGGATTGTCGACTCTGGGGACCGATCATTTGGGATTCAACTAAGTGAGGCTGCTTCAGGAGATGGTGATGCCACACCTTCTGGGTATCGTATCATCTCTCTTGAATGTCTGTGACGCTGATGACCGCATAGGATGCCGAACTTGTGTCAGTTTAGGTTCATACCTGTGAGCAGGGTCGGGTTATTGCAGGAAACCTTAACCTTCAGACAACCTGGTTTTCTTGACAGTGAACCAGTTTTGTTAGTATCAGAGGTTCTCATCATCAGATATGTGTTTGTTCTTGACAGAGCAGATTTATGGTCTGATATCAGAGGTTCTCATCATCAGATATATGATTGTTCTTGACAGAGCAGGGTTATGGTCTGGTATCAGGGGTTACTTCTCATCAGAGATAGGGTTGTTCTTGATAGAGCAGTATTGTGGTTTTGTTGATACAGAACCTTCATCTCTTTAATAGCACAATCTTCTTGATTTCCTGCTGCATGATTGCATTTTGCATTGCTTTGCATACTCATTTGCATATCATTAACGTGTGTTTGTGTTGCAGGTACCATTTCCCCCCGGTTCAGGTTTTCTTGCCTTCTATTGTGCTATTATGGGTTCTCTGAGGAAGACGATGGCCTACAAGCTCCCCATTCCTGATGTTGTTCAGCTGTCTAGTTTGATTGCTTTGGTAGATGATTCTGTGAGAGGTGAATTCAGAAAGTCTTATGGGAAACTGCTCAGCTTGGTTCGTAAACCTTCTGTGTTTGAGTTGAATGGGTTGTACGCCTTGCTGCAGTTCTACGATCCTCCTTTGAGATGCTTTACTTTCCCGGACTTTATTCTCGCACCTACACTAGAGGAGTATGCTGATTTGTTAGGTGTGCCTATCAAGAGTCAGATGCCCTTTGTTCATATGGATGCTGAGCCTAATCTGGTTAGTCTAGCTCTTTCGCTTCATCTGGATGCCTCTGAGTTGGTCTCCTCTAGTTGGAACGGGGTTCCCGGTTTCTCCTTGCAGTTCTTAGTGGGAAAGGCCCAGCAGTGTGCCAAAGACGGTTGTTGGATCGTGTTCAACGCTATTCTTGCTCTTTGCATATACGGCATCATTCTGTTCCCTAACATGCCTAACTTTGTAGACTTCGACGCCTTTCACATCTTTGCAGCAGGGAATCCAGTCCCTAGCTTGATTGGAGATGTCTATCATTCCATCCACTACAAAAACGAGAACAGAAGGGGAAAGAATGTCCCGTGCTGTGTGCCCCTATTCTATAGATGGCTTGATAGTCACCTACCCAAGAAGGGTCCCTTTGCTTCATCTGCAGCCACAGCTGAGTGGTCTGAGCGTTTGATGAGTCTATCAGCGGAGGATGTTTCCTGGTTTGATAGAGATAGGTTGGGTACTGAGATTATTTTCAGCTGCAGCGGGTTCCCGAATGTGACTTTGATAGGCAGGAAGGGTTGTATCAACTATAATCCATCTCTGCTGGTCTGACAGTTTGCTTATGCTTTGAGAGCTCCGCCGAAGGATGAAGAGGTGCAAGAATCTCTGTAACTCACTGGTCTTCTAGAGGGGGATATGTTATCTAAGCTTCATCATGCTTGGAATGGTATCAGTAGGCGGGGGAAGCCGTTGTTGGGAAAAAGTAATAGCCAAGCCTACGCTCCATATGTGACCTGGATCAGAGCAGAGCAGATATCATAGGGATGCCGTTTCCTCCGGCCAAGCTAGAAAGCCTTCCAGTGATTGAAGAGCCTACCACCGTTCCTATTCAGCAGTACAATCAGGTGTTAGCTGAGCGAGAGGAGCTGAAGAAGGCAAATGAAGAACTGGAAAAAGAATTGGCTCAGCTCGGAAGCGAGAGAAGCGAAGCCGTCCATTCCTTCAAGAGGCAAACAGAGCTGGTAAACAAGTTAGGTACGGATTTGACTAAGCAGTTGGCTGAGCGTGAGCGTTTGGGTCGAGACTTAAAATCTGTCAACGACGTCTTGGCCACTAAGAAGCAGCACTTGGATGAAGCGTACCGGAGAATATCCAAGTTTAATCAGCATTGGAAGGCCACCCTAGCCAACGGCAAGGGACGAGAGGATAAACTGAAGCAGCAGATCTCCAAATTGAAAGCCCAGGTGAACGCTAGTGAGAAGAGGTTTGATGAAGAAACCGCTCGCAAATATGCCGCTGAAGGCCTGCTAAACAAGGCTCTTGCCAACCTGAAGGAGCGCAAACAGACGTTTGAATCCAAGAAGCGGAAGTTAGAAGATTGTTTCGACGAAGGAGCATGGGAAGACTCAGTTGAAGGTCTTCAATACACTATTATGCAGAGGGAGTTACTCGTCGAAGGGTTGCTCACTCAGCCTGATCATCCAGAAACGAGGGATATGTTAGAAGAGTTTCGAGCCCGTGGCCATGCTTGACTATATTTGTAATCCTTTTGTTTTGATCATTGTTGTATGCTGACTATCACCAGGCTTGTTGGTCGAGGTCATGCTATTGGTTCTGCTTGTACTCAGTAACGTTGTGTACCGTCTTGATGGGCTTTATTTATATATATGAGATGTTATTTCCATGACTGGACTCGGACTTCTTATAATCAGCACTGGCACCCAGGCACTAGAATTGGGGGGATATCTCCCTAACATACAGACACACGTTTGCATTTGAATGAAGCATTTGCATGATGAGTTCGTTGTCATTTTTCTAACCCTTTGTGTATGCAGGTTGTTCCAGGATTGATCGAAGGCCAATCCACCGCTATCCGACCAGAGTAAATCAAGCTAGAGCAATGGAACAAGTGCAGACTGACGTTTAGGAACTCCGAGAGAGGATGGACCGCTTCATGGAGCTCATGCAAGTGGTTGCCAACGGCCAAGACCAGCTCAGAACATTTGTCCAGCCTCTGATCTCAAGGGTTGACAGCAACGGTGTACTCCATGGTGGGAATGTTCCAACCCCTCCACCTGTTGAAACTTCTCAGAATGGCATCCCCGTGACCGGGGGGAATGGCAGTGGTAATGGCAATGTGATCACTAACATAGGGCTCAATGGTAATACGACTGGCGTTGGTAATGGAAATTTTGAAGCTAACGACAATGTCGGACTGGGCAATGGCAACGCAGGTGCTGGAAATTTGTATGGGCCTCAGCCATGGCTAGAAGATCGACAAGAAGATTTGTTCTCACAGAGGAGTGCTGAAGGAGAGCTGACTGCTGAAGTACGTCTGAGGTTTAAGGCACTCGAGGACAAAATGAGGAATTTCGAGAACCAGAACACTATGGGTGTCGACATGTCTAAATTGGGATTGATTGCTGATTTCAAGGTGCCTCCTAAATTCAAGGTACCCGACTTTGAGAAGTACAAGGGCACCACTTGCCCTCGTGTCCACTTAAGGTCATACTACCGAAAGATGTCCGCTCACTCTGAAGACGAGAAGTTATTGATGCACTTCTTTCAGGATAGCTTGTCCGGGCCATCTTTGGAATGGTACATGAGTTTGGAACCTACCAGTGTGTGCACGTGGAAGGAACTTGCTGAGGCATCGTGCACCATTATCAGTATAACAGTGACTTGGCTCCGAACCGGGTTCAGCTGCAAAATTTGTCATAGAGGAACAACGAGGGGTTCAAAGAATACGCCCAGCGGTGGCGTGAATTAGCAGCTAGAGTTCAACCGCAGATGGTTGAACGGGAGCTTGTTGAGATGTTTGTAGCCACCCTCCCAGGGGTTTATTACGAGAAACTAGTCAGCGGTATGTCAGGAAGTTTCTCAGATCTCATCATTATTGGTGAGCACGTTGAAAACGGGATCAAGTTGGGAAAAATTCAGGGTGTTGATCTATCTTCGGCTGGAAGAGGAAAGAAACCCTATGGTAACAAAAGGCGTGAAGGAGAGACGAGCGCCGTGTCCAACGCTTAGGGGAAGAGTATAGGCCAGCGCCAGCAGGTGGCTAGCATAACCATCCATGATGTCCAACAACCCCAACCACACCAACAGCCGCAGCAGCAGCAGCCAAATCAGCAAGGGTACAGAAAGTATCAGAACAGGGCACCTCTGTCAAGTTGTCACCTTGAGACGCCACCCATGTCTTATGCTCAGTTGTTACAAACTCTACTTCAATTGCAGCTAGTCTAGAAGAGAACCCTGGCTCCCTTGACAGGGGCACCTCCGCAGGGTTATGATGCGAATGCAACATGTGATTTTCACTCAGGGGCACCTGGCCACACGATAGAAAACTGCAAAGCCTTCAAGCATAAGGTGGAAGATATGGTGGATGCTAAGATCATCAATTTCTCAAATAATGTGCTGAATGTCACGAAGAACCCTATGCCGAACCATAGGGGAGGTGGGGTGAATGCCATTATTGAAGACGAGAACTTAGATTTGTTGACTGACGTCAGGGATCTGAAGACACCGCTTAGCATCGTTAAAGCCAAGCTGATGAAGAGAGGGTTCTTTCCGGGCCGTGGAGAATTCTGTATGAGCTGTGCGACTCTTCCTGATGGATGTGAACAATTGATAGAGGGGATTCAAAGTCTGATGACCGAAGGAATCTTGCAGCTTAGCCGAAGGGCCGAAAGTAGATCTGGAGAGGTAACGCTGAAGGAAGATGATGAGGTTGCCACCATCACCATCCCTGGCCAAACGATAACCATTTCTGCACTCAGGCCGCCCACAATTACCATCACCAAAGCTGGGCCGATACCTTTTGAAAGCACCAATGTTGTCCCATGGCATTATGGGGTAGACGTCTACTGTAACAGACAGAAATTGGAACTGGAACCATCTGGGCAGTCTATGGATAACCTAGTGGGAATTGGCGGAATTACGCGTAGCGGAAGAGTGTTTGCTCCACCTGAGGTTGTGGCGGGCAAAGCAGACAAATCTGAGGAAACTGATAAGGGAAAAAGTAAAGTCATTGAGGAAACCCCTCATGGGGTAGAGAAGTACTTACTTCTAAAGGACGCTGAAGAGTTCATGAGGTTGATCAAGAAGAGTGATTACAAGATCGTGGATCACCTCCATCAAACACCCTTGAAAATTTCCATCCTAAATTTGTTGATGTGTTCGGAGTCACATCGTAACGCGCTGTTAAAGGTTTTGAATGCCACGTATGTACCGCAGGAAATCTCGGTCAACCAGTTGGAAGGGGTAGTAGCCCACGTGAATGCTGGAAATGGGTTAGGGTTCACTGACCTGGAGCTGACGCCGAAGGGAAGAAACCACAACAGTGCCCTGCACATCTCGATAGAGTGTAGGGGAAAAGTTATGGCTCATGTGTTGGTGGACACCGGGTCGTCGCTCAATGTTCTTCCGAAGAAAGCATTGATGAAGTTAGATACTCACGGATTGATTTGCACACCCAGTGATCTGGTTTTGAAGGCGTTCGATGGAACCAAGCGTCATGTCTTTGGAGAGGTAACGTTGCCAATCCAAGTTGGGCCGGAAACGTTCGACGCAGTCTTCTACGTTATGGACATCATGCCAGCCTACAGCTGTCTCTTAGGCCGGCCATGGATCCACTCTGCTGGCGCCGTGACCTCGACGTTGCACCAGAAACTCAAGTACGCTATCGGAGGCACAATCGTGACTGTATGTGGCGAGGAAGACATAATGGTGAGCCATTTGTCATCCTTCAAATATGTTGAGATGGATGGGGAAATCCATGAAACCCTATGTCAGGCGTTCGAAGCTGTTAAAATCAAGAACGTAGCTCCTGTAATGACTGAGAAACCAGAGATGACTCTCTCTTCCTTCAAGGAAGCCCGGGCCGTTGTTCAAGTCGGATCCACCCCAGGCTAGGGGCAGTTCTGGAAATACCTAACAAACAGGACAAGTTTGGGTTAGGATACTCTCCTACGGCTGATGCCTCCTCCTCTCACAGCGCGTCGTGAGGTAAAGGGCCGATCCAGTTTACTAGCGGCGGGGTGATATTTGAAAGTGTCAACGCAGTGTCTGTAGACAGCGAGGACAGCGATTACGACCTAGACTCTTGGATCCAGCCAAGCAAACCAGGCCAGAGCCTCACCAACTGGTCCATCAGGGATACCATTCAAGTGACGAACAAAGAGTAATGATTTACTTCCTCCAATCATTGTACAACCCTATGTCCTACCCGGGGCATAGTGGTTTTATTGTCAGGGCCTTGTTTGATTATGTACATGCATTTTACCAATAAATCAAAAGGCGTTCTTTCGCATTCAAATGTTGTGATCTCTGTTATTCCTGTTTTATATTTGTTTTGAAAAACAATAAAATGGCAATGGGGTTTGTGCTAACCTGTATATCCTTGTTTTAAGCTTAACCCTTGTTATTGCAGGATCCACATAGCAGATGACATCGACTCTGGACCTTCTACGACTCACTTCGACTTCGATTGCCCGATCTATCAAGCCGAAGAAGAAATTGATGAAGACGAAGACCTTCCCGGAGAGTTGGCCCACTTGTTGAAACAAGAAGAGAAAGTTATTCTGCCTCACGAGGAAGAGATTAAGATTGTGAATTTGGGTTCTGGAGAACTGGTCAGGAACGTCAGGATAGGGGCTGTATTGCAGAGTGATGTCAAGCAGAGATTGGTCGAGATGCTGCGAGAGTATAGTGACATCTTTGCTTGGTCATACGAAGATATGCCCAGACTTGATACTGACATTGTGGTCCATCACTTGCCGCTGCGAGAAGATTGTCCTTCCGTTAAGCAGAAGCTTAGAAGGACACGACCAGATATGGTCGTTAAGATCAAAGAAGAAGTGCAAAAGCAGCTTGATGCTGGCTTCTTAGCAGTCACTACTTACCCTCCATAGGGCGCCAACATTGTACCTGTACCGAAGAAGGACGGTAAGGTACGAATGTGCGTCGATTATCGGGATTTGAATAGGGTGAGCCCTAAAGATGATTTCCCGCTCCCTCATATTGATGTGTTGGTCGACAATCCAGCTCAGTTCTCCGTGTTTTCGTTCATGGATGGCTTCTCCGGCTACAATCAGATCAAGATGGCGCCGAAGGACATGGAGAAAACTACGTTTATTACACTTTGGGGAACATTTTGCTACAAGGTAATGCCTTTCGGTCTGAAGAACGCAGGGGCCACTTACCAACGAGCAATGGTCACTTTATTTCATGATATGATTCATCATGAGATTGAAGTCTATGTTGATGACATGATTGCGAAGTCCCAAACGGAGGAGGGACACCTGGGCAATTTGCTGAAGCTTTTTGAGAGGCTTAGGAAGTTCAGGTTGAGGCTGAATCCTAACAAGTGTACTTTCGGAGTACGATCTGGAAAACTACTGGGGTTTATCGTGAGTGAAAGAGGAATCGAGGTTGATCCTGCGAAAATAAAAGCAATACAAGAAATGCCAGCGCCAAAAACTGAAAAAGAAGTTCGTGGTTTCCTGGGTAGAATAAACTACATTGCAAGGTTTATCTCTCGTCTCACGGCCACGTGTGAACCGATGTTCAAACTGCTAAAGAAAGATCAGGCGATTATCTGGAACGAGGATAAAACAGTATCTACAGGAACCTCCGATCTTGATACCCCCGGTAGCCGGAAGACCCTTAATCATGTACTTGACAGTTCTAGAGATGGGCAGAAAGGAGCATGCCATTTACTATTTGAGTAAAGAGTTCACTGACTGTGAATCTCGTTACTCGATGCTGGAGAAGACGTGTTGTGCACTAGCCTGGGCTGCCAAACGTTTACGACAGTACATGCTCAATCACACAACCATGCTAATTTCGAAGATGGATCCGATCAAGTACGTCTTCGAGAAGCAAGCGCTTTCGGGCAGGATTTCCAGATGGAAAATGGTGTTGACGGAATATGACATTCAATACGTTTCCCAGAAGGCCATCAAGGGAAGTGTATTATCTGAATACCTTGCCGAACAGCCGATCGAGGACTATTAGCCGATGAAATTTGAATTCCCTGACAATGATATCATGTTTCTCAAGGTGAAAGATTGTGATGAACCGTTGCCCGACGAGGGGGCAGATAGGAAATCCCAGTGGAAATTGATATTTGACGGGGTGGTTAATTCTTATGGATGTGGCATCGGGGCGATCATCACAACTCCCCATGGATCCCACATCCCGTTTACCACTAGACTGACGTTTCCGGTCACCAATAACGAAGCAGAGTACGAAGCATGCATCATGGGTCTAGAAGAAGCAATTGATTTGAGAATCAAGAACCTATATATATATATATATATATATGGTGACTCGACACTTGTGATTAACCAGATTAAAGGGGAGCGGGAGACTTGTCAATCAAATTTGGTGTCGTACATGAATTATGCCAGAAGGCTGCTTTCGTTCTTTGATCGAGTGGAACTCCAAAATATGCCCAGAGCTGAAAATCAAATGGCTGATGCCTTAGCCACATTGGCTTCGATGTATAAAGTCAATTTTTGGAATGAAGCTCCAAGGATTGTCCTTTCTCGTCTTGATAGACATGCATTCTTCTTTGCGATTGAGGAAGCCTCCGATGGCAAGCCATGGTTCCATGATATCCAGACTTTCCTTATGACTAAGGAGTATCCTGAGCGAGCATCAACCCAGGATAAGAAGACTCTGAGGAGGCTGTCTGGAAATTTTTATCTCAATCCTGATGGAGTTCTGTATAAAAGAAACCACGATCTCATGTTACTCAGATGTGTAGATGAGAAAGATGCGAGTATGCTCATGGAGGAAGTCATGAAGGCACATTTGGTATGCACGCCGGCGGGCATGCTATGACAAGGAAGATCCTGAGAGAAGGATATTACTGGCTGACGATGGAATTGGATTGCTTTAAATTCGCGAAGAGATGTCATAAATGCCAGATTTATGCTGATAAGATTCATGTCCCGCCATGCCCGTTAAATGTCATGTCCTCCCCATGGCCGTTCTCCATGTGGGGCATCGACATGATAGGCAAGATCGAGCCCACTGCATCTAACGGTCATCGCTTCATTCTAGTAGCCATCGACTACTTCACCAAGTGGGTGGAGGCAACCTCGTATGCTAACGTGACCAAGCAGGTGGTGGCTAAATTCATAAAGAGGGACATCATCTGTCGATACGGAATTCCCGAGCGGATCATTACTGATAATGGTTCGAATCTGAATAACAAGATGATGAAGGAGCTGTGCCAGAGTTTCAAGATTGAACATCACAACTCATCTCCTTACCGACCGAAGATGAATGGCGCTGTTGAAGCGACCAATAAGAACATTAAGAAGATTGTACAGAAGATGGTTGTGACCTATAAGGACTGGCACGAGATGTTGCCATTTGCACTACACCGTTATCGTACAACGGTACGTACGTCAACCGGGGCAACTCCGTTCTCGCTGGTGTACGGTATGGAAACTGTCCTACCGTTAGAAGTTGAGATTCCTTCTCTACGAGTTTTGGTTGACGTGAAACTCGATGAGGCAGAATGGATTAAGAACCGACTAAACCAACTCAGCCTGATGGACGAGAAGAGGTTAGCATCGATCGCACATGGTCGTCTATACCAGAGCCGAATGAAGAAAGCTTATGATAAGAAGGTGCGTCCTAGAAGCTTTCAGACGGGTGATCTCGTCCTGAAGAAGATTCTTCCTCCACACTCCGATCACCGGGGCAAGTGGACTCCCAACTACGAAGGTCCGTACGTCGTCAGCAAGGTCTTCTCGGGAGGAGCCTTGTTGTTATCCACGATGGATGGTGAAGATTTTGCATCCTCGGTGAACGCGGACGCAGTTAAAAAATACTTTGCTTAAAAAACGACCCGCTGGAAAGAAAAAGAATATCCAGGCAAAAATGGGGCATCCCGGCGAACCATAAAAAAGGAAAAAGGTTCAGGCAAAAATTAGGGGTATAAAAGAAAAGAATGTACACCCACAAAGTCGAAAACCTGGAAGGGCGACTTTGGCAAAAAAGGGTATCCCGGTGATTCGAAAACCTGGAAGGGCGATTCAGGCAAAAGTTAGGGATTTGAAAGAGCAAATGACTGCGTTCCGCGTGTGGACTTTCATTGTTTAGTGGTTTGGAAGACCTGAGGGCCGTTTATCTGAATCAATCTCTTCTGAAGCTGAAGCGTCGGAGAAGTATCGAAGTCGAGAGGGTCATAGAGGGATCAACTCATGGTGTTCGTCTACGCCGCATTGCCGACATTTGTGTATATATTGATGTATATTTATATTTTCGTGCAGCTTCCTCATTCCAGGAGCTTGCATCTGTTGTAAAACATTTTCACCCATTCAGGGGTTCGTCATCAATAAAATATATACTATTCAGCAATTATGTTTGTTTGTTTAGTATCTATCTGTTTTGTTTGCGAAAAAGAACGTCGATGTTTTTGATAAAATGCACATACATAAACTTATTGGCCTAGGCCACTGATTGTTGAAACAAGGAATCACTTGAACATTGTCATAAGATGATAACCTTGATTGGTCCCTTTGAGAAGGGTATCTTGTCTGTTTGTTTGTGTTGTTGCAGGTATAGCATATTCCGGGCAGTACGCCGTATGCGTTCCCAAGCAGGATGATTCCTTCTACTCCAGCGAGTTCAGCAGCATCTCCCCACGAAGTCTGTGCATAAGATCGTAAGCATTGATATGTCTCCTCCAAACAGAGAAGATCTCTCCCCAATCAGATGCATCCTGAAGGATCGTTGCCTCCCCAGCTGAGGCATGTGCTGAAGTGTACGTTCGTTCCCCAGCACTGGATCAAAGTGCAGTTTTCGTAGAAGACCATTCGCAAGTGTGCAGCTTTCGATAGCTTAGACTGAAGTCTCCAGCGGAATTGAGATTCCCTACAGAGTTGTACTCTCCCCAGTAAGCAGGATGATTCCTTCTTCCCCAACCGAGTTTGTAGTTCCCCACGAGAGCCGAGTCCTTGGAAGCCGTTGAAGCCATGATTGGTGCTCCCCAGTAGAGTGTTGAATAGCTGATGCTGTATTTCCCCACCAGGGTCGTTATCTCCAGGAAAGTTTTAAGCCGAGAAGGCCGCGCAGTTTATTTATGCGATTGACATCATTTTCCTCAGCAGTTGTGGGTCGTATACCTAGTCGAGCAGGTTCAGGTTCTCGAAGAACTTTGTCCCCCTGCTGCAGTCGACTGAAGTTCGGTCCCCAGGCGGAATCCAATTGAGATTGGTGTGACGTCTTCTCCTCGGCGGGATGATTCCTTCCTCCACCAGAGTGGTTCTTTCTCCTTGACAGGAAGCTTTTCCTTTCAGCATTTATTTTGCTGAGGGGGTCATATAATTTTTGCATGATTGCATAGCATTTACCCTAAAAACGAGTAGCATTTCCACCGTGTGGAGCATTACGCCATGGTCAAACGTATGTATATGAAGCATGAGCTAGGTCATTACCATTCTTGTTTTGCAGGTGTTCCTCCGCAGAATGGCTTGCTCAAGATGATTCTTGAAGTCCCCGACGGAGTTATTTGTCCAAGATGATTCTTGAATTCCCTAGCAAAGTTGTTTGCTTAAGATGATTCTTAAAATCCCCAGTGAATTCGCCAGAGTTGGTTGCTCAAAATGATGCTTAGAGTCCCCGGCAGAGTGATTGCTCAGGATGATTCCTGAAATCTCCAGCAGAGTTATTGGTTTAGGATAATTCTTGAAGTCCCCGACGGATTTATCTGTCCAAGATGATTCTTGAAGTCCTCAGCAGAGTTGATTCACCCGGAATGATTTCTGGAGCCCCGAAGCAGAGTTACTTGATATTTCTCCAGAATCCCCAGTGGAGATGTGTCATCCCCGGCAGGTTGGAACGACGAAGTTAAAACTTCCTTTGAAGACTTGATGATTGAAGTCCGGTAGCGGTGCTGAAACCCCAGACTTACTGATGAAGTCTGTTACGGTGGAAATAGGATCACAAACTATTAATGAGTTTGAATCGCAATTCAATTCACAACCGCTCTTTGATTTATCCGAAGGAAAAGGTCAAAAGAAGGAAAACCTATTTTGCATCGTAAACACAATGCGGGGAAAGATCTAGGGTTCGGGGGTTGGTTAAATTTAGGGAAGGTATTAGCACCCTAAACTTCTGTAGTACTCTACAGGAACCTTTTGTTCAAATGTTTACTATTTGCTTTATTAATTTGCTTAAGGTATATGTACAAAGAATTAAAAGTGAGAAAATAAACCTAAGGGGTTAATTCTAAGTTTACTCGGCAAGACATCGCATCTTGTGCCTACGTATCCTTACGGGAGTGGAATCAGAGTAATCGTAGTTCCCCTCAATAGGGAGGTTAGAGACTTCTTGACTGTGGCCAAGGTCTCAAGGGGAATAAACGCATCTTAAGGACACGCTTACGTGGAGTGTAGAAACTCCAAATCTCTACGTTGAAATGTTAAGTTGTAATTAGGGTTAGGTTAGGTTAGGGATTCCGCGGCGGGAAACCCTAAAATGAGCGCGGCGGCTCTTTGACCTAATGCTAGGGTAATTTTGTAATCTTGCCTGCGGCGAGACATTTATAGAAAATTAGGGTTTGAAAAGGTGTAAGGGTTTGAAGTTGAGGACTATTGACACGGCGGTCAAATGCTAGACCTAACCTTCGGATGTGTGTAGTGTGATTGGAGTATTGATAAATGCGTGAGGTGATTGAGTTATGCAAACAGGAAATAAGACAGAAGTCAAAGCCATGCAAACAGAAATTTAAAGGCAGAAACTTAAAGCGCGATTATTAGATTCGCGGGGTTACATATGAGAAGCAGTTACAATATAGTAATGAAATTTAAATAAACCAAACAGGCAGGAAGAGCTGCAAATGATGAACACTGTCAACAAGCAAGTTTAAACGGCAATTGGACAAGTCAGGAGAAAAAGTGTAATGTTGAAGACTTTGGTTATTTTGAAAGAAATGTTAAATGAGTCTATGAAAAAGGTAATGTTAAATAGAAAATATTTTAAATTTAATCTTAAAAGGAAAAAAAAGATTTTTGTTATTTATTGAAAAATTTTTTTATTTATTAAATGGAAAAGAAGTTTTTTTATTCTATTTTCTTATAAAAAAGGTTTTTTTTTAATTTTATTTATTTTTAATATTTTCACAAAAAGGTTTTTTCTTTTTAAAACAGTTTTTTTAAATTATATAAAAAAATGAAATGTTAAAAGACAATTTAAAACATAAAACAAATTTTAAAAGCAAAATATAAAAAAATAAATAAAGGGGGGGGGGGGGGGGGGGGGGGCGGTAACCACACCCGGACCCAACCCAGTTGTTAGCAATAAGTCACACAAAAGTTAGGGTTTCCAAAACCCTAACTTCTTCTCACGGCGCCGCTATTCTTCATCTTCCTCTTCTTTCTCGCGACTCTTCTTCATCGATTCTCCATTCTCTCTCGCTATTTCGCTCTTCCGCTTTGCTTCATGGCCTCGATTTCTTCTTCCTACATGAACAAAACAACAAAAAATATATGAAATAGTAATCTCTCTACCCAGATTCTGACGATGATTTTGACGGCGATGAAGATGAGATAATCTGAGCCTTTGAAGGGGTTTGCCCGCTGTTTGTTTGAAACGGCGCCGGTGAACCTTCTTCTCTCTCTCGCGATCGCTTAGGGTTTGCGATGGTGGTTTCTCTCTCTCTCTCGCGGCTATCCGTTAACAGACGATATTGGTGGTTGGTGATGAACGATGATGACGATCAATCTTCGTCTGAGTTCGCGGCTGTTCGTTCACGACGCCTAGGGTTTGTTCGTTAGGGCTTTCACGATTTCGTCCTTCCCTTTTATGAGGTGAAATCAACCCTTTTTATAACTTCTATTTTCTTTTGGGCCTTTGATCCGTGTTGGGTTTACGTTACTCTGAGATTTGATTTCGAATGATTTTGTTTGATTTGATTTTGTTTGGTTTTTCAGATACTGATTGAACCATGTTCCCTCTTTTAGAATTTGATTGGGATTTTGGTGAGATTGGATTTCATTTTTCTGATATGTTTGATCTCATGATTTGAACCTTCCTTTTTCAGGATTCCCTATGGCTTCGCTCGGACTGTTTGATATCTGAACTGATCTTGAACTGATTTGTTTGACTGATTCGTTTTTTGATCTCGAACTGATTTGTTTGACTTCATCTGAACTGACTCGTTTTCGATTTGTTTGATTTTGGATGCAGCTCAGATTCTTTTCCTCTTCTTCTTTCAGAGAGAACTCTAAGAGTCAGATATTGCTGGATTGATGCCGCCGAGGGAGGTTCGACACGGTGATGATGACGACTTGTCTGAACCGTCGAGAAGATGACACTGCTACCATTTGCCTTTGATTATGTTTTAATGACAATGACCTTCGGGTCTGAGCGAAAAATTTACCGTATGTTGTGTACTTTCGATGTTCGGTAGGGAGTTGGCGACAGGCTTTGGCCGTTGCCCTTCCAGCCGCTCGAATGTTACGCCCGATGATGAACAACCTGAGGGTTGTATTGATTATATGTGACACTTTTCTTCTGAAGCTGGATATGATGTTCGTGAACTCATTTGCAGATGTAATCGAGGATTTGTTTGATGCTTCTGATATCGTTTGTATCTCTTGTAGCTTTTCGAGTCATTTCCGCTTTTGACGTGTAGCCCATGATTTGGACTTGTTTCTGATCCAGTTTTTTTTGTTCGACTCGCCTTTGGCTTTCCTTACTTGTTTGATCTCAGAGCTGCTGCTAGCATTGTAGCTTATCTGCTTTGATCTTGAACCAATTTTGATGGCCTGATATTCAGACTGTTGTTGCTCTGATGAGCCAACCTCTTTGGTGCTGTTTGCATTGATGTTCTGTTGGATTGTCCCTGCCGGTTTCTGCTTTTTCGAACATGAAGCTTGATTTTCCTGTGATGTTTATGAATTCTTTTGAGGCAGTTTTGATTAATTTCGATATTCAGTTTGGTGTTGTTGGTGTGTGGTTCTTTTCAGAACACAAACTCGGTTTCTTTGAACTGATATCCCTTTCTTTTCGTTGTTTCAGGGCTGGGGCGTTTGGATTCACAAACTGATTATGCTGCTGGCTGTTGTTGTCTGATGACAGGGGCTGTGATGTTGTGTAGTCGCTCACTTATGTGTTGCTTTCCATTGAAACTGGTTCGAACGGGGCCTTACCTTTAACTGATGCTGCTGAAACTTTTTGATACTTTGTTCTATGTAATTTTGACGCAGCTTGTTTTGTGTCTCATTTTTCTGTTCTGTTTGAACTTGATTTTTATGGGCTCAGAATTGATGCAGTTTGATGCAGTTTTGGCTTGCATTTCGGTTTGAATTTTCCACTTACTTGTGGCATCTTATGAGCTGTCTTGTTTTTGACTTTCTGTCATCAATTTGTACTGATGCAATTGTGGAATTTCAGGTGTTGGAAATTTCGGAACCAAAACGAACTCAGACCTGCCGGCATCCGAGTCTGAGTCCAAATTTGTCTTACTCTTGTATTAGTTTGGGAATCCAATTGCGGCAAAAGCGAATCAGTCCCGCTTCTTTTATCACTTCTATCTCTCGGACGTCCCTTATGATAAGAACAGATAATATCCGATCTAACGCCAACGGTGCGGATTGGTAACGGGGGTAGGACGCAGCTTCGGTTGTGCCACTCCCGGCACTCGATGATGACGCTGTTCTGAGAGTGTCGAACACAAACTCTAACATTTTTTCTATTCTGCTTTGCTATTTTTTGATGTGCAGGATGATCGGGGACTCGTGGAGAAACTCAAGGGCCAACATGAAGACACTTAGCAATTTTAGGACTTAGGATTTTTAGAGTTAATGTAAATCCTTGTACAGTAATTCAAAAATATGAAACAATCTCCCTTTTGTATAATGAGATTTTTATGAAATAAAATTCCAAAAACTTGAATCTATTTATATTTTATTCTTAGTTAAAAAATTATAAACATTTGTGAATAAATCCACAAATATTTAAATTCATTAACATAGTCATAAAACATAGACATTCCCAAATGATATTCTTATTCGTGCACTTGTCTCATTCGTAATCTTAAACTCATCATCTGATTAAAATCCAATTTAAATGCTAACCAACCATTTCATAACCAAACACGGATGTGCACCGTAATCACAACCGTTTCGGTATCAACAATAACATTACTCGTAATTGAATTCCACTGACCAAAGACTGTGAGCAACCATCCACTAATACCCCAGTAAAACTGTGCCTTATTAACGGAGGTGTGCCGGAAATAAGCCACGAGCAATGAAATAAGTCTTAAATCCAGTTGTGCTCGACAAACTTTAATATCGACCACGTCGAATTGGCACCTTGATATAATCAGACCTGGTGATAGGTAAATGCCTCAAAAATAGTGTATCAAACGCCTCAGAACTTAATAACAGCCCGTCTTCAAGGAATTGGTAGAATTTGCGTAAAATGACCAAAATACCCCTGGAACCAAATCTGCAAAACAAAGCACCTTCATAACTTGTTAGCAAATGTACATATGAGATGCTATGCGAAATGACCGACTAAATATAAGGGTAAAATTTGGGGTATTACAGTTGCCCCTATTTAAATAGCTACACCGGACGATTTGAGTGACAGAGACTCGAGGAATCGTGGTGGAGAGATTTAAATATAGATAACCGAAAATTTTGCCCTTATATGCGACGATATGCAATGCTGTGGACAAAGCGAGGACAGCTTAATGCGGATGATGCCATGAATATGATATGATGCGTATGCTGGAACGATGAATGCGAAAATGATGACGAATACAACAACACAGACGCTACGAGAAGAACACACCGGGGAAGACGACGCGCTGGGACACAGTACAACACTGGGGAATTCTAAAATGATGGTCAACTGGTACAAACACGATCAATTGCCATTTTTAGAAAAGGAACGAGATTCTCAAATGGAGATGGTACCTATGAGACGACCTCCACTGGGGAATCTAAAAATAAAACTGGATCTCGTACGATTGCAAGATCGATTACAGAATGCTGGAGCATTGAGCAAAGAATAACATCCAAGCTTCTGTAAACTATCCCTCGTGACAGGATCAAACGGACTTTTCGGAACTCCGTAACAAATATACAGGGTAAAGACCGGCTGTATGCCAAAATAAATGGACTTTAATGGGAAATGCCCTGATTGTTGGAAGGGGCTTACGTGCCAAAATGGATAAGCACTCAAATAAAGAGGCTGCTGCTTATCTGATAAATAAATCTTCTCGCATTTAAGGTCGGCGTCTGGAATACGATTCTGATTCTTCTCTTATTGAAGGATAAATAAACTTCTTCATGCTTCAAGATCGTGCTCTCCTGAACATGAAAAGGGTAAACTGAACTTCCTCATACTTCATAATCGTGCTCTCCTGAATATGATTCGGCTTTTTCGGGTAAATGAAATTCTTCATACTTCAGAATCGTGCTCTCCTGAATATGAAAAGGCTAACTGAACTTCCTCATAATTCAGAATCGTGCTCTCTTGAATATGATTCGATTCTTTCTTGTAAATGAAATTCTTCATACTTCAGAATCGTGCTCTCCTGAATATGAAAAGGGTGAACTGAACTTCCTCATACTTCAGAATCGTGCTCTCCTGAATATGATTCCGCTCAAACCTCCCCGTACTTCAAGATCGTGCTCTCCTGAATACGATTTGGTTTCTTCTTTTACTAAAGGATAAATGAACTTCTTCATAATTCAGAATCGTGCTCTCCTGAATATGATTCCGCTCAAACCTCCCCGTACTTCAAGATCGTTCTCTCCTGAATACGATTTGGTTCAAACCTCCCATACTTCAAGACGACAGGTAAATGGAAGCCCAACTGCTCCATGGAGATGGCCATTTGCTGCGAGTCATAACGAAGATAGAATCGGTTTCTTAGGTGAGAAATGTTGTATACCGATGTTGTAAGATGTAAAGTGTTGTGAAGTGTTGTAACATGTAGGATTGTAAAGTATTGTATTGATAGATTTTCCAGGCGTGAACTGGCGCGTATCTGTAAATGATTGTAGTTGATTTTCTTGAAAGATAGTGCAAAATAAATGCACGTCCGGGTACAGTGATAAGCCTCTCGGGCGAAAACAGTCGCGTATCTGCCATGGTATGGTGAAAATCTTTTAGATGGTGCAAAATAAATGCACGTCCGGTTGGGCTCGACGACCGACAAGACTGAGATTCAATATAGGATCGAGCTAGAAAGAGGACTGGTAATCAAGACTCCATCGAGGGAATGAACTCGAAGGGTAAATGTCTTATCCTGGTAAGGAAAGATATGCTGAAGTAACCGTCATCCACGAGGATCGAGCTCTGTGGGGAAACCGGAAACACATACGTACTTTATGCTTAGGGCTGACAATCTATTTGGAGAGAATGGACAAACCCAGTTACTCGGCGGTAATCAACCAATGATGGTGAAATACAATGAACCTGTGAATGCTAACGCATATGTTGATGCATATGTTAATGTGAATGTATGTTAATGTCCATGTATGCAAGATGTTATGAAATGAGTATGTAATGAATATGTAATGAATATGTACTGAGTCCGTAATGAAATAGGCATGTGATGCTTATGCCCTTGCGTATGCTGACGAAACTGACTAGAGACAGGACGAGAGATGAAATGAACATCTTGACGGAGATACCCTGCATTCTCTGCAACCAATACGTCAATCATAGGAGGGAATGGTAGGACCAAATCTGGTTTCAAAATTCTGAATTCTCTGGGGAGAAAATAAATTGCTTAGGTGCACAGTATCACGTCTTCTCATGGGGAGAGGAAAACCTGAAGGACACTTTCGAGTTACCCAAGAAAAGGTTGTCAGCTTATAGTCTCGCTGGGGACTGTGTTAGAGCAATGATTTGAAAGTGTTTCTGCAATAATGATATTTTCGGGGAGTGAAGAGATCCTTCCGAAATTTCCACTAGTCAAAGTAATTTCTTACATTTCAATTTCGTTTTTTGAAGAACAATTTTTGAAAAATCTACAATGCACCTTTCATTTTCAAATTTTAAGAATAAACGCATTTTGCATAATAATAGAAAACAAAGAGCAATGCACCAAGGAATGTAAGTAACAAAATGGTATCTTTTATTAAAGGGTGGCAGCTCGCTGAAGGCATAGCTCCACAGATGATTATGTTTTGAAATTGGCAACATGGGAAAAGGTTACATTGAATCCAATGACACCTACCGACACTAATAGCTAAGACTAATCCATAATCTTGCTTTGGGCAAGGATGAAAGAACTGAAACATGGCTCTCATGCGTAAAGTGTGTTCGCGATGATTAGTGTCCTCTGATGCAATGAAATGCCTTTGTCCCTAACTTTTGCCCGGACCGCCCTCTCGGGTTTTCAATCCACCGGGACGCTCCTTTTTGCCTAAGCCGCCCTTTCGGGTTTTCAACTTAGCGAGCTTTTTATTATTATTATTATTTTTTTCAACCCTTATTTTTGCCTAAGTCGCCTTTTGCAGGTTTTCTACTTAGCGGGTTTTTAGGCATAATATTTTCGGACTGCATCAGAATTCACGGGATGTGCAAGCTCTTCGCCATCCATTGTCGTAAGTATCAGAGACCCTCCGGAGAAAACAGTCTTTACAACAAATGGGCCTTCATAATTGGGCATCCACTTTCCACGCATATCTTTATGCACTGGCAAGATCTTTTTGAGTACGAGCTCTCCTTGACGGAACTCACGGATACGAATCTTCTTATCAAACGCTCTTTTCATTCGTTTCTGATATAATTGCCCATGACACATGGCTGTCAAGCGCTTCTCATCAATGAGATTCAACTGATCCAGTCTGTCTTGAACCCACTCGGCTTCCTCAAGTTCAGCTTCCATCAACACTCTTAAAGAAGGTATCTCTACTTCGATGGGGAGCACGACGTCTATTCCATACACCAATGAGAAAGGTGTTGCTCCTGTCGAAGTTCTCACCGAGGTTCTGTATCCATGTAAAGCAAACGGTAACATCTCATGCCAATCTTTGTAAGTCACAACCATCTTTTGCAGGATTTTCTTGATATTCTTATTCGCAGCTTCAACGACCCCATTCATCTTAGGACGGTACGGAGAAGAATTGTGATGAGTGATCTTGAAATTGTCACACAACTCTTTCATAGTCTTGTTATTCAGATTGGTGCCATTGTCAGTTATTATTCGGCTTGGGATTCCATAACGGCAGATGATTTCTTTCCTGATGAAGCGGGCAACCACTTGCTTGGTCACGTTGGTGTAGGAGGCAGCCTCTACCCACTTGGTGAAATAATCAATAGCAACAAGGATAAAACGATGACCGTTAGAAGCCTTCGGCTCGATTTCCCCAATCATGTCAATGCCCCACATAGAGAACGGCCATGGTGAAGACAAAAAATTCAACGGTGATGGAGGTACATGCATTTTATCAGCATAAATTTGGCACTTATGGCATTTTTTAGCGTATTGGATGCAGTCAGCTTCCATGGTTAACAAATAATACCCAGCCCTTAACATCTTCTTGGACATAGCATAACCATTGGCATGAGTTCCGAAGGTCCCCTCATGAATTTCCTGCAGTAACATGTCCGCTTCCCGTTTATCAACACATCTGAGCAGAACCATGTCGTGATTCCTCTTGTATAACACACCATTACTGATAAAGAATTTGGACGCCAGTCTTCTCAATGTTTTCTTGTCCAGACCAGTAGCACCATCGGGATACTCTTGTTTGACGAGATAGTTCTTGATATCATGAAACCAAGGCTTTTCATCCACCTCAACTTCTTCGACCACCTGACAATAAGCGGGCTCAACTTTGCGCTCAATATGGATAAGAGGTGCTTCATTAACGAATTTAACTTTCCACATGGATGCTAACATGGCTAAAGCATCAGCAACGTGATTCTCGGATCTAGGAACATGCTCGAACTCTATCTCGTCGAAATACTTGATCAGCTCAATAATGTAGTCCTTATAAGGGATTAACTTCTCATTCTTCGTTTCCCATTTGCCTTGTACCTGGTAAATAACCAAGGCTGAGTCACCACTTACTTTAAGAAGTTTGATTCGGAGGTGAATTGCTGCTTCGAGGCCAAGAATACATGCTTCATATTCTGCGACGTTATTAGTACACTCAAAGTCCAACCTTGCTGTAAATGGAGTGAATCCACCCTTTGGGTTCATCAAAACGGCGCCTATACCATGCCCATTGAAATTCGAGGAACCATCAAACATCATCCTCCACCAAAGACCTGGTTCTGGACCTTCGCTCGGATCTGGCTCTTCACAATCTCTTTTAATCAACAAAATATCCTCATCAGGAAAATCAAACTTAAGAGGTTCATAATCTTCAACTGGCTGGTCTGCAAGATAATCAGATAAAATACTACCCTTAATCGCCTTCTGGGGTACATACTGGATGTCATATTCGGATAACAACATGTGCCAACGGGCTAGCCTCCCGGTTTGAGCAGGTTTTTCAAAAATATACTTGATCGGATCCATTTTAGAAATCAACAATGTGGTATGACAGACCATATATTGCCGAAGGCGCCTAGCGGCCCATGCCAATGCACAACAAGTTTTCTCCAATGGTGAGTATCTGTTTTCGCAATCGGTAAACTTTTTGCTCAGGTAATAAATCGCATGTTCCTTTTTCCCAGTCTCATCATGTTGTCCAAGCACACAACCCATAGACTTCTCAAGTACAGTAAGGTACATAAACAACGGTCTTCTAGGCACGGGAGGAATCAGAATAGGGGGGTCTTGCAAATAACTCTTAATCTTCTCAAACGCCTTCTGACAATCGGGGTTCCACTCAACCGTCTGCCCCTTGCAAAGTAACTTGAATATCGGCTCACAAGTAGCGGTCATGTTGGAGATAAACCTGGAAATATAATTCAAACGTCCCAGAAAACCTCTAACTTGCGTCTCGGTGTGCGGAGCTGGCATATCTTGAATGGCTCGGACTTTGTCAGGGTCCACCTCAATCCCTCGTTGGCTAACAATGAAACCAAGCAATTTTCCAGATCTGACACCGAAGGTACATTTAGCAGGATTCAATTTCAACTGATATTTCCTGAGTCGCTCAAACAGCTTCACCAAATGGTCTAGATGCTCCTCTTCACTCTGAGACTTGGCTATCATATCGTCCACATACACCTCGATCTCCTTGTGCATCATATCATGAAAAAGAGTGGTCATAGCGCGTTGGTAAGTTGCCCCCGCGTTCTTTAAACCGAAGGGCATGACTTTGTAGCAGAAAGTCCCCCAAGGAGTAATGAAAGTAGTCTTCTCTCGATCGTCGGGATCCATCTTGATCTGATTATAGCCAGAGAAACCATCCATAAATGAAAACAACGCAAAACTGGCTGTATTGTCTACAAGTGTATCAATATGTGGCAGAGGGAAATCATCCTTCGGACTTGCTTTATTCAGATCCCTGTAATCCACACACATCCTGACTTTACCATCTTTCTTGGGCACTGGCACAATGTTGGCAACCCAATCTGGATATTTTGCGACTGCCAAGAAACCTGCATCCAACTGCTTTTTAACCTCATCTCGAATCTTCAAAGCCATGTCGGGTCTCGTTCTTCGAAGCTTTTGTTTGATAGGCGGACAATCCGGCTTAAGTGGCAACTTGTGAACAACAATATCCGTGTTTAGGCCCGGCATATCTTGATACGATCACGCAAACACATCAATATATTCTTTTAACAACTCAATCAACCTCGCCTTAACCTCTGTCCCAAGCATTGCACCAATCTTGACCTCTTTCTTGTTCTCATCTGTACTGAGATTAATTAAGTCCACCTGCTCTTTATACGGTTGAAGCTCTGTGTACTCGTACTCAATCAATCTTGTCAGTTCAGCGGGTACTTCAAAATCTTCTTCACCCTCGTCTTCAGCTTGATTGGTGGGTGCGTCCCAGTCAAGAGTGTCAGTAAAGTCATTGGATCCAACAAGGTTTACGATGTCTCTGCATGATGGAAGGCTTACTTAATTAAAATGCTCGAAGATATGCAAGATAAGGAATGAAATGCTGTTTTTTTTTTGTTTTATTTTTTGGAAGAAAGGGTTGCCAATTTCATTTTTTAAAGGTGAAAACGAAAAACGCAAATGAACCAAAGTGGAATTGAACAAAATGCCTTTATTAATATCCTTTTAGAAATGAAAGGTGGCCCAATAAAAGCGACCCTATAGCCTTGGGCAGAGCTACGGATTTTTGTTTGAAAATGTAAATGAAACTTTAAAAAAAAAAAAATTACTTTGACAAGGGAAAAATAACAGGGATCTCTACGGCCTCCCAGTTGTTCAAAACTGCATCACCCTTAAACACCAAGTTGCCCAGCTCTTCATTTTCCTCACAGTCACTGATGGCATTGACTTGGAAACCTCCGCTGACAAATACCTCTCAGATAACCTTTGGACGCCCTTCGACAGTTGTGGCAGCTCCATTCTGAGTTGGTTTGTAACCCAACCCAGAGCGATCAGTCTTGGTCTTGACATCAATTACCTCTCCCCAACCTTCAGAAATGCCCCTGTCAATTGTTGATTTGGTACTCTTCAGAGATGCAAAAGATGGATTACCCTGACCCACTGTCTCTTCGACTTCTAGCAGAACAGCATTGGCGATCTCAAGTGCTTGAAAGGAGATTTCTAAAGCATTCTCATCGGCCTCGATGTAACGGAAAGAAGACAGGTTACTGACCATCAGATCCCCCTCATCGTGTATAATAACCAACTTTCCATCGATTACGAACTTCATCTTTTGATGTAACGTTGAGGTTACTGCCCCAGCTGCATGAATCCACGGTCTTCCAAGTAAGCAGCTGTAATTTGGATTAATGTCCATGACTTGAAACGTGATATTAAAAACTTGCGAACCAATCAGGATAGGAAGCTCAACCTCCCCTATTACCAACCGGCGAGAACCATCGAAAGCCTTGACTATCAAAGGAGTAGGTTTCAACACAGTCTCTTTGAAAACCAACTTATCGAGAACCCTCTTGGGTAGAACATTCAGAGAAGAGCCGGTGTCTACTAGTACTCTCGCTAAATTGTCCTCCTGACATTTCACCGATATATGTAAAGCACGATTATGATTCGGACCCTCCTTTGGTAACTCTTCGTTGCTGAAACTAAGGGTGTTGCATGCGGTCAAATTGGCGATCACACTATCAAACCGACTGGTGCTGATATCTTGATCCACATGTGCTTGAGTCAAAACTTTCTGCAAGGCCATCCTATGAGCGGGTGAACTCATCAACAGAGATAAAATCGAAATCTTGGAAGGAGTCTGATGAAGTTGGTCGATAACTTTATAGTCACTTTTCTTGATGATCCTCAAAAACTCAGCATCTTCATCATTCGTAACAGCTCCCTTACCTTTGTCTTTGACAGCCACTGGGATATTAGTGGTTTCCTTAGGTGGAACCTCATTAGAACGGGGAGTATACACACGGCCACTGCGAGTCATCCTGCTTGCCTCTGCGATATTGGTCACAGTGTCCTTAACCTCTTCATTTGGAATAACTTTCCCAGACTCCTTGTCAATCATCGTCACGTCGTATTTCCAAGGCACGACTTTAGGATCACTGAAAGGAAATGGACCTGGTCTTCGAATAACTATTGGCTTATGCTGATTCACCTCAGGGATAGACGACTTTGGTATATCGAACACGAGATTGGCAGAACCTGCCCCTGATAGATTAAACACTGGTATCTTTCCCTTTGATCCAGGCTGATGGAAGACTGGCTCAACCACAGCGACCTCATCTTTCTTGGGCTGGCTTGTCACTTGTAAAACACCCTCATTAATCAACCTCTGAACATCATTCTGAACCAACACACAACCCTTAATACTGGCTTCACAACTTACGCATGCAACGTGGGAAGTATCTACCAGACCAGCTTCAAACAGTTTCGAATGGAACATCTTGAGAGGAGTCTTAATCTGTACAACATCAAGGACATAACCTTCCTCTGAATCAGCACTAATGGCATTGACACTCTCATGGTTAGGAAAAGGGTTCTTCTTAACATTCGGTTGAGGATCTTCAAATGACAAAATCTTCTTTTCCAATAAATCTCTGACAAGATTTTTGAGAGCATAACAATTCTCTAGATCATGACCAGGCGCACCCTCATGAAATAAACAATGAGCGGCGGCGTTGTAATTGGCGGGTAGAGGATTAGGAGGCAGACCCAAAGCCCGAGTAGTGATTAGACCTTGCTTGACCAAAGAGGGGTACAACTCGGTGAAAGTCATCGGAATCGGCGGACAAGGCTTATACGTTCTTCTGTTCGGAACGTTCTGGCGAGGAGCCGGACTCTTTGGCTGTTGAGGAGCAGGAGCGTTGGGCGCCTGTAGGTAGTTGATAGGAGGCGGATAAACAGGAGGTTGTTGCATAGGTTGATACATAGGAACCTGTTGATTGAAACAAGGTGTAATAGTTGCCACATAGGGTTGTTGAGCATATTGAATTGGGTACCCTTGAGGTTGAGCATAACCTTGCGGAGATTGATAAAATTGGTCTCTTGGTCTACCAGAGGATATAGCATTAGTCTCGCCCTCTTTCTTCTTCTGGGAGCTATACGGAGGTTTCTTCGGCTGATCCTTAGAAGCACCATGATTATTTGTCATTTTACCACTTTTCATACCCAATTCAATCTTGACACCCACAGCAACGATGTCAGAGAAATTTGAAGTCACACTACCCACCATTCTTTCGTAAAATTCTGGACGAACCGTGTCGACAAACCAATCAGCTAACTCTTTCTCGGTCAAAGGAGGTTCTACCTGCGAAGCAATCTCTCTCCACCTTTGAGCGTACTCTTTGAATGACTCAGAATTCTTTTGTGACATACTCAACAACTGTCTTCTGTCGGGAGCCAGATCCATATTGTACTTGTAGTGTTTGATGAAAGCGTCAGATAAATCCTGGAAACTCTTAACGCGAGACTGGTCCAAAGTTAAATACCACATGGAAGAAGCACCCTTCAAACTATCTTGGAAGCAATGAATCATCAGTTTATCATTCTCAACATGGGCAGCCATTTTGCGATAATACATGATCAGATGACTCTTAGGACAGGTGGCACCTTCATAACGATCAAAGTTCGGAGTTTTGAACTTCGGGGGAATAACCAAACCAGAGACCAAACAAACATCCCTTGCAGCAGTCCCAAAAATTTGATCGCCCTCTACTTTTTTCAATCTCTGGACGATGGTGTCTACTTCCTCACGAAGCTTGTCATGTTTCTCATAAACTTCCACATTCTCATCAAGATTATCAAAAACTGTCTCGTTGAAGTACGGTTGCGCACGGGTGTGTACAACAGGTGGCGCAAAGATAGGAGCCCCCCTAGGAACTTCAGAAAATAAAGGCATGGCTTGCTGAACAGGCTGATTAATCGGAACAGCGGCTTGAGGAGGCACAAAACCGGGAGCAAGACCATAAGGTGGGTCCCTTGCTACGGTCACACTTGGTGGAGGGTCCACAGTAACGCCGGTAATCTCGGAAACAACAGTGGGCTGGGTATCCATCTTAGCATTCATGACATGTAACAATTCCATCATACGCCCCATACCCCCTCGAAGGTCTTCAAGTTCATTGCTAAGGCGATCAATCTCTTTTGCCTGATCCTCCATTCTTTTCCGAGTTTGAGCTCTGGTGTTGTACTGGTGCCGATAACTCAGGGTGACGAAACTGGAAGGCGAGAGAACCGAACATGAGAAAACAGAAGACACATGCAATGCAAGAAAGTAAATGATGCTATGATGCAAATGAAGATTTCATGGAATTCAAACATTTACGAATGTCGTGGGGTACCAAAAAATTTCCTTGTTTTTCATTTTTATTTTATCCCGCGATATCCATAAATGACATTTGAACTCCATGAAATGCAATGCAATGAGATGCTTTATGGATGCAATGCATGAAAACACGCAAAGTCCTAGGTTAAAGGAACGTGAGCGGAGTTAAGGTCTACCCATCCCTGAAAAGGAGTGTACTATAGGTTAGTTGTACCTGCAGAACAAGGTTCTAAAAAGTGCCCAAAGTCATCAGCCCATCTTTCGGATACTATCGACCTTCCGATTGACTCGGGGGTTAATAATATTCTCAAGAGAACCTCTTTTGAGTGTAGTATCGCGTAGCAACCGTTGTAGGATTACTCCCACATAGTTCCCGCACTACGTCCTAAATAAGGCTAAGGTGGTGTTAAGGTACTACGGTCCCCAATATCACAGACTCCAATCGACCATGGAAAAAGTTTTTACGATTACTCGTTCAACCGAACCATTTTCGAAAAGGTCTCAACTGAGCGGTGATTCTCGAATCAGCTTGGTCGGGATTCAACTCCCTATAAGCCTCATCGAATATATCCCCATCCTATAATAATGTCACTAGTCCGGGCGTAGGACTTATCTCACAACACAAGGAACAGTCCCCCAGTCAAAGTACAATATATACATGCAAATGAATAGCAAAGAAAATGGTAATAAATATGAACAAATTAGGGATAACCCTCAAAAGTTAAGACATCCCCAGTGAAGTCGCCATTTTCTGTTGCGGTGGAAATAGGATCACAAACTATTAATGAGTTTGAATCGCAATTCAATTCACAACCGCTCTTTGATTTATCCGAAGGAAAACGTCAAAAGAGGGAAAACCTATTTTGCATCGTAAACACAATGCGGGAAAAGATCTAAGGTTCGGGGGTTGGTTAAATTTAGGGAAGGTATTAGCACCCTAAACTTCTGTAGTACTCTACAAGAACCTTTTGTTCAAATGTTTACTATTTGCTTTATTCATTTGCTTAAGGTATATGTACAAAGAATTAAAAGTGAGAAAATAAACCTAAGGGGTTAATTCTAAGTTTACTCGGCAAGACATCGCATCTTGTGCCTACGTATCCTTACGGGAGTGGAATCAGAGTAATCGTAGTTCCCCTCAATAGGGAGGTTAGAGACTTCTTGACTGTGGCCAAGGTCTCAAGGGGAATAAACGCATCTTAAGGACACGCTTACGTGGAGTGTAGAAACTCCAAATCTCTACGTTGAAATGTTAAGTTGTAATTAGGGTTAGGTTAGGTTAGGGATTCCGCGGCGGGAAACCCTAAAATGAGCGCGGCGGCTCTTTGACCTAATGCTAGGGTAATTTTGTAATCTTGCCTGCGGCGAGACATTTATAGAAAATTAGGGTTTGAAAAGGTGTAAGGGTTTGAAGTTGTGGACTATTGACACGGCGGTCAAATGCTAGACCTAACCTTCGGATGTGTGTAGTGTGACTGGAGTATTGATAAATGCGTGAGGTGATTGAGTTATGCAAACAGGAAATAAGACAGAAGTCAAAGCCATGCAAACAGAAATTTAAAGGCAGAAACTTAAAGCGCGATTATTAGATTCGCGGGGTTACATATGAGAAGCAGTTACAATATAGTAATGAAATTTAAATAAACCAAACAGGCAGGAAGAGCTGCAAATGATGAACACTGTCAACAAGCAAGTTTAAACGGCAATTGGACAAGTCAGGAGAAAAAGTGTAATGTTGAAGACTTTGGTTATTTTGAAAGAAATGTTAAATGAGTCTATGAAAAAGGTAATGTTAAATAGAAAATATTTTAAATTTAATCTTAAAAGGAAAAAAAAGATTTTTGTTATTTATTGAAAAAGTTTTTTATTTATTAAATGGAAAAGAAGTTTTTTTATTCTATTTTCTTATAAAAAAGGTTTTTTTTAAAATTTTATTTATTTTTAATATTTTCACAAAAAGGTTTTTTCTTTTTAAAACAGTTTTTTTAAATTATATAAAAAAATGAAATGTTAAAAGACAATTTAAAACATAAAACAAATTTTAAAAGCAAAATATAAAAAAATAAATAAAGGGGGGGGGGGGGGGGGGGTTGGGCCGGTAACCACACCCGGACCCAACCCAGTTGTTAGCAATAAGTCACACAAAAGTTAGGGATTCCAAAACCCTAACTTCTTCTCACGGCGCCGCTATTCTTCATCTTCCTCTTCTTTCTCGCGACTCTTCTTCATCGATTCTCCATTCTCTCTCGCTATTTCGCTCTTCCGCTTTGCTTCATGGCCTCGATTTCTTCTTCCTACATGAACAAAACAACAAAAAATATATGAAATATTAATCTCTCTACCCAGATTCTGACGATGATTTTGACGGCGATGAAGATGAGATAATCTGAGCCTTTGAAGGGGTTTGCCCGCTGTTTGTTTGAAACGGCGCCGGTGAACCTTCTTCTCTCTCTCGCGATCGCTTAGGGTTTGCGATGGTGGTTTCTCTCTCTCGCGCGGCTATCCGTTAACAGACGATATTGGTGGTTGGTGATGAACGATGATGACGATCAATCTCCGTCTGAGTTCGCGGCTGTTCGTTCACGACGCCTAGGGTTTGTTCGTTAGGGCTTTCACGATTTCGTCCTTCCCTTTTATGAGGTGAAATCAACCCTTTTTACAACTTCTATTTTCTTTTGGGCCTTTGATCCGTGTTGGGTTTACGTTACTCTGAGATTTGATTTCGAATGATTTTGTTTGATTTGATTTTGTTTGGTTTTTCAGATACTGATTGAACCATGTTCCCTCTTTTAGAATTTGATTGGGATTTTGGTGAGATTGGATTTCATTTTTCTGATATGTTTGATCTCATGATTTGAACCTTCCTTTTTCAGGATTCCCTATGGCTTCGCTCAGACTGTTTGATATCTGAACTGATCTTGAACTGATTTGTTTGACTGATTCGTTTTTTGATCTCGAACTGATTTGTTTGACTTCATCTGAACTGACTCGTTTTCGATTTGTTTGATTTTGGATGCAGCTCAGATTCTTTTCCTCTTCTTCTTTCAGAGCGAACTCTAAGAGTCGGATATTGCTGGATTGATGTCGCCGAGGGAGGTTCGACACGGTGATGATGACGACTTGTCTGAACCGTCGAGAAGATGACACTGCTACCATTTGCCTTTGATTATGTTTTAATGACAATGACCTTCGGGTCTGAGCGAAAAATTTACCGTATGTTGTGTACTTTCGATGTTCGGTAGGGAGTTGGCGACAGGCTTTGGCCGTTGCCCTTCCAGCCGCTCGAATGTTACGCCTGATGATGAACAACCTGAGGGTTGTATTGATTATATGTGACACTTTTCTTCTGAAGCTGGATATGATGTTCGTGAACTCATTTGCAGATGTAATCGAGAATTTGTTTGATGCTTCTGATATCATTTGTATCTCTTGTAGCTTTTCGAGTCATTTCCGCTTTTGACGTGTAGCCCATGATTTGGACTTGTTTCTGATCCAATTTTTTTTGTTCGACTCGCCTTTGGCTTTCCTTACTTGTTTGATCTCAGAGCTGCTGCTAGCATTGTAGCTTATCTGCTTTGATCTTGAACCAATTTTGATGGCCTGATATTCAGACTGTTGTTGCTCTGATGAGCCAACCTCTTTGGTGCTGTTTGCATTGATGTTCTGTTGGATTGTCCCTGTCGGTTTCTGCTTTTTCAAACATGAAGCTTGATTTTCCTGTGATGTTTATGAATTCTTTTGAGGCAGTTTTGATTAATTTCGATATTCAGTTTGGTGTTGTTGGTGTGTGGTTCTTTTCAGAACACAAACTCGGTTTCTTTGAACTGATATCCCTTTCTTTTCGTTGTTTCAGGGCTGGGGCGTTTGGATTCACAAACTGATTATGCTGTTGGCTATTGTTGTCTGATGACAGGGGCTGTGATGTTGTGTAGTCGCTCACTTATGTGTTGCTTGCCATTGAAACTGGTTCGAACGGGGCCTTACCTTTAACTGATGCTGCTAAAACTTTTTGATACTTTGTTCTATGTAATTTTGACGCAGCTTGTTTTGTGTCTCATTTTTCTGTTCTGTTTGAACTTGATTTTTATGGGCTCAGAATTGATGCAGTTTGATGCAGTTTTGGCTTGCATTTCGGTTTGAATTTTCCACTTACTTGTGGCATCTTATGAGCTGTCTTGTTTTTGACTTTCTGTCATCAATTTGTACTGATGCAATTGTGGAATTTCAGGTGTTGGAAATTTCGGAACCAAAACGAACTCAGACCTGCCGGCATCCGGGTCTGAGTCCAAATTTGTCTTACTCTTGTATTAGTTTGGGAATCCAATTGCGGCAAAAGCGAATCAGTCCCGCTTCTTTTATCACTTCTATCTCTCGGACGTCCCTTATGATAAGAACAGATAATATCCGATCTAACGCCAACGGTGCAGATTGGTAACGGGGGTAGGACGCAGCTTCGGTTGTGCCACTCCCGGCACTCGATGATGACGCTGTTCTGAGAGTGTCGAACACAAACTCTAACATTTTTTCTATTCTGCTTTGCTATTTTTTGATGTGCAGGTTGATCGGGGACTCGTGGAGAAACTCAAGGGCCAACATGAAGACACTTAGCAATTTTAGGACTTAGGATTTTTAGAGTTAATGTAAATCCTTGTACAGTAATTCAAAAATATGAAACAATCTCCCTTTTGTATAATGAGATTTTTATGAAATAAAATTCCCAAAATTTGACTCTATTTATATTTTATTCTTAGTTAAAAAATTATAAACATTTGTGAATAAATCCACAAATATTTAAATTCATTAACATAGTCATAAAACATAGACATTCCCAAATGATATTCTTATTCGTGCACTTGTTTCATTCGTAATCTTAAACTCATCATCTGATTAAAATCCAATTTAAATGCTAACCAACCATTTCATAACCAAACACGGATGTGCACCGTAATCACAACCGTTTCGGTATCAACAATAACATTACTCGTAATTGAATTCCACTGACCAAAGACTGTGAGCAACCATCCACTAATACCCCAGTAAAACTGTGCCTTATTAACGGAGGTGAGCCGGAAATAAGCCACGAGCAATGAAATAAGTCTTAAATCCAGTTGTGCTCGACAAACTTTAATATCGACCACGTCGAATTGGCACCTTGATATAATCAGACCTGGTGATAGGTAAATGCCTCAAAAATAGTGTATCAAACGCCTCAGAACTTAATAACAACCCGTCTTCAAGGAATTGGTAGAATTTGCGTAAAATGACCAAAATACCCTTGGAACCAAATCTGCAAAACAAAGCACCTTCATAACTTGTTAGCAAATGTACATATGAGATGCTATGCGAAATGACCGACTAAATATAAGGGTAAAATTTGGGGTATTACAAAGTCCAACTGTGATGTCGGCACAGTTCTCTCAGCTGATGCGGAGTGCCTGACGGCGAAAGAATAGATATCTCTATTGGGTTCATAATTGACCGAGGATTCTATTTCCGACTTACTGACGAAGTCCGGCGGACGCCCGAGAATTTCTTTGAATGCCCGATGGCGTGGTTAACTTGATTGTTAAAAAAGTTCCTAATGACCTGATGAGTCTCGAGGAATCCTTCTGCCGCAGTGTCACGGAATGCCTGACGGTAATATCAGCTATGTATCACCGGTTACCGAGTGACCAGTGATTCCTTGATGACTTGAGGACGAATATCTACAGCAAAATCAGATGATCATCCTGACGGAGATTTGAGATTAGACCCTTCACCGGTTACCGTGTGACCAATTCCCCAGCAAGTTGCGTGCAACTGTCATGCTCAGTTTTGAAGATGTTCCTACCAATCCAAGTATTGTTTACCTGTGTGGTTGGCAGATCACCAGTTACCATGTAACCGGTGACCCCTTGGTGATTTGAGTACGCAATGGTATCAAATAAATCAGAGAATCATCCTGACGGAGGTTCAGATCAGTATTTCTCCAGCTAGTTGCTGTGCAACTATTATTTCAGTTTCCGAAGATTTGTTCCCATCAGAGTACCGTGTATTTGCGCAATTGGCAAATTTTCGAGTTTGTTGGTATTCAACCGCCTTTTACCTTGATTATTTGAGAGTCCTTCACTTCTCATCCAGTCAGGTCCAAGCCGTTTGAATAGGGGCAGCTGTTGCACCCCAAAATTTGCCCAACATTTCTTTACCTAGCTTATGTTTCATTTCATTCATATTAGCATTATCATTTGCATTTCATTGGCTTGTATGCGGGAGATCAAGAGGTATGATTACCAATAAAGAGCTATACAAGGCTAGCTAAGAAGCTTATCCAGGTGTTCAAGGGTTGATATCCTTATCAGAGAAGTTAAAAGATCCTCATAGAGAGTGATTGAAGCCAAGAGTATGTGTCTCCTAACTTGAGAGTTGTGGAAAGCCATCAGATGATTCTGAAGCCATGAAGTTGGACTTGAGGTCTTGAGAGATCTCATGAGAAGTGTTGAAGATCACCTTGAGGCCTAGAAAGGTCATTATGCAAGATTAAGAAGCCTCAACCATGATTGATTCAGATAGGGTTTGACTGAAACCCTAAGTCAATTGAGGATTTGAAGGAAGTTGATACCTAATTAAAGAGCCATGTGATCATGGATTGATATATTGAGATGTTATAAGGATGATTCCAAGGTTAAATCATCATGATTGAAGAGTTTGAGAAGTTTCAAGCTAGGGTTTCTAAGGCTTGACAGTGTAAAATCCCCTAGTTTGACCCCTATCTTCAAGGCAATTTAGCTCAAGATGTGATTGTCATATCATCTTGACCCCAACATGACTATTTTAGAGAATGATCTTAGCTTTAATTTTAGTACTAGAAGTTCTTGATAGGGTTTATAGAACTCAAGTTATGGCTTTGACAGGTTACAAGTCATCTGAGGTATGTGAATTTGGAGCTTGAAAGTTACCCAAATTGCATGAAACCTTTGCCCAAGAAGGATGTTCCCTATGAACTTTTGGTAAAAGTGAATGTTGTTTCTTATCCTATTAGATTTCTATAGAGTACTAGAAGTCCTTGATAGGATTTGTAGAACTCAAGTTATGGCTTTGACAAGTCAAGGGTATTTTGGGAATTTGTGATTATAGGTCATTTATGATCATGGGTCATTTTCACCAACTTAGAAACCTCAAATGAAATTTTGTTCAACTAGAAAGTTGCTCAAAATGGGGTTTTAACCTTGACCATGCATCAAGGAGGCATTGAAATGGCTCAAGGAGAGACTTGGTTCAAGGAATTTTGAAAAAGGAAGAATTAAAGAGAATTAATGACCAAAAAATGAAATAATTCATTTTGTGTCCAAACAAGGCAAAATTCTAGGTCATTTTGAATGGAAAAATCATTTTAGAAACTTTGGAAATGTTGGAATTTTGGTTTGAGGTCAAATTCATGCCATTTCATTTCATTTCTTCATGATGAAGCAACATGACCAACATGAACCATTGGTTTGCAAACAAGGAAATTATCATAACAAACCAATTCAATATCTCATGAGATGAATTTTCCAAGCATTTTCATGCCCAAAGAGAGCCAGAACCGTGACTGGTGTGGATGGTATTTTGAAGGAGAAAGTGAAATTGAAAATCTCATATGGAAGGTTACAGAAAGTTCTAGACATTTCCATTGAGTTCTATATAAACATTAGAGTGTGTTCAGCCATTTTTTTGGTGAAGATTGATCCCTAAAGCAGAGAGTGAGGTTGAAGTTTCACAGCTGCAAGTTGAAATCGTATTCTGAGTTCAAGGCCAATCCAAGAGAAATTGAAGATTGCATTAGCTTTGGAAGGAGTTTTAGAGTGAATCTGGATCGTTGTGGAGGAGGAATCGAGCAAGAACTGCACCTGTTCTTCATCTGAAACCAGGTTTGTGAAAATTGAAATTATGCTTAATTAAGGCAGTGTTAGATAGAAATCTTCATGTGGTTAGGTTCTATTCATGATCTAGATGGATTTAGGATGGTTAATTACACGGTTAGAGACAATGCTAGGTGTTGTGCAACTTCTGTTGAGATGGATTTCTCATGATTCTTGGAGTGTTATTCATGTTTGGATAGTGGAATGTGATCTCTGATGAGTGTAGTTTCCATCAGTGTCATTAATTTTAAGAATCATGATGATCAAGATTTGAGTGGTTTCTGAAACTTTGTTCGGGTTTTAAGTTAGAGGAGGAATTAGAGAATTTGGAGATCGAATTTGGATTCAGTGAGAAAAATTGAGTAAGATGATGATTCGTTTTGACATTTTTGATGACCTGAGACGAGCACCTCATCGGAGAAGACGGTGGCGCTGCAGCTCAGGCCACCGTCTGGAGAATTCCCTCCATCTGAGTTCAAATTGGGGATGATGCATGGGAACCGTCATATGAGCGTTTGACCATTGACTGGGGCAAGGAATGAAAGGCCACGATTGATTGCTGAAGCTCTGAAGAGTGAGTTGAGATGAAACGCGCCATTTCATTAATTGGTTTGGTTTGGGCTTAGTGCACTGAGTGATATCCACACCCCCCATTTAGCCCAATCTGTGAAATAAACTGATGTGAATTGCTATTTGATACGCACCTTTTATTAATTTCTTTCTTATTTCTTTTATTTTGTGCATTTCATATAGTTTGGAAAATAATTCATAAAAAATAGAATAATAACTCAAATTGATCCAAGTTTTTTTCCCTTGACTCATGAATGAGTCTAGAATTTTGAGAAACTAAAAGATAAGGAGTTCATGCAATTGTGATTTTAATTTCATTTTTTGTATTTTAATTGATATTAAATCCATTATGGTTGATACCTTGGTTTGCTGAATTTTGTGTGATCACTTGGTGATGATTTTTGAGTTGATTTTTTGTGTGTAGCTAGTTTAGACATGTATGCTCCTCTAGTAATTTTCTCACATTTTTGTGAAGAAGTTTAAGGCTGGCTTTTGTATTGAACTTTAGGTACTCTAGTTTTAGGGTTTAACCTTAGTACCCCATAGCTCAGGATTTATTTCTAGGACTTTGTGGATGATTTAACCCTTGGATTTTGTATGGTAGATTCATAATTGACTTAGGTTCCCATAGTTATTTTTGTAGGATTTTACAATTGGTTTTAGTATTTTAGTTAAGATTAACTTTAGTACTAGGTTTTAGGTGATCCTAACTTGCTAATTCAACTAGAATGATTTCTTTAGTTCCCTTATATTAGGGTTTTGCTTCTCTTGCTCTTGGATGATGTTGTAGGCATGTGTGGGATGCTGAGGAATGCATGGTGGAGCTTAGACTTGAAGGTTGCTCTTCCTTTGGAGTAGTTTTGTTTAGGTGTTAAGATTAGGGTTTGTAAGTAGAGCTTCTAGATAGATTCTCTTCTTTCATAAACATGGAAGGTATTGATCTCTTCCATTCTTCCCTATGATGTAAGGTCCCTTTGTGAAGGACTCATCCCTCCTTTGGTAGGATGTGTGGCTCTTCCCAAGTTGGTAGAACCTCTGAGGGTTCCTTTCTTTGATGGTGGGGTGTTTAGTGGTGACCTTTGGTCTTCACTTTGCTTTCCATTATCCAAACCTTGCTCTTGTTAGATGAATCTTTCTCCCTGGCTTGAGGATGGAGTTCCTTGTTAGAAGATTGAAGATGCTAGAAGTTGCTACTTCTCTGTATTTGAAGACTGCCATTGGAGCTGTAGCTTGAAGACCAGGAAGAACAAGTTGACACTTGTGAAGAAAATCCAGCTGAGATCAAATGAAGAGCTGAAGCTTGAAGTTGGAGAATAAGTTTATACTTGTGTTTGAGGCATTGAGAGCTTGAAGAAGCAAGTTGACACTTGCTAGTGAAGATGATAGCCTTGAAGAGCAGCTGAAGACTGAGGACTGAACTGCTGTCAGAGGAGAGCTTTGCTGTGAAGCTGTGGGGGCTGTTGATCTGCTTTCTTCCCTGTCTGTTTGCTTGCTGTGCAACTGTATTGATGTGACTTGTGTAATTTGCTTGATGCATTAGAATAAGTTCATTTTTAGATTGTGTTAGGCTAGGAGCATGATTGCACTAGAGGTTGAGCTGCTCCCTCTGCTTGTACTTTTACTGTATGGCTTTGCTTGCGGGTATTCGGTAGAGCCCTGCTCGCTTGCCTATATGGTTTGTGATTTGCTTGATGGCATTTTATTCTCTGTAAGATTGCAGTTATTCATATCTGGCTTGAGGTTGAGATGAGCTTGTAGAGGTTGATGCCCCACACACATTTCCTCCCTCACTTGCATTGCATGCATTTTACAGTCGTTTACTGTTTACTGTTTAGCTGATGCTTTATCTGTTTCTGTTTATCATTGACATGATCCCCTAGGAATCTCACTTCCTTTGATAAGGAAGTGATGATTAGAACTTTAGGTTGAAACCTATGCATGATAACTTCTAGGAGATCCCTGTTTCAAACCTCAACCATAGGATGAATCCTTGGCATGACAACATTAGGACTTGATAGTCTCCCCTTTAGTTGAACCTGTTCTTTCTTCTCATCTCAAAACAAATCAAAATACAGTAATAAAGGTTAACTGACGTCGTACGTTACGAGCCTTAAGCTATCTAAGAAAGGATTGTTGGAGAGTTTCTTTCCAACAGTCTAGATGTTTAGTATGGCACCCTTTGGGTGACATGCGATGCATTCACTCTCAGTTCATAGTCTCTAGTGCGATATTGGTTGCAAACATCCATAAAAAACAGTTCTTCCGTAAAAGAAAGAAAACAAACTTCAAACCTTTTTGCCCCGTGGGCCCATAATTCAAAGGAAGCTTTTCTGAAGAAAAGAGTGTCGTTAACTCTCAGTTCTACCGCAAACGGTAACGCCTAAGTCTCCAAAGGTCGAGTTGCGTAAACCAAACTGCTGGAACTGTTTGTTCACCCTACTCGAAAAAACAGATGAATCTGAATACCTGTAATCCGTATTATCCCGAACTACGTAAGCTCTGATCTCTCAAGCCTGTTGAGAGTACGTAGGCACAATACTGATGTATTGGCGAGCCATCTTCCCCGTAACTCGTAGTTAGTCGAACTACGTTGACTCTGATTTCTCATTCTCTGATGAGAATACGTAGGCATAAAGTGTGACGCTTTGCCGAGTCATTTTCTTTTCTTTCCAGACCAGCCTTGATAGGTAGATAGATAAAACCAACGCGTCAGATAAACACAACAAGCGTGGATCCCATCGAGTATGATGGACGTGAGGGGTGTTAATACCTTCCCCTTGCGTAACCGACTCTCGAACCCAGACACGGTTGCGATGACCTTGTCTTATACCTTTTCGTCAGGTTTTTCTGATCGTTCCCTTTCCCGTTCTGAGTGATAAATAACGAAAGGTGGCGAATCTTCTGATTTGCCGGCACCTTATTTTCGCGGTAGCGACAGCTGGAGACTCTGCTGGGGACTTGATAGTTTCCTGGGGATCCAACGTCCCTGATGTGAGTCAATCTGGGGTTCCAACATCCCCTGCGAGAGTCAATCCTAGTGCTTGTATGATTACTTGTTGGATTGTCTTTATTTATTGCATTTTATTTCCCGCACTTTATTTTCAGTATGATATGATTATCTATGCTATTGTGGGAGGGGCATTCTGATGAGTGAGAAGCCAGACCCAGGCTTGAGTGTACCTAGCATTAGTTGTGGAAATTAGTGGGTGCGTGCTTGCTTTGCAGGCACTAGTGTCTCATTAAAGGTTTTATCGATATTTTCCTATTCTATCCTTGGAATGAATAAAGTTCAGTGGCGACTCTGTTTCGAACGTATTTTCCGCGTCCATCGCGACGATCGTATTTTTCGAGTTACAACACCTATCATCCTTTTGGTGGTAGTGGCCGTTGCGGGTTTCGCTTCGTCATCCTTTTATTAGGGAATCTGTCATCTTATTGATGTCAGATTGTGCCATTGTATTTGTCCTATCATCCTTTTGGTGGTAGTGGCCGTTCTGAGTTTCACTCTGTCATCCTTTTATTAGGGGATCTATCATCTTATTGATGACAGATTGTGCGATTGTGTTTGTCCTATAATCCCTTTGATGGTAATGGCCGGTTTGAGTTTTGCTCCATAATCCTTTTGGTGGGGGGTCTGTCATCTTATTGATGGTAGATTGTGCGATATTTTTTTGTCCTATAATCCTTTTGGTGGTAGTTGCTGGTGTGAGTTTTGCTCCATCATCCTTTTAGTGGGGGGTCTGTCGTCTTATTGATGTTAGATTGTGCGATAGTGTTTGTCCTATCATCCTTTTAGTGGTAGTGGCTGGTGTGAGTTTCGCTACATCATCCATTTCGTGGGGGGTCTCTCATCTTTTTTATGTTAGATTATGCGATGGTGTTTGTCCTATCATCATTTTGGTGGTAGTGGCCGATGTGAGTTTTACTCCGTCATCCTTTTGGTGGGGGGTCTGTCATCTTTTTGATGTTAGATTGTGCGATTGTGTTTGTCCTATCCTCCTTTTGGTGGTAATGGCCAATTTAAGTTCTGTTATGTCATCCTTTTTATGGGGGGCCAGTCATCTTATTGATGGTAGATTGTGCAATATTGTTTTGTCCTATAATCCTTTTGGTGGTAATGGTCGGTGTGAGTTTCGCTATGTCATCCTTTTTGTGGGGGGTCTGTCTTCTTTTTGATGGTAGATTGCGCAATATTGTTTTGTCCTATAATTCTTTTGGTTGTAGTGGCCGGTGTGAGTTTCGCTCCGTCATCGTTTCGGTGGGTGGTCGGTCATCTTATTGATGATAGATTGTGCGATAGTGTTTTGTCCTATCATCATTTTGGTGGTAGTGGCCGTTGTGGGTTTCACTTTGTCATCCTTTTGGTGGGGGGTCTGTCATCATATTCATGGTAGATTGTGCGATAGTGTTTTGTCCTATCATCCTTTTGGTGGTAGTGGTCGGTGTGAGTTTCGCTCTGTCATCCTTTTGGTGGGGGATCGGTCATCTTATTGATGTGAGATTGTGCGATTGTGATTGTCCTATCATCCTTTTGGTGGTATTGGCCGATTTGAGTTTCGCTATGTCATCCTTTTTGTGGGGGGTCTGTCATCTTGTTGATGGTAGATTGTGCAATACTGTTTTGTCCTATAATCCTTTTGGTGGTAGTGGCCGTGTGAGTTTCGCTCTGTTATCCTTTTAGTGGGTGGCCTGTCATCTTATTGATGGCAGATTGTGCGATTGTAATTTGTCCTATCATTCGTTTTGAGGTAGTGGCCGGTGTAAGTTTCGCTCTGTCATCCTTTTAGTAGGGGGGCTGTAATCTTATTGATGGCAGATTGTGCGATAGTATTTTGTCCTATCATTCTTTTGGAGGTAGTGGACGGTGCGAGTTTCGCTCCTTCATCCTTTTGGTGGGGGGTCTGTCATCTTATTGATGGTAGATTGTGCGATAGTGTTTTGTCCTATCATCCTTTTGGTGGTAGTGGCCGGTGTGAGTTTCGCTGCGACCATTTGGTTGGGGTCTGTCATCATCTTGATGTCAGATTGTGCGATGGTGTTTGTCCTATCATTATTTTGGTGATAGTGGTCAGTGTGAGTTTTGCTCCGTCATCCTTTTGGTACGGGGTCTGTCATCTTATTGATGTCAGATTGTGCGATTATGTTTGTCCTATCCTCCTTTTGGTAGTAATGGTCGGTTTGAGTTCTGCTATGTCATCCTTTTTGTGGGGTGTCTGTCATCTTATTGATGGTAGATTTTGCAATATTGTTTTGTCCTATAATCCTTTTGGTGGTAATGGCCGGTGTGATATTCTCTATGTCATCCTTTTTGTGGGGGGTCTGTCTTCTTGTTGGCGGTAGAATCTGCAATATTGATATGTCCTATAATCCTTTTGGTGGTAGTGGCTGGTGTGAGTTTTGCTCCGTCATACTTTTGGTGGGGGACATGTCATCTTATTCATGGTAGATTGTGCGTTACTGTTTTGTCTTACCATTCTTTTAGAGGTAGTAGCCGGTGTGAGTTTCGCTCCATCATCCTTTTAGTGGGAGGCCTGTCATCTTATTGATGGCAGATTGTGCGATAGTATTTTGTCCTATCATTCTTTTGGAGGTAGTGGCCGGTGTGAGTTTTGCTCCGTCATCCTTTTAGTGGGGGGTCTGTCATATTATTGATGGTAGATTGTTCGATAGTGTTTTGTCCTATAATGCTTTTGGTGGTAGTGGTCGTTCTGGGTTTAGCTCCGTCATCCTTTTATCTGGGGATCTTTCATATTATTGATGTCATATTGTGCAATTGTGTTTGTCCTATCATCCCTTTGGTGGTTGTGGCCGATTTGAGTTTTGTTCCGTAATCCTTTTGGTAGGGGGTCTGTCATCTTATTGATGGTAGATTATGCGATATTATTTTGTCGTTTAATCCTTTTGGTGGTAGTGGCCAGTGTGAGTTTCGCTATGTCATCTTTTTTTTTTGGGTCTGTCATCTTGTTGATGGTAGATTGTTCAATATAGTTTTGTCCTATAATTCTTTTGGTGGTAGTGGCCGGTGTGACTTTTGCTCGGTCATCCTTTTGGTGGGGGGTCTGTCATCTTATTGATGTTAGATTGTGCGATAGTGTTTGTCCTATCATCCTTTTGGTGGTAGTGGCCGGTGTGAGTTTCGTTGCGACCATTTGGTGGGGGTCTTTCATATTCTTGATGTCAGATTGTGCGATGGTGTTTGTCCTATCATTATTTTTGTGATAGTGGCCGGTGTGAGTTTTGCTCCGTCATCCTTTTGGTGCGGGGTCTGTCATCTTGTTGATGTCAGATTGTGCGATTGTGTTTGTCCTATCCTTCTTTTGATGGTAATGGCAGGTTTGAGTTCCGCTATGTCATCCTTTTTGTGGGGGGTCTGTCTACTTGTTGATGCTAGATTGTGCATTATTGTTTTGTCCTATAATCCTTTTGGTGGTAGTGGCCGGTATGAGTTTCGCTCCGTCATCCTTTTGGTGGGTGGTCAGTCATCTTATTGATGGTAGATTGTGGGATAGTGTTTTGTCCTATAATCCTTTTGTTGGTAGTGGTCGGTGTGAGTTTCGCTCTGTCATGCTTTTGGTGGGGGGTCTGTCATCTTATTGATGTCAGATTGTGCGATTGTTATTGTCCTATTATCCTTTTGGTGGTAATGGTCGGTTTGAGTTTTGTTATGTCATCCTTTTTGTGGGGGGTCTGTCATCTTGTTGATGGTAGATTGTGTAATATTGTTTTGTCCTATAATCCTTTTGGTGGTAGTGGCCGGTGTGAGTTTCGCTCCGTCATCCTTTTGGTGGGTGTCGCTACTGCGAAAATCGGCACCGGCTGACAGAAGAGTCGCCACCGTGCGTTATTTATCCCAACGGAGGGAAAGGAAACGCTCGAAGTAAACCTCGCAAAAAACGGGAAAAGGTATGGTCATCGCAACCAAAACCTGGGTTCGGGAGTCGGTTACGCAAGGGGAAGGTATTAGCACCCCTCACGTCTGTCGTACTCGACGGGATCCACGCTTGCTTGGTTTGTCTAAAGGATGCAAAACAATCTATCTACGGATGCTAAATCTAAACGGAAGGGAATTGACTCGATAGAGCGTCGCACTCTACGCCTACGTATTCTCAAGAGAGAAAGTTAGAGTCAACGTAGTTCGGGACTACGGAGAAATTGGCTCGCCAAGACCTCGCGTCTTGTGCCTACGTACTTCCACACAGCATGGAAGATCAGAGCTTACGTAGTTCAGGCTAACTACGGCTAAACTGGGTATTCTCACACAACAGTGAAAAATCAAACTGGTTTTAAAGGTACGGGAACCTATGGGAAAAACTACGGTCTGGTCTCAAATGCACTTGGGCAAGAGAAAAGGGTTACAATCAGTCGTCAGCGGGAAAGTCTCGATCGCACAGCAGCGAGAGAACAAAAGGTTAGTTGTTAGCATGCTCGCTAGGATATCGCATCCTATGCCTACATATTCTCGTCTGGTACGAGAAATCAGAGCAGCTGTAGTTCGGCTACTTCGGGACCACGGCTCAAATCTCGTTTTATTGATATTCTGAAAAAAGGTTACAATGATTGAGAACTGAAAGATAAACCCCTAGGAAATACTATCCTATCCTATCCTGGAAAAAATCAAATGGAAAATAGTCCCCTAACAAATGAACTTTTAAACTACCCCTAAAAGTGTAAAAAGTCCCTTAACAAATGGACTTGTAAAACTACTCTAAAATAAAATCCATGAAGAAAATATACTCTAAAAAATATTAAATCTACACTAATATTTTTTCCTCTTTTTCATACTTCTATTTTCTTTTTCTGTTTCAAAATATTATTTTTTCATATATTTTTTCTCTATATTTTTTTCTATATTTTTTTCACTATTTTTCCAATATTCCCTTTTTTTTTCCAAGTATTTCTTCAATATTCTTTCTCCTCTTCTTTTTTAATATTTCTTTTTCTTTTATTTCTTTTTCAATATTTCCTTTTCTTTTCTCCTCAATATTCTTTTCTCTTTTTCTTTTCAAAATATTTTTCTATATATTTTTTTCCTTCTCTTTTTCTCATTTTTTCCATCTAAAAAATAATAAAATATTACAAAAGAAAAAATAAAAGAGATACAAAGGGGAGAGGGGTACAGGTGAGTACAAGGGGTGCAACGTAATAAAAACAAAATCAGAAACAGTATGGGGCCCAGCCCAATATCTCAGCAGACACACACATAGGGAGAAAGCGGGGGGTGCAGGAAGTGAGAACGGGGAGTGTGGATAGCATATGGGCCCAATCCAGCTAACAAAAAAAAAAGGGTAAGTGGCCAAAAACGGGGGGGTGTGTACGGATCAGCAAATGACTGGGCCTGGCCCAATCCACACCCGGTCCATCTCCCTCCTCTCCTTCTCATCTGAAACCCTAACTCTTCCTCTTGGCACTGTTCATCACTTCCAAGCGGCGCCGTTTCGCTCCTCTCTTCCTCAACCTTTCTCCTTCACCTTCCTTCAACTCTCGTTCTTCATTTCCTTGTTCAAATCAAAAGACCCTTCCAAACCTTATAACACCAACGAAATAACAACGATACCATAATTGATATAAAACTGGACATGCAAACGAATCCACGGCTTGAAGATCGAAGGTTCATAGATTCGTTGTTCTCGAAGATGAATACGGTTAACAGTAGATCTGGACGATGTTGATGGTGGTGAATCTTGGAAGATTTTCGAACGTTGCTTTAAGAAGTTCTTACTTGGAATGTTTCTGGACATTTGTTGAAGATTGATGATGATGATTGTTGTGAAGACGTTCTTGGTTGGAGATTTCTGGAAATCTTGATGAGCTTCTGGAAACGAAACTGAAGATGGACGAACATTCCTGAATATGGATCTAGCATGCTTCGAAGAGATCTGACGGATTCTTGAAGGTTGATGAAGGACGAAACAGACTCTTTGATGAAATGGATCCATATTTGGTTGAAATTACCAGAAAAACATCTTGATGAAGGGATGAACATGGATGAACGAGGGTGAATACTGCTGAGCGCCATTGAAGATCTGGGAAGATTCGCTGTAGCTGAAGCTTTTTCTGGAAAACGCTTGAACATCAATGGAGATTTGAATGCAGATCTTGAAGCATATTCATGGCTGAACCGATGAATGATGAACAAATATGTTGATGAGGATCTTTTGAAGAATCTGGCTGAATCTTCTTGATGAACGATGAGCAATTTCTGGAAAAAAGTACTGATGCAGGTTGAAGGATTCTGGAGAATTGTTCATGGTGAGATGATGAAGATGGATGAACGAACCTTGAATGGCGAGGAACTTCTGGAGAAAACAAGGAGGGGCACGGTGGGGATCGATCGGAGTTGATGAAGGTTGATGAAGAATCTGGGATGGATGAACATTGGTGATGAGGAAGATGAAGATTGAAGATTTTCTGGGGATTTGCAGTTTTCCGGCGGTAGTTTACGGCGGAGGGCGGTGGTCGGAAGAAGTTAGGAGATGACCGGAGTTGGTTGGTGGTTGGTTAGGGCGGCCGGAGGGGTTCAGGCGCGGGGGTTGCATGGCCGCCGGCCATGCAACCGGGGATGCTCAGAGGTTGCCAAGTGTCTGGGAGATGGAGTTAGTGGAGAACATACAGGACGCCACGTGCGGAAACTGAGTGAAGTGGGAAAGTGAAGTGCTATGTGGCAGATTCTGGTGAATTCGAATTATGAGGTGGAGTCCCTTCTGCTGAACGCGTGGATCATTATATATACGACATGTGGCATTTCCTTAGACAAAAATGGACAAAAACGAACCTGAAAGGATTTTGGGCCTCCAACCTGCACAATCTGGGCCCACGAAAAACTGCTTTGGACCAAAAAAACTGAATAAAACTGAATTAAAAAAAGAGATTAAACCTAATTAAACTAATTAAAACCTTAAACCTAATTAATGAAAATGATTAAACTACAATTAAATCTAAATGACACTTAAACTAATCCTAATTAATTCTAACAAACTCAATTAAAACCTAACTAATATTAAACTCTAACTACACTAAGTAAATCCTAATTAAATCTAAAAGAAGAATTAACATCTAATTACTCTATATTAAACTAAAACTAATAAAACTCTAATAATATCTATAAAAATTCTATTTAAAACTATTAAAAAACTATAAAAACCTATTAAAAATTCTATAAAATTCTAAAAATGATTTAAAGCTATTAAAAAATATTAAAAAGAACTATTTAAATTCTAAAAAAAATCTAAAAAGCCTATTTAAAATCTACAAAATCTATTTAAATCTATAAAAAGGCTATTAAATCCTAAAAAAATGCAAACAAAGGCAAATAACCAATAAAAGAGAGCGCGAGACCAGATCGAAGCAAAACAATAAATCCCGATACCAAAAATCTCAAAAACCACTGCATAAATCGAAAACACCCAGGAAGCGCGCGACTTCTCAAAATAACCTCCGATTATCTGAACCGGTCTGAGATACCTGAAAAGCGACAGCAGGGCTGTAATCCCGATAAAATCACCATGATTGATGAAATGCGCTATATGCAGTATGCAAATGCGAATGCGAGCATGCGTCGAAGCATAAACCGAAAGTGGCACCGGTTGGTCAAATTTTAGGGTGCAACAGCTGCCCCTATTCAAGCGACTTGGACCTGAAGGGTTGAAGAGCGCCCAGCCTTCAAACATTCGGAGGTACGAGACGGTTGAATACCGATAAACCCGAAAATTTGCCAACCGCAGAAATATACTGCAAAACTGCTTGGGGAGACATAATCCAGAACCGAACCCAGTCGTCACGGCAACAAACTGATCAATCATCTGGTAAAGAACTCCTGATTTTAACACCCGTTACCTGCGTGATACCACAGATAACAAACCCGAGGGTTGCAACAAAATACCTGATTCTCTCACATCGCCTACTGATAGACAGGAAGAGAAATATACTCACATCGTCTAAAGATAGACGACAAGACACCCATCATCCGAAGAAACAAACCAATACTCACATCGTCTAAGGATAGACGAAAAGACACCCATCCCGAAGGAAAAATCAATACTCACATCGTCTAAGGATAGACGGAAAGACACCCGAAATCCATCAATACTCACATCGTCTAAGGATAGACGGAAAGACACCCGAAATCCATCAATACTCACATCGTCTAAGGATAGACGGAAAGACACCCAATATCCATACTCACATCATCTAAGGATAGACGGAAAGACACCCTAAATCTCCAAGGAAAACTTCAGTACTCACATCGTCTAAGGATAGACGGGAAGACACCCAAAATTCATACTCACATCGTCTAATGATAGACGGAAAGACACCCGAAATTCATACTCACCTCGTCTAAGGATAGACGGAAAGACACCCATCCCGAAGGAAAACTTCAATACTCACATCGTCTAAGGATAGACGGGAAGACACCCAAAATTCATACTCACATCGTCTAATGATAGACGGAAAGACACCCAAAATCCACACTCACATCGTCTAAAGATAGACGGGAAGACACCCTTAAATCCACGGAAACACTTCAGTACTCACATCGTCTAAGGATAGACGGAAAGACACCCACAAATCCATACTCACATCGTCTAATGATAGACGGAAAGACACCCAATCCCGAAGGAAAAATCAATACTCACATCGTCTAAGGATAGACGGAAAGAACACCACTTGCTAGAGAAACCCCATCTTGAAACCCCACTGAAAAATTATCACCCGAAACTTCACATCGTCTAATGATAGACGGAAAGAACACCATATTCGAACTCAAGACGTCTAATAATAGACGGAGAAATCCACTTATTAGAGGAACACATCGTCAATATGAATTGACGGGAAGAAAAGTCTGTCGATACCAGATGACTGATTGATCAAAGCATAACTGTTGTATGATCTGAAATACGAATAAACCGCTGAATTGTCTGAACATTGCTGCTGGATGAATGCCCCTGAACTGATCACAAAGTAATTCACGCGCCATATGAGGCTGATAGAAAACCTGGCTTATGCTTCGTATGCATATGCATATGTTTGAATCTTCTTATGGCGTAATGCTCCATTCAGGATGGAAATGCTACGCATTTTGAACATGAAATGCAAGTATGATGCAGATATGATGATATGCAACATGCTAATGCAGGCTCGGGCTGTTGGAGAAAGTCGGGTACAGAAAACCACTTCAGCAAAATAAATGCTGAAGACGAAGCCAACTCTGCTGGGGATAATACGGATATCACAGAATCATTCCAGCAAAATAAATGCTGGAAGAGTAACATCAACTCCGCTGGGGAAATTGGGAACTTAACCAAACACCTCGTTGAAGTAACACCCTGCTGGGGAATACAACTCTGCTAGGGAATAGCAGATGTGCCAAGTATGGATGGACTTCTCTGGGGATAGCTGACCCGTGCCAATGAAAAATTGGACTTTTCTGGAGAAAATAGACAGAGTCTTCCTGCATACTTATGAAGAATGGATTTGGAAACTGATGCGCCGACACGGATGGGCCTCACAGTGATCGCCAACATGGATTTGGTCTTTTAGGCTATCTGTGATGGGTCAGGTACAACTGATGCTGGAAAACATTCTGTCTGAATACACGGCTTTCTGGTTGAAGAGCCAAGGGGTAGTAACACGACTTCCCAACATTCGTCTTGCACTCGAAAATTGACTGAATCTGCTCGGATAGCTCTGAATAACTCTGATGATACGGAGAAGAACAATCATTTCGCTTCTGATATGCCCCAGCCTGCAGGACCTCTGTGGGGATACTCCTCAAAAGGAAATCTGAAAATCTGTACCCTGATGGTCTGCGATGAAATGCCCCGGCATTCTGAACTTCGGAGAGATACCTCATATCAAATGCTTCTCGAATAAAGAATAACTTCCGCGCTCTTACGATGGCCTGCCCCTGACTGCAATGACTTTGCCCCTGATTATCCGATTCAGAGTAGTGCTCTTGACCACGAGATATTCACCGAATCTCAACCTGATTGCCCCAGGATAACTGACTTCGAAAGGTTGACCTGACTGGGGGTCGCTACTCAGTAGCTTGCCCCTGCTCTCGGAACATTCGGGCGCTCTGTATTCTATCCTGACCATACCTTCCATTGTAGAAAACTTTCCTGCTGTCAAGCGCTTACTCGCAAGTAAAACAAGTTGTTCTGCGTAAAAGACATATTAATGCAACACATATGACCGCTTTGACATCCAATCTGTTCACTGGGAATTGGAAAAAACAGTTTATGGCATATATAATGCACAAAACATTTATCAAGAATATCAACATCAGTACCAACATGGTAAGAGGAACCCTTTTAGGAGTCAGAATCGACGCGACCTTTACCGAAGTATGCTTTCGAAACAACCTGCTTCAATTAGGACTTTTGAAGGTTATAACGTGGTCAGGTTCACAGTTTTGAAGGAAAGGATAAAGGCTCAAAGTTTATTTTAACCCACCCATTCTCCTTGATGTTCTCCCATCCTACGTTCTGCTGATTCGACCTTAGCGCTCACCTCTCAGCGGCTGAAAGATAGGAGTGATAGTTCGAGATACCATGAGTTTTAGGAGTGACAGCTACTCACTTTTCGTCTTTGACACTTAGGGTCACACGACTCGTATCTCATTTGAGGATTTTTCTTTTGTCATCCTTTCATCTTTTTTCTTATCCCTAACTTTTTCCTAGACTGACTCCTCTTGAGTTTCCTTTTGATTTTTTAAGTCCAGCGGGATGCCCTCATTTTTGCCTAAGTCATTTGCTTTGAAGTTTTGACTTAGCGGGCTTTTGATTCTTTTTGCTTTCTCTTTTTCCGACCAAGCCGTGTGACACTGGTTGCCTGACTCATTGGAGAATAATGTGACTGTCTCACTCTTGATGCTTCACCACTGCGGCTTTTTAGGCACGACCTCTAGAGGTGTGATTGATCCTCGAACGGACACTCCTTTTGCAACTTGAACGCTCGGCCAAATTAGCTAACACCTACCCTGCCCCAGGTTAAAGATGGAGGGTTTTTGGTTTTCAGAAAGAACTCCTACTACCAGGCTCAAAGGGGTTGACAAGGGATTATCTTTCTTATATCACCGGTGTTTAGGGATTTGAAGCAATGCCTGTACATCATCAGTAGGTTTTATTTCGAAAGCATACAATATCGGAAGTCGCATGTCGTTCACTTTCGTCATCCTCCTCAGATCCTTCTTAACCAAACATTGGACATCTGTAAAAACAATTAGTGAACACGACTGGATTTAATCAAAACATGCATATTTATTCCATTATCATCAATTGAATGAAAACAACAAGTTTTACGAACAAGATTGCAATTTAAACAGGAAAGAAACTACAAACGTAAAGAAATGACAAGATAAAACAAAGAAAAAATGCCAGCTTCCGAGAACCGGGCTTTCACATCTGTCCTGCTGCTGAACCAGCCATCTTCACAATCAGTTATTAGAGGCAACTCGATGCTGTCCTGATCTGCTTTCAACGACCCAACCAAATTATAGAGCCCCTCCTCCTCATTCAGACGATTTTGGGCCCTTCTTGCCCGAAGTTGATAGCTGCACTATCAAGTAGGTCCTGCACTTTGTGCTTGAAGGCCAGACAATCTTCAATGTTGTGCCCCGGTGCTCCTGAATGGAAATCACAGCGCTCCTTGATATCATACCCTGCTGGAGGCGTACCTGTCAGCGGGGCTAACTTCCTCTTCTCAACCAACTGCAATCGTAGCAACACCTGAATAAGTTCAGCATACGGCATCGGAGGCACCTCAAATACCCTCACCGGCCTCTGATTTTGAGCTTTTCGCTGATTGGGATGTTGTTGCCTCTGCCACTGTTGAGCTCGTGGTTGTCGTCGCTGGTCTCAGGTTGACTGTTGAACAACCTTCGTAGCAAATACAACATCGGCTTCTTGACTTCCACCGTACTGATTGAGGCACTCCTTATGCTTAGCCATTTTCTTTCTCAGATCTGCCCTAGGAATAGGCAACAGTTGTGGGCATGGAGATTCTGACACCATGGAGTCCAGGATACGTTTCTGACCTACTGCAGTGTTAGAAACATCCATCATCTTAGCATCAACTGGGATAGGACTAATACGTACAACTACACCGCTTGGCGTGAATTCAATATCTTGTGAGTCAATCAGGTCTTGAACATTGTGCTTAAAAGCATGACAACCCTCAATGTCGTGTCCAAGTGCCCCAGAATGAAATTCGCATTGCTTACTGGTATCGTATCCATAAGGAAGCGCTCTTGTGGGTGGGTCCAACATTCTCTTCTCAACCAGATTAAACCTCAGTAAAGTCTGAAAGAGCTCAGCATACGTTGAAGGTGGCACCTCAAATACCCTCTTTGGCTTCCCCTCTTGAATCCTCTGATGAGCCGGATGTATCTTTTGTTGATGTACTTGCTGATGTTCCACAGGCACAGGTGGCACGAGCTCCTTCACTACGGCTTCAAATAGCTGATCATCCCCTTTCCTAAGCACATTCTTGACTACTTCCATGATCAAACTCATTTGGGTCTTCAGCTGACTATTTTCCTCTTTGAGGATCTTCTGCTCCAGACGCATCTCTTGCATGTCTCTCATCATCTGCCCCAGCTGGCTTCGAACCTCAATCAATTCAACCTGATTCTGTTCCATATCTCTGAAGGAATTCCTGCAACAAACTGGACGATGAGGAAATAAGACCCACGGTTCTGATGTACCTGTTAAATGATAATGCAAAGCAGAAAACAAACACATATTCAAGCCAAGACAAAGAGAAACTCAAGCTATAAGCACACAGACGAACATCTCCCACACATGTACAAACAACAAAAGCAGCACGTAAGCATAAATGAGTACAAATACAGTGACCCCAGCCAACAATCCTGGTGATGGTCAGCAATCAATAAGGCACAAAAGCTAAACGGGTTAGGCAGAGAAAACAGATGCGACACCCGGCACAGAAACCTCTAGAAACTTCTCCCATATCCAACTGAACTCTCCGATTGACATTCTTCAGAACACACACTTCCCGTGGAGTCTTCCATGACATTAACTGACGAACCCACACAACTGGATGACGGAGAATCGTTAATCTGAACAAAACCCTGGGGCGTGATGAAAATCCGGTTAGAGTCTAACAGATCCTGAACCTGGCTTCTAAGCACCTTACAATCATTCGTTGAATGCCCCTGTGCCCCAACATGGTACTCACAGCGGGCGCTGGCATCAAAACCTGGAGGATATGGTGGAATCATTGGATTAGTCTCTTTCGGCACGATTAATCCACTTCTGACCAGATCTGGCAACAACTGACTGTACGACACCGATAGCTGAGTAAACTGCCTTTCAGGTTTCCTTGGTCTCCGTTGGGCGTGCTGACGCGATCGACGACAGGATGACCTTTGACTTGAAGTGTCTGAAAACTGATCCTGAGATGCTAGAGATTCTGAGACGACGTCATTTCCTTCTTCCCACTCTTCTTGAGAACTGACAATTGACTCATTCTTATCAACTGGGATATAAGGAGCACCTCGAAGCTTTCCACTCTTGAGTCCTCTCTCAACAAGCTCCCCCATTCTCATCAGGCCCACAAAGCTTGTGCAACCGAACAATTTGTCATAATAATGGCCCCTCAGAGTACCCAAGAAGACGTCAACCATTTCTCTTTCCTGAAGCGGTGGTTGAACACTAGCAGCAAATTCTTTCCATCTTTGCACATACCCTCTGAATGATTCATTCTCCGCCCGAGATAATTCTTGCAGATGTATGAGACTAGGAGCCATATCCAGGTTGTACTCGTACTGCTTCAGGAAAGCTCTGGCTAAATCCACCCATGATCGAATCTGATTACTCTCCAACTGCATATACCACATCAAAGATGCCCCAGTCAGACTATACTGAAAGCAATGGATCATCAATTTGTCATCTCGCACAAACGAAGTCATTCTTCGACAGAACATCATCACATGTTGCTTCAGACAGCTATCTCCCGTGTACTTTCCAAATTTCGGCACTTTGAACTTATAAGGCAACACCAGGTCAGGGACCAAACACATGTCTGCAGCATTCAGATTAACAGCATCTTTGACCTTCAAAGCTTTAACTCTTTCTTCCAATGCTCGGAGTCTTCTATCACCTTCAAGAGCTCTTGAGTTTACAGTCCTGGCTACCGGGATATCTCTGCGTGGATTCCTCTCAGGGAAAACAGCACCTTGCTTGTTAACAGGAGGAGGACGTTCATTTCGGGCAACAAACTGCTCATGTCGATCTCGGTTCTCAACAGTAGGTTGTACAACTTGGTCTGCAGTAACGTTGTTCGCTTGCGGGAAGTCTTCCATAGAATCATACCGAGGATTGGATGTCATAGCAAACCCTGTCAAGGTGTTAGGAGACTGGAAATTGCCTTCAGACATAGCTGTCAATTACCTGTAACTGACTACACTTCTTGATTCTCAAATCTGCTTCAACCCTTTGGTCGTCTTCTGACAATCAACAGTTGCTCAATCCAAACTCCGGGTACTCACCTTCAGGAAACAAAGGTTGGATCAGAACTCTGGCTAACTGGAGAAATGCTATGCAATATGATGCAAAGGTGCTTATGCAAATGCAATGCAATGCAACAAACAACACGGGATCACAGCCCCCACACAACAAACTCTGAGTGCTGCTGCACTGCTGACGGAGTATGTTCTCTCTAAAAGAGAACGCCAGGATAGCTGGTAGTTTGGAAGTCAAGGTTTCGCAAAAAGAAAAACCCCCCCACTCACAGGTATGGACCTAAGATACGGCATCCTATGCGGTCATCAGCGTCACAGACTTTCATGAGGAATGATACGATTCCCAGAAGGAGTGGCATCGTCATCTCATGAAGAGGCCTCACTTAGCTGACTTCCAATTGATCGGTCCCCAGAGTCGACAATCCTCACGTCTGGACTCCCCTATGATCCTCAGGACCTTAGAGAAGCACCTCGGAGAGAACCTCGTCTGAGCGTGAATTTCGTGGGGACGCTCTGCCTGCTCAGCAGACAGGTTCGCCCACTAATCTCCACAACTATGTCTAAATGCATACTCAAGCAGCCCAGGTCCGGCTATCACTCAAAATATCACCCTCCCCAGCACAACGACAACAGATAAAAGCGATAAATAAAATAAAATCAACACCCAAAAGACAAGCAAACAAGCGCTAGGATTGACTCTCTTAGGGGACGTTGGATCCCACATGCATAAGGAACTATCGCAGTCCTTAGCAGCCAGGGGATGTTGGATCCCCAGCAGAGTCGCCAGCTGTCGCTACTGCGAAAATCGGCGCCGGCTGACAGAAGAGTCGCCACCGTGCATTATTTATCCCAACGGAGGGAAAGGAAACGCTCGAAGTAAACCTCGCAAAAAACGGGAAAAGGTATGGTCATCGCAACCAAAACCTGGGTTCGGGAGTCGGTTACGCAAGGGGAAGGTATTAGCACCCCTCACGTCCGTCGTACTCGACGGGATCCACGCTTGCTTGGTTTGTCTAAAGGATGCAAAATAATCTATCTACGACTGCTAAATCTAAACGGAAGGGAATTGACTCGATAGAGCGTCGCACTCTACGCCTACGTATTCTCAAGAGAGAAAGTCAGAGTCAACGTAGTTCGGGACTACGGAGAAATTGGCTCGCCAAGACCTCGCGTCTTGTGCCTACGTACTTCCACACAGCATGGAAGATCAGAGCTTACGTAGTTCAGACTAACTACGGCTAAACTGGGTATTCTCACACAGCAGTGAAAAATCAAACTGGTTTTAAAGGTACGGGAACCTATGGGAAAAACTACGGTCTGGTCTCAAATGCACTTGGGCAAGAGAAAAGGGTTACAATCAGTCGTCAGCGGGAAAGTCTCGATCGCACAGCAGCGAGAGAACAAAAGGTTAGTTGTTAGTGTGCTCGCTAGGATATCGCATCCTATGCCAACATATTCTCGTCTGGTACGAGAAATCAGAGCAGCTGTAGTTCGGCTACTTCGGGACCACAACTCAAATCTCGTTTTATTGATATTCTGAAAAAAGGTTACAATGATTGAGAACTGAAAAATAAACCCCTAGGAAATACTATCCTATCCTATCTTGGAAAAAATCAAATGGAAAATAGTCCCCTAACAAATGGACTTTTAAACTACCCCTAAAAGTGTAAAAAGTCCCCTAACAAATGGACTTGTAAAACTACTCTAAAATAAAATCCATGAAGAAGATATACTCTAAAAAATATTAAATCTACACTAATATTTTTTCCTCTTTTTCATACTTCTATTTTCTTTTTCTTTTTCAAAATATTATTTTTTCATATATTTTTTCTCTATATTTTTTTCTATATTTTTTTCACTATTTTTCCAATATTCCCTTTTTTTTTCAAAGTATTTCTTCAATATTCTTTCTCCTCTTCTTTTTTAATATTTCTTTTTCTTTTATTTCTTTTTCAATATTTCCTTTTCTTTTCTCCTCAATATTCTTTTCTCTTTTTCTTTTCAAAATATTTTTCTATATATTTTTTTCCTTCTCTTTTTCTCATTTTTTCCATCTAAAAAATAAGAAAATATTACAAAAGAAAAAATAAAAGAGATACAAAGGGGAGAGGGGTACAGGTGAGTACAAGGGGTGCAACGTAATAAAAACAAAATCAGAAACAGTATGGGGCCCAGCCCAATATCTCAGCAGACACACACATAGGGAGAAAACGGGGCGTGCAGGAAGTGAGAACGGGGAGTGTGGATAGCATATGGGCCCAGCCCGGCTAACAAAAAAAAAAAAGGGTAAGTGGCCAAAAACGGGGGGGGGGGGGGGGGTGTACGGATCAGCAAATGAATGGGCTTGGCCCAATCCACACCCGGTCCATCTCCCTCCTCTCCTTCTCATCTGAAACCCTAACTCTTCCTCTTGGCACTGTTCATCACTTCCAAGCGGCGCCGTTTCGCTCCTCTCTTCCTCAACCTTTCTCCTTCACCTTCCTTCAACTCTCGTTCTTCATTTCCTTGTTCAAATCAAAAGACCCTTCCAAACCTTATAACACCAACGAAATAACAACGATACCATAATTGATATAAAACTAGACATGCAAACGAATCCACGGCTTGAAGATCGAAGGTTCATAGATCCGTTGTTCTCGAAGATGAATACAGTTAACAGTAGATATGGACAATGTTGATGGTGGTGAATCTTGGAAGATTTTCAAACGTTGCTTGAAGAAGTTCTTACCTGGAATGTTTCTGGACATTTGTTGAAGATTGATGATGATGATTGTTGTGAAGACGTTCTTGGTTGGAGATTTCTGGAAATCTTGATGAGCTTCTGGAAACGAAACTGAAGATGGACGAACATTCCTGAATATGGATCTAACATGCTTCGAAGAGATCTGACGGATTCTTGAAGGTTGATGAAGGACGAAACGGACTCTTTGATGAAATGGATCCAGATTTGGTTGAAATTACCAGAAAAACATCTTGATGAAGGGATGAACACGGATGAACGAGGGTGAATACTGCTGAGCGCCATTGAAGATCTGGGAAGATTCGCTGTAGCTGAAGCTTTTTCTGGAAAACGCTTGAACATCAATGGAGATTTGAATGCAGATCTTGAAGCATATTCATGGCTGAACCGATGAATGATGAACAAATATGTTGATGAGGATCTTTTGAAGAATCTGGCTGAAGCTTCTTGATGAACGATGAGCAATTTCTGGAAAAAAGTACTGATGCAGGTTGAAGGATTCTGGAGAATTGTTCATGGTGAGATGATGAGATGGATGAACGAACCTTGAATGGCGAGAAACTTCTGGAGAAAACAAGGAGGGGCACGGTGGGGATCGATCGGAGTTGATGAAGGTTGATGAAGAATCTGGGATGGATGAACATTGGTGATGAGGAAGATGAAGATTGAAGATTTTCTGGGGATTTGCAGTTTTCCGGCGGTAGTTTACGGCGGAGGGCGGTGGTCGGAAGAAGTTAGGAGATGACCGGAGTTGGTTGGTGGTTGGTTAGGGCGGCCGGAGGGGTTCAGGCGCGGGGGTTGGATGGCCGCCGGCCATGCAACCGGGGATGCTCAGAGGATGCCAAGTGTTGCGGTGGAAATAGGATCACAAACTATTAATGAGTTTGAATCGCAATTCAATTCACAACCGCTCTTTGATTTATCCGAAGGAAAAGGTCAAAAGAGGGAAAACCTATTTTGCATCGTAAACACAATGCGGGGAAAGATCTAGGGTTCGGGGGTTGGTTAATTTTAGGGAAGGTATTAGCACCCTAAACTTCTGTAGTACTCTACAGGAACCTTTTGTTCAAATGCTTACTATTTTTGCTTTATTTATTTGCTTAAGGTATATATACAAAGGATTAAAAGTGAGAAAAGAGACCTAAGGGTTAGTTCTAAGTTTACTCGGCAAGACATCGCATCTTGTGCCTACGTATCCTTACGGGAGTGGAATCAGAGTAATCGTAGTTCCCCTCAAAAGGGAGGTTAGAGACTTCTCGACTGTGGTCAAGGTCTCAAGGGGAATAAACGTATCTTAGGGACACGCTTACGCGGAGTGTAGAAACTCCAATATCTACGTTGTAAATTGTTAAGTTGTAATTAAGGTTAAATTAGGGATTCCGCGGCGGGAAACCCTAAAATGAGCGCGGCGGCTCTTTGACCTAATGCTAGGGGTGAAATTGTAATCTTGCCTGCGGCGAGGCATTTGTGAAAATTAGGGTTGAAAAGGTGTAAGGGTTGGATTGAGGACTATTGACACGGCGGTCAAACGCTAGACCTAATTCCTTCGGCAGTGCGTGCAATGTGACAGAAATATTGATGAAGGTGTGAGATAAATGAACTGTACACAGGGAATAAAAACAGAAGTTAAAGCCATACAAACAGAAATTTAAAGGCAGAGGTTTAAAGCGCGATTATTAGATTCGCGGGGTTACATATGAGAAGCAGTTACAATATAGTAATGAACTCTGAATGAAAAATAAGATGAAATAAGTAATGGGCTGCAAAATGAACAAACGACGTTAGTGGGCGGAGTGAGACGGCAATCAAATGAGTTACGAGACAATGAATAAAACAAGATGCAAATTTGAGATTTTATTATTGTTTTATTAAAAAAAAAATTAATATTATCTTGCGAAAAAATGTTTAATTTAAAAATGTTTTACTCTTTTAAAAAGGTTTTATTTTTAATATTTTTAAGAAAAGTTTTTCTTATTTTATTTTAAAAGTTTTTATTTATCCTTAATATTTACATAAAAATGTTTTTTATTTATTTTTAAAAACAGTTTTTTCTGAATTATAAATATAAAATGTTAAAAGCAGTTTTAAAAAAACATAAAACGAATTTTAAAGAAACAAAACAAAATAAAATAAATAAAAAAGGGGGGGGGGGGGGGGGGTTGGGCCGGTAACCACACCCGGACCCAACCCAGTTGTTAGTCATAAGATGAAATGTTTTTTTAGGGTTTCCAAACCCTGACTTCTTCTCGCGGCGCCGTTTCACTTTCTTCTCCATCTCTCTCTCGCGGCTATTCGCGTTCACCATAATCTTCTTCCTCGCGCTGTGATCTTCTTATTTCCTGAAACAAAACATCAAAACTCGTAATGAAATGTCCCGTTGCTTAAATTTAACGTGAAATCGGCCGATGATGGCGTGAGCTGAGGCCCAAAAACGGGAGATTGCCCGTCGTTTGGTTAAACGGCGTCGGTTGTCCCTCGTTTCGAATCCTTCGTGACCGATGATGGATGATACACGGTGTATGTTGGGTGGTGCGTTTGAACGATGATGACGATGTTCTTCGTCTGAGTTCGCGGCCGTTAGGGTTTTTGCATGTGACTTTTCCCGTCCCTCTGGGCTTTCGCGATTTCGTTCGTTCGCCTCTTGCTCGCGGCTACCCGTTAGGCTTTTTGATGGTGAGATCGTTCCCTTCTTATACTCTTCCGATTTCATCTTTTTGGGCCTTTAATCCGTGTTGGATTTGTGCTATTTTTGGCTGAGATTTGATTTCGTGTTGATCTTTGATGATTCGATTTGTTTGATTTTTTCCAGATTGAGTTCCAATGGGATGTTTTCTGATACGATTTGGATCTTGTTTCCTCTTTTAGAACCTGATTGGGGTTTCCAGCTGATATGATTTTTCTGATTCGATTCAAAGCTTTCCATTCTTGGGGTTTCTTGATTGACCCTATTTCGGACGTGGATTCGCTTGGATTTTATCTGATTGATTTCGAACTGATTTGTATTATCATTGATGCAGTTCGGGTTTTCGTTGGATATCTGCTTATGATTTCTGGATTTCGGTTTTGAAACCTACATTAACTTTTCCTCTTATTCTTTCAGGATAGGTACTTCGGCTTCGGTTGCGTCAAACGCTGCCGAGGAAGGTATACGGCAATGATGACATCGTTCTGAGCCTTCGACGCCTGTGTTCTTCGATGACGCTGCGATTGCCATGAGTTTTGGGCTTGTGGTTTATCATTTGTTCCATTTGAGTTGTTTTAACCATTAGCCTGTGATGAACTTTTGCTGATGCTATTTGCTTCTTGCGTTTCAGGGCTTTCTGCTGGACTGTTGTGATGTTCTTGCATTGAATTTAGCTCTTTTGCACACGATTTTAATTCTTCTTTTCAGGCCTGAACTTAATTCTTATTGTCTAGTGCTGAACTGTGATTATGATACGTATGTCCCCTTTTCATCGATGCAGTTGCCGTTGATTCTCACTTGGTGTAGGCTGGTATTTGGACTGATGTGTATATTGTTGGGCTATGATGTTCATAACTGAGCCTATGCCCTGCATTTCCAATTTTTCCAATGTGACCTTCTTATTTGGTTTGGAAATATTGTGACTGATATTGATTTTGAATCCTTTAAGGCTGATATGAACTTTGTTCCCTTTTCTCTTTTGAACTGCGCTTTGTTACGCCTCTTGTTGATTGGGCTTGTTCTTGCTAATGCAACTTGACTCTATGAATTTCAGGTGTGGGATGCCCCTTTTACTTGGTGAACTGGACTTACACTTTGTGGGGAGTCCGTGACTTGAATGGCCTCTAATTCTTCTGTTCACACTTATTTACTTTCTTCTTCTTCTTCCAGAACAGCTGCTTTGAATTGATCCATGCCGCCGGGAAAGTTATGTGGTGATGATGACCACGGGTCTGAAACTTATGGCGTTACTTCTGATTTTAATGGGCTTGATTCTCTAATTTTCAGGTGCTGCGACTTCATGAACCAGCTTTGGATTTGGGCAATCGTGTCCAACTGTGAATTCGGATGTCGCTTAATGTTGCCTCGAGACATTTACTTGATAGTGGCTGCGAGTTTGGGGCGGTGATGTTCACCTGAGCCCTCTATGCCTGGTGCTCTGTTTCTGATGTGCTTTGCACATTTGGGACCCAACCTGAACTTTAACTGATGCTGCTGAAACTTTTTGATACTTTGTTCTATGTAATTTTGACGCAGCTTGTTTTGTGTCTCATGTTTCTGTTCTGTTTGAACTTGATTTTTATGGGCTCAAAATTGACGCAGTTTGATGCCATAGTTTGGTTTCATTTCTCTTGTTCTGTTTTGAACTTGGCTTTCATTCTGAACCTTTGTAACAGATTTGTTTCTTTGGTGCCTCTTCATACTTGTACTGGCGCGAGCTCCTTCTTGCCTAGTTTTGTTTATGCAGCTTGTTTATGCTTTGAGTTCTGTTGTACTGATGATGTTTGTGGCTTTTCAGGTGTTGGAAATTTCGAAACCAAAGCGACTCGGACCTGCCGGCATCCGGGTCTGAGTCCAAACTTGCCTATGTCGCCTTATTCTCGTATCAGTTTGGAAATCCAATCGCGGCAAAACGAATCAGTCCCGCTTCTTTTATTACTTCTATCTCTCGGATGTCCCGTAACGATAAGAACAGGTGTTACCTGATCTGACGCCTACGCCGCGGATTGGTAACGGGGGGTAGGACGCAACTTCGGTTGTGCCACTCCCGGCACTCGATGATGACACTGTTCTGAGAGTGTCAAAAACAACTTCTAACATTTTTCTATACTGTTTGTTCTGTTTTGATGTGCAGGTGAATCGGAGACTTTGCGGAGAAGCTCAAGGGACATCATGAAGGACATTTAGAAATTCTTAGGACTTAGGACCTAGAACTTTTAGACTTAATGTAATTCCTTGTAACAGCATTTCGAAAATGTGAAACAAACTCCTCCTTCTTGTATGATGATCTTTTTATGAAATAAAATATCAGACTTTCCTTTATATTCGTGACCTGCTTACTTTATTTCTAGTTATAAATTATAAATATTTGTGAATAAATCCACAAATGTTTAAACTCATTAACATAGTCATAAACTATAAGCATTTCCCGAACGACATTTTGTTCGTTCATTTGTAGTCTTAATCTCAACACTTGATTAAATTCAAATCGCATTCCAACTTTAAATTCTAACCAATCATTTTATAACCCAAACACGGATGTACGCTGTAATCAACACCGATTTAATATCAATGATAACCTTGCCCGTAATTGCATTCCATCGACCAGAGACTGTGAGCAACAATCCAATAATACCCCAGTAAAACTGTGCCTTATTAACGGAGGTGCGCCGGAAATAAGCCACGAGCAATAAAATAAGTCTTAAATCCAGTTGTGCTCGACAAACTTTAATATCGACCCCGTCGAATTGGCACCTTGATATAATCAGACCTGGTGATAGGTAAATGCCTCAAAAATAGTGTATCAAACGCCTCAGAACTTAACAACAGCCCGTCTTCAAGGAATTAGCAGAATTTGCGTAAAATGACCAAAATACCCCTGGAACCAAATCTGCAAAACAAAACATCTCCATAACTTGTTAGTGGTTAGCAAATGTACATATGGGATGCTATGCGAAATGACTGACTAAATATAAGGGTAAAATTTGGAGTATTACAGTTGCCCCTATTTAAATAGCTACACCGGACGATTTGAGTGACAGAGGCTCGAGGAATCGTGGTGGAGAGATTTAAATATAGATAACCGAAAATTTTGCCCTTATATGCGACGATATGCAATGCTATAGGACAGAGCGAGGACAGCTTAATGCAGATGATGCCATGAATATGATATGATGCGTATGCTGGAATGATGAATGTGAAAATGATGACGAATACTACGACACAGGGACAGACGCTATGAGAAGAACACACTGGGGAAAACGACGCGCAAGAGACACAGTACAACACTGGGGAATTCTAAAAATGATGGTCAACTGGGGCGAACACGACCAATTGTTATTTTGGGAATGAGATTCTCAAATGGAGATGACACCTGTGAGACGGCCTCCACTGGGGAATCTAAAACTAGAACTGGATCACGTACGATTGCGAGATCGATTACAGAATGCTGGAGCATTGAGCAAAGAATAACATCCAAGCTTCTGTAAACTATCCCTCGTGACAGGATCAAACGGACTTTTCGGAACTCCGTAACAAATATACAGGGTAAAGACCGACTGTATGCGAAAATAAATGGACTTTGAGTGGGAAATGCCCTGATAAGCTTCTCGAGGGAGAACTGTCACTTATCGTTGGAAGGGACTTATGTGCCAAAATGGATAAGCACTCAAATAAAGAGACTGCTGCTTATCTGATAAATAAATCTTCTCGCATTTAAGGTCGGCGTCTGGAATACGATTCTGATTCTTCTCTTACTGAAGGATAAATAAACTTCTTCATGCTTCAAGATCGTGCTCTCTTGAACATGAAAAAGGTAAACTGAACTTCCTCATACTTCAGAATCGTGCTTTCCTGAATATGATTCCGCTCTTTCGGGTAAATGAAATTCTTCATACTTCAGAATCGTGCTCTCCTGAATATGAAAAGGGCTAACTGAACTTCCTCATACTTCAGAATCGTGCTCTCCTGAATATGATTCGGCTCTTTCTTGTAAATGAAATTCTTCATACTTCAGAATCGTGCTCTCCTGAATATGAAAAGGGCTAACTGAACTTCCTCATACTTCAGAATCGTGCTCTCCTGAATATGATTCGGCTCTTGAAATTTCTTCATACTTCAGAATCGTGCTCTCCTGAATATGAAAAGGGCTAACTGAACATCCTCATACTTCAGAATCATGCTCTCCTGAATATGATTCGGCTCAAACCTCCCCGTATTTCAAGATCGTGCTCTCCTGAATACGATTTGGTTTCTTCTTTTACTAAAGGATAAATGAACTTCTTCATAATTCAGAATCGTGCTCTCCTGAATATGATTCCGCTCAAACCTCCCCGTACTTCAAGATCGTGCTCTCCTGAATACGATTTGGTTCAAAACCCCCCATACTTCCAGACGACAGGTAAATGGAAGCCCAACTGCTCCATGGAGATGGCCATTTACTGCGAGTCATAACGAAGATAGGATCGGCTTCTTAGGTGAGAAATGTTGTATATCGGCGCTGTAAGATGTAGGATTGTAATAATAAATTATCCAGGCATGAACTGGCATGTATCTGTAGTTGATTTCCTTGAAAGATAGTGCAAAATAAATGCACGTCCGGGTACAGTGATAAACCTCTCAAGCGAGATAGTCGCGTATCTGCCATGGTATGGTGAAAATCTTTAGATGGTGCAAAATAAATGCTCGTCCGGTTGGGCTTGACGACCGACAAGACTGAGATTCACTCTAGGATCGAGCTAGAAAGAAGACTGGTAATCAAGACTCCATCGAGGGAATGATCCCGAAGGGTAAATATCTTATCCTGGCGAGGAAAGATAACTGAAGTAACCGTCGTCCACGAGGATCGAGCTCTGTGGGGAAACTGGAAACACTTATGTATTTTATGCTTAGGGCTGACAATCTATTTGGAGAGAATGGACGAACCCAGTTACTCGGCGGTAACGACCAATGATAGAGACACAATGAACCTGTGCATGCTAACGCGTATGTTAATGCCTACGTGAATATGGATGTATGTTGATGTCTATGTATGTAAATATGCAGGATGTTATGAAATGAGTATGTAATGAATATGTAATGAGTCCGTAATGAAATAGGCATGTGATACTTATGCCCTTGCGTATGCTGACGAAACTGACTAGAGACAGGACGAGAGATGAAATAAACATCTCGACAGAGATACCCTGCGTTCTCTGCAACCAATACGTCAATCATGGGAGGGAATGGTAGGACCAAATCTGGTTTCAAAATTCTGAATTCTCTGGGGAGAAAGTAAATTGCTTAGGTGCACAGTATCACGTCTTCTCATGGGGAGAGGAAAACCTGAAGGACACTTTCGAGTTACGCAAGAAAAGGTTGTCAGCTTATAGTCTCGCTGGGGACTGTGTTAGAGCAATGATTTGAAAGTGTTTCTGCAATAATGATATTTTCGGGGAGTGAAGAGATCCTTCCGAAATTTCCACTAGTCAAAGTATTTTATTATATTTCAAATTTGTTTTTTTTGAAGAACAATTTTTGAAAAATCTACAATGCACCTTTCATTTTCAAATTTTAAGAATAAACGCATTTTGCATAACAATAGAAAACAAAGAGCCATGCACCAAGGAATGTAAGTAACAAAATGGTATCTTTTATTAAAGGGTGGCAGCTCGCTGAAGGCATAGCTCCACAGATGATTATGTTTTGAAATTGGCAACATGGGAAAAAGGTTACATTGAATCCAATGACACCTACTGACACTAATAACTAAGACTAATCCAGAATCTTGCTTTGGGCAAGGATGAAAGAAACTGAAACATGGCTCTCATGCGGAAAGTGTGTTCGCGATGGTCAGTGTCCTCTGATGCAATGAAATGCCTCTGTCCCTAACTTTTGCCTGGACCGCCCTCTCGGGTTTTCAATCCACCGGGACGCTTCTTTTTGCCTAAGCCGCCCTTTCGGGTTTTCAACTTAGCGAGCTTTTTATTATTATTTCTTTTTTTTTTTCAACCCTTACTTTTGCCTAAGTCGCCTTTTGCAGGTTTTCGACTTAGCGGGTTTTTAGGCATAATATTTTCGGACTGCATCAGAATTCACGGGGTGTGCAAGCTCTTCGCCATCCATTGTTGTGAGTATCAGAGACCCTCCGGAGAAAACGGTCTTTACAACAAATGGGCCTTCATAATTGGGCATCCACTTTCCACGCATATCTTTATGTATTGGCAAGATTTTTTTGAGTACGAGCTCTCCTTGACGGAACTCACGGATACGAATCTTCTTATCAAATGCTCTTTTCATCCGTTTCTGATATAATTGCCCATGGCACATGGCTGTCATGCGCTTCTCGTCAATGAGATTCAACTGATCCAGTCTGTCTTGAACCCACTCTGCTTCCTCAAGTTCAGCTTCCATCAACACTCTTAAAGAAGGTATCTCTACTTCGATGGGGAGCACGGCGTCCATTCCATACACCAGTGAGAAAGGTGTCGCCCCTGTCGAAGTTCTCACTGAGGTTCTGTATCCATGCAAAGCAAACGGTAACATCTCATGCCAATCTTTGTAAGTCACAACCATCTTTTGCAGGATTTTCTTGATATTCTTATTCGCAACTTCAACGGCCCCATTCATCTTAGGACGGTACGGAGAAGAATTGTGATGAGTGATCTTGAAATTGTCACACAACTCTTTCATAGTCTTGTTATTCAGGTTGGTGCCATTGTCAGTTATTATCCGGCTTGGGATTCCATAACGGCAGATGATTTCTTTCCTGATGAAGCGGGCAACCACTTGCTTGGTCACGTTGGTGTAGGAGGCAGCCTCTACCCACTTGGTGAAATAATCAATAGCAACAAGGATAAAACGATGACCATTAGAAGCCTTCGGCTCGATTGCCCCAATCATGTCAATGCCCCACATAGAGAACGACCATGGTGAAGACAAAACATTCAACGGTGATGGAGGTACATGCATTTTATCAGCATAAATTTGGCACTTATGGCATCTTCTAGCGTATTGGATGCAGTCAGCTTCCATGGTTAACCAATAATACCCAGCCCTTAACATCTTCTTGGACATAGCATAACCATTGGCATGAGTTCCGAAGGTCCCCTCATGAATTTCCTGCAGTAACATGTCCGCTTCCCGTTTATCAACACATCTGAGCAGAACCATGTCGTGATTTCTCTTGTATAGCACACCATTACTGATAAAGAATTTGGACGCCAGTCTTCTCAATGTTTTCTTGTCCAGACCAGTAGCACCATCGGGATACTCTTGCTTGACGAGATAGTTCTTGATATCATGAAACCAAGGTTTTTCATCCATCTCAACTTCTTCGACCACCTGACAATAAGCGGGCTCAACTTTGCGCTCAATGTGGATAAGAGGTGCTTCATTAACGAACTTAACTTTCCACATGGATGCTAACATGGCTAAAGCATCAACAACGTGATTCTCGGATCTAGGAACATGCTCGAACTCTATCTCGTCGAAATACTTGATCAGCTCAACAATGTAGTCCTTATAAGGGATTAACTTCTCATTCTTCGTTTCCCATTTGCCTTGTACCTGGTAAATAACCAAGGCTGAGTCACCACTTACTTTAAGAAGTTTGATTCGAAGGTGAATTGCTGCTTCGAGGCCAAGAATACATGCTTCATATTCTGCAACGTTATTAGTACACTCAAAGTCCAACCTTGCTGTAAATGGAGTGAATCCACCCTTTGGGTTCATCAAAACGGCGCCTATACCATGCCCATTGAAATTCGAGGAACCATCAAACATCATCCTCCACCAAAGACCTGGTTCTGGACCTTCGCTCGGATCTGGCTCTTCACAATCTCTTTTAATCAACAAAATATCCTCATCAGGAAAATCAAACTTAAGAGGTTCATAATCTTCAACTGGCTGGTCTGCAAGATAATCAGATAAAATACTACCCTTAATCGCCTTCTGGGGTACATACTGGATGTCATATTCGGATAACAACATGTGCCAACGGGCTAGCCTCCCGGTTTGAGCAGGTTTTTCAAAAATATACTTGATCGGATCCATTTTAGAAATCAACAACGTGGTATGACAGACCATATATTGCCGAAGGCGCCTAGCGGCCCAGGCCAATGCACAACAAGTTTTCTCCAATGGTGAGTATCTGTTTTCACAATCGGTAAACTTCTTACTCAGGTAATAAATCGCATGTTCCTTTTTCCCAGTCTCATCATGTTGTCCAAGCACACAACCCATAGACTTCTCAAGAACAGTAAGGTACATAAACAACGGTCTTCCAGGTACGGGAGGAATCAGAATAGGGGGGTCTTGCAAATAACCCTTAATCTTCTCAAACGCTTTCTGACAATCGGGGTTCCACTCAACCGTCTGCCCCTTGCAAAGTAACTTGAATATCGGCTCACAAGTAGCGGTCATGTTGGAAATAAACCTGGAAATATAATTCAAACGTCCCAGAAAACCTCTAACTTGCGTCTCGGTTTGCGGAGCTGGCATATCTTGAATGGCTCGGACTTTGTCAGGATCCACCTCAATCCCTCGCTGGCTAACAATGAAACCAAGCAATTTTCCAGATCTGACACCGAAGGTACATTTAGCAGGATTCAATTTCAACTGATATTTCCTGAGTCGTTCAAACAGCTTCACCAAATGGTCTAGATGCTCCTCTTCATTCTGAGACTTGGCTATCATATCGTCCACATACACCTCGATCTCCTTGTGCATCATATCATGGAAAAGAGTGGTCATAGCGCGTTGGTAAGTTGCCCCCGCGTTCTTTAAACCGAAGGGCATGACTTTGTAGCAGAAGGTCCCCCAAGGAGTAATGAAAGTAGTCTTCTCTCGATCGTCGGGATCCATTTTGATCTAATTATAGCCAGAGAAACTATCCATAAATGAGAACAACGCAAAACTGGCTGTATTGTCTACCAGTGTATCAATATGTGGCAGAGGGAAGTCGTCTTTAGGACTTGCTTTATTCAGATCCCTGTAATCCACACACATCCTAACTTTACCGTCTTTCTTGGGCACTGGCACAATGTTGGCAACCCAATCTGGATATTTTGCGACTGCCAAAAAACCTGCATCCAACTGCTTTTTAACCTCATCTCGAATCTTCAAAGCCATGTCGGGTCTCGTTCTTCGAAGCTTTTGCTTGATAGGTGGACAATCTGGCTTAAGTGGCAACTTGTGAACAACAATATCTGTGTCTAGGCCCGGCATATCTTGATACGACCACGCAAACACATCAATATACTCTTTTAACAACTCAATCAACCTCGGCTTAACCTCTGTCCCAAGCATCGCACCAATCTTGACCTCTTTCTTGTTCTCATCTGTACTAAGATTAATTAAGTCCACCTGCTCTTTATGCGGTTGAAGCTCTGTGTACTCGTACTCAATCAATCTTGTCAGTTCAGCGGGTACTTCAAAATCTTCTTCACCCTCGTCCTCAGCTTGATTGATGGGTGCATCCCAGTCAGGAGTGTCAGTAAAGTCATTGGATCCAACAAGGTTTACGATGTCTCTGCATGATGGAAGGCTTACTTAATTAAAATGCTCGAAGATATGTAAGAATGAAATGCTGTTTTTTTATTTTTTGGAAAAAAGGTTGCCAATTTCATTTTTAAAGGTGAAAACGAAAAACGCAAATGAACCAAAGTGGAATTGAACAAAATGCCTTTATTAATATCCTCTTAGAAATGAAAAGTGGCCCAACAAAAACGACCCTATAGCCTTGGGCAGAGCTACGGATTTTTATTTGAAAATGTAAATGAAAATGCTAAAAATTACTTTGACAATGGAAAAATAACAGGGATCTCTACGGCCTCCCAGTTGTTCAAAACTGCATCACCCTTAAACACCAGGTTGCTCAGCTCTTCATTTTCCTCACAGTCACTGATGGCATTGACTTGGAAACCTCCGCTGACAAATACCTCTTGGATAACCTTCGGACGCCCTTCGACAGTTGTGACAGCTCCATCCTGAGTTGGTTTGTAACCCAACCCAAAGCGATCAGTCTTGGTCTTGACATCAATTACCTCTCCCCAACCTTCAAGAATGCCCCTGTCGATTGTTGATTTGGTACTCTTCAGAGATGCAAAAGATGGATTACCCTGACCCACTGTCTCTTCGACTTCTAACAGCACGGCATTGGCGATCTCAAGTGCTTGAAAGGAGATTTCCAAAGCATTCTCATCGGCCTCGATGTAACGGAAAGAAGACAGGTTACTGACCATCAGATCCTCCTCACCGTGTATAATAACCAACTTTCCATCGATCACGAACTTCATCTTTCGATGTAACGTTGAGGTTACTGCCCCAGCGGCATGAATCCACGGCCTTCCAAGTAAGCAGCTGTAATTGGGATTAATGTCCATGACTTGAAACGTGATATTAAAAACTTGCGGACCAATCAGGATAGGAAGCTCAACCTCCCCCATTACCGACCGGCGAGAACCATCGAAAGCCTTGACTATCAAAGGAGTAGGTTTCAACACAGTTTCTTTGAAAACCAACTTATCAAGAACCCTCTTAGGTAGAACGTTTAAAGAAGAACCGGTGTCCACTAGCACTCTTGCCAAATTATCTTCCTGACATCTCACTGATATATGTAAAGCACGATTATGATTCGGACCCTCCTTTGGTAACTCTTCATTGCTGAAGCTAAGGGTGTTACAGGCGGTCAAATTGGCAATCACACTATCGAACCGACTGGTGCTGATATCTTGATCCACATGTGCTTGAGTCAAAACTTTCTGCAAGGCCATCCTATGAGCGGGTGAACTCATCAACAGAGATAAAATCGAAATCTTAGAAGGAGTCTGATGAAGTTGGTCGATAACTTTATAGTCACTTTTCTTAATGATCCTCAAAAACTCATCATCTTCATCATTCGTAACGGCTCCCTTACCTTTGTCTTTGACGGCCACTGGGATACTAGTGGTTTCCTTAGGTGGAACCTCATTGGAACGGGGAGTATACACACGACCACTGCGAGTCATCCTGCTCGCCTCTGCGATATTGGTCACAGTGTCCTTAACCTCTTCATTTGGAATAACCTTCCCAGACTCCTTGTCAATCATCGTCACGTCGTATTTCCAAGGCACGACTTTAGGATCACTGAAAGGAAACGGACCTGGTCTTCGAATAACTATTGGCTTATGCTGATTCACCTCAGGGATAGACGACTTTGGTATATCGAACACGAGATTGGCAGAACCTGCCCCTGATAGATTAAACACTGGTACCTTTCCCTTTGATCCAGGCTGATGGAAGACTGGCTCAACCACAGCGACCTCATCTTTCTTGGGTTGGCTTGTCACTTGTAAAACACCCTCATTAATCAGCCTCTGAACATCATTTTGAACCAACACACAACCCTTAATACTGGCTTCACAACTTACGCATGCAACGTGGGAAGTATCTACCAGACCAGCTTCAAACAGTTTCGAATGGAACATCTTGAGAGGAGTCTTAATCTGTACAACGTCAAGGACATAACCTTCCTCCGAATCGGCACTAATGGCATTGACACTCTCATGGTTAGGAAAAGGGTTCTTCTTAACATTCGGTTGAGGATCTTCAAATGACAAAATCTTCTTTTCCAATAAATCCCTGACAAGATTTTTGAGAGCATAACAATTCTCTAGATCATGACCAGGCGCACCCTCATGAAATAAACAATGAGCGGCGGCGTTGTAATTGGCGGGTAGAGGATTAGGAGGCGGACCCAAAGCCCGAGTAGTGATTAGACCTTGCTTGACCAAAGAGGGATACAACTCGGTGAAAGTCATCGGAATCGGCGGACAAGGCTTATACGTTCTTCTGTTCGGAACATTCTGGCGAGGAGCCGGACTCTTTGGCTGTTGAGGAGCAGGAGCATTGGGCGCCTGTAGGTAGTTGATAGGAGGCGGATAAACAGGAGGTTGTTGCATAGGTTGATACATAGGAACCTGTTGATTGAAAGAAGGTGTAATAGCTGCCACATAGGGTTGTTGAGCATATTGAATTGGGTACCCTTGAGGTTGAGCATAACCTTGCGGATATTGATAAAATTGGTCTCTTGGTCTACCAGAGGATATAGCATTAGTCTCGCCCTCTTTCTTCTTCTGGGAGCTATACGGAGGTTTCTTCGGCTGATCCTTAGAAGCACCATGATTATTTGTCATTTTACCACTTTTCATACCCAATTCAATCTTGACACCCACAGCAACGATGTCAGAGAAATTTGAAGTCACACTGCCCACCATTCTTTCGTAAAATTCTGGACGCATCGTGTCGACAAACCAATCAGCTAACTCTTTTTCGGTCAAAGGAGGTTCTACCTGCGAAGCAATCTCTCTCCACCTTTGAGCATACTCTTTGAATGACTCAGAATTCTTCTGTGACATACTCAACAACTGTCTTCTGTCAGGAGCCAGATCCATATTGTACTTGTAGTGTTTGATGAAAGCGTCAGATAAATCCTGGAAACTCTTAACGCGAGACTGGTCCAAAGTTAAATACCACTTGGAAGAAACACCCTTCAAACTATCTTGGAAGCAATGAATCATCAGTTTATCATTCTCAACATGGGCAGCCATTTTGCGATAATACATGATCAGATGACTCTTAGGACAGGTGGCACCTTCATAACGATCGAAGTTTGGAGTTTTGAACTTCGGGGGAATAACCAGACCTGAGACCAAACAAACATCCCTTGCAGCAATCCCAAAAATTTGATCACCCTCTACTTTTTTCAATCTCTGGACGATGGTGTTTACTTCCTCACGAAGCATATCATGTTTCTCATAACCTTCAACATTCTCATCAAGATTATCAAAAACTGTCTCATTGAAGTACGGTTGCGCACGGGTGTGTACAACAGGTGGTGCAAAGATAGGAGCCCCCCTAGGAACTTCAGAAAATAAAGGCACGGCTTGCTGAACAGGCTGATTAATCGGAACAGTGGCTTGAGGAGGCACAAAACCGGGAGTAAGACCATAAGGTGGGTCCCTTGCTACGGTCACACTTGGTGGAGGGTCCATAGTAACGCCGGTAACCTCGGAAACAACAGTGGGCTGGGTATCCATCTTAGCATTCATGACATGTAACAATTCCATCATATGCCCCATACCCCCTCGAAGGTCTTCAAATTCATTGCTAAGGCGATCAATCTCTTTTGCCTGATCCTCCATTCTTTTCCGAGTTTGAGCTCTGGTGTTGTACTGGTGCCGAGAACTCAGGGTGACGAAACTGGAAGGCGAGAGAACCGAACATGAGAAAACGGAAGACACATGCAATGCAAGAAAGTAAATGATGCTATGATGCAAATGAAGATTTCATGGAATTCGAACATTTACGAATGTCGTGGGGTACCAAGGAAATCCTTTTCTTTATTTTTTTATTTTTTTATTTGTGGTGTCCCGCGATATCCATAAATGATGTTTGAATTCCATGAAATACAATGCAATGGGATGCTTTGTGAATGCAATGCATAAAAACACACAAAGTCCTAGGTTAAAGGAACGTGAGCGGAGTCAAGGTCTACCCATCCCAAAAGGAGTGTACTATAGGTTAGTTGTACCTGCCAAACAAGGTTCTACAAAGTGCCCAAAGTCATCAGCCCATCTTTCGGATATTATCAACCTTCCGACTGACTCGGGGGTGAATAATATTCTCAAGAGAACCTCTTTTGAGTGTAGTATCGCGTAGCAGCCGTTGTAGGATTACTCCCACATAGCTCCCGCACTACGTCCTAAATAAGGCCAAGGTGGTGTTAAGGTACTACGGTCCTCAATATCACAGACTCCAATCGACCATGGAAAAAGTTTTCGCGATTACTCGTTCAACCGAACCATTTTCGAAAAGGTCTCAACTGAGCGGTGATTCTCGAATCAGCTTGGTCGGGATTCAACTCCCTATAAGCCTCATCGAATATATCCCCATCCTATAATAATGTCACTAGTCCGGGCGTAGGACTTATCTCACAGCACAAGGAACAGTCCCACTATCAAAGCACAAATATATACATGTAAATGAATAATAACACAGATAGTAATAAATATGAGCAAGTTAGGGATAACCCTCAAAAATTAAGACAGTCCCCAGTGAAGTCGCCATTTTCTGTTGCGGTGGAAATAAGATCACAAACTATTAATGAGTTTGAATCGCAATTCAATTCACAACCGCTCTTTGATTTATCCGAAGGAAAAGGTCAAAAGAGGGAAAACCTATTTTGCATTGTAAACACAATGCGGGGAAAGATCTAGGGTTCGGGGGTTGGTTAAATTTAGGGAAGGTATTAGCACCCTAAACTTCTGTAGTACTCTACAGGAACCTTTTGTTCAAATGCTTACTATTTTTGCTTTATTTATTTGCTTAAGGTATATATACAAAGGATTAAAAGTGAGAAAAGAGACCTAAGGGTTAGTTCTAAGTTTACTCGGCAAGACATCGCATCTTGTGCCTACGTATCCTTACGGGAGTGGAATCAGAGTAATCATAGTTCCCCTCAAAAGGGAGGTTAGAGACTTCTCGACTGTGGTCAAGGTCTCAAGGGGAATAAACGTATCTTAGGGACACGCTTACACGGAGTGTAGAAACTCCAATATCTACGTTGTAAATTGTTAAGTTGTAATTAAGGTTAAATTAGGGATTCCGCGGCGGGAAACCCTAAAATGAGCGCGGCGGCTCTTTGACCTAATGCTAGGGGTGAAATTGTAATCTTGCCTGCGGCGAGGCATTTGTGAAAATTAGGGTTGAAAAGGTGTAAGGGTTGGATTGAGGACTATTGACACGGCGGTCAAACGCTAGACCTAATTCCTTCGGCAGTGCGTGCAATGTGACAGAAATATTGATGAAGGTGTGAGATAAATGAACTGTACACAGGGAATAAAAACAGAAGTTAAAGCCATACAAACAGAAATTTAAAGGCAGAGATTTAAAGCGCGATTATTAGATTCGCGGGGTTACATATGAGAAGCAGTTACAATATAGTAATGAACTCTGAATGAAAAATAAGATGAAATAAGTAATGGGCTGCAATATGAACAAACGACGTTAGTGGGCGGAGTGAGACGACAATCAAATGAGTTACGAGACAATGAAGAAAACAAGATGCAAATTTGAGATTTTATTATTGTTTTATTAAAAAAAAATTAATATTATCTTGCGAAAAAAAGTTTAATTTAAAAATGTTTTACTCTTTTAAAAAGGTTTTATTTTTAATATTTTTAAGAAAAGTTTTTCTTATTTTATTTTAAAAGTTTTTATTTATCCTTAATATTTACATAAAAATGTTTTTTATTTATTTTTAAAAACAGTTTTTTCTGAATTATAAATATAAAATGTTAAAAGCAGTTTTAAAAAAACATAAAACGAATTTTAAAGAAACAAAACAAAATAAAATAAATAAAAAGGGGGGGGGGGGGGGGGGGGGTTGGGCCGGTAACCACACCCGGACCCAACCCAGTTGTTAGTCATAAGATGAAATGTTTTTTTAGGGTTTCCAAACCCTGACTTCTTCTCGCGGCGCCGTTTCACTTTCTTCTCCATCTCTCTCTCGCGGCTATTCGCGTTCACCATAATCTTCTTCCTCGCGCTGTGATCTTCTTATTTCCTGAAACAAAACATCAAAACTCGTAATGAAATGTCCCGTTGCTTACATTTAACGTGAAATCGGCCGATGATGGCGTGAGCTGAGGCCCAAAAACGGGAGATTGCCCGTCGTTTGGTTAAACGACGTCGGTGGTCCCTCGTTTCGAATCCTTCGTGACCGATGATGGATGATACACGGTGTATGTTGGGTGGTGCGTTTGAACGATGATGACGATGTTCTTCGTCTGAGTTCGCGGCCGTTAGGGTTTTTGCATGTGACTTTTCCCGTCCCTCTGGGCTTTCGCGATTTCGTTCGTTCGCCTCTTGCTCGCGGCTACCCGTTAGGCTTTTTGATGGTGAGATCGTTCCCTTCTTATACTCTTCCGATTTCATCTTTTTGGGCCTTTAATCCGTGTTGGATTTGTGCTATTTTTGGCTGAGATTTGATTTCGTGTTGATCTTTGATGATTCGATTTGTTTGGTTTTTTCCAGATTGAGTTCCAATGGGATGTTTTCTGATACGATTTGGATCTTGTTTCCTCTTTTAGAACCTGATTGGGGTTTCCAGCTGATATGATTTTTCTGATTCGATTCAAAGCTTTCCATTCTTGGGGTTTCTTGATTGACCCTATTTCGGACGTGGATTCGCTTGGATTTTATCTGATTGATTTCGAACTGATTTGTATTATCATTGATGCAGTTCGGGTTTTTGTTGGATATCTGCTTATGATTTCTGGATTTCGGTTTTGAAACCTACATTAACTTTTCCTCTTCTTCTTTCAGGATAGGTACTTCGGCTTCGGTTGCGTCAAACGCTGCCGAGGAAGGTATACGGCAATGATGACATCGTTCTGAGCCTTCGACGCCTGTGTTCTTCGATGACGCTGCGATTGCCATGAGTTTTGGGCTTGTGGTTTATCATTTGTTCCATTTGAGTTGTTTTAACCATTAGCCTGTGATGAACTTTTGCTGATGCTATTTGCTTCTTGCGTTTCAGGGCTTTCTGCTGGACTGTTGTGATGTTCTTGCATTGAATTTAGCTCTTTTGCACACGATTTTAATTCTTCTTTTCAGGCCTGAACTTAATTCTTATTGTCTAGTGCTGAACTGTGATTATGATGCGTATGTCCCCTTTTCATCGATGCAGTTGCCGTTGATTCTCACTTGGTGTAGGCTGGTATTTGGACTGATGTGTATATTGTTGGGCTATGATGTTCATAACTGAGCCTATGCCCTGCATTTCCAATTTTTCCAATGTGACCTTCTTATTTGGTTTGGAAATATTGTGACTGATTTTGAATCCTTTAAGGCTGATATGAACTTTGTTCCCTTTTCTCTTTTGAACTGCGCTTTGTTACGCCTCTTGTTGATTGGGCTTGTTCTTGCTGATGCAACTTGACTCTATGAATTTCAGGTGTGGGATGCCCCTTTTACTTGGTGAACTGGACTTACACTTTGTGGGGAGTCCGTGAATTGAATGGCCTCTAATTCTTCTGTTCACACTTATTTACTTTCTTCTTCTTCTTCCAGAACAGCTGCTTTGAATTGATCCATGCCGCCGGGAAAGTTATGTGGTGATGATGACCACGGGTCTGAAACTTATGGCGTTACTTCTGATTTTAATGGGCTTGATTCTCTAATTTTCAGGTGCTGCAACTTCATGAACCAGCTTTGGATTTGGGCAATCGTGTCCAACTGTGAATTCGGATGTCGCTTAATGTTGCCTCGAGACATTTACTTGATAGTGGCTGCGAGTTTGGGGCGGTGATGTTTACCTGAGACCTCTATGCCTGGTGCTCTGTTTCTGATGTGCTTTGCACATTTGGGACCCAACCTGAACTTTAACTGATGCTGCTGAAACTTTTTGATACTTTGTTCTATGTAATTTTGACGCAGCTTGTTTTGTGTCTCATGTTTCTGTTCTGTTTGAACTTGATTTTTATGGGCTCAAAATTGACGCAGTTTGATGCCATAGTTTGGTTTCATTTCTCTTGTTCTGTTTTGAACTTGGCTTTCATTCTGAACCTTTGTAACAGATTTGTTTCTTTGGTGCCTCTTCATACTTGTACTGGCGCGAGCTCCTTCTTGCCTAGTTTTGTTTATGCAGCTTGTTTATGCTTTGAGTTCTGTTGTACTGATGATGTTTGTGGCTTTTCAGGTGTTGGAAATTTCGAAACCAAAGCGACTCGGACCTGCCGGCATCCGGGTCTGAGTCCAAACTTGCCTATGTCGCCTTATTCTCGTATCAGTTTGGAAATCCAATCGCGGCAAAACGAATCAGTCCCGCTTCTTTTATTACTTCTATCTCTCGGATGTCCCGTAACGATAAGAACAGGTGTTACCTGATCTGACGCCTACGGCGCGGATCGGTAACGGGGGGTAGGACGCAGCTTCGGTTGTGCCACTCCCGGCACTCGATGATGACACTGTTCTGAGAGTGTCAAAAACAACTTCTAACATTTTTCTATACTGTTTGTTCTGTTTTGATGTGCAGGTGAATCAGAGACTTTGCGGAGAAGCTCAAGGGACATCATGAAGGACATTTAGAAATTCTTAGGACTTAGGACCTAGAACTTTTAGACTTAATGTAATTCCTTGTAACAGCATTTTGAAAATGTGAAACAAACTCCTCCTTCTTGTATGATGATCTTTTTATGAAATAAAATATCAGACTTTCCTTTATATTCGTGACCTGCTTACTTTATTTCTAGTTATAAATTATAAATATTTGTGAATAAATCCACAAATGTTTAAACTCATTAACATAGTCATAAACTATAAGCATTTCCCGAACGACATTTTGTTCGTTCATTTGTAGTCTTAATCTCAACACTTGATTAAATTCAAATCGCATTCCAACTTTAAATTCTAACCAATCATTTTATAACCCAAACACGGATGTACGCTGTAATCAACACCGATTTAATATCAATGATAACCTTGCCCGTAATTGCATTCCATCGACCAGAGATTGTGAGCAACAATCCAATAATACCCCAGTAAAACTGTGCCTTATTAACGGAGGTGCGCCGGAAATAAACCACGAGCAATAAAATAAGTCTTAAATCCAGTTGTGCTCGACAAACTTTAATATCGACCCCGTCGAATTGGCACCTTGATATAATCAGACCTGGTGATAGGTAAATGCCTCAAAAATAGTGTATCAAACGCCTCAGAACTTAACAACAGCCCGTCTTCAAGGAATTAGCAGAATTTGCGTAAAATGACCAAAATACCCCTGGAACCAAATCTGCAAAACAAAACATCTCCATAACTTGTTAGTGGTTAGCAAATGTACATATGGGATGCTATGCGAAATGACTGACTAAATATAAGGGTAAAATTTGGGGTATTACACCAAGTGTCTGGGAGATGGAGTTAGTGGAGAACATGCAGGACGCCACGTGTGGAAACTGAGTGAAGTGGGAAAGTGAAGTGCTATGTGGCAGATTCTGGTGAATTCGAATTATGAGGTGGAGTCCCTTCTGCTGAACGCGTGGATCATTATATATACGACATGTGGCATTTCCTTGGACAAAAATGGACAAAAACGAACCTGAAAGGATTTTGAGCCTCCAACCTGCACAATCTGGGCCCACGAAAAACTGCTTTGGACCAAAAAAACTGAATAAAACTGAATTAAAAAAAGAGATTAAACCTAATTAAACTAATTAAAACCTTAAACCTAATTAATGAAAATGATTAAACTACAATGAAATCTAAATGACACTTAAACTAATCCTAATTAATTCTAACAAACTCAATTAAAACCTAACTAATATTATACTCTAACTACACTAATTAAATCCTAATTAAATCTAAAAGAAGAATTAACATCTAATTACTCTATATTAAACTAAAACTAATAAAACTCTAATAATATCTATTAAAATTCTATTTAAAACTATTAAAAAACTATAAAAACCTATTAAAAATTCTATAAAATTCTAAAAATGATTTAAAGCTATTAAAAAATATTAAAAAGAACTATTTAAATTCTTAAAAAAATCTAAAAAGCCTATTTAAAATCTACAAAATCTATTTAAATCTATAAAAAGGCTATTAAATCCTAAAAAAATGCAAACAAAGGCAAATAACCAATAAAAGAGAGCGCGAGACCAGATCGAAGCAAAACAATAAATCCCGATACCAAAAATCTCAAAAACCACTGCATAAACCGAAAACACCCAGGAAGCGCGCGACTTCTCAAAATAACCTCCGATTATCCGAACCGGTCTGAGATACCTGAAAAGCGACAGCAGGGCTGTAATCCCGATAAAATCACCATGATTGATGAAATGCGCTATATGCAGTATGCAAATGCGAATGCGAGCATGCGTCGGAGCATAAACCGAAAGTGGCACCGGTTGGTCAAATTTTAGGGTGCAACAACTGCCCCTATTCAAGCGACTTGGACCTGAAGGGTTGAAGAGCGCGCAACCTTCAAACATTCGGAGGTACGAGACGGTTGAATACCGATAAACCCGAAAATTTGCCAACCGCAGAAATATACTGCAAAACTGCTTGGGGAGACATAATCCAGAACCGAACCCAGTCGTCACGGCAAGAGACTGATCAATCATCTGGTAAAGAACTCCTGATTTTAACACCCATTACCTGCGTGATACCACAGATAACAAACCCGAGGGTTGCAACAAAACACCTGATTCTCTCACATCGCCTACTAATAGACAGGAAGAGAAATATACTCACATCGTCTAAAGATAGACGGCAAGACACCCATCATCCGAAGAAACAAACCAATACTCACATTGTCTAAGGATAGACGGAAAGACACCCATCCCGAAGGAAAAATCAATACTCACATCGTCTAAGGATAGACGGAAAGACACCCGAAATCCATCAATACTCACATCGTCTAAGGATAGACGGAAAGACACCCAAAATCCATCAATACTCACATCGTCTAAGGATAGACGGAAAGACACCCAAAATCCATACTCACATCGTCTAAGGATAGATGGAAAGACACCCTAAATCTCCAAGGAAAACTTCAGTACTCACATCGTCTAAGGATAGACGGGAAGACACCCAACATTCATACTAACATCGTCTAATGATAGACGGAAAGACACCCGAAATTCATACTCACCTCGTCTAAGCGGAAAGACACCCATCCCGAAGGAAAACTTCAATACTCACATCGTCTAAGTATAGACGGGAAGACACCCAAAATTCATACTCACATCGTCTAATAATAGACGGAAAGACACCCAAAATCCACACTCACATCGTCTAAAGATAGACGGGAAGACACCCTTAAATCCACGGAAACACTTCAGTACTCACATCGTCTAAGGATAGACGGAAAGACACCCACAAATCCATACTCACATCCTCTAATGATAGACGGAAAGACACCTAATCCCGAAGGAAAAATCAATACTCATATCGTCTAAGGATAGACGGAAAGAACACCACTTGCTAGAGAAACCCCATCTTGAAACCCCACTGAAAAATTATCACCCGAAACTTCACATCGTCTAATGATAGACGGAAAGAACACCATATTCGAACTCAAGACGTCTAATGATAGACAGAGAAATCCACTTATTGGAGGAACACATCGTCAATATGAATTGACGGGAAGAAAAGTCTGTCGATACCAGATAACTGATTGATCAAAGCATAACTGTTGTATGATTTGAAATACGAATAAACCGCTGAATTGTCTGAACATTGCTGCTGGATGAATGCCCCTGAACTGATCACAGAGTAATTCACGCGCCATATGAGGCTGATCTGTCATCTTATTGATGTCAGATTGTGCAATATTAGTTTGTCCTATAATCCTTTTGGTGGTAGTGGCTGGTGTGAGTTTTGCTATGTCATCCTTTTTGTGGCGGGTCTCTATTCTTGTTTATGGTAGACTGTGCAATATTGTTTTGTCCTATAATCCTTTTGGTGGTAGTGGTCGGTGTAAGTTTCGCTCTGTCATCCTTTTGGTGGGGGGTCGGTCATCTTATTGATGGTAGATTGTGCAATAGTGTTTTGTCCTATCATCATTTTGGTGGTAGTGGCCGTTGTGGGTTTCGTTCCGTCATCCTTTGGTTGGGGGCCCGTCATCTTATTGATGGTAGATTGTGCGATATTATTTTGTCCAATAATCCTTTTGGTGGTAGTGGCTGGTGTGATTTTCGCTATGTCATCCTTTTTTTGGGGTCTGTCATCTTGTTGATGGTAGATTGTGCAACATTGTTTTGTCCTATAATCCTTTTGGTGGTAGTGGCCAGTGTGAGGTTCGCTCAGTCATCCTTTTGGTGGGGGTTTTGTCATCTTATTGATGTTAGATTATGCGATAATGTTTGTCCTATCATCCTTTTTGTGGTAGTGGCCGGTGTGAGTTTCGCTACGACCATTTGGTGGGGGGTCTGTCATCTTTTTGATGTCAGGTTGTCTGATGGTGTTTGTCCTATCTTCATTTTGGTGATAGTGGCCGGTGTGAGTTTTGCTCCGTCATCCTTTTGGTGGGGGGTATGTCATCTTGTTAATGTCAGATTGTGCGATTGTGTTTGTCATATCCTCCTTATGGTGGTAATGGCCGGTTTGAGTTTCGCTATGTCATCCTTTTTGTAGGGGGTCTGTCATCTTATTGATGGTAGATTGTGCAATATTGTTTTGTCCTATCATCCTTTTGGTGGTAGTGGCCGATGTGAGATTCGCTTTGTCATCCTTTTGGCAGGGGATCTGTCATCTTATTCATGGTAGATTATGCGATAGTGTTTTGTCCTACCATTCTTTTGGAGGTAGTAGCCAGTGTGAGTTTTGCTCCGTCATCCTTTTAGTGGGGGGCCTGTCATCATATTGATGGCAGATTGTGCGATAGTATTTTGTCCTATCATTCTTTTGGAGGTAGTGGCCGGTGTGAGTTTCGCTCCTTCATCCTTTTGGTGGGAGGTCTGTCATCTTATTGATGGTAGATTGTGCGATAGTGTTTTGTCCTACCATTCTTTTGGAGGTAGTAGCCGGAGTGAGTTTTGCTCCTTCATCCTTTTAGTGGGGGGCCTCTCATCTTATTAATGGCAGATTGTGCGATAGTATTTTGTCCTATCATTCATTTGGAGGTAGTGGCCGGCGTGAGTTTCGCTCCGTCATCCTTTTGGTGGGGGTCTGTCATCATATTGATGGTAGATTGTGCGATAGTGTTTTATCCTATCATCCTTTTGGTGGTAGTGGTTGTTCTGAGTTTCGCTCCGTCGTCCTTTTATTAGGGGATCTATCATCTTATTGATGTCAGATTGTGCGATTGTGTTTGTCCTATCATCCTTTTGGTGGTAGTGGCAGGTTTGACTTTTACTCTGTAATCCTTTTGGTAGGGGGTCTGTCATCTTATTGATGGTAGATTGTGCAATATTATTTAGTCCTATAATCCTTTTAGTGGTAGTGGCCGGTGTGAGTTTCGTTATGTCAACCTTTTATTTGGGGGTCTGTCATCTTGTTGATGGTAGATTGTGCAAAATTGTTTTGTCCTATAATCCTTTTGGTGGTAGTGGCCGGTGTGAGTTTCGCTCAGTCATCCTTTTGGTGAGGGGTTTGTCATCTTATTGATGTTAGATTGTGCGATAGTGTTTGTCCTATCATCCTTTTGGTGGTAGTGGCCGGTGTGAGTTTCGCTACGACCATTTGGTGGGGGGTCTGTCATCTTTTTGATGTCAGATTGTGCGATGGTGTTTGTCCTATCATCATTTTGGTGATAGTGGCCGGTGTGAGTTTTGCTCCGTGATCCTTTTTGTGGGGGGTCTGTCATCTTATTGATGTCAGATTGTGCGATTGTGTTTGTCATATCCTCCTTATGGTGGTAATGGCTGGTTTTAGTTTCGCTATGTCATCCTTTTTGGGTCTACCATCTTATTGATGGTAGATTGTGCAATATTGTTTTGTCCTATAATCCTTTTGGTGGTAGTGGCCAGTGTGAGTTTTGCTCCATCATCCTTTTGGTGGGGGGTCTGTCATCTTATTCATGGTAGATTGTGCAATAGTGTTTTGTCCTACCATACTTTTGGAGGTAGTAGCCGGTGTGAGTTTCGTTCCGTCATCCTTTTAGTGGGGGGCCTATGATCTTATTGATGATAGATTGTGCGATAGTATTTTGTCCTATCATCCTTTTGGTGGTAGTGGCCGGTGTGAGTTTCACCCCGTCATCCTTTTTGTGGGGGATTTGTCATCTTATTAATGTCAGATTGTGCGATTGTGTTTGTCCTATCATCCTTTTGGTGGTAATGGCCAGTTTGAGTTTCGCTATGTCATCCTTTTTGTGGGGGTTCTGTCATCTTGTTGATGGTAGATTGTGCAATATTGTTTTGTCCTATAATCCTTTTGGTGGTAGTGGCCGGTGTGAGTTTCACTTCACCATCCTTTTGGTGGGGGGTCTATCAACTTATTCATGGTAGATTATACGATAGTGTTTTGTCCTACCATTCTTTTGGAGGTAGTAGCCAATGTTAGTTTTGCTTCGTCATCCTTTTAGTGGGGGGGCTCTCATCTTATTGATGGCAGATTGTGCGATAGTATTTTGTCCTATCATTCTTTTGGAGGTAATGGCCGGTGTGAGTTTCGCTCCGTTATCCTTTTAGTGGGGGGTCTGTCATTCTTTGATGGTAGATTGTGCGATAGTGTTTTGTCCTATCATCCTTTTGGTGGTAGGGGCCGTTCTGAGTTTCGCTCCATCATCCTTTTATTAGGGGATCTGTCATCTTATTGATGTCAGATTGTGCGATTGTGTTTGTCCTATTATGCTTTTGGTGGTAGTGGCCGGTTTGAGTTTTGCTCCGTAATCCTTCTAGTAGGGGGTCTGTCATCTTATTGATGGTAGATTGTGCGATATTATGTTGTCCTATAATCCTTTTGGTGGTAGTGGCCGGTGTGAGTTTCTCTATGTCATCCTTTTTGTGGGGGGTCTGTCGTCTTGTTGATGGTAGATTGTGCAATATTGTTTTCTCCTATAATCCTTTTGGTGGTAGTGGCCGGTGTGAGATTCGCTCCGTCATCCTTTTGGTGGGGGGTCGGACATCTTATTGATGGTATATTGTGCGATAGTGTTTTGTCCTATCATCCTTTTAGTGGTAGTGGCCGTTATGGGTTTTGTTTCCTCATCCTTTTGGTGGGCGGTCTGTCATCATATTCATGGTAGATTGTGCAATAGTGTTTTATCCTATCATCCTTTTTATGGTAGTGGCCGGTGTGAGTTTCGCTCCATCATCCTTTTGGTGGGGGATCTGTCATCTTATTGATGTCAGATTGTGCGATTGTGTTTGTCCTATCATCCTTTTGGTGGTAATGGCCAGTTTGAGTTTCGCTATGTCATCCTTTTTGTGGAGGGTCTGTCATCTTGTTGATGGTAGATTGTGCAATATTGTTTTGTCCTATAATCCTTTTGGTGGTAGTGGCCGGTGTGAGTTTCGCTTCGTCATCCTTTTGGTGGGGGGTGATCGCGACTTTCTATGTCTAACTGAACTAACTGCAAGTGCACAGTCTATCGAGTTGTAATATAAGATATCGATCCCACAGGGACTCGTAATTAAGCTAGTATTTTCGGGTGTTACTGTGTTTAGCTAGGTTGGTATGGTTTTAGGGGAATAAAAGCAAAATAAGTGTGTAAACTATAGGGGAACTAAAAATGTTACTTAAGGTATAAATGCTTGAATCGGTATGCAATATGTTGGTTCTTCAAGGATTCAACAAGTTACCGGTGTTTTGGGTGTTTTCCAAAATAGTTTAAGAAGAAAATTACGGTTTAAAGACCTTTGTCTCACTATGGTTGTGACGCTAGTCGCAACTCTAAGGCAAAACGTATGTTGTCGCTATCCCGTTCGCGGTTAAAATTACTTTTTGAAAACCATTAAGCTCTAATACTTTTTAAAGCGCTGTCGCTGTTTTTAAAACGAATGCTTAGTTTTTACTATCTGGACCTAACCTCAGTTGTCGCTTGTTGGTTCATACCTTTATGAATTTCCCACTGTCGTGGAAAAACTGCTTTTAAATAAGTTCTCGCTGCCGCGACGAACATTTATTTTAGAAAAATCGATTTAAAAACTAAAGCCATAAATAAGTTTGAAAAGGAAAGTATACACTGGTTATTATCGAATCCCATCTGACTGCCTATTACATACCGATTACTTTAATTTAGCCGGACATGGAATGTAAACTAAGAACACGTAAACAATGGTAGAATATATAGACATGCATCATAATAGAAAATAGAATTCAATTAACGATTATAATAAGAACTTGTAAATAATTCAATTGGCCTTTGGGAAATCCTCCAAAATGTCGGCAGGATTTAGTCTTGGTGCCAATTACTCGTACAGAATAGAATTTGAAAAGTAAAACATAATTGCAAGGAACGGGAAGAAAAGGGAAACAATAAGAAATCTTGAAACTCAAAAATTGCTCTGAAAATAAATTGGCAGCACTTCGTGTCTTCAATGCAGCTCTCCTTTTCTGGTACCAGTTCCCTCCTTTTATAGATGGAATTTTCCAACGGTTAGTTACCTCAGGAAGTGGGATTGATCTCAGCAAAAGTAGGAGCTAGTGGTCCACTCCTTTTGGGATTTGAAAGCACTTACATCACGTGCAAGATTTCTGCACTTTTTGTCTGCATGACGGTCATCATGGTTTTGTGACGGTCATAACACGTATGACGGTCGTCATGGGCTTGTGACGACCGTCACATCAGCAAAATTCGTATTTTCTGTTTTTCCTCAAGTGTAGGTACCAGCTGATAATCAGGAAAAGTGAAACAATGATAGAGTGGATCATAAAACTGGAGAAGTGTGGAGAGGAGTCCCAGATCCATCTTCTTCTTTACTTTCAACAATGACAATAAGTTCCCATATCTGCTCTTGAATCCTTCTAGATCTGTTATCAAAGTGCTCAACCTTTCTATGTCATCCAAGTTAGGAATTTTGTAAGTGTACTTCTAGTTTTCTTTTTTCTGTTATCCATGATGATCCTAATGTTTACAAACAAGAGATCTGAGTTCCATGAAGCTTTTATGATATGATGTTCATGAATGCATGAATGCACAAACACAGGTAAGCACATATTCACATATACACATGGGTAAATAGATAAAGGTTTTGGTTTGGAGAACACGAGCATGGAGTCAAGGTCTACCCACCCTAAAGGTATGTACTAAGGCTTTCAAAATCTGCAGAACAAGGTTCTAACAGAGTTCCCAGAGTCCTCGACCCATCTTTCAGATATTATCAATTTCCCAAATACTTGGTGGTCGATAATATTCTCAAGAGAGTCTCGTCCAAGTGTAGTATCGCGTATCAACTACTTTGGAATTACTTCCTTATAGTCATCGCACTACATCCTAATAAAGCCATGGTGGGGAAAAGGTAATATAAAGGTCCTCAGTATCACGGGCTCCCATGTAGAAAGTAGCATTGTTTTCACGAATACTCGATCAACAATACTAACTCTCAGAAGGGCCTCTACTGAGCGGAGGTTTTCTCAAGTCAACTTGGTCGGGAATCAACTCCCTATAAGTCTCCTTGAATATACCACCATCCTATCATAAGTATGCTCAAACACGGGTATAGTGTTGTCTCACCACTCAAAGTTCCCAAGATCCAACAGGGCACATATGTACATATTTACAAGTATTCACAAATAAGCAAGTATTCAAACAAGATAGGCTAAACCCTCAAAGCAATATGTTTTCCCCAGCAGAGTCGCCATTTCTGTTGCGGTGAAAATTGGATATCAAGCTATTAAATTAACTTGAATCTTAATTCTTTTTACAACCGAACTTTATTTTATCCGAAGGAAAGGTCTAAAGAAAGAAAAACCTTTTTCACAATGTAACGACAACGCTTAAGAGATTCGGGGATCGGGGGTTTGTTATACCTAGGGAAGGTGTTAGCACCCTAAGCATCTGTAGTACTCTACAGGAACCTTTTGTTTGATTGCTTGCTAAGTTTGTGAAAATGTATTATGGATTTGGAAAAGATATGAGTTGAAACCTAAAGATATATACACTAAGTTTGCTCGCAAAGACGCCGCGTCTTCTGCCTACGTATCCTAACTAGGATAGAATCAGAGAAATCGTAGTTCACCTTACAAGGGATGAAGAACACTTGATTATGATCAAGGTTCAAGGGGGAACAAACATGATAATGTTTGTGTGGAGTTTGACAAAACTCCCTAATCTAAATTGTAACATTCAAAAGGGGAAGTAAGAAATCATGAAAATGATTCTTACACAGAGTTGACAAACTCTTTCCTAGGGTTCTAGTTGAAGAACACTCCTAGTACAGGTGGGGTTTTAGACTTGAAGCAAAGTCTAATGGCTTCTTAAACTAGGGTGAAAGTGACTTAACAAAGTCAAGGAAATGGGTGAATGATGGATCCATAACATTAGGGTTAATGGAAAGATCCTTTCCTTTGGAGGGGGACAGGAGGTAACTGGGATGAGAGTTAACAAACTTCATCACTTGGGGAAGGAAAATATTGGACAAGATAACAACATAATAAAGATGGATTCATGGTGACAACCAATAAATGAGCATGTGGAAAGATAAAATGAAGATGTATGGATGACAATCAAAGCAGTTGTTTAAGCAAGAAGTGTGACAACAGATCAAGCTCAAGTAAAATTAATAGATGAAGTAAAATGAACATGGTAACCACCAATATAAAAATCCTAGCATTTTAACTAACATCTAAGGATATGAGGGAAAGCAAAACATAAGCATATACAATTACAACAAGAGAGAAATTCATCTGCACACGTGAAAACGATCACAAACTGCACATAATTTGCACATAGCCAAAAGGGATGAAAGTTTAAGTAAAAATGGAAATAAAAAATATGACATGAAAGTAGACATTAAGATGAACATAATGCAAAAAGAATGGGTGAAAATGATTAAAAATGAGAGAGATATGAATTTTTTAAGATTGGATGAAAAATGACAAAATTAATCAAAAGGGTTGCCCTCCTCAGGGGTTGAACCCAGGTTCAAGGCTTGCAAGGTGTGTTTAGGCATATGGTCTTACCACTATGGTGGCTATACATCCATTGATGGAAGCCACCCCATAAATATATATGGGATGCCTCAAAACCAGGTTGGGCCAAAAAACAAGACACAAAATCAGTTTTGCAAATTGAATCATAACTCTCTTAATTCTCAATGATTTTCAACAAAATTTTAGTGTAACTTGGAGGATTTTTCATGAGGAATATGATGGTGCTTTTAGTTTTTTGAAAATCATCCTCCATTTTTAAACCCGATAGCTTATGCCTTTTAAAAGTGTGATGTGCATTTTGAAATATACCTCTCAATCCAATCAGTTTCAAACCAAAATAAGTGTACACACATGATACAAGTATGCTATGGAGTGAGTATGGGCACCTAAGAGGATTGGAAGCAGGCTGTAATGAAAAATGCTATGTGAGTTGCAACATGCCATGAATGAGATGCATCAAAGAGTAGGCAGACTTGCAGTTCAACTTTATGCATATATTTGATCAAATTAAAACATATACACACATCACACACATGCTATTGGATAAAATGAACACAAGAAGAGGCTTAAAAACAGACTGGTATGTAGTATAGTATTTAAGGTGCAGGCTTGTGTTGGTGATGTGTGTGAGGATGCTCAATTCCAGTTTTGTACACATTTAGGCCAAATGATTCATACATATACCACAAATTCATGATGTTAAGTAGATGCAAAACATACTTTGTGGCTAGAAGCTAACTATGATGCAGTTTTGACATTCAAGTTGCAATTTTAACATGAAAAGGCATGATGGTGTGAGAGTCTAGTTCTAAGCCAATTCCAATTAATTTAAACATGTACACCCATCACACATATGGTACAGAGTGAGATCAAAGCAAAAACAAAGTTTAAAACATGCTGTCATGCAAATGTGTCATTTGAGTTACAACTATGGCATTTTCAAAACATCAAGACATCAATTTAAGGTTAACAGCTTGTTTCAGTTCAATTCAAACATACTTATATGCTGCAAATATTCACTCAAGCAAATTCAAATAGTTAATTTTGATGCAAGGCAAACCGGTGTGAGATTTGGTGCTCATGCTGCTCACATGTGTTTGTGAAGTGCAGTATAAAATCAAGTTTTAAGTTCCAAACATTTCCAGGTAAATTCAAACATATGTACATGTTGTAAATGTGTTAATGAGTGGATCCAAACAGGTATGGCTGTGAGAAACAGGTTAACATGAGAATTGGCTTTTCAACTGTAAGTGCAAAAACAGGATATGATGCAGTAAGAATGCCAAGTCAGAGTTGATGCAAAATGGAAGCAGGGTAACTTCATACACATAGCATATTCACATTATCAAGGGTGTCTAACCATCAAGAAGTATTCAAAACAGGCTGAGGAGGGATATTGCACTCAAAACTACCAATTACCATTCTGACCAAACATGAGCAAATCAGTGTAAGGAACTTTTGAGCAAAACCAAACACATACACATGTTACTTATATGCATACAAGTGAGATTAAAGCATAATTTTAGTGCAAACAAACTGATGTGAAAAATATGTGCTTCATGTGCAACTTTATGTTGGTGAAGTGTAACAGGCTGGTATAGTTCATGCTCTGAGGTACCAAATGATCAAGTAACTCACCTCTACATGTCACATATGTGGAAACACACATGCTCATATTTAAAAACAGGCACCAACATATTAAAACACAGCTTGGCAAGTGAGTGATTATGTAAAGCTACTTTGGGACAGCATGACCTCAAATTTGCAGAGTATGGAAATGTAATGTGTGAGATAAATTTTAATGATGCATACCTCTTGTAGACAGATTTGAATAAGCAAAATAAGCTGAGAAACCCAGAGAACTTTAATCACCTCCTTGCTTTGAAATTTTCTTCTTTGTGAAGCAAGCTACAATCCTTGAGACAGTTTGAGAAATCAGCTTCACCAATGACTTCCAATGCTTTTGAAAGTTGATAAATGATATATGAGACGTGTTAGGATGATTAGAATACTAAGGAAATGTCTGGAACAAGATATGGCTGATTTTGTAGCTTTTGGTCAAAGTAACTTAGTGTGGAAGTTGACTTTTTGAATGGTGAGGTTTTTGAGTGATCTAAGGTCTTGGACACCCTCTATACCATATTTAGAGATTGTGTGGATGATTATTGAGGAGTTTGAATGTAGAGAAATGAATTTGGCAGCTTTGGTAGCAAGACAGATTTTTTGTGTTTTAGTGAAAAAGTGACTTAGTGATTTTTGAAGCAAGGAGTGGAAATAGTGAAAGCTTTCAATTTCTCTGGTTTTTAGAATTGATATTGTGTTCCAAATGAAGTGGTGAGGCCTCCCTTTTATAGGAAAATGAGGAGAGGGGCAGATTTGAAGATTTCTTCATGTGGAAAAAGGTTTTACACTTTTTGATTAAACCTCCATAAGAGGGTTTTCTTGGATGATAGGCAAGCCTCAATAGTCAAGAAAAATGATGAGCTAGTATGGTTAATTGCAGGCTAGGAGGTACAGCTTGTGGCTGGTTCAGAATTGCCTTTTACACCTCATGCTTGTTTTTCACTTTTTGGTGCAACTTGCAAAGCTTGACCTTTTGAGTTCTTCTGCATAATTCCTTTGTCTTTCATGCTACAAACTCCTCACATATCAGACACAACATGGTTCACCAGCTGAGTTTGGTCAATTTTGATGAAAGAATGAATTCTTGAATTTTGACAATGTGGGACTAAAGTATGAAACCCTCAACTTGCCATAACCATATCTTTCAGCTCACAACTCCTTTTGAGATGTGCTAGTACTTTTTAGAAAGCCCTCAAATAGCTCTAAAATATTCATGTTTTCATGAGTTTCAATTTCCCAAAGGAACTTGGTCAAAAAGTCTCTCAAAGTTGCTAGAAAATTAACTTAAAAAGTGAAATTTCTCAAAGTCTTTTTTCCTTCTTGAAATGAATTAGATCATAACTCAAAATCTATGCATTTTCTGATCATGGACCACTTAGGGACTTTTGTAGGATTTGTCAAGAGCTTCCAAATGAGCTTTGAACCAACTCAATTGGATGTGTGGTTAAGGAGTTATGGTTTAGCCCTTTTCAAAACCCTAATTTCCCGATTTTTCGATTACTCCTTCATCCTTGATCCAATGGTCATGAAAATTTATAGGCAAGTGCAATATGATATAAGGAACATTTTGGGTGCACAATTTGAAGTCCAATTCCTTAAATTTGGAGAGTTGACTTTTCGGTCAACCGTACGATCGATCGGTGGCTACCGAGTCGTCTGTTGACACTCTGGGCATCCTGAGACTTTGAAACTCCTTGAATGAACTTTATTATGCTATATGAACTTCATGGATCACAATACCACCATTAAAACATCTTCCAACATCAAAGTCAAACTACAATTGAATTTTACTAGTAAAAAACCCTAATCGGGTGCCCTGAAATACACTGTTCTTGATTCGGGGTAACAACCTCAAATTGGGTATTCAATTGACATAATATGATACCCTTTATCTTGTTTCATGATTGAATTAGCCCAAAACTTTGATTGATCACAAACCCTAAAGCTTCGATTTGACTGTACAAAACCCTGATTCATTTGTAACTTCACAAAGACAAACTTGCACTGGATTAAGGTTAGGTAATTCATGAATATGCTCTTAAAATGATAATGAGAATCTAAGGGGTCAAAATTTGGGGTATGACAGTTGCCCCTATTTAAATATCTTTCACTGGATGGCGGTGAGAGATGACAATCCTCGCAGAATCATAGTGAAAGGTATTTAAATATAGAAAACCAAAAATTTTGTCCCTTAGATCCGATGATATGCAAAAGGAAAGGCCATGATATGCCATGAATTCTAAATGATGCTTCATGATGCTTGGATGCAAGACATATGCAGAGGACAGAAAAACAAACCACAAGTAATTACTCATGGGGACCAGGTTTTGTGGATCCGACACTGGGGAAAACCGAGATATAACAATCAATAGTTCAAACATGACTAGTGATAACTGAGAGGAAAATGTCACATGAAGATGCACAAAATCCAATGAAGATGACAATCTCACTGGGGATGAGCAAACACTCCACTAGGGAAAGAGGTAGATTTCCACCGGGGAAAGGAGAGACTTTCTACTGGGGAAATGAAGAACTAAAACACGAACCTCACTGGGGATGATCAGATGAGGAACTTCCTGTAGTGAAGAGTTCAGACGGGATCTTCAGGAATGGACTCGAAACAAATACAAAACATATTGGGGATACTAGTGACGACTAGATCTCCGAGACTTGTTTGGAAAAAAGGTCTCACTGGGGATAATGATGTCACCCAGTTTTAACAAATGGCTTAGGCAGTAAGATAACACGTAAGATTTCGACTGGGGAAATTGGTGATGACCAAATTTCAAGCAGTGCCAGTAACTACTGGACTTTAAAGGGGATTAATAACAACCAAGTCCGGGTACCAATGACGATTGGGTTTTAAGTAATGCCAGTTACGACTGGACTTTGAAAGAAAACATGGTGACGACCAAATCAGGGTATACCAACACATGTGGTTACGAGAATGCTAGCAAGCTACTAGGCTTTAGCTGGGGAGGTTGGTAATGACCAAACCAAAAGATACCAATAACGGTTGGATTCCAAGTGATGCCAGTTACGACTGGACTTCCATGGGGACAGTTGGTAACGACCAACACGATATTGATGTCAGTAGTACTTCACAGGGGATTTGCTAGTGACGACTAGACTTCAGAGGGAAAAGGTTGGTAACAACCGAACCAAAAGGTAATAACGAGTGAAGTTTAAGACAACGCCAGTTACAACTGGACTTCAAAGGAAAGTATGGTGATGACCAAAAGAAAAACCAATAACGATTGGATTTCGAACCCTACCAGTTACGACTGGGGAATTGGTGAAGCTGGTGACGACCGCATCACACGATACCAACGAGTGGTTTTTAAGGCAATGCTAGTTAGGACTGGTCTTAACAAGAAATATGGTGACGACCAAAGAACTACCATTAACGATTGGCTTCTAAAACAATGTCGATTAAGATTGGACTTTTAGGCGGAAGTTCACTAGCAGTGATCGGACATTCACGGGGAATCAACAGATAGCACACCGAACTCGAGAGGCAAAATGAATCACACTGAACCCTGGCTGAAAAGGTGTATGTAGTCTTGAAAAATAGATCCATTCTCAATAGGGGAACAGAGCTTTAAACAAGCTATTCATAGATGACAAAGTAAATTCAAGTGCTCAGACATCTTCTACTGGGACGAGCCTTCACATCATCATAAGAAGTTCTTTGGGAGACAGTCTTCAAGTTTTGATACCCACACATGACCAAAGGAGAATCGACAGTCCGACTTACTTACACTTCATCGGTGAATGTAATTGGATTGCATATCAAAGCTTCCACTACCCTGAGGTTTCGGGGAAGTATGATTTTCCTCGACTTTTTCCATGAGTTGAAGTTTTTACGTTTGTTAATCTTTTCAAGTTTTATTCAAATAACTTGACCCTAATGCTTTCAAAACTATCGCTGATCAACGAACAATATTTTGCATAACAAAGAAAGTAAAGGAAATGATAAATTTGCAAAGGAAAGAATGGTTCAAAACTGATTTTATTCAAGGATGAAATCTTGCAAATGACAAAATTCCATAGAAATTTTACAAGTGAAAAATGGCAAAGTGGACAAGGTTTCAGTGAATCCCATAACCAAACTATCCCTAAAGACTAAAATTCCCCAAAATCCTTGCTTCTGACGAGAGCGGTTGGAGTGAATTTTTGTAGGACCTTCTGCGTTAGTGACAACTCATCTGATGCAGTGAAACGCCCTTGTCCCTAACTTTTGCCTGGACCGCCCTTTCGGGTTTTCAATCCACCGGGACGCTCATTTTTGCCTAAGCCGCCCTTTCGGGTTTTCAACTTAGCGAGCTCTTATATTTCTCTTTTTTTCTCCTTTTCTCTTTTCTTTTCTTTTTCTTCAACCCTAACTTTTGCACAAGCCGTTCCTTTGAGTTTTCGGCTTATCGGGTTCTTTTAGGCGTAATATTTCCGTACTGCATCAGAATTTACTGGATGAGTAAGCTGCTCCCCATCCATGGTAGTGAGAATCAACGAGCCTCCTGAGAAGACTGTTTTCACAATAAACGGGCCGTCATAATTAGGCATCCATTTTCCCCGTACATCTTTGTGAACTGGTAAAATCTTTTTGAGTACAAGTTCCCCTTCTCGAAATTCTCGGACACGAACTTTCTTGTCAAAGGCCCTCTTGATCCTTTTCTGATATAACTGACCATGACACATTGCAGACATGCGCTTTTCGTCGATAAGATTCAACTGATCAAACCTTTCTCTCACCCATTCTGCTTCTTCAAGCTTGGTTTCCATTATGACTCTCAAAGAAGGTATCTCGACCTCAATAGGAAGTACCGCATCCATTCCATATACCAAATAAAAAGGAGTTGCCCATGTTGAAGTGCGGACGGACGTTCTGTAGCCATGCAAGGCAAATGGTAACATCTCATGCCAATCCTTGTAAGTTTTCACCATCTTTTGCAAGATCTTTTTGATGTTTTTATTCGCAGCTTCTACAACTCCATTCATCTTGGGACGATAAGGAGAGGAATTGTGATGTTCAATTTTGAAATCATCACACAACTCCTTCATGATTTTGTTGTTAAAATTGGTACCATTGTCAGTTATGATCCTGCTTGGAATTCCGTAACGACAGATAATCTCCTTTTTGATAAAACGGGCCACCACTTGCCGAGTAACATTAGCGTAGGATGCAGCTTCAACCCATTTTGTGAAATAATCAATTGCAACCAGAATAAATTGGTGTCCATTAGAAGCTTTTGGTTCAATGCCCCAATCATATCGATGCCCCATATAGAGAAAGGCCATGGTGATGATAACACATTCAGCAATGTTGGTGGTACGTGCATCTTGTCCGCATAAATCTGACACTTGTGACATTTCCTGGCATATTGAATACAGTCAGTTTCCAAAGTCAACCAGTAATAACCAGCCCTCAAGATCTTTTTAGACATAGCATATCCATTGGCATGAGTACCGAACATTCCTTCGTGAACAACTTGCATTAACAACTCTGCTTCTCGTCTATCGACACATCTAAGCAGGATCATATCATGATTTCTTTTGTAAAGCACATCATTGTTGAGAAAGAACTTGGATGCTAATCGTCTCAGAGTTTTCTTGTCAAGTGACGTAGCATCTGCTGGATACTCTTATTTCAACAGGTAATTCTTTATGTCATAGAACCATGGCTTATCATCAGTTTCTTCTTCAACCATCTGACAGTAGGCGGGATCAGTCTTGCGTTCAATTCGAATGAGAGTGGCATTATTGAAATCCCTGATTTTCTACATTGAGGCTAACATGGCTAGGGCATCAGCGATATGATTCTCAGATCTCGGGACATGCTTGAAAGTGATTTCATCGAAACATTCCATCATCTTGACGATGTAGGCTCTATAAGGGATCAAATTCTCATGTCTAGTTTCCCATTCTCCAGTAACTTGATAGATAACCAAAGCTGAATCCCCACTGACTTCAAGAAGTTTGATTTTGAGGTCGGTAGCTGCCTCGAGGCCGAGAATGCATGCTTCATATTCGACGATATTGTTTGTGCAGTCAAAATCCAACCTGGCTGTGAATGGAGTGTAACCACCTTCCGCATTCATTAAAACGGAGCCTACGCCATGCCCACTGTAGTTGGAGGAACCATCGAACATCATTTTCCACCAAAGACCTTTCTGCAGACCCTCATCAAGACTTGGCTCTTCACAATCTTTTACTAACATAATGTCTTCATCTGGGAAATCAAAATTGAGAGGCTCATAATCTTCCACTGGTTGATCTGCAAAATATTATGACAAAACACTACCCTTGATAGACTTCTGAGCTACATACTGGATGTCGTATTCTGATAATAACATATGCCAACGGGCGAGTCTTCCAGTCTGAGCAGGCTTCTCAAAAATATATTTTATTGGATCCATTTTTGAAATCAACAAAGTGGTATGACAAAACATGTACTGCCTCAAACGTTTGGCCGCCCATGCCAAAGCACAACAAGTTTTCTCCAGAAGCGAGTATCGGCTTTCACAATCAGTAAACTTCTTACTCAAATAATAGATAGCATGTTCTTTTCGTCCAGACTCATCCTGCTGACCTAGGACCCAACCCATTGAATTCTCAAGCACTGTCAAATACATGAAGAGAGGTCTTCCCGGAACCGGTGGTATTAAGATTGGAGGCTCTTGAAGATAGCCCTTGATCTTATCAAATGCCTGCTGACAGTCTGCATTCCAAACAACCGTCTGGTCTTTGCGTAATAATTTGAAGATGGGCTCGCAAGTAGGAGTCATATTGGAAATAAATCTGGATATGTAGTTCAGTCTTCCAAGAAAACCTCTGACTTGCTTTTCTGTTTGTGGAGCTGGGATATCTTGAATGGCTCGGACTTTGTCTGGATCTACTTCAATCCCTCGGTGGCTGACAATGAAGCCGAGTAACTTCCCAGATCTTACCCCAAAGGTACATTTGGCTGGATTTAGTCTTAACTGATATTTTCTGAGTCTCCTAAATAGTTTCACAAGATGTTCTAAATGGTCTTCCTCGCTTTGAGATTTGGCTATCATGTCATCAACATATACCTCTATCTCCTTGTGCATCATATCATGAAATAAAGTTACCATGGCCCTTTGATAAGTAGCACCTGCGTTCTTCAGACCAAAAGGCATAACTTTGTAACAGTACATCCCCCATGGAGTAATGAAAGTAGTTTTTTCCATGTTATCGGGGTCCATCTTAATCTGATTGGAACCGGAGAACCCATCCATAAATGAGAAAATTGCAAAACGAGCCGTATTATCCACCAACATGTCGATATGCGGCAAAGGGAAATCATCCTTCGGACTGGCCTTGTTTAGGTCCTTGTAATCCAGACACATTCTGACTTTCCCATCTTTTTTCGGTATAGGTACAATATTGGCCACCCATTCGGGGTATTTGGATACTGCTAAGAAACCCGCATCAATCTGTTTTTTCACCTCATCTCGAATTTTGAGAGCCATGTCAGGTCTTGTTATTCGGAGCTTTTGCTTAACCGGTGGGCATTCTGGTCGAAGTGGTAACTTGTGAACTACTATGTCGGTGTCTAGACCTGGCATATCTTGGTACGACCAAGCAAATACATCCATATATTCTTTCAAAAGTTCTTCTAGTTGATGCTTGACTTCTGCCCCTAGAGCTGCCCCAATCTTGACTTCTTTCTTGTCTTCTTCGGTGCCAAGATTAATGACTTCTACCTGTTCTTTGTAGGGTTGAAGCTCTGCAAACTCATGGTGTGCCAACTTTACCAGTTCATCAGGTACTTCAAAATCTTCGTCCTCATCTTCAGCTTGGTATATTGGTGAATCAAAGTCAGGAGGGAATGCAAAGTCATGGGATTCAATGGGTTTTAGGACATCACTGCACGTTGGAATGGCTTAATTTATTAAAACGCACAAAGACAAATGCAGCACACAAAAGAGAAAAATTGTTTTGGTTTTTTAAGATTGCCATTTTTCGTTTAAAATGAAAGCAAAAGCAGTAAAGGAAATAACACAAGGAAATTAACAAAATAGTTCATTTTTCATTGATTTTCTTGAAAGCTCGGGGCCCTTACAAAACATTCCTATAGCCTTGGGCATGGCTATGGAGATTCGAAACAACAACAAGAAAAGAAAGACAAACAAATTACTTTGACTCAGGAAAAACCAAAGGAATCTCAGTAGCTTCCCAGTTGCTCAAGGTAGTGTTGCAATGATACACTAACTGCTCCAGGTCTTCATCTTTAAAATCTTCTTCCACAGCACTGACTTGGAAACCTCCACTGATGAATACTTCTTGCATACTCTTTGGACGTCCTTTGTCATGTGTCGGTGCTTCATCATGAGTTGGTTTGTAACCCAACCCTCGGCGATCCATCTTTGGTTTTACTTTGATAATCTCTCCCCAACCTGCAGGAGTGCCTTCTTCCAGTGTAGACTTGATGCTCCGAGCGGATGCAAAAGACGGACCACTCTTAGCCATTGTTTCTTCCAACATCACTGCATTAGCTATCTCGAGTGCCTAAAAGGAAGTTTCTAACGCGCCCTCATCTGCTTTGATATACTTGAATGATGACAGATTGCTCACCATTAGGTCCTCTTCACCGTGTACAATCACTAACTTATCATTCACAACAAATTTCATTCTCTGATGTAAGGTGGAAGTCACTGCCCCAGCGGCATGAATCCATGGTCGTCCCAACAAACAACTATTAGCTAGGTTAATGTCCATGACTTGGAATGTAATATCGAACACATGAGGTCCGGTCATGATTGGCAATTCTACCACTCTAACAATCGTTCTTCTTGAACCATCAAATCTTTTACAATCAAAGATGTTGGTTTCATTTCTGCCCCTGCATATGCTAACCTTGCGAGCGACCTGGCGGGCAATACATTCAATGAGGATCCAGTATCGACTAAAACTCGTGCCATTGTGTCTTCTTGGCACCTGACAGATATGTGCAATGCACGGTTGTGATTGCGTCCTTCGTTCGACAACTCTGCATCACTAAAGCTCAGGGTGTTACAGGCTGTAATGTTGGTTATTACTGAATCGAATTGTCCGAGAGTTATGTCTTTTGTCACATGTGCCTGCTTCAATACCTTTTGCAGAGCGTCTCTGTGAGCTGGAGAATTTTTTAAGAGAGACAAGATCGATATCTTTGATGGGGTTTGGTGGAGCTGATCAATAATCCTGTAATCACTTTTCCGAATAATCCTTAAGAATTCTTCGTCGTTTCCTTCAGTACCTGGTACCTCTTGTTCTTTTGTCGCAACAGGGGTAACCTCTTTCGGAGCGGCTACTGTCATTTTTGGTTGATAGATGCGACCACTACGGGTCATTTTGCTTGTACCTGCAATGTTTGTCATGTCCATTTGGTCATCTCTTACTGTCTCTTTCTGACTAACCTTCCCATACCCCCAATGTTTCACAGTCATGTCATACTTCCATGGAACGACTTTTGTACTTTCAAAAGGGAACGGTCTTGGTTTCTGGATAACAACCGGCTGAGGTTGATCGATAGCTGACTTATTGAAAACAAGCTTCGTTCCTTTGTTGGTCATTTTAAACACCGGAACTTTCTCACCTTTCTTCGGTAAATTGAAAACAGGCTCAATTACTGAAACTTCTTCTTTCCTCACCTTACTACACACTTGTAATACTCCCTCATCAATCAATCTTTGTATACCTCTTCGTACCTCATCATACCCTATAGAATCACTAGAACATTTTTCACAATCATTATGGGTACCTTCTATCAATCCTGCTTTCAATAGTTTCTCGTGAAGTAACCTCAACGGGGTTTTAATCTCTGACACACCTTGGACCATCCTTTCATCTGACACTTCTTCTACTGCATTGACCCCTCCATGGTTCGGCAATGGATTACTTTTGACATTTGGGGGTACATCATCAAAAGACAAGTTCTTCTTTTCCATCAACTCCCTGACAAGATGTTTTAAAGCAAGACAGCCTTCTAAATCATGACCGGCGGCGCCTTCGTGAAAGGCACAATGAGCATTTGGATTATAGTGAGGAGATGTAGTGTCTGGATTTAATGGTCGTGTTGTTACCAATCCCTGCTGTACTAAGGAGGGGTACAACTCCGTGTAAGTCATCGGTATCTGAGGAAGTGGAGGTTTTGTTGTCGGTCTCCGATTCTGGTAGTTTTGTCTGGGTGCCTGACCTCTAGGCTGATGATGTTGTTGATAGGGTGGAGCGTTGGGCGCTTGTTGATACCCTTGTTGATTTGGCTGATATACAGGTGCTGGCTGCACTGTCTGATAACTGGGAACAGGATGACTGAAAGTCGGAGTTACAGCTGCCACATATGGTTGTTGGGCATACTGCAACGAATACGTTGGTCGTTGTTGATGTGATTGCTGAACATAACTTGCTTGAGGCTGCTGAACAAAGCCTTGCTGAGGTTGTTGAACATAACTCTGCTGATACTGTTGGTAAGGTGGTCTCCAGGTGCGACTCTTTCTTCCCATAGTTACTGCATTTGTCTCCCCTTCCTTTTTTTTATGGAAGTTACTGCTGAGCTTCTTGACGTTGTTGTTACCAGAAATGCTGGAACCACTAGCCACCTTTCCATTTTTCATTCCTAATTCCACTCTCACCCCTACTGCTACTATATCAGAAAAACTTGCGGTCACACTATTGATCATCTTCTCATAAAACTCAGGTCTTACTGTATCGACGAACCAATCTGTCAACTCCTTTTCACTAAAAGGAGGTTCTACCTGAGAGGCAGTTTCCCTCCACCTTTGTGCATACTCTTTGAAAGATTCCGAACTCTTCTGTGACATACTCAGTAACTGTCTTCTATCAGGGGCTAAATCCATGTTGTACTTGTAATGTTTCACAAAAGCATCAGCCAAGTCATGGAAACTATGAATACGAGACTGATCCAAGCCCAAATACCATTTAGCAGGGGCTCCTTTCAAACTATCTTGGAAACAGTGAATCATCAACTTGTCATCTTCCACGTGAGCAGCCATTCTTCGGTAATACATAATCAGATGCGTTCGAGGACAAGTAGCCCCAGAATACTGATCAAAATTGGGAACTTTGAATTTCGGCGGAATTACCAATCCAGACACTAAGCACATATCTCTGGCATCAGTATCAAAGATGTCATTCCCTTCCATTGCTCTGACTTTCCTTCCGATAGTCTCTACACTTTCTTTCAACTTATCATGTCGTCCACTCTCTTCTTCATACCCATCAAGACCTTCGTACACTGGTGGAGGATTATGAAAAACAGGGCGCGCTTGAACCTGAACAGAAGGCTGAGTGTAAGTAGGAATAGCTTGAGGAACTTCTGGCTCTAAAGGAACTGCTTGTTGATTGACTACTGGTGGAGGTACAAATCCAGGCGATAACCTGTATGGTGGAACATTTGCAACAGTGACTGCCGTTGGGATCGGCTCTACAGCTATGCCAGTGATTTCAGAAACAACAGTGGCTTGAGTGTCTAACTTTGCACGAATGACTTATAGGGCTTCCATGATCTGCCCCATGCCACCTCGTAGCTCTCCAAGTTCAATATCAATCCTATCCACATCCAAATTTTGTACTTCCATTCTTAGGCGAGCTTGGGCTCGGGTGTTGTATCGGTGTTGAGGATTCAGTGTGATTCTTTCTCTCTCTCTCTGAAGACAAGACAGTGAGATGAGACACAACACAAGAACATGCACATGTGATGCTTATGAATGCAAAATGCAACAAATGCAAAATTAATCATTCAAGGAATCTAAAGAAATATTTGCAGAGATTATAACAATGGGGAAATAAGCAAATTCAAAAGTCTTCATAGATTAACAACTGAGAGTTTTACAACAACGATTCTGAAACTAAAATACAAGTCTTCAATAGAAAATACATGATGAAATGAAACAGAAAACAAAAGGATTTAAGATCTTCTGGCTAACTTCTCTTTCCACCTTGACGGATCAACTCTTGAAGTTCTTCCTTCTCTTGCATAGCCTTGAAATACTTATCTCTCCAAGTCTTTCCTTCTTTTTCAGCTTTTGCCAAAGCAGCTTTCAATTCTTCTACGAGAGTAGGTTTGGGTGATTCAGGCTCAAAACGAGTATAGAACATCTTCAACGCTGCTTCTTTTACCCATGATAAGTAAGATTCTGAAATAGTAGAGTCGTTGTAACCTAGGGTAGTTACTCCCCTTGTGTGGACATAATGCCAAGCATACACAATTTGATCCCTGTAAGCGGGATTCTTCCCCTCTTCAATGTAAAATCTTCTCAAAAGTATGGGTCCGGTTCATCCTCCATGGGGTGCCCTAACTGTCGACGAGCCAGAATAGGATTATAGCTGATGCAACCATTGACGCTGATAAGCGGTATATTTGGGAAATCTCCACAGCTTTGGATCATGGCAATCCCTCCATACATAGAGTCATACCACTTAATTTCTGAGTGTTTGAGCAATAGCAGCTTTTCTGTCCACGAGAGCCCATTTTGCTTATCCCAGAGGGCTGGAATTTTTAGCAAGTGCGAAATAAACCATTATGCAGGAGAACGGTGCAACACTCAATCCGTCCAATTCCATAACGGTTCCTGCGGTGGATGGTAAAGTACGTATCAACCAGCAAGGTAGGTACAAGATTTTTGATTAAGAAAAGGTTGATTGCATTTGCGTCCACAAAATCATTAGCAGTCGGGAACAGAAACAATTCGTAAATTAGTAAAACCAGGATGGCCTCAAATGCTTCAATATTTTTTGACAAGGCATAGCTTTGAGCATTTTCATACATGAACATAGCTGGAAATCCATACAATCCTCGCTTAGAAACCATATGAGATCGTACCTCGTCCACCTCCAAATACGCGGCCTCTGCAACTGCTCTTTCATTTGGAGTCCCTTCTCTTCCAGAAAATGGTCTAGGAGTGACGCCTACTCCCATCAGGGCGGAATATTCTTCCAAGGTTGGTAGCAACTGATAGTTTGGAAAGGTGAAACAGTGATAGGTTGAATCGTAGAACTGCACGAGTGCGGATAACATCTCTTCGTACACTTGAACTTCTAGCAAAGACAGCATATTCCCATACTTCTCTCTGAATGCCTCGGGGTCTTCTACTAAACTTCCCAGTTTCTTCAAGTTCTCCAATTTTGGATTTTGGAACACAAACTCTGCTTTCTTTCTAGAATCCATCCTGCAAAACAATCTTTAGTTCCTTGAATGATTAATTAATGCAAATGCAAAGGTTTCATGGAACTCAGATCAAAATATCATTTCATTTCATTGATTTTCAAGATTGCATTACAAAATATCTAGTACATTTTACAAAAGTCCTAAATATAAGGTTGACAGTATTCTAAATAAAAGTCTTCTTTTGCTTTGAGTTTCTAGATTTCTTCTTCCATCTGAGTCTTCTCAAGAATGAGTTTGTCCACGACTAGCTTCCTTGGAGTTGGCTGAGAGCTAGAAGAAGATAAACCTTCTTGTGTCTTCCTCTTCTTATAAGCAATCATTTCTTCGTCCTTCGCCTGTAGTTGTCTACGGAGTCCATCATTCTCTTCCATAGCCACTTGGTACTTGTATTTCCAGGCTACTTCAGTTTGTTGTGATTTTCTCAAGGCAATCTTTAACTTCTCCTCTTCAGACATAAAGATCATTGTGTGTTCCTCCTCTAAAACCATGGGTTTCTGCTGAGGATAAGGCATCTTCAGCTGAATAGCTCTCTTTCGGACCCATTGGAGATAAGGCTCGAGAGAGACGCAATTAGGCTTCCCTAAGTCTTCCTTTCCTTTCTTGTGTACATGACCCCAAGCTTTTAGAATTTCTCCTTTTAATTCTGAACTTCCCTTAAAGAAAATATTCTCCACATGAGCACTATTTGGTTTGTCCTTCAAAGGATATCCAAGCTGACGGCGAGCGAGAACAGGGTTATAACTGATTCCTCCACTTGTACCAAGGAGAGGTACGTTATCAAAGCTTCCACAACTGTCAATGATTTTTATCCCATCGTAATTATGACTGTACCAATCGATATCAGAGTGAGTAAGAGCCAAAACCTTCTAAGACCACCAACCTTCCTTCCAAAAAGCATGAGTCTTAGGTAAGTGAGAAATAAACCACTTATATAACAAAGGGACACAACAGGTAATCATTCCTCCTTTATGCAAATTTCTCAGATGAACAGAATGATAGGCGTCAGCTAGTAAAGTAGGCACAGGGTTTTTCTTCAAGAAAATCTTAATGGCGTTGAGATCCACAAAATTATCAAAACTGGGAAACAATAAAATCCCATAAATGAGCAAGGAAAAGATAGCTTCGAATGCATCTATACTCAAATGATCAGCATAGTATTATGCTTTCCCAACCAAGAACTCGGCAGTCAAACCAAATACTCCTCCTTTAGTAACCATATTTTTCTGAATATCCATCAATCCCAAACGTGTAGCTTTAGCAATTTCTTCTTCCTTGGGGTCCTTCTCCATGATTGGAAAATGAGAGTCTTCAAGAATAGGCAAACCAATGAAGCAAGAATATTCCTCAAGTGTAGGTACCAGCTGATAATCAGGAAAAGTGAAACCATGATAGAGTGGATCATAAAACTGGAGAAGTGTGGAGAGGAGTCCCAGATCCATCTTCTTCTTTACTTTCAACAATGACAATAAGTTCCCATATCTGCTCTTGAATCCTTCTAGATCTGTTATCAGAGTGCTCAACCTTTCTATGTCATCCAAGTTAGGACTTTTGTAAGTGTACTTCATAGTTTTCTTTTTCCCGTTATCCATGATGATCCTAATGTTTACAAACAAGAGATCTGAGTTCCATGAAACTTTTATAATATGATGTTCATGAATGCATGAATGCACAAACACATGTAAGCACAGATTCACATATACACATGGGTAAACAGATAAAGGTTTTGGTTTGGAGAACACGAGCATGGAGTCAAGGTCTACCCACCCCAAAGGTATGTACTAAGGCTTTCAAAATCTGCAGAACAAGGTTCTTAAAGAGTTCCCAGAGTCCTCGACCCATCTTTCAGATATTATCAATTTCCCAAATACTTGGTGGTCGATAATATTCTCAAGAGAGTCTCGTCCAAGTGTAGTATCGCGTATCAACTACTTTGGAATTACTTCCTTATAGTCATCGCACTACATCCTAATAAAGCCATGGTGGGGAAAAGGTAATATAAAGGACCTCAGTATCACGGGCTCCCATGTAGAAAGTAGCATTGTTTTCACGAATACTCGATCAACAATACTAACTCTCAGAAGGGCTTCTACTGAGCGGAGGTTTTCTCAAGTCAACTTGGTCGGGAATCAACTCCCTATAAGTCTCCTTGAATATACCACCATCCTATCATAAGTATGCTCAAACACGGGTATAGTGTTGTCTCACCACTCAAAGTTCCCAAGATCCAACAGGTCACATATGTACATATTTACAAGTATTCACAAATAAGCAAGTATTCAAACAAGATAGGCTAAACCCTCAAAGCAATAAGTTTTCCCCAGCAGAGTCGCCATTTCCGTTGCGGTGAAAATTGGATATCAAGCTATTAAATTAACTTGAATCTTAATTCTTTTTACAACCGAACTTTATTTTATCCAAAGGAAAGGTCTAAAGAAAGATAAACCTTTTTCGCGATGTAACGACAACGCTTAAGAGATTCGGGGATCGGGGGTTTGTTATACCTAGGGAAGGTGTTAGCACCCTAAGCATCTGTAGTACTCTACAGGAACCTTTTGGTTAATTGCTTGCTAAGTTTGTGAAAATGTATTATGGATTGGGAAAAGATATGAGTTGAAACCTAAAGTTATATACACTAAGTTTTTGTAATACCCTAATTTTTACCCATAAGATCCCACATTTCATTTGCATATCATTCCACAAACAAGATCATACTTTTGGATTTCGCACCCTTATGGGTTTCTTACTTTCTTTTTGTTGTTTATGTTTACTAACATCTAACCAAAATACCAAAAATATTTTTCAATTTGTTTGTTTCTTCTTCTTCTCTGTGTGTTTAGGGTTTTGCAAGGAGATTGATGGTAATGACATTCATTTTCATCTCTGAACTGAACTCTGCACAAGTAATTAATGGCGCAAATTCTGCTACACGGAACTCTCCATGCTACCATCTACGAAGTCGATAAACTCAAGAACGTTGGTGGTAGTAACATTCTTAGCAAGATTAAACAAAACTTCGAGGAGACGATTGGATTTGGAAAAGGAACTACCAAACTTTATGCAACCATTGATTTGGAGAAAGCACGAGTCGGAAGGACGAGGAAATTAGAAAAGAGCATACTAATCCTAAATGGTATGAGTCTTTTCATATTTATTATGCTCATTTGGCAACAAATATCATATTCACTATGAAAGATGCCAATCCTATTGGTGCAACGTTAATTGGAAGAGCATATGTGACTGTTAAGAATGTGTTGAGTGGTGAGGAAATAGATAGATGGGTTGAAATATTGGATGTGCATAAAAATCCAATTCATGGAAATTCAAAGATCCATGTGAAGATGTAGTTTTTCGATGTTTCAAAAGACCTTAACTGGGCTCTAAGCATTAGAAGTCCTAAATTCCCTAGAGTTCCTTATACTTTCTTTACTCAAAGACAAGGATGTAAGGTTTCTCTATACCAGGATTCTCATGTCCCGGACAATTTTGTCCCGGATATACAACTTGCAGGAGGCCAGACTTACAAGCCTCAGAGATGTTGGGAGGATATTTTTGATGCAATCACAAAAGCAAGGCACTTAATATTCATTACAGGGTGGTCTGTGTATACTGAGATTTCCTTGGTAAGGGATTCAAGAAGGCAAAAGCCGGGAGGTGACATAACGCTTGGTGAGCTTCTCAAGAAAAAAGCACAAGAAGGTGTTAGGGTGTTAATGCTTGTTTGGGATGATAGAACATCGGTTGGTTTGTTAAAAAAATATGGGTTGATGGCTACTCATGATCAAGAAACTGCGGAATTCTTCCATGGATCTGAAGTGCACTGTGTTTTATGCCCTCGTAATCCCGATGATGGTTGAAGCATTGTCCAAAATATATCAATTGGTACCATGTTTACTCATCATCAGAAAATTGTGGTGGTGGACAGTGAGTTGCCAAGTCAATCTGGATTAGATAAGCGAAGAATTGTGAGTTTTGTAGGAGGTATTGATCTCTGTGATGGAAGATATGATACTCAATTTCATTCACTTTTCAGAACCTTGAATACAGCACATCATGATGATTTTCATCAGCCTAACTTTCCTGGTGCTACAATTAAAAAAGGTGGTCCTAGGGAACCTTGGCATGATATCCACTCAAGGCTTGAAGGTCCTATTGCTTGGGATATTTTGTTTAACTTTGAGGAAAGATGAAGGAAGCAAGGTGGAGAGGACTTGCTTGTTCCTCTGAGAGATCTTGAAGACGTCGTTATTACCCCATCCCCGGTAACTTTCCCTGATGATCAAGAGACATGGAATGTTCAGTTATTTAGATCTATTGATGGTGGAGCAGCTTTCGGGTTCCCGGACACTCCTGAAGATGCTGCTAAAGCCGGGCTTATTAGTGGGAAGGATAACATAATAGATCGAAGTATTCAAGATGCTTATATCAATGCTATTCGACGCACCAAAAATTTCATCTACATTGAAAATCAATATTTCCTTGGAAGCTGCTATGCATGGAGTGCTGATGGGATTAAGCCCGAAGACATTGGTGCTTTGCATCTGATCCCAAAAGAGCTTTCACTTAAAATTGTTAGTAAGATTGAAGCTGGGGAAAAGTTCACCGTGTATGTTGTGGTTCCCATGTGGCCTGAAGGTGTCCCAGAAAGTGCATCGGTTCAAGCAATATTAGACTAGCAGAGGAGAACACTGGATATGATGTACAAATATATTATTCAAGCACTCAATGCCAAGGGATGCTGATGTTAGTGCTTTGGTACTTTGGTTCGACGGTGAATGTGAGTTTGTTTGGCTGAACGACGAGAATGCTTTAGCTATTTTACATGATCCTGTCCGAGGAGATTGGATCACGGAACAGTTTATCAGGGTGCTGTTTCGTTTGTCCAGAATGTCGAAGCATCTGCGGCGCCTTCGGTTACCAATACTTGGGGAGGCCATTGCATGGTGCCACTTGGATAATTAGGTACAACCTCGCCATGTTCGTTTAGCAGTAAAACTGCTTCAAACATCTATAATAAGAGTAGAGTCCAGTGAGATTGATCTATCTGAGTTTCAAGATCAAGATTGGGAGGTACATCCACAAATGTGAGTCAGTATGCTAGAAGTTATGAGCAATTGCTGGAAACACAAATTGTTGGTGCTATGATGCAACTAACTCAGCTTGACATACACACTGTTGATGCTGATATCCAGTGTGGCGTGATGGCGACAGAAAAAGATTGTCATCCCGAGTTGTTTTTATCTGCTAATAACCTCAAAAGCCGAAACATCGCCGAAGGTCAAACAGTTTCATGCAGTTATGATAATTCTAAAGTTTTGACATGCATTCTTGAACGCGTGGAGAATGATCTTCACTTCTCTGCAAAGGTGCCCTTCCGGTTGTTTCCTGCCTATTTGTGCGAGAGTTATGAATTTGTATTGGATCTGGCTGCATAGATGAATGCTTCCAAAGGAATATATAAAGCCTTTGTTTTGAATTGCCATTTTGTAAATACTGTGAAACTTAAACACATTCGTTTTCTTAGCAACTGCGTCATAGAACTTCTCGGTGTGGATCTTCCAACTGCATATCAACATGCCTTCACTTTTATCCGACAGCTTGCCATGATTTTGAGAGGCACACTGTCGCTACTGCAAAAATCGGCGTCGGCTGAACAGAAGAGTCGCCACCGTGCGTTATTTATCCCAACAGAGGGAAAGGAAACGCTCGAAGTAAACCTCGCAAAAAACGGGAAAGGTATGGTCATCGCAACCAAAACCTGGGTTCGGGAGTCGGTTACGCAAGGGGAAGGTATTAGCACCCCTCACGTCCGTCGTACTCGACGGGATCCACGCTTGTGTTTCTGGTATGGATTGTTATTCTATCTACTCTACAGATTAAGGGTTAAAAGAAAAGCAAATGACTCGGCAAAGTATCGCACTTTATGCCTACGTATTCCCGTCTGGAACGAGAAATCAGAGTCAACGTAGTTCGCCTACCTACGGGAAAGGAGGGGAAGGTTGCTCGCTAGGATATCGCATCCTATGCCTACGTACTTTCATATAGCATGAAAGATCAGAGCAAACGTAGTTCGGGCTACGGAAGACACATGTTTGTCTGACTGTTTTTATTCCTTCTGAAAAAGGGTTTTTTCTGATTAACAGTCCAAGAGGACAAAAATGACGTTTTGATGAGTTCACATTCTTTTACGGAAGAAGTGTCTTTTATTGTGTTTGAGATTTTATTGTGTTTTTTCTGTTTGTTTTGAGAAAGAAGAGACAGAACCCTAACCTATGGTTGAAAAGGGAATCAAACTAACCTAATGTTATCATGCATGGGTGAAGACCTAAAGTCTATCATGCTCCTCTCTTGCGCAGAGAGAAACAGAGATCCTAAGGGAATAGACGGAAACAGAAACAATAGCATATATACAATAAAGCAATAAAATGCATGGACGCAGCAATACAAGCGAGGCAAGGGAGTCCCACTCAACCTCAAACCTAGAAAACAATAGGCAAAAGTGAACAGAATTCACTTTCAACCTAACAGGTTAAACAACAAGCAATACAGTCATGGAAATTCAATCAATACATCAAGAATTATAAACAGCAAAAATAAACAGCAAAAGCAGTCTTCATCAACATCTGTCTTCAAGTCCTCTTCAAACATCTACAGGCTTCCAGCAAGCATCAGTCTTTATCTTCACAGCCTTCAAGCAAGGTCTTTGTCTTCAATCCTTCAATGGCTTTTCTTCAAGTCCCAATCTCCAAGCTGAGGAACCAATCAAGAGGATGAACTGGGGTGTTAAGCAATTAGTTGGCTACCAAAGGTGGCAAACAGACTGCTAACCACACATAGAATGTTTCTCTCAAGAGTTCTATCTCTTAGACACTATCACCAAGCCTTCCAAAGAAAGGGGGTGAATGTCTTAGAGAGACTCTGCATCATAGAGAGGGATGGAGGCAACCAAGACCTTCCATGTTTGTGAATCAAGTTTTCTACTCTAGAGCTCTGCCTAGCTCCTAAATCCTATAACCTTCAACAGCTGCCAGCAAGAGATACTCCTCATCAACTCTGGAAGTTGGTTTTCATTCTCTTAATCTTCAATGGGCTTCATCAGCAAAGTCTTTAGCTCAAACCCCAAACCCCAAGCAGGCCCAATACCCCCACACAGTCAAATAATAACCCTAGAGAGGGCACACCACACAATCAATCAAATACAAGCAATACATTAACAGTAGTAGTAGAATAGGGGAAGCCTAATATTTTCTAAGGGTCTATTATCTACCCATAACCCCTATAGTCCCATACCCCAAAATTCAAACTACAACTCCTAAAAGAAATGATTTATCATACCTATGTTATATCTAAATCCTAGTTTTGATTCTCCTAATCACACCTAAACAAACCATCTAAAATTAAATCCTAAAATCATGAATTAAATATTATATTAAAATTAAAGTCCTAAGTGAAGTACTCTAAAAAGAATGGGTCCAAAATATACAAGGGTCTAGCTAAACTAAAATCAACAATATCAAGTGTTAAACTAAACATCATTTAAACCTATTTAAAAGAAAAATATACTAAAAATGCAAAAATAAAATAAAATGCTAATTTTATTACATGACAATTTTCTTAACAGAAATATAAAAAAGATGCAAAAACAACCATTTAAAAATATGAAATTTCCAATTTGCTACGATTTTTTAAAGAATTAACAGAAATAAAAGAAATTAAAAATGATTTGAATTGGTTAGGGGTGCAGTCAGTAGTTATTTCAGTTGAAAAATGAATGATGGGCCCAGACTGGGGGTGCGCATAGCAAGGCGCGTCTGGGCCCAGTTGATCAGAAAATATAAAAAGAAAATAAAAACAAAAACGGTGCAAATAGCCAAAATATTAGTTCAATTCATGTTGGGCCTTGAAGGTGGTGGTACGAATAACAATTGATTCCCAAGCCCAGCCACGTCGTTTAATGAAACGACGCGTTTTGCTTCCTCAGACTTCCCTCGCATTTCAGTTTAAACATGGGCCGTTGGATGGGTTACTCAGTCAAAGTCTTGGGAAGGATCCAACGATCCTCATGTTTCTTCTCCAAAGAATTAGGGTTTCACCATTAATGCACCATGAGCAAGCTTGCACCAACCAGAGTTCAACATACTCGTACACCTTTGTTTCTCCATGAAAATCAAATCCGTAAAAAGCAAAATTGCTCTACTTCTTCTCCTCTACACAACCATGGTCTCAGTTTTCTCCAAAACTCAATCTAGAGCCAAACCCGATAGGTAGAAGACCTTGGCTCCAACACTTTACACTGAGATCAACCTTGATGATTCTTTCTAACTCTTACACTAATGCATTCTACATGCTATGCTGATCATTCTAATCTATCTAGCTAAGATTAACATGCCCTAACCTAAGTGTTCTAAGGCTCAACAGTTTTGGTGCTCATGTAACAATCTCCATGAAAGGCTCTTAAACTCACCAGAATTATTCATCTACCTATGCCTAACAATTCTAACCTAAAGATTCTCTATCATGCTATCTATTTCTAGCCAATTCGATGGAAATACTAACCTGGTTTAAAATTGAAAACAGAGGGATGGAATCACCACTTCAAGCTCAACAATGCTCCAATGGCAATCAATAGACCAAGATCTTGATTCTGTATGCAGTAGTTCTTGCTCAAACCCCTTGGATTCTTGTAACCACTTCCTTTTGAAATTTGGATGATACACTTGGATAGCACGAATTCCACTTCAATTCAAACAGATCTTAATGGAAACTTGCTCTATGATGAATATAGATTGTGATAGGATCAAGAATTTTGGAAAATGATGAAGATTTGATAGAGTTTGGAATGAATTTGCAAGATGGAAGAATGAGATGAAACTATGAGTTTCAACAAAAATGAGTCACCAACCAATGATTGGATCCACTCTTCTCAATATATAGAGGCTCATGGAACCCTCTAGAACTTGTTAGAACTTTCTTACACTCAAATCCCTTGTGAATTTGGATATGTTACTTCTTTTGTAAGCCAACTAGTATAACTTCCAAACTTTGAACTAAACTCAAAAATACACTTTTGCCAATCATCTCAAAACATTATTTTCAATCAAAATGACCTATAATTTCATCCCATTTGGACATGGTATGAAAAATCTCATTTTTAGGTCACTTTTATTCATTAAATCCACCTTTTAATTGACCAAACTTGGAACCCTGAGCTATGAGCATTTACAAACTTTCATGATCACTTTTATAGACTCAAAATGTCATTTGGAACAACTTTGATGTTGTGAAGTTTTTCATTTGAAGCTTCCTTGTATGAGTTTTGGGCATAGGCTTGAAATGACCTGTAATTCTCAAATGACCAAAATACCCTTTGCTTGCCAAGGTCATAAGTAGAGTTCCACAAATCAGATGAAGGCATACCATACCTTTCTAGAAAGCTAAGACAATGAGGAACAACTCTCATGTTGACCAGAAATCCATTTGAAAATTCCTTGAGGGGTAAAAGTTGCTTGGAAGACAAGTAACTTTCACAGACAAAATTTCAGATGCCTCAGATGACCTGTAACTTTCAAGGACCATAACTTGAGTTCTATAAATCTCCTTGATGTCTTCCACCACTCAAATTAAAGGTCTTGAGATCCTCTACAAGTTTCATGTTGGCCAAGGATCCATTTGAAGCTTGAATTTTGACATATCTTGCTTGGAAGTTTGACCTAAATCAGGGGATTTTACACAGAAACCCTAATTTAGAAACTTCTCTTCTTCTTGATTTCTCTTGATTTTTCCTTGGCACAACACCACATCCTTATCTACATGTCAAATGATGAACCCCCCATCTCTCAAATAGACCTTGATGCCTTTCAATCAATCATTTGACCTAGGGTTGACCTAGGGTTGACCCAGATGAAACCCTAGTTGACTGTCTTCAACTGCAACTCTTGTGATCACATCAATGACTTGTCTTACTTTCAAAATGACCCTCTAGGTCCTCCATGATGTCTGTATACCCTCCATGACCTCAATTCACAGCTCACAACTTGATGATCTTCAAATACCCTCAAGATAGGAGATAGATCCACTGCTTGGTCCAATGACTTCTTTAGATTTCAATTTCTTTCTGATGACTTGGATAAGATTGAATGTGAATAATAACCTCTTGATGGGCTCATAGAGATGAGAATAGTACTTGGTCCCTTGTTGGATGACTTGTTATGCTATGCTATGCAAATGATTAGACTTTGTACATGACTTTATATGCAAATGCTAATGCAATTGAAACATAAACCAAGTGAAATAGGTTGAGCAAATTTTAGGGTGCAACAGCTGCCCCTATTCAAGCGACTTGGACCCGACTGGGTGAAACGCCCGGAGCCTTCAGACATTCGAGGTACAAGACGGTTGAATACTAAGAACCCGGAAATTTGCCAACCGCAGAAATAAACTGCACAAACTGCTTGAATAACAACATCTGCTGACTGGATCTGGTTGTTACGGCAACAAACGGATCCATTAGCAATCGTGCTGGGGATTATTTTCATCAGCCTGAAAAAGATTCTATCATCGCAGGGATAGAACTTTGTCCACATTAGGACGCCTGTTTCATCAACACGAAGAAAATCTCAACTAAAACTTGTCCACGTCAGGACTCCACCTGCCGTCAACACGGAAAAATCTCGGCGACTTCGCTGGGGATGACTCGTCTGCATTTCATCAGCACGAGTAGATCCTATCAACATAGGAATGAATTGTCCACGTCAGGAATAAATCGTCCACGTTAGGAATAACCTTTCCACGTTAGGAATAAACTTTCCACGTCAGGAATACATCGTCCACGTTAGGACTAAATCGTCCACGTTAGGAATAAACTTTCCACGTCAGGAATAACCTTTCCACGTTAGGAATAACCTTTCCACATTAGGAATAACCTTTCCACGTTAGGAATACATCGTCCACGTTAGGACTCACACCTCGTCTTGATTTGTCCACGTCAGGACTCACATCTTCGACCCGCTGAGGAAATAAAACTTGTCCACGTCAGGACTCACGCTTCGCCAATACGAAGAAAGATAAATTTGTCCACGTCAGGACTCGCGCATCTTGTCATCACGAAGAACTATAAACTTGTCCACGTCAGGACGCACATTTCACCATTACGAATAAAGATATCTGCTGGGAATAAATGGTCCACGTCATGACACCAACACGAAGAGTAATCAATTTTGTCCATGTCAGGACTTCACATTCAATCAATACGGAGAAATCGAATCGGTCCACGTTAGGACTAGCACATCTCATCAACCCGGGGGAATAAATCTGTCCACGTTAGGACACCCCTTTCTCTAGCACGGAGAAATCCCGTCAATATAGGAATAAATTGTCCACGTCAGGACTCATATTTCGTCAACGCGAGGAACTCCTATCAATATAGGCCATACAATTTTGACGACTCCGGGAAAATACACCTGTCAACCAGTAAGAAAATACATTCGTCTGTTCCTACGGGAAGATACTCTGAATACAGTTTCTCTGTTTATCTCCACAGTAACTAACTCCATTGGTCCCAACCCACAAACCTTTTAGCACTGACGTGACAGCGACTTTGAGGCGGACTCTACTGGGGATATTTGGAAACCAAACTACCGGATGCCTGTTCTGATAACCGGCGGCAGCCTCTGAAATTTTGATTCATAAAACCCTTCGATGCTGACGTAACAACAAATTTGAAGAAAATAATCCGCTGGCCGGACTAGAGAAACTTCAACAAGCAACTCTGGCGGGGAAAACAAGAGAAATTTAAACAAATAACTCTGCTCGGGGACAAAGAGAAACTTGACCTAATAACTCTGTGGGGAAAATAGCCACAACTGACATTATCGTTGAATGTCTCACGCCGAGATCTTGAATGTTTGGTAATTCATTTGAGCAAGAGCTCTCTCCACCTGCAAGAGAAACAACATTTGAAAATAAATGGGTTAACCAACCTGGCTTATGTTTCAAAATGCATATGTTTGACAATGGCGTAATGCTCCATTCGACATGGAAATGCTACGCGCTTTTATTTGGTGGATGCAAGTATGACACTATATGCCAATGCAAATGCAGACTCGAACTGCTGGGATACAGAAACTGCTTCAGCAAAATGAATGCTGAAGACAATGCCAACTCCATTGGGGGGGTAACCAGGTGCCACAGAATTATTCCAGCAAAATAAATGTTGGAAGGGTGAAGCCCACTTCGCTGAGGGATAATTGAATGCGCCCATCCTGATTGGACTTCTGCTGGGGAGTGAACGGGTATCACACGGTATTCCGACAAAATAAATGCCGGGACACACAACCAACTCTGCTGGGAAGAGCTTTAATCTTCGAGTTCCACTGGGAGGAAAGAAAACACTTGCTAGAAAGAGAACTCCGCTAAGGACGAAACGACTCTCTTGGGGAAAATCAACTAACTCCGCTGGGGGAGAGTAAACGACCCTACTGGGAAAGGTAGACTGTCTAAGTGCAGCTCACAAGTTGGAAATATTAATCTTCTGAAGCTAAACCACTCTGCTTGAGATAGGGAAATCCTTTTGGGGGACACCACACTGTCTGAATACAGCCTACAATCTTGGAATCGTCAAACTCTGCTGAGGATAAATGACTTTGCTGGAGAATGTCCTTTGGATAAGCTACGACCAGCTGGGGAATTTGATCTTTCTTCAGTAAGGAACATTGTCATCTCAGAAACGCGACATGCGTGGGGATCGAGTCTTTCGTTACGAGCTTCTGGTCCATACTGCAATCTTTTGATCGTCCACTTCATACGGTTACGAACTCTGCAACACCGCAAACAAGACACGACAAGTCTACGCAACCAAATCTATTCAGGTTAGCGTTAGTGACATTATTTTCAGTTAATTCAAAGTTTTAGCAATTATTGGCAAGGGCCAGCGACGTTATACACACGCTAGTTTCATTAAACCTAGGCGTTTATCATGTACAAAACAGTAAAGAACCAGCATCAAGTACTGAATAACATATTTTATTGATTGGGCCTCTGAATGGGCGGAGTTTTGTACACGGGATGTAACTCCTGAAAAGAGGAAGCTACGCACAACAACTATACAAGTATGCACAAGAAGCATAAATATAATGACAAATCAAATTTATACACATGTCGGCAACGGGATGCAGACGAACACCACGAGCTGATCCTCCTATGACTCGCCCGACTCTAATGCTTTTCCCGGTATCCACACTTCCGAAGAGATTGTACCTGATAATCGACCCCTCAGGTATATTCTCCCGCACCAATGCTCACTGCAGTATCAAATTCGGACTGCAGTCGTTTGCTTTTCAAATCCCTAACTTTTGCGTGAACCGCCCTTTACGGGTTTTTAGTTCACCGGGATACCCTTTTTTGCCGAAGCCGCCCAACGTAGGTTTTCAACTTCGCGGGTGTACATTTTTTCACTTTTATCCCTAACTTTTGCCCGAACCTTTCATTCTGTTTTTGGTTCGCCAGGATGCCCCATTTTTGCCTGGACTCTCTTTTTTTGTCCAGCGGGTCAATTTCAAGCAAAGTATTTTTTAACTGCGTCCGAATTCACAGGCGACATAAAGTCTTCACCGTCCATGGTGGACAACAATAAAGCCCCTCCTGAAAAGACTTTTCTGACAACATATGGCCCTTCGTAGTTGGGGGTCCACTTGCCCCTGTGGTCTGCCTGTGGCGGGAGTATCCTTTTCAACACAAGGTCGCCCGTCTGAAAGCTCCGAGGATGTATCTTCTTATCATATGCTTTCTTCATTCGGCTCTGGTACAAACGACCGTATGCTAGAGAAGCTAGCCTCTTCTCATCCATTAAACTCAGCTGGTTCAACCTGTCTTTCATCCATTCTGCCTCGTCTAGTTGGACATCTCGTATTACTCTCAACGACGGAATCTCGACTTCCAATGGTAATACTGCTTCCATTCCGTATACCAACGAGAATGGGGTTGCCCCAGTTGATGTGCGTACCGTCGTACGATAACCGTGCAAAGCAAAAGGTAGCATCTCATGCCAGTCCTTATAGGTCACCACCATCTTCTGGACGATCTTCTTTATATTCTTATTGGCCGCTTCAACCGCGCCATTCATCTTGGGTCGGTAAGGGGAGGAGTTGTGATGCTCGATCTTAAAATTCTGACAGAGCTCCTTCATCATTTTGTTATTTAGGTTTGAGCCGTTGTCCGTGATTATCCGCTCGGGGATTCCATATCTGCAAATGATATCTCTCTTGATGAATCTGGCCACCACCTGCTTGGTCACGTTTGCGTAAGATGCCGCCTCCACCCATTTGGTGAAGTAGTCGATTGCTACTAGAATGAAACGGTGCCCGTTAGAAGCCGTCGGCTCGATCTTTCCAATCATATCGATTCCCCACATCGAGAATGGCCATGGTGACGACATCACGTTCAGAGGACTCGGAGGCACATGGATCTTATCTGCATATATTTGGCACTTGTGGCACTTCCTCGCAAACTTGAAACAATCAGTTTCCATAGTCAGCCAAAAATAACCTGCCCGCAGCAGCTTCCTCGTCATAGCATGCCCACCCGCATGCGTACCAAAGGTACCCTCATGTATTTCCTCCATGAGCAGCTTTGCCTCTTTTTCGTCTACACAACGTAGTAGCACCAAGTCGTGATTTCTCCTGTATAAGACACCATCCGGATTCAAATAGAAATTACCCGCCAATCTCCTGAGAGTCTTCTGATCTTGACTGGATGCCCCAGCCGGATACTCTTTGTTCTTCAGGTAGTTAAGGATATCAAAATACCACGGTTTATCATCAGATGCTTCGTCAATAGCAAATACGAAGGCAGGTCTGTCAAGCCGAGAGATAACAATTCTGGGAGCCTCATTCCAGAAGTTGACTTTGTATATGGAAGACAAAGTGGCCAGGGCGTCAGCCATCTGATTCTCTGCTCGCGGTACATGATGCAATTCAACCTTGTCAAAGAAAGGCAACAATCTCCTCGCATAATTCATGTACGGTATCAAATTGGGCTGACGTGTCTCCCATTCCCCTTTTACTTGATTCACCACCAGAGCTGAGTCTCCGTATACATCCAGATTTTTGATTCGCAAATCAGAGGCTTCTTCAAGCCCCATGATACAAGCTTCGTATTCGGCTTCATTATTGGTAACTGGAAAGGTCAATCGAGCAGTAAACGGGATGTGCGACCCGTGTGGAGTAGTGATGATTGCCCCTATTCCGCTACCGTAGGCGTTTACAGCTCCGTCAAATATCAACTTCCATTTGGAACCCCATTCTGGTCCTTCGTCTTGCAACGGCTCTTCACAATCTTTCATATTTAGGTACATGATATCCTCGTCAGGAAAATCAAACCTCATCGGTTGGTAATCTTCAATAGGCTGCTCTGCCAAGTATTCAGACAATACGCTCCCCTTTATAGCTTTCTGCGAGACATACTGGATGTCATATTCAGTCAAAACCATCTACCAACGGGCAATTCTCCCCGATAACGCCTGCTTTTCGAATACATATTTGATAGGATCCATCTTCGAGATGAGCATGGTTGTATGATTCAGCATGTATTGCCTCAAACGCTTGGCGGCCCAGGCCAGCGCGCAACAAGTTTTTTCAAGCATTGAATATCGAGATTCACATTCAGTAAACTTCTTACTCAAATAATATATCGCATGCTCTTTTCTTCCTGTCTCGTCGTGTTGACCGAGAACGCAACCCATACTTCCCTCAAGAACTGTCAAATACATAATCAAGGGTCTCCCTGCCACTGGGGGTATCAAAATAGAAGGCTCCTGCAAATACCGCTTTATTTTATCGAACGCCTTTTGACAATTTTCATTCCACGTTACAACTTGGTCTTTTTTCAACAACTTGAATAATGGCTCACACGTGGCTGTCAGGTGAGATATGAACCGGGCGATGTAGTTCAACCTCCCTAAAAACCCGCGCACCTCTTTTTCTGTTTTAGGCGTCGGCATCTCTTGTATGGCTTTTATTTTTGCAGGATCAACCTCTATTCCTCTTTCGCTCACGATAAACCCCAACAGTTTACCCGATCTCACCCCGAAGGTGCACTTGTTAGGGTTCAGTCTCAGCCTGAACTTCCTAAGCCTTTTGAATAACTTCAGCAGATTTACCAAATGCTCTTCCTCCGTCTGGGATTTGGCAATCATATCATCGACATAAACCTCGATCTCCTTATGCATCATATCATGAAAAAGAGTTGTCATTGCACGCTGATACGTTGCCCCAGCATTCTTCAATCCGAAGGGCATCACTTTATAACAAAATGTTCCCCAAGGCGTAATGAAAGTAGTCTTCTCCATGTCTTTTGGCGCCATTTTAATCTGATTATAGCCCGAGAAGCCATCCATGAAGGAGAATACGGAGAATGGAGCAGTGTTGTCAACCAGCACATCGATGTGAGGAAGCGGAAAATCATCTTTCGGGCTTGCTTTGTTCAAATCACGGTAATCTACGCACATTCTCACTTTACCGTCTTTCTTTGGCACTGGTACAATATTAGCGACCCATGAGGGATATTTTGTAACAGCTAGGAAACCAGCATCCCACTGCTTTTGAACCTCCTCCTTAATTTTCACTGCCATATCAGGTCTAGTTCTGCGAAGCTTCTGCTTAACCGGCGGGCATTCTTCTTTCAACGACAGACGGTGCACAACCATATCTGTATCAAGCCCAGGCATGTCTTAATACGACCAAGCGAACACATCACTATACTCTTTAAGTATTTCAACCAGTCTTCGCTTGACGTCGCTCTGCAGCGCAGCTCCTATACGGATGTTCTTTTCAACCCCTTCCGACCCTAGGTTAATAATTTCGATGACCTCCTCATGAGGCAGAATGACTCGTTCTTCTTGCTTCACCAACCAAGACAATTCTTCGGGAACGTCACCCTCTTCAACAATCTCTTCTTCGGCCTGAAATACCGGGTGCTCAAAGTCGAGACGAGTCATAGGTGGTTCAATGATGTCATCTGAAAATGTTATCCTGCAAAAGGAATGGTTAAATGCTTCAAAATGCGTATAAAGCGAATAACCACATTGCCATTTTATTGTAAAACACAAAACAGGAAAAACAGAGATCGCAATATTTGCACATGAAAAAACGCCTTTTATTTAATGATTAAACACGCAATGTTCATAACAACACGGCCCTAAGCAAAATCATGATGCCCCGGGAAAGACACCAGATTGTTCAACAATTAAAAAACAAAGCATTACTGTTTAAGAGTCACAGGAACAATCTCCTGAATAGACCAATTGCATAATCCTTGTCCTGGCACGCTCGGCTGAATCCAGGCATCCATGTCGCAGTCACTGTCTCCTTCCTCGGAATCTGAAACAACGTTGATGGCCTCGTGACACACTCCACTAGCGGTGATTGTTACCGGTCCTCTGAAACGGGGTGCCCCCACAGCAGATGTTGATGACGACGGTTGATATCCTAGCCCAAATCGGTCCATCTTCAAGGGAATATCCAGCACCTTGCCCCAGCCCTTTGTCTCACCAGTCTCTACTAGAGCTTGAGCTTCCTTATATGACGAGACGGCTACCTCTGACGCTTTACTCGGCCCTGGGCCTTTGTCTTTGATGCGCAATCCTTCAAAGGCTTGACAAGGTGTTTCATGAATCTCGCCGTCGACCTCCACATACTTGAATGATGACAGATGGCTAACCAATATATCCTCTTCTCCACAGACTGTGACCACACTGTCCCCTACCATGTATTTCAGCTTTTGATGCAAGGTAGACGTGACTGCCCCAGCCCCATGGATCCAGGGTCGTCCGAGAAGGCAGTTGTATGCTGGCTGGATGTCCATAATATAAAATTCAGTCGCGAAAACTTCTGGCCCCACCTGTAGAGGTAACGTTATGGATCCAAAGACTGTTCTTCGTGTACCATCGAATGCCCTGACTACCAAGTCACTAGGAGTACACAGGATTCCTCTGACGTCCAGTTTCATCATTGCTTTCTTGGGCAGCATATTTAAGGAAGATCCGGTATCTACCAGTACATGAGACATGACTGATCCTCTACATTCAACTGAGACGTGCAACGCCATATTATGCTCTCTCCCCTTCGGGGTCAAATCAAAATTTGTAAAGCCCAAGCTATGGCCTGCGTTCACATGCGCCAACACCCCCTCCAACTGATTCACGGAAACATCTTGGGGTACGAAGGAAGTATCCAAAACTTTCAACAGTGCATTTCTGTGAGCTTCGGAACATAATAGCAGCGACAGTATAGATATCATTGACGGCGTCTGTTGAAGGTGCTCAACAATCTTATAATCGCTCTTGCGAATGAGGCGCATGAACTCTTCCACATCCTTCGATGTCGTTTCTTTTTTGTTCCTCTGCATAGGGACCGTCTCATTCATCTTTCCTTTTCCCTTCGCCAGTCGTTCAGCCTCTACCTCAGGTGATATGAAGATTCTCCCACTTCTTGTCATACCTCTGGTACTGACAACGTTGTCTACAGTCTCAACTGGCTGTTTATTAACATCAATTTTCACCCCATCACAGTACACTTCCAACCCATAGGTCCAGGGGACTGCCTTAGTGCTCTCGTAAGGGACTGGTCCTGCCTTGGTGATAGTGATCAGCGGTCGCTTGGCCGGCGCCGTTATAGTTATCGTTTTTCGGGGAATCGTCACAGTAGTTGCATCACTTCGCTTGTCTGCTGATACCTCTGCAGGCTCTTCCACTTCCGTTCGGTCGAATTGTAATGTGCCTCCATCTATTAAGGTCTGAATCCCCTTATTCAATTCATCACAACCCCTAGCTTGGGTCCAACACTCTAAACAATACTCGTCGCAACCTAGATACACACCACCTTGCAATAACCTGCTCTTTATCTCGCACAACGGTGTCTTTAGGTCGTCAACATTCATAATCAAATTCAAACCCTCCTCGGTTAAAATGGCGTTTGCCCCATGGTTGGGCATGGGCTTTTGCACTATGTTCGGACCCGCCTGTCCAAAATTGATAGCCTTACTATCTAATAGATCCTGCACCACATGCTTGAATGCGTGGCAACCCTCTACATCGTGGCTAGGAGCCCCGGAGTGGAATTCGCAGTGCCTGCTTGCATCGTAACCGTACGGAGGAGTGCCTGTTATTGGCGCCAGAGTTCTCTTCTCCACCAAGTTCAAACCTAGTAACGTCTGTAACAATTCTGCATACGTTGAAGGAGGCGCTTCAAACACCCTCCTTGGTTTGCCCCCCAGGAATCTGCGTTGGGCAATATGTGCCCCCTGTTGTGGCTGCTGTTGCCGTTGCTGTTGTTGAAATGGTTGTTGCTGAAACGGAATAGTAACACTTGCCACCTGCTGCGGCTGATGGTACTGGTTTCGACCTCTGCCCCGGCCTCGGCCTCGGCCCCCAAACACTGCGCTTGCATCACCTTGACGACGCCCCCCGAAAGCCCTTCTGTTACTGCCAGCTGCAGTGGATTCCTCAGCTTGGAATCTTCCCTGTTTAATGTTGCTTTCAATCTTCTCTCCCATCAGGATTAAGTCTGAGAAACTGCCCAAAGAGGTATGAAACAACTTGTCATAAAACATGCCAGTGAACGTTCCTATGAACATATCATTCATTTCTTTGTCCTCTAAAGGAGGATGAACCCGAGCAGCCATGTCGCGCCATCTCTGCGCATACTCTTTGAAGCTCTCGCCCTTCTTCTGGGACGACCCCTGCAATTGGACCCGGTTGGGTGCCAAGTCACTGTTGTACTTATAGTGAGCCACAAATGCTTCAGCCAGCTGCTTCCATGTCTTTATATGAGTTGGTTCCAATCCCATATAGCACTCGAGGGAAGGACCATACAAGCTATCTTGAAAGAAATGCATCAGCATCCTCTCATCGTTTGAATACGTCGACATCCTTCTGTAGTATGACCGCACGTGCACCTTTGGACAGGTGTCCCTCTTATATTTGTCGAATGTGGGAGCTTTGAATTTGATTGGCACCCTCAAACCAGGCACCAGACCCATTGTTGTCATATCTAAGCCAACAGCGCTTTGATTCACGACCCCCTTCATCTGCTCCTCGAGCATCCTGATTCTCTGAGAGTCATCCATAGGACCTTCGAAACCCCCACCGGAGAAAGCATCCTCTTGCTGGTCTTCTTGCCAATTACCATTCCCAGTTCCGTATCCATCGTATCCGTTGTTACGGCCAACTCTGGTCTGATTCATTACCGGGGCTCGCCCTCTGATACCGTACCCCGGAGCGGCCCCAGCAGGTCCAAAAGCCATTAACCCAGCGCCATTTCCATTTCCGTATCCGCCATAACCCTGATTAGTCATACCAAACCAGTCCTGTCCGAAGCCCTAAGCATTGAAGCCGTATTTCCCAGCATGATCAAACCCCTGGTCATTGAAGCCGAATCCAGTATTACCGAAGCCATTGCCTCCCATATTATCACCCAGGTTGACATCTCCGAGCCCAACGTTGTTGACGACAGTCTCGTTCCTAATTCCAATGTTACCGTTCCTGGCAGCAGCGCCGTTGTTCACATGGACAGCAGGTATGTTTACCACAGGTGGAGCCACTGGTGTGGGGGTACCATCCCCGTGAATAGTGTCGACTCGCACAGACTGATGATCCTCATTTCCGTGCCCAACATTTCTTACCAACAAAGGCTGCACCAACGCTTGCAAATTCTCCTGGCCTTTCGCAATAGTCTCCATTGTCTACATGAAGAGCGTCAGCTTCTCACGCATGTCCTGCATTTCATTCTGCATTTGATCCATAATTCTTCGGCAGTTGGTACGAGTGGAGTATCGATGCGGGCGCTGACCTTCAATCCTGAAAAAGACCTGGTACAGTGCAAGAAATGAGATACCGTTCAATAATCACCTGTAATGCAATATGAATGGGAATGCAATCCAATATGTGTCTGTGCATTAGGGCGTGTCATTCCCCGATTCTAGTGCGAATGTGTCAGTGCGGTGACAGTGCTAGCAATACGGTGATCGGAGCCGAATCATAGAAAACCTCGTATATTGCAGAGAAATCCATTAAGCCAAGAATACAATATCACTGAGTGTACAATAAGAAGGCATGACCTCAACCAACAATCCTAGTGATGGTCAGCGCTATGCAAATAAAGCATACACATTAATACATGAAATGGTCAAGTACTCCCATATGCCTGGTATTCCTCTAATAACTTCTTAGTCTCTGGATGACTTGGTCGGGTAAGCAGACCCTCAACAAGTTGATTTCTTCGCTTGAGAACACGTCGCACGTCACCAGCGGTTTCCTCCCATGCCCCTTCTCCGAAGCGATCCTCTAGCTTCCGCTTCTGAGACACAGCTTCTTTCTTGCCCTCGATGGCCTTGTTCAATGCATTCTGGAGACTATACCTGGCCATTACCTCCTCTTCATGCTTCTTAATGCTAGCCTTCAACTGCTCTTCGAGTTCAGAAATTTGCTGCTTCAATTTGTCTTCCCTCTTTTTGTTGTTGGTTAGCGTAGCATTCCACGTCTTGTTACAAGAAGAGATTTCCCGGTGGACGGCATCGAGTGCTTTCTTTTTGGACTCCAACATGTCATGGGAGCTTCTGAACTCTTTACCCAGGCGTTCACGCTTCTTTTTCTCTTCAGTCAATTCAGCACCTAGCCTGTTTACTAACTCGATCTGCTGTTGGAAAGAATGCACAACCTTGTTCTTCTCACTACGCATCTGAGCCAGTTCCTTTTCTAACTCTTCATTAATCTTCATCAAGGCTTCCTTTTCTTTCACAACTCGCTCGTAGACCTCCATAGTAACAGTGGTTGGTTCTTCCTCAGGAATATGAACAGGGGCTGGTGCAGCCAGAAATGGCATCAGTAACTGTCTTGCTCTCTCTTGGATCCAAGCTTTGTAGGGTGCATAAGCCTGACAATCGTTCTTCCCTAACAGTGGTTTCCCTCTTCTGTTGATACGCATCCATGCGTGCTGAAGCTGGGCTAGTAGCTCCCCATTCAAATCACCGGTGAAGTACAGAGATTCCTGTACTTCGTCCTCCTGAGGTGGGTTCTTCAACGCGTATCCAAACTGGCGGACGAATAGAGATGGGTTGTAATTTATACACCCTTTTCTTCCTATCAAAGGAACATTAGGGTACCCAGAGCAACTGAAAATAAGCTCAGACCCCAACAAGTCCCGGTCAAACCACTCAATGTCTTCAGAAGATAGTCTCATCATGCGCTCTGGCCAGTCAGCTGTAGTTGCACTATCCACAAAAGGTCCCTTCAAGGGAAGATGGCTCTTAAACCACATGTACAGCAAAGGCACACAACAAGAGACGTTCTTGCCTCTCCTGTTCTCATTTCTGTAATGCATCGAATGGTAGAAGTCCCCAATCAATGTGGGTACCGGGTTGCCAGCAGCAAACAAATGAAATGCATCCATGTCCACGAAATTCGGGAAATTGGGAAACAGCACTATCCCATAAATGCATAGAGCCAAAACAGCGTTAAAGACCACCCAACATCCATTCTTGGCGTATTCTTGAGCCTTACCAACCAGAAACTGGAGAGAGAAACCTGGAACCCCGCGCCAAGAAGTCATCAAAAGCTCAGAAGCATTCATGTGCAAGGCCTGAGCTAAATCCTCCAACTTGGGCTCAGCGGCAGAGTGAATAAAGGGAACCTTATTCTGTATTGGCAGCTCAGTAAACTCTACATACTCTTCAATGGTAGGCCCCAAAATAAAGTCGGCGAATGTGAAACATCTCAAAGCCGGGTCATAGAATTGCATCAGTGTATACAGCCCATTCAGTTCATCATCAGTTGATTTGCGAACCAATCTCAACAGTCGTCCGTAACTCTGCCTGAAGCTTCTACGGACATCCTCATCAGCAAGAGAAATCAGACCCAGGAGGGGAGTAATATCAGGGATAGGTAACTTGTAGGCAACTGTCATCCTCAAACCAGCCATGCTCAATACTCAGGAGTCCGGACACTAGAACCAGGGAATATGCAAATGCACCTGCAGCACAGACACACGTTAATGGGATGCAATGATAATGGTTATGCAAACAATGCAATGCAAGTAACATGCAACAGGGACCAAATGCCATAGCTGAGAAGCCTGAACCATATCAAAAGTCTCAGATAGACCCTCCAGAATTCCTCAAACCCTGGTCTCAGATAGACCCAATACAAAGCTCCAACACTGGTCTTTGATAGACCCCATAACATAACTCCGACTGGTCTCTGACAGACCCCACATCATAACTCCAACTGGTCTCTGACAGACCTCATAACTATCCATAAATACCCAGGATCTCAGATCGAGAAATAACCGGTATCTGAAGGTCTAGTTACCTGCATAACCCCAAAACCCTCTCACAGGTAGGTGTCCTAGTAACTGACAAAGGTATGGCATCCTATGCGGTCGTCGGTGTCACAGACTTTCAGGGTTGATGATACGATTCCCAGAAGGAGTGGCATCATCAAATCTGGAAGAGGCCTCACTTAGCCAACTTCCAAATGATCGGTCCCCAGAGTCGACAATCCAACTAACCAGCAACCCGAGCCACCCAAAGGGCAGGACAGAAGGCCAACCAGAAGAACCTCGTCTGAGTGTGGATTTCGCGGGACACTAGGACATGCAAAGCACGTGTGCGCCCACTAATTTTCACTCTAATTCTAGGTGCACTCAAGCCCAGGTCCGGCTTATCTCTCAATCATAGAACACCCGTCACCCCCCCAATATAGCAATAATAACAATAATATAATGCTGAAAGTAAATGACAGAAATATAAAATTCATACAAAATCCTCGACGGCAAAACAAGAGTTAGGATTGACTCTCTTTAGGGGACGTTGGATCCCACATGCATAAGGAACTATCGCAGTCCTTAGCAGCCAGGGGACGTTGGATCCCCAGCAGAGTCGCCAGCTGTCGCTACTGCGAAAATCGGTGCCGGCTGAACAGAAGAGTCGCCACCGTGCGTTATTTATCCCAACGGAGGGAAAAGAAACGCTCGAAGTAAACCTCGCAAAAAACGGGAAAGGTATGGTCATCGCAACCAAAACCTGGGTTCGGGAGTCGGTTACGCAAGGGGAAGGTATTAGCTCCCCTCACGTCCGTCGTACTCGACGGGATCCATGCTTGTTTTCTGGTATGGATTGTTATTCTATCTACTCTACAGGTTAAGGGTTAAAAGAAAAGCAAATGACTCGGCAAAGTATCACACTTTATGCCTACGTATTCCCGTCTGGATCGAGAAATCAGAGTCAACGTAGTTCGCCTACCTATGGGAAAGGAGGGGAAGGTTGCTCGCTAGGATATCGCATCCTATGCCTACGTACTTTCATACAGCATGAAAGATCAGAGCAAACGTAGTTCGGGCTACGGAAGACACATGTTTGTCTGACTGTTTTTATTCCTTCTGAAAAAGGGTTTTTTCTTATTAACAGTCCAAGCGGACAAAAATGACGTTTTGATGAGTTCACATTCTTTTACGGAAGAAGTGTCTTTTATTGTGTTTGAGATTTTATTGTGTTTTTTCTGTTTGTTTTGAGAAAGAAGAGACAGAACTCTAACCTATGGTTGAAAAGGGAATCAAACTAACCTAATGTTATCATGCATGGGTGAAGACCTAAAGTCTATCTTGCTCCTCTCTTGCGCAGAGAGAAACAGAGATCCTAAGGGAATAGACGGAAACAGAAACAATAGCATATATACAATAAAGCAATAAAATGCATGGACGCAGCAATACAAGCGAGGCAAGGGAGTCCCACTCAACCTCGAACCTAGAAAACAATAGGCAAAAGTGAACAGAATTCACTTTCAAACTAACAGGTTAAACAACAAGCAATACAGTCAGGGAAATTCAATCAATACATCAAGAATTATAAACAGCAAAAAGAAACAGCAAAAGCAGTCTTCATCAACATCTGTCTTCAAGTCCTCTTCAAACATCTACAGGCTTCCAGCAAGCATCAATCTTTATCTTCACAGCCTTCAAGCAAGGTCTTTGTCTTCAATCCTTCAATGGCTTTTCTTCAAGTCCCAATCTCCAAGCTGAGGAACCAATCAAGAGGATGAACTGGGGTGTTAAGCAATTAGTTGGCTACCAAAGGTGGCAAACAGACTGCTAACCACACATAGAATGTTTCTCTCAAGAGTTCTATCTCTTAGACACTATCACCAAGCCTTCCAAAGGAAGGGGGTGAATGTCTTAGAGAGACTCTGCATCATAGAGAGGGATGGAGGCAACCAAGACCTTCCATGTTTGTGAATCAAGTTTTCTACTCTAGAGCTCTGCCTAGCTCCTAAATCCTATAACCTTCAACAGCTGCCAGCAAGAGATACTCCTCATCAACTCTGGAAGTTGGTTTTCATTCTCTTAATCTTCAATGGGCTTCATCAGCAAAGTCTTCAGCTCAAACCCCAAACCCCAAGCAGGCCCAATACCCCCACACAGTCAAATAATAACCCTAGAGAGGGCACACCACACAATCAATAAAATACAAGCAATACATTGACAGTAGTAGTAGAATAGGGGAAGCCTAATATTTTCTAAGGGTCTATTATCTACCCATAACCCCTATAGTTCCATACCCCAAAATTCAAACTACAACTCCTAAAAGAAATGATTTATCATACCTATGTTATATCTAAATCCTAGTTTTGATTCTCCTAATCACACCTAAACAAACCATCTAAAATTAAATCCTAAAATCATGAATTAAATCTCATATGAAAATTAAAGTCCTAAGTGAAGTACTCTAAAAAGAATGGGTCCAAAATATACAAGGGTCTAGCTAAACTAAAATCAACAATATCAAGTGTTAAACTAAACATCATTTAAACCTATTTAAAAGAAAAATATACTAAAAATGCAAAAATAAAATAAAATGCTAATTTTATTACATGACAATTTTCTTAACAGAAATATAAAAAAGATGCAAAAACAACCATTTAAAAATATGAAATTTCCAATTTGCTATGATTTTTTAAAGAATTAACAAAAATAAAAGAAATTAAAAATGATTTGAATTGGTTAGGGGTGCAGTCAGTAGTTATTTCAGTTGAAAAATGAAGGATGGGCCCAGACTGGGGGTGCGCATAGCAAGGCGCGTCTGGGCCCAGTTGATTAGAAAATATAAAAAGAAAATAAAAACAAAAACGGTGCAAATAGCCAAAATATTAGTTCAATTCATGTTGGGCCTTGAAGGTGGTGGTACGAATAGCAATTGATTCCCAAGCCCAGCCACGTCGTTTAATGAAACGACGCGTTTTGCTTCCTCAGACTTCCCTCGCGTTTCAGTTTAAACATGGGCCGTTGGATGGGTTACTCAGTCAAAGTCTTGGGAAGGATCCAACGATCCTCATGTTTCTTCTCCAAAGAATTAGGGTTTCACCATTAATGCACCATGAGCAAGCTTGCACCAACCAGAGTTCAACATACTCGTACACCTTCGTTTCTCCATGAAAATCAAATCAGTAAAAAGCAAAATTGCTCTACTTCTTCTCCTCTACAAAACCATGGTTTCAGTTTTCTCCAAAACTCAATCTAGAGCCAAACCCGATAGGTAGAAGACCTTGGCTCCAACACTTTACACTGAGATCAACCTTGATGATTCTTTCTAACTCTTACACTAATGCATTCTACATGCTATGCTGATCATTCTAATCTATCTAGCTAAGATTAACATGCCCTAACCTAAGTGTTCTAAGGCTCAAAAGTTTTGGTGCTCATGTAACAATCTCCATGAAAGGCTCTTAAACTCACCAGAATTATTCATCTACCTATGCCTAACAATTCTAACCTAAAGATTCTCTATCATGCTATCTATTTCTAGCCAATTCGATGGAAATACTAACCTGGTTTAAAATTGAAAACAGAGGGATGGAATCACCACTTCAAGCTCAGCAATGCTCCAATGGCAATTAATAGACCAAGATCTTGATTCTGTATGCAGTAGTTCTTGCTCAAACCCCTTGGATTCTTGTAACCACTTCCTTTTGCAATTTGGATGATACACTTGGATAGCACGAATTCCACTTCAATTCAAACAGATCTTAATGGAAACTTGCTCTATGATGAATATAGATTGTGATAGGATCAAGAATTTTGGAAAATGATGAAGATTTGATAGAGTTTGGATGAATTTGCAAGATGGAAGAATGAGATGCAACTATGAGTTTCAATCAAAATGAGTCACCAACCAATGATTGGATCCACTCTTCTCAATATATAGAGGCTCATGGAACCCTCTAGAACTTGTTAGAACTTTCTTGCACTCAAATCCCTTGTGAATTTGGATATGTTACTTCTTTTGTAAGCCAACTAGTATAACTTCCAAACTTTGAACTAAACTCAAAAATCCACTTTTGCCAATCATCTCAAAACATTCTTTCCAATCAAAATGACCTATAATTTCATCCCATTTGGACATGGTATGAAAAATCTCATTTTTAGGTCACTTTTATTCATTAAATCCACCTTTTAATTGACCAAACTTGGAACCATGAGCTATGAGCATTTACAAACTTTCATGATCACTTTTCTAGACTCAAAATGTCGTTTGGAACAACTTTTATGTTGTGAAGTTTTTCATTTGAAGCTTCCTTGTATGAGTTTTGGGCATAGGCTTGAAATGACCTGTAATTCTCAAATGACCAAAATACCCTTTGCTTGCCAAGGTCATAAGTAGAGTTCCACAAATCAGATGAAGGCCTAACATACCTTTCTAGAAATCTAAGACAATGAGGAACAACTATAATGTTGACCAGAAATCCATTTGAAAATTCCTTGAGGGGTAAACGTTGCTTGGAAGACAAGTAACTTTCACAGACAAAATTTCAGATGCCTCAGATGACCTGTAACTTGCAAGGACCATAACTTGAGTTCTATAAATCTCCTTGATGTCTTCCACCACTCAAATTAAAGTTCTTGAGATCCTCTACAAGTTTCATGTTGGCCAAGGATCCATTTGAAGCTTTCATTTTGACTTATCTTGCTTGGAAGATTGACCTAAATCAGGGGATTTTACACAGAAACCCTAATTTAGAAACTTCTCTTCTTCTTGATTTCTCTTGATTTTTCCTTGGCACAACACCACATCCTTATCTACATGTCAAATGATGAACCCCCCATCTCTCAAATAGACCTTGATGCCTTTCAATCAATCATTTGACCTAGGGTTGACCCAGATGAAACCCTAGTTGACTGTCTTCAACTGCAACTCTTGTGATCACATCAATGACTTGTCTTACTTTCAAAATGACCCTCTAGGTCCTCCATGATGTCTGTATACCCTCCATGACCTTAATTCATAGCTCACAACTTGATGATCTTCAAATACCCTCAAGATAGGAGATAGATCCACTGCTTGGTCCAATGACTTCTTTAGATTTCAATTTCTTTCTGATGACTTGGATAAGATTGAATGTGAATAATAACCTCTTGATGGGCTCATAGAGATGAGAATAGTACTTGGTCCCTTGTTGGATGACTTGCTATGCTATGCTATGCAAATGATTAGACTTTGTACATGACTTTATATGCAAATGCTAATGCAATTGAAACATAAACCAAGTGAAATAGGTTGAGCAAATTTTAGGGTGCAACAGCTGCCCCTATTCAAGCGACTTGGACCCGACTGGGTGAAACGCCCGGAGCCTTCAGACATTCGAGGTACAAGACGGTTGAATACTAAGAACCCGGAAATTTGCCAACCGCAGAAATAAACTGCACAAACTGCTTGAATAACAACATCTGCTGACTGGATCTGGTTGTTACGGCAACAAACGGATCCATTAGCAATCGTGCTGGGGATTATTTTCATCAGCCTGAAAAAGATTCTATCATCGTAGGGATAGAACTTTGTCCACATTAGGACGCCTGTTTCATCAACACGAAGAAAATCTCAACTAAAACTTGTCCACGTCAGGACTCCACCTGCCGTCAACACAGAAAAATCTCGGCGACTTCGCTGGGGATGACTCGTCTGCATTTCATCAGCACGAGTAGATCCTATCAACATAGGAATGAATTGTCCACATCAGGAATAAATCGTCCACGTTAGGAATAACCTTTCCACGTTAGGAATAAACCAAGTGAAATAGGTTGAGCAAATTTTAGGGTGGAACACACACAAGTACTTTGTTGAGCATATTGCTAAGGCTTATCAAGCTCTGACTGATCCAGTAGCTCGTGAAAATTATGAAAAATATGGTCATCCTAATGGCAGACAGGGATTTCAAATGGGTATAGCTCTCCCTCAATTCCTGCTTAATATTGATGGGACATCTGGTGGGAAATCACAGGACATAAGCGATACATTTGACCAAGGTTTTTTTGTAATGCCAAAATCAAGACGTGGTCATACTACATCTGTTTCTGCTCGCAAAGGAAGAGGTGTCATCAACATCCATTGCCAGTATCGAGCAGCAATCATTCTGATCGTGGTTTTAGGTTTGTTGACGACCACGTGCATGATGCGCCAACACCAATTGAATGGGGGCTTGCGTGGAATATAAAGGGTGGATGTCAATCAGGCTGACATTGCACCACTCATGTCTACATTACTTGGTCTGCCATGTCCAGTTAATTCAGTCGGTATTCTACCACGAGATTACATTAACATGACCAAGGCTGAAGAAGTTGAAGCTGTTCTATCCAATACAAAGGAAATTCTGAACCAGTTTCTTCGAAAATCCCATATAAAGTAGTCACATTTGTTATACTTTAAACCTTTCAAGCCACTGTCTCATTATTCTTCAATACTCGACAAAATTGAGGGTCTGATATTGGCTAGAGATTATGATTCTGCAATGGACTTATCTGAAAACCTTAGAAGTTTGGCATTGCAAGGACTTCACTATTTTCAGACTTATGACTGGCTGATGCTCATGTCTGTAATTACCCTTGGGTATCTTGGTTGGATGATCTATCTTGTTCTTCAGGTAATGCAGTCTTATACTTCACTGCCATTGAAAATATTGTTCCAGAAGCAGAGCGAAAGTGGCTTGAAATTGAGGTTGAGCCATGAAAGCCAAAGCCAAATCCCAGCCGTGTTATAAAGTCATGTGGGCCAGCTGCAACAAAGATAAAATAGTCCACATCACGTACTTGAAAAAGAGCTGAAAATAGCAATAAGCAAAACGACATGAAAAATATCACAACCTATCACGCGAGACTTGCAACCAAAACGCAGAAAAAGCACGTAAACAGCAAATCATTTTTCAGAAGACTCACCTCATTTTCACTATAAATATGAGCTTCTTTCCTTCAATTTCTTCAAGCTTTGAAGCCAAAATCACTCTGACATTTTTTCTCCTCAGTTTCCCTTCAAATTTCACCTTCGAAATTCATCCTCAACCATTCTTCAAGCTTCACCCAATTCAACTCTCCACATAAAATTTCACCATACTTCAACTTCATTCAACAACCACAACAGGATTCGCATTCACAAAAGCAAGAAGAAGAAGATTGAAGCTAAACTCTCCATTTTTTAAGGTATTGGAGCTTTGCCGATGAACTCTCGTCTCTGAATCTCTTTTCGTATGAGCTCTGTTGGTTGAAATTCTGTGTATATTTGGATTCACCTTGTGATTCTGGTTGAGATGATACCAAAATGGAGATTCGCCGTTCCGATCCGTTGAATTTTTGATTTGAAGCTATGGTGAATAGTGTCGCGTTGGATGAAAGAAGAAGAGGATGTTTTTTTTCTTTTATGATTTGTATTTTCCTTCTATTTTTTTTTCTTCTTAATTTTTTTTATGTTAATTTCTTTTTGGATTTGGACCGTGTGAATTTTTACCATCATCATCCCTATGTTTTGTTTAATAAACCTCCCTCTCTTTTTTTTTTTTAAATTTCTTCAATTTTCTTTTAGTATTTTTCTAATATTTGTTTTCTTTTAAAATAATTTCTTAAAATATATTTTGTTTTGGATCTTGAATTTTTGATAAGATCTCATCAATATCAATGGACTTTGGGTGTTGATTTTATCCACCAAAAGAGGTGGTTGATATTGATGATGATTTAATCGATTTAAGATTCAAATTGAAGTTTCTTTTCATTTTAATTCTCTTTCTTCTTCTTTTTATTTTTGATCGATGAAATCCATGGATCATAGATTGTTGATTATCAAGGTTGTTTAATCTTAATTATTTCAAATCTATGGACGAATAATCATTGAGATAATTCTCCGTACTTTGGAATAGTGATAGATTACCTTTGATTAATTGATGAAAAATCTTGATTGTGATGAGATCACTACCTCTTTTCTTTTTGTGTGGCATGTTTTAGGAGAGTGATTTACATATCATTTCTCTAACATGTGTTAACACTAACATTATTATTGACCGGCCTCAGATAGTCGTGGTTTCTACATAAACCCGATTACGATTGCTTAACATAGCGCTAAAGTGTCCCTTAATCGGAAAATGATCATTCGTGGCTCAAAGTTATGTTTGAAAGTCCAAGTATGATTAGTTGCTTGTCTTAAGTCCAATACCTATGAAAATCATTGTTAGGAGGCTTTGATTCTATCAATCCTCTAATGAGTTTTCATTAATCTTGGTCTAAGTGCAAGAATTAATCATCATTGATCATATGTTCTAACCACTAATTACTAATTCACTAACAATATCCTTGTTTAATTTTGTTTATATTCTCTTCTTACTCCTTATTTCTTACTTTTATGTTTCCATATTATCATTTCATATCATATCTTTGTTTATGTTTATGTCATTTCTCTTTGGTCCACTTGGACCATACCTTGTTCAAAACACTAATAAAGGATAAAAAAATCTCTAAAAAACTTGGTGCTATTAACTTTGTGGTTATGCTCTTGGATTACTCTTAGACCTTGGACTTCATGGACCTTTGGATTTAGAATTAGGATTTTCATTCCTATGCTTGGAGTATCGTGGATCTTAGCCTTTATTTGGCTCGCTCATTAGCTTATGCTTTAAATCGGATGGAATTCTTTTTGCTTGCTATGGAGTGTGCTACAAGTCGGTTAGATCTTTCTTACCTCTAACTTTTATTTTGGTTTCTAGGATAGTCACTTCATCTCCTCCCCTTCTTAAATTTTCAAAAACTTTCTCCCTCTTTCAAAACCTTCTTGGTTTCAAACTTCAAAACCGCTTTCGCAATAAAGCCTTGACTTTCGTCAAGTGATTTTTTTAAATTTTTGTTCTTCTTAATAAAATTCAATTAATGTTAATCATGCTTTGACCAATTTCAAAAGACATAAAAAATACAAAAACTCATCAACTCTTTTTGTGCCTTTATGCACTTTTTCACTTTAAAACTTTTTTTCATAAAGTTTAGACATGATTCATTTCTATAGTTGAGATGTAATTCTCCTATTCCCCATATTATTAAGACTTTGACATTTTCCACGTTGATGTTGAGTGATAGTCCTGTTGATAATCCAAGCAAATCCTCCATCTTTATGTGACGCAGATGTTGTCTTAATACTCGTGGGTGAATAGTCGTAGTTTTCTCCTTGAAATGACGACTTGTCTTTACATCTAAACTCAATCAAAACCAACAAATTTTTGTCATTTGTACCACGAGCTACGGGGTTTTGATCCCATATTGCACTTTGTGGGTACGTAGGCATGAGGGGATAAGTCTCTCCAAACACAAAAATCTAAAAAATAGTTCTCTTCTCATCTCCCCAATCTCTTTTCAAACAAACCATTTTCAAACCAAAAAACGTAAATATTTCAAAGGGCTCCTATAGAGTACTATAGACGTTTTGGGTGCTAACACCTTCCCATTGCGTAACCAACCCCCTTACCCCGATCTCTGTCTCTTGTTCTTATTTTAGAACTCTTTGGTTTTGTTCGCTCTTTTTCCTTTCCTTTTTGGGATAAAATAAAAGTGCGGTGGCGACTCTTGTTTTCTTTGAGTTAAGTTAATCAATAACTTACACTCACGATTTTTACCGCTACAGAAAAGTGGCGACTCTGCTGGGGACATTTAGGTTCCTAGTGGGTTTCGCCTACTTTGATTTATTTTTTGTTTTTTTGTTTTACTTGTTTGTTATTGATTGTTCTGTTTTGGTGCCTTATAATCTGTGTGGTGAGATAAGTCCTATACCCGGACTTGAGTGCACTTATGATAGGAGGGTGGTATAGTCTTGTTGGCTTACGTGGAGTAGTCCTTGCTAAGCTGACTTGAGATCCCCCGCTCGGTGGAGGCCCCTTTGGAATTACTGATGTCTTACGAGTAGTCGTAATTAATATTACTTTTTCCGACTGGGAGCCTGAGAATCTGAGGACCTTAGAACCCTTTAACCCATCTTGGCCTTATTAGGACGTGGTGTGGTGGTTGTTCAGGTGTAGACTTGAATTAGTCGTTACGCGATACCACACTCAGATGAGTTTCTCTTGAGAATATTGTTGGTCGACGAGTAGTCGTTTAAGCCGATAATATCCAAAAGATGGACTTATGATTCTGGGAACTTTTTAGAACCTTGTTTTACAGGTGATGATATAACCATAGTACATACCATTGTGGGTTGGTTGGTTCTTACCTTTGGCTCCATGCTCGTGCCGAACCTTTGAACCTGTGTGCTTTGTATGTCTTGTTTGTGGGTGTTGCATCTCGCACTCATGCATTCATGAGCATTGTGTTTCAGTTGGTTTTTGAGGATCTCAGAGATTTTCCTTTGCAAACATCGCAAATATTGTTGATTATGGATATTGGAAGGAGAAACACTCAGAAGTACAGTTTTCGGGCTCCTGATCTTACAGAGTTGAGAAAGCTAGTGTCCTTGGTAGATGATCGTTCAGGCTTCTTATCTCGTTATGGGAGACTTTTATTTGTTCTTTCTACCATTATTGAAGACCGAAATCTGAATACCCTTATGCAGTTCTATGATCCTATTTACCGATGCTTCACTTTTCCTGATTATCAGCTCATGCCGACCTTGGAAGAATATGCTTATTTGTTGGGTGTACCGGTTTCTGATAAAGTTCCGTATACTGGTTTGGAGGAAGCTCTTAAGCCTAAAGATATTGCTGCAGCTACTCATTTGACGAAATCGGATATTGATGCAAATATAAAGACTAAGGGAGGCCTCAAGGGTTTAACTGCTAAGTTCTTGATTGAGAATGCCACTTTATTTGCTGACATTGGTCGCACATTGGCGTTTGAGGCTATATTTGCTTTACTCATCTACAGACTAGTCTTGTTTCCTAATGTTGATAATTTTGTGGATGTTAATGCTATCAGGATTTTCTTGATTAGGAACCTTGTTCCAACTTTGCTTGGTGACACTTATTTCTCCATCCATAGTAGGACTTCTAAGGGAAACGGTACCACTGTTTGTTGTTTACCTCTGCTGTATAATTGGTTCATTTCACACTTACCCCAGACATCTGCTTTTAGGAAAAACAAGGATTGCTTAAGGTGGTCTCAAAGGATTATGTCTCTTACGCATGTTGATATCACTTGGTATTCTTCGGTTTATGATAATGTCCAGATTATTGATAGTTGTGGAGAATTCGCCAATGTTCCTCTTCTTGGAATACAAGGTGGAATTAACTACAACCCGAGTCTAGCTCGCCGTCAACTGGGTTATATGCTGAAGGATAGGCCTAAGAATATTTTATTAGAGGGTTTATTCTTTCAAGGAGGGGATGATTCTCTTGGTTTGAGAAGAAAAATGGCTCATGCATGGACTAAGATTCACAGGTTGGATAGAGGGGAGCTTGGAAGACAAGTTTGCATTGCCTTGGAACCTTATATGCTTTGGGTAAAGAAGAGGGCTATGGAGCTTAAGATGCCTTATCCTATTGAGAAACCTCTGACTACAGTGATCTCTACGCCACTCCCTACGCCACTCCCTGTTTCTTCTGATGATGTGAAGACACTTCAAGATGCTTTGGCTAAGATGAAGGAAGAGAAAGAGATGTGGGAAAGTAAGTTTCAAGTTTCTGACAAAGAGAAGATGGAATTGCAAAAACAGGTGAAGGAGAAAGATGACTTGATAGAGTTACTTGAGCGGCGCGCTGTGAAGAGGCATGCAGAGGATTTATTTTCCTCTACTACTCCATCATCACATCCTCCTACTTCTGGTGCTTGGAAGGGTATTGTGGATCAGCTTGTGCTAGAGAAGATCACCATGAAGCACAACTATGAGAAAGAGATTAAGAGACTCCGAAGGAAGTATCAGCTTGGATCATCATCAGATGTTCCTTAGGACCTAGCTTTTTCTTATTTTTATATATTATTGTATCTCGTACTTCCAAGTGTAACTCTTTCCAACATTCAATGAAATGAGATGTTTATCAGTATTTCAAAAAAAGTGTTATTATGATGTTTGTAATTGCTTTATATCTTAAAGATCCTTGAAAACTGGTTGAAACACCTGCATTTTGCATTTGCATTCGCATCATCGTGCATTGTGTGTTGCCTTTTTCAGATGTCTTATTTGTTTCTTTTGGCATTCCTTCAGTCAAGCTTTCGCATCACTACAACACTCGGGCTAACTCTAAGAAAAAGATGGATCAGTTGCAACAAGAGAACCGCGAGCTCCGTGAAGAGGTATCAACTCTGAAAGAGGGTTTAGAGAGACTCACTGCTGCAATGGAAGCTATGGTGGCTGCTCAGAATCAACCACCACTACCTCCTCCTTCTCCTGTCCAAAGAACTGTGATTTCTGAGATCGGATCAACGCCCATTTCTGTGGCCCCGATTAATACTTCTCAATATCAAATGTCTGTTGGTTTCCCTTGGGGCATGCCTACCAATTATGTGCCAGAGGGATATCGACCTCCTGTTCCCGAAGGTTCTAGAATATCTGCTGTCATGGCTGTACCACCTCCTGTGGTTAATGTTGTTCCTAATGCTGAAGTTCCGGTTGTTCCTACTGTCATACCTGTGCCACCGCCTGTAACTCACGCTATGCCTTATACTGAAGTACAAATTTTCCACACTGCTCCGAGCGAGAGTTTAGATGTTATGGATCGAATAGATGACTTTCAAGATCAGTTTGCTAAAATGCAAAGAGAAATCAGGGCTTTAAGGGGAAAGGAGTTATTTGGAAAGAATGCTCATGAGCTTTGTCTTGTTCCAAATGTGAAGATTCCCGCCAAGTTCAAAGTTCCGGATTTTGAGAAATACAAAGGGAACACTTGTCCGCAAAGTCATTTGATCATGTATGCTAGAAAGATGTCTACCTATACTGACAACCATCAGTTGTTGATCCACTATTTTCAAGATAGTCTTACTGGTGTTGCGCTGAAGTGGTATATGGGACTCGATAGTACACAAATCAAGACATTCAACGATCTTTGTGAAGCTTTTGTTTGTCAGTATAAGTATAATCTTGATATGGCGCCAGACCGTGATCAGCTCCGCGCAATGTCTCAAAAAGAGAAAGAAACTTTTAAAGAATATGCGCAGAGATGGCGTGAAATTGCAGCTCAGATAAGCCCTCCGCTTGAAGAGAAAGAAATGACCAAGATTTTTCTGAAGACTCTGGGTCCATTTTACTATGAAAGGATGGTTGCGAGCGCTCCTAGTGATTTCACGGAAATGGTTAATATGGGGATGAGATTAGAGGAAGCTGTCCATGAGGGACGTCTGATAAAAGAAGGAAATTCTGGAAGTACAAAAAAGCCTGGTGTTGGGTTCCCTAAGAAAAAAGAGGGAGAAACTAATGCTATATCTCAGGAAAGGTCTAGAAGACGCAGAGTTGTGAACAACAATGGTAGTCGTCGTCAGCAACAAGTAGCATCTGTTACGCCTGTTATCAGTAACACCCCTATCGCTCAAGCTACTGCAAGTTATCAACCACGTTTCCAAGACAACTCAACAAGGTCGTACACAGAGGAAAACACAATTTGATCCCATTCCAATGACGTATACTGAACTATTTCCGGCTTTAATAAAGAAGAATTTGGTTCAACTTCGTGATCCGCCGGCTGTTCCAACTGAAATTCCATGGTGGTATAAGCCAGATGCTCATTGCGCATTTCATCAAGGTGCCCCTGGACATGATATCGAAAATTGCTATCCTCTGAAGCATGAAGTTGCAAAGCTCGTAAAAAGCGGTATTCTGTCTTTTGAAGATACCAACCCTAATGTGCAATCAAATCCGTTTCCTAATCATGGTAATGCAACTGTCAATATGGTATATGGTTGTCCTGGTACATACCGTATTTTCGATATTCGCTGGATTCGGAGGTCGCTTGTTGAAATGCATGCTACTTTGAGTGAGTTCCATGATATTGAGCATGATTATGCCGCCTGTTGTATTTGTTCTGTAAACCCTCGTGGGTGTGTGATTGTAAAAAGGGACTTACAAAAGATGATGGACGAGAATTTGATTAAGGTTACTGCAAACAGAAATGAAGTTGAGAACGAGGTGAATGTCATAGTCCCACGTTTCAATATTCCTGAGCGAGTTGTAATTTCTTACAATAGTCAGAAATCTGCTGTGACGCCTTTGGTTATCCATTTGCCTGGCCCGACACCGTATGAATCCGATAAAGTCGTTCCCTACAGATACAATGCTACTATGTTGGAGGATGGAAAAGAGGTTCCCATTCCTTCTCTTCCCTCAGTTGTGACTATTGCTGATGTTGGACGTGTAACCAGAAGTGGTCGAGTATTTGCTAATGAGCCCTCAAAGACAAGTGAAGATACTGTGGGTAAGCAAATTCAGTTGAAGACTTCTGTGGAATCTGGTCAATCAAGTGATGTAAATCAGAAGTCAGATAATTATGAGGTATTGAAATTGATCAAGAAGAGTGAATATAATGTGGTGGATCAACTGTTACATACACCGTCAAAAATATATGTTCTATCTCTGTTAATGAGCTCTGAAGCTCATCGTGAATCGTTGCAGAAAATATTGGAACAAGCTTATGTAGATCATGATGTGACTGTTAATCAGTTTGATAGCATTGTTGCCAATATCACTGCGTGTAACAATCAGAGTTTTTGTGATGAAGAGTTAACCGAGCATGGAAGAAATCATAATTTGGCTCTCCATATTTCCATGAATTGCCAGGAAGACGCTCTATCCAATGTGCTGGTTGATACTGGGTCATCGTTGAATGTGATGCCAAAATCTACTTTGTCCAGATTATCTTATCAAGGTACTCCTATGAGGTTCAGTGGGGTCATTGTGAAAGCCTTTGATGGATCGAGGAAAACCGTGATTGGAGAGGTTGATCTCCCTATCAAGATTGGTCAGTGTTTTTTCCAGATCACTTTTCAAGTCATGGATATTCGTCCTGCTTACAGTTGTCTTCTAGGACGCCCATGGATCCATGAAGCTGGAGCTGTTACTTCGACACTGCACCAAAAGTTAAAATTCGTGCAGAATGGTAAACTTGTTGTTGGTGGTGGAGAACAGGCTATGTTGGTAAGCAGTTTGTCGTCTTTTTCTTATATCGATGCGGAAGAGGATGTTGGAACTCCGTTTCAGGCTCTTTCTGTGGTTGATAAAGCTGTTAAGAAGGATGGGATGTCCATGTCTTCTCTAAAATATGCACAACATGTAGTGGATAATGGCCAAGCTAATGGATGGGGCCGAATCATTGAAGTTGCTGAGAAAAAAGATAGAGCTGGTTTAGGTTTTACATCTGGTTCAACCCGAAAAGAGCTGAAGAGTATTCATGAAGATTTTCGAAGTGCTGGGTTCATCCATTGCAAAGATCATTCTACAGCTGCAATTCTTGAAGATGACCAAGAGGAAGAAATGCCCAACTTTGTGACACGTGGATTGATATGCCAGAATTGGATCACTGTTGATGTTCCTACTGTTGTTCATGTTTCAAAGTAATTTGTTTTTGTTTCTTTTAAAAATCCTTTCACTCTGCCCAAGGTGAAAGTGAATTTGTGAGGGCTTTGTTTCAACTTTTATCATCATCAATAAAATGTTCTTCTGTTTATCCATATGTTGTTTTCCTTTTTTGCTTTACTTTTGAAAAATGGTAACATAAAAAACCGGAAAAAAAGTATAATAATGTTATAATCACTCTTATCTGCATAATATTTTCATTTTTTTTGTTCATATTCTAAAATCAAACATAAAATCATTGTGCAGATTGATTGTTAAACCCATTGGAAATAATGACCATATGCCCTCTCCCAACTTTGAGTTCCCTGTGTTTGAAGCGGAATAGGAGGATATTGAAGAAATTCCTGATGAGATTTCTCGATTGCTTGAGCACGAGGAAAAGGCCATTCAGCCTCATGAAGAGCCGGTGGAATTGGTTAATCTCGGTTCCGATGATGATAAAAAAGAAGTCAAGATTGGGGCACTACTTCAGTCAGATGTTAAGAAGAGGATGGTAGAGCTTCTTAGAGAATATGTTGACGTGTTTGCTTGGTCCTATCAAGACATGCCTGGTCTTGATACTGGTATTGTGGAGCACCATTTGCCATTAAAGCCTGAATGCTCACCCGTGAAGCAGAAATTGAGAAGAACTCATCCTGACATGGCCGTGAAGATTAAAGAAGAGGTTCAAAAGCAGATTGATGCTGGTTTTCTTGTGACCGTCGAATATCCTCAATGGGTGGCCAATATTGTGCCTGTTCCAAAGAAAGACGGAAAAGTCTGAATGTGCGTTGACTATAGAGATTTGAATAAAGCAAGTTCAAAAGATGATTTTCCACTACCACACATTGATTTGTTGGTAGATAATACTGCTAAGTTCAATATCTTTTCATTTATGGATGGATTTTCCGGTTATAATCAAATAAAGATGGCACCTGAGGATATGGAAAAAACAACATTCATTACACCCTGGGGAACATTCTGTTACAAAGTGATGCCCTTCGGTTTAAAAAATGCTGGTGCAACGTACCAGAGAGCTATGACCACTCTATTCCATGATATGATGCATAAAGAAATTGAGGTCTATGTGGATGATATGATTTGTAAGTCGAAGACTGAATAAGATCATATTAAAAATTTATTGAAGTTGTTTCAACGTTTGAGAAAGTTTAAGCTCCGTCTGAATCCTAATAAATGCACTTTTGGTGTTCGTTCTAGAAAATTGTTAGGCTTTATTGTCAGTCAGAAAGGCATTGAAGTTGATCCTGGTAAAGTTAAAGCTATCCAGGAGATGCCTGCACCCAGAACAGAAAAACAAGTAAGAGAATTCTTGGGACGTTTGAACTATATCTCCCGATTTATATCCAATATGACTGCCACATGTGCACCGATTTTCAAACTTCTCCGTAAAGGTCAGGGTTGTGTCTGGACAGAAGACTGTCAGAAAGCTTTCGAAAGAATTAAAGAGTATTTACTTGAACCTCCTATTTTGTCTCCTCCCGTAGAAGGAAGACCTTTGATCATGTATTTGACCGTGCTAGAAGAGTCTATGGGTTGTGTTCTGGGTCAACAAGATGAATCTGGAAGAAAAGAATTTGCCATTTATTATTTGAGCAAGAAATTCACTGATTGTGAGTCTCGGTACACGATGCTTGAAAAGACATGTTGTGCTCTAGCTTGGGCTGCCAAGCGCCTCCGCCAGTATATGTTGAATTGTACAACTTGGTTGATATCTAAAATGGATCCAATCAAGTATATCTTTGAAAAGCCTGCTTTAACTAGGAGGATTGCTCGTTGGCAAATGTTGTTATCAGAATATGATATCGAGTACCGAACTCAAAAGGCGATAAAAGGAAGTGTTTTGGCTGATCATTTGGCACACCAGCCCATTGATGATTATCAACCTATTCAGTTTGACTTTCCTGATGAGGATGTGATGTATCTAAAGGTTAAAGATTGTGAGGAACCATTACATGAAGAAGGACCTGAGCCTGGATCCCGTTGGGGTTTGATTTTTGATGGGGCTGTTAATGAATATGGCAGAGGTATTGGTGCAATTATTGTTACTCCTCATGGTTCTCACATTCCTTTCACTGCAAGGTTGGTTTTCACTTGCACAAATAATGCGGCTGAGTATGAAGCGTGTATTATGGGCTTGGAAGAAGCTATCGATTTAAGAATCAAGATTTTTGATGTGTATGGAGATTCAACTTTAGTGATTAATCATATTAAAGGGAATTGGGAGACACGTCAACCTGATTTGATTCCTTATCGTGATTATGCAAGAAGGTTGTCAACTTTCTTCAATAAAGTTGAGTTTCACCATATACCAAGAGCAGAGAATCGAATGGAAGATGCTTTAGCGACTTTATCCTCCATGATTGTGGTAAATCATTGGAATGATGTGCCAAAGATTACTGTGATGCGTCTTGATAGACCAGCTCATGTGTTTGTAGTTGAAGAGGTTGTTGATGATAAACCATGGTATTATGATATTAAATGCTTTCTTCAGAATCAAGAGTACCCACTTGGGGCATCCAAGAAGGATAAGAAAACTTTGAGAAGATTGGCTGGTAGTTTCTTCTTGAATGATGATGTGATGTATAAGAGAAATTATGACATGATCTTGCTCAGATGCGTGGATAGACACGAAGTAGATATGTTGATGAAAGAAATCCATGAAGGATCCTTTGGCACCCATGCCAATGGACACGCGATGGCTAAGAAGATGTTAAGGGCAGGTTACTATTGGCTGACAATGGAATATGATTGTTGTAAATATGTGAAAAGTGACATAAATGCCAGATTTATGCTGACAAGATTCATGTGCCTCCAACTCCTCTCAATGTTATCTCTTCTCCATGGCCTTTTTCAATGTTATCTCGAACGGACACCGTTTCATATTGGTGGCTATTGACTATTTTACCAAATGGGTTGAAGCGGCATCATATGCGAATGTGACTAAGCAAGTAGTGGTCAGGTTTATCAAGAATCAAATCATCTGTCGGTATGGTGTTCCGAGCAAGATCATCACTGATAATGGGTCGAATTTAAATAACAAGATGATGAAGGAATTATGCGATGAGTTTAAGATTGAGCATCATAATTCTTCTCCTTATAGATCCAAGATGAATGGGGCTGTTGAAGCTGCTAGTAACAACATTAAGAAGATTATTCAAAAGATGGTTGTTACATACAAGGATTGGCATGATATGCTTCCTTTCGCTCTGCATGGGTATCGTACATCCGTTCGCACTTCAACAGGGGCAACCCCTTTTTCTCTTGTTTATGGCATGGAAGCAGTGCTCCCGATAGAGGTTGAAATCCCTTCTATGAGAGTTTTGATGGAAACTGAATTGTCTGAGGCTGAATGGTGCCAAAGTAGGTACGACCAGTTGAATCTGATTGAAGAGAAAAGAATGACGGCCTTGTGTCATGGCCAATTATATCAACAAAGAATGAAGAAAGAATTTGATAAGAAGGTTCGACCCCGTGTGTTCAGAGAAGGTGACCTCGTGCTCAAAAAGATCTCGACTTTTACTACTGATTCTAGGGGCAAGTGGACTCCTAATTATGAAGGCCCGTATGTTGTTAAGAGAGCCTTCTCTGGCGGTGCATTAATTCTTACAACTATGGATGGAGAAGAGTTCACTCGTCCTGTGAATGCCGATGCAGTCAAGAAATACTTCGCCTAAAAAAATAAAAGAACAGCTCGCTAAGTTGAAAACTTGAAAGGGCGGCTTAGGCAAAAATGAGCGTCTCGGTGGATTGAAAACCCGAAAGGGCGGTCCAGGCAAAAATTAGAGACAGAACAGAAATAATCATCCCGGTAGATTGAAAACCCGAGAGGGCAATCTAGGCAAAAGTTTAGGATCATGGCAAGTAACTGCATCTGGCCAGTCTTGATCGTTTGAAGCAACATTTCCTATCAAAGGTTTTCACTTCAGATATTCTCCGCTGAAGTCTCAAGCACAGTTGGAATTCAAAGTTGTTAGGGAGAATAATGGTCATTGTATTTCAATGTAGCCCTTTCTATTGTACTTACCATTTTTCAAACTTTATAATGATCCATGGAGTTACGCCATTTGCGGAATACCATTCTATCAATAGAATTTGGGCCTTTGTCCTTTGTTTGCAATTCTTATTTTGTTTCTGTTTATAGAATTTCATTTTATTTTTTATGATGATTTTTGAAACAAATGTGAATAATTGATTTAAATTTTGAAAATTATAAAAACATTTTTCTTTGATTTCTGAAAATAAAAGAAAGAATGTCAACAGTAATCCCAAGAATGGTAGAATCTTGAAGCAAAAAGCGTAAGTGTTCTCTTCAGCAAGGTTCTTTCTTACCTCTCTGGTAGAACTTATTGGCAGCTCCCCAGTAGGGTTGTGTTGATGTTTCCCCATTTGAGCTATATTAAGGTCTCTTCAGTAGAGTTTGCTGATATTCCCTTAGCAAAGTTTTTGTTTCTTTGGATAAACCAGACGAGTGTTGAACGGTTTTCCACAACAAAGTCTTGATTCAAATGATGAATATGTTTTATTCATTCAACCAGGTTATGATCGAACAGTTGAGAAATTTGAAGACCATTTCTCCTTGATGTTTTTGCCCAGGTGGAGATTTGTCTTTGACGATTCCTAACAGAGGTTATGCATATTTGCTTTGGATTATTCCCCAAGTAGAGAACAATGTTGTTTACTTATAAGAAGTGTTGACATAGCAGTCGCCTGTCGGGTTTTCTCTCACCTTGTGATTGTGTGTTGATTTAAAATCCCCCACAGTTTGACTTTTTGCTATGATGTTAACTTCTTATTCCCCTGGCAGGGTTGGAAGATTTGTGTTGTTATGTTTTCTCCAACAGTTTTTTTCTCAAAGCGGAGTTCATATTGTTGTTCCCTTTTGTTAAATTATTGATGGTTGAAGATTGATCTTTGGGGTCTTTTCCCAAGCAGTATCTTTGTCTCTTCAGCGAGATTTAAGCCTTGTAGTAGGATTTATTTTCCTTTGATGGCTCTTGTGTATCTCTTGCAGGTTTTCTATTGCTGATCCCCAACACGATCTCCAATGATATCTCTAACTTGCGGAGATTAGCCGAGTATTTCAGTGGTGTTGTGGTGTTTTGTTCACCCTCTGTTTGCCCTTTTTGTCTGATTTGTCAGCATATTCATACTCATTGCATGCGCATTCATTTTGGTTGAGCATAGCATGTTTTTGTTGCATTGTGCATCCTGCATTTTTTGTTGGTATTTCCCTTTTCCCGATGTTGTTATCCCGCAGAATGCGTGTGTCCTCTCTTTATTAGAGTGTCGACCCCTAAGCAGAAAATACCTATCATTTTTAATTCCCCACTGAGTTTATGCCTCGTGGAAGATGTTTGTTTAGCTTTCCTCCCCAGCTTTTATCTGGATGGAATTGTTCCCAGTTGAGTTATTTCCTCATTTGGTCGAGTCTTGTTTGACCGTTTCTTTCCAGTTTATTCCTGGATTGAACTTTGGTCTCTTGCAGCAATTACTTTGGTTTTCCCTGGGCTGTGAAACCTGGATGTCGAGAAGGTAGTCTTGAGGATTTATTTTCCTCGGCAGAATCTGTTATTGATCCACATCAGAAGATGAAGATTTGATTTCCCCAGTAGTGTTTTGATAACACTCTCTTGGTAATTACTTATGCAACTTCATGTGGAAGCCTCTTTATTTGAGCAGCTTGTGTAATCTCCAGAAATTTACCTTCGCAATAAATAATATTTCTCTGGCTCATCCTCAATAGAGAAGTTTATTGTGAAATGATGGATCCTTATCCAACCAGCTTTTCTATCAGATGGAATTTTTGTGGAATAATTCCCGATGAGAATTCTATTGCATGGTTTAATCTGCTCGTATCTCTTTTAAAGATCCCCGACAGAGTTATTAATATCTTTTTTCCAACAAATGGTTGTCTCTTTATTTGAGAAGTTTGTTGTGTGATTGGAGCTGCTCAGTAACAAGTAGCTGATGATATATCTCTTTCTCCTACCCAGTAAGAGGTAGTCGAACATGTTTGTCCTACCCAGTGTCAGGTAGTTGACCTTTATTTTCTTCTCCTACCCAGTGACAGGTAGTCGAGTCTGTCCTACCCAGTAACAGGTAGTTGACATATTGTTTACCCTATCCAGTAACCGATAGTTGGTAACCCCTTTCATTCAAGTTTATTATTTTCGCTAAACTACTCAGTAACCAGTAGTTGGCGTTGCTTCTTTTCCTACCCAGTAACAGGTAGTTGATTATATCTCAATAAGTGGATTACTTTTTACCCAGTAATTGGTAGTAAGTAATACATCTCTTTGTTTTCTACCCAGTAACGGGTAGATAACAATTCTCTTGTGTTTTTTGCACTTATTTTCTACTCAGTAACCAGTAGAAAGTATTTTACCTATTATCTTCGGTTCGAATATCTTCGCCCAGTAACTGGCAGTTGGTATCTCTTTCCCTGTTGAGTTATTTCCTTTCCTTTATCGGAATAGGATCTTGCTTTTTTTTGTTTTTCTCATGTGGAGTCTCTCTTTTTCTCCTGAGCTTTTGTTTGTCTCCTGTGGCATTTTCTCCCCACAGAGGTCTTATGTCTGCATATCATTAGCATAATCATATCATTTGGTGGTCTCTTAGGGCAAAAAATTTGGTTAATTGTTATATTTAAGTCTCTTCTATCTGGTCGAGACAAAGATGTCAATCTTCATATCTCAGGATAGAAGAATCTTAAATAGGGGCAGCTGTAATACCCTAATTTTTACCCCTAAGATCCCACATTTCATTTGCATATCATTCCACAAACAAGATCATACTTTTGGCTTTCGCACCCTTATGGGTTTCTTACTTTCTTTTTGTTGTTTATGTTTACTAACATCTAACCAAAATACCAAAAATATTTTTCAATTTGTTTGTTTTTTCTTCTTCTCTGTGTGTTTAGGGTTTTGCAAGGAGATTGATGGCAAGGACATTCATTTTCATCTCTGAACTGAACTCTGCACAAGTAATTAATGGCGCAAATTCTGCTACACGGAACTCTCCATGCTACCATCTACGAAGTCGATAAACTCAAGAACGTTGGTGGTAGTAACATTCTTAGCAAGATTAAACAAAAGTTCGAGGAGACGGTTGGATTTGGAAAAGGAACTACCAAACTTTATGCAACCATTGATTTGGAGAAAGCACGAGTCGGAAGGACCAGGAAATTAGAAAAGAGCATACTAATCCTAAATGGTGTGAGTCTTTTCATATTTATTGTGCTCATTTGGCAACAAATATCATATTCACTGTGAAAGATGCCAATCCTATTGGTGCAACGTTAATTGGAAGAGCATATGTGACTGTTGAGGATGTGTTGAGTGGTGAGGAAATAGATAGATGGGTTGAAATATTTGATGTGCATAAAAATCCAATTCATGGAAATTCAAAGATCCATGTGAAGATGCAGTTTTTCGATGTTTCAAAAGACCTTAACTGGGCTCTAGGCATTAGAAGTCCTAAATTCCCTGGAGTTCCTTATACTTTCTTTACTCAAAGACAAGGATGTAAGGTTTCTCTATACCATGATTCTCATGTCCCGGACAATTTTGTCCCGGAAATACAACTTGCAGGAGGCCAGACTTACAAGCCTCAGAGATGTTGGGAGGATATTTTTGATGCAATCACAAAAGCAAGGCACTTAATATACATTACAGTGTGGTCTGTGTATACTGAGATTTCCTTGGTAAGGGATTCAAGAAGGAAAAAGTCGGGAGGTGACATAACGCTTGGTGAGCTTCTCAAGAAAAAAGCACAAGAAGGTGTTAAGGTGTTAATGCTTGTTTGGGATGATAGAACATCGGATGGTTTGTTAAAAAAAGATAGGTTTATGGCTACTCATGATCAAGAAACTGCGGAATTCTTCCATGGATCTGAAGTGCACTGTGTTTTATGCCCTCGTAATCCCGATGATGATGGAAGCATTGTCCAAAATATATCAATTGGTACCATGTTTACTCATCATCAGAAAATTGTGGTGGTGGACAGTGAGTTGCCAAGTCAATCTGGATTAGATAAGCGAAGAATTGTGAGTTTTGTAGGAGGTATTGATCTCTGTGATGGAAGATATGATACTCAGTTTCATTCACTTTTCAGAACCTTGGATACAGCACATCATGATGATTTTCATCAGCCTAACTTTCCTGGTGCTACAATTCAAAAAGGTGGTCCTAGGGAACCTTGGCATGATATCCACTCAAGGCTTGAAGGTCCTATTGCTTGGGATGTTTTGTTTAACTTTGAGCAAAGATGGAGGAAGCAAGGTGGAGAGGACTTGCTTGTTCCTCTGAGAGATCTTGAAGACGTCGTTATTACCCCGTCCCCGGTAACTTTCCCTGATGATCAAGAGACATGGAATGTTCAGTTATTTTGATCTATTGATGGTGGAGTAGCTTTCGGGTTCCCGGACACTCCTGAAGATGCTGCTAAAGTCGGGCTTATTAGTGGGAAGGATAACATAATAGATCGAAGTATTCAAGATGCTTATATCAATGCTATTCGACGCGCCAAAAATTTCATCTACATTGAAAATCAATATTTCCTTGGAAGCTGCTATGCATGGAGTGCTGATGGGATTAAGCCCGAAGACATTGGTGCTTTGCATCTGATCCCAAAAGAGCTTTCACTTAAAATTGTTCACCGTGTATGTTGTGGTTCCCATGTGGCCTGAAGGTGTCCCAGAAAGTGCATCGGTTCAAGCAATATTAGACTGGCAGAGAAGAACACTGGATATGATGTACAAAGATATTATTCAAGCACTCAATGCCAAGGGATGCTGATGTTAGTGCTTTGGTACTTCGGTTCGACGACGAATGTGAGTTTGTTTGGCTGAACGACGAGAATGCTTTAGATATTTTTCATGATCCTGTCCGAGGAGATTGGATCACGGAACAGTTTATCAGGGTGCTGTTTTGTTTGTCCAGAATGTCGAAGCATCTGCGGCGCCTTCGGTTACCAATACTTGGGGAGGCCATTGCATGGTGCCACTTGGATAATCAGGTACAACCTATCCATGTTCGTTTAGCAGTAAAACTGCTTCAAACATCTATAATAAGAGTAGAGTCCAGTGAGATTGATCTATCTGAGTTTCAAGATCAAGATTGGTAGGTACATCCACAAATGTGAGTCAGTATGCTAGAAGTTATGAGCAATTATTGGAAACACAAATTGTTGGTGCTATGATGCAAGTACCTCAGCTTGACATACACACTGTTGATGCTGATATCTAATGTGGCGTGATGGCGACAGAAAAAGATTGTCATCCCGAGTTATTTTTATCTGCTAATAACCTCAAAAGCCGAAACATAGCCGAAGGTCAAACAGCTTCATGTAGTTATGATAATTCTAAAGTTTTGACATGCATTCTTGAACGCGTGGAGAATGATCTTCACTTCTCTGCAAAGGTGCCCTTCCGGTTGTTTCCTGCCTATTTGTGCGAGAGTTATGCATTTGTATTGGATCTGGCTGCATAGATGAATGCTTCCAAAGGAATATATAAAGCCTTTGTTTTGAATTGCCATTTTGTAAATACTGTGAAACTTAAACACATTTGTTTTCTTAGCAACTGCGTCATTGAACTTCTCGGTGTGGATCTTCCAACTGCATATCAACATGCCTTCACTTTTATCCGACAGCTTGCCATGATTTTGAGAGGCACACAAGTACTTTGTTGAGCATATTGCTAAGGCTTATCAAGCTCTGACTGATCCAATAGCTCGTGAAAATTATGAAAAATATGGTCATCCTAATGGCAGACAGGGATTTCAAATGGGTATAACTCTCCCTCAATTCCTGCTTAATATTGACGGGACATCTCGTGGGAAATCACAGGACAAAAGCGGTACATTTGACCAAGGTTTTTTTGTAACGCCAAAATCAAGACATGGTCATACTACATCTGTTTCTGCTCGCAAAGGAAGAGGTGTCATCAACATCCATTGCCAGTATCGAGCAGCAATCATTCTGATCATGGTTTTAGGTTTGTTGACGACCACGTGCATGATGCGCCAACACCAATTGAATGGGGGCTTGCGTGGAATAGAAAGGGTGGATGTCAATCAGGCTGACATTGCACCACTCATGTCTACATTACTTGGTCTGCCATGTCCAGTTAATTCAGTCGGTATTCTACCACGAGATTACATTAACATGACCAAGGCTGAAGAAGTTGAAGCTGTTCTATCCAATACAAAGGAAATTCTGAACCAGTTTCTTCGAAAATCCCATATAAAGCAGTCACATTTGTTATACTTTAAACCTTTCAAGCCACTGTCTCATTATTCTTCAATACTGGACAAAATTGAGGGTCTGATATTGGCTAGAGATTATGATTCTGCAATGGACTTATCTGAAAACCTTAGAAGTTTGGCATTGCAAGGACTTCACTATTTTTAGACTTATGACTGGCTGATTCTCATGTCTGTAATTACCCTTAGGTATCTTGGTTGGATGATTTATCTTGTTCTTCAGGTACTGCAGTCTTATACTTCACTGCCATTGAAAATATTGTTCCAGAAGCAGAGCGAAAGTGGCTTGAAATTGAGGTTGAGCCATGAAAGCCAAAGCCAAATCCCAGCCGTGTTATAAAGTCAAGTGGGCCAGCTGCAACAAAGATAAAATGGTCCACGTCACGTACTTGAAAAAGAGCTGAAAATAGCAATAAGCAAAACGACATGAAAAATATCACAACCTATCACGCGTGACTTGCAACCAAAACGCAGAAAAAGCACGTAAACGGCAAATCATTTTTCAGAAGACTCACCTCATTTTCACTATAAATATGAGCTTCTTCCCTTCAATTTCTTCAAGCTTTGAAGCCAAAATCACTCTGACATTTTTTCTCCTCAGTTTCCCTTTAAATTTCACCTTCAAAATTCATCCTCAACCATTCTTCAAGCTTCACCCAATTCAACTCTCCACATAAAATCTCACCATACTTCAACTTCATTCAACAACCACAACAGGATTCGCATTCACAAAAGCAAGAAGAAGAAGATTGAAGCTAAACTCTCCATTTTTGAAGGTATTGGAGCTTTGCCGATGAACTCTCGTCTCTGAATCTCTTTTCGTATGAGCTCTGTTGGTTGAAATTCTGTGTATATTTGGATTCACCTTGTGATTCTGGTTGAGATGACACCAAAATGGAGATTCGTCGTTCCGATCCGTTGAATTTTTGATTTGAAGCTATGGTGAATAGTGTCGCGTTGGATGAAAGAAGAAGAGGATGTTTTTTTTCTTTTATGATTTGTATTTTCCTTCTATTTTTTTTTCTTCTTAATTTTTTTTATGTTAATTTCTTTTTGGATTTGGACCGTGTGAATTTTTACCATCATCATCCCTATGTTTTGTTTAATAAACCTCCCTCTCTTTTTTTAAAAAAAAATTCTTCAATTTTCTTTTAGTATTTTTCTAATATTTGTTTTCTTTTAAAATAATTTCTTAAAATAGATTTTGTTTTGGATCTTGAATTTTTGATAAGATCTCATCAATATCAATGGACTTTGGGTGTTGATTTTATCCACCAAAAGAGGTGGTTGATATTGATGATGATTTAATCGATTTAAGATTCAAATTAAAGTTTCTTTTCATTTTAATTCTCTTTCTTCTTCTTTTTATTTTTGATCGATGAAATCCATGGATCATAGATTGTTGATTATCAAGGTTGTTTAATCTTCATTATTTCAAATCTATGGACGAATAATCATTGAGATAATTCTCCGTACTTTGGAATAGTGATAGATTACCTTTGATTAATTGATGAAAAATCTTGATTGTGATGAGATCACTACCTCTTTTCTTTTTGTGTGGCATGTTTTAGGAGAGTGATTCACATATCATTTCTATAACATGTGTTAACACTAACATTATTATTGACCGGCCTCAGATAGTCGTGGTTTCTACATAAACCCGATTACGATTGCTTAACATAGCGCTAAAGTGTCCTTTAATCGGAAAATGATCATCCGTGGCTCAAAGTTATGTTTGAAAGTCCAAGTATGATTAGTTGCTTGTCTTAAGTCCAATACCTATGAAAATCATTGTTAGGAGGCTTTGATTCTATCAATCCTCTAATGAGTTTTCATTAATCTTGGTCTAAGTGCAAGAATTAATCATCATTGATCATATGTTCTAACCACTAATTACTAATTCACTAACAATATCCTTGTTTAATTTTGTTTATATTCTCTTCTTACTCCTTATTTCTTACTTTTATGTTTCCATATTATCATTTCATATCATATCTTTGTTTATGTTTATGTCATTTCTCTTTGGTCCACTTGGACCATACCTTGTTCAAAACACTAATAAAGGATAAAAAAATCTCTAAAAAACTTGGTGCTATTAACTTTGTGGTTATGCTCTTGGATTACTCTTAGACCTTGGACTTCATGGACCTTTGGATTTAGAATTAGGATTTTCATTCCTATGCTTGGAGTATCGTGGATCTTAACCTTTATTTGGCTCGCTCATTAGCTTATGCTTTAAATCGGATGGAATTATTTTTGCTTGCTATGGAGTGTGCTACAAGTCGGTTAGATCTTTCTTAACTCTAGCTTTTATTTTGGTTTCTAGGATAGTCACTTCATCTCCTCCCCTTCTTAAATTTTCAAAAACATTCTCCCTCTTTCAAAACCTTCTTGGTTTCAAACTTCAAAACCGCTTTCGCAATAAAGCCTTGACTTTCGTCAAGTGATTTTTTTAAATTTTTGTTCTTCTTAATAAAAGTCAATCAATGTTAATCATGCTTTGACCAATTTCAAAAGACATAAAAAATACAAAAACTCATCAACTCTTTTTGTGCCTTTATGCACTTTTTCACTTTAAAACTTTTTTTCATAAAGTTTAGACATGATTCATTTCTATAGTTGAGATGTAATTCTCCTATTCCCCATATTATTAAGACTTTGACATTTTCCACGTTGATGTTGAGTGATAGTCTTATTGATAATCCAAGCAAATCCTCCATCTTTATGTGACGCAGATGTTGTCTTAATACTCGTGGGTGAATAGTCGTAGTTTTCTCCTTGAAATGACGACTTGTCTTTACATCTAAAATCAATCAAAACCAACAAATTTTTGTCATTTGTACCACGAACTACGGGGTTTTGATCCCATATTGCACTTTGTGGGTACGTAGGCATGAGGGGATAAGTCTCTCCAAACACAAAAATCTAAAAAATAATTCTCTTCTCATCTCCCCAATCTCTTTTCAAACAAACCATTTTCAAACCAAAAAACGTAAATATTTCAAAGGGCTCCTATAGAGTACTATAGACGTTTTGGGTGCTAACACCTTCCCATTGCGTAACCAACCCCCTTACCCCGATCTCTGTCTCTTGTTCTTATTTTAGAACTCTTTGGTTTTGTTCGCTCTTTTTCCTTTCCTTTTTGGGATAAAATAAAAGTGTGGTGGCGACTCTTGTTTTCTTTGAGTTAAGTTAATCAATAACTTACACTCACGATTTTTACCGCTACAGTTTTCTCGCAAATACGTCGCGTCTTCTGCCTACGTATCCTAACTAGGATAGAATCAGAGCAATCGTAGTTCACCTCACAAGGGATGAAGAACACTTGATTATGATCAAGGTTCAAGGGGGAACAAACATGATAATGTTTGTGTGGAGTTTGACAAAACTCCCTAATCTAAATTGTAACATTCAAAAGAGGAAGTAAGAAATCATGACAATGACTCTTACACAGAGTTGACAAACTCTTTCCTTGGGTTCTATTTGAAGAACACTCCTAGTACAGGTGGTTTTTTTTGACTTGAAGCAAAGTCTAATGGCTTCTTAAACTAGGGTGAAAGTGACTTAACAAAGTCAAGGAAATGGGTGAATGATGGATCCATAACATTAGGGTTAACGGAAAGATCCTTTCCTTTGGAGGGGGACAGGAGGTAACTGGGATGAGAGTTAACAAACTTCATCACTTAGGGAAGGAAAATATTGGACAAGACACAAACATAATAAAGATGCATTCATGGTGACAACCAATAAATGAGCATGTGGAAAGATAAAATGAAGATGTATGGATGACAATCAAAGTAGTTGTTTAAGCATGAAGTGTGACAACAGATCAAGCTCAAGTAAAATTAACAGATGAAGTAAAATGAACATGGTAACCACCAAAATAAAAATCCTAGCATGTTAACTAACATCTTAGGATATGAGGGCAAGCAAAACATAAGCATATACATTTACAACAAGAGAGAAATTCATCTGCATACGTGAAAACGATCACAAACTGCACATAATTTGCACATAGCCAAAAGGGATGAAAGTTTAAGTAAACATGGAAATTAAAAATATGACATGAAAGCATACATTAAGATAAACACAATGAAAAAATAATAGGTGAAAAATGATTAAAAATGAGAGAGATATGAATTTTTGAAGATTGGATGAAAAATGACAAAATTAATCAAAAGGGTTGCCCTCCTCAGGGGTCGAACCCAGGTTCAAGGCTTGCAAGGCGTGTTTAGGCATATGGTCTTACCACTGAGGTGGTGTCGCACCTCGAAAAATTCATTTCGAACATACGACCCTCGCGCGAAAGGCGCGGAAAATGCGGTTCGACAGAGTCGCCACCGAACTTTATTTTTCCCGAATGAACGGGAGAGGAAAATATCGAGAAAACCTCATAAACGCGGAAGGAACACGGCCGTCGCAACCATATTCCTGGGTTCGGGATTCAGTTACGCGAGGGGAAGGTATTAGCACCCCTCACGTCCGTCGTACTCGACGAGAACCTCTTAATTCGAGTTGTGATGGATGTTAGCTAAACTTAATTCTTCTCTTCTCGCTACTAAATACTAAAAGGATACTAAAGGGATAAAGATGCTAGGGGAAAGGGGGTGGTTAGGAGAATGGGGTGCTCGCCAAGGATTGGGGCCCTTGTGCCTACGTATGCTCATTCGGACGAGAATGTGAAATCAGAGCGTCGTAGTTCGACTACGGGAAAGCATAAGGGGAAGTGGAATATGAAGGGGATTGTGCTCGCCAAGATCATCGCAATCTTGTGCCTACGTATCTTACATTCAAGAATGAATGAAGAATCAGAGCGTCTGTAGTTCGTGGTAACAACCACGAAAGAAACTGGATTTGAATTGAGTTTGAAGGGGTACGGATGACGATTACTCGAAGTTTAAGAAAGACTTCTCGGACCTAAGTAATCGGGAGAGCGAACCAAAGACTTGGAACACTCTCTTTTTCATCATGAAGGAATGATATGTTTGAAAGGATAAAGTTGAAATGATGACGATCACTTGAAGCCTAAGAAAGACTTCACAGACATCAAGTAATCGGGAAAGCGAACCAAAGACTTGGAACACTCTCTTGTTCATCGTAAAAGAAGGTTGTTTGAATTTGAAATAGTGTATAGAAGGATGAGATTGGTCGGATGACGACTACTTGAAGCTTGAGAAAGGCTTCTCGGATCTAAGTAGTCAGGAGAGCGAACCAAAGACTTGGGACACTCTCTTTTTCATCGTAAAAGAAGTTGTTTGAAAGATGAGTGAAAGGATGAGTAATTGGAGATGGTTGAGTATTATCGAGTTTGTTAATATTATTTAAAGGTGTCAATTGCTCACACACGAATAAGATAACTCGCATATAAACAACGGAAAGCAAGATCAAAGACTTGAACCTACTTTTTACACCTTGAAAAGAATTGAATAATTGTTAATTGATTGATAGTTTGTTACGAAAATCCACTTGACGTTGGATCAGGGTTTGACTTATTATCGCGTGCAAAGCGTGTAATGGATATGGTTTGAGAAACGGGACCGACTTGACTTACGCATCAAGGGTCAAATTGTATGCAATAGGTTGATGGCGAATGCGTATGAGCACTCGACTTACAAGGGTTTGAAAATGGCTCGATGATGAATCGAGAATTAGTTCGAAAATAGTATGATCTGCACTAGTCCCTATGGGTGCTCCTAGGAGATAAACTAATAATCAAAGAAATACGAAACATACATCGGAATGGGAGAGGGGTACATGTAATTTACACGGGATTGCACGAAATAAAGGGGTCTCATTGTAAGGTAGCCCAAGAGAAAGCTGTGTGTGTGCATTTGTGTCCTAAACTACGCCTTGAGAAAAGTCGGACACGACTCAAAATTAGGATACCTGCAAATGACCAAAGATCCAACAGTCCAAAATTGGCTTTTAGCGGTTTCAATATTTTATTAGGTGTTTTCGATTATGGGTGAATGAATATGAATAAATATGATAATATGAATAATAATATGAACAATATAAATAAATAATATGTTAAGATAAATATAACAATAATATGAATAATATGGAAATTAAATTTAATGGTCGATGAATCGAAATAAAATCGGAAGAAAAAAGTGGTCTCGGATCCTTTGTTTCACGCCAATAATTTGACGTTTAAACGTTGGTAATCTCGTCATCGACCCAAAACGAATGAAAATGGGACAAAATGCCCAATAATAAATAAGAAATGAAATCTAACCCTAAAAAAAATAAATAAAAAAAATTGTAAGCTTTGATATTATAAACTAGAAATTAAAATATGGATTCTAAAAATATAATATATATAAAGTTCTTTAAAAAAAATGAAACTATAACATAAATAACTTATTTACATAATGGGATATTAAAAATATAATAATATGTTTTTACATAATAAATATAATAATGTATTACAAAATATTTACAAAATAATATTATAAAATATAAATTACATATTAAAAAAAGGAAAGAAAAAGGGTTGATAATGAAAAAACGGGTGTGTTTTAACATAGAAAACAGGGTGGTTCAATAAATAAATAAAAATAAATAAATAAATAAAAAGTAAAATAAAATACAAAAATAAAAAGAGCAAAACTAAATAAAATAGAAAAAAACAACGGTTCTCGTATTGTCCCTCTCTCTCTCTCGCCTCTCGCCGTCTCTCACTCTCACAGTCCATTCATTCTCACTCGAGCTCAAACTCTTTGTTCTCTATTTGTGTTTCTGTTTTCAACTCTCAATCCACTGATTTGGGGTTTGATTTAGGTTTCGTTGTGGCTTGATCCGTAGAGAAAGGGTTGACGGTGGGGGTTTGGTTGTCGGAGAAGTGGAGGTGGAATGTTGGAAGGAGATTTTCTGGAAAAAATCTGAGTTTCAACTGGCGGTGGAAGTTCGTTGAAGGTGGAGTTCGGTTGACGGGTTTTTCGGTGTTGTTACGGTGGTTTTCTGAGAAACGGGTTTGAAACGGTGATGGAGGGTTGTCGAAAATGAGTTTAACGGAGGAAGGAAGGAAGAGGCTGGATGGGTTTTCGGTTGTTGAAGTTGTTGTGTGTTTCGCCGGAAATCTGGGTATGTTCTGTTTCGAAGATGGAAATGGGGATTTCTGGGCGAGTTGATTTGGAGTTTAATGGAAGTTTGAGGATGGTGTATCATGAAGATGGTAGTTTTGATGAAGCTTCAATGGTGATGAAGGTGTAAAAGGGTTTCTGCTATGGGGTTTTAAAGGGTATTGTGTGTTCTGTTAAAAATGGGTGTGGGTGATTTTGGATGATGAAGTTGGTTCGCAGGTTGCTGGCGAAGGGATTTAAAGGTGGATTTGCAGTGAGTTATGTGTTTAGCTAAAGAGGTTATAATATTGTATGGCTGGTTTGAAGTTTGAAGTGCGATGTCGTTTCGGTTGGATTTCTGGGTAAAAACAATGAAGAAGGTTATGATGGAGCGAGAATGATGAAGTTTTCAGATTGGTGAGTGCTGAAACTTGGGGGCGGCTGTTAGGAATTAGGGTTCTCTCCTTGGTAGAAGATGATGAATAGTAGTATAAATACTATTGATTCAACACGTGACAGCTTTGTTAATGAAGTGCTTTGACTTAATTACAAATTAACCTGTGCTAATGATACTGTTAACAAATGTTGAATTAAAAGGAAAGATAACTTAAAGAACTAAACTAAAGTTTTAAACGTTAACAAACTAGCATTCTAATAAACTAATCTAAATAAATAATTAAAAGAAAAATAATAAAAAAATATAATAACAATTAAAAAGTCTAATTAATAATAATTACTCCTAAACTATTAATTTAAACTAAATCTATAAAAAAAACTCTATGTAAAATAAAACTATTTACAAAAGTTCTAACAAAATAATAAAATAAAATAAAATAAAACTCTATTTAACTTCTAAAAATAAAAATACTAAATTAAAATAAAATCCTAATAAAAATCTATTTTTTTTAAAAAAAAATCTAAACAATTAGAAAAAAGCTATTTCTAAACTATATAATTAAATTTATTTAAAATAAAAACTATTTCTAATAAAATTAAAAACGGTTAAAACTCTAAAATCAAAATCAAAATCTAAAAATTATTTAAATCCTAAAATATCTCTAACATTACTAACTTAATTCTAAAATCCTAAAATATCTCTAACATTACTATCTTAATTTTAAAATCCTAAAATATCTCTAACATTACTAACTTAATTCTAAAATCCTAAAATATCTCTAAAATTAAATCAAATATAATTAATTCTAAAATCCTGATTCTATTTTCTAGTTCTATTCTATTTGATTCTAAATAACAAAAGGAATTAAATAATTTCTAAACAAATAAATCTATTCCTAATTCAAATTCTATTTTAATAAAAAAAATCTATTTAATTCTAATACTAAAAATACACTAAAAACTATTTTATCCATCTATTTTTAAACAATATTAAAAAGAAACATATTTAAACTAATTCTAAACTATTTAAAAATAATAATAATAATAAAAAAAACTAATAAATATTCTATGTTAAAACTATTAAAATAAAATATATTCTAAAGAAAAATAAATAAATAACTATTCTAATTCTAAAATATAATAAAAACTTATTCAATATTTCTAAAAAAATAAATATTCTAAACTTAATTAAATTAAAAAAGTTAAAACAAAAATGTATGCAGAAAATAAATATTTGAAAAGAAAAATGAGAAAATAAACAAAGGATTGAAATTACGAAAAATACCTTTAGGCCACGTGTCGCGCTCCTATTGGATAAAAGAAGTCGAGATTTGAAGAATGCCCAACCGGGACGGACACGTGTCTAAACGGTATGAAATCAAATGAAAAATGCAAAATAAAAATGCGAAAATATTTACAAAAGGTAGGACAAATTTAGGGTATGACAGATGCCCCTATCTAATTGACTAAAACAGAGTAAGATGAAATGCTGCAGCGTTCATTTTTCGAGGTAGAAGACAATTAGATATGAAGAAAACCTTGAATTTGTCCGAAAAGGAAACACATGCTCGGGAATTGAAGTGTTGGATAAGGTATGCTTCTGAGTAAGCTATGAATAACTGGCAAAAGGTCCACATCACCAAAAGGATGATGGGATGAAACACACACGGCTACTACCACCAAAAGGATGATAGAGCAAACACACACCGGCTGCTACCACAAAAGGGTGATAGAGCCAAACACTATCGCTCAATCTATCATTAATGACTATGACAGACCCCCCACCAAAAGGATGACAGAGCAAAACACACGCCAAACAATATCGCACAATCTATCATTAATGACTATAACAGACCCCTCACCGAAAGGATGACAGAGCAAAACACAAACAAACTATCGCACAATCTATCATTAATGACTATGGTAGACCCCCCACCAAAAGGATGACAGAGCGAAACACACGCCAAACAATATCGCACAATCTATCATTAATGACTATGATAGACCCCCCACCAAAAGGATGACGGAGCGAAACACACGTCAAACAATATCGCACAATCTATCATTAATGACTATGACAGACCCCCCACCAAAAGGATGACGGAGCGAAACACAAGCCAAACAATATCGCACAATCTATCATTAATGACTATGACAGACCCCCCACCAAAAGGATGACGGAGCGAAACACACGCCAAACAATATCGCACAATCTATCATTAATGACTATGACAGACCCCTCACCAAAAGGATGACGGAGCGAAACACAAACAAACTATCGCACAATCTATCATTGATGACTATGATAGACCCCCCACCAAAAGGATGACGGAGCAAAACACAAACAAACTATCGCACAATCTACCATTAATGACTATGATAGACCCTCCACCAAAAGGATGACGGAGCAAACTCACACTGAACTATCGCACAATCTATCATTAATGACTATGACAGACCCCTCACCAAAAGGATGACGGAGCGAAACACAAACAAACTATCGCACAATCTATCATTAATGACTATGATAGACCCCCCACCAAAAGGATGACAGAGCGAAACACAAACAAACTATCGCACAATCTATCATTAATGACTATGATAGACCCTCCACCAAAAGGATGACGGAGCAAACTCACACTGAACTATCGCACAATCTATCATTAATGACTATGACAGACCCCCCACCAAAAGGATGACGGAGCGAAACATACACATAGGTTGCTATCGCCAAAAGGATGATAAAACAAACACAAATTGAAGGCTACCAACACCAAAAGGATGCAGGCTAGGTTGAACCGACGAAGTTCGGCTATCACCAAAAGGATGATAGTAAAGCAATTGACAACAGTCACGCTTGCTAGATACAACTCATTGGGGAACACCCAAGAGGAAGATTGGGGTGAAATGAATCAACGGGGACGACCACTGACTTGCTTAGAGATCATAATTTTGTTGAAATGATTTCATGATTACGCCCATGAGCTCTGAAGAGGATGCCCCTGACTGGTCCGAGTTTATCCTGATGTCTTGGTTTGCTCAACAAAAGGTTGAACAACTTCATGAGGAATGCTCACGGTTTTGCTGAAGATGCCCCTGCTCGGGTTGTATCTTGCACTGAACTTCTTGGATTTGCCCAACAAAAGGTTGAACAACTTCGTGGAGAACACCCACGGTCTTGAATGGTATGCCCCTGACTGGGCTGAATGTTGATTTGAAGATCTGATCAACCACAAGGTTGAAATACGTCATGGGAGACGCCCATGGTCTTTGAAAAATGCCCCTGACTGGGCTGAATCTTGCTTTGAATATCCTTTGAATTTTGTGGGGGAAACCCACAATTGCAGAAGATTGCCCCTGACTGGGCTGATGATTGCCTTGAAACTCTTGAAACTCGTGGGAGAAATCCACGACCTTTGTGGAGGATACCCCTGACTGGGCTGCCGATGGTCTTGGAAATCTTCGGGATTGATCCTGGACCTTGACTTGCATATGTGAATGCTTGATGATATGATGTTCCATAACGGATGGAAGTGCAAATGCAAATGCTGACGCGCGAAGATGCAAGAGTTGGGGAAGTATGGTATGATTGGAGTATGCGTATGATGCAAGATGCTTATGATGTTGAATGCGATGCGTATAATGCACATGATTGCAGATGGGTGATTGGAAATGCAGGGAGGCGCCAGCAATGGTGGATTTCTGGTAGTTGCCAATGCGAATTGGACTTCGGGTGGTGGGAGAGATTGACTCCCTCGACACGCAGTTTTCTAAAGACGCCATGATTGACACTGGAGAAGATACTCTGGATGCCCCAAGTCTGGGTACTTGGTGATTTGTTGTGAATTTCCTTCAGAGAAGGTTGCAACTTTGCTTGATGGTCAGGACGACCTGGTCTTGCCCCCAGTCGGAACCTGTTAATGGCTTGCCCCTGCTCGAGCTCTTGGGTAATTTGCCCCAGCCTGTCGATTTTGAGGTAGTCTTGCTTCGTGTCAGCCACTAGAAGTTAACTTCTTCCTTGATTGCCCCTTGCTGAAATATCTTTGGATACCTAGTACTATTTTGCAGTTAAAATTGTACATTCACAAATGGTAATAATTAATGCAAAGTTCGATGCAAGTTTGAAAAAGTATCGTTTATTTGAAAGTGTTGTGGTAGTGAGACGAATGGACAGTTAGCCCAAACGTTGTGCTAGCTTTGATTGGTGTAAAAGATATTGCAAGGATAATGACACCAATGCTGATGATTAACAATCATGTGAGGAGTCAGGTTACGCAACCTTGCAATAGTGTGCTTTCAAAATAAACCTCGCCTCAATTAGGTCTTTCGAGGTTCGTAACGTGGTCTGGTCCACGGTTATAAAACAAAGGATGCTAGGCTCAAAGTATGATTTATACCCACCCATTCTTCTTAATGATCTCCAGTCCTATGTTCAGTTAATTCTACACTTGTCTTGACGGTATAAATTTGATGATTCAAGGTTTGCTCGTCGTGGCAGTCACCTTATTTTGGTTTTTTTTATGGATGTCAGTGACCCTTTTGATTTGGGTGGCCACTGAATATTATTTTGTTTTTGTTGAGGGTTTCGGGGTCCTCTTTTGCTTTTGTTTTTGATCCCTAACTTTTGCATGGATTAACTTCGCTTGTCATATCCATCGGGATTGCCTTGATTTTTGCCTAAGTCCCATCTTAAGGTGTTTGACTTAGCAGGCTTTTGATTTTTTTTGGATTTTGTTGGAGGATTGTGATTGCCATAGCATGGGTCATTGCTTTTTGATTCGAGTGCGGAGTTGAATTAATTGAACACTACCCTGCCCCGGTTAAGTGTAAGGTTTGAATATCCGAAGGAAACTGCTACTTCTAGGCTCGAAGTGGTTTACTAGGGATTAACTCCTTATATCTCCGGTGTTTAGGGGGATTGAAACAATGCCTCTACATCATTGATGAGATCCTGTCTGAAAGCATACGGTTTGCAATTATGGGTATCTCGTTTTCATCATCCTCCCTTAAATCAAGCTAAACAACAGTGAATAGAGTGGAGTGAATAAATGTGTCGGTGATAAGTGAAAATGAGTGAATACGACATAACTAATTCAAAACATGCATAAACAATACATTAATGAAAACCACATACGAAATGACAATTGTTCAAAGCATACAATACTTAATCAAACAAAGACAAAATACGAGAAATGCGAAATATAAAATGGCAACATGACGGCCTTCTCCAGAGGATGGACTTGACTGGACTTGATCTGATATGATGCTGACACTATTTGATCGCAGGCATCAGGTCGTTGATGATGTTTGGAGATTTCCCATTGAAGTTGATAGCATCCTTGTCGATCATGTATTGAATCTTGTGCTTGAAAGCCCTACAATCCTCAATGGTGTGACCTGGAGCACCCTTGTGAAACTCGCAGTGAGCGTTTGCATCATAGTCGGGAGGAATGACAGTTGGGGGAGCCAAGTCTCTAGGAACGATAGCTTTCTTCTCCATCAACTGAGTAAAGATACTAGTATATGTCATTGGTAGGCGATCGAAAACTCTATCTGGCCTCCATGTCCTCTGTTGACGCTGTTGACGAGCACCTTGTTGTTGTTGAGCATTCTGCAGTTGTTGTTGCTGAGGAGGATATCAGTATCCTTGTTGGTTGTAGGTTTGTTGCTGAGGAGCCTGTTGTTGTGGCATCTGAGTTTGCACTGCTTGAACAGCTGGCTGATAAGGCATTGGAGCATATTGCGCAGCAGCAACATACGAATACTGATAATAGGGAACTTGATAAGGCATAGGAGCGGGAGCTTGTTGAGAAGCTTGCCCTTTCTGCAAAAAGATGACATTTGTTTCGCCCTCCTTCTTCTTGTATCCATTGAAAGGCTTCTTGGCATTGGCCTGGTTATTAGAACCTCCTGGGATCTTTCCACTCTTCAACCCTTCTTCAATTCTCTCACCGACGATCACTAGGTCAGAGAATCCAGCAGAGTCACTACCGATTAGCTTTTCGTAGTACTGGCCTTGCAATGTACCCATAAAGATGTCGATCAGTTCACGGTCAACCAGAGGTGGATGCACCCTTGCGGCTAGCTCTCTCCATCGTTGCGCATACTCCTTGAAGGATTCGTTGCCTTTCTGAGTCATACTCTAAAGTTGAGTACGATTCGGAGCAAGATCGGTGTTGTACTTATACTGCTTGACAAATGCATCGGCTAGCTCGGCCCAAGTGCGCACACTGTTACGTTCCAGCTGCATATACCATTCGAGTGATGCCCCAGACAAACTGTTTTGGAAGCAATGAATCATGAGCTTTTCGTCTCTGGCATAGGCAGCCATCTTGCGACAGTACATCTTCAGATGAATATTCGGGCAATTGAGACCTTTGTACTTCGAAAATTCGGGCACCTTGAACTTGGGAGGAATGACAACATCAGGCACCAAGCATAATTCCAAAGCACTGAAAGAATTTGAACTGTGCTCCTCCATGGCTCGGAGTTTCTCGGCTAGATCTCGACACATCTTCATGGCTTCTGAATCCTGAACAACAACAGGACTGGCAATGGGGATAGCAGCATGATAATTCTGAACATCGTCATACTGATCCATCAGAGTATCTTCGATATGAGGAACTGGGATTTGCACAGCAGTAGGCTGGACCTGTGGGATAGCTCCAATGGTAACCCCAGGCGCTAGGGTTGGATGAGAAGTGTTCCCTTCGGCTGCGTTATTTAAGTTCAACGGCATCCCATGAGGTAGACCCTTGTCCTTGACCATTGTTGTTGACGACAGCAGCGGCTTCACGCTGTTCTTCCTCTCTTCTGGCCGTGAGGATGGCTTCGAGGATCTGGTCGATCTTTCCTTTCATAGAATCCAACTCTTCCCTGAAGGCAGCTTGCTCCTGCTGAATCTGCTCCATCATTCGTCTTGTATTGGCTCTAGTTGCGTACTGGTGTCGAGGACTCAGCTTGATTTACTAGATATGAAGGAAAGAGAAACATGAGAAACTGATGAAGGAAGGAGAATGCAAGATTCACAACAAATGAGATGCAATGCAAATGATATGCGATGCAAGATGTAAGATCCAGGATCACAGGATCACAAATTCAAACAATTCTGAGAATTAGCCGGGTGAACGGTTCAGGGATCACAGTCACTGCCCAAAGAAACCCCCACGGGTAGGATTCTAAAACGGGTAGGTGCCTAGAGTCATGGACATCTTTCAAAGATATTACTGCCATGAAAAAGCCTCATCATGATGATAATATCCTTAAAAGAATCTCCTCTAGGTAAGGTTCTCGTATCTTCCACGCGAGAAAGACTTCTCGGAGGCATCAACTACACAACCATCGACACACGGATTCTAAAAAAGGTTCTCAGAGTCATAGATCGAGGTTGAAAATATTACTGTAAGAAAGTAATACGTTCAAGGGATCTCATCTGATTGGGGCGTTCGTATTAATTCACAAAGAATTAACACTACCAACCACCATGGATAAAACGGTTTATGGTCCTTGGGATCAACGATTCAAACTCGAAAATGTTATTGCTACGGCAAAGACTCACCACAACAACAACATCTCCAAGGAATCTACTCCAAGCGGGGTTTTCGCTTCAACTTAACGTGAAAGACTCCACGCAAGTCTCCACTACACAACCACCATCCTAATCCTAGGGTTATACTCGGACTCGGGTGTAGAGCCATCTCACAAAGTAACCATAAGCATAGCAATCCCATAATGCCACAAGCACAAGTAACCAAGACAAGGATACTAATAAACAAGCGAGAAGAAAATAAAAACAAAAAGCTAACAACTCAAACTAAGATAGGCTCGACTCTCTCTTGCATGGAGCAAAGTCCCCAGCAGAGTCGCCACCTGTCGCACCTCGAAAAATTCATTTCGAACATACGACCCTCGCGCGAAAGGCGCGGAAAATGCGGTTCGATAGAGTCGCCACCGAACTTTATTTTTCCTGAATGAACGGGAGAGGAAAATATCGAGAAAACCTCATAAACACGGAAGGAACACGGTCGTCGCAACCATATTCCTGGGTTCGGGAGTCAGTTACGCGAGGGGAAGGTATTAGCACCCCTCACGTCCGTCGTACTCGACGGGAACCTCTTAATTCGAGTTGTGATGGATGTTAGCTAAACTTAATTCTTCTCTTCTCGCTACTAAATACAAAAAGGATACTAAAGGGATAAAGATGCTAGGGGAAAGGGGGTGGTTAGGAGAATGGGGTGCTCGCCAAGGATTGGGGCCCTTGTGCCAACGTATGCTCATTCGAACGAGAATGTGAAATCAGAGCGTCGTAGTTCGACTACGGGAAAGGATAAGCAGAAGTGGAATATGAAGGGGATTGTGCTCGCCAAGATCATCGCAATCTTGTGCCTACGTATCTTACATTCAAGAATGAATGAAGAATCAGAGCGTCCGTAGTTCGTGGTAACAACCACGAAAGAAACTGGATTTGAATTGAGTTTGAAGGGGTACGGATGACGATTACTCGAAGTTTAAGAAAGACTTTTCGGACCTAAGTAATCGGGAGAGTGAACCAAAGACTTGGAACACTCTCTTTTTCATCATGAAGGAATGATATGTTTGAAAGGATAAAGTTGAAATGATGACGATCACTTGAAGCCTAAGAAAGATTTCACAGACCCCAAGTAATCGGGAAAGCGAACCAAAGACTTGGAACACTCTCTTTTTCATCGTAAAAGAAGGTTGTTTGAATTTGAAATAGTGTATAGAAGGATGAGATTGGTCGGATGACGACTACTTGAAGCTTGAGAAAGGCTTCTCGGATCCAAGTAGTCAGGAGAGCGAACCAAAGACTTGGGACACTCTCTTTTTCATCGTAAAAGAAGTTGTTTGAAAGGTGAGTGAAAGGATGAGTAATTGGAGATGGTTGAGTATTATCGAGTTTGTTAATATTATTTAAAGGTGTCAATTGCTCACACACGAATAAGATAACTCGCATATAAACAACGGAAAGCAAGATCAAAGACTTGAACCTACTTTTTACACCTTGAAAAGAATTGAATAATTGTTAATTGATTGATAGTTTGTTACGAAAATCCACTTGACGTTAGATCAAGGGTTTGACTTATTATCGCGTGCAAAGCGTGTAATGGATATGGTTTGAGAAACGGGACCGACTTGACTTACGCATCAAGGGTCAAATTGTATGCAATAGGTTGATGGCGAATGCGTATGAGCACTCGACTTACAAGGGTTTGAAAATGGCTCGATGATGAATCGAGAATTAGTTCGAAAATAGTTTGATCCGCACTAGTCCATATGGGTGCTCCTAGGAGATAAACTAATAATCAAAGAAATATGAAACATACATCGGAATGGGAGAGGGGTACATGTAATTTACACGGGATTTCACGAAATAAAGGGGTCTCATTGTAAGGTAGCCCAAGAGAAAGTCGTGTGTGTGCATTTGTGTCCTAAACTACGCCTTGAGAAAAGTCGGACACGACTCAAAATTAGGATACCTGCAAATGACCAAAGATCCAACAGTCCAAAATTGGCTTTTAGCGGTTTCAATATTTTATTAGGTGTTTTCGATTATGGGTGAATGAATATGAATAAATATGATAATATGAATAATAATATGAACAATATAAATAAATAATATGTTAAGATAAATATAACAATAATATGAATAATATGGAAATTAAATTTAATGGTCGATGAATCGAAATAAAATCGGAAGAAAAAAGTGGTCTCGGATCCTTTGTTTCACGCCAATAATTTGACGGTTAAACATTGGTAATCTCGTCATCGACCCAAAACGAATGAAAATGGGACAAAATGCCCAATAATAAATAAGAAATGAAATCTAACCCTAAAAAAAATAAATAAAAAAAAACTGTAAGCTTTGATATTATAAACTAGAAATTAAAATATGGATTCTAAAAATATAATATATATAAAGTTCTTTAAAAAAAATGAAACTATAACATAAATAACTTATTTACATAATGGGATATTAAAAATATAATAATATGTTTTTACATAATAAATATAATAATGTATTATAAAATATTTACAAAATAATATTATAAAATATAAATTACATACTAAAAAAAAGGAAAGAAAAAGGGTTGATAATGAAAAAACGGGTGTGTTTTAACATAGAAAACAGGGTGGTTCAATAAATAAATAAAAATAAATAAATAAATAAAAAGTAAAATAAAATACAAAAATAAAAAGAGCAAAACTAAATAAAATAGAAAAAAACAACTGTTCTCGTATTGTCCCTCTCTCTCTCTCGCCTCTCGCCGTCTCTCACTCTCACAGTCCATTCATTCTCACTCGATCTCAAACTCTCTGTTCTCTATTTGTGTTTCTGTTTTCAACTCTCAATCCACTGATTTGGGGTTTGATTTAGGTTTCATTGTGGCTTGATCCGTAGAGAAAGGGTTGACGGTGGGGGTTTGGTTGTCGGAGAAGTGGAGGTGGAATGTTGGAAGGAGATTTTCTAGAAAAAATCTGAGTTTCAACTGGCGGTGGAAGTTCGTTGAAGGTGGAGTTCGGTTGACGGGTTTTTCGGTGTTGTTACGGTGGCTTTCTGTTTGTGTTTTGATGAGTGTCCATGGTGGTTTAATGGAGATTCTGGGGTTTTCGAAGGTGGTTTTCTGCGAAACGGGTTTGAAACGGTGATGGAGGGTTGTCGAAAATTTGTTTAACGGAGGAAGGAAGGAAGAGGCTGGATGGGTTTTCGGTTGTTGAAGTTGTTGTGTGTTTCGCCGGAAATCTGGGTATGTTCTGTTTCGAAGATGGAAGTGGGGATTTCTGGGCGAGTTGATTTGGAGTTTAATGGAAGTTTGAGGATGGTGTATCATGAAGATGGTAGTTTTGATGAAGCTTCAATGGTGATGAAGGTGTAAAAGGATTTCTGCTATGGGGTTTTAAAGGGTATTATGTGTTTTGTTAAAAATGGGTGTGGGTGATTTTGGATGATGAAGTTGGTTCGCGGGTAGCCGGCGAAGGGATTTAAAGGTGGATTTGCAGTGAGTTGTGTGTTTAGCTAAAGAGGTTATAATATTGTATGGCTGGTTTGAAGTTTGAAGTGCGATGTCGTTTCGGTTGGATTTCTGGGTAAAAACAATGAAGAAGGTTATGATGGAGCGAGAATGATGAAGTTTTCAGAATGGTGAGTGCTGAAACTTGGGGGCGGCTGTTAGGAATTAGGGTTCTCTCCTTGGTAGAAGATGATGAATAGTAGTATAAATACTATTGATTCAACACGTGGCAGCTTTGTTAATGAAGTGCTTTGACTTAATTACAAATTAACCTGTGCTAATGATACTGTTAACAAATGTTGAATTAAAAGGAAAGATAACTTAAAGAACTGAACTAAAGTTTTAAACGTTAACAAACTAACATTCTAATAAACTAATCTAAATAAATAATTAAAAGAAAAATAATAAAAAAATATAATAACAATTAAAAAGTCTAATTAATAATAATTACTCTTAAACTATTAATTTAAACTAAATCTATAAAAAAAAACTCTATGTAAAATAAAACTATTTACAAAAGTTCTAACAAAATAATAAAATAAAATAAAATAAAACTCTATTTAACTTGTAAAAATAAAAATACTAAATTAAAATAAAATCCTAATAAAAATCTACTTTTTAAAAAAAAAATCTAAACAATTAGAAAAAAGCTATTTCTAAACTATATAATTAAATCTTTTTAAAATAAAAACTATTTCTAATAAAATTAAAAACGGTTAAAACTCTAAAATCAAAATCAAAATCTAAAAATTATTTAAATCCTAAAATATCTCTAACATTACTAACTTAATTCTAAAATCCTAAAATATCTCTAACATTACTATCTTAATTTTAAAATCCAAAAATATCTCTAACATTACTAACTTAATTCTAAAATCCTAAAATATCTCTAAAATTAAATCAAATATAATTAATTCTAAAATCCTGATTCTATTTTCTAGTTCTATTCTATTTGATTCTAAATAACAAAAGGAATTAAATAATTTCTAAACAAATAAATCTATTCCTAATTCAAATTCTATTTTAATAAAAAAAATCTATTTAATTCTAATACTAAAAATACACTAAAAACTATTCTATCCATCTATTTTTAAACAATATTAAAAAGAAACATATTTAAACTAATTCTAAACTATTTAAAAATAATAATAATAATAATAATAATAAAAAACTAATAAATATTCTATGTTAAAACTATTAAAATAAAATATTTTCTAAAGAAAAATAAATAAATAACTATTCTAATTCTAAAATATAATAAAAACTTATTCAATATTTCTAAAAAAATAAATATTCTAAACTTAATTAAATTAAAAAAGTTAAAACAAAAATGTATGCAGAAAATAAATATTTGAAAAGAAAAATGAGAAAATAAACAAAGGATTGAAATTACGAAAAATACCCTTAGGCCACGTGTTGCGCTCCTATTGGATAAAAGAAGTCGAGATTTGAAGAATGCCCAACCGGGACGGACACGTGTCTAAACGGTATGAAATCAAATGAAAAATGCAAAATAAAAATGCGAAAATATTTACAAAAGGTAGGACAAATTTGGGGTATGATAGGTGGCTATACATCCATTGATGGAAGCCACCCCATAAATATAAATGGGATGCCTCAAAACCAGGTTGGGCCAAAAAATAAGACACAAAATCAGTTTTGCAAATTGAATCATAACTCTCTTAATTCTCAATGATTTTCAACAAAATTTTAGTGTAACTTGGAGGATTTTTCATGAGGAATATGATGGTGCTTTGGGTTTTTTGAAAATCATCCTCCATTTTGAAACCCGATAGCTTATGCCTTTTAAAAGTGTGATGTGTATTTTGAAATATACCTCTCAATCCAATCAGTTTCAAACTAAAATAAGTGTACACACATGATGCAAATATGCTATGGAGTGAGTATGGGCACCTAAGAGGATTGGAAGCAGGCTGTAATGAAAAATGCTATGTGAGTTGCAACATGCCATGAATGAGATGCATCAAAGAGTAGGAGGACTTGCAGTTCAACTTTATGCATATATTTGATCAAATTAAAACATATACACACATCACACACATGCTATTGGATAAAATGAACACAAGAAGAGGCTTAAAAACTGACTGGTGTGTAGTATAGTATTTAAGGTGCAGGCTTGTGTTGGTGATGTGTGTGAGGATGCTCAATTCCAGTTTTGTACACATTCAGGCCAAATGATTCATACATATACCACAAATTCATGATGTTAAGTAGATGCAAAACATACTTTGTGGCTAGAAACTAACTATGATGCAGTTTTGACATTCAAGTTGCAATTTTAACATGAAAAGGCATGATGGTGTGAGAGTCTAGTTCTAAGCCAATTCAAATAAATTTAAACATATACACCCATCACACATATGGTACAGAGTGAGATCAAAGCAAAAACAAAGTTTAAAACAGGCTGTCATCCAAATGTGTCATTTGAGTTACAACTATGGCATTTTCAAAACATCAAGACATCAGTTTAAGGTTAACAACTTGTTTCAGTTCAATTCAAACATACTTATATGCTGCAAATATTCACTCAAACAAATTCAAATAGTTAGTTTTGATGCAAGGCAAACCAGTGTGAGATTTGGTGCTCATGCTGCTCACATGTGTTTGTGAAGTGCAGTATAAAATCATGTTTTGAGTTCCAAACATTTCCAGGTAAATTCAAACATATGTACATGCTGTAAATGTGTTAATGAGTGGATCCAAACAGGTATGGCTGTGAGAAACAGGTTAACATGAGAATTGGCTTTTCAACTGTAAGTGCAAAAATAGGATATGATGCAGTAAGAATGCCAAGTCAGAGTTGATGCAAAATGGAAGCAGGGTAACTTCATACACATAGCATATTCACATTATCAAGGGTGTCTAACCATCAAGAAGTATTCAAAACAGGCTGAGGAGGGATATTGCACTCAAAACTATCAATTACCATTCTGACCAAACATGAGCAAATCAGTGTAAGGCACTTTTGAGCAAAACCAAACACATACACATGTTACTTATATGCATACAAGTGAGATCAAAGCATAATTTTAGTGCAAACAAACTGATGTGAAAAATATGTGCTTCATGTGCAATTTTATGTTGGTGAAGTGTAACAGGCTGGTATAGTTCATGCTTTAAGGTAACAAATGATCAAGTAACTCACCTCTACATGTCACATATGTGGAAACACACATGCTCATATTTAAAAACAGGCACCAACATATTAAAACACAGCTTGGCAGGTGAGTGATTATGTAAAGCTACTTTGGGACAGCATGACCTCAAATTTGCAGAGTATGGAAATGTAATATGTGAGATGAATTTTAATGATGCATACCTCTTGTAGACAGATTTGAATAAGCAAAATAAGCTGAGAAACCCAGAGAACTTTAATCACCTCCTTGCTTTGAAATTTTCTTATTTGTGAAACAAGCTACAATCCTTGAGACAGTTTGAGAAATCAGCTTCACCAATGACTTCTAATGCTTTTGACAGTTGATAAATGATATATGAGAGGTGTTAGGATGATTAGAACACTAAGGAAATGTCTAGAACAAGATATGGCTGATTTTGTGGCTTTTGGTCAAAGTAACTTAGTGTGGAAGTTGACTTTTTGAATGGTGAGGTTTTTGAGTGATCTAAGGTCTTGGACACCCTCTATACCATATTTAGAGATTGTGTGGATGATTGTTGAGGAGTTTGAATGTAGAGAAATGAATTTGGCAGCCTTGGTAGCAAGACAGATTTTTTGTGTTTTAGTGAAAAAGTGACTTTGTGATTTTTGAAGCAAGGAGTGGAAATAGTGAAAGCTTTCAATTTCTCTGGTTTTTAGAATTGATATTGTGTTCCAAATGAAGTGGTGAGGGCTCCCTTTTATAGGCAAATGAGGAGAGGGGCAGATTTGAAGATTTCTTCATGTGGAAGAAAGGTTTTACACTTTTTGATTAAACCTCCACAAGAGGGTTTTCTTGGTTGATAGGCAAGCCTCAATAGTCAAGAAAAATGATGAGCTAGTGTGGTTAATTGCAGGCTAGGAGGTACAACTTGTGGCTAGTTCAGAATTGCCTTTTACACCTCATGCTTGTTTTTCACTTTTTGGTGCAAGTTGCAAACCGACTTGCAAGGTAACTTGCAAAACTTGACCTTTTGAGTTCTTCTGCATAATTCCTTTGTTTTTCATGCTACAAACTCCTCAAATATCAGATACAACATGGTTCACCAGCTGAGTTTTGTCAATTTTGATGAAAGAATGAATTCTTGAATTTTGACAATGTGGGACTAAAGTAGGAAACCCTCAACTTGCCATAACCATATCTTTCAGTTCACGACTCCTTTTGCGATGTGCTAGTACTTTTTAGAAAGCCCTCAAATAGATCTAAAACATTCATGTTTTCATGAGTTTCAATTTCCCAAAGGAACTTGGTCAAAAAGTCTCTCAAAGTTGCTAGAAAATGAACTTAAAAAGTGAAATTTCTCTAAGTCTTTTTCCCTTCTTGAAATGAATTTGATCATAACTCCAAATCTATACATTTTCTAAACATGGACCACTTAGGGAATTTTGTAGTATTTGTCAAGAGCTTCCAAATGAGCTTTGAACCAACTCAATTGCATGTGTGGTTAAGGAGTTATGGTTTAGCCCTTTTCAAAACCCTAATTTCCCGATTTTTCCATTACTCCTTCATCCTTGATCCAATGGTTATGAAAATTGATAGGAAAGTGCAATATGATATAAGTAACAGTTTTGGTTCACACTTTGAAGTCCAATTCCTTAAATTTGGAGAGTTGACTTTTCGGTCAACCGTACGATCGATTGGTGGCTACCTAGTCGTTTGTTGACACTCTGGGCCTCCTGAGACTTTGAAACTCCTTGAATGAACTTTATTATGCTATATGAACTTCATGGATCACAATCTCACCATTAAAACATCTTCCAACATCAAAGTCAAACTACAGTTGACTTTTACTAGTCAAAAACCCTAATCGGGTGCCCTGAAATACACTGTTCTTGATTCTGGGGTAACATCCTCAAATTGGGTATTCAATTGACATCATATGATACCCTTGATCTTGTTTCTTGATTTAAGTAGCCCAAAACTTTGATTGATCACAAACGTTGAAGCTTCGATTTGACTGTACAAAACCCTAATTCATCTGTAACTTGACAAAGACAAACTTGCACTAGGTTAAGGTTAGATAATTCATGAATATGCTCTTAAAATGATAATGAAAATCTAAGGGGTCAAAATTTGGGTTATGACACCGGGGGTCCAATGGAAACAAAACGTATACGGCGATGACACTAAACTATAAGTCTTCGAAGGCCTCTCTTTTATGCAAGCCAGTCCCAATCATGTTACTGCAGCTCGGTGTCAAGTCTCCTGCAACAAGTTTTACCCGATTTCGTTCTGGCGCAATCACATTAAGCCCGTTGTCCATACACGTTCATGGTAGGTAAACCTGTTAGTGACTATAATCTCTTTGCTCAATTGATTTTTCTTCGCACATATGCTTATTCTATTATAAATCTTGAAGAGTTTCGTGCCGTTGGGCTAAATGCTCGGGTGAGGAGCACCTAACTTAGAAGGAACGTGTCTTTGTACTCAGGCTATATGGCTTTTCTTTTTCATGATTATTCATTTCATACTAGAGATCACGCACTTATTTGCATCAGTTTCTTACTTAGAAGTGTTTAGGATGGTGCTGACTGCTCGTATAAACTACTGGGGGCTCCGTTTGAGGCGAGACTTGAGGCTTTGGTACAAGTAAGTAGTGAAACTGACTCGCATAAACCAGAGGTCTAAGGTGTCAGGGCGGTAGTGGCTTTGTTAGAATTTTCTTCTCGGGAATTCCAAACTTGGTTAAGCTTTGGTGTATCACGTGATGCTTTGAAGAGGATAAAAGTTTCTTTGTATACGTCGGATAAGGCGCGGGGAGTTCACGTAACGGAGAGATATATATAAATGAGATTTATTTGCCAAAATTGAAATACTTTAAATTTAAAATTTGAATGAAAGTGCAGGCGGAATAGAAGTACAAGCGAAATAGGAAATAATAGGGAAAAAGGGAAATAATGCTCCGCTCCCACACTATCTCAATCAGTGTCCCCACTGATTTGAAAGAATGCGGAAGGGAAAGTACAAAGAAAACAAAATACAAGAAATGAAAAATACTACTAGTCCCTTCCTCTTCCTCTATCTCTACCTCTACCTCTGGCTCTTCCGTCGCGTGCCTCGAGATTCAAAGCTCCTGTGTGGTAAATGTAGTCGCGGAGGCCGTCGACTCGCACAGTGAGATTGCCCATGTCGTCTATAAGGCTGGCCTGGCAATCCTGGAGTTGCTGCATAGATGTCCTCATGTGACCGATTTGTTCTCTCTTCCAAGCTTCGAACTGTTCAGCCCTTCGGTTCTGTTGTTCCATCATAAGCATCATCTGATTCTGTTGTTCGATGGAGCAAAGGAGATATGCGTTTGTAAAATCGGCTTCAGGACGGCAGCGGCGACGTGAGGAAGGACCTTCGGCAGGAGGTGGTTGTGATGGCTCAGCCTGGTCAGCTCTATCCAACTCTTCTTGAATTTCATCCCTGGGCTCTTGGGCATTTTCTTGAGTTGGGGCAGCAGGAGCATTCGGATCGAAGAGCCAGTTGGCTCTGTCCTGCGAATGCATTCGGGTCTGAGAGGGCATGATAATGCTTTGGATAGTGCGACCTTGCACTACTGGATGATATTTCCCATCTGCTCGAGATCTGATTAGGTGTGAGGCGCGGCAATGGTCGGTGTCGAGGAAAACAGGGGGCATATGGCGAAGGTTCTGGAGGTGGTTGCCAAGACCAAGGCCTAAGGTGATAGAAGTGATGATGCCACCAAAATAGAATGGTTTTGAGCCGCGGTTGCAGTTGGCTTGAATGTGAGCCAAGAGGAATGGTGCGGCGTCAACGGGTTCCGAAGGAAACACACAACGGAGAAAGAACAGCTCCTTCGAGTTGACTTTATGGTTACTGTCACGAGCGAAGATGGTGTTGCTCAACACGCGATAAAAGTATCGGATTGTTGGATTGTGGATGTGAGTGGCATTCAGAGTCTCCCAACTTTCAGTAGTGGTGCCGGTCAGTTGGTTTCATAAAGTGAAAGCTTCATGGTAGAACTGATCGGAGGGGCGGCGATAAGCGTCGTCGCCGTGAGGAAACTGCAGCATGTCGGCGATATGGTCCTGGTTAATTTGATATTCGGTGCCGAACATGCGGAAGCAAGCAGTACCGGTGAGCTAATTTGTATCGCCGGGTGAAGTCACGTACGTGAAGGAACTGAGAAACTCCAGTGTGAGTTGCTCGTAGGTGGGTTGAGGGTTGGTGCAGAGATGCCAAATGCCGGCCCTCTGCAGCATCCAAGTGACCCATCCAGAATTCCCAGTTCTGTCAAAGAATCTATGTGAGCATAGCGGGTTGGTTGAAGCGACCATTGATGGAAAGCTATGTAGTTGGTCCTCTGTCTTTTGCTGGACTCGCCTTCTCGGAAAAGGATATTGCCCAAGTTGTGGTTTTCACGATTTTGCCTAGCCATTGTTCGTGAGAGAGGTTCAGAGACGGAAAATAGATAGTTTCTGTGGATGGAGAAGTAGGGGAATGCAGAGGTCAATATATAGGAGTGAAATGGAAGTTGAAATGGTGGTGGATTAATGGGGAATTTGGAAGGTTGTAGTGGGGTTTGAATGTGTGAATGTGGGAAGTTAAGAGAGTGGAGGTGGAAGGGTTTGTAACCCCTGTTTTGACAGAATTGGGGTTTTGTTCGCGTGACGACCGTCAGGGATGTGTGACGATCGTAATACGCGTGACAACCGCCATGGATGTGTGACGACCGTCACATCAGCAAATTCTGCAGAATTGCAGAAGTTTGCTTAGGGGGCGTTTTCCACAGTTGAAGATGTGATTTTTATTCTATTGCAGTATGAGAGACTAGTTACAAAATAGAAGATAACGGGAAACAAAATTAAGTGAATACCAGAATGAAATTGAAATAACATAGAATCTAAAAACAAGTTTAATGTAATACAATACTAAAAAAGAAACAATTGTGAAATTTAATAATGGGAAACAACGTAAAATGCAGTAAACTAAACTTAAAAAGAAACTAAAATATCACTCCTTTGGTTGCTTCAAGTTGTTGATCTGCTAAATAACGTCATCAAATTGGTCGCTAACTACGTCCATATAAGTAACGACATCCATGTGAAGTTGCGTTAGTTAATCTTTTATAGTGGTTAATTCCAACTTGAAATTGTCCATAGTTCTTAGAACAGTGTCCAACTTGTTTGTGCCTTGTTCAGGAGTAGGATCAGGAAAGTTATGGTAATTAGGAGGGGTCTCAGGATCTGTCTCCACTTCGGACTCATAATCTTTGTAGTACATATAGTCATGTGCTTCTGATATGTGATCATTGTCGTACATGTAGGCCTGGGGTGTGGAGTGAGGTGATGGAGGTCCCATAGGCTCGTCCAATTCATAAACCAATTATTTCTGTTGTGGATACTCGTAAGCTCGTGGTTGGGCAATGTGAAAAGGTGGACAGGTTGATCAGCGATGAGGTATTCGTAGGCTCCTGGTCCTAAGGTACCTAAGATACGTCTGTTGAAGCAAAATTGGATGTCCATTGATCTGAGGTTGCCGAAACGAATGGCTCTGTTCAGGTGGTACCTCAGGCCAATTTTGTGGGCAATCATGCTGACTAAGCCTCCTATTAAGATGGGTGAATGAGGTTCCTGATTAAGGCGTGTGAATGCCCTCATCATAAAAGGGACAAAATTGACAGGGCAGCCTTGTGAAGCACAGAAAAGGATGAAGAACTCTTCCTTGGAAACTGTTGTAATGTTTTCCTCCTTCCCAAAGAGGATATGGGCTAAAATCCTATGAAAGTAACGGAGTGCTGGGTTATGTATCTCGTTATTGTGCAGGTAATTAGGTTCAGGGTGATAGTTACCCGTGATGGTCCCCTAGAATTGTTCTAATTCGAGATCAAAATCCCCATCAGTGTTTGTAAACACATAAGGTCCGCTAGGGAATCCTAGGATGGTAGCTAACGACGTACGGTTGTGGGTGTGGTCCATTCCAAACATTCTAAAGGTTATCAGCTCTTTGGTGGATCCATAGCCATGTTCGGGTAAGTAACTTAAGGAGCTAAGGAATTCGAACATGAGTTTGCGGTAGGTAGCAAATCGGGTCTTTAGAGCAGTTTGCTCCCAGCCTAATTGGTTAAATAGATATTGAATGCTATCCTGGATTCCTGGCTTATCCATGGTGGATCTATCGTAGTACAGAGTTGAAGCGAAGCTTCTCTGAGTCAGTGCCTCAAATCTGGCCTTGTGAGCTAGTCCTCTAAATACAACGGTCGTAACGTTGATGTCAGCCATACTCGGAGGTTAGTCGGATAAAAACGGGAAAATGGTAGGACGACTTTAAAATCCTGGAAAAGTTGAAATCACATTTACTCAGATTAGATTTTTAAGAAGCAAAAGGTGATAAAAGAAAGAAAAATAAAATAAAATAAATAGTAGAAAATAAGAAAATAGAATTTTATGGAAATTCTAAGTTAAAATGAAAACATAGTTTCAATAAATTTAGAAGGGAAAAACGGGAAAAATTGGGTTGCCTCCCAATCAGCACTGTTTTTAACGTCCAAAGCCTGACGATAGCTTGGTGGTAAACTTTTCGGGGGTTTGAGGGGGAAGCTCGAGCAATTGCACCCTGCTCACGTGGTGGCTGTTTTCGTTTTGATTATAATGCTTCAAACGCTGTCCGTTTACTATAAACGGTGCGTTGATTGTATTTCTGATTTCAACAGCTCCACTATTAAGGATTTTGGTTACCTCAAAAGGTCCAGACCATCGAGATTTTAATTTTCCAGGGAAAAGTTTTAATCTTGAGTTGAATAGGAGCACGATGTCTCCCACACTGAATTATTTCCGGGTCGAACGTTTATCATGCCATTTCTTGGTTCTTTCTTTGTAGATGCGGGCATTCTCATATGCGTCCAACCTGAGCTCTTCCAATTCTTGAAGGTTCAAGATTCGTTTCTCTCCTACCGTAGTGTAGTTGAAGTTCAGCGTCTTGATAGCCCAAAAGGCTTTATGCTCTAATTCCACTGGCAGGTGACATGATTTTCTGTAAACCAATTTAAATGGTGTGGTACCTATTGGCGTCTTAAAGGCGGTCCTATAAGCCCATAAAGCTTCGTTCAGTTTTGTTGCGGTGAGAATCGTGATACCAAGCTATTAATTAACTTGAATCTTAATTCTTAAATTCACAACCGAACTTTAATTTATCCAAAGGAAAGGTCTAAAGAAAGAAAGAACCTTTTTCGCGATGTAACAACAACGCTAAGAGTTTCGGGGATCGGGGGTTGGTTATGCATAGCGTAGGTATTTCACATCCTAAACATCTGTAGTACTCTACAGGAACCTTTTGTTTGTTTGCATGCTAAATAGGTAAATGTTTGCTAAGGTTTGGGATGGGTAAAGGGTGTAGGTTAAAACCTAAAGATAATTTCTAAGCTTGCTCGCAAAGACATCGCGTCCTCTGCCTACGTATCCTAACTAGGATAGAATCAGAGCAATCGTAGTTCACCTTACAAGGGTTGAAGAACGCTTGATTGCGATCAAGGTTCAAAGGGGAACAAACGTAATAATGTTTGTGTAGAGTTTCACAAAACTCTCTATGTTTATGTTGTAACACTCAAAGGGGAAATAAGTAATCATTAATATGATTCTTATATAGAGTTAATAAACTATAACCTAGGGTTCTAGTTGAGGAACACTCCTAGTAAAGGTGGGTCTTTTAGACTTAGGCAAAGTCTAATGGCTTATTGGTTCTAATCTTAACTAAGATTCAATATGACTTTACAAAGTCAGAAGGGGTATTGAGCTATCCATGACACAAAGGTCAATGGAGAGACTTTCCTTTGGAAGGAAACCGGGGGAACGATTTGGACGAGAACTAACGAGTTTCGTCGCTTGGGGAATAATTTAACAAGGTATAAACATATTCAAGCATGAGAAATATAGAAGACATGATTATAATCAAGGATTAACCAACACATTACAATGAGCAAGTATTTTGAGTAGGATGAATGGTTACAACCAAGCATGGTAAGCATATTACAATAAGCATGTCTTGACAAAGATATAGGCACATCTTAACAAAGATTGAAAGTACGGTTTTAACAAGGATTATGAAAACATGATAAAGGTGACAACCATGTAAACAAATAACAATTTGAAAACAAATCACATTATAAACTCAAAGCGTAACAACAATATGCATAGATAACAATCTCACATAATTAAATCAGTTTAGCCTCGTAATTTAGGAGGTAGATAATATGATACCATGGTGACAACCTTACCAAATAAGTCTCAACTTAAAGTGATCAGGTTATAAGTTCAAATGTAACAACAATTAGGCATTGATGACAATAAAAAAACGCAAGGACTGATCACAACAGTTAAATTCAAGACTTAGGAAGAGAACGACAAATTTATGGTAACCACCAACAAGGAATGGAGCCACAACATGTTAGCAAACACAAATAAATCTCACAAGATAAGTCAAGTATGGCATAAAGAAAATTCATCGAAACACAAAGTAACGACCTAAAAAACTGAACCAAACTTCCAAATAGGCAAAAGGCGTTGCAAGTACAAGCAATTTGAGGTTTTATTCCATTAGATGAATTTAGACATTAACATGAACAATTAGAAAAAAGAACGGGTTAAAAATGATGAAGTGTGAGAAGGTTGTGATTCATTGAAATTTATGAGAATAAAATAAAATGAAACAAGTGATAAAAAAAAGAAATGTCAAGGGAGGGAGTTGAACCCTGGCCCTCTTGGTTCACAAGCCCAATGCTAAACCACCTGGCCACACCGCGCGCGTGTGCTAAGGAATGGAAAGGAATAGATAAAAAATAAATATGACAAATAAAAATAAAATGTACAAAAGAGTTGATCCACATGGATCGAACTCAGGTCAGGCAGGTAGAGGGGTATAAGGCGCGCAAGTGTCTGCCACTGGGGTGGCTGTTACATCCATTAATTTAATGGAAACCAAAAATAAATATACATAGCTTGTTTGGCAGTTTTTCTGGGCAAATCAAAGGCATTCAACATGTTTGCAAAACACCTCTAACTTTCTCAAATTTCATTTGATTTTAACAAACCTTATATGTATCTTACCCAGAAAATTATGAGGAATCTGATGGTGATGTTAGTTTCCCAAGATTCTCAGTGAGATGAAAAATTCGAATGCTTATGCTTTGTGATTCATGTGATGCAATTTGGTACTCAAATCTCATTTTAGCCACCCTCATACTAAACCATAATCGTGTACACACTAAACACACCTTGCTGAATGAAGGTAAACCAAAGATTTAGTTGAAAACAGTTTGTGGTGAATAATGACCATCAAGTTGCAATCTCAAACTTGGAAATGCATTTTGGGGCCATAGATCAAAACAGAAAGCTTTATTAGCAAATGGGAGTTGGAGCAAGCTGAAAATGTGTTGTGGGAGGGGTCTCAACAGAAAATGTCATACAAAAATCAATAGAACAAAAATAGGTGTGTGAGTTGCAGTTTGAGTACTCTTGTTGTGCAAGTCAAAGGTGAAATTGAGTGATGATCTGAAAACCAACAAAATGATGATCTAGGCCACTTCTACATGCACACACAAATATTCATCAAGGGTTACCACCTGTTTTGTAATGTTAAATCACAACTGATATGCGAACTGTTTTGACAGTTTCCATAAAGGTTTGGAGTTCCAACATGGCAATGCTTCTATGACAGTAGGACTAGAAACATGATATGATTCTCAACTGATATGTTTATATGCAACAAGTTCAACAAGATGGATGCCAACTTCACATAACCATCTCAAACAACCAAATTCAAACCTGTGAGAAAACCAACTCAAAAAGTAATACAAATTCAATCAAGAACCTAAAACTATCCCCCTCCCCCCTCTTAGTAGCAACAGCCACATTCACATCCCCTCTTGTTCTATTTCAATGAGCATCTACCAAAACAAACTTCACACAATTTGATAGCAATGAACATGATTTCATTAAAAATAGTAGGCATGATGATTTTGAAATGCAAAGAGAAAAAATCATGGCAGTTTGGAACAGAACAGGAATATACATATCAACATATAATTTGGGATGTTAAAGCAATCTCATTCTTGCATCCAAATTCTTAACACCTTAATAGAGAACAAAATCATGTCAAACTTATCAAAGCTTACAAAACATGAGGATTGACAGTTCAGTATAAGCAAACATAAGTTAATACAAGCAGAACACCAACTTAAACAGCTTCAACAACCTTGCCATAGACTGTTAAGGTCCACCCTATAAACTACTGTGATGTTACAAACCTCTTAACCCAACTGAAGTACAAACTGAGACTAAAACATGTATAGACACAAAGCAATATGAACACCTACTTATGGCATCCATAACTTGGTTATCAACTTCAAACAACCCTCTTATGTAGAAACCTGACAATAGCTGTGTAAATTCACCAGAGCAAAAAACTAATACTAGGCCTCTAACACAAGTATTGACAGTAATGAACACAAACTGAACATGTCAACATCTACTTTAAATCAAACAGTCAGCACAAGCATAACAAGTTAATACTGAAAACTGACATCACAATGTCAAGGGAGGCAGACACAAAGAGTTGAAACTCTGAACATAAGACTGGTTACAACTTATTACAAATCCTGGTGTGATATATGAAAACAAAAGTGCAGCAGTTACTCATCTCATTTTGGCAAATGTTGACTTTAAAAACATGGTTGAGAGTGATAAGAACAACAGTTTGGATCCCTTTATGCTTTAACATGTGAGAATTCTTAATAATGATCATGACCAAATGTTTTGTTTTTTCTTGAAATGAAGGCCATCAGATTGTGAAATATTAATCAACTTAGTTTGGGGACCAGTTTTAAAAACAACAAAACAATGGAAACTGATAAGCTCTCTTGCACATAGCTTTGGTATTCAAAAACATGAGTTCAAAACCACACCTATCAATGCTTACAACTCATCAGCCTAGCAGAAACAAAACTATGTTGCCCTAGTGGCAATCTAAACAGGTTGATAGTCTTGAAAACTTAAGCAAAATCAAAACAGTTTTATGAACATGTTGCTTCAGATTTCCACATACTGCTTATGAAATTCTGATGAAAACAACAATTAACAAGCTAACAAAGATGACAATCAAGATCTTCAATGTGAGCTACACACTTTGCACACACCAATTTGTGAGGATTGTGAAACAGTTTGAATTAGAATAGCTTTATGATAGTAAAAACTCATGACATCCAAGTATTTGATAGTAAGGTAAACCCAAGAATAACAAGCTAAACCACATCTCATCATTATTGACAAACCAAACAATTTTGCAATTAGAACCCTTATGCCAACAAACTTGTATGAGATAACAATCATCATAACAGCATGATAAACTAAAAGTGATGTGTGTTGAAGTGATTGTGTTAACCAGTGTAAAACAGCCAAGTAAGTACACAGACATATTTCAAATGCATTTGAAAACATGTTAGGATGAAGAATTCAGTTTGATATGGCTCTATGCAAGATATGAGTGTTAACTGCTATGCATAATCCAAAACAGACCTTGATGCCAATATATGATAACAATCAATTATAGTAGCATGAACTGTAGGTACCAACCAAATTTAAACTAGCAGACCTAATTCCTAGGCTAGCAGTGAGATTCTAGTGGCTTGTAGTTCAGATAAATTTGTTCCCTGATTGTATACTAATTGTGAATTGGTGCAATCCTCAAACAATGGTAATGTTAGATCATGCAATTGGTAACCTTATCCCACAGTAGACATACACTTCCTAACCATCAATCATGAATTAGCAAACTATGACAAAAAGGATCTTTGAGTGACAACACAAATTAAATGTCATAGTTGAATACATCCACTGACAGACCTATGGTTCTAAGTTTAACAGAAAATTAGCAGCATCACCACATAATCATGAAACCACCAATAGTCAAGATGCTCATATGTTCACAGCACAACAGTTGAAATAATATGACAGAAACATGTTCAAATATTTGCACTAATGTTTAGGAGAACCCCCATCATTCCCAACAGCAAACAACCATGAAAACTACTAAAGTGTACATATCTCAAAGTCTAAAAAAAAAATACTCAAAAATGCCAATTTATGAAAGACAATGCTAAAGCCAATAAGGATCAATTACATACCTTTTGTAGATCCTTAGGAGTAGGTTATATCAGTTGAGAAAACCAGAGATTGCTTGCTCTAATTTTGGCTCTTTTGAAATTTCTTCCACTTTAAGCCATAACACACTTTCAATGCCAAATGGAGATATGCGAGTCTCCAATGATTGGTAAGTGTTTGAACAGTTGGAGAATGTTGTTTATGAGGTGTTAGAGGGATCAAAACTTCAAGAACATGTTTAGAACAAGATTTGGTGATTTTAGTAGCTTTGGTCAAAGTATGGTGGAATGAGAGTTGACTTTTTGATTTTTTGTGGCTCTTGATGTTTTAATGAGTCATACACCTTCCATATGTCATTTGGAAGATGTGTGGATGGTTGTGAGAGTGTTGGAAATGTTAGAAATGAAAATGGTGTGAAAGTTGCAAAATGGCCATTTTTGGTGTTTTTGAGCTTTTCTTCACTTATAAGTAAAGAGAGAATGAGAGGGAGAGCTGTGATGTTTTGATCTTATGAGCAGCTCTGGTGTGTCAAACAAGTGAGGGGGAGGCCTCTATTTATAGGAGAAAGAAGGATGAGGGCAGCTTGGTAACTTCCATTTTTGGAGGGAGTTTCATGAAGTTTCTTCCAAAATCTTGCCAATATCTTTGTGGCAGCCATCTTCACATCAATTGCAAGACTCAATGCAAGCAAAACCAGATGATATGAAGGAGTGAGGTGACTTGAAATTATGCTAGAGAAGTAGGGGACTGCAGCTGCCCTTATTGCTAAGTGTTTTGTACTAAAAAATGACTTTGATGATAACTCCAATTCCATGCATTTTCTGAGTGTGGACTAGTATAGGACTTTTGTAGGACTTGTTAAGAGCTTTCCGACGAGCTTTGAACCACCTCGTTCGGGTGTGTGGTTAGGGAGTTAGGGTTTAGCCCCTTTCGAAACCCTAATTTCCCAATTTTTCGATTACTCTCACATCCTTGATCCGATGATCATGAAAATTGATATGTAGGTCCCTCATGACATAAGGAACAACTTTGCTTCACAACTTGAAGTCCAATTCCTAAAATTTGAGGGGGTTGACTTTTCGGTCAACCGTACGATCGATCGGCGATTACCGAACTGTCTGTTCATGTTTCTGAGCTTCCAAGACTTTGAAACTCTTTGAGGGGACTTCACTAATCCATATGAACTTTTTAAACCATACTTTTGTCCTTGAATTATTTCTCAAATCTAAATTCAAACTACAATTGACTTTTTCAACCCGAAAAACCCTAATCGGGTGCCTTGAACTGCACTGCGCCCCATCTGTGGGTGATTACCTCAAATTGAACTCACACATGACCCAATATGGTACTCTTGATCTTATTTCATAAATGATTCAACCCAAAACATTGGTTGACCAATCCTTGAAACTTTGATTTTATCAGTGCAGAGCCCCGCTTCATCTGTATCTTGACAAGAATACACTTCGAAACTTGTTAAGGTTAGATAAATAAATGCATATGATATGAAGAGGATATAAGGGGTCAAAATTTGGGGTGCAACAGATGCCCCTATTTAAATATCTTCACTAGATGGTAATGAGAGATGACAATCCTCATAGAATCGTACTGAAAGGTATTTAAATATAGCAAACCAGAAATTTTGTCCCTTAGATCCGATGGTATGCAAAAGGACAAATGAAAATATGCCATGAATCTAAATGATGTCATGTGATGCTTGAATGCAAGACAGATGCAAACGCACGAGCAAATATAAAAGAGCGACAACACAGCGAGTGACCACTCACGAGGGGTCCAACACACTGGGGAAAGATTCAAGACCAGGTAAGCAAGGTAGATCGAATATGACTACGGATGCTTGCTCAAAGAAATCTCTCGCGCAGGGGACACAAATTCCACCAGGGATAACATACCTTCATTGGGGAGAGGAGATACGAACCTCACTGGGAATAACCAGATGAGGAAGCCCACCGGGGAAGATAACAAATCTTCATTGGGGAAATGAAAGAAAAGAAAAGCAAACCACACTGGGGAAGAAACCCATTGGGGAAAACTTGCTGGGGAACAAATCCACTAGGGAAGCACAACTTCACCGGGGAAAAGACGGAACAAAGACACGAATCTCACTGGGGATAACCAGATTGAGAAAGATTTCCTATAACGAAGAGTTCAAACGGGATCTTCAGGAAGAGGTTAGAAACAAGACCGGACGTGCCAGGGGAACTAGTATTCACCAGTCCTCCGAGACTCGACTGGGGAAAGCAAAAGCTTCAAAAGGGGTACTGGTGATGACCAGAACAAACAGACCGTTTCCAATAGTGCTAGTTACCACTAGACTTACTAGGAATATGGTAACGACCAAAACAAAACGGTTTTCAAGAGGTGTTAAGTATCTTTAGACTTCCTGGGGATATGGTGACGACCAAATCGAATTTCCAATTACAATTGGGAAATTCCAAGCAATGTTGTCAAAACAACAAGCCCCCGGCTGGGGAAGTTGGTAACAATCAACTTTCGGTACCAAACGATTAATTTTCAAGCAATGCCAGTAACCACTGGTCTTACAGGGGACTGGTGACGACCAAATCAAGATATACCAATAACAATTGGTTCTGGACAATGCTAGTAACCACTAGTCTTAACTGGGGCTTTTGGTGACAACCGAGTCCAGGGAGACCAATGACTATTAGATTTTCCCAGAGTTTGGTAACGACCAGACCAAAGTAGTGATAACAATTTGATTTAAGCGATGTCAATAATCATTGGACTTATGGTAACTGGTGACGACCAGACTAGGGGTATACCAATAACAACCGATACCGGATACTGCTAGTGAAAACTAGATTTTCCAAACAAAGCTAGTGACCACTAGACTTTAGAAAAATTGGTAATAACCGAATCAAAAGGTATCAATAACAATTGGATCTGAAGGTAATACTAATAACTACTAGATTCAGAAAGACTGGTAATAACCAAATCAAATAGGTACTAATAAACATTGGATTCCGGCGATGCCAATAATTATTGGACTTTTAGGGAATTTCGGTGACGACCACTCAAGTACCAATGACCATTGTTTTTTTAGAGGGTAATACTAGTAACCACTAGAATTTTAGCCAAATTTTGGTGAAAACCGAATCAAAAGGACTCCAATGACGATTGGTTGGCTTTATAACAGAATCAGCGACGACTGGGTTTGGAAAATTGTTGGTGACGACCAAACTATTGTACCGAACGTAGTTAGTTCTGAATACGTGCTAGTGACTACTAGTCTTTCAAAGTTTGTTGGTGATAACCAAATCGAAGGTGAAAATTGGTAATAACCCCTTGTTTGGACATTGCTAGTCACCACTAACTTCCCAGAGCAAATGAGGAAACCCCAGGATGTCAACTTTAAAACAAATTTGTAATAAAAAAACAAGGATAAAGGTAACGACCAAAGGATCTCGACAGTGGGAATGCAAACAAATGCGTATGCTGGCATGATGTTGTATGCAAGACGCATAACGACCCGCAGGTACAGAGGAAAATCAAATAAAGAGAGAACTCGTCATGCTGAGCTTCAAAATGCCTCAAATTAGGCGACACTTCCTTCTTTGGTGCAGATAACAATCTTTTCTCAGTAATATCCCCCGTAATTCTGCAAGGAAGAAGTCTTAGCTTAATGGCTAGAACTGTTGTCGGACGCATCTATCTCGGTCAAAGGCAACAACGATTTCCACAACTTCAAGAACTGTGTAATATCATCATATTACCTTTAGAACTTTTCAATCACTTTGTCAAATTGTGCTTTCCTTTTTTAAAACAAGACTTAAGTTTTTCAAAACACCTTTCTTTTCATGAAAATTCTTATTAACAAATAAATGAAATTGCATAACAAGAATAGCAGATCATAACAATGATTTGGCCAAAACAAAACTGATTTTATTGATAGATAAGAACTTTACAAAAGGCAAAGCCTCGGGGATTTTAAAAGTTTTGAAAAATGGCAACAGAAAAGATTACAGAATCCCACAATAATTTGGTCCTTCCGACTGCCAGTTCACTTGCTTTGCTGCTTCTGACGAGAACAACAAGCTTTGACCTTTCCTATAATATTCTGCACAGGAGTCTGCCCCAACGTCTGTCATCTTTCAAACATTGGGTTTTCATCTTGTCGAGGCACTGAAATCCTCTTTCTATGTATTTCGTTTTAGGCGTAGTATTTTCTTACTGCGTCTGAGTTGATGGGATACTTGAGTGGTTCGCCATCCATGGTTTCGAGAATCAGAGATCCCCCGGAGAAAACGGTCTTTACGACAAAAGGGTCGTCATAGTTGGGCATCCACTTGCCACGCATGTCTTTTTGTGTAGGTAGGATTTTTCTAAGCACAAGCTCTCCTTCCCTATACTCTTTGGGACGAACCTTCTTGTTGAATGCCCGGGCCATCCTTTGTTGATAGATTTGACTGTGACACATGGCCGTCATTCTTTTCTCGTCAATGAGATTCAACGAATCGAATCTTTTTTTTGTCCACTCGTCTTCATCCAGCTTTGCTTCCGTCAAGATCTTCAAGGAAGGTATTTTGACTTCAATGGGTAGCACAGCGTCCATCCCGTACACTAAAGAAAAGCGAGTTGCCCCTGTCGAAGTGCGTACTGATGTTTGGTATCCGTGCAAAGCAAATGGTAACATTTCATGCCAATCTTTGTAAGTTACGACCATTTTTTGTATTATCTTTTTGATGTTTTTGTTTGCAGCTTCAACTGCACCATTCATCTTAGGTCTGTAAGGGGACGAGTTGTGATGTTTGATCTTAAAATCGTCACAAAGTTCCTTCATTGTTTTGTTGTTCAGATTCGACCCGTTGTCAGTGATGATCTGGTCAGGGATACCATATCGACAGACAACCTCCTTTTTAATGAAGCGTGCAACCAATTGTTTCGTCACATTTGCATATGACGCTGCTTCTGTAACACCCCACTTCCCAAAATCATCTAAATTAATAAACATTATAAATAAACAAAATCAGAGTTCCAATTCTCCCAAGTGGGATATCACATAAAAACAACGTTTCCTTATAAAAAAGGTTTTTCTCCAAATACAGCGGAATGTTAAATAATAAAATTCAATAAACGTTTGATACGTTCACAGGGAATTAAATTATAAGTTCAACATAAAACAAATAAAAACGCCCAAGTCCCGTGCTACGTATCAGAGCATCCTAGACTCGACAATCACACCAATATCCAAGCTAGCTAAGCACCTGGATTACCTGTACTTCCGAAGAAGCACAGACCACAACAACAACAAAGGGGTGAGAAAACATGATCAAAAATATAATGGTAATGTAATACATGTAAATAAGGTAGTACAACACACCAACACACCAAGATTCACCCCTAACAACACCATATGACGAACCTACTGTTCAAATTACAATATAACATATTATAATGCAAAATGCAACTCAACACCATGCATGCGGTACCGACTCGTTGGTTCATTCAATCGAACCTGGATAGATCACTTACGCTCCTCCTGAGACATGATTTATCCCCCACCATTCTCCACAAAGGAGTACGGATGAATCACTTACGCTCCTCCTGAGACATGATTCATCCCACCAAAACACCATGATATGCACACACCAATGCATAACTAATATATTTAGGCACTCAACGTGCACACGATCCTCCTGATCATATCATCATACATCAATGCATATATGTACAGATATAACATACACCAACACCATATAAATCAACCAGATAGTAAACAAGTTCATACTTTAACACCAAGATATAAACATATCCCACCACTCGGGGGTACACGATCCTACTGATCACTACATACATATGCCTCAACTAATTGTCCACCGACAATATCAAGGGAAACACGTACTATCACTAGTATGCAAGTTAAACCCCACACTCACCAACCTTACAGTGCATCAAGGCCAAAACATCACAGAAATCACATTCTGGTTCTGCGAAGTTCGCTGGCATTCGCCAGGCGAACCTGCTGGCGAAGCCCCCTTTCCAACTATCGTGCATTCGCCAAGCGAAGCATTCACTCGCCAGGCGAACCTTCGTTGGCATTCTCCAGGCGAAGTTCCTACCCTTTAGGTCTGGGACTTAATTCTGAATTATTCGCTGCCACTCGCCTCAGCTTGCCAGGCGAAGCTTCGCCAACACTTGCCAGGCGAAGCCCAGCGAATGCTGCGATTTCACCAATTTCTCACAGTTCTGCAGAGTGCTTTCTAAGCCAAATGGGTTAAACTTCCTACTTCCAATTCACCTCTTAACATCAGTACTAACAACGTAGATATCATAACTTATCGGTTTCTAGACTACATTCCCAATTCAACTCTTAGGCATTCTATCGATATCCCAAAAGGTCACACAGAATTTTCCCTAAAACCCGTAAACCCAACCTATCCGTCAAATTAACCAAAAACCACAATTCATCAACAATCAACATCCAATTATCAGCAATAGTCAACAATTATAACATATCAATATGTAATATCATATATCGATCAATCTCCTACGGGGTTAAGGACTCCCCACTACCCTATACATGTATAAACCATTCCCAATCAGGTTTCTCCCCCCTTACCTTGTTAATCGGTTGATCGATGAAAGAACCCTCCAAGGTTTGGCCAATTCTGATTTTCCCCCGTTCCTTCGTTCTTCGCTCCCTTTTCCGTTCTTCTCACTTCTCTCCTTTCTATCGTTCTTTTTCCACTTTCTCTAACTTCTCACAATGTATCGTAAAACTACTAACCCCTCACATTCCCTATTTTAATTCTCTACTCCAAATAATAATAATAACTTAATAAAATAATAATAACTTAATAATAATAATAATAATAATATTATTATTTCTCCAAAATAATAATAATATTAATAACAATAGTAACTATAATAAATATAATAATAATAATAATATTCCCACCAATATTAATATTATACACTATATTATTATATTCACCAAAACACCACCAATAATCCTCCCACATTAGGGACACCCACCAAACATCACCAAATACACCCCCACCAAAGGGCACACCAACATATAATATTTAAAATAATAATAAAATGACTAAATAATTAAAATGGGTGTTACAACTCTCCCCCACTTTAATTATTTTCGTCCTCGAAAATTACCTGATGGAAATAGCTCCGGATACGCTTCTCGCATCCTGCTTTCCAACTCCCAGGTCACACTGCCTCCTGCAGCACCTCCCCAAGCTACCTTCACCAAAGGTATCTCTTTCCCTCGGAGCTGTTTCATCTTACGGTCCTCGATCCTCAACGTCATCGTCTCAACAGTAAGATTCTCCCGAACCTGAACATCATCTCTCTGAATAACATGAGATGGATCAGAAACGTACTTTCGCAATTGCGACACATGAAACACATCATGTAGGTTCGACAACTCAGGCGGTAACGCCACCCTATAAGCCACAGTACCAACTCTTTGCAAAATCTCATAAGGTCCAATGAACTTAGGATCCAGCTTCTTGGACTTCAATGCACGACCCACACCAGTCATCGGATTAACTCTTAGGAATACGTGATCACCTACACAGAATTCCAACTCTTTCCTCCGATTATCGTGATAGCTTTTTTGCCTACTCTGAGACACTTTCAATTTCTCACGAATCATTTGAATTGTCTCAGTAGTCTGCTGTACAATTTCTGGCCCAAGCACCATATTCTCACCAGTTTCATACCAACACAGAGGAGTCCTACACCTCCTCCCATACAAAGCTTCAAACGGTGCCATTCCAATACTCGAATGATAACTGTTATTGTACGTGAACTCAATCAATGGTAAATGAGTATCTCACGCACCACCCTTTTCTAACACACAAGCTCTCAACAAATCTTCAAGCGACTGAATAGTCCTCTCCGACTGACCATCAGTTTGCGGATGATAAGCTGAACTCAATTTCAACTTAGTTCCCAAAGCTTCCTGCAAGCTCTTCCAAAATTCCGAAGTAAACCGTGGATCTCTATCCGACACAATACTGGACGGAACACCATGCAACTTCACAATTACCCGAATGTAAATATCCGCCAGCTTCGTTAACGGAAAACTAATATTGATCGGCACAAAGTGTGCAGACTTCGTCAATCGATCCACAATCACCCATATAGCATCAAAACCTCTCGCCGTATTCGGCAAACCTGTCACAAAATCCATAGTAATGCAATCCCATTTCCAAACCGGAATCTCTAATGGTTGCATAAATCCAGAAGGTCTCTGGTGTTCCACCTTCGACTTCTGACATGTCAAACAGGCATACACAAATTGAGCTATGTCTCTTTTCATACCAGACCACCAACATAATTTCTTCAAATCATGATACATTTTCGTAGCTCCCGGATGAATACTCAGGCTACTACGATGTCCTTCGCTCAAAATTGACTTTTTCAATTCTTCATCATCTGGTACACAAATCCTGCCTCTAAATCTCAACACACCCGTACTATCCAATTTAAAGTTACTATCGGAGTCACTCCCTACTCCAGGCATCAAATCTACCAATTTCACATCCAACTTCTGATTTTCTCTAATCATATCCAAGAAGTCATTATTTACCTGCAACATACCCAACATTACACTATCTGCAGTAGTCTCACAAACCATGCTCAAATCTCTAAACTGTTCAATTAACTCAATTTCTTTCACCATCAGAGCTGCCATATGAATTGCTTTCCTACTTAAAGCATCTGCCACTACATTGGCCTTTCCTGGATGATAACTCAAACTGAAGTCATAATCCTTCAAAAATTCCAACCATCTTCTATGCCTCATATTCAGCTCTTTCTGATCAAACAGGTATCTCAGACTCTTATGATCACTAAACACTTCAAATCTTGAACCATATAAATAGTGTCTCCAAATTTTCAACACAAAAACAACCGCAGCTAATTCAAGATCATGAGTTGGATAATTTCGCTCATGCACTCTCAATTGCCGCGATGCATATGCTACTACTTTACCATTCTGCATCAGAACCCCGCCTAATCCCATCTTAGACGCATCACAGTACACCACAAACGGTTCACTCGGAGTCGGTAACACTAACACCGGTGTCGTAGTCAATCTCTTTTTCAACTCTTCAAAACTTTCTTCATAAGCAGCATCCCATACAAAAACTTGGTTCTTTCTCGTCAACTGAGTTAATGGCAACGCCAAATTAGAGAACCCTTCAATAAACCTGCGGTAATAACCGGCTAACCCCAAAAAGCTTCTAATCTCTGTCGCTGTCTTCGGCGGTTCCCACTGCAATACTGCACTTACTTTTGACGGATCCACCGCTATTCCATCTTCAGATATTACATGCCCCAAGAAACTTACTTTCTTCAACCAAATGTCACACTTTGACAGTTTAGCAAATAATTTATTTTCCTTCAACACTTGCAAGGCAATTCTCAGATGTCCTGCATGCTCTTCATCAGATTTAGAATAAATTAATATATCATCAATAAACACTACAATGAACTGATCCAAGTAAGAATGGAAAATTCTGTTCATATACTCCATAAATACTCCCGGTGCATTAGTCACTCCAAACGGCATTACAGCATATTCATAATGTCCATATCGAGTTCTAAAGGCAGTCTTCTGAATATCACCTTCTTTTACTCTCATCTGATGATAACCCGATCTTAAGTCGATCTTACTAAATACACGAGCTCCCACCAGCTGGTCCATCAAATCATCAATCCTAGGTAAAGGATACTTATTCTTAATAGTCACTTTATTCAATTGACGGTAATCGATGCACAGACGCATACTACCATCCTTCTTCTTCACCAACAACACTGGAGCTCCCCACGACGATACACTTGGTCTAATAAACTTTCTATCCAACAATTCTCCAATATGAGACTTCAACTCAGCCAATTCCACTGCAGACATCCTGTACGGCGCCATAGAAATAGGTCTCGTACCAGGAACAAGATCAATACCAAATTCTACTTCTCGCGTCGGAGGCAATTCCGTAATGTCGTCAGGAAACACTTCTGGAAATTCATTCACCACTGCTAATTCCTCCATTGGAACTTTGTTATCCATCGATAAAGTTGCAAATAAAGCAAACACTCTAGTTTCATCTTCCAACAAGGCCCTCAATTCTTTATTAGACAAAGAACTTGCCACAACTTCCTCTTCAGGGGTCAGGAACAACAATTCCTTCCGAAAACAATCGATGTAGACTCGGTTGAACTCTAACCAGTTCATACCCAGAATAACATCCAACTTACCAAGCGGTAGACAAATCAGATCCACTCCAAATTCTCTACCGAAAATAGTCAGCGGACACTTCAGGCATACTAAAGAAGTAGTCACTTAACCTATAGAGGGTGTCTCAATAGTCATCTGTATCTCCAGAGTGGACGGTACCAAACCTATCCTCTCCACACAATCTACAGAAATAAACGAGTGTGTTGCACTCGTATCAATAATAGCAATCAAAGGAATATTATTGATAATACAAGTACCTCTGATCACACGCTCATCACTGGCAGCTTGAGTTCCTGCCAAGGCAAACACTTTTCCACCAGCCGGAGACGTTTGAGGCTTCTTCGGCTTCTCGCAATGTGTACTGATATGACCCTTCTCACCACAGTTATAACAGGTCGGCATAGTTGCTCTGCAATCAGCTATCACATGACCTGGTTTCCCACACTTAAAACATTTCTTGGTCTCATTAGGACAATCATTAGCACGGTGTCCCATACCACCGCACCGAAAACATTTCCCTTCAGCAGATGCTCTCCCATATCTAGGATTCTTATCAACAACAGCTTTACGTTTTCCCTTATCAGCAGCAACACTATAAGGAGTACCACTAAACCTCTGTTTACCCTTCCGGTCATTAACAACTTTGTAGTGCGCAATCCTTGCTCGATTATCATTGTCATATATTCTGCTCTTGCTTACTAGCTCAGGATAGCTCCTGATCTTCTGACAAGCAATCCCCAACTTAATCTCTGGACGCATTCCATTCTCAAACTTTAAGCACTTAGAGGTCATTGGCCCTTCCACATTATAGTGGGGACAATACTGCACCAGCTCCTCAAACTTGGCAGCATATTCTGCTACAGTCATGCTACCCTGTTTCAGCTCTAAGAATTCAATTTCCTTAGCGCTTCAGATATCTTCTGGAAAATACCTTTCCAGAAAACCCTTCCGAACCACCTCCCACGTAATGGCAGTTCCAGCAGCTTCCAATCTTTGGCGACTATTGTCCCACCAGGCTTTAGCCTCACCCTCCAGCATGTGAGTACCAAACCTCACCTTTTGCTCATCACTACAATCCATAGTTCTGAAGATCTTCTCAATTGCCTTCAGCCACTTCTGAGCAGCTTCGGGGTCCAGAATTCCCCCTTCGAACGTTGGTGGCTTGTTGCTCCGAAACTGTGCCAAACTCCTGAATTGGGCATCTGAAGTTTGATTCTGATTAGCAACAGCCTGCGCCATTGCTTGCATAGCGGCAGCCAATGCAGCATCGTTCCTTCCTGCCATACTGCTCAAAACAACAACACCAGGTTTAAAAGATATTCAACTCCATCCATAAGGACAGGCCCAACTCGACTCAACAACACTGGCCGGACGGACCGACCTGCTCTGATACCAATTGTAACACCCCACTTCCCAAAATCATCTAAATTAATAAACATTATAAATAAACAAAATCAGAGTTCCAATTCTCCCAAGTGGGATATCACATAAAAACAACGTTTCCTTATAAAAAAGGTTTTTCTCCAAATACAGCGGAATGTTAAATAACAAATTTCAATAAAAGTTTGATACGTTCACAGGGAATTAAAATATAAGTTCAACATAAAACAAATAAAAACGCCCAAGTCCCGTGCTACGTATCAGAGCATCCTAGACTCGACAATCACACCAATATCCAAGCTAGCTAAGCACCTGGATTACCTGTACTTCCGAAGAAGCACAGACCACAACAACAACAAAGGGGTGAGAAAACATGATCAAAAATATAATGGTAATGTAATACATGTAAATAAGGTAGTACAACACACCAACACACCAAGATTCACCCCTAACAACACCATATGACGAACCTACTGTTCAAATTACAATATAACATATTATAATGCAAAATGCAACTCAACACCATGCATGCGGTACCGACTCGTTGGTTCATTCAATCGAACCTGGATAGATCACTTACGCTCCTCCTGAGACATGATCTATCCCCTACCATTCTCCACAAAGGAGTACGGATGAATCACTTACGCTCCTCCTGAGACATGATTCATCCCACCAAAACACCATGACATGCACACACCAATGCATAACTAATTTTTTTAGGCACTCAACGTGCACACGATCCTCCTGATCATATCATCATACATCAATGCATATATGTACAGATATAACATACACCAACACCATATAAATCAACCAGATAGTAAACAAGTTCATACTTTAACACCAAGATATACACATATCCCACCACTCGGGGGTACACGATCCTACTGATCACTACATACATATGCCTCAACTAATTGTCCATCGACAATATCAAGGGAAACACGTACTATCACCAGTATGCAAGTTAAACCCCACACTCACCAACCTTACAGTGCATCAAGGCCAAAACATCACAAAAATCACATTCTGGTTCTGCGACGTTCGCTGGCATTCGCCAGGCGAACCGGGGCGAACCTTCGCTGGCATTCGCCAGGCGAACCTGCTGGCGAAGCCCCCTTTCCAACTATCGTGCATTCGCCAGGCGAAGCATTCACTCGCCAGACGAACCTTCGTTGGCATTCGCCAGGCGAAGTTCCTACCCTTTAGGTCTGGGACTTAATTCTGAATTATTCGCTGCCACTCGCCTCAGCTCGCCAGGCGAAGCTTCGCCAACACTCGCCAGGCGAAGCCCAGCGAATGCTGCGATTTCACCAATTTCTCACAGTTCTGCAGAGTGCTTTCTAAGCCAAATGGGTTAAACTTCCTACTTCCAATTCACCTCTTAACATCAGTACTAACAACATAGATATCATAACTTATCGGTTTCTAGACTACATTACCAATTCAACTCTTAGGCATTCTATCGATATCCCAAAAGGTCACACAGAATTTTCCCTAAAACCCGTAAACCCAACCTATCCGCCAAATTAACCAAAAACCACAATTCATCAACAATCAACATCCAATTATCAGCAATATTCAACAATCACAACATATCAATATGTAATATCATATATCGATCAATCTCCTACGGGGTTAAGGACTCCCCACTACCCTATACATGTATAAACCATTCCCAATCAGGATTCTCCCCCCTTACCTTGTTAATCGGTTGATCGATGAAAGAACCCTCCAAGTTTTGGCCAATTCTGATTTTCCCCCGTTCCTTCGTTCTTCGCTCCCTTTTCCGTTCTTCTCACTTCTCTCCTTTCTATTGTTCTTTTTCCACTTTCTCTAACTTCTCACAATGTATCGTAAAACTACTAACCCCTCACATTCCCTATTTTAATTCTCTACTCCAAATAATAATAATAACTTAATAAAATAATAATAACTTAATAATAATAATAATAATAATATTATCTCACCAAAATAATAATAATGTTAATAACAAGAGTAACTATAATAAATATAATAATAATAATAATATTCCCACCAATATTAATATTATACACTATATTATTATATTCACCAAAACACCACCAATAATCCTCCCACATTAGGGACACCCACCAAACATCACCAAATACACCCCCACCAAAGGGCACACCAACATATAATATTTAAAATAATAATAAAATGACTAAATAATTAAAATGGGTGTTACAGCTTCCACCCATTTGGTGAAATAATCGATTGCGACAAGGATGAAGCGATGGTCGTTAGAAGCTTTCGGCTCTATTGCCCCGATCATATCTATGCCCCACATTGCAAAAGGCCACGGTGACGTCATCACATTGAGAGGATGTGGAGGGACATGCACTTTATCAGCATAAACTTGACATTTATGACACTTTCGAGCGAAGAGTATGCAATCCGTCTCCAAAGTTAACCAGAAGTAACCCGCTCTTAAGATTTTCTTAGCCATGGTGTGGCCATTTGCATGGGTGCCGAAGGTTCCTTCGTGTACTTCGGTCATTATGAGATTCGCCTCATTTTCATCGACGCATCGGAGTAAGACCATATCATGGTTTCTTTTGTACAATATGCCGTTGCTGATGAAGAATTTAGATGACAACCTCCGTATTGCTCTTCTGTCAATTGTGGACGCGTTAGCGGGATACTCTTGGTTTTGAAGGAAATTCTTGATATCATGAAACCATGGCTTCTCCCCAGATTCTTCGTCTATTTCCATGACGTATGCGGGTACTGTCCTTCTTTCGATGCGAATCAGAGGTGCTTTGTTGACAAACTGGACTTTCCACATGGATGCCATCATGGCCAACGCATCGGCAATGTGATTTTCTGCCCTCGGTACGTGCTTGAAGGTAATTTCATCAAAATACTCAGCCATCTCTAAGATGTGGGTCTTATAAGGAATCAATTTTTCATCCCTGGTTTCCCATTCTTCTTTGAGTTGGTATACCACCAAAGCAGAATCACCAATTACTTCCAAGATTTTGATACGGAGGTCAATGGCAGCCTCCAATCCTAGGATGCAGGCTTCATACTCTGCTATGTTGTTTGTACAGGAGAAACAAAGTCGGGCTATGACCGCAGTGTACCCTCCAGTTGGATTTTTCAGAACAGCTCCGATGCCATGTCCATTTTTGTTTGACGCCCCGTCGAACATCATCTCCCAACGGGATCCCGGCTCGGGACCTTCCTCTGGACCAGGCTCTGGTTTCGTGCGCTGAATATACATCACATCTTCATCCGGAAAATCGAACTTGAGTGGTTGATAATCCTCCATAGGATCCTCTGCGAGGTGTTCTGACAAGATGCTCCCTTTGATGGATTTTTGAGCGACATACTGGATATCGTACTCTGATAGGAGCATATGCCATCGGGCTAATCTTCCTGTTTGAGCTGGCTTCTCGAAGATGTATTTGATGGGGTCCATCTTAGAAATCAGCATCGTAGTGTGACAAATCATGTACTGCCGCAGACGTTTAGCAGCCCATGCCAACGCACAACAAGCTTTTTCCAGGGGAGAGTAACGACTCTCGCAATCAGTGAACTTCTTGCTTAGGTAATAGATTGCATGTTCTTTCTTCCCTGATTCATCAGTCTGGCCCAAGACACAACCCATCGAACTTTCTAACACGGTCATATACATGAACAAAGGCCTTCCAGGTACCGGAGGAATCAGCACTGGAGGTTCTTGCAAATACTGCTTAATTTTCTCGAACGCCGCCTGACAGTTTTCATTCCATACCACCGTTTGATCTTTTCGTAACAACTTGAAGATTGGTTTGCAGGTAGGAGTCAGATTGGAGATGAACCTGGAGATGTAATTCAAACGTCCAAGGAAGCCTCTAACTTGTTTCTCAGTTTTGGGAGCAGGCATCTCCTGGATTGCTTTAACCTTGTCAGGGTCTACTTCAATTCCTCGCTGACTAACGATGAAACCAAGTAACTTGCCTGAGCGAACTCCGAAGGTGCATTTGGCTGGATTTAGTCTCAATTGATACTTTTAGAGTCTTTCAAATAGCTTCAGTAGACGATCCAAGTGGTCTTCTTCACTTTGGGATTTTGCAATCATATCATCCACGTACACCTCGATTTCTTTGTGCATCATATCATGAAAGAGTGTGACCATAACTCTCTGATACGTTGCCCCTGCGTTCTTCAAACCAAAAGGCATTACCTTATAACAATAGGTGCCCCATGGTGTGATGAAAGTTGTTTTCTCCATGTCATTTGGATCCATTTTTATCTGGTTATAACCCGAAAATCCATCCATGAATGAGAACACTGCAAAGCTTGCCGTGTTATCCACCAAAGTGTCAATATGTGGTAACGGGAAATCATCCTTCGGACTTGCTTTATTTAGATCCCTGTAGTCAACGCACATCCTGACCTTGCCATCCTTCTTCGGGACCGGTACAATGTTGGCCACCCATTCTGGATACTTGGATACTGCTAGAAAGCCAGCATCTATTTGCCTTTTGACCTCATCTCGGATTTTAAGCGCCATGTCTGGTCCCGACCTGCGAAGCTTTTGTTTGACCGGAGGACATTCTGGTTTCAGGGGGAGCTTGTGCATGACGATGTCAGTATCCAACCCTGGCATATCTTGGTAGGACCAAGCAAATACGTCAACAAAATCTCTAAGGATTGCTATCAGCTTGTCTTTGATTTCTGGCCTTAATGATGCCCCAATCTTGACTTCTCTTTTGTCCCCCTCTGACCCCAAATTGATGACTTCCGTCTGCTCTTTATGGGGCTGGATATAATCATCTTCGTATTCAGCAATTCTCTTTAACTCTTCTGGGACTTCTAACTCTTCTTCGTTCTCTTCTTCAGCTTGAAAGACAAATGAACCGTTAGTAGAAGGAACCAAATGATCATAGGATTCTGTGGTTGATGGGGGTATTCTGCATGTTTTATTTAGGAACAATCAGGCACTCACACACAGACATGCAGATGAAGGGTGGTTTTTATCATTATTATTTTTTTTCAAAAGAGATTGCCATTTTTTCAAAAAGAGTGAAAGTGATGCGCAAACAAATAACAAGAGTTTTAACAAAAACACTTTTTCATTAATGATTTTCAAATTTTGCAAAGTGGCCCAATACAAAATAATTCGCAGGTCTTGGGCAAGACCAGGAAATTTTTTAAAGAAAGACACAAAGCTAACAGGCAGAATGAATTACTCTAAAGGTAAAAAGATGGGAACTTCCACAGCCTCCCAATTGCGCAATGCTCCTCCTCCTCTAGTTATTAGATGATCCAAATTACCGTCCTCATCTTCAACAATAATGGCATTGACTTGCACTCCGCCACTGGTGAATATCTCTTTTAAGGACTTCTTCTTCATGGTGCTTTCTTCTGGCTCGCCTTCCGGAGTTGGTTTGTAACCCAACCCTTGTCGATCATTCTTGGCTCGAGCATTGACTTTGATGACCTCTCCCCATCCCAGTGGGACTCCAGCTTTCAGTGCTGCCTTAATACTTTGAGCAGAGGTAAATAATGGCCCTTGGGTTATGTCTGATTCATCTACTAGAACAGCGTGAGCTATTTCTAGTGCTTGGAAGGCTGTCTCGAGAGAGTCTTCATCAGCCTCAATATACCGGAAAGATGACAAGTTGCTCACCATCAAGTCCTCTTCTCCATGGACAATGACTAGCTGGTCATTTACAACAAACTTCATTTTTTGGTGGAGCGTGGAAGTGACAGCGCCAGCTGTATGAATCCAGGGTCTTCCCAATAAGCAGCTGTAAACCGGATTTATGTCCATCACCTGGAAGGTGACTTCAAAGATTTGTGGTCCAATTAGAATAGGAAGATCAACCTCTCCTATCACGGTTCTCCTAGATCCGTCAAATGCCTTGACTATAAGAGAGGTTGGTCTCATGGTAGCGCCTTGATATGCCAGCTTGGCCAAAGTCCTTTTGGGCATTACATTGAGTGTTGATCCAGTATCAACAAGAACTCGGGACATTGTATCCTCTTCACACTTGGCGGATACATGCAAGGCACGATTGTGCTTACGCTTCTCAGCTGTCAGATCATTATCGTCAAAGCTCAAAGTGTTACAGGCAGTGATATTTGCTACAACGGAGTCAAACTGCCCCACTGTAATGTCTTTAGTGACGTGGGCCTGTGTCAGGATTTTGAGCAATGCCTGGCGGTGTGCTGGAGAACTTAAGAGTAAAGCCATGACCGAGATCTTGGAGGGTGTTTGATTCAATTGGTCCACCACCCTATAATCACTTCGTCGAATGATTCTCAAGAATTCTTCTTCGTCGTTCTTGAGACTTTCTTTTCCTTTAACTAAAGGTTCTTTGGCGGTGGTTGTCCCTGGAACAGGCTTCTGAGGAACAGGTCTCTTTTGAACAGAAACTGCTGGTGGAGGAGCCTCGTTGTATGCTCGAGGTTGATAGACACGACCACTCCGGGTCATTTTGCTTCCACCGGCAATGTTGGCCACACTTACTGGTTTCTTTTCTTTGAAAATCCCTTCACACCACGAATAGTCTTGTTTTGGTGTCACGGCTCTTGGGCGAGGCTGGAATCCTCCCCTTGGCTCAAACCTAGTTTGTCCCCTCCCGAATTTCGGGGGTGCATCATCTCGAAATACTGGCCGAATATTCTTGTAGTTTTTGTTACTGTTATCATCTCTAAATACGGCTCCTTTGTGGGATTCTCCTGGTATGTTAAACACAGGCTCGATGACTGCCACATCTTCTTCCTTTTTCCGGTGGGCAATTTCTATCATTCCCTGTTCAATCATAGCTCGAATGTCCTTTCTCACAGCGTCACAACCCTCAGGATTCAGCATACATTCTTTGCAATCCTCGTGAGATGTCTTGAGTGACCACGCCTGAGCGAGGCGTTTGTGCAGGTCTGCTAATGGCACTTTGATCTCACCAACAGTAGTAACTTTCTTGTCTTCTGACCCCTCCCATTCTTCAGTAATGGCATTGACTCCACCATGATTGGGAAGAGGGTTGCTCTTAACATTGGGCGGATTGTCTTCGAAGGACAGAATTCCCTTTTCAACAAGTTCGCGAACTAGGTGCTGAAGGGCGAAGCAACCATCGAGATTGTGGCCTGGAGCATTCTCATGAAATAGGCAGCGGGCATTTGCATCGTAATAGAACGGGAGTGGATTAGGTGGAGCACCTAATTTTCTCGTTTTAACCAAACCTCTTTCTATTAACATGGGAAACAGGTCGGTGTAACTCATTGGAATAGGTTGTATCTTCGGCCTATTTGCTTGATAACTTGCCTTCGGGGCCCTGTTCTGAGGTTGTTGACCCTGCGGCTGCTGGTATTATTGTTGATTATTGGTGCGATACTGTTGCTGACTGCTAGGCTGATACTGGTGTTGATTGTTGAATGCCCCAGATTGGGGGCCATGCTGTGAAGAAGGTTGAAAACCGGGGTCACTGCTGCTATATATGATGGTTGGTACTGTTGGTGGTGGCTTCGTGAGCTTTGCACTTTCTTTCCATATGTGGTTGCGCTCACCTCTCCCTCTTTCTTTTTATGGAACGTGCTGACTGGCTTCTTTGTCGTGCTGGCGCTTGAGGTAACATTTGGAGTAGTCACTTTTCCACTCTTTAAACCTGCTTCCACCTTGACCCCTACTGCCACAATATCAGAGAAATTTGTTGTAACGCTGCTGATCAAACGTTCGTAGAATTCTGGTCGAACTGTATCCACAAACCAGTCTGCCAACTCCTTCTCAGTAAGAGGACGCTCCACTTGTGCTGCAGTTCCGCGCCATCTTTGCGCATACTCCTTGAAAGTTTCGGTATTTTTCTGCGTCATGCTGAGAAGCTGACGGCGGTCGAGAGCTAGGTCCATGTTGTACTTGTACTATTGAATAAAAGCATCTGAAAGGTCTTGGAAACTGTGAATCTTAGCTTGATCTAAACTGAGATACCACTTGGCCGAAGCCCCTTTTGGACTATCCTGGAAACAGTGTACTAACAGTTTATCATTTTCAATATGCGGAGCCATCCGCCTACAGTACATGATTAAGTGTTCTTTAGGACAAGCAGTCCCTTCATATTTGTCGAAGATTGGCGTTTTAAATTTCTGAGGGAACACCAATCCAGATACCAAACATAGATCCTTGGCATCAGATCCAAAGACGTGATTTCCTTCAATGGCCCTCATCCTTTTGGCCATGATGTCCATCTCTACTCTTAATTTTTCGTGTTTTTCGTCCTCAGCTTCGGATCCATCGGGTATATCAAAGATTGGCTGTTGATTGGCGAAGACCGGTCGTACTGTGGTAGGTCCACCTGCTGGAGTAAAAATGGGGTTTCTGATTGTTGAGTCGAATAACGGATTGAGACCTGAAGACTGCATGCTGTTGAAAGGTGGCACAAAATCCCGGGACATGCCATAGGGAAACTCCGCTGAAGTAACAGGAGCCATTGTGACGTTGGTTGCTGCTGTGGCAACTTCGGAGATCACTGTAGGTTGTGTATCCATTTTTTCTTTGATCACGTTGAGGGCTTCCAAGATCTGGTTGACGTCCCCTTTGATCCCTTCAATGTCATTATCCATTTGATCGAACCTCTGGTCGTTATCTGCCATCTTCTTTTGAGCTTGGGACCGTGTGTTGTATCTGTGGGTACTCAGCGTGACTCCTTATCTCCTCTTGCTGGACAAGAGCAAAAGATGAGATGCGGAACCCCAAATGCAGGATTGATGTAGGATGACATGCAAATGTGGATGCATAAACCATTCAAGGAAACTCAAAATTTTCGTTTACAAACAAAAAGTTAGACCAACACGTAACGACATGCTTAAAAAGCGTTTTTCATTTGATAACTGGAAATCTATTACAGTAGAGTGACCTTTGCTAAAAATCAAGACTTTTCTTACAATGAAATTAAATGCAACAAGCAGGATATCAATCCTTTTTTAGGGAAAGCAGGGAAATGGCGAAACAAAAATCAATCTAACAAGACGACCCTTCTCCTTCCTGGACCCTGACGTGAACTTGATCCTGGCGGATAATCTCCCACAGGTCTTCGTTTTCTCTTTGCGCTTTAACCAAAGCGTATTTCAGCTCTTCCCTAGTCGCGGGGACCTCAGGTTCCATAGTTATCTCATAGTCGTGAGTGTAGAACATGATTAAGGCAATTTTCTTTGACCATAGCAGGTACCCCCTGGTGGTTAAACAACTTGCATTCTCCATTGGGGTTGGGCCCATAAGGTGTGGATCTCTTTGAGCATATTGAGCATCTTCTTCTAGTTCCTGGTTGTGACCTGTCTCACAGAAGCGAGGCCTCAACAGTTCTGGTTCAGGCTCGGGCCCAGTGGGATACCCATGTTGACGCCGAGCGAGAATAGGATTATAAGTGATCACCCCTTATATCCCAATGAGAGGCACATTGGGGAAATCTCCGTAGCTGAAAATCATGACCTGGTCACCGATGCTAGTGTCATACCAGGTGATATCATGGTGTCTGAGAGTGACAAGTTTAGAAACCCAAGCGCTTTTGGTAGGAAGCCTCCAAAGGATATGGGTCCTTGGCAGATGAGAAGTAAACCATCGGTCGAGTAGTGCAAGACAGCATGAGAATCACCCACAATCATACAAGGCAAAACGGTGGATGACTACATAAGTATCGGCCAGTATTGTGTTGACCGGATTTTTGAGGATGAAGAGGCTGATTGCTTCTTCGCTGATGAAGTCGTAACTACTTGGGAACAGATACAGTCCATATATTAGTAGTGCCAAAATTGCCTCAAAAATGCCCAGGTTTCTGCTTTCATAGTGATACTCGGCCATTTCCATTAGAGGCCCGACATCCATTCCATACCACCCTCCTTTCGCCCTCATTGGTGGTAAGTCTTCCAGCTTGATATGCAGGGTTTTAGCTAAGTCCTTCTTCTTTGGCTTTCCATAAGGGAGCGTAAAAGTCCATGGGATCTTCAAGTAAGCATCATACTCTTCAAGGGTCGGGAGTAACTGAAAATCTGGGAACACAAAACAGTGGTAAGTTGTATGATAGAATTCCACCAAGGCTTGCAACATGGGCTCGTTGATCGGAGCGCTTATTAATGACAATAGGTCCCCATATTTAGCTATGAAAGCAGCAGGATTTCGAACAAGTCTGGTTAACATTCTTAGACGGACCAATCTCAGATCCGGGACTCGAAGCATGTCTCTTCTTACCATGTTGTTTCCTGCAAAGAAAAAAGTTGAATTTCCTTGAATGGTTAGGAGAAGTGTAAATGCAAATGCACATGATTGTCATGGAACTCAGATATTTTTGAACATCAGAAATTGTCATTTCATTAACAAACAAAACGGATTACAAACATCATTTCCTCTTACAAGAGTTTTAACTAAACAACTTGGTGAATCTTATCAAGGTTCTCCTAGCAGCCTGAGGTTGAGCTTCTCGATCTTTCTTTCCATCTGATTCTTCTCAATGATGAGTCTGTCCACAATTATCTTCCATGGATTAGACTGAGGCTCATAAGGTTCTTCTAGTGCTTTCCTCTTCTTACAAGAGAGGATTTCTTCATCTTTCGACTGGAGTTGTCTCCAGAGCTCCGCATTTTCCTCAATGACTATCTGATACTTGTGCTTCCAAGCTTCTTCAGTTTGCTGTGCTTTGACCAAAGCAATTTTCAACTTTTCTTCTTCAGACATGAAGACCAACGGGCGTTCTTCCTTTAAGGTCATAGGCTCTTGTTTAGGATACGGCATCCTTAGTGTGACGGCTCTTTTCCGAACCCATTGGAGGTAAGGTTCCAAAGAAACACAGTTGAGTCTTCCAAGATCTTTCTTTCCTTTCTTGTGTAGATGCTTCCAAGCTTCTAGAATTTTCTCTTTTAATCCTTGACTATCTTCCCCTTCTTTGAAGAAGATACTTTCTACTTGAACACTCTTGGGTTTGTCCTTTAGAGGGTATCCCAATTGTCGGCGGGCGAGTATTGGATTGTAGCTGATCCCTCCATTAATGCTGAGGAGAGGTACATTGCTAAATTCCCCACAACTGTCGATAATCATTATCCCATCATAATCACGACTATACCAATCAATATCGGAATGGGTAAGAGCCATGATCTTTTGTGACCACCATCCTTTCTTTGGATCCCAAAAAGTGTTGGCTTTGGGTAAGTGTGAAGTGAACCATTTGTACAATAAAGGAGCACAACAAGTGATCATTCCTCCATTATGGAAGTTCCTCAGATGAACAGAATGGTACGTGTCTGCTAACAAGGTAGGCACAGGATTCTTCTTCAAGAAAATTTTGATGGCATTGAGGTCCACAAAATTCTCAAAGCTTGGAAACAAGAATATACCATAGATGAGTAGGGCAAGGATAGCCTCGAATGATCCATGCTTAAATGATCTGCGTAATATTGAGCTTTCTCAACCAAGAATTCTACTTTTAACCCAAAGACTCCCCCTTTTGTAATCAGATTCTTTTTTATATCATCCACTCCCAAACGTGTAGCTTTGGCGATATCTTGCTCTTTAGGGTCCTTTTCTACAATCGGAAAAGGAGAATCTTCAAGAATAGGCAATCCAATTAACTGAGAATACTCTTCTAGTGTGGGTACTAGCTGATAATCAGGGAATGTGAAGCAGTGGTAGAGTGGGTCATAAAACTGGAGGAGAGTAGAAAGAAGTCCACTATCCATCTTTATCTTCAAGAGTAGCAACAACTTCCCGTATCGGCTTTGAAATCCCTCTGAATCTGTCACTAAGGTGCTCAACCTTTTCAAATCATCTAGGTTAAAACCCTTGTAAGTGTACTTCAAAGTTTTCTTTCTTTTACTATTCATGACGACCTCTGATATTTACAAACAACAAAGTCTGAGTTCCATGAAACCATATGATGATATGATGACATGATGATATGAATGCACAAACACAAACAAGATGCATGTGCACACAACACAGGTTTAGGGTTAAGGACAAGCATGAGTCCAAGGGTCCACCCATCCCCAAAGATTGTACTATGGATTGATTGTACCTGCCGAACGGGTTCTACAAAGTTCCCAGAGTCATCAACCCATCTTTCGGATATTATCAACTTCCCAAATTACTTGGTAATTGATAATATTCTCAAGAGAATCTCATCTGAGTGTAGTATCGCGTATCAACTACTTCGGAAATACTTCCTTATAGTCATCGCACTACGTCCTAATAAGGCCAAAGTGGGTTAGAATGTAATCTAAAAGTCCACAGTGTCATGGGCTCCTTCGTCGAAAGTAGCATTGTTTTCATGAATACTCGATCAACAATACTAAACTCTCAAGAGGGCCAACCCTGAGCGGTGGTTTCTCAAGTTAGCTTGGTCGGGAATCAACTCCCTATAAGCCTTCTTGAATATACCACCATCCTATCATAAGTGCACTCGAGTCCGGGTATAGGATCGTCTCACCACTCAAAGCACCCAATATCCAACATACAAATATATTGAAAAATATACATGTTAAGCAAATATTCACAAATATAGCATACAATTAAACAAAATAGGTTAAACCCTCAAGTTTTAGAACTCCCCAGTAAAGTCGCCATTTCTGTTGCGGTGAGAATCGTGATACCAAGCTATTGATTAACTTGAATCTTAATTCTTAAATTCACAACCGTACTTTAATTTATCCAAAGGAAAGGTCTAAAGAAAGAAAGAACCTTTTTCGCGATGTAACAACAACGCTAAGAGATTCGGGGATCAGGGGTTGGTTATGCATAGGGTAGGTATTTCACATCCTAAACATCTGTAGTACTCTACAGGAACCTTTTGTTTGTTTGCATGCTAAATAGGTAAATGTTTGCTAAGGTTTGGGATGGGTAAAGGGTGTAGGTTAAAACCTAAAGATAATTTCTAAGCTTGCTCGCAAAGACATCGCGTCCTCTGCCTACGTATCCTAACTAGGATAGAATCAGAGCAATCGTAGTTCACCTTACAAGGGTTGAAGAACGCTTAATTGCGATCAAGGTTCAAAGGGGAACAAACGTAATAATGTTTGTGTAGAGTTTCACAAAACTCTCTATGTTTATGTTGTAACACTCAAAGGGAAAATAAGTAATCATTACTATGATTCTTATATAGAGTTAACAAACTCTAACCTAGGGTTCTAGTTGAGGAACACTCCTAGTAAAGGTGGGTCTTTTAGACTTAGGCAAAGTCTAATGGCTTATGGGTTCTAATCTTAACTAAGATTCAATATGACTTTACAAAGTCAGAAGGGGTATTGAGCTATCCATGACACAAAGGTCAATGGAGAGACTTTCCTTTGGAAGGAAACCGGGGGAACGATTTGGATGAGAACTAACAAGTTTCGTCGCTTGGGGAATAATTTAACAAGGTATAAACATATTCAAGCATGAGAAATATAGAAGACATGATTATAATCAAGGATTAACCAACACATTACAATGAGCAAGTCTTTTGAGTAGGATGAATGGTTACAACCAAGCATGGTAAGCATATTACAATAAGCATGTCTTGACAAAGATATAGGTACATCTTAACAAAGATTGAAAGTACGGTTTTAACAAGGATTATGAAAACATGATAAAGGTGACAACCATGTAAACAAATAACAATTTGAAAACAAATCACATTATAAACTCAAAGCGTAACAACAATATGCATAGATAACAATCTCACATAATTAAATCAGTTTAGCCTCGTAATTTAGGAGGTAGATAATATGAGACCATGGTGACAACCTTACCAAATAAGTCTCAACTTAAAGTGATCAGGTTATAAGTTCAAATGTAACAACAATTAGGCATTGATGACAATCAAAAAACGCAAGGACTGATCACAACAGTTAAATTCAAGACTTAGGAAGAGAACGACAAATTTATGGTAACCACCAACAAGGAATGGAGCCACAACATGTTAACAAACACAAATAAATCTCACAAGATAAGTCAAGTATGGCATAAAGAAAATTCATCTAAACACAAAGTAACGACCTAAAAAACTGAACCAAACTTCCAAATAGGCAAAAGGCGTTGCAAGTACAAGAAATTTGAGGTTTTATTCCATTAGATGAATTTAGACATTAACATGAACAATTAGAAAAAAGAACGGGTTAAAAATGATGAAGTGTGAGAAGGTTGTGATTCATTGAAATTTATGAGAATAAAATAAAATGAAACAAGTGATAAAAAAAAGAAATGTCAAGGGAGGGAGTTGAACCCTGGCCCTCTTGGTTCACAAGCCCGATGCTAAACCACCTGGCCACACCGCGCGCGTGTGCTAAGGAATGGAAAGGAATAGATAAAAAATAAATATGACAAATAAAAATAAAATGTACAAAAGAGTTGATCCACATGGATCGAACTCAGGTCAGGCAGGTAGAGGGGTATAAGGCGCACAAGTGTCTGCCACTGGGGTGGCTGTTACATCCATTAATTTAATGGAAACCAAAAATATACATAGCTTGTTTGGCAGATTTTCTGGGCAAATCAAAGGCATTCAACATGTTTGCAAAACACCTCTAACTTTCTCAAATTTCATCTGATTTTAACAAACCTTATATGTATCTTACCCAGAAAATTATGAGGAATCTGATGGTGATGTTAGTTTCCCAAGATTCTCAGTGAGATGAAAAATTCGAATGCTTATGCTTTGTGATTCATGTGATGCAATTTGGTACTCAAATCTCATTTTAGCCACCCTCATACTAAACCATAATCGTGTACACACTAAACACACCTTGCTGAATGAAGGTAAACCAAAGATTTAGTTGAAAACAGTTTGTGGTGAATAATGACCATCAAGTTGCAATCTCAAACTTGGAAATGCATTTTGGGGCCATAGATCAAAACAGAAAGTTTTATTAGCAAATGGGAGTTGGAGCAAGCTGAAAATGTGTTGTGGGAGGGGTCTCAACAGAAAATGTCATACAAAAATCAATAGAACAAAAATAGGTGTGTGAGTTGCAGTTTGAGTACTCTTGTTGTGCAAGTCAAAGGTGAAATTGAGTGATGATCTGAAAACCAACAAAATGATGATCTAGGCCACTTCTACATGCACACACAAATATTCATCAAGGGTTACCACCTGCTTTGTAATGTTAAATCACAGCTGATATGCGAACTGTTTTGACAGTTTCCATAAAGGTTTGGAGTTCCAACATGGCAATGCTTCTATGACAGTAGGACTAGAAACATGATATGATTCTCAACTGATATGTTTATATGCAACAAGTTCAACAAGATGGATGCCAACTTCACATAACCATCTCAAACAACCAAATTCAAACCTGTGAGAAAACCAACTCAAAAAGTAATACAAATTCAATCAAGAACCTAAAACTATCCTGCTCCCCCCTCTTAGTAGCAACAGCCACATTCACATCCCCTCTTGTTCTATTTCAATGAGCATCTACCAAAACAAACTTCACACAATTTGATAGCAATGAACATGATTTCATTAAAAATAGTAGGCATGATGATTTTGAAATGCAAAGAGAAAAAATCATGGCAGTTTGGAACAGAACAGGAATATACACATCAACATATAATTTGGGATGTTAAAGCAATCTCATTCTTGCAGCCAAATTCTTAACACCTTAATAGAGAACAAAATCATGTCAAACTTATCAAAGCTTACAAAACATGAGGATTGACAGTTCAGTATAAGCAAACATAAGTTAATACAAGCAGAACACCAACTTAAACAGCTTCAACAACCTTGCCATAGACTGTTAAGGTCCACCCTATAAACTACTGTGATGTTACAAACCTCTTAACCCAACTGAAGTAGAAACTGAGACTAAAACATGTATAGACACAAAGCAATATGAACACCTACTTATGGCAGCCATAACTTGGTTATCAACTTCAAACAACCCTCTTATGTAGAAACCTGACAATAGCTGTGTAAATTCACCAGAGCAAAAAACTAATACTAGGCCTCTAACACAAGTATTGACATTAATGAACACAAACTGAACATGTCAACATCTACTTTAAATCAAATAGTCAGCACAAGCATAACAAGTTAATACTGAAAACTGACATCACAATGTCAAGGGAGGCAGACACAAAGAGTTGAAACTCTGAACATAAGACTGGTTACAACTTATTACAAATCCTGGTGTGATATATGAAAACAAAAGTGCAGCAGTTACTCATCTCATTTTGGCAAATGTTGACTTTAAAAACATGGTTGAGAGTGATAAGAACAATAGTTTGGATCCCTTTATGCTTTAACATGTGAGAATTCTTAATAATGATCATGACCAAATGTTTTGTTTTTTCTTGAAATGAAGGCCATCAGATTGTGAAATATTAATCAACTTAGTTTGGGGACCAGTTTTAAAAACAACAAAACAATGGAAACTGATAAGCTCTCTTGCACATAGCTTTGGTATTCAAAAACATGAGTTCAAAACCACACCTATCAATGCTTACAACTCATCAACCTAGCAGAAACAAAACTATGTTGCCCTAGTGGCAATCTAAACAGGTTGATAGTCTTGAAAACTTAAGCAAAATCAAAACAGTTTTATGAACATGTTGCTACAGATTTCCACATACTGCTTATGAAATTCTGATGAAAACAACAATTAACAAGCTAACAAAGATGACAATCAAGATCTTCAATGTGAGCTACACACTTTGCACACACCAATTTGTGAGGATTGTGAAACAGTTTGAATTAGAATAGCTTTATGATGGTAAAAACTCATGACATCCAAGTATTTGACAGTAAGGTAAACCCAAGAATAACAAGCTAAACCACATTTCATCATTATTGACAAACCAAACAATTTTGCAATTAGAACCCTTATGCCAACAAACTTGTATGAGATAACAATCATCATAACAGCATGATAAACTAAAAGTGATGTGTGTTGAAGTGATTGTGTTAACCAGTGTAAAACAGCCAAGTAAGTACACAGACATATTTCAAATGCATTTGAAAACATGTTAGGATGATGAATTCAGTTTGATATGGCTCTATGCAAGATATGAGTGTTAACTGCTATGCATAATCCAAAACAGACCTTGATGCCAATATATGATAACAATCAATTATAGTAGCATGAACTGTAGGTACCAACCAAATTTAAACTAGCAGACCTAATTCCTAGGCTAGCAGTGAGATTCTAGTGGCTTGTAGTTCAGATAAATTTGTTCCCTGATTGTATACTAATTGTGAATTGGTGCAATCCTCAAACAATGGTAATGTTAGATCATGATATTGGTAACCTTATCCCACAGTAGACATACACTTCCTAACCATCAATCATGAATTAGCAAACTATGACAAAAAGGATCTTTGAGTGACAACACAAATTAAATGTCATAGTTGAATACATCCACTGACAGACCTATGGTTCTAAGTTTAACAGAAAATTAGCAGCATCACCACATAATCATGAAACCACCAATAGTCAAGATGCTCATATGTTCACAGCACAACAGTTGAAATAATATGACAGAAACATGTTCAAATATTTGCACTAATGTTTAGGAGAACCCCCATCATTCCCAACAGCAAACAACCATGAAAACTACTAAAGTGTACATATCTCAAAGTCTAAAAAAAAAATACTCAAAAATGCCAATTTATGAAATACAATGCTAAAGCCAATAAGGATCAATTACATACCTTTTGTAGATCCTTAGGAGTAGGTTATATCAGTTGAGAAAACCAGAGATTGCTTGCTCCAATTTTGGCTCTTTTGAAATTTCTTCCACTTTAAGCCACACACACTTTCAATGCCAAATGGAGATATGCGAGTTTCCAATGATTGGTAAGTGTTTGAACAGTTGGAGAATGTTGTTTATGAGGTGTTAGAGGGATCAAAACTTCAAGAACATGTTTAGAACAAGATTTGGTGATTTTAGTAGCTTTGGTCAAAGTATGGTGGAATGAGAGTTGACTTTTTGATTTTTTGTGGCTCTTGATGTTTTAATGAGTCATACACCTTCCATATGTCATTTGGAAGATATGTGGATGGTTGTGAGAGTGTTGGAAATGTTAGAAATGAAAATGGTGTGAAAGTTGCAAAATGGCCATTTTTGGTGTTTTTGAGCTTTTCTTCACTTATAAGTAAAGAGAGAATGAGAGGGAGAGCTGTGATGTTTTGATCTTATGAGCAGCTCTGGTGTGTCAAACAAGTGAGGGGGAGGCCTCTATTTATAGGAGAAAGAAGGATGAGGGCAGCTTGGTAACTTCCATTTTTGGAGGGAGTTTCATGAAGTTTCTTCCAAAATCTTGCCAATATCTTTGTGGCAGCCATCTTCACATCAATTGCAAGACTCAATGCAAGAAAAACCAGATGATATGAAGGAGTGAGGTGACTTGAAATGATGCTAGAGAAGTAGGGGACTGCAGCTGCCCTTATTGCTTGAAAAGTTTCTCTTTCATGGCTTAAAAATGATTATTTTATTTGCAACTTGCCATCAACTTGCTAGACCCCTCAAACTATCCCATTTTCTGGTTTTCTCTTAATTCCTACCTCATATTATCAGTTTGTAACATGATCCAAGGATGGAGAATGACTCAAGTTGTGAAAAACCCAATTTTGATATGTTGAAGCAAGTAAACTTTTAGTGTGACAGACCCAACTTCAAGACACCATAACTTCCAGCTCACAACTCCTCTTGGGGAGTTCTTGTTCTTTTTGGAAAACCCTCATATAGCCCTACAACATTCACGTTTGTCAAAAGTTCCAAATCTATGTGCATCTTGGTTGAAAAGTCCCTTAAAGTTAGCAAAAAACAAGTTTTGATGCAGCCAGATTTTGAGAAATTCACTAAGTGTTTTGTACTAAAAAATGACTTTGATGATAACTCCAATTCCATGCATTTTCTGAGTGTGGACTAGTATAGGACTTTTGTAGGACTTGTTAAGAGCTTTCCGACGAGCTTTGAACCACCTCGTTCGGGTGTGTGGTTAGGGAGTTAGGGTTTAGCCCCTTTCGAAACCCTAATTTCCCGATTTTTCGATTACTCTCACATCCTTGATCCGATGATCATGAAAATTGATATGTAGGTCCCTCATGACATAAGGAACAACGTTTCTTCACAACTTGAAGTCCAATTCCTAAAATTTGAGGGGGGTGACTTTTCGGTCAACCGTACGATCGATCGGCGATTACCGAACTGTCTGTTCATGTTTCGGAGCTTCCAAGACTTTGAAACTCTTTGAGGGGACTTCACTAAGCCATATGAACTTTTTAAACCATACTTTTGTCCTTGAATTATTTCTCAAATCTAAAGTCAAACTACAGTTGACTTTTTCAACCCGAAAAACCCTAATCGGGTGCCTTGAACTGCACTGCGCCCCATCTGTGGGTGATTACCTCAAATTGAACTCACACATGACCCAATATGGTACTCTTGATCTTATTTCATAAATGATTCAACCCAAAACATTGGTTGACCAATCCTTGAAACTTTGATTTTATCAGTGCGGAGCCCCGCTTCATCTGTATCTTGACAAGAATACACTTCGAAACTTGTTAAGGTTAGATAAATAAATGCATATGATATGAAGAGGATATAAGGGGTCAAAATTTGGGGTGCAACAAGTTTTGATGACCAATCTTTCCTAGAGGTTGCGATTGTCTTTTCCAAAATTTTCTTTATTTCTCTGTTCGAAACCTCCACTTGTCCACTAGTTTGTGGATGATACGGTGTAGCTACGCAGTGTTTGACTCCGTATTTGGAGAGGAGTTTGTCAAAGATTCGCGATATGAAGTGCGAACCACCGTCACTAATGACGAGTCTGGGCACACCGAATCTAGGAAAGATTATGTTTCTAAAGAGTTTGACGACTACTCGCGCGTCATTTGTTGGAGCGGCAACGACCTCTATCAATTTGGATACATAATCGACAGCGACGAGTATGCATTTGTTTCCAAAATAGGACGGGAAAGGTCCCATGAAGTCTATTCCCCAGACGTCAAAGATTTCTACTTCTAAAATTCCTTTCTGAGGCATTTCATCGCGTCGTGAGATGTTGCCGGTGCGTTGGCATCCGTCGCATTTGAGTACAGCGATATGGACATCCTTCCAGAGGCTGGGCCAAAATAGGCCAGATTATAGAATTTTAGTGCACGTCTTTGAAGTACTAGCATGACCACCATAAGGTGTTGAATGGCATTGGGAAATGATGTCTTTTATTTCTTCCTCTAGGACACAGCGACGGTATATGTTGTCGGCGCCTCGTTTGAAGAGTAGAGGTTCGTCCCAATAGTAATGCTTTAAGTCGTGGAAGAATTTCTTCTTTTGTTGATAAGTTAGGTCCGATGGAAGCACGCCTGCGGCCAAGTAATTAACGATGTCGGCATACCAAGGCAAAATGGCTTGGGCATAAATAGCTTCTACGGCTTTTTCATGTTCTGGTTTTTCCGAGGTTAAGTTGGACATATCACTTTCCAATTTGGCTATCAGACGTTCGTAAGGAAAATTGTCATTGATAGGTACTGATTCTTGTTTAGTGCCCTCTATTCGCGATAAGTGATCTGCAACTACGTTCTCGGTCCCTTTATTATCTTTAATTTCTAAGTCGAACTCTTATAATAATAGGATCCATCTCAATAATCTTGGTTTGGCGTCCTTTTTGCTTACTAGGTACCTAATGGCAGCGTGATCTGTGTATATGATTATTTTGGCTCCTACCAAGTGGGCAGGGTCTAAAGTTCTACAGCATAATCACTCATATCGCACATGATTTCGAATGGTAGCCGCCAATCTGCGGGTTGCATGATTGGTGCGGTAATGAGCGATGTCTTTAGAGTTTCGAATGCTTCTAAGCATTCTTTGTCGAAAACGAACTCGACATCTTTCATTAGCAAACCTGTCAGAGGTTTTGTGATTTTCGAGAAATCCTTTATGAATCTTCGGTAGAATCCAGCGTGTCCTAAAAAGCTTCGTATTTCTCTTATGGTTTTCGGAGGTTGAAGATCCTTTATGATCTCTATTTTAGCTTTGTCAACTTCAATGCCTTTTTCAGATATGACGTGTCCTAAAATGATGCCTTGTCGGACCATGAAATGACATTTCTCCCAATTAAGGACAAGGTTCACTTTAGCGCATCTTTTGAGTAGCATTTCTAAATTTGACAGGCAGCTTTCAAAGTTTTTTCCGCATACAGAGAAGTCATCCATGAACACTTCCATGATGTCGTCTATGAAATCCGCAAAGATTGCCATCATGCATCTTTGGAAGGTTGCTGGAGCATTGCATAGTCCGAACGACATTCGGCGATAAGCAAAAGTGCCATAAGGACAGGTGAATGTTGTCTTTTCTTGGTCATCGGGGTGAATAGGAATTTGAAAGAATCCCGAATAACCATCTAGATAGCAGAAGTACGAATGTTTCGCTAGTCTTTCCAACATCTGGTCTATGAAAGGTAAAGGGAAATGATCTTTCCGAGTCGCCTTATTCAGTTTTCTGTAATCGATACACATCCTGCTTCCGGTCACAACTCTTTGGGTTATCGATTCATCTTTTGCATTCTTCACTACAGTAACACCTCCTTTCTTTGGCACTACGTGCACTGGGCTGACCCATTGGCTGTCGGAGATCGGGTATATGATTCCTGCGTCTAGTAACTTTTTCACCTCGTCTTTGACTACAGTGCTTAGAATCGGGTTTATCCTTCTATGATGTTGTCTTGAAGTTTTGCAGTCTTCCTCTAGCATGATACGGTGCATGCAGATGGAAGGACTTATACCTTTTAGATCGCTTATATTATAGCCTAACGTAGTTGGGTATTTCCTTAGGACTTCTAGTAATTGCTCAGTTTCTGACTGTCCTAAATTTGCGTTGACTATTACATGTCTTTTGAATTCTGTGTCTAAGAATTCGTACCTGAGGGTTTTAAATAGTTCTTTAAGTTCTAAAGCTGGGTTTTTCGAACCTAGCATGTGATTTGGAGTTAGTGCTAAGATCTCGCTCAGCCTATCTTCTTTGTATGGCGCACGCCAGTTGTCGTCTTCATGAATAACAGGGATTTGGATCTTAATGATTTCAGAATATGTAGTTTCTTCCTTCTCTAGTTCTCGTATGCATTCATCAATGACATCTACTATATAGCATGTGTCATCTATAGCTGGTGCCTTCAAGAACTTAGTAAGGATGAACTCTATCTTCTCTTCTCCTACTTTGAATGTTAGCCTTCCTTTCTTTACGTCTATGATAGCTCCAGCTGTCGCTAGGGACGGTCTTCCTAGGATGATTGGGGTAATAGAGTCCTCTTTGATGTCCATGATTATAAATTCGGTTGGGATATAGAATTAGCTTATGCGTACTGGAACGTTTTCCATCACACCGACGGGATATTTGACTGATCGGTCATCCAATTGCACGGACATTTTAGTTGGTCTTAGTTCTCCCATATTCAGCTTTTTGCATATAGATAGGGGCATGACACTTATACTGGATCCTAGATCGCATAGAGCTTTGTCTATGATGAACTTTCCTATGACGCAAGGTATGGAGAAACTACCTGGGTCTTTTAGTTTAGGAGGCATGTTGTTTTGAATGATTGCGCTACATTCGGCAGTAAGTGTAACTATTTCGTTATCCTCGATTTTCCTTTTGTTAGACAAGATTTCTTTAAGAAACTTAGCGTATGACGGCATCTGAGATATCGCTTCTATGAAAGGAATAGTGATATTTAGTTATTTCAGAAGTTCAACGAAGTTCTTAAATTGTCCTAAAGTTTTGGAATTTATGAATCTTTGAGGATAAGGGATCGGTGGTTTATATGGCGCTGGAGGCACATATGGGTTTTCATCTTTGGCGGCCTTTTGCTCGTCACATTCCTTCTTTTTTGTTTCAGACTCCTTTTCTGTTGGTTTATCAGATTTCTAATGCATGGCTAAATCTTCATTCCTAGGATCTATTGGGCCTTCCAATTCTTTTCCACTTCTCAATATGACAGCGTTTGCATGACCTTTCAGATTAGGTTCTGGATGACCTGGAAATGTCCCAGCTGGTGCGGCTGCAGAGGCTTGTTGTTGAGCCACTTGTGATATCTGCGTTTCGAGCATTTTATGATGGGTGGCTAAAGCGTCTACTTTTCCGGTCAGCTGTTTAATCTGCTCGTTAGTGTGTATGTTTTGATTCAGGAATTCTTTATTTGTTTGAACTTGAGTAGCTATGAATTTTTCCATCATCACTTCGAGATTTGATTTCCTAGGGGCAGTCTAGGCAGCAGCAACTGGTTTCTGATATCCTGGCGGAGCAGCTGGTGCTTGCAAGGCATTAACGCTCTTGTAGGAAAAGTTTGGGTGGTTCCTCCATCCTCGGTTGTAAGTATTTGCGTAAGGATTTCCTTGAGCGTAATTTACTTGGTCTGGTGGAGTTCCTGCCAATAATGGGCACTCAGACGCATTATGAGTGGCGATTCCATATAACTCGCAATTTGGAGTTACAGCAGCTACGGTTGCAGTTGGGGTAACGGTCAGACTCTCGATTTTCTGCGCTAGAGCATCCACCTTAGCGTTGAACTTTTCAAGACTGATGCTCTCGTACATCTCACCTTTCGCTGCGGGTTTCTCTGCTGGAGTTCTTTCACCTCCCCATTGGAAGTGGTTCTGAGACATGTTTTCGATATGTTGATAGGCTTCATCGTATGGCTTATCCATAAGTGCACCGCCTGCGGCAACGTCTACCGTTAATCTGGTGTTATATAGAAGCCCATTGTAGAAAGTATGGATCGTCACCTAGTCTTATAAACCGTGGTGAGGACATGCTCTCATCATATCCTTAAACCTTTCCCACGCTTCATAGAGAGATTCAGCATCTTTTTGTCGAAATCCGTTGATTTGAGCTCTAAGCATAGCATTTTTGCTTGGCGGAAAGTATCTTGCTAAGAAAACGTTCTTCAACTGTTCCCACGTCGTAACAGAGTTGGATGGTAAGGATTGTAACCAAGTCCAAGCTCTATCTCTAAGGGAGAAAGGAAAGAGACGAAGTCTTATTGCGTCTGGAGTTACTCCATTTGCCTTCACTGTGTCTGCGTATTGCACAAACTTCGTTAAGTGTGCATTCGGATCCTCAGTTTCATTTCCTGAGAATTGATGTTGTTGTACAGCTGACAGCAATGACAGTTTCAGCTCGAAATCATTTCGATTGATGGCTGGGGCAACAATGCTACTTCGAGGCTCCAGCTGAGATGGGGTAGCGTAGTCCTTCAGCGGTTTGTTCTGAGGTCCGTCAGCCATCTTTAATTCTTCAACATGAGGATGAGCTAGAAGATCAGGAATATTGTGTTTTCATTGATATTCGAGGATGCGCCTTCTTAAGTGTAAGAAGCGCTCTAGTTCGGCGATTGTAGGTTGTAAGATGTTGCCTTGTAAGCGAGTACTTGGCATACAACCGAAGAACGAGTTGAGGGAGAGAGAATAGTTAACCTAGTCTATACTGTGTAACAAAGGATTACACTATTGACTAAACGGATCCCCGGCAACGGCGCCAAAAACATGATCCCCGGCAACGGCGCCAAAAACATGATCCCCGGCAACGGCGCCTAAAACTTGATCGCGACTTTCTATGTCTAACTGAACTAACTGCAAGTGCACAGTCTATCGCGTAGTAATATAGGATATCGATCCCACAGGGACTCGTAATCAAGCTAGTATTTTCAGGTGTTACTGTGTTTAGCTAGGTTGGTATGGTTTTAGGGGAATAAAAGTAAAATAAGTGTGTAAACTATAGGGGAACTAAAAACGTTACTTAAGGTATAAATGCTTGAATCAGTATGCAATATGTTGGTTCTTCAAGGATTCGACAAGTTACCGGTGTTTTGGGTGTTTTCAAAAATAGTTTAAGAAGAAAATGACGGTTTAAAGACCTTTGTCTCACTATGGTTGTTGACGCTAGTCGCAACTCTAAGGCGAAACGTATGTTGTCGCTATCCCGTTCGCGGTTAAAATTACTTTTTGAAAACCATTAAGCTCTAATCCTTTTTAAGCGATGTCGCTGTTTATAAAACAAATGCTTAGTTTTTACTATCTGGACCTAACCTCAGTTGTCGCTTGTTGGTTCGTACCTTTATGAATTTCCCACTGTCGTGGCAAAACTGCTTTTAAATAAGTTCTCGCTGTCGCGACGAACATTTATTTTAGAAAAATCGATTTAAAAACTAAAGCCATAAATAAGTTTGAAAAGTAAAGTATACACCGGTTATTATCGAATCCCATCTGACTACCTATTATATACCGATTACTTTAATTTAGCCGGACATGGAATGTAAACTAAGAACACGTAAACAATGGTAGAATATATAAACATGCATCATAATGGAAAATAGAATTCAATTAACGATTATAATAAGAACCTGTAAATAATTCAATTGGCCTTTGGGAAATCCTCCAAAATGTCGGCAGGATTTAGTCTTGGTGCCAATTACTCGTACACAATAGAATTTGAAAAATAAAACACAATTGCAAGGAAAGGGAAGAAAAGGGAAACAATAAGAAATCTTGAAACTCAAAAATTGCTCTGAAAATAAATTGGCAGCACTTCGTGTCTTCAATGTAGCTCTCCTTTTCTGGTACCAATTCCCTCCTTTTATAGATGGAATTTTCCAACGGTTAGTTACCTTAGGAAGTGGGATTGATCTCAGCAAAAGTAGGAGCTAGTGGTCCACTCCTTTTGGGATTTGAAAGCACTTACAGCATGTGCAAGATTTCTACACTTTTTGTCTGCATGACGGTCGTCATGGTTTTCTGACGGTCGAAACAGGTATGACGGTCGTCATGGGATTGTGACGACCGTCACATCAGCAAAATTCGTATTTGCTGTTTTTGGTCTGTTTTTCATCTGGTTTTCATCTGTAATTGCTTGTTTTCTTCATCTTGCTCCATTTGAACATGAATTTTGAATACCTGCAAAATACTGGACAAATAATGTGGAAATACCCGAAATCAGAGTGAAACCAGTCAATGATTAGTAAAAATGTATGTCATTATATATATATGATTTCGCATTATCAGGGGGTCTGTTATCTTATTGATGGTAGATGTTACGATAGTGTTTTGTCCTATCATCCTTTTGGTGGTAGTGGCCGTTCTGAGTTTCGCTCCGTCATCCTTTTATTAGGGGATCTGTCATCTTATTGATGTCAGATTGTGCGATTGTGTTTGTCTTATCATCCCTTTGGTGGTAGTGGCCGATTTGAGTTTTGCTCCGTAATCCTTATGGTGGGGGTTCTGTCATCTTATTGATGGTAGATCGTGCGATATTTTTTTGTCCTATAATCCTTTTGGTGGTAGTGGCTGGTGTGAGTTTCGCTCTGTCATCCATTTGGTGGGGGGTCTGTCATCTTATTGATGTTAGATTGTGCGATAGTGTTTGTCCTATCATCCTTTTGGTGGTAGTGGTCGGGGTGAGTTTCGAGGCATCGTCCATTTGGTGGGGGGTCTGTCATCTTTTTGATGTCAGATTGTGCGACGGTGTTTGTCCTATCATCATTTTGGTGGTAGTGGCCGGTGTGAGTTTTGCTCCGTCATCCTTTTGGTGGGGGTGTCTATCATCTTTTTGATGTTAGATTGTGCGATTGTGTTTGTCCTATCCTTCTTTTGGTGGTAATGGCCGGTTTGAGTTCCGCTATGTCATCCTTTTTGTGGGGGGTCTGTCATCTTATTGATGGTAGATTGTGCAATATTATTTTGTCCTATAATCCTTTTGGTGGTAATGGCCGGTGTGATTTTCGCTCCGTCATCCTTTTAGTGGGGGTTCTATCATCTTATTCATGGTAGATTGTGCGATAGTGTTTTTTCCTACCATTCTTTTGGAGGTAGTAGCCGGTGTGAGTTTCGCTCCGTCATCCTTTTAGTGGGGGGCCTGTCATCTTATTGATGGCAGATTGTGCAATAGTATTTTGTCCTATCATTCTTTTGGAGGTAGTGGCCGGTGTGAGTTTCCCTCTGTCATCCTTTTGGGGGGGTTATGTCATCTTATTGATGGTAGATTGTGCGGTAGTGTTTTGTCCTATCATCCTTTTGGTGGTAGTGGTTGTTCTGAGTTTCGCTCCGTCATCCTTTTATTAGGGGATCTATCATCTTATTGATGTCAGATTGTGCAATTGTGTTTGTCCTATCATCCTTTTGCTGGTAGCGGCCGGTTTGAGTTTTTGATCTGTAATCCTTTTGGTAGGGGGTCTGTCATCTTATTGATGGTAGATTGTGCGATATTATTTTGTCCTATAATCCTTTTGGTGGTAGTGGTCGGTGTGAGTTTCTCTATGTCATCCTTTTTGTGGGGGGTTTGTCATCTTGTTGATGGTAGATTGGGCAATATTCTTTTGTCCTATAATCCTTTTGGTGGTAGTGGCCGGTGTGAGTTTCGCTCCTTCATCCTTTTGGTGGGGGGTCGGTCATCTTATTGATGGTAGATTGTGCGATAGTGTTTTGTCCTATCATCCTTTTGGTTGTAGTGGTCGTTGTGGGTTTCGCTTCGTCATCCTTTTGGTGGGGGGTCTGTCATCTTATTGATGTCAGATTGTACGATTGTGTTTGTCCTATCATCCTTTTGGTGGTAATATCCGGTTTGAGTTTCGCTAAGTCATCCTTTTTGAGGGGGTTCTGTCATATGAGCCTTCAGCTTGTTGATCTGTTGTTTCAACCCATCTTCACGTGCTTTGTTGTTGGTGAGAGTTGCATTCCATTGCTCGTTGAACTTCGAAATCTCCAGATAAGCTTTGTCTAAATCTTTGTTCTTGGAAGCAAGAACATCACTAGCAGCTTTGAGATCTAAACCCAATCGCTCTTGAGAACTAGTTTGCTTGGTCAAAATCCATACCCAAACTATTCACCAGCTTAGTCTGCCTCTTCACAGAATAAATTTCTTCATTCTTCTCGCCCCGAAGCTAAGTAATCTCTTCTTCCAACTTCTCATTAGCCTTCTTCAACTCTTCTTTTTTAGCCCACACTTGATTATACTTCTGGATGTCAGCCGCAGTGGGTTCTTCAATCACAAGAGGACACGCAGGCTTAGCAGATGGGTAAGGCATCATTAACTTGTTGGCTCTGCTCTGAATCCAAACCAAATAGGGGTCATAGGCTCGACTATTGCTCTTCCCTAAGGAAACCTTCCCTCTTTTATGGACATTGCTCCAAGCATGCTCAACTCTGGCTAAGGTATCTCCCTTTAATAACCCGATGAGATACAGAGATTCATGTATCTCTTCATCCTTCGAAGGACTTCTTAATGCGTACCCAAATTGCCTGATTGCGATGGACGGGTTATAGTATATGCAACTCTTCCTTCCGACTAGCGGGACGTTAGGAAAGATTTCACAACTATAAATGATCTTGATACCCAGCATATCCCTACCGAAACCAGACAAGATCCTCAGCAGACAATCTCATCAAACGTTCAAACCATTCCAATGTACCTACAGTATCAGAGAACGGACCAGTCTTGGGAAGATGGCTTATAAACCATAGATAGAACAAGGGTGCGCAACAAGATACACTCTTCCCTCTTCTGTTCTCATTCTTATAGTGTGCGGAATGATAAACGTCACCTAGCAGCGTAGGTATAGGATTCCTCGAAGCAAAGATACGGAACGCATCCACATCTACAAAGTCCGAAATATTAGGGAGAAACATAATACCATAGACACATAAAGCCAAGATAGCACTGAACACCACCCAACAACTCTCCTTGGTAAAATGTCGAGCTTTATCCACCAGAAAAGGTAACGGAAACCAAGATATTCAATTTCTCTTAGCTACTTTCCCTGTCAACTCAGAGGCATCTAAATGTAAAGCTGCAGCAAGCTTAGCCAGATTTGGCTCATCCTCAGTATAATAGAATGGTATTTGGTCAAGAATAGGCACTCCCAGCAGTGTAGAGAATTCCTCTAATGTTGGCGCCAGCACATAACTCTGAAAAGTAAAGCCTTTCAACTGAGGATCGTAGAATTGTAACAGAGTCTGAAGACCATTCAACTCATTCAAAGAAGGCTTACATACAACGCTCAGAAGCTTCCCATAGGACTGTCTAAAGTCTTCCATTAATTTCTTGTCGGCTAAAGAAATAAAACTCCGCAAAGCTCCAATATCAGATGTTGGAAATTTGTAGGCCAATGTCCTCCTTAAGGGCTCCATGTCAGATGAAAGAACACTAGAATCAGAGGGAAATATGCACCTGCAACATAAATACATGTTAATGAAAATGCATATGAAAATGCACATGCAAATGCAAAGATGCAACAGGGGATCAAGATTGATGTGTTGTTGATCGAGAAGAACCAGTGCTCCGCTTTGGCAAGAGCATATCATAGCTCTGATAATAGGAACCTCTGATACCGAGAACACAGTGTGTCAAGTGATTACAACCAACCAGGTAAAATATGATGTGCTACACAAGATTGGTTCTACAAATTGGGTGCCCATTAATCATGAATCAATAGTGGCAACTATTATGGAAAGGTTTATCTATGTTGTTGGGACCAAGACCAAAATTAATTAAGATGCCTACATATTTGATCAGACCATGAAGCATGCAGGAAGTTATAGTGCCAAACGCCCCATTGCATTTCCCTCACTCATCTGTGGCATTATATTGAATCAGTATCCCAACATCCTCAAAGAGAATGATTCTGCCAACAAGAGAGAGAATCCCATGTCATTCTATCACAAGCTGTTTCAAGGAACTCTTGTTTCAGACATTGTCATGACTTCCACTGAGACATCCAAAGGGAGTCCCAAGACCAGAAAAGCTGAGGTGATTGTCATGCTCAAACAAACCTGCAAGGAATTGGATACAAGGAAGCAGAATCTGGAAAAACTAATCAGATCTCTTGAGTTAAATGAGGACTCTGAATTTCATGACAATGATGAGAGTTCAGGGAAGGATGATGGCTAGGATGCAGCATCAGAGGAAGTTGTTTCCAGTTCTGAGGAGGCTAGTGATGAAGGATCTGAGGAAGTCAGTTCCAACTCTGCTGAAGAAGAGGATTAATATGCTGATGGCCTGCTGTGAGGCTCAGGAAATAGGTGCCTGGGCTGATGTGGGTGTGCTGCTAGTGCTGGTGTGGCTAGTGATGTCTTTTTCTTACTTTAGATTTTAATCCTTATTTGACAGCATTAATTTGTGATGCTCTTCATGAGTAGTCTTTATTAGTAATAACCCCAAACATGTGTAATGTCACTTATTATGATCCAGACTATTTTATTAGTTTTATCTTAATTTGTGGCTAAAAAGGGGGAGAGAGTGTGGTAGATAACAGCCAGCAGGATAGAGATGATGCAGGGGGGAGACTTTTGGCTGAATTGCTGCTACAAGTATGGTGCAGGTGTGTGACAAGGGCCGCAACAACTATGCATGATTGAAGATTTTGCTGCTGATTTGTGTGATAACAGCTGATGTTGTTAGTGATGTGTGAGTTCCTAATAAGTATAGGAATGTATGTTGTAATTATGTGTGTTCCTTGATGGAACCTAGTAGCTTTATAACGGCTAGTGCTGTGTGTATCTGCAGGATGATTGTAGAATATTGTGCATCTCTTCAGGGGGAGTAGCACAGGTTGTTCTATAGCAGGTGTGCTTCAGGATATCATCCTGAGTGTCATAACATTCAGAGCAGGCTGGAAGAATATGTGTGACTGTAGAGTGTCTGCAGGTTCTGTACAGCTGGTGTGGTATGCATCAGTGGGAGGGAGTAACTTCTGATATGTTACTCAACAAATTGTGACATCTGTAGTGCTGACTAACAGATGGTATTATGAACAGGTTGATCTTGAGAGGTAACAGTATGAGTGTGTAGATAACACTGATAGTGTGTAGTTAGTAGCTTTCATGCATGGTAGGTTAAGACTTCTGCTGCTTGTAAACTCTGATATGTTAACAGAGTGTTTTAGCCAAAAATTAGCCAAAGGGGGAGTTTGTAAGTGCTTTTTGATTGGCTGCATTTTATGGTAAATTATTAATGTATGAGTAAATGTCATAACTGATGTTAGGACATACATGAAGAGTGTTATACAAGGAAAGCTAAAAGTAAAAGAAGCTGAATGTCATGACTGAATGTTATAACATTGATTGTATGACATCAGGGCGCACAAGTTTGTTTTTTTGTTATCAGCTCAGGCTATACTTCAGGAAACAAGACAGGAAGCACAATTATTTTAGGAAACATAACAAGCATTGCTATGGATAACATGGAAGGCTTCTGACCTAATGATAAGTGCGCAGCTTCATGGAGAAAGGTTTATCTTGGGTAAACCTAAATTCTCGACCAAGGCCCAACGCAGGTCTGCTATTATAAATAGCAGAAGGATCATTCCTAATGGGCAGACACACAGAGGAGAGAAAATCTAGTGAGAGATCATAGAGTGTGTTTTGTGAGTGAAGAACCTTGTTCTTCACGTGAGTCTAGGAGTCTTAGGATTCCTTGTGTGCCACGCAATTGTATGTTGTAGAATTGCTGTGGTTATTGTGTATGAACAGGTGTGTTCATTGAGTCACTCAAAGCTGTTAAGCAAGAGTGTGTGTTCCTTGATCAAAGCTGTGAAGTAAGATCAAGGTGGGTTTGAAGTTTATCTTCATATTGGTTTTGTAATTGTGAATTAATTATCATTGCGTACTCGTGCCTACGTACTCGTGCCTACGGCTAAAGAAGGGGGGAGGTTGCTCGCCGAGACATCGCGTCTCGTGCCTACGTACTTTCGTCTGGTATGAAAGATCAGAGCAAACGTAGTTCGGGCTAAATGGACAACAAGTTGGTTCAAAATATTTTAGGCCCGAGTAGGGTTAACAAATAGTTCTAGCAGTTGGTGTATGCAGCTCGACCATTTGAGACTTAGGCATTACCGTTTGCGGTAGAACTAAGAGTTAACGACACTCTTTTTGTGAAGAGATTTTCCTGATTAAGAACCCCAAAGGGTGAAAAAGGTTTAAAATGTTTTTGTGTTTTTTAGAGAAGAAGTGTTTTGAATTAGAGTGTTCATAATGTATGTTGTAACAAAGTCTAAAACCTAGGATCGAATGCGTCGCATATCGTCCTAAGGACGTATACTAAAGACTCTAAGCAATTGAGAGGTGGCCTCTCAATCACCATTTCCCAAGTATAAGGCTCATGGCACAACACTTATTATCCTTATTAAGTATGTTAAACTTGTTTGAAGATAAGAAGAGAAGAAGGCACACTAATGGGAGACTAACCAATCCTAAAAGTTATCATGAAAAGTGGACCTAAAGTTGGGATTCAAAAGAGAACTACCTAATGTTATCATGCATAGTTAGGCACCCAATGTCTATCATAACCTCAAGAGGTTAGAGAACTTATGGGGAACATGGCAAAGAAAAGCAAAAGAAGAAGAAGAAGAATGCATATGCAAATGAAAATGCAAACATAAGATGCACACATAAAATGATAGTGGGAGGAAAATAGTGTGGGGCAGTAGCCACCACAAGCTCATCTCAACCAAGCATGCATATGGAAATGCAAGAAAAGAGAAGGAGGAGAAGTGCATAAGAAGAACATAAACAAACCACACAAAGATGCACCAAAAAGTGGGATGAAATGACCTAAGTCAAGCAACATCAACCACACCAATAAAATTAAACCAAAATGAAAGGTAAACAAACCTCAAAGCCAAGTGAAGATGGGAGACTAAATTAGGGAAGCAAGGACCACATAATAGGTACTCAACCATAAGCATTACTTATCAAACAAGAAGAAACACCAAAAGTGTCCTCAAGGATTCATCATTCTAGGTATGCTTCAAATACCTCCAAAGGAGGGACCAAGCCACCTTAAATGAGACTCCAAGGTCATTGGACAAAAGGGAGATGAAGAGAAGAAAGATCACAATCAATATCAAAGCAAGACAAAAATAAATGCAAGCAAAAGCACAAGGGAAACAAACATGTATCACATAGGAGTTCAAGTTGAAAGCACAAAAAGAAAGGCATCAAACAACAAGCTATGAACATAATTTTGACCTAAAAATGAACATACAACAAGCTCAACATGTCTAAAATGTGAAACAAGAAGATTTGAGAGCTTATTGGATCTACAAAGGTCATTTCCAATCCAAACTAGGTCAAGCACTTGTTTGAGATGTCCTATGAGATGACCTAACTTGTAAGTCACAAGGGCTCAAAAAATGTCAAATAAAATACCCAAAGAAACTACACATGTTTGAAACCAAAGGCCAAGAAATCAAGACAAATGTACTCTCAAAGCACCATCAAAAGAATAAAATCATTTGGATGTACCACTTTGAAATGGAAGAAACAAAGGCAAAAGAAAAGCCACAAAAGTCAACCCAAACGTCAACAACCAGGGGCAAAATGGTCCTGTAAAATTGATCAACTCATCATTGAGATGAGGATAAATTTTCAATCATTGGATCAAAAAGGAATGAGAGAAATAAAGGCAAAAGCCAAGCATGTTACAATTTAAACCAACTAAAACAAACTCCAATATTTAATTCATTATTTTATCAAAAATAAAAATAAAAAATAAAATAAAAATGTCCAAAAAATATCAGACATCTCAAAGTATATAAAAATATTTTTGGTGAATTTTCAACATACTGAAGCTATTTTAATTAATTAAAATTCTAAACACAAAACAAAATAAAACACAAATGAAAATAAAAAGAAAATAGGAAAATGTTGTGGCAAATAGCAATTGAAACAAGTTCAAACATGGAACTGGGCCCAGCTGGGGGTGCGCTTAGCAAAGGGTGCCTAGGCCCATTAGCAAAATTAAAAGATGAAATAAAATCTGACAATCCAATGCATCAAAGTCAACAGGGTACACCATGGACATGCAACATAAAGCGTGTGATCGTTGGTAATCTCATCAGGCAGTTTGTAGCGTGACAACGCATTAATGAAAACTTAAGAGAAATTACATGGAGCAAGTCAAACACGGTCCACCGTGTTTCTTAATCAACACCATTGAAATGGAAAGTAATCCAATCAGACGCATACCAAGGAGACACATAAGCTTCTTCTTCCTCAATACTCACCACCAGCCGGACTGGACTTCCGGTCATCCATACCAACAGCTCCGGCCGCCGCGGACTGTAACAACAACACGGATTCCCCAAAACTCAACCGTTCTTGACGTATTTTATATCAAAATTTGTCTAGAGATCATGAGGATCTCATATCTAGCATCAAAATAGACATATCTTGCAAGATGAGTCCAAACCGAAGCAAAACAAAAATACGCACCAAATAAAAAACTCACCAAAACTCAATCAAATTGATTCAAACATTATCTACACATTATGGAGGTTATAGATCCACCAAAATGAAGCAAAAACATGCATAAACAAGCCAAACCAGATCCAAACATTTTCAAGCATCATCCAGCAATCACAACCAATGCCAGTTCGTTTTACATTTTAATGAGCTACATTGATCCTACGTCACAAGTATGCAAAAATTGCAGTGAATTGATGCTTAACAAGAGTGCAAAGTTTAATATCAATTACCTAGCGGAGAGCTTCCACTGAGCCTTCAAATGCAGCTCAAGCTTGAAGATAATTGCCCAGAATCGTTCACTGAACTCCAATAAAGCTTTCTCAATTCATAATTTCTCTTGAAACAACCTCAATCTCCAAATTCAAAATTTGAATTTTCCACACTTTTTCAAAATCGTATTTGCTCAGTTTGGCTCCAATTTGCACTTCTTATGAATTGACCATGGCCAAAACCTTATATATGATGGATCTTGATGATATTTGAGCCCAAACTCATGCTCTAAAGCCCAATTGCAATTTCCATTTTCTTGACTTTTTCAAATGCTCATATGCACGAAAATGGCTCCAAACAGCTTCAAAATTGGTTCCTTTCAATTGCTGGTAGTGTATGGAGTATGAATGGTCAAGATTAGAGCCTCAATTGATCTCAATGGCTCATGTTGGTTGTGTAACTTCATAGTGAAGAAACCTTCAAAAAGGCTCACTTACACACCTCAATTCCAAAATGTAATATTGCCAATGTGCTCAAAATGAAATTTGCACTCATAAAATGCACTCATTTGCACCAAATTGATTAAAAATGAAATAATTCTAATTTTGCCCCTTTAATCATTCTTCCATGAAAATTCAAATATCCAATCCTCAAACCAAGCCAATTTCTTGACTTCTTAATGCTTAACTAGGAAAATAACACCATTTGGAGCAAGTTTGATGTTGGAAAAATCTTCATTCGAAGTGTGCAAGTTGGTGAAATGGACCTATAATTTTATGACCTGTAATCTCACTTTCCCAAAATACCCCTAACTTGTAAACCTCATAACATGAGTTCTACAAATCAGATGAAAGACTTCTAGTACATATTGGAAAGCTAAGACCAAGATATACAATTTTCATGTTGGCCAAAAGTTGAGGAGAAACATCCTTCTAGGTCAAAAATGGCTTGGAAGTTGGTTGACTTTTGTTGACCAAAATCACATCCCTCTGATGACCTTTAACTTGTCTGGATCATAACTTGAGCTCTATAAATCCAATTAAAGGACTTCTAGTATTCAAATTAAAGTTAAGAACATGCTCTACAAGTTCCATGTTGGTCAAAAGTTAGGATGAAACTTGTATCCTGGGAAGAGGTGGTCTTGAAGTTAGGCACTAAATAGGGGATTTTACCCTGAGAACCCTAATTTAGTAACTTCTCACACACTTGATCCTTGATGAATTGAACTTGAAATGATATCTCATATATACGAACACAACATCCCATAACCATGGAGACTTTGAATTGAGTTTTAATCTCCTTCAATTGCACAGTTGATTGAGGACTAGCCAGATGAAACCCTAATTGCAACACTTTCAACTGCAACTCTTCACACTTGGCACAAGCACTTGAGTCAGCTCCACAATGACCCTCAAGGCACTCAATGAGCTCTCTCAACATCTTAGACCCATAACCATGAATTCACAAACCCCTGATGATCTTGAACTGGCCTCCAAGTTAGGAGTTGATCCACATACATCCATCCTTTCTTTCACAAGACCATTGCCCACTCCTTGATGACTGATGACCATCCAAACTTCAGTAAAACCCCTTGCTTAGGCTCAACCCTCATAGTAGACTCCTTTTTCTATGCACAAACTCTTGATCCCCAGTTCAATGAAAAATGATATGTGTCGCTACTGCGAAAAAAGAAGGCCGGCAATGACTAAAAGAGTCGCCACCTATCGTTATTTATTCCAAAGAGAGGGAAAGGAAACGATCGGAAAAAACCTGACGAAAACGGGAAAAGAAGAGGTCATCGCAACCAAGTCCTAGGTTCTGGAGTCGGTTACGCAAGGCAAAGGTATGAGCACCCCTCACGTCCGTCGTACTCGACGGGATCCACGCATGTGTTGTCTAGCTAAAAGGGTGTGTAAACTATCTATGCTAAAGGCTTATGGACAAAAGAGAAAGAAAAAGAACTGACTCGGCAGAGCATCGCCGCTCTGTGCCTATGTACTCCCTTGTGCAATGGGAAAGTTAGAGTCAACGTAGTTCACCTAACTACGGCCAAAGAAGGGGGGAAGGTTGCTCGCCAAAACATCGTGTCTTGTGCCTACGTACTTTCATCTGGTACGAAAGATCAGAGCAAACGTAGTTCGGGCTTACGAGAACACAGGTTGTTCAAAAGTTTTACCCGAGTAGGGTTAACAGACAGTTTTAGCAGTTGGTGTATGCAGCTCGATCTTTGGAGACTTAGGCATTACCGTTTGCAATAGGACTGAAAGTTAACAACACTCTTGTTTATGAAAAGAGTTTTCCTGATTAAGACCCCAAGGGGTGAAAAAGTTTGAGTTGTTTTTGTGTTTTTTAAGGAAGAAGTGTTTTGAATGTGGTTTGTGACTCATGCTACACTAGAGACTATGATCTAGGAGCGAATGCTTCGTATATCGTTCGAAGGACATACACTAACATTCTAGATAATTGAGAGGCAACCACCCAATCATCATTTCCCAAATGGCTTAAGGCTCGTAGCGTGCAACAATGGTCAAGCTTTATTAAGTGAATTGAAGTTGTTTGAAGATGAGAAGAGAAAGAGGACGAACTAAGGGGGACTAGTCCAAACCCTATAAGTTGTCATGCAATGTGCACCTAAAGTTGAGTTTGAAAGGGGACTACCTAATGTTGTCATGCATGGTTAGAACCCTACTGTCTATCATAATCTCTCTTGAACAAGAGAGGTTAGAAATCCTAAGGGAAGGAAGACAAAAGAAAAAGAAACAATAAGAAAAAACAATGCAAATGTAGGATGCAAACATAAATGCAACAAGGAAGACAAAGATGCAATGCAAGTGAGGGAGGAAATATGTGTGGGGCTGGAACCTCCACAAGCTCATATCAACCTCAAGCCATGTTATGAATAAACACAAGAGAAAAGAAGAAGAAGATGCATAGAAAATAAGTAACAAAAACAATGAGAAAAAGTCCACATGGATTCATTACTTTAGGCAAGCTTCAGGTTCCTCCTCAGGAGGAACCAAGCAACCTTAAGTAGTATTCCAAGGTCATTGGACAGAATGGGGATGAGGATAAGAGATCTCAAAAGCCAAAGAACAACATCATAAACAAATGCTAACAATAACATCAAAGAATGCAAGCAAACATCACTTATGGAAACACTATGCAAACATGAAAGTATGAGACCAAATGAACAACTTATGCATAAGGTAAAGACCTATGAATTAACACACAAGACCTATAACAAGCCCCTAACATGAAACAATCAGAATTAGGTTCATCAATAATGCACAACCAGGCTTTTGGAAGCAAAACAAAACAAGTACACCAACAATGATGCATAAACATGAAGTAACTTGCAAAATACATGGAAAATATGAAAATGCATCCAAAAATGCCAAATAAAATCTTAGAGAATCCCGAAGGTATTAGGAACCAGGGGTCAAAAGGGGAGATTGAAAATCAAAAGGGAAGTGCCTCAACAGAAGGCAAACATCAAGAGTGTCCCAAAACAAGGCAGAAATGGAGAGGGAACAAAAAGCAATTCAAACCACATGGAAACAGCACTTAAAAATTATGGAAAAAATATCAAAGGATCAATTAACATGTCAACACAATGCTAAAAAAAAGACTAGAATTTTAATCCATACCATGAGCAAGAAATAAAATCAATAATACAGCACACATTTTTCACATCATTAAATGACCATTTAAAAGGAAAATATGAATATAAATGAAAAATGCATAAAAAAAACGAAATTAAAATTGCACAAAATTAAAAGACGTGTTAAAGTATGTTCATTATCTTTTTCATATTTTTTAAACATTTTTTGCTATTTTTTACGAATTTTGAAAGTCCAAACAAATAAACGAAATAAATATAGAAAACAAAAATGTAGAAAAAAGCACAGCCACCAGATTTGCATACTAGTCAACAGATCCAAAGCACCAGAATGTGCCACCTCAATTAATGAATTGGGGTATTAATGATGTGTGCATGAGCCAAAGAAAGAACACATAGGTCTTATTTCAAACCACATGATCAGAAAATCCATGAACAGACGAACGGGATCGCGCCACATCACCTTCGTCTTCAACCTTTGGACTCCGGTCGGACCAGCTCGCCGAAACAGCGCCGGCCACCGCCATCTCCACCGACGGCCGCCACGGTTCTTCTTCCCCGACATGATTTGATCAATTCTCAACTGTTTCTTACAAATTTTAGATGAAAATTCATCTACTTTCCGAGAGGAACATGAATCCAACCTCTAAATTCACTAATTCTCAACAACCACTCCATAAATCAAACAACAAGCAAACATGCCAAAAAATAAAGTTCATCAAAACTTAGAATAAAAGGTCCAAACATCATCTACATGTTACAAGGAGTAAGAATCCATAAAAATTAGAGCAAAACACCATGAAAAAACATCAAAAAGAAACAACACAACTTTGAGCTCAAAAAATCAAATGTCATAAACACAAACAACAATGATCCAGAAATGATCTATGTATTTCAAAGGATCAAATGCAATGAAAATGGTGGAAAATTATGGAGTATTAAGATTGTAAAGTTGAAATAAAGTTTACCTAGTGGAGAGCCTCCACTGGGCCTTGAAATGGTGATGAAGCTTAACGAAAAACGCCCAGAATCACTCCATGAACTTCAATTGAGGTGTTTGAAAGCTTGATTTGGCTTGAAAATGGTCAAATCTGAGAATTGGATTTTGAGTTTTTCACCACTTTTTGAAAACGTGAAATGGTTGTTCATGCAGCAAAATGACCTAGCTCTGCCTCAAAATTCATTTAGAATACTTATATGATGGATTTGTGATCAAATGGGGCCTTAATTCATGCAAAACAGCCCACTTCCAATTTTCACATTTCAACACTTTTTGAAAATACCATGCACGTTTTTACAACTACACCACTTGATTTTTTTGATCCAAATCCACTACAAATCAGTTGTGTAGATTAAAGGAATGGGATTCGAGGTTTAATTTTGATCATATGGTTGATTTTCATTTTGTTACTTCAAGAGGAAGAAACCATGAAAGTGGCCCATTTTGAGACTTCAAAATTCCAATGTGAATATGGAAATGTCTTTGAATTGTTATTTGCAATCAAAAAAATGCACAAACTTGCCTTGCAAAAGTTTAAAATCCATTAATTCTCAAATTCTCAATTTAAGCCTCCTTTATGAAAAATTCAAACCCCAAATTCTCAATCCAAGCTCCCACCATGACAAGAGATGGTTTGGTAGTGCAAATAACCCAATTTTAAGCAAGTTTCATGTTGAAAAGATTTCCATTTGAAGTGTGCAAGTTGGTGAAATGGACCTATAATTTTATGACCTGTAATCTTACTATCCCAAAATACGCCTGACTTGTAAACCTCATAACTTGAGTTCTACAAATCAGATGAAAGACTTCTAATACAATTTGGAAAGCTAAGATTAAGACCTACAACTTTCATGTTGACTAAAAGTTCAGTAGAAACACCCTTCTAGGCCAAAACTGGCTTGGAAGTTGGTTGACTTTTGTTGACCAGAATCACATACCTCAAATGACCTGTAACTTGTCCGGACCATAACTTGAGTTCTATAAATCCAATCGAGGACTTCTAGTACTCAAATTAAAGCTAATAACATTCTATACAAGTTCCATGTGAGCCAAAAATTGAGACGAGACTTTTATCTTGAGGTAAGTGGTCTTGAAGTCAGGCATAAAATAGGGGATTTTACCCTGAGAACCCTAATTTAGTAACCTCTCATACACTTAACCCTTAATGAATTGAACTTGAAATGATGTCTCGTATGTCTTAAGACAACATCCCATGACCATAGAGACTTTGAATTGAGTTTCTATCTTTTTCAATTGCACAGTTGACTGAGGATTTACCAGATGAAAACCCTAACTACAAGACTTTCAACCGTGGCTTGTTCCACTTCACACAACCACTTGCATAAGCTCCACAATGACCCGCAAGGCCCTCAATAAGCTTTCTTTACATCTCATACCCAAAACCATGACTTCACAAACCTCTGATGCTCGTCAGTTGGCCTCCCAGTTAGGAGCTGACCCATACACATCCATCTGTCCTTTCACAAGACAATGAACACTTCAAGATGTCCTGATGACCACTCTGACTTGAGTAACAACCCTTGCTTAGGATCAAACATCTGAGAAGGATCCACTTGCTATGCACATCCTTTTTGATCCCCCGTTCAATGCGATATGATATGCAATGCAAATGCTAGAACAAAATGAAATGAAATGAAACATAAACCAAGTTAAGAAAAGGTTGGGCAAATTTTGGGGTGCAACACTATGCAATGCAAATGCTAGAAAGAAATGAAATGAAACATAAACCAAGTTAAGAAAAGGTTGGGCAAATTTTGGGGTGCAACAGCTGCCCCTATTCAAACGACTTGGACCTGAAGGAGTGAAAAGCGAACTACTTTCATGCAATCAAGGTAAAAGACGGTTGAATACCAAAGAACCCGAAAATTTGCCAACCGCAGAAAATAAATATGCAGACCCTCCTGGGGTAACTGCTCTGAATACATTCCACTGGGGAAAAGAGAAATTTAACGAGTAACTCTGTTTGGGGAAAACCAATAATGACACAGTCTGCAGAGCATATGACCTCGCCGTCAATTATCTGCATTAAATTCTTCTGACATCGACGTCAGGCACCTGACCTCGCTGTCAGTCATGGACATTACGTCTATAATAACAGTTGACATCACCGTCAAACTTCTACTTCAAGTTGGTGGAATAAATAACATCGCTATTAAACCTCTGTTAGATAGAACAAGTATAGAATCACAAGATACAATTCTATGACATAGCCGCCAGTCATTCAAAGAAATCCAACCAGTAAATCATACCTGACCTCGCCGTCAGTTAAAATGAAGCATCTGACATCGCCGTCAGACTATCATAAAGTTGATTAAACCATTGACATCGCCGTCAATAACCAACGCATCTGACATCGCCTCCAGAAACCAACATATCTGACATCGCCGCCAGAAAAACATCCAACATCGCCGCTGGTAAACTATAACATCTGACATCGCCGCCAGAACAACATCTAACATCGCCGATGGGAAACCCAAATACCTGACATCGCTGCCAGAAATAGACCTCCAACATCGTCGCTAGAAAAACAAACATATCTGACATCGCCGTCAACAATAACCTTCAACATCGCTGCTGGAAAGCCAAATCTCCTGACATCGCCGTCAGTAACAAACATCCAACATTGCCGCTGGAAAACTCAAAGATATCACCTGACATCGTCGTTAGAAATAAACCTCCAACATCGCCACTGGAAAACCAAATATCTCACCTGACATCGCCATCAAAAATAAACCTCCAACATCGCCGCTGGAAAACCGAAGATCACCTGACATCGCCGCCAAAAATAAACCTCCAACATCGCCGCTGGTAAACCAAAAATACCTGACATCGCCGCCAGTAACAAACGTCCAACATCGCTGCTGGTAAACTATATCATCTGACATCGCCGCTAGAACATCCAACATCGCCGTTGGAAAATCAAAAACACCTGACATCGCCGCCAGATATAAACATTACCTGACATCACCGTCAGAAACAAACATCCAACATCGCCGCTGGAAAACCAAAATTACCTGACATCGCCGTCAGAAACAAACATCCAACATCGCCGCTGGAAAACCAAAATCAACTGACATCACCGTCAATAACAACATAAATATAGTAAGAGAACCCTGACATCGCTGTCAGAAGCAAACCTCTAACATCGCTGCTGGAAAAGCACCTGACATCGTCGCTAGTTACAACACACATCTAGTAAGAGAATCTGACTTCGCTGTCAACAACCATAAATCCAATAAACATCTGACATCGCCGCCAGCTAACTACAACCTGATAAAATAATCTGACTTCGCCGCCAGCTAACCATAATTCTGAGAAACACCCGACATCGCCGCCAAGTACCTGTGGGGATAAAGAACTCTGACATCGCCACCAGATAACCACGGTAATAATAAACATCTGACATCGCCGCCAGACAAACATAAATTTGATACGCATCCATTACCGCCGTCAGATAACCATATTTCTGAGAAACTTCTGACATCGCCGTCAGACCTTTGCTAAATAAAAGCGAGCAACAAAATCCACATGAAGTCAGGATCATCCACGGATAACAATCACAGGGAAACTCCGCTGAGGAAATAGCATGAACCACACGGGCAAAGACCCATCACCTGCGAGATTCACCTGAAACAAAGAGATAACAACCCGACTTATGTTTCACATGCATATGTTGGAAAATGGCGTAATGCTCCATGCGAAATGGAAATGCTACGCATTTGGGTAGATGCCATGCACGCATGCAGATGCACCAGAACTGAATTAGCAAAATGAATGCTAGAAATATAGAAACCATCCTGCTAGGATAACAAGAATAACCCTGTTGTGGGAAACAACAATTCTGCCGGGGAAAGAGCGCAAACTGGCTCATGCCAATAACCATTGGACTTATGCCGAGAAACGGCCCTTACTGGCCTTCTGCAAAGAAAATACTGACGTGACAACATTCTTCTATTCTGCTGGGGAAGAGAGAATAACACCGCTGGGGAAACTATCCCTTCCAATTCGCTGGGGATTGGTCTTCCAGGGAGCGAACCTAACCAGGCTGCAAAATACTCTGTGGGGAGAAGATCCAAACACGACTCGCTGGGGAATACCTACAAGCATGCATCTTGCGAGGATTAAAGGTGCAACAACTCTACTGGGGATAGAGATACGAACTTCACGGATTGGGGAAAAGGATGCCAAGTCCAGATGCTCAAAATGAACTCTGGATGGCGAGAAATAACCTTGCTCGAGTAACTGCCCCAATTTAATTTAGTTTGCCCCAGTCTCGTCTCTAGGACGATTCATCTTAAAAAGAAAAGCTTGCCATGCAAACAACTCGAGATGGCTTGCCCCTGGGCTTGTAACATGAAAGGATTCGTCCTTAGTCGACTCATCCTAATGAATTATGAAGATATGGAGAAGAACCAATTCCTTCATCTTCAATTCTTGCCCCAGCCCGTGGGATCTTCATAACATCTTCCTTGACAGGGAACCTGAACCTCCGCACCCTGATGGTTTACTACTCAACATCTTGAATCCCTAAAGAGGTGCTTCATATTAATTGCCTCATAGACAAGACACAACTTCTGCGCTTTCGGGGTGGCCTGCCCCGGTCTGCAACGACTTTGCCCCAAGCCTGGCAGGTCTGTGGGGAAAGTGCTTCTTGGCTGCGAGAGATTCACCGAATCTCGACTTGACTACCTCAGATTAAATGACTTCTGGATGGCTGACTCCCATGATATGATCATTTGATATAACTCAAAAGAGTATTCAGGCATTCTGCATTCTATCCTGATCGAACTTTCCTCTGCGGGAACTTTCCTGTTGTCAAGCGCTTACTCGCGAGTAAAACAAAATTGTTCTGCATAAAAGATATATTAAATGCAATGCATATGAAAGTATTCGAAATCCAATCTGTTCACTGGAAAAATTTGTGATATAAAGTGAATAAATCAGTTATCAACATGTCATCATTGGTATAACGATGTAAGAAGAATCCTTTTAGGAGTCAATTTCGACGCGATCTTTACCGAAGTATGCTTTCGAAACAAACCTGCTTCAATTAGGACTTTTTCAGGTTGTAACTTGGTCGGGTTCACGGTTTAAGAAAGAAAGGATAAAGGCTCAAAGTTTATTTTAACCCACCCACTCTCCGTGATGTTCTCCAATCCTATGTTCAGCTAATTCGACACTAGCGTTCACCTCTAAGAGATTAAATGACATGAATGACAGTTACTCGCTTTTCGTCTTTGGTGCCTGCATCACAAGACTTGTTTTTCATCATGATTTTTTATTTCCCTAACTTTTTCCTGGACCGGCTCTAACTTCTTTTGATTTCAAAGTCCAGCGGGATGCCCTAATTTTTGCCTAAGTCATTTGTTTTCAAGATTCGACTTAGCGGGCTTTGTTTCCTCTTTTTTCCTTCTTCTCTTTTTGAACAAGTCGTGTGGCATCGGCTTGTCTAACTTGTTGAAAGATTATGACTGTTTCACTCCTTGGTCGGCAAATTTTAACCATTGTGGTTCCTTAGGCACGACCTATAGAGGTGTGATTGATCCTCGAACGGGAACACTCATGTTACAATTCAGATGTTTAACCAAATTAGTTGACACCTACCCTTCCCCAGGTTAAGATTGAGGGTTTTTCGTTTTCAGAAAGAAACTCCTACTACTAGGCTCAAAGGGGTTGACAAGGGATTATCATCCTTATATCTCCGGTGTTTAGGAATTTGAAACAATGCCTGTACATCATCAATAGGTTTTATTTCAAAAGCATATTTTCGGAAGCTTGCGCGTCTTTAAACTTCGTCATCCTCCCCGGATTCCGTATAGCATCTGTAAAAAGCAATTAGTGAACACGAATGGATTAAATCAAAACATGCATATTCATTTCATTACCAATATCAATTGAAAACAAACAAGTTTTACAAGCGAAATTTTCATTTAACAGGAAAGAAACTACAAATGTAAAGAAATAATAGGATAAAACAAAGATTGCCAGCTTCTGGGAACCGGGCTTTCACATCTTCACTTGCTGCTGAGTCAGTCATCTTCAGAATTACTCGCTGAAGTCAGTCTGATAATCCTCTGAACACTTGCCTTCGGTGAACTCTTCCACAACATGAATTGATACACCTGCCTGGTCGGATGCCGGAGGATCATTGATCTAAATACCTTGCGGCGTGATTGAGACTCGGTTGGAATCCAGTAGAGCCTGAACTTGACTTCTAAGCACCTTGCAGTCCTCAGTTGAATGCCCATGTGCCACAGCATGGTACTCACAACAGGCGCTGGCATCAAAACCTGGCGGATATGGCGACATCACGGGATTCATTTCCTTCGGCACTATTAATCCACCCTTGATTAAACACGGCAACAACTGACTGTATGATACCGACAACCGAGTAAAATGCCTTTCTGGTTTCCTGGGTCTTTGTCTGGCGTGCTGGCGCGGCTTATAACGTCCTGATCGTTGACTCTGGCGAGAAGCTGATGTATGCTGCAAAGATTCAACAGATCGTTGACCAGGAATAACTGAAACATCTGGGGATTGAGTCTGCATTATCAGGGACTCCCTTTGTTCCAGTATTTTCATCCTTAGGTTTGGCCCAGGAACCGGCAATAGCTGTGGGCGCGGGGATTCAGAAGTCATAAATTGCAAGGCATCCTCATGGTTCAAGGCATCCTCAGGATAAATAGGAGGAACAACTGCTTCTCTGCAGTGCATGGGATAAGACCACATGGTATGGTTACGCCACCCGACGCGAACTCAATTGCCTTTCTCTCAATTAAATCCTGAACTACGTGCTTAAAAGCTTTGCAGTTCTCTATATTGTGCCCCGGTACCCCAGCATGGAAATCACAGTAGGCACTTTCATCACAACCTGGTGGTGGGGTCCCAGTGAGCGGAGACATGGTCCGAAGTTTGACTAACTGAAACTGAAGCAAGAAGGGCAACAACTGAGTATATGTCACAGGAATCTGATCAAAAATTATGGCAGACTGCCTCAGCCTTGGTGCATACCCTTCAGCCTTTGGACTACTCTGGGAGACAGGACATGGCCGTTGACGAAGAAGTTTTGGAGCTTCGGGGCGTGTACGAGGTCTCTGAGGCCTATCATGCCTTGGTATAGGTTTCACCGATGAAAGCGGACTTGGCACCTCTGCTGCAGTCTCAGGCACCTGATCCTTTCTTAGCACAACTCTCAACATTTTTGCCATGAAGCCCACTTGAGTCTTCAACTGTTGGTTTTCCTCATTAAGCCCCTTCTGCTCCATGCGTAGTGCTTGCATATCCCCCATGACCGGCCTCATCTGGCTTTACATTTCCCTCACTCTGCTTGAACTTGCTCCATATCTACGTTGGCTTCTGAACGGATACCCTGAAACAAACTAGTGGCCCACAGGGAGAAATAAGGTTAACAGTTCCAATGCACATGCGAATGCGAGAAAAATGCTAAAATGCAGACATGTATTTGTGCAACAGGGATATTTCCCCCTTGATTCTAGTTTCCAGGAATAAATAACAATGGAGAACCTTGCGGATAAGCATAGAATACCAACTCCTCATATATAGATCAAAAGAGCCATCAGGCAAAGTACAAACTCCAGATGAGTACAAGTAAGGAAAATGACCTCAGCCAACAAGCCTGGCGATGGTCAAATACATCAAATAAACAACAAAAATACAACAGAAATAGACAAAACAGGTCAAGCAGGACGACGTGATCAGAAATCCTATAAAAGTCTCAACGTCTCTGGATGATCTGGCCTGTAAAGTAGCCCTTGGATAAGCAAATCCTACTGACTCATAGTATGCTGTAGGCTACCAACGTGATCCTCCAAAGCTCTCTCCCCGAAACAAGCCTCAAGTCTGCGTCTCTTGGAGCTAGCTCTCAGCTTAAGGTCCTTCAAGTTCGCGATTGCTTCATTCAGCCTGCACTCGCTGTCTCGTCTACGTGAAGCTTCCGTTGTAATCTTTCCATCTTTGGCATTAAGCTGAGCCTTCAGCTTGCTGATCTGAAGTCTTAACTTGTCTTCACGCTCCTTGTTGTTGATAAGCGTGGCATTCCATATTGACTCAAACTTAGAGATCCTCGTGTAAGCCCTATCCAACTCTTCCTTCTTCGTAGCAAGATTACTATAAGTGGCATTCAAGTCTCGGCCTGTACGCTCTCTATCCTTAGTCTCCTTAGTCAGATTAGTATCCATCTTATTCACAAGCTCAGTTTGGCTCCTGAAAGAATGGACTGCATCTATCTTCTCACTGCGAAGCTGGATAATCTCTTTCTCCAATTCTTCATTCGCTTTTCTCAGCTCTTCTTTCTCTGTCAATACCTGATTGTATTTCTGGATATCTACAGTAGTGGGTGCCTCGATCATAAGAGGATACAATGGTGCAACTGAAGGATATGGCATTAGAAACTTCAAAGCCCTAGCACGAATCCAAGTCAAGTAAGGGTCATACGCTCGGCTGTTACTCTTCCCCAAAGCTAACTTCCCTTTCCGACAAATGTTATTCCAGGCATGCTCAAGTCGACCCAGAGCTTCGCCCTCTAATAAGCCAGTAAGATACAGAGATTCCTGTATCTCCTCTTCTCTAGGAGGCTCTCTGAATGCATACCCGAACTGTCTCACCAATAAAGAAGGATTATAGTTGATGCAACCTTTTCTTCTGATCAAAGGAACGTTAGGAAAACCACCGCAACTATAAACAATATCCTTACCTAGCATGTCTTGATCAAACCACACAATATTCTCTGCAGATAATCCCATCAATCTCTCTAACCAATCTGAAGTACTGGCAGTGGCAACAAACAGACCTGTCTGAGGTAGATGACTAGCAATCAAAGCATACACCAGAGGAACACAACAGGCTACATTCTTACCCCTTCGTTTTTCATTCTTATAGTGCACATAATGATAGACGTCTCTAAGTAAGGTGGGCACTGGGTTGCCTGAAGCTAAGATATAGAACACATCAACATCCACAAAGTCTGGAAGATGAGGAAACAGAACAATGCCATATATACACAGAGCCAAGATGGCGCTAAACACAATCCAACATCCATCTTAAGCATACTGCTGAGCTTTTTCAATCAAGCAAGGCAACAGAAAACCATACATCCCAAGTCTCCGGATTATCTTCCCATCCAACTCTGAAGCTTCAAGGTGCACAATGGCGGCAAGTTTGGCCAGATCAGGCTTAGTATCAACATGGACAACCGACATTCGATTCAGAATGGGTACTCCTAACAACTCAGAATATTCCTCTAATGTAGGAGCTAGGACATAATCAGGAAATACAAAGCATCTCAACTGGGCGTCATAAAACTGTAAGAAAGCATGGACACCACCAATCTCATACTCAGAAGGCTTGCAGACATATCTCAATAATCTCCCATAAGACTTCTTGAAATCCTCCATTACTGCTTTCTCACCAAGGAAATCAGACTCAACAAAGTACTAACATCCGGAACTGGAAACCTGTAGGCCACTGTACTCTTCAGAGACTCCATAACAGCAATGCCAGAAAAGATCACTAGAATCAAAGGAGAAATATGCACCTGCAACACAAATACATGTTAATGAGATGCAGTTGAAAATGCAAATGCAAAATGCAAAACAAGGGATCAAGACTGTTGTGTTGTCGGTCGAGAAAAACCAGAGCTTCGCCTTAGCAAGAACAAAGTACCGACAACAGGATCCACTAATATCATGAACACATATTCACACTTGCAAAGAACCGGGTAATCTGAAGGCTAAAGTTTCCTGCATAACCCAATCCCCCTCACAGGTGTGGACCTATCCACTGACAAGGTTCATCATCCTATGCGTTCATCAGCATCACAGACTTTCAGGAAATGATGATACGTTCACCATTTCTGGTTCGGCATCATTATCTCCTGAATATGCCTCACTTAGCTGACTCACAAATGATCGGTTCCCAGAGTCGACAATTATCAAATCCAAAACCCCAACCGATCCTAGGGATCTGAAGGAAAATCATCAAAGAAAATCTCGTCTAATTGTGAATTTCATAGGGAACTGTATCTCCTAAGCAAATATGCCCCCTACTAGTCTCCACTCTAATACTAGGTTTATACTCAAGCCCGGGTCCGGCTTATCACTCAATGACACTTCCCACCCCACAACACAGCAGTAATGATATATGATGCAGAAAATAAATGCGGGAAAGTAAATAAAGCTTATATATACAACACCACAAGATAAACACACAAGCGCTATGATTGACTCGCATAGGGAACCAGAATCCCCAGCAGAGTCACCAGCTGTCGCAACTGCAAAAAACAACCGGAGGAAAAACAGAAGAGTCGCCACTTTCGTTATTTATCCCAAAGAGAGGGAAGCGAAACGATCGTAAAAACCTAAATAAAAAGGGAAAGACAAGGTCATCGCAACCATGTCTGGATTCGAGAGTCGGTTATGCAAGGGGAAGGTATTAGCACCCCTCACATCCGTCGTACTCGACGGGATCCATGCATTATTGTCTATCTAAAAGGGTGTGTTGAAACTATCTAGCTAAAGACTTAAGGAAAAAAGAAAAAGAAAAGAGAAACTGACTCGGCAGAGCGTCGCCGCTCTGTGCCTACGTACTCCCTCGTGCAATGGGAAAGTCAGGGTCAACGTAGTTCGCCTAACTACGGCTAAAGAAGGGGGAAGGTTACTCGCCGAGACATCGCGTCTCGTGCCTACATGCTTTCGTCTGGTATGAAAGATCAGAGCAAACATAGTTCGGGCTAAAAGGACCATAAGTTGGTTCAAAAGTTTTTAGACCCGAGTAGGGTTAACAAATAGTTCTAGCAGTTGGTGTATGCAGCTCGACCATTGGAGACTTAGGCGTTACTATTTGCGGTAGATCTAAGAGTTAAAGACACTCTTTTTGTGAAGAGATTTTCCTGATTAAGAACCCCAAAGGGTGAAAAAGGTTTGAAATGTTTTTGTGTTTTTTAGAGAAGAAGTGTTTTGAATTAGAGTGTTCATAATGTATGTTGTAACAAAGTCTGAAACCTTGGATCGAATACGTCGCATATCGTCCTAAGGATGTATATTATACACTCTAAGCAATTTAGAGGTGGCCCCTCAATCACCATTTCCCAAGTATAAGGCTCATGGCACAACACTCATTATCCTTATTAAGTATGTTAAACTTGTTTGAAGATGAGAAGAGAAGAAGGCACACTAATGGGAGACTAATCAATCCTAAAAGTTATCATGCAAAGTGGACCTAAAGTTGGGATTCAAAAGGGAATTACCTAATGTTATCATGCATAGTTAGGCACCTAATGTCTATCATAACCTCAAGAGGTTAGAGAACTTATAAGGAACATGGCAAAGAAAAGCAAAAGAAGAAGAAGAAGAAGAAGAAGAATGCATATGCAAATGAAAATGTAAACATAAGATGCACACATAGAATGATAGTGGGAGGAAAATAGTGTGGGGAAGTAGCCACCACAAGCTCATCTCAACCAAGCATGCATATGGAAATGCAAGAAAATAGAAGAAGGAGAAGTGCATAAGAAGAACATAAACAAACCACACAAAGATGCACCAAAAACTGGGATGAAATGACCTAAGTCAAGCAACATCAACCACACCAATAAAATCAAATCAAAATGAAAGGTAAACAAACCTCAATGCCAAGTTAGGATGGGAGACCAAATGAGGACAACAAGGACCCCATAATAGGTACTCAACCATAAGCATCACTTATCAAACAAGAAGAAACACCAAAAGTGTCCTCAAGGATTCATCATTCTAGGTATGCTTCAAATACCTCCAAAGGAGGGACCAAGCCACCTTAAATGACACTCCAAGGTCTTTGGACAGAAGGGAGATGAAGAGAAGAAAGCTCAATCAATATCAAAGCAAGACAAAAAGATATGCAAGCAAAAGCACAAGGGAAACAAACATGTATCACATAGGAGTTCAAGTTGAAAGCACAAAAAGAAAGACATCAAACAACAAGCTATGAACATAGTTTTGACCTAAAAACGAACATACAACAAGCTCAACATGTCTAAAATGTGAAACAAGAAGATTTGAGAGCTTATTGGATCCACAAAGGTCATTTCCAATCTAAACTAGGTCAAGCACTTGTGTGAGCTGTCCTATGAGATGACCTAACTTGTAAGTCACTTCAATAATAGGAAAAGGGCTCAAAAAATGTCAAATAAAATAACTAAAGAAACTACACATGTTAGCAAACAATGGCCAAGAAATCAAGACAAATGTCCTCTCAAAGCACCATCAAAAGAATCGAATCAATTGGATGTACCACTTTGAAATGGAAGAAACAAAGGCAAAAAGAAAAACCACAAAAGTCAACCCAAAAGTCAACAACCAGGGGCAAAATGGTCCCCTAAAATTGATCAACTCATCATTGAGATGAGGATAAATTTTCAATCATTGGATCAAAAAGGAATGAGAGAAATAAATGCAAAAGCAAAGCATGTTACAATTTAAACCAACTAAAACAAACTCCAATATTTAATTCATTTTTTAATCAAAAATAAAAATGAAAAATAAAATAAAAATGTCCAAAGAATATTAGACATCTCAAAGTATATAAAAATATTTTTGGTGAATTTTTAACATGCTGGAGCTATTTTAATTAATTAAAATTGTAAACACAAAACAAAATAAAACACAAATGAAAATAAAAAGAAAATAGGAAAATGCTGTGGCAAATAGCAATTGAAACAAGTTCAAACATGGAACTGGGCCCAGCTGGGGGTGCGCTTAGCAAAGGGCGCGCTAGGCCCATTAGCAAAATTCAAAAATGAAATAAAATCTGACAATCCAATGCATCAAAGTCAACAGGGTACACCATGGACATGCAACATGAAGGGTGTGATCGTTTGTAATCTCATCAGGAGGTTTGTAGCGTGACACCGCATTAATGAAAACTTAAGAGAAATTACATGGAGCAAGTCAAATACGGTCCACCGTGTTTCTTAATCAACACCTTTGAAATGGAAAGTAATCCAATCAGACGTGTACCAAGGAGACACGTATGCTTCTTCTTCCTCAATACTCACCACCGGTCGGACTGAACATCCGGTCATCCCTACCAACAGCTCCGGCCTCCGCGGACTGTAACAACAACACGGATTCCCCAAAACTCAACAATTCTTGACGAATTTTATATCAAAATTCGTCTAGAGATCATGAGGATCTCATATCTAGCATCAAAATCCACATATCTTGCAAGATGAGTCCAAACCGAAGCAAAACAAAAATACGCAACAAATCAAAAACTCACCAAAACTCAATCAAATTGATTCAAGCATTATCTACATGTTATGGAGGTTATAGATCCAGCAAGAATGAAGCAAAAACACGCATAAACAAGCCAAACCAGATCCAAACATTTTCAAGCATCATCCAACAATCACAACCAATGCCAGTTCGTTTTACATTTTAATGATCTACATTGATCCTACGTCACAAGTATGCAAAAATGGCAGTGAATTGATGCTTAACAAGAGTGCAAAGTTGAATTTCAATTACCTAGTGGAGAACTTCCACTGAGCCTTCAAATGGAGCTCAAGCTTGAAGATAATTGCCCAGAATCGTTCACTGAACTCCAATAAAGTTTTCTCAATTCACAATTTCTCTTGAAACAACCTCAATCTCCAAATTCAAAATTTGAATTTTCCATACTTTTTCAAAATCATATTTGCTCAGTTTGGCTCCAATTTGCACTTCTGATGAATTGTCCATGGCCAAAACATTATATATGATGGATCTTGATGATATTTGAGCCCAAACTCATGCTCTAAAGCCCAATTGCAATTTCCATTTTCTTCACTTTTTCAAATCTTCATATGCACGAAAATGGCTCCAAACAGCTTCAAAATTGGTTCCTTTCAACTGCTTGTAGTGTATGGAGTATGAATGGTCAGGATTAGAGCCTCAATTGATCTCAATGGCTCATGTTGGTTGTGTAACTTCATAGTTAAGAAACCTTCAAAAAGGCTCACTTACACACCTCAATTCCAAAATGTAATATTGCCAATGTGCTCAAAATGAAATTTGCACTCAGAAAATGCACTCAATTGCACCAAATTGATTAAAAATGAAATAATTCCAATTTTGCCCCTTTAATCATTCTTCCATGAAAATTCAAATATCCAATCCTCAAACCAAGCAAATTTCTTGACTTCGCAATGCTTAACTAGGAAAATAACACCATTTGGAGCAAGTTTGATGTTGGAAAAATCTTCATTCGAAGTGTGCAAGTTGGTGAAATGGACCTATAATTTTATGACCTGTAATCTCACTTTTCCAAAATACCCCTAATTTGTAAACTTCATAACTTGAGTTCTACAAATTAGATGAAAGACTTATAGTACATTTTGGAAAGCTAAGACCAAGATCTATAACTTTCATGTTGGACAAAAGTTGAGTAGAAACATGCTTATTGGTCAAAAATGGCTTGGAAGTTGGTTGACCTTTGTTGACCAAAATCACATCCCTCTGGTGACCTATAACTTGTCTGGAACATAACTTGAGTTCTATAAATACAATCAAGGACTTCTAGTACTAAAATTAAAGCTAAGAACATGCTCTACAAGTTCCATGTTGGTCATAAGTTGAGATGAAACTTGTATCCTAAGAAGAGGTGGTCTTGAAGTCAGGCGCTAAATAGGTGATTTTACCCTGAGAACCCTAATTTAGTAACTTCTCACACACTTGATCCTTGATGAATTGAACTTGAAATGATATCTCATATATCCAAACACAACATCCCATGACCATGGAGACTTTGAATTGAGTTTTAATCTCTTTTAATTGCACAGTTGATTGAGGACTAGCCAGATGAAACCCTAATTGCAACACTTTCAACTGCAACTCTTCACACTTGGCACAAGCACTTGGGTGAGCTCCACAATGACCCTCAAGGCACTAAATGAGCTCTCTAAACATCTTAGACCCATAACCATGAATTCAAAAAACCCTGATGATCTTGAACTGGCCTCCAAGTTAGGAGTTGATCCACATACATCCATCCTTTCTTTCACAAGACCATTGCCCACTCCTTGATGACTGATGACCATCCAAACTTGAGTAAAACCCCTTGCTTAGGCTCAACCATCAAAGTAGACTCCTTTTTCTATGCACAAACTCTTGATCCCCTGTTTAATGAAAAATGCTATGCAATGCAAATGCTAGAAAGAAATGAAATGAAACATAAACCAAGTTAAGAAAAGGTTGGGCAAATTTTAGGGTGCAACAATAGTGAATTTGCTCCCTGGCTTGGTAGCCCCCAGATGTAAGTATTGTTGACACTGAACTGGGTAAACAATTACTGTGTTATTTACTGCTTCTCTTTACAACATTTTAATTACTCCAACAGTCTGCGTTATAGTGGATGTTATAACATCCACATTAACATGCAATTTGTGCTTGCCAGAATTTCAGACATGTTGGATATGTGTTTAGAAACTAATAAACCTTGTCTTGAACTTGCTACAATGATTACCGACACAATGATAAAAACCTGCTCTTTCGTAGTTGTCATAAAATCCTATATTTTCCAATTTCACCTTATCCTGTTTTGGGAATTTGACGGTTTTGATCACTATTGATTCTGAGTTCATAAGTTTCTAATTTTGTCTTTAAATTGGACGACGATAGTAATTACTCCGGAATTGTGCTACATTTGTGTTATGCATATGAAGCTAAACATTTACAGTTTACTCATTTCAGGTTCAGGTGCAGAGTTCATCTCGACATAACGATTCCTTATTGTTCGTTTTGCCGAAGATTTTGCTCGCAGCCTCATGATTTAAAATGAGCCTATAGTGAATATCTGGTCATCGCGCAACCCCTTGATCTATCCGATGAAATAGAACGCGCATGAGTGGGGGTTTAATTCGAGCTAGTGATTTCATGGTTGAATTATTAGGGTTGATCGATAAGCTTGCTAAATGCGTAAAATGGTAGTAGCAATCTTGTTAATGTATCAATCAGATTGGTATAGTTTGAAAGAGCACTATGGATGTTGATTTTTGTATATGTGTGGGGTTGCTTTTGCTTTGTATGCAGGATTATAGGTTGTTGGTTTGGAGAGATACACTTACGAAAGCTTTGGTTAAGGCATAGAATCACGAGCGGGAATTATCGGCATGGAGTCAAGACAAGGGCCATGATTGGAACTTTAAGACTTAACATGGAATACATGTGATAATGTAGAAAAAAATAAGATCTAGAACTTCCTGGTGCAAATTGTATCATGATCTTTAGGGCAGGTGCCAATGTAAATTTGATATGAGGAAGTATACTTTGTAATGTTTCGTGGCTTGCCCTCCTTCTTGTATTTTGGACAAATGACCCTTTTTGTAAAACCCTCTTGGATTAGGGAAAATCATTATTCTAAATTTCAAATTTAGCATTGTGATGGATTTTGGTATTGTTTGTACACTCTTGACTTTACTTCACCCAATATTTTCTCAAAGTTATGATTTATACTTGGAATATATTGGTAAAATAATTGGAGAAACTTTGGTTACTTGATTTTGTATTTTAGACGAATAACCTTAACTTTGCAGCTTGAATGTTGGAAACATAACTCGAATTCACTTGAATATGATAAGCTTAAAACAACTTGAATTGTGTGAGAGAAAAAAAAAGAATGAATTTTGTCTAGGACTTTAATCACATAAGTCCACAACCTTGGTACTAATTAAAAAAAATCTTTGAGTCTTGATCATATGGCTTAAGTTTAGAACTAAACTTCAAATTTTAACGTCTAAAGTATGAACTTCTTATTGAAACTCAGGATGACTTCAACAATAAATCTACAAACTCTGAACATCACTTTGAGATCCAATATTGAAACTCGATTCAAGATTCTTACCCAAATTCGTGACCTCATGACACTAACAAAAGAAACAATTCTTTCCCTTAAGAACCAAAGATTAAAATGATTCAAGCTCCTAAACAGGGACAGGATTAAACTCGATCTTTAATTTAGTTGCATACTCAAAGTACAAGTTTATTCCAATCTAATGAAGTTTTAAGTCATACATCAAAGATACATCCTTTTACATCTCTTCTCGAAAACAACATACACATGTCGGTCAACGTCACACTATACTTCATGCCTTGAGTAACCATATTTCAAATCAAAATGGCCGGGAAGCCTTTTGAGAAATCGTGGGGAGAAATGAGCTTGTATTGACTGAGGAGTCATAGGGATGAGGGTATACACCCCCTTCTTATCCAAAGGAATTCCCACAACATGCAGGGACTATTAGCACCCAAAAAGCAGTCATGACCTATGAACATTCTTCAGCTACCCTATCTTCACAAATCAACCAACAAAACTTAATAAATTGGTTAGCTATGCAGGGGTAATTGACCTGAGATGATACGCAAAGGATCGAGAAATCTAAGGGTAAAATTTGAGGTATAACAGATGGTATTCAGTAACTACTGGGGAAGGAACACCCGACAGATTCTTGACAAAGAAAACCGTTCAACTAGATCAATATGGCCACATCCAGAACAAACCAAAACAAGAGGTATGCTAAAAGACACATATGCTAAAGGTATGATGCAAATGCAATGCCAAACGACTCTGCAAGAGAAGGAAACAAAATATAGATGACGATCTATCACAGCGGAGGCAAAAAGAATCACACTAAATCCCAAAGTTGGATAATGGTCTTAATCCTCTAGAAAGGAAACAATCTCTATTCTTGCAAAATTTTCGGAGAGAGGTCACAACTTCAATACAACAGACAAAAAAACTAATTAGAGATATCAAAACTTCGTAGCGCGACGACATGGGGAAAAAATATCTATAGACCTCATATTGCTAAAATGATGGTATCAAGGTTTCAACCATTCTGTCCTTTTGAGAGGAGTCTAATTTTACACCATCATGTCATAATCAAAGTTACGACTTGCTTGTTAATTAACTTTCTCCAAAATACTTTTTGTTTCAGAAAAGCTTTTTCCTTTAAAAATCATTATTAACGAATAAGTGATGGTTGCATAACAAAAAGGTAGGGCAATCAATAGAGCATAAACAAAGATTGGTCCAAATCTGATTTCATTCAAAGATGGAGACTTGCAAAAGGCAAAGTCTCCTGGAACATTTACAATTTGGAAAAATGGCAATATGGGAAAAGGTTACAAAATCCAACGGTAATCCAGTCCTAACTAGCCAAGAGTTCGTCTGAATCACTGCCTTTAATGAGAGTAAAGGGAAGCGAGCCTCTTTGACGACCTTCTAGAGTAGTGACAACTCCTGATGCAGTGAAATGCATTTGTCTCTAACTTTTGTCGCAATCACCCTTTCAGGTTTTCAATTCAGCGAGCTTTTCTTTCTTTTATCCCTAATTTTTTCCCCGATCTCCTTCATAGGCTATGATCCACCAGGATGCCCCTTTTTTTGCCTAAGTTTACTTTCCAGGTTTTCAACTTAGCAGGTTTTTTTTAGGCATAATATTTTCTTACTGCATCTAAGTTCACGGGATGTTGGAGTTGTTCACCATATAGCCTAAAAAAAACCTTCTTCACAACAAATGGGCCATCATAGTTTGGCATCCACTTTCCACGCATGTCTCGCTGGACCTGTAGAATCTTATTGAGTGCCAACTCACCCTCTTTATATTCTTTGACCTAGACTCTTTTGTCGAAGGCTCTTTTAACTCTCTTCTGATATAGCTGATTGTGGCACATTATCGTCATCGTTTTCTTGTAAATGAGATTCAGTCTATCAAACCTTTCTTTCACCGACTCAGCTTTTCCGAGCTCGGCTTCCATTAAGACCCTTAACGAAGGTATCTCAACCTCAATAGGCAATACTGGATCCATCCCGTAAACCAGGGAAAAAGGGGTTGCCCCTGTTGAAGTCTGAACAGATGTTCTGTATCAGTGTAAAGCAAATGGTAGCATTTCATGCCAATCTTTGTAAGTTACTACCATTTTCAGCACAATCTTTTTAATGTTTTTATTTGCAGCTTCAACAGATCCATTCATCTTAGGCCGGTAAGGAGAAGAGTTGTGATATTCAATCTTGAAACTGCCATAGACCTCCTTCATTGTTTTATTGTTCAGATACGTCCCATTATCTATAATGATCTGGTTAGAGATTCCATAACGACAGGTAATTTCCTTTTTAATGAACCGGGTAACCACCTGCTTCGTTACATTCGCATAAGAGGCAACTTCCACCCATTTAGTGAAATAGTCGATGGTAACTAGGATAAACCAATAACCGTTAGACGCTTTAGATTCAATTGCCCCAATCATATCAAATCCCCACATTGATAATGACTAAGGTGACGATAATACATTCAGAGAATGTGGTGGCACGTGCACCTTGTCCACATGAATCTGGAATTTATGACATCTTCGGAAAAATAGGAAACAATCGGTCTCCAAAGTTAACCAGTAATAACCAGCCCTCAGGATCTTCTTTGCTATGGCATGGCCACTTGCATGAGTACCAAAGGCACCTTCATGAATGTCTGTCATCAACATGTCTGCTTCTTTACTGTCAACACATCTGAGTAAGACCATGTCGTGATTTCTCTTGTACATAACATTATTGCTAATAAAGAACTTGAATGACAATCTTCACAAAGCTCTTTTATCAAATTTAGAGGCGCCGTCAGGATATTCTTGACTCTGAAGGTAATTTTTGATGTCATAAAACCAATGTTTTATGTCAGACTTTTCTTCAGCCTTCATGACGTATGTTGGCGTTGTTTTTCTTTCAATGCTAATTAGGGGAGCTTCGTTGACAAACTGAACCTTCGAAATAGAAGCCATTATAGCCAGAGCATCTGTTATGTGGTTTTAGGATCTTGGGACGTGTTTGAAAGTGATTTCATCAAAATACTCGATCATCTCCAAAATATAGTCTTTGTAAGGAATCAGTTTTTCATCTCGGGTCTCCCATTCACCCTTGAGCTGATAAATTACCAAGGCAAAGTCGCCAATTACTTCTAGAATCTTAATACGAAGGTCAATGGCAGCTTCAAGACCCAGGATGCAGGCTTCATACTCAGCTATATTGTTCGTACATTTGAAGCACAATCTTGCAGTAATAGTATTTTAGCCACCAATCGAATTTTCTAGAACAACACCAATATTTGAATACAACTTACTTCGGCGTCTTCTTCGATGGCCTTTATTTGAATTTCGCCGCTCACAAAGGTTTCTTTCAGGGTCTTTAGGCGCTTTCCTTCAATCTCTGATCCTTCATCTAGAGTTGGTTTGTAACCCAACCCTTGTCGGTTATTCTTTTCCTGAGCGTTAACTTCAATCATTTCTCCCCAACCTTGAGGAAGACCTTCCTTCATGGCATTTTTGATACTTTGGACAGAGACAAAATATGACCCGCATGTGACAACAACGTCCTCAATCAATACAGTGTGTGCAATCTCCAATGCCTGGAAAGTTGTTTCCAATGCATCGTCATTAGCTTCGATGTATCGGAAGGATGATAGATTGCTCACCATTAAATCTTCTTCTCCGTGTACTATGACCAACTGATCTTCAGTAATAAACTTCATTTTTTGATGTAATATGGATGTGATAGCACTCGCTGCATGTATCCACGACCTTCCTAGTAAACAACTGTATGCCATATTTATATCCATGACTTGAAAAGTGACCTCAAAGACCTGTGGTCCCACCATAATTGGCAAATCAACTTCCCCAATTACTGCTCTTCTTGATCCGTCAAAGGCTTTCACGATTTGAGATGTGGCTCTCATCACAGCTTCTTTATATGCCAACATGGCCAATTTTCTCTTGGACAACACATTGAGAGATGACCCAGTATCAACAAGTACTCTAGCGAGAGTATCATCTTCATATTTTACAGATATGTGCAATGCATGATTGTGCTTGCGACTTTCAGTGGTTAAGTCATCGTCGTTGAAGCTCATCGTATTGTAAGTCGTGATGTTAGCAATAACGAAATCGAACTTCCACATAGTGATATGTTTTGTTACGTGGGCCTGTGTCAATATTTTCAACAATGCTTATCGGTGAGCAGGAGAACTTAGCAGCAGAGAGATGACTGAGATTTTTTACGACGTCTGATTGAGCTGGTTTACTGCCCTGTAGTCGCTTCGACGAATTATTCTCAAGAACTCTTCTTCATATTTCTTCGCGACTTATTTATCTTTTGACTTCTCAATAATAACAGGCTCTTTTGAGCTGGTTTCCTTAGGAATAGTTTCCTTAAGAATGGTAACAGTTTCTTTGGGTTGATATATACGACCGCTGCAAGTCATTTTGCTTGCCCTAGCAATATTTGTTACATTCTCATGCTTTCTCCCAACTTTCATATCATACTAGGAATAATCATATTTCAAGGATACATCCTTTGGATTGGGACCTGGTCCTCTTCTTAGATCAGAACTTGGCTTAGGTTGGCCAACCATCGGTACTGGGTTGTTGTGGAATATAATCCTAACAGCAGCAGGAGAAGCAGACTTGCTATTTGCAGTGTTGAATATCGGGACTTTTTCAGACTTCTTTGGTAAATCGAATATAGGTTCAGTCACTGAGATATATTCTTTTCTCTTTTCCCACATATCTGTAGCAGACCCTCGTCAATCATTGACTGAATATTTCTTCGCACTAAGTCACAACCTTGCGAATTACAATAACAATTACTGCAGTCTTCATGAGAGTCTTTGATCAGACCTGCCTTTATCAATTTCTTGTGTAACTCGGTCAATGGAGTTTTAACTCCAGAAACCTTGGAAATCATTCTCATATCATAATCTTCTTCTACGACATGGACACCACCATGGTTTGGTAAAGGGAGGTTTTCCACATTAGGTTGATTATCCACGAAGGAGAGAATCTTCTTTTCAATCAACTTGGGCACAATGTGCTGAAGTGCTATACAACCTTCACGATCGTGTCCTGCAGCATATTCATGAAAGGCACAACGTGCATTTGGATTGTAGAAATGTGGCAACGGATTTGGAGGAGGACCCAATTTCCTTGTATGAATCAGGCATTGTCGCACCATTAAGGGGTACAACTCAGTGTAACTCATAAGAATGGGCTGAATCATTGGCCTTCTATTCTAGAAAGAAGTCCTCGGAGTCGGAGCTCTTTGTTGCTGTTGTGCTTGTTGATTATGATTTTGCTGGTAGGCGTTGGGCGCATGTTGTTGAAAGTTTTGTTGATTTGGCTGAGGTTGAAAAACTTGCATGACCGTGACCGCATACTGCTGATGGTTTTGTTGTGGTTGTAGACGAGACAGTTGTTGATTTTGTAGGCGATTTCTTCTGCTCTAGACCCTCCTGTCACACATTACAGCATTGATATCCCCTTCTTTTTTCTTATGAAAATTGCTCGGTGGCTTCTTTGTTGTGCTAGTGCTGGTACTACTAGCCGAGCTTGTTACTTTTCCGTTCTTCAAACATGCCTCCATTTTCACACCTACGACCATAATATCGGAAACGTTCGCTATGACGCTACTAATCATCCTCTTGTAGAATTCGGGCCTGACTGTATCTACGAACCAATTAGTTAATTCTTTCTCTGTCAGGGGAGGTTCCACCTGAGCGGCAGTTTTGCGCCATCTCTGCGCATACTCTTTGAAAGATTCGGAGCTCTTCTGTGTCATGTTTAGGAGCTGAAGATAGTCTGTCCCCAATTCTATGTTGTACTTGTATTGTTGAATGAACGCATCGGAGAAGTCTTGGAAGAAATGGATTTTTGACTGGTCTAGCCTTAGGTACCATTTGGCAGAGGCACCCTTTAGACTGTCCTGGAAGCAATGGATTAATAATTTGTCACTTTTAATGTGCACAGCCATACGCCGACAATACATGATCAAGTGAATCTTTAGGCAGGTCGCCCTTTCATATTTTTCAAATGCGGGCATCGTGAATTTAGGAGGAAATACCAAACCGAAAAGCAGGCATGTTGTCGCTACTACGAAAATCGAGGCCGGTAATGACAGAAGAGTCGCCATCATGCGTTATTTATCCCAAGAGAGGGAAAGGAAACGCTCAGAGAAAACCTAACAAAAAGAGGGATAAGATCGGTCATCCCAACCAAATCTCGGGTTCGGGAGTCGGTTACGCAAGGGGAAGGTATTAGCACCCCTCACGCCCGTCGTACTCGATGGGATCCACACTTGTTGTCTATCTAAAAGGGTGTTTACTATCTAAGCTACAACTCAGGGACAAAATAAAAGAAAAGAGACTTGATAGAGCATCTCCGCTCTATGCCTACGTATTCCCTCGTGCAATGGGAAAGTCAGAGTCAACGTAGTTCGGCTAACTACGGGTGAAAGGGGAGGAAAGTTGCTCGCCAAGACATCGCGTCTTGTGCCTACGTACTTTCATCTAGTATGAAAGATCAGAGCAAACGTAGTTCGGGCTAAAAGGGAATACAGGTTTGTTCAACTGTTTTTACCCGAGTAGGATTAACAATCAATTCTAGCAGTTTGGTGTATGCAGCTCAACCATTGGAGACTTAGGCATTACCGTTTGCGATAGAACCAAGAGTTAACAAAACTCTCCTTATGAAAATGATTTTCCAAGATTAAAGGCCCCAAAGGGCAAAAAGGGTTTGAATGATTTGTTTTTGTGTTTTTTAGAGAAGAAGTGTTTTTGAATGGTTTGCAATTCATATCGCACTAGAGACTATGACTTAGGAGTGAATGCGTCGCATATCACCCAAAGGGTGCTATACTAAACATTCAAGCCAGTGAAGAGAAACTCCTCAAAAACCTTTTCCTAAGTGCTTAAGGCTCGTAACACACAATAATCATTAACCTTTATTAGGTGTTTTATAATTGTGGAGATGAGAAGAGAAAAGACACTAAAGGGAGACTAAACTCAAACCTAAAGTTGTCATGTGTTGCACCCAAATTTTGACCCCTTAGATTCTCATTATCATTTTAGGAGCATACTCATGAATTATCTAACCTTAACCCTGTGCAAGTTTGTCTTTGTCAAGTTACAAATGAATCAGTGTTTTGTGCAGTCAAAACGAAGCTTCAGGGTTTGTGATCAATCAAAGATTTAGGCTAATTCAATCATGAAACAAGATCAAGGGTATTATATGATATCAATTTAGTACCCAATTTGAGGTTGTTACCCCAGAATTAAGAACAATGTATTTCAGGGCACCCGATTAGGGTTTTTGACTAGTAAAAGTCAACTGTAGTTTGACTTTGGTGTTGGAAGGTGTTTTAATGGTGGGATTAAGATCCATGAAGTTCATATAGCTTAATAAAGTTCATTCAAGAAGTTCCAAAGTCTCAGGAGGTCCAGAGTGTCAACAAACGACTCAGTAGTCACCGATCGATCGTACGATTGACCGAAACGTCAACTCTCCAAATTTAAGGAATTGGACTTCAAAGTGTGAATAAACAAATGATACTTATATCATATTGCACTTGTCTATCAATTTTCATGACCATTGAGTTGGTTCAAAGCTCATTAGAAAGGGGCTAAACCATAAATCCTTAACCACACATCCAATTGAGTTGGTTCAAAGCTCATTAGAAATCTCTTGACAAACCCTACAAAAGTCCCTAAGTGGTCCATGATCAGAAAATGCATAGATTTGGAGTTATGACCAAATTCATTTCAAGAAGGGAAAAAGACTTAGAGAAATTGAAACTCATTTAAGCTCATTTTTTAGCAACTTTGAGAGACTTTTTGGCCAATTTCCTTTGGGAAATTGAAACTCGTGAAAACATGAATGTTGTAGAGCTATTTGAGGGCTTTATAAAGAGTACTAGAACATCTCAAAAGGATTTGTGAGCTGAAAGTTATGGTTATGGCAAGTTGGTGGTTTCATACTTGAAGTCCCACATTGACAAGTTTCAAAAATCCATTATTTCATCAATCTGACCAATCTCAGCTTGTGAAACATGTTTTATCTGATGTATAGAGGGTTTGTAGCATGGAAGAACAAAATAAATGCAGAAAGTATGAAATTAGCCAAACTTGCAAGTGGGCTTGCAAGTGGCTTTACAACTTGCACTTAAAGTAAAAATGACAAGCATGAGGTGGAAAGACAAATCTGAACCAGCCATCAACCTATGCATTCTAGCCTGCATTTAGCCACTTTAAACTCATCAGGAAGATTTACTTTGGAGCTTACCTATCAGCCAAGGAAACCCCTTTGTGGAGGTTTGATCCAAAAGTGCAAAACCTTTCTTTCATGTGAAGAAATCTCCAAATCTGCCCCCTCTCTTCATTTTCCTATAAAAGGGAGCTCTCACCACTTCATTTTACAGACAATATCCACTCTAAAAAACCATAGAAAGCTCAAGCCTTTGCTCTTTCACACCTTGCTTCAAAATCACAAAATCACATTTTCACCAAAATCTGTCTTGCTACAATTGCTGCCAAAATCATTTCTATACACTCAAACTCCCCAACAATCATCCACACAATCTCTAAATATGATATATAACGTGTCCAAGACCTTATACCACTCAAAAACCTCACCATTCAAAAAGTCAACTTCCATACCAAGTTACTTTGACCAAAACCCACAAAATCTGTCAAAACTTGTTCTAGGCATTTGCTTGATGTTCTAATCACTCAAACACCTCACATATATCATTTCTCAACTGTCCAAAGCATTGAGGATCATTGGTGGAGTTTATTTCTCCAACTGTCTTGAAGTTTGCTTTCTTGCTTCACAAAGAAGAAATATCCCAAGGCTAGGTGCATTTGAAGTTCCTCTGGGTTTCTTGGTATTTTAACCTGCTCAACACTGTCTATTAGAGGTATGTGGACATTCTATCCTTGCTTTGCACCATAATTTCATGTTTTGGCATTTTGAGCATGTATGTGGAAAATATGCCAGGTGTATGTTTTGTGTCAAAACTTGTCATGGTTGGAAAATATCTGCTTATTGAGTTGGATCACCTCTAAAAACATGATTATGTTGTGTATGTATGTTTAGTTTGAACTATTTTCATTTGGTGTGTATTTTCATTCTTAGAATGCCACATTTTTGCATTTTATTGCCATAGACATGACAGTTCTGATTTCAGGCCAGGAAGTGATTAAACTTGAGTCCAAAATTATTCATTGTTGCATTTGTGATATGTGTGGGTGAACTACATAATTTGTTCTCACCTGTTTTGGCATTTTCACCTCAAGAATGCATTTTTTAAGACAATATATCATGAGACATACCAAAAAGTGTCTTGTTCACATTCTAGTTATTTCTTGTGCATAAAACGTTTGTCAACATATATGTAACTGGTGGGTATGATCCATTTGGTTTGTATGTGCCTAGAATCTGATTTGAGTTTTCTCATGCTTCATCAAAACATCAAAATGCAATTTGAAAGTCATTTTCCATGCTAACTAGTTTGAAACCATCCCCCTTGCTGGAACTCATTTGCCTACATATATGTGAGATGTGTATGTGATTTATTTGCCAATATCATGCATGGAACTGAAATTGAATATCCTACTGCACTCCACAAACACCAATTTGCAGTTTGCATATCACTTATCACCACAGACTACTTTGAACTGATTCTTTTACTTAGTCATCCTTAAAAACATATGTTTGATGTGTGTAGGTGACTGATTTGCCAAAATTATGCATTGAACCTGAACTGCATTTTCCATATTGCATCAAAATGTCATTTTTGCAACTTACATATCATTTTTCATCTCAGACTGTTTTGATGCAAAGCTTTGGTTTAGACTCACTCATTGACATATTTGTAGTATGTATGAATGGTTGTCTTGGTTTAAAAATGGCTAGAATTGGATCTACATATCATCATGCATCTCACAAACACATGTTTGCAACTTGACAGTTCATTTTTATTACAATTTACTTTTAACTCAATTTAGGTGTTAGGATCATTCATTATCATTTGTATGGTGTGTGTACATGATTACATTGGTTGAAAACTGGCTGGTATAAGAGTTTCATGTCATAATGCATTTCAAAACATTCAAGAGAAAGTGCTATCGGGTTATGAGTTAGGGGAGGAATTTCAGAAAACCAACCATACCATCTTGTTCCTCATGAAAAAATACTCAAGTTACACTAAAATTTTGTGAAAAAACATTAAGAATTGAGGAAGTTATGGCTAAAATGCAAATCCAAGTTTGTTCATGTTTTTGTGTCTAGCCTGCTTGAATGTTACCCATATATTTTAATGGGGTGGCATTTACAAACGGATGTATAGCCACCCCAGTGGTAAGACCATTGCCAAAAACACGCCTTGTACCTTGCATACCTGGGTTCGACCCCTGAGGAGGGCAACCCTTTTACCAAACTTTGTTATTTTTCATCCCAATTTCAAAAATTCATATCTCTCTCAATTTAAATCATTTTTCACCCATTCTTTTTGCATTTTGTTCATAATGATGTCTACTTTCATGCCATATTTTGTATTTTCATGTTTGCCTAATTTTTCATGCCTTTTGACTATCTGCAAGTTAGGTACATTTTGTGATCGTTTTCGCGTCTGCAGATGAATTTTCTTTTGATATGCTTGTGATTGTTTGTGATACTTGCTTGCATTCATATCCTTAAATGTTAGTCAACATGCTAGGATTTTATTTGTGGTTGTTACCATGTTTATTTTGTCCCCCCTGTTGCATTTACTTAAGCTCGATCTATCGTCACACTTCCTGCTTAATCAACTACTTTGTTTGTCATCAATGCATCTTTATTTTTTCATTTAATGGTTGTCACCATGTATGTATCTTCATCGTATTGTTGCTTTGCTTAAAGTTTTCTTTCCCTAAGTTATGAAGCTTGTTAGCTCTCATCCCAGTTGCCTCCCGTCTCCTTCCAAAGGAAAAGATCTTTCCATTAACCCTTATGTTATGGATAACTCATTCACCCATTTCCTTGACTTTGTTAAGTCACTTTAACCTTAGTTTAGAAACCATTAGACTTTGCTTTAAGTTTAAGAAACCCACCTGTACTAGGAGTGTTCTTCAACTAGAACCCTAAGATAGAGTTTATCAACTCTATTTAAGGATCATCGTCATGATTTCTTACTTCCCCTTTTGAGTGTTACAAATTAGATTAGGGAGTTTAGTCAAACTCCACACAAACATTGTCATGTTTGTTTCCCCCTTGAACCTTGGTCATAATCAAGTGTTCTTCTTCCCTTGTGAGGTGAACTACGATTGCTCTGATTCTATCCTAGTTAGGATATGTAGGCAGAAGATGCGATGTCTTTGCGAGCAAGCTTAGAAAATCATCTAGGTCTTTACCTATCCCTTATGCTAATCCCAATCCATAAGACATTTTCACAAACTTAGCAAACAATCAAACAAAAGGTTCCTGTAGAGTACTACAGATGCTTAGGGTGCTAAAACCTTCCCTAGGTATAACCAACCCCCGATCCCCGAATCTCTTAGCGGTGTCGTTACATCGCGAAAAGGGTATTTCTTTCTTTAGACCTTTCCTTTGAATAAAATAATGTTCGGTTGTAAAAGAATTAAGATTCAAGTTAATTTAATAGCTTGATATCCAATTTTCACAGCAACAGAAAATGGCGACTTCACTAGGGAAACTGTCTTGAGGGTTTAGCCTATCTTGTTTGATTACTTGCTTATTTGTGAATACATGTATATATATGTGCCCTGTTGGATCTTGGGAACTTTGAGTGGTGAGACAACACTATACCCGTGTTTGAGCGTACTTATGATAGGATGGATGTATATTCAAGAAGGCTTATAGGGAGTTGATTCCCGACCAAGCTGACTTGAGAAAACCACCGCTCAGTAGAGGCCCTTCTGAGAGTTATTATTGTTGATCGAGTATTCGTGAAAACAATGCTACTTTCTACATGGGAGCCCGTGATACTGAGGACCTTTAGATTACCCTTTCCCCACTATGACTTTATTAGGATGTAGTGCGATGACTATAAGGAAGTAATTCCAAAATAGTTGATACGCGATACTACACTTAGACGAGACTCTCTTGAGAATATTATCGACCACCGAGTATTTGGGAAATTGATAATATCCGAAAGATGGGTCGAGGACTCTGGGAACTCTTTTAGAACCTTGTTCTACAGTTTTTGAAAGCCCTAGTACATACTTTTGGGATGGGTACACCTTGGCCCCATGCTCATATTCTCCAAACCAAAACCTTTATCTGTTTATCCATGTGTATATGTGAATCTGTGCTTACCTGTGTTTGTGCATTCATGCATTCATGAACATCATATCATAAACGTTTCATGGAACTCAGGCTTTTTTTAAAACATTAGGATCATCATGGATAGTGGAAAAAAAACTATGAAGTACACTTACAAAAGTCCTAACTTGGATGACATAGAGAGGTTGAGTACTTTGATAACAGACATAGAAGGATTCAAGAGTAGGTATGGGAACTTATTGTCATTGTTGAAAGTAAAAAAGAAGATGGATCTGGGACTTCTCTCCACACTTCTCCAGTTTTATGATCCACTCTATCATTGTTTCACTTTTCCTGATTATCAGCTAGTACCTACACTTGAGGAATATTCTTGCTTGATTGGTTTGCCTATTCTTGAAGACTCTCCTTTTCCAATCATGGAGAAGGACCATAATAAGGAAGAAATTGCTAAAGCTACACGTTTGGGATTGGTGGATATTCAGAAAAATATGGCTACTAAAGGAGGAGTATTTGGTTTGACTGCAGAGTTCCTGGTTAGGAAGGCCCAATACTATGCTGATCACTTAAGTATGGATGCATTCAAGGCCATCTTTGCCTTGCTCATTTTTGGGATCTTCTTGTTTCCAAGTTTTGATAATTTTGTGGATCTCAACGCCATTAAGATTTTCTTAAATAAAAACCCCGTGCCTACTTTACTAGGTGACGCTTATCATTCTGTTCACTTGAGGAATCTGCATAAAGGAGGAATGGTTACATGTTGTGTCCCTTTGTTATATAAGTGGTTTATTTCTCACTTACCTAAAGCTCAAGCTTTTTGGAAGGAAGGTTGGTGGTCTCAGAAGGTTATGGCTCTTACTCACTCTGATATTGATTGGTACAGTCGTAATTATGATGGGATAAAGATCATTGACAGTTGTGGAAGTTTTGGCAACATACCTCTTCTTGGTACAAATGGAGGAATCAGTTACAACCCTGTTCTCGCTCGCCGACAGCTAGGATATCCTTTGAAGGACAAACCCAATAGCGCTCATGTGGAGAATGTTTTCTTTAAAGGAGTTTCAGAATTGAAAGAAGAGATCCTAAAAGGTTGAGGCCATGTGCATAAGAAAGGAAAGGAAGACTTAGGAAAACCTAATTGCTTCTCTCTCGAACCTTATCTCCAATGGGTCCGAAAGAGATCTATTCAACTGAATATGCCCTATCCTCAGCAGGCACCCATGGTGTTGAAAGAGGAACCCCCAATAATCTTTGTGTCTGAAGAGGAGAAGTTGAAGATTGCTTTGAGGAAATCGCAACAAACTGAAGTAGCCTGGAGGTACAAGTACCAAGTTGCCATGGAAGAGAATGATGAACTCCGTAGACAACTCCAGTTGAAACAGGAAGAAATGATTGCTTGTAAGAAGAGGAATGCGCAAGAAGATTTATTCTATTCCAACCATCAGTTAACTCCATGGAAGTTAATGGTGGACAAGCTCATTCTTGAGAAGACGCAGATAAAAGAAGAACTCAAGAAGATCAAAGCAAAAGAGGACTTTTATTTAGAATATTGTCAGCCTTATATTTAGGACTTTTGTAAAATGTACTGGATATTTTGTAATTCAAAACTTGAAAATCAATGAAATGAAATGATGTTTTGATCTGAGTTCCATGAAACTTTTGCATTTGCATTCTCATTATTTAATCATTCAAGGAACTAAAGATTGTTTTCCATATATTATAGGATGGATTCTGGAAAGAAAGTAGAGGTTGTGTTCCAAAGACCAAAATTGGAGAACTTTAAGAAACTGGGAAGTTTAGTAGAAGACCCCGAGGCATTCAGAGAGAAGTATGGGAATATGCTGTCATTGCTAGAAGTTCAAGTATATGAAGAGATGTTATCCGCACTCGTGCAGTTCTATGATTCAACATATCACCGTTTCACATTTCCAGACTATCAGTTGCTACCAACCTTGGAAGAATATTTTGCCCTGATGGGAGTAGGCGTCACTCCTAGACCATTTTCTGGAAGAGAAGGGACTCCTAATGAAAGAGCAGTTGCATAGGCCGCGTATCTGGAGGTGGACGAGGTACGATCTCATATGATTGCTAAGGGAGGGTTGTATGGATTTCCAGCTATGTTCCTGAATGAAAAAGCTCAAAGCTATGCCTTGTCAGAGAATATTAAAGCATTTGAGGCCATCCTGGTTTTACTAATCTACGGATTGTTCCTGTTCCCGACTGCTAATGATTTTGTGGACGCAAATGCAATCAACCTTTTCTTAATCAAGAATCTTGTACCTACTTTGTTGGCTGATATGTACTTTTCCATCCACCGTAGGAACCGTTATGGGGTTGGACAGATTGAGTGTTGCACCGTTCTCTTGCACAAGTGGTTTATTTTGCACTTGCCAAAAATACCAGCACTCTGGGATAAGCAAAATGGGCTCTCATGGGTTGAAAAATTGTTGTTGCTCAAACACTTAGATATTAAGTGGTATGAACCTATGTATGGAGGGATTGCCATGATCCAAAGCTGTGGAGATTTCCCGAATGTACCGCTTATTAGCGTTAATGGTTGCATCAGCTATAATCCTATTTTAGCTCGTCGCCAGTTGGGGCACCCAATGGAGGATGAACCAGACCCAGACTTCTTGAGAAGCTTTTACATTGAAGAGGGGAAGAATCCCGCTTACAGGGCTCGAATTGTGTATGCTTGGCGTTATGTCCACACGAGTGGAGTAACTGCCCTAGGTTACCACGACACTACTGTTTCAGAATCTTACTTATTATGGGTAAAAGAAGTAGCGTTGAAGATGTTATATACTCGCTTTGAGCCTGACTCACACAAACCTACTCTCGTAGAAGAATTAAAAGTTGCTTTGGCAAAAGTTGAAAAAGAAGGAAAGGCTTGGAGGGATAAGTATTTCAAGGCTATGCAAGAGAAGGAAGAGCTTCAAGAGTTGATCCGTCAAGGTGGAAAGAGAAGTCAACCAGAAGACGAAGGGCCATCCAACCAGAAGATCTAAAATCCTTTTGCTTTCCGTTTTATTTCATCATGTATCTGTATTGAAGACTTGTATTTCAATCGTTGTTGTAAAACTCTCAGTTGTTAATTAATGAAGACTTTGAATTTTCTTATTTCCTCATTGTTATAATTTTTGCAAATATTTCTTTGGATTCCTTGAATGATTAATTTTGCATTGTTGCATTTTTCATTCATAAGCATTGCATGTGCATGTTCTTGTGTTGTGTCTCATCTGGTTGTCTTGTCTCCAGAAAGAATCACACTGAATCCTCAACACCGATACAACACTCGAGCCCAAGCTCGCCTAAGAATGGAAGGACAGAATTTGGATATGGACAGGATTGATACTGAACTTGGAGAGCTATGAGGAGGCATGGGGCAGATCATGGAAGCCCTACAAGTCATTCGTGCAAAGTTGGACACTCAAGCCACTGTTGTTTATGAAATCACTGGCATAGCTGTAGAGCCGATCCCAATGGCAGTCACTGTTGCGAATGTTCCACCCTATGGGTTACCACCTGGTTTCGTACCTCCACCAGTAGTCAATCAACAAGTAGTTCCCCTAGGGGCAGAAGTTCCTCAAGCTATTCCTACTTACACTCAGCCTTCTGTTCAGATTCAAGCGCGCCCTGTTTTTCATAATCCTCCACAAGTGTACGAAGGTCTTGATGGGTATGAAGAAGAGAGTGGACGACATGATAAGTTGAAAGAAAGTGTAGAGACTATAGGCAGGAAAGTCAGAGTAATGGAAGGAAATGACATCTTTGGTACTGATGCCAGAGATATGTGCTTAGTGTCTGGATTGGTAATTCCGCCAAAATTCAAGGTTCCCAATTTTGATCAGTATTCTGGTGCTACTTGTCCTTGGACGCATTTGATTATGTATTATCGAAGAATGGCATCTCATGTAGAAGATGACAAGTTAATGATTCACTGTTTCCAAGATAGTTTGAAAGGAGCTCATGCTAAATGGTATTTGGGTTTGGATCAGTCTCGTATTCACAGTTTCCAAGACTTGGATGATGCTTTTGTGAAACATTACAAGTACAACATGGATTTAGCCCTTGATAGAAGACAGTTACTGAGTATGTCGCAGAAGAGTTCGGAATCTTTCAAAGAGTGTGCACAAAGGTGGAGGGAAACCGCCTCTCAGGTGGAACCTCCTTTGAGTGAAAAAGAGATGACAAATTGGTTCGTCGATACAGTGAGACCGGAGTTTTATGAGAAAATGATCAGTAGTGTAACCGCAAGTTTTTCTGATATAGTAGCAGTAGGGGTAAGAGTGGAGTTAGGAATGAAGAATGGAAAAGTGGCTAGTGGTTCCAGCAGTTCTGGTAACAACAATGTCAAGAAAATCAGTAGTAATTTTCATAAAAAGAAAGAAGGGGACACAAATGCAATAACCGTGGGAAGAAAGAGTCGCACCTGGAGACCGCCTTACCAACAATATCAGCAAAGTTATGTTCAACAACCTCAGCAAAGTTATGTTCAGCAGCCTCAACCAAGTTATGTTCAGCAATCCCAACAACAACGACCAATGTATCTGTTGCAGTATACCCAACAACCATATGTGGCAGCTGTAACTCCGGCTTTTAATCACCATGTTCCCAATTATCAGGCAGTGCAGCTGTCATACCCTAAATTTGTCCTACCCCTTTTGTAAATATTTTCGCATTTATTGTTTTTTTTTTTCATTTTTTACTTAATTTCATACCGTTTAGACACATGTCCGCCCCCGATCGGGCGTTTTTTCAAATCTCAACTTTTTTGCCCAATAGGAGCGTGACACATGGCCAAAGGATATTTTTGTAAATATTAATTTCATTTTTTAATTTCCCTTTTTTTCTTTTCAAAATATTAATATTTTTGTACATATATTATTTGTTAATAGATTTTAGCATAGAATTTTAATAGTTGTTTTATTATTAGAATTAATTAATTAGTCTACTATATAATTTTTATTAATTAGAATATAGAATTTTAATAGTTACTTATTATTCATTTAGCATAGAAGTTTAATTAGAAATTTAATTAAAAATAGTTTTTAGAATTATATATATATTTTTTATTATTAGGATTAAAATTAGTATTTGTGTGAATTAATTAACTAGTTAGAATAGATTTTTAGAGTTTTATTATTAGTTAATTAATATAAAAAATAGTTAAAAGAAAAAGAATAAAAATTAAAAGAAAAAAGAAAATTGTAAAACACAGTTGAGTATTTAAGCCAGTTATTATTCATTGTCTTCAAAAGAGCTCAGAAAACCTAGCCGCCCCAACTATTCATCCTCTCTTCAATTTTCAAACCTTAAATCCTCTCTTCAAGTTAATATTCATATTCTCTAAAGAGATTCATGTTTCTAACTATCAATGTAAATTCTGAATTTTTTTTAATAAATTAAGTTTTCTAATCTGGTTATCTATAAAGCAGATCGACTTTTTTTGTGCCATGTTTGTGTCGGAAGATGACTAAATCATTTTACATCCTCTAAATGTTATTAATACTCATGAAATCCTTTTGTATTCATGAGATTACATTAAGGGATACATTTCTATATTGTGTTGTATGTCATGGTTGTGCTTTAGCTTATAGTTTGGTCATTTACAAAGCAAATTGGATCTCTCATGTGCCAATTTTGTGTTGAAATTTGACTAAATCAATTTATTTCCTCTGTTTCTTCTGATGAATTGATTTTTATTTTACTTATTTTAAAAAATTGTTAATAAATTTTTTAGGGAGTTTTTTTTCTTCAGTTTCACCCCGTTTTAGTAATTTCAACCCCACTTGTTCTTCTTAAAAATATTAGAAATTAATTGTAAATACTTTGTTATATTTTAGTTTTTTTTACATATAAACATATTTTTTTATATTATATATTATATATTTGTTTGATATTTTGTATTTCTGTTTTAATCTTCTTTTTATAAATATATTTTATTTATAATTTCTATTATATTAACTTTAGAAGTTTTCATATATTTAGAGTTTTATTTAATTTTATTCTATTTTTCTTTAGAATTTATATTAGAGTTTTGGTTACTGTATTTTAGAAGTAAATTTCTTTCTCTTTTGTTATTGGACATTTTGTTCCATTTTTTACCGTTTGGGTCGATGAAGAAGTTTCCTTCGTTTATCCGTCAAATTGTTGACGAGAAACTATGGATCCGAGACCAACTTTTTCTCTTCTTTGTCACTTTTCGACTTCATTTCATTTGTCGTTTTTTTGGTCAATGACGAAACTTCCACCGTTTAACCGTCACATTAGTGGCGTGAAACAAAGGATCCGAGACTACCTTTGTTCTATCGATTTTATTTCGGTAAACTAACATTAAATTTAATTTTTGTCAAACTTTATTCATATTATTTCATATTATCATATTTATTCATATTAATTATTATCATATCTCATTATTCATATTCATTCACCCATATTCGAAAATACCTAATAAATTATCGAAACTCCTAAAAGCCAAATTGGTGGACTGTTGGATCTTTGGTCATTTGCAGGTATCCTAACTTTGAGTCGTGCCCGACTTTCCTCAAGGCGTAGTTTAGGACACAAATGCACACACGCGGCTTTCTCTTGGGCTACCTTACAATGAGACTCCTTTATTTTGTGCTATCCCGTGTAACTTACATGTATCCCTTCCCCATTCCGATGTATGTTTCGCATTTCTTTGATTATTAGTTTATCTCCTAGGAGCACCCATAGGGACTAGAGCGGATCAAACTATTTTCAAACTAATTCTTGATTCATCATCGAGCCATTTTCAAACCCTTGTAAGTCGAGTGCTCATACGCATTCGCCATCAACCTATTGCACACAATTCGATCCTTGATGCGTAAGTCAAGTCGGTCACATTTCTCAAACCATGTCCATTACACGCTTTGCACGCGATAATAAGTCAAACCCTTGATCCAACGTCAAGTGGATTTTCGTAACAAACTATCAATCAACTAACAACTATTCAATCTTTTTTCAAGGTGTAAATAGTGGGTTCAAGTCTTTGAGCTTGCTTCCGGTTGTTTATATGCGAGTTATCTTATTCGTGTGTGAGCAATTGACGCCTTTAAATAACATTAACAACTCGACAACCCTCAACCATCTCCAATTACTCATCCTTTCACTCACCTTTCAAACAACTTCTTTTACGATGAAAAAGAGAGTGTCCCAAGTCTTTGGTTCGCTCTCCCGACTACTTGGATCCGAGAAGCCTTTCTCAAGCTTCAAGTAGTCGTCATCCGACCAATCTCACCTTTCAAACAACTTCTTTTACGATGAAAAAGAGAGTGTCCCAAGTCTTTGGTTCGCTCTCCCGACTACTTGGATCCGAGAAGCCTTTCTCAAGCTTCAAGTAGTCGTCATCCGACCAATCTCATCCTTTTATTCAAACAACCTTCTTTTACGATGAAAAAGAGAGTGTTCCAAGTCTTTGGTTCGCTTTCCCGATTACTTGGGGTCTGTGAAGTCTTTCTTAGACTTCAAGTGATCGTCATCATTTTAACCTTATCCTTTCAAACACATCATTCCTTCATGATGAAAAAGAGAGTGTTCCAAGTCTTTGGTTCGCTCTTCCGATTACTCGGGTCCGAGAAGCCTTTTTAAACTTCGAGTAATCGTCATCCGTACCCACATCAAATCCAATTCAAACCCGTTTCTTTCGTGGTCGTTACCACGAACTACAAACGCTCTGATTCTTCATTCACTCTTGAATGTAAGATACGTAGGCACAAGATTGCGATAATCTTGGCGAGCACATTTCCCTTCATCTTCCATTTCCCCCATCCTTTCTCGTAGTCGAACTACGACGCTCTGATTTCTCATTCTCGTCCGAATGAGCATACGTAGGCACAAGGGCCCCAATCCTTGGCGAGCACCCTATCCTCTAACCATCCCCTTTCCCCTAGTGTCTTTATCCCTTTATAGTATCCTTTAGCATTTAGTAGCGAGAAGAGAAGAATTAAGTTTAGCTAACATCCATTAACTTAAATTAAGTGGTTCCCGTCGAGTACGACGGACGTGAGGGGTGCTAATACCTTCCCCTCGCGTAACCGACTCCCGAACCCAGGAATATGGTTGCGACGACCGTGTTCCTTCCGCGTTTCAAGAGGTTTTCTCGATATTTTCCTCTCCCGTTTATTCGGGAAAAATAAAGTTCGGTGGCGACTCTGTCGAACCGCATTTCTGCGCCTTTCGCGCGAGGGTCGTATGTTCGAAATGAATTTTCGAGGTGCGACAAGTGGCGACTCTGCTGGGGACTATTGCTCCATGCAAGAGAGAGTCGAGCCTATCTCAGTTTGAGTTGTTAGCTTTTTGATTTTATTTTCTTCTCGCTTATTTGTTGGTATCCTTCTCTTGGTTACTTGTGCTTAAGGCATCGTGGGGGGTTGCTATGCTTATGGTTACTTTGTGAGATGGCTCTACACCCGAGTCTGAGTATATCCCTAGGATTAGGATGGTGGTTGTGTAGTGGAGACTTGCATGGAGTCTTTCACGTTAAGTTGAAACGAAAACCCCGCTTGGAGTAGATTCCTTGGAGATATTGTTGTTGTGGTGAGTCTTTGCCATGACAATAATGTTTTCGAGTTTGAATCGTTAATCCCAAGGACCATAAACCGTTTTATCCATGGTGGTCGGTAGCGTTAATTCTTTGTGAATTAATACGAACGCCCCAATCAGATGAGATCCCTTGAACGTATTACTTTCTTACAGTAATATTTTCAACCTCAATCTATGACTCTGAGAACCTTTTCTAGAACCCATGTGTCGATGGTTGTGTAGTTGATGCCTCCGAGAAGTCTTTCTCGCGTGGAAGATACAAAAACCTCACCTAGAGGAGATTATTTTGAGGATATTATTGTCATGATGAGGCTTTGTCATGGCTGTAATATCTTTGAAAGATATCCATGACTCTAGGCACTTACCCGTTTTAGAATCTTACCCGTGGGGGTTTCTTTGAGCAGTGACTGTGATCCTTGAACCGTTCACCCGGCTATTCTCAGAACTGTTTGAATTTGTGATCCTGTGATCCTGGATCTTGCATCTTGCATTGCATATCATTTGCATTGCATCTCATTTGTTGTGCATCTTGCATTCTCCTTCCTTCAGCAGTTTCTCATGTTTCTCTTTCCTTCATATCCAGTAAATCAAGCTGAGTCCTCGACACCAGTACGCAACTAGAGCCAATACAAGACGAATGATGGAGCAGATTTAACAGGAGCAAGCTACCTTCAGGGAAGAGTTGGATTCTATGAAAGGAAAGATTGACCAAATCCTCGAAGCCATCCTCGCAGCCAAAAGAGAGGAAGAGCAGCGTGAAGCCGCCGCTATCGTCAACAACAATGGTCAAGGACAAGGGTCTACTGCCATCCCTTTGGTTCCGATTCCAAATCCTCATGGGGTGCCGTTGAACTTCAATAATGCAGCCGAAGGGAACACTTCTCATCCAACCCCAGCGCTCGGAGTTACCATTGGAGCTATCCCGCAGGTCCAGCCTACTGCTATGAAAATCCCAGTTCCTCATATCGAAGATACTCTGATGGATCAGTATGACGACGTTCAGAACTATCATGCTGTTATCCCCATTGCCAGTCCCGTTGCTGCTCAGGATTCTAAAGCCATAAAGATGTGCCGAGATCTCTCTGAGAAACTCCAAGCCATGGAAGGGCACAGTTCAAATTCCTTCAGTGCTTTGGAATTATGCTTGGTGCCTGATGTTGTCATTCCTCCCAAGTTCAAGGTGCCTGAGTTTTCGAAATACAAAGGTCTCAGTTGCCCAAACAGTCATTTGAAGATGTATTGTCGCAAGATGGCTGCCTATGCCAGAGATGAAAAGCTCATGATCTATTGCTTCCAAGATAGCTTGTCTGGGGCATCACTCGAATGGTATATGCAGCTGGAACGTAATAGTGTGCGCACTTGGGCCGAGCTAGCTGATGCATTTGTCAAGCAGTATAAATACAACACCGATCTTGCTCCAAATCATACTTAGCTTCAGAGTATGACTCAGAAGGATAGCGAATCCTTCAAGGAGTACGCGCAATGATGGAGAGAGCTAGCCGCAAGGGTGCATCCACCTCTTGTTGACCGTGAACTTATTGACATTTTCATAGGTACCTTGCAAGGCCAGTACTACGAAAAGCTGATTGGTAGTGTCTCCGCTGGATTTTCTGACTTGGTGATCATTGGTGAGAGAATTGAAGAAGGGTTGAAGAGCGGAACGATACCAGGAGGTTCCAACAACCAGGCCAACGCCAAGAAGCCTTTCAATGGGTACAAGAAGAAGGAGGGCGAAACAAATGCCATCTTTTTGCAGAAAGGGAAAGCTTCTCAACAAGCTCCTGCTCCTATGCCTTATCAAGTTCCCTATTATTAGTATCTGTATGTTGCTGCCGCGCAATATGCTCCAATGCCTTATCAGCCAGCTGTTCAAGCAGTGCAAGCTCAGATGCCACGACAACAGGCTCCTCAACAACAAGCCTACAACCAACAAGGATATCAGTATCCTCCTCAGCAACAGCAGATGCAAGCTACTCAGCAACGACAAGGTACTCGCCCACAGCGTCTGCAGAGAACATGGAGACCAGATAGAGTCTTTGATCGTCTACCAATGACATATGCTAAAATCTTTGCTCAATTGATGGAGAAGAAAGTTGTTGTTCCGAGAGATTTGGATCCTCCAACCGTCATTCCTGCCGATTACGATGTAAATGCTCATTGTGAGTTTCATAAGGGCGCTCTGGGTCATACCATTGAGGATTGCAGAGCCTTCAAGCACATAATTCAAGACATGATCGACAGGGATGCTATCAACTTCTATGGGAAGTCTCCAAATATCATCAACAATCCGATGCCACCAGTCAACTAGTGCCAACATCAGATCGATTCCAGTCAAGTTCATTCCTCGAAGAAGGCAGTCATGTTGCCATTTCATTATTCGCAGTTCTTATATTTTGTCTTTGTTTGTTTAAGTATTGTATGCTTTGAACAATTGCCATTCGTATTTGGTTTTCATTAATGTATTGTTTATGCATGTTTTGAATTAGTTATTCACTGATTTTCATTTATCACCGACACATTTATTCACTCCACTCTATTCACTGTTGTTTAGGTTGATTTGAGGGAGGATGATGAAAACGAGATACCCATAATTGCAAACTGTATGCTTTCAGACGTAATCTCGTCAATGATGTACATGCATTGTTTCAATTCCCCATACACCGGAGATATAAGGAGTTAATCCCTAGTAAACCACTTCGAGCCTAGAAGTAGCAGTTTCCTTCGGATAGTCAAACCTTTACACTCGACCTGGGGCAAGGTAGTGTTCAGTTAATCCAATCCTGAATCAACAGAGCAAAATCCCAGAGACGGTGGTTTATCAAAAACCCATGCATGGCAGTCACAACCTTCCAACAAAATCCAAAAAAAAAAATCAAAAGCCTGCTAAGTCAAACACCTCAGAGGGGACTTAGGCAAAATCAAGGCAATCCCGATGGATCTGACAAGCAAAGTCAATCCACGCAAAAGTTAGGGATCAAAAACAATAGCAAAAGAGGACCCCGAAACCCTCAACAAAAACAAAATAATATTCAGTGGCCACCCAAATCAAAAGGGGCACTGGCACCCATCAAAAAAACCAAAATAAGGTGACTGCAACGACAAGCAAACCTTGAATCATCAAGTTTATACCGTCAAGACAAGTGTAGAATTAACTGAGTGTAGGACTGGAGATCATTAAGAAGAAGGGGTGGGTACAAATCATACTTTGAGCCTAATATCCTTTGTTTCATAACCGTGAACCAGACTATGTTATAGCCCTCGAAAGACCTAATTGAGGCGAGGTTTATTCTGAAAGCATACTATCGCAAGGTTGCGTAACCTGACTCCTCACATGATTTCTAATCATTAGCATTGGTATCGTTATCTTTGCAATATCTTCTACACCAATCAATCAGCATAATGTTTGGACTAATGGTCCATTCGTCTCACTACCACGACACTCAAATAAACGATACTTTTTCAAACTTGCATTGAACTTTTCATTAATTATTACCATTTGTGAATGTACAATTTTAACTGCAAAACAGTGCTAGGTATCCAAAGACATTTCAGCAAGGGGCAATCAAGGAAGAATTTAACTTCTAGTGGCTGACACGAAGCAAGACTACCTCAGAACCCACAGGCTGGGGCAAATCACTCAACAGCTCGAGCAGGGGCAAGTCATCCGAGTTCAACTTTCATATGTCAGAACTGGTTAATCTGGGGTAGACCATTGCCATGTTCAAACTGGGGCAAGACCAGGTCGTCCTGACCATCAAGCAGAGTTGCAACCCTCTCTAAAGCAAATTCACAGTCACCAAATATCCCAGACTTGGGGCATCAAGGACATCTTCTGCTCCAATCATGGCGTCTTCAATAAACTACGTGTCGAGGAAGTCAATCCCTCCCACCACCCGAAGTCCAATCCGCATTGGCAACTACCAGAGGCCACCACGCTGGCGTTTCCACCTGCATTTCCAATCACCTGTCTGAAATCATGTGCATCATACGCATTGCATTCGCTATCATAAGCATCTTGCATCATAGGCATACCAAATCATATCATACTTCCCCAGCTCTTGCATCTCCGCGCGTCAGCATTTGCATTTGCACTTCCACTCATATAGAATATCATTTATCATCCAACATTCATATATGCAAGTCAAGATCCAGGATCAATCTTGAAGGTTTCCAAGACCATCATCAGCCCAATCAAGGGCATCTTCCACAACATCTTCAAAGCAATCATCAGCCCAGTCAGGGGCAATCTTCTGCAATTGTGGGTTTCTCCCACAAAATTTGAAGTTATTCAAAGCAAGATTCAGCCCAGTCAGGGGCATTTTTCAAGGACCATGGGCGTCTCCCATGACGTATTTCAACATTGTGGTTGATCAGATCTTCAAATCAACATTCAACCTAGTCAGGGGCATACCATTCAAGACCGTGGGCGCTCCCCACAAAGTTATTCAACCTTTTGCTGGGCAAATCCAAGAAGTTCAGTACAAGATCCAACCCGAGCAGGGGCATCTTCAGCAAAACCGTAAGCGTTCCTCATAAAGTTGTTCAACCTTTTGTTGAGCAAACCAAGACATCAAGACAAACTCAGCCCAGTCAGGGGCATCCTCTTCGGAATTCATGGGCGTAACCATGAAATCATTTAGGCAAAACTATGATCTCCAAACAAGACGGTGGGCGTACCCCGTTGACTCATTTCAATTCAATCTTCCTCTTGGGTGTTCCCTAATGAGTTGTATTCGGTAAGCGTGACCATTGTCAATTGCCTTACTATCATCCTTTTGGTGATAGTCGAACCTCGTCAGTTCAACCTAGCCTGCATCCTTTTGGTGTTGGTAGCCTTCAATTTGTGTTTGTCCTATCATCCTTTTGGTGGTAGTGGCCGGTGTGTGTTTCGCTCCGTCATCCTTTTGGTGGGGGGTCTATCATGGTCATTAATGATAGATTATGCAATATGTTTGGTGTGTGTTTCACTCCGTCATCCTTTTGGTGGAGGGTCTATCATGGTCATTAATGATAGATTGTGCGATGTGTTTATTTGTGTTTCGCTCCGTCATCCTTTTGGTGGGGGGTCTATCATGGTCATTAATGATAGATTGTGCGATGTGTCTGTGTTTCGCTCTGTCATCCTTATGGTAGGGGGTCTATCATGGTCATTAATGATAGATTGTGCGATATTGTTTGTGTTTCGCTCCGTCATTCTTTTGGTGAGGGGTCTATCATGGTCATTAATGATAGATTGTGCGATAGTTTGTTTGAGTTTCGCTCCGTCATCCTTTTGGTGAGGGGTCTATCATGGTCATTAATGATAGATTGTGCGATAGTTTGTTTGAGTTTCGCTCCGTCATCCTTTTGGTGGGGGGTCTATCGTGGTCATTAATGATAGATTGTGCGATATAGTTTGTTTATGTTTCGCTCCGTCATCCTTTTGGTGGGAGGTCTGTCACTTGGATTGGTGTCAGATTATGCGATGGTGTTTGTCCTATCATCCTTTTGGTGGTAGTGGCCGGTGTGAGTTTCGCTCCGTCATTCCTTTATTTAGGAGTCTGTCACTTGGATTGGTGTCAAATTGTGCGATAGTGTTTGTCCTATCATCCCTTTGGTGGTAGTGGCTGGTGTGTGTTTGCACTATCATCCTTTTGGTGGTAGTAGCCGTGTGTGTTCCATCATCCTTTTGGTGATGACGACCTTTTGCCTATTATTTACAGTTTACTCAGAGGTTTACCTCATCCAACTTTTTCGACTCTCAGGCGTCTCTCTTTCTTTCGGACAAATTCAGGGTCTTATTTATATCTAATTGACTTCTACCTCAGGAAAACGAACGCTGTAGCGATTTATTTCCTTAGGTTTAAGCCCATTAGATAGGGGCATCTGTCATACCCTAAATTTGTCCTACCCCTTTTGTAAATATTTTCGCATTTATTGTTTTTTTTCATTTTTTACTTAATTTCATACCGTTTAGACACATGTCCGCCCCCGATCGGGCGTTTTTTCAAATCTCAACTTTTTTGCCCAATAGGAGCGTGACACATGGCCAAAGGATATTTTTGTAAATATTAATTTCATTTTTTAATTTCCCTTTTTTTCTTTTCAAAATATTAATATTTTTGTACATATATTATTTGTTAATAGATTTTAGCATAGAACTTTAATAGTTGTTTTATTATTAGAATTAATTAATTAGTCTACTATATAATTTTTATTAATTAGAATATAGAATTTTAATAGTTACTTATTATTCATTTAGCATAGAAGTTTAATTAGAAATTTAATTAAAAATAGTTTTTAGAATTATATATATATTTTTTATTATTAGGATTAAAATTAGTATTTATGTGAATTAATTAACTAGTTAGAATAGATTTTTAGAGTTTTATTATTGTTTAATTAATATAAAAAATAGTTAAAAGAAAAAGAATAAAAATTAAAAGAAAAAAGAAAATTGAAAAACACAGTTGAGTATTTAAGCCAGTTATTATTCACTGTCGTCAAAAGAGTTCAGAAAACCAAGCCGCCCCAACTATTCATCCTCTCTTCAATTTTCAAACCTTAAATCACTCTGATAAAAACTCTGCACACTTTCTAACCCCTAGCTTCTTCCTCTTTGTTTTGTTCATTCTTATCAAGTTAATATTCATATTCTCTACAGAGATTCATGTTTCTAACTATCAATGTAAATTCTGAATTTTTTTTAATAAATTATGTTTTCTAATCTGGTTATCTATAAAGCAGATCGACTTTTTTTGTGTCATGTTTGTGTCGGAAGATGACTAAATCATTTTACATCCTCTAAATGTTATTAATACTCATGAAATCCTTTTGTATTCATGAGATTACATTAAGGGATACATTTCTATATTGTGTTGTATGTCATGGTTGTGCTTTAGCTTATAGTTTGGTCATTTACAAAGCAAATTGGATCTCTCATGTGCCAATTTTGTGTTGGAATTTGACTAAATCAATTTATTTCCTCGGGTTCTTCTGATGAATTGATTTTTATTTTACTTATTTTAAAAAATTGTTAATAAATTTTTTAGGGAGTTTTTTTTCCTTCAGTTTCACCCCGTTTTAGTAATTTCAACCCCACTTGTTCTTCTTAAAAATATTAGAAATTAATTGTAAATACTTTGTTATATTTTAGTTTTTTTTATATATAAACATATTTTTTTATATTATATATTATATATTTGTTTGATATTTTGTATTTCTGTTTTAATCTTCTTTTTATAAATATATTTTATTTATAATTTCTATTATATTAACTTTAGAAGTTTTCATATATTTAGAGTTTTATTTAATTTTATTCTATTTTTCTTTAGAATTTATATTAGAGTTTTGGTTACTGTATTTAGAAGTAAATTTCTTTCTCTTTTGTTATTGGACATTTTGTTCCATTTTTTACCGTTTGGGTCGATGAAGTTTCCTTCGTTTATCTGTCAAATTGTTGACGAGAAACTATGGATCCGAGACCAACTTTTTCTCTTCTTTGTCACTTTTCGACTTCATTTCATTTGTCGTTTTTTTGGTCAATGACGAAACTTCCACCGTTTAACCGTCACATTAGTGGCGTGAAACAAAAGATCCGAGACTACCTTTGTTCTATCGATTTTATTTCGGTAAACTAACATTAAATTTAATTTCTGTCAAACTTTATTCATATTATTTCATATTATCATATTTATTCATATTAATTATTATCATATCTCATTATTCATATTCATTCACTCATATTCGAAAATACCTAATAAATTATCGAAACTCCTAAAAGCCAAATTGGTGGACTGTTGGATCTTTGGTCATTTGCAGGTATCCTAACTTTGAGTCGTGCCCGACTTTCCTCAAGGCGTAGTTTAGGACACAAATGCACACACGCGGCTTTCTCTTGGGCTACCTTACAATGATACTCCTTTATTTTGTGCAATCCCGTGTAACTTACATGTATCCCTTCCCCATTCCGATGTATGTTTCGCATTTCTTTGATTATTAGTTTATCTCCTAGGAGCACCCATAGGGACTAGAGCGGATCAAACTATTTTCAAACTAATTCTCGATTCATCATCGAGCCATTTTCAAACCCTTGTAAGTCGAGTGCTCATACGCATTCTCCATCAACCTATTGCACACAATTCAACCCTTGATGCGTAAGTCAAGTCGGTCACATTTCTCAAACCATGTCCATTACACGCTTTGCACGCGATAATAAGTCAAACCCTTGATCCAACGTCAAGTGGATTTTCGTAACAAACTATCAATCAACTAACAACTATTCAATCTTTTTTCAAGGTGTAAAGAGTGGGTTCAAGTCTTTGAGCTTGCTTTCGGTTGTTTATATGCGAGTTATCTTATTCGTGTGTGAGCAATTGACGCCTTTAAATAACATTAACAACTCGACAACCCTCAACCATCTCCAATTACTCATCCTTTCACTCACCTTTCAAACAACTTCTTTTACGATGAAAAAGAGAGTGTCCCAAGTCTTTGGTTCGCTCTCCCGACTACTTGGATCCGAGAAGCCTTTCTCAAGCTTCAAGTAGTCATCATCCGACCAATCTCACCTTTCAAACAACTTCTTTTACGATGAAAAAGAGAGTGTCCCAAGTCTTTGGTTCGCTCTCCCGACTACTTGGATCCGAGAAGCCTTTCTCAAGCTTCAAGTAGTCGTCATCCGACCAATCTCATCCTTTTATTCAAACAACCTTCTTTTACGATGAAAAAGAGAGTGTTCCAAGTCTTTGGTTCGCTTTCTCGATTACTTGGGGTCTGTGAAGTCTTTCTTAGACTTCAAGTGATCGTCATCATTTTAACCTTATCCTTTCAAACACATCATTCCTTCATGATGAAAAAGAGAGTGTTCCAAGTCTTTGGTTCGCTCTCCCGATTACTCGGGTCCGAGAAGCCTTTTTAAACTTCGAGTAATCGTCATCCGTACCCACATCAAATCCAATTCAAACCCGTTTCTTTCGTGGTCGTTACCACGAACTACAAACGCTCTGATTCTTCATTCACTCTTGAATGTAAGATACGTAGGCACAAGATTGCGATAATCTTGGTGAGCACATTTCCCTTCATATTCCATTTCCCCCATCCTTTCTCGTAGTCGAACTACGACGCTCTGATTTCTCATTCTCGTCCGAATGAGCATACGTAGGCACAAGGGCCCCAATCCTTGGCGAGCACCCTGTCCTCTAACCATCCCTTTTCCCCTAGTATCTTTATCCCTTTATAGTATCCTTTAGCATTTAGTAGCGAGAAGAGAAGAATTAAGTTTAGCTAACATCCATTAACTCAAATTAAGAGGTTCCCGTCGAGTACGACGGACGTGAGGGGTGCTAATACCTTCCCCTCGCGTAACCGACTCCCGAACCCAGGAATATGGTTGCAACGGCCGTGTTCCTTCCGCGTTTCAAGAGGTTTTCTCGATATTTTCCTCTCTCGTTTATTCGGGAAAAATAAAGTTTGGTGGCGACTCTGTCGAACCGCATTTCCGCGCCTTTCGCGCGAGGGTCGTATGTTCGAAATGAATTTTCGAGGTGCGACAGCAGCCAGCACCTGTATATCCGCCAATTCAACAAGGGTATCAACGAGCGCCCAACGCTCCACCCTATCAGCAACATCATCAGCCTAGAGCTAAGGCACCCAGACAGAACTACTAGAATCGGAGGCCAACAACAAAACCTCCACTTCCACAGATACCGATGACTTACACCGGGTTGTACCCCTCCTTTGTGCAGCAAGGATTGGTAACAACGCAACCTCTAAATCTAGACATTACATCTCCTCACTATAATCCAAATGCTCATTGTGCCTTTCACGAAGGCGCTGCCGGTCATGATTTAGAAGGTTGTCTTGCTTTTCAAACATTTTGTTAGGGAGTTGATGGAAAAGAAGATCTTGTCTTTTGATGATGTACCCCCAAATGTTAAAAGTAATCCATTGCCGAATCATGGGGGGGTTAGTGCGGTAGAAGAAGTTTCGGATGAAAGGATGGTTCGAGGTGTGTCAGAGATCAAGACCCCGTTGAGGTTACTTCACGAGAAACTACTGATAGCAGGATTGGTAGAGGATACCCATAATGATTGTAAAGAATGTTCTAGTGATTCTAGAGGGTGTGATGAGGTACGAAGAGATATACAAAGATTGATTGATAAGGGAGTGTTACAAGTGTGTAGTAAGGTGAGGAAAGAAAAAGTTTTGGTAATTGAGCCTGTTTTTAATTTACCAAAGAAAGGTGAGAAAATTCCAGTGTTTAAAATGACCAACAAAAGTATGAAGCCTGTTTTCAACAAGTCGGTTATCAATCAACCTCAACCGATTATTATTCAGAAACCAAGACCGTTTCCTTTTGAAAGCACAAAGGCCGTTCCATGGAAGTATGACATGACTGTGATAGACCGAGGATCTAGGAAGGTTAGTCAGAAAGAGACAGTGAAAGACGACCAAGTAGACGTGACAACCATTGCAGGTACAAGCAAAATGACCCGTAGTGGTCGCATCTATCAACCAAAGATAACGGTGGTCACTCCAAAAGGGGTCACCCCTGCAGCGACAAAAGAAAAAGAGGTACCAGGTACTGAAGGAGACGACGAAGAATTCTTATGGATTATTCAAAAAAGTGATTACAGGGTTATTGATCAGCTTCACCAAACCCCATCAAAGATATCGATCTTGTCTCTCTTGATAAACTCTCCAGCTCACAGAGAAGCTCTGCAAAAAGTATTGAAGCAGGCACATGTGACAAAAGACATAACTCTCAGACAATTTGATTCAGTAATAGCTAACATTACAGCCTGTAACACCCTGAGCTTTATTGATGCAGAGTTGCCAAAAGAAGGACGTAATCACAACCGTGTGTTGCACATATCTATCAGGTGCCAGGAAGACACAATGGCATGAGTTTTAGTCGATACTGGATCCTTGTTGAATGTATTGCCTGCAAGGTCGCTCGCAAGGTTAGCATATGCAGGGGCAGAAATGAAACCGACGTCTTTGATTGTAAAAGCTTTTGACGGTTCAAGAAGAACGGTTGTGGGAGAGGTAGAATTGCCAATCATGATCGGACCTCATGTGTTCAATATTACATTCCAAGTCATGGACATTAACCCAGCTTATAGTTGTTTGATGGGACGACCGTGGATTCACGCGGCAGGGGCGGTGACTTCCACATTGCATCAGAGAATGAAATTTGTTATAAATGACAAGTTAGTAATTGTACACGGTGAAGAGGACCTAATGGTGAGCAATCTGTCAGCATTCAAGTATATTGAAGCATATGAGGACGCATTAGGAACTTCCTTTCCGGCACTCGAGATAGCTAATGCGGTGATGTTAGAGGAAACAGTGGTTAAGAGCGGTCCGTCTTTTGCATCCGCTCAGAGCATCAAGTCTACACTGGAAGAAGGTACTCCTACAGGTTGGGGAGAGGTTATTGAAGTGAAGCCAAAGAGGGATCGCCAAGGGTTGGGTTACAAACCAACTCATGATGAAGCACCGACACATGACAAAGGACGCCCAAAGACTATACACGAAGTATTCATCAGTGGAGGATTCCAAGTTAGTGCTGTGGAAGAAGATTTTGAAGATGAAGACCTTGAACAGTTAGTGTATCATTGCAACGCTGCCTGGAGCAACTGGGAAGCTATTGAGATTCCTATGGTCTTTCCGGAGTTAAAGTAATTTGTTTGTCTTTCTTTTCTTTTTCTTTTTTTTTTGAGTCTCGATAGCCATGCCCAAGGCTATAGGAATGTTTTGTAAGGGCCCCGAGCATTCAAGAAAATCAATGAAAAATGAACTATTTTGTTAATTTTCTTGTGTTATTTCCTTTACTGCTTTTGCTTTCATTTTAAAAGAAAAATGGCAATCTTAAAAAACCAAAAACAATTTTTCTCTTTTGTATGTTGCATTTGTGTTTGTGTGTTTTAATAAATTAAGCCATTCCAACGTGCAGTGATGTCCTAACACCCATTGAATCCTATGACTTTGCATTCCCTCCTGACTTTGATTCACCAATATACCAAGCTGAAGAAGATTTTGAAATCCCTGATGAACTGGTAAAATTGGCACATCATGAGTACACAAAGCTTCAACCCTACGAAGAACAGGTAGAAGTCATTAATCTTGGCATCGAAGAAGATAAGAAAGAAGTCAAGATTGGGGCAGCCATAAGGGCCGAAATCAAGCAGCAACTAGAAGAGCTTCTGAAAGAGTATGTGGACGTATTTGCTTAGTCATACCAACATATGTCGGGATTAGAAACTGACATTATGGTTCATAAGTTACCGCTTCGTCCAGAATGCCCACCAGTTAAACAAAAGCTCCGAAGAACGAGACCTGACATGGCTCTCAAGATTTGAGATGAGGTGAAGAAACAGATTGATGCAGGTTTCTTAGCAGTGTCCAAGTACCCCGAATGAGTAGATAATATTGTACCTGTACCGAAAAAGGATGGGAAAGTCATAATGTGCGTGGATTACAGGGATCTAAACAAGGCCAGTCCGAAGGATGATTTCCCTTTGCCGCATATCGATACGTTGGTGGATAATATGGCCCGTTTTGCAGTTTTCTCATTTATGGATGGTTTCTCCGGTTACAATCAGATTAAGATGGCTCCCGATGACATGGAAAAAACTACTTTCATTACTCCGTGGGGGACTTACTATTACAAAGTTATGCCTTTCGGTCTAAAGAACGCAGGTGCTACTTATCAAAAGGCCATGGTAACTTTATTTCATGATATGATGCACAAGGAGATAGAGGTATATGTTGATGACATGATAGCCAAATCTCAAAGCAAAGAGGACCATTTGGAACATCTTTTGAAATTGTTTAAGAGACTCAGAAAATATCAGTTGAGACTGAATCCAGCCAAGGGTACCTTTGGAGTAAGATCTGGAAAGTTACTCGGTTTCATTGTCAGTCACCGAGGGATTGAAGTAGATATAGACAAAGTCCAAGCCATTCAAGATATGCCAGCTCCGCAGACTGAGAAGCAAGTAAGAGGTTTTCTTGGGAGACTGAACTACATATCCAAATTTATTTCCAATATGACTCCTACTTGCGAGCCCATCTTCAAATTATTACGCAAGGACCAGAAGGTTGTTTGGAATTCAGATTGTCAGCAAGCATTTGATAATATTAAGGGTTATCTCCAAGAGCCTCCGATCTTAATACCTCCTGTTCCAGGAAAACCTCTCTTCATGTATTTGACAGTGCTTGAGAATTCCATGGGTTGTGTGTTAGGTCAGCAAAATGAGTCTGGACGAAAAGAACATGCTATTTATTATTTGAGCAAGAAGTTCATTGATTGTGAAAACCGATATTCACTTCTGGAGAAAACCTGTTGTGCTTTGGCATGGGCTGCCTGGCGTTTGAGGCAGTACATGATTTGTCATACCACTTTGTTGATTTCAAAAATGGATCGATAAAGTATATTTTTGAGAAGCCTGCTCAGACTGGAAGACTCGCCCGTTGGCATATGTTATTATAAGAATACGACATCCAGTACGTAACTCATAAGTCTATCAAGGGTAGTGTTTTGTCAGAATATCTTGCAGATCAACCAGTGGAAGATTATGAGGCTCTCAAATTTGATTTCCCAGATGAAGACATCATGTTGGTAAAAGATTGTGAAGAGTCAGGTCTTGATGAGGGTCCGCAGGAAGGTCTTTGGTGGAAAATGATGTTTGATGGTTCCTCCAACTACAGTGGGCATGGTGTAGGCGCCATTTTAATGAGTCCGGAAGGTGGTTACACTCCATTCACAGCCAGGTTGGATTCTGACTGCACAAACAATATCGCCGAATATGAAGCATGCATTCTCGGCCTCGAGGTAGCTATCAACCTCAAAATCAAACTTCTTGAAGTCAGTGGGGATTCAGCTTTGGTCATTTATCAAATCACTGGTGACTGGGAGACTAGGCACGAGAATTTGATCCCTTACAGAGCCTACAACGTCAAGATGATCGAGTATTTTGATGAAATCACTTTCAAGCATGTTCCGAGATCTGAGAATCACATTGCCAATGCCCTAGCCATGTTAGCCTCAATGTGGAAAATCAGGGATGTCAATGATGCCACTCTCATTCGAATTGAACGCAAGACCGAGCCCGCCTACTGTCAAATGGTTGAAGAAGAAACTGATGATAAGCCTTGGTACCACGGCATCAAGAATTTTCTGTTAAAACAGTGTATTTCAAGTCACCCGATTAGGGTTTTTGACTAGTAAAAGTCAACTGTAGTTTGACTTTGATGTTGGAAGGTGTTTTAATGGTGGGATTATGATCCATGAAGTTCATATAGCTTAATAAAGTTCATTCAAGAAGTTTCAAAGTCTCAAGAGGTCCAGTGTGTCAACAGACGACTCAGTAGTCACCGATCGATCGTACGGTTGACCGAAAAGTCAACTCTCCAAATTTGAGGAATTGGACTTCAAAGTGTGAATAAAAAATGATCCTTATATCATATTGCACTTGTCTATAAATTTTCATGACCATTGGATCAAGGATGAGGAAGTAATCAAAAAATCGGGAAATTAGGGTTTTGAAAGGAGCTAAACCATAAATCCTTAACCACACATCCAATTGAGTTGGTTCAAAGCTTATTAGAAAGCTCTTTACAAACCCTACAAAAGTCCCTAAGTGGTACATGATCAGAAAATGCATAGATTTGGAGTTATGACCAAATTCATTTCAAGAAGGGAAAAAGACTTGGAGAAATTTCACTTTTAAGCTCATTTTTTAGCAACATTGAGAGACTTTTTGGCCAAGTTCCTTTGGGAAATTGAAACTCATGAAAGCATGAATGTTGTAGAGCTATTTGAGGGCTTTCTAAAGAGTACTATAACATCTCAAAAGGATTTGTGAGTTGAAAGTTATGGTTATGGCAAGTTGTTGGTTTCATACTTGAAGTCCCACATTGACAAGTTTCAAAAATCCATTATTTCATCAATCTGACCAATCTCAGCTTGTGAAACATGTTTTATCTGATGTATAGAGGGTTTGTAGCATGAAATAACAAAAGAAATGCAGAAAGTATGAAATTAGCCTAACTTGCAAGTGGGCTTGCAAGTGGCTTTACAACTTGCACTTAAAGTAAAAATGACAAGCATGAGGTGGAAAGACAAATCTGAACCATCCATCAACCTATGCATTCTAACATGCATTTAGCCACTTTAAACTCATCATGAAGATTGACTTTGGAGCTTACCTATCAGCTAAGGAAACCCCTTTGTGGAGGTTTGATCCAAAAGTGCAAAACCTTTCTTTCATGTGAAGAAATCTCCAAATCTGCCCCCTTTCTTCATTTGCCTATAAAAGGGAGCCCTCACCACTTCATTTTACATACAATTTCCACTCTAAAAAACCAGAGAAAGCTCAAGCCTTTGCTCTTTCACACCTTGCTTCAAAATCACAAAATCACATTTTCACCAAAAACCACCAAAATCTTCCTTGCTACAATTGCTGCCAAAATCATTTCTCTACACTCAAACTCCCCCAAAATCATCCACACAATATTTAAATATGATATAGAAGGTGTCCAAGACCTTAGACCACTCAAAAACCTCACCATTCAAAAAGTCAACTTCCATACCAAGTTACTTTGACCAAAAGCCACAAAATCTGTCAAAACTTGTTCTAGGTATTTGCTTGATGTTCTAATCACTCAAACACCTCACATATATCATTTCTCAACTGTCCAAAGCATTGAGGATCATTGGTGGAGTGTATTTCTCCAACTGTCTTGAAGTTTGCTTTCTTGCTTCACAAAGAAGAAATCTCCCAAAGCTAGGTGCATTTGAAGTTCCTATGGGTTTCTTGGTATTTTAACCTGCTCAACACTGTCTTTTAGAGGTATGTGGACATTCTATCCTTGCTTTGCACCATAATTTCATGTTTTGGCATTTTGAGCATGTATGTGGAAAATATATCATGTGTATGTTTTGTGTCAAAACTTGTCATGGTTGGAAAATATCTGCTTATTGAGTTGGATCACCTCTAAAAACATGATCAGACCTCATGTGTTCAATATTACATTCCAAGTCATGGACATTAACCCAGCTTATAGTTGTTTGTTTGGACGATCGTGGATTCACGCGACGGGGGCGGTGACTTCCACATTGCATCAGAGAATGAAATTTGTTGTAAATGACAAGTTAGTAATTATGCACGGTGAAGAGGACCTAATGGTGAGCAATCTATCATCATTCAAGTATATTGAAGCAGATGAGGGCGCGTTAGAAACTTCCTTTCTGGCACTCGAGATAGCTAATGTGGTGATGTTAGAGGAAACAGTGGTTAAGAGCTGTCCGTCTTTTGCATCCGCTCAGAGCATCAAGTCTACACTGGAAGAAGGTACTCCTGCAGGTTGGGGAGAGGTTATTGAACTGAAGCCAAAGAGGGATCACCAAGGGTTGGGTTACAAACCAACTCATGATGAAGCACCGACACATGACAAAGGACGCCCAAAGACTATACACAAAGTATTCATCAATGGAGGAAATATAAAATAAAAACCAAAAGAAAAAGAAATTAAAATAACAAAGGGCTAAGGGTGCAGAAAGCAGCCCAGAAACGTGTAAAACCAAATGGGCTTCACAAAGGGGGGTGTGAATAGCATGCCCAGCCCATCAGCAAAAAAAAACGTGTGCTAGCGTGTGGTGAGGTCAACAGAGGCCCATGGTGGAAAGAATTCAGGCAAGTTGGATCAAAAAGTATCCCAATCCAAGGATTCACATTCGCACACGTGGCTCAGACCAAAGAAATAAATGAAACAGTGAGTTTTGATGTGGATCGGGTGTGGTAAGTCAAACAAGATGCACCATAGGTCTTTATCAGAACCATTAAAATAAAAAGTAATCAAATCAAAAAGACATAAGCAACACACGTGCCTCTGGTGAAGTTCAAACCATGGAGGGAAAACCAGACGGTCGGAACCACTGTTTCGGTCGTCTTCTCCGGCGAAGCTTCAAGAAACCAGTCATGACCAAAACCTAGGTGCATCAAAACTCAACTAAAATGAACAAATAAATAGTCAAAAATGATCTCCAAGTCACGTAGATTTCAAATCCACCACCCATTGTCATTCATCATGTGTAAATAAGCCAAAACGAAAAGAAAAAAGAAAAGAGCTCAAAAGCCAAAAGCTTACAAACACCCACAAAATCAATCCAGAGACCATCTACACATCAAGAGGTTTACAAATATATAAAAATGGTGTGATAACAATGCATAAACAGTGACAAAAAAGGAATGAAAAGAAACCTAAAATCAAGCTTCCACAGAGCTCAGTTTGTTAGTGAAGCTTAAAATAAACCACCCAGAAATGTTCTATGAAACTCAAAGAACCTTTTTAGATGTTTGGTTTTGATTGAAACTCGGTGAAACTTGAAAAACGTTTTTGACTTTTTTCTCTCTTTCTCTCAATGTGTTCTTGTCCAATTTCTCACCAAAAACCAGTTCTGAAAGCTTGTGAACAAAGCTGAGATTAAATATGATGGATTCTGATTTAAAGAAAGCCCAATTCTATTCTCCTTAAGCCCAATTGAATTTCACTTTTTCACTTTTTCACTTTATGGCCACTTCAAAAAGTGCACGAAAATCACCTTGTCAAGCTGTAAATATGGCTTAGCTAGCTTGCATCTGAGGTAGGTTGATCCAAGGGCAGCAAATGGTTCCCTAATTTAATCTTATGGCATTTTTTGGATGTGTTACTTAATCTTGAAGTAAGCTTGAAAATGGCCACCAAAATGAGCTCAAATCTCAAATCCAAAGTTGGAATTGTGTTTGAAATGTATTTGGAACTCAAAAAATGCACAAGGTTGGTACAAAATGATCCCAAATGAATTTAATTTAAGTTTCTCCTTTTAAGGCCTTTTTCATGAAAATTTCTTTAGGGATTCTTCAATCCAAGCCAAACCTTTGATGCCTTGATGTTTGGTTGAGAAAATGACCCCATTTGAAGCAAGTCTGAAGTTGGAAAGATTTCCATTTGAAGTGTGCAAAGTGGTGAAATGGACCTATAATGAAAATGACCTGTAATCTTACTTTCCCAAAATACCCCTGCCACACAAGCCTCATAACTTGAGTTCTACAAATCAGATGAAGGACTTATAGTACTCTTTGGAAAGCTAAGATCATGAGGAACAACTTTCATGTTCATAAAAAGTTGAGGAGAAACATCCTTCTAGGTCAAACATGGATTGGAAGTTGGTTGACTTTTGTTGACCAAAATCACATTCATCTGAGGACCTGTAACTTGCCAGCATCATAACTTGAGTTCTACAAATCTAATCAAGTACTTCTAGTACTCAAAAGAAAGCTAAGAATGTGTTTTACAAGTCTGATGTTCGGGTCAAGATGAGATGAGACTTGTATCTTGAGATAGTTGGTCTTGAAGTTAGGCACTAAACAGAGGATTTTACACTAAGAACCCTAATTTAGTAACTCCTCACACTCTTGATTCTTGATGAATTGATCTTGAAATGATATCTCATGTATCTCAACACAACATTCCATGACCATAAAGACTTGGAATTGAGTCTTAATCTCCTTTGATTTCACAATTGACTGAGGGTTGACCAAATGAAAACCCTAATTGTACTATCTTCAACTGTAGCCACTTGCACTTGATATAAACACTTGAATGAACTCCACAATGACCCTCAAGGCCTCCAATGAGCTTAAATGATCATCTACCTCCATAACCATGGGCTTGTGATCCTCAGATGACCTTTAAATGACCTCTTAGACAGGAGGTGAACCACATACACTTATCTGCCTATCCAACGAAGCAAACCAACCGGAGCCTAAACACTCATCGAAGCAAACCAACCGGAGCCTAAACACTCAATGAAGCAAACCAATCGGAGCCTAAACACTCAATGAAGCAAACCAACCGGAGCCTAAACACTCAACAAAGCAAACCAACTGGAGCCTAAACACTCAACGAAGCAAACCAACCAGAGCCTAAACACTCAACGAAGCAAACCAACTGTAAATCGAAGTATCTGATAGACAAAGGGAATATGTCACAAATTGAGCCTTCACCGAAACTTGGATATTCAATGGAGCAAGAGATACAAAAATTATCAGGGTTAATATAACAAACGGAGTCTAGGCACTTCACGGGTAACACAAAACGTCACAAATAGAAAATGTCGAAACCTAGATGTTCAACGGAGGAGCCGGGGTATGAATACTTGACGTAGAAACCGAAGCCTGAAGATCACATGTAGGGGATAACCACCACCTGAAATCAGAAAGGTAACGACCTGGTTTATGTTTCAGAATGCAAATGTTTGAAAATGGCGTAATGCTCCATACGAAATTGAAATTCTACGTGTTTGGGTAGATGCTATGTACGCATGCGGATGCAACGGAACCGAATCAGCAAAATAAATGCTGGAAACAAAAGATCCCTCCTGTTGGGAAAAGGAAACTACTCTGCTGGAGATGAACTTCGCGTGCCAATAATAATTGGACTTAAATTGGGGGATATGCCCTGGGCGGCTTTTGGGGAACCTATGATTCTACAGGGAAATCAACACGACTAGAGACCTCAGTCTGTCATCTTGATTTGCTGGGGAGTAGGTAAGCACTTGTACTCCGTGGGGATTAGAAATGTGTATCACCCAACTGCTAGGGATAATCGTATACTTACGCACACACCACCATGCTGGGATGAAGAAACCACCTTTAGTTGTTGGGGAATAAACTCTGGCTGGGGAAAACAGCTCCATCTATACCTTCTTAGAGAGATTCCCCAAGGGTAACAAACCTGCAAAAATAACAGACAAGACACTACACAACAAAGGCTATCTTGGTCATCATCCGTGACATTGTTCAATTAAATCAAAGTTTTAACAATTATTGGCCAAGGCCTGCAAGTTTATGTATGTGTAAATTCAAAAGTAAAAGCTAAAACCAAGCACATAAAGATTTTCTGAATAGCATGTTTTATTGATAAATGGCCTGAAAATAGGCAAATTTATAAAGGATGCAACTCCTGAAATGAGAAAGTTGCGCCAAAGACAAATAAGAAATGCACAAAGATATACAAAATGTCGGCAATGTGGTATAGACAACCACCATGGGACGACACATCTATGACTCGCATGACTTTGATGCTTTTTCGATGCTTCGTCTTCAGAACAGATTAACTTGAACGGTTTCCCGCGGGTCCTCCCATAGTCCACTATGTTCTGAAGACCGATACGCAGATCGCAGTTGTTTGCTTTTCAAATCCCTAACTTTTGCCTGAATCGCCCTTGCGGGTTTTCGATTCACCGGGATACCCAATTTTGCCAAAGTCACCTTTTTAGGTTTTCAACTTTGCGGGTTTACATATTTTCTTTTTATCCCTAATTTTTGCCTGGACTTTCTTTTTTTTCTTTCCAGCGGGTCTCTTTAAGCATAGTATTTTTTCATTGCGTATGCGTTCACAGGGGACGTGAAATCCTCACCGTCCATGGTCGAAAGTAGTAAGGCTCCTCCGGAGAAAACTTTCCTTACAACATATGGGCCTTCGTAATTGGGAGTCCATTTGCCTCTGTGATCGTTCTGTGGTGGGAGAATCCCCTTCAACACTAAATAACCTGCCTGAAAGCTTCGAGGATGTATCTTCTTATCAAAGGCTTTCTTCATTCTGCTTTGGTATAGACGACCGTATGCGATGGACGCCAACCTTTTCTCATCCATCAAGCTGAGCCGATTCAACCTGTTCTTCACCCATGCTGCTTCATCTAGTTTGACGTCAGCCAAAACTCTCAAGGAAGGAATCTCGACCTCCAATGGTAGAACAACCTCCATACCATATACCAGTGAGAAAGGAGTTTCCCTAGTCGAAGTATGCACTGAGTTGCGATATCCATTATAAAGCAAAGGGAAACATCTCGTGCCAATCTTTGTAGGTCACAACCATCTTCTGCACAATCTTCTTGATGTTTTTGTTGGCCGCTTCGATCGCGCCATTCATCTTCGGACAATAGGGAGACGAATTGTGATGCTCAATCTTGAAGTTCTAGCATAGCTCTTTCATCATCTTGTTATTCAGGTTAGATCCATTATCAGTAATGATCCTTTCAAGTATTCCATATCTGCAGATGATGTCTCTTTTGATGAACCGGGCCACAACTTGCTTGGGGACATTGACATAAGAAGCTGCTTCGACCCATTTGGTGAAATAGTCGATGGCTACTAGGATGAAATGGTGTCCATTGGATGCAGTTGGTTCCATCTTTCCAATCATATCAATGCCCCACATGGAAAAGGGCCATGGAGATGACATGACATTCAAAGGACACGACGGCACATGAATCTTGTCGGCATAGATCTGACATTTATGACATTTCTTCGTGAATTTGAAACAATCTGACTCCATCGTAAGCCAATAATACCCAGCTCGAGGCATGGCATGTCCACCGGCATGCGTACCGAAAGTACCCTCGTGGACTTCCTCCATAAGCAGATTCACTTCTTTTTCATCCACGCATCTCAACAGCACCAAATCATGGTTTCTTCTATAAAGCACACCATCATGATTCAGATAAAAATTGCCAGACAATCTCCTTAGAGTCTTCTTATCTCGACTGGATGCCCCAGCCGGATACTCCTAGTTCTTAAGGAAATTCTAGATGTCAAAATACCACGGCTTTCCATCGGAGGCCTCCTCAATGGCGAATATGAAAGCGGGTCTATCAAGGCGGGAGATAACTATTATGGGAGCTTCATTCCAAAAATTAACCTTGTACATCGAAGACAGCGTTGCTAGAGACAGCTTTACCAGAGCATCTGCCATCTGATTCTCCGCTCGCGGCACATGGTGAAACTTCACCTTGTCGGAGGAAGGTAACAACCTCCTTGCATAATTCATGTAAGGAATCAAATAAGGTTGGCGAGTTTCCCATTCTCCTTTGATTTGATTCACAACTAGCGCAGAATCGCCATATACATGTCGCTACTGCGAAAATCGGCGCCAGCTATGACAGAAGAGTCGCCACCGTGCGTTATTTATCCCACAAGAGGGAAAGGAAACGCTCAGAGTAAACCTAACGCAAAGAGGGAAAGGAATGGTCATCGCAACCAAATCCGGGATTCGGGAGTCGTTTACGCAAGGGGAAGGTATTAGCACCCCTCACGTCCGTCGTACTCGACTGGATCCACGCTTATTTTCTATCTAAGGGTGTGTTTATCTATCTACTCTAAAGGTCTGGGTTAAAAAGAAAAGAAACTGACTCGGCAAAGTATCGCACTTTATGCCTACGTATTCCCGTCTGGAACGAGAAATCAGAGTCAACGTAGTTCGCCTAACTACGGGTTAAGGGGGGAAGGTTGCTCGTCGAGATATCGTATCTCGTGCCTACGTACTTTCATACGGCATGAAAGATCAGAGCAAACGTAGTTCAGGCTACGGAAGACACAAGTTTGTCTGACAGTTTTTTTTATCTCCTTCTGAAAGGGTTTTCCTGATTAAAGGTCCAAGAGGATAAAAACAAAGTTTGAATGTTTGTTTGAGTTTTTTACGAAAGAACTGTTTTTTAGGATGTTTGCAATCTCAGTCGCACTAGAGAATATGACCCAGGAGTGAACGCTTCGTATGTCACCCAAAGGGTACCACACTAACATCCAGATTACTGGAGAGAGACCCTCCACCAACCTTTTCCCAGATAGCTTAAGGCTCGTAACATACGACTTCAATTAACCTTATTACTGTGTTTTTGAATTGTTTTGATATGAGAAGAGAAAAACACCCTAAAACTATGGGTAAAAGGGAATCTACCTACAATTATCATGCATGGGTCAAAACCTAATGTCTGTCATAATTCCCTCTTGCACTGAGGAAATCAGAGATCCTAGGGGAAACAGCAAAAGAAAGCAAGCAGTAAACAGTAAATAGTAAATAGTAAAATGCATGCTATGCAACAGTACAAGCGAGGCAAGGGAGTCTGGCTCAACCTCGAACCTAAGAAAACAACAGGCAAGGGGAGACAAGCTCCACCTCAAACCTAAAGGTAGGCAACACAAGCAAACAAACAATACAACAAAAGAAAAGAAACAGAGAAAGCAGCCCAAGCAGCAGCAACAATCTTCAGCAGACAGCAACTTCAATCCTCAACAGCAGCTCTGAACAGCTAATCCTCTTGACAGCAAAGTTGACAGCAAAAATGGCTTCATCTTCAAGCTAGCTTCTATCTTCAAGCTTCATCAAACTTCATCTTCAAGCTCTAGCAAGCACACTCCAAGCAAAGGATTAATCATTAGGATCAAGGTTGCAATGTTGTGAACCAAATGAAAACCAAAGGAAATCATCAAGTACTAACATTGAAATGGAAAGGCATCCTCAAAGTTCTACTCAACTAGGGGCATACCACACATCCCTCCAAAGGAGAGATGGAGTTTCCCTAGGAGGACTTTACATCATTGGATAGAATAGAAACACACAATGCATTCTATGTTTGATGAAAGAATCAAAACTAGTCCAAATGGCTCTTCAAAAAACCCTAATTTCCTAAGCTCCTAAAAATCTCCTAAAAGACTTCAAATCCAAGCTCCAATCTTCAAGCCACATCAGCTACACCAAATATAGAAGACCTCCCAAGAAGGAATATAAGCAAATCCAGCTCCAAAGTCATCAACAAAACCAAGCAAGCAAAGGTACACAAAATAGAACACCACAAGCACAAGCAACTTGCAAAATACAACTAAAATAGAAAACAAAGGTGTAAAATTCTAATAAAATTCCTAGAGGAACATACATGTTTGAAAAACCTAGGGTTAAAATATTAAAGCCTAATTCAACTTCTAAGTCACCTAAATAATTTCTAAATTGAAGGGTATCAAGGTGATCCACAAGTTTGGGAAGGCTCTAATCTCAACACCTAAAATAGAACCTAAAGTTGTTCTAAAATTCTAACAAAAGTTCTAAGGGAACATGATAATCTACCCTAAAACATACTAAAAAATCAAAGCCAAACTCATCACCCATTGGAAGAGTGAGTCTTCAGTCAGAGCATGATCTGATGGCTTAGGAGTCATCTTCTCCAAATCACAGGCCAAACAGAGTGAGACTCAGTGTGGTGGCCGGAGAAGACTCCGGTTGTCTTCTCCGGCGAGGCAAAAGTCACAGGCATCCAAAACATGCAATCCTTATACCAATCTCACTCAGAATTTCATCAGGAATTCAAATCTCTTATCCATATGTTCTAACTCTCCATAGATTTCAAGATTCAAAGCAATGTTCAGAACACACATCCAGATCAATCATCATCAATTGCAAATCTAAGGCTATAGAATTCATCCTCATGTCACATACATCACTCTGATCTATCTAGATTGCTTTAACTCTCCATGAATCAAGAGATTCAAATCACAACAGAAATGCTATGTCATGATCAACTATCACCAAATGCTTCCAAATTGATCCTAAAACGATCTACATCTTGTCTAGATCCTAACCACAAGTTCAAATCTAACTACATCATGCTAATTCATGTGGAAAGTTGAAAGTTACTAACCTGTTGTAGATCTAGTAACAGAGGCACTTGGAGCTTGATTCTCCCTTCAAAACTCTCCAGATACGTTCAATGATGCACTAGGAAGAGTTTGCAACCTTCAATTTGCACTGAATTGGCTTGGAACTCAAAACACGATTTCAGTTGCTCCTTGGAAATTTTCAACTGCAACTTCAGTGTTCTTCACGAAATAAAAGCCAACCTCACTCTGAATTCAATGCAATGAATATATAGAATGGTTTCATGGGCTTTTGAAGTGTGTTTGAAGCCCAATCCATCAATTTGAAAATTCTGATTTTCCTTCACATGTGCAATGTAACAGTCACAAATTGGCCATGGAAACTGTTCTAGAATCTTCCCTTTCAATTGCACATTGCCTTGTGAGTATATTCAGACCAAAAAGAGTGCTTGAAATGCCTTGGTGTGTATTTTGGATGTGTGACTTGCAAATGAAGAAACCAAATGATAACTTGTAAAACTTGACCTAAACTCAAAATTATGCTAATGCCAAAGTTCTTAGAATTCAATTTCCATTCAAAAAAAGTAGCTACTTGACATATTTTGGTCCTTTAACTCAAAAAATCAATTTTCCCTCCTTTAATCATTTGAAAATCTTCCTTATTCAAACCATTTCAAACCAAGTCTTGCTATGAGCCAAATCAATCCATCATGACCTCTTTTCTAGCCTAAAAACCCCATTTTGAACAACTTTCATGTTGAACAAAAATCCATTTGACAAGTGCAAGTTGGAGATTTTGACCTATGATTGAAAATGACCTATAATTTCACTTTCCCAAAATACCCCTGACTTGTAAACCTCATAACTTGAGTTCTACAAATCAGATGGAAGACTTCTAGTACAATTTAGAAATCTAAGATCATGAGGAACAACTTTTATGTTGGCCAAAAGTTCAGGTGAAACCTCCTTCTAGGTTAAAAATAGCTTTGAAGTCAGAGTATTTTCACAGACAAATTTCAGAGGCATCTGAGGACTATAAATCCCCTTGAGGACTTCTAGTACTCAAATTGAAGGTATTGAGATGCTCTACAAGTTTCATGTTGGCCAAAGATCCATTTGAAACTTGTATCTTGACTTATGTGGACTTGAAGTTAGGCACTAAACAGGGAATTTTGCACTGAAACCCTAATTTAGCAACTTCCCACACTCTTGACTTTTCTTGATTTGATATTGGTACAACACCACAAATGTCTCATCATATCATTTCATGAACTCCATGACCTAAAAGCAGGCTTTTGATACTCTTCAATTGCACAGTTGACCTAGAATTGATCCAGATGAAACCCTAATTGCTTGCACCTCAACTGTGACTCTTGCATTTGACACAATGACTTGATTGAACTCTCCCATGGCCCTCTAGGCATTCTATGAGCTCCATACACATCCTCTTCTCACATTCAACACTTCACAACCCTCTGATGGTCTTCAGTTGATCTTCAAGTTTGGAGAAGATTCACATTCAACATCTAAACCATTAGGCCCTCAAGCCACCTTCTGATGACTTTGACAACTTCTCAATCTTGAATGATACCTCTTGCTAGGCCTCTCTTGATAAGAATAACACTTGATCCCCTACTATATGAATGATACCATCATATGCAAATGATATAACTATGCAAATGTTAATGCAAATGAAACATAAACCAGGTAAGAAAAGGTTGGGCAAATTTTGGGGTACAACAGCTGCCCCTATTCAAACGACTTGGACCCGACTGGGTGAAGAGCGAACGACCTTCAAACAATCGAGGTAGAAGACGGTTGAATACCAAGAAACCCGGAAATTTTCCAACCACAAAAATAAGCTGCGAAAACTGCTTGGGGAACAACATCTGTTGCACTGAACTGAGTTGTTACGGCAACAACTGGTCAATCATCTGACAAAACTTTGGATTTCAACATTAACCCCTTGTGTGACGCCACATGCATCAAATCAACTTTGCCCAGAACAAATCCGTCCACAACTGGATTACACTCATCAACATGAGGAGAGACTCCATCAACACGGGTACAATTTCGTCCATAACTGGAATAACAATCTTTGTCAATCACAGGTAATGACTCCGTCAACACGGATAACAATCATTGTTAACTTTACTGGGGACAACTCCATTGACCACGGGTAATAACTCCATTCACACGGGTAACAATCACTGTCAACACAGGTAACACTTCCGTCAACACGGACAACAATCTCTATTAACACAGGTAACAAATCCGTCAACACGGATAACAATCTCTGGCGATTTCACTAGGACAACTCCGTCAATCACGGGTAACGATTCCGTCAACACGGGTAACAATCACTGTCAACACAAGTACAATTCCATCAACACGGATAACCATTCGGTCAACACGGATAACAATCTCTGTCAATCACAGGTAACAATTCCATCAACACGGATAACAATCTCCGGCGATTTCACTGGGACAACTCCGTCAATCACGGGTAACGATTTCGTCAACACGGGTAACAATCACTGTCAACACAGGTACAATTCCATCAACACGGATAACCATTCCGTCAACACGGATAACAATCTCTGTCAATCACAGGTAACAATCTCGTCAACACGGATAACAATCACTATCAACACAAGTAACAAATCCGTCAACACGGATAACAATCTCTGTCGACACAGGTAACAAATCCGTCAACACGGATAACAATCTCTGTCGACACAGGTAACAATTCTGTCAACACGGATAACAATCACTGTCAACACAGGCGCAATCTCTGTCCATCACAGGTAACAATCTCTGTCAATCACAGGTTCATTTGAAGAATACTTTGCTGGGGGAATATGAGAAACTTAACCAAACGCTCTGTGGGGAAATCACTAGTGACAACTCCGAATGTTTAAGGCATGAACTCTTTTAATGCTGACGTAACAGCAACCTGAGAATAATCCCGTTGGGGATGAAAAGTTACTTAACCAAGTAACTCTGTTAGGGGACGAACGTTATCATCACCTATCTCACGCTGAGAATTTGAATATCTAGAAATCCTTCTGAGCAAGAATCTCACTCCTCTACAGGGAATAACACCTGAAAACAAAGAGGTAACTAACCTGGCTTATGTTTCAAAATGCGTATGATTGACAATGGCGTAATGCTCCATACGACATGGAAATGCTACGCGTTTAGGTAGATGCAAATATGATGATATATGCAAAATGCAAAGATGCCAAGAGGCGCTTCAGCAAAATAAATGCTGAAGACAAAGCCGAATCTGCTGGGGATAACTAGGTATCACAGACATATTCCAACAAAATAAATGCCGGACCAGTGCAACCAACTCCGCTGGGGATAACCATGTATCACATACATATTCCAACAAAATAAATGTTGGATAGGTGAAACCAACTCCGCTGGGGATAACCATCCTGTCGGAGGATGACTCACAAGCTTGAAATTATGAACTTTGTTGGGTATGTTCATCCTGTCGGAGGAAAAACAACCTGCTGGGGAGAAGGAGAAACAATCCTACGTGGGGATAATCCTTCTGAACCAAAGACGACTTGGTTATATTCTGCGGGAGTTACCCATGCTGGGTATTGAGTGTGCACATACTCACTGTTGGGAATGCATTTTCTGTTGGGGACATCAAAATCCATTGAAGACACTCTCTTGGCAACTTTCCTGGGGAATACTCTTCTGGGGAAGACCACCCACATCTTAATAATAATATTTACCATCTCAAATCTTTCTGGGATAAGATGTGACTTTCATCTGCTGAGAAGTAATATAATCACTTTGTCAGAGGACCTTGGCTGGGGAAACACAAATTCCCTGACTGTTTGCTTCAAAGGTGAGAACCCTGCAAAACACAAACGAGACAAACAAATCTATACAACAAGATCTATCTCGGTTAGTATCCGTGACATTCATTCAGTCAACTCGAAGTTTTAGCAATTATTGGCAAGGGCCAACAAGTTTATGCACATGCAAGTTCATCAAAAACATCGGCGTTTTTCTCAAACAAAACAGCAAAGAACAAGCATCAAATACTGAATAACATGCTTTATTGATAACGGGCCTGTAAATAGGCGAAATTTTGTACACTGGATGCAACTCCTGATAAGAGGAAGCTACGCACAAACAAAATACAAATATTACAGAAGTACAAAGAAAATTTGTATACATATCGGCAACGTGGTATAGACGAACACCATGAGCTGATCCTCCTATGACTCGCCTGACTCTGACGCTTTCCCGATACTAGATCTTCGGAAGAGATTTATTTTGGATATACGACCCTCAGGTACTCCCAAACCAATAAGCAACGCAGTATCAAACTCGGACCGCGGTCATTTGCTTTTTCAAATCCCTAACTTTTGCGTGAACCGCCCTTTGCGGGTTTTCAATTCACCGGGATACCCTTTTTTGCCGAAGTCGCCCTTTTCAGGTTTTCAACTTCGCGGGTGTATATTTTTTTCAATTTTATCCCTAACTTTTTCCCGAACCTTTTATTCCTTTTTTATGGTTCGTCAGGATGCCCCATTTTTGCCTGGACTTTCTTTTTCTTTCCAGCGGGTCTCTTTAAGCAAAGTATTTTTTAACTGCGTCCGAGTTCACAGGGGATGTGAAATCCTCACCATCCATGGTGGACAACAGTAAGGCTCATCCATAGAAAACCTTTCTAACGATATATGGACCTTCATAGTTGGGAGTCCACTTGCCCTTGTGATCGGGTTGTGGTGGGAGAATTTTTTTCAGCACAAGATCGCCCGTCCGAAAGCTTCGAGGACAAACCTTTTTATCATAAGCTTTCTTCATCCGGCTCTGATATAGCCGGCCATATGCTAGAGAAGCCAGCCTCTTCTTGTCCATTAAACTGAGCTTATTCAATCTATCTTTTACCCATTCTGCCTCATCTAGTTGGACATCACGCAAAACCCTCAAAGAAGGAATCTCAACCTCCAATGGTAGGACAACCTCCATACCATATACCAATGAAAACGGAGTTTCTCCGGTTGATGTGCGTACCATCGTACGATAACCGTGCAAAGCAAAAGGCAACATCTCACGCCAGTCCTTATAGGTCACAACCATCTTCTGAACGATCTTCTTTATGTTTTTATTGGCCGCTTCAACAGCGCCATTCATTTTGGGCCGATAAGGAGAAGAGTTGTGATGTTCAATCTTGAAACTCTGGCACAATTCCTTCATCATCTTGTTATTCAAATTCGAACCGTTGTCGGTGATAATCCGCCCCGGGATTCCATATCTGCAAATAATATCTTTCTTGATAAATCTGGCCACCACCTGCTTGGTAACATTAGCATACGATGCCGCTTCAACCCATTTGGTGAAGTAATCAATAGATACCAAGATGAAACGATGTCCGTTGGATGCCGTGGGCTCAATTTTTCCAATCACATTAATTCCCCACATGGAAAAAGGCCAAGGTGATGACATAACATTCAGAGGGCTCGGAGGCACATGAATCTTGTCAGCATAAATTTGGCATTTATGACACCTCTTTGCAAACTTGAAACAATCTTTTTTCATTGTCAGCCAGTAGTACCCTGCTCTTAATAAATTTCTCGTCATTGCATGTCCGCCGGCATGCGTGCCAAACGTACCCTCGTGGATTTCTTCCATGAGCAACTTAGCTTCTTTCTCGTCCACATACCGCAACAACACCAAGTCGTGGTTTCTCTTGTATAAAACACCATCCGGATTCAAATAGAAGTTGCCATCCAATCTCCTAAGAGTCTTCTGATCACGACTGGATGCCCCAATCGGATTCTCTTGGTTCTTCAGGAAATTCTGGATATCATAATACCACGATTTGCCATTGGAAGCTTCCTCAATGGCGAATATGAAAGCGGGCCTATCAAGGCGAGAGATAACTATCATGGGAGCCTCATTCCAGAAATTAACTTTATACATTGAGGACAAGGTCGCGAGAGCGTCTGCCATCTGATTTTCTGCTCGTGGTACATGGTGCAATTCCACCTTGTCAAAGAAAGGTAACAACCTCCTTGCATAATTCATATAGGGTATCAGATTGGGCTGACGAGTCTCCCACTCTCCCTTGATCTGATTCACAACTAAAGCAGAGTCTCTGCACACATCGATATTTTTAATTCTCAGATCAATAGCTTCTTCGAGCCCCATAATGCACGCTTCATATTCGGCCTCATTGTTGGTAACTAGAAAGGTCAATCTAGCAGTGAATGGGATGTGCGACCCATGGGGAGTAGTAATAATTGCCCCTATTCCACTTCCGTATGAATTAACGGCACCGTCAAATATCAATTTCCATTTGGATCCCAACTCTGGACCTTCATCAGGCAACGGCTCCTCACAGTCCTTCATTTTTAAGTACATGATATCCTCGTCAGGAAAATCAAACCTCATCGGATGGTAATCATCAACTGGCTGCTCAGCTAGGTACTGTTGCACCCCAAAATTTGCCCTCACAATACAAGACTTTGTGCTTCTTGAAGGTTCACAAGGTTCACAAACTTCTCAACATCTACAAGACCTTTCATGAGGTTCATGAAGTCCATAGGTTGCTTCTTGAAGGTTCACAAGGTTCACAAGATTCACAATGTTTACAAAGCTTTCCTAAGGGTCATGAGGTCTACAAAGCCACTTCATGATGTTCACAAGGTTCACAAAGTTCACAATTGGTCAGAAGAGTTGACAATTCCCTCAGACAATGCACCTCCTAAGCAGTGCATCCGAAACTAGGGTTTTGACTTTAATCAGGCTAAATGGACTTCCAAGACTTCAAGTGAGCTTCATAACATCTTATATGTGTATAAGAACCCCCATGTCAAGTTTCAAGACTTTTCTCAAAAGTTTGCTCAGTCAGATGATCAGATAAGTCAAAAGCAGTCAATGCAGTTAAAAAGTCAAACTAAGGTCAACTGTGGTCAAACCAAAGTCAAACTTCATGATTTTTTGCCAACATCAAGTATATGAAGTAAAATTCATCATTTGATCAAGGGTTGATCATGATTCATCAAGGAGATTCCAGATCATCAATAATCAGGAGTTTCTAAATTAGGGTTTCCTCAGTAAAAGTCAACTGAACTTTGACCAGGCATAACTTTCACATACTTCATCACCAAGTCTCCATCCAAAGCTCATTTTGAAGGAAATTGAATTCTCTACAACTTTGATGTTGAAGGTTAAGCCCAAAAAATGCTTTATTTGAAAGATATGATCTAAGACATTATGGGTCATTTCAAAAGTCAACAAAAAGTCAACAACTTCAAAAGGGCATAACTTGAGATTGGTAAATGATATGGACCTGAAACCAATGGGGTTGTTTAGAGGACTCTTCAAGCTTTCTAAAAAGTCCAAGAACACCATCATACCTTTAAAATTGAGAGAAATGTGCCCTTGCAAAGTTGGGCAATTTTGTGATGGTTTATGTTGAAAATGGAGGCTTAGAAGTATTTCTTTCCAAATGGGCTGCCTAATTTATGACCCAATCCATCTCATAACATGGTGCACGACCCAATTGACCAAAATTCATCATTTTTATTATTTTTTATTTATTTATTATTGATTTAATTCATAAAAATCATTTTAAATAAATAAAAAATATAAAAATCTATTTTTGGGTGAAGATTTTGTTTCTAAAAATTCATAATCATTGATTGAATTAGAATGAGAAGGAAATCATGTGATCTCTCCCAAATTATTATTTTTTATTTATTTATTATTGATTTAATTCATAAAAATCATTTTAACTAAATAAAAAATATAAAAATCTATTTTTGGGTGAAGATTTTGTTTCTAGAAGTTCATAATCATTGATTGAATTAGAATGAGAAGGAAATCATGTGATCTCTCCCAAATTATTATTTTTTATTTATTTATTATTGATTTAATTCATAAAAATCATTTTAAATAAATAAAAAATATAAAAATCTATTTTTCGGTGAAGATTTTGTTTCTAGAAATTCATAATCATTGATTGAATTAGAATGAGAAGGAAATCATGTGATCTCTCCCAAATTATTATTTTTTATTTATTTATTATTGATTTAATTCATAAAAATCATTTTAAATAAATAAAAAATATAAAAATCTATTTTTGGGTGAAGATTTTGTTTCTAGAAATTCATAATCATTGATTGAATTAGAATGAGAAGGAAATCATGTGATCTCTCCCAAATTATTATTTTTTATTTATTTATTATTGATTTAATTCATAAAAATCATTTTAAATAAATAAAAAATATAAAAATCTATTTTTGGGTGAAGATTTTGTTTCTAGAAATTCATAATCATTGATTGAATTAGAATGAGAAGGAAATCATGTGATCTCTCCCAAAATAGCAAGCACTCATGATCAAATATTTGAAATTTATACAATGATCTTTTTGAATATTTTTTGGATCAAATATCCACACAACACATCAATGTTTCTGACCTAAATCCATCACACATATATACTAAGCACAAACCCTAGCCTCATTCACGAATTTGCAGCAGCCTAAAGGTAAGATCAAAAGCACAAAAATCTTTCAAAAAGTCATATTCGGGTTCTCAAATTCAGAGCATTGCAAGGTATTTGGAAGACATAGCAAGCTTCCTTGGACTCTTCTTATCATAAATCATCATCCATATGCATCATATACACACCCAATTGCTCAACCCGAGTTCATCTTGACCTTGAATATTTTGTTTTCGAATCCATTGATTTATCATGTTTAAACTGTTTTTGATTGTTGTAGGATGTTTAGAATGAACTCTAGAACGATTCTGGGTGGTTCAATTGGATTTTCATTGCAGGAACAAGAATTCACCATGATTAGGGTTTTCGGCCCTCTTTAGGGTTTCACGATTTTCAAATGATAAATGGATTTGAAAAACATAGGACGATTGAGAAACTCAGTAGCAATACAATGGTGCAATCAATTTTGTGAAATTTTGCCGTTTGGATGAAGTTTGTGTTTCGCAGGGTGGAAGAACTCGTAACAATATTCGTAGGAGAAAACGTTGCAAAATCTGCAGCCTGATGGTTGTTGTGCTTCCTGGAAATCAAGCTGGCCTGGGTTCAAACCTCAGCCAGGTAAGTTTCCGCTTTTTTTTTCTTTCCTTTTATTTGATTTAAATATTATAATATTAAAAATTAAATATATTATGTATATTTCTCAATAATAAATAAATAATAATAAAATATGTCTGTTTTCTTTAATTTTAAAAAATATGTTTTTTTTCACAAATTTTGTTTCTATATTTTATGTCTAAATTGTAATATGTATAAATTAGAAAACTTTTGTATATAACTAAATCCTATTTTTTTTATATAAACCCTAAAAATTTATTTCTCATATAAACCCTAATTTCATAAAACTCTAAAAATATTTTTTAATACAAATCTAATCCTATTTTTTTTTTTTAATGTTATTTTCTAATATAATTATTATGTATGTATGTTTACTATAATTCTTACAAATTTTTGTAAATATACTTATAAATATTTTTTTACATAACTTTAGTTTATAAATAATTGTGCTTATAATAATTAGATTTTTTGTAGTAACTTCATGATTAAAATATAATTTAATAATTTGTAAATTAAAACAATTGTTTATTCATATTTGTTTTTTTTAGTTGATTATATTAAAAAATTGTTAATTTCTTATTATTATAATATTTGGATTAATTCTGTTTATTCTTATTTACTAACCCATTTATATTCTAATCATGCTTATTATTTTGTTAAATATTGCTTACTAACCCCCTTTATTATTTATTATTGCTTATTTATATTTTATTTATCTTTGCTATTTAATTATTTTGCTTATTATTTTGTAATTGTTTCTTGGATGTAAAGTTGTTTAATTATTTAATTATTATTATGGTTAGTAATTAGGGAGTGTAACAACATGTATGTAATATTAAAATAAATTTAGATCACTTTTAAATAAAGATAATTAAAATAAACACGTCACACACGTAAGTCGATTTTAATCGCCGTCTCACTTCCTAAGGATATCCCTCAAGTTGCCTACGAATAATGGTTAAGTGGGATGTATAAAGCAAGTCCCTCAAATAGAAAAAATCATCAAAGTCCCTTATGGTTGCCTTTACGAATCGAGTCCCTTTCGAAAAATGATGATGGTCCCTTATATGTGCTTATTACATCCCACAATGGCCTTCAAAAATCCAATCGTCCCTCACATGTCCCTTAACATCCAAAGTAAGGACTACCTACTCCATTTTAGTAGGGATAGTCTTACTAAGGAAAGGATAAAGAATAAGAAAGACCTTAAAACATTAGGGTAGGCTACTCCTAGATACTTGCTCACTTCAAAACTGTTTCACACTTAAACAAATTTCCAACAAAATTTTCAAACAAGTTTTTTTCACATCCATACACGGATTATTATTAAACTATTCTGAAATTTTTTGCTATTCACACACTACACTTTCAAAACAATTCAAAAGTGAGCTTAAGTACCTAAGAGCCCATGGATAACCATGGATGAAAAGGGTGCTAACACCTTCCCTTTTCATAACCTACCCCCCGGACCCAAAATATTCTCTAAGGTCTTTCCTGTTCTTTTATAACCTTTCCTTATGGATAAAATAAAAGTCGGTGGCGACTCTTGCTATCCGCAACATTGTTTAAAGTCAGTTCTCCCACCGTGTTACAGGTACTCTGACAGAACACTACCTTTAATAGCCATTTGAGAAACATACTGAATATTGTATTCTGTCAATACCATCTGCCATCGGGCAATCCTTCCGGAAAGTGCTTGCTTTTCAAACATGTATTGGATCGGATCCATCTTTGAAATTAGCATGGTTGTATGATTGAGCATGTATTGCCTCAAACGTTTGGCAGCCCAGGCTAATGCACAACATGTTTTTTCGAGCATTGAGTAACGGGACTCACAGTTTGTGAACTTTTAACTCAAGTAGTAAATCACATGCTCTTTATGTCCAGTCTCGTCATGTTGACCGAAAACACAACCCATACTTTTCTCAAGAACCGTCAAATACATAATCAATGGTCTCCCGGCTACTGGGGGTATCAATATTGGATGCTCCTGCAAATATTCTTTTATTTTTTCAAACGCCCTTTGACAATCTTCATTCCAGGTCACAGCCTGATCTTTTTTCAATAGCTTGAATAATGGCTCGCACGTGGCCGTTAGATGAGATATGAACTGGGCAATGTAGTTCAATCTCCTTAAAAAGCCACGAACTTCTTTTTTTGTTTTCGGCGTTGGCATTTCTTGTATTGCTTTTATCTTAGCAAGATCAACCTCAATTCCTTTTTCGCTCACAATAAACCCCAATAGCTTACCAGATCTCACCCCGAAGGTGCACTTGTTAGGATTCAGCCTCACCCTGAATTTCCTAAGCCTCTTGAACAATTTCAGAAGATTTACCAGATGCTCTTCCTCCGTCTGGGATTTGGCAATCATATCGTTAACGTAGACTTCGATCTCTTTATGCATCATGTCATGAAAGAGTGTTGTCATAGCTTGCTGATATGTTGCCCCGACGTTCTTCAAACCAAAGGGCATCACTTTGTAGCAGAACGTTCCCCACGGGGTAATAAAAGTTGTTTTCTCCATATCATCCGGCGCCATCTTTATCTAATTATAGCCCGAAAAGCCGTCCATGAAGGAAAACATGGAGAATTGAGCGGTGTTGTCGACCAGCACATCAATATGAGGAAGCGAAATGTCGTCTTTTGGGCTCGCCTTATTCAAATCTCGATAGTCCACGCACATCCGCACCTTACCATCTTTCTTTGGTACAGGTACTATATTGGCGTCCCATGAGGGATAAGTTGTGACAGCTAGGAAACCGGCGTCCCACTGTTTCTGAACTTCCTCCTTAATTTTCACAGCCATATGTGGTCGAGTTCTTCTGAGTTTTTGCTTAACCGGCGGACATTCCTCGCGCAATGGCAGACGATGAACCACCATATCAGTATCCAACCCAGGCATGTCTTTGTAAGACCAAGCGAAGATATCACTGTACTCCCGCAGCATCTCGATAAGCCTTTGCATGATACCACTTTGCAGTGCAGCCCCTATCTGGATATTCCTGACAACCTCTTCGGACCCCACGTTGATAATTTCAATTTCCTCCTGATGAGGCAGAATGATTCTTTCTTCTTGTTTCAAAAGTCGAGTCAGCTCTTCTGATAAGTCATTATCCTCAACAATCTCTTCTTCTGCTTGAAGTATCGGGTGCTCAAAGTCGAAGCGAGTCATAGGACGTTCGTGATCGATGTCGTCTGAAATATGAATCCTGCAATGAGAATGGTTAAATGTTTCAAATAATGCTAACAAAGCACATAACCACGTTGCCATTTTATTGTTAAAGCAAAAACAGGAAAAATAAGGATCACAAAATTTGTATGAGAAAAACGCCTTTATTAATGATTAAACAAAGTACACACATAAGCAGGTAGCCTTAAAAAACGGAATCACCATGCCCCGGGTAGGACACAGGATTATGCAATAATTGAGAAAACAAATCATTACTGTTTTGCAGTCATTGGGATAAGTTCCTGGATAGACCAGTTACACAGATTCTGTCCTGGCACGCCGAGCTTAATCCACGCGTCCATATCGCAGTCACTATCTCCATCTTCAACATCGGAAACATCATTGCTCGTTTCATAACAGGCCCCACCTGGAGTGATCACCACTGGTCCTTTAAACTTTGGCACGCCTGATGCGGAAGGTGACGACGTCGGGCGATACCCCAACCCAAACTTGTCCATCTTGACCGAAATTTCCAAGACTTGGCCCCATCCTTTGGTTGCTCCAGCTTGAACCACTGCCTGAGCGTCTTTGTACGAAGACATGGCCACCTCTGGCCCTTTTCTAGGAACATGAGACTTGTCCTTTATCTGCAACCCCTAGAAGGCTTGGCATGGCATTTCATGGATCTCCCCATCCACTTCGACGTACTTGAATGACAAAAGGTGACTAACCAGAATGTCCTCCTCTCCGCAAATAGTAACAACACTGTCCCCAACCATGTATTTAAGCTTCTGATGTAGCGTGGACGTCACAGCCCCTACAAAATGTATCCATGGTCGCCCAAGTAAACAGCTGTAAGCTGGATGTATATCCATGATGTAGAACACTGTGTCAAACACTTCCGTCCCAACTTGGAGCGGCAACGTTATGGATCCAAACACCGACCTCCTGGTCCCATCAAAAGCCCTCACGACCAAGTCACTTGGCGTGCATATGATTCCTCGGACATCTAGCTTCATCATAGCCTTCTTCGGCAACACATTCAAAGATGATCCGGTGTCTACAAGAACGTGCGACATAGCAGTGCCCCGGAACTCCACTGAAATGTGCAAAGCCATATTATGATCCCGACCTCGAGGCGTCAAATCAAAGTCAGTAAGTCCCAGGCTGTGGCCAGCATTCACATGCGCTAGTACCCCCTCAGGCTGATTAACAGTTACTTCCTGATGTACAAAAGACGTGTCCAAGATCTTTAACAAGGCATTTCGATGGGCCTCGGAACAAAGCAACAATGATAGTATTGAAATTTTGGAGGGCGTCTGCTGCAAGTGCTCCACAATCTTATAGTCACTTTTGCGAATCAACCTCGTAAACTCTTCTACATCCTTGATCGATGTTTCTTTCTCTTTTGACTTAGAAGGTCCTCCTTCATTCACTTTGGCTTTGCCTCTAGCAATCCTTTCAGCCTCGATTTCGGGTGAAGTGAAGATTCTACCACTGCGGGTCATGCCTCCCGCTTCAACAAGACTGCCCACTGCCCCTGCTGCCTGGCTATCCACATTAATCTTTTCCCCGTTGCAAAAAACTTCCAACCCATAATTCTATGGAATGGCTTTCGTACTCTCATAAGGAACGGGTCCTGCTTTCGTTATCGTGATAGTTGGCCGCTTGGCAGGCACTAATATCGTAATAGTCTTTCGTGGAATTGTAATTGTTGCGACCTCATCCTGCTTTTCACATGTTACCTCACCAGGTTTCTCAACAGCAGTGCGGTCAAACTGCAAAATTCCCTCATTAATCATAGCCTGAATACCTCTCTTCAAATCAACACAGCCCTCTGGTTGGGTCCAACAATCCAAACAGTACTCATCACATCCGGGGAAGACCCCTCCTTTCAACAATCTGCTTTTAACATAGCTTAAAGGTGTCTTCAGATCATTTACGTCCATAACCAAATCCAAATCTTCTTCTGTCAAAACAGCATTCGCTCCATGATTCGGCATTGGTTTCTGTACAATATAGGGACCATCATTACTGAAGTTAATGACCTTACTATCAATCAAATCTTGGACTTTATGTTTAAAAGCATGACAACTCTCAATATCATGTCTGGGTGCCCTAGAATGAAATTCACACTGCTTACTAGTATCATACCCGTAAGGAAGCGCTCCTGTGGGTGGGTCCAACATTCTCTTCTCAACCAGATTCAAACTTAACAGCGTCTGAAGCAGCTCTGCATACATTGACGGAGGTGTATCAAATACCCTCTTTGGCTTCCCATTCTGAATCCTTCTCTGAGCAGGATTCTGCCTTTGTTGTTGCTGCTGCTGCTGTTGTGGTTGTTGTCGTTGTTGTGGTATAGGGATCATCACACTAGCAACATGTTGTTGAATATACTGATTCTGACCTCTACCTCGTCCTCGACCACCATACACTGCGCTGGCGTCTCCTTGTATTTTACCACCAAAGACCTTTTTTGCACCTCCAGTTGAGGTCGATTCACCGGCTTGAATCTTACCAATTTTGATGCCATTTTCAATTCGTTCCCCCATGAGTATCATGTCAGAGAAAGTACCTATCGAGCAATTGAGCAATTTATAATAGTACATCCCCAAGAATGTCCCAACAAAAATATCAATCAATTCCCTTTCAACCATAGGTGGGTGGACTCTTGCCGCCAGATCCCGCCAACGCTGAGCATACTCCTTGAAACTTTCTCCGTTCTTCTGTGAAAGACTTTGAAGCTGGACCCTATTTGGTGCAAGGTCACTATTGTATTGGTAGTATTTGACGAAAGCATCAGCCAATTCTTTCCAACTTTCGATCTGTGCAGGCTCTAGTCCCATGTACCATTCCAGCGATGGTCCTGACAAACTATCCTGAAAAAAAATGCATAAGCATCTTCTCATCATCAGAGTAAGTGAACATCCTCCGATAATATGAACGCACATGAACCCGTGGGCATGTATCCCCTTTATATTTATCAAAAGTGGGAGCTTTAAACTTTAATGGCACTCTCAGCCCAGGAACCAGCTCCATGGTAGCCATGTCCAAACCTGCAGAATTTTGATTGGCTATACCTCTTATCTGTTCCTCCAGCATTTTAATCCTTCGATCATTATCAGTGGGACCCTCAAAACCCATGCCTTTCCCAGAAAAGGCATCTTCCCAACGATCTCTATTCCAGTACGGACCCTCATTACCATATTCATCATAAGCAGCATTACGACCATGACCATGACCACTTTGGAAGAACCTGGGATCATACCTCAGATTACCAAGCTCTTGATTAGCAGCCACTGTCCCAAAGCCAATATTGAAAGGACCCATCCCAGCACCATTGGTATTCATATTGCCAAACCCAGCATTGTCGTAGCCATTATTACCAAGACCTTGATTGTTATCACCAAACCCTCCGTTGCCGAAGCCCTGATTATTGAAGCCATCATTGCCATCCCGATTGCCAAAGCCGAGACCCTAATTGTTGTCACCGAAACCAATATTGATACCAACATTCCTGTTGGTTTCCACGTTCCCATTAACATTATCAGCATTTCTGTTACCAGCGTTGTCATTGTCGTTGCCAGTACCATTCTCACCAGCATTTGGTATCACTTCCTCCCTGCGAGGAGTCTCAACATGAAAAGAGTTGTATTTAGTATTGCCAGCCGCTCGCGCCAGCAGCGGTTGCACCAGAGTTTGAAGATGTTCCTGGCCTTTGGCCACAGCTTCCATTGTCTGCATGAATTGGGCCAACCTATCCCGGATCTCCTGCATCTCAGACTGTACTTGATCCATGATCTTCTTACTGTTGCTTCTTGTAGCGTACCGGTGAATTCTCTATTCGTCAATCTTGAAACAACCTGTAAGACGCAGGAGATAAGATTCGAGCTCAAAAAGAGTACCTGCCATGCAATATGAATATGCAAATTCACACATGTAAATATGCAACAGGTTAATTCCCCCCCCCCCCCCCCCCGATTCTAGTTCCGGAGAAAAAGCCATAACGACAATGGAGTCCCAAGTAAGCAAGCGCAGAATCAGAAACCTCATACATAAACAAATGCCAAGAGGCAGAGTACAAAGATACAACTAAATACAACTGAAAAGACCTCAGCCAACAAGCCTGGCGATGGTCAAAATACAAGTACGAATAATAAGAGAAAATAAAAGGTAAATTAGGAGAAATGGCGCGCCCTGACATCTTCCAATAGCCTCAACGTCTCCGGATGACCTAGTCTGGAGATTAGTTCCTGTATCAGTAATGCGTGTCGCTCAACAGTGGATCTCAGCTTTTTGGCATCCTCTACACAAGCTCCCCTGCCAAAACACTCATCAAGCCTGCATCTCTTGAAGCCAGCCTTCAGTTCACAACCCCTAGTCTCTTGGACCATGCTGCTCACTCTAGACACAGCGTCACGTCTAAGAGATTCCTCTTCAGCAATCTTCGCATCCTTAGTGCTGAGCTGCTCCTCTAACTGGGAAATCTGAAGCTTCAACTCATCTTCACGCTCCTTCCGGCTAGTAAGCATGACATTCCACAAAAATTCCCATTTTGAGAGTCGAGAATAAGCCGTGTTCAGAAGCTCTTTCTTAGTAGCAAGTACCCTACTAACACCATTTAGGCTACTCCTACTTTCTCTCTCTTGCTGGTCTCTTCAGTCAAACCTGAACCCAACCTATTAATCATCTCAGTCTGCTTCTTCAAAGTGAAGATTACCTCATTCTTCTCATGCCGAAGCTGGAAAATCTCTTTCTCTAACTCTTCATTTGCTCTTTGCAACTCTTCCTTTTCAGCCAACAGCTTGTTATATTTCTCAATCTTTACTGAAATAGGTTCCTCAATCACCGGAAGATACAAAGGCTCTATAGCAGGATATGGCATCAAAGAAGTCCTAACTCTCTCATGAATCCAGAGCCGATAAGGATTATAAGCTCGACTATCACCCTTTCCAAGCAATGTCTTTCCTCTTATGTGAACATTACCCCAAGCACGCCTCAATCTGACCAAAACATCTCCATCTAATAAACCTGTGAGATACAGAGATTCCTGTATCTCGTCTTCAACCGGAGAGTCCCTCAAAGCATAGCCAAACTGTCTCACAAGCAGAGAAGGGTTATAGTTAATACAACATTTCCGTCCAATCAAAGGAACGTTCGGAAAGCCACTGTAACTATATTTAATATTCACTCCAAGTAAGTTCCGATCAAACCAAACAATGTTCTCAGCACACAATCCCATCAATCTGGAAGACCAATCTAAAAGTACCAGCAGTATCAACAAAAGGTCCCTTCTTAGGAAGATGTCCCTGAAACCACCTGTATAGAAGAGGTACACAGCAAGAAACATTCTTTCCCCGACGCTTCTCATTCTTATAGTGAATAGAATGATAAACGTCACCCAAGAGAGTAGGCACCGGATTCTTCGAGGCAAGAATAAAGAAAGCATCCGAGTCAACAAAATCAGGCAAGTTAGGGAACAATACAATCCCATAAATGCAAATAGCCAGAATAGCACTGAAGACAATCCAACATCCATCCTTCGCACACTCCGTAGCCTTCTCAACCAAGCAAGAAAGATGAAAACCATAAGCTCCATTCAGCTTGACCAAACCTCCGGGGAACTCAGAAGCATTTAAATTGACAATCTCAGCAAGCTTAGCCAACTCAGGCTCAGTATCCTCGTGAATAAAAGGCATCTGATCTGACACAGGAACTCCCAGCATGTCAGAATATTCCTCCAAAGTAGGAGCCAGAATAAAATCAGGGAACAAGAAGCATCTCAACTGAGGCTCGTAAAACTGCATCAAAGTATACAATCCAGTCGTCTCAAACACAGAAGGTATGTGCAACAAACTGAGCAGTTTCCCATAAGACTCTCTAAACTCAGCCCTCACTCTCTGATCTACTAGAGCAACCAACTACAATAAGGAACTGATATCTGGAGAAGGAAACCTTTAAGAAACTGTTCTCTTCATGGACTCCATGTCTGGCAAGAAGAACACTAGAATCTGAGGGGAAAAACACACCTGCAACATAAATACACGTTAATGAAATGCAGACATGAAAATGCAAATGCATACGCAGACAGGGGATCAAGTGCAATAATGAAGAACTGTGATGTGCTATACTGCAACTTGAGAACCATCAGATCTTCTCCTCAATCCAAACCAACCATACAAGAACCCTCATAACCAATTCTCACTGACAGAGACAAACCAGGTTTTCTGAGGCCAGAGTTTCCCTGCAAAAGACCCACCTACCCCCTCACAGGTATGTACTTAACTCGCAGACGAGGTACGGCATCCTATGCGGTCATCAGCGTCACAGACTTTCAAGAGCGATGAAACGATACCTAGAAGGTGTGGCATCATCATCCCTTGAAGATGCCTCACTTAGCCGAATCCCAAATGATAGGTTCCAAGAGTCGACAACCCTCAAATCCAACAACCTGTCGAGCCCAAAGGGCCAGGCAAGATGCCATCAAAGAGAATCTCGTCTGAGTGTAAATTTCGTAACTAGCTGGTGTGAGCAAAGCAAGCAGGCTAACCACTACTCTCTACTTCTAAGTCTATGTGCACTCAAGCCCAGGTCCGACTTATCTATAAAACTAACCCTCTACCCACAGCACAATAACAATAATATACAGTACTGAAAGTAAAGACAGAAATATAAATACATACAAAACCCCATACGGGAAAACAAGCGCTAGGATTGACTCGCATAGGGAACCGTTGGAGTCCCCAGCAGAGTCGCCAGCTGTCGCTACTGTGAAAATCGGCGCCGGCTATGACTGAAGAGTCGCCACTGTGCGTTATTTATCCCATAAGAGGGAAAGGAAACGCTCAGAGTAAACCTAACGCAAAGAGGGAAAGGAATGGTCATCGCAACCAAATCTTGGATTCGGGAGTCGGTTACGCAAGGGGAAGGTATTAACACCCCTCACGTCCATCGTACTCGACGGGATCCACGCTTGTTTTCTATCTAAGGGTATGTTTATCTATCTACTCTAAAGGTCTGGGTTAAAAAGAAAAGAAACTGACTCGGCAAAGTATCGCACTTTATGCCTACGTATTCCCGTCTGGAACGAGAAATCAAAGTCAACGTAGTTCGCCTAACTATGGGTTAAGGGGGGAAGGTTGCTCGCCGAGATATCGCATCTCGTGCCTACGTACTTTCATACGGCATGAAAGATCAGAGCAAACGTAGTTCGGGCTACGGAAGACACAAGTTTGTCTGACAGTTTTTTTTATCTTCTTCTGAAAGGGTTTTCCTGATTAATGGTCCAAGAGGATAAAAACAGAGTTTGAATGTTTGTTTGAGTTTTTTACGAAAGAACTGTTTTTTAGGATGTTTACAATCTCAGTCGCACTAGAGACTATGACCCAGGAGTGAACGCTTCGTATGTCACCCAAAGGGTACCACACTAACATCTAGATTACTAGAGAGAGACCCTCAACCAACCTTTTCCCAGATAGCTTAAGGCTCGTAACGTACGACTTCAATTAACCTTATTACTGTGTTTTTGAATTGTTTTGAGATGAGAAGAGAAAAACACCCTAAAACTATGGGTAAAAGGGAATCTACCTACAGTTATCATGCATGGGTCAAAACCTAATGTCTGTCATAATTCCTTCTTGCACTGAGTGTCGCTACTGCGAAAATCGGCGCCGGCTATGACAGAAGAGTCACCACCGTGCATTATTTATCCCAACGGAGGGAAAGGAAACGCTCAGAGTAAACCTAACGCAAAACGAGAAAGGAATGGTCGTCGCTACCAAATTCCTGGATTCGGGAGTCGATTACGCAAGGGGAAGGTATTAGCACCCCTCACGTCCGTCGTACTCGACGGGATCCACGCTTGTTTTCTAGTTCGGATTGACATTCTACCTACTCTACAAGTCAAGGGTTAAAAAGAAAAGAAAATGAAAATGACTCGGCAAAGTATCGCACTTTATGCCTACGTATTCCCGTTTGGAACGAGAAATCAGAGTCAACATAGTTAGCCTACCTACGAGAAAGGAGGGGAAGGTTGCTCGCTAGGATACGGCATCCTATGCCTACGTACTTTCATACAGCATGAAAGATCAGAGCAAACGTAGTTCGGGCCACGGAAGACACAGATTCGTTTGTTTATCTTTTATCCTTCTGAAAAAGGTTTTCTTCTGATTACGAGTCCAAGCGGACGAAAATGACGTTTTTGATTGGTTTTCAGTCTTTTATGCAAGAACTGTTTTTTATGATGTTTGCAATCTCTGACGCACTAGAGACTATGATTTGAGAGTGACTACGTCGCATGTCACCCAAAGGGTACCACACCAAGCAGCCAGACTACTAGAAAGAAACTCTCCAGCAACCCTTTCTCAAATAGCTTAAGGCTCGTAACGTACGACATCGATTAACCTTATTACTGTGTTTTTGAGTTGTTTTGAGATAAGAAGAGAAATAAGCTCTAAAAAACCTAGGGTTGAAAAGGGGATCAAAACTAACCTAATGTTGCCATGCATGGGTTAAAACCTAATGTCTGTCATATTTCTCTCTTGCACAGAGAAAAACAGAGATCCTAGGGGATAAACGGAAAAGAAACAACATATATGCAGTAAAGCAGTAAAATGCATGAGATGCAGCAATACAAGCGAGGAAAGGGAGTCCCACTCAACCTCAAACCTGGGAAAACAATAGGCAAAGTGAAACAGCTTCACTTCAAACCTAAGGGGCAAGCTGAACAAGCCAACAAACAATACAGAAAAGCAAAATAAAACCCCAACACCAGCTCTGACAGCAACACCAGCTCCTACAGTAGGCAGCTCAAACAGCACCAGCTCTGACAGCTACAGTTGATTAACAGCAAACAGTTGGCAGCAACACCTTCAAGCAAGATCCCATCCTCACTCTTCAATGACTTATAAGCTTCAAGGAAAGCCCTCCATCTCCAAGAAACACCAAGCTTTAGCAAGCAATGAACCCCAACAGTTGACAGCACCAGACAGCTTCAGAAACAGCAAGCCCTAATTCACCAGTTGAACAGCTTTGACAGTCACAAGCTTCTCCTTTACCAATCTTCCATGAACTGAACTTCTTCTTTTGATCTTCAATAAGCTTCTTCCTTCAATGCAAGTACTCCAGAAGAGAATCACTCAACAGAATAAGTTGGAATGATAAACAGCTTATTGACAACCAAAGGAAGCCTACAAGTGTTTATCACCATAAGAGACTGGTTCCCTCAGAGTTCTACTTCTAAGATAAGCCACTTATCCCTCCAAAGGAGGGATGTGAATATCTTAGAAGGACTTTTAGTCATTCAGAGGAATGGAAGCACAAGAAGCTTTCCATGTTTGTGAAAGAAATCAATCTAATCTAAGGCTCTCCATACTTCTCCTATCTCCTAAGTCTTCACAAAGCATCTTCTAGCACAAGCAACTTCAAGCTCCAAGCTCCATCATTTGTCTTCAATCTTATTCCATGTCTTCACATACTCCTCAAGCCAAGCACAAGCCCCAACACCCAAAGAAATACCCAAAACCCAACAAACAAAGCAACATCCCCAGTGGGAAACACACCAATATCACCCAATTGCAAAAATCAAGTAAAAATAGTAAAACTCATTATAAAATCCTAGATTAATTTCCAAGGGACCCTAACTATGTACCCTATACCCCATATAGGCCCCATAACCTAAATCAACTATTAAACCCCAAAACTATGCCTTAAACTACACCTATGCAAGTTGAAACCCTAATTCTAATCACCATAAAGTTTATGGTTCAAAACTAACTAAAATTAAATCACAAAAATGTGATAAAATTCCATGGGGAACCTAATTTCATACTCTAACTAGAGCAAAAATAATCACAGCAAAATTCTAAGTCAAATGTCCATACAAAAATCAGCAAGTTGCAATATCAAATGAAAATGAAATAAAAGCACTTAAACTTGTAAAAATTCCATAAAAAGAAAAATGCATGAATTAATCTTTTTATTCTTATATTATTTTCTACAGATCTTAATGAAAATAGGGAAAAAATTTCCATCCAAAAATATTAATTTTCGAATTATTTATGAATTTTCTAAGTAACCTAAATAAAATGAAGAATTAAAATGAAAATAAAAGAAATTAAGAAAGAAGCGTGTCAGATAGAAATTATATGCAGTTCAAATCATCAACTGGGCCCAGAGGGGGGTGAGTGTAGGAAAGCGCTACTAGGCCCAAGACCAGTCAGAAATTAAAGTGAAAATAGAAAGAAAATGGAAAAAAGTTTGGTGAGAATAGCAAGTGAATTCAGTGTAATTTCTAATGGGCCTTCAACTAGGGGTGTGGTTATCATTAAAGTCACTTAAGCCCAAGCTGGCAACTTAATGAAACGGTGCGTTTTGATGGCTCAGAAGCCCTTCATAAACTAAAACGAAAGCCTGGCCATTAGATCCCATTTTGGTCAAATTCTAAACTCGGATCCTATGGTTGTAAGGTCATCTTCAACCTTTGAATTTGGGAGGGAAAGAAAATGCCATGGATGTCTGAACCAAGAACTTCATCTTCTCCAAATCGTGCTCCCTCAATTCTTCATCAAAAATCAAAACTAAAAGCCCTAATCCACTCCAAATTTCACCAGCAATTCAACCATGGCATCTAAACACATTGAAGCACTCTCCTTCTCCAAACACGATTGCATTTGCAGAAATTGGTCAAGAACCAAATCACACCAAACTCCAAATTAAATGGTTCAAACTCTTCACCATCTCTCCCTGAGTCATCTAAGCCATCTAACTAAGTTTAACTCTCCCTATCCATCGAGATACAAGCAAGAACAGAAATGGTGTCATCCCCCTAATTGTCTCTCAACCTAACCAAATGCTACCAGAAAGCTTCTACCAATGATCTACATCACATTTAACGTAACAAAACCTATCAATTATGCCTACACCAAGCTGTGGATTGAAATGTACATACCTGGAAAATTCGTGTGAATAGAGTAGCCAAACCTTCAAATCAACCTTCAAGAAGCTCCAAATTCCTTCACTAGCATATAACCAAGCTTCTGTATGCAAAAAGATGAATTGAAATGGCTTGAATCTTGGAATCCGATTCTGAGTTGCAGGTTGAGAATTCCAAGTGCAAACACACGATTCTTCCATGATCTTGCCTTGAATTTTATCAGAAATCAATCTCCAACCCTAGAGCAAGCTATTGCAATCAAGAAAATGGATGGAAATGGAGTGAAATGTTGTAACCGATTTTGATTTGCCAATGGAAATTTCAAAACTCAATCTCTCTTTTCTCCCTCAGTTCTCACCAACCTATGCATTGAACCAGTTCAGAACATATTTGAAAGCTCTAGAAACTTCTAGATCCATCCAAGGAGAAAATCAAAATCTCATGTCATGGAAAATCTCCTTTCATGCTTGCACTCATGACAGTCCCCTTGTAGCTTGTGTTTCTACTCAATTTTGATCCAATTTGTCCTCTAATGATATTTTGAATGTGCTTGGATTGAATGGAGCCTTGCATTTGCCTTGAAGAGTGGTTTTGCAATTGTGCCTTATGATGCAAGTAACCAATTTACAAAGCAAGTCATAAAAATATCCCTCAACTCAAAAATGTGGCAATGTCAATATTCTCAGAATGTGTTTTACAATCAAATTGGTATGTCATATGGCTTGGTTTGGATTTGTAGATCAAAAACCCCAATTTTCATCCTTGATTCATTTAAAATTTACCCTTATTTTAGGCCATTTTTGTGATTTTGTGAAGCAAGCCATTCCAAACTCTCATGACCTCTTATCTAGCCTAAAAACATCATTTTTAACACATCTCATATTGAAAAGTTTTTCATTTGAGGAGTGAAAGATAGAGATTTTAACCTATGTTGAAAAATGACCTGTAATTCAACTTTCCCAAAATACCCCTGGGTTGCCAAAACCATGACTTGAGTTCTACAAATCCTCTTGAGGACTTCTAGTACTCAAATTAAATCTAAGCTCAAGATCTAGAACTCTTATGTTGGCAAAGAATCCATTTGAAAACTCCTTGATGGGAAAAAGTTGCTTGGAAGTCAAGTGACTTTCACAGATAAATTTCAGTGTCCTCTGATGACCCATAACTTGCAAGAACCATAACTGAAGTTCTACAAATCTCCTTGAAGACTTCTAGTACTAAAATTAAAGCTATTGAGAAGCTCTACAAGTTTCATGTTGACCAAGAATCCATTTGAAACTTTCATTTTGACTTATCTGGCTTGGAAGTGAGGCCTAAATTAGGGGATTTTACACTAAAATCCTAATTTGGTAACTCCTTTTCTTCTTGATTCCTTTTGATTTCTCCTTGGCACAATGTCGCTACCGCGAAAATAAGGTGCCGGAAAAACAGAAGAGTCGCCACCTTTCGTTATTTATCCCTCAGAACGGGAAAGGGAACGATCGGAAAAACCTGACGAAAAGGTATAAGACAAGGTCATCGCAACCAATGTCTGGGTTCGGGAGTCGATTACGCAAGGGGAAGGTATTAGCACCCCTCATGTCCATTGTACTCGATGGGATCCATGCTTGTTGTGTTTATCTGACAGGTTGGTTTATCTATCTACCTATCAAGGCTGGTCAGAGGAGAAAAGAAACTGACTCGGTAAAGCGTCGCACTTTATGCCTACATATTCTCATCAGAGAATGAGAAATCAGAGTCAACGTAGTTCGACTAACTACGAGTTATGGGAAAGGTGGCTCGCCAATACATCAGTATTATGCCTACGTACTCTGATCACACTAAAATTCACCGTATTTCTGACTCCGATTTCGCATGCATTCTTAGCTTTTATTGTTGTTTTGCTTTGTTATTGCTTTGTTTTCTTACGTTTTCAGGTTTTTATAATAATCGGAGCTTGAATCGGGAAAAGGAGCGAAAAAGGAGTGAAAACGGACGAAAACCTAGAAATTCAGCATTTTGCACTTGCGGCACCCACCGTGGCGGGCGCCATGGGGTTAGCCATGACGTGGCCACGTCTCAAGACCACTCCTCAACCTCCAAGACCCACGATCCCCACTCCATCATCCCCTGTAGGGACCATGGCGGGCGCCATGACCTTGTGGCGGGCGCCACAAGGCAAAATTTCATAACCTCCACTTTTTAGAGGAGGGGCGTCCCGGTCATTTCATGCTTTCAGTTTTTACTATAAATAGGACCTTAGATTTTCGTTTTTCTTCATCCAGAATTAGAATTCTCTAGGCATATATCAGTTATAAAGCAGTTGCCATTCCACATCGGGGTGCCTCTGCAATCGAGTGATCGAGTCTGTAATCTGTCTGTGGTTCGAGTTTTGGAGCACTCTGGAGGAAGTTAATCCTGCCGCCATTTTAATTCCAGTTAGTATTTTATTTTTCCGCATTGCTTTACTTTTATTTATTTTCTCGCACTTTACTTTGTTTATTTCCCGCACTCGCACATTTACTTTGTTTATTTCCCGCACTCGCACATTTACTTTGTTTATTTCCCGCACTCGCACATTTACTTTGTTTACTTCCCGCACTCGCACATTTACTTTGTTTACTTCCCGCACTCGCTTTAAATTACTCATATGAAAAACTATAAAAAGAATATTTACTTTATCATGTCTAACTAATCCCATAAAGGTTAGAATGTAAGGATCGTAATTAAACCAGTAATCAGTATAATTGTTCGTGGAAACACCTAAGGGCTATTTTATCTTTCAATTCAAGTAATTGTTTTTAACTATTTCAAAAACAGCCAAAAGCGCTTTGTATAGTTCATTAGGAGTTTTTAGATTAAAAAGAAAAGAGATTTTAAAACGATTTTCGGACGCGTTATGAGATTTAGAGTCTGGTTCATAAGAACCTCTTTTTGCTAAGAAGTCCAGGTTAAAATACTTTTCAACTTTGTTAAGAAACTATATTTCTTAAAAATAGGTTTACTACTCTAACGCAGTACGCACCTTTTTATCCGTGACAATAGGAGGGGTTGATTAGAGAGTACAACTCGGTTCTGAATACGCGAAAGCGACAGTTCCTGTTAAATTAGTTCTTTTCAAAGGAGAAAACATTGCCCATAAGTAGTTCCATTAACAAGTACTGGATTATCATTGATTACGTGAATTACATTCGAGCTTGTCTTTTATTTATTATTTAAAATTATAATTTTATTTACCATTGCACCCTTACTAAAACCCTTAAAAATAGTTGCCTTAGATAAACACCATAACAACAGGTACGATAGATTGACACTTGGTCTCTGTGGATTCGATAATCTTTTATATTACTTTGACGTGATTCGTACACTTGCGAAAAACACGCATCATACTCTCAACAGGTATGAGAGATCAGAGCTTACGTAGTTCGGGATAATACGGATTACGGGAATTCAGATTCGTCTGTTTTTCGAGTAGGATTAACAAACAGTTCCAGCAGTTGGATGTACGCAGCTCGACCCTTGGAGACTTAGGCGTTACCGTTTGCGGTAGAACTGGGAGTTAACGACACTCTTTTCTTCAGAAAAGCTTCGTTTGAATTATGGGCCCACGGGGCAAAAAGGTTTGAAGTTTGTTTTCTGTCTTTTACGAAAGAACTATTTTTTATGGATGTTTGCAACCAATATCGCACTAGAGACTATGACCTGAGAGTGAATGCGTCGCATGTCACCCAAAGGGTGCCATACTAAACATCCAGACTGTTGAAAAGAAACTCTCCAACAATCCTTTCTCAGATAGCTTAAGGCTCGTAACGTACGACGTCAGTTAACCCTTATTACTGTATTTTAATTTGTTTTGAGATGAGAAGAGAGAACAGGCTCAACTAAGGGGGAGACTATCAAGTCCTATTGTTGTCATGCCAAGGATTCATCCTATGGTTGAGGTTTGAAACAGGGAACTCTTAGAAGTTATCATGCATAGGTTTCAACCTAAAGTTCTAATCATCACTTCCTTATCAAAGGAAATGAGATTCCTATGGGATCATGCCAATGATACAGGAACAGATAAAGCATCAGCTTAAACAGTAAACAGTAAACAACTGTAAAATGCATGCAATGCAAGTGAGGGAGGAAATGTGTGTGGGGCATCAGCCTCCACAAGCTCATCTCAACCTCAAGCCAAATATGAATAACTGCAATCATACAGAGGAAATGAAATAAAATGTCATCAAGCAAATAACAAACCACACAGGCAAGGGAGCTGGGCTCTACCAAATACCATCAAGCAAAGCCATACAGTAAAAATACTAGCAGAGGGAGCAACTCAACCTCTAGTGAAATCATGCTCCTAGTTTAACCCAATCTAGATATGGACTTATTCTAATTCACCAAGCAAACCACACAAGTCACATCCAATACAGTTGCACAGAAAGCAAACAGACAAGAAAAGAAAGCAGATCAACCACTTCCACAGCTTCACAGCAAAGCAATCTTCTGACAGCAGTTCAGTCCTCAGTCTGCAACTGCTCTTCAAGGCTATAATCTTCAATAGCAAGTATCATCTTGCTTCTTCAAGCTTTCAACACATCAAACATAAGTATCAACTCATCATCTCTTCTTCAAGCCTCAGCTCCAAAATAGACTCCACCTTCAAGCTTCAATCCCAACTGCAAGCATCAACTTGTTCCTTCAGCTTTAAGCTTCAACTTCTTCAGTAAACTCCACCTTCAGGCTTCACCCCTAATATCAAGTATCAACTTGGCTTCTTCAGGGACCCAATGCATTAACCTCACAAGTGTCAACTTGCTTCTTCCTCAAGCTTCAGCTTCTTCACTCCATCTCCAATGGATTCCTCTTACCAGCATCAACTTATTCTTCTGGATCCTCAAGCTTCAACTCTAAAGTTAGTCTTCAAACACAGAGAAGTATCAACTTCTAGCCTCTTCAATCTTATAGCAAGGAACTCCATCCTCTAGCAAGGGAGAAAGATTCATCTAACAAGAGTAAAGGTTTGGATGATTGGTAGCAGAGTGAAGACCAAAGTCACCACTAAGCATCTTATCATCAGAGAAAGGGACCCTCAAAGGTTCTACCAATTTGTAAAGAGCCACACATCCTACCAAAGGAGGGATGAGGCCTTTACAAGGGGACCTTACATCATAGGGAAGAATGGAAGTGATCAACCTCATCCATGTTTATGAAGGAAGAGAATCTATCTAGAAGCTCTGCCTACAAACCCTAATCTTAACACCTAATCACCACTACACCAAAAGAAGGGAAGATATTCACATCCAAGCTTCTTCAAGCATTACATGGTAGCCCAAGCTTGTATTCAACATCATCCAAGAGCAAGAGAGACAAAACCCTAATCTAAGGGAAATAAAGAAGTCATTCTAGTTGAATTAGTGCATCAGAATCATCTAAAGTTAGCACCTAAACTAAAATCAAACAAAAATAGTAAACTACATTGTAAATTCCTACAAAAAATTCCTAAGGGACCCTAATTCAATCATGAATCTACCATACAAAAATCAGAGAATGAATCATCCACCAAGTTCTAGAAATAAAACCTAAATCATAAGGTATTAATCATAAACCCTAAAAATGGAGCTCCTAAAGTTTCAACTCAAAACCACCACTTAACTACATCACAAAAATGTGAGAAAAATCTATGGGGAACATGCATATCTATGCTAGCTACACACAAAAAATCAAGGCAAGAATCATCACCAAATGATCAAACCAAATTCAACAAAATCAAGTGTCAACCATGTTCATTTTAATATCAATTAAAATTCAACAAATGCTAATAAAATAAAAAAATGCATGAAATATTAATATTTTTTATCTAAAAAAACTAGATTCAATCATGAATCCATGGAAAAAAGAATGGAATTAATTGAGTCATTTTTCAATTATTTATGAATTTTCTAATAACCATGAATGAAATGAGAAATTAAAATGAAAATCCAAAGAAATTGGTAAGCGCGCGGTGTGAATAGCATATTTTCTCAGTTCATTATCCAGACTGGGCCAGAAGTGGGGTGCTGATATCAATTAGTGACTTAAGCCCAAAACAAAAATTAAATGAAATGCATCGTTTCATCACTCAGAATCCTTCACAAACTTAAATCAATCCACGGCCGTTAGATCCTCATCTGGTCAAAGGTCCACATCTAATCCAATGGCGATGATGTTGTCTTCTTCCTTTTGAATTTCTGAAGCTTCCTTCACCTACGCGCGCTAGGGTCACCGCCGGTGACTTCTCCGGTCAGCCTCTCCCAACCCTAACTCTCTCCACAGGCCTCCATTCCAAATGGTCTCTACACGAATCTTGTCCCAAATTTCACAAGGAATCTTCCTATACTACTCAATCATTCTAAAAACTCAAGAATCCAAGAATAGCAATCCCAACCAAAAATTGTTCAAACCCTAAATTGTCACTAATCTTCCAATTAATGATCCAGAAAGCTTCCTACACCAATCTACAATGCATTTGACCTAACAAATCCTATTGATTCTACCTAAATTAAGCTATGGATGGATGTTTACATACCTGTGTTTTCTTGATGAACAGAGTGGTAAAATCTTCAAATCAATCCTCAACAATCTCCAGATTCCTTCACTAGCATCCAATCAACCTTCTGTATGCAAAGAAAAGAGTTGAAACTTGCTAGATTCTTAAACCCGATTCTGAGTTGCAAGCTTCAAATTCCAATGGCCAACTCATGATTCTTCCACAATTGTGCCTTGAATTTGATCTGGAATTGATCACCAACACAAATGGAAGCTATTGGGAGCAATAGAATGGATTGAAACTGATCCAAACCTTGTAACAGAATTGGATTTGCAAGAAGAAATTTCCAAGTTCAATCTCACTATTCTCCATCAATTCTCACCAACCTTGGCCTTGGATCACTTCATGTGTTTATATAGAACATGAATGAATGATCTAGAAAGTTCTGGATCAATCTAATGAGAATTTCAACATCTCATGTCATGGAAAATTCAATCTCATGGCATGTTCATCTCAATTCTGCTAGCAGCTTGCATTTGCCCTCATTCTCATCCAAATTCTTTCCACATGAGATTTTGAGTGTGTTTGGATGCGTTTGCACCTTGGTTTTGATCTTATGCATAGTTTGGCTTATGTAACTTATGCCTTAAGTAACAAAATACAACTCCATGATTTTAACCTCAAATGAGAAAAGTGTTATTGCCATTGTCTTTAAAATGCATTTTACAATCAAAATGACATATAGGTTTGTCTCATTTGGTCACCAAATGAAAAATCACAAATTTGGTCCTTTTAATGAACTTTAATTCTTCCTTTTTAAGCCAATTTTGCAATCTTGAGTTACAAGTAATTCCAACCTCTCATTACCACTTGGCTAGCCTCAAAACATCATTTTGAACAAGTTTTATGTTGAACATTTTCCCATTTGAGGCGTGCAACTAGGAGTTATGGACTTATGATTGAAATGACCTGTAATATCCAAATGACCAAAATACCCTTGACTTGTCAAAGCCATAACTTGAGTTCTACAAATCCTATCAAGGACTTCTAATACTCTCTAGAAAGCTAAGAGGATAAGGAACAACATTCATGTTGACCAAAAGTTCATAGGAATCATCCTTCTAAGGAAAACGTTACATGCAAGTTGGGTAACTTTCAAGCTCCAAATTCACATTCCTCAGATGACTTGTAACTTGTCAAAGTCATAACTTGAGTTCTACAAATCCTATCAAGGACTTCTAGTACTCAAATTAAAGCTAATATCATCCCCTACAAAAATCATGTTGAGGGAAAGATGATATGTCAATCACATCTTGAGATAAAATGCCTTGAAGATAAGGGTCAAACTAGGGGATTTTACACTGTCAAGCCTTAGAAACCCTAGCTTGAAACTTCTCAAACTCTTCAATCATGATGAGTTGACCTTGGAATCATCCTTAGAACATCTCAATGTATCAATCCATGATAACATGGCTCTTGAATTAGGTCTCAACCTTCTTCAAATCATCAGTTGACTTAGGGTTGACCCAGTCAAACCCTAGCTGCACCAATCATGGTTGAGTCTTCTTAAGCTTGCACAATGACCTGTCTAGGCATCAAAGTGATCTTCAACACTTCTCATGAGCTCTCTCAAGACCTCAAGTCTAACTTCATGGCTTCAGAATCATCTGATGACTTCCCACAACTCTCAAGTTAGGAGACCTACACACCTGGCTTCAGTCACTCTCTCTGAGGATCTTCCAACTTCTCTGACAAGGATATCAACCCTTGAACACCTGAATAACATTCTTAGCTAGCTTCAAAGTCTTGTGTAGATCTTGATTGGTAATCATACATGTCAATGAAATGCAAGTGATAATGCTAATGTGAATGAAATGAAACATAAGCTAGGTAAAGAAATGTTGGGCAAATTTTGGGGTGCAACAGCTGCCCCTATTCAAACGGCTTGGACCTGACTGGGTGAAAAGCGAACGGTTCTCAAACAATTAAAGTAAAAGACGGTTGAATACCAACAAACTCGGAAATTCGCCAACTGCACAAGTACACGGTACTCTGATGGGAAATTGGTCACACGGTAACCGGTGAAAGGTCTAATCTCAAATCTCCGTCAGGATGATCATCTGATTTTGCTGCAGCTTCTTCCTCAAGTCATCAAGGGATCACTGGTCACTCGGTAACCGGCGATACATAGCTAATATTGCCGTCAGGCATTCAGCGGCACTGCTGCAGAAGAATTCCTCGAGACTCATCAGGTCATTAGGAACTTTTTAACAATCAAGTTAATCATGCCGTCAGGCATTCAAGGGAATTTTTTAGGCGTCAGCCGGACTTCATCAGTAAGCCTGGAGTAGAATCTTCTGCCAATCATGAACCAAATAAGGATATACAATCTTTAACCGTCCGACACTCCGCATCAGCTGAGAGAACTGCTTCGACCTCGTGGTTAGACTTCATCAATAGGTCAGGGGTTTTGGCACCGCTGCCGGACTTCGATCATCAAGTCTTCAAGGGAAATCTCAACTTCTCTGTTCAAACCTGCTGGGAATGACGCATCTCCGCTGGGGATTCTGGAGAACTATCGAGTAACTCTGCCTCGGGGCTTCAGAAATCATTCTGGATGAATCAACTCTGCTGAGGACCTCAAGAATCATCTTGGACAAATAAACCCATCAGGAACTTCAAGAATCACCCTGAACCAATAACTCTGCGGGATATTTCAGGAATCATCCTGAGCAAACACTCTGCTGGAGATTCTAAGCATCAACTTGAGCAGCCCTCTCTGGTGACCTCACCGGGGATTTTAAGAATCATCTTAAGCAAACCACTTTGTTGGAGAATTCAAGAATCATCTTGGGCAAACGACTTTGCTGGGGAATTCAACAATCATCTTGGGCCAAACAACTCTTCTGAGATCTTAGGAATCATCCTGAGCAGACACCCTGTCGGGGAACACCTGCAAAACAAGAACGGTAATGACATAGCTCATGTTTCATATGCATATGCTTTGACAATGGTGCAATACTCCACACGGTGGAAATGCTACACATTTTAGGGTAAATAATATGCAATCATGCAAAATGCTGCGACCCCATCATCAAAATAAATGTTGAAGGGAAAATCCTCCTGTCAGGGAGAAGGAACCACTCTGGTGGAGGAAGGAATCATCCTGCCGAGGAGAAGAAGTCACATCAATCTCAATCGGACTAATCCTGGGGATACGAACTTCAGTCGACTACTGCAGGGGAATAAAGCTCTACGAGAACCTGGGCCCACTCAACCGGGTATTCAAACCACAACTGCTGAGGAAAATGATGTCAATCGTAGGAATAAACTGCACGACCTTCACAGCTAAACCTTCCTAGAGATAACGACTCCGGTAGGGAAATACAACATCAGCTATTCAACACTCTACTGGGGAAAACCAATCACGGCCTCAACGGCTTTCCGAGAACTCGGCTCTCTTGGGGAACTGCAAACTCGGCTGGGGAAGAAGGAATCATCCCGATTACAGGGGAGAGTACGACTCTGTGGGGAATCTCAATTCTGCTGGAGACTTCAGTCTAGATCATCGAGGGTTGTATACTTCAGTGTATGACTTAGCTGGGGAAACGACGATCCTGCCGGATGCATCTGATTGGGGAGAGAATCTTCTTTGCTTGGGGGCGCATATGGCGTACTGCCTGGAATATGCTATACCTGCGATAACACAAACAAACGGACAAGATACCCTTCTCAAAGGGACCTATCAAGGTTATCATCTTGTGACAATGTTCAAGTAATTCATTGTTTCAACAATCAGTGGCCTAGGCCAGTAAGTTTATGTATGCGCATTTTATCAAAAACGTCGGCGTTCTTTTTCGCAAACAAAACAGATAAATGCTAAACAGGCAAATAGAATTGCTGAATAGTATACACTTTATTGATAACAAACCCCTAAATGGGCAAAAATGTTTTACAACAGATGCAAGCTCCTGGAATGAGGAAGCTGCGCAAAAAATAAAACATAAATATACATCAGTATATACACAAATGTCGACAATGAGGCGTAGACGAACACCATGAGTTGATCCTTCTATGACCCACTTGACTTCGATACTTTTCCAATGCTTCAGCTTCAGAAGAGATTGATTCAGATGAACGACCCTCAGGTCTTCCAAGCCACTAAACAATGAGAGTCCACACACGGAACACAGTCATTTGCTTTTTCAAATCCCTAACTTTTGCCTGAATCGCCCTTTCGGGTTTTCGATTCACCGGGATACCCTTTTTTGCCAAATCCGCCCTTCCAGGTTTTCGGCTTTGCGGGTGTACATTCTTTTCTTTATATCCCTAATTTTTGCCCGAACCTTTTTCCTTTTTTATGGTTCGCCGGGATGCCCCATTTTTTCCTGGATACTCTTTTTCTTTCCAGCGGGTCATATTTTAAGCAAAGTATTTTTTAACTGTGTCCGCGTTCACCGGGGATGCAAAATCTTCACCATCCATCGTGGATAACAACAAGGCTCCTCCCAAGAAGACCTTGCTGACAACGTACGAACCTTCGTAATTAGGAGTCCACTTGCCCCCGTGATCGGAGTGTGGAGGAAGAATCTTCTTCAGGACGAGATCACCCGTCTGAAAGCTTCTAGGACGCACCTTCTTATCATAGGCTTTCTTCATTCGGCTTTGGTACAAACGACCATATGCAATCGATGCTAATCTCTTCTCGTCCATCAGGTTGAGTTGGTTTAGTCGGTTCTTAATCTATTCTGCCTCGTCGAGTTTCACATCAACCAAAACCCGCAAAGAAGGAATCTCAACTTCTAACGGTAGGACATCTTCCATACCGTACACCAGTGAGAAAGGAGTTGCCCCGGTTGATGTGCGATAACCGTGCAGTGCAAACGACAACATCTCGTGCCAATCCTTATAGGTCACAACCATTTTCTGTACAATCTTCTTAATGTTTTTATTGGCCGCTTCAACGACGCCATTCATCTTCGGCCGGTACGGAGATGAGTTGTGGTGTTCAATCTTGAAACTCTGGCACAACTCCTTCATCATCTTGTTATTCAGATTCGAACCATTATCAGTAATGATCCACTCAGGGACTCCATAACGACAGATGATGTCCCACTTTATGAATTTAGTCACCACCTGCTTGGTCATATTAGCATATGAGGCTGCCTCCACCCACTTGGTGAAGTAGTCGATAGCTACTAGAATGAAGCGATGACCGTTAGATGCAGTGGGCTCGATCTTGCCTATCATGTCGATGCCCCACATGGAGAACGGCCACGGGGAGGACATGACATTTAACGGGCACGGCGGCACATGAATCTTATCAGCATAAATCTGGCATTTATGACATCTTTTCGCGAATTTAAAGCAATCCGATTCCATCGTCAACCAGTAGTATCCTGCTCTCAGGATCTTCCTTGTCATAGCATGCCCGCCAACGTGCGTATCAAATGTGCCTTCATGGACTTCTTCCATGAGCATACTCGCTTCTTTCTCATCTACACATCTGAGTAGCACGAGATCGTGGTTTCTCTTATACAAAACTCCATCAGGATTGAGATAAAAATTTCCAGACAGCCTCCTCAGAGTCTTCTTGTCCTGGGTTGACGCTTCCGCAGGATACTCCTTAGTCATAAGGAAAGTCTGGATATCATGGAACCATGGCTTGCCATCGGAGGCCTCCTCGATCGCAAAGACGAATGCAGGTATATCAAGACGAGAAAGGACAATTCTTGGAGCTTCATTCCAAAAATTGACTTTATACATCGAAGCCAACGTGGCTAAGGCATCAGCCATTTGGTTTTCAGCTCTGGGCACATGATGGAGTTCCACTCGATCAAAGAACGGAAGTAGCCTTCTGGCATAGTTCATGTACGACACCAAATTCGATTGACGAGTCTCCCACTCCCCTTTAATCTGGTTGATCACAAGTGCCGAGTCACCATATACATCTAGGTTCTTGATTCTCAAATCAATTGCTTCCTCTAGACCCATGATGCATGCTTCGTACTCTGCTTCGTTATTGGTGACCGGAAACTTCAGTCTCACAGTGAACGGGATATGGGATCTGTGGGGAGTCGTGATGATCGCCCCAATGCCACTTCCGTAAGAATTAACCGCCCCGTCAAATATCAGTTTCCACTGGGATTTCCTATCTGGACCCTCGTCGGGCAACGGTTCATCGCAATCTTTCGCTTTGAGAAACATGATATCCTCATCAAGGAATTCAAATTTCATCGGTTGATAATCCTCGATCGGCTGTTTGGCGAGGTATTCAGACAATACGCTGCCCTTGATGGCCTTTTGGGAAACGTACTAAATGTCATATTCCGTCAACACCATTTGCCATCTGGCAATCCTGCCCGAAAGCGCTAGCTTCTCAAAGACGTACTTGATCGGATCCATCTTCGAAATTAGCATGGTTGTGTGATTGAGCATGTACTGTCGTAAACGTTTGGCAGCCCAGGCTAGTGCACAACACGTTTTCTCCAGCATCGAGTAACGAGATTCACAGTCTGTGAACTTTTTACTCAAATAGTAAATGGCATGCTCCTTTCTGCCCGTCTCGTCGTGCTGACCGAGAACACACCTCATACTATTCTCAAGAACAGTCAAGTACATGATTAAGGGTCGTCCGACCACTGGGGGTATCAAGATTGGAGGTTCCTGTAGATACTGTTTTATCTTATCGAATGCCTTCTGGCAATCCTCGTTCCGGATAATCGCCTGATCTTTCTTTAGTAGTTTGAACATCGGTTCACACGTGGCCATGAGCTGAGAGATAAACCTTGCAATGTAGTTTATTCTGCCCAGGAAACCACGAACTTCTTTTTCTATTTTTGGCGCTGGCATTTCTTGTATTGCTTTTATCTTCGCAGGATCAACCTCGATGCCTCTTTCACTCACGATAAACCCCAGTAGCTTTCCGGACCGTACTCCGAAAGTACACTTGTTAGGATTCAGCCTCAACCTGAACTTCCTAAGCCTCTCAAAAAGCTTCAGCAAATTGACCAGATGTCCCTCCTCTGTTTGGGACTTCGCAATCATGTCATCAACATAGACTTCAATCTCATGATGAATCATATCATGAAACAGAGTGACTGTTGCTCGTTGGCAAGTGGCCCTTGCGTTCTTCAGACCGAAAGGCATAACCTTGTAGCAAAATGTTCCCCAAGGTGTAATAAACGTAGTTTTCTCCATGTCCTCCGACGCCATCTTGATCTGATTGTAGCCGAAGAAGCCATCCATGAACGAAAATACGGAGAACTGAGTTGTATTGTCGACCAACACATCAATACGAGGGAGCGGGAAATCATCTTTAGGGCTCGCCCTATTCAAATCCCGATAATCGACGCACATTCGTACCTTACCGTCCTTCTTCGGTACAGTCACTATGTTGGCGACCCACGGAGGGTAAGTAGTGAATGCTAAGAAGCCAGCATCAAGCTGCTTTTGCACTTCTTCTTTGATCTTAACGGCCATATCTGGTCGTGTCCTCCTAAGCTTCTGCTTGACGGGAGGACAATCTTCTCGCAGCGGCAAGTGATGGACCACGATGTCAGTATCAAGTCCGGGCATATCTTCGTATGACCAAGCAAAGATGTCACTATACTCTCTCAGCATCTCGACCAATCTCTGCTTGACATCACTCTGCAACGCAGCCCCTATCCTGACATTCCTGACAAGTTCTTCAGAACCCAGATTCACAATCTCAATCTCCTCCTCGTGAGGCAGAATAACTTTCTCTTCTTGTTTCAACAAGCGGGCCAACTCTTCGGGAAGGTCTTCGTCTTCATCAATCTCTTCTTCGGCTTGATAGATCAGGCAATCGAAGTCGAAGTGAGTCGTAGAAGGTCCAGAGTCGATGTCATCTTCTATGTGGATCCTGCAATAACAAGGGTTAATCTTAAAACGAGGATATGCAGGTTAGCACAAACCCCATTGCCATTTTGTTGTTTTTCAAAACAAATATAAAACAGGAATAACAGAGATCACAACATTTGAATGCGAAGAAAACTCCTTTTGATTTATTAATAAAATGCATGTACATAATCAAACAAGGCCCTGACAATAAAACCACTATGCCCCGGGTAGGACATAGGGTTGTACAATGATTGGAAAAAGTAAATCATTACTCTCTGCCTGTCACTTGGATGATATCCCTGATGGACCAGTTGTTGAGGCTCTCACCTGGCTTGCTTGACTGGATCCAAGAGTCTAGGACGCAGTCACTGTCTTCGCCGTCTTCAGACACTGTGTTGACACTTTCAAATATCACCCCACCACTGGTAAACTGGATCGGCCCTTTACCTCGCGACGCCCTGCTAGAAGAGGAGGCTTCAGCCGCAGGAGAGTATCCTAACCCAAACTTGTCTTGCTTGTTAGGTATCACTAGAATTCGCCCCCAGCCTGGGGTAGATCCGGCTTGAACAACGGCCCGGGCTTCCTTGAAGGAAGAGAGAGTCATCTCTGGTTTCTCAGCGATTATAGGAGCTACGTTCTTGACTTTAACAGCTTCGAACGCCTGACATAGGGTTTTGTGGATTTCTCCATCCATCTCAACATATTTGAAGGATGACAGATGGCTCACCATTATATCCTCCTCGCCACATACAGTCACGATGCTACCTCCGACGGCATACTTGAGTTTCTGGTGCAACGTGGAGGTCACGGCGCCCACAGAATGGATCCATGGCCGGCCTAAGAGACAGCTGTAGGCAGGCATGATGTCCATAATGTAAAAGACTGCGTCGAATGTTTCCGGCCCGACTTGTATTGGCAACGTCACCTCCCCGAAAACATGACGTTTGGTTCCATCGAACGTTTTCACAACCAGGTCACTGGGTGTGCAAATCAATCCTCGAGTATCTAACTTCATCAATGCTTTCTTCGGAAGAACATTAAGCAATGACCCTGTGTCTACCAACACGTGAGACATAATCGTTCCCCTACACTCTATCGAGATGTGCAGGGCTTTGTTGTGGTCTCTTCCCTTCGGCGTCAGCTCCAGGTCAGTGAACCCTAACCCGTTTCCAGCATTCACGTGGGCTACGACCCCTTCCAACTGGTTGACCGATATTTCCTGCGGTACATACGTGGCATTCAAAACCTTCAGTAGCGCGTTGCGATGTGCCTCAAAACACAACAACAAATTCAGGATGGAAATTTTCGAGGGTGTTTGATGGAGATGATCCACGATCTTGTAGTCACTCTTCTTAATCAATCTCATAAACTCCTCAGCGTCTTTAACAAGTACGTCTTTCTCTACCCCACGAGGGGTTTCCTCAACGACTTTACTCTTTCCCTTGTCAGTTACATCAGCTTTGTCCGCTTTGTCCGCCACAACCTCAGGTGGAGCAAATACTCTTCCGCTTCGCGTGATCCCGCCAATTCCCACTAGGTTATCCACAGACGACCCAGATGGTTCCAGCTCTAGCTTCTGTCCGTTGCAGTAGACGTCTGCCCCGTAATGCCATGAGACAGCATTGGTGCTTTCAAAAGGTATCGGCCCAACCTTGGTGATGGTAATTGTGGGCGGTCTAGGTGTATAAATAGTGATCGTCCGGCGAGGGATGGTGATGGTAGCAACCTCATCATCTTGCTTCAGCATTACCTCTCCAGATCCGCATTCAGACCTTCGGCTAAACTGCAAGATTCCTTTGGTCATTAGACTCTGAATCCCTTCTATCAACTGTTCGCATCCATTAGGACGAGTCGCACAACCCATACACAGTTCCCCACAACCTGGGAAGAAACCTCTTTTCATCAGCTTGGCTTTAACGAAGCTAAGCGGTGTCTTTAGATCCTTGACATCAGTCAACAAATCTAAGCTCTCATCTTTGATAATGGCATTTACTCCGCCTCCCCTATGATTCGGCATAGGGTTCTTCGTGACATTTGGCACATTATCTGAGAAATTGATGATCTTAGCATCCACCATGTCTTGCACCTTGTGCTTGAAGGCTTTGCAGATTTCTACCATATAGCCTGGTGCCCCTAAGTGAAACTCATATGTTGAATTCACATCATAACCTGGCGGAGGTGCCCTTGTCAAGCGAGCCAAGGTTCTCTTCTGGATTAGCTGTAACTGAAGCAGAGTTTGTAACAGCTGAGCGTAAGACATGGGCGGTGTCTCAAGGTGACGACTTGATAGCGGTGCCCTGTTCTTATACTTTCTATACCCTTGCTGATTCGGTTGTTGCTGCTGCTGCTGCTGCTGTTGGACAGCGGGGATGGTTATGCTAGCCACCTGCTGGTGAGGGCCTTTACCCTTCCTTCGAGCGTTGGACACGGCGCTCGTCTCTCCTTCCCTCCTTTTGCCACCATACGGTTTCTTTCCTCCTCTAGCTGAGGACAGATCACCTTGAATTTTCCCAGCTTGATCCCATTTTCAACGTGTTCGCCCGTGATGATGAGATCTGAGAAGCTTCCAGACATACTGCTGACCAATTTCTCATAGTACACCCCTGGGAGGATGGCTACAAACATTTCCACAAGCTCACGTTCAACCATCGGCGGCTGAACCCTAGCTGCCAATTCACGCCACCTCTGGGCGTATTCTTTGAACCCTTCGTTGTTCCTCTGTGACAAATTCTGCAGTTGGACCCGGTTCGGCGCCAAGTCACTGTTATATTGGTAGTGGTGCACGAATTCTTCAGCAAGTTCCTTCCACGTGCGCACACTGGTAGGTTCCAAACTCATGTACCATTCTAAGGACGGCCCGGACAAGCTATCCTGAAAGAAGTGCATCAGCAACTTCTCGTCTTCCGAGTGAGCGGACATTTTCCGGTAGTATGATCTCAGGTGGACGCGAGGGCAAGTGGTGCCCTTGTAGTTTTCAAAGTCGGGTACCTTGAACTTGGGAGGCACCTTGAAATCAGCAATCAGTCCCAACTTGGACATGTCAACGCCCATAGTGTTCAGGTTCTCGAAATTCCTCATCTTGTCCTCGAGTGCCTTAAACCTCAGACGTGCGTCCACATTCAGCTCTCCTTCATCACCTTTCTGTGAGAACAAATCTTCTTGACGGTCTTCTAACCATGGCTGAGGCCCATACAGATTCCTAACGCTTGTGTTGCCGTTGCCCAGCCCAACATTGACATTAGCTTCAAAATTCCCATTACCGACGCCGGTCGTAGTACCATGGAGCCCCATGTTAGCGATCACTTTACCGTTGCCACTACCATTCCCCCCAATCACGGGGATGCCATTCTGAGGAGTTTCGACAGGTGGAGGGGTTGGAACACCCACCATGGAGTACACCATTGTTGTCAACCCTTGAAATCAGAGGCTGGACCAATGTTCTGAGCTGGTCCTGGCAGTTGGCAACCACTTGCATGAGTTCCATGAAGCGGTCCATTCTCTCTCGGAGTTCTTGAACGTCAGTCTGTACTTGCTCCATAACTCTGGCTTGATTTGCTCTGGTCTGGTAGCGATGGGTCGGTCTTTGATCAATCCTGGAACAACCTGTAAACACAAAGGGTTAGAAAAAACAACAAAGTGCTCGTTATGCAGATGCTTCATGCAAATGCAAACGTGTGTCTATGTGTTAGAGAAGTATCCCCCCGATCCTAGTGCCTGAGTGCCAGTGCTGATAATAAGAAGTCTGAGTCCAGTCATGGAAATAACATCTCATATATAAAGAAAGCCCATTAAGGCGGTACACAACGTCAGAGTACAAGCAGAATCAATAGCATGACCTCAACCAACAAGCCTGGTGATGGTCAGCATACAACAATGATCAACACAAAAGGATTACAAATAGTCAAGTATGGCCACGGGCGCGAAACTCTTCTAACAGATTCCTCGTTTCAAGATGGTCAGGTCGAGTGAGTAACCCTTCAACGAGTAACTCCCTTTGCGTAATAGTGTATTGAAGACCTTCAACTGAGTCTTCCCATGCTCCTTCGCCGAAACAATCTTCTAGCTTCCGCTTCTTGGATTCAAACATCAGTTTGCGCTCCTTCAGGTTAGCAAGAGCCTTGTTGAGCAGGCCTTCAGCGGCATATCTGCGAGCGGTTTCTTCATCAAACCTCTTCTCACTAGCCTTTACCTGGGCTTTCAACTTGGAGATCTGCTGCTTCAGTTTATCCTCCCGTTCCTTGTCGTTGGCTAGGGTGGCCTTCCAATGCTGATTAAACTTGGATATTCTCCGGTACGCTTCATCCAGGTGCTGTTTCTTAGTGGCCAGTACGTCATTGACGACTTTGAAGTCCCGACCCAAGCGCTCATGCTCAACCATCTGCTTAGTCAAATCCGTCCCTAACTGGTTCACCAGCTCAGTCTGCTTCTTGAAGGAGTGGACGGCTTCGTTTTTCTCGCTTCTGAGTTGAGCCAATTCTTTCTCCAGTTCTTCATTTGCCTTCTTCAGCTCATCTCTCTCAGCTAACACCTGATTGTGCTGCTGAATAGGCACGGTGGTAGGCTCTTCAATCACTGGAGGGATTTCTGGCTTGGCAGGAGGAAATGGCATCCCTATAGCATCTGCTCTGGCTCTGATCCAGGTCACATATGGAGCGTAGGCTTGGCTATTACTTTTCCCCAGCAACGGCTTTCCCCGTTTGCTGATACCATTCCAAGCGTGCTGAAGCTTAGATAACATATCCCCCTCTAGGAGACCAGTGAGGTATAGAGATTCCTGCACCTCTTCACCCTTCGGCGAAGCTCTCAAAGCATAAGCAAACTGTCGGACCAGCAGAGATGGATTATAATTGATACAACCCTTCCTACCTATCAAAGGCATATTCGGAAACCCGCTGCAACTGAAGATAATCTCAGTACCCAACCTATCTTTATCAAACCAGGCAATATCCTCCGCTGACAGACTCATTAAACGCTCAGACCACTCAGCTGTGGCTGCAGACGAAGCAAAGGGACCCTTCTTGGGTAGGTGACTATCAAGCCATCTATAGAGCAGGGGTACACAGCATGAGACATTCTTACCCCTTCTGTTCTCATTTTTGTAGTGGACGGAATGGTAGACATCTCCTATCAAGGTGGGGACTGGATTCCCTGATGCAAAGATGTGAAAGGCGTCGAAGTCTACAAAGTCAGGCATATTAGGGAACAAGATGATGCCATATATGCACAGAGCAAGAATGGCGTTGAACACGATCCAACATCCGTCTTTGGCGCACTGCTGAGCCTTTCCCACTAAGAACTGCAGGGAGAAACCGGGAACCCTGTTCCAACTAGACAAGACCAACTCGGAGGCATCCAGATGAAGTGAAGGAGCTAGACTAGCCAGATTAGGCTCAGCATCCATATGAACGAAGGGCATCTGACTCTTGATAGGCACACCCAACAAATCAGCATACTCCTCTAGTGTGGGTGCGAGAATAAAGTTCGGGAAAGTAAACCATCTCAAAGGAGGATCATAGAACTGCAGCAGGGCGTGCAACCCATTCAACTCAAACACAGAGGGTTTATGAACCAGGCTGAGCAGTTTCCCATAAGACTTTCTGAATTCACCTCTCATAGAATCATCGGCCAAAGCAATCAAACCAGTTAGCTGAACAACATCAGGAGTGGGGAATTTGTAGGCCACAGTCTTCCTCAGAGAACCCATAGTAGCACAACAGAAGGCAAGAAAACCTGAATCGGGGGAAACGGCACCTGCAACACAGACACACGTTAATGAAATGCAAATGAGTATGCAAAACAATGCAAAATGCAATCATGCAGCAAGAGACCAAGACAAATGTGTTGTTGAGGAGACGAAGGTGAATATTTTGTATCAACAAAACCACAATACTGCTCTGTCAAGAACACATATACATTTGATGATGAGAACCTCTGATACCAACAAAACGGATTCACTATCAAGAAAACCAGGTAGTCTGAAGGTTAAGGCTTCCTGCAACAAACCCGACCCTGCTCACAGGTATGGACCTAAACTGACACAAGCTCGGCATCCTATGCGGTCATCAGCGTCACAGACATTCAAGAGGGGTAATACGATACCTAGAAGGTGTGGCATCACCGTCTCCTGAAGCAGCCTCACTCAGCTAAATTCCAAATGATCGGCCCCCAGAGTCGACAATCCCCCAAACCAACAACCCCTCAGGCCCAAAGGGCCGGAAAAGAAGTCAACCGGGAGAACCTCGTCTGAGTGTGGATTTCACGAGACACTAGTGCCTGCAAAGCAAGGACGCGCCCACTAATTTCCACAACTAATGCTAAGTACACTCAAGCCTGGGTCTAGCTTCTCACTCATCAGAATACCCCTCCCACAACAGCACACATAATCATATCATACTGAAAATAAAGTGCGGGAAATAAAATGTGATAAACAAACACAACCCAACAAGTAATCATACAAGCGCTAGGATTGACTCTCGCAAGGGACGTTGGATCCCCAAACTGACTCGCATACGGGACGTTGGATCCAAAGGAAACTATCAAGTCCCCAGCAGAGTCTCCAGCTGTCGCTACCGCGAAAATAAGGTGCCGGCAAAACAGAAGAGTCGCCACCTTTCGTTATTTAGCCCTCAGAACGGGAAAGGGAACGATCGGAAAAACCTGACGAAAAGGTATAAGACAAGGTCATCGCAACCAATGTCTAGGTTCGGGAGTCGGTTACGCAAGGGGAAGGTATTAGCACCCCTCACGTCCATCGTACTCGATGGGATCCACGCTTGTTGTGTTTATCTGACGGGTTGGTTTATCTATCTACCTATCAAGGCTGGTCAGAGGAGAAAAGAAACTGACTCGGCAAAGCGTCGCACTTTATGCCTACGTATTCTCATCAGAGAATGAGAAATCAGAGTCAATGTAGTTCGACTAACTACGGGTTATGGGGAAGGTGGCTCGCCAATACATCAGTATTGTGCCTACGTACTCTCAACAGGTATGAGAGATCAGAGCTTACATAGTTCGGAATAATACGGATTACGGGAATTCAGATTCGTCTGTTTTTTGAGTAGGGTTAACAAACAGTTCCAGCAGTTGGATGTACGCAGCTCGACCCTTGGAGACTTAGGCGTTACCGTTTGCGATAGAACTGGGAGTTAACGACACTCTTTTCTTCAGAAAAGCTTCCTTTGAATTATGGGCCCACGGGGCAAAAAGGTTTGAAGTTTGTTTTCTGTCTTTTACGAAAGAACTGTTTTTTATGGATGTTTGCAACCAATATCGCACTAGAGACTATGACCTGAGAGTGAATGCGTCGCATGTCACCCAAAGGGTGCCATACTAAACATCCAGACTGTTGAAAAGAAACTCTCCAACAATCCTTTCTCAGATAGCTTAAGGCTCGTAACGTACGACGTCAGTTAACCCTTATTACTGTATTTTAATTTGTTTTGAGATGAGAAGAGAGAACAGGCTCAACTAAGGGGGAGACTATCAAGTCCTATTGTTGTCATGCCAAGGATTCATCCTATGGTTGAGGTTTGAAACAGGCAACTCCTAGAAGTTATCATGCATAGGTTTCAACCTAAAGTTCTAATCATCACTTCCTTATCAAAGGAAATGAGATTCCTATGGGATCATGCCAATGATACAGGAACAAATAAAGCATCAGCTTAAATAGTAAACAGTAAACAACTGTAAAATGCATGCAATGCAAGTGAGGGAGGAAATGTGTGTGGGGCATCAGCCTCCACAAGCTCATCTCAACCTTAAGCCAAATATGAATAACTGCAATCATACAGAGGAAATGAAATAAAATGCCATCAAGCAAATAACAAACCACACAGACAAGGGAGCTGGGCTTTACCAAATACCAGCAAGCAAAGCCATACAGTAAAAATACAAGCAGAGGGAGCAACTCAACCTCTAGTGCAATCATGCTCCTAGCTTAACCCAATCTAGATATGGACTTATTCTAATGCACCAAGCAAACCACACAAGTCACATCCAATACAGTTGCACAGAAAGCAAACAGACAAGAAAAGAAAGCAGATCAACCACTCCCACAGCTTCACAGCAAAGCAATCTTCTGACAGCAGTTCAGTCCTCAGTCTGCAACTGCTCTTCAAGGCTATAATCTTCAATAGCAAGTATCATCTTGCTTCTTCAAGCTTTCAACACATCAAACATAAGTATCAACTCATCCTCTCTTCTATAAGCCTCAGCTCCAAAACAGACTCCACCTTCAGGCTTCAATCCCAACTGCAAGCATCAACTTGTTCCTTCAGGTTCAAGCTTCAACTTCTTCAGTAAACTCCACCTTCAGGCTTCACCCCTAATATCATGTATCAACTTGGCTTCTTCAGGGACCCAATGCATTAACCTCACAAATGTCAACTTGCTTCTTCCTCAAGCTTCAGCTTCTTCACTCCATCTCCAATGGATTCCTCTTACCAGCATCAACTTATTCTTCTGGATCCTCAAGCTTTAACTCTAAAGTTAGTCTTCAAACACAGAGAAGTATCAACTTCTAGCCTCTTCAATCTTCTAGCAAGGAACTCCATCCTCTAGCAAGGGAGAAAGATTCATCTAACAAGAGTAAAGGTTTGGATGATTGGTAGCAGAGTGAAGACCAAAGGTCACCACTAAGCATCTTATCATCAGAGAAAGGGACCCTCAAAGGTTCTACCAATTTGTAAAGAGCCACACATCCTACAAAAGGAGGGATGAGGCCTTTACAAGGGGACCTTACATCATAGGGAAGAATGGAAGTGATCAACCCCTTCCATGTTTATGAAGGAAGAGAATCTATCTAGAAGCTCTGCCTACAAACCCTAATCTTAACACCTAATCACCACTACACCAAAAGAAGGGAAGATCTTCACATCCAAGCTTCTTCAAGCATTCCATGGTAGCCCAAGCTTTTCTTCAACATCATCCAAGAGCAAGAGAGACAAAACCCTAATCTAAGGGAAATAAAGAAGTCATTCTAGTTGAATTAGTGCATCAGAATCATCTAAAGTTAGCACCTAAACTAAAATCAAACAAAAATAGTAAACTACATTGTAAATTCCTAAAAAAAAATTCCTAAGGGACCCTAATTCAATCATGAATCTACCATACAAAAATCAGAGAATGAATCATCCACCAAGTTCTAGAAATAAAACCTAAATCATAAGGTATTAATCATAAACCCTAAAAATGGAGCTCCTAAAGTTTCAACTCAAAACCACCACTTCTGAAATGTGAGAAAAATCTATGGGGAACATGCATATCTATGCTAGCTACACACAAAAAATAAAGGCAAGAATCATCACCAAATGATCAAACCAAATTCAACAAAATCAAGTGTCAACCATGGTCATTTTAATATCAATTAAAATTCAACAAATGCTAATAAAATCAAAAATGCTTGAAATATTAATATTTTTTATCTAAAAAAACTAGATTCAATCATGAATCCATGGAAAAAAGAATGGAATTAATTGAGTCATTTTTCAATTATTTATAAATTTTCTAATAACCATGAATGAAATGAGAAATTAAAATGAAAATCCAAAGAAATTGGTAAGCGCGCGGTGTGAATAGCATATTTTCTCAGTTCATTATCCAGACTGGGCCAGAAGTGGGGTGCTGATATCAATTAGTGACTTAAGCCCAAAACAAAAATTAAATGAAACGCATCGTTTCATCACTCAGAATCCTTCACAAACTTAAATCAATCCACGGCCGTTAGATCCTCATCTGGTCAAAGGTCCACATCTAATCCAATGGCGATGAGGTTGTCTTCTTCCTTTTGAATTTCTGAAGCTTCCTTCACCTGCGCGCGCTAGGGTCACCGCCGGTGACTTCTCCGGTCAGCCTCTCCCAACCCTAACTCTCTCCACAGGCCTCCATTCCAAATGGTCTCTACACGAATCTTGTCCCAAATTTCACAAAGGAATCTTCCTATACTACTCAATCATTCTAAAAACTCAAGAATCCAAGAATAGCAATCCCAACCGAAAATTGCTCAAACCCTAAATTGTCACTAATCTTCCAATTAATGATCCAGAAAGCTTCCTACACCAATCTACAATGCATTTGACCTAACAAATCCTATTGATTTTACCTAAATTAAGCTATGGATGGAAGTTTACATACTTGTGTTTTCTTGATGAACAGAGTGGTAAAATCTTCAAATCAATCCTCAGCAATATCCAGATTCCTTCACTAGCATCCAATCAACCTTCTGTATGCAAAGAAAAGAGTTGAAACTTTCTAGATTCTTAAACCCAATTCTGAGTTGCAAGCTTCAAATTCCAATGGCCAACTCACGATTCTTCCACAATTGTGCCTTGAATTTGATCTGGAATTGATCACCAACACAAATGGAAGCTATTGGGAGCAAAAGAATGGATTGAAACTGATCCAAACCTTATAACAGAATTGGATTTGCAAGAAGAAATTTCCAAGTTCAATCTCACTATTCTCCCTCAATTCTCACCAACCTTGGCCTTGGATCACTTCATGTGTTTATATAGAACATGACTGAATGATCTAGAAAGTTCTGGATCAATCTAATGAGAATTTCAACATCTCATGTCATGGAAAATTCAATCTCATGCCATGTTCATCTCAATTCTGCTAGCAGCTTGCATTTGCCCTCATTCTCATCCAAATTCTCTCCACATGAGATTTTGAGTGTGTTTGGATGTGTTTGCACCTTGGTTTTGATCTTATGCATAGTTTGGCTTATGTAACTTATGTCTTAAGTAACAAAATACAACTCCATGATTTTGACCTCAAATGAGAAAAGTGCTATTGCCATTGTCTTTAAAATGCATTTTACAATCAAAATGACATATAGGTTTGTCTCATTTGGTCACCAAATGAAAAATCACTAATTTGGTCCTTTTAATGAACTTTAATTCTTCCTTTTTAAGCCAATTTTTCAATCTTGAGTTACAAGCAATTCCAACCTCTCATGACCATTTGGCTAGCCTCAAAAAATCATTTTGAACAAGTTTTATGTTGAACATTTTCCCATTTGAGGCTTGCAACTAGGAGTTATGGACTTATGATTGAAATGACCTGTAATCTCCAAATGACCAAAATACCATTGACTTGTCAAAGCCAAAACTTGAGTTCTACAAATCCTATCAAGGACTTCTAGTACTCTCTAGAAATATAAGAGGATAAGGAACAACATTCATGTTGACCAAAAGTTCATAGGAATCATCCTTCTAAGGAAAATGTTACATGCAAGTTGGGTAACTTTCAAGCTCCAAATTCACATTCCTCAGATGACTTGTAACTTGTCAAAGTCATAACTTGAGTTCTACAAATCCTATCAAGGACTTCTAGTACTCAAATTAAAGCTAAGATCATCCCCTACAACAATCATGTTGGGGGAAAGATGGGATGTCAATCACATCTTGAGCTAAATTGCCTTGAAATAAGGGTCAAACTAGGGGATTTTACACTGTCAAGCCTTAGAAACCCTAGCTTGAAACTTCTCAAACTCTTCAATCATGATGAGTTGACCTTGGAATAATCCTTAGAACATCCCAATGTATCAATACATGATCACATTGCTCTTGAATTAGGTCTCAACCTTCTTCAAATCATCAGTTGACTTAGGGTTGACCCAGTCAAACCCTAGCTGCACCAATCATGGCTGAGTCTTCTTAAGCTTGCATAATGACCTGTCTAGGCATCAAAGTGATCTTCAAAACTTCTCATGAGCTCTCTCAATACCTCAAGTATAACTTCATGGCTTCAGAATCATCTGATGACTTCCCACAACTCTCAAGTTAGGAGACCTACACACCTGGCTTCAGTCACTTTCTCTGAGGATCTTCCAACTTCTCTGACAAGGATATCAACCCTTGAACACCTGAATAACATTCTTAGCTAGCTTCAAAGTCTTGTGTAGATCTTGATTGGTAATCATACCTCTTGATCTCCTGCATACATTTTAATGAAATGCAAGTGATAATGCTAATGTGAATGAAATGAAACATAAGCTAGGTAAAGAAATGTTGGGCAAATTTTGGGGTGCAACACACAACACCACACATATATCCACATATCAATTCATGAATCCCACAACCTATCATTAGGCCTTGATGCTCTTCAATCACTCGATTGCCCTAGGGTTGACCTAGGGTTGACCCAGACGAAACCCTAGTTGACTGCACTTCTACTCTGGCTCTTGTACTTGTATCATTGACTTGTCTCATCTTCAAAAGGACCCTCTAGGTCTTCCATGATCTTTGTACACATTCCATACCCTCATTCATGGCTCACACACTCATTGATGATCTTCAACACCCCAAGATTAGGAGAAACATCCACTAGTTGACCTTCAAACTTCTCAAAGCTTCCACTCATTTCTTGGATGACTTGGATAGTCTTGAGCTTGAATAAAAACCCCTTTGATGTGCTTCTTTAGATAAGAATGGCACTTGATCCCTTGTTGAATGACTTGTTATGCTATGCTATGCAAATGATTAGACTATGTACATAAACCAGATGAAATATGTTGGGCAAATTTTAGGGTGCAACAGCTGCCCCTATTCAAGCGGCTTGGACCCGACTGGATGAAGAGCGAACGACCTTCAAACAATCAAGGTAAGAGACGGTTGAATACCAATAAACTCGGAAATTTGCCAACTGCAGAAATAAACTGCACCACTACTTGGGGATAAATGGTCTGTGTCAGACCATTATTTTATTGACACGAAGAGTAACCAAACCTGTCCACGTCAAGACTTAATCCTTTCACCTTAGAAATCATACCCGTCCTCGTTCAACCATCTAAACATTCTTTTTTTCTTCTTTGTTCAGAATTTGTAAACACTTCCCTATTTAGGGATCATACCCTTCCCTCGTTTAGAAATCATAAAATATTCACCGTAAACATCATAACCCTTCCTCGTCTGGAACCATACCCTATCCTCGTTTGGAATTACTAAACATTCGCCGTAAAAATCATACCCATCCTCGTCTGGAATCTCAAACTATTCGCCGTAAAAATCATTCCCTTCCTCGTCTAGAACCATACCCTATCCTCGTTTGGAATTACTAATTTTCATTATCACACATACCCATCCTCGTACGGAAATGAAACTTTTCATTATAAAACATACCTATCCTCGTTTGGAAATAACCAACTCTTTCTCGTAAGAAAACCTACCCAACCTCGTACAGAATCATAGCTTTTCTTCATTAAAACATACCCTTTCCTCGTAGGGAATCTTGCGTTTTTCTAACATACCCTTTCCTCGTTTGGAACCTTACACTCTTCCCCTTTAGGGAACATACTTTTTCCTCGTTTGGAATCTTAACCTTTTCATTGGAAACATGCCCATCCTCGTTTGGAATTACGAACTATCCACAATAAGAATCATACCCCTCCTCGTATGGAATCAAAAGTCTCTATTTGTAAACATATACATCCTCGTTTGGAAATACAAAAACCACCGTCGTTCGGCCTCCTACCCTTCCTTGTTAGGAAACCCAAAACTATCCTCGTCTGGACTGTACCGGGAAAATCGTCATCAATACAGAAAATAAATCCGTCAACCCGCAAAATACTATTCTTATATGCACCAACTTCGTCCATGTCCGGACACACTTCGTCAATGTGGAGAAACCCCAGCGACCTTGCTGGGGATAAACTCTCTCATCCCGTGGGAATTTAACTCCGCCTGACCTTTACCATAGTAGACTCCGCTGGGGATACTTTGAAAATAAGTTTCCAGACGCCCGCCTCGACGTCGAGTGACCGCTTCTGAAATCCTTTAAAACCCTGATGTTATGAAACCCTGATCTTATGAAACCCTGATATTCTGACGTGACAGTAATCTCGACAAAACGCTCCAATGACTGGATAAGAGAGACTCCACCCAATAACTCTGTGGGGAATGATAACAAGAACTGTGTCATCATATGTCTCACGGCGAGACCTCAGTCGTCTAATAATAAATTTGAGTTGTAACTCCATACTCCTGCTGAGAAACACCTGAAAGCAAAAGGTTAACCAACCTGATTTATGTTTCAAAATGAGTATGTTTGACAATGGCGTAATGCTCCATACAACATGGAAATGCTACGCATTTTTGGGTAATATGACACTATATGCAAATGCGAATGCAGGTTCAAACTGCCGGGGAAGCTTTGACAAGCTTGCTTCGTCAACACGGAATGCTGATAACAAATACCGCCTTCCTGGGGATGAACGGGTATCACACAGTATTCCAGCGAAATAAATGCCTGGACATACATCCAACTCTGCTGGGGAGAGATTTAACCTTCAATTTCCACTGGGAGGAAAGAATAACACCTATTGGGGAAGAAATGACTCTCTTGGGGAAAACAAACTGATTCTGCCGGGGACGGTGAATCTCAGCTGGGGAGAATAAATGACCCTACTGGGGATAAGGAATCCTTTTGGAGGAACCAATACTGTTTGAGCACAATCTACAAACTCGGAACTATCAACTCTGCTGAGGATAACCATTCTGATCACCGGCCTGACAACCCGTGGGGAGAAAAGAAAACCAACTTCTATGGTATCAATCCTTCTGTACCAACTCTGACTTAGTCAATCACCATGGGAATCCTCTCGCCTGGGGATTGCACATGCGCCTACTCTCTAGGGAGTGCTTACTTCTGCAGGGGATACATGATCTTGACCTGCTGGAGCTATCCTGTAGACTGCCTTCACGAGAATACTCTTCTGGGGAGTTAATCCTTCTTTTGGTAAAGGACACCCTCGTCTCAAACTTCTGGGATGAGATACGACCTGCATGGGGATTAGCGTCCAATAAGGCCAAGTCCTTTAAGAGCCTCTGGCTGGGGCTGCCAATTTCTGATCGTCCACTTCCAATGGACAAGAACCCTGCACAACGCAAACAAGATAAAACAAGTATGTGCAACCAAATCTATTCAGGTTAGTGTTAGTGACATTATTTCATTCAATTCGAAGTTTTAGCAATTATTGGCAAGGTCCGACAAAGTTATACAAATGCTAGTTTTATCAAAAACATCGGCGTTTTTCACATACAAAACAGTAAAGAACAAGTATCAAATACTAAATAATATGTTTTTATTGATTGGGCCTGTAAATAGGCGAAGTTTTGTACACTGGATGCAACTCCTGAAAAGAGGAAGTTACGTACAACAATTATACGAGTATGCACAAGAAGCATAAGTAAACAAGTACAAATCCAATTTGTACACATGTCGGCAACATGGTGCAGACAAACATCATGAGCTGATCCTCCTATGACTCGCCTGACTCCGTTGTGTAGAGGCAAATCGCCATATATCATACAAATCTGCAAGACATTGGTAAATGCAGGTTTCGATGATGACAAATTCCCAGGATAGACTGGAAAGTATGAGTTCCAGATCCACTAAACCAGATGCAACATATCACCCATCATATTCTCCTTTTGCTTGTTTTAAACTTTCTAAAATAAATTTACCTGGAGTGGACAAAATGCAATCATGACTAAAGGCATGAAATACTTCAAACTAACGATATTTTGCAGGCTTGCAGGACATGGGTCGACCATAGGGTCGGCGTATCCATCAGAAACAAGGGAAGAACAGTCAGCGCACAAAGCATGCATCGACCATTGGGTCAGCGCATGAAGGAATGATATTCCAGCGGGTCAACGCATAGAAGCTTTGGTCGACCATAGGGTCGGCGCACAAAGGAAAAGAATTTCAACGGGTCAGCGCACACCGACTGTATGGTCGACGCACACTGATGAAATTTCCAGAAATTCAAAACATCACAGGCGATGCGTTGACGCACAGACCTGTTATGGTCGACCGTTCGCGCGGAAAAACTGTTTTAAATTTGTTCCCTCTCATATTTGAAATACTGTTATGTCCTGAATTTTGTGGGCACTATATATACTTGCTTAAACACTTGTGTCTACTAACATTTTGATATTCTTTTGATTCATGTGTTCAAAAACAAGAAAGAGTGAAATAGGTGTCCAAGATTCATCATCTTCATCTTCAACATCTCACAACATTTCAATTACACACAATCATTTTTGAAATGCATTTGTGAGAGATTCAAGGTGATACGGTTCGAGGCTTAGATTGGAGAATCAAGCTCGGGTTGAAGATTGCGACAGGTTCTTTCTTGGATAAAACCATTGGGGTTTTGCCCTCCAAGATTTATTCGAATTTTGGGGGTTTTTGGACGAGATTCTTCATCAACGATCAATCAAGCGAAGGTGATTGTGAAGAGGTGGTCTTCACAAGTCTAGTAGCGGATTCAGTGATTTTGAAGGGAAGATCTCGAGTTCCATTTGGTGCTGTTGAGATCAGCCGGAGCCAAGGTTTGAACAACAATGTGTTCTTCAATAAGGTGGCTGGAGTCGGAGGTCCATCAATATAAATCGAAGAACTTGATTCAGCTTGAATCAAGGGGCAAGGAGAGAAGGCAACTTTCAACACATTGAGATTTTTGTTGTATATTTGCTGCTCAATCCTTGTATAAACTGTGCATTCAAACAGGTGATATCTATACAATATATCTCAATTCTAGTTTTAGAATTGAGGGCAGACGTACCCCGAAGCGAGGACGACGGGGGAACTGCCTCACCAAATTGCTTGTCTTCTCTATTTTTCAGCATTTACGTTACAGCTCAAATAAGTAATTTTTGTGTAAGCTCTATTGTCAAAATTGTGATATCAATTGAGTAAGAGGTTAAAACTTTATTTTTAACTCTAAAAGTACAACAATACATTGTACTAGGCTTGTTGAAATCACTTACTCAACATAAATATCACTTGGAGTGTTTCTGCACACCAAGTGTTTGACATATTGCTTGAACCAAAATTATCTTACTTGTGTATCTAGTTTTGGTTTGATTCTGAATCATTGGAACTAGGAATCCTTACAACTGAAGTAAATAATTGATAAGTGTAGTTTGTGTTGTGATTCTATTTTTCCAAATTGTCATTAATCTATAGGCTTACGTATATCCGGTTTCCAATAACCGTTCGTTTTAGACTATATTTTTCCTCGGCCGCTTCCGCACTTAAAACATTTTTAAAACCAATTTTAAATTGGTAGCGCCGACTCAAATTTTAATTGGGGATCTATTCAACCCCCCCTTCTAGATCCGTGCCATAGTCTAACAAGTGGTATCCAGAGCCCTGGTTATTCGGTGCTTCAAATACAACGAGATAGAAAATGGCAAACGAACCTAAAGGGGCGTATAATAGGGCTTCTGTTTTCAACGGTGAAAATTATAGTTATTGGAAAGACTGTATGCGTGTGCATATAAACTCCATAGACAGAAAAATATGGAACGTTATCCTTAATGGTCCAATAGAAATTACTATGACCAATGCGGATAATGTAGTTGTGCCAAAACCTGAAGCACAATGGACTGATGACGATGAGAAAAAATACAATTATGATTGGAAAGCTAAAAACATCTTAATCTCCTCACTAGGTGTAGATGAATACTATCGTGTATCCCATTGTCCTACCGCTAAGGCCATGTGGGATTCACTACAAATAGCCCATGAGGGGACAAACGATGTTAAGTTGGCTAGAATCAATACATTAACTCAAGAGTTCGATCTCTTTTTCATGGAGCAAGGGGAAACCATTGCTGACATGCAAAAGAGATTTACTCATCTCATCAATCGTTTACATTCATTAGGTAGGCCTGTTTCCAATGATATTGCTACTAATAAGATCTTAAGATGTCTTAACAGGGAATGGCAGCCTAAAGTGACCGCCATCAAAGAAGCACATGATCTTACCTTATTAGATTTAACAACATTGTTTGGCAAATTACAAGAGCATGAACATGTACTCTTGAGCTTAGACCAACGCGAAAAGATGGAAAAGAAAGACAAAACGAAGGTGAGTGAAAAGAAATCGATAGCTCTCAAGACTTCCTCCTCGAAGTCTCAAGCAAAAGAGCAACATGATTATTCCTCGAGCGACGAAGAAGAAGAGGACACAAACGAAGATATGGGGTTGTTTGTTAAATGGTATAACCGTTACGTGAGAAAGAACGGCATCCAACATTCCGAGAAAAACTTGGTAAACTTCCGGAAACAATCGAGATACTCCAAGGATGATGACTCGAAAGGTAAAAAGACTAGAGGAACGTGCTACAAGTGTGGAAAGCTCGGTCACTACAAACCGGACTGTCCGATGAATAAAAAAGGAAAGGACAAGGAATCATCAAAGTCACACAAGAAATCATCAAAGCCTAGGAGAGCGTACATAGCATGGGAAAGTGACAGCGACTCTTCCTCCTCTGATGAAAGTTCTAGTGATGAAGAAGAGTCTGTGAATCTATGCCTCTCCGCCAATCAGAAAAATAAGAAAAAACAGGTACGTCACTCTAAATATGATAAGTCCTCAAATATGTCGCATTCAGAATTACAAACCGCATTTCATGCCTTACATAATGAAGCAGTTGAAGCCTTCAAGAAACTTGCTTCTAATAAAAAAATCTTTACGTATTTAGAGCATAAAGTTAAAGAGTCCGAAAAGAAATTCGAGGACCTTAAGGCTTCCATTATGAAAGGCAATGAATCAGATTGTAAAGACGATAGAAATCCTTTCAACTTCGGGTGTAGTACTTGTCATATTTGGCAAGGTGAGGTTAGAAACCTCAAGGCCAAATTAAACAAGGCACTTGAACCTAAAGTTACATTTGCTATTGATAAAAAGGATTTCAGAAAAAGTATGATTAACCCATACCAAAAATATGCATATGTAATTAGGGATCAAGCAAGTGAAAGTGTCTCTAAAGTTGATTTTGCTTGCTTATATTGTTGCAAGAAAGGCCACTCTATTGGTAAATGCCGGTTTAGGAGATTTCTTGTTCCTAAAGGCGTCTACCAATGGTTGCCCAAACGCAACCATTTTGTCGCTAACCTATTAGGACCCAATATGCCATTGGGTACCTCCTTGTGCTAATTATGTTTTGACAGGTGAAATGTGTCGAGACCACCGAGAGAATATGGGTTCTTGATAGTGGGTGCTCAAGACACATGTTTGGAGACATATCCTTATTCATAGACTTTATGGCGAAGAAGAAAGGGTATGTAACTTATGGTGATAACAACCGCGGAGCAATACTAGGTAAAGGTAGTGTAGGTAATCCCGCCTCTACTATGATTTCCGACATATTGCTTGTCGAAAACCTTAAACATAATCTGCTTAGCATTAGCCAATTGTGCGACAAAGGATACAATGTATCCTTTTCAAAAGATTGTTGCAAAATTGTGCATGAAAATGATAAGAAGAATATGTTTAATGGTTTTAGAGTAAACAATGTATATATGCTTGACTTAAATGAAGTATCATTAACAAGCGACAAATGCCTCATAACTATGAGTGAAGACTCATGGCTATGGCATAGGCGGTTGGCGCATGTTAATTTTGACTTACTCAACAAGGTAGTCTCAAAAGACCTAGTCTTAGGACTTCCCAAAATAAAGTTCACCAAGGATCACCTTTGTGATGCTTGTCAAAAAGGAAAGCAGACGAGGATCTCATTTAAATCCAAAAAGATAATTTCAACAACGAGACCTCTTGAACTTCTACACATGGACTTGTTTGGGCCGTCTAGGATCAAAAGTCTAGGAGGAAATTATTACGGGTTCGTAATAGTGGACGACTTTTCTAGGTTTTGTTGGACCATCTTCTTAGTAAGTAAAAGTGATACATTCGCCGCTTTTGAAAAGTTTGCTAAGCTTTCCCAAAATAAGTTAAATACAAACATAGTGTCCATTAGGAGCGACCATGGAGGTGAGTTTGAAAATCACTTATTTGAAGAATATTGCGGTAACCATGGTATTGATCATAACTTCTCCGCTCCATGCACTCCTCAACAAAACGGGGTTGTGGAGCGCAAAAACCGTATATTAGAAGAATTGGGAAGAACAATGATTAACGAAAGTGGTTTACCTAAATATTTTTGGGCCGAAGCCATTAGTACAGTGTGCTATGTTTTGAATAGGGTACTTATTCTCCCCATTCTAAACAAAACACCGTACGAACTCTTAAAAGGGCGAAAACCAAATGTTTCTCACTTGCACGTGTTTGGATGTAAATGTTTTGTATTAAACAATGGAAAGGAAAACTTGGGCAAATTTGATTCCAAAGCCGATGAAGGTATCTTTCTCGGATACTCTCACTCGACTAAAGCATATAGAATATATAATAAACGATTACTTGCTGTAGAAGAGTCTGTGCATGTTACCTTTGATGAGTCCTACCCGAGAAATGTCGGAAAGGATAGTGTTGTTCATGGTGCAGGTACATCCACTGAAGACATACTCAAAAGTGGTGAGATAGGGATTGATCAACCTGACAAAGCCAAAATTGAGGAGGATAAGGATGCACACCGTGATGCAACAGAGGAAGTTCATCCTCCTTCAAACGACGATCTTCCTCAAGAATGGAAGTCATCTAAAGACCATCCTATTGAAAACATTATTGGAGACATCACAAAGGGTGTAACAACTCGAGCTAAGCTAAGTAATTTCTGTTATTACTTCGCTTTCGTGTCACAGATGGAACCTAAAAACCCTAAGGAAGCCCTACTCGATGAACATTGGTATTTATCAATGCAGGAGGAACTGAATCAGTTTACTAGAAATGAGGTTTGGGACCTTGTCCCTCCTCCACGAGGTCATCGAGTAATCGGCACCCGATGGGTGTTTAGAAATAAACTGGACGAGAACGGAGTAATAACTCATAACAAAGCGCGTTTAGTCACGCAAGGGTATAACCAAGAGGAAGGCATAGACTATGAGGAAACTTATGCACCGGTTGCCTGACTCGAGGCTATACGCCTTCTACTTGCTTTCGCCTGTGCGAAAGATTTTAAGTTATTTCAAATGGACGTCAAAAGTGCTTTCCTTAACGGGTTTATAAATGAAGAAGTATATGTTACTCAACCACCTGGTTTTGAGTCTCATGAGTATCCTGATCATGTCTATAAATTGAAAAGAGCTTTGTACGGTCTTAAACAAGCTCCTAGAGCTTGGTATGAGAGACTAAGCAAATTCTTACTTGATCAAGGCTACTCAAGAGGAAAGGTTGACACTACTCTCTTCATTAAACGTCAAGGAAAAAAATTAATTCTTGTACAAATTTATGTTGACGATATCATATTTGGATCCACTAACATGAATCTCGTAAGAGAGTTTGCTAAGCTTATGCAGGGTGAATTCGAGATGAGTATGATGGGTGAACTCACATATTTTCTCGGGTTACAAATCAAGCAACTGAAGGAAGGAACATTCGTGAGCCAAACAAAATATTGTTTGGATCTTCTCAAGAGATTTGACATGGCAAATGCAAAAGCCATAGACACCCCTATGCCAACTTGTGCAAACATGAGTAAAGATGAAAGTGGCAAAGATGTTGAGGTAAAAAGGTACAGAGGTATGATTGGCTCGCTTCTATATCTTACTGCTTCGCGTCCCGACATTATGTTTAGCGTGTGTATGTGCGCTAGATACCAATCATGTCCTAAGGAATCCCACCTAAAATCTGTCAAACGCATACTTCGATACCTATCTGGTACTCCGAAGTATGGATTGTGGTATTCTAAGGGTAATGATTGTTCATTGGTAGGCTTCTCTGATTCTGATTTTTCCGGTTGTAAATCAGATAGGAAAAGCACCAGGGGCACATGTCACCTATTTTCAAACTCTCTGGTTAGTTGGCACAGCAAGAAACAAGTGTCTGTTGCTCTGTCAACCGCCAAAGCGGAATACGTAGCCGCCGGTAGTTGTTGTGCGCAAGTCTTATGGCTTAAACAACAACTATTGGACTTTAATTTGAAACTAGAACATATTGCAATATTGTGTGACAACACCAGTGCTATAAATCTTACCAAGAATCCAGTGTTACACTCGCGTACTAAACACATAGAAATTCGACACCATTTTCTTAGGGACCATGTAGAGAAGGGTGACGTTGTCTTTGAGCACGTCGATACTAAAAACCAACTAGCGGACATTTTCACAAAGCCGCTAGCCAATGAGCCTTTCTTTCATATCCGTCGAGAGCTTGGTATTCTCGATATTTATGATCGGGTTTAACAATTGCTACGTTTTCGTACCACTAACAACTATGTTTTTGTACCACTAACAATCACCTTGAGTTTGTTGCAAGTACAAATCTGTGATTAACTAAAGTAGTTCGTATAATGGTGATATTGCTCCTTTCTCCTTCTTTTTCATCTCTCTCTTAGCATTCATGACTTGAAAACATCTATATCGTTCTACAAATCATGGTACTTATATATGGATATGACTGTTGCTGGTTCATACTATGTGTGTTGAATGCATGTCATATTGTGAAAAGATGAATAGGCATGATAAATAGGCAAGTGTGACATTCTGCATATCTTGAAATTGAAAATTTTGAGTTTTTGAAGGTTTGAGTCGACCTAAACAGGACAATGGTTGACGCATGCTGTAAATTTTTCAAAATTATCAAAAACTGAACAGTATGCGTCGACGCATGCAGGGCTATGGTCGACGACTCGCTTGAAAACCCAGAAATTTTCTCATTTGAAAATTGTTCCACTTTCCCTCTTCCCTGCATTAAATGTGTTGTGATGCTTTGACATGACATTCCTCTTGTGAATTGCATCTAGTCACCTATATTGTCCCCTTGTCTCCTCCCTCTTCCCAAAAACCTAACATCTTCATCTATTAAAGACCCAAGCATTCCTCTTCTCCAACATTATTCCTAAATCATTTTCTTCAAAGTTTCTCTTCAAACTACTCCAAAACTTTTCATCAATGGCTTCCTCTCTCCGCAAAACTACCGGTAAGAGATTAAGAGCATCTTCATCCTCTGCTTCAGTTCCGGTAACTGTTGTCTCTCTTGTTCATCCTCCTGTGGTTGAAAACTTCAACAAAAGTCTCAGCAAAAGGGCCATAGTTCCACAACATGCTTTCTACCATGCAACAAGTGAGCGCTTGCATCTCACTCGGCTTCTGTGCCTATTAGACTTTCAAGGGTTCGTAAATTTCCTGGAATGTAATACAAAGTACAGTGAAGATCTGGTCAGAGTGTTTTACACAAATATGCGAGGTAACTTTCAAGACCAGCACTTTCACACATCTGTAGGAAATAGACTGGTTAATATCAATTCTGAAGTATGGAATAAATATTTTGATATTACTGTTGATGCTGATGCACCACCTCTCCATGAGGTAATTGACACTCGTACGATGTCGGGTTATGAATATAAGAGGGCTCTGAATGGAATGCTCAAACGACCTTATCCAGAGGCAATTGTCAACAACGATGCTTTTCCTCGATCGGTCACAGCCGAGAAACGCAATACAGGGGAGCGCATCCTTCAGTGGATTGTCGCTCGTATTCTACGACCGAAGAAGGGTGGTCTGTCGCGTGTAGAACAAGCTGAGGTACATCTTATCTACATTCTGCAAAACAGGATCAAAATAAATTGGCCTTACTATATTGCTAGCAGGATGTTTGCTCTGAGAGACTCAAGTAGAGGCACTGCTTTAGCCTATGGGTCATTCATTTCAGAAATCCTTGCTGCTGCAAATGTTGTGTATCCAATATTTCCATGTGTATCAGTTTCCCCGGATAAAGAATTTAGCACCAAAACCCTTGCAATGATGGGGTATTTTTGGTGTGCTGAACGTCGTTCATACAGATTTTTCCGACGGGCTAATATCCCTCCGGTTCCCGATAACGACTCTGATGAAGAAGAAAGTGAAGAGCAGGATGAAGAAGAAAGCGACGAACAAGGTGAAGAAGAAAGTGAAGAGGAAGGTGAAGAAGACGATGCAGAAGGCAACACAGATGTAGAGATACCAGAACCTATCTATGGGACTCAAGATTATCATCAATCTCCAGTCCATGATACGGCTACAAATACCGATTGGGTCCAGTACTCATATCAATCAGAAGACCAAGAAGGCGATTCTACAAATCAAGGCTGGGGCGATTGGCAATATATAGGCTGGACTTCCTTGGGTAGATTCTATGACCCATATCACGGCTACCCTCAAGACTACCAACCCTATGAGCACTCATCACCTCCTCCACCTTCAGATAACTCTAAAGTCATTACTATGATGCAGTCAATGCAGTTAGAACAACAAAACTTCATCAGGCGTCAAGACACTCAGATGGAGCAGATTAGAGCTGACCTTCATGCCCAAAATGAAAGGTTCAATTCTTTTTCTACTCGGATGGACGCCCGTATTGACTCTCTGGTTGAATCACATGAGCGGCAATATTGGGAAATCACCAACGCTCTTAGTCATCTCAACATGTTCGTCGAAGCCTTTTTGGACTTCTCGGATCCTTACCACAATCCAGATGCTCCATACCGAGGGAGAGGACGAGGACGGGGGCGTGGTTATTATATTCATAGTTGCATATTTCATCTTTGCTTATATGTTTTAGTCTGTGTACTTTTCATTTGTTTTGTATTATCTGTGCCTGAACTTTCATTACATGTGTTCGTCATTATCTATTAATTCAAGATGTCTGTTCATTATCATGCTTGTGTGTGAAGTTTGGTAATTAACTATCACCTATTGTCTGTACTCTGTTATTTGATGCGTTCCTCTTCTCTGTTTGATGGTGTCAAAGGGGGAGAAGACAATGTAGCAAGCAAACACCAAAGCCAAGCCAGGATATTAATAGTTCAGGATATTAACAACATTTGATGACTGTTGTTCTACAGTTCAGGATATTAACAACATTTGATGACTGTTGTTCTACAGCCTTATAGTGCAAAAGAAAGGGGGAGCTTGTGTATACTTGTGTGCGTGTGTATACGTTGCATATTTGGTGTTTTAAATGTATACAGGTTGTCATCATCAAAAAGGGGGAGATTGTGGAGGCAAATCGCCACATATCACACAAATCTGCAAGACATTGGTAAATGCAGGTTTCGATGATGACAAATTCCCAGGATAGACTGGAAAGTATGAGTTCCAGATCCACTAAACCAGATGCAACATATCACCCATCATATTCTCCTTTTGCTTGTTTTAAACTTTCTAAAATAAATATACCTGGAGTGGACAAAATGCAATCATGACTAAAGGCATGAAATACTTCAAACTAACGATATTTTGCAGGCTTGCAGGACATGGGTCGACCATAGGGTCGGCGTATCCATCAGAAACAAGGGAAGAACAGTCAGCGCACAAAGCATGTATCGACCATTGGGTCAGCGCATGAAGGAATGATATTCCAGCGGGTCAACGCATAGAAGCTTTGGTCGACCATAGGGTCGGCTCACAAAGGAAAAGAATTTCAACGGGTCAGCGCACGTCGACTGTATGGTCGACGCACACTGATGAAATTTCCAGAAATTCAAAACATCGCAGGCCATGCGTCGACGCACAGACCTGTTATGGTCGACCGTTCGCGCAGAAAAACTGTTTTAAATTTGTTCCCTCTCATATTTGAAATACTGTTATGTCCTGAATTTTGTGGGCACTATATATACTTGCTTAAACACTTTTGTCTACTAACATTTTGATATTCTTTTGATTCATGTGTTCAAAAACAAGAAAGAGTGAAATAGGTGTCCAAGATTCATCATCTTCATCTTCAACACCTCACAACATTTCAATTACACACAATCATTTTTGAAATGAATTTGTGAGAGATTCAAGGTGATAAGGTTCGAGGCTTAGATTGGAGAATCAAGCTCGGGTTGAAGATTGCGACAGGTTCTTTCTTGAATAAAACCATTAGGGTTTTGCCCTCCAAGATTGATTCGAATTTTGGGGGTTTTTGGACGAGATTCTTCATCAACGATCAATCGATCGAAGGTGATTGTGAAGAGGTGGTCTTCACAAGTCTAGTAGCGGATTCGGTGATTTTGAAGGGAAGATCTCGGGTTCGATTTGGTGCTGTTGAGATCAGCCGGAGCCAAAGGTTTGAACAACAACGTGTTCTTCAATAAGGTGGCTGGAGTCGAAGGTCCATCAACACAAATCGAAGAACTTGATTCAGCTTGAATCAAGGGGCAAGGAGTGAAGGCAACTTTCAACACATTGAGATTTTTGTTGTATATTTGCTGCTCAATCCTTGTATAAACTGTGCATTCAAACAGGTGATATCTATACAATATATCTCAATTCTAGTTTTAGAATTGAGGGCAGACGTACCCCGAAGCGAGGACGACGGGGGAACTGCCTCACCAAATTACTTGTCTTCTCTATTTTTCAGCATTTACGTTACAGCTCAAATAAGTAATTTTTGTGTAAGCTCTATTGTCAAAATTGTGATATCAATTGAGTAAGAGGTTAAAACTTTGTTTTTAACTCTAAAAGTACAACAATACATTGTACTAGGCTTGTTGAAATCACTTACTCAACATAAATATCACTTGGAGTGTTTCTGCACACCAAGTGTTTGACATATTGCTTGAACCAAAATTATCTTACTTGTGTATCTAGTTTTGGTTTGATTTTGAATCATTGGAACTAGGAATCCTTACAACTGAAGTAAATAATTGATAAGTGTAGTTTGTGTTGTGATTCTATTTTTCCGAATTGTCATTAATCCATAGGCTTACGTATATCCAGTTTTCCAATAACCGTTCGTTTTAGACTATATTTTTCCTCGGGCGCTTCCGCACTTAAAACATTTTTAAAACCAATTTTAAATTGGTAGCGCCGACTCAAATTTTAATTGGGGATCTATTCAACCCCCCCTTCTAGATCCGTGCCATTGTCTAACACGTTGCTTCCCCGGTATTCAATTTTCAGAAGAGAGTGTATCTGATAGATGAACCCCCAAGTATTCTCCAAACCACCAAGCCATGCAGTATCGAATTCGGACCGCAGTCATTTGCTTTTTAAATCCCTAACTTTTGCGTGAACCGCCCTTTGCGGGTTTTCAATTCACCGGGATACCCCTTTTTTGCCGAAGTCGCCCAATGTAGGTTTTCGACTTCGCGGGTGTACATCTTTTCAATTTTATCCCTAACTTTTGCCCGAACCTTTTATTCTGTTTTTTGGTTCGCCGGGATGCCCCATTTTTTCCTGGACTCTCTTTTTTGTCCAGCGGGTCAATTTTTAAGCAAAGTATTTTTTAACTGTGTCCGAATTCACAGGCGACGTAAAGTCTTCCCCGTCCATGGTGGACAACAACAATGCTCCTCCTGAGAATACTTTTCTGACAACATATGGACCCTCGTAGTTAGGAGTCCATTTGCCCCTGTGATCTGTATGTGGCGGGAGAATCCTTTTCAGCACAAGGTCGCCCGTCTGAAAGCTGCGAGGACATATCTTCTTATCGTACACTTTCTTTATTCGGCTCTGATACAACCGACCGTATGCTAGAGAAGCTAGCCTCTTCTCATCCATTAAACTCAGCTGATTCAACATGTCTTTCACCCATTCTGCCTCGTCAAGTTGGACATCTCGTAATACCCTCAGGGAAGGAATCTCAACTTCCAACAGCAACACTGCTTCCATTCCGTATACCAACGAGAACGGGGTTGCCCCGGTTGATGTGCGTACCGTCGTACGATAACCGTGCAAAGCAAAAGGTAGCATTCCGTGCCAGTCCTTATAGGTCACAACCATTTTCTGAACAATCTTCTTTATGTTCTTGTTGGCCGCTTCAACAGCGCCATTCATCTTGGGTCGGTAAGGAGAAGAGTTGTGATGCTCAATCTTAAAATTCTGACACAGCTCCTTCATCATCTTGTTATTTAAGTTCGAATCGTTGTCGGTAATAATCCGCTCAGGGATTCCATATCTGCAGATGATATCTCTTTTGATAAACTTGGCTACCACTTGCTTGGTCACATTGGCATATGACGCCGCTTCCACCCACTTGGTAAAATAATCAATTGTGACCAAAATGAATCGGTGTCCGTTCGATGCCGTAGGCTCGATCTTTCCAATCATATCAATTCCCCACATCGAGAACGGCCATGGTGATGACATCACATTCAGAGGACTCGGAGGCACATGGATCTTGTCCGCATAAATTTAACACTTATGGCACCGCTTTGCAAACTTGAAACAATCTGTTTCCATAGTTAGCCAGTAATAACCTGCCCGTAGCAACTTTCTTGTCATAGCATGCCCATCAGCATGTGTACCAAACGTACCCTCATGTATCTCTTCCATGAGCAACTTCGCCTCTTTCTCGTCTACACACCGTAGCAACACTAAGTCATGATTTCTTTTGTATAGAACACCGTCCGGATTCAGATAGAAATTACCAGCCAATCTCCTGAGAGACTTCTGATCTCGACTGGGTGCCCCAGCCGGATACTCCTTATTCTTCAGGAAATTCTGGATGTCAAAATAACAGGGTTTATCATCGGATGCTTCGTCAATAGCAAATATGAAAGCGGGTCTGTCAAGCCGAGATATAACAATCTGGGGAGCCTCGTTCCAAAAGTTAATCTTATACATGGAAGACAATGTCGCAAGTGCATCAGCCATTTGATTTTCTGCCCTCGGTACGTGATGCAATTCAACCTTGTCGAAGAAAGGCAAAAATCTCCTTGCATAATTCATGTATGCTATCAAATTGGGCTGACGTGTCTCCCATTCTCCTTTTATCTGATTCACCACCAGAGCCGAGTCTCTGTATACATCCAGATTTTTGATTCGCAAATCAATGGCTTCTTCAAGCCCCATAATACAGGCTTCATATTCGGCTTCATTATTGGTAACCGAAAAGGTCAATCGAGCAGTAAATGGGATGTGCGACCCATGTGGAGTAGTGATGATGACCCCTATTCCGCTACAATAGGAATTCACAGCTCCGTCGAATATCATCTGCCACTTGGAACCCATCGATTGATAGTCGTTAAGAGGCTGCTCAGCAAGATACTCAGATAACACACTCCCCTTTATAGCCTTCTGAGAAACATACTGGATGTCATATTCGGTCAAAACCATTTGCCAACGGGCAATTCTCCCAAATAGTGCCTGCTTTTCAAATACATATTTGATAGGATCCATCTTTGAAATGAGCATGGTTGTATGATTCAGCATGTACTGTCTTAAACGTTTGGAGGCCCAGGCTAGCGCACAACACGTTTTCTCAAGCATTGAGTATCTCGACTCACAATCAGTGAACTTCTTACTCAGATAGTATATCGCATGCTCTTTCTGTCCGGTCTCGTCATGTTGACCGAGAACACAACCCATACTCCCCTCAAGAACCGTCAAATACATAATCAAGGGTCTCCCTGCCACTGGAGGTATCAAAATAGGAGGTTCCTGCAAATATTGTTTTATTTTATCGAACGCCTTTTGACAATTTTCATTCCATGTTACAGCCTGGTCCTTTTTCAATAGCTTGAATAATGGCTCGCATATCGCAGTTAGGTGAGATATGAACTGAGCTATGTAGTTCAACCTCCCTAAAAATCCACGTACTTCTTTTTCTGTTTTAGGCGTCGGCATTTCTTGTATTGCTTTTTATTTTCGCAGGATCAACCTCTATTCCTTTTTCGCTCACAATAAAACCCAGTAACTTACCCGATCTCACCCCGAAGGTGCACTTGTTAGGGTTCAGTCTCAACCTGAACTTCCTAAGCCTCTTGAACAATTTCAGCAGATTAACCAAATGCTCCTCCTCCGTCTGGGATTTGGCAATCATATCATCAACATAAACCTCGATCTCTTTATGCATCATATCATGAAAGAGAGTCGTCATTGCATGCTGATATGTTGCCCCAGCATTCTTCAACCCGAAGGGCATAACTTTGTAACAAAATGTTCCCCAAGGCGTAATGAAGGTAGTCTTCTCCATATCCTCCGGCGCCATTTTAATCTGATTATAGCCAAAGAAGCCATCCATGAAGGAGAATACGGAGAACTGAGCAGTATTATCCACCAGCACATCAATGTGAGGAAGTGGAAAATCGTCTTTCGGGCTCGCTTTGTTCAAGTCACAGTAGTCTACGCACATTTTCATCTTACCGTCTTTCTTTGGAACTGGCACAATATTAGTGACCCATGAGGGATATTTTGTAACAGCTACGAAACCAGCGTCCCACTGTTTTTGAACTTCCTCCTTGATTTTTACTGCCATGTCTGGTCTAGTTCTTCGGAGTTTCTGCTTAATAGGCGGACATTCCTCTCGCAGCGGAAGACGGTGAATAACCATGTACGTATCCAACCCAAGCATATCCTCGTACGACCAAGCAAATATATCATTGTACTCTTTGAGCATCTCAACCAACCTTTGCTTGACGTCGCTTTGCAGCGCAGCCCCTATACGGATGTTCCTTTCAACCTCTTCCGACTCCAAATTGACGATCTCAATGACTTCCTCATGAGGCAGAATGATTCTTTCTTCTTGTTTCAACAGCCATGTCAACTCTTCTAGCACGTCGCCTTCTTCGACAATCTCTTCTTCAGCCTGAAATACCGGGTGCTCAAAGTCGAAGTGAGTCATAGGTGGTCTATAGATGTCATCTGAAAATGTAATCCTGCAAAAGAAATGGTTAAATGCTTCAAAACGTGTATAAACCGAATAACCACATTGCCATTTTATTGTTAAAACAAAAACAGGAAAAGCAGAGATCACAATATTTGTACATGAAAAACGCCTTTTATTTAATGATTAAACAGTGCAATGTACATAACAGAATGGCCCTATGCAAAATCACGATGCCCCGAGTAGGACACCGGATCATTCAACAATTAATAAAACAAAGCATTACTATTTCGTTGTCACAGGAACAGTCTCCTGAATAGACCAATTGCAAAGCCCATGTCCCGACATGCTCGGCTGAATCCAGGCGTCCATGTCGCAATCGCTGTCCCCTTCCTCGGAATCTGAAATAGCATTGATGGTCTCGTAACATACCCCACTAGCCGTAATTGTTATTGGCCCTTTGAAACGGGGTGCCCCTGCGGTAGGTGTTGATGATGAAGGATGATATCCAAGTCCAAATCTGTCCATTTTCACGGGAATATCCCACACCTTGCCCCAGCCCTGGGTCTCACCTGCATGTACCAAAGCCTGCGCTTCCTTATACGACGACATGGCCACATCTGGCGCTTTACTAGGTACTGGCTCTTTGCTTTTAATTCTTAACCCCTCAAACGCTTGACAGGGTGTCTCGTGAATCTCGCCGTCGACTTCCACGTACTTGAATGACGAAAAATGGCTGATCAGTATATCCTCCTCTCCACAAACTGTGACGACGCTATCCCCAACCATATACTTCAGTTTCTGGTGTAACATGGATGTGACTGCCCTGGCAGCATGGATCCATGGGCGCCCAAGAAGATAACTATATGCTGACTGGATGTCCATTATATAGAATTCAGTTTCAAATATTTCAGGCCCCACCTGTAATGGTGATGTTATTGATCCGAAAGCTGACCTCCGCGTGCCATCAAATGCCCTGACCACCAAGTCACTATGCGTACAAATGATCCCACTGATATCCAATTTCATCATGGATTTCTTCGGAAGCACATTCAGAGAGGACCCTGTATCCACCAAGACATGGGACATGACCGTGCCCCTGCATTCTACTGACACATGCAATGCCATATTATGCTCTCGCCCTCTCGGGGTCAAATCAAAATCAGTAAATCCCAAACTATGGCCTGCATTCACGTGCGCCATCACCCTCTCTACCTGATTCACAGAAACATCTTGGGGTACAAACGACGTGTCTAGAATTTTCAATAATGCATTCCGATGGGCTTCGGAACATAATAGCAGCGATAATATGGAGATTTTCAACGGCGTTTGTTGAAGGTGCTCGACGATCTTGTAATCACTTTTACGAATGAGACGCATAAATTCCTCCACATCTTTAAGTGCCGTCTCTTTTCCATTCCTATGCACAGGACCACTCTCATTCACTTTACCTTTTGCCAACCTTTCAGCCTCTACCTCAGGCGATATAAAGATTCTCCTGCTTCTCGTCATTCCTCCAGTCCCGACGACATTGTCCACAACCCCCGCTGGTTGTTCACTGAATTCTATTTTCTCCCCATTACAATATTCCTCCAACCCATAGGTCCATGGAACGGCTTTGGTACTTTCGAAAGGGACGGGCCCTGCCTTAGTAATGGTGATCGTCGGCCGCCCGGCAGGCGCTGTTATAGTTATGGTTTTCCTTGGAACTGTCACCATTGCCACATCATTATGCTCATCAAATACCACTTCCTCGGGTTTCTCAACTGCTGTTCTATCGAATTGCAACGTGCCTTCATCTATCATAGCCTGAATACCTTTCTTCAACTCTGCACAACTCCCAGTCTGGGTCCAACAGTTTAAGCACCATTCATCACAGCCCGGGAACACACCCCCTTTCAATAATCTGCTCTTGACTTCACACAATGGTGTTTTCAGTTCATCGACATTCATCACCAGATTCAAGTCCTCTTCCGTTAATATAGCATTCGCCCCATGATTAGGCATAGGCGTATGTAGAATATTAGGGCCTGCCTACCCGAAGTTTATAGCCTTGCTGTCCAACAGATCTTGGACCTTATGCTTGAAAGCGTGCCAACCCTCAATGTCATGTCTGGGCACCCCGGAATGAAACTCACAATGCTTATTGGCATCGAACCCAAAGGGGAGTTCTGGCCCCGGAGGTGGTGCCAACGTTCTTTTCTCGACCAGATTTAACCTCAACAACGTCTGAAGCAACTCTACATACGTATACGGAGGCTTATCAAACACCCTCTTCGGCTTTGCATTCGGAAACCTTCTCTGCCCCTGATTCAGCCTCTGTTGTTGCTGCTGTTGTGGTGGTATCTGTTGTAGTGGTTGTGGTTGTTGATGAAACGAGATGGTAACACTTGCTACTTGTTGAGGATGCATACATTGATTCTGTCCTCTGCCCCGGCCTCTGCCACCAAATACAACACTAGTGTCGCCCTGACGTCGACCCCCAAATGCTTTTCTATTACCTCCTGACGAAGTAGACTCCCCAGCTTGGAACCTTCCCACCTTAATACTATTTTTCAATCATTTCACCCATCAAAATCAGATCAGAGAAACCGCCCAACGCAACAGGAAACAACTTCTCATAGAATATCCCCGTGAATGTTCCAATGAACATATCGTTCATCTCCTTCTCCACTAGAGGAGGATGCACTCTTGCAGCCATGTCGCGCCACCTTTGCGCATATTCTTTGAAACTCTCCCCAGTTTTCTGTGACAAGCCTTGCAGTTGGACCCTGTTCGGTGCCAGGTCACTATTATATTTGTAATGTGTCACAAACGCATCAGCCAGTTGCTTCCATGTTTTGATCTGAGTGGGCTCCAGCCCCATATACCACTCCAGTGACGGTCCGGACAGGCTATCTTGAAAGAAATGCGTCAGCATTCTTTCATCATTTAAGTAAGTGGACATTCGTCTGTAGTAAGAGCGAACATGCACCTTTGGGCAAGTGTCCCCTTTATATTTATCAAAAGTGGGAGCTTTAAACTTCAGCGGTACCCTCAGGCCAGGCACCAATCCTATTGTAGTCATGTCTAAACCAGTAGCATTCTAATTCACTACACCCCTCATTTGTTCTTCAAGCATTCTGATCCTCTGCACAGGATCCACAGGTCCTTCAATACCCCTACCAGAAAAGGCATCTTCTTGTTGGTCTTCAACCCAATTAACATTTCCATTTCCGTATCCGTCGTAACCAGTGTTACGACCAACCCCTGGCTGATTAAATGCAGGACCTCGTCCCTTGTTACCAAAACCTTGGTTGACCCCAGCAGGTCCAAACCCAGTGTTGATAGGCATCAATCCAGTACCATTTCCACCATAACCCTGATTAGCATTACCAAACCCATCATATCTGAAACCCTGAGTGTTGAAGCCAAAATTTCCATCCTGATTGCCATACTCAAACCCCTGGTCATTATAGCCGAACCCGTTGTTACCAAAGCCATCACCACCATTGTTGTTACCACAGCCGATATTGGCATCTCCAAACCCCACATTGTTAATGACAGTCTCGTTACCATTCCCTGTGTTAACGTTGCCAGCGCTAGTGCCATTTTTCACCAACACAGCAGGTGGAGTCACTACAGGTGGAACCACATGCGTAGGGGGTCCATCCTCCGGAATAGTTTCAACGTGTGCAGAATTGTGGTCATTGTTGCCATTCCCATTAGCCCGCATCAGCAACGGCTGCACCAAAGTCTGGAGGCTCTCCTGGCCTTTAGCAATGTTCTCCATTGCTTGCATGAACAGATTCAACTTCTCGCGGATTTCCTGCATCTCCACTTGGACTTGATCCATGATTCTCTTGCAGTTGTTTCGGGTTGAGTAGCGGTGGACTCTTTGTTCGTCAATCCTGGACAACCTGGAGAAGCAGGGAATGAGATACAAGTTCACCAAGTAACTGGTAATGAAAAATGGATATGCAAATGCAATATGTGTCTGTGCGTTAGGGAGATCAACCCCTGATTCTAGTGCCAAAGTGCCAGTGCAGTGACAGTGCTAGCAATAAGAAGCTCGAAACCCACTCATAGAAAAACATCTCATATATTGCAGAAAAGCCCATCAAGTCAGGGACACAATATTACTGAACGTACAATAGGAAGGCATGACCTCAACCAACAATCCTGGTGATGGCCAGCACAATGCAAATAAAGCATACACACGATACATGAGATAGTCAAGTGCGACCATATGCCTGGTACTCCTCTAATAATCTCTTAGTCTTGGGATGATTCGGCTGAGCAAGCAACCCTTCGACGAGCGAGTCTCTTTTCCTGACAACACGCTGGAGATCACCAATGGATTCCTCCCAAACACCTTCCCCAAAGTAATCTTCTAGCTTCCGTTTCTGGGATGCGGACTCTTCCTTGCGCTTGATAACTTTGTTCAAGGCATTCTGGACATCATACCTCCGCATAACCTCTTCTTCCAACCTCTTCTGGCTAGCTTTCAACTGACCTTCCAGCTCAGAGATCTGCAGCTTCAGCTTGTCTTCTCTTTCCTTGTTGCCAGTCAGCATGGTGTTCCAGGTTTTGTTGAATGCAGAGATCTCCCGGTAGGCTATATCAAGTGCTTTCTTTTTAGACTTCAGCATGTCATGAGAGCTCTTGAAATCTATCCCCAAGTGTTCACGCTTCTTTCGTTGTTTAGTCAGTTTTGCACCTAACTGGTTCACCAGCTTTGTTTGCTGCTCGAAGGAATATACGGCTTCATTCCTTTCGCTCATGAGTTGCACTAGCTCTTCTTCCAACTTCTCGTTGGCTTTCATCAGCTCTTCTTTCTCCTTCACAACCTGTTCATATCTCTCAATAGACACAGTAGTTGGCTCCTCATCCACGAAGGGAGCAGGAGGTAATACTGCAGGAAATGGCATTAGCGCCTGCTTTGCCCTATCTTGGATCCAGATTTGGTACGGAGGATAGGCTTGACTATCATTCTTACCCAACAACGGCTTCCCTTTCTTGCGGATGTTATTCCAAGCATGCTGAAGCTTGGATAACAATTCTCCCTTCAGATCACCTGTGAAGTACAGAGATTCCTGCACTTCCTCCTCTTTTGGCGGGCTTCTCAAAGCATAATCGAATTGCCTGATCAACAATGACAGATTGTAGTTAATGCACCATTTCCTCCCAATCAGAGGAACATTAGGATATCCTGTGCAGCTGTAGATAATCTCAGATCCCAGTAAATCCCTATCAAACCAGACAACATCTTATGAAGAAAGCCCCATCAGACGCTCAGACCATTCCACCGTAGCTGCAGACTCAGCAAAGATACCCTTCTTGGGCAGGTGACTATCAAACCACATATACAACAAAGGCGCACAACAAAAGACGTTTTTGCCCCTCCTATTCTCGTTCTTATAATGCAGAGAGTGATAGAAGTCCCCAATCAATGTAGGCACAGGATTGCCTGAAGCAAATATATGGAACGCATCCAGATCAACGAAGTCAGGCAGGTTCGGGAATAGTACAATGTCGTAGATACACAGAGCAAGAATAGCGTTAAACACAGTCCAACATCCACTCTTGGCATACTCTTGTGCTTTCCCAACCAAGAACTTGAGAGAAAAACCAGACACTCCATTCCACGAGGTCAACAGCAGCTCTGAAGAGTCTAAATGCAAGGCAACGGCCAAATCCTCCAGTTTGGGCTCAGCGTCCATGTGAATGAAAGGTACCCTGTTCTGGATGGTCAACTTTAAGATCTCGACATATTCCTCCATAGTCGGGGCCAGAATGAAGTCGGGGAAACTAAAACACCTCAACGGGGGATCATAGAACTGCATCAACGTGTATAATCCGTTACGCTCATACATGGATGGTTTATACACCAATCTGAGTAACTTCCCATAGCTCTTCCGGAAGCTTCTCCTCACATCCTCATCAGCTAAAGATATCAAACCAAGCAACGCGGAAACATCTGGAGTAGGCAACTTGTACACAACAGTCTTTTTCAGGATATCCATAATATCGACAGACAGAAATCCGGGCAACTAGAATCAGGAGTATGAAAATGCACCTGCAGCACAGACACACGTTAATGATATGCAGGATGAGTATGCAACCATGCAATATGCAATAATGCAGTATGCACTGGTGCAGTATGCAACAGGGATCAAGTGCACATGGCTGAGAAGCCCAATCCACCGTGCTAGTCTGAAATAGACCCACCAAATGCTCAAAACCTGGTCTCAACAGACCCAATAACACTGTCCTCAAACACCACTGAACCTCAATCAAGAAAATCGGTAATCTGGAGGTCAAGTTACCTGCATGCCCCAACCCCTCTCACAGGTAGGCGTCCTAATAACTGACACAAGGTGCGGCATCCTATGGGTTCTTCGGCGTCACAGACTTTCAAGACTGATGATACGATACCCAGAAGGTGTGGCATCATCATGTCCTGAAGAGGCCTCATTTAGCCATCTTCCAAATGATCGGTCCCCAGAGTCGACAATCCCACTAACCAACAACCCCCTCAACCCAAAGGGTTGAAAAAGAAGTCAACCAGAAGAACCTCGTCCGAGCGTGGATTTTGCGGGACACTAGTACATGCAAAGCATGCACGCGCCCACTACTTTCCACAACTAATTCTAGGTGCACTCAAGCCCAGGTCCGGCTTATCTCTCAATAGATCACCCCATCCCCATAACAGCAATAACAATATAAAGCTGACAATAAAATGCGGAAGGTAAAGACAGAAATATGAATCCATACAAAACCCACGACGGGGAAAACAAGCGCTAGGATTGACTCGCGTAGGGAACCGTTGGACTCCCCAGCAGAGTCGCCAGCTGTCGCTACTGCGAAAATCGGCGCCGGCTATGACAGAAGAGTCGCCACCGTGCGTTATTTATCCCAACAGAGGGAAAGGAAACGCTCAGAGTAAACCTAATGCAAAACGGGAAAGGAATGGTCGTCGCAACCAAATTCCTGGATTCGGGAGTCGATTACGCAAGGGGAAGGTATTAACACCCCTCACGTCCGTCGTACTCGACGGGATCCACGCTTGTTTTCTAGTACGGATTGTCATTCTACCTACTCTACAGGTCAAGGGTTAAAAAGAAAAGAAAATGAAAATGACTCGGCAAAGTATCGCACTTTATGCCTACGTATTCCCGTCTAGAATGAGAAATCAGAGTCAACGTAGTTCGCCTACCTACGGGAAAGGAGAGGAAGGTTGCCTGCTAGGATACAGCATCCTATGCCTACGTACTTTCATACAGCATGAAAGATCAGAGCAAACGTAGTTCGGGCCACGGAAGACACAGATTCGTTTGTTTATCTTTTATCCTTCTGAAAAAGGTTTTCTTCTGACTACGAGTCCAAGCGGACGAAAATGACGTTTTTGATTGGTTTTCAGTCTTTTACGCAAGAACTGTTTTTTATGATGTTTGCAATCTCTGACGCACTAGAGACTATGATTTGAGAGTGACTACGTCGCATGTCACCCAAAGGGTACCACACCAAGCAGCCATACTACTGAAAAGAAACTCTCCAGCAACCCTTTCTCAAATAGCTTAAGGCTCGTAACGTACGACATCGATTAACCTTATTACTGTGTTTTTGAGTTGTTTTGAGATAAGAAGAGAAAGAAGCTCTAAAAAACCTAGGGTTGAAAAGGGGATCAAAACTAACCTAATGTTTCCATGCATGGGTTAAAACCTAATGTCTGTCATATTTCTCTCTTGCACAGAAAAACAGAGATCCTAAGGGATAAACGGAAAAGAAACAGCATATATGCAGTAAAGCAGTAAAATGCATGAGATGCAACAATACAAGCGAGGCAAGGGAGTCCCACTCAACCTCAAACCTGGGAAAACAATAGACAAAGTGAAACAGCTTCACTTCAAACCTAAGGGGCAAGCTGAACAAGCCAACAAACAATACAGAAAAGGAAAATAAAACCCCAACACCAGCTCTGACAGCAACACCAGCTCCTACAGTAGGCAGCTCAAACAACACCAGCTCTGATAGCTACAGTTGATTAACAGCAAACAGTTGGCAGCAACACCTTCAAGCAAGATCCCATCCTCACTCTTCAATGACTTATAAGCTTCAAGGAAAGCCCTCCATCTCCAAGAAACACCAAGCTTTAGCAAGCAATGAACCCCAACAGTTGACAGCACCAGACAGCTTCAGAAACAGCAAGCCCTAATTCACCAATTGAACAGCTTTGACAGTCACAAACTTCTCCTTTATCGATCTTCCATGAACTGAACTTCTTCTTTTGATATTCAATAAGCTTCTTCCTTCAATGCAAGTACTCCAGAAGAGAATCACTCAACAGAATAAGTTGGAATGATAAACAGCTTATTGACAACCAAAGGAAGCCTACAAGTGTTTATCACCATAAGAGACTGGTTCCCTCAGAGTTCTACTTCTAAGATAAGCCACTTATCCCTCCAAAGGAGGGATGTGAATATCTTAGAAGGACTTTTAGTCATTGGGAGGAATGGAAGCACAAGAAGCTTTCCATTTTTGTGAAAGAAATCAATCTAATCTAAGGCTCTGCATACTTCTCCTATCTCCTAAGTCTTCACAAAGCATCTTCTAGCACAAGCAAATTCAAGCTTCAAGCTCCATAATTTGTCTTCAATCTTCTTCCATGTCTTCACATACTCCTCAAGCCAAGCACAAGCCCCAACACCCAAAGAAATTCCCAAAACCCAACATACAAAGCAACATCCCCAGTGGGAAACACACCAATATCACCCAATTGCAAAAATCAAGTAAAAATAGTAAAACTCATTATAAAATCCTAGATTAATTTCTAAGTGACCCTAACTATGTACCCTATACCCCATATAGGCCCCATAACCTAAATCAACTATTAAACCCCAAAACTATGCCTTAAACTACACCTATGCAAGTTGAAACCCTAATTCTGATCACCCTAAAGTTTATGGTTCAAAACTAACTAAAATTAAATCACAAAAATGTGATAAAATTCCATGGGGAACCTAATTTCATACTCTAACTAGATCAAAAAGAATCACAGCAAAATTCTAAGTCAAATGTCCATACAAAAATCATCAAGTTGCAATATCAAATAAAAATAAAATAAAAGCACTTAAACTTGTAAAAATGCCATAAAACGAAAAATGCATGAATTAATCTTTTTATTCTTTTATTATTTTATACAGGTCTTAATGAAAATAGGGAAAAAAATCCCATCCAAAAATATTAATTTTCCAATTATTTATGAATTTTCTAAGTAACCTAAATAAAATGAAGAATTAAAATGAAAATAAAAGAAATTAAGAAAGAAGCGTGTCAGATAGCAATTATATGCAGTTCAAATCATCAACTGGGCCCAGAGGGGGGTGCGTGTAGGAAAGCGCTACTAGGCCCAAGACCAGTCAGAAATTAAAGTGAAAATAGAAATAAAATGGAAAAAAGTTTGGTGAGAATAGCAAGCGAATTCAGTGTAATTTCTAATGGGCGTTCAACTAGGGGTGTGGTTATCATTAAAGTCACTTAAGCCCAAGCTAGAAACTTAATGAAATGGTGCGTTTTGATGGCTCATAAGCCCTTCACAAACTGAAATGAAAGCCTGGCCATTAGATCCCGTTTTGGTCAAAGTCTAAACTCAGATCCTATGGTTGTAAGGTCATCTTCAACCTTTGAATTTGGGAGGGAAAGAAAATGCCATGGATGTCTGAACCAAGAACTTCATCTTCTCCAAATCGTGCTCCCTCAATTCTTCATCAAAAATCAAAACTTAAAGCCCTAATCCACTCCAAATTTCACCAGTAATTCAACCATGGCATCTAAACACATTGAAGCACTCTCCTTCTCCAAACACGATTGCATTTGCAGAAATTGGTCAAAAACCAAATCACACCAAACTCCAAATTAAATGGTTCAAACTCTTCACCATCTCTCCCTGAGTCACCTAAGCCATCTAACTAAGTTTAACTCTCCCTATCCATCGAGATACAAGCAAGAACAGAAATGGTGTCATCCCCCTAATTGTCTCTAAACCTAACCAAATGCTACCAGAAAGCTTCTACCAATGATCTACATCACATTTAACCTAACAAAACCTATCAATTATGCCTACACCAAGTTGTGGTTTGAAATGTACATACCTGGAAAATTCGTGTGAACAGAGTAGCCAAACCTTCAAATCAATCTTCAACAAGCTCCAAATTCCTTCACTAGCATATAACCAAGCTTCTGTATGCAAAAAGATGAATTGAAATGGCTTGAATCTTGGAATCCGATTCTGAGTTGCAGGTTGAGAATTCCAAGTGCAAACACACGATTCTTCCACGATCTTGCCTTGAATTTTATCAGAAATCAATCTCCAACCCTAGAGCAAGCTATTGCAATCAAGAAAATGGATGGAAATGGAGTGAAATGCTGTAACCGATTTTGATTTGCCAATGGAAATTTCAAAACTCAATCTCTCTTTTCTCCCTCAATTCTCACCAACCTATGCATTGAACCAGTTCAGAACCATATATAGAACATATTTGAAAGCTCTAGAAACTTCTGGATCCATCCAAGGAGAAAATCAAAATCTCATGTCATGGAAAATCTCCTTTCATGCTTGCACTCATGACAGTCCCCTTGTAGCTTATGTTTCTACTCAATTTTGATCCAATTTGTCCTCTAATGATATTTTGAATGTGCTTGGATTGAATGGAGCCTTGCATTTGCCTTGAAGAGTGGTTTTGCAATTGTGCCTTATGATGCAAGTAACCAATTTACAAAGCAAGTCATAAAAATATCCCTCAAATCAAAAATGTGGCAATGTCAATGTTCTAAAAATGTGTTTTACAATCAAATTGGTATGTCATATGGCTTGGTTTGGATTTGTAGATCAAAAACCCCAATTTTCATCCTTGATTCATTTAAAATTTACCCTTATTTTAGGCCATTTTTGTGATTTTGTGAAGCAAGCCATTACAAACTCTCATGATCTCTTATCTAGCCTAAAACATCATTTTGAACACATCTCATGTTGAACATTTTTTCATTTGAGGAGTGGAAGATAGAGATTTTGACCTATGTTGAAAAATGACCTGTAATTCAACTTTCCCAAAATACCCCTGGTTGCCAAAACCATAACTTGAGTTCTACAAATCCTCTTGAGGACTTCTAGTACTAAACTTAAATCTAATATCAATATCTACAACTCTTATGTTGGCCAAGAATCCATTTGAAAACTCCTTGATGGGAAAAAGTTTCTTGGAAGTCAAGTGACTTTCACAGATAAATTTCAGTGTCCTCTGATGACCCATAACTTGCAAGAACCATAACTGGAGTTCTACAAATCTCCTTGAATACTTCTAGTACTCAAATTAAATCTATTGAGAAGATCTACAAGTTTCATGTTGACCAAGAACCCATTTGAAACTTTCATTTTGACTTATCTGGCTTGGATGTGAGGCCTAAATTAGGGGATTTTACACTGAAACCCTAATTTGGTAACTCCTCTTCTTCTTTATTCCTTTTGATTTCTCCTTGGCACAACACCACGCATATATCCATATATCAATTCATGAATCCCACAACCTATCATTAGGCCTTGATGCTCTTCAATCACTCAGTTGCCCTAGGGTTGACCTAGGGTTGACCCAGATGAAACCCTAGTTGACTGTACTTCTACTCTGGCTCTTGTACTTGTATCAATGACTTGTCTCATCTTCAAAATGACCCTCTAGGTCTTCCATGATCTTTTTACACATTCCATACCCTCAGTCATGGCTCACACACTCATTGATGATCTTCAACACCCCAAGATTAGGAGAGACATCCACTAGTTGACCTTCAACCTTCTCAAAGCTTCCACTCATTTCTTGGATGACTTGGATAGTCTTGAGGTTGAATAAAAAACCCTTTGATGTGCTTCTTTAGATAAGAATGGCACTTGATCCCTTGTTGAATGACTTGTTATGCTATGTTATGCAAATGATTAGACTATGTACATAAACCAGATGAAATATGTTGGGCAAATTTTAGGGTGCAACACTGAGGAAATCAGAGATCCTAGGGGAAAACAGCAAAAGAAAGCAAGCAGTAAATAGTAAACAGTAAATAGTAAAGTGTATCCTCAAACTTCTATCTTCAAGCTTCATCAAACTTCATCAAACTTCATCTTCAAGCTCTTGCAAGCACACTCCAAGCAAAGGATTAATCATTAGGATCAAGGTTGCAATGTTGAGAACCAAATGAAAACCAAAGGAAATCATCAAGTACTAACATTGAAATGGAAAGGCATCCTCAAAGTTCTACTCAACTAGGGGCATACCACACATCCCTCCAAAGGAGATATGGAGTTTCCCTAGGAGGACTTTACATCATTGGATAGAATAGAAGCACACAATGCATTCTATGTTTGATGAAAGAATCAAAACTAGTCCTAATGGCTCTTCTTAAAACCGTAATTTCCTAAGCTCCTAAAAAGCTCCTAAAAGACTTCAACTCCAAGCTCCAATCTTCAAGCCACAGTAGCTACACCAAATATAGAAGACCTCTCAAGAAGGAATCCAAGCAAATCCAGCTCCAAAGTCATCAACAAAACCAAGCAAGCAAAGGTACACAAAATAGAACACCACAAGCACAAGCAACTTGCAAAATACAACTAAAATAGAAAACAAAGTTGTAAAATTCTAATAAAATTCCTAGGGGAACATACATGTTTGAACAACCTATGGTTGAAATATTAAATCCTAATTCAACTTCTAAGTCACCTAAATAATTTCTAAATTGAAGGGTATCAAGGTGATCCACAAGTTTGGGAAGGCTCTAATCTCAACACCTAAAACAGAACCTAAAGTTGTTCTAAAATTCTAACAAAAATTATAAGGGAACATGAATATCTACTCTAAAACATAATAAAAAATCAAAGCCAAACTCATCAACCATTGGAAGAACAAAATTCAACAAGACAGATGGCCAAATATGAAAATATTAAAGAATTAAACAAAATAAGAAAAATCAAATTAAATTGAAAAATGCATGAAAATTCATTTTATTGATTTCAAAAAATCACAAATTCTCTCAAGATCATGGAGGTATTTTTAAAGTAATTTTTGGATCAAGAATAGAATAATTGTGATTTTTAGAATCAATAATGCAATTAAAATAAACAAAATGGATAAAAGAAAATAAAATGCTGAAATAAAACACGAGCCAATGGATGTGTGGACTAGTCAGCTGATCCAAGAGCCAGGAGCGTGTCCACGTCATTTAATGAAACTGCATCGTTTCATCACTTCAGAAGCCAACCAAAAAACAAAACACGGCCGTTGGATTTGTGGTCTAGTCTTCAGTCAGAGCATGATCTGATGGCTTAGGATTCATCTTCTCCAAATCACAGGCCAAACGGAGTGAGACTCAGTGTGGTGGCCGGAGAAGACTCCGGTTGTCTTCTCCGTCGAGGCAAAAGTCACAGGCATCCAAAACATGCAATCCTTATACCAATCTCACTCAGAATTTCATCAGGAATTCAAATCTCCTATCCATATGTTCTAACTCTCCATAGATTTCAAGATTCGAAGCAATGTTCAGAACACACATCCAGATCAATCATCATCAATTGCAAATCTAAGGCTATAGAATTCATCCTCGTGTCACATACATCACTCTGATCTATCTAGATTGCTTTAACTCTCCATGAATCAAGAGATTTGAATCACAACAGAAATGCTATGTCATGATCAACTATCACCAAATGCTTCCAAATTGATCCTAAAACGATCTACATCTTGTCTAGATCCTAACCACAAGTTCAAATCTAACTACATCATGCTAATTCATGTGGAAAGTTGAAAGTTACTAACATGTTGTAGATCTAGTAACAGAGGCACTTAGAGCTTGATTCTCCCTTCAAAACTCTCCAGATACGTTCAATGATGCACTAGGAAGAGTTTGCAACCTTCAATTTGCACTGAATTGGCTTGGAACTCAAAACACGATTTCACTTGCTCCTTGGAAATTTTCAACTGCAACTTCAGTGTTCTTCACAAAATAAAAGCCAACCTCACTCTGAATTCAATGTAATGAATATATAGAATGGTTTCATGGGCTTTTGAAGTGTGTTTGAAGCCCAATCCATCAATTTGCAAATTTTGATTTTCCTTCACATGTGCAATGTAACAGTCACGAATTGGCCATGGAAACTGTTCTAGAATCTTCCCTTTAAATTGCATATTACCTTGTGAGTATATTCAGACCAAAAAGAGTGCTTGAAATGCCTTGGTGAGTATTTTGGATGTATGACTTGCAAATGAAGAAACCAAATGATGACTTGTAAAACTTGACCTAAACTCAAAATTCTTCTAATGCCAAAGTTCTTAGAATTCAATTTCCATTCAAAAAAAGTAGCTACTTGACATATTTTGGTCCTTTAACTCAAAAAATCAATTTTCCCAACTTTAATCATTTGAAAATCTTCCTTATTCAAACCATTTCAAACCAAGTCTTGCTATGAGCCCAATCAATCCATCATGACCTCTTTTCTAGCCTAAAAACCCCATTTTGAACAACTTTCATGTTGAACAAAAATCCATTTGACAAGTGCAAGTTGGAGATTTTGACCTATGATTGAAAATGACCTATAATTTCACTTTCCCAAAATACCCCTGACTTGTAAACCTCATAACTTGAGTTCTACAAATCATATGGAAGACTTATAGTACAATTGAGAAATCTAATATCATGAGGAACAACTTTCATGTTGGCCAAAAGTTCATGTGAAACCTCTTTCTAGGTCAAAAATAGCTTTGAAGTCAGATGATTTTCACAGACAAATTTCAGAGGCATCTGAGGACTTTTAACTTGTCTGGGTCATAACTTGAGTTCTATAAATCCCCTTGAGGACTTATAGTACTCAAATTGAAGGTATTGAGATGCTCTACAAGTTTCATGTTGGCCAAAGATCCATTTGAAACTTGTATCTTGACTTATGTGGACTTGAAGTTAGGCACTAAACAGGGAATTTTGCACTGAAACCCTAATTTAGCAACTTCCCACACTCTTGACTTTTCTTGACTTGATCTTGGCACAACACCACAAATGTCTCATCATATCATTTCATGAACTCCATGACCTAAAAGTAGGCTTTTGATACTCTTCAATTGCACAGTTGACCTAGAATTGATCCAGATGAAACCCTAATTGCTTGCACCTTAACTGTGACTCTTGCATTTGACACAATGACTTGATTGAACTCTCCTATGGCCCTCTAGGAATTCTATAAGCTCCATACACATCCTCTTCTCACATTCAACACTTCACAACCCTCTGATGGTCTTCAGTTGATCCTCAAGTTAGGAGAAGATTCACACTCAACATCTAAACCCTTAGGCTCTCAAGCCACCTTCTGATGACTTTGACAACTTCTCAATCTTGAATGATACCTCTTGCTAGGCCTCTCTTGATAAGAATAACACTTGATCCCATACTATATGAATGATACCATGATATGCAAATGATATAACTATGCAAATGTTAATGCAAATGAAACATAAACCAGGTAAGAAAAGGTTGGGCAAATTTTGGGGTACAACAATACATCGAGATTCTTGATCCTCAACTCAATAGCTTCTTCGATACCCATGACACACGCTTCATACTCAGCGTCATTGTTGGTGACCGAAAATGTCAATCTGGCAGTGACTGGGATGTGAGACCCATGGGGTGTTGTAATGATCGCCCCGATTCCACTTCCGTATGAGTTGACGGCACCGTCAAATATCAATTACCATTGAGAGCCAAGCATGGGACCTTTATCTGGTAGTGGTTCGTCACAATCCTTCATCTTGAGGAACATAATGTCTTCGTCAGGAAATTCAAACTTCATTGGCTGATAGTCTTCGATAGGCTGTTCGGCAAGGTACTCTAACAAAACACTTCCTTTGATGGCATTCTGAGAAACATACTGAATATCGTATTATGTCAGTACCATTTGACATCTGGCAATTCTTCCTGAAAGCGCCTGCTTTTCGAAGACATATTTGATCGGATCCATCTTCGAAATCAGCATGGTTGTATAGTTAAGCATATACAGTTCTAAACGTTTGGCAGCCCAAGCAAGTGCACAACATGTCTTCTCAAGCATTGAGTAACGGGACTCACAATCTATGAACTTTTTACTTGGATAGTAAATCGCATGCTCTTTTCTTCCAGTCTCATCGTGTTGACCGAGGACACAACCCATACTGTTCTCAAGAATCGTTAAGTACATAATCAATGGTCTTCCAACTACTGGAGGTATCAATATCGTAGGTTCCTGCAAATACTCTTTTATTTTCTCAAATGCTTTCTGACAATTCTCATTCCAAACGACCTCCTGATCTTTCTTTAATAACTTAAATAATGGCTCACAAGTGGCTGTGAGGTGAGATATGAACCGAGCAATGTAGTTCAATCTACCTAAGAAACCATGAACTTGTTTCTCGGTCTTTGGTGCTGGCATTTCTTGAATTGCCTTGATCTTCGCGGGATCGACCTTAATACCTTTCTCACTGACAATAAACCCCAACAAATTTACTGACCGTACGCTGAAAGTACAATTGTTTGGATTCATCCTAAGTTTGAACTTCCTTAATCTCTCAAACAGATTTATAAGATTCACCAGATGCCCCTCCTCCGTTTGGGACTTCGCAATCATGTCATCAACATATACTTCAATCTCATGATGAATCATATCATGAAAGAGAGTAACCATAGCTTGTTGATAAGTTTCCCCTGTGTTTTTCAAACCAAAAGGCATTACTTTATAGCAGAATGTTCCCCATGGCGTGATAAAAGTCATTTTCTCCATATCCTCCGGTGCCATTTTAATCTGATTGTATCTGGAAAAGTCGTCCATGAAGGAAAACACTGAGTATTGTGCGGTGTTATTAACAAGCACGTCAATATGAGGGAGCGGGAAATCATCCTTTGGGATCGCTCTATTCTGGTTCCTATAATCAACACACATCCTGACTTTGTCGTCCTTCTTAGGCACGGGCACGATGTTTCCAACCCACGGAGGGTAGTTGGTCACAGTAAGAAATCCGGCGTCCAATTGCTTCTGGACTTCTTCCTTGATCTTCACTGCCATATCAGTCCTGGTTCTTCTCAATTTCTATTTAAAAGGAGGACACTCTTCTCGAAGAGGCAGGCGATGAACTACAATATCCGTGTCGAGTCCGGGCATATCTTCATATGACCAAGCAAAGACATCCTTATACTCTTGCAGTAACTCAACCAGTCTTTGCTTGACATTATCCTGTAGCGCGGCCCCTATTCTGACTTCCTTCTTATCCTCTTCAGTTCCCAGGTTGATGACTTCAACTTCCTCCTGATGAGGCAGGATGACCTTCTCCTCTTGTCTTAACAATCTAGCAAGCTCTTCAGGTAGGTCTTTGTCTTTATCAATCTCTTCTTCTGCTTGAAAGATCGGATTGTCAAAGTCACACCGAGTCATAGACGAGTCTGAGTCGGTGGTATCTGAACTGTGTAACCTGCAATGATGATGATTTTATACTTAAATGATATGCAAACAAAATAAAAACAAACCACATTTCCATTTTAATGTTAGAAAACAAAAAGAAGAAAAGCAAGGATCACAAAATTCGAATGAGAAAAACACCTTTTGATTAATGATAAAAGATGGTTCAAACATAAGCAAGCATGCCCTGAACAAAATACCGCTATGCTCCGGGAAGAACATAGGGTTACACAATAATTGAGAAAACAAAGTATTATTGTTCACGTGTCACTTGGACAAATTCCGCAATGGACCAGTTGCAAAGCTTCTGTCCGGGAGCACTCGGCTGGATCCAAGCGTCCATGTCACAATCACTGTCCTCGGCCTAATCATCAGAAACAACATTGATTTGCTCAAAAATGACACCCCCACTAGTGAACTTGACGGGCCCCTTGTAGCGCGGTGCGCTCTGTGAAGATGATGGATGGTACCCCAACCTGAACTTGTCCTGCTTCTGAGGTATGTCTAGCACCTTTCCCCATCCTTGCGATGCCCCAGCCTGAACTGTCGCTTGAGCCTCCTTAAAAGATGACATAGCCACTTCCAGTTCTTTGTTCACAACTGGGGATTTGTCCTTCACTTGCACAGTTTCAAAGGCCTGACACAAAGTCTCATGAATTTCTCCGTCTACCTAAGTTAGTATAGAGGCTGTATAGAGTTTGACAAAATTCTCTAGATCTAAGTTTAACACTCAAGGGTTTTGACTTTGACAAAATCCAAGAGGTTAGTAAGTAATCATGACAATGATCCTTACATAGAGTTAACAAGCTCTGTCTTAAAGTTCTGATTGAAGGATACTCATAACAATGGGTAGGTCTTTAGACTTAAAGCAAAGTCTAATGGATATATGTTCTAACTTAACTAAGTTAAAGGACCTAATGACTTAACCAAGTCAAGGGAATGGGTAATGAGCTATCTATGATAGTGAAGTTAATAGAGAGACTTTCCTTTAGAATAAGGGATAACAAGGCAACTGGATGAGAGCTAATAAGCTACATCACTTGGGGAAACTTAACAAATCCTAAACACACATATGCATTCATTCAAACATGATGAAGATATAAAGTCATGGTAACAACTAAGAAAGATAAAGGCAAGCATGTGACAACATTAAGCAAAGATAATAACAAGACAACTTGATGAGAACTGACAAGTTCCATCACTGGGGAAAATAACTTGTTAATGATAAACAATTAGGACCATGTCATTCAAGTGGACCAAAGTCTTTCAAAAACAACAATATTTGAATTATTTCTGAACGCATTGAAACTAGACATATTAAGGAGCATAATTCAAAAAGAGTGGCATCAAAATGATAAAAATCAAAGAAGTTATGCACAATTGAAAACTAGGCACAAAATTAGGCAAGTAAGGCAAAAAAATCAAGGCAAGCCAAACCAAGGCAAGGCAGATTTTGCAAGAAGGGTCATAACTAACTCAAAACTTAACCAAATTGGATGAAATAAAAAATAAAATTGTGTATTTTTTACAAGGAATCCAATGGTGGTGGTGTTTTTCTCAGATCATGCATCATGTGAAAAACTCGATAGCATTAATGAAAAGGGTTATTATGTGCGAGAGCAATGTGACAGTCCAGCGTACATATTCTAAGCAGCAAGTAATGATTCAAACATAACATATGAGACATATAGAGAGTGATTACAAGAATCATACATCAATATACAAGCTAATTCAACAGATACCATATGTAGTGGAAAAAATAGCAAGCTTGTGCAAGAACAAAGCAACAGACAGAAATGTACCAATTCAGCATCAACTAAATGATCAAACATATCACATATGACCTATAAATGATGTTTACAAACACCAATCATCTATGCCCAACCAAAATCAATAAGTTGCATATTGAAATGACACTTAAGTAAGCTAACAAGCCAAACCAAAGTGACAGTCATGAATACCCAAGTTTATGAGCAAGAAATGGTTCAAACATGACCTATACAGTGTATCTATCATGTTCATAATTAGTGTACACCAATATTCATCATGATCTTAAAAGTAGCAAGTTGGAACACTTACCTCTTGTAGCTTTTTCAAGTCAATGCACCAAATAAGAAAACCAGTTGATGGATGATGATTCAAGCAGCTCCAATATGCTCCAAATAAGGTGTTCAAATGATGAGAACCACCTTGACAGAATGCCTTCTTATGCAAGAAAACACCAAAAGCTTCAAAGTGAAACTCTAGGAAATGGTGTTACAGAACTTTTGTGATGCCATGGAAAATTCAAATAACTTATTTGGAGAGTGTTTGAACTGTTAGAATGATGGGAAAAGGGCTGGTTTGGTTCTGGTCTATGAAGATGTAGAAAAGTCAAATTTCCAAGGTATGAGAGTTGACTTTAGGAATGTGAGGTTTTCTGGTGAATGTGAGGGTTTGTACAGCTTCGATGCATCATATGTGATGTGTTTGAGGTATTGGTTCAAGTGTTTTGTGGCTGTATTGAGTTATGGCAGAGTTTTTTGCAAGGCAGATTTTTCTCCACAAGGAAGCAACTTTTACAACATGCAAGAAGATGATGATTAGAGAAATGAGAGAGATTCAACTTGGTTTCTAGTTGATTCTGGTGTTTTTTGGATGTTAGGAGTGTGTTTTATTTATAGGCAAGCTTGGAGAATGAGAGGTATGGGCAGATTGTACCAACTTGCCAAGTTTGCCCATTTTGGAGGCAAAATGAGCAAATCCAACTTGGGATTTCTTTTCTGAGCATGAGAAACCTTCATATGTGTTTCAACATCACCAATACCCTTCAAATAGTTGGCATCAAGTGAAGAAAAGAGAGTAGTTGATGCAGTAGCTGAGGTGTAGCAAAAAATGCAAAACGTTTCTCTCTCCTTGCCACTTGCATCCACTTGCATGAATAAACAAATCCAATAATCCAATTTCTTGTTTTTTCTTGTAGTAAACCATTTTAATCTCGTCAATTAAGTCCCTAAACATCAGAGAATGAGTTAAACAAGTGATTAGAAGAGTTTTGAGTGGTTTGTGCATCAAAATGCAAGTGCTGAACTTGGTTTTGTGACATGAAAAATCCCAAACTTGTTCTCTTCGATTCTCCCTAACCATAAAGACTGTGAAAATTATCTTGTACTTTTAAAAATCCCCGAATATGATCTACAATTTTCATTTTTTCTAAATTTTAAACTCTAAAGGGAACTAGGTCAAAAAGCTTCATGAAGTTGGCAGCAAAACTTGACTTACAAGTCAAAAAATAAGAAATTTTTCTAAGTGTGGAAATCCTTCACAACTTGATGAGCTCATAACTCAAAATCTATAAATTTTTGGACATCAATCCTCTAGGAAAATTTTGTAAGGTTTATCAAGATATTTTCAACCCGCTTTGGATCACTCAATTTGGATGTGTGGTTTGAGAGTTATGATCATTCCAAATAGGCTTGTAATTAGGGTTTTTCATATACCCTAATTTCTTGATTCACAAGTTATCTATCAATTATTGATTAAATCTTCACCAAACTCACTAGTTAGGCATAAAATGATTTTGGAAACCTTGATTTCTTCAATTTGGGGTCAAAACCCTAAAAGTCAAAGTGTTGACTTTCCAAACAAACGAACCGAATAGTTGAAATCTTCAGGATCGGTCCTTAGTGTTCTGGGGTTTTTTTAACCTTTCATACTTCTCGAGGGGATTTCACTAAGTCATAGAAACATCACGGACCATGGTTCAAGCTTTGGAAACCCATTTAGACTAAAAGTCAAACTACATTTGACTTTTTCAACTAGAAACCCTAATTAGGGTTTTGCACAGCACTGCTTCAATTCTCTTGGTAACAACCTCAAATAGAACTTGTTCTTGGTAAGATGTGAACTCTTCATGATGTGAAAACTTGATATGTATATGATCAATCCAAAACCTTGACTGATCAGTCCACAAGATTCTTGATTTTAATAGTGTGAAATCCTAATTCATCTGCATCTTGATAAAGACTAACTTGAAAGAGGTTAGGTTAGATAACATATGCTTGATGCACCTAGAATGATAATGGAATCTAGGGGTCAAAATTTGGGGTATGACAGAAAGGTTTGTCAGAAGCTCTATCATGGTATGATAGGTTCTCTTCTGTATCTAACTACTTCTCGTCCAGATATTATATTCACTGTATGTCTTTGTGCTCGTTTCCAATCAGATCCAAAGGAAACTCACTTAACAGTTGTTAAGAGAATCCTAAGGTATCTAAAAGGAATAACTAACCTTGGCTTTATGTATAAGAAAACATATGAGTACAAGCTTTTTGGTTATTGTGATGCAGATTATGCTGGAGACAGATTAGAAAGGAAAAGTACTTCTGGAAACTGCCAGTTTCTAGGTAACAACCTCGTCTCTTAGGCTAGTAAAAGACAATAAACTATTGCACTTTCAACTGCAGAAGCAGAATATATCTCAGTGTCACTATGTAGTACTCAGATACTCTAGATGAAGAATCAACTAGAATATTTTCAGATACATGAGAGTAACATTCCTATCTTATGTGATAATACTTATGATATTTGTTTATCCAAAAATCCTTTCTTTCATTTTAGGGCTAAACATATTTGAAATAAAACATCACTTTTTATTTGACTATGTTCAGAAGGGTGTTTTCAATTAAAATTTATGGATACAGATCACCAATGGGTTGATATTTTCATAGAACCCCATGCTGAGGATATATTCATACTCATTCTGGAAATTTTATTTATAAAACCGTGTCCAGAATGAGTAGATGAAATTTTTGATGTGTCAAGTCACCAGAATTTTTGAGATAAGATTCTGACGTTAAGCAGATTGTTTCTCTTTTATTTTATGTCCTTTCTGATTGAAGATACTTCTACATGTTAAAAGATGTCTTAATCAGAAATTTGGCTAGTCAGATACCTCTTGGTATTCTTGACTTTGGTAACATCAAACGTGTTCTATTGAACAGATGACTGTGATTTTCTTGTGACATTTGTCCAAAATCAAATCATATCTTACAGATGAAGAGATGCCTCGAGTGTTGTGATTTTATGAGACTAGGTTTCACGTAATTATTTCCTATAACTCCCACCTTTTCATACTCTCAATTTTTTTTATAAATACTCACATTCTCACTATCACACACTACACTCCTTTTTCACTTCCCACACTTTTTCTTAGAAACCCTAAAACCCTTTGTGCTCTGGAAAAACTCTATCATCTTCATCAATGGATCCTCAACAACAAGGAAATGAGTACATTATTCCAGAGAAACTTATTATCACTCTCAACACGCAGGTAGTTGATCTTCATGTTCTTTGTGAAACTATGGTGGATTTCAAAAATATAAAGGATAACGGGTATGATCTTACTCAAACACTTGATTTCCAAGGCTGGAACAGGTTTTTAAAAGATTCCAAGGGCCCAACTTTCTTATCTTGGTTAAAGATTTCTTGATTCATGCAATTGCAAGCAGAAACATCATTATCTCCTTTGTGTTTGGAAAATGTATCATCATCACAGAAAAGACCATATGCGATTTAATCTCTCATGATTGAAAGGGGCTAAGAATCTATAACGTTCAAGAAGATAAACAAAGGGAAGCAAAAGTAAATGAATCTGTCTTCAAATAAGGAACTGTTCTAGATTCTAAGAAAGATCCTTCATCTTTGTTTTTAAAAGACTATTTAAGAGTTTGGTTCAAGATAATGTTGGGAAGTATTTACCACCGTCATCCTACTCATTCTTCCGATTACATAAATCTTTCTTAGAAGTATGTTCTATACTTCTTAATGAAAGGAAAGAAGATACATCTCTCAGTCATCCTGTTCAGATTCCTGAAACACTCAATAACGACATGAGTAATATTCTAGATACTCTTTCAGAGATTTTAAAGATTAACGAAAAAGGAAAGAAAAAGAAAAATGATGATGGTGAAGAACCTGTAAACAAGAAGATAAAGATGACAACTACATCTGCTTCTCCTGATGGCAAGCTACGTAAGTCTTCTGAATCCTCTTCATTAATTGCATATGTTATTACTAACAGGAATGTATCTTCATCTATCTCAACATCACCGCCAACTTTCTCAACCATTGTCACCACCTCACCCATGTCTATTTCTGAATCACAAACTCAAATAATTCCATCCTCTACACCCTCTACACAACTTCCACCACCGTTATTCTAAACCACTTCAACTCAACTAACTCCCACAATTTCCTTACGAATAACTACCACCATATCTGAACAACCAATTTCCACCATCTCTCTACCATTAAATGCTCAACCCATTTCTGAAGATCATCCTACATAATCTATCCCTACAACTAATTCTGGGGAAGTTACTAATGAACCCTTTCAAACAACCATACCAGAAAATTCTGAACCTTCTTCACCAAATCCTAAAAATAATGATATCACCAATTTGGGTGATTCTGATGAAGAAACTCAACGATTCCCTGAGAATCAACCTTCTGATCTCCCCCTTCCTAACCTAGATGAAATTATTTCTGTTTTTAAAGACAGTGTAGTTAGGAGATTCACCACACTTTCTGATAAATCAAGTTCTAGCGAAAACCCTTCTGCTTTGGGTGCTCCCCTGAATAGATTCAATAGGTGGATGTCAGTGGAGTTTCAGAAGATCAAAAATATCTCTATTCAGACAAAAGATTATTTTGTCCAGCAAGCTGTAAAGAAATTGGAAGCTAAGAGGGAAGTTGAAGTAAAGCTAGCTGTTGAAAGGGAACTAGCTGAAATGTTGGCTAAGGAAGCTCTTGACAGAGAAGCTAAGAAGCAAGCTAAGGAAGCTCAAGATTTAGCTAAGAGGGAAACTGAACTGAAAAATCAAGAAGATATCCTGAGAGCTGTTGAAAACTCTAGTTCTGATCCAGTACTGAAAACTTTGGAAAGCATTCAGAAGGAGCAAGAGTTGTTCATAACAAGAATGGGCAAGCAAGATGAATTCACTTCCAGCATTCAGAATGTACTTGCTCAGATCCTTCAGAGGCTCCCTCCTCCTTTTCAACCTTAGACACTCCTTAGGCCACCCCTTAGTTTCCTTTGTCTTTTTGTGTTTATCTTATTTTGTTCTTATTTACCTTTTTGATCATGACAAAAAAGGGGAGTATATTAATGGAAAATTATTTTGATAAAAATACCTTGTCTCTGAATCATAGCTCTGACATTCTAACATTTTAATTACACACAATTTTTTCTTAGAATGTTTTTCAGGAACAAAATTGATATCTTGGCAATCAGGCTCCGATTTAATGAATCATTACCATTATAATCAAGCGTTGTTATTCTGGATCTAACAAGATCTTTATAAACAGGCTCTGGTATCCCAAATCTAATAAGATTTTTTTAAAGTCTTAAATCCAGGTGGAGCTTGATAAAGGGAAGTTATTTCTAAAACTTATCTCTATTATTTCCTATTAATTATCTTCGTACAAAATTGGGTATCAAAATACATTGTTTTGTCATTATAAAAAAGGGGGAGATTGTTAGAACAAGATTTGGTTCTGCAAGATATCTCTAAGTTTTGATAATAACAAAGTAGTATTTGTGTGAGAATAATTTTGGTACTCTAAAGTTTATTTTTCTGAAGAATTAACAAACAGGTTCTAACTCTGATAGAGACTATGTGCAACGTCACTCTGATCTGACCAAAGTCGCTTCTACGCCATAAAAGTAAGTCTGCTTCTGATCTACTTACATTCAGAAATATTATAAGAAGACAATATGTTGTTGTTGCAGTGCTCTCTTGGATTCTGGTTCTGAGCGTGACTCTGATGTCTTACTTTTGAAGGTTGTCTAGCTTCTGAAGTCATTATTTTATGAAGACTAAGTGTTGAAGAATTTGAAGACAAGGTTCTGCTGAACAAAGTTCTGAAGACTTGAGTTTCTGAAGATTAAATGCTGAAGAATTTGAAGACAAAGTTCTGCTGAACAACATTATGAAGACTTAAGTTACTAAAGACCAAGGGTTCTAAAGATTGTTTGCTTAAGACTCTGAAGACAAGGTTCTGGTAAACAAGTTCTGAAGACTCAAGACTCTAAAAACCCAGTGATCAACTCTTCTACTCATGCTTCAATCATCTCTATTTAGATGCCTCTAATGTACAGAAGATATGATCAAACATTTACAAGGGAAATAGTACATAGTACATATCAAACACGTTCTATTCCACTACCATTCCACTACCCTAATTTGGTGGTACAAATGACAACTTTTGTGTATGATTTTCATCTCTGTGTAACGACATTATTTCATGTCGCCAGCTATCTAAAGGATATTCCTGATCTGCTCTCCAACGGATCTTTTTATGGATATATATTACTTGAAGAAAACAAGGAAAACAAATAAAAAAAGTAAACAAACTATGAAGAACTAAAGAAACAATATTTAAGCACCACAATACAAAGAAAGAAAATTGTGCATACTGTATAAGTTTTCTTTAAGTTATTTGAGTTATTAATAGTGTTTATATTCGCTTGTGTAGAAGCAATTCATTATAAACATTTTTGTTAAAATAGTTGTTTGTGATTCCTTAAGAGACCAGTTATCACACCTCGAAAATTAAATTCAAACATACGACCCTCGCGCGAAAGGCGCGGAAATGCGGTTCGACAGAGTCTCCACCGAACATTATTTATCCCAAAAAGATGGGAGAGGAAAATATCGAGAAAATATTTAAAGAGACGGGCAAGAACATGATCGTTGCAACCACGTTCTGGGTTAGGGAGCCGGTTACGCAAGGGGAAGGTATTAGCACCCCTCATGTCTATTGTACTCAACGGGAACCTCTTAGTTCAACTTGCGAAGGGTGTTATCTAAGCTTGTTCATTTTCTTCTAAGTGATAAATGCGAAATGGTACGATAAAAGAATGATGATTCTAGGGGAGAAATGGTTAGTTAAAGATAGAGTGCTCGCCAAGAATTGGGGCCTTTGTGCCTACATATGCTCATTTGGACGAGAATGACAAATCAAAGCTTCTGTAGTTCGACTATGGGAAAGGTTATAGGGGAAACGAAAGATGGATAGAATTGTGAACAAAATGGCAGAGAAAGATGGAAGTGTGAAAAAATAAAAAATAAAAGGTAGCTCGCCAAGATCATCGCAATCTTATGCCTACGTATCTTGCATTCAGACGAGAATGAAGAATTAGAGCGTCCGTAGTTTGTGGAGACGACCACGAAAAGAGAAGGGTTGAATTGGTTTGATGTTTGGTTTAGAAATGAAAGATTGAGTGACAAACAACCCAAGGGGTGTGCCTCGAGATCTGTCACTCAAGAGTCTAAAGAATGCGAGATTCCAAGAACTCAGTTCTTTCGGGAGTTAATTAAAAAGGGTTTTGAGAAAGGTTGAATGTTTTTAATTCAAGAGATTGAATGAACAATAACTTAAGGGGAGGGCCTCGAGAGCTATTCATTCGAAGATTCAAGGAATTATAGACTCCAAGAATGCTCAAGGAAATGCTAGACTCCAAGATAAACCACAATCAAAGCAAATACGAATGCGTATATTAGAATGGGGGCAGGGTACATGTAAGTTACATGGGATTGCACAAAATAAATGATCACGTTGTAAGGTAGCCCAAGAGAAAGTCGTGTGTGTGTGTGTGTGAGGTGTCCTAAACTAAGCCTTGAGCAAGAGTCGGAAAAAAGCTCCAAGTTAGGGTTTTTGATAAAGTCCAATAATTTGTTGCTCGGAAAAGTAACCAACAGTCCACCAATTTAGGCTTTTAGGGTTTTGATAGTAGTTAATTTGTTTTGAGAAGTATGAACAAGATATGACAAACATGAATATGATATGAACAATGTGAATAATATGGAAAGATATATAACAATATAACAATATAATCAAAATAATATCCACAAGTATATGAACAATGATAATAAGATCAAGATATAATGACTGAAAATAAATCAAGAGTATATTGACGAAAATTAAAGTTAGTTATTAGTTGTTATCAAATGAATCGGGACGAAATGTAGCGCTGAACCGTCGTAGCTCGATCTATGATGAAGATCAAACTATAGGAGGTCGCATAAGTTGATATTCGTGCTAAAACACAATGGAGAAATAATATTGAGGGTTATTTTCCAAGGTAATCGTGTCACCCGAATGGAAAAGGTGAGGTCTCGCTTTAATTACAAACTTGTGTCAACTAATCAAGGGTAACCTATCGCGATCTCAAAGCATAAAAATGATCTCGATGATCATTCACTACAAATTTGAAATAACGACGGTTAACAACCTCAGCCAATCAACATTTGTGAATATGAATACTTCATCGATTGAAGAAATCGAAACAAAAGAAGATAAAATCAAGTTAATTTGAAATGAAACATTAAGAAAGGTGGATTAATTGAGAATAACACAAAAATTAATAGTAAAAATACTATTATTTAGGAAAATTTATAAACTAAAAAAAATGAAATAATCTTTAAAAAAAACAAAATAAAAAGGGTGGAGGGTACCATGGAAAAACCAAAAGGTGTGAGTATGGAATCATTATGGGCCTTAGGCCCATTCAATCACTTTCACATAAAAACATGGGTGAAAGCAACAAGAAGGGGGTGTTGGCTTTGTTGGGTATGTGGATGTTTGTTGAAATCGAATAGGTTAGGCCCATCATTCTACTAACACCATATGGTTAGCCCATCAATACTCAAACAATCAATGGCAAAGCACAAAAACTAAGCTTTAAAAGGAAAACATGGCATGGTTAAATCACAGGAAAAAAATGATGTTTTGATCCAAATGTGGGTTGAGCCCACTATCAACAACATTGGATGGATGTCCACTGCGACAACATAACCCTATTGAAAACCCGGTAAAGCATAAACGAAAGATCATCAAGCTTCCTCTTTCAAAAATAAAGGTCATGGGTAAGAATCAGAACCACAACAAATTTCTCTCTTAAAACATCATAAAGAAAAAAGAAGAAAATAAAGAAGACGCAACACGGTCGAACATAACGCAGTGTTTCCAACCTCTTCAATTATGTTTCCCTCCAATTTGGTTTGCTTTTTCAATTTTGATTCAGGTTCATAAAACTCTTCTTCTACTCCATTATGTTTTATGGTTTTGATTTGGGGGATTTGATTTTGTGGATATGAGTTGTGGGTTGAAGAAATTTAGTTTTGTCATTAATGTATTTTGAGGAAGGATTGAGGGTCGAAGAATGATTTGTGAAGGTTGTGGATCTAATTGAAATAGGTTGAAGGGGGAAGGTGACAGATTGCTGATTGGATAACAGAGTGTTTTTTTTTTGTTGCAAAAAGAGATCCCCTTGAATGAAGAGGAAGGCTGGAATTTATAGGATAGAGGTTGAGGTTTGGAATTATGGAATGAAGTCTTTCCCGTTGCTGCATTGTATGTATGGTTTATTGCATTTTTATGCGGTGTTGATTGTTTTTGTCGCTTCTGCAGGTTTGTGGTGTCATGTGCGTCACATTGGTGAACTGATACGTGTTTTTTGTGTTTTAGTTGTAGGACGTTACTCGTTCTTTATTTTTCCACATTCTGCAAATTTTGTTTGCAGGTTCTTGGAATGCTCATGGCTACCAATCATTTGGTGATGCCTTGCTGTAGATGTAGTATTAGTTGTGTGGAGAGGTAATTGTCATGATTTTGTGGGATCTCAGTTAGCATGATGTGGGCCAGGCGATGCAAGTCTGTATTATGGACATTTCAGCTTAGGTCAAGTTATGTTATACTGGTCAAGTGTTAGCAAGGTTTGTGGAAGGTAGCTAGGTACATGGTGTGAAGCATAAGCATTGTAAAGAAATTTGGATAATGATTTTTTTGTTGTATCATAATTGGGATCTTTGAAAATGGACCTTGTATTTTATTTTTGTGATATGAACATGTACTTGTAACTCTTATATGGGCTTATTATATAATGTGCCTTTTTAATGCAAGATTTTTTTTATAGAAACTTTTGGCAATTTTTCAATTTAATACTTGCTTGCATCGCCATATTTGAACTAAAGCTCTTGATTTTGCAATTGGATTTGACATGGATCAATTCTTGAATTTAGATTAATCTTGATAAGACTAGCTTCCCTCAAGTGGTTTTTATAACCAACCTTCCACCTAATTTGCACTTGAATATTCTCCAATAATTAACCATGTGAAGATTTTAAATCTTGAGAACTTGAAATGGATTAGGCCCTTGAATCCATGTGAATTCACCATTGAACTCATTCTTGCACTTTGCCATTGAATAAAATCAAAGTCATCTTGAGCTATTTTTTTTAATTATTTTCCATTTAGACCATAAATGAGCCACAATCTTTCACCATCAACCAAATGCTCAAGAAACTGCCTTAAGATCAAAGACTTGACACATGAACTGCATTGCTCACAACCCTAATTAGAAAATGAACTGAATCATGATAATTTTCATCTATGAAGCACTATGAACTTGACATAGCCTGACCATAAACCCTAATTAGAAAGCCCAGACCCACACCACTTCAATGGAGCATACCCTAATTAGAAAGCTTGACCATAATCTGGCCTGATCAATAAGTATGGTCAAAACCATTAAACTTCAACCAATATTGCCTACACACACTTAATCTAACATATTTCAATGAAACCTCATTCAATTCAATTCAACATTGTGATACCCTGAGCAGCAGCCACACATTTTTTGATTTTCTGAATAATGGTTAGTGGATGGAAGTACAGATGAAAGTTATACCGGTAGGATAAATTTACAGTATGACAGCAGTTAGGTTAGAATCCTTAAGAAGAGACAGTTAGTCTTTTGGTTGTTAGTCACCAACGGTTGCTAGTGTAGTGTAATCAGTTGATATAGTAGATTAAGTCCTTGTGTATAAGGCGAAATCACCTTGGCGGGTGGACTAGATTAGCTTGATAGTTTTCAAGTAAACTAGGATATATTATGTGTTTTTCTCTCTTGTTAGTATATTTGTGATCTTTATTTGAGTTTCACAAAAAGCTTTCATTTTGAAAATCCAATTCGAACTCCCTATTTCTTGTATTTTCTCACACCTTCATACTAATAAATTAAATAGAGCATAAAATAAAAATAATATAAAGCATTTTAAATTCAATTAAAACAAAATAAATGAAAAATTAGGATATTACACACCACCTATGTGATTGCTCTTCTTTGTGGATTGTCTCTGATTCAACGAATTTCCTTTTTTTAGTGACTCCTAACATTTGAATTGTTGTAGCCTCCTATACCTTTGTTGACATTCCATATTCCTTTTTTTTTCTTTTCTTTCGTTGATTATGTCTGCAGAGCTACATCACATTTCATCTTGCTTGCAGATCTTTCAGTCATTCGTTGTTCATGAGATTCAAGTGTTGCTTGAAGCTCTTCTTTTGTCATGCTTGATAGGACATTTGATTCTTCTATGGCTACAATCATATGATAGAATATAAAAAGCAATGACCTCAAGATCTTTGTAACTATCAATCTTGATGTCAATACTTCTCCATACATCTTCATTTGATTCACCAGTCTTGTTAAGCTTGTGAAGAAATTAAATTTTTTTCGGCCCTGCCATATTATTACAAATTTTTTTTCTATAATGCCATCATTTTCAACAAATATTCCATAATGCCATGTCTTTAAAAAAAACTGGGCGGAAGTGTATACAGTTTTTTTAAATTTTTTTTAATTATATTTATTTGTGTAATTAAGTTTTAATTAATTATATTTATAAAAAAAAAGTTTTAATGAAATTAAATTAAATTATTATAAATAACAATTATGAATAATATTTATAAATAATAATACTTTATAATTATTATGAATAATAAGCATAAAATTATAAATAATAATTATGAAATTATGAATAACTTAATTATGTAATTAATTAATTTTGTAATTAAGACTACATATAATTAAAAAATAAAAAAATAAAAAAAAATAAAATAAAAATTAATTGAAATAAATATTTATTTATTCTTGAAATTAAAAAGGTATATTAAGCCCCTATTTACCCTTGATTTTGAACCGGCCGACGTAAGCGTTGGTGGGTTCCACAGGTAGGAGTCTGTACATTTCTGGTGGACCTTCTATGATCAACATCAACATTTGGGGGCTGAGTAGAAGGTCCTGCATCATTCCTAGGATTCATAAATTCAGCGACCATATCATCACTCAAATCGTCCAAAGTTGATATGTCGTCGCACTGCCATAACTTAATCTTATTCCCTCATTACTCCAACTTGGTAGGTTGGAAGGTGGAATTGTGTTAGTCATGTAGGGGGTGTATACGTCTTAAGATGAATTAAGGGTGAAGGTTTGTGAGGGGTAAAAAGGCACTTGTGGTTGGGGTGTTTGGTAGTTGTATTCTTGTGGGTAGGTTGAGAGAATGAGTATTGGTTATATTGGGTGGTGTATTATGTTTGTTGTTGGGTGTATGAAAGTGATGGGTTTTGTTGTTGGATTTTGAAGGGGGTTGGTTTAAATGATAGGTATGGTTGATTGTAGTGCTGACTTGGAGTATAAGGTTGTTGTGTTGGGTTGAAAGGTTCTTGAGTGTTAAATGTTTGTTGTTGGATATTAAATATTTGATGTGGGGTGTTAAATATTTGTGGTTGGGTGTTAAATATTTGTTGTGGGGTGTTAAATGGTGGTCTAGTGTGTTGGAAGTTTGAAGAAGTGGGTTGGTTATGAGGGTCAAATAAGTATCTATTTTTGTGATAGATATAAATTGGTCGCAGATTTATACCAATTCTGTATTCCGACTAGGTTTACATTTGGTTTCCAAGAAATTTCCTTGTAGGACATTTTGGTGACGAGTTTTCCATTGTTGACGTTCTTGTCTATTATGCTCTCTTCAATTATTGAGTTTTCACTGTTCGGTCGTTATACTCTTGTGGTATTTCTCCATGCACCTAGGTGGACTAGAAATTTCTTACTGAATCCCAAATTGGAGTTTCACCCTATCCGAATGATACATTTCAACATAAGTTGAAAAAAAAGAATGTTGTAGAACTCCACATGTCGATTTTAGTCTGTCGCATCGCTGCGAAGATGGGCCAGCAAAGACAGAAGAGTCGCCACCATTCATTATTTATCCCAAAGAAAGGGAAAGAAAATGATTGAAGAAAACCTACAAAAAAGGGAGAAGACGGGTCATCGCAACCATATCTCGGGTTCGGGAGTCGGTTACACAAGGGGAAGGTATGAGCACCCCTCACGTCCATCGTACCCGACGGGATCCATGCTTGTTATTTATCTAAAGGGTGTTAATCTATCTAAGCTACAGGCCACTGGGACAAAAGAAAAAGAAACGATACTCGATAGAGCTTTGCCGCTCTATGCCTACGTATTCCCCCGTGCAATGGGAAAGTCAGAGTCAACGTAGTTCAGAAAACTACGGGTGAAGGTGGGGGAAGCTTGTTCGCCAAGACATTGTCGTCTTGTGCCCACGTATCCTTGTTTGGTACGAGAAATCAGAGCAAACGTAGTTCGGACTGACACGACCACAGGTTGGTTCAAGTGTTTTACCCAAGTAGGGTTAAAACTTAGTTCTAGCAGTTAGGTGTATTGCTGCTCGACCATTGGAGACTTAGGCGTTACCTGTTTGCGATAGAACCAAGAGTTAACAACACTCTTTTATGAAAATGATTTTCAATTAATCCCGAAGGATAAAAAGGTTTGATGTTTTTTTGAGTCTTTTATGAAGAAGAAGTGAATTGAATTGTGTTTGTAATTCATGTTGCACTAAAGTCTATGACTTGAGAGCGAATGTGTCGCATATCGTCTAAAGGACATACGCTAGACACTCTAGACAATTGAGAGGATGCCCCCCAAACATCATTCTACAAGTACTTAAGGCTCATAGCGTACAACACTTATTATCCTTTATTAGATGTTTTGAAGAAGTTTTAAGATGAGAAGAGAGGACACAAGACTAAGGGGAAACTAACTCAACTCTAATGTTATCATGCAATGTGCTCCTATGATTGAGATTAAGAGGGGAAAATCTACCCTAAGGTTAGCATGCTTGGATTGAACACTTAATGTCTCTCCTTCTCCCAAAGGGACTAGGAATCCTAAGGGATCATGCCAAAGAAAATCAAGTAAACACAAGATAAATCAATCACAAGTGAGAATGAAAGAGGTGTAAACATGAAATGCAACACAAAGAAAAGAGGGAGGAAAAAGTGTGGGGCAGCAACCACCACAAGCACATCTCAACCTCTTGAAAACAAACAAATAGATGCAAAACAAAATAGAAATGCAAGCAAAAAGAACTCAAACAAGTACAAGCAAAAGTGAGATGAAATGGGAGAAGCGAGCTCCTACAACCATCGACCATCAATCACTGAAGAAAAGTGGGAGGAAAAAGTGTGGGACAGCAACACAACCTCTTAATTCTTCAAACTCAAGAAAAACAAAATAGCATTCATCACTTTGAACAACATCCATAAACGTATGCATTCAAGTGGAAATCGAACAACGCGTGTCGAAGAATCATGATTAAACAATCAAGAAAGCAACACAATATCCAAAACATTTCACTCAAATGTATCATACTGATCCATGAAGATTCAAAGAGAAGGGATACCCAAAACAAGCTCAAAAACAGAAAACATGACATTCTGGTTTAGTGTTAATCGGTTAACACATATGGTTAACCGATAAACCAGTTAAAAATGTTTAAAAATTTGAAAATTTGCACTGTGTCGCAACCGCGAAAAACACCCGGCGAAAAATAGAAGAGTCGCCACCTCTCGTTATTTATCCCAAAGAGGGAAAGGAAACGATCAGAGAAAACCTGACAAAAACGGGAGAAGACAGGTCATCACAACCATATCTCGGGTTCGGGAGTCGGTTACGTAAGGGGAAGGTATTAGTACCCCTCACGTTCGTCGTCCTCGACGGGATCCACGCTTGTTGTCTATCTAAGGGTGTGTTAAATCTATCTACGCTATAGGCTCAGAGGACAAAAAGAAGAGAAAAGAGACTCGGTAGAGCATCGCCGCTCTGTGCCTACGTATTCCCTCGTGCAATGGGAAAGTCAGATTCAACGTAGTTCGGCTAATTACGGGTGAAAGTTGGGGAAGGTTGCTCGCCAAGACATCGCATCTTGTGCCTACGTATTCTCATCTGGTATGAGAAATCAGAGCAAACGTAGTTCGGGCTATTAGAACACCGGATGGTTCAAATGTTTTACCTGAGTAGGGTTAAAACTTAGTTCTAGCAGTTAGGTGTATGCAGCTTGACCATTGGAGACTTAGGAATTACCTGTTTGCGGTAGAGCCAAGAGTCAACAAAACTCTCTTTTATGAAAGGATTTTCCATTATTAAGATTCCGAATGATAAAAGATTTGAAGTTTGTTTTGGTGCTTTTTAGAGAAGAAGTGCATTGATTATTGTTTGTAATTCATGTTGCACTAAAGACTATGAGCTAGGACCGAATGCGTCGCATATCACCCAAAGGGTGTACACTAAACACTATAGGTCATTGAGGGGAAGCCCCCCAATCACCATTTCTCAAGTAGCTTAAGGCTCGTAGAGTACCACATTCATTAACCTTTATTAAATGTTTTGAGATTGTTTGAAGATGAGAAGAGAAAGGACACACTAAAGGGAGACTAACTCAAACCTAAAAGTTATCATGCATAGTATACCTATAGTTGAGGTAAAAGGGAATGATACCTAATATTTTCATGCATGGTTTAAGTCCTAAGGTCTATCATAATCTCAAGAGATTAGAGATCATAAGGGAACATGGCATAGAAAAAAGAAGAAGAAGGAAGCATAAAATAACATGAAAGAAGAAATAATGCATATGCAATGCAACACACAAGCAAATGGAGGAAAAGGTGTGGGGTAAATACCTCCACAAGCACATCTCGACCTTTATTAATGCAAGAAGGAAGATGCAAAAAGAATGCACACAAAGCAAAGGAATGCAAGAAGGCAAGCAAACATGAACATGCAAGCACATTATTACTTTGAACGACAACTACGAAAGAATGCCCTCAAGTGGAAACCTAACATACGCGCTGAAGCAATCATGATTAAACAATCGAGAACAGTGGCATATGTCCAAAACATTTCACTCCTAATGCATCATATTAATTCATGATGATTCGAAGTGAAACGGTACCGAAACAAGCATGAAAAACAACAAAATAGACCTGCTGGAACAGTGTTAATCAATTAACCACTGGAAAACGCCTAAAAAATTGAATACTTGATCTGGTTAATCGATTAACACCAGATGTTAATCGATTAACACTGCTCCAACAGCAGAAAACAACAATAGAAAAGCACTTTTCAGCAACTTATCACTTAAGCAAACATCCACATGATCTCTCATAAACAATTGTGCACGAAATTAAACCAGAAAACAGTGATCTAAACAAGATGTAAACACATCTAAACAGCATTATCACAAATCATATAGATCAAGAATCAATAAAAATGAAGATCAATATGATTATGCAAAATAAGCTCAAAAATGCAATGAAATTCACCAAAATTCAAGATGATTATAGATCTTTCTCAAGTGTAAAATTGAACTTCCAAGTGATCAAAATTGGACCCCAAAGTGAGCCCCTTTGAAAATTCACATGCAGAGGCAAAACCTGTACTGGTTAATCGATTAACAGTTTGGTTTAATCGATTAACACTGTCAAAAATTCAAATCTGGCCTGATTTTGATTTGGTTAATCGATTAACACCTTCAAAAATTTGAATTTGGCGCCTTTTGGAGGGAAATCTGCACATTTGCCTGTTTTCAGTCGTTCTGAGCTCTGTTTAGCTTCTAAAACTTGCTCTTGAATATCATAACCATGAAAATGCTTGAGATAGCTTGAATGTTGCTTTTTGAGCTGAAAATACCCTGCAGAATAAAATAAAATCGGTCGCCCGACCGCTGGGCAAGGTAAATGCCAGAGCCTTTGATGCTCGTTGTTCAGGTTCATGCACTGAGATGAAAACTGAGCCACGGGAAAACCTTGATCCCCTGTCTCGAGAATGAATACTATGCAAATGCAGAAAATGAGAAAATGAAAAGAAGAAAAAGCCAGATGTTGCTAAAACGGAAAGGCAAATTTTGGGGTGCAACAGCTGCCCCTATTCAATCGACTTGGACCTGAAAGGTTGAAAAGCGAACGGCTTTCAAACATTCAAGGTAGAACGTGATTGAATACAAAAAGAACCTAGAAATTTGCAATATGATTGGGATGCAACTGGAGCCCGGTCACACGTCGTCGGAAAGAAAACATACCCAAAGTAAACATATCGTTAAATTTCAGAATCCTTTCGTCAATAGGAATCGAAGAAAAGAGCGATACCTGACACTCACGTCGTATAATGGTAGACAGGAAGAAATATCGTATCCAGAACAATCACATTGTCTAATGGTAGACAGGAAGAAATATCCAAAGTTTACATTGTCTAATGGTAGACAGGAAGAAATATTCAAAACGCACATCGTCTAAGGGTAGACATAGAGAAATATCCATATCCAACAAATCACATCGTCAATAGGAATTGACAGACGGAAAACCATATCCACCACTAACATCGTCTAAGGATAGACGGAGAGGAATACCATCCGGAGATTCTATCGTCAATAGGAATTGACAAAAAGAAAGTCATCCAGAATATTACCTCATCTAATGGTAGACGGAAAGCAAACATCATATCTGAAACAAATCACATCAGCGAACTTTAGAACTCTTTCGTCAATATGAATTGACAGAAAGAAATACCAAACCCACCGATCATGTCAAAGAACTTCAGAATCTTTTCGTCAATAGGAATCGAGGGAAAGAAAACCATCTTCAAAGAACCACATCGTCTAAGGGTAGACGGAGAGAAAACCAAATCCAAATCCACTTCGTCAGAAATCAAATCCAAAATACCTCGGAGAATCTCAGACCCCCTTCGTCAATAGGAATCGACAGAAGGAAAATCATTCAGAATCCAAAGTATCACTTCGTCAATAGGAATTGACAGAAGGAAAACCAAATCCATATCCAAAATGTCACTTCGTCAATAGGAATTGACAGAAGGAAAACCATACCCATATCCAAAATATCACTTCGTCAATAGGAATTGACAGAAGGAAAATCATATCCACAATACCTCGGCGAACCTCAAACCTCCTTCGTCAATAGGAATCGAAAGAAGGAAAACCATGTCCAACAATACCTCGGCGAACCTCAGACCTCCTTCGTCAATAGGAATCGACAGAAGGAAAATCATCCAGAATACCTCGGCGAATCTCAGAATGCCTTCGCCAATAGGAATCGACATAAGGAAAATCATCCACAATATCACTTCGTCAATAGGAATTGACAGAAGGAAAACCATATCCATATCCGAAATATCACTTCGTCAATAGGAATTTACATAAGGAAAATCTGCTGGGGGATGTCATCATTAGAGGGATGAGGGACAAAGTACGACCGACATATGATCTGGAACCCAAGAGTAAGCAAACAACTGAGTTGACTGAACCAGGCTGCTGGAGACATACCACTGTCTTAACTGAAGAGTGATTCAGGTTGCCACGCAAGGCTAACAAAAACTGCCTTATGCTTCGCATGCACATCCTTGAGATGGCTTAATGCTCCATACGAAATGGAAATGCTACGCATTTGAGGATGCAATGCAAAGGTGATGCAATATGCCAAAATGCAGATGCAGGCTTGGCCCGCTGGCGAAAGCTGGATGCAAAAGAACTAATTCAGCAAAATAAATGCTTAAGAGACGAAGCCAACTTCGCTAGGGATGACAAACTGAAATGTCTCTGGGATCACAACCCTGCTCAATATCCCAACCAAACTTCCATTATGCGGGACAGAAGGAACAACAGACTCCTTCTGGGGAGGATCATTGAGATTTAATCTTTTGCCTCTCCATGAGGAATTACCTTTGCTGAGGGAACACCAAAGATGATTAGCCTGTGCCTTGCCGGGGAAACCTACTATTTCTGGAAACTTCAGTGGGGAGAGAGAAATGATAACCCAATATGACACCCACTCCATTAAGGGATAATGCCAGCCTTGCTTCTTTGTTGGAGAAATGACCACATATGCCAGCTCGTCGGGGGACTTCGTGTTCTTGAAATGATTTGTTTCAAAATGAGCCTTCGAAGTAACTTTGCCCCTGTCTAATTGATCTTCGAAAAGATTTGCTGACTTTTGGATGGCTGACTCCCCTTATGTGATCTTCTGATATGTCTTGCCCCTGCTCCACAGAGTACTCGAGCGTTATGCATCTTATCTCGATCAATCTTTCCACTGTAGAAACTCTCCTGATTCAAGTCCTTACTCGAAAGTAAAACAAATTGTTCTGCACAAAAGATATATTAATGCAATGCATATGACGTTTTGAAATCCAAGTCTATTCACTGGAAAGAACCAATTGTGACATATATTGAACAAATCACTTATCAAAATGTCAACCTTAGTAACCACAAGTTGAGAAGAATCCTTTTAGGAGTCAGTTTCGACGCGATCTTTACCGAAGTATGCTTTCAAAACAAACCTGCTTCAATTAGGTCTTTTGAAGGTTGTAACGCGGTCAGGTTCACGGTTTGAAAGAAAGGATATAAGGCTCAAAGTTTATTTTACCCCACCCATTCTCCGTGATGTTCTCCAATCCTATATTCAACTAATTCGACACTAGCGCTCACCTTTCAAAGGTTGAATGACAGGAGTGATGGTTCAGGAAACCACAAGTGTTTAGGAGTGACAGTCACTCGTTTTTCGTCTTTGGTGCCTGAATCACACAATTTGTTTTTTCGATGCTTTTTCTGATTTCCCTATTTCTTACTAGACTAATTCTTTTGAGTACATATTTTGATTTAAAAGTCCAGCGGGACGCCCTAATTTTTTGCCTATGCCACTTGTTTTCAAGTTATTGACTTAGCGGGCTTCTTCTTTTGAGTTTTTTTCTATTATTTTTTTTCTTCTGATCCTCTTTTTTCTTTGAACAAATTGTGTGACACCGGCTTGTCTGACTTGTTGAAGGGATTGTGACTGTTTCACTCTGTTTCCCTTGAAAATCGAAAAACAACCGCTAGTCTTCCAAATCTAACTTTGGTGACTCACATGATCGATCAGATTGATCCTAGGACATGTGCTAAAAAGGGTTTCTTCTTCAAAAATATATCTAAGTTTCACAATTAGGCAATATTGGAGTGAAAGGTTCTATAAAGCATCTATTCGACGAAAAACAAAAGAAGATAAAATTTTCAATGATAAGAGATAAAAGATTTAAAAGAAAGGGCTGAGAATGAAGGCGAAGTGAAATGCATAGAAAAAAGGGGAAGGTTGAAAGAAAGATAAAGAAAGCTTTTATAAAGTCTGAACAAAAAAAATAAATTTCATTGGAAAGTAAGGGATGGTGTGTTTACATCACGTACATTCTCTTCGATACTCTCTTTCTCTGCACTCGGATACTTGGAGTATTTTTTAAGAGTAACTTGTACAACACTAAATTATCACACGATTTTATGTCTAAGACTTCCTATTTATAATAGTAGAAAATAACTACCAATAACTTCCTCTATCATCATCTTCCGCCACTTGTCACCATGCATGAGTCTGTTGCCCACATAACGCCACATGTCCTCTTAGCCATCCAATGAACGAAACATTCCCTCCAATTTATTTAAATTTTAAATTTGTCGGATAACCGTCCAACCACATCACGGTCGAAGCTTCCAATGATTTTCCTCAAGTATTTGTAGCTGCTTCGACCTTTCTTCCTCAAATGTCTTACACTCTTCGACCAGCTCTCACCTCTAGTAAGATTTTAACACTTTCTTTACAATATTTTAACTCATAGAAAGGTGTCGAATTTAGGAGCTAACACACTCCTTGGTCAGTAATGGATAACCACTGTGGCTTTTTAGGTACGACCTATAGAGGTGTGATTAGTCCTCGAACGGGAACACTCCTTTTGCAATTTGGACGCTCGATCAAATTAGCTGACACCTACCCTGCCCCAGGTTAATATTGAGGGTTTTTCATTTTCAGAAAGAAACTCCTACTACTAGGCTCAAAGGGGTGGACAAGGGATTATCATCCTTATATCTCCGGTGTTTAGGAATTTGAACCAATGCCTCTACATCATCAGCAGGTTTTATTCAAAAGCATACAATCGGAAGCTTGTGCGTCTTCCAATTTCGTCATCCTCCCCGGATTCCGCTTAAACAAGCGTTTGACATCAATAAAAAGTATAGAGTGAACACGAATGGATTAAATCAAAACATAAATATTCATTTTATTATCATTATCAATTGAAAACAACAAGTTTTACAAATGAAATTTGCACTTAAACAGAAAAGAAACTACAAATGCAAATAAATGACATGATAAAAAAGATTGTCAGCTTCTGGGAACCGGGCTTTCAAGTCTTGATTTGCTTCTGAACCAGCCATCTTCAGAATTGCTCGTTGAAGTCAGTCTGATACTCCTCTGAACATCTACTCTCGATGAACTCCTCCATACCATAAACTGATACGCCCACATGGTTGGATGATGGAGGATCATTGATCTGAATACCCTGAGGCGTGATTGAGAACATATTGGAGTCCAGCAAAGTCTGCACCTTGCTCCTAAGCACCTTACAGTCTTTGGTTGAATGCCCTTGTGCCTCAGCATGGTACTCACAGCGGGCGTTGACATCGAAACTTGGCGGATACGGAGGAATCTCTGGATTAATCTTCTTTGGCACTATCAATCCATCTTTGATCAGATCTGGCAACATCTGACTGTACGACATGAGCAACTGAGTGAAATGCCTCGCTGGCCTCCTTGGTCTTTGTTGAGCGTGCTGACGCGGTTGATGACAGTATGATCATTGACTCTGAACACTCGAAACATCCTAAAACTAAATCTGAGGTGTCGGAGATTCCGGGATGGAATCACTTTCTTTCTCCCACTCCTCTTGAGAACTGACAACTGGTTCGCCTTCATAAACTGAAGTATCTTAAATGTCTCGAATATTTCCACTCTTGAGTTTGCTCTCGATACGTTCTCCCATTATCATCAAGTCAGAAAAGTTTGATGCTCCACTACCGATCATCTTATCAAAGTAATGGCCTTGCAAAGTATCCATGAACATGCCAACTAATTCTCTGTCCAGAAGTGGTGGTCGAACGCGAGCTGTGAATTCTCTCCATCTCTGCGCATACCCTATGAAGGATTCGTTGTCCGCCTGAGATAATTCTTGCAACTGTATGCGACTGGGAGCCATATCGAGATTGTAGTTGTACTGCTTCACAAAGGCATTGGCTAAATCTGACCATGATCGGATGCAACCACTTTCCAACTGCATATACCAACCCAACAATGCTCCACTCAGATTGTCTTGAAAACAGTGAATCATAAGCTTGTCATTGTGGACATGTGAGGTCATTCTTCTGCAAAACATCACCAGATGCTGCTTCAAACAACTATTTCCTTTGAATTTCTCAAAATTTGGCATCTTAAACTTCAGAGGCATCACAAGGCCTGGTACCAAACACATGTTCGAAGCATTCAGATTATCACGACCCATCAAGGCGTCAAGCTTTTCCTCCAACAAATGATATCTTCTCATGAATTCAACAGTCTGTGGGTCCTTAGCATTAATCTTCGGAACAACCCCTTAGGAATCCGGCACAGGGAAAGTGAAATTCTGATAGTCTGTGTCATGGAGAGAATATGAATCTCTACTTTGGACAGTGGTATGATCTTTAACAGGCATCGGTACAGGCTGAGCTTGAGCAACATTGTTCACTGGAGTCCTCTGAATATTGGCTTCTCCTCTAGTCATAGCTGTCATGGATTTCATGAGCTGATCTAGCTGATTCTTTGTCAATTCAAGCTCGGACCTCGTAACAACCCGATTATGCTCTGCTAAGTTCATGATTCTTCCAGAAGCTAACTCAAGTCCAATGCGAATGTCGGGAAATCAACTACAAAGCGGGTTGGACAAAAGACAGGTAAGCTCCCTGTTCCGGCTGAGGACGAATACCCAACAATGAAATGCAAATGAAATGCAATATGATAATGCAAATGTAAATGCAAAGATGCAACAGGGGATCAAGATTGATGTGTTGCCGATTGAGAAGAACCAGCACTCCGCTTTGACAAGAACATAGCACTGTCACTGATAGGAACTCCTTGTATCAAGAACACAGATTCATACTATAAAGAAAACTAGGTAGTTTGAAAGTCAAGGTTTCCTGCATAACCCAATCCCTCTCACAGGTATGGATCTATCCACTGATAAGGTTCGGCATCCTATGCATTCATCGGCGTCACAAACTTTCAAGAAACGATGATACGTTCACCATTTCTGGTTTGGCATCATAATCTCCCAAAGAGGCCTCACTTAGCTGAATCACAAGTGATCGGTCCCCAAAGTCGACAATCCTCAGATCCAAAATCCCCTCGAGCCCAAAGGTCCAGAAAAGAAATCATCAAAGAGAATCTCGTCTGAGTGCAAATTTCATGGGAACTTGTGCATGCAAAGCATACAGGTCCACCACTACTCTCCACTACTAATGTTAGGTTTGTACTCGAGCCCGGGTCCGGCTTATATCTCAGTGAAACATTTCCCCCCAACAGCACAGCAATATGATATATACAATGCTGAAAGTAAATGTGGGAAAATAAAGTACAACACATATATACACACCCAACAGATAAACAAACAAGCGCTAGGATTGACTCGCATAGGGAACCATCGCAGTCCCCAGCAGAGTAGCCAGTTGTCGCTACTACGAAAAAAGGTGTCGGATGATTCAAATGTTTTACCCGAGTAGGGTTAAAACATAGTTCTAGCAGTTAGGTGTATGCAGCTCGACCATTGGAGACTTAGGCTTTACTTGTTTGCGGTAGAACCAAGAGTTAACAAAAATCTCTTTTATGAAAGGATTTTCAATTATTAAGATCCCGACGGATAAAAGATTTGAAGTCTGTTTTGGTGCTTTTTAGAGAAGAAGTGCATTGATTATTGTTTGTAATTCATGTTGCACTAAATACTATGACCTAGGAGCGAATGCATCGCATATCACCCAAAGGGTGTACACTAAACACTCTAGGCCATTGAGAGGAAGCCCCCCAATCACCATTTCCCAAGTAGCTTAAGGCTCGTAGCATACCACATTCATTAATGTTTATTAAATGTTTTGAGATTGTTTGAAGATGAGAAGAGAAAGGACTCACTAAAGGGAGACTAACTCAAACCTAAAAGTTGTCATGCAAAGTATACCTATAGTTGAGGTAAAAGGGAATTATACCTAATATTGTCTTGCATGGTTTAAGTCCTAAGGTCTATCATAATCTCAAGAGATTAGAGATCCTAAGGGAACATGGCAAAGAAGAAAGAAGAAGAAGGAAGCATAAAATTACATGAAAGACGAAAGAATGCATATGCAATGCAACACACAAACAAAGGGAGGAAAAAGTGTGGGGTAAATACCTCCACAAGCAGATCTCAACCTTTATTAATGCAAGAAGGAAGATGCAAAAAGAATGCACACAAAGCAAACGAATGCAAGAAGGCAAGCAAACATGAACATGCAAGCACATCAATACTTTTAACGACAACTACGAAAGTATGCCCTCAAGTGGAAACCTAACATACGCACAAAGAAATCATGATTAAACAATCAAGAAAAGTGGCATATGTCCAAAACATTTCACTCCTAATGCATCATATTGATTCATGATGATTCGAAGTGAAACGGTACCGAAACAAGCATTAAAAACAGCAAAACAGACCTGATGGAACAATGTTAATCGATTAACACCAGGTCTTAATCGATTAACCACCGAAAAATGCCTGAAAAATTGAATGTTTGATATGGTTAATCGATTAACACCAGCTGTTAATCGATTAACACTCCTCCAACAACAGAAAAGCACTTTTTAGCAACTTATCACTTAAGCAAACATCCACATGAAATTATAAACAATTGTGCACGAAATTAAACCAGAAAACAATGATCTAAACAAGATGTAAACACATCTAAACAGCACCATCACAATTCATATAGATCAATAATCAATCAAAAATGAAGATCAACATGATTATGCAAAATAAGCTCAAAAATGCAATGGATCTAGAATTCCAACCTTCGAAGCAGAGAATTGCTTCGGTTAACGTTGATTTACTTCGATCGTGTAGATATAAGCAAGAAATCCGGAATTCCTTCAAGATCCAAGCCAATTCTTGTAATAGAAGTGATGATCAACCAAAATTAAGCCAAATTACTCCAAATAACCACTTCTAGATCCACTCCAAAATTCAGATCCAAGCTTGCACGAAAATCAAATGGAAAAATGGAGATGATGATGATGATAAGGGATGAAGGTTTTAGCTCAAGAATTCATTGATTCTAATGGAGAATCAAAGAACTCAATAGATGAAGAGCTTTGGTGAGGGTTTTGGAAGTTGAGAGAAAACTTGAGATAATTGAGATGAATTCTAAAAATGAGAATGAAATTATGAAGCTTAGATGTGTGAGGTTTGGAGTAGATAATTTAAATACTCCTTAGGCTTGGATTCAAATGAGAGGTTTGGAATGTGGTTTGTGAAATTTGGAGGGAAAATGAAATTCACCAAAATTCAAGATGATTCTAGATCCTTCCCAAGTGTAAAATTGAACTTCCAAGTGATCAAAATTGGACCCCAAAGTGACCCCCTTTGAAAATTCACGTGCAGAGGCAAAACCTGCACTGGTCAATTGATTAACAGTTTAGGTTAATCGATTAACACTGTCAAAAATTCAAATCTGGCCTGATTTTGATTTGGTTAATCGATTAACACATTTGGTTAATCGATTAACACCTTCAAAAATTTGAATTTGGCGCCTTTTAGAGGGAAATATGCACATTTGCCTGTTTCCAGTCGTTCTGAGCTCTGTTCAGCTTCTAAAACTTGCTCTTGAATATCATAACCATGAAAATGCTTGAGATAGCTTGAATGCTGCTTTTGAGCTGAAAATATCCTGCAGAATAAAATAAAATCGGTCGCCCGACCGCTGGGCAAGATAAATGCCAGAGCCTCTGATGCTCGCTGTTCAGGTTCATGCACTGAGATGAAAACTGAGCCACGGGAAAACCTTGATCCCCTGTCTCAAGAACTAATGCTATGTAAATACAGAAAATGCGAAAATGCAAAGAAGCAAAAGCCAAATGCTGCTAAAAAGGAAAGGAAAATTTTGGGGTGCAACACACTGGTTAATTGATTAACCATTTTGCACTGCATCTGGTTAACCGATTAACACTGTACCAGAGGCAGAAAACAGCAGCTCAAAAGCACTTTTCAGCAATTAATCACTTCTCCAATAATTCAGATGATTATATAAACAATTATGCATGAAATTAACACCAGAAAACAGTGATCCAATAGTATGTAAACTCATTCAAACAGGAAGATCACAAATCACATGGATCACAAATCAACAAAATCAATCAAAAATGAAGATCAACATGATGGTTATGTAAATAAGCACAAAAACAGAATCGGATCTAGAATTTCCAACCTACAAAGCGGAGATTTGCTTTGGTGAGTGTTGATTTACTCCAAATGAGCATATCCGAGCTAGAAATCCGGAATTCCTTCAAGATCCAAGTGAGTTCTTGTAGTAGAAATGAAGATCCACCAAAATTAAGCAAGAATAATCCGAATAATCTCTTCTAGATCCACTTCAAAATTCAGATCTAAATTCACACGAAAATTGAATAGAGAAATGGAGACAATATGGATGAGGGATGAAGGTTTTAGCTCTAGAATTCAATGATTCCAATGAGAAATCAAAGAATTCAAGGTGAGAGCTCCAATGGAGGTTTTGGAGTGAAAAAGTTGAGAGAAAATTGAGAGAACGAGAGTGAATTCTGAAAATGAAATGAAGTTATGAGGATTGTGTGTGTGTGAGGTTTGGAGAAAATCATTTAAATATGCTCTTGGTTAGGATCCAAATGGTGGTTTGGAGTGTGGTTTGTGAAATTGGAATGGGATTGGGGATGGGAAATTGGAGGGAATGTGAATTAATTTGAAAGTTAATCAAAATTCAAAATGGTTCTAGATTCTTCCTTTGGTGTAAAATCAATTTCTCATATCATCAAAATGGACCCCAAAGTGAATTCCATTGAAAATTCACGTGCATGGGGAAAATTTTTCTTGGTTAATCGGTTAACCATATGGGTTAATCGATTAACACCTTCAAAAATTCAAATTTGACCTGATTTTGACTTGGTTAATCGGTTAACCTTTTGGTTAATCGGTTAACACCTTAAACATTTGAATTTTGGCGCCTTCTGGAGGGAAATCTGCACATTTGCCCGTTTCCATCCGTTCTAAGCCCTGTTCAGCCTCTGAAACTTGCTCTTGAATACTACAACCATGAGAATGCTTGAGATAGCCTGAATGTTGCCTCCTGAGCTAAAAAGTATCCTGCAAAATAAAATAAAATCGACCCTTCGATCGTCGGGCTAAATAAATGCTGGAGCTTCTGATGCTCGTTGTTTAGACTCCTGCACTAAGAGTGAACTCTGAGCCACAGAAAAACCTTAATCCCTTGTCTCAAGAAAAAATGTTATGCTATGCAAACATGCGAAATGAAAAGAAAACATAAGCCAAGTACAAGAACCAGTTGGTCAAATTTTGGGTTACAACACAATCGGATCCTCATCTTCAAGTCCAAGATATGACCTCCATAGAAACTATAATATAGTTCAAAAAAGGACTAGTTAAAAAAATTATAAATAAACGTTAATAATAGTAGTATAAATCTTAGAGATAATACATCATCTGCCTCAAAATGATCAAAGAACGTCTGATATCCAGGAGCACAATGATGAGGAGTTTTGTCGTAACTCACCCTATATGCGGACCACCTATAAAATAAATAGTTAGTAAAAATTATAGATTAAAAATATAAACAAATAAATTTTTTATACTTACTTGGTCGCATATGGAAAGTGGTATGGATTAAGGTTTGTTGATATGCTAAGGTAGAAGCACCCTAACTACATCTACTTATTTTATTTAAATCTTCTAATAATGGTAAAAACTGAAGATAAATATTGTTACCATTAGTATCAGGAAATAAACAGCATGTAAAAAGCAGTAAAATATAAATTCTAGTTTTAAAAACTTTCAGTTCCTCGAGAGACTCCTCGTTCAACGTTAATGCTTTGTAAAAAAAATTTAGCCATGCAATTCTAAGGTTTTTCCCCTTCCTATCACCTTGCTCCATAAGCGCCCACAATAGTTCTTCAAATATGTCATAGCTGACGTTTGTGGATCCAACAACCGCTAACCCATCCACACACAGACCTAACAACATATGGACATCCTCCAAAGTAACGATGAATTCACCTGTGGAAAAGTGAAAGATGTGGGTTTCTGGTCTCCATCTTTCGCACAAGGTGAGAAGAAATTTTCAATCAATTCCATATGAAGTTATGTTGTTGACGTGACCGAAACCCGCTTAAATCAAATATGGTTATATAATCTCATCGGACTCTATGTATTTATCTGAGCGTGGTTTGAAAGTTTGGTCATCCTACAAATAAATTATATAACATTATAACAAACTATATAAAACTATATATAACAATTTAACATAAACAATCTATATAAAAAAAATATAAACATAAAGATTATAATTATTATTACATTATAATTTTATATACATTAAAATACATATATAAATCTTATAATTTTATAAACCTTATAAAACGTACATACATACATACATACATACATACATACATACATACATACATACATACATACATACATACATACATACATATATATATATATATATATATATATATATATATATATATATATATATATATATATATATATATATATATATATATATATATATATATATATATATATATATATATATATATATATATATATATACATTATAACAAGATATATAAAGATATATATAAATTATATAAAGATATAAACAAAATATATAAAGATATATACATTATAAAACTTACATATGATGCAATGTTTGTAAGTGTTCCTCGATGGTCTTCTCCTAATGTTAACAAAACCATTATATGTAAGATTGGTAGTAGAACATTTTGTAAGATTGATAGATGTTTTTTGTGATGAGGTATTGTTAGAATTGATAAGGTATTTATAGAATAAATATGAAGAAATACTGGTAGGTCTATTAATGCATGTTGGTTGAAATATTAATGAAGTGTGTAATAGAAATGTTAGTACGTGTATCTTGCATGCATGGAAAAATATAAATGATGTTGACTTCCGCCTTTTTAATGAGCGGAAGTTGTTGCTACTCGAAACAATCATGCAACAACGGGAGAGGCGAGAATGAAAGACAGAAGATTCGCCATCGAACTTTATTTATCCCATGAGGGGAAGGGGAAACATCGATAAAACCCTAGGATGAAACGGATAAGATGGTAAGGGGAAACATCGAGAAAACCCTAGGATGAAACGGATAAGATGGTCTCGCAACCAAGAATGGGTTCTGAAGCCGGTTATGCAAAGGGAAGGTATTAGCACCCCTCGCATCCATCGTACTCGATGGGAACCATTTGTTTATCTACGTGTGAAGATATTTGCTAAAACATATTTCTACAGAGAGTGTTCCAACGGGGTAAAGATAAGGGTTAGAAACAGGGGAAATGAAAGATAATGGGGGAGAAGAGACTCGGCAGGACTTCGCGGTCCTAGGCCTACGTATTCTCAATGGATATGAGAAAGTCAGAGTCGACGTAGTTCGGGGAACCATGGGTATAGATGGGAACATGCTCGACAAGGATTGGGGTCCTCGTGCCTACGTATCTTCACTTAAAAGAAGTGAATAATCAGAGCAGTCGTAGTTTGGATTACGGTTGACTAGGATGTTCTGGTAGACGATGCTAACGTACGCATTCTAGCAGTTTAGGTGTATCATTGCTCGCTCGTTAGAGACTTAGGCGTTACTTGTTTGCGGTAGTACGGACGTAGCATGTCCTCTTGGGGAAAAAGGTGGAAAAGAAATAAGAGTGCTCGCCAAGACGTTGCCATCTTGTGCCTACGTATTCTCATCTGGCATGAGAAATAAGAGCAACGTAGTTCGTGAAACGGGTAACCGGTGTTTTTGTGGATGATTTTAATATAGCGCATTCTAGCAGTTTAAGTGTATTGTTGCTTGCTCGTTGGAGACTTAGGCGTTACATGTTTGCGGTAGAACGGACGTAACATATCCTTTTTGAAAGATTAGTTTTTGCCTATGCAGGCATGACGTCACGTTTGATTTGTGGAAATTGTTTTTAGGGGTGAAATAGGTCCTCGGATAGTAACCCCTTGCGGGTAGTACCCAATTCTTTATCTCAAAGTTTTGTTATAAAAAGGTGTGGTGAATACAAGCGTATCTTCATATTGAAAGACGAGTATCAAGACCACACACTCTACATTGAGTATCCTGAAACTCGGAGAGGAAGAAGTGTACACTCAATCCTCTCTCTTTAGTTCAATATAAAGAGAACTTCATTCTTTTATTAAAGATGTTTTTGATCTTGAATGGTAAGTGTTTTACAATAGTGAACCCTAACGGTAATGTCAAACACTCAGGATAGGAGAAGGCCTACACCTAACCACTCCATGACCACTCAAGCTTATTGAGGAAAGAGTTTGAAAATGCGCTTGGCACGAGACCAAGGTTTTTAGGAGAAAAAGTTGTGAAAAGAAGTTCGGAAAAGAGAGGTGATGAATATAGTCGCGTCTTCGTATTAAAAGACGAGTATCGATACCACACACTCTACAGTGAGCATCCTGATACTCGGAGAGGAAGAAGTCTACACTCAATCCTCTCTCTTTAGTTCAATATAAAGAGAACTCATTCTCTTATTTAAAATATTTTTTGATCTTGAATGGTAAGCGCTTAGCGACAGTGAACCCTAACGGTAATGTCAAGCACTCGGGATAGGAGAAGACCTACGCCTAACCACTCCCTGACCATTCAAGTTTATTGCAAAAAGAATTTGAAAATGCACTCGGTACGGGACCGAGGTTTTTTGGAGAAAATTGAATTGGTTTGAAAGTTGGTTGAGAAAATCCGCTTGACTTTGGATCAAGGGTTTGACTTGTATTTGCGTGCAAAAGCATGGTGGAATGGAAGTGGGTTTGAAAATGGCTCGATGACGAATCGAGAATTAGTTTGAAAATGGAATATTCTAGTCCTTGGGGGTGCTCCTAGACGATAAGCCGCAATCAAAGAAATACAAAATACATACATCGGAAACGGGATAGGGGTACATGCAAATTACACGGGATTGCACGAAAATAAAAAGTCTCATTGTCAGGTAGCCCAGGAGAAAGCCGTGTGTGTGCAATGTGTCCTAAGCTACGCCTTTGAGCAAAAGTCGAGCACAACTCCATGCTTGGGTTCCTGAAAATGGCCAAAGGTCCGTCACTCGGACAAACAAACAACAGTCCCTCAATTTAGGATTTTATGGTTTCGATATTTATTAAGTGTCTTGAAAGAATGTACAAGATGAAGAATATTTACAAGATAAATGATAATATGTACAAGAATATCCACAATAATATTTGACTGAATTTAAAGTAGTTAATATTTGACTAAAATTAAAGCAATCGTATATTTGACGGAAAGTAAAGTTAGTAGTTAGTGGTTAGTTTTGTTGGTGAATTGAATCAGGACAAAATGTAATGCTAAACTTTCGTAGCTCGACTTATGATGGAAGTCGGACTATAGGAGGTCACGTAGATTGATATCCGTGTAAAAGACAAGATAGAGAAATGATATTGAGAATCATTATCCGATTTAATCGTGTTGCACAGATAAAAAAAGGTGGGATCTCGTCTTAATTGCAAACATTATGTCGATTAATCGAAGGTAACCTATCACGGTCCCAAAGTAAATAAAATGAACCAAATGGTCATTTTCCATAGATTTGAAATCGAGAAGGTTATCGACTCTAATAAAACGGTGTTTACGAATAGAAGACTTCATAGAGCGATGAAATCGAAATAAAAATCGAAACGAAGAATAAAAGAGGAGAGAAAGAAGGTGGTCTCGGATCCAACATTATTTATCAATAGTTTGACTAGTAACGATTTACAGAAGTCTCGTCATCGACCAAAACGGTATAATATAAAAATAAAACCCAAAGATAAATAAAAACACCAAGATCTAAATTTTAGAAAAATATATTCAAAAGCTCTAAAAACTAACTTTAGAAAAAAATCTTTAAAAAAAGTTCTAGAAAATAGAAAAATAACATTAAACTCTAAAAAAAAATTAGAATATATTTGTGAAAATTTCTAAAAGCTAATATATATTAACAATTCTAAAAAAACTATTTAGAAAAATATTAACAAATCTTTAAAAGAACTAATTTGAAAATATAGAAAAAATTCTAAAAAATTAATTAGAAAATATCTTTAACAATTCCTTAAAACTTATTTTAGAAAATAAAGTTTTAAAAAAAAATCTAAAGATAAACTCAATAAGACAAAGAGGTTTAAATGAGTAGGGGGTGTAATGCAGTGCTAGGTGTGAATAGGAGATGCCTCAATATGGGCTGGAAGCCCACACGACCAACATGAAGGAGGGTTTTCTTTAAAAAAAACATTTTGTAACACATAATAACCAGTATCACATTTCATTAAAGACAAAGAAAGTCAGTGAAAATAGGGGAGAAGAAACACAACGCCGCGCACGCACCGACATGAATCATAAACTCGGAAAAAAAGAAAAAAAACATGAAGAAAGGAGAACTGAAGAAGACGACCATGGTCCGATAATTACGTTCAGTTACGCTCATCCTCGTTTTCTTCTTGCATAGATCTCAGATTCTGTTTCGGGTATGATTCATGATTTCTGGTTTCGATCCTTTTTCTTTTCATCTCTTCTTCAACTCTCTGTTCTTGGCTTCAATTTGTGGTTTGATTTTGGAAAATCGTTTGTGGTTTGATTTTGAAAATTCATGTTTCAGGTTGTTTTGTTGATGTGCATGAGTGGAAAAAGTTTCGCCGGTGGGAGTATTGAACAGTGGTTGAAGAATAGAGAAGGGAGTTTCGACGTTGGGAGTATTGAACAGTGGTTAAACTAAACTAACTCCTAATTAAATCCTAAACTAATCCTATAACTAATTCTAACTCTAATTTCTAATAATAACTCTAACTCTATAATCTAATATTATTAAATAAAATCTAATTAATTCTAATCAATTAAAAAAATTAATCCTATCCTAATAAAAATCTAATTTCTATTTTCTAAACAAAACAAAACTAATTAGATAAGAAATCTTAAATCAATTTCTAAATAAAACTCTATTATAATTAAATTTATTTAAAATTCTAAAACAATTCTATTAAAATTCAAATTTAATGTTAAATAAAATTCTAAGCTCTAAATAACTAAATAAAAATATAATTCTATCTAAAACTAATTAAATTCTATTCTAAACTCTAGATTAAAAAACTGATTAATTCTAATAATTTCTAAAACTAATCCAAAACTAAATGAAAATAATCTAAAACTAAAATCTATCTAAATTATAATTCTTAATCTAAAAATCAAGTCTATTTTCTAAATAAAAACTTTAATTCTAAATTTAATTAAAACTAAAACTTTACTAAATATTAACTATTAAAAACATGAAATCATGAAAATAAATCACAAAATGCCACAAAATAAAAAAACGAATAAAAAAGGGGGGTCGAATACCGAAACGCAACAAAATTAACAACACGGACTGAACCACAAGGAAGAGAACAACCTTTCACCTGATTCCGAAATAAATCTCATCAGTTGAACTGGTTTAAACTGTCTAAAACGCGAAAAAAGCGGCTGTAATCCCGATAAATTCATTCTGACTGATAACATGAACAGTATGCGAGAAATGATCGACCTAGATGATATGCAGATGAAATGCGAAGCAAAAGTTAGTCAAAGTTAGAAAAAGTGAGAGCAAATTTTAGGGTGCAACAGCTGCCCCTATTCAATCGACTTGGACCTGAAGGTATGAAAAGCAACCACTTTCAAACATTCAAGGTAAAAAGTGATTGAATACAAAAGAAACCAAAAATTTGCAACCATCGGAATGGTAAACTATAGAGCTTGCCAGCCAAAATAATTAGGATCACTAGGGAAATGCATCTGAAAGTTATAGGAAACCAGCTATTAACCAAAGGTTAGAAAGCCTCGACACGAAGTCGGAACAAAAGAAAAACTGCTAATCAAAAATTAGACAGCCTCGACACGAAGTCGGAACAAAAACTGCTAACTGAAATTAGACAGCCTCGACACGTAGTCAGAACAACAACTGCTAACAACAAGTTAGACAGCCTCGACACAAAGTCGAAACAAAAAACTGCAAACCAAAAGCTAGATAGCCTCGACATGAAGTCGGAACCAAAACTAGGATAAGCAGGAAGTAGAATCTGTCGCAAAAGCGAAAAACACCCGGCGGAAAACAAAAGAGTCACCACCTTTCGTTATTTATCCCAAAGAGAGGGAAAGGAAACGATCGAAAAAACCTAACGAAAAAGGAAAAGACAAGGTCATCGCAACCAAGTCCTGGGTTCGGGAGTCGGTTACGCAAGGGGAAGGTATTAGCACCCCTCACGTCTGTCGTACTCGACGGGATCCACGCTTGTTGTCTATCTAAGGGTGTGTTTAAACTATCTACGCTACAAGCTCATAGAACAAAAAGAAAATAAAAGAGATTCGGCAGAGCATCACTGCTATGTGCCTACGTATTCCCTCGTGCAATGGGAAAGTCAGAGTCAACGTAGTTCGGAAACATATGGGTGAAGGGGGAAGGTTGCTCGCCAAGACATCGCGTCTTGTGCCTACGTACTTTCAACAGGTATGAGAGATCATAGCAAACGTAGTTCGGGCTGACATGAAACCATAGGTTGATTAAGTGTTTTAGCCGAGTAGGGTTAAACGTCTGTTCCAACAGTTAGGGACAAAGCCTGTTTCTGGTAGAACCGAAGCTTAACAACACTCTTTTCTGAAAAAGGTTTCCGATTAATCCTGAAGGAAAATGATTTGAAGTTTGTTTTTGAGTTTTTTTAGTGAAGTGAATTAATTCGGTTTGTGATTCACGTTGCACTAAAGACTATGACATAGGAGTGAATGCGTCGCGTATCGCCCCCAAACAGGACGTACACTAAACATTCTAGACAAGCGAGAGGAGACCCCTCACTCATCGTTCCCCATTTAGCTTAAGGCTCGGAGCGTACAATATTTATCGCATTTATTAGATGAGTTAGAATTGTTTTGAGATGAGAAAGAGAGAGACACACGAAAGGTCTAAGGGAAACTCGGCCCTAATGTTGTCATGCAAAATGGTCCTAAGGTTAGGATTGAAAGGGGAAACATCTACCCTAATGTTAGCATGCTTGGATTGAACACCTAATGTCTCTCCTACTCCCATCCTAAACAGAAGGACTAGGAACCCTATGGGGATCATGGCAAAAAACACAAGAAAGCACCAAGTAAGTTCAATCACAAGTAAGAGATGCACACATGAAAATGCATACTTAGAATAGAGGGAGGGAGGAAAAATGTGTGGGGCAGCAGCCGCCACAAGCACATCTCGACCTCAACAGCGATGCAAAAATGATGCAAACATGAAGGAAAGCGCAAAAGATGAAAACAAATGAACATGCAAAAATCATCACCTTGAACCACATTCATAAGCATGCATTCAAGTGGAAAAGAACATGAATGTCGGCGAAATCTCGATTAAACCATCAAAATAGCGACATATATCCCAAAACATTTCACTTTTAATGCATCATATCGAATTACGATGATTCGAAGTGAAATGGTACTCAAATAGGCAAGCAAAACAGCAAAACAGACCCACTGGCACAATGTTAATCGGTTAACCCCAGGAGTTAATCGGTTAACACACTGTTAATGTTTAAAAATTTTGAAAATTTGAATTGGTTAAATGGTTAACCATATGTACCGATTAACACTCTGAAAACTTTGAAAATTTTGAAAATCTGTGATGGTTAATCGGTTAACCATATACGTTAACCGATTAACACTGTACCAACAGCAAAAAAACAACAACAGAACAACATTTTCAGCAAATAAGCACTTATGCGATCCACCGGATGATCGCATAATCACTCAATCACGAAATTAAACCAGCAAATCATGATTCAAACAGCATGTAAACAGATCAATGCAACCAGATCATGAATCAAACGGATCAAATTAACCAAAATTCAATCAAAGATGAAAATCTATATGATTATGCAAATAAGCTAAAAACAGATTCGGATCCAACCTTAGGAGCGGAGATTTGCTCCGGTTAGTGTTGATTCAACTGGAATTGAATAGATCCAATGCTAGAAGTTCGGAATACTTCAAGATCCACACCAATTCTTGTGATAGGAATGAAGATCCTTCAAGATTAATCCAAAATAAGCCAAATAATCACTTCCAAAATTACTTCCAGATTCAGATCCAATTTAGCACAAAAATTGGATGGGGAAATTGATCCAATGAAGATGAGGGATGGGGGTTTGAGCTTAAGAATTCATTGATTCCATGGAAGAATCAAAGAATTCAATGGAAAAGATCTTTGAGTGAAGGTTTTGGAGTTGGAAAATTGAGAGGGAATTGAGAGAGAATGAGATCAATTCTGAATTTGAAAATGAAATTATGAGTGATTAGATGTGTGTGGTTTGGAGTGGATCACTTAAATACCACTTAGGTTTGGATCCAAATGAAAGGTTTGGAGAATGGTTTGGAAATTTTGGTTTGGAATGAGGAATGGGCATTTTGAGGGAAAATGAAATTAACCAAATTTTAAATAGGTTCTAGATCCTTCCCAAAGTGAAAATCAAGTTTGCACATGACCAAAATTGGACCCCAAAGTGACTTGGATTGAAAATTCACGTGCAGAGGCAAAATCTGCACTGGTTAATCGATTAACTGTATAGGTTAATTGGTTAACACCTTTAGAAATCCCAATTTACCCTAATTCTGCCTTGGTTAATCGATTAAACATATAGGTTAATCGATTAACACCTCCAAAATTTGAATTTTGGCGCCTTTTGGAGGGAAATCTGCCTGTTTGTTCGTTCCCAACTGTTTGGAGCTCTGTTAAGCTTCCGAATCCCGTTCTTGAATGTTGCAACTGTAAGAATGCTTGATATGAGCCTGAGTACTGCTGCCTGAGCTGAAAATACCCTGCAAAATAAAAATAAAATTGGTCGCTCAACCGCTAAGCAAAATAAATGCATGAGCCTCTGATGCTCGTTGTTCAGTCTTTCAGTCCTTTGCTCCAAAATGAACCTGAGCCACAGGAATGCCTTGATTCCATGCCTGGAGAACGAATGTTATGACATGCGAAAAATGCAAAATGCAAAGAAACAAAACCCAGTTAAGCTTAAAACGAAAAGAAAATTTTGGGGTGCTACAACTGCCCCTATTTAATCGACTTAGACCAGAAAGGGTGAGAAGCATCAACTTTCAAACATTCAAGGTGTGAGGTGATTGAATACAACAAGAACCCGGAAATTTGCAACCGACGAGGATGCAAAACAGTGAATACCAACCAAGAGTTGGGATGCGACATGCTGGGGATAACAACCCAATATGAGCAGGAATGCCCATAAAATCTCCAGGGATAACTGATACAGGACATCTGACATCGCCGCCAAGCATCTACACCCAGTTGGCAAAACCTCTAACCTCGCTGTCAGGCATCGACACTAAGTCAGACAGAAACCCAAAAATCACACAACGGATCCAGGATATCTGACATCGCCGCCAGCTCTATGTGGGGGATACAAATCTCTTAACCTTGTCGTCAGGATACCACAATGTTTGACAAACATCTGACATCGCTGCCAGAAATACAAAATTGACAGAAATCGGACATTGCCGTCAAAACCGCAGCTTCGATAAACATCTAACATCGCTGCAATAACCACAAAGTTGATGAAGCTCTAACATCGCCGCCAGAAAACCACGAGCGTCTGCGGGGGCTGAACTTTCTAAAATCGCCGCCAGAAATTCTGAACATCTGACCTCGCCATCAGAAAACCACAAACGTCTGACATCACCGCCAGACAAACCTTAGGCTAAGAAATGTTTGACTTCACCATCAAACAAACATAATGTTGAGAAAAATCTGACATCACCGCCAGAACAACACCACGTTGATAACATACCTAACATCGCCGTCAGCCATTAACATCCAATCAGTAGAACCGCTGACATGGCCGCCAGACCAACTGTCGGGGATAACACATCTGACATCACCACCAGAACTCCATGCAGTTAGGAACCCATTGATAAACATCTGACATCGTCGTCAGACGAACACACTGTTAATAAACATCCAACATCGTCGTCGGATAACACCGATATAATACACATCTGACACCACCGTCAGATACACAGAAAGGATGAACATCTGGCATCGTCGTCGGATAGCATAAACTTGATACACATCTGACATCACCGTCAAACGAACAAAAACATCTGACCTCGCTGTCAGACTAAAAGATAGCATGACATCGTTGTCCGACGCCGACATCCCATTAAAATATCTCAAAGTTAATAAAAAAACCTCTAACATCGTCGTCAGACATTACTGTAAAGCTGGTAAAAAGAATATGACATCGTCGTCAGCCATTCATAAAGCTAATAGACCTCTGGCATCACCGCCAGTCCTCTGTTGAACACAAACAAGCACTGAACCCAATGATCAGGACATCTGACCTCGCCGCCAGGCATTCGCTAAATAAAAGCGAGCAACAACCCAGAGACCGGATCCATACGAAGCTAAAACCATCCCTGATAACAATCACAAGGAAACTCCGTTGGGGAAAGAGAAAACTTGAACAAGCAACTCTGATGAGGAACACATGATAAGATGAACGCATCTATCACACATCTTCTGTCGAGGCCTGAACACCTGTACGGCTCTGGGGAATAGAATATCACAAATCGCAATTTGCCGACATCTCTGGGGAATACCATGAACCGAGAGCGAAATAAACGTTGTTTGCCAGGCCTGAAAACCACACAGGCAGGGATAATGATCACCTGGGAGATACGCCTGAAAGCAAAGAGGCAACAACCTGGCTTATGTTTCACATATGTGTGTTTGAAAATGGCGTAATGCTCCATACGAAATGGAAATGCTACGCATTTGTGAGGATGCTATGCAAAATGCACATGCAAAAGAACCACCTCAGCAAAATAAATGCCAGAGAGAAGATACCAACTCTTCTAGGGAGAGATACCACGCGCCAAATAAGATTGGACTTACTAGGGAAACAAACCCTGAGTGGTTTCACAACCTGGGTAGCCCTGCTCTTTCAAGAACAAAAATCCACTCCACTGGGGATTAAATCACATCTTGCTGAGGAAAATGCCCTGGATGGCCTACCAGCACACAACTCTTCTGGGGAATCAGAAAACTCGGCTGGGAAGTAAACAGTCCTTTACTGAGATCAAATCCACTCTATTGAGGAGATCGACTCTGCAGTAGAAATACAACCAAAAGCCGAGGTTGATTTCACTCTACCCGGGAGATCAACCCTACATGGCTTACCAGAAACTTCCACCCTGCTTGGGAAAGAACCTACTCTGCTTGGGATTACATCAGGTATCAACCTGTTCTGCTGAGGAATATCGAATACTCCTATTGGGAACTCCACTCCAATGGGGAAATCCCACACTCTGTTCTAACACTGACTCTGTCAAGGGAATCAGCAATGAACTCTGCTAGAGGAATAAATTCCTGAATACCGATATTACCAGGAAAATACCAGAACAACGACTCTGTTGGGAAAGGGCGTCACAGACATTGCCTCCGCTGGAAAAGAATACCGGACTACCCTGCCGCTGAGGGAACATCCTTACACCTTGCTTTGCCAAGACAAACATGCCCTGCTGGGAATTAACCTTCACTTGAAGACAAAACTTTGTTCTGCTGGATATACATCAGGCTTGCACTGGCTACAACTTTTCGAACTCGACGATGAGATTCCGTGGAAACTTCACTGGGGAAGCAAAATCTCTGCTATGGGGGAATGAACATCATCCTCGCTGAACAAATGACTGACTGCACTCAACCTGTTGGGGATGAATCTACTCTGCTTGAGGTATCAACTTCAACCTACTGGGAACAAACTGCCACTTGCTGCAATTTTGAACTGCTAAAGATAGGGTAATCTCAACCTGCTGAGGATAACCCTGCTGACTTGCAACAAAGAAAAACACCAGGAATATTCTTATATGCGAAATAGTTACCTCAGTTACCTTTCATGATACTTGCTGCTCGAGCAAAGTCAGCGCTTCCGTTATGCTCTATGAAGCCTCTTGCTTTTACCTGCAATGTTTACCAAAATAACGAATGTTTTTGCAAACAAAACAGTAAAACGAACAAGAAAAAAAAAGCTCTTTGACTGAAGTGAACACTTTATTGATGAACGACCTGTAAATAGGCGAATTACAATTCAGACGCAATTCCTGAAAAGAGGTAATTACTCAATGAAATACAATATACAAATGTCGGCAATGTGGAAACAGACAACCACCATGTGTCGATTTAGCTATGACTTGTATGTCTTCGATGTTCCCCATGATTCGCCTTCTGACAAGACTGACTGGACTGATTCCTTTCCTTCGGGATAACCGCTTACAAGCTTACAGATTGAACGTGGACCATGATCATTTGCTTTTTAAATCCCTAACTTTTTCCTGGACCTCCCTTTCGGATTTTCAATCCACCGGGATACCCATTTTTGCCAAAGTCGCCTTTTCAGGTTTTCAACTTTGCAGGTTCATTCTTTTTCCTTTTACCCCTAACTTTTGCCCGAACCTTTTCTTTTTGTGGTTCACCGGGATGCCCCATTTTTGCCTAGACTTTTCTTTTTTCTGTCCAGCGGGACTCTTTTAAGCAAAGTATTTTTTAACCACGTCCGCATTCATAGAGGACGACAAATCTTCACCATCCATAGTAGATAGCAATAAGGCTCCCCCAGAGAAAACCTTTCTTACCACATACAGACCTTCGTAGTTAGGAGTCCATTTTCCCCTGTGATCTTTCTGAGGAGGAAGCATCCTTTTCAACACCAAATTACCCGTATGGAAGCACCGGGGACGCACTTTCTAATCAAAGGCTTTCTTCCTCCTACTCTGGTACACCCGGCCATGAGCAATGCTTGCCAATATCTTTTCATCAATCAAGCTCAGCTGATTCAATCTGATTTGCACCCACTCTGCTTCGTCAAGCTTCACATCCGACAAAATCCTTAAAGAAGGAATCTCAACTTCTAATGGCAGGACCGCCTCCATACCATACACTAGTGAGAAAGGAGTTGCCCCGGTTGACATACGCACCGAAGTACGATAACCATGAAGAGAAAAGGGCAACATCTCGTTTCAGTCTTTATAGGTGACTACCATATTTTGCACAATCTTCTTGATATTCTTGTTAGCTGCCTCAACAGCGCCATTCATCTTCGGACGATATGGAGAAGAATTGTAATGTTCAATCTTGAAACTCTAACACAGTTCCTTCATCATTTTGTTATTCAAATTTGAACTATTATCAGTAATGATTCTCTCAGGAATTCCATAACGACAAATGATGTCCTTCTTTATGAATCGGGTGACCACCTGTTTCGTGACATTAGCGAGGATGCTGCTTCTACCCACTTCGTAAAGTAATCAATCGCCACCAGAATGAAGCGATGTCCATTAGAAGCAGTCGTCTCAATCTTTCTAATTACATCGATTCCCCACATAGAAAAAGGCCAAGGAGATGTTAACACGTTTAGAGGAGCCGGTGGTACATGCACTTTATCCCCATAAATCTGGCATTTATGGCATTTTTTGGCGTATTTGAAGCAATCGGATTCCATAGTCATCCAATAATACCCAGCTCTCAACAATTTTTGGACCATTGCATGTCCATTGGCATGAGTGCCGAAAGAACCCTCATGGACTTCCTCCATCAACAGGTTTGCTTCAAGTTCATCAACACAGCGCAGCAAGACCATGTCGAAATTTCTCCTGTAGAGCACATCGTCTTTGTTCAGATAGAAGTTACCGGCTAACCTCCTCAAGGTCCTCTTATCTCTGCTAGATGACCCAGATGGGTACTCTTGAGTCTTGAGGAAATGCTTGATATCAAAATACCAAGGCTTTTCATCTGGTGCTTTCTCAATTGCAAACACAAAAGCAGGTCTATCAAGACGCATAATGGTGATGGCTGGAGCTTCATTCCAGTAATTCACTTTGTACATCGAAGATAGCATGGCCAAGGCATCTGCCATCTGGTTCTCAATTCTTGGCACATGATGGAACTCGACTCTATCAAAGAACGGAAACAGTCTCCTTGCATAATCCATGTAAGGCACCAGGTTGGCCTGACAAGTTTCCCACTCTCCCTTGATTTGGTTAACGACTAATGTTGAGTCACCGTATACATCTAGATTCTTGTTCCTCATATTAACGGCCTCTTCTAAAGCCAATATGAACGCTTTGTACTCGGCTTCATTACTAGTGCAGGCGAAAGTCAATCGGGCAATGAACGGTATATGAGAACCGTGAGGAGTAGTAATGATAGCCCCGATTCCATTGCCATATGAATTAACCTCTCAGTTGAAAACCAGTTTCCACTGAGATCCAATCTCAGGCCCCTCGTCAGGTAAAGGTTCATCACAGTCTTTCATCTTCAAAAACATGATGTCTTCATATAGGAAGTCAAACTTCATTGGCTGATAATCCTCAATCGGCTGTTCCGCTAGATATTCCGACATGACGCTTCCTTTGATGGCTTTCTGGGAAACATACTGAATATCATACTCTGTTAAAACCATTTGCCAACGGGCAATGCTTTCGGAGAGTGCTTGCTTTTCAAAGACATACTTGATTGGATCCATCTTCGGAATCAATAGGGTTGTGTGGTTTAACATGTACTGTTTCAAACGCTTAGCGGCCCAAGCGAGTTCACAACATTTTTTTCCAGCATCGATCTTGATTCACAATCAGTGAATTTCTTACTCAGGTAGTATATGGCATGCTCTTTTCTACCTGACTCGTCTTGTTGACCGAGTACACATCCCATTGAATTCTCAAGAACCGTGAGGTACATGATCAGTGGTCTCCCTCCAACTGGAGGCATGAGTATTGGAGGTTCCTGCAAATATTCTTTTATTCTTTTGAATGCTTTCTGACAATTTTCATTCCACCTGACCGTTTGATCTTTTCTTAGCAATTTGAATATTGGTTCACAAGTGGCTGTAAGATGAGATATAAACCTTGAAATGTAGTTTAATCTCCCCAGGAAACCACAAACCTCTTTTTTCATTCTCGGCTCAGGCATATCTTGTATAGCTTTTATTTTGGCAGGATCTACCTCAATACCCTTTTCACTGACAATGAAACCCAGTAACTTTCCAGATTTCACCCCGAAGGTGCATTTGTTAGGATTCAGCCTCAGCTTGAACTTCCTCAACCTTTCAAACAATTTCAGAAGATCGACCAGATGTCCTTCCTCCGTCTGTGACTTTGCAATCATGTCATCAACATAGACTTCAACCTCATGATGAATCATATCATGAAACAAAGTGACCATCGCCCGCTGGTAAGTTGCCCCTGCATTTTTCAATCCAAAGGGCATTACTTTGTAGCAAAACGTCCCCCATGGTGTGATGAAAGTAGTTTTCTCCATGTCCTCTGGGGCCATCTTGATTTGGTTATACCCAGAGAAGCCATCCATGAATGAAAACACAGAATACTGAGCGGTGTTATCAACCAACACATCGATATGGGGGAGTGGGAAATCGTCTTTCAGGCTCGCTTTATTCAGATCTTAGTAATCAACGCACATCCTGACCTTTCCATCTTTCTTAGGAACAGGAACGATATTAGCAACCCACGGAGGGTAATTCGTGACAGCAAGAAACCTAACGTTCAACTACTTCTGAACTTCTTCTTTGATCTTGACTGCCATGTCAGGCCTTGTCCGTCTCAAATTCGGCTTGACTGGCGGACATTCTTCTCTAAGAGGTAACCGGTGTACCACAATATCCGTATCCAGCCCAGGCATGTCTTGGTAAGACCAAGCAAAGATATCTTTATACTCACTAAGCATCTCAACCAATCTTCTCTTAATACTGTCTTCCAATGCAGCCCCCACTTTGACCTCTTTCTTATCATCCTCGGTGCCCAGATTGATAATCTCAATATCCTCCTGATGAGGCACAATAACCCTTTCCTCTTGCTTGAGAAGCCTGACGAACTCTTCAGGTAGTTCACAGTCTTCGTCAGTCTCTTCTTCAGCTTGATAAATGGGATTATCAAAGTCATACGAAGTCATAGCCGAACCTGAATCGATGGCATCTGATAGAAAAGACCTGCATGAGGATGTTTATGTTTATTATGCGATGCAACAAACAAAACACATTGCCATTTTTCTGTTTAATATAAATGCAAAACAAGAAAAACAGGGATCACAATATTTGAATGCGAAAACATCCTTTATTTAGTGATAAAGTGCAAATAACAAGAGGGCCCCATAAATGGGTCACTGCGTCTTGGATAGAATATAGGACTGAACATAATCAAAACAATGAACATTACTCAGCAGTAACATGAATGACTTCTTCGGTAGTCTAGTTGCACAGCATCTGGCCAGGAGTACACGGACGAATCCAAGCATCCATATCGCAGTCACTGTCACCTTCATCATCTCCGGCGGCATTAATCTTGTCAAATATCACACCACTGCTGGTGAATTGCACAGGTCCCTTGTACTTCGGAATGCTCTTTGAAGAACCAGAGGGTTTGTATCCCAGGCCGAACATGTCCTGCTTGACGGGAACATTAAGAACTTGGCCCCACTTCTCAGACGAGCTGGATTCTACAATAGCACGAGCTTTCTTGAGCGATAACATCGAAACCTCTGGTCCTCTGGCTTTTGCAAGAGATTTCCCCTGAATCTGAACTGTTTCGAACACCTGGCAGAGTGTTTCGTGAATCTCCCCATCCACTTCCACATAATTGAAGGATGACAAATGGCTAACCATAATATCTTCTTCACCGCACACCGTGACTATCTTCCCTTCCACCATATACTTTAACTTTTGATGCAACGTTGAGGTAACTGCCCCTGCAGTGTGTATCCAAGGTCGGCCAAGAAAACAGCTGTATGCTGGCTGGATATCCATAATGTAGAAAGTTGCATCAAAGATCTCTGGTCCGATCTGAATAGGCAACGTGATCTCTCCAAACACTGATCTCTTAGATCTACCTAAAGCCCTCATGACCAAATCACTTGGCGTGCATATCAAACCTTGAATGTCCAAATTCATTAATGCCTTCTTGGGAAGCACATTGAGAGATCTTGTATCAACCAGGACATGTGACATCAAAGAACCTCTACATTCCAACGATATGTGCAAAGCCCAGTTATGGTTCCTCCGAGCAGGAGTCAGATCTAAATCAGTAAAACCAAGACCATTACCGGCATTCACAAGAGCTACTACCCCCTCCAACTGATTAACAGAAATCTCCTGGGGTACGTATTCCTTGAGCGTATTCCTTGAGACTCTCAGTACTTTTCTGTGACAAGCTCTGCAATTGTACCATGTTTATTGCCAGATCACTATTATACTGATAGTGACGCACAAAATCCTCGGTCAATTCTTTCCAGCTGCGGATATGAGTTCTCTCAAGTCCCATATACCATTCCAAAGACGCCCTTGCCAGGCTGTCTTGGAAAAAATGCATCAGCAACTTTTCATCGTTGGAGTAAGCAGACATCTTTCTGAAATATGCTCGAATATGCACTCTTGGACAAGTTGTCCCTTTGTACTTATCAAAATCTGGCACCTTGAATTTGGGAGGAATCCTGACCCCAGGAACTAGACCAAGATCAGACATATCAAGGCCCAAAGAGTTCTGATTCTCAAACAATTTCATTTTCTCCTCAATTAGTTTAAACCTTCGGTCAGCTTCAGTCGGCAAACCACCCTCCATATCTCTCATGGAAAATACATCATCATAGTTATCTTCCCAATGACGGCCAGCAGCCCCGTGCACAGCGCACACACTCTCATTACCAGCAATATTACCATTCTCATCTGCAACTCCTCTGCCCGAAGGTACAACAACAGTAGGAATACTCTGTGGGATAGATCCACCGATCTATGGAGGAATAACACCAGCTCCTCCGTGCAAAACACCATCTTCGTCAACCCGTGCTATCAACGGCTGAACCAAAGTTCTTAACTGTTCCTGGCCACTAGCAACAGTCTGCATCAGTTCCATGAATTAGGCCATGCGAGCCCTGACTTCCTGCAATTCGGCTTGAACCTGATCCGTCACTTTTTGCTGATTCCCTCGAGTTGGATACCTATAGAAACTAAACTCCTCAACTTCCTCAATCTTGAATTGGAGAAAACCAAGAAGAGTTAGGAACAAAAGGCCACCAAGAACACCTGCGATGCAAATGAAAATGCAAACATGTCTATGTATGCACAGAGAGATCCCCCTTGATTCCAGTTTCAATAAACAAGAAGCAGAGATAGACAAACACGTCACAATAATCTTCTCATATATCAGGTAAAGCTGAGATAATACAACCAAATGAGAAATATCTGCATACAAAGACGTATTGATCTCATCCAACATCCCTGGTGATGATTGTCGCTACCGCAAAAATAAGGTGCCGGAAAAATAGAAGAGTCGCCACCTTTCGTTATTTATCCCACAAAACGGGAAAGGAAACAATTGGAAAAACTTGGCGAAAAGGTATAAGACAAGGTCGTCGCAACCATTGTCTGGGTTCGGGAGTCAGTTACGCAAGGGGAAGGTATTAGCACCCCTCACGTCCATTGTACTCGATGGGATCCACATTTGTTGTGTTTATCTGACAGGTTGGTTTAATCTATCTACGCTAAAAGTCTGGTCTGAAAAGAAAAGAAAATGACTCGGCAGAACACAACAGTCCTATGCCTACGTATTCCCGTCTGGAATGAGAAATCAGAGTCAACGTAGTTCGCCTAACTACGGGTGAAAAGGGAAGGTTGATCGCCGAGATATCGCATCTCGTGCCTACGTACTTTCACACGGCGTGAAAGATCATAGCGAACATAGTTCGGGACAACAAGAGACACAAGTTTGTCTTTTTTATCCGAGTAGGGTTAACAGACAGTTCCAGCAGTTGGTGTATGCAGCTCGCTCGACGGAGACTTAGGCGTTTACCGTTTGCGGTAGAACCGAGAGTTAACAAAACTCTCCTTATGAAAATGGTTTCCAGGGATTAAAGGTCCAAGAGGACAAAAAGAGTTTGATTTTTGTTTTCTGTCTTTTAGAAGAAGTATCTTTTAGGGATGTTTGCAACTAATATCGCACTAGAGACTATGACCTGAGAGTGAATGCGTCGCATGTCACCCAAAGGGTGCCATACTAAACATCCAAGCCGTTGAAAAGAAACTCTCTAACAACCCTTTCTCAAGTAGCTTAAGGCTCGTAGCGTACAACATCAATTAACCTTTATTACTGTATTTTGATTTGTTTGAAGATGAGAAGAGAAAGGACGCACTAAAAGGGAACTGATCCAATCCTAAAGTTGTCATGAAAAGTTGATCATATGATTGAGGTTAGGAGGGAGCTACCTAATGTTATCATGCATGGTTAGAACCCTGATGTCTGTCATAACTTCTCTTGAACAAGAGAAGTCAGAGTTCCTAGGGGAACATGGCAAAGGAAAACAACAGCAAAAGAAATAAACGGAAAGAAATAATTGTAAGTAAAATGCATGCAATGCAGCAATACAAGCAGAAGGAGCTAAAATCAACTTCTAGAGCAAGCAAGCATAAGCAACACAAAGCACAGGCAAGGTACACAGACTCAACCTCCAGCCAACAAGCAAAGCCAGACAATAACAGACAAGCAGAGGGAGACAAACTCAACCTCTAATGCAAACAAGCAAGGGGAGGAAAGTTCACCCTTTAGGATGTTCTTAGGCCTATAATCATCTATATGAGGCCTAGTCTAATGCAACACAGCAAGCAGTCACATAAACACAGTCAAGCAATCAGAAAACACAGCAAACAAGCAGCTCAACAGCAAAACAGACTTCTAGCAGCAAAACAATCTAACAGTCTGCAATCAACTTCAAGTCTAAGCTATCTTCAAGAGAAGACTTCATCTTCAAGCTTCAAAAGATCCAACAAGAGAGGTGATAATCAAGCATCCAGATGATTTCATGATGATGGGAAGCATGATGGAAACCAATGGAATCCATCATGGCACTCAATCATACATCTAGGATAGGCATCCTCAAAGGTTCTACCTCTTGTGATATGCCACACATCCTTCCAAAGGAAGGATGAGGCTTCCACATAGGGACCTTGCATCATGAGATGAGGATGGAAAGCAATCAAGGCAATCCATGTTTAGTTGAAGAAAGAGAAATCAAAACTAAAGCTCTTCCTAAACCCTAATCTTACAAGCTTAAAGAAAGCTACTCAAAGGAAAACCAAAACACCAAATTAAGCATTACAATTAAGCACACAGAAGCTCTAACAAGTCTAAAACACTATCCAAAAGGAATGGAAAATCTATCTTATGCTATGGGCCACCATTGAGGTCATTCTAAAGGAGAAGTCATGTTAGAAGCATATTAAAACTAGCCTAAGTTTTAAATCTATTTAAAATACCAAAACTACTTCTAAAATCCTATAAAAGTTTCTAAGGGAACCTACATGTGTTAGGTATCTGTAGTAGAAAGACCAGGGACTAAAACTATGCTTAAAGGCACTAGAGAAATCAAACATCACAAAGTGTCAAATGGAAACCCTAAAATGGAAGGTCATGGGAACCTAATTCAAAACAAGTCCTAAAGTTATCTAAAAATTGTGAAATAAATCCTAAGGGATCATGCATCTCTATACTAGTAACCATCCAAATCTCAAGCCTAAATTCTATACCAATTAATCATACAAAAATCAGCAAAAACAAGAGGAATTATTCCAAAATTAATGAATTAAAGAAAATGCAAAAAATCATATTAAATTGAAAATTGCATGAAAGTAAAATCTAAAAGCACCAGAAAATCAGAAATAAAATGAGGAGCATCCACATATTTTTATTTTATTTTCTTAAGATCAAAAATGGAATTATTATGAATTAAAAATGGAGAAAACAATTAAAATAAATCAAAAATGAATTAAAAGAAAATAAAAGCTAAGAAAATAAGAGGACAGTTGGATCTATTGACTAAGTATTCACATCCAGGGCTCACGAGCGCGCCACCTAAGCTGCCAAGTCAGCTTTAATGAAACGCAGTGTTTGCTGTAGTCAAAGTCCAATTCTCAAATTAAAACGCGTGCGTTGGATTGGATTACAAAGTCTTCAAATCTCACTCATCCAAGGGCTGACAGCCATCGTCCTCGTTCAAACTCTGAAAGGGAGGGAAATACTCAGGCGGTGGTCCGGTGGCTGCGCCACCGTCTTCTCCGGTGAAGCAAAAATTTGCAGGTCATGGAACCATCACCAAAATGAACAAAACTTATATCGTTCTTCTTATTTTTTCCTCCTGAATCCAAATCCAACATCCTCTTCTCCTAATTCTCACTGGCTTCTCAAATACGATCAAGAACAGAAAACATGTCAAATCATGGATCATCACCAAACCTCAGAATTAAACCATAGATCTTCTCCTCACTCTTCAAGGATCATCATAAGCCATTCCAATCATGCTACCTCTCAGCAATCAGGTAGATTCGAAGCCAAACAAAAAGTTGATCACATCCTAATTTGTCTCTAAACTCCATAATTATGATCTAAAATCCATCTGCAATCTCTCCTAAGTCCTAACCACAATTCAAATCATGCTAAACCATCCTAAAATCAGTGCAATCGTGAAAAGTGAATACCTGGTTTGTAGCTTGAAATTGGATCAGTTCCACTGTGATTCTTGCTTCCAAATGATGCAGAATTGTTCCTTGATGAAGGATAAAGCTGTTGGAAACTTCAATTTGCCTTGAATTACTCTCAAACTCCAAACACGATTTTCAGTTTTGCTCTTGAAACTCTCACAGCAATCTCTGGCTCCAACTGCAAATGATCACCAACCTTGCACTGAACCTTCTTCTGAACTTATATAGAGGTGAACGGAAGGTTCTAGAGGCCCATGGAAAGCCCAAACAGTGATATCCAAATTTCAACTTTTGCTTGAAAATTCAATCATGGTATACACGAATCTGAGTCATTTCCTTCTCCAAGAAGCTTCTCATGTAATGTTTGTTGACTGTTGAGAGTGTATGGACAGGATTGAAAGCTTAATTCCATCCAAGGGCCAAGATTTGAGGTGTAACTTCCTCATGAAGTAAAAAATAAAACACCATGAATTATGCCTCAAATGGATTTTCTAATAATGCCAAAGTGTTCCAAATGACTTTTCTGATCAAAATGAGTACTCATTTGCATTTGTTTGAACACATATGATTAAATTTGAATTTTTTTCACTTAAATGCCTTTTAATTTCTCTTTTGTCAAATTTCTTCAAACCAAGTCTTACCCTAAGTCAAATCAATGCCTCATGGATACATGGTTGACCTTAAAATCCCATTTTGAGCAAGTTTTGTTTTGGAAAAAACTTCATTTGAAGTGTGCAAGATAGTGAAAATGACCTATAATGCCAAATGACCTATAATCTTACTTTCCCAAAATACCCCTGACTTGTAAACCTCATAACTTGAGTTCTACAAATTATATGGAATACTTCTAGTACAATTTGGAAAGCTAAGACCAAGACCTACAACTTTCATGTTGTCCAAAAGTTTAGGAGAAACATGCTTCTAGGTTAAACATTCCTTGGAAGTTAGTTGACTTTTGTAGACAAATTTCACATTCATCTAATGACATGTACCTTGTCTGGATCATAACTTGAGTTCTATAAATCCAATGGAGGACTTCTAGTACTCAAATTAAAGCTAAGAACATGCTCTAAAGGTTCCACGTTGGCCAAAAGTTGAGATGAAACTTGTATCTTGAGATAAGTGGTCTTGAAGTTAGGTACTAAATAGGGGATTTTACCCTGAGAACCCTAGTTTAGCAACTCCTCACACTTTGAATTCTTCTTGGATTGATCTTGGAATATCACCTCATGTATATCAACACATCCTTCCATGATCACAAATACTTAGAGATAGGTTTTGATCCTCTTCAATTGCACAGTTAGCCAGATGAAAACCCTAATTGTAACACCTTCAACTGTGGCTCTTCACACTTAGCATAATGATTTGACTGAGCTCTACCATGACCCTCAAGGCACTCCATGAGCTCTATCAACACTCCATCCATGATCAAGGCTTCATAACCCATTGATGGTCTTTAATTGGCTCCCAAGTTAGGAGATGAACCACATACAAGCATCCAAACTTCTCAAGAACACAACCCACTTTCTGATGACTTTGGTGACCTTACAAGCTTGAATAATACCTCTGGATAGGCTCCTCTTGATATAAACCACACTTGATCCCCTGCTAAATGAATAATTCTATGTTATGCAAATGCTAGACCAATGCAATGAAACATAAAGCCAAGTAAGAAAAAGGTTAGGCAAATTTTGGGGTGCAACAATGATCAAGATACAAAAGCAAATAAAACTACAAAAGATAAAACTCCCTAGTGGCCATGATCTCTACTCCAGTCTTGAGACTCCTTGAGCATCTCTTTTGTATCTGGGTGGTCTGGTCTGGAAACCAACTCTCTGATAAGGACATCCCTCTTACGTATCATATCCCGGAGATAATGACAATGGTCCTCCCAAGCATCTTCACCGAAGGCATCTTCAATCCTGAGTTTCTTCACCTCTACTCAAATCTTGAACTCTTTAAGTGCTGATAAAGTTTCCTAGTATTTCTGCTCAATCGTGCTCCTGTGAAACAATTCTAACAATACCTCCCTCTCCTTAGCCTTGAATTGCGCCTTCAGCTTATCAACCTGAATACGAAGTTGATCCTCTCTACTCTTGTTGGAAGTCAAGGTAGCATTCCATTGCTCGTTGAATTTGGATATCTTCATATAAGCTCTGCCCAAATCCTCCTTCTTACTCTTCAGAACATCACAAGTGCTTTTCAGATCAAGACCGACTTTCCGTGCTTGTACCTGATCAGCAAGTTCTTTCTCCAACTTGATAAAGGATTCTGACTTTGTCTTGGCCAAATAAACAACTTCACCCTTATCATGCTTCAGCTGACTGATCTCCTGTTTCAACTTCTCATTCTCTTTGCGCAGCTCTTCCTTATCTGCCCAAAGCTTGGTATATCTCAGGATGTCGAAGGTTGTAGGCGACTCAATGACTAAGGGATACAGTGGTTCTGCAACAGGAAACGACAATAGTACCTCTTCAACTCTCTTCTGAATCCACTCCAAGTAGGGATCATAGGCTCTACAATCTCCTTTGTCCAAAGAAAGCTTTCCCTTTTTGTGAATTTTACCCCAAGCGTCCACGAATCTGGCCGAGATACCATGATCAGCTACGCCTATGAAGTACAGAGATTCCTGCACTTCTTCTTCTTTCGGAGGTCCTTTCAAAGCATAGCCAAACTGTCTGACAGCTAGAGAAGGATTATAGTTGATGCCGCCTTTCCTCCCTATCAACGGCACATTAGGAAAGCTACCACAACTAAAGATAAGCTCACGACCCAGAAAGTCTCGGTTGAACCAGACAATATTCTTTTCTGTTAAACCCATAAGCCTTTTTGACCATTCAGACGAATTCCTCAAATCCACAAAATCTCCAGAGCGAGGAAGGTGATCAATAAACCATTTATGCAACAACGGTGCACAACAAGAAACCATCTTTCCTCTTCTTTTCTCGAATGATACAAGTCTCCCAGAAGAGTAGGTATGGGGTTTCCGGAAGCAAAGATATGAAATGCATTGAAATCCACAAAGTCCGGTACATTGGGAAACAACACAATGCCATAGACACACAGAGCCAAGATAGCACTGAAAACCACCCAACAACCCTTTCCAGCATACTCTTGGGCTTTGTCAATCAAGATTAAGTTCTTCCTCGGAGCTGAAGAATGGCACCTTATTTAGGATCGAAACACCTAAGATGAAGGAAAATTCTTCCAAAGTCGGAACCAACACATAATCTGGGAATGTCAAATAGCACATCGGCGGATCATAAAACTGTAACAGGGTATGAATATCACCATACTCATAGCTCGTGATCTTACGAACAAGATTCAGAATACTCCCATAATCTTCCCTGAAGGTTTCCAGAACACCAGGACCAGCCAGGGAAATTAGACCAAATAAAGGTCCTAACTCAGGCGCAGGAAACTTGTACACAACGATCCTCTTTCTGCTTGCTTCCATTTCTACAGAAGACTAGTACTAGAATTAAGAGAAAGACAAGATCATGTAACACACACAAACATGCTATGTTAAATGCAGGATGATTATGCAGATGCAAACATGGGATCAAGGTATCCAATGCTCAAACTCGCTGTTGCACCGTTGACTGAACTCAACCAAAGCTCCGCTCTAATCAGAACACTGAGATAACAGAAAACTGGAGCACTCAGGATCAAAAGTCTGCACTGACAAGAAAACCAGGGTTGGTTTAAGGCCATGTTTCCTGCAAAACCCATCCCCTCTCACATGTGGGTTCTAGTCTTGAAAGGTATAACATCCTATGCGGGCTATTAGCGTCACAGACTTTCGAGAAACGATGATACATTCACCATTTCTGGTTTGGCATCATAGTCTAAAGAAGCGTCCTCACTTAGCTGACTTCCCAAATGAATGATCTCCAGAGTCGACAGTCTCTCTAAGTCAATATTCCCTCAACTGCACTAGACGCGCAGGATAGAATATATCCAAAGAAAAACCTTGTCTGAATGTGAATTTCGCACGAGCTATTGTATGGCCAAACGCCACACAAGCTCCCACTACTCTCCACACTAATCTTGTGTGTACACTCAAGCCCAGGTCCGACTTATCTCTCAATGGAACAACCCAACCCACAGCACAGCAGCAGTATAATATGCTAATAAAATGCAAATGCAATAATATACAATAGATATGTACATAAAGCAAAAAATAAACACCCAAAGACGCAACAGACAAGCGTTAGGATTGACTCGCATAGGGAACCATCGCAGTCCCCAGCAGAGTCACCAGTTGTCGCAACTGTGAAAAACACCCGGCGGAAAATAGAAGAGTCATCACCTTTAGTTATTTATCCCAAAGAGAGGGAAAGGAAACAATCAGAAAAACCTAACGAAAAAGGAAAAGACAAGGTCATCGCAACCAAGTCCTGGGTTCGGGAGTCGGTTACGCAAGGGGAAGATATTAGCACCCCTCACGTCCGTCGTACTCGACGGGATCCACGCTTGTTGTCTATCTAAGGGTGTGTTTAAACTATCTATGCTACAAGCTCACGGGACAAAAAGAAAAGAAAAGAGACTTGGCAGAGCATCGCCGCTCTGTGCCTACATATTCCCTCGTGCAATGGGAAAGTCAAAGTCAATGTAGTTCGAAAACCTACGGGTGAAGGGGGAAGGTTGCTCTCCAAGACATCGCGTCTTGTGCCTACGTACTCTCAACAGGTATGAGAGATCAGAGCAAACGTAGTTCGGGCTGACACGAAACCACAGGTTTATTAAGTGTTTTAGCCGAGTAGGGTTAAACGTTCGTTCCAGCAGTTAGGGACAAAGCTTGTTTGCGGTAGAACCAAAGCTTAACAACACTCTTTTCTGAAAAAGGTTTCCGATTAATCCCAAAGGAAAAAGGTTTGAAGTTTGTTTTTGAGTTTTTTTTAGTGAAGTGAATTAATTCGGTTTGTGATTCACGTTGCACTAAAGACTATGACATAGGAGCGAATGCGTCGCGTATCACCCTCAAACGGGACGTACACTAAACATTCTAGACAAGCGAGAGGAGACCCCTCACTCATTATTCCCCATTTAGCTTAAGGCTTGGAGCACGCAATGTTTATCACATTTATTAGATGAGTTAGAATTGTTTTGAGATGAGAAAGAGAGAGACGCACAGAAGGTCTAAGGGAAACTCGACCCTAACGTTGTCATGCAAAATGGTCATAAGGTTAGGATTGAAAGGGGAAATATCTACCTTAATGTTAGCATGCTTGGATTGAACACCTAATGTCTCTCCTACTCCCATCCTAAACGGAGAGACTAGGAACCCTATAGGGATCATGGAAAAAAGCACAAGAAAGCACCAAGTAAATTCAATCACAAGTAAGAGATGCACACATGAAAATGCACACTTAGAATGGAGGGAGGGAAGAAAAATGTGTGGCGCAGCAGCCGCCAGAAGCACATCTCGACCTCAACAGCGATTCAAAAATGATGCAAACATGAAGGAAAGCGCAAAAGATGAAAACAAATGAACATGCAAAAATCATCACCTTGAACCACATCCATAAGCATGCATTCAAGTGGAAAAGAACACGAATGTCGATGAAATCTCGATTAAACCATCAAAACAGAAACATATATCCCAAAACATTTCGCTCTTAATGCATCATATCGAATTACGATGATTCAAAGTGAAATGGTACTCAAATAGGCAAGCAAAACAGCAAAACATACCCACTGGCACAGTGTTAATCGGTTAACCTGGGTTAATCGGTTAACACACTATTAACGTTTAAAAATTTTGAAAATTTGAACTGGTTAAATGGTTAACCATATGTGTTAACCGATTAACACTCTGAAAAATTTGAAAATTTTGAAAATCTGTGATGGTTAATCGGTTAACCATATGCGTTAACCGATTCACACTGTGCCAACAGCAGAAAAACAGCAACAGAACAACATTTTCAGCAAATAAGTACTTATGCGATCCACTGGATGATCGCATAATCACTTAATCACGAAATTAAACCAGCAAATCATGATTCAAACAGCATGTAAACAGATCAATGCAACCAGATCATGAATCAAACAGATCAAATTAACCAAAATTCAATCAAAGATGAAAATCCACGTGATTATGCAAATAAGCTAAAAACAGATTCGGATCCAACCTTCGGAGCAGAGATTTGCTCCGGTTAGTGTTGATTAAACTGGAATTAAATAGATCCAATGCTAGAAGTCCGGAATACTTTAAGATCCACACCAATTCTTGTGATAGCAATGAAGATCCTTCAAGATTAATCCAAATGAAAGGTTTGGAGTGGATCACTTAAATACCACTTAGGTTTGGATCCAAATGAAAGGTTTGGAGAATGGTTTGGAAAATTTGGTTTGGAATGAGGAATGGGCATTTTGAGGGAAAATAAAATAAAACAAATTTCAAATAGGTTCTAGATCCTTCCCAATGTAAAAATCAAGTTTGCACATGACCAAAATTGGACCCTAAAGTGACTTGGATTGAAAATTCACGTGCAAAGGCAAAACCTGCACTGGTTAATCGATTAACCATATAGGTTAATTGGTTAACACCTTTAAAAATCTCAATTTGCCCTAATTCTGCCTTGGTTAATCGATTAACCATATAGGTTAACCGATTAACACCTCCAAAATTTGAATTTTGGCGCCTTTTGAAGGGAAATCTGCCCGTTTGTCTGTTCCTAACTGTTTGGAGCTCTTTTAAGCTTCCGAATATCGTTCTTGAATGTTGCAATTGTAAGAATTCTTGATATGAGCCTGAGTACTGCTGCCTGAGCTGAAAATACCCTGCAAAATAAAAATAAAATCGGTCGCTCGACCGCTGGGCAAAATAAATGCCAGAGCCCCTGATGCTCGTTGTTCAGTCTTTCAGTCCTTTGCGCCAAAATGAACCTGAGCCACAGGAATGCATTGATCCCATGCCTCGAGAACGAATGCTATGACATGCGAAAAATGCAAAATGCAAAGAAACAAAAGCCAGTTAAGCTTAAAACGAAAAGTAAATTTTGGGGTGCTACAGAATCAACCGATTTACAACCTAGAAAAGGGAATTTTGTCGGGGAAAGAGAAACTTAAACAAGCAAACTCTGTTGGGGAGCAAAAGATAAGATGAAAATATCTACCGGTGATTTTTGTTAGGGCCAGGTACCGCAAAGGTTCATGAATTACGTTGTCATCTGCTGGAGAGATGTCTGGCAACAAAAGGGATCAAACTTGGCTTATGCTTCGTATGCGTATGTTTGAATATGGTGTAATGCTCCATACAGAAGGGAAATGCTACGCATTTTGGGAGGATGTAATGCAAACATGATAACTATATGCAGAAATGCAGATGCAGGCTTGGGCTGTCGGGGAAAGAAAGATGCCCCAGGTATGATCAGACTTTGGGTGGAAAGTACCAGTTCAAATGATGAGATTTATTTCGGAATCAGGTGAAAGGTTGTTCTCTTCCTGGTGGTTCAGTCCGTGCTGTTAATTTTGTTATGTTTCGGTGTTCGACCCCCCTTTTTTATTCGTTTTTTCATTTTGTGATTTATTTTCATGATTTTATGTTCTTAATAGTTAATATTTAATAAAGTTTTAGTTTTAATTAAATTTTTAGAATTTAAGTTTTTATTTAGAAAATAGATTTAGATTTTTAGATTAAGAATTAGAATTTAGATAGATTTTAGTTTTAAATTATTTTCATTTAGTTTTTAGATTGGTTTTAGAAATTATTAGAATTAATCAGTTTTTTAATCTAGAGTTTAGAGTAGAATTTAATTAGTTTTAGATAGAATTAGATTTTTATTTAGTTATTTAGCGCTTAGAATTTTAGTTAAGATTAAATTAGAATTTTAATAGAATTGTTTTATAATTTTAAATAGATTTAATTATAATAGAGTTTTATTTAGAAATTGATTTAAGATTTGTTATCTAATTAGTTTTGTTTTGTTTAGAAAATAGAAATTAAATTTTTATTAGGATAGGATTAATTTTTTTAATTGATTAGAATTAATTAGATTTTATTTAATTAGATTAGATTATAGAGTTAGAGTTATTATTAGAAATTAGAGTTAGAATTAGTTATAGGATTAGTTTAGGATTTAATTACGAATTAGTTTAGTTTAGATTTATTAATTAGTGCAAAAATTAATCAGAAGAAGAAAAAACAGCAAGATGGAGACGTTTTATTCTTCAGTAAAGATGAGTGTATTGTACATCTTTTCCAAACGTTCAACCCTAGTCGTTGTTGGGTCATCTTCTTCTGGTATGTCTCCTTCTAACCAACGCTTTGACTCCCTCTGTAGTTACTCTAAACTACCGATGTTCCAGAAAAGCATATTCATAGCCGATTTTTCTCTCGAAAAAATCACTTTCCCCCAGCGGCGAGGATACATCTTCAAATTAATAGAAAAAATTTAAAATTTATGTGAAAATTCCACACCACACCTCTATTTATATTAGTCCTGACACTGTACATAAATAATAAAATATTAAAAGATTTCGTCCATTGTAGTGTCGACACTGTACAAAAATAATAAAATATTAAAAGGTTCCGCCCATTATAGTGTTGACATGGTACATAAATAATAAAATATTAAACGATTCCGCCCATTGTAGTGCCAGCACTGTACATAAATAATAAAATATTAAAAAATTATACCCATTACAGTGTCGGCAGTGTACTACAATAATAAAATAATAATATTAATTACGATAATTGTGAATATATTCATAATAATATTAATTGTTAATATATGAACAATAATTATATTAACATAATGTTATATTAATAAATAATATTAATTAATATTATTAATTAATTTTATTATATAATATTAATTAATATATTTTAATATTAAAATTTTATTAAAATATTAATAATTAATAATTAATTTTATTAATAATAATATTATTAATATTATTAATATTAATATATATGAATTAATATTATTAATATTAATGTATATTAATGTCAGTAATAAAAGAAATTAAAAAAAAATAATTTGGCCATTATCGCCCTTTCAATGGGCGGCAAAGTACATTTTTAAAGTGTGTCGTCGTTTCAATGGACAACAATGCTTGCGTGTCCATTTTTTTTTGTTTGAAACTGTGGCAATATGGTATATACAGTTGAAAGGTGTGGCAAAAGAGAATTTAATTCCTAATAATATGGCAGTATGGAAAAAAATTCGAAGAAATTAGCCACACTTTCACTATCTTCCATCTGAAGCAACTCATACATTTTTTTTTTGTGAATTTGTAACTTCAATTCTTTCATTTTCTCAGCACCTTCAAAAGACTTTTAGCGTCTTTCGATGAGTCTACATCACTAACTTTATTAAAGTTGTATAGATCAATGCACTGATAAATTATAAAGAGAGTTTTATAATATTTCTTCTTCAAAAATATTTATACACAACCTTTTTTTAATTAGTGGCATGTTGTGAATTGGTGTCACTCCATTTTTCACAAGATCACTGACTTCTTGATAGCAGAAGACAACATTCACGTACTTCCACCAATTATAATAATCTTGCTATTCAAAATGGAAAAATTTGTTGGAAAATGCCCATTTGAATGAGAAGACATTGCTTTATGCTTCCCAAGAATCACATTCATTAATTTAAATACCAGATGTTAAAATCAATATTGATAGAACAAGATTCAATCACTTTCTTTATTGATACAAGATCTTTGTTTTTCACTATTCACTAGAGTAATGCAACCACACGTTTGGTTCCAAGATGATTCCTTCGCACAATAATTTGAAGAAGACAAGAAATTTTGATGTGATGAGAGAGAAGATAGAATTCAAAGAATATTGATTATTGAAGTGAAGTGAATAATGTATTGATCTTCTCATAATCTCACAAATATAAAGCGACTTCCTATTTATAATGAGATTTTTTGCACATCAAACAATCTCAAAGTAACTAACTAACTAACTTTAACAAGTTGTATTCGACTCTGTCAAATACATAAAGTTTTAACTACTATAAATTGTATTCAATTCTATTAAATACATGCAAATTCAACTACTACAAAATGTAATTAACTCTATTAAATACATACAACTTCTTATGTTAAATTACATACATGCTTAACCAAAACAAAATTATATATTTAATAGTTTAAGAAATTATTTATATCGTGAGACGGATGATAAACGTAGAGTTTGGTGATCTTTTGTTTGAATTTAACATATGACATGGTAGAAGAAGTCTGCGTGCGATGCACTTAAAATTTTCCATAAATATATGTAAATACTGCAATCAAAAGTCAATCTATCAATACAAAGTAAGAACAAGTTAATTAACTGGGTGTGGATACATAGGAGTCAAATATCTACGATATGAACTTCAAACTCACTCTCCTAACGTAAATATAGTTAATCACGATCCATTATTATTGAAAAATATGATAGTAGCATGCACGTTCTCTTTTGCCTATTAAAGAAACAGCGTGGGGCAAAAAGCGTTTGTAACGTTTTTGCTATTTATAATAACAATAATACATGTTTTAATAACAATGAAAGTTTATTCAAAAAATTCAATATATTTCTAAAATATGAAATGAATCTTTGGAATTTTCTCCTTTTAACACAATCATTGATTGATTCCAAACCATCCATCTACCCTTCCAAATTTCAAAACGGATTATAGAAATAGTAACAGAATCGCTTAAGTTACAAAAGCGCGTTAAAGTACATTGTCGCGAAAGCTGAAAAGTGCAATTCTGACATTAATATAGAGAGTCAAATTACCCTAGAGAAGAAATTTATAAAAGTCAAACATTACAATCTCATTTCACGAATAGCATTCTCACTCTTGTAAACACAAAAAACACGTACTCAACTATAACGTGTCTTACTATCTACTCGTATTGTATCCTTATTTCCGTAACCATTTTTGGTTTCAAAAATTACCGGTTTAACCGGTTACCGGTACCTTAATACGTGTCCCCTATAGCAATTGTTCCATTCCTCCACCTCTCACTATATATATACACTTCCACGAAAATCTCTCACAATTTTGGATTCCATTACTTTCAACCACACATCACAAAACAAACACAAACCAAACAAACTCTCAGTTGTTTTCATCTTTGTTCTATCTCCAAACCAAAACCTTGTGTTTTCCGAAAACCTTTGTACCTGAGTTTTAAGATTTTTCTTTGAATGACAAACTCAAAAGGTGGAAACATGTTAGTAGAGAGAAATACCGATAGTAGTAAAAATAAAACCAACGAGAAAATACACAGACCAAATTTCGGAGCGTTTCTTCACTCCGAACCGTCGTCGTTTTACACCAACAACGACGATGGTCAAGGACGCATCAGCAACGTCTCCGCGGCGAGCCCTCAAACATACAACGGCGACTGCAGCACACCCACCAGCAGCAACAATGCTTCCCCTAGTTACATGTTGTCTCCATGGAACCAAGAGCATAACTCTCCTCTCAGCAAATCTCCATGGCTAATGCCATCATCAGAAGCAATCAGTCTCTTCCACCACCACCACCAACACCAAAACGATAACAACGGTTACAATGATAGATACTATCCGGAGAACGGCCTCATCGGGTCACTTGTACGCGAAGAAGGCCACATCTATTCCTTAGCAGTTTCAGGTGATTTGTTATACACCGGTTCCGATAGCAAAAACATAAGGGTGTGGAAAGATCTTAAAGACTTCACCGGTTTCAAATCCAGCAGCGGTTTGGTTAAAACCATTGTAATATCCGAAGGCAACATCTTCACGGGTCATCAAGATGGAAAAATCAGAGTTTGGAAAAATTCTTCAAAAAATTCAAAAGTACACAAGCGCGTTGGAAGCTTGCCAACTTTCAAAGACTATGTCAAAAGTTCAATGAATCCGAAGAACTACGTTGAAGTCCGGCGACGGAAAAACACCGTGAAGGTAAAGCATTTTGACGCCATTTCAAGTCTGAGTTTGGATCAAGAACAAGGGTTGTTGTATTCCGCTTCATGGGATAAATCGGTCAAAGTTTGGCGTGTGGCGGATTTCAAGTGCTTAGAATCGATTAACGCTCACGGCGACGCGGTGAATGCCGTGGTCGCCGCATTTCAAAGCTATGTTTTCACTGGCTCCGCAGACGGAACGGTCAAGATGTGGAAGAGAGAAACCGACGGAAAAGGGAAGAAAACGAAGCACATATTGGATAGGATATTGCTGAAGCAAGAAAACGCCGTGACGGCTTTAACGGTGAACCGTTTATCGACAGTTATATATTGCGGTTCATCAGACGGATTGGTTAACTTCTGGGAGCGTCAGCAGAAGAATAATCTCACTCACGGCGGAGTTTTAAAGGGACACAAACTCGCCGTCCTGTGTCTTGCCGCCGCAAACAATCTCCTGTTTAGCGGTTCCGCCGATAAGAATGTTTGCGTGTGGAAACGTGAGCAGAGTGGGGCTCACACGTGTCTTTCTGTTTTAACGGGACACACTGGTCCTGTTAAATGCATTGCTGTTGAAGAACACGAGGAGCAAGATCGATCTGTTATTGAGAAGAATGATCAACGGTGGATAGTTTACACCGGAAGCTTGGATAAGTCTGTAAAAGTCTGGGGAGTGTCTGAACACGCGCCAGAGCTGAGATTGATGCAAGGATGGACATCTCCCATTGCACCCAAGGGACATAATTCCCCCGCGACCGGATTTAGCAAAAATAGTAAATTTTAGGTTTTTTTTTTAAAATTTGTAATTGTGTATTATTTTCTTGTGGATGATGAAAATTAAGTTGACAAAGATTGATCTGTGGAATGTCGACAGAGAATAGTAGTATTATTGAATGTATGTACATGAAAAAAGCTGATGATGATAATAAAAGAGTAAAGTGGCAATTGAATGAATTGGTGCAAAGTGGGGTCATTGAAAATGGACTATTGGGCGTGGTTGCTTATAGATGAAGAAATTGAAGGGACCAAATAGTTTCCTTTGGAGAAAGGAAGTACTTAGTGTTTGAAATCCAAGATTGTTTGTTTGGTTGTGCCGAGGGAGATGGGCGGGGACAGTTGGTTATATATGGTCGCCGGCATGCCGTTAATGGGAGGGAGTAATGGTGGCCTTAATATGTTACAGGACAGTTTACACGTAGTTGATATTGGACAAAAGCTTCGTTTTCAGTAATGGTGAAAGAACAAGTGGACATTGACTATTTTGTTTTTAGTTGTTGAAAGGAATATTGTAAGGTTACCTTAAATTTGTGTTTTTATTGTGGTTTTGAGGTAATGTGGTCATGTCAACATTCAAGGTTCCCGTTTGTTTGGGGTATTTGGGATGGAGGGAGGGATCAATTAGATATTCTATTTGTAGGTCGATCTTTAGGTTATTTTGGCTTGTATATGAATATATTTTTAGTTATACACATATATATTTGTTGTAGTTGTGATTCTATATTATGTAATAGATATGAATAGATTGGTAGTATAATTTAAAAAGATAAAATGAAAAAGTAAGATGACAAATAGGTGTATGAATATAATCTATACAAATATCTTTCTTTTTAAAGATGGCACAAATGTGTCGATTAAGCATGATAATTACACTTGCAACAATACTTTAGAAATCATATTGGAGATTGAGTCGGTAAAATATAAATATAAAAAATTAATTTGGTTAAACTTTGTTTTAAACTTAGTTTAAATTTCGTAGTGTTATAGTTATAAAGGATTGTCTAGGGCGATGTTTTCATATCGTTATTGATGAAGGTTGTCTGGGGAGGACCGGCGAGTGGAAATGTTACTTGGGAGCTGGAGAGCAAGATGAGGGAGTCTTATCCAGAGTTGTTTGAATCAGGTAACATTTTCGAGGACGAAAATTCTTAAGTGGGGGAGAGTTGTAACAGTCCAATTTTAATTAAGTGATTATTTTAATTAATTAAATGAATTATGGGGTTTATTTAATTAATTGAGTGATTATTTATTAAATTGGTAGATGTTTGAGAGGAAAATAAATTGGAAGGAAATTGGATAGAAAGTGATATAAAGGAAATTTGGAAAAGAAATAGAAAGTTAGAAACATAAGAAGGAGAAAGAAGAGAAAGAAAGTGGAAGAGGAGAAAAAGGAAAGAAAAGAGCAAAGCTTAGATTTTCATCAAGAACAACTCTCAAGCATCGATTTGAGCAAGGTAAGGGTGTGAAATATTATTATCTTATCAATGTATGTGATTATGTATGGATTGTTTGAGTTTGTTTGAGTGTTTTTCTCCATTTTCCATTCTAGGGCATAAATGGTTTAATCGGTAGAATCGAGTTTTGAACGGTTAGAATTCAAAATAAATTGCGTAGTTTAGTCGGGTAATGTTTAGCCGTGATTATTGGATTTCGTTTGATTGAATTTGGTTGAGTTTGTGAGTTTTGACATTTTTGGATAATTGAGGGTTTGAGATTTGAGTGGAAATCGGACGTCGCAGAAATCATGTTTAATGGTTCTAGTTCACTGCTATATGTTAGATGAGTATGAGTATGTGTTTGTTTCGAAAAAAAGAATTGAATCGGTCGGATTTTCGAGCGAAAATGCAAAATCCTGTAGCCGTGTTTAGGCAAAATTCTGGTTTTTTGGAAAACTTCGAAAATTCATAACTCTTGAACCGTAAGTCGGTTTTGACCCCCATTCGAAGCGTTGGTAAGTTAACGAGATGCTCTTTCTAGAAAAAATAGCTTTGAGGCCTGTACCTGGTTCAATTATAGCAGAAAATTGAAAACATATTGTTGTGTTGATTTTTACCGTCGGGAATGTGTGTGATTGATGTGTTATTGTGCAGAATACTTTTGTTATATAATGTATAACTTGTGCATGTTGTGATATGATATGATGTGGGTAGTCGTATGACGTGAATCCTAGATGGTGTAATCGATTATGAAATATAGTTTTTTGACAAATATATGCATATTGTTTGTATGTGAAGAATGCATGAGAACATATTGTGAATATGTGTGCATTGCTTGATAAATGTAGTAATGATATTGAAGTGTAAATGCATATTGATTGTATGCGATATTGTGAATGCATGAGAATATATTGTGAATATGTGTGCATTGTTTGAAAAGGTAATGAGGTTGAATTATGAATGCATATTTGTTGTATCTGATTATTGTGAATTAATGCATGGGAGCATATTGTAAGATATGCGTGCATTGTTTGATAAACATGATGATGTAAAGTATGAATACGTGATTTTATGATATGTTGTGTGTGCAATTTTGTTTTAATTCTTGAAGGGAGGAATTATTTGAATGCATGGGATTAAGACGTGAGATCGGTCTTAAGTGCATTTGTGGTTGATTGCATATGCATCATTTAGTCAAGAGGCAATGTTTGCTAGTTTCGTGGAGACTAGTGGCTTGTCCCAAACCTAGAAGGGTGGGTTTAAAAGCTTAGGGAACGAGCTTTGTTGTTATCGGTCTAGAAGGGTGGACCCGGTTTAAATGTAAAAACAGAAAAATGATAACAAGTGTTGGTACCATATGGCATTGAGTTGCATTGAGTTGTGTTGAGTCACATATCATTGATGTCATTGTTATATGAATTATGCTTGTATGTGAATTGGTGATTTGGTGAATTGTGAATAATGGATTAGTGTGTTGGTGAAAGATGTTTTGTGATTATTCATATGTGTTCATACATGTCGTGAAATGTATAATGAGTTATGAATGATTTGTGGTGAGAATTGTGAAATATTTGTATCTTTATTTTCGTATATGTATATATATTTATATGCATTGATTATTATGATAATATTTCTCACTCTTATACTGTTTTATAATGCTCTATGAGGCATTGCAGATTAGGTTGCCGGAGGTTCTTTTTGTGAAGTTTTATCTTCATTCTTTTGTCGGGTCGCTCTGATATGTAGCACCGGGTAGATAGGCTGTATAGCATTCTTTTGAGATACATTGTATATGTATCTGTTGGCAAATGTGTTTTGTAAAACCATGATGATGTGATGAACAAACTGATTTGATATGTATATTTATGATATTATGTTTTCAAATGGTTTAATGTTTTAATCTTCCGCTGATATTTCGAAAATTGAAATGTGGGTGTAAGGACCAAGTCCTCTATTTCAAAACTACCCCACTGTTACATGTCATTTTGAGCAGGTGTTGTATGATTTATTTTCATGTATGTGTGACATGCTCCTTTTATACCATATTTTAAATTTACTCTGACGAAATTTCAATAAGTGATTAAGTGATTTATTTGTTTATTTGGGGGTATAGAAAGGGGGTGTTACAACATACACATATGACTAACCAAACTTCCCATCTACGACCAAGCATCGTCGACCATCTACAGGGTCTCTCACCTCAAAACACCACCACACAGGGTTTCTCGCCAACATGAGCAAGCCTTCACCACAAAAATGTAATATACACCTACTAATATCTTCGAGTCTCCTTGCCCTTATAGGGGAAAACACATACATGTACTTTTGACCAGTATAGTGGTACCCACCATGGGGCCCCAGTAAAACTAACTCGAGTCACATCTCCACTCCAACCCTTCTATCTCCCTTCTGAAGATGTCTGACAGGGTCCTACGTTACGAAGCAAACACTATCGCCAAAGGTATCTCCAAGATGGGTAAATCCAGAGCGGCCCGAAGAAGATACGTGAGGCAAATGTTCGCGAAAAGTGTTATATCCCTTGACTTCCTAAAAGCGTCCTAGGGAAAATAGGGGTTGGCATTATTTTCTTCGAGAAATATGTAATTGACATTAACCCTCACGACGACGGTCCTTTAGTCATCATTGTCCAACACGACAACTGGGATATCAAGCGCGTATTGATAAATTCGGATAGCTCCATTAATGTGTTGTTCTAGAATGTCTTCGGGAAACTACAATTGGATTCAGGCAACATAAAGAGGTACACTGGTTCTTTGATGGGATTATCAGACAGACATGTACAAATAATGAGCCATGTAACCCTAAAAACCAGATGTGGCAAGGCATGAAATGCCAAGGGCATTGACGTCAGTTACCTCGTTGTAGACATCATGTAACCTTACAACATCATTATGGAGCATCCTGCTATCAACGCCATATGAGAGGTCATACCCATATGATAATTAACCTTAAAATACCTACTCCTAAATGGGTGAGTGGGTACAATCTGAGGAGATCAATAAGTGGCTCGCAAATGCTATCTGATTAGCCTGGAGACATCCAGAGAAGAGCTTACACTGGTTGATATCCATCCTTCCAAAGTTCCCAATAATGACTTCAAGAGTTAGGATCCCACATTGGGCACGAAGGTGAAAAATCTCATGCCCATGGAAGACTTGAAGGAAGTCTAGATAGGTCCTCACGCCCATCAGGCTACGAAGATAGACACTTCCTTGTATGGAGAGGAGGAATGAGAATTATCCGACCGACTCAAAAAGAATGTCGACCTGTTTGCTTGGGCCCCCCCAGACATGCAAGGTTTAGAAACAATGATGGTAAGCCATCACCTTGCCATGCATCCCTCTACCAAAAAAATAGCACAGAGGAAACAAAAAGTAGGCGAGTAAAAGAGGGTCACCATGGATAAAGAGGTGGAAAAAATATCCAACGTCAGATTCATCACTGAAACAAAACACTCCACCTGATTAGCCAATTTAGTTCTGGTACGAAAGGCCAATGATAAATGGCACATGTGTGTAGATTTTACATATCTAAACGTTGTCTGCCCCAAGGATCCATACCAGACATCGACCGCCTCATTGATTGATAGTCAGGCTAACGCATGTTAAGTTTCATAGATGCGTACTCGGGATACAACCAGATCCTGATGGATCCCCTGGATGCTCAATTCCATCAACTCAAGCTCACCAAGCTCTAAGTCATATGATACACCAAATTAGGATTTTGACCAAAATCAGCCCTGGGTTGACTTTTGACTAAGGCATGACCTTATAATTTAAGACATTGTTCAAAGACCTCAAGTACATCATATTAGTCCATTCATATTTTTGGATTGGTTCAAGGAGCTTGATTCATTGATTCCTTGTTAAATTCTAGTTCAATTGAGAAAAGTCAATTGTTGATCAAAATCAAAGTTTGACTTATGAGATTTTTGGTCAAACATGGACTCCACAAGTCAAGAATCATGGAAATATGAAGGATGATTGAGCTTGATCAAGTTAAATCAAAGAAATCATTCAAAGATCAAGAATTGATGAAATTAGGGTTTTAGAATTTTTTAAGTACAAATTCTTATAGTCAAATGCCCTACTTTCCAAGAGTGTAACTTCTTCCTCAAGCATCCAATGGAGACACTTGAGAGCTACTTTGAAATATGGAATTTAATACTACAAATTGGTAAACATTTCAAGTCAAAAGCTTTCTTGGATTGGAAGATATTGATGTTCAAAGATGGAGTTTCAAGTTGTTTGAAAATCTAAAACACTTAGAAAATTTTCTAAGTTTTCAGTATGGTCAAATGCATGACTTTATGGATTTCTCGTGAACAATTTGTTGCACCTTGAAAGATGGTAACGACCTTCATGATGGACGCGGAAAGAACAGAGTCGCCATCGAATTTTATTCATCCCAAAGAGGGAAAGGAAAATATCGAGAAAACTTTTAAGGAAAAACATGGTTATCATAATCATATTTTGGGTTTGGGAGTCGGTTACATGAGAGGAAGGTATTAAAACCCCCTCATGTCCGTTGTACTTAACGGGAACCTCTTAATTCGATTCGTGAGGAAATTTAGATAAGGTTGTTTGTTTTCTTCTAAGGGAATAAAGCGAAAAGGTAAAGTAAAAGGTTATTGTTTCTTAAGGAGAAAATGGGTGGTTTTTTTATTAAGGTGCTCGCCAATGATTTGGGCCCTTGTGCCTACTTATCTTCATTTAAAATAAGTGAAGAATTAGAGCATTCGTAGTTCGTGGGACTACGGCAAAAAATAGGAAGGTTTCTCGCTAAGATCTTGCAATCCTATGCCTACGTATTCTCAACAAGTATGAGAAATCAGAGCGTCCATAGTTCAAGCTATGGTTTGTTGGTGTTTTTATGGAAGATACTAACGTTCACGTTCTAGAAGTTAGTTGTATTTTCGTTCGCTCGTGGAGTCTTATGCATTACTAGTATTGCGGTAGAACGAAAATAACATGTCCTTTTAAGAAAGAGTTTTGATCGCACGAAGGCGAGAAGTTGAATTAATGTGTTGATTGTTTATTTGGATGACAATTAATTGAATGCTTAAGAAAGGCTCCTCGGGCACAAATAATCAGGAGGGCGAATCAAAGACTCGACTCTCTCTCTTTTTCAACCTTAATTGTGAAATTTTTTTGATATAGTTTAACTATTTTCAACGGATGACGATTACTTGAATGCTTAAGAAAGGATCCTCGAGCACAAGTAATCGGGAGAGTGAATCGAAGATTCGACTCTCTCTCTTTTTCATCTAAGTGATTGAGAAAATAGTTTTGATTCAGTTTATTGCGAAAATAGTTTGATGTGAAGCATATTATAAATCTTTTAGTGATGACGGTTATTCGGGTGTGAAGAAGACTCCTCACACTTAAACAATCAAAGAGAGAACTCAAAGATACCAGTCCAACTCTCTTTTCATCTTTTATCAAAAGAAAGTGTTTCATAGTTATTAAGTATTTTAGTTTGATTTGAAAAAAAAGGGTACTCGGTATTGTTGCACCCTAAAATTTGACCAACCGGTTCCCGCTCCTGATTTACGTTTCGGCTCATTTTCGCATTCGCATCCGCATATCGCATACAGTGCATTTTTTTCCAGTTGTTTTGATTTTATCGGGATCACAACCCTCTCCTCGCATTTCAGGTGTTTTTTAATCAGTTCAAATAGATAGAATGTATTTCTTTGAAGTGGATAATAGGTTTTAATAGAAAATTAACAGATTTTCTCTTTTATAGAAATTAATAGTTTTCTTAAAAAACCTTTTAGAATATTAATTGAATAGTTTTTTTATATAGATTGAATAAGCAATTAATATAGGTTTCTTGGGGATTAATCTGGTTTTTAAATAGGTTAAAATAGGTTAGTCTGAATTTTAGATAGAAATTAATATAGAGGTTTGTAGAATTTAATAGATCTTTAATTTAGAGTTTTAATCCATTAGTTAGTTTGTAGAATAGATATTAATAGATATTAATAGGTTCTTAGATATTATTTTCTTATAGATTTTTAGGTTTATTAGCTTAATATAGATTAAAATAGTCTTTTAATTGAATAGATTTTATTAGTATAGATTTTATTTTAGATTTTATAATATTGTTTTATTTGAATAGATTTTAATATGGATATTAGTTAGATATTAATGGTTTAGTTTTAATAGATTTCTTTTATTAGGATTTGTTAGTTTAGACTAGTTTAATCTTCAGTTTTAATCATTAAGGTTGACTTTCATTAACTTTCGTTTTATTATTTGCTTAGATATTAGTTTAGTCTTAATCAGCTGTCATTTAATTTTCGTTTTTAGTTAATTGTCCTTTAATCAGCATTAATCGTGGTTTAAGTCATTAATAGTTTTGTTTTAGTCCAGCTTTATCATGTTAATCATTTAGTCCTTGGTATCAGTCTGATGGTAATGGGCCAGGTATCCACTTCGTGGGGCCCAATTCATGCCACTTGTCCTATAAAAGAGGGCCCCGCGCGTCCTCTTCTCTCTCTTCCACGTTCTGCCAGCTCAACTTCCACTGACCCCAGCTCTCGCCACGTCACAGCCCCACTCACTCACTCTCCAGCACACGTGTGCTGCATGCAAGTATCCCTCAGGCCACTTGTCCTCGCCACGCATCTCGCCGGAACACCCTACCGCCGGGCATGCAAACGCCCTAACCTCCCACCGCCGGCCGCCAACCAACTCCGACCGCCGCTCATCTCGCCGGAATCTGCAAAATTTGCAGATTCTCAAGAACTTCATCGTTTTTCCTCCAATCTCCTCTGATCTCCTCCGTTCGTATCTCGCCGGAAAGCACAGATTCATCAGAATCTTCATATTCAACGACATCTTTCAAGATCTTCATAGATCTCTCAGTTCCAGCAATGACACTTTCATCAAGATTCATCGGATCTTCATAGTGTTCATACACTTCCCAGAATCCTCAAGAACAGCTTCTTCAATCTTCTTCCCAGAACTCACGGATCTCTTGATCTCCTCCACAATTTCATCAAGAAGCGACTTAGATCTTCATCCGTCTTCGCGTGCTTTCCAGATCGTCCATGGAGTTCTCAGCGTCTTAGGGATTCCTCATCCTCGTTTCTGTCAGCAACCTTCGTAGAATCTCCAGAAAAGGCTCCAAATCTTCCAGTTCCTCTTGCTTCATCTCCAGGTACACGTTCACGAGACTCATTGCTTGTTGATTCTGAGTGAACGACATGGCTTAGTTTGCATTTTGTTTCGCTGAGATGTGGATTTGGTTAGGGTTTGATTTTAATTTTAGGCGTGGATTAAGAGTGTATCGTTGAGTTTGTTTGTTCGTTTAGTGTTTTCGTTTAGAGGGTTTGAGAGAATGTTGAGAGCTTCAGAGGGAGTTTGAGAGGAGAATGAGAGGGTTTCAGAGAGAGCGTCTGAGAGACGAACGGCGCTAGGGTTTGGCTTAATGAACAGTGAACGAGTTTTTTTGGGTGAAGATTGGTTTTGTTAGTTGTCTGATTGAGTTAGGGTTTGAGTTTGGGCTGGGCCCAAACAATGAATTGCTGCGAACCACCCTCTCATTACTCGTTGACCCCTCCCCTGGTTATGAACTGAATAAATTTGGTTTGGGCTTAAGCCCCAAGTACTAATCGCACCCCCCATATTTGGCCCAATGTTGGGAAATAACTGAGGCATTTTGCTGAGTGCACCCCCTGGTTTTATTTTCTTTTTAATTTTCTTTGTTTTATCCATGTTAGGAAATAATTCATAAAAAATAGTAGGGTGATCCAATTAATTCCCTTATTTTTTCTGTAGATTCATAATTCAATTTAGGATTTTATGGTGCAAAAATATTAAATTGATCATGAATTTTCATTTTTGTTTGCATTTTTGTATTTTAATTAGTATTGAGTAATTGATTTGTGATGTGTCTGCCTTGCTGATTTTATTTCTCTCGCTTGGTTCTGAATTTTGCTTTTCTCTTTTAGTATGTTGTACTAGACTGATGCATGCTCCCCATAGATTTTTCACAGATTTTTTAAGATTGATTGATGTTGTTTTAGGGTTAGGGAGTAGAGACCTCATGACTTGCTGGTTAACCCTTGACCATTCACAGGATAGGGATTGTTTAGTAGCCTTAGAAGTTGACTTAGGCTTTGAGATTTGATCTTGGGATCATAGAGCCATGTAGGTTTCCCCTAGATTTTTGGTGGATTTTTAGAGGTTGTTTTGCTATTTTAGGGGAAGTCTTGAGGGCTTCTGACTTTGAAGTTCAACTGTGGTTGAACTTTAGAGATAGTTTCTTTTGGTTTGAGGGTCTGGGGTTTCTTCTGGAAGTTGGAGGCTGGATGAAGTCTTGATGGAGCTTGCAAGGATGCATGGATTGAAGACCTAGTCTAGGAGCTTGCTCTCTTTCTGTGAGGTTCGAGATCCTGAAGTTTGAGGGAAATTCACGGTACTTTCCTGGGGAAGGCACTATGGATGTCTTTCATTCTTTATTCTCATCTCTTTCTTAAGTATCCAATGATGTTGGAGCCTTCATGTGATTTTAGTTTCTCCTGAGGAGGAATGTAAACCGATCACAGTTGTTGAGCCACATGGGATATGATTCCTAAGTGGAAGCCCCCTAGTATTTTCCAGAGGAAGGCACTATGGGTCTGCTCACTTAGTTCCCTTAGTTCATCTAGTCTTTCTTAAGTATCCAATGATGTTGGAGCCTTCATGTGAGTTTAGTTTCTCCTGAGGAGGAATGTAAACCGATCACAGTTGTTGAGCCACATGGGATATGATTCCTAAGTGGAAGCCCCCTAGTATTTTCCAGAGGAAGGCACTATGGGTCTGCTCACTTAGTTCCCTTAGTTCTTGTAGGATTTCCTAAGTATCCAATGATGTTGGGGCCTTCATGTGAGTTTAGTTTCTCCTGAGGAGGAATGCAAACCGATCACAGTTGTTGAGCCACATGGGATATGATTCCTAAGTGGAAGCCTCCTAGTACTTTCCTGAGGAAGGCACTATGGGTCTGTCTACTTAGCCCCCTTTCTTTGGTAAGCTTGTCTTGAAGCTTGAAGGCTGGGATTGATTTCTCTTATGTAGGGTTTTGCATTAGGGATTTGCTTAGAGATTTGATTAAGGTTTTGTGTGAGGGTTTTTGATTAGGGTTTTGATTAGGGCTTTGCTTAAGGTTTTGTTTAGGGTCTTGCTCAGGGGTAGTTTCTTGCTTTTGGATAGGAGTTTGCCAGGCTGGTTAGCCTTCTCTTTGTGTTGATTGACTTGTGTGGTGCTGTGCTGCATTAATCTTAGGGGTTCATATAGATATTTCTGAGATAGGTGCATCTTAGAAATAAGCCTGCTTGTGTGCATAAGAAGTTGAGGTGGGCCTCCTTCTGCTTGATTGTTATTGAGTGGCTTTGCTTGTTGGTATTTGGTAGAGCTGAGCTCCCTTGCCTCTGTGGTTTGTGGCTTTTGTGCCTTGTTTGTTTGGTTGTTGCATTCATGCACATTTCCAGTATTTCTTTACTTTGTAGTGATTCCTGTTTGCTGTTTAGTTCTGTTGCCATGATCCCTTAGGAGCTCTGACTTCTCCGCTGTGGAGGAGTTATGATAGACATTAGGTTGGTTAACCAGGCATGATAACATTAGGTAGATTCCCCTTTTCAACCATAGTTTTAGGGTGTCTCTTTCCTTTCTCAAAACAACAGAAAAACACTTAATAAAGGATAAAACAAAAGTGAATTCATTTCTTCCGTCAAAAGATTTGAACAAACATCAAAACCTTTTGTCCTCCTGGACTATGAAAACCCTTGGTTAAGGTGCATTTTCCCATAAAAAACACTTGAACAGCTTGTGTCGTGCGTAGCCCGAACTACGTTTGCTCTGATCTTCCATGCCGTGTGGAAGTACGTAGGCACAGGACGCGATATCCTGGCGAGCAACTCCCCCCGTCTAGACGTAGGTAGTCGAACTACGTTGACTCTGACTTTCCCATTGCACGAGGGAGTACGTAGGCCCAGAACAGTGTATGTTCTGTCGAGTCCTATCCTTTTCTTTTCTTTTCAGACTGACCCCTAGCGTAGATAGATAAACACACCCTTTTCCTTATAAGCACCAAGCGTGGATCCCGTCGAGTACGACGGACGTGAGGGGTGCTAATACCTTCCCCTTGCGTAACCGACTCCCGAACCCAGGTTTTGGTTGCGAAGACCATACCTTTCCCGTTTTTTGCGAGGTTTACTTCGAGCGTTTCCTTTTCCTCTGTTGGGATAAATAACGCACGGTGGCGACTCTTCTGTCAGCCGGCGCCGATTTCCGCAGTAGCGACAGCTGGCGACTCTGCTGGGGAATTGTAGCATCTAGGGACTTTTCCCATCCCTTATGCTGGGACCGTTTCCCATCCCCTACGCGAGTCAATCCTAGCGCTTGGATGTTTATCTGTTAGGTGTTGTGCATATGTGCTTTACTTTTCCGCACCTTTATCTTTCCGCATTTACTTTCAGCACTATATTATTGTGATTATTGCTGTGGGAGAGGGAGGTTACTGTGAGCGAGAAGCCGGACCTGGGCTTGAGTATGCACCTAGACATAGTTGTGGAGAGTAGTAGATGAACCTGTTTGCTGAGCAGACACAGTTCCCTACGAAATCTGCGCTCAGACGAGGTTCTCTCCGAGGTGCTCCTTTCCGATCCTGAGGATCTGAGGGGAGTCCAGACGTGAGGATTATCGACTCTGGAGACCGATCAATTGGAAGTCGGCTAAGTGAGGCCTCTTCATGACTTGATGATGCCACTCCTTCTGGGAATCGTATCGTCACTCATGAAAGTCTGTGACGCTGATGACCGCATAGGATGCCGTACCTTTGTCCGTGGATTAGGTCCATACCTGTGAGGGGGATTGGGTTATCGCAGGAAAACTGGCCTTCAGAAACCTTGATCAAATGGTTTTCTTGGCTCGTTAACAAGTGTGTTGTTTGGGTCAGATGGATTTCTTGTCTGAGGTTGATACTATTATCAGATGGGTTTCTCGTCAGAAACAGAGGTTCAGATGGATTTCTTACCAGGGTATTGGTATTTTGGGTGTCGGATGATAGTCAGTGTCATGAGGTTCTGGTGACTGTGGTGGTTTTCTGTTCTTGACATCACAGAGATGTTCCTCTTCAGGCTACAGCAGGGCCTCTGTGTTCATTGATTGCATCATTTATCATATTGCATTATTGCATTACCATTTGCATCCAACTAACGTGTGTGTATTGCAGGTACATATTTGCCCTCCCAGTTCCGGTGATTGTTTCCTAGCAGACATGGAAGCCATGAAGAGAGTGTTACCCTACAGATTCCCGTCTCCAGATATCAGTCTGTTGTCAGAGTTAATTACTATTGCTGGGAAGAAAGTGATGGGAGATTTCAGGAAGACATATGGGAGGATCCTGACTTATGCTTACCAGCCCTCGGCTTATGAGATCAGCGGTATTTACACCCTGTTGCAGTTTTATGATGCTGAGCTCAGGTGTTTCATATTTCCTGACTTTGTCTTGGCTCCTACCCTGGAGGAGTATTCTGCACTCTTGGATATACCGATTTGCGAGTAGATGCCTTTCTATCACGCGGACGCTAAGCCTAATCTGGCTGAGCTATCTGCTATTCTGTACTTAGGAGGGTCCGAGCTGACAGGGAAGATGATTAAGAGAGGAGATGTGTGGGGATTTCCATTGGTTGTTTTGGTAGAGAAAGCTCGGGAGTATGCTAAGAAGGGTGGCTGGGTTGTTTTTGATGCCATCCTTGCTGTGTGTGTCTATGGCATTGTATTGTTCCCAAACCAACCTGATTTTGTTGATGCGGATGCTTTCTATATTCTGGCTGCAAAGAACCCAATTCCTACCTTGCTGGGAGATATCCACCATTCCACTCACTACAAAAATGAAAAACGGCGAGGAAAGAATGTCTCTTGCTGTGTACCTCTACTGTACAGGTGGTTTACTAGTCATATGCCGAAGTCAGGGCCTTTTGTCACTTCTATTGATTCTTTAGGATGGCCTGAGCGCTTGATGGGGTTGACTTCTGAGAATGTGGTGTGGGTTAATGAGGAGGTGTTAGGAGTTGAGGTCATATACAGATGCGAAGGATTCCCTAATGTTCCTTTGATAGGAAGGAGAGGGTGTGTCAATTACAACCCTTCCTTATTAATCAGGCAGTTTGGATATGCACCTCAGGAAGCGCCGAAGCCCGAGGAGATACGGGAATCTCTGTATCTTACTGGAGCAATAGAGGAAGAGATGTTGATCAAGCTTAAGAAAGCATGGAAGAACCTGCATAAGAGAGGAAAGTCTTCATTTAGAAAAGGGGGTACCCGAGTTCTTGGTCCGTATGTGGAATGGATTCGTGAACGAGCTACAAAATTCCTTATGCCTTATCCTGCAGTTCAGCCATTGTATCCTTCTCCGGTGGAGGAGCCCACCACCATAGACATATAGGTATACAAGCAGCTGATGGCGGAGAAAGAAGAGTTAGCAAAGGCTAAAGAAGCTTTAGAGAAAGAGAATGCCCAGCTTCGTCATGAAAAGATTGAAACAGGATATTATTCCAAGCAACAGGCTGAAACTTTGAAACATCTGAAGACTACTTTATTGGAGTTGACTGAAACCAAGAAGCGTCTGGAGTTAGATGTAGACTCAGTTAGCAGTGTATTGGCTACTAAGAAACAAGAGCTGGAAAGGGCCTACACGAAGTTAGCTAAATTCAGAGAGCATTGGGACCTTACTTTGGCCAAACGCAAAGAGCGGGAAGAAGAGTTAAAGATACAGGTTGCTCAGTTGGGAGAACAGGTTAAAATGAAGACTGAGGAGCTTGAACAAGAAGCATACCGTCGATACGAGGCCGAACGCAAACTGATTGATGCCATGAAGAATCTGGAAGATTGTCAGCGCAGAGCAGACACCAAGAGGCCCAAACCTGAGGATGGTGCCCAAGATAAGGCTTGGGAAGATTTTGTCAGAGATATCCAAGGAACGGTAAGGAAAAGGGATCAGTTGATAGAAGGCTTGATTTATCGACCGGATCACCCAGAGACGAAGAAGCTGTTCGAGAATTTCCGCGATCGTACCCGCACGTGACTTCTTTCTTGTATTCTATGTGTTGAGATCACCGCCAGACATGTTGGTTGGGATCCTCCTTTATCACATCAGTTGTATGGAACATAGTTGTATAACGCCTTGACGAGACTGTTATTCCAATAAATATATGAGGGTTTTTCTAAATATTGTCTTTATGGTTTCTCTTGTCTTGCTACCTTAACACTGGAATTGGAGGGGAAATATCCCCAATGCACACATGCACGTTAGCATTTTTGCATTGTTGTTTGCATAAATCATATTGCATTACAGGTTTGTGATCCATGTTCCTTATCATTCTTCATCCACATACCCAGGTATTTTCAGGATTGCAGAAAAGCGGGTCCACCGTTACTCTACCAGAACTAATCACAAGAAGATCATGGACAACGTGCAGAGTGAAATGCAAGAAATGCGTGACAGGATGGCCATGCTCATGCAAACCATGGAGACCATCGCCAAAGGACAAGAGCAGCTACAGACTTTGATTCAACCGTTGGTCGCACGGGCTGAAAACAACGGGACACCGCATGGTGAAAATATTGTTGCTTCTCCCCGAATTGAGAATCGTCAAAGTGCTGATGCTATTCCCGTAACTGGTTTGAATGCTAGAGAAATTGGTCCTGCAGGCGGAGGTGGGAACGCCGGTAATATGAATGCCAATACAGATACTGCTGGGGTATTTGTGGGTAATGTCAACCAGAGTTTCAACGGGGGCGCTGAGAATGTCGGAATGAATGGTAATAATGGTAACCAGGGCTTCAATGGTGTGAACATGGGGTATGGAAACATTGCTGGCGCCAAGGCTGGGTTTGGTGACTATGGTTATGGTAATCTTGGATATGGAACCGGTGCGTACAACGCTCAAGAGATGGGCAATCTGAGGTACGACCCCAGGTACTTCCAAACGGGTCCGGGCCGTGATGCAGATTATGTTGGATACGATGCAGTACCTCGCTGGGAGGATCGTCAGGAGGATGTGTTCTCTGGTCAGAATGAGGGTTATGAAAGAGCTAGGGATGACAACCATTGGATGAGATTGCTAGAAGAGAAAGTGAACGGATTAGCCAGCCAGAATGCTCTAGGGCTGGATATGTCAAATATGGGGCTGGTCCCAGGGCTGAGGGTCCCGCTGAAATTCAAAGCGCCGTCATTTGATAAGTACAAAGGGGATACATGCCCTAGGGTGCATGTGCGCGCGTTTTACAGGCGTATGTCCGCGTATTCCGAGGATGAAAAGATGCTAATGCACTTCTTCCAGGATAGCCTGTCAGGGCCACCGCTGGAGTGGTACATGAGCTTGGAGCCTACTCAGATCAGAAGTTGGAAAGAGCTGGCAGAGGCTTTTGTTCGACATTATCAATATAATAGTGATCTCGCCCCTAACCGAGTCCAGCTGCAAAGCATGTCTCAAAAGTCTAGCGAAAGCTTTAAGGAATACGCCCAGAGATGGCGAGATCTGGCTGCTAGGGTACACCCTCCGATGGTGGAGCGCGAAATGATGGATATATTCATAGGAACTTTCTCTGGAATGTACTATGACCGGTTGCTCAATTTTTCGATGAGACTTTCTCTGAGTTGATCTTGATGGGGGAGCGCATTGAAAACGGAGTGAAGATTGGTAAAATTCAAACGGGTGAGTCCAGTTCCGCAGGAGGTAATGAGAAGACGTTTGGTGGCAAAAGGCAGGGTGATACCAACGCTGTATACAATGCTCGACGGAGAAATAGAGGTCAGAACTGGCATCAGCAGTCGCAGGTTGCAAGTGTAACCATTCCAGGGCCTTCTCATCAGCAGAGACAACAACCACAGCAGCAGGCTCAACAGCAGCCAAATAATAATCAGCACAGATTTCAGAACCCGCGACCGAGGAGAGTATTCGAGGTACCGCCGGTATCATATGCAGAACTTCTTCAAGCTTTGTTGAAATTGCAGCTAGTCGAGAAGAGGACTTTAGCGCCACCAACCGGCCAGCCACCGGTCGGGTATGATATTAATGAGCATTGTGACTTTCATTCGGGTGCACCAGAGCACAATATTGAAAATTGCCTAGCTTTCAAGCATAAAGTACAGGATTTGCTTGATAGTACGGCTATTAACTTCGGGAAGGACGGTCCCAATATCACGCAACAGCCAATGCCCAAGCATGGTGGGGCTGGGGCCAATGCAATCCTGACAGATGATGAGTTGGACTTGGTTTCGGAAGTGAGCAAGCTGAAAACCCCTTTGAGTTACGTAAAGCAGCGCTTATTGAAAGGAGGTGTCTATCCCGGATGCGTTGAAGAGTGTGCTGACTGTTTGGTCCAACCGGGGGGCTGTGAGAAACTGAAAAGGGGAGTTCAAGGTTTGATTGATGAAGGAATCCTGCAGTTTGACAGGTCTGTGGGGCGAGAGAAGTCTGTTGAGACAGAATCTGGAAAAGAGCGCAGTGAGGCTGCTACGATCACCATTCCGTTCAAATCAGTGACGATTTCGGCATCATCGAAGAGGCCGACCATTACTATTACCAAGGCTAAACCAATTCCTTATGAGAGCACAAAGGCAGTCCCGTGGAGCTACGGTGCTGAAGTGTATTGCAATGGGGAAAAGATCGACTTGAATGATCTGCCAGCGGGATCCGTAGATAACATAGCGGGAGCGGGTGGTATAACCCGAAGCGGGAGAATTTTCACTTCACCTGAGGTCGAAGCAGAGAGGCTCGCCAGGGGTAAGAACAAAGTTGTTGAGGGGGAACCTTCGGGGAGTAAGGAGAAAGAACCAACAAACAAAGAGGTGGAAGAATTCATGAGATTGATTCGCAAAAGTGACTACAAGATTGTAGATCACCTGCAGCAGACCCCGTCAAAGATCTCCATATTATCGCTGTTGTTGTGTTCTGAGGCGCATAGAAATGCCCTGTTGAAGGTACTTGAGACATCCTTCGTGCCGCAAGAAATTTTAGTCAATCAGCTGAGGGAGTTATAGCACATGTCAATGCTGGGCATGGTTTGGGATTCACGGATTGTGACCTAACGCCTAGAGGGCGTGATCACAATAATGCCTTGCACATCTCTATCGAATGCCGGGGCACTATTTTATCCCATGTGCTGGTGGACACGGGATCCTCGTTGAATGTGTTACCAAAGAAAGCCCTGTTAAAATTGGATACTCGTGGGCTGTTGTGCACACCTAGTGATTTGGTGGTGAGGGCCTTTGACGGAACGAGGAGGTCGGTATTCGGGTCAGTAGCGTTACCCATCCAGGTAGGTCCAGAGGTGTTCGATACAGTGTTTTACATCATGGACATCCAGCCTGCATATAGCTGTTTGATCGGGAGACCTTGGATTCATGCTGCTGGGGCAGTAACTTCTACGCTCCATCAGAAGTTGAAGTATATGGTGGAGGGGAGTATTGTGACGGTGTGTGGCGAAGAGGACATCTTAGTCAGTCATTTGTCTTCCTTCAAATACGTGGAGGTAGATGGAGAGATTCATGAAACGCTGTGTCAGGCGTTCGAAGGGGTGAAGGTTAGAGAAGAAGCTCCGGTAAAAAGTGAAGGGCAAGAGGTGGCCGTCTCCTCATATAAAGAAGCCAAGGCGTTGGTGCAAGCAGGAGAGACTCAGAAGTGGGGGCAGGTTCTAGACATACCAGTGAAGCAAGATAGGTATGGCTTGGGGTACCGCCCATCTCCCTCACAGAGTGCGCCTAAGTACAAGGGACCTGTGGTGTTCACGCCCGGAGGGGTTAGCTTTGAAAGGGTTAATGCAGTGTCTGATACGGAGGAAGTGGATAGCGACTACGACATGGACGCATGGATTCGACCCAGCACGCCGGGGCAAAGCCTATGCAACTGGTCCATCCAGGACGTCATCCAAGTCACCAAACAGTAATGCATTGTTTTTTCAATCATTGTATGATCACATGCCTTGCCCGGGGCATCGTTGACCTCGTCTTAGGGCCTAACTGTTTACCTGTATGTTTGTATGATCAATAAATGACGACGTTTTTTACATTCAAATGTTGTGATCCTTTTCTTTCTGCTTTTTATTTTTCAATAAAATGGCAGCGCGGTTATGTATTTTGCTTGTATATCATTTTGAAGCACTTAACCGTTTCCCTCGCAGGATTCATGAATTTTCAGATGACATCGACCAAAGGCTTCCTATGACTCGTTTAGACTTCGAGCATCCGATCTTCCAAGCTGAGGAGGAGATTGTTGAGGATAGTGACTTATCAGAAGAGCTGAGTCGGCTGTTGAAGCAAGAAGAGAGAGTCATTCTGCCTCACCAGGAAGAGATTGATATTGTCAATTTAGGATCTGAAGAATGCGTCAGGAATATCCGTATAGGGGCCGTGTTGCAGGTTGACATCAAGCAAGAGCTTATTGAGATGCTGCGCGAATACAGTGATATATTTGCTTGGTCCTACGAGGACATGCCGGGTTTGGATACCGACATGGTTGTTCATCGTCTGCCATTGAGGGAAGATTGCCCGCCTGTGAAGCAGAAACTCAGAAGGACTCGTCCTGACATGGCTGTAAAGATAAAGGAAGAAGTGCAGAAGCAATGGGATGCTGGGTTCCTGGCTGTCACCACTTATCCCACTTGGGTCGCTAATATTGTGCCTGTGCCAAAGAAAGATGGCAAGGTTCGAATGTGTGTTGATTATAGGGATCTAAACAAAGCGAGCCCGAAAGATGATTTCCCGCTGCCGCATATTGATGTGTTAGTTGACAACACAGCTCAGTTTTCGGTATTCTCTTTCATGGATGGATTTTCAGGGTACAACCAGGTCAAAATGGCTCCGGAGGATATGGAAAAAACGACCTTTATCACCCCGTGGGGAACCTTCTGTTATAAGGTGATGCCCTTTGGTTTGAAAAATGCTGGGGCAACGTACCAGAGGGCTATGACAACGCTCTTCCACGACATGATGCACAAAGAGATTGAGGTGTATGTCGATGACATGATTGCCAAGTCTCAAACGGAGGAAGAACATCTGGTTAATCTGCTGAAGTTGTTCAAGAGGCTGCGGAAGTTCAGGCTAAGACTGAATCCTAACAAGTGTACCTTCGGAGTGAGATCCGGGAAGCTACTGGGGTTCATTGTGAGCAAGAAAGGAATCGAGGTCGATCCAGCAAAAATAAAAGCAATACAAGAGATGCCAGCACCGAGAACAGAAAAAGAAGTCCGTGGATTCTTAGGGAGATTGAACTACATTGCCAGGTTCATCTCTCACCTAATGACCACGTGTGAACCTTTGTTCAAATTGTTAAAGAAAGATCAAGCGGTGGTCTGGAACGACAATTGCCAAAGGGCATTTGAAAAGATAAAAGAATACTTGCAGGAACCTCCGGTGTTGATACCCCCAGTAGCGGGACGACCGCTGATTATGTATCTGACGGTTCTTGAGAACAACATGGGTTGTGTTCTCGGTCAACATGACGAGACAGGAAGGAAAGAGCATGCAATTTACTACTTGAGTAAAAAGTTCACGGATTGTGAATCTCGATACTCTATGCTCGAAAAGACGTGTTGTGCATTGGCGTAGGCTGTCAAACGTCTAAGACAGTATATGCTGAACCATACAACCATGCTGATATCGAAGATGGATCCGATCAAGTATGTGTTTGAAAAGCAAGCACTCTCTGGAAGGATTGCTAGATGGCAAATGGTATTGACAGAATACGATATCCAGTATGTTTCCCCAGAAGGCCATTAAGGGAAGTGTTCTGTCCGAATATCTTGCCGAACAGCCAATTGAGGATTATCAGCCTATGAAGTTTGAGTTTCCCGATGAAGACATAATGTACTTGAAAGCTAAAGATTGTGATGAGCCGTTGCCTGATGAGGGTCCTGAGCGGAGTTCCCAGTGGCAATTGATTTTTGATGGGGCTGTCAATTCGTACGGTAGTGGGATTGGGGCAATCATTACGACTCCCCACAGGTCGCACATCCCGTTTACGGCCAGATTGACTTTTCCAGTGACGAATAACGAAGCCGAGTACGAAACTTGTATTATGGGGTTGGAGGAGGCTATCGATCTGAGGATCAAGAATCTGGACGTATATGGGGATTCAGCATTGGTTGTGAATCAGATTAAGGGAGAGTGGGAGGCACGCCAACCTAATCTGGTATCGTACATGAATTATGCGAGAAGGTTGTTACCTTTCTTTGATAAGGTGGAGTTTCATCATGTACCTCGGGAGGAGAATCAAATGGCAGACGCCCTTGCAACATTATCCTCGATGTATAAGGTCAACTACTGGAACGAGGCTCCCAGGATTGTCATATCTCGCCTTGATAGGCCGGCCTTTGTGTTTGCAATTGATGAAGCATTCGACGGTAAACTTTGGTATTTCGACATACAGAATTTCCTGAAGAACAAGGAATATCCGGCTGGAGCATCCAGTCGTGATCAGAAGACTCTAAGGAGATTAGCAGGCAACTTCTATCTGAATCCCGACGACGTTCTGTATAGAAGGAACCACGATTTGGTACTCCTCCGGTGTGTAGACGAGAAGGAAGCCAATTTACTCATGGAAGAGGTCCATGAAGGAACTTTTGGCACACATGCTGGTGGGCATGCTATGACCCGAAGGTTGTTGCGGACGGGGTATTATTGGTTAACGATGGAAACGGACTGTTTCAAGTTCGCCAAGCGATGCCACAAGTGCCAGATCTATGCTGATAAGATCCATGTGCCACCCAGTCCACTGAATGTTATGGCTTCTCCGTGGCCTTTCTCCATGTGGGGGATTGATATGATTGGAAAAATTGAGCCTACTGCTTCTAATGGGCATCGTTTCATTCTGGTCGCGATTGATTATTTCACCAAGTGGGTGGAAGCAGCATCTTACGCCAATGTGACGAAGCAGGTGGTGGCCAGATTTATCAAGAGGGATATAATTTGCAGATACGGTATTCCTGAACGGATCATTACTGATAATGGTTCGAACTTGAACAATAGGATGATGAGGGATCTTTGTCGGGAGTTTAAGATCGAGCATCATAATTCATCTCCGTACAGACCCAAGATGAATGGCGCTGTTGAAGCGGCCAACAAGAACATAAAGAAGATTGTTCAGAAGATGGTGGTAACGTATAAGGATTGGCACGAGATGTTGCCGTTTGCTTTGCACGGTTATCGCACGACAGTGCGTACATCAACCGGGGAAACTTCGTTCTCATTGGTGTATGGCATGGAGGCAGTCCTGCCATTGGAGGTTGAGATACCATCTTTGAGGGTTTTGCTTGATGTTCAGCTTGATGAGGCAGAATGGGTGAGAAATAGATTGAACCAGCTGAGCTTGATAGATGAGAAGAGACTGGCATCAATTGCGCATGGTAGGCTGTATCAGAGTCGGATGAAGAAAGCGTTCGACAAGAAGATTCGACCTCGAAGCTTTCAGATGGGTGATCTTGTGCTGAAGAAGATTCTCCCACCGCAATCGGATCACAGGGGCAAATGGACTCCCAACTATGAAGGTCCATACGTCGTGAGAAAGGTCTTCTCCGGAGGAGCCTTATTGTTATCCACCATGGATGGTGAAGACTTTTCGTCCCCTGTGAACTCGGACGCAGTCAAAAAATACTTTGCTTGAAAATTGACCCGCTGGACAGTAAAAAGAGAGTCCAGGCAAAAATGGGGCATCCTGGCGAACCAAAAACAGAATAAACGGTTCGGGCAAAAGTTAGGGATAAAATGAAAAAATGTACACCCGCGAAGTTGAAAACCTACACTGGGCGGCTTCGGCAAAAAAGGGTATCCCGGTGAATTGAAAACTCGCAAAGGGCGATTCACGCAAAAATTAGGGATTTGAGAAGCAAATGACTGTGGTCCAAGTTAGATTATCTAGTGGTTTGGGAGAACCTGGGGGGGGGGGGTCGACTATCCAAAACAATCTCTTCCGAGGACAGAGATCAGGAAAGCGTCAGAGTCCAGCGAGTCATAGGAGGATCAGCTCATGGTGTTCGTCTGTAACACGTTGCCGACATGTGTACAAATTTTATTCTGTATTTTTGTACATTTCTGCATTTTGTGTATGTGTGACTACCTCTTTTCAGGAGTTGCATCTGATGTACAAATCTTGCCTATTTTTAGGCCGTTATCAATAAAGTGTGTTATTCAGTATAGTGTGTGACTTTGGTTTTAACTTTTACAGTTTTGTTTGTAGAAAACGCCGATGTTTTTGATAAACTTACATGTGTGTAAACAGGCGGGCCTCGACCGATGATTGTTAAAACCGGAAATTACCTGAATGGTTGTCATGGGTGATTACCAAGATGTTTCTTTTTGCATAGATTGTCTTGTGTTTGCTTGTTGACTTTTGCAGGTATTCAAAAGCTCGCAAAGTTCCCCGCCAGAGTCCATGGCAGGCTAGTACCCTCTCCAGAGGATGAATGTTGTGTCTTTCCCCAGTAAAGTCGCCCCAGACAAAAATTGAATGTTGTCTCTCTAGGAGAGTGGAGATTGCGTCAAAGGAAAAGATCAATGTATCTTCAGTAGTTCAGAATCGGCTTATCAAGCAGAGTAGAGTTCTCCCCAGCAAGGGTCGAGATGGATATGATTAACTCGCCTGGAGAATCTTGTGTAGTGCGAATCAGAGCACACCGGTCAATCCTCAGCTCAGTGATAGCAGGATGAATTATCCCCACAGGGCGTAATCAAAGTGTTGATACCTTTTGAAAGCAGTTTCCAGGATTTTTTTTCTCTTTCCCCAACAGGTTGATCCTTCCTCGTCAGGACGAGCATTTTCAGCAGAGTGAAGTTTTGAGTTTGTGAGCTACTTTCCCAGCAGGATGGTTATCCCCAACGGAGTTAGTTCATCTTTCCAGCATTTATGTTGTTGGAAGCACGTCGGTAGTATTCCGGTTATTCCCAGCGGATCCAATTTGTCTTCAGCATTTATTTTGCTGAAGTAACCCTTTGCATAAGCATGCATCATAAGCACTTGCATTTTACACGAATACGTAGCATTTCCATGCAGTATGGAAGCATTACGGCATTATCAAACATGTGCATTTGGAAACGTAAGCAGGATTGATTACCCGTCTAGCCTCAGGTATTTTCTCTGTCGATAAGTGAGATCGTGGTTCGCAGAGATGTGCATATGTTTTGTTTGCGACACAAGACGCGCAGTGATCGTGTTTCCTCCTGTCAAGAGAGTTGTGGCGCAAGGCACGCAGTGATCGTGGTCATCGTTATTGTTGTGGGGATTTGTGGTAGAGTACGCAGTGATCGTATCCGTCCTGTATGTTTTGTTTGTGGCACAAGACGCGCAGTGATCGTGTTTTCTCCTGTCAAGAGAGTTGTGGCGCAAGGCACGTAGTGATCGTGTTCATCTTGTTATGGGTAGTATATGGGGGGGCCAGGCACGCAGTGATCGTGTTCATCATGTCATATTCCCCTAGCAGAGTTTGCTTGGTCAAGCACCTTTTTCCCCCAGCTGAGTCTTTCTCAGGATGCTGTGGTGTCAGCATTGGAAGATGGTAATGCAGATTTTTGGGTGGTTACCCGTAGTTTCCCCAGCAGAGTTATATTCCCCAGCAGGGTGTTACTTCAATGAGTTACTTGGTTTAGTTCCTCGTAGTCCCCAGCAGGGTATTCGCCACGGAGTTGCTTGGTTAAGTTCTTCGTATCTTCCAACAAGGTTATTCTCGTCAAGGTGCTTGGTTAAGTTCCCAATTCCCCAGCGGAGTGTTTTCAGGATACCTATTGCCAGAATAGGTATTTGACGGCCGTCGTCAGAATTGTCCTCTCAGAGTTGCTTGGTTAAGTTTCTCGTGTCCCCGCAGGGCTGCTCGTTCAGGTACGAACGGAAGGTTGATAAGTGAAATCAACATTTTCTCGCTGCTTAGCGGATGCTCGTTCAGGTATGGACGAAAGGTTGATAAGTGAAATCAGCATTGCCTCGCTGTTTAGCGTCTGCTCGTTCAGGTACGAACGGAAGGTTGATAAGTGAAATCAACATTTTCTCGCTGCTTAGCGGATGCTCGTTCAGGTATGGACGGAAGGTTGGTAAGTGAAATCAGCATTGCCTCGCTGTTTAGCGTCTGCTCGTTCAGGTACGAACGGAAGGTTGATAAGTGAAATCAACATTTTCTCGCTGCTTAGCGGATGCTCGTTCAGGTATGGACGGAAGGTTGGTAAGTGAAATCAACATTTGCTCGCTGTTTAGCGTCTGCTCGTTCAGGTACGAACGGAAGGTTGGTAAGTGAAATCAACATTTGCTCGCTGTTTAGCGTTTTCTCGTTCAGGTATGGACGAAAGGTTGGTAAGTGAAATCAACATTTTCTCGCTGGTTAGTGAATGCTCGTTCAGGTACGAACGGAGGGTTGATAAGTGAAATCAGCATTGCCTCGCTTGGTTAAGCGTTTGCTCGTTTCTTCGGATGCGGAAGGTTGATAAGTGAAATCAACAATTTCTCGCTGGTTAGTGTATGCCCTCTTCTTCGGAACAGGATGATCTATGGACAATATCAGATTGCTTCATAAGCAGGTTGATGGATAGGTGTTTAGTTGTTGACGTGACGACGGAAATCAGTTCCCTGGTTAATTGTCCCCAAGCAGTGGTGTGCGCAATTTATTTTTGCGGTTGGCAAATTTCAGGGTTTATTGGTATTCAACCGTCTCGTACCTCGATTATCTGAAGGCCGTTCGCTCTTCATCCAGTCAGGGTCAAGCCGTTTGAATAGGGGCAGCTGTTGCACCCTAAAATTTGACCAACCGGTTCCCGCTCCTGATTTACGTTTCGGCTCATTTTCGCATTCGCATCCGCATATCGCATACAGTGCATTTTTTTCCAGTTGTTTTGATTTTATCGGGATCACAACCCTCTCCTCGCATTTCAGGTGTTTTTTAATCAGTTCAAATAGATAGAATGTATTTCTTTGAAGTGGATAATAGGTTTTAATAGAAAATTAACAGATTTTCTCTTTTATAGAAATTAATAGTTTTCTTAAAAAACCTTTTAGAATATTAATTGAATAGTTTTTTTATATAGATTGAATAAGCAATTAATATAGGTTTCTTGGGGATTAATCTGGTTTTTAAATAGGTTAAAATAGGTTAGTCTGAATTTTAGATAGAAATTAATATAGAGGTTTGTAGAATTTAATAGATCTTTAATTTAGAGTTTTAATCCATTAGTTAGTTTGTAGAATAGATATTAATAGATATTAATAGGTTCTTAGATATTATTTTCTTATAGATTTTTAGGTTTATTAGCTTAATATAGATTAAAATAGTCTTTTAATTGAATAGATTTTATTAGTATAGATTTTATTTTAGATTTTATAATATTGTTTTATTTGAATAGATTTTAATATGGATATTAGTTAGATATTAATGGTTTAGTTTTAATAGATTTCTTTTATTAGGATTTGTTAGTTTAGACTAGTTTAATCTTCAGTTTTAATCATTAAGGTTGACTTTCATTAACTTTCGTTTTATTATTTGCTTAGATATTAGTTTAGTCTTAATCAGCTGTCATTTAATTTTCGTTTTTAGTTAATTGTCCTTTAATCAGCATTAATCGTGGTTTAAGTCATTAATAGTTTTGTTTTAGTCCAGCTTTATCATGTTAATCATTTAGTCCTTGGTATCAGTCTGATGGTAATGGGCCAGGTATCCACTTCGTGGGGCCCAATTCATGCCACTTGTCCTATAAAAGAGGGCCCCGCGCGTCCTCTTCTCTCTCTTCCACGTTCTGCCAGCTCAACTTCCACTGACCCCAGCTCTCGCCACGTCACAGCCCCACTCACTCACTCTCCAGCACACGTGTGCTGCATGCAAGTATCCCTCAGGCCACTTGTCCTCGCCACGCATCTCGCCGGAACACCCTACCGCCGGGCATGCAAACGCCCTAACCTCCCACCGCCGGCCGCCAACCAACTCCGACCGCCGCTCATCTCGCCGGAATCTGCAAAATTTGCAGATTCTCAAGAACTTCATCGTTTTTCCTCCAATCTCCTCTGATCTCCTCCGTTCGTATCTCGCCGGAAAGCACAGATTCATCAGAATCTTCATATTCAACGACATCTTTCAAGATCTTCATAGATCTCTCAGTTCCAGCAATGACACTTTCATCAAGATTCATCGGATCTTCATAGTGTTCATACACTTCCCAGAATCCTCAAGAACAGCTTCTTCAATCTTCTTCCCAGAACTCACGGATCTCTTGATCTCCTCCACAATTTCATCAAGAAGCGACTTAGATCTTCATCCGTCTTCGCGTGCTTTCCAGATCGTCCATGGAGTTCTCAGCGTCTTAGGGATTCCTCATCCTCGTTTCTGTCAGCAACCTTCGTAGAATCTCCAGAAAAGGCTCCAAATCTTCCAGTTCCTCTTGCTTCATCTCCAGGTACACGTTCACGAGACTCATTGCTTGTTGATTCTGAGTGAACGACATGGCTTAGTTTGCATTTTGTTTCGCTGAGATGTGGATTTGGTTAGGGTTTGATTTTAATTTTAGGTGTGGATTAAGAGTGTATCGTTGAGTTTGTTTGTTCGTTTAGTGTTTTCGTTTAGAGGGTTTGAGAGAATGTTGAGAGCTTCAGAGGGAGTTTGAGAGGAGAATGAGAGGGTTTCAGAGAGAGCGTCTGAGAGACGAACGGCGCTAGGGTTTGGCTTAATGAACAGTGAACGAGTTTTTTTGGGTGAAGATTGGTTTTGTTAGTTGTCTGATTGAGTTAGGGTTTGAGTTTGGGCTGGGCCCAAACAATGAATTGCTGCGAACCACCCTCTCATTACTCGTTGACCCCTCCCCTGGTTATGAACTGAATAAATTTGGTTTGGGCTTAAGCCCCAAGTACTAATCGCACCCCCCATATTTGGCCCAATGTTGGGAAATAACTGAGGCATTTTGCTGAGTGCACCCCCTGGTTTTATTTTCTTTTTAATTTTCTTTGTTTTATCCATGTTAGGAAATAATTCATAAAAAATAGTAGGGTGATCCAATTAATTCCCTTATTTTTTCTGTAGATTCATAATTCAATTTAGGATTTTATGGTGCAAAAATATTAAATTGATCATGAATTTTCATTTTTGTTTGCATTTTTGTATTTTAATTAGTATTGAGTAATTGATTTGTGATGTGTCTGCCTTGCTGATTTTATTTCTCTCGCTTGGTTCTGAATTTTGCTTTTCTCTTTTAGTATGTTGTACTAGACTGATGCATGCTCCCCATAGATTTTTCACAGATTTTTTAAGATTGATTGATGTTGTTTTAGGGTTAGGGAGTAGAGACCTCATGACTTGCTGGTTAACCCTTGACCATTCACAGGATAGGGATTGTTTAGTAGCCTTAGAAGTTGACTTAGGCTTTGAGATTTGATCTTGGGATCATAGAGCCATGTAGGTTTCCCCTAGATTTTTGGTGGATTTTTAGAGGTTGTTTTGCTATTTTAGGGGAAGTCTTGAGGGCTTCTGACTTTGAAGTTCAACTGTGGTTGAACTTTAGAGATAGTTTCTTTTGGTTTGAGGGTCTGGGGTTTCTTCTGGAAGTTGGAGGCTGGATGAAGTCTTGATGGAGCTTGCAAGGATGCATGGATTGAAGACCTAGTCTAGGAGCTTGCTCTCTTTCTGTGAGGTTCGAGATCCTGAAGTTTGAGGGAAATTCACGGTACTTTCCTGGGGAAGGCACTATGGATGTCTTTCATTCTTTATTCTCATCTCTTTCTTAAGTATCCAATGATGTTGGAGCCTTCATGTGATTTTAGTTTCTCCTGAGGAGGAATGTAAACCGATCACAGTTGTTGAGCCACATGGGATATGATTCCTAAGTGGAAGCCCCCTAGTATTTTCCAGAGGAAGGCACTATGGGTCTGCTCACTTAGTTCCCTTAGTTCATCTAGTCTTTCTTAAGTATCCAATGATGTTGGAGCCTTCATGTGAGTTTAGTTTCTCCTGAGGAGGAATGTAAACCGATCACAGTTGTTGAGCCACATGGGATATGATTCCTAAGTGGAAGCCCCCTAGTATTTTCCAGAGGAAGGCACTATGGGTCTGCTCACTTAGTTCCCTTAGTTCTTGTAGGATTTCCTAAGTATCCAATGATGTTGGGGCCTTCATGTGAGTTTAGTTTCTCCTGAGGAGGAATGTAAACCGATCACAGTTGTTGAGCCACATGGGATATGATTCCTAAGTGGAAGCCTCCTAGTACTTTCCTGAGGAAGGCACTATGGGTCTGTCTACTTAGCCCCCTTTCTTTGGTAAGCTTGTCTTGAAGCTTGAAGGCTGGGATTGATTTCTCTTGTGTAGGGGTTTGCATTAGGGATTTGCTTAGAGATTTGATTAAGGTTTTGTGTGAGGGTTTTTGATTAGGGTTTTGATTAGGGCTTTGCTTAAGGTTTTGTTTAGGGTCTTGCTCAGGGGTAGTTTCTTGCTTTTGGATAGGAGTTTGCCAGGCTGGTTAGCCTTCTCTTTGTGTTGATTGACTTGTGTGGTGCTGTGCAGCATTAATCTTAGGGGTTCATATAGATATTTCTGAGATAGGTGCATCTTAGAAATAAGCCTGCTTGTGTGCATAAGAAGTTGAGGTGGGCCTCCTTCTGCTTGATTGTTATTGAGTGGCTTTGCTTGTTGGTATTTGGTAGAGCTGAGCTCCCTTGACTCTGTGGTTTGTGGCCTTTGTGCCTTGTTTGTTTTGTTGTTGCATTCATGCATATTTCCAGTATTTCTTTACTTTGCAGTGATTCCTGTTTGCTGTTTAGTTCTGTTGCCATGATCCCTTAGGAGCTCTGACTTCTCCGCTGTGGAGGAGTTATGATAGACATTAGGTTGGTTAACCAGGCATGATAACATTAGGTAGATTCCCCTTTTCAACCATAGTTTTAGGGTGTTTCTTTCCTTTCTCAAAACAACAGAAAAACACTTAATAAAGGATAAAACAAAAGTGAATTCATTTCTTCCGTCAAAAGATTTGAACAAACATCAAAACCTTTTGTCCTCCTGGACTGTGAAAACCCTTGGTTAAGGTGCATTTTCCCATAAAAAACACTTGAACAACTTGTGTCGTGCGTAGCCCGAACTACGTTTGCTCTGATCTTCCATGCCGTGTGGAAGTACGTAGGCACAGGACGCGATATCCTGGCGAGCAACTCCCCCCGTCTAGACGTAGGTAGTCGAACTACGTTGACTCTGACTTTCCCATTGCACGAGGGAGTACGTAGGCCCAGAACAGCGTATGTTCTGTCGAGTCCTGTCCTTTTCTTTTCTTTTCAGACTGACCCCTAGCGTAGATAGATAAACACACCCTTTTCCTTATAAGCACCAAGCGTGGATCCCGTCGAGTACGACGGACGTGAGGGGTGCTAATACCTTCCCCTTGCGTAACTGACTCCCGAACCCAGGTTTTGGTTGCGACGACCATACCTTTCCCGTTTTTTGCGAGGTTTACTTCGAGCGTTTCCTTTCCCTCCGTTGGGATAAATAACGCACGGTGGCGACTCTTCTGTCAGCCGGCGCCGATTTCCGCAGTAGAGACAGGTATAGATCGAGGTTTGAGTTTGTGTTCGAAATGATTACGGGTTTAAACTAAATAGTAAGGAGGTCCTAATTATGTAAGGGTAACATCGATGATGATGCACAAGGCAATCAGCTTACAAAAGTCGGGGTAGGGCTTGATATATGGGTCAAGTATGCTTTAGGGTTTTGGAATTAATTAATACACAAAGATGACATATAAATAAATAAGTAAAAGAAAGTATTCGAATTTTAATCGTGCGTACTAGCAAAGTGGACTAGTCGAAAAGGTCTCACTGTAAGGAAGCTCAGGAGTAAGCTTTGAATATTATGTATGGTGATCAAAAAGGTTGATGGCGATACTTAAAAAAAATCAATCGACTTACAAGGGTAAAATGGCTCGACGTTGGATCGAGAATTTGTTTGAAAATGGTTTAGTCTATGCTAGTCCCTAGGGGTGCTCCTAGTAAACAAAACCACAATCAAAGAAAAGCAAGTAAAGAGCATACATCGGAAAGGGAGCGGGGAAACCCACCAAGGGGAATAAACCTAATCTAAGTCATAAAGAAATGAAATAACACGATTAAAGTTCAAATGTTCAAATGCGAGAAGCTCCTCAAGTGTTACCTTCACAAAACAAACAAAATAGTTAGATATGAGTATATAATGATGAACCAAATGGAATCACAATGTAACACAAGATCAATGAAGAAGTTCAATCACAATTCTACTAAAGAAGTAATAGAAAAAAGATCAACTAACAAAACAATTATCATTTAACAAGCCATTCACAATAATTCGCCAAAAGATTAATCAATATGTAATTAAGAAGTTATAATCAACAATTACTCAACAAAGTTAATCAACAGTTAATCCAAAAAAAAACACAACAATTAATATCAAAAAGGCTAATCACAAGAAAATAAAACCTAAACCAAATCAATTTGAAAAAAAATAATCAAGAGTTAAATCTAAACTAAATCAATTTAAAAAAAATAATCAGGAGTTAAATCTAAACTAATCAATTTGAAAAACAATCAAGAGTTAAATCTAAACTAATTAAATTTAAAATTAAATCTAAACTAAATCAATTAAGGATGTGTGAATAGGAACAAAGTGTGTGAAGTGAAATTAAAATGGGCCCCACGGCCCATGCATCTAGACAAGTTTGGTCATACAACATGGCAAGGGTAGCACAATAATCTTATTACCTAAATTGAGAAAGACATTAGGTCACAAAAGAAACTAACAGAAATGAAAAAAAAACTTAAAGTAAGAACAAATCGACAAAACAAGGAAAAACAAACATGAAAATGAAGCAAACTTTCTCCTCTTGCAATTCGTTTTCCTCCCTCGCTCGCTTTGTCATTATTCAGGCTTGCTTCGCTTCTCCTTGCAATCAATCTCTTAGTATCTCTTATTTTGTGTTCTCGATCTCTCTATTTCTCGCATTCTCCCTTTGTTTTTATCAACTTTGATTTCAAATCGCGGCAGCTTCAATCGAATTTGCCTAGTCTCCCTCGTTTCACTTCATTTTCTCTCTTTCTTAGTTGCGCACGGTTGCTGTTGTGAGGTCAATAGAAATGAAACAATTTGTTAGGTGAGTGCGGTTGAGGTGGGATTACGAGTTGTGGAGTGATGATGAGTTGAATCTATGAAGGATGTATCGTTTGAGAAGGATAGAATGATCTATTGAAGGATGGAAAATCCTACGCAAGATTTCCATGATATATAGGTGGGCCCTCGACATGTGCGGTATTGGGAATGGGTAAGCAAAACAACCTTGTACTGAGTTTCATTAATAGGCATATTTAGATAGGTGAAGCCCATTTTGGGGGGAGGAACGACAGCAGCCCCAACACCCGACGTATTTGGTGAAAATGAACTAGGTGTAGAAGATGGTCCGTGAAAGAGGGTGTTTGAATTGAGGCTTGTGGATTTGCAGTGAGTTGTGTGTTTAGCTAAAGAGGTTATGATATTGTATGACTAGTTTGATGTTTTTGGCGCGATATCGAAGTTGAAAAACAGAGGTGAATGAAGTGTTGGTTAAAGATGATGTTTTGAAAGAAGTAGCAAGGTCGTGATTGTTTTATTTATTTTGATCCATCAAAGTGAGTTAGTGAAGGGTGAATAAGGCTTTGATGGTGGTCGATGGGTTGAGAAGAGGTTAGTTAGTCTGAAGAGATGGCTTTGTTTTATAAAGAGTTCTTTTGAAGATGGGTTACTCAAGCAGAAGATTTTGACTGGTATATTGAAAAAAAGTTGTTCATCTTTTCCTTTTGATATTATCATTCAAAGAGAGAAAATGAACACTACAAATTGGTTCTTTTGTGTAGTTTTTATTTGTGTTGTCTTGATGCTATTCTTTCTAATTTTTTGGAATGAGAGAGAGATGATTGGGTAATGTGGAAGGTGGTGCAATGGCTAGGATTGGTGAGAGATAATGAATAAGGTTTCTAATCTCACCTGATCAGAAAGGAATCAGTAGCCTACCACGCGTCGTGAGCTGATGCCTTCACTGGTGTTGGAGAGGAGGAGGGGGTCTACCTACAAGGTGCTCAAATGCTTAAGTGAATAACGGGGTTAGAAAGAGAGCAAGTACAGAGAAAAGGTGTACTGAACAAGATACCTGACCCTCTAGTGAAAGAGGGTATTTATAATGTGCCTCCAACATATGGCCAATAGTTACTTTGCATTGGGTTAGATTGCAAGGCCCAATACGAGTAACTACCAAGGCTTACGGGACGTAGGGAAGACCGACATATGGTCTTCGCTCGGGATCAACTGCCATATGATCTTCGGAAGATGGGTGACCAGTTCTTTCAGAAGATGGGTGACCAGTTCTTTTGGAAGTGGGTAGTTTCTTGATGACGTGTCCCCGTGTGGGGGCACATGGAGTCCGTGGAGGAAGCGTGTGAGCTTCCCCATCAAGAGAGTCTTTTGCCTGACTAGTGTACCTTATTGATGCGTGTTCTTGACAGAGGCGAATTGGGCCTTATTAGGCCTCATTAGTATAGCCCTGGGTTGGGCCTTCCTGACTGGGGGGCAGGTCTTGGCCCATTCTAGAATAGGATCCCCCCAAGTCGTTGCTCCTAAGTGGAAGAGTAATGACTTAAGGGAAGGTCGAGGTGTCGAGGACCTCTTTAGAAGATGGCCTTTTGCCCGACGTATAGAATTAAGATTTGTACACAAGGCCAGGAGTGGAGGATGCTTGACGAGACAGCATGTCGGGGGGATGCGAAGCGAGTGGACATGCTCGATCTCAATGTCGAGGGGAAGACGAATGGGTGCAAAGCTTCTAATAGTGCCATGTGTCAGGAAATTATTGCCTAGATAGGGCGGCTAGGGTGTTCAGGTGAGAATCGTGATACCAAGCTATTGATTAACTTGAATCTTAATTCATTAAATTCACAACTGGACTTTGATTTATCCAAAGGAAAGGTTAAAAAAGAAAGACCTTTTACGGGATGTAATAACAACGCTAAGAGATTCGGGGATCAGGGGTTGGTTATGCCTAGGGTATATATTTCACATCCTAAACATCTGTAGTACTCTACAGGAACCTTTTGTATGTTTGTATGATAAGATTAATATGGTTATGCTATGGTTTGGGATTAAGGTTTGGGTAAAGACCTAAGGATACCTCCTAAGTTTGCTCGCAAAGATATCGCATCTTCTGCCTACGTATCCTAACTAGGATAGAATCAGAGTAACCATAGTTCACCTCACTAGGGATGAACACTTGATTATGACCAAGGTTCAAATGGGAAAAAATATAACAATGCTTGTACAGAGTTTAATAAAACTCTCTATTCTAAGTTGAACACTCAAGAAGATTAACTTTTCCAAAAGCCAAGAGGGGAGTAAGTAATCATGACAATGATCCTCACATAGAGTTGACAAACTCTATCTTAAAGTTCTAATTGCAGGATACTCCTAACAAGGGGTAGGTCTTTAGAATTAAAGTTAAGTCTAATGTATATAGGTTCTAACTTAACTAAGATAGGGTTCAAGATGACTTAACAAAGTCAAAGGAAGGGGTAAATGAGCTATCTATGACTGTGAAGTCAATAGAGGGACTTTCCTTTGGAATAAAGGGATAACAAGGCAACTGGATGAGAACTAACAAGTTCCATCACTTGGGGAAACTTAACAAAGTTAAAGCACACATAAGTATTCGTTCAAACATGATGAAGATAAGAAAAGCATGGTAACAACCAAGAAATATTAGGACAAGCATGTAACAAACATGATAACACAACAAGGTTACAACCAATATTATAGAATCAAACTAAATGGTTACAACCAAAGGTATACATAGATGTGAAACATCTAAGAGAATAAACACAAGATTCTTAAAAGACAAACATTTCAAGCATATACATAAGTCAAGACATTACTTATCATGGCAAAGTTCAAAGACTATGAAGGTAACAATCAACAAAAGCAAACATGAAGCAAGTGTGACAACAACAAGTTCATTAGTGGTAAGAAAAAAAATCATTCATACAAGTTACAACTTGGCATATGAATCAAGCAAAGATAAATGTAACAACATTCAATCATTTCCAAGGCATATTGATAACAATCAATCAAAGAATAAGCAAGAAGGGTGACAACAGGCAGGGATTAAAATTCACAAAGGGGAAAGATAAACAAGATCCAAGATAACAACCAAGGAAAGAATGGAACATAAACATGTAATGGCTCTAACAATACACACAATCAATCAAGGTAAGGGTAGGGTATTATGGATCATGTTCAAGAGGTTACAATATCAAGAAGCATTTCACAGTTCACACAAAAGTTCAAGACACATCCTTCATGTTCATGCATTTATAAATACAAGAACAAACATGGTAAAGCAAAGATCCACATGTATACAAACATATTACATATCCAAGGGTGACTTATACAAGATCAAACATGTAGGAGAAGGTCAAAGGTTGAATCAAAGAAGTTCATGAAAATAAGTGGAAAACCCTAAATAGGTCATGTCTTTCAAGTAGACTAAAGTATTTCAAAAATGATAATTTTTGTATTCTTTCCTCACTTATGGAAAATAGACATGTCAAAGAGTGATTTGCAAAAAGAATGGTACAAAAATGATGAAAATAAAGAAAGTTATGATTGATTAATTTGTAAAGAAAAATAGGAGAAACAAGTGATAAAAAGATAGGAAATGTCTTCCAAATGGATTGAACCCACGCACCCTCGTTTACAAGCTAAAACAAATACCAAACCAGCTAAAGTGCACATTTGGGAATTTAGTGGAAGTAGAAGATAATATGGTGCAAATCACATAAAATGGAAAAATGCACAAAAGAGTTGATCAGCCAGGATCGAACTCAGGTTTGGCAAGGCAATGGTAATATGCGTGCATATGGTAAACCACTGGGGTGGTGATACATCCAATGTATCATCCCCCCAAATTAAATGATAAGGCTGAAAGTGACCTGAAAACAAACCTAAGGCGTTGTTGTACCCCAAAATTTGACCAACCATTTCTTGTACTTGACTTATGTTTCTTTACATTTTCGCATTTCTGCATATCATAGCATTTGTTCTTGAGGCAGGGGATCAAGGTTTTCCTGTGGCTCATAGTTCTCTTTAGGTGCAAGAGTTTGAATAACGAGCATCGACTCCGACATTTATTTGGCCCAGCGATCGAGCGGTCAATTTTATTTTATCTTGCAGGTTATTTTCAGCTCAAGAGGCAGCAGTCAGGCTATCTCAAGTATTCTCACGGTTATAATATTTAAGGGCAAGTTTCAGAGGCTGGACAAGGCTCAAAACAGTCGAGAACGGGCAAATGTGCAGATTTCCCTCCAAAAGGCGCCAAAATTCAAATTTTCAAGGTGTTAACCGATTAACCAAATGGTTAACCGATTAACCAAATGGTTAACCGATTAACCAAGTCAAAATTAGGTCAAATTTGAAATTTTGAAGGTGTTAATCGATTAACCCATATGGTTAACCGATTAACCAAGGCAAATTTTGCCTCTGCACGTGAATTTTCAATAGAGGTCACTTTGGGGTCCATTTTGATCACATGAGAAATTTATTTTACACCAAGGGAAGGATCTAGAACCATTTTGAATTTTGGTTAATTTTCAAATTAATTAAAATTCCCTCCAAATTCGCATTCCTAATCCCATTCCAATTTTCATAAACCACACTCCAAACCTCATTTGGATCCAAACCTAAGGGGTATTTAATTTATTTACTCCAAACCTCACCAAGACAATCCTCATAATTTCATTCTCATTTCAAAATTCACTCTTATTCTTTCAATTTTCTCTCAACTTTTCTTCCCACCAAAACTCCATTAAAGCTCTTTCTTGGAATTCATTGATTCTCCATTGGAATCATTGAGTTCTTGAGCTAAAGCCTTCATCCTTCATCCTTATCATCTCCAATTCTCCATTCAATTTTCGTGCTATTGTGGATCTGAATTTTGAAGTTGATCTAGAGGAGCTTATTTGGATAATTCTTGCTTAATTTTGGTGGATCTTCATTTCTACTACAAGTAATCACTTGGATCTTGAAGGAATTCCGGAGTTCTTGCTTGGATATGCTTAATTGGAGTAAATCAACAATTACCGAAGCAACTCTCCGCTTCGTAGGTTGGAATTCTTGATCCGATTCTGTTTTTGAGCTTATTTGCAAAATTATCATGTGGATCTTCATTTTCGATTGATTCGGCTAAATTTGATTCATATGATTTGAGATCTTGATGTTTGAACATGCTTACATGTTGATTGAATCACTGTTTTCTGGTTTAAATTTGTGCATAAGTGATTATGTTGTCATCCGGATTATTGGATAAGTGCTTATATGTTGAAAACGCTACTGTTCTGCTGTTTTTCTGCTTCTAGCACAGTGTTAACCGATTAACCGTTGCGAATTTTAAAATTTTCAGGAATTTTTGACTGGTTAACCGATTAACCCCTAGGGTTAATCGATTAACACTGTGCCAGCAGACCTGTTTTGCTGTTTTTCATGCTTGTTTTGATGTCGTTTCACTTCGAATTCTCATGGATCAGTATGATGCATTAGGAGTGAGATGTTTTGGATATATGTTGCTGTTCTTGATTGTTTAATCATGATTTCTTCGATGCGCGTTCTTTTTCCACTTGAATGCATACTCTCGTATATGTGGTTCAAAGTGATGTTTATCTTTGGTCTTTGCATGAGTATGAAGAATGATTTGGTTGAGATGTGCTTGTAGTGGCTGCTGTCCCACACCTTTTTCCTCCCACTTTTCTTTGGTGTTGATGCTTGAATGGTTGTAGGAGTCATGACTTCTCCCATTGCATCTCACTTTTGGCTTGAACTTGTTTAAGCTCATTTGTTTGAATTTCTCATATTTGTTTTGCATATTCTTATTTGCTTGAAGAGGTTGAGATGTGCTTGTGGTGGTTGGTACTCCACACCTCTTTCCTCCCTCTTCATCTTTGTGTTGCATTACATGTTTGCATACTTATCTTCTTTCTCATTTGTGCTCGCTTTCTTTTCTTTTGCCTTCCTTTTCCATGTTCTCTTAGGACCTCTAATCCTTCTTGTTCAAGATGGATTATGATAGACATTAGGAGTGAAACCATGCATGTTAACATTAGTGTATCTTTCCCTTTTATCCCAATCATAGGTGCACTTTGTATGAGAACATTAGGATTGAGTCTTAGTCTCCCTTTAGAGCGTGTCTCTCTCTTCTCATCTTCAAACATTTCAAAACACTTAATCAATGATAATTTGGTTGTACACTACGAGCCTTAAGTACTTGGGGAATGATGATTTAGGGGTCTCCTCTCAATTGTCTAGAGTGGTTAGCGTATGTCCTTTGGACGATATGCGACACATTCGCTCCTAGGTCATAGTCTTTAGTGCAACATGAGCTTCAAATCATAACTCAATTCACTTTTTCTCTAAAAAACACAAAAACAAACTTCAAACTTTTTTATCCTTCGGGATCTTAATTAGAAAACCTTTTTCATATGGATAGTTTTATTAACTCTTGGTTCTACCGCAAACAGGTAACGCCTAAGCCTCCAATGATCGAGCTGCATACACCTAACTGCTACAACTAAGTTTTAACCCTACTCGGGTAAAACACTTGAACCAACATGTGATCTTGTTAGCCCGAACTACGTTTGCTCTGATTTCTCGTACCAGACGAGGATGCGTAGGCACAAGACGGTGATGTCTTGCCGAGCAACCTTCCCCACCTTCACCCGTAGTTTTCCGAACTACGTTGACTCTGACTTTCCCATTGCACGAGGGAGTACGTAGGCATAGAGCAACAATGCTCTATCGAGTCTCTTTTCTTTTCTTTTGTCCCTGTGGCCTGTAGTTTAGATAATACCTTCCCCTTGAGTAACCGACTCCTGAATCCAAGATTTGGTTGCGACGACCTGTCTTCTCCCGTTTCCGTTAGGTTTTCTCTGATCATTTCCTTTCCCTCTTTTGGGATAAATAACGAATGGTGGCGACTCTTTTGTCCTTGCCGACCCCTCTTGGCAGCAATGCGACAGGCGCCATGGCCAAAACTCAACCTTGCCAAACCTCAATTTGCATGAACAAGCATAACTTTCAAAATACTCAATGAAATTTCATGAAATAAAAACCAAACTTGTGTATTTTTCTACAAGGAAAACAATGGTGATTTTGGTTTGTGCAAAAAAGTGCTTCTAATTTAAAACACGAAGGCAATATCAAAATGATGGTGTTTTTTCATTTTCAAAGTTGTTGGCGTATTTAGACATGATACACACCACATAATGGTTCATACACACTACATAAAACATAACAATGATATTTGCTAACATCCAACACTTAGACTTAGACAGAGATACAACATTGCATATGGAAATGAGGTTTTAAAGTAAACTAGCAAGCAAAACATCATAACAGTCACATACACCTAAGTTCCAAAGTCAATCAAAGTTCAAACACATTACATATGATATACTCAGAAGGTTTATGACCATTCAAACCTTAATTCTAAACAGAGGCATAACAATGCATATGGAAATGAAGCTTTTAAACACAATGGTAAGCCAAGCATTATGACAGTCTTAAAGACTCAAGCTCAACAGTATATTAAGGTTCATACATGACCTAAAAAAAATTCTAAGCATGTTCAAAACTAGTGTACATCAAAAACAAACATGATGCTAAGAATAGGTAGTTGCAAGAACTTACCTCTTGAAGACTTCCTAAGCAATATTTCTCTACAAGCATTCTAGTTGAATGAAGATGATTTGAGCAACACCAAGATGTTCAAAATGTGTTATTGAAGTGGTCCAAGTTCCTTTTAAATGACTGTTTTGGCAGCAAGATGGTTTTAGCTAGTAGAAACCAAGAACTTCCAAGGGCAGATCTCTGAGATGTGGTTACAGAAATATGAAAGGTGTTTGGACAGCATAAACAACTTTTATTTGAAGTGTTTGAAGGGTTAGAACATATAGAAATGAGATGGACATAGTTATAGCTTCCAAAATGCAGAAAGTCAAACTATTTGGCTTTGGCAGTTGACTTTTTGGATGATGTGTTTTCTGGTGAAATTGATGTTTGGAATAACTTCAATACTTAATTTATAATGTATTTGAAGTATTAGAAGAAGTGTTTGATGGCTGGAAATGGTTTTGGACAGTGTTTGGCTCAAGGCAGTTTTTGGTCACAAAAGCAAAACTCAAGATTTGCAAGAAGGTGGAGATCAGAATGATGAGATAGATTTAGCTTGGTTTATTGCTTACTATGGTGTGTTTTTTATGTGAGGGTGAGGTTCTATTTATAGGGAAAGTGAGGGATCAAGTGGCATGGTCAATTTAGATCTTTTGCACAATGTTGGCATTTTGGAGGGAAAGGCAAGCAAGATAAATTTTGTGATCTTGTATTTGATTAATGCACAAATTTCCAATGTATTATAGCATCAATACATCCTGTAAACATATGATGGTGAACTGAAAGGAGGAGAGAATTGATGTGGTAGCTATGCTGCAACAGGTTTTGGGCCAAAAGGTTCTCTTTCATGGTGTACCTAGTTGTACTTTTCTTGATTAAACAAATCTAAAGTCCAAAAATATGGTTTTTCTTGGTGATAACCTCTTGTAATTTCATCAAGCAAGTCTATAAACATCATTTTACAAGCTAAATAAGTAGTTAGAGGAGTCTATGCTGGTTTATGCACCAATTGATATGAGCTGCACTTGGTTTGTGACATGATAAATCCTCAACTTTCTTCCTTCGATTCTCCCTAACCATAAGGGCTGAGAAAATTCTCTTGTACTTTTTGGAAAGCCTCAAATATGATCTAAAATTCTTATGTTTACTTGAAGTTCAAATTCCAACTGAAACTATGTCAAAAATCCTCTTTAAGTTGGCTGAAAATTTGACTTACATACCAAAAAAGTATGAAAATTTTCTAAGTGTTTTTCCCCTATTGCCTTGTTTTTGCTCATAACTCAAAATCCATTAATTTTTTTTATCATAGGTAACTAGGACACTTTTGTAGGGCTCCTCAAGACCTTTCCAACAAGCTTTGAACCACTCTATTTGGACATGTGGTTAGGAAATTATGGATTGGCCCTTTTTAAACCCCTAATTTCCCGACTTTTTTATTACTTCTCAATTCTTGATCACATAGTCACCAAACTTCATGATTAGATATGAAATTATGTTTGGAACATAATTGGCTTTAATTTTGGGTCAAAACACTATTGTTCAATGGGTTGACATTTCAGCCAGACGAGCCAAACGATCGAAAACCTCTGAATCGACTGTCGGTGTTCTGGGTTCCCTGAGGCCTTAAAACTTATTTTGTAGACTTATTTGGGTAAATGAGCCTTATAGACCATGACCCCACCATTGGAGACCTCTTTAGGTCAAAAGTCAAACTACAATTGACTTTTCCAATCAGAAACTCTAATTTGGGTTCTTGAACTGCACTATTCTTCTTTCTTGGGTGACAACCTCAAATTAGATTCATACTTGACCCATTGTGATATCCTTGATGATATAGAGACTTATCATATGGAGGATCAATCCAAAATCTTGATTGATCAATCCATAGAAAACCTGATTCCTGACTGTGTGAAACCCCTAATTCACCTATATCTTGACAACGATCAAACTTGAAAGAGGTTAAGGTTAGATAAACAATGTGGATGCCCCTAAAATGATGATGTAATCTAGGGGTAAAAATTTGGGGTATAACATTTGCCCCTATTTAAATATCTTCACCGATGGCAATGAGAGATAATAATCTCCATAGAATCATGGCGAAAGGTATTTAAATCTAGCAAACCAAAAATTTTGTCCCTTAGATACGATGGTATGCAAAAGGACAAATGCCAAAATGCAATGAATTCTAAATGATGTTTTATGATGCTTAGATGCAATAAAATGCTTACACACGAGAAAAAGAAAAGAACAACACAACAACGAGTAACCACTCATTGGGGACCCGACACACTAGGGAAAGAAACTCCACCGGGAAAGATAAATCTTCGTTTGGGAAAAGGCAAGTCTCCACTAGGGAAGTGCAAATATCTAATGGAGAAATGAATTGAGGGAGATGTCAAGCAGAGGGATAAAAAAACAACATATTGAGACCCCGACCGGGGAAGCAAAAAATTAAAGACGCGGTCCTCATTGGGGACAAACCAATGGGGACTTTCCTCACGACGAAGAGTTTAAACGGGATCTTCAGGAAAATACTAGGAACAAGACTAGACTCAACGGGGCTGCTAGTAACTACTAGACTTCCAAGACTTACTGGGGATATCCAGAGATTCGCTGGGGATACTGGTAATAACCAAACATCCCGAGTTAGAGACGGGTGAACATTTCTAATAACCAACAGTCTTTTGATGATGCTAGTAACAACTAGACTTTATTAAAGTAGATCGATAACAACCAGATGTCATACTAATAAAAATTGGATCTTCAAACAATGCCAGTAACCACTGTACTTCCTGGGGAATGCTAGTAACGACTAGACTTCCAAGAGATCATGGTGACAACCAACAATGATACCAATAACATTGGATTTCAGGAAATACCAGTAACTACTATACTTTTACTGGAAAAACGGGTGACGACCACACTCCATACCAATAACAATTAGATTTTCAAACAATGCTAGTAACTAATGGACTTCAAATAGGGATGCAGGTAACAACCATTATCACGGTACCAATAATCATTGGATTTTAAATGATGCCAGTGACTACTGGGCTTAACTGGGGAAAATGGGTAATGACCACGTTTCAAAAATTGGACTTCAAACAATTCCAGTAACTACCGTACTTCAGTGGGGAAATCGGTAACAACCGAGCCTAATCCAATAACAATTGGATTTCGAGCAATGTCAGTGATCATTGGGCTTCCAGAAAAGATTAGTAACAACCAAAATTCAAGGTACCAATGACGATTGGATTTAATCAATGCCAGTAACTACTGGGCTTTTACTTGGAAAAACGGGTGACGACCATGCTTCATACCAACAACAATTGTATTTTCAAACAATGCCAGTAACTGGTGGACTTCAGAAAAGATTGGTGACAACCAAACCAAAGTACCAATTACGATTGGATTTCAAGCAATGCTAGTAACTACTGGACTTCGATGGAGGAATCGGTAACAACCGAACCTCATACCAATAACAATTGAGTTTCAAGCAATGTCAGTGACTACTGGGCTTCTAGAAAAGATTGGTGACAACCAAAGCAAAGTACCAATTATGATTGGATTTTTGAAAACATATTAACGACTATGTTTCAGCGGAGTCGACTAACCAACAGAACTTCAAGTGGGTGTAGATTAGGTAAACACCAGATCTCAAAGAAAAGTATTAGTAACAACTAACATCCTGGTAGGCACTAATAAGCAGCATCAAAATTTGCTAGTTACTGTTGCACCCCAAAATTTGCCCAATCGGTTTTCTTGTTACTGGCTTTTGTTTCATTACATTTTGCAATTTTTTGCATTGCATAACATTGTTCATTTGACAGGGGATCAAGGTTTTCCCGTGGCTCAATTTTCACATTCAGTGCAAGCAATCAAAGCAGAGAGCCTTAAGCATTTATTTTGCCCAACGGTCGAGCGATCGATTTTATTCGGTTTTGCAGGTTAATTTCAGATCAGGATCAACACTTAGGCTCATAACAAGCATTTTCACAGTAATAATCTGCTATGGTTAATCGATTAACCAAAGGAAAATTAGCCCAAATTCAAAGTTTCAGAGGCGTTAACCGATTAACGCATATGGTTAATCGGTTAACCATAGCAAAATTTTCCCTGTACGTGATTTTGCAAGCCAATTGCACTTGGGGTCCAATTTTGATCACCTTGGAATTCAAATTTTCACTTGGGAAGGATCTAGAACATCTTTAAATTTCAGATTCCCCTCCAAAAACCCATTCCACATTCCAAACCTTGATTTCCAATCCAAATTTCCAAACCTAGCTTTGGGATCCAAACCTAATTGGTATTTAAGTGAATCACTCCAAACCAACACACTCTAACCTTTATTCTTCACTCTCACTCCAGATATGATCTCAAATTCTCTCAATTCTCCAAATTCCCTCCATAACCAAAACTCACTCAAAGCTCTTTTTCATTGGAATTCTTGGTTCTTCATTGGAATCAATGAATTCTTGAGCATAAACCTCCATTTACCATCACCATTGGATCAATTTTCATCTTCAATTTTCGTGCAAGCTTGGATTTAAATCTGGAGTTGGATCTAGAAGTGATTATTTAAAGCTTTTTGACTCAAATTTGGTGGATCTTCATTCATACAACAACAATTATTGTGGATCTTGAAGTTTTTCGGATTTCTAGCATTTGATCTGCTCAAATTCAGTTGATCAACATTTATCGGAGCAAATCTCCGTTCCGAAGGTTGGATCCGAATCTGTTTTTAGCTTATTTGCTTTAATCATGTGGATATTCATTTTTTATTGAATTTGTGTTGATTTAATCCATGTGATCTGTGAATCTACTGTGATAATGTGTATCCATGTTGTTGGATCTCTGTTTTCTGTTGTTAATTTCGTGCTTAATGATAAGTTGATCTGTTGGAACCTTGGATAAGCTGTTTTGGTGCTAGAAGTGATTTTCTGCTGCTGTTTTTGGCTTCTGGTACAGTGTTAATCAGTTAACATATATGGTTAACCGATTAACCAATTCAAATATTCACATTTTTCAAAGTTTTCAGGGTGTTAACCGGTTAACGCCTGGTGTTAACCTATTAACACCTATGAATTTCCAGATTTTCACTTGTTTTACACAGGTTAACCGATTAACAGTATGTGTTAACCGATTAACACTGTGCCAGAATGTCATATTTACTGTTTTGCTTGTTTGTTTGCATACCGATTCACATCGAATCATCGTAAATCAATACGATGCATTAGGAGTGAATTATTCTGGAGTTTTGGCTGCTATTCTCGATTATTTTAATCGAGACTTCCTTGGCATGTACTTGCATTTGCATTTCCTTTAAGTTTTGCATCTTTATTGTTTGCATCAATTGAAGGTCGAGATGAGCTTGTGGTGGTGTCTACCCCACACTAATTTTCCTCCCTTGCTCGTCTGCTGCATTTTTTGTTTGCATCCTTATTTTCATACTTGTTTGTGTTTGGTTCCTTCTTCTTTTGTCTCTCTTCCCTTAGGATCTCTAATCTCTTTTGAGATTATGATAGACATTAGGCTCCTAACCATGCATGACAACATTAGGTAGATGTTTCACTTTTGTATCCTTACCTTAGGTCCACTTTGCATGCTAACACTAGGATTGATCCAGTCCCCCCTTAGACCTTCTGTGCGTCTCTTTCTCATCTCAAAACCATTCTAATTCATCTAATAAAGGCGATAAACATTGCGCGCTACGAGCCTTAAGCTACATGGGGAATGATGAGTGAGGGGTCTCCTCTCGCTTATCTAGAGTGTTTAGTATACGTCCCGTTTGGGGGCGATATACGACGCGCTCGCCTCCATGTCATAGTCTTTAGTGCAACGTGAATCACAAACCGAATTAATTCACTTCACTAAAAAACACAAAAACAAATGTCAAACCTTTTTCCTTCGGGATTAATCAAACATCTTTTTTCAGAAAAGAGTGTTGTTATGCTTCGGTTCTACCGCAAACAGGCTTAGTCCCTAACTACTGGAACGAATGTTTAACCCTACTCGGTTAAAATACTTAATCAACCTGTGGTTTCGTGTCAGCCCGAACTACGTTTACTCTGATATTTCGTACCAGATGAAAGTACGTAGGCACAATACGTGACATCTTGGTGAGCAACCTTCCCCCTTCTCTCCCGTAGTTAGCCGAACTACGATGACTCTGACTTTCCCATTGCACGAGGGAATACGTAGGCACATAGCGGCGATGCTCTGCCGAGTCTCTCTTTCTTTTCTTTTGTCTTGTAAGCCTGTAGCATAGATAATTTAAACACAACCTTAGATAGACAACAAGCATGGATCCCGTCGAGTACGATGGACGTGAGGGATGCTAATACCTTCCCCTTGCGTAACCGACTCCTGAATCCAGGACTTGGTTATAATGACCTTGTCTTTCCCTTTTTCGTTAGGTTTTTCCGATCGTTTCCTTTCCTTCTCTTTGGGATAAATAACAAAAGATGGCGACTCTTCTGTTTTCCGCCGGGTGTTTTTCGCAGTTGTAACAGCTGGCGACTCTGCTGGGGACTGTGATGGTTCCCTATGCGAGTCATTCCTAGCGCTTGTCTGTTTGCGTCTTTGGGTGTTTATTTGTGTGCTGTTATTTTTACTTTATGTACATTACCTGTTGTATATTATTGCATTTTTGCATCCTTGTTGCTGTTGTGTTGTGAGTTGCGTTGTTCCATTGAGAGATAAGCCGGACCTGGGCTTGAGTATACACATAGGATTAGAGTGGAGATTAGAGGGAGCTTGTGTGGCGTTTGGTTGCGCAACAGCTCGCGTGAAATTCACATTCAGATGAGGTTTTTCTTTGGAAATATTCTATCCTGCGCGTCTGGTGCAGTTGAGGGAATATTGACTTAGAAAGACTGTCGACTCTGGAGACCGTTCATTTGGGAAGTCCTCTAAGTGAGGCCGCTTTGTTAGACTATGATGCCAAACCAAAAATGATGAACATATCATAGTTTATCGATGGTCTGTGACGCTGACCGCCCGCATAGGATGCTGTACCTTTCAAGACCAAAACCCACATGTGAGAAGGGATGGGTTTTGTAGGAAACCTGGCCTGCAACCAACCCTGGTTTTCTTGCCAGTGCGGATTGTTGGTCCTGAATGTTCTGCCCAGTGTGTTGTCTCAGGGTTTTGATCAGAGCAGAGCTATTGTTGAATTTAGTCAACGGCACAACAACGAGTTTGAGCATTGGATACTTTGATCCTATGTCTGTTGCATTAGCATCCTGCATTTTGCATTGCATTGCATTTGCATCTCATTTTTTCATCCTCAACCGGAACAGGGAGCTTACCCATCTTTTGTCTGCTCCGTTAGTTGATGTCCCGACATTCGCATTGGACTTGAATTAGCTTCTGGCAGAATCATGAACTCAGCTGAGCAAAATATGGTTGTTACAAGGGCAGAGTTTGAATTGATGAAGAATCAGTTGGGTCAACTCATGGAAGCCATGACAGCTAGGACCAGAGGGGAGGCTGGTATTCAGAGGACTCCAGCGAACAATGTTGCTCAAACTCAGCCTGTGTTGATTCCTGTTGAAGAGCATCCTATTGCCAGAGATAGAGATTTATCTTCTCTCCATGACACGGATTATCAGAATTTCACTTTCCCTGTGCCAGATTCTCAGAGAGCTGTTCCAAAGGTTAATGCTGAGAACCCACAGACTGTTGAGTTTATGAGAAGATATTGTTTGTTGGAGGAAAAGCTTGATGCCCTGATGAGTCAGAGATGAGTCAGAATACTCTCGATCTGAATGCTTCGAGCATGTGTTTGGTGCCAGGTCTTGTGATGCCTTCGAAGTTTAAAATGCCAAATTTTGAGAAATTCAAAGGGGATAGTTGTCCGAAGCAGCATCTGGTAATGTTCTGCAGAAAAATGACTTCACATGTCCGTAACGATCAACTTATGATTCACTGCTTCCAGGACAGTCTGAGTGGAGCATCGTTGAGTTGGTATATGCAGTTGAAGAGTGATTGCGTTCGACCGTGGTCAGATTTAGCCAATGCCTTTGTGAAGCAGTACAACTACAATCTCAATATGGCTCCTAGTCGCGTGCCGTTGTAAGAACTATCTCAAGCGGACAACGAATCCTTCAGAGGGTATGTGCAGAGATGGAAAGAATTAGCTGCTCCTGTTCAACCTCCGCTTCAGGACAGGGAGTTGATTGATATATTCTTGGGTACCTTGAAAGGCCATTTCTTTGACAAGATGATCATTGGTAGAATTTCAAACTTTGTTGACTTGGTGATAATGGGTGAACGTATCGAGAGTAGAATTAAGAGCGGAAAAATTCGAGACATCTCAGATACCTCAGTGTATGAAAATGAATCAGTTGTTAGTTCTCAGGAAGAATGGGAAAAAGGAAGTGATGTTCTTTCAGAATCTTTTGTATCTCAGGTTCAGTTTTCAGATACATCGAGTGTTCAGAGTCAACAATCATATTGTCACCAGCCGCATCAACATGTTAGACGAAGACCAAGGAAGCCAGAAAGGCATTTTACTTAGTTGCTGGTATCATACAGTCAAGTGTTGCCGGATTTAATCAGAAGTGGGTTGATAGGGCCGAAGAAGATTAATCCAGAGATTTCGCCATATCTGCCAGGCTTCGATGTCAATGCCCGTTGTGAGTACCATGATGGGGCACAAGGGCATTCAATTGAAGATTGTAAGGTGCTTAGAAGCCAAGTTCAGACTCTGTTGGATTCCAATAGGATCTCAATCACGTCTCAGGGTGTTCAGATCGATGATCTTCCTTCATCCAGTCAAGCGAGTGTATCAGTTCATGTTATGGAGGAATTCACTGATAGCAGTTGTTCGGAAGAGTATCAAACTGAAGACTCAGTTGAGGGCTGTATCCCTGTATAACCTTTGTTCATTACTGTATGCTGACTATCGCCAGACTTGTTGGTCGAGGTCACTCTGTTTGTAATCAGTTATTCCTGTATGGTGCATATATGTGTGATGGTTATCTTTGTTTGGATCTTGGGTTCCTATTTGTCTCAGTGCTATCCTGAAATTTCCCTGTTGCATACTTGTCTGCATCTTGCATATTATTTTTGCATAACAGGTACATCAAAACTGTTAATCTGACTTCATGTGCTCCACAAGTTTGTTGCAGGTTATACAATCAGATACATCGCAGGAATCCCTATAACGTTATGGAGCAAGTTCAAGCAGAGCTGAGAGAAGTCAAGAGCCATATGGGACAGTTCATGTTGTACATGCAGGCGTTACGCTTGGATCAGAATGCGCTCAGAGAAGAGAATAATCAGTTGAAGACCCAGGTGGGCTTAATCATGGAAGTGATAAGGAACATGCTCATAAAGATGGTGATCAAGTGCCTGAGGCCGCAACAATGATGCTTGCGCCACTTTTGTCTGTGGAACCTTTACCAGAGCATAATGTGTGTCAGAAATCTTCTGCACAACCGAGGTTCCGAAATTTCCGCGTCATCAGCTACGTCTCGTTTCTCAAGATAATCCCAAGGTTAGGAAGTATACTCAAAGGATAAAATCACCAGACAGAAGATTCGATCAGATCCCCATGGATTATGCTCAGTTGGTGCAACTCTTGCTCCAACTTCAGTTAGTTAAGCCTCGGACTTTGGCTCCATTTACTGGCCAACCACCACCAGGCTATGATGTCAATGCTCATTGTGATTTCCACGCTGGGGGACAGGGGCACAACATTATGAACTGTAAAGCTTTTAAGCATAGGGTTCAGGACCTGATTGATTCGAAGAAAATTGAATTCACGTCGGGCGGTATGAATGTATCAGGAGAATTTATTCCCTACGTGCAAAAGAGAGGGATACTCCTATTGTTGTTCCTAAAGCTGCATTAGGTCAAGAGTATATCCTACAATCTTTGGTGTCAGAATCCCCCTGCCCACAGTTGCTGCCTGTTCCTGGGTCAAGCTTAAGGATGAAAGCTCCTGAACAGAGAGAGTCCTCAAGAGTCCAAGCCCAGTCGCCAGATGTTTCTGCTGTTCAAAGTCCACGACCTTTTGAGTCTTCGTAGCAAGATTACTGTCGCTAGATTCAGAGTAGGCCCCGCAACAATTTGAAGAGAAGGAATGCTCCTCTTCGTCCAGTACCTATGTCGTACAGTCAGTTGCTGCCGCACCTAGTTCGGAATTCTTTGGTGGAGCCCAAAGCTCTCAAACTGGTGCCAGAACCTTACCCTCCCGGGTATGATCCCAGTGCTCAATGTGGATATCATGGAGGATCCATAGGGCATTCTACTGAAGATTACGAGGCTTTTCAAGCCAGGGTACAATAGTTGATGGACCGAAGGTGCATATCCTTTCCAGGAGGAAGGTTGGTCGTACATCGCTTGTCTGATTGAGTTTGAAGACTCCAGGGGTCACATTCCCACAACAGCTAGTCAGTGTGAAAGCCCAGTTCCCGGAAGCTGGCAATTTTCGTTTTATCTTGTTATTTCTTTACGTTTGTAATTTCTTTTTTGTTAAAGTGAAAACTCATTTGTAAAACTTGTTGTTTTCGATTGATATTAATGAAATGAATATGCATGTTTTGATTTAATCCATTCGTGTTCACTAATTGCTATTTACAGATGTCATACGCTTGTTTAACCGGAACCCGGGGAGGATGACGAAGTTTAAAGACGCGTAAGCTTCCGAGTGTATGCTTTTGAATAAAAAAACTGCTGATGATGTACAGGCATTGTTTCAAATTCCTAAACCCCGGAGATATAAGGATGATAATCCCTTGTCAACCCCTTTGAGCATAGTAGTAAGAGTTTCTTTCTGAAAACGAAAAACCCTCAATCTTAACCCGGGGCAGGGTAGGTGTTAGCTAGTTTGACCGAGTGTCCAAGTTGCACAACGAGTGTTTCCATTCGAGGACCAATCACACCCCTAGAGGTCATGCCTAAGAAACGGAATGGTTATCCATTACTGACCAAGGAGTGAAATAGTCACAATCCCTTCAACAAGTCAGACAAGCCAGTGTCACACGATTTGTTCAAGAAAAAAGAATCAAAAGAAAGAGCCCGCTAAGTCGATAACTTGAAATCAAGCGACTTGGGCAAAAATTAAGGCATCCCACTGGACTTCGAAATTAAGAGAAACTCAAAAGAGTCAGTCCAGGCAAAAATAGGGAAATCTGAATCAGAAAAAGAATGATGAAAAACAAGTCGTGTGATTCAGGCACCAAAGATGAAAAACGAGGGTGACTGTCATTCCTAAAAGTTGTGGTTGCCCGAACCATCATTCCTGTCATTCAACCTTTGAAAGGTGAGCGCTAATGTCGAATTAGCTGAATATAGGATTGGAGAACATCACGGAGAATGGGTGGGTTAGAATGAATTCGGAGCCTTTATCCCTTCTTTCAAACCATGAACCTGACCATATTACAACCTGAAAAAGTCCTAATTGAAACAGGTTTGTTTCGAAAGCATACTTCGGTAAAGATCACATCGAAACTGACTCCTAAAAGGATTCCTCTTACAATGTTGTATTAATATTGACATTTTGATAAATGACTCGTTCATTATATGTCACAAATTTTTTCTAATGAACAGATTGGAATTTCAAAATTGTCATATGCATTGCATTTTGTCGCTACTGCGAAAATCGGCGCCAGCTGACAGAAGAGTCGCCACCGTGCGTTATTTATCCCAACGGAGGGAAAGGAAACGCTCGAAGTAAACCTCGCAAAAAACGGGAAAAGGTATGGTCGTCGCAACCAAAACCTGGGTTCGGGAGTCGGTTACGCAAGGGGAAGGTATTAGCACCCCTCACGTCCGTCGTACTCGACGGGATCCACGCTTGCTTGGGTTGTCTACAGGATGCAAAAACAATCTATCTACGGCTGCTAAATCTAAACGGAAGGGAATTGACTCGATAGAGCGTCACACTCTATGCCTACGTATTCTCAAGAGAGAAAGTCAGAGTCAACGTAGTTCGGGAAACTACAGGGAAATTGGCTCGCCAAGACTTCGTGTCTTGTGCCTACGTACCTCCACACAGCATGGAAGATCAGAGCTTACGTAGTTCAGGCTAACTACGGCTAGGTTGGGCGTTCTCACGCAAGAGTGAGAAATTAAACTGGTTTTAAAGGTACGGGAACCTACGGGAACTAAAACTACGGTCTGGTCTCAAATGCACTCGGGCAAGAGAAAGGGATAACAATCAATCGTCAGCGGGAAAGTCTCGATCGCACAGTAGCGAGAGAACAGAAGAGTTATTTATTAGTGTGCTCGCTAGGATATCGCATCCTATGCCTACATATCCTCGTCTGGTACGAGAAATCAGAGCAGCTGTAGTTCGGCTACTTCGGGACCACAACTCAAATCTCGTTTTATTAATCTTCTGAAAAAAGGTTACAATGATTGAGAACTGAAAAATAAACTCCTAAGAACCCTATCCTATTCATCATGAAAAATCAAATGGAAAATAGTCCCCTAACAAATGGACTTCTAAAGCTACCTCTAAAAGGGTAAAAAGTCCCCTAACAGATGGACATTTAAAACTATCCCTAAGATAAACTCCATGAAGAAAAATATCTATTCTAAAAAATATTGAATCTACGAAGTAATATTTTTTACTATTTTTCCTTCTATTCTTTTTCAACTATTTTTCCTCTTTTTTCCAATATTTTCTCTTAATATTCTTTTATTTTTTCACATACTCTTTTCAATATATTTTTTTTTCACATACTCTTTTCTTTTTCACACTTTCTTTTTCACTATTTTTTCATATATTCTTTTCTTTTTCACACCTTCTTTTCAATATTTTTTCATATATTCTTTTCTTTTTCAATATCTTTTCCTCAATATTCTTTTTCAAGTCTTTTTTCCCCTTTTTTTCCCCATATATCCTTTCATATAAAACCTAAACAAATGAAGATAAAAGAAAAGAAAATAAAGAGAAAACAAAAAAAGAACACTAAGGGGTGCAGACAGCCCAGCCAGGGGGTACAGCAAAAACAGACTAGAGCTGGGCCCAGCCCAATACACCACTTCAGAAAAAATAAGGGACTCAGGGGGGGGGGGGGTAACTGGAGAAAAAGGATGGGGCAGTTTGGTAGTGACGGATTGGGCCTCAGCCCAATCAAACCGAACAACAAAAAACAAAAAAAACGGGGAACGCCTAAACTGGGGAGGTGTGAATCAGAAGACTGATTGGGCCTGGCCCAATCCACACACGGTCCCTTCTCCCTCTTCTCCTTCCATCCTCTTAAAACCCTAGTCTCACCTTCCTCTCACAGCGCCGCCCACCTCACCTCCGTTCATCCCTCTTTCTCTCACCGTCCCTTCTATCTCTGTCATCTCTCCTTCAAACTCCTCTCCAATCCAAACAATCCTGTTGAAATTCTCTCCCTCAAACAAATACCACAAACTCATAAAAACCGGGAAGTTGAATCTATGAGGACGAAGTTTGTAGCGAGACATGAGGAGGCTTCTTTGCATGTTGAAGATAATGGAAGCCGGTGGTTGTGTTCGCTGAAATCTTGTTCGCGTTTGTGGACGAAGAGTTCGGAGATGCATATGAATCCGGAGATCTAATGACGAAGATTGTTGGTGCCGTTCTTGGATCGTTGAAGAAGCTCGAAGTCTCCAGAAGATGTTATGGTGTCAAAGATCTTGAAGCGTTCTTGAAGAACCAATCGTGACGTTGAAGATCTACTGAAGGTGGACGAAGATCTAAAAAACGCAAGAACAAATTGCAATCCTAATGAAGATCTTTCTGTGTTGAGGATCGTTGGAAGTCTTGCGAGTTGTTCGATCGTAGATCTGGAAATACGAAGAACAATTGATGAAATTGGATGTGTTCAAGAACCTGATGCAGATCGCGAAGAACACGGTGGGAACTCTTGAAGAACTCATGAACTTTGAAGATCTTACATGAATTCTGGTAAACGCGAAGAACGCGAAGGATGATAGAATGATTTTCTGGAGATTGATGAAGACCATGAAGGATGAAAGAACAAGATCGCGGATGAAGATCTGACGACTGTTCTTCTGGAGAAAAGCTTAAAGGGGCTCTTGATGATCTTGGACGGTGTCTGGGGATTTTCTTGACGGTTGTGGATGATCGGTGGAAGAAACTGACGAGAGGAGAAAGATGAAGGTTTAGAAAAATTTCTGGGAAAAAATGGTTTCCGGCGAAGTTTCCAGCGGAGGGCGGTGGTCGGAAGAAGTTGGGAGATGACCGGAGTTGGTTAACGGTAGCCGGAAGGAGTCAGGTGCGGTGGTTGCATGGCCGCCGGCCATGCAACCGGTGAGGATCAGGTGATGACAGGTGGCGTTGGGAGGGCCTGCATGCGAAACACGTGGAGTGTGATGGGTGAGTGGGTGGACGCGTGGGAGATTTCTGAGAGTGTGAGATCAATGAGGTGGCCCCCTTGAATTCGCACGCGTGTCACGCTTATATAGCTGACACATGGCGATGGACAAAAACAAAGACAAAAACGGACTGAAAGATTTTGGGCCTCCAAAAAACCCTTCTGGGCCCACGAAAATGGCCCTAAAAAACCTGAATTAAAATGACTTAAACTCAATTAAGAAATCTAATTAAAGACTAAATGAAAACCTAATTAACTAATTAACTAATGGTTAAGCCTAATTAACTCTAACTAAAATTAAAACTGCAATTAAATCTTAAATGAAAATTAACCTAATCTAATTAATCCTGATAAACTCTAATTAAAATCTAACCAAAATATTAAAACCCTAATTAAACTCTATTAAAAGGAAATTAACATCTAATCTATGCTAATCACTAGACTAATGACAATAGAAAAAAAACTCTAATAATCCTCTAACAATTCCACTAATCTCTAAACCAATAAAAATAAAAACTCTAATAATTTCTATTATTTCTATTAAACTTCTACTAATTCTATATTAAAGCTATAAAGCTAATATCTCTAATATTCTAAAAACTAGTTAAAAGCTATTTAATTTCTACTAAAACCTATATTAAACTATATTAATTTCTACTTAAAAAAAAATCCTAATAAGAGAAATCTTCTATTTATCTAAAAAAACTTAATATCTAAAAAAAGAAATTTATTCTAAAATCTATTACAATTCTATTTAAAACTAATAAAAGAAAAATCTATTATATTCTATTAAAACTATTAAAAACTATTAAAATCTATTAAAAACTCTATAAAATTCTAAAAAATGATTTACAACTATTAAAAATATTAAAAAAATCTATTTGAATTCTGAAAAATCTATAAAGCCTATTAAATCCTAAAAAAAGGCTATTAAATTCTAAAAAATGCAAACAAAGGCAAATCACCAACATAAAAGAGAGCGTGAGACCAGATCGAAGCAAAACAATAAATCCCGACACCAAGAATCTCAAAAATCACTGCAAACTGAAAACACCCAGGAAGCGCGCGACTTCTCAAAATAACCTCCGATTATCCGAACCGGTATGAGACACCCGAAAAGCGACAGCAGGGCTGTAATCCCGATAAAATCACCATGATTGAGGAAATGCGCTATATGTAGTATGTAAATGCGAATGCGAAATGCGTTGAAGCATAAACCGAAAGTGGCACCGGTTGGTCAAATTTTAGGGTGCAACAACTGCCCCTATTCAAGCGACTTGGACCTGAAGGGTTGAAGAGCGCGCAGCCTTCAAACATTCGGAGGTACGAGACGGTTGAATACCAATGAAACCCTGAAATTTGCCAACCGTGAGAATATACTGCAAAACTTCTTGGGGAGACATAATCCAGAACCGAACCCAGTCGTCACGGCAATAAACTGATCAATCATCTGATAAAGAAGCTGACTTTAACACCAGTTACCTGTGTGACTCCACCAATAACAAACCCGAAGGTTGGATCCTCATGCACCTGATCCTCTCACATCGTCTACTGATAGACAGGAAGATAAATATACTCACATCATCCATGGATAGACGGAAAGACACCCAAAATCCATACTTACATCGTCTAAGGATAGACGGAAAGACACCCAAAATCCATACTCACATCGTCTAAGGATAGACAGAAAGACACCCATCCCGAAGGAAAAATTCAATACTCACATTGTCTAAGGATAGACGGAAAGACACCCAAAATCCCGAAGGAAAAATTCAATACTCACATCGTCTAAGGATAGACGGAAAGACACCCATACGCACTTCAGCACCATCCCTCAAATTTCAGAATCCTTTCGTCTACGGGATTGATGGAAAGAACAATATCCTTAAAGGGGCCACATCATCAGTAAGAACCTACGGGAAGAAAACCACCTTCAAAGAGCCATGTCGTCAATAAGAATCAACAATCAGGAAAACCGAACATTCTTCAAAGAGCCTCGACGTCAATAAGGATTGACGGTCAGAAAATCCCTCTTGAAATGTCATCTCATCCAATAAACAGAAATAAAACCACTATCCGAAAGATCGCTTTGAAACCTCTCAACATCTAAAGATAGCCGGAGAAGACTCGCTGGGGAAACACACCATCCGTATGCTCTGACGATAAGAAACCCGCTGAAAAATCACCTGAAACCCCATATCGTCTACTGATAGACGGAAAGAACACCACTTGTTAGAGAAACCCCATCTTGAAACCCACTGAAAAAAATCACCCGAAACTTCACATCATCTAATGATAGACGGGAAGAAAGCCACATTCAAACTCAAGACGTCTAATGATAGACGGAGAAATCCACTTATTGGAGGAACACATCGTCAATATGCATTGACGGGAAGAAAAGTATGTCGATACCAGATGACTGATTAATCAAAGAAACTGTTGTATGATCTGAAATACGAATAAACTGCTGAATTGTCTGAACACTGCTGCTGGATGAATGCCCCTAAACTGATCACAGAGTAATTCACGTGCCATATGAGGCTGATAGAAAACCTGGCTTATGCTTCGTATGCATATGCATATGTTTGAATCTTTCTAGGGCGTAATGCTCCATTTAGGATGGAAATGCTACGCATTTTGAAAATGAAATGCAAGTATGATGCAAATATGATGATATATGCAATATGCTAATGCAGGCTCGGGCTAATGGAGAAAGTCGGATATAGAAAACCACTTCAGCAAAATAAATGCTGAAGACGAAGCCAACTCCGCTGGGGATAAACCGGATATCACAGAATTATTCCATCAAAATAAATGCTGGAAGAGTGAAATCAACTCCGCTGGGGAATGACATATGCGCCAAGCATGATTGGACTTCTCTGGGGATAGCTTACCCGTGCCAATGAAAAATTGGACTTTGCTGGAGAAAATAGACGGAGTCTTCCTGCGTACTGACGAAGATTGGATTTGGAAACTGATGCGCCAACACGGATGGGCCTCACACTGATCGCCAACATGGATTTGGGCTTTTAGGCTATCTGCGATGGGTCAGGTACAACTGACGCTTGTCGCTACTGCGAAAATCGGCGCCGGCTGACAGAAGAGTCGCCACCGTGCGTTATTTATCCCAACGGAGGGAAAGGAAACGCTCGAGGTAAACCTACCTCAAAACGGGGAAAGGAATGGTCATCGCAACCAAATCCTGGATTCGGGAGTCGGTTACGCAAGGGGAAGGTATTAGCACCCCTCACGTCCGTCGTACTCGACGGGATCCACGCTTGTTTTCGGGTATGGATTGTTATTCTATCTACTCTACAGGTCAGGGGTTAAAAAGAAAATAAAATGACTCGGCAAAGTATCGCACTTTATGCCTACGTATTCCCGTCTGGAACGAGAAATCAGAGTCAACGTAGTTCGCCTACCTACTGGAAAGGAGGGGAAGGTTGCTCGCTAGGATATCGCATCCTATGCCTACGTACTTTCATACAACATGAAAGATCAGAGCAAACGTAGTTCGGGCCACGTACGACACAAGTCTGGCTTGATTGTTTTTATTCCTTCTGAAAAAGGGTTTTTCTGATTACCAGTCCAAGCGGACAAAAATTTACGTTTTGATGAGTTCACATTCTTTTACGGAAGAAGTGTCTTTTATTGTATTTGAAATCTTATTGTGTTTTTCTGTTTGTTTTGAGAAAGAAGAGACAGAACTCTATCCTACGGTTGCGAAGGGAATTGGACTAACCTAATGTTATCATGCATGGGTTAAGACCTAATGTCTATCATGCTCCTCTCTTGCGCAGAGAGAAACAGAGATCCTAAGGGAATAGACGGAAACAGAAACAATAGCAAATATACAATAAAGCAGTAAAATGCATGGATGCAGCAATACAAGCGAGGCAAGGGAGTCCCACTCAACCTCGAACCTAGAAAACAACAGGCAAAAGTGAACAGAATTCACTTTCAACCTAACAGGTTAAACAACAAGCAATACAGTCAGGGAAATTCAATCAATACATCAAGAATTAAAAACAGCAAAAATAAACAGTAACAGCAGTCTTCATCAACATCTGCCTTCAAGTCATCTTCAACTATCTACAGGCTTCAAGCAAGCATCAGTCTTCATCTTCAATCTTACAGGGCTTTTCTTCAAGTCCCAATCTCCAAGCTGAGGAATCAATCACAAGAATGAACTGGGGTGTTAAGCAATTAGTTGACCACCAAAGGTGGCAAACATACTGCTAACAGCACATAGAATATTTCTCTCAAGAGTTCTATCTCTTAGACACTATCTCCAAGCCTTCCAAAGGAAGGGGGTGAATGTCTTAGAGAGACTCTGCATCATAGAGAGGGATGGAGGCAATCAAGACCTTCCATGTTTGTGGATCAAGTTTTCTACTCTAGAGCTCTGCCTAACTCCTAGATCCTATAACCTTCAGCAGCTGCCAGCAAGAGATACTCCTCATCAACTCTGGAAGTTGGTCTTCATTCTTTAATCTTCAAATGGGCTTCATCAGCACAGTCTTCAGCTCAAACCCCAAGCCCCAAACAAGCCCAATACCCCATACAGTCAAAAAATAACCCTAAAGAGGGCACACCACACAGTCAAGAAAATACAAGCAGCATACTAATAGTAATAGGGGAAGCCTAATATTTTCTAAGGGATCTATTATCTACCCATAACCCCTATAGTCCCATACCCCAAAATTCAAACTACAACTCCTAAAAGAAATGATTTATTACACCTATGTTATCTCCAAACCCTAGTTTTGATTCTCCTAATCACACCTAAACAAATCACCTAAAATTAAGTCCTAAAATCATGAATTAAATCTTATATACAAGCTAAAGTTCTAAGTGAAATACTCTAAAAAGAATAGGCCCAAAATATAAAAGTATCTAACTAGACTAAAATCAACAATATCATGTATAAACCTAAAATCAATTAAAACCTATTTAAAAGAAAAATGTACTAAAAATACTAAAATAAAATGCAATGCTAATTTTATTATATGACAATTTTCTTAACAAAAATATGCAAAAGATGCAAAAACAGCCATTTAAAAATATGCAATTTCCAATTTGTTATGATTTTTCAAAGAAATAAAAAAATTGAATGAAATTAAAATGGATTAAATTGGCTATGGGTGCAAACAGCAATTATTTCAGTTAAAAAAAGATGATGGGCCCAGACTGGGGGGCGCGCATAGCAAGGCGCGTCTGGGCCCAGTTGATCAGAAAAAAATCACAAAAAGAAATAAACTAAAAACGGTGCACATAGCAATTAATTCAGTTCAATTGAGATTGGGCCTTGAAAATAGGGGTGTGAAAAGCAGTGCAACTAAAGCCTAGTCAGAACGGTTAAATGAAACGGTGCGCTTTGGCACCCAGCTTCCCTCCAAATTCATCTTTGAAACGTGGCCGTTAGATCATAGGTTCAGTCAAAGTCTTGGGAAGGATCCAACGATCCTCATGTGTCTTCTCCACAGAATTAGGGTTTCCACCATTGATGAACCCTGCATGCAGCTCGCGCGAACCAGAATTCCACATACTCCTACACCTTCATTTCTCCATGAAACTCACATCTGTAAAAAGCAAAAACGCTCCATTTCTTCTCCTCTACACAACCATGGCCTTGGTTTTCTCTGAAACTCACCCCAGCACCAAACCCGATAGGTATAAAGCCTTGGCTCCACCATTTTACACTGAGATCAACACTGCTAATTCTTGCGAACTCTTACATTAATACAATCTACATGCTATGCTGATTATTCTGAGCTATCTATCTGAGATTATCATGCCCTAACTTGATGTAAACTTGATCTATGATGGATGTAGATGATGATAGGATAAAAAATTATGGAGAATGATGAAGATTTGATAGAGTTCTTATGTGATTTGCAAAGTTGAAGAATGAGATGTAACTTGGTGTTTTGATCAAAATGAATCACCAAACCTTGAATGAAGCCACTCTACTCAATATATAGACACTCATAGAACACTCTAGAACTTGGTAGAACATTTTTGTGCACAATTCCCTTGAATTTTGGATATGTTACTTCCTTTGTAAGCCAACTAGCATAACTTCCAAACTTTGAACCAAACTCAAAAATATACTTTTCCCAATGTTCTTAAAACATTTTTTCCAATCAAAATGACCTATAATTTCATCCCATTTGGCTATGTTATGAAAAATCTCAATTTTAGGTCACTTTTATTCATTAAATTCACTTTTAATTGACCAAATTTGAAACCTTGAGCTATGAGCCTTTCCAAACTTTCATGATCACTTTTCTAGACTCCAAATGTCATTTGGAGCAAGTTTGATGTTGTGAAGTTTTTCATTTGAAGCTTCCTTGTATGAGTTTTGGGCATAGGCTTGAAATGACCTGTAATTCTCAAATGACCAAAATACCCTTTGCTTGCCAAGGACATAAGTAGAGTTCCATAAATCAGATGAAGGCATACCATACCTTTATAGAAATATAAGAAAATGAGGAACAACTCTCATGTTGACCAGAAATCCATTTGAAAGCTCCTTGAGGGGTAAAAGTTGCTTGGAAGACAAGTAACTTTCACAGACAAAATTTCAGATACCTCAGATGACCTGTAACTTGCAAGGACCATAACTTGAGTTCTATAAATCTCCTTGATGTATTCCACCACTCAAATTAAAGGTATTGAGATCCTATACAAGTTTCATGTTGGCCAAGGATCCATTTGAAGCTTGCAGTTTGAATTATCTTGCTTGGAAGTTTGACCTAAATCAGGGGATTTTACACAGAAACCCTAATTTAGAAACTCCTCTTCTTCTTGATTTCTCTTGATTTCTCCTTGGCACAACACCATATCCATATCTACATGTCAAATGATGAACCCCACATCTCTCAAATAGGCCTTGATGCCTTTCAATCAATCATTTGACCTAGGGTTGACCTAGGGTTGACCCAGATGAAACCCTAGTTGACTGTCTTCAACTGCAACTCTTGTGATCACATCAAGGACTTGTCTCTCTTTCAAAATGACCCTATAGGTCCTCTATGATGTCTGTATACCCTCCATGACCTCAATTCACAGCTCACAACTTCTTTGATGATCTTCAAATACACTCAAGATAGGAGATAGATCCACTGCTTGACCTACTAACTTCTCTAGGTTTCCATTTCTTTCTGATGACTTGGATAGGCCTGAATTTGAACAATAACCTCTTGATAGGCTCATAGAGATAAGAAGTGCATTTGGTCCCTTGTTGGATGATTTGCTATGCTATGCTATGCAGATGATTAGACTATGTACATGGCTCTATATGCAAATGCTAATGCAATTGAAACAAAAACCAAGTGAAGTAGGTTGAGCAAATTTTAGGGTGCAACAGCTGCCCCTATTCAAGCGACTTGGACCCGATTGGGTGAAGAGCGAACGACCTTCAAACATTCGAGGTACGAGACGGTTGAATATTAAGAACCCGGAAATTTGCCAACCGCAGAAATAAACTGCACAAACTGCTTGAATAACAACATCTGCTGACTGGATCTGGTTGTTACAGCAACAAACTGATCCATTAGCGACCGTGCTGGGGATCATTTTCATCAGCCTAAAAAAGATTCTATCATCGCAGGGATAGAACTTTGTCCATGTTAGGACGCCTGTTTCGTCAACACGAAGAAATCTCAACTAAACTTGTCCACGTCAGGACTCCATCTACCGTCAACATGGAAAAATCACGGCGACTTCGCTGGGGATGACTCGTCTGCATTTCATCAGCACGAGGGGATCCTATCAACATAGGGATGAATTGTCCATGTTAGGACTAGCACATCTCGTCAGGAATAAATCGTCCATGTTAGGAATAAACTCTTCCACGTTAGGAATACACTTGTCCACGTTAGGAATAACATCGTCCACGTTAGGAATAAGACTTCGTCTGGATCTGTCCACGTCAGGACTAAACTTTCCACGTGAGGAATACATCGTCCACGTTAGGACTCACCTTTCCACGTTAGGAATAAACTTTTCCACGTTAGGAATAACCTTTTCCACGTTAGGAATACATCGTCCATGTTAGGACTAAACTTTCCATGTTAGGAATAAACATTGTCCACGTTAGGACTCACACCTCGTCTTAATTTGTCCACGTTAGGACTCACTTCTCCGACTCGCTGAGGAAATAAAACTTGTCCACGTCAGGACTCACGCTTCACCAACACGAAGAAAGATAAATTTGTCCACGTCAGGACTCGCGCATCTTGACAACACGAAGAACTATAAACTTGTCCACATCATGACACACATTTCACCATTACGAATAAAGATATCTGCTGGAAATAAATGGTCCACGCCAGGATACCTAACACGAAGAGTAATCAATTTTGTCCACGTCAGGACTTCACATTCAATCAATGCGGAGAAATCGAATCTGTCCACGTTAGGACTAGCACCTCTTATCAACCCGGGGAAATAAATCTGTCCACGTTAGGACACCCCTTTCTCTAACACGAAGAAATCCCGTCAATATAGGAATAAATTGTCCATGTCAGGACTCATATTTCGTCAACGCGAGGAACTCCTATCAATATAGGCAATAAAATTCTGACGACTCCGGGGAAATACTCCTGTCAATCAGTAAGAAAATACCTCCGTCTATTCCTACGGGAAGATACTCTGCTTATCTCCACAGTAACTAACTCCATTGGTCCCAACCCACATACCTTTTAGCACTAACGTGACAGCGACTTTGAGGCAGACTCTACTGGGGATATTTGGAAACCAAACTACCGGACGCCTGTTCTGATAACCGGCGGCAGTCTCTGAAATTCTGATTCATGAAACCCTTTGGTGCTGACGTAACAACAAATTTGAAGACAATAACCCGCTGGCCGGACTAGAGAAACTTCAACAAGCAACTCCGGCGGGGAAAACAAAAGACATTTACACAAATAACTCTGCTCGTGGACAAAAAGGAATTTATCATGATAACTCTGTGGGGAATAAAACCGACATTTTTGTTGAATGTCTCACGTCGAGATCTTGAATGTTTGGTAATTCATTTGAGCAAGAGCTCTCTCCGCCTGCAAGAGAACAATACTTGAAACAAACGGTTAGCCAACCTGGTTTATACTTCAAAATGCATATGTTTGACAATGACGAAATGCTCCACTCGACATGGAAATGCTACGCGCTTTTATTTGGTGGATGCAAGTATGACACTATATGCCAATGCAAATGCAGACTCGAACTGCTGGGATACAGAAACCGCTTCAGCAAAATAAATGCTGAAGACAACGCCAACTCTACTGGGGGTAACCAGGCGTTACAGAATTATTCCAGCAAAATAAATGCTGGAAGAGTGAAGCTCGCTTCGCTGAGGAATAACTGAATGCGCCAATCAGGATTGGACTTCTGCTGGGGAGTGAACGGGTATCACACGGTATTCCGACAAAATAAATGCCAGGACACCCAACTAACTCTGTCGGGGATAGTTTTAATCTTCGAGTTCCACTGGGAGGAAAGAGAACCCTTGCTGGAAAGAGAACTCCACTGGGGACGAAACGATTCTCTTGGGGGAAAATCCACTGACTCCGCTGGGGGAGAGTAAATGACCCTACTGGGAAGGGTAGACTGCCTGAGTACAGCTCACAAGTTGGAAATATTAATCTTCTGAGGCTAAACCACTCTGCTTGAGATAGGGGAATCCTTCTGGGGGACACCACACCGTCTGAATACATCCTCCACTCTTGGAATTGCCAAACTCTGCTGAGGGTAAACGACTTTGCTGGAGAATGTCCTTTGGATAAGCTACGACTAGCTGGGGAATTTGATCCTTCTCTAGGGAAGAACAATGTTATCTTGGAAGCGCGACTTGCGTGGGGATCGAGTCTTTCGTTACGAACTTCTGGTCCATACTGCACTCTTTTGATCGTCCACTTCATACGGCTGTGAACCCTGCAACACCACAAACAAGACAAGACAAGTCTACGCAACCAAATCTATTCAGTTTAGCGTTAGTGACATTATTTTCAGTTAATTCAAAGTTATAGCAATTATTGGCAAGGGCCAGTGACGTTATACACACGCTAGTTCCATTAAACCTAGGCGTTTATCATGCACAAAACAGTAAAGAACCAACATCAAATACTGAATAACATGTTTTATTGATTGGGCCCCTAAATGGGCGGAGTTTTGTACACGGGATGCAACTCCTGAAAAGAGGAAGCTACGCGCAACAAATATACAAGTATGCACAAGAAGCATAAATATAATGACAAATCAAATTTGTACACATGTCGACAACGAGATGCAGACGAACATCATGAACTGATCCTCCTATGACTCGCCCGACTCTAATGCTTTCCCGGTATTCACACTTCCGAAGAGATTGTATCTGATAATCGACCCCTCAAGCATATTCTCCCGCACCAATGCTCAATGTAGTATCACATTCGGACCGCAGTCATTTGCTTTTCAAATCCCTAACTTTTGCGTGAACCGCCCTTTACGGGTTTTCAGTTCACCGGGATACCCTTTTTTGCCGAAGCCGCCCAGTGTAGGTTTTCAACTTCGCGGGTGTACATTTTTTCATTTTATCCCTAACTTTTGCCCGAACCTTTCATTCTGTTTTTGGTCCGCCAGGATGCCCCATTTTTGCCTGGACTCTCTTTTTTCTGTCCAGCGGGTCAATTTTAAGCAAAGTATTTTTTAACTGCGTCCGAATTCACAGGCGACGTAAAGTCTTCACCGTCCATGGTGGACAACAATAAAGCCCCTCCTGAAAAGACTTTTCTGACAACGTATGGCCCTTCGTAGTTGGGGGTCCACTTGCCCCTGTGATCTGCCTGCGGCGGGAGAATCCTTTTCAGTACAAGGTCGCCCGTCTGAAAGCTCCGCGGATGTATCTTCTTATCATATGCTTTCTTCATTCGGCTCTGGTACAAACGACCATATGCTAGAGAAGCTAGCCTCTTCTCATCCATTAAACTCAGCTGGTTCAACCTGTCCTTCACCCATTATGCCTCGTCTAGTTGGACATCTCGTAATACTCTCAGGGAAGGAATCTCAACTTCCAGTGGTAGTACTGCTTCCATTCCATATACCAACGAGAACGGGGTTGCCCCGGTTGATGTGCGTACCGTCGTACGATAACCGTGCAAGGCGAAAGGTAGCATCTCATGCCAATCCTTATAGGTCACCACCATCTTCTGAACAATCTTCTTTATATTCTTATTGGCCGCTTCAACAGCGTCATTCATCTTGGGTCGGTAAGGGGAGGAGTTGTGATGCTCGATCTTAAAATTCTGACAGAGCTCCTTCATCATTTTGTTATTCAGGTTTGAACCGTTGTCAGTGATTATCCGCTCGGGGATTCCATATCTGCAAATGATATCTCTCTTGATGAATCTGGCCACCACCTGCTTAGTCACGTTTGCGTAAGATGCCACTTCCACCCATTTGGTAAAGTAATCGATTGCTACCAGAATGAACCGGTGTCCATTAGAAGCCGTCGGCTCGATCTTTCCAATCATATCGATTCCCCACATCGAGAATGGCCATGGCGATGACATCACATTCAGAGGACTCGGAGGCACATGGATCTTATCAGCATAGATCTGGCACTTGTGGCACTTCCTCGCAAACTTGAAACAATCAGTTTCCATAGTTAGCCAAAAGTAACCTGCCCGCAACAGCTTCCTCGTCATAGCATGCCCACTAGCATGCGTACCAAATGTACCCTCATGTATTTCCTCCATGAGCAGCTTCGCCTCTTTCTCGTCTACACAACGCAGCAGCACCAAGTCGTGATTTCTTCTGTACGGGACACCGTCCAGATTCAAATAGAAATTACCCGCCAATCTCCTGAGAGTTTTCTGATCTTGACTGGATGCCCCAGCCGGATACTCTTTGTTCTTCAGGAAATAAAGGATATCGAAATACCATGGTTTATCGTCAGATGCTTCGTCAATAGCAAATACGAAGGCAGGTCTGTCAAGCCGGGAGATAACAATTCTGGGAGCCTCATTCCAGAAGTTGACTTTATACATGGAAGACAATGTGGCCAGGGCGTCAGCCATCTGATTCTCCGCTCGCGGTACATGACGCAATTCAACCTTGTCAAAGAAAGGCAACAATCTCCTTGCGTAGTTCATGTAAGGTATCAAATTGGGCTAACGTGCCTCCCATTCCCCTTTTATTTGATTCACCACCAGAGCTGAGTCTCCGTATACATCCAGATTTTTGATTCGCAAATCAATGGCTTCTTCAAGCCCCATGATACAAGCTTCGTATTCGGCTTCATTATTGGTAACCGGAAAGGTCAATCGAGCGGTAAACGGGATGTGCGACCCGTGTGGAGTGGTGATGATTGCCCCTATTCCGCTACCGTAGGCGTTTACAGCTCCGTCAAAGATCATCTTCCACTTGGAACCCAATTCTGGTCCTTCGTCTGGCAACGGCTCTTCGCAATCTTTCATCTTTAGGTACATGATATCCTCGTCAGGAAAATCAAACCTCATCGATTGGTAATCTTCAATAGGCTGCTCTGCCAAGTACTCAGACAGTACACTTCCCTTTATAGCCTTTTGCGAGACATACTGGATGTCATATTCAGTCAAGACCATCTGCCAACGGGAAATTCTCCCTGATAACGCCTACTTTTCGAATACATATTTGATAGGATCCATCTTCGAGATGAGCATGGTTGTATGATTCAACATGTATTGCCTCAAACGCTTGGCGGCCCAGGTCAGCGCGCAACAAGTCTTTTCAAGCATTGAATATCGAGATTCACATTCGGTAAACTTCTTACTCAAGTAATAGATCGCATGCTCTTTTCTTCCTGTCTCGTCGTGTTGACGGAGAACACAACCCATACTTCCCTCAAGAACTGTCAAATACATAATCAAGGGTCTCCCTGCCACTGGGGGTATCAAAATAGGAGGCTCCTGCAAATACTGCTTTATTTTATCGAACGCCTTTTGACAATTTTCATTCCACGTTACAACCTGGTCTTTTTTCAACAGCTTGAATAATGGTTCACACGTAACTGTTAGGTGAGATATGAACCGGGCGATGTAGTTCAACCTCCCTAAAAACCCGCGCACCTCTTTCTCTGTTCTAGGCGTCGGCATCTCTTGTATTGCTTTTATTTTTGCAGGATCAACCTCTATTCCTCTTTCGCTCACGATAAACCCCAGCAGTTTACCCGATCTCACCCTGAAGGTGCATTTATTAGGGTTCAGTCTCAGCCTGAACTTCCTAAGCCTTTTGAACAACTTTAGCAGATTCACCAAATGTTCTTCCTCCGTCTGGGATTTGGCAATCATATCATCGACATAAACTTCGATCTCTTTATGTATCATATCATGGAAGAGAGTCGTCATTGCACGCTGATACGTTGCCCCAACATTCCTTAGTCCGAAGGGCATCACTTTATAACAAAATGTTCCCCAAGGCGTTATGAAAGTAGTCTTCTCCATGTCTTCTGGCGCCATTTTAATCTGATTATAGCCCGAGAAGCCATCCATGAAGGAGAATACGGAGAATTGAGCAGTGTTGTCAATTAGCACATCGATGTGAGGAAGCGGAAAATCATCTTTCGGGCTCGCTTTGTTTAAATCTCGGTAATCCACGCACATTCTCACTTTACCGTCTTTCTTTGGCACTGGTACAATGTTAGCGACCCATGAGGGATATTTTGTAACAGCTAGGAAACCAGCATCCCACTGTTTTTGAACCTCCTCCTTAATTTTCACTGCCATATCAAGTCTAGTTCTGCGAAGCTTCTGCTTGACCGACGGGCATTCTTCTTTTAACGGCAGACGGTGCACAACCATATCTGTATCAAGCCCAGGCATGTCTTCATACGACCAAGCGAACACATCACTATACTCTCTGAGCATTTCAACCAGTCTTCGCTTGACATCGCTCCGCAGCGCGGCTCCTATACGGATGTTCTTTTCAACCCCTTCCGACCCTAGGTTAATAATTTCGATGACCTCCTCATGAGGCAGAATGACTCTTTCTTCTTGCTTCACCAACCAGGACAATTCTTCGGGAACGTCACCATCTTCAACAATCTCTTCTTCGGTCTGAAATACCGGGTGATCAAAGTCGAGACGAGTCATAGGTGGTTCAATGATGTCATTTGAAAATGTTATCCTACAAAAGGAATGGTTAAATGCTTCAAAATGCGCATAAAGCGAATAACCACGTTGCCATTTTATTGTAAAATACAAAACAGGAAAAACAGAGATCACAATATTTGCACATGAAAAAACGCCTTTTATTTAATGATTAAACATGCAATGTTCATAACAGCACGACCCTAAGCAAAATCATGATGCCCCGGGTAAGACACCAGATTGTTCAATAATTAAAAAACAAAGTATTACTGTTTGAGTGTCACAGGAACAATCTCCTGAATAGACCAATTGCATAATCCTTGTCCTGGCACGCTCAGCTGAATCCAGGCGTCCATATCGCAATCGCTGTCTCCTTCGTCGGACTCTGAAGCAGTGTTGATGGCCTCATGACACACTCCACTAGCAGTGATGGTTATTGGTCCTCTGAAACGGGGTGCCCCCACAGCAGGTGTTGATGATGACGGTTGATATCCCAGCCCAAATCGGTCCATCTTCACGGGAATATCCAGCACCTTGCCCCAGCCCTTTGTCTCGCCAGTCTCTACTAGAGCTTGAGCTTCCTTATATGACGAGACGGATACCTCTGACGCTTTACTCGGCCCGGGACCTTTGTCTTTGATGCGCAACCCTTCAAATGCCTGACAGGGTGTTTCATGAATCTCGCCGTCGACCTCCACGTACTTGAATGATGACAGATGGCTAACCAATATATCTTCTTCCCCACAGACTGTGACCACACTGTCCCCTACCATGTATTTCAGCTTTTGATGCAAGGTAGACGTGACTGCCCCAGCACCATGGATCCAGGGTCGTCCGAGAAGGCAGCTGTATGCTGGCTGGATGTCCATAATATAAAATTCAGTCGCGAAAACCTCCGGCCCCACTTGTAGAGGTAATGTTATAGATCCAAAGACTGTTCTTCGCGTACCATCGAATGCCCTGACCACCAAGTCACTAGGCGTACACAAGATACCTCTGACATCTAGTTTCATCATCGCCTTCTTAGGCAGCACGTTTAATGAAGATCCGGTGTCTACCAGTACATGAGACATGACTGATCCTCTACACTCAACAGAGACGTGCAACGCCATATTATGCTCTCTCCCCTTCGGGTTTAAATCGAAGTCTGTAAATCCCAAGCTATGGCCTGCGTTCACATGCGCCAACACCCCCTCCAGCTGATTCACGGAAACATCTTGGGGTATGAAGGAAGTATCCAGGACTTTCAACAATGCATTTCTGTGAGCTTCAGAACACAATAGCAACGACAGTATAGATATCTTTGACGGCGTCTGTTGCAGATGCTCAACAATCTTATAATCACTTTTACGAATCAAGCGCATGAACTCTTCCACATCTTTCGATGTCGTTTCTTTTTCGTTCCTCTTCACAGGGACAGTCTCATTCATCTTTCCTTTTCCCTTTGCCAGTCGTTCAACCTCTACCTCAGGCGATATGAAGATTCTCCCACTTCTTGTCATACCTCCCGTACCGACAACGTTGTCTACACCCTCAGCTGGCTGCTTACTAACATCGATTTTTACCCCATCACAATACACTTCCAACCCATAGGACCAGGGGACTGCCTTGGTGCTCTCATAAGGGATTGGTCCTGCCTTGGTGATGGTGATCGGCGGTCGCTTGGCCGGTGCCGTTATAGTGATTGTTTTTCGAGGAATCGTCACAATAGCTACATCACTCTGCTTGTCTGCTAATACCCCTGCAGGTTCTTCAATTGCTGCTCAGTCAAATTGCAATGTGCCTCCATCTATTAAGGCCTGAATACCTTTCTTTAAGTCAGTACACCCCCCAGCTTGGGTCCAACACTCTAAGCAATACTCGTCGCAACCTGGATACACACCACCTTGCAATAATCTGCTCTTTATCTCACACAATGGTGTCTTGAGGTCATCAACATGCATAATCAAGTTCAAACCCTCCTCAGTTAAAATGGCGTTTGCCCCATGGTTGGGCATGGGCTTTTGCACTATGTTCGGACTTGCCTGTCCAAAATTGATAGCCTTACTATCCAATAGATCCTGCACTACATGCTTGAACGCATGGCAACCCTCTACATCGTGGCCAGGAGCCCCGGAGTGGAATTCACAGTGCCTGCTTGCATCGTAACCGTATGGGGGAGTGCCTGTTATTGGCGCCAGAGTTCTCTTCTCCACCAAGTTCAAACCTAGTAACGTTTGTAGCAAATCTGCATATGTTGAAGGAGGCTTTTCAAACACCCTCCTTGGTTTGCCCCCCTAGAATCTGCGCTGGGCAGTATGTGCCCCCTGTTGTGGTTGTTGTTGCTGCTGTTGTTGTTGAAATGGTTGTTGCTGAAATGGTTGTTGCTGAAACGGAATAGTAACGCTTGCCACCTGCTGCGGCTGATTGTACTGGTTTCGACCTCTGCCCCGGCCTCGGCCTCGGCCCCCAAACACTGCGCTTGCATCACCTTGACGGCGCCCACCAAAAGCCCTTCTGTTACTGCCAGCTGAAGTGGATTCCTCAGCTTGGAATCTTCCCTGTTTAATGTTGCTTTCAATCTTCTCTCCCATCAGGATTAAATATGAGAAACTGCCCAAAGAAGTGTGAAACAACTTGTCATAAAACATGCCAGTGAATGTTCCTATGAACATATCATTCATTTCCTTGTCCTCCAAAGGAGGATGAACTCTGGCAGCCATGTCGCGCCACCTCTGCGCATACTCTTTGAAGCTCTCGCCCTTCTTCTGGGACAACCCCTGCAGTTGGACCCGGTTGGGTGCCAAGTCACTGTTGTACTTATAGTGAGCCACAAATGCTTCAGCCAGCTGCTTCCATGTCTTTATATGAGTTGGTTCCAATCCCATATACCACTCGAGGGAAGGGCCCGACAAGCTATCTTGAAAGAAATGCATTAGCATCCTCTCGTCGTTTGAGTACGCCGACATCCTTCTGTAATATGACCGCACGTGCACCTTTGGACAGGTGTCCCCCTTATATTTGTCAAATGTGGGAGCTTTAAATTTTATTGGTACCCTCAGGCCAGGCACCAGACCCATTGTTGACATATCTAAGCCAACAACACTTTGATTCACGACGCCCCTCATCTGCTCCTCGAGCATCCTGATTCTCTGAGAGTCATCCATAGGCCCTTCGAAACCTCCACCGGAGAAAGCATCATCTTGCTGGTCTTCCTGCCAATTACAATTCCCAGTTCCATATCCATCGTATCCGTTGTTACGGCCAACTCTGGTCTGATTCATTACCGGGCCTCGCCCCCTGTTGTCGTACCCCGGAGCGACTCCTGCAGGTCCAAAAGTCATTAACCCAGCGCCATTTCCATTTCCGAATCCGCCATAACCCTGATTAGTCATACCAAATCCGTCCTTTCCGAAGCCTTGAGTATTGAAACCGTACTTCCCAGTATTATCGAACCCCTGGTCATTGAAGCCGAATCCAGTATTACCGAAGCCATTGCCTCCCATATTATCACCCAGGTTGACATCTCCGAGCCCAACGTTTTTGACGACAGTCTCGTTCCCAATTCCAACGTTACCGTTCCCGGCAGCAGCGCCGTTGTTCACATTGACAGCAGGCATGTTTACTACAGGTGGAGCCAATGGTGTGGGAGTACCATCCCCGTGAATAGTGTCGACTCGCACAGACTGATGATCCTCATTTCCGTGCCCAGCATTCCTTACCAACAGAGGCTGCACCAAGGCTTGTAAATTCTCCTGTCCTTTCGCAATGGTCTCCATTGTCTGCATGAAGAGCGCCAGCTTCTCACGCATGTCTTGCATTTCGTTCTGCATTTGATCCATAATTCTTCGACAGTTGGTACGAGTGGAGTATCGGTGCGGGCGCTGATCTTCAATCCTGAAAAGACCTGGTAAAATGCAGGAAATGAGATATAGTTCGATAATCACCTGTAATGCAATATGAATGGGAATGCAATGCAATATGTGTCTGTGCATTAGGGAATATCATTCCCCGATTCTAGTGCGAATGTGTCAGTGCGGTGACAGTGCTAGCAATACGAAGATCGGAGCCGAATCATAGAAAACCTCGTATATTGCAGAGAAATCCATTAAGCCAAGAATACAATATCACTGAGTGTACAATAAGAAGGCATAACCTCAGCCAACAATCCTGGTGATGGTCAGCGCTATGCAAATAAAGCATACACGTTAATACATGAAACAGTCAAGTACACTCATAAGCCTGGTACTCTTCTAGTAACTTCTTAGTCTCTGGATGACTTGGTCGGGTAAGCAGACCCTCAACAAGCTGATTTCTTCGCTTGAGAACACGTCGTACGTCACCAGCGGTTTCCTCCCATGCCCCTTCTCCGAAGCGATCCTCTAGCTTCCGCTTCTGAGACACAGCTTCGTTCCTGCCTTCGATGGCCTTGTTCAATGCATTCTGGAGACTATATTTGGTCATTACCTCTTCTTCATACTTCTTAATGCTAGCCTTCAACTGCTCTTCGAGTTCAGAAATTTGCTGCTTCAATTTGTCTTCCCTCTTTTTGTTGTTGGTTAGCGTAGCATTCCACGTCTTGTTACAAGAAGAGATTTCCCGGTGGGCGGCGTCGAGTGCTTTCTTTTTTGACTCCAACATGTCATGAGAGCTTCTGAACTCTTGCCCCAGGCATTCGCGCTTCTTTTTCTCCTCAGTCAACTCAGCACCTAGCCTGTTTACTAACTCGATCTGCTGTTGGAAAGCCTGCACAGCCTTGTTTTTCTCACTACGCATCTGAGCCAACTCCTTTTCTAACTCTTCATTGATCTTCGTCAAGGCTTCTTTTTCTTTTACAACTTGCTCGTAGACCTCCATAGTAACAGTGGTTGGTTCTTCCACCGGAATATGAACAGGGACTGGTGCAGCTGGAAATGGCATCAGCAACTGTCTTGCTCTCTCTTGGATCCAAACTTTGTAGGGTGCATAAGCCTGACAATCATTCTTCCCCAACAGTGGTTTCCCTCTTCTGTTAATACGCATCCAGGCATGCTGAAGCTTGGCTAGTAACTCTCCATTCAAATCACCGGTGAAGTACAGAGATTCCTGTACTTCCCCCTCCTGAGGTGGGTTCTTCAACGCATATCCGAACTGGCGAATAAAAAGAGATGGGTTGTAATTGATGCACCCTTTTCTCCCTATCAACGGAACATTAGGATACCCAGAACAACTGAAAATAAGCTCAGACCCCAGTAAGTCTCGGTCAAACCACTCAATGTCTTCAGAAGATAGTCTCATCATGCGCTCTGGCCAGTCAGCTGTAGTTGCACTATCCACAAAAGGTCCCTTCAGGGGAAGATGGCTCTTAAACCACATGTACAGCAAAGGCACGCAACAAGAGACGTTCTTGCCTCTCCTATTCTCATTTCTGTAGTGCATCGAATGGTAGAAGTCCCCGATCAATGTGGGTACCGGGTTGCCAGCAACAAACAAATGAAACGCATCCATGTCCACGAAGTTCGGGAAATTGGGAAACAACACTATCCCATAAATGCATAGAGCCAAAACAGTGTTAAAGACCACCCAACATCCATTCTTGGCGTATTCTTGAGCCTTACCAACCAGAAACTAGAGAGAGAAACCTGGAACCCCGCGCCAAGAAGTCATCAACAGCTCAGAAGCATTCAGGTGCAAGGCCTTAGCCAAGTCCTCCAACTTGGGCTCAGCGGCAGAGTGAATAAAAGGAACTGTATTCTGTACCGGCAGCTCAGTAAACTCTACATACTCTTCCATGGTAGGCCCCAAAATAAAGTCAGCGAACGTGAAACATCTCAAAGCCGGGTCATAGAATTGCATCAGCGTGTACAGCCCATTCAGTTCATCATCAGTGGGTTTGCGAACCAATCTCAACAGCCGTCCGTAACTCTGTCTGAAGCTTCTACGGACATCCTCATCAGCAAGAGAAATTAGGCCCAGGAGGGGAGTAATATCAGGGATAGGTAACTTGTAGGCAACTATCATCCTCAAACCAGCCATGATCAATACTCAGAAGTCCGGACACTAGAACCAGGGAATATGCAAATGCACCTGCAGCACAGACACACGTTAATGGGATGCAATGATAATGGTTATGCAAACAATGCAATGCAAGTAACATGCAACAGGGACCAAATGCCATGGCTGAGAAGCCTGAACCATATCAAAAGTCTCAAATAGACCCTCCGGAATTCCTCAAACCCTGGTCTCAGATAGACCCAATACAAAGCTCCAACACTGGTCTCTGATAGACCCCATGATATAACTCCAACTGGTCTCTGATAGACCTCAACCATAACTCTGACTGGTCTCTGATAGACCTCACAACTGTCCATAAATATCCAGAATCTCGGATCAAGAGACAACCGATATCTGAAGGTCTAGTTACCTGCATAACCCCAAAACCCTCTCACAGGTAGGTTTCCTAGTAACTGACAAAGGTATGGCATCCTATGCGGTCGTCGGTGTCACAGACTTTCAGGGTTGATGATACGATTCCCAGAAGGAGTGGCATCATCAAATCCTGAAGAGGCCTCACTTAGCCAACTTCCAAATGATCGGTTCCCAGAGTCGACAATCCAACTAACCAGCAACCCGAGCCACCCAAAGGGCAGGACAGGAGGCCAACCAGAAGAACCTCGTCTGAGTGTGGATTTCGTGGGACACTAGGACATGCAAAGCACGTGCGCACCCACTAATTTCCACTCTAATTCTAGGTGCACTCAAGCCCAGGTCCAGCTTATCTCTCAATCATAGAACACCCGTCACACCCCAATACAGCAATAATAACAATAATATAATGCTGAAAGTAAATGACAGAAATATAAATCCATACAAAATCCTCGACGGGAAAACAAGCGCTAGGATTGACTCGCTTAAGGGACGTTGGATCCCAAATGCATAAGGAACTATCGTAGTCCTTAGCAGCCAGGGGACGTTGGATCCTCAGCAGAGTCGCCAGCTGTCGCTACTGCGAAAATCGGCGCCGGCTGACAGAAGATTCGCCACCGTGCGTTATTTATCCCAACGGAGGGAAAGGAAACGCTCGAGGTAAACCTACCGCAAAACGGGGAAAGGAATGGTCATCGCAACCAAATCCTGGATTCGGGAGTCGGTTACGCAAGGGGAAGGTATTAGCACCCCTCACGTCCGTCGTACTCGACGGGATCCACGCTTGTTTTCGGGTATGGATTGTTATTCTATCTACTCTACAGGTCAGGGGTTAAAAAGAAAATAAAATGACTCGGCAAAGTATCGCACTTTATGCCTACGTATTCCCGTCTGGAACGAGAAATCAGAGTCAACGTAGTTCGCCTACCTACTGGAAAGGAGGGGAAGGTTGCTCGCTAGGATATCGCATCCTATGCCTACGTACTTTCATACAACACGAAAGATCAGAGCAAACGTAGTTCGGGCCACGTACGACACAAGTCTGGCTTGATTGTTTTTATTCCTTCTGAAAAAGGGTTTTTCTGATTACCAATCCAAGCGGACAAAAATTGACGTTTTGATGAGTTCACATTCTTTTACGGAAGAAGTGTCTTTTATTGTATTTGAAATCTTATTGTGTTTTTCTGTTTGTTTTGAGAAAGAAGAGACAGAACTCTAACCTACGGTTACGAAGGGAATTGGACTAACCTAATGTTATCATGCATGGGTTAAGACCTAATGTCTATCATGCTCCTCTCTTGCACAGAGAGAAATAGAGATCCTAAGGGAATAGACGGAAACAGAAACAATAGCAAATATACAATAAAGCAGTAAAATGCATGGATGCAGCAATACAAGCGAGGCAAGGGAGTCCCACTCAACCTCGAACCTAGAAAACAACAGGCAAAAGTGAACAGAATTCACTTTCAACCTAACAGGTTAAACAGCAAGCAATACAGTCAGGGAAATTCAATCAATACATCAAGAATTAAAAACAACAAAAATAAACAGCAACAGCAGTCTTCATCAACATCTGCCTTCAAGTCATCTTCAACTATCTACAGGCTTCAAGCAAGCCTCAGTCTTCATCTTCAATCTTACGGGGCTTTTCTTCAAGTCCCAATCTCCAAGCTAAGGAATCAATCACAAGAATGAACTGGGGTGTTAAGCAATTAGTTGACCACCAAAGGTGGCAAACAGACTGCTAACAGCACATAGAATATTTCTCTCAAGAGTTCTATCTCTTAGACACTATCACCAAGCCTTCCAAAGGAAGGGGGTGAATGTCTTAGAGAGACTCTGCATCATAGAGAGGGATGGAGGCAATCAAGACCTTCCATGTTTGTGAATCAAGTTTTCTACTCTAGAGCTCTGCCTAACTCCTAGATCCTATAACCTTCAGCAGCTGCCAGCAAGAGATACTCCTCATCAACTCTGGAAGTTGGTCTTCATTCTTTAATCTTCAAATGGGCTTCATCAGCACAGTCTTCAGCTCAAACCCCAAGCCCCAAACAAGCCCAATACCCCACACAGTCAAAAAATAACCCTAAAGAGGGCACACCACACAGTCAAGCAAATACAAGCAGCATACTAATAGTAATAGGGGAAGCCTAATATTTTCTAAGGGATCTATTATCTACCCATCACCCCTATAGTCCCATACCCCAAAATTCAAACTACAACTCCTAAAAGAAATGATTTATTACACCTATGTTATCTCCAAACCCTAGTTTTGATTCTCCTAATCACACCTAAACAAATCACCTAAAATTAAGTCCTAAAATCATGAATTAAATCTTATATACAAGCTAAAGTTCTAAGTGAAATACTCTAAAAAGAATAGGCCCAAAATATAAAAGTATCTAACTAGACTAAAATCAACAATATCATGTATAAACCTAAAATCAATTAAAACCTATTTAAAAGAAAAATGTACTAAAAATACTAAAATAAAATGCAATGCTAATTTTATTATATGACAATTTTCTTAACAAAAATATGCAAAAGATGCAAAAACAACCATTTAAAAATATGCAATTTCCAATTTGTTATGATTTTTCAAAGAAATAAAAAAATTGAATGAAATTAAAATGGATTAAATTGGCTATGGGTGCAAACAGCAATTATTTCAGTTAAAAAAAGATGATGGGCCCAGACTGGGGGGCGCGCATAGCAAGGCGCGTCTGGGCCCAGTTGATCAGAAAAAAATCACAAAAAGAAATAAACTAAAAACGGTGCACATAGCAATTAATTCAGTTCAATTGAGATTGGGCCTTGAAAATAGGGGTGTGAAAAGCAGTGCAACTAAAGCCCAGTCAGAACGGTTAAATGAAACGGTGCGCTTTGGCACCCAGCTTCCCTCCAAATTCATCTTTGAAACGTGGCCGTTAGATCATAGGTTCAGTCAAAGTCTTGGGAAGGATCCAACGATCCTCATGTGTCTTCTCCACAGAATTAGGGTTTCCACCATTGATGAACCCTGCATGCAGCTCGCGCGAACCAGAATTCCACATACTCCTACACCTTCATTTCTCCATGAAACTCACATCTGTAAAAAGCAAAAACGCTCCATTTCTTCTCCTCTACACAACCATGGCCTTGGTTTTCTCTGAAACTCACCCCAACACCAAACCCGATAGGTATAAAGCCTTGGCACCACCATTTTACACTGAGATCAACACTGCTAATTCTTGCGAACTCTTACATTAATACAATCTACATGCTATGCTGATTATTCTGAGCTATCTATCTGAGATTATCATGCCCTAACCTAAGTGTTGTAAGCCAAAACAGTTCTGGTGCTCCCATGGTGATCTTCATGAAATGCCTTCAAATTCACCAGAAACAATCATCTAACTATGCATAACAATTCTAACCTAAAGATTCTACATTATTCTAACTAATTCATGCTAATTCAATGAAAACACTAACCTGGTTTAAATTTGAAAACAGATGGAGAAAACCTTAGATGCACAGCTTGCAATGCTTGGGACTTGCTCAATAAACTTGGTTCTTGATTCTGTATGCAGTAGTTCTTGCTCAAACCCCTTGGATTGCCATAACCACTTCCTTTTGCAATTTGGATGATGCACTTGGATAGCACGAGTTCTACCTCAATTCAGCCAGATCTTGATGGAAACTTGATCTATGATGGATGTAGATGATGATAGGATCAAAAATTGTGGAGAATGATGAAGATTTGATAGAGTTCTTATGTGATTTGCAAAGTTGAAGAATGAGATGTAACTTGGTGTTTTGATCAAAATGAATCACCAACCCTTGAATGAAGCCACTCTACTCAATATATAGACACTCATAGAACACTCTAGAACTTGGTAGAACATTCTTGTGCACAATTCCCTTGAATTTTGGATATGTTACTTCCTTTGTAAGCCAACTAGCATAACTTCCAAACTTTGAACCAAACTCAAAAATCTACTTTTTCCAATGTTCTTAAAACATTTTTTCCAATCAAAATGACCTATAATTTCATCCCATTTGGCCATGTTATGAAAAATCTCAATTTTAGGTCACTTTTATTCATTAAATTCACTTTTAATTGACCAAATTTGAAACCTTGAGCTATGAGCCTTTCCAAACTTTCATGATCACTTTTCTAGACTCCAAATGTCATTTGGAGCAAGTTTGATGTTGTGAAGTTTTTCATTTTAAGCTTCCTTGTATGAGTTTTGGGCATAGGCTTGAAATGACCTGTAATTCTCAGATGACCAAAATACCCTTTTCTTGCCAAGGACATAAGTAGAGTTCCACAAATCAGATGAAGGCATACCATACCTTTATAGAAATCTAAGACAATGAGGAAAAACTCTCATGTTGACCAGAAATCCATTTGAAAGCTCCTTGAGGGATAAACGTTGCTTGGAAGACAAGTAACTTTCACAGACAAAATTTCAGATACCTCAGATGACCTGTAACTTGCAAGGACCATAACTTGAGTTCTATAAATCTCCTTGATGTCTTATACCACTAAAATTAAAGGTCTTGAGATCCTCTACAAGTTTCATGTTGGCCAAGGATCCATTTGAAGCTTGCATTTTGAATTATCTTGCTTGGAAGTTTGACCTAAATCAGGGGATTTTACACAGAAACCCTAATTTAGAAACTCCTCTTCTTCTTAATTTCTCTTGATTTCTCCTTGGCACAACACCATATCCATATCTACATGTCAAATGATGAACCCCACATCTCTCAAATAGGCCTTGATGCCTTTCAATCAATCATTTGACCTAGGGTTGACCAAGGGTTGACCCAGATGAAACCCTAGTTGACTGTCTTCAACTGCAACTCTTGTGATCACATCAAGGACTTGTATCTCTTTCAAAATGACCCTATAGGTCCTCTATGATGTCTGTATACCCTCCATGACCTCAATTCACAGCTCACAACTTCTTTGATGATCTTCAAATACACTCAAGATAGGAGATAGATCCACTGCTTGACCTACTAACTTCTCTAGGTTTCCATTTCTTTCTGATGACTTGGATAGGCCTGAATTTGAACAATAACCTCTTGATAGGCTCATAGAGATAAGAAGTGAATTTGGTCCATTGTTGGATGATTTGCTATGCTATGATATGCAGATGATTAGACTATGTACGTGGCTCTATATGCAAATGCTAATGCAATTGAAACATAAACCAAGTGAAGTAGGTTGAGCAAATTTTAGGGTGCAACAATGCTGGAAAACATTCTGTCTGAATACACAGTTTTCTGGTTGAAGAGTCAAGGGATAGTAACACGACTTCCCAACATCCGTCTCGCACTCGAAAATTGGCTGAATCTGCTCGAATAGCTCTGAATAACTCTGATGATACGGAGAAGAACAATCCCTTCGCTTCTGATATGCCCCATCCTGCGGGACCTCTATGGTGATGCTCCTCAAAAGGAAATCTGGAAATCTGTACCCTGATGGTCTGATATGAAATGCCCCAGTATTCTGAACTTCGGAGAGATACTTTACATCAAATGCTTCTCGAATAAAGAATAACTTCTGCGCTCTTAAGATGGCCTGCCCCTGACTGCAATGACTTTGCCCCTGATTATCTGATTCAGAGTAGTGCCCTTGACCACGAGATATTTACCGAATCTCAACCTGATTACCCCAGGATAACTGACTTTGAAAGGCTTACCTGACTGGGGATCACTGGATGTAGCTTGCCCTGGCTTGCGGAGCATTCGGGCGTTCTGTATTCTATCCTGACCATACCTTCCATTGTAGAAAACTTTCCTGCTGTCAAGCGCTTACTCGCAAGTAAAACAAGTTGTTATGCATGAAAGATATACTAATGCAATGCATATGACAGCTTTGACATCCAATCTGTTCACTGGGAAAAGGAAAAAACAGTTCATAGCATATAATGCACAAAACATTTATCAAGAATATCAACATCAGTACCAACATGGTAAGAGGAACCCTTTTAGGAGTCAGTTTCGACGCAATCTTTACCGAAGTATGCTTTCGAAACAAACCTGGCTTCAATTAGGACTTTTGAAGGTTGTAACATGGTCAGGTTCACGGTTTTGAAGGAAAGGATAAAGGCTCAAAGTTTATTTTAACCCACCCATTCTCCTTGATGTTCTCCCATCCTACGTTCGGCTAATTCGACCTTAGCGCTCACCTCTCAGAGGCTGAAAGATAGGAGTGATAGTTCGAGAAACCATGAGTTTTTGGAGAGAGACAGCCACTCACTTTTCGTCTTTTGACACTTGAGGTCACACGACTTGTGTTTCATTTGAGGATTTTTCTTTTTTAATCCTTTCTTCTTTTTTCTTTTCATATCCCTAACTTTTGCCTGGACTGACTCTTTGGAGTTTCTTTTGATTTTTTAAGTCCAGCGGGATGCCCTCATTTTTGCCTAAGTCATTTGTTTTGAAGTTTTGACTTAGCGGGATTTTGATTCTTTTTGCTTTCTCTTTTTCCGAACAAGTCATGTGACACTGGTTGTCTGGCTCATTGGGGGATAATGTGACTGTCTCACTCTTGATTTAACCATTGGTTTTTTAGGCACAACCTCTAGAGGTGTGATTGATCCTCGAACGGACACTCCTTTGCGATTTGGACGCTTGGTCAAATTAGCCAACACCTACCCTGCCCCAGGTCAAAGATGGAGGGTTTTTCGTTTTCAGAAAGAACTCCTACTACTAGGCTCAAAGGGGTTGGCAAGGGATTATCTTCCTTATATCACCGGTGTTTAGGGATTTGAAACAATGCCTGTACATCATCAGCAGGTTTTATTTCAAAAGCATACAATATCGGAAGTTGCATGTCGTTCATTTCGTCATCCTCCTCAGATCCTCCTTAACCAAGCATTGGACATTTGTAAAAACAATTAGTGAACACGAATGGATTTAATCAAAACATGCATATTTATTTCATTATCATCAATTGAATGAAAACAACAAGTTTTACGAACAAGATTGCAATTTAAACAGGAAAGAAACTACAAACGTAAAGAAATGACAAGATAAAACAAAGAAAAATGCCAGCTTCCGAGAACCGGGCTTTCACATCTGTCCTGCTGCTGAACCAGCTATCTTCATAATCAGTTATTAGAGGCAACTCGATGTTGTCCTGATCTGCTTTCAGCGACCCAACCAAATTATAGAGCCCCTCCTCCTCATTCAGATGACTTTGGGCCCTTCTTGCCCGAAGTTGATAGCTGCACTATCAAGTAGGTCCTGCACCTTGTGCTTGAAGGCCAGACAATCTTCAATGTTGTGCCCCGGTGCTCCTGAATGGAAATCACAGTGCTCATTGATATCATACCCTGCTGGAGGCGTACCTGTCGGCGGTGCTAACTTCCTCTTCTCAACCAACTGTAATCGTAGCAACGTCTGAAGAAGTTCGGCATATGGCATTGGAGGAACATTAAATACCCTCACCGGCCTCTGATTTTGAGCTCTTCGCTGATTGGGATGCTGTTGCCTTTGAGGTCGTTGCTGTTGTCGCTGATACCGGGTTGACTGTTGAACAACCTTCGTAGCAAATACAACATCGGTTTCTTGACTTCCACCGTACTGATTAAGGCACTCCTTATGCTTAGCCATTTTCTTTCTCAGATCTGCCCCAGGAATAGGCAACAGTTGTGGGCATGGAGATTCTGACACCATGGAGTCCAGGATACGTTTCTGACCTACTGCAGCTTTAGAAGCATCCATCATCTTAGCATCAACTGGGCTAGGACCAATACGTACAGCTACACCGCTTGGCGTGAATTCAATGTCTTTTGAGTCAATCAGGTCTTGAACATTGTGCTTAAAAGCCTGACAACTCTCGATGTCGTGTCCGAGCGCCCCAGAATGAAATTCACATTGCTTACTGGTGATGTACCCATAAGGAAGCGCTCCTGTGGGTGGGTCCAACGTTCTCTTCTCAACCAGATTCAAACTTAACAGTGTCAGAAGCAGTTCCGCATACGTTGACGGAGGTGTATCAAATACCCTCTTTGGCTTCCCATTCTGGATCCTTCTCTGAGCAGGATGTATCCTTTGTTGTTGTTGCTGATGTCTGTCAACATGTTCATTAAGCTCAGGTTCCCCATGCACAGGTGGCACGAGCTCCTTCACTGCGGCTTCAAATAGCTGATCATCCTCTTTCCTAAGCACATTCTTGACTACTTCCATGATCAAGCTCATTTGGGTCTTCAGCTGACTGTTTTCCTCTTTGAGGATCTTCTGCTCCAGACGCATCTCTTGCATGTCTCTCATCATCTGCCCTAGCTGGCTTCGAACTTCAATCAATTCAACCTGATTCTGTTCCATATCTCTGAAGGAACTCCTGCAACAAACTGGACGATGAGGAAATAAGACCCGCGGTTCTGATGTACCTGTTAATTGATAATGCAATGCAGAAAGCAAACACATATTCATGACAAGACAAAGAGAAACTCAATCTATAAGCACCCAGACGAACACCTCCCACACATGTACATCCAACAAAAGCACCACATAAGCACGAATGAGTACGAATACAATGACCCCAGCCAACAATCCTGGTGATGGTCAGCAAACAGTAATGCACAAAAGCTAAACGGGTTAGGCAGAGAAAACAGATGCGACACCCAGCACAGAAACCTCTAGAAACTTCTCCCATATTCAACTGAACTCTCCGTTTTGACATTCTTCAGAACATACACTTCCCGGGGAGTCTTCCATGACATTAACTGACGAACCCACACAACTGGATGATGGAGAATCGTTAATCTGGACAAAACCCTGGGGCGCGATGAAAATCTGGTTAGAGTCTAACAGATCCTGAACCTGGCTTCTAAGCACCTTACAATCATTTGTTGAATGCCCCTGTGCCCCAACATGGTACTCACAGCGGGCGCTGACATCAAAACCTGGAGGATATGGTGGAATCATTGGATTAGTCTCTTTCGGCACTATCAATCAACTTCTGACCAGATCTGGCAACAACTGACTGTACGACACCGGTAGCTGAGTAAACTGTCTTTCAGGTTTCCTTGGTCTTTGTTGGGTGTGCTGACGCGAACAACGACAGGATGACCGTTGGCTTGAAGTGTCTGAAAACCGATCCTGAGATGCTAGAGATTCTGAGACGACGTCATTTCCTTCTTCCCACTCCTCTTGAGAACTGACAACTGACTCATTCTTATCGACTGGGATATAAGGAGCATCTCGAAGCTTTCCACTCTTGAGTCCTCTCTCAACAAGCTCCCCCATTCTCAACAGGCCCACAAAGCTTGTACAACCGAACAATTTGTCATAATAATGGCCTTTCAGAGTACCCAAGAAGAGGTCGACCATTTCTCTTTCCTGAAGCGGTGGTTGAACACTAGCAGCCAATTCTTTCCACCTTTGCACATACCCTCTGAACGATTCATTCTCCGCCCGAGATAATTCTTGCAGATGTACGAGACTAGGGGCCATATCTAGGTTGTAGTCGTACTGCTTCACGAAGGCATTGGCTAAATCTGACCATGATTTGATGCTATCACTTTTCAACTGCATATACCAACCCAAAGATGCTCCAATCAAACTATCTTGGAAACAGTGAATCATGAGCTTGTCATTGGTGACATGCGAAGTCATTCTTCTACAGAACATAACCAAATGTAACTTCGGACAACTATCCCCTTTGTACTTCTCAAACTTCGGCGTCTTGAACTTCGGAGGCAACACAAGGCCTGGCACTAAACACATGCTCGCAGCATTCAGATCAAGAGCATTCTTATTCATCAAGGCATCAATCTGATCTTCCAACAACTGAAGTTTTCTCGTATACCCAACAGTCCTTGTGTTCTGAACACTAACCTGTGGAACAGCTCTTGGAGGTGGAACAATCCATGGAGAAGGAACAATCCTCGGAGAACCTGGCGTAGAGAAAGTGAAACTGTGATATTCTGTGCCATGGAGAGAAGGTATACCTCTGGTAGGGGTTTGCACAGGTTGAGCTACATTGTTCCCCGGAGTTCACTGGATGTTAGCTTCTTCTCTATTCATAGCTGTTATGGTTTCCATGAGCTGACTCAGCTGATTCTTCAACAATTCAAACTCCGGGTACTCACCTTCAGGAAACAAAGGCTGGGTCAGAACTCTGGTTAACTGGAGAAATTCTATGCAATATGATGCAAAGATGCTTATGCAAATGCAATGCAATGCAGCAAACACGGGATCACAACCCCCACAACACGCTCTGAATACTGCTGCACAACTGACGGAGTACGTTCTCACTAAAAGAGAACGCCAAGATAGCGGGTAGGCTGGAAGTCAAGCTCTTCGCAAAAAACCCCACTCACGGGTATGGACCTAAGGTACGGCATCCTATGCGGTCATCAGCGTCACAGACTTTCATGAGGAATGATGCGATTCCCAGAAGGAGTGGCATCGTCATCTCATGAAGCGGCCTCACTTAGCTGACTTCCAATTGATCGGTCCCCAGAATCGACAATCCTCACGTCTGGACTCCCCTCAGATCCTCAGGATCGGAAAGAAGCACTTCGGAGAGAACCTCGTCTGAGCGTGAATTTCGTGGGGAACTCGTGTCTGCTCAGCAAACAGGTTCGCCCACTAATCTCCACAACTACGTCTAAATGCATACTCAAGCCCAGGTCCGGCTATCACTCAAAGTATCACCCTCCCCAGCACAACAACAACAGATAATAATTATACAGAAATAAACACCCAAAAGACAAGCAAACAAGCGCTAGGATTGACTCTCCTAGGGGACGTTGGATCCCACATGCATGGGGAACTATCGCCTTCCCCAGCAGAGTCGCCAGCTGTCGCTACTGCGAAAATCGGCGCCGGCTGACAGAAGAGTCGCCACCGTGCGTTATTTATCCCAACGGAGGGAAAGGAAACGCTCGAAGTAAACCTCGCAAAAAACGGGAAAAGGTATGGTCGTCGCAACCAAAACCTGGGTTCGGGAGTCGGTTACGCAAGGGGAAGGTATTAGCACCCCTCACGTCCGTCGTACTCGACGGGATCCATGCTTGCTTGGGTTGTCTACAGGATGCAAAAACAATCTATCTACGGCTGCTAAATCTAAACGGAAGGGAATTGACTCGATAGAGCGTCGCACTCTATGCCTACGTATTCTCAAGAGAGAAAGTCAGAGTCAACGTAGTTCGGGAAACTACAGGGAAATTGGCTCGCCAAGACTTCGTGTCTTGTGCCTACGTACCTCCACACAGCATGGAAGATCAAAGCTTACGTAGTTCAGGCTAACTACGGCTAGGCTGGGCGTTCTCACGCAGGAGTGAGAAATTAAACTGGTTTTAAAGGTACGGGAACCTACGGGAACTAAAACTACGGTCTGGTCTCAAATGCACTCGGGCAAGAGAAAGGGATAACAATCAGTCGTCAGCGGGAAAGTCTCGATCGCACAACAGCGAGAGAACAGAAGAGTTATTTATTAGTGTGCTCGCTAGGATATCGCATCCTATGCCTACATATCCTCGTCTGGTACGAGAAATCAGAGAAGCTGTAGTTCGGCTACTTCGGGACCACAGCTCAAATCTCGTTTTATTAATCTTCTGAAAAAAGGTTACAATGATTGAGAACTGAAAAATAAATTCCTAAGAACCCTATCCTATTCATCATGAAAAATCAAATGGAAAATAGTCCCCTAACAAATGGACTTCTAAAGCTACCTCTAAAAGGGTAAAAAGTCCCCTAACAGATGGACATTTAAAACTATCCCTAAGATAAACTCCATGAAGAAAAATATTGAATCTACGATGTAATATTTTTTACTATTTTTCCTTCTATTCTTTTTCAACTATTTTTCCTCTTTTTTCCAATATTTTCTCTTAATATTCTTTTATTTTTTCACATACTCTTTTCAATATATTTTTTTTTCACATACTCTTTTCTTTTTCACACTTTCTTTTTCACTATTTTTTCATATATTCTTTTCTTTTCCACACCTTCTTTTTAATATTTTTTCATATATTCTTTTCTTTTTCACGCCTTCTTTTTCAATATCTTTTCCTCAATATTCTTTTTCAAGTCTTTTTTCCCCTTTTTTTTACCATATATCCTTTCATATAAAACCTAAACAAATGAAGATAAAAGAAAAGAAAATAAAGAGAAAACAAAAAAAGAACACTAGGGGGTGCAGACAGCCCAGCCAGGGGGTACAACAAAAACAAACTAGAGCTGGACCCAGCCCAATACACCACTTCAGAAAAAATAAGGGACTCAGGGGGGGGGGGGTAACTGGAGAAAAAGGATGGGGCAGTTTGGTAGTGACGGATTGGGCCTCAGCCCAATCAAACCGAACAACAAAAAACAAAAAAAAACGGGGAACGCCCAAACTGGGGAGGTGTGAATCAGAAGACTGATTGGGCCTGGCCCAATCCACACATGGTCCCTTCTCCCTCTTCTCCTTCCATCCTCTGAAAACCCTAGTCTCACCTTCCTCTCACAGCGCCGCCCACCTCACCTCCATTCAGCCCTCTTTCTCTCACCGTCCCTCCTATCTCCGTCATCTCTCCTTCAAACTCCTCTCTAATCCAAACAATCCTGTTGAAATTCTCTCCCTCAAACAAATACCACAAACTCATAAAAACCGGGAAGTTGAATCTATGAGGACGAAGTTTGTAGCGAGACATGAGGAGGCTTCTTTGCATGTTGAAGATAATGGAAGCTGGTGGTTGTGTTCGCTGAAATCTTGTTCGCGTTTGTGGACGAAGAGTTCGGAGATGCATATGAATCCGGAGATCTAATGACGAAGATTGTTGGTGCCGTTCTTGGATCGTTGAAGAAGCTCGAAGTCTCTAGAAGATGTTATGGTGTCAAAGATCTTGAAGCGTTCTTGAAGAACCAATCGTGACGTTGAAGATCTACTGAAGGTGGACGAAGATCTAAAAAACGCAAGAACAAATTGCAATCCTGATGAAGATCTTTCTGTGTTGAGGATCGTTGGAAGTCTTGCGAGTTGTTCGATCGTAGATCTGGAAATACGAAGAACAATTGATGAAATTGGATGTGTTCAAGAACCTGATGCAGATCGCGAAGAACACGGTGGGAACTCTTGAAGAACTCATGAACTTTGAAGATCTTACATGAATTCTGGTAAACGCGAAGAACTCGAAGGATGATAGAATGATTTTCTGGAGATTGATGAAGACCATGAAGGATGAAAGAACAAGACCGCGGATGAAGATCTGACGACTGTTCTTCTGGAGAAAAGCTTAAAGGGGCTCTTGATGATCTTGGACGGTGTCTGGGGATTTTCTTGACGGTTGTGGATGATCGGTGGAAGAAACTGACGAGAGGAGAAAGATGAAGGTTTAGAAAAATTTCTGGGAAAAAATGGTTTCCGGCGAAGTTTACGGCGGAGGGTGGTGGTCGGAAGAAGTTGGGAGATGACCGGAGTTGGTTAACGGTAGCCAGAAGGAGTCAGGTGCGGTGGTTGCATGGCCGCCGGCCATGCAACCGGTGAGGATCAGGTGATGACAGGTGGCGTTGGGAGGGCCTGCATGCGAAACACGTGGAGTGTGATGGGTGAGTGGGTGGACGCGTGGGAGATTTCTGAGAGTGTGAGATCAATGAGGTGGCCCCCTTGAATTCGCACGCGTGTCACGCTTATATAGCTGACACATGGTGATGGACAAAAACAAAGACAAAAACGGACTGAAAGATTTTGGGCCTCCAAAAAACTCTTCTGGGCCCACGAAAATGGCCCTAAAAAACCTGAATTAAAATGACTTAAACTCAATTAAGAAAGCTAATTAAAGACTAAATGAAAACCTAATTAACTAATTAACTAATGGTTAAGCCTAATTAACTCTAACTAAAATTAAAACTGCAATTAAATCTTAAATGAAAATTAACCTAATCTAATTAATCCTGATAAACTCTAATTAAAATCTAACCAAAATATTAAAACCCTAATTAAACTCTATTAAAAGGGAATTAACATCTAATCTATGCTAATCACTAGACTAATGACAATAGAAAAAAAACTCTAATAATCCTCTAACAATTCCACTAATCTCTAAACCAATAAAAATAAAAACTCTAATAATTTCTATTATTTCTATTAAACTTCTACTAATTCTATATTAAAACTATAAAGCTAATATCTCTAATATTCTAAAAACTAGTTAAAAGCTATTTAATTTCTACTGAAACCTATATTAAACTATATTAATTTCTACTTAAAAAAAATCCTAATAAGAGAAATCTTCTATTTATCTAAAAAAACTTAATATCTAAAAAAAGAAATTTATTCTAAAATCTATTACAATTCTATTTAAAACTAATAAAAGAAAAATCTATTATATTCTATTAAAACTATTAAAAACTATTAAAACCTATTAAAAACTCTATAAAATTCTAAAAAATGATTTACAACTATTAAAAATATTAAAAAAATCTATTTAAATTCTGAAAAATCTATAAAGCCTATTAAATCCTAAAAAAAGGCTATTAAATTCTAAAAAATGCAAACAAAGGCAAATCACCAACATAAAAGAGAGCGCGAGACCAGATCGAAGCAAAACAATAAATCCCGACACCAAGAATCTCAAAAATCACTGCAAACTGAAAACACCCAGGAAGCGCGCGACTTCTCAAAATAACCTCCGATTATCCGAACCGGTCTGAGACACCCGAAAAGCGACAGCAGGGCTGTAATCCCGATAAAATCACCATGATTGAGGAAATGCGCTATATGCAGTATGTAAATGCAAATGCAAAATGCGTCGAAGCATAAATCGAAAGTGGCACCAGTTGGTCAAATTTTAGGGTGCAACACATTTAATATATCTTTTATGCAGAAGAATTTGTTTTACTCGCGAGTAAGTGCTTGACAGCAGGAAAGATTGATCAGGATAGAATGCGGAATGCCTGAGTACTCCGTCGAACCAGGGCATTATGTCAAATGATCACATCATAGGAGTCAGCCATCCAAGGGCAATTAATAGGGGAATCAGGTTGAGATCTGGTAGATATCTCACAGCTATAGGTATCATCCCCAGTGAAGTCTCCAATCAGGGGCAAAGTCATTGCAGGCGGGGGCAGGCCACCCTAAGAGCGCAGTAGTCATTTCTAGTCCGAGGGGAAACTAATGAAGCACCTTTTTGAGGATTCAGAATGCTGAGGCAGTTCATATCAAATCATCGGGGTTATGAGATTTTAGATTTCCTTTCGAGGAACATGCCCCCAGAGATCCCGCGGGCTGGGGCGAAATTGGAAGCGAAGGAATCGTTCCTCTTCGTATCACCAGAGCCTATCAAAGCTGTTCTAGCAGGTTTAGTCAACTTTTAAGTTCAAGACGAATGTCGAGAAGTCATCCCTTGACCCCTCAACCCAAAGTTCAGAAAGACTTCGTCTGTTTTCTCCAGCAAAGTCCTATCATACTTGGCGCATCCGGTTATCCCCAATGAAGTTGGCTTCGTCTTCAGCATTTATTTTGCTGGAGCGGTTCTATTATCCAACTTTCTCTGTCAGTCCGAGTTTGCATTTGCATTCTTGCATATAGTTATCATATTTGCATCATATTTTCATTTCATCCTCAAATGCGTAGCATTTCCATTTCGTATGGAGCATTACGCCATATTCAAACATACGCATATGCATACGAAGCATAAGCCAGTTTCTGTCAGCTTTTCGCGGCAACTTGAATTACTCTGCAATTAGTACATGGGCATTTATCCAACAGCTTTGTTCGGACAACTTGTTGGTTTACTCGGGTTTCATATCATTCATCGGTTATGCTTTGTCCATCAGTCCTCTGATGATGATATCCCAGCAGATTTTCTTTCCGTCAATTCCTATTGACGACGTGTTTCTCCAAGCAGGTTTTCTTTCCGCCAATTCCTATTGACGACGTGTTTCCCCAGCAGGTTTTTCTCTTCGTCTATCCTTAGACGACGTGAGTTTGGATATGGTTTTCTTACCGTTTATCCTTAGACGATGTGAGGTTCGGACATGGTTTTCTTTCCATTTATTGGAGGAGATAACATTTTAAGAGGGTTTCCGTGTTGTCAATTCCTATTGACGCTGTGGCTCTTTGAAGAATGTTCGGTTTTCCTTGTTGGCAATTCCTATTGATGAAATGGATCTTTGAAGATGGTTTTGTTTCTGTCAATTCCTATTGACGATGTGGCCTTTCGAAGATATTATCTTTCCATCAATTTCTATGGACGAAAGAATTCTGCAATTCGATAAAGGGTTTTGAAGTGCAGTTATGGTGTCTTATCGTCTACCCTTAGACGATGTGATTTTTGGGTTTTTCTTTTCGTCTACCCTTAGACAATGTGAGTATTGGGTTTTTCTTTCCGTCTACCTTTAGACGATGTGAGTATTTGGTGTCTTTCCATCTACCTTTAGACGATGTGAGAATTTGGTGTCTTTCCGTCTACCATTAGAAGATGTGAGTATTGATATTTCTTTCTGTCTATCCTTAGACGATGTGAATGTTTTAGTGTCTTTCCGTCTACCATTAGACGAGGTGAGTATTGGTATTTCTTTCTGTCTATCCTTAGACGATGTGAATGTTTTGGTGTCTTTCCGCTTATCCTTAGACGATGTGAGTATTGGGTTTTTCTTTCCATCTACCTTTGGGCGATGTGAGTATGATTTTCTTCCTGTGGTTTCTTTATCAGAGGATCAGTCAGCTTGTTGCCGTTGCAACTGTCTGTGTTCAGTTTTCGGAGATGTGTTCCCTAATTAGAGTTGCAGTTTATTTCTGTGGTTGGAAAATTTCTGGGTTTCTTTGGTATTAAATCGTCTTTTACCTTGATTGTCTGAAAGCTGTTCGCCTCTCATCCAGTCAGGTCTAAGTCGTTTGAATAGGGGCAGCTGTTGCACCCCAAAATTTGCCCAACCGGTTTTCTTGTTATTGACTTTTGTTTCATTGCATTTTGCATTTTTTGCATTGCATAACATTGTTCATTTAACAGGGGATCAAGGTTTTCCCGTGGCTCAATTTTCACCTTCAGTGTGTTGCACCCCAAAATTTTCCCAACATTTCTTTACCTAGCTTATGTTTCATTGCATTCACATTAGCATTATCATTTGCATTTCATTGACATGTATGCAGGAGATCAAGAGGTATGATTACCAACCAAGGGATACACAAGACTATGAAGCTAGCTAAGAAGCTTATTCAAGTGCTCAAGGGTTGATATCCTTGTCAGAGAAGTTAAAATATCCTCAGAGAGAGTGGTTGAAACCAAGAATGTGTGTCTCCTAACTTGAGAGTTGTGGAGCTCCTCAGATGATCCTGAAGCCAGGAATGTGGAATTGAAGCCTTGAGAGAGCTTATGAGATTTCTTGAAAACCATCATGAGGCCTAGATAGGTCATTGTGCAAGATTAAGAAGACTCAGCCATGATTGATGCAATTAGGGTTTGACTGGGTCAACCCTAAGTCAACTGATGACTTGGAGGGAGTTGAGGCCTAATCCAAGAGCCATGTGATTATGAATTGATGCATTAAGATGTTATAAGGATGATTCCAAGGTTAACTCGTCATGATTGAAGAGTTTGAGAAGTTTCAAGCTAGGGTTTCTAAGGCTTGACAGTGTAAAATCCCCTAGTTTGACCCCTATCTTCAAGGCAGTTTAGCTCAATATGTGATTGTCATATCGTCTTACCCACAACATGAATGTTGTAGAGCTTGATCTTAGCTTTAATTTGAGTACTAGAAGTCCTTGATAGGATTTGTAGAACTCAAGTTATGGCTTTGACAAGTTACAGGTCATCTGAGGTATGTGAATTTGGGGGCTTGAAAGTTGTCCAACTTGCATGAAACTTTTTCCCTAGAAGGATGATTCCTATGAACTTTTGGTTAACATGAATGTTGTTCCTTATCTTCTTAGATTTCTAGAGAGTACTAGAAGTCCTTGATAGGATTTGTAGAACTCAAGTTATGGCTTTGACAAGTCAAGGGTATTTTAGTCATTTGGAGATTATAGGTCATTTCAATCATAAGGCCATAACTCCTATTTGCAAGCTTCAAATGGGAAAATGTTCAACATCAAACTTGTTCAAAATGTTGCTTTAAGGCTAGTAAAGAGGTCATGAGTTTTTGAAATTGCTTGTAGCTCAAAGTTGCAAAAATGACCTAAAATAAGGGTATAAGTTAAATAAACCAAAGTTGGAAATTGATACTTTTGATCTACACATCCAAACCAAGGCATGTAATAAGTCATTTTGACTCTAAAAAACATTTTAAGAACATTGGTTCAGCCACATTTTTGAGTTGAGGTCTAATTTGTGGACTTGCTTTGAAAAGTAGTTACTTACATCATAAGTAACATTTGCAAAACTCAAATTCAAGGCATGAGCAAGATCCCTTGCAAGCCAAACACTTGCAAAATGTCACTAGGGGAGAAATTGGAAGAGATTAGGATTGTTTTCAAGTTGTTTGCAGAGTTGTGCACACCATGGCATATGGTTGAAAATCTCATGACATGAGAGATTGAAACTCTCATTAGAAGGATCTAGAGGGTTCTAGATCACTCATACATGTTCTATATATTGAGTAGAGGTGATCCAAAGCAAAGGTTGGTGTTGATTGAAGGAGAGAGAGCAAGGATTGAGATTGAAATTGCATAGCTTGCAACTGAATTCAGTTTCACCAATTTCTTCACTTTCCATCCATTTTCTTGATTGCAACTTCTTCCATGGATGCTAAGGATTGATTCCAGATCATAATCAAGAGGAATTCGTGGCTGATTGGTGTTCTTGAGCTCAGATTCTTCCACCTGCAACTCACCATCGGGTTTCAAGTTTCAGGAGTTTTCAACCAGTTCTATTGCATACAGAAGCAAGGAAATGATCCATTGATTGTGTCTGGAAGGTTGGAGAGCTTGATTTGAAGATTTAGTGCATCTGTTCATCAAGATTTATCAGGTTGGTAACCTTCAATCTCTAGCTTAAATTAGGCAGAATTAAGATGAATTAGGGTGTTAGATGCATTGTAGAACGGTGTAGGATTGATTTCAGACCATTAATTTGAGAATTAGAGAAAAAATAGGTGTGTTACCATTTTCGGTTGAGGATTGGTTCTTGTGAATCTTGAGGTTTAAGAGAGAATTGAGGGCATGAATGAATTCGTGAGGGAATTTGGGACATGTTTCATTAAGGGATCGTGGCCTATGGTGGACTCTATGTTGAACTAGGGTTGTGGAATGGTGACCGGAGCACCACCGGTGGTGGGCGGAGCTGCACGCGAGTTTCAGAGGTTTGAATTGGAGAAGATGACTTGATAGCCATCAGATCAAGGTTTGAATTGGACTAGGACCCTCATCCAACGACCACGTTTGAATTTCAATTTGTGAAGGATCTGAGTTAATGAAACGCAGCGTTTCATTTGGTTGCTAATTTTGGGCTTAGTGAATTGATTGATACTTACACCCCCTCATGGCCCAATCCATTAAATGAACTGATTCTGTTTACTACTTGCACCGTGCATTTGTCTATTTTATTTGGATTTTCTTTATATTTTCATTTTTATTCATGGTTCTTGATTAAATCATATAAAATTGAAAAATAATCCAATTAACCCCATTCTTTTTGCATTATATCCATGACTGAGTCTAGTATTTTTTTAGAGAAAAAATATTTTTATTTCATGAATTTTATGATTTTATAGGAATTTTCTCATATTAATTGATATTAAAATAGTTATGTTTGGTACTTGATTTTGTGGAATTTTGTGTGATCATGTGATGATGACTTTGATCCTGATTTTTTGTGAGTAGTTAGCATAGACATGCATGCTCCCCATAGAATTTTCTCACATTTTTGTGATGAACCTAGGTGGTAGTTTAGGTTGAAACCTTTAGAAGCTCCATTTTTAGGGTTTATGGTTGATACCTTATGGTTTAGATTTTGATTTTAGGACTTAATAGATTCTTTAGTCCCTGATTTTTGTATGAGGCATTCTTAATTGAATTAGGATCCCTTAGGAATTTTTGTAGAAATTTATAAGATAGTTTTCTATTTTTGATTGATTTTAGTTTAGGTGCTAGTTTTAGATGATTCTAATGCACTAACTCAACTAGATTAACATCTTTAGTTCCCTTAGATTAGGGTTCTCTCTCTCTTGTTCTTGGATGATGATGAAGACAAGTTGAAGATGCATTGGATTGCTTGAAGAGGCTTGGATTTGAAGATCTTCCCTTCTTGTGGTGTAGTTTTGATTAGGTTAAGATTAGGGTTTTGCAGGCAGAGCTTCTAGATAGTTCTCTTCCTTCATAAGCATGGAATATGTTGATCAATTCCATTCTTCCCTATGATGTAAGGTCCCTTGTAAAGGCCTCATCCCTCCTTTGGTAGGATGTGTGGCTCTTTGCAAATTGGTAGAACCTTTGAGGGTCCCTTTCTCTGATGACAGGATGCTTAGTGGTGACCTTTGGTCTTCACTCTGCTACCAATCATCCCAACTTTGCTCTTGATAGATGCATCTTTCTCCCTTGATTAGAGGATGGAGTTCCTTGCTTGAAGAGGATTGAATAGTGAAGTTGACACTTCCATGTGATTGAAGATTACCCTGAGAAGTTGAAGCTTGTAGATGAAGAGGAAAACCTAGTTGATACTGGTGAAGCAAAGAGAGCTGAAGCTTGAAGTTCAAGTTGATACTTATAAAGAGGATTCAATTGAGATTGAGTGAAGAGCTGAGGCTTGAGGAATAAAAGATAAGTTGACACTTGCATTGATGCACTGAAAGCCTGAAGGAGTCAAGTTGATACTTGTAGTTAGGAGTGAAGCCTGAAGGTGGAATTGACTGAAGAGCTGAAGCTTGGAGAAGGGAGAATAGGTTGATACTTATGTATTAGAACCTTGGAGAAGCAAGTTGATACTTGTCATGAAGGATGGTTGAAGTCTGAAGACTGAGTTGCTGTCAGAAGAGCTGAAGTTTGAAGTTGTAGGAGCTGTTGATCTGCCTTCTTCCTTGTCTATTTCTCTTCTGTATTGATGTAACTTGTTTGATTTGCTTGATGCATTAGAATAAGTCCATATTTAGACTGATGTAATCTAGGAGCATGACTGCACTAGAGGTTGAGTTGCTCCCTCTGCTTGTATTTTTACTGTATGCCTTTGCTTGCAGGTATTCGGTAGAGCCCAGCTCCCTTGCCCGTGTGGTTTGTTTTGCTTGATAGCATTTTAGTTCTTCTGTATGATTGCAGTTGCTCATTATTATTTTGCTTGATAGCATGTCATTTCCTGTATGATTACAGTCAGTTATTATATCTTGCTTGATAGCATGTTATTTCTTCTGTATGATTGCATTTATTCATATCTGGCTTGAGGTTGAGATGAGCTTGTGGAGGATGATGCCCCACACACATTTCCTCCCTCACTTGCATTGCATGCATTTTACAGTCATTTATTGTTTACTGTTTAAGCCGATGCTTTATCTGTTCCTGTTTATCATTGACATGATCCCTTAGGAATCTCACTCCCTTTGATAAGGAAGTGATGATTAGAACTTTAGGTTGAAACCTATGCATGATAACTACTAGGAGTTCCCTGTTTCAAACTTCAACCATAGGATGAATCCCTGGCATGAAAACATTAGGACTTGATAGTCTCCCCTTAGTTGAGCCTGTTCTCTTCTCATCTCAAAACAGCTTAAGATACAGTAATTATGAATGATTTCTTTCGTACGTTACGAGCCTTAAGCTATCGGAGAAAGGATTGTTGGAGAGCTTCTTTTCAATAGTCTGGATGTTTAGTATGGCACCCTTTGGGTGACATGCGACGCATTCACTCTCAGGTCATAGTCTTTAGTGCGATTGAAATTGCAAACATAATAAAAAACATTTCTTTCGTAAAAGACAGAAAACAAACTTCAAACCTTTTTGCCCCGTGGGCCCGTAATTCAAAGGAAGCTTTTTTGAAGAAAAGAGTGTCGTTAAACTTCAGTTCTACCGCAAACAGGCTTTGTCCCTAACTGCTGGAATTGCTGTTTAACCCTACTCGATAAAACAGATGAATCTGAATCCCCGTAATCCGTAGTATCCTGAACTATGTAAGCTCTGATCTCTCATACCTGTTGAGAGTACGTAGGCACAATACTGATGTATTGGTGAGCCACCTTCCCCCGTAACCCGTAGTTAGTCGAACTACGTTGACTCTGATTTCTCATTCTTTGATGAGAATACGTAGGCATAAAGCGCGACACTTTGCCGAGTCATTTTCCTTTTCTTTTCAGACCAGCCTTGATAGGTAGATAGATAAACCAACTCGTCCAGTAAACACAATATGCGTGGATCCCGTCGAGTACGACGGACGTGAGGGGTGATAATACCTTCCCCTTGCATAACCGACTCCCGAACCCAGACAATGGTTGCGACGACCTTGTCTTATACCTTTTCGTCAGGTTTTTCCGATCGTTTCCTTTCCCGTTCTGAGGGATAAATAATGAAAGGTGGCGACTCTTCTGTTTTGCCGGCACCTTATTTTCGCGAAAGCGGCAGCTGGCGACTCTGCTGGGGACTTGATAGTTTCCTGGGATCCAACGTCCCTTATGCGAGTCAGTTTGGGGATCCGACGTCCCCTGCGAGAGTCAATCCTAGCGCTTGTATGATTACTTGTTGGGTTGTGTTTATTTATCGCATCTTTATTTCCCGCATTTTATTTTTAGTATGATATGATTATCTATGCTGTTGTGGGAGGGGCATTTTGATGAGTGAGAAGCCAGACCCAGGCTTGAGTGAACTTAGCATTAGTTGTGGAAATTAGTGAGCGCGTGCTTGCTTGGCAGGCACTAGTGTCTCATGAAATCCACGCTCAGACGAGGTTCTCCCGGTTGACTTCTTTTTCAACCCTTTGGGTTGAGGGGGTTGTTGGTTTGGAGGATTGTCGACTCTAGGGACCGATCATTTGGGATTCAGCCGAGTGAGGCCGCTTCATGAGCTGGCGATGCCACACTTTCTGGGTATCGTATCACCCCTCTTGAATGTCTGTGACGCTGATGACCGCGTAGGATGCCGAACTTGTGTCAGTTTAGGTCCATACCTGTGAGCAGGGTTGGGTTTGTTGCAGGAGACCTTGACCTTCAGACCACCTGGTTTTCTTGATAGTGAGGGGTGCTAATACCTTCCCCTTGCGTAACCGACTCCCGAACCCAGACAATGGTTGCGACGACCTTGTCTTATACCTTTTCGTCAGGTTTTTCCGATCGTTTCCTTTCCCGTTCTAAGGGATAAATAACGAAAGGTGGTGACTCTTCTATTTTGCCGGCACCTTATTTTCGCGAAAGCGACACAGTGCAAGCAATCAAAGCAGAAAGGCTCAGGCATTTATTTTGCCCAAGCGGTCGAGCGATCGATTTTATTCTATTTTACAAGTTAATTTCAGATCAGGATCAGCACTTAGGCTCATAACAAACATTTTCACAGTAATAATCTGCTATGGTTAATCGATTAACCAAAGGAAAATTAGCCCAGATTCAAAGTTTTAGAGACGTTAACCGATTAACGCATATGGTTAATCGGTTAACCATAGCAGATTTTGCCCTGTACGTGATTTTGCAAGCCAATTGCACTTGGGGTCCAATTTTAATCACCTTGGAATTCAAATTTTCACTTGGGAAGGATCTAGAACATCTTTAAATTTCAGATTTCCCTCCAAAAACCCATTCCACATTTCAAACCTTGATTTCCAATCCAAATTTCCAAACCTAGCTTTGGGATCCAAACCTAATTGGTATTTAAGTGAATCACTCTAAACCAACACACTATAACCTTCATTCTCCACACTCACTCCAGATTTGATCTCAAATTCTCTGAATTCTCCAAATTCCCTCCATAACTAAAACTCACTCAAAGCTCTTTTTCATTGGAATTCTTGGTTCTTCATTGGAATCACTGAATTCTTGAGCATAAACCTCCATTTACCATCACCATTGGATCAATTTTCATCTTCAATTTTCGTGCAAGCTTGGATCTAAATCTGGAGTTGGATCTAGAAGTGATAATTTGAAGCTTTTTGACTCAAATTTGGTGGATCTTCATTCATACAACAACAATTATTGTGGATCTTGAAGTTTTCTGGATTTTTAGCATTTGATCTGCTCAAATTCAGTTGATCAACATTTACCGGAGCAAATCTCCGCTTCGAAGGTTGGATCCGAATTTGTTTTTAGCTTATTTACTTTAATCATGTGGTTATTCATTTTTGATTGAATTTGTGTTGATTTAATCCATGTGATCTGTGAATCTACTGTGATAATGTGTATCCATGTTGTTGGATCTCTGTTTTCTGTTGTTAATTTCGTGCTTAATTGATAAGTTGATCTGTTGGAACCTTGGATAAGCTGTTTTGGTGCTAGAAGTGATTTTATGCTGCTATTTTTGGCTTCTGGTACAGTGTTAATCGGTTAACCTATATGGTTAACCGATTAACCAATTCAAATATTCACATTTTTCAAAGTTTTTAGGGTGTTAACCGGTTAACGCCTGGTGTTAACCGATTAACACCTATGAATTTCCAGATTTTCACTTGTTTTACACAGGTTAACTGATTAACAGTATGTGTTAACCGATAAATACTGTGCCAGAATGTTATATTTGCTGTTTTGCTTGCTTGTTTGCATACCGATTCACATCGAATCATCGTAAATCAATATGATGCATTAGGAGTGAATTATTCTAGAGTTTTGGCTGCTGTTCTCGATTATTTTAATCGAGACTTCCTTGGCATGTGCTTGCATTTGCATTTCCTTTATGTTTTGCATCTTTAATGTTTGCATCAATTGAAGGTCGAGATGAGCTTGTGGTGGTGTCTACCCCACACTAATTTTCCTCCCTTGCTTGTGTGTTGCATTTTCTGTTTGCATCCTTATTTTCATACTTATTTGTGTTTGGTTCCTTCTTCTTTTGTCTTTCTTCCCTTAGGATCTCTAATCTCTTTTGAGATTATGATAGACATTAGTCTCCTAACCATGCATGACAATATTAGGTAGATGTTTCCCTTTTTTATCCTAACCTTGGGTCCACTTTGCATGCTAACACTAGGATTGATCCAGTCCCCCCCCCTTAGACCTTCCGTGCGTCTCATTCTCATCTCAAAACCATTCTAATTCATTTAATAAAGGCGATAAATGTTGCGCGCTACGAGCCTTAAGCTACATGGGGAATGGTGAGTGAGGCGTCTCCTCTCGCTTATCTAGAGTGTTTAGTATATGTCCCATTTGGGGGAGATATACGACGCGCTCACCTCCATGTCATAGTCTTTAGTGCAACGTGAATCACAAACCGAAATAATTCACTTCACTAAAAAACACAAAAACAAATGTCAAACCTTTTTCCTTCGGGATTAATCAAACTTCTTTTTTCAGAAAAGAGTGTTGTTAAGCTTCGGTTCTACCGCAAACAGGCTTAGTCCCTAACTGCTGGAACTGATGTTTAACCCTACTCAGTTAAAACACTTAATCAACCTGTGGTTTCGTGTTTGCCCGAACTATGTTTTCTCTGATCTTTCATACCAGATGAAAGTACGCAGGCACAAGACGCAACTTCTTGGCGAGCAACCTTCCCCCTTCTCTCCCGTAGTTAGCCGAACTACGTTGACTCTGACTTTCCCATTGCACGAGGGAATACGTAGGCACAGAGCGGAGATGCTCTGCCGAGTCTCTCTTTCTTTTCTTTTGACCTGTCAGCCTGTATCATAGATAGTTTAAACACACCCTTAGATAGACAACAAGCATGGATCCCGTCGAGTACGACGGATGTGAGGGATGCTAATACCTTCCCCTTGCATAACCGACTCCCGAATCCAGGACTTTGTTGCGATGACCTTGTCTTTCCCTTTTTTGTTAGGTTTTTCCGATCGTTTCCTTTCCCTCTCTTTGGGATAAATAATGAAAGGTGGCGAATCTTCTGTTTTCCGCCGGGTGTTTTTCGCAGTTGCGATTGTTACGACTAGTCTTCCCAAGGATATAAGCATATGTCACAATAATACTTAAGCCACATAACTTGACAAAGTTAAGGTAACAACCAAAGGGTAAGCCCAAAACAACAGGTCTGAAGCAAAGGGATTCGGTAACGACCAAAGTATCTCAAAGGCCACGACCTCAAAACAGAAGCATGCAAACATATGCATATGTTAATGATATGATGCAAATGTAAATGCATACCAACTCATAAGGGAGATGGAAAACAAGGGAAAGATGATAATCTAACTGCACTGGAGGGAAGACCAATTACACTGAGTCCCAATGTTATTACTCGGAATAGAATCTTTCACTGGGAGAGCAAACCAATTCTCCAGAAGGGATCTAGACACTGCTTTTGCAGGCTTGCGGAGGAGAAGTCACAACTTCTATAGCATGGCGGTTTCTGAGTGTAACCTTATCCAAAGATGGTGCTAAGCTTTCTACTGCTCTATTTTCACGAGAGGAGTTTAATATTGTCATGTCATACCTTTAAAGCTACGACTTGTTTATTAGATTAGCTTCTCAAAACAATTTTTACTTTTTCAAAAACACTTTGCTTTCGAAACTCATTATTAATGAATAAGTGAAAATTGCATAACAAGAAAAATATAGATCATAACAATGATTGGTATGAAATTTGATTTCATTAATAGGAAAGAACCTTACCAAAGGCGAGGTCTCGGGAACAATTACAATTGGAAAATGGCAAAACAAAACAAGATGGGTAACAAAATCCAACAATGATCCAACCCTACTAACTAGTAGTCCATCCGATTTGCTGCTTCTGACGAGAATGGCGGATGATAATCCCCTTAATCATCTTTAACGGCTTAACAACCTCTGATTGCCTTTTCGGGTTTTTTTGACTCAGTAAGTCCTCTTTTAGGCATAGTATTTCCTTACTGCATTCGAGTTGACAGGGTATTTAAGCTTTTCGTCGTCCATTATCTCAAGAATTAGAGAGCCTCTAGAGAAAATAATTTTCACAATGAAGGGGCCATCGTAGTTGGGGATCCATTTTCCGCGCATATCCTTATGAACTGGAATGATCTTTCTGAGCACGAGTTCTCCTTCTTTGTATTCTTTGAGGTGAACTCTTTTATCAAAAGTTATCTTCATCCTTTGCTGGTATATCTGGTTGTGATACATTGTGGTCATCCTTTTTTCATCGATGGGGTTTAGTGAATCGAATCTTTCCTTTATCCATTCGGCTTGCTCAAGCTTTACTTCCATTAAGATCCTTAAAGAAGGTATCTTAACTTCGATGGGTAATACCGCGTCCATCTTGTAGATAAGGGAAAAGAGAGTTGCCCCTGTTGAAGTACGTACTGATGTTCTATATCCGTGTAAAGCGAATGGTAATATTTCGTGCCAGTCTTTGTAGGTTACTACCATCTTTTGCACTATCTTGATATTTTTGTTCACAGCTTCAACAACACCGTTCATTTTCGGTCTATATGGAGAAGAGTTGTGATGCTTGATCTTGAAACTATCACAAAGTTCTTTCATCGTTTTGTTGTTCAGATTAGACCCATTGTCAATGATAATTTGATCAGGGATGCCGTATTGGCAAATGATCTCCTTCTTTATAAAATGGGAAACCACTTGTTTGGTTACATTTGCGTACGACGCAACTTTTACCCATTTGGTGAAGTAGTCGATAACGACGAGGATGAAACGGTGCCCGTTGGACGCTTTGGGCTCAATTTCCCAAATCATATCTATGCCCCACATGGCGAATGGCCAAGGTGATGTTAACACATTAAGTGTATGTGGAGGAACATGCAACTTGTCAGCATAGATCTGGCATTTGTGGCACCTTCGAGCAAAAAGGATGCAATCTGTTTCCAGGGTCAACCAGTAATAACCAGCCCTTAAGATTTTCTTTTCCATGGCATGGCCGCTCGCATGAGTGCCGAAAGTTCCTTCGTGCATATCTGTCATCAATAGATCAACCTCTTTCTTCTCAACACATCTGAGCAGAACCATATCATGATTTCTTTTGTACAGAACATCGTTACTAACAAAGAACTTAGATGAAAATCTTCATATAACCCTCTTATCAATCTTTGAGGCATCATCCGGATACTCTTGATTCTGAAGAAATTTTTTGATGTCATGGAGCCAAGGTTTTCCATCGGGTTCCTCTTCTACCATCATGACGTACGTTGGTGTGGTCTTTCTTTCAATGCGGATCAATGGTGCCTCGTTGACAAACTGGACCTTCCATATTGATGCTAGCATGGCTAAAGCGTCCGCAATATGATTCTCAGCCCTCAGGATATGTTTGAAGGTAATCTCGTCAAAGTACTCAATCGTCTCCAAAATATAATCTTTGTAGGGAATCAACTTCTCATCTCGAGTTTCCCATTCACCTTTGAGTTGGTAGATTACCAAGGCAGAGTCGCCAATCACCTCTAAGATCTTGATGTGAAGATCGATGGCAACTTTGAGTCCCAAGATACAGACCTCATATTCAACTATATTGTTTGTACAAGAGAAGCACAATCTGGTGGTAATAGCAGTATATCCTCCAGTTGGATTTTCCAGAAAAACCCCGACTCCATGTCCTTTTTTGTTGGATGCTCCATCAAACATCCTCTTCCAGCGGGATCCGGGTTCAGGACCGGGTTCCGGTTTCATTCTTTGAACATACATCACATCCTCATCAGGGAACTCAAATTTGAGCGGCTGGTAATCATCCACAGGATGCTCAGCAAGGTGTTCTGACAAGACGCTTCATTTAATGGATTTTTGGGCGATGTACTGAATATCATACTCTGACAAGAGCATATGCCATCTGGCAAGTCTTCCAGTTTGAGCCGGTTTTTCAAAGATGTATTTTATCGAGCCCATCTTTGAGATCAAGAAAGTAATGTGGCAGATCATGTATTGTTGGAGCCGTTTGGCAGCCCAGGCTAGAGCACAACAAGTCTTTTCTAGAGGTGAGTAATGACTCTTGCAATCAATAAATTTCTTGCTCAGATAGTAGATTGCGTGTTCCTTCTTTCATGATCCATCAGTTTTCCCCAGAACACAGCCCATTGAATCTTCCAACACTGTCATATACATGAAGAGCGAGTTTCCAAGTACTGGAGGGACCAACACTAGAGGTTCTTGAAGATAGCTTTTAATCTTTTCAAATGCCAACTGGAAATCATCATTCCATGTTACTGCTTGATTCTTTCGTAACAACTTGAAGATTGGCGCACATGTGGGAGTTAAATTTGAGATGAATCTGGAGATGTAGTTTAAACGCCCGAGGAAACCTCTGATTTGTTTCTCTGTTTGAGGAGATGGCATCTCTTGAATAGCCCTAACTTTGTCGGGATCCACCTCTATTCCTTGTTGACTAACGATGAACCCAAGTAATTTTCTGGATCGAACTCCAAACATACATTTAGCTGGGTTCAGTCTCAGTTGATATTTCTGGAGTCTTTCAAAAAATTTCAGTAGATGATTCAGATGATCTTTTTCATCCCAAGAGTTTGCGATCATATCATCCACATATACCTCGATCTCTTGATGCATCATATCATGGAAGAGTGCAACCATGGCTCGCTGGTAAGTGGCTCTTGTGTTCATCAATCTGAAAGGAATAACCTTATAACAATAAGTGCCCCACGGTGTTATGAATGTTGTTTTCTCTGTATTATCTAGGTTCATCCTGATTTGATTGTAACTCGAGAATCCATCCATAAAGGAAAACACTGCAAATCTAGTTGTATTATCAACCAATGTGTCGATGTGAGGTAGTGGAAAATCATCCTTTGGACTGGCTTTATTGAGATCTGATAATCTACACACATCCTGACCTTTCCATCTTTCTTTGGCACTGGCACGATGTTGGCTACCTGTCGCTACTGCGAAAATAAGGTGCCGGCAAAGCAGAAGAGTCGCCACCTTTCGTTATTTATCCTGCAGGAGGGGAAAGGAAATGATCGGAAAAACTTGACGAAAAGGTATAAGACAAGGTCATCGCAACCATGTATGGGTTCGGGATTTGGTTACGCAAGGGGAAGGTATTAGCACCCCTCACGTCCGTTGTACTCAACGGGATCCACGCTTGTTGTGTTTATCTAATAGGTTGGTTTAGGTATGTACCTATCAAGGCTGGTCTGAAAAGAAAAGAAAATGATTGACTCGGCAAAGCATCACGCTTCGTGCCTACGTATTCTCGTCAGAAAACGAGAAATCAGAGTCAACGTAGTTTGGCTAACTACGGGTGAAGGGGAAGGTTGCTCGCCAATACATCAATATTGTGCCTATGTACTCTCAATAGGTGTGAGAGATCAGAGCTTACGTAGTTCAGGATACCACGAATACGGGGTTCAGGTTCATCTGTTTTTCCGAGTAGGGTTAACAAACAGTTCCAGCAGTTTAGTGTATGCAGCTTGCTCATCAGAGTCTCGTGCGTTACCGTTTGCGGTAGAACTGAGAGTTAACAACACTCTTTTTCTGAAAAAGTTTTCCTGAGTTACGGGCCCACGGGGCAAAAGCGGTTTGAAGTTTGTTTTCTGTCTTTTACGGAAGAAGTGTTTCTTATGGATGTCTGTAGTTCGTACAACACTAGAGACTATGACTTAGGAGCGAATGCGTCACATATCGTCCAAAGGACATATACTAAACACTCTAGATGATTGAGAGGAGACCGCTCAATTATCATTTCCCAAGTGGCTTAAGGCTCGTAACGCACTCTACCAACTTGCCTTTATTACGTTTTTTACTGTTGTTTTGGAGATGAGAAGAGAACGAACTCTACAGGGGAAACTGTCAAGCCCTAATGTTGTCATGCCATGGATTCATCCTATGGTTGAGTTTGAAACAGGGAACTCCTAGATGTTATCATGTAAAGATTTCAACCTAAAGTTCTATCATCACTTCCTTATCAAAGGAAGTGAGAATCTTAAGGGGTCATGTCACTGGGAAACAGAAAACCGACCAAATATCTGCTAAAGAGGTATATACCTAAGTTATATCCTAAAGGAGGAGATTTGAAGCTTAGAATTAGTTAAAGTTCACTCTAAGGACTAATCTATGAAGTAAGCCTAGTTAGGGTCAACTAAACCATACTCGACTTGTAAAATGGGGGAATAATAGAAGATCACTTCTAAAACACCTAAGAAAAATCCTAGATGATCCTAAATGTGTTAAGAATCTATGGTACAAAAACACGGGGAAAAACCTAATCCTAAAGGTTCTAATTAAATCTACACTCAAAGGGTGTGCTAAAGGGGATCCACCATAGAATGATCCTAAAGATCTATCTCAAAACTACACCTAAAGGCTTCTAAAAAATACAAGAAAAATCATACAAACCTATCAAGGTATCTAAGTAACACATGCAAAAAATCAGAACTCAATTCTAAAATATGAGGTAGTACAAAAATCAGAAAGTAAACTAGTCATTTTGCATTTTTAATCATGTAATAAAAAAGGGAAAATAGACAATAAATGGAAAATTAACCAAACATGAAGTTAAGTGACATACAAAAATCAAGGACATGCCAAAGATTAATCAGGACTTTTTTCATATTTTTCCAAGCATTATTTCTATTTTTAATGAATTAAAAATGATAAAAGCATTAAAAGAAATAAGAAAAAGCAATTAAAAGAAATAAAAAGAATTAAAATGCTGGAAATAAAACATATCCATTGGATCAGAGGACCGGTCTATGCATTTAAGGGGGCAGCGAGTGCCACGTGGCACAGGGGCTTCTAAATGAAAGGCAGCGTTTCATTAACGCTTGCGTGTGGCTGGTTTAACTATGGATCACCATAGTCCCTAATCTGGAACGTCCATGCCAAAAGTATGACAATCCAATGCCTGGTAGCTTGCCACATCAGCGGTCAAGGTCAACAACTCTCAAGATTGAACCACATGCGTCAGATCCTAATACTAAGTCAATTAAATCAGAATCATCTAGCAGTCCTTACATCGTCTTCAACCTTTGAATTGCAAATGGGAAGGGGGGAAATCCAGGGCGGTCGGAGAAGACTCTGGTCTTCTTCTCCGGCGGGTTCACGGTGGCCAAACCCTCAGACGACACTAAACTTCACAAGAATCTCCAGATCCACTCGTCTTCTCACGAGGATCATCATGACAACCTTCATTTTTCCATCTTCTCAAAGAATAACCATATACGATCGTGAACAGAAAATCACATCTAGGCAAATCATCACCAAACGCTACCAAAAGCGCACAGATATCTTCTACACTCATCATTAATCAAGAATCCACTAATAAAACATGCTATCCATCGAGATTAAGCTTAATCTGAATCCCTAAACATTTCATCCATGATCAAGAACCTTCGCCAATGGCTTCCAAACTTTACCTAAATCCATCTATGGTTCATACTCTACCTAACCACATGCAATATTCATCCTAATTTGTTCTCATCAGAGCATAATTATGAAAAGAAAGAAACCTGGTTTGAACTTCCACAGAGAGTGCTACAGCCTCCAATCCTTGATTAAACTTGCTCAAAAACGTTCAGTGATGCTTGCCGAAGATTCTTGGAGCTTCAATTCCCTCTGCAATGGCCTCCAAGATGAAAAACGATTTTCACTTTGTAACTAACTTTTTCAAGTGCTTCTTACCTCATTCAAGCTCTTCCAATCATAAAACCTGTTCTAAAATCCATTAGGGCAATATATAGAATTGTTTTGGATCATTATCTGGCCCAGTTATGGCCCAATTCACCCAATTCCATTTTTTGATTTTTCTTCAAAACTCCTTCATGACAGTCACGATTTCCTCTCTGTTTCAGCTTCATTCTCACTCAAATCCATTGCTGGTGTGTTAGGGAGGATGTAGGGCCAGTATTTGTTCCTTGAATCCAATCAATGGTGGATCTTTATTATGTAACTTCATTCTTAAGAAACTTGGAATTATGCCATGAAACCAACTTTAACTCAAGAATGTGAAAATGCCAAGGTGCTCCAAATGCCTTTTACCTTCAAAAAATGCACAAACTTGCAAAGTTTTGCACAAAAAGTAATTGTTTTAGAATTTTCTCTTTTTTATGCCTTTAATTATTCATACATGGTATTTCCTTCATACACTTCTCAATTTAATCCATATCAATGAATCTTTGGGTCATGGTTAGAGAAATAACACCATTTTGAACAACTTTCAAGTTGATCAAAAGTCCATTTGAGGTGTCTAAGTTGGTGAAATTGACCCATAATAAAAAATGGCCCATAATTCCAAATTCCCAAAACACCCTTGTCTTGCAAAGCTCATATCTTGAGTTCTACAAATCCAATCATGGACTTCTAGTACTTTCTAGAAAGCTCAGAAGATAAGGAACATCATTCAAGTTGGCCAAAAGTTCATGTGAATCATCTTTATAGGTCAAAAATTCCATGCAAGTTGGTTGACTTTCAAGCTCCAAATTCACATTCATCGGATGACCTGTGACTTGTCTGGCTCATAACTTGAGTTCTATAAATCCTATAAAGGACTTATAGTACTCAAATTAAAGCTATGCTCATGCTCTACAACAATCATGTTGGGGTCAAGATGAGATGAAAACCCCATCTTGAGTTATGTGGTCTTGAAGTTAGGCACTAAACTAGGGGATTTTACACTATCAAGCATAACAACCCTAGCCTAGCAACTCCTCACACTCTTGATTCATGATGAGTTGACCTTGGAATCTGTTAGAACACAGATTGGTTCTTAATAATATCTCTATGTTTTGATGATAACTATTATGAAATTTTGTAATTAAGAATTATATACTCTAAAATTTTCTTAAGAGTTTTTACTGCAGATAGTAAAGTAATTATCACTCCAGAAGCAAATCAGAATTGAACATAAGAAATATGCAAGACTCTGAAGCGCCATATGCATCCATTAGAAGATTCTGAAAGCTGCCAACAGAAGATCCTGAGCGTAGCCTCCAGAAGGATCTGAAGCAGAAGCTCCAGAAGAATCTGAAGCAAGTCAGAAGCATCTGAACCAAAGAAGAATTCTGTATGAAGAGCTTTCAAGCATAATTACTACAGAAGATTCTGAAAGTACTAAAGCTGCCAGTACTGAGGATCTGACTCAAATATGCTCTGAACTTATTCACGCTAAAAGCACACCAAGCTGCAAAGACTCTGATTCAGCAAAACTCTGATCAATTAGACTTTGATGAATCTTGCTGAAAATTGAAGAAGAATAATTCAAAGATTATGTCCGTTGGAATATACCAAACGACTCTTTCCTTATTTATGCTAGACACAAGAACTCAGACAAAAAGGATTTCTATGTGCTTTTTTCTTCTAGGAAAGGTCACTTGATGTGAAGACAAAAAGGCTCAGACCTTTTAGGACACTCTTCTCAACGTGAAGTTCTCTTGGATCAAGCTGCCTATAAAAGCAAGTCTTCACTCATCTTCTTCAGTTGACGTTTTACCTGAAAAGAAATCAATATTCAAAGCTCTCATACTATTTACATTCATTCTAGAATTAATTACTTTGTTCTTAACTTTAAGTGAAAAATCACAGTTGTGATAAAGCTTTATTAGAAGCAATTTAAACACTTGTATTTGTTATTACATTTGATTGTAAGAAAACCTTAAGAAGATCCAGTTAGGATCAGTAGTTCTTGAGAAGACTTTGAACAGTTGTTCTTAGTGCTTACTATTGTAATCAGTTGATTAAATAGTGAATTAAGTCCTTGTTTTAGAAAGGGAAATCACTCTAGGAAGGGTGGACTGGAGTAGTTGAGTTCAACGAACCAGAATAAAAATACTTGAGTTTTTATTTATAAGTTTTTTATCTTCATACTTATTCAACCCCCCTTCTAAGTATTTTCTCACCTTTAGTTGGCATCAGAGCTCCGGTTCTGTGTGTGCTACCACTTCATAGTGACAACAAAGATCCAGTGAGAAAAACTTTGATATATATTTGGTTGTTACTATGGCTGATAATACAATGTCTAACACTAACAACAAATATGAAGAAAGGGACATAATCAGCACCATACCCCCTATGTTTGATGGGGAGAAATTTGATTATTGGAAAGACAGGATTGAAAGTTTTTTCCTTGGATATGATGCTGATTTATGGGATCTGGTCATAGATGGATATGTTCATCCCACTAATGGGAATGGCAAGAAAGTAGACAGGAAATCTATGATAGATGCTCAGAAGAAGGAATTTAGAAATCACCACAAGGCCAGAACAATATTGTTAAATGCAATATCTCACACTGAGTATGAAAAATTTACAAATAGGGAAACTGCATTTGATATGTTTGAGTCCTTAAAGATGACTCATGAGGGAAACTCTCAAGTCAAGGAAACAAAGGCTCTGGATCTAATCCAGAAGTATGAAGCCTTCAAGATGGAAGACTCTGAATCTGTTGAAGCTATGTTCTCCAGATTTCAAATACTTACAGCTGGACTAAAGGTTCTAGCCAAAGGATACTCTACTGCTGATCATGTGAAAAAGATCATCAGAAGCTTACCTACCAGATGGAGACCTATGGTGACTGCGCTGAAAATGGCTAAAGATCTGAACAAGATCTCCTTGGAGGAACTAATCAGTTCACTAAGAAGTCATGAAATTGAACTTGAGGAAGATGAACCTCAAAAGAAAGGTAAATCTGTTGCTTTAAAATCTAATAAATCTGCTAAAGCATTGCAGGTAATAGAGGAAAGCTCTGAAGAATCCTCATCTGAAGATGAAGATGAACTATCCATGCTGTCTAGAAGAATAAACAAACTCTAGAAGCATAAAGGGAAGAAGTTCAGAAACTTCAGGAAGCCTGACCAAAGAAAAGAATCTTCTGGACACAGAAGATCTGGCAAAAAGGAGGTTGTCTGCTATGAATGTAAAGAACCTGGACATTACAAAAATGAATGTCCAAAGGTGCTGAAAGAAAAGCCTAAAAGAAAATTTGATAAGAAGAAAAAGGTTCTAATGGCCACCTGGGATGATTCAGATACATCTGAATCTGAATCTGAGTCAGAAGAGGAATGTGCCAATGTAGCTTTGATGGCAGACATAGAAGATCAGGAGGAAGGAACTTCAGGATCTGAATCTAATTCTGAATCTGACTCTGACGTTGAAGAGGTAATGGCTAAACTCACTAAAGAAGAACTTATTAAAGTGTTATCAGAAGTTCTGAAGAGCTATAACAATATTAAGCTCAAATACAAGAAGCGTCAAAGCAATCTTGTATCTGAGAATAATATTCTCAAATCAGAAGTAGCTGAGCTAAATGAAAAGAATTTAAAATTGAAAAATGATTCTGAATTAGCTCAACAAAACTCTGATTCTGAAACTGAATCTGAATGCAAAAATATTTTGGAAAAATATGATTATAGTTTTCAGAAGTTTCTTGCTAAAAGCATAGATAGAAGCAAAATGGCTTCTATGATCTATGGAGTTAGCAGAAATAACAGAAAAGGAATTGGATATAAATCTTCCTCTGGAAAGGATTTAAATCCAAAACATGTTGATAAAATTATCATCAAGAAAACTCCTTTATATTCCCACTTTAAATTTGGTCACTTGAATGATATTGAACAAACACGTTCTGAAAAGAATGTTCATGTGTTTAAATCTAAGGCTAGTCCGAATAAACCTTATGTTGAAAAACAGAAGTTTAGACAAACCTTCAGAACAACTAACCCTAAAGGACCCAAGAACATCTGAGTACCTAAAAGTAAAATAATTCCTGTTGCAGATGTTCTTAGCAGCAAGGTCAGGACGCCAGTCATGGTACCTGGACTCTAGATGCTCGCGACACATGACAAGAGAAAGGTCTATGTTCCAAAGTCTGGAGCTTAGATCTGGAGGTGATGTAAAATTTGGAGGGAATCAGAAAGGCAAGATCATTGGATCTGGCACCATTGGAAATGGTAAACTTCCCTCTATTACTAATGTTTTACTTGTTGAAGGGTTAAAGCATAACTTATTGTCCATAAGTCAATTAAGTGACAGTGGTTATGATATTACCTTTAATAAAAAATGTTGTAAAGCTATTAGTCAAAAGGATGGCTCTATCCTATTTAGTGGAAAGAGGAAAAACAACATTTATAAAATAAATCTTTCAGAACTTAAGGTTCAGAATGTTAAATGCCTCTTGTCTGTTAAAGAAGAGCAATGGGTCTGACACAGAAGATTGGGGCATATTAATATGGGACGTATACCTCAGATTAATAAACTTAATCTTGTAAGAGGACTTCCTAATCTGAAGTTCACCTCAGATGCTCTTTGTGAAGCATGCCAAAAAGGGAAGTTTTCAAAATCATCTTTTAAATCAAAAAATGTTGTTTCTACTTCCAGACCACTAGAATTACTTCATATTGATCTGTTTGGACCAATGAAAACTGCATCCATCAGAGGCAAGAAGTATGGATTAGTCATTGTTGATGACTATAGTAGATGGACATGGGTAAAGTTCTTAAAACACAAGGATGAGTCACATTCTGTGTTCTTTGACTTCTGTAAACAAGTCCAGAATGAAAAAGATTTCAAAATTATAAAAGTCAGAAGTGATCATGGTGGTGAATTTGAAAATAAATATTTTGAAAAATATTTTAATGAAAATGGCATTGCTCATGATTTTTCCTGTCCTAGAACTCCACAACAAAATGGAGTTGTAGAGAGGAAAAACAGAACTCTGCAAGAAATGGCCAGAACCATGATCAATGAGACTAATCTGGCAAAACACTTTTGGGCAGAAGCAATCAACACAGCCTGTTACATTCAGAACAGAGTGTCTGTAAGACCTCTTCTGGAGAAGGCTCCATATGAACTGTGGAAGAACAGAAAGCCTAACATTTCATATTTTCATCCTTTTGGATGTATTTGCTATATATTAAATACTAAAGAAAATCTGAACAAGTTTGATTCCAAAGCACATAAGTGTTTCATGCTTGGATATTCTGAACGCTCTAAAGGCTACATAATATACAACACTGAGACACAGATTGTGGAAGAATCTATTCATGTTAGATTTGATGATAAGCTTGGCAGTAAAAAGCCAAAGCAGTCTGAAAACTCTGCAGATAGAGAAGTAGTCTTCACAGACTCTGAAGGCTCAGAGGCAGACAAAGCTCAAGTGAAGGAACCAGAAGCAACGCCAGATGCTATTCCTTTAACTTCTCAGATGAACAATTTAAACATTTCTGAAGAATCAACTGTTAAAGGATCATCTTCCAGAATTAAAGCTTCTCATCCAGAGAATGTTATTATTGGAAAGAAGGATGATCCTATCAGAACAAGATCTTTTCTTAGAGCATCTGAAGCATCATTATTTGGATTGGTGTCAGTAATTGAACCAACTTCTGTAGATGAAGCTCTGCAAGACAATGATTGGATTATTGCCATGAGAGAAGAGTTAAATCAATTCACCAGAAATGATGTATGGGATTTAGTTCAAAGACCAAAAGGATTCAATATAATTGGAACAAAATGGGTCTTCAGAAATAAGCTTAATGAGAAAGGAGAAGTTGAAAGAAATAAGGCAAGGTTTGTTGCTCAAGGGTACAGTCAACAAGAATGTATTTATTATACTGAAACTTATGCTCCAGTGGCAAGGTTAGAATCTATACGCCTTCTTATTTCATTTGCTGCACAAAATAACATCACTCTGTATCAGATGGATGTTAAAAGTGCCTTTCTAAATGGTATTATAGAAGAAGAAGTTTATGTCCACCAGCCTCCTGGTTTTGAGAGTGAAAAATTTCCAGATCATGTTTTCAAACTAAAGAAATCTCTGTATGGTTTAAAACAAGCTCCCAGAGCTTGGTATGAGAGATTGAGCAATTTTCTTCTGGAGAAAAATTTCATCAGAGGAAAAATGAACACAACATTCTTTTGTAAATCATTTAAGAAAGATCTTCTAATTTGTCAAATTTATATGGATGATATCATATTTAGATCTACCAATACTATGCTGGGAAAGGAGTTTGCTCAATGTATGCAGGCAGAATTTGAAATGAGCATGATGGGAGAATTGAGATTCTTTCTGGGAATTCAAGTCAACCAAACTCCAGAGTGCACTTACATACATCAGACCAAATATGTTAAAGAACTTCTGAAGAAATTTAACATGACTGATAGTAAGCTAGCAAAGACTCCCAAGCATCCAACTAGCTCACTAGGCAAGGAAGAGGTAAGTAAGAAAGTAGATCAAAAACTCTACAGAGGTATGATAGGATCTCTTCTTTACTTAACTGCTTCTAGACCTGACATATTGTTCAGTGTATGCTTGTGTGCTAGATTCCAATCAGATCCTAGAGAATCACACTTGACAGCTGTCAAGAGGATTCTAAGGTATCTGAAAGGTACTTCTAATGTGGGTTTGTGTTACAGAAAATCTGATGATTTCAAATTAGTTGGATTATGTGATGCTGACTACGCTGGAGACAGAGTGGAAAGGAAAAATACTTCTGGAAGTTGTCAATTTCTAGGAAGAAATCTATTCTCTTGGTACAGCAAGAAGCAACCCACAATTGCACTATCAACCACAGAGGTAGAATATATTGCTGCTGCTAGATGTAGCACGCAGATGCTCTGGATGAAAAGTCAACTAGAAGACTATCAGATATTTGAAAGTAACATTTCTATATTCTGTGATAATACTTCTGCTATATGTTTGTCTAAAAACCCTATTTTACATTCTAAGGCAAAACATATAGAAATTAAGCATCATTTCATCATAGACTATGTTCAGAAGGGAATTATAAATTTGGCCTTTGTTGATACAGATCATGAATGGGCAGATATTTTCACTAAACCCCTCGTTGAAGATAGATTCAAATTTATTCTGAAAAATATTGGTATGGATTCTTGTCCAGAATAATATTTGTCAGAAGCAAATCTTTACAGATGCAAAAATGTTTAATGCTCTGAAGTATTTCTTCTAATTACTTATTCATTTCCCTAAATTATTTTTTTGTGAAACTCTGAACTAACAATCCTCAGAGGATCTGAACGTTGGTTAACGTTTCATCTCTCAAGAGAATTCAGAAGCACATGCAAGCAAACACGTGTCACTCTAAATCTGCAAAGGTGGCGTGTACACTACTGAAGAGACGTTTGAGGTGAAGTTTGAATAGTGAAAATCTTGATTTTCCCCCCAAATTGTCAGAATCAATAAATGCTTGAAATGATTTTTATTCTTTTTCATTAAATGATTTGTGTGAACGTGCTTTTATCTGACTGTTTGCATGCCTAAGTGTTTAGTATAAATACATCATTTCTCACCATTTTCACACTTTTCACATCTCAACCATTTATGCATTTCTGTCTTCTTTTCTCTCTTCACAAAAACCCTAAGCGTTTGACAAACTCATCTTCAATGGCAACTTCATCATCAACTGCTGCACAATTTCAATCAACCATGGCTGCAGTTACTTCTGCAAATATGGGTGTGACTCCATATACGACACCAAAGAGAACTTTGTTAACGCCTGTTGACAAACTGGAGGTTCTCTGTGAATCAATGGTGGAATTTGATTCATTGGCTGAGAATGGGTTTGAGTTTCGCTCCATAATTGATGCTCAAGGATGGGTAAAGTATTTTGACAGATTTTTTGGACCAGTCTACCCCCTTCTGGTGAAAGAATTCTGGATACATGCTTCTGTATACCCTAAGTTCCTTTTATCTTCTGTTCTGGGTAAAAAGATAATCATCACAGAAGATCTGATCAGGAAACTCATTGGATATGAGGAAACAAATGGAGTATCTCATCTGCCAGCTGGGCGTGTAGATATGGATGAAGTATATGAGGAAGTGATGACTGCTGGACAAGCTTCTAATAAGTTCAAAGATCTGAAGCCTGATTACAAGATCTGGGCAAATATTTTCATGGGATGCATTCATCACAGAAAGTCTACAAACTCTCCAGACTATGTCAACAATGAACAACTCTACTTTATGTATTGCTTAAGTCAGAGCACCAAGGTAGATCTTCCGTATATTCTGTTTATGCACTTATGGAATCACATAAATGCCTCCAGAGAATCTATGAAAGAAAAAGGTCAGAAGATCAGAACTTGGATTCCCTTTGGAAGGTTAATCTCAGATTTTCTGACAGAAAATGGATTGGTGACTGCTCTATATGCTGCTGGAGTCACAGATGAACTTGAATTTATTCTTGGAAAACCTCTGAATGCAAAGAGTCTTCAGAGACTAAAAATAGTAGAAGAACTCACAACAGCACCCAAGAAGCTGAACATCACTGAACTCAGTCAAAAGAGAATCCCAGTAGATGACTACCCTCTGTTCTATGCTGAAGAACCAAGGGAAATTGTAGTAAGATACATTGATGCTTGCAAGGCAGATGGAATGCCTATTCCTGCAAATATTATAAAAAGAGCAAGGGAACCATTGCCTGTTGGAGGAGAAGAGATAACAAGAAAAAGAAGTCAACCAGAAGCAGAAGCTGCACCTGTTCAGAAGAAGCCCAAGGTTGCTGAGAAGCCTCAGAACCTGCTAAAGAGGAAAGAATCTGGAGACACTCCTTCTGTTCCTGCAAAACGCATCAAGATTAAAGGTACCAAATCTTCTGTATGTTCTGTAAATAATACTGTTATAAATGATTCAACTTTTAAGTCTATTCCAAAACCACCTTCTACACAAAAACAATATGTTACTGCTCCACCTCATGTTTCTGTTCCATCTCTTTAAAAATCATCTAATCCTATTTCCATCTCACCTGTAAAACAATCATCTGTACCAAAACCAACAACAACAAAACCACAAATTCAGACTCCACAACCAGAAATACCAACCAAACAATCTATACCACAACAACAACAATCTGAAAAACAACCCACAGAACAACATCAAACAGAAAAACCTACAGAACAATCTGAACAACATCCAAAACAACCAGAAAAACAATCTGATCCTCAACCAGAAAAAGACTCTGCAAATCAACAACAAAAACCATCTGAACCTCAAACACAACAACAAGAGAAACAACCACAGCCAGAAAATCCACCATCAACCACATCTGAACCACCTACATCTGCACCCTCATCAAAACCTTATGAAAATCCTTCAGAATCAACCAACCCATCTGGAAACAACATCCCTGAGACAGAAGTTCTAGATGTTACACCTCTCAAAACTGTCTTTCAAGTGTCCTCTACCTCTTGCACACCAACCACATCATCCAATTCCTCAGAATCCGATATACACCCAGATTTTTTGGTATCCCCCTCTCACAGAGATTCTGAAGTAAACCAACCTGAACCCCCTGTTTCTTCTGAAGTTATTATTCTAGATCCTATTCCAACACCTAAACCATCCTCTGAAATTACCATTCCCAATCCTACCCATGTACCCAAGCCAAGAACATCTGAGAATGTACTTTCTGCTTTGTGCAAACTATCCACTTCCAACAAACTTCCTTCTGGTTTTACTTTGAAAAATTTCTACACCAGAATAGAACCCTTTGAAACCATCACTCCTCTCAAACCCAAACTTACCATCATTCTACCATCTGTGCTTCAAGCATATATCCAAAACAATGTCAGTCGTACCTTCATCAGATCCAAAACCATACTCTGCTATATCTACTAAATCTGACATACCTGTTTCATCTGATAAACCTGCTATTTTGGATAAACATGCTAAATCTGCTTTCCAACCTTACTCTGATAAACCATTTGATGTGGTTTCCTATCAAACTAGAGCAAAACCAAATCTGATGAATGCTTTATCCAGATCAAAACCTGACAAATCATCTGATATTCCATTCATACCTTACTACCCTCCTCCTCTGATTTCCATTCCTAGATCCATTTTTCCACCTACTCCCCAACCCAAGCCAATAACCTTGGAAACTCTGTTACACCCCAAACCTAGACTAAATGTTGATCATTTATTTACATGTTTTTTTGCAAGAAATACATATGTATTTAGCTTCTGTACAGAGGAAGTGTTCAGCAACAATGGATGCAAAGGAATCTGATGTCATTTGGAATGGCTTCATAAACAGATTCAACACTGTAGCATCAAATCTGAAGAACGTATGTTCTGATGATGCGAAGCTCAGATTTGCTGAAACTGCTAGAAGTCTGTTCTGGACTGTTAAGAGATCTGGACCACTACTTCTTACAGATGCTCCTTCATCATCAGAAGAGAATACTGAATCTGCATCTGAAGATAATCCTCTAGCCATGACTCTGATAGAACATCCTTCTGGCTCTACTGCTCCAAGCTCCAAAGCCCCTATGGAAATTGACTCTGTTCAAGCTTCAGAAACTGTTCCCCCTTCTTGAAGATAAGATTGCAGTTCTGGAAGCTGGTCAATCAGAAATCAAGTCTTGGATGGCTAAACAAGATAAGAAGTCTGAAGACATGACTCAGTGGATGTCCCAACAGGATCAGAAGAATGAAACAATGGCTAAGTGGATGACTAAACAAGAACAGTCCTCTCCTGAGATCACGGATCTGTTGAAGATGCTTTTGTCAAAACACTCTTAGTTTATTTTTTTTCTTCTGTTGTTTGCATCTGATGTTTGCATATGTATTTTGATTTTCTTCTGATGTGTGTACTCTTGCTCTGAATTGAATGAATGAATGTTTCAAAGTTTTCTCCACATGATTTATCTCATTTATTATTTCCTTTTATTTGTCTTTTCAAAGTTATTACTTTTTGCTTATGACAAAAAAGGGGGAGAAAATATAGATCTGAACTGTTTAATTAAACTTCACCAGAATGAAACTTCAGACATATCAATTTTATCTAACATAAAATCTGAGTATTTCAGAACTTTTGATAAGTACACTCTGTAAAAGAAACTCTGAGACTCTCAGATCATTTGACAATTATCAGACTCAGACTCTGAAATATGCAAGACACTCTGACTCTCAAATGTTAAAGAACAATCAAGCTCTAACTCTGAAAAATATTAAAGACAAAAGGGAAGTTTCTATTCCTTACTTATATTTAATTCAGGGGGAGATTCATCATCTCAGGGGGAGTTATAATTATTCTATTTTCTATTAAACAAAATTTCTGATGTTTTTGTCATCATCAAAAAGGGGGAGATTGTTAGAACACAGATTGGTTCTTAATAATATCTCAATGTTTTGATGATAACTATTATGAAATTTTGTAATTAAGAATTATATACTCTAAAATTTGCTTAAGAGTTTTTACTGCAGATAGTAAAGTAATTATCACTCCAGAAGCAAATCATAACTGAACACAAGAAATATGCTAGACTCTGAAGCACCAGATGCATCCATTAGAAGATTCTGAATGCTGCCAACAGAAGATCCTGAGCGTAGCCTCCAGAAGGATCTGAAGCAGAAGCTCCAGAAGAATCTGAAGCAAGTCAGAAGCATCTGAACCAAAGAAGAATTCTGTATGAAGAGCTTTCAAGCATAATTACTACAGAAGATTCTGAAAGTACTAAAGCTGCCAGTACTGAGGATCTGACTCAAATATGCTCTGAACTTATTCACGCTAAAAGCACACCAAGCTGCAAAGACTGTGATTCAGCAAAACTCTGATCAACATCAGAAGGCTCTGATCAATTAGACTCTGATGAATCTTGCTGAAAATTGAAGAAGAATAATTCAAAGATTATGTCCGTTGGAATAATCCAAACGACTCTTTCCTTATTTATGCTAGACACAAGAACTCAGACAAAAAGGATTTCTCTGTGCTTTCTTCTTCTAGGAAAGGTCACTTGATGTGAAGACAAAAAGTCTCAGACCTTTTAGGACACTCTTCTCAACGTGAAGTTCTCTTGGATCAAGCTGCCTATAAAAGCAAGTCTTCACTCACCTTCTTCAGTTGACGTTTTACCTGAAAAGAAATCAATATTCAAAGCACTCATACTATTTACATTCTTTCTAGAATTAATTTCTTTGTTCTTAACTTTAAGTGAAAAATCACAGTTCTGATAAAGCTTTATTAGAAGCAATTTAAACACTTGTATTTGTTATTACATTTGATTGTAAGAAAACCTTAAAAAGATCCAGTTAGGATCAGTAGTTCTTGAGAAGACTTTGAACAGTTGTTCTTAGTGCTTACTATTGTAATCAGTTGATCAAATAGTGGATTAAGTCCTTGTTTGAGAAAGGCAAATCACTCTAGGAAGGGTGGACTGGAGTAGTTGAGTTCAACGAACCAGGATAAAAATACTTGAGTTTTTATTTATAAGTTTTTTATCTTCATACTTATTCAACCCCCCTTCTAAGTATTTTCTCACCTTCAGAATCATCCCTTGGGCATCTTAATACATCAATCCATGATCTCATGGCCTTGAAATTAGGTCTCAACCTTCTTCAAATCATCAGTTAACCTAGGGTTGCCCAAATGAAACCCTAATTGCACCAATCTTGGTTGTAGCTTCATATCCTTTGCATAATGACCTGTCTAGGCTTCAAAATAACTTTCAACATTTCTCATGAGCTCTCTCAAGGATTCAAGTCTTCTCCCATGGATTCAGAATCATCTGATGACTTTCCCATAACCTTCAAGTTAGGAGGCATACACTCTTATATCCAACCCCTTCTATGAGGATCTTTGGCTTCTCTAGTGAGGATATCAACCCTTGAATATTTGAATGAGGACTCTTAGATAGCTTCATAACCTTGTGTAACCCTTTGGTTGGTAGTCATACCTCTTGATCTCCTGCACACATGTCAATGCAATGCAGATGATAATGCAAAAATGAATGCAATGAAACACAAGCTAGGTAAAGAAAGGTTAGGCAAATTATGGGGTGCAACAACTGCCCCTATTCAAACGGCTTGGACCTAACTGGGTGAGAAGAGAACGACTCTCAAACAATCAAGGTAAAATATGGTTGAATACCAATAAACCCGGATATTTGCCAACCGCACAAGTAAACGATACTCTGATGGGGACAAATTCTGAAATTGAAATGACAGTTGCACGACAACTTGCTGGAGAATTACTGATCTGACGTATCTGATTTCATTGTAGCAATTCGTCCTCAAGTCATCAAGGGATCACCGGTTACACGGTAACTGGTGAAGGATGGTCGATATTGATAGTTGCACGGCAACTTGCTAGTGAATGATTAACTTCAAATCTACGTCGGGATGATCATCTGATTTCACTGTAGATCTTCGTCCTCAAGTCATCAAGGGATCACCGGTTACACGGTAATTGGTGAAGGATGGTCGATTTTTTCGTCGGGCATTCTGCGCCACAGGAAAAGAATTCCTTATCGTCGCCTATGGACTCATCGGGTCCTTAGGAACGTCGACAATATCTTCGTCAGACTTCATTAGTAAGTCAATAAGGGATAACTAGTTACACGGTAACTGGTGATTTGCCAACCGCACAAGTAAACGATACTCTGATTGGTAGGAACATCTTAGAAATCGGAAATGACAGTTGCACGGAAACTGGATGGTGAGCGATTAATCTCAAATCTCCGTTAGGATGATCATCAGATTTCGCTGCAGCTTCTTCCTCAAGTCATCAAGGGATCACTGGTTACACGGTAATTGGTGACGCATAGCTGATATTACCGTCAGGCATTCTGCGGCACGACAACAGAAGAATTCCTCGGGACTCATCGGGTCATTAGGAACTTTTGACAATCTCTATAATTATGCCGTCAGGCATTCAAAGAAATTCTCGGGCGTCAGCCAGACTTCGTCAGTAAGTCGGAAATAGAATCCTCAATCAATCATGAACCAATAAGGATATACAATCATTTGCCGTCAGGCACTCCGCGTCAGCTAGGAGAACTGTTTCGACATCACAGTCGGACTTCATCAGTAAGTCAGAGGGGTTTGGCACTACTGCCAGACTTCGATCATCAAGTCTTCAAGGGAAATTTCAACTTCTCTGTTTGAAACCTGTTGGGGATGACGCATCTCCGCTGGGGATTCTGGAGAACTATCAAGTAACTCTGCTTTGGGGATTAAGAAATCATTATGGACGAATACTCTGTTGAGGAATTCAAGAATCATCCTGAACAAACAACTTCGCTGGGGAACTCAAGAACCATCCTGAACCAACAACTCTGCTGAGGAACTCAAGAATTATCCCGAACAACAACTCTGCTGAGGAACACCTGTAAGACAAGAACGGTAACGACCTCGCTCATGTTTCACATGCATATGTTTGACAATGGTGTAATGCTCCACATAGTGGAAATGCTACACGTCTAGCTAGATGCCATGCAATCATGCAAAATGCTACGGAATCAAGTCAGCAAAATAAATTCTGAAAAGAACATCCTATTGTCAAGGAGAAAGAACCATTCTGATGGGAAGAAGGAATCATCCTGTCGTGGAGAAGAAATCACATCAATCTCAGTTGAACTTATCTTGGGGAAACGAACTTCAATCGACTTTCTGCAGGGGACAAAGTTCTACGAGAACCTGTACTTGCTCAACCGGGTCTACAAACTACAACCTGTTGAGGACACGATGTCAATCGCAGAAATAAACTGCACGGCCTTCGTAGATAAAACCTTCCCGGTGATACGAACTCCGATGGGGAAGTATAGCAACAGCTATTCAAACACTCTACTGGGGAAGACCAATAATGACTTGAACAGTTTCCAAGGACTCAGCTCTCTTGGAGAACTGCAAACTCGGCTGAGGATATGCAACCAGATGCTGGAATAAATCCTACCTGCCGTTGAGAACACCACTCTGTAGGGGAATTCAACTCTGCTGGAGACTTCAGTCTGAACTATCGAGAGCTAAACACTTACGGATAGTCTTCTACGAGAAAAATGCACATTGATCCACTGCAGGGAACGAGTATACACTTCTGCGCACGACTCAGCTGGGGAGATGATGATCCTGCCTAGGATGCATCTGGTTGGGGAGAATCTATCTCCATTCGGGGAGACACATCAATGCTCATAGCCTCATGTTCAGATTCTGTGGGGAAACACAACTGAACCTGCAAGGGAAGAAGGAATCCTCCTACTTGGAAAACATCTGGCACACTGCCTGGAGGGTGACGTCCCTGCAAAAAAATGAACAAACAGACAAGATACCCTTCTCAAAGGGACCTAACAAGGTTATCATCTGTGATAATGTTCAGGTAATTCAATGTTTTACCATTATCGGCCTTGGCCAGCAAGTTTATGTATGCGTATTTTATCGGGCGTTCTTTTCCGCAAACAAAATAGATATAAGCTAAAACAAGCAAACAGAAATACTGAATAGTATATGTTTATTGATAGACGAGCCCCTGAATAGGCAAAATGTTTAACAATAGATGCAAGCTCCTGAAATGAGGAAGCTGCGCTAGCATGAACATAAATATACATCAGTATACACAAATGTCGGCAATGCTGTGTAGACGAACACCATGAGTTAATTCCTCTATGACCCACTCGACTTCGATACTTCTTCGACACTTCAGCTTCAAAAGAGATTGATTTGGATAAACGACCCTCAGGTCTCCCAAACCACTAAACAATGAAAGTTCACACGTGGAACACATTCATTTTCTTTTTCAATCCCAAACTTTTGCCTGAACCGCCCTTTCGGGTTTTCGATTCACCGAGATACCCTTTTTTGCCAAAGCCGCCCTTTCAGGTTTTCGACTTTGCGGGTGTACATTTTTCATTTATATCCCTAATTTTTTCCCGAACCTTTTTCCTTTTTTATGGTTCGCCGGGATGCCCCATTTTTTCCTGGATATTCTTTTTCTTTCCAGCGGGTCTTTTTTAAGCAAAGTATTTTTTAACTGCGTCCGCGTTCACAGGGGATGCAAAATCTTCGCCATTCATTGTGGATAACAACAAGGCTCCTCCCGAGAAGACCTTGCTAACGACATATGGACCTTCGTAGTTAGGAGTCCACTTGCCCCTGTGATCAGAATGTTGTGGAAGAATCTTCTTCAGGACGAGATCACCCATCTGAAATCTTCTAGGATGCACCTTCTTATCGTAAGCTTTCTTCATTCGACTCTGGTACAGACGACCATATGCAATCGATGCTAATCTCTTCTCATCCATCAGAATGAGTTGATTCAATCGATTCTTAATCCATTCTGCCTCGTCGAGTTTTACGTCAACCAAAACTCGTAAAGAAGGAATCTAGACCTCCAATGGTAGGACAACTTCCATACCGTATACTAGTGAGAAAGGAGTTGCCCCGGTTGATGTCCGTACCATCGTACGATAACCGTGCAATGCAAATGGCAACATTTCATGCCAATCTTTGTAGGTCACAACCATCTTTTGTACTATCTTTTTAATGTTCTTGTTGGCCGCTTCAACCGCACCATTCATCTTCGGCCGGTAGGGTGACGAGTTGTGATGTTCAATATTGAAGTTCTGGCATAACTCCTTCATCATCTTATTATTCAGATTCGAACCATTGTCAATAATGATCCGCTCGGGAATTCCATAGCGACAGATGATGTCCTTCTTTATGAATCTGGGAACCACTTGCTTGGTCACGTTAGTGTATGAGGCTGCCTCCACCCACTTGGTGAAGTAGTTGATAGCTACCAAAATGAAGTGGTGACTGTTAGATGCAGTGGGCTCGATCTTGCCTATCATATCAATGCCCCACATGGAGAACGGCCACGGGGATGACATGACATTCAACGGGCACGTCGGCACATGAATTTTATCAGCATAAATATGGCATTTATGACATCTCTTCGCGAATTTGAAACAATCCGAGTTCATCATCAGCCAATAGTATCTCGATCGTAAGATTTTCCGCGTCATAGCATGTCTGCCGGCGTGCGTACCAAATGTGCCTTCATGGACCTCCTCTATAAGCAAACTAGCTTCTTTTTCATCCAAACATCTGAGTAGCACGAGATCGTGATTTCTCTTATACAAAACTCCATCAGGATTGAGATAGAAATTTCCAGACAACCTCCTCAGAGTCTTCTTATCCTGAGTCGTCGCTCCCACAGGATACTCCTTAATCATAAGGAAAGTCTGGATATCATGGAACCATGGCTTGCAATCGGAGGCTTCCTCGATTGCAAAAACGAATGCAGGTCTATCAAGACGGGAAATGACAATTCTTGGGGCTTCATTCCAAAAATTGACTTTGTACATCGAAGCCAACGTGGCTAAAGCATCAGCCATCTGATTTTCAGCTCTAGGCACATGATGGAGTTCCACTCGATCAAAGAAAAGAAGTAGCCTTCCGGCATAATTCATGTAAGGGACCAAATTCGACTGACGAGTCTCCCACTCCCCTTTAATTTGGTTAACAACGAGTGCCGAGTCACCGTACACATCTAGGTTTTTTATTCTCAAATCAATGGCTTCTTCTAAACCCATGATGCATGCCTCATACTACGCTTCATTATTGGTGACCGGAAAAGTCAATCTGGCAGTAAACGGGATGTGGGATCCCTGGGGAGTTGTAATGATTACCCCAATACCACTTCCGTACGAATTGACTGCACCGTCGAATATCAATTTCCATTGGGACTTCCTATCTGACCCTTCATCTGGAAACGGTTCATCACAGTCTTTCACTTTGAGAAAAATGATATCCTCATCAGAGAATTCAAATTTCATCGGCTAATAATCTTCGATAGGCTGTTCGGCAAGGTACTCAGACAATACACTTCCCTTGATGGCCTTCTGGGAAACATATTGAATGTCATACTCCGTCAAAACCATTTGCCACCTGACAATCCTGCCTGAAAGTGCTTGCTTCTCGAAGACGTACTTGATCGGATCCACCTTCGAAATTAGCATGGTTGTGTGATTGAGCATATACTGGCGTAAACGTTTGGCAGCCCACGCGAGTGCGCAACACGTTTTTTCCAGCATTGAGTAACGAGACTCACAATCTGTGAAATTTTTACTCAAGTAATAAATGGCATGCTCCTTTCTGCCAGTCTCGTCGTGCTGACCGAGAACGCAACCCATGTTATTCTCAAGAACTGTCAAGTACATAATTAAGGGTCTTCCGACCACTGGGGGTATCAAAATTGGAGGTTCCTGCAGATATTGTTTTATTTTGTCAAATGCCTTCTGGCAATCCTCGTTCCAGATAATCGCCTGATCTTTTTTCAATAGTTTGAACATCGGTTCACACGTGGCCGTGAGCTGAGATATAAACCTTGCAATGTAGTTTATTCTACCCAGGAAACCATGAACTTCTTTTTCAGTCTTTCGCACTGGCATATCTTGTATTGCTTTTATCTTAGCAGGATCAACCTCAATGCTGTTTTCACTCACAATAAACCCCAGTAGTTTTCCAGACCGTACTCCGAAAGTACATTTGTTAGGATTCAGCCTCAACCTGAACTTCCTAAGCCTCTCAAAAAGCTTCAGCAAATTGACCAGATGTCCCTCCTCCGTTTGGGACTTCGCAATCATGTCATCAACATAGACTTCAATCTCATGGTGAATCATGTCATGAAAAAAAGTGACCATCGCACGCTGGTAAGTTGCCCCTGCGTGCTTCAGACCGAAAGGCATTACTTTGTAGCAGAACGTCCCCCATGATGTAATAAACATGGTTTTCTCCATGTCTTCCGGCGCCATCTTGATTTGATTATAGTCGGAGAAGCCATCCATGAACGAAAACACGGAAAATTGAGCTGTATTGTCGACCAACACATCAATATGGGGGAGCGGGAAATCATCTTTAAGGCTCGCCTTATTCAAATCCCGATAATCAACACACATCCACACCTTACCGTCCTTCTTCGGTACAGGTACTATGTTGGCGTCCCACAGAGGGTAAGTAGTGACTGCTAAAAAGCCAGCATCCAGCTGCTTTTGTACTTCTTCTTTGATCTTAACGGCCATATCTGGTCGTGTCCTTCTAAGCTTTTTCTTAACTGGAGGACAATCTTCTCGCAATGGTAGATGATGAACCACTATGTCAGTGTCGAGCCCGGGCATATCTTCATACGACCAAGCAAAGAGGTCACTATACTCTCGAAGCATCTCGACCAATCTTTGCTTGACATCACTCTGCAATGCAGCCCCTATCCTGAAATTTTTGACAAGTTCCTCAGAACCCAGATTAATAATCTCAATCTCTTCCTCGTGAGGCAGAATGATCTTATCTTCTTGTTTCAACAATCGGGCTCACTCTTCCGGAAGGTCTTCCTCTTCATCAATCTCTTCTTCAGCTTGATATATCGGGCAATCAAAGTCGAAGTGAGTCATAGAAGGTTCAGAGTCGATGTCATATGTAGCGTGAATCCTGCAATAACAAGGGTTAAGCTTAAGAAGAGGATATGCAGGTTAGCACAAACCGTATTGCCATTTTATTGTTTTTCAAAACAAAAATAAAAACAAGAATGACAGAGATCACCAAATTTGAATGCAAATAAAACGCCCTTTGATTTATTGATAATATGTACATGCATAAGCAATCAAGGCCTTAACAATAAAACCGTTATGCCCCGGGTAGAGCATAAGGTTGTACAATAATTGGAAAAAGACAAAGCATTACTCTTTGCGCGTCACTTGGATGACATCCTGGGCGGACCAGTTGTTGAGGCTCTGACCTGGTTTGCACGGATGAATCCAGGAGTCTAGGTCACAGTCACTATCTTCGTCGTCTTCAGACACGGCGTTGACATTCTCAAATATCACCCCACCTTTTGTGAACTGAATCGGCCCTTTGACGCACGGCGCACTGCGAGAGGATGAAGCATCAGCAGACGGAGAATACCCTAACCCAAACTTATCCTACTTGTTAGGGATATCCAGGACTTGCCCCCAGCCTGGGGCAGAACCAGCCTGAACAACAACTTGAGCTTCCTTGAAGGAAGAGAGATTCATCTCATATTTTTCGATCATCACCAGAATCGCATCCTTGACTTTAACGACCTCAAAGGCCTGACACAAAGTTTCGTGGATCTCGCCATCCACCTCGACATACTTAAAAGATGACAAATGGCTCACCATTATGTCCTCTTCTCCACAGACGGTCACGATGCTGCCCCCCACAGCATACATCAGTTTCTGGTGCAATGTGGAAGTCACTGCGCCCGCAGAATGGATCCAAGGCCGGCCCAATAGACATCTATAGGCTGGCATGATATCCATGATATAGAAAACTGCGTCAAAGGTTTCTAGCCCAACTTGAATTGTTAGAGTTACCTCTGTAAAGACGGTCTGCTTAGTTCCATCAAAAGCTTTTACCACCAGATCACTGGGTGTACATATCAACCCTCTCGTATCCAACCTCATCAGAGCTTTCTTAGGGAGAACGTTCAGAGATGATCCCGTGTCCACCAGCACATGGGACATAACCGTTCCTCGACATTCTATCGAGATATGCAAGGCGCTATTATGGTTCTTTCCTTTCGGCGTCAGCTCTAAGTCAGTAAAACCTAATCCATTCCCAGCATTCACATGAGCAACCACTCCCTCTAGCTGGTTGACAGAGATCTCTTGCGGTACATAGGCTGCATTCAGAACCTTCAGCAGGGCGTTGCGGTGTGCCTCGGAACACAACAACAGATTCAGAATAGAGATCTTAAATGGCGTCTGATGAAGATGATATACTATCTTATAATCACTTTTCTTGATCAGTCTCATAAATTCTTCGGTGTCTTTCACAAGCAGGTCTTTTCCTACCTCACGGGAGGTTTCTTCGAAGACCTTACCCTTACCTCTGTCAGTCTTTTCAGCCTTGTCAGCTTTGTTAGCTACAATATCCGGTGGAGAAAACACTCTTCCACTACGCGTTATTCCCCCAGTCCCAACTAGGTTATCAACAGATTTCCTGGATGGCTCCAACTCCAACTTCTGTCCATTGCAATAGACATCTGCCCCATAATGCCATGGAACAACGTTAGTGCTCTGAAATGGTATAGGCCCATCCTTCGTGATAGTGATCGTAGGTGGCCTTGATGCGGAAATGGTAATTATTTTACGAGGGATGGTGATAGTGGCAACCTTATACTTCTGCTTCAACACTACTTCCCCTGATTTGTTCTAAGCCCTCCGACTAAACTGCAAAATTCCTTCATTCATCAAAATCTGGATCCCTGCTACCAACTGATCACAACCATCTGAATGGTTCGCATAATCCATACACAACTTTCCATAGCCCGGGAAAATACCTTTCTTCATCAACTTGGCTTTAACGAAACCGAGTGGTGTTTTCAGGTCTTTGACATCAGTCAATAAGTCCGAATCTTCCTCTTCAATGATGGCGCTAACCCCATCTCCCCCATGGTTGGGCATAGGGTTCTTCGTAACATTCAGAACATTATCAGAAAAGTTGATTATCTTGGCGTCAACGATATATTGCAGTTTGTGCTTGAATGGCTTACAATTGTCAATCGAGTGGCCAGGCGCCCCCGAATGAAACTCACATCTCGCATTCGCATCGTAGCCCGGTGGAGGTGTCCCTGTCAAGGGAGCCAAAGTTCTCTTCTGAACTAGCTGCAACTGGAGCAAGGTCTGCAAAAGCTGGGCACACGACATAGGTTGGGTTTCAAGGTGACGATTTGACAATGGTGCTTTATTCTGGTACCTCTGGTACCCTTGCTGGTTCTGTTGCTGCTACTGCTGAGGTTGCTGGACAGCAGGAATAGTAATGCTAGCGACCTGCTGGCGCTGGCCTTTTCCTTTTCCCCGAGCATTAGACACTGAGCTTGTCTCACCTTCCCGTCTCTTACCACTTTAAGGTTTCTTTCCCCCTCCAGTTAAGGATACATCTATAGCCTGGATCTTTCAAAGTTTTATGCCATTCTCGACGTGCTCTCCGGTGATTATGAGGTCGGAGAAACTTCCCGATATACCACTAACAAGATTCTCATAATAAACCCCTGGAAGAGTAGCCACGAACATCTCGACAAGTTCTCCCTCAACCATCGGTGGCTGGACCCTTGCTGCCAGTTCACGCCACCTCTGGGCGTACTCTTTAAATCCTTCTTTGTTCTCCTGAGACAAATTTTGTAGCTGAATCCAGATGGGAGCCAGATCACTGTTATACTGATAGTGGCGTATGAATGCTTCATCAAGGTCTTTCCAAGTATGTACACTTGTGGGTTCCAAACCCATATACCACTCTAGCGAGGGGCCTGACAGGCTGTCTTGGAAGAAGTGTATCAACAACTTCTCATCCTTAGAATGTGTGGATATCTTTCGATAATACGACCTCAGATGGACACGGGGGGTAAGTGGTGCCCTTATACTTCTCGAAGTCGGGTACCTTAAACATTGGAGGTTACTTGAAGTCTGAGATCAGCCCCAGCTTGGTCATGTCAACGCGCATGGTATTCAAGTTCTCAAAACTCCTCATCTTGTCTTTGAGTGCTTTGAACCTTAAACGGGCTTCAGAATTCAGTTCGCCCTCGGCTCCTTTCATTGAGAATAAGTCCTGTTGACGATCCTCCTGCCAAGGTTGATGGCCATTACCCTAAGCAAACCCAGCAGCGTCAAGACCATATAGATTACCAGCACCAGCGTTTCCAGCATTACCCGTTACACCAGTATTGCCATTACCCATACCAACATTACCATTGGCCTCAAAGTTTCCATTTCTGGCTCCAGTCGTATTCCCATTAGCTCCAACATTAGTAACAACATTGCCATTGCCACTTCCATTCCCTCCAGTAACAGGGATGCCAACATGAGGGGTCTCAACAAGCGGAGGGTTTACAACATTCCCACCGTGTAGCACGCCGTTGTTGTCGAAGCGTGCAATCAGAGGTTGCACCAGAGTTCTGAGCTGGTCCTGGCCATTAGCGACCACTTGCATGATATCCATAAAACGATCTATCCTCTTTCTGAGCTCTTGAATGTCAATCTGAACCCGTTCCATTACTTTGACTTAATTTGCTCTAGTGGAATACTGGTGAATCTGCCTTCGTTCAATCCTGAAATATCCTGGTAAACACAAAGGGTTAGGAAAACGGCTCGAGGTACCTATTATGCAAATGATTCATGCAAATGCAGACACATATCTATGCATTAGGAGGAACTCCCCCTCGATTCTAGCTCCAAGACAAATAAAGTCTACCATCCAATCATGGAAAGAAATCCTCATATATATATATCTGAAAAGCCCGCGCGGGCAGCGTACAACTGTAATTGAATACAACTGAAGCAACAAGGCGTGACCCCAACCAACAAGTCTGGTGGTGGTCAGCATATAAAAAAGAAACAAAGAAATACAAGGAAATCAAGTGCGGCTACAGGCACGGAAATCTTCAAATAACTTCTTCGTAGTGGGATGTTCAGGCTGGGTGAGCAGACCCCGGATTAGCAAATCCCTCTGCCTGATGGTATCCTGGAGATCCTTGGCAACATCCCCACAAGAACCTCTTTCAAAGCAGTGTTCCACTCTACACCTCTTAGCATCAGCTCTGAGTTGACAATCCTGTAGGTTTGCCTTGGTCTCAACCAATCTGTACTGAACGTATCGTTAAAGTGAGGCTTCGGCCTCTATCTTCTTGTCCTTGATCTCAATCTGGGCCTCCAACTTGGTTATTTGTTGCTTCAGTTTTTCCTCTCGCTCTTTGTGGCTAGTCAAAGTGTTGTTCCACAATTTCTCGTATTTGGATAACTTCAGATACACTCTATCCAGGTCTTGCTTCTTAGTGGTCAATACACTTTGCACAACCTTCAGATCTAATCCAAGACGTTCTCTAGCATCAGTCTCCTTGGTCAAATTGGCGCCCAAGTGATTTATCAATTCTGTCTGCTTCTTGCAGGTGTATACGGCTTCGTTCTTCTCGCTTCGGAGTTTAGCAATTTCTTTTTCCAATTCTTCGTTGGATTTCATCAGCTCTTCATTCTTAGCTTGAAGCTGATTATACTTCTGAATTTCAATCATGGTAGGCTCTGAATGGCAGTCCTTCTTGACGGGAGGAAAGGGCATCATCACCTTTTTTGCCCTGCTATGAATCCAGGCCACATAAGGAGCATAAGCCTGACTATTGCTCTTCCCCAATGAGGTTTTCCCTTTTCGGTGAACGTTATTCCAGGCATGTTCAAATATGGCCAAATCATCCCCTTCCAATGTGCTAGTGAGGTACAGAGATTCTTGTACCTCCTCGTCCTTAGGAGGGCCCCTCAAGGCATACCCAAATTGTCTAATAGTGATAGATGGATTGTAATTGATGCAGCCTTTCCTACCCACCGGAGGGACGTTAGGACAGTTCCCACAGCTGTAAATGAGTTCAATCCCCAGGCGATCTCTGTCAAACCAATTAGTGTCTTAGGCAGACAAACTCATCAGGCGCTCAGACCACTCCTTCGTCTCTGCAGTCTCTAAAAAAGAACCAGCCTTAGGTAAATGAGTGACAAACCATCTATAAAACAGTGAAGCACATCAGGTGTAACGCCCGATTTCAATTATCCCTTTTTCGTTAAGTCCTTTTTGATTTTAATTGGGCGAATATTATTTTGATGTGGAATTCTCGTGGAAATATGTTATGTTTATATATTGTTCTATTTTACCCGATTTTGGGAGTTTTTGGAGAAAGTAGTTGGAGGGTATTTTGGACATTTCCTATTTAATGATAAGTTGGATATTTTATGAGATATTGAGTTAGTATATGTTTTGGGAAAAATAATAGGAAGATATTAAAGAGGAAATAGAAGAGAAAGAAAGATAGTAAGAAAGGAAGGAAAGAAAAGAGAAAGAAAGAAGGAGAAGAGAAAGAGGAGAGAAATAAGAGAAAACTTTGGAAAAAATCAAGATCAAACCCTAGCTTGTGGTTAATCAGGTAAGGGTGAGAAGTTTTATCATCTTGATAATGTATGTAATCATGTATGTGCTAGTTTGGATGTATTGGATTATTTTCTAAGTTTCCCTTTCTAGGTCGGAAGTTGATTTAATCGGTAGAAACTGAGTTTTATCGGTTAGAATTTTGAATAGACAGTGTAGTATAGTCGGGTGATGAGTGGGTTGTGCTACGGGAACTGATTTGGATTAAATCGGTCGGTTTATGAGTTTGGGAATTTTGGACAGCCATGGGAGTTCTGAGGTCACAGGTTCGCTAGGCGAAGCCCAACGAGCAGCAACGAACCAAGTCAGTAGCAAAACACCCAATCTTCGCTGACAAGTTCGCCAGGCGAGTGTGCTAGCAAGTAATTCCAGAATAACTCCCAATGGTCTTCGCTGGCAAGTTTGCCAGACGAACGAAGTAGCGAAGGTTCGCCAGAGGCTTCGCCAGGCGAAGGTTGGCGAATGCGACAACATTTTCCTATTCTCTGTGTTTTTCCTTTCTATGCGGATTTCTTTGCTCGGTTATGTTTAATCCTCATCGAATTGAATAGTTTTGTGTGCCGTGTGGTACGTTATGTTGTGAGTAGCCGTATGGCGTGAATCCTAGTTTGTGATTTGCGAAGTGTGGAATGTGGCCGTTTGGCAATTTGGTGCATTTACATGAATTGAATAGAAATGCATGTTGAGATCGAATGATGAATATAAACCAGGTATGAATTGGTGTGAATGAATGATGAATATGTATATATGTATTATGATATGTATATATATTGTGAATGCATAATGAATATATGCGATGAATTTGAAGAAAACCTGAGTATGTTTGTAAACATGTATGCATTTCAAGAAGTGTATGGAGTCATTTTGCATGTGAAGCATCATGAAGTACATTCTAGTGTTGTTGATTCCTAGGAGAGTCTGATGAGTGATAGGATTCCTAGGAGAGTCCGAGGAGTGATTGGATTCCTAGGAGAGTCCGATGAGTGATAGGATTCCTCGAAGAATCTGATGTGTGATGTGATTCCTTGGAGAATCTGATGAACAATGTGATTCATCGGAGAATCTGATGAGTGATGTGATTCCTTGGAGAATCTAATGAGCGATGTGATTCCTTGGAGAATCTGATGAACGATGTGATCCCTAGGAGAATCTGATGAGTTATAATGTACCCGTGAGGGGCGTGAGTGAATTTATTCTTAGGAGAATCTGATGGACGATTAAGTCGGTACCGCATTTGCATCTGCATAGAGTCGTGTGTCGGTCTCTATGAGTTGCATGCTGACATCTGTGCATGATGTATGGTAAATAAACATGAATGAAGAGGTTTATGTTAATTTTTGATAATTGGCATGAATGGAAGGCTTGAAGATACATGTATGTGTTGATATATATGTATATGTTTGTATGTTTGTGAATTGATATAAACATTGTTGATGCATATTGTATATGCTTGGTGCTCTATTTGTAAATAATTTATGTGAATACATTGTGATGTACGGCGTAGTGAGGTGAGTTGTGGTGAGAACGCGGAAGACGTTATTGAACGTTATGTGTGTGTGTTAGTCGTATTCTCTGTGTTTTTCCTTTCCATGCGGATTTCTTTGTTCGGTTATGTTTAATCCTTATCGAGTTGAATAGTTTTGTGTGCCGTGTGGTACATTATGTTATGGTTAGCCGTATGGCGTGAATCCTAGTTTGTGATTTGTGAAGTGTAGAATGTGGCCGTTTGGCAATTTGGTGCATTTACTTGAATTGAATGGAAATGCATGTTGAGATCGAATGATGAATATAAACCAGGTATGAATTGGTGTGAATGAATGATGAATATGTATATATGTATTGTGATATGTATATATATTGTGAATGCATAATAAATATATGCGATGAATTTGAAGAAAACCTGAGTATGTTTGTAAACATGTATGCATTTCAAGAAGTGTATGGAGTCATTTTGCATGTGAAGCATCATGAAGTACATTCTAGTGTTGTTGATTCCTAGGAGAGTCTGATGAGTGATAGGATTCCTAGGAGAGTTCGAGGACTGATTGGATTCCTAGGAGAGTCCGATGAGTGATAGGATTCCTCGAAGAATCTGATGTGTGATGTGATTCCTTGGAGAATCTGATGAACAATGTGATTCATCGGAGAATCTGATGAGTGATGTGATTCCTTGGAGAATCTAATGAGCGATGTGATTCCTTGGAGAATCTGATGAACGATGTGATCCCTAGGAGAATCTGATGAGTTATAATGTACCCGTGAGGGGCGTGAGTGAATTTATTCTTAGGAGAATCTGATGGACGATTAAGTCGGTACCGCATTTGCATCTGCATAGAGTCGTGTGTCGGTCTCTATGAGTTGCATGCTGACATCTGTGCATGATGTATGGTAAATAAACATGAATGAAGAGGTTTATGTTAATTTTTGATAATTGGCATGAATGGAAGGCTTGAAGATACATGTATGTGTTGATATATATGTATATGTTTGTATGTTTGTGAATTGATATAAACATTGTTGATGCATATTGTATATGCTTGGTGCTCTATTTGTAAATAATTTATGTGAATACATTGTGATGTACGGCGTAGTGAGGTGAGTTGTGGTGAGAACGCGGAAGACGTTATTGGACGTTATGTGTGTGTGTTAGTCGTATTCTCTGTGTTTTTCCTTTCCATGCGGATTTCTTTGTTCGGTTATGTTTAATCCTTATCGAGTTGAATAGTTTTGTGTGCCGTGTGGTACATTATGTTATGGTTAGCCGTATGGCGTGAATCCTAGTTTGTGATTTGTGAAGTGTAGAATGTGGCCGTTTGGCAATTTGGTGCATTTACTTGAATTGAATGGAAATGCATGTTGAGATCGAATGATGAATATAAACCAGATATGAATTGGTGTGAATGAATGATGAATATGTATATATGTATTGTGATATGTATATATATTGTGAATGCATAATGAATATATGCGATGAATTTGAAGAAAACCTGAGTATGTTTGTAAACATGTATGCATTTCAAGAAGTGTATGGAGTCATTTTGCATGTGAAGCATCATGAAGTACATTCTAGTGTTGTTGATTCCTAGGAGAGTCTGATGAGTGATAGGATTCCTAGGAGAGTCCGAGGAGTGATTGGATTCCTAGGAGAGTCCGATGAGTGATAGGATTCCTCGAAGAATCTGATGTGTGATGTGATTCCTTGGAGAATCTGATGAACGATGTGATTCATCGGAGAATCTGATGAGTGATTTGATTCCTTGGAGAATCTAATGAGCGATGTGATTCCTTGGAGAATATGATGAACGATGTGATCCCTAGGAGAATCTGATGAGTTATAGTGTACCCGTGAGGGGCGTGAGTGAATTGATTCTTAGGAGAATCTGATGGACGATTAAGTCGGTACCGCATTTACATCTGCATAGAGTCGTGTGTCGGTCTCTATGAGTTGCATGCTGACATCTGTGCATGATGTATGGTAAATAAACATGAATGAAGAGGTTTATGTTAATTTTTGATAATTGGCATGAATGGAAGGCTTGAAGATACATGTATGTGTGGATATATATGTATATGTTTGTATGTTTGTGAATTGATATAAACATTGTTGATGCATATTGTATATGCTTGGTGCTCTATTTGTAAATAATTTATGTGAATACATTGTGATGTACGGCGTAGTGAGGTGAGTTGCGGTGAGAACGTGGAAGACGTTATTGGACGTTATGTGTGTGTATATATATATATATATATATATATATATATATATATATATATATATATATATATATGTTTATATGCATTATGTATTATGATATTGTTTCTCACCCTTCTGTTGTTTTATAATGCTCTATGAGGCATTGCAGATTAGATTGCTGGAGTTTTGTGAAGCGTGGCTTCATTCTTTTTAGTCTGTCGACTCTGATATGTAGCACCGGTAGCTAGGGATTGTTTTGATTCTTTTGTGATACATCTATGCTTGTATCTGTTGTTGAATGTTGATGAAACATGCTGGAGGAATATTGTATATACTGTTGATGTTGTAAATCAACTTGAATGATGTATGTGTATGTGAATACATGTTTTGGAAGTTATGAAAATATTTAGATGTTTCCGCCTATGTTCTAAATATTTTCCTTGTGGGTGTTGCCCCGTTGTTGCATATCTGTTGAGCAGGTATTATATATGTTGAATTTTTGGTATAATGTGATATGCCCCTTTTATACCGTGATTGTAATTATACTCTGATGATATATTGATTACGTGCCTAAATGATTATTTGTGTTTAATTGGGGGTATAGAAAGGGGGTGTTACATTAAGTGGTATCAGAGCCAGTGTTGAGTCAGTTGTGTCTGTCTCGTTGTTGTGTTGGTTGAACGGTTGTGTAACCTTGTTGTTTTTGCGGTTAATCAGAATATCGCTGGTCGTAATGACAATGCGATGGATGTTGCATTGGAGGAAATGGCTAGAGCGGTGCAGGGTGCACCGAATGTGAACGCTAATGATGAGTTCAGAAAGAATCAGCCGCCGGTGTTCAAAGGAAGGTTTGATTCGGACGGTGCTCAGATTTGTTTGAAGGAGATCAAGAGGATCTTCAGGGTTATGAATTGTGCTGAAGGGAACAAGGTGAGACTTGGGGCTCACATGCTGAGAGAAGAAGCCGATGACTGGTGGGTCAGTATGAGGCAAATTCTTGAAGTTAATGATGAGGAAATAACTTGGGATTTATTTCGTGCTGAATTTCTGAGGAAGTACTATCGTGAGAGTGTAAAGGGGAGAAAAGAAATGGAATTTCTGGAGTTGAAACAAGGCAATATGTCCGTGATAGACTACACGGCTAAGTTCACAGAGTTAGTAAAATTTCATCCTCACTATGACGCGGTGACGGCGGAATTTTCTAAGTGTGTTAAGTATGAGAACGGCTTGCGTCCTGAGATCAAGCAAGAGGTGGGCTATCAGAGGATAAGGAGACTTTCAGACTTGATCGAATGTTGTCGAATTTTTGAAGAGGATAGTAAAACTCGTTCTAATCACTACAAGAGTTTGAAGGAGGAGAAAGAAAGGCAACAGGTAAGGAGTGAACCTTATGTGACGCCTGCTGATAAGGGCAAGCATAGGGAGAACTTTGTTAAGAGGCATGGAGGAGGGAGTTCTGGATCCATTAAATGCTACAAGTGTGGTGAGATGGGTCATAAGTCTTTTATGTGTGGAAAGCCCAAAGTTAAGTGCTCTAACTGCGGAGTTATTGGGCATGATGCTACGGATTGTAGAAAGGGTGTGGTGAAGTGCTACAATTATAGAGAAGTAGGTCACATCAGTGCTAAGTGTCCTAAACCTAAGCAAGCTCCAACAAGTGGGAAGGTATTTGCATTAGCAGGATCAGACACTACTAATGCGGATCGTTTGATTTGAGGTATGTGCTTTATTAATAATATGCCTTTAGTTGCTATTATTGATACCAGAACGACTCATTCGTTCTTTTCTTTTGAGGACGCTAAGCGTTTGGAATTATGTTGTATTCTTGTGAGGGTGGTATGGTTATTGAGACGCCCGCTTCGGGGTCGGTAACTATGTCTTTAGTGTGTTTAAGTGTCCTTTAACCATGTGTGGTAAGGGTTCTATCATGGACTTAGTATGTTTTCACTTAGAAAGATTATATGTAATCTTGGGTATGAGCTGATTGCAGTATGATAGAGTTAGTGTAGATTGTTATTTCCCATTGGTGAGGATTTCTTCTATGAAGGATGGAAAAGATGAGAGTTTATTATTCCCGAAAGAGTTGATGAAACTTTTAGGGGACGAAACTCAAGTGTTCAGTTGTCTGCGTCATTGTCGGCGGAGAGTAAGGCTGAACTGGATGTGTTCCCAGTGGTGCGTGATTTTTCAGAGATGTTTCTGGAAGGATGTTAAGGATGTACCGCCGGAAAGAGAAATTGGATTTGAAGTCCGTGGATTTGATGATGATAAGAGGGGAGACTTCAAGATGATGATATTGGAATATGTACGTGCCCAAGATTCGATCTCATTGGGGTAGAATGACTAGTATGTCGTTCCTAATGAGGTATAAGCAGTATAGTTGTAATCACTGGGGTAGAATGACTATGTGTCGTTCCTAGTGAGATGATCACTGGGGTAGAATGACCGAGATGTTATTCCTGGTGGGGTACAAGCGGTGTACCCATAATCTCCAATGGATATTGTGGCAGATCGACGATTTTATAGGAGCCACATGGCGTAACTATGATTGCGGTATGAAAGTGTGCATGTGTGCGATCGTATATGATTTGGATCAGGTAATATTTTCGAGGACGAAAATTTCTAAAGTGGGGGAGAGTTGTAACGCCCCGATTTCGATTATCCCTTTTTCGTTATGTCCTTTTTAATTTTAATTGGGCGAATATTATTTTGATGTGGAATTCTCGTGGAAATATGTTATGTTTACATATTGTTCTATTTTACCCGATTTTGGGAGTTTTTGGAGAAAATAGTTGGAGGGTATTTTGGACATTTCCTATTTAATGATAAGTTGGATATTTTATGAGATATTGAGTTAGTAGATGTTTTGGGGAAAATAATAGGAAGATATTAAAGATTAAATAAAAGAGAAAGAAAGATAGTAAGAAAGGAAGGAACGAAAAGAGAAATAAAGAAGGAGAAGAGAAAGAGGAGAGAAAGAAGAGGAAGCTTTGGAAAATATCAAGATCAAACCCTCGTTTATGGTTAATCAGGTAAGGGTGAGAAGTTTTATCATCTTGATAATGTATGTAATCATGTATGTGCTAGTTTGGATGTATTGGATTGTTTTCTATGTTTCCCTTTCTAGGTCGGAAGTTGATTTAATCGGTAGAAACTGAGTTTTATCGGTTAGAATTTGGAATAAAAGGTGTAGTATAGTCGGGTGATGAGTGGGTTGTGCTACGGAAACTGATTTGGATTAAATTGGTCAGTTTATGAGTTTGGGCATTTTGGACAGCCATAGGAGTTCTGAGTTCGCAGGTTCGCCAGGCGAATGGCAGCGAAGCTTCGCCAGGCGAAGCCCAGCGAGCAGCAGCGAACCAAGTCAGTAGCAAAACACCCTGTCTTCGCTGGCAAGTTCGCCAGGCGAATGAGTGTGGCGAAGGTTTTCCAGGCGAGTGTGCTAGCGAGTGCTAGCGAGTAATTCCAAAAAACTCCCAGTGGTCTTCGCTGGCAAGTTCGCCAGGCGAACGAAGTAGCGAAGGTTCGCCAAAGGCTTCGCCAGGCGAAGGTTGGCAAATGCGATAGCATTTTCCTATTCTCTGTGTTTTTCCTTTCCATGCGGATTTCTTTGTTCGGTTATGTTTAATCCTTATCCAATTGAATAGTTTTGTGTTCCGTGTGGTACGTTATGTTGTAGCTAGCCGTATGGCGTGAATCCTAGTTTGTGATTTGTGGAGTGTGGAATGTGGCCTTTTGGCAATTTGGTGCATTTACTTGAATTGAATAGAAATGCATGTTGAGATCGAATGATGAATATAAACCAGGTATGAATTGGTGTGAATGAATGATGAATATGTATATATGTATTGTGATATGTATATATATTGTGAATGCATAATGAATATATGCGATGAATTTGAAGAAAACTTGAGTATGTTTGTAAACATGTATGCATTTCAAGAAGTGTATGGAGTCATTTTGCATGTGAATCATCATGAAGTACATTCTTGTGATGTTGATTCCTAGGAGAGTCTAATGAGTGATAGGATTCCTAGGAGAGTCCGATGAGTGATAGGATTCCTAGGAGAGTCCGATGAGTGATAGGATTCCTCGGAGAATCTGATGAGTGATGTGAATCCTTGGAGAATCTGATGAACAATGTGATTCCTCGGAGAATCTGATGAGTGATGTGATTCCTTGGAGAATCTGATGAACGATGTGATTCCTCGGAGAATCTGATGAGTGATGTGATTCCTTGGAGAATCTGATGAGCAATGTGATTCCTTGGAGAATCTGATGAACGATGTGATCCCTAGGAGAATCTGATGAGTTATAGTGTACCCGTGAGGGGCGTGAGTGAATTGATTCTTAGGAGAATCTGATGGACGATGAAGTCGGTACCGCATTTGCATCTGCATAGAGTCGTGTGTCGGTCTCTATGAGTTGCATGTTGACATTTGTGCATGATGTATGGTAAATAAACATGAATGAAGAGGTTTATGTTAACTGTTGATAATTGGCATGAATGGAAGGCTTGAAGATACATGTATGTGTGGATATATATGTATATGTTTATGAATTGATATAAACATTGTTGATGCATATTGTATATGCTTGGTGCTCTATTTGTAAATAATTTATGTGAATATATTGCGATGTACGGCATAGTGAGGTGAGTTGTGGTGAGAACGTGGAAGACGTTATTGGACGTCATGTGTGTGTATATATATATATATATATATATATATATATATATATATATATATATATATATATATATATATATATATATATATATATATATATATATATATATATATATATATATATATATATATATATATATATATATATATATATATATATATATATATGCATTATGTATTATGATATTGTTTCTCACCCTTCTGTTGTTTTATAATGCTCTATGAGGCATTGCAGATTAGATTGCTAGAGTTTTGTGAAGCGTGGCTTCATTCTTTTTGGTCGGTCAACTCTGATATGTAGCACCGGGTAGCTAGGTATTGTTTTTATTCTTTTGTGATACATCTATGCTTGTATCTGCTGTTTAATGTTGATGAAACATGCTGGAGGAATATTGTATATACTGATGATGTTGTAAATCAACTTGAATGATGTATGTGTATGTGAATACATGTTTTGGAAGTTATGAAAATATTTAGATGTTTCCGCCTATGTTCTAAATATTTTCCTTGTGGGTGTTGCCCCGTTGTTGCATATCTGTTGAGCAGGTGTTATATATGTTGAATTTTTGGTATAATGTGATATGCCCCTTTTATACCGTGATTGTAATTATACTCTGATGATATATTGATTACTTGCCTAAATGATTATTTGTGTTTAATTGGGGGTATAGAAAGGGGGTGTTACAGTAGGACACACTCTTGCCTCTTCTATTCTCGTTCTTATAGTGCACCGAAAATACGAAGAGCGTCCACATCCACAAAGTCTGGGATATTGGGGAATAACATGATACCATATATGCATAATGCTAAAATAGCTTTGTATACCACCCATCATTCCTTCTTGGTGAAGTGTTGGGCTTTATCAGCCATAAAAGGTAATGGGAATCCATAAGCTCCGTTTCTCCTGGTTGTTCTTCCTTTCAACTCAGAAACCTCCATATGCAAAGCTGTAGCAATACTAGCCAGATCTGGCTCCTTGTCAACAGGATAAAAGGGTACCTGAGCAAGAATGGGTACTTCCAATATGGCAGAAAACTCATCCAATGTAGGGGCCATCACATAACTCGGAAACCTGAAGCAACATAACTGAGGATCATAAAACTGAAGCAGAGTCTGAAGTCCATTCAATTCATACAAAGATGGCTTGCACACAACACTTAGCAGCTTCCCATAGGTTCCCCTGAAATCCTTCATCACTTCCTTACCAGCCAAAGAAATCAAACTCCTCAACGTAGTAATATCTGGTGTAGGAAATTTGTAAGCCAAAGTTCTTCTCAAGTTGGGTTCCATGTCGGACAAAAAGGGAACAAGATTGCTAGAATCGAGAAGGACCTGCACACCTACAACATAGATACGTGTTAAATGCAATGCAACATGAAAATGTAAATGCAAATGCGAGATGCAGCAGGAGATCAAGAGTGCTGTGCTGTGAGGTGGCAAGTCATAATCCTGCTTCAGAGAGAATATAACACAACTCTGATAATAAGGGCCTACTGATACCAATAGTACTGATTCAAACCGTAGAGAAAACCAGGTTGTCTGAAGGTCAAAGTTTTCCTGCAGAACCCAGCCCCCACTCATAGGTATGGACCTATCCACTGATAAAGGTACAACATCCTATGCGTTCATCAGCATCACAGACTTTCAGGAAATGATGATACGTTCACCATTTCATGTTTGGCATCATCCTCTCCTGAAGAGGCCTCACTCAGCTGAATCACAAATGATCGGTTCCCAGAGTCGACAATCCTTAGATCTGAAATCCTTTCAACGGCCAACTGGGCTGGAAATGGAAATAATCTCAAAGAATCTCGTCTAAGCGCAGATTTCGTGGGAACTAGTGCATGCCTAACATACAGGTTCACCACTAATCTGCTTCTAGTGCTATGTACATACTCAAGCCTGGGTCTGGCTTATCACTCATCAGATCACCCCTCCTATAACAGCACAACAACAATAATATTATACTGAAAGTAAAATGCAGGAAAGTAAAATGTGATAAATAAATGCAAACCCAACAGATAAACACGCAAGCGCTAGGATTGACTCGCATAGGGGACGTTGGATCCCCAGCAGAGTCGCCAGCTGTCTCTATTGCGAAAATAAGGTGCCGGAAAAATAGAAGAGTCGCCACCTTTCGTTATTTATCCCGCAGGAGGGGAAACGAAACGATCGGAAAAACCTGACGAAAAGGTATAAGACAAGGTCATCACAACCATGTCTGGGTTCGGGAGTCGGTTACGCAAGGGGAAGGTATTAGCACCCCTCACGTCCGTTGTACTCAACAGGATCCATGCTTGTTGTGTTTATCTGATGGGTTGGTTTAACTATCTACCTATCAAGGTTGGTCTGAAAAGAAAAGAAAATGACTGACTCAACAAAGCATCACGCTTCGTGCCTACGTATTCTCGTCAGAGAACGAGAAATCAGAGTCAACGTAGTTCGGCTAACTACGGGTGAGGGGGAAGGTTGCTCGCCAATACGACAGTATGTACTCTCAACAGGTGTGAGAGATCAGAGCTTATGTAGTTCGGGATACTATGGATACGGGGTTCAGATTCGTCTGTTTTTCCGAGTAGGGTTAACAAACAGTTCCAGCAGTTTGGTGTATGTAGCTTGCTCGTCAGAGTCTCGTGCGTTACCGTTTACGGTAGAACTGAGAGTTAACGACACTCTTTTTCTGAAAACGTTTTCCTGAGTTACGGGCCCACGGGGCAAAAGAGGTTTGAAGTTTGTTTTCTGTATTTTACGGAAGAAGTGTTTCTTATGGATGTCTGTAGTTCGTACAACATTAGAGACTATGACTTATGAGCGAATGCGTCGCATATCGTCCAAAGGACATATACTAAAAACTCTAGATGATTGAGAGGAGACCACTCAATTATCATTTCCCAAGTGGCTTAAGGCTCGTAACGCACTGTACCAACTTGCCTTTATTACGTTTTTTACTGTTGTTTTGGAGATGAGAAGAGAACGAATTCTACAGGGGAAACTGTCAAGCCCTAATGTTGTCATGCCATGGATTCATCCTATGGTTGAGTTTGAAACAGGGAACTCCTAGATGTTATCATGTAAAGGTTTCAACCTAAAGTTCTATCATCACTTCCTTATCAAAGGAAGTGAGAATCCTAAGGGGTCATGTCACTGGGAAACAGAAAACTGACCAAATATCCGCTAAACATCAGTAAAGCAGATAAGACAGCAAAGCATACGGTAAAGATGCAAATGCAATGCAGCAATACAAGCAGAGGGAGAAACTCAACCTCTTAGCAATCAAGCAAAGAAAACAAGCAACAACAGACAAGCAAAGGGAGGGTCACCTCAACCTTTATATGCAAATACATCAATTAGAAAAAAAAACAACCCACAAGCAAGGGGAGGATCACCTCAACCCTTAAGGCAAGCAAGCAGAAGGAGACCCACTCAACCTCTTAATGCAGTCATGCACCTATACTTAGACTATCCTAAACATGAGCTACCCTAATGTAACACGCCACTCAATCATGAATGAAGGAAAGGAAGTATGCCAAATAAGGAATTCATTCCACAAGTAAACAAACAAGGCATCTATCCTAAGGAAAGGAATTGAATGTTGGGAAGCAAGGGTAAGGTCCATAGGAACTTACCACAGGCACTCAACCAACTCAATGGATTTGGAAAGTTTTAAAGGTGTGACTCCTTTAGGAGATGTGCAAAATCCCCCCCACAGGAGGGACTATGCTACCTCAACAAGGTTCCTAGGATGATTGGATAAGGGAAGATTAGGAGAATGAAGATGGGAAGCAGGGTAAGGTCCACAGGAACTTGCCACAGGCACTCAACCAACTCCATTACCTTAGAAAGCTTGCATAGATTCAGCTCCTTTGTGAAAATGCAATGAATTCCTCCACAGGAGGAAACATGCTCACAAGGAGGATCCTAGTTAAGCAAGGAAGATTTTGATGGAAGCTAAACTTATAGGAAGAATCATCCACCTAATTTGAACTTCTAAGGAACCTCAATAATTACATTCTAAGGATCACCTAAACTAAAGATTCAAAGGCTCTATCAAGGCCTAATCAAGGTTCTAAAGAGGTATCTACCTAAGTTCTATCCTAAAGGAGGAGATTTGAAGCTTAGAATTAGTTAAAGGTCACTCTAAGGACTAATCTATGAAGTAAGCCTAGTTAGGGTCACCTAAACCATACTCAACTTGTAAAATGGAGGAATAATGGAAGATCACTTCTAAAACTCCTAAGAAAAATCCTAGATGATCCGAAATGTGTTAAGAATCTATGGTACAAAAACCAGGGGCAAAACCTAATCCTAAATGTTCTAATAAAATCTACACTCAAAGGGTGTGCTAAAGGGGATCCACCATAGAATGATCCTAAAGATCTATCTCAAAACTATAGCTAAAGGCTTCTAAAAAATACAAGAAGAATCACACAAACCTATCAAGGTATCTAGATAACACATGCAAAAAATCAGAACTCAATTCTAAAATATGATATAGTACAAAAATCAGAAAGTGAACTAGTCATTTTGCAATTTTAATCATGTAATAAAAATGGGAAAATAGACAATAAATGGAAAATTAACCAAACATGAAGTTAAGTGACATACAAAAATCAAGGACATGCCAAAGATTAATCAAGATTTTTTTCATATTTTTCCAAGCATTATTTCTATTTTTAAAGAATTAAAAATGATAAAAGCATTAAAAGAAATAAGAAAAAGCAATTAAAAGAAATAAAAAGAAATAAAATGCTGGAAATAAAACATATCCATTGGATCAGAGGACCGGTCTATGCATCTAAGGGGGAAGCGAGAACCACGTGGCTCAGGGGCTTCTAAATGAAACGCAGCGTTTCATTAACGCTTGTGTGTGGCTGGTTTGACTATGGATAACCATAGTCCCTAATCTGGAACGTCCATGCCAAAAGTATGACAATCCAATGCCTGGTAGCTTGCCACATCAGCGGTCAAAGTCAACAACTCTCAAGATTGAACCACATGCGTCAGATCCTAATACTAAGTCAATTATATCAGAATCATCCAACGGTCCTTACATCGTCTTCAACCTTTGAATTGCAAATGGGAAGGGGGAAATCCAGGGCGGCCAGAGAAGACTCCGGTCGTCTTCTCCGGCGGGTTCACGGTGGCCAAACCCTCAGACGACACTAAACTTCACAAAAATCTCCAGATCCACTCGTCTTCTCACGAGGATCATCATGACAACCTTCATTTTTCCATCTTCTCAAAGAATAACCATATACGATCGTGAACAGAAAAATCACATCTAGGCAAATCATCATCAAACACTACCAAAAGTGCACATATCTCTTATACACTCATCATTAATCAAGACTCTACTAATAAAACATGCTATCCATCAAGATTAAGCTTAATCCGAATCCCTAAACATTTCATCCATGATCAAGAACCTTCACCAATGGCTTCCAAACTTTACCTAAATCCATCTATGGTTCATACTCTACCTAACCACATGCAATGTTCTTCCTAATTCGTTCTCGTCAGAGCATAATTATGAAAAGAAAGAAACCTGGTTTGAACTTCCACCGAGAGTGCTACAGCCTCCAATCCTTGATCAAACATGCTCAGAAACGTTCAGTGATGCTTGCTGAAGATTCTTGGAGCTTCAATTCCCTCCGCAATGGCCTCTAAGATGAAAAACGATTTTCACTTTGTAACTAACTTTTTCATGTGCTTCTTACCTCATTCAAGCTCTTCCAATCATAAAACCTGTTCTGAAACCCATCAGGGCAATATATAGAGTTGTTTTAGATCATTATCTGGCCCAGTTATGGCCCAATTCACCCAATTCCATTTTCTGATTTTTCTTCAAAACTCCTTCATGACAGTCACGATTTCCTCTCTGTTTCAGCTTCATTCTCACTCAAATCCATTGCTGGTGTGTTAGGGAGGATGTAGGGCCATGATTTGTTCCTTGAATCCAATCAATGGTGGATCTTTATTATGTAACTTCATTCTTAAGAAACTTGGAATTATGCCATGAAACTAACTTTAACTAAAAAATGTGATAACTCCAAGGTGCTCCAAATGCTTTTTACCTTCAAAAAATGCACAAACTTGCAAAGTTTTGCACAAAAATGAATTGTTTTAGAATTTTCTCTTTTTTATGCCTTTAATTCCAAATTCCCAAAACACCCTTGTCTTGAAAAGCTCATATCTTAAGTTCTACAAATCCAATCATGGACTTCTAGTACTTTCTAGAAAGCTAAGAAGATAAGGACTAACATTCATGTTGGCCAAAATTTCATGTGAATCATCTTTCTAGGTCAAAAATGTCATGCAAGTTGGTTGACTTTTTCAAGCTCCAAATTCACATTCATCTGATGACCTATAACTTGTCTGGCTCATAACTTGAGTTCTATAAACCCTATTAAGGATTTCTAGTACTCAAATTAAAGCTATGCTCATGCTCTACAACGATAATGTTGGGGTCAAGATGAGATGAAAATCCCATCTTGAGTTATGTGGTCTTGAAGTTAGGCACTAAACCAGGGGATTTTACACTGTCAACTCCTCACACTCTTGATTCACGATGAGTTGACCTTGGAATCATCCCTTGGGCATCTTAATACATCAATACATGATCTCATGGCCTTGAAATTAGGTCTCAACCTTCTTCAAATCATCAGTTAACCTAGGGTTGCCCAGATGAAACCCTAATTGCACCAATCTTGATTGTAGCTTCATATCTGTTGCATAATGACCTATCTAGGCTTCAAAATGACTTTCAACACTTCTCATGAGCTCTCTCAAGGCTTCAAGTCTTCTCCCATGGATTCAGAATCATCTGTTGACTTTCCCATAACCTTCAAGTTAGGAGGCATACACTTTTATATCCAACCCCTTCTCTGAGGATCTTTGGCTTCTCTGGTGAGGATATCAACCCTTGAATATTTGAATGAGGACTCTTAGATAGCTTCATAACCTTGTGTAGCCCATTGGTTGGTAGTCATACCTCTTGATCTCCTGCACACATGTCAATGCAATACAGATGATAATGCAAAAATGAATGCAATGAAACACAAGCTAGGTAAAGAAAGGTTAGGCAAATTATGGGGTGCAACACTACCCACTCAGGGTATTTTGAAAGTACTAGAAATCCCGCGTCAATTTGTTTCTTCACTTCATCTCTGATCATTAGAACCATGTCTGGTCTTGATCTTCGGAGTTTTTGCTTAACAGGGGGACATTTTGGTTTCAGGGGGAGCTTATGGACCACGACATTAGTATCTAGTCATGTCATGTCTTGGTATGACCAAGCGAAAACATCGACATACTCTTTGAAGGAGTAGTATCAACCTGTCCTTGACCTCTGTTTCGAGTGACACCCCAATCTTTACTTATTTCTTCAACTCTTCAGAACCCAAGCTGACAACTTCAATAGGCTCTTTATATGGATGAAGGTAGGCTTCTTCATGCATAGCCATTCTAGTTAATTCTTCGGGAATCTCAAATTCTTCGTTAAACTCTTCTTAAGCTTGGAAAACAAATGGACCACTACCAGAAGGAACCAAATGATCATTGGATTTTGTAGGTGATGGATGTTTTCTGCATGGTTTTAAAGGGTTTAATATGATCAGACACACACAACAAACATGCAGATGATGGTTTCAATTTTAAATTTTTCAAAAAGATTGTCATTTTTCCTTTTTACAAAAAGTGAAAATGATGAGGAGGAGTAAAAAAAAACAAGAGTTTTAACAAAAAACTTCTTCATTCATTAAATCCTTTAAATCGCAAAGTGGCCCATACAACATGATTCGTTGGCCTTGGGCAAGACCAATAATTTCAAGGAAAACAAAAGCTAACAAGCAATGCATTACTCTAAAGGCAGCATGATGGGAATTTCTATTGTCTCCCAATTGTGTAAGGCTGCTCCATCTCGGATCACCAGGTTGTCGAGGTTGCTCTTTTCATCTTTGTCAATAATGGCATTTACTTGTACCCTGCCACTTACAAATATTTCCTTCAGGATTTTCTGCTTCTGGATGCTCTCTTTAGATGCTTCTTCCAGAGTTGGTTTGTAACCCAACCCTTTCCTGTCATTCTTGGCACGAGCGTTTACTTCTATAACTTCTCCCCATCCCTGTGGGAGTCCTTCCTTCATTGCAGCTTTTATGCTCCGTGTGGAGGCAAAAGATAGACCGTAGACTATAGTAGAATTGTCAATTAACACAGCATGAGCAATCTCCAGGGCTTGGAATGTTGTTTCGAGCGCATCTTCATCGGCTTTGATGTATCTAAAAGAGGATAGGTTGCTCGCCATCAAATCTTCTTCCCCGTGTACTATGACTAGCTGATCATTAGTGACAAACTTCATCTTTTGGTGTAATGTAGATGCAACCGTGCCCATTGCATGTATCCACGATCTTCCCAGCAGACAAATTTATGTCGAATTTATGTCAATTACTTGGAAAGTGATTTCAAAAACTTGGGGTCCCAACATGATCGGCAAATTAACCTCTCCTATTACGGTTCTTCTCGATCCATCGAAAGCCTTCACAATTAAAGAGGTGGGTTTCATCTCAGCTCCTTTGTATGCCAACTTTGCTAATGTTCTTTTGGGAATTACATTGAGGGTGGACCCAGTGTCGACAAGTACTCTGGCGAGCGTATCTTCTTCACACTTAACAGACACGTGTAAAGCACGGCTGTGCTTGTAACCTTCAGTGGTCAAGTCACTGTTGTCGAAGCTCAGCGTATTGCAGGCTGTTATGTTTGCAATGACGGAGTCAAATTTCCCCACAGAGATGTCTTTCGTTACATGGGCTTGTGTGAGTATTTTCAACAAAGCTTGTCGATGAGCAGGGGAACTCAGTAGTAACGACATGATCGAGATCTTAGACGGTGTCTGGTTGAGTTGGTCCCCTACTCGGTAATCGCTTCAGCGAATTATCCTCATAAACTCCTCTTCATCATCCTTGAGAATTTATTTTCCTTTAACAACGGGTTCTTTGGAGTTTACTTCCTTTGGAGCAGCTTCCTTAGGAATGGTAGAAGTAGTTTTGGGAGCTGCAACAGCTTCTTGAGGGACAACAAAGTTTGTCCCAGGCTGATACACTCGACCACTGCGGGTCATTTTTCTTGCCCCAACAATGTTTGTTACATCCTCCTGTTTTCTTCCGGCCTTCAAGCTGTACCAGGTGTAGTCGTATTTCCACGATACAACTTTCGGATTAGGACCCGATCCTCTCCTTGGATCAAACCTTGGTTGATCTTTTCCGAATTTGGGTACTAGATCATCGCAGAATATTGGTCCGACGACGTTGGGTTGAGTTATTTAGTTGTTGTTGGTTTTGAACACTGCTCTTTTATTAGACTCTTCCGGTATATTGAACACTGCTTCAATAACCACAACGTCCTCTTTCCTCTTCTTACCACTGACTTGCAACATCCCTTCATTGATTAGTGATTGAATATCTTTTTGCACAAGGTCACAACCTTGTGTGTTCTTGTTGCATTCTTCACAATATTCATCGGTATTTTGAGCAACCATGCTTGAGCCAATCTTTTGTGTAATTCCACCAACGGTGTCTTAACTTCGGCCACTGCAGTGACTGTCCTCATTTCAGGGTCTTCACCTACTTCAGTTATAGCGTTTACCCCACCGTGGTTTAGTAGAGGATTATCCTTACATTGGGATGATTGTCCTCAAATGACAGTACATTTCTTTCAATCAGTTCCCTGACAATGTGTTGAAGTGCAATACAACCTTCTAAATCATGCCCAACGACATTCTCATGGAACAGGCAATGCTCGTTGGGATTGTAATAGGAAGGTAAAGGATTAGGTGTGGCACTCAATTTCCTTGTCTGAATAAGTCCTCTAGCCACCATCATGGGATACAGTTTAGTATAACTCATTGGGATTGGCTGTATTTTGGGCCTCTTGTTCTGGTAGGATGGCCTAGGAGCTTGAGCCCCGGGTTGTTGTACCTACTATAAGGTTGGTGATTGTATTACTGATAGACATTCGATGCCCTTAGCTGAGGATTTTGTTGATTTTGTAAAACTGGCGTAACTGCCGCTACGTATTGTGGTTGATGATACCGTTGATATTGAGTTTGAGCTTGGGGATGGATCTTTCGGTTCTGTGCCTTTTTTTCATGCATTACTGCATTGATTTCCCATTATTTTTTCTTATGAAAATTGCCTAGTGGCCTCTTTGTCGTTCTCGTGCTGGCACTACTCGCTGAGCTTGTTACTTTGCCGTTCTTCAAACCCGCATCCACTTTCACACCTACGACCACAATATCGGAAACATTTGTTGTGATGCTACTAATCAACCTTTCGTAGAATTCAGGCCTGACCGTATCTACAAACCTATCAGCCAGTTCTTTCTTTGTCAGGGGAGGTTCCACCTGAGCGGCAGTTTCGCGCCATCTCTGTGCGTACTCTTTGAATGATTCAGAATTTTTCTGTGTCATGCTGAGGACCTGACGAAGATCTGGCTCTAAGTCCATGTTGTACTTATATTGTTGCATGAATGTGTCTGATAGGTCTTGGAAGCAGTGGATCTTTGATTGATCTAGACTTATGTATCATTTGGCGGAGGCACCCTTAAGACTGTCATGGAAGCAATGTATTAATAACTTGTCATTTTCAATATGTGCGACCATACGCCAACAATACATGATTAAGTGAATCTTTGGGCAGGTCGCTCCTTCGTATTTTTCAAATGTGGGCATCACGAACTTGGAAGGAAATACCAAACCCGAAACTAAGCACATGTCCTTAGCATTGGAAACAAAGACATTTTTCCTTCTATGTCTCTCATCCTTCTTGCCATTATATCCATTTTGACCCTTAATTTTTCATGCTTCTCATCCTCGACCTCAGACCCGTCGGGTATGTCAAATATCTGTTGATGATTGTTGAAGATCATCCGGACTTGTGCTTGAGCCCCTGCTGAGTCTAGATGGGATCTTGGAATTTTGTCATTAACGGAATAATCTGCTGCTGGAGGTTGAGTTGTTGGGGATTAATGAATGGTGGCATGGAATCCCTGGTAATACCAAACAGATGTTCAGTTTTCGAGGTTACTACCAGAGGAGGATTTGCCTCTGTTGTATTGATTTTAAACACCATTGTGGTCTGTGAGTCCATTTTTCCTCTTATTACCTGAATGACTTCCATAATCTGGCTTACGTTACCACGTAGCCCCTCGAGATCGTTGTCAATTTGATCGATCCTTTGATCTTGATCTGCCATTCTTCTTTGAGGGAAAAGAACAACGAATGAGCTATGGAACCTATGCAACACTATGCAAATGCAAATGCAAGACTACCCATTCAAGGAAAAGCAATAATCTTGTTTACAAACAAAATTAGTAACACACGTGACAACGTGATTATCAAAAGGGAAAGCATAATTTTATTAATATAGAAAAGTCTGTTACAACAGATGGTTCTTGTTAACGAACAAGACCTTTCTTACAACATAATTTTTAACAAGTAACAATTACATCCGTAAGCTCTTTAAGATTACAATCTTTAAAAAAAACAGGAAATTGGAGGCCTCAATCGTTCTAACAAGACGATCCTTCCCCTTATTGAGATCTGACGTGGCGTTGACTCTGACGAATCAGCTCCCATAGCTCAGTGTTTTCTCGTTTTTCTTTAACTAAAGGGAACTTCAACTCATCTCTAGGTATGAGTATTTCTGGCTCTAGAGAGATTTCATAAGTGTGACTGTAGAACATTTTCAGAGATATCTCTTTTGATCAAAGGAGATAAGCTTTTATGGCTAGGAAGCTCATGTTTTCTTCCACAGTCATTCCTTGCAAATGTGGATGATACCACGCTAAACGGGCATGAGTTTCAAAGTTTTCATCACTACCCTTTCACAGAAACAAGTCCTTAGCGGGTCTTGGTCTAGTTCTGGTATTGTTTGGTACCCTAGCTGACGGCGAGCAAGGATCGGACTATAACTGATGACTCCCTTCGTGCCTACGAGCGGTATGTTGGGAAAGTCTCCAGAACTTTGAATCATAGCGATTCCACTATTTTTAACGTTGTACCAATTGACATCATAATGGGTAAGCGATGCTAATTTTTTGATCCAAGCAACTTTGCTGGGGAGATTCCAGAGGACCTGAGTCTTGGGCAAGTGTGAAATGAACCTCTTGCTGAGAAGTATTGTACAACATGAGAATAATCCCAAATCATACATCCTTCGATGATGGATAACATAGTAGGTGTAACACCCTTCTTAACCCCGCAGAATATATATAAATAATCAGAGTAATTATCATGCATCTTACAAAAGGGTGTCACATATAATTTCATAACATCACACAAATACCTGTCATGCTCATTAACACTTAAAATAAATTCATACTTTTCATAAACTTTCACCTTAGCATGTAGCAGCGGATTTAATTTAATCATAATTGACATAATAAAAGTCTCATACTCATCTCATTCATAATCAATTCTTAGGCATAAAAGCCAATATTCTACATAATTCAAATAAACATAATGACATTTAGAATAGTACATAATGTATCTCTCAAACATAAATCGAAACAATCTCAGTGGTACATGATCAGAGCACGACTCGACCCAACATAAATAAAGATATTAAGCAAGCTACTCCAATAGCTACCTCGCGCTAGAAGCAATTCTACTCCTCGGTACCTGAGTGATTTCGTATAAAACATCATTCTAACAGAAGGGTGAGAATTCACATAATTATTGAAATTATAAGATAATATATAATTTTAAGGCATACCAGCATAATTACAATTATTCTTACACTTCAAAGTTTCATAAAAAAAGTATCACTCAAGTAACCATACCATTCACAAGTATATAAACACCATCCATAATTTCATCAATTTCAACAATTCACATAGATACACATAATCTCATAGCACAAACATATACACAATGAAACTCAATGCAAAACTCAATGCAAGAACTAATGCAACTCATGCCATGTGGTACCAACACTTGTTATTATTTTTCGGTTTTTACATTTAAACTGGGTCCGTTCCCTATACCAATAACACACAAAAAGCCCATTCCCTAAGCTTTCAAACCCCGCTCTAGGTTTGGAACAAGTCACTAGCTCCCACGGAACTAACAAGCATTGCCTCTTGACACAAATGATGCATGTGCAAGTTCACAACCATATGCAATTAAGATCATTTCTTAATCTTAACATTCATGCATATCTTCAATAATTCATCACACTTGAATTATCACACAATCACACATACTTGCACATTTTTATCAATCATTCACACACAATTCATTTTTAATGGTATACACCATATTTTACAATACAATCACAATTGTATTATCATTACAAAAAGAAATAAATATCATGAATTTTATTTTGTCACACACCAAAATATACTTATACAAGCACACACACAAGTATTCGATAAATTATCCACAAATAATTTCACAACTGGCAACAACAGTGCAAAAATTCAATAATAGAACATATACACAATTGACTTCCCAAAAAAATTAGATAAAAATATTTGGCAAATAATTATATTATCAATACTATGTTATAAATCCATTTATTAGTTTTCCAACGCTTCGAACGGGGACCAAAACGGACTTACGGATCAAAAGTTATGGCCAAAATCGTCGAAACAAAATTTTTACCAATACACAGCCTTACGTCGACCATAGCGACGGATCATTCGACACATTGAAGGCCGGAACAAAATCTAGAAAAATGTGTTCAGTATGCGTCGACTTCTGCAACATATGCGTCGACGCAAACAGTGCAGAATGCAGAATTTTCTGCGTTTTTCACCATTGGAGGCCTTCCGGACCTCCGATTTCAATTCCGTAAAAAGCCCCAGTTCCAGAATTCGAAATCCTACCATTATATGACAATTATAATAAACCACAACATATATTTAAGGATCCTATCATCATATATCATGTAATCATAAATTTCAAAACCATGGAAATTGGAGATTTTTACCCTAAATATGATATAACCCATCATACATTATCATACAATCCCAATAATCATGTAAAAATACACCCTTACCTTGGTTTTTGGATGATTCTTGAGCCCTCTCTCTTGGTTCTTCTTCTTCTCCACCCTTCCTTCTCTCTATCCTCTTTATTAACTTTTTCTCTCTTTCTATTCTTCTTAAACTCTCACAATTTCTCAAAACCTAATAATTTCTAATGGGCTTACTAACCCATTTCTATTCACACAACCAATTAGGCTCAATTAATTAATCTAACAATTCTATATTATTCTACCAAATAGAATATATCAAATAAATTAATTAATTCAATAAATCAAATAATTCATTTAAATAAAATAAATTAGTTAATTCAATTAGGCACAAAGTCACACAATTAATCAATTAATTTAATTAAATTAATAACTAATAAAAATTAGGGCGTTACAACTCGCTCCCACTTAAAAGATTTTCGCCCTCGAAAATTACCTCAAACGAATAACTTGGGATAAGACTCCCTCATTTGACTCTTAAGCTCCCAAGTCACGTTTCCACTAGTTGGTCCTCCCCAAGCGATCTCTTTACCACGAAGTTGCCTCAACTCTCGATCCTCTATCCATATAGTCAATGTCTTCATAGTCAGGTTATCTCTTACCTGCACATCATCTGCTTGGACTACATGAGACGGATTCGCAATGTATTTCCTCAACTGAGATACATGGAACACGTCATGGAGATTAGCAAGCAACGGTGGCAAAGCAACATGATATGTTACCTCTCCTATCGTCTGCAAAATCTGATAAGGACCAATAAAACGCGACATCAACTTACGCGACTTCAATGCTCTACCAACACCAGTTATCGAAGTAACTCGAAGAAACACATGATCTCCCTCTTGAAACTCAAGTGCTTTATTCCTCTTGTCATGATAACTCTTTTGACGACTATGAGAAATCTTCATCTACTATTGAATCATCTTAATCTTATCAGCAGTCTGCTGGACTATCTCGGGTCCAACCACGACACTCTCTCCTGACTCATACCAACACAATGACGTCCTACACCGCCTAGCATACAATGCCTCAAATGGTGTCATTCAAATACTCGAATGAAAAATATTATTGTAAGTAAACTCAATCAAAGGTAAGTAGCTATCCCAAGCTCCTCCCTTTTCCAACACACAAGCTCTCAAAAGATCCTCAAGTGACTGAATCGTCCTCTCAGTCTGACCATCTGTCTGCGGATGTTAAGTATAACTCAAATGTAACTTCGTACCCAAAGCACTTTGCAAACTTTCCCAAAATCTCGAAGTAAACCTCAGATCTCTATCTGACACAATGCTAGACGGAATACCATGCAAACTGACAATCCTCTCAATGTATAGCTTCGCCAACTTCTCCAATGGGTAACCCATTCGCATTAGAATAAAGTGAGCAGATTTTGTCAATCTATCCACAACAACCCAAATAGCCTTATGATTACTCGGTGTTCTAGGTAGACCAGACATAAAATTCATCGATATGCTATCCCATTTCCACTCAGGAATAGATAACAATGCATCAAACTTGACAATTTCTGATGCTCAATCTTCGACTTCTGACAAGTCAAACAAGAATACACAAACTCGACAATGTCTTTCTTCATACAAGGCCACCAAATACCTTCCTCAAATCTTCATACATCTTAGTAGCACCGGGATGAATACTCAATCCACTACGATGCCCTTCCTCAATAATACTTTTCTTCAGCTCAACAATATCTGGAACACAAACTCTATCACGACATCTCATAATACCATTCTCATCAATCCGAAAATCACCACCTTAACCTTGATTGATCAAATTCAACAGATCAACTAGACTCAAATTATATTTCTGACCTTCTTTTATCTCTTCAAGAATGTCACTAGTAAGTTTTAACATACCCAGCTTAACTCCATAAGAAGTCTCTTCAGAAACCAAACTCATATCTCGAAATTGCTCAATCATCTCCAACTCTTTTACCATCATCATCAACATATGCAAATATTTCCTACTCAATGCATCGTCTACCACGTATGCTTTACCCGGATGGTAATTTAAACCAAAATTATAATACTTCAGAAGTTCTAACCATCTCTTCTGCCTCGCAATAAATTCTTTTTGATCGAAGAGATACTTCAAACTCTTATGATCACTAAATACTTCAAATATTGACCAAAAAAATAATGCCTCCAAAGCTTCAACACAAATACAACAACGAAAAACTCTAAGTCATGCATCAAATAATTCCTCTCATGCACTTTAAGTTTCCTTGAAGTATAAGCTACAACTTGCTGATGATGTTGCATTAGCACACCTCCCAAACCCATCAAAGAAGCATCACAATACACAACAAATGGTTCTTCCAGCCTCGACAAAATCAAAATAGGAGCCGTCGTCAATATTCTCTTAAGCTCTTGAAAACCTTCTTCACACTTTGCATCCCAAATAAAAGCTTGGCCATTCCTAGTCAACTGCGTCAATGACAAAGATAACTTGGCAAATCCTTCAATGAATTTCTGATAATAACCTGCCAAACCAAGAAAACGTCTAATCTCAAAAACTGATTTTGGAGCTTCCCATTGCGATACCACTTCAACCTTTGATGGATCAACTGCAATACCTCTACTCAAAATCACATGGCCAAGGAAACTCACTTCCTTCAACAAAAACTCGCACTTAGAAAGTTTAGCATATAACTGCTTCTCTTTCAACACAGATAACACAATCCTCGGATGCTCAACATGATCCTCTTCATTCTTCGAATAGATCAAAATATCATCAATGAACACAACCACAAGTTTATCCAAATAAGGATGAAAAATCATGTTCATGTACTCCATAAATACACCTGGTGCATTAGTCACACCAAATGGCATCACAAAATACTCATAATGTCCATACCTTGTTCTAAAAGCAGTGTTCTAAATATCTTCAGCCTTCCCACGAATTCGATGATACCCAGATCTCAAATCTATCTTACTGAATACACTTGCACCAACCAACTGATCCATCAAATCATTAATCCTTGGAAGTTGATACTTATTCTTGATAATCACCTTGTTCAATTGTCAGTAATCCATACAAACCTCATATAACCTTCTTTCTTATTAACCAACAAAACCAGTGCACCCTATGGCGATACACTCAGACGAATAAACCTCTTCTCAAGCAAATATTCAAGTTGACTCTTCCACTCTTTCAATTCCGATGCGAACATAGGATATGGAGCCATTAATAACAGACTAGTTCCAGGAACTAAGTCGATCGCAAACTCCATTTCATCTTCCGGCGGTAAATCACTTATCTCATCAGGAAAAACTTTTGGAAAATCACAAATAGTTGGCAAATCGCCAACTTTACCACTTTCATTAACACTCAAAGTTGCCATCAACATAAACATCTCAGCATCATCCTGCACCAACTCATCAAAACAATCTGTAAGAACTTGGCTTAACTCCAAACAATTCACTACACACACCATCTAAGCTCGCATGATAAGCCTATTCCATCCAACATGATGTCGTCCATTATCAACAAGAGATTAAGGGTGATCAGTTCCTCAATTTGTCAATAGACAATCGACAATCATAATGGGGCATAAACTATCTTTACCAAACTATAACAACGTTTAACAACACACTGAACCACCAATCCACACTTGAAGCATCTTGGAGAAGCACAACTTTCTCCCTCACTCGTTTCAATCCCACTCCTGCAGACAAGGGTTAGAAAAATGAACGTGTACCGACAGTGTTTTCGCACACATGTCGCATACTAGGGAACAAACAACATTAGACAACCTGGTCGGATGGACCAACCAGGCTCTGATACCACTAATGTAACACCATTCTTAACCCTGCGGAATATATATAAATAATCAGAGTAATTATCATGCATCTCAAAAAAGGGTGTCACATATAATTTCAAAACATCACACAAATACTTTTCATAAACTTTCATAAACTTTTCATAAATTCATACTTTTCATAAACTTTCACAAAAATACTTTTCATAAATTCATACTTTTCATAAACTTTCACATATAATTTTAAAACATCACACAAATACTTTTCATAAACTTTCATAAACGTTTCATAAATTCATACTTTTCATAAACTTTTCATAATCTTTCATAAATTGTCATGCTCATTAACACTTAAAATAAATTCATACTTTTCATAAACTTTCACCTTAGCATGTAGCAACGGATTTAATTTAATCATAATTGACATAATGAAAGTCTCATAGTCATCTTATTCATAATCAACACTTAGGCATAAAAGCTAATATTCCACATAATTCAAATAAACATATTGACATATAGAAGACTACATAATGTATCTCTCAAACATAAATCGAAACGATCCCAGTGTTACATGATCAAAGTGTTGTACCCCAAATTTTGAACCCTATATCATTATCATCATTCTAGGAGCATCATCATTTATTTATCTAACTTTAACCTATTTCAAGTTTGTCTTTGTCAAGATGCAGATGAATTAGGATTCCATACAGTCAGGAATCGGGGTTTCTATGGTTTGATTAGTCAAGGTTTTATATTGATTATACATGAAGAAATTCCCTATATCATCAAAGAATACTATGTTGGATCAAGTATGAATCCAATCTGAGGTTGTCACCCAGAGAAGAAGAGCAATGTAGTCCAGGACCCCCGATTAGGGTTTTTGATCAGGAAAAGTTAACTGTGGTTTGAATTTTGATTTAAATGGTACTCCAATGATGAATTCATGGTTCATGAAAGATTATATGACTTATTGAAGTCCACTAAATAAGTTTCAAGACCTCAGGAGACCCAGAACACTAACATTCGATTTGGAGTTTTTCGATCGTTCGATTCGTCTGACTGAAAAGTCAACTTATTGACTAGTAGGGTTTTGACCCAAAATTTAGGACAGTTGTTTTCCTAATGTTATATCATATCTAATCATGAAGTTTGGTGACCATTGGATCAAGAATTGAGGAGTAATCAAAAAGTCGAGAAATTAGGATTTTGAAAGGGGCAAGATCGTAACTTCCTAACAACACTTCCAAATGGAGTGGTTCAAAGCTTGTTAGAAAGGTCTTGGGGAGTCCTACAAAAGTGCAAAACTGACCTATGTGCAAAAAATGAATAGATTTGGAGTTATGATAAAAAAACAAGTCAAGAGGGAAAAACACTTGGTGAAATTTCATGATTTCGACCCTTTTTAAATCATGTTTTCAACCAACTTCAAAAGGATTTTTGACCTAGTTCCACTTGGAAGTTGAAAAAATTAAAAACATGAAAGTTGTAGTGCATGATGAGGGCTTTCCAAAAAATACAATTACTCCTACATATCATTTGTGAGCTAGGAGTTTCGAAGGAGGGAAGTTGGGGGTCCAAGCACTTGAAATGCATAACTTCAAACTTGACATGAACCAACATACCAACTATTCAATTGGTTCTCAACCATGGTTTAGCCATTGATATGATATCTAGATGTGTGATAAGAAGAAATGCAGAAGAATCCAAGAGCAAAGCTAAGATTTTGGCCAAAGTGCATTATTAAACTCAAAACAAGTACAAAAGGTACAAGAGGAAAGAGAAACTTTTGGAGTAAAATCTGGTGCAACTTGGTTCTACCCTATTGACACTCCTTTAAGTCACTTCTTATGGCTTTCTTACAGGCTGTTTATGCAGCACCAAGCATTGGAAACACTCAAAACTTTCTGCATCAGGATCCTTGTGAGGATTTGCTCATTTCTCCCTCCAAAAATACAAAAGGGCAAGCTAAATCCTCAAAACTGTAAAAGCCTTCCATTCCTATATAAATAGAGACACTCTCTATGTATCAAAAACATAATATCAAGCTCCAAATACCAGAAGAAACTCACTATTAGAACTTGTTATCCACTTTTCTTGAAATTCGAGCAAGTTCACTAAAAAACCTTCAAAATCTGTCTTGGACAGATTTCCTACTAAAACCATTTCCAAGCATTGATACTCACTATAAACCCTCTGCACAACCTATAAATGGTATTTGGAAGGTGCTCCAACATTTAAACCAGTCCAAGACCTCATATATCCAAAAGTCAACACTCAAACTAGTGAACTTTGACTTTTTTTTACTCAAAGCAAGATAATCCTTTGCTCAAGATTGTTTCAACAATCTTGACACTTCAAACACCTTTGGTTTGAGGTGTACCAAATGTCCAAAACATAAAAAAAACCTCTGCATCACTAGTTATTGGATCTGTCACAAAGATCCCTTTATTTGCTTCAAGTGCAAGAAATATATTGGTTCACCAAGATCTTATTGATATCAGTTAGAGCAGCTTCTCAAGATATTCCCAACTAAATAGCTTGCTTGGAAGTCAGCAAGAGGTTAGTAATCACTATCTTAATTTTGAACTACCATGAACATGATTAATGTGCATTAGTTGGAACATGTTTGAAGTATCTTTGTGTTTAAATTTTGTATATAGCATGTTTAGGGTATGTGCATACCTCCAGTTTGATCCAAGCATGTTTGGTTTGAGCTTAGACTTTGAATTTGCACTCCAAAACATCATTATGCAGTTTCCATAGGGTTTTGAGTTATGTACATAATTTGAGAAAACCAAAAGCACCATCATTTCCTTGTTAAATTTCACACGAGATAGACCTAAGGTTTGTGAAAATTGATGTTGTTTTGACAAAGTTTGAGTGTTCACGTTTTGGCTTGCTTGAATTTTGCCCAGAATCTACACTTTGAGGTATTTATTTCACTAGGGTGATTTGATACATTGTATGTATCACCACCCCAATGGTCATGGCCTACGCGCTCATGTATTTGCCTTGCCTAAGTATTCTGAGTTCGATCCGTGTGGAGATCAACTCTTTTGGCATTTTGCATTTTATTTCATGTTTTAATATTTGATCTCTTTCTTCCATTAAGTATCCACACGCACGCACTAGTTGAATTGGTGAAGTTTTAGGTTTGTAAACCAAGGGTTGTGGGTTCAACACTTGAATGTGCAATTCCTTACTTTTTATCACTTGGATTTTTATGTTTTATTCACAAACATAAAAACCTCATAAATTTTCCATTTTTCAACATTTTTGATCCATTCTTTTTACAAAATGTTCCTTATCATGTCTATTTTCACATACTGAAAAACAAATTCAAGGATGCCCATCCAAGAAATACTTTAATCCACTTGAAAGTCATGTTGCCTTTTAAGGTTTTTACCTTGTATCTTCTTAAAGTTTTTCTCAACTTTTTTGAACTATCTTGTGACATTGTTTGTATTTGAGCTATACATGTTTGTTAACATGATTGAATGATTTAAGTTTGCTTGATTCAAGTTCTTATCTTATTCAAATTCTTGCTTTTGTGAATGTATCTAATTGAGAATAACATTCTGAACCGTGCTTGTGAATCATGCTATCTCTTGATGTTATAAACTCTTGGAGTGCATCTTTATGTCTTATCTATTTGTTTAGAAGTCTTGTTAGAACTCTAATATGATAGGATTTGCTTCATTTTGGTTGTTACCATGAACTTGTATGTATTTCCCCATGAAATCTTGAACATCTTGCTTTAACTATTGCAACACTTCTTGTATGCTTACTTGTATTTGATTGTCATCAATGTATGATTGTTGGTCTCATGTTGTTACATTTGACATTCTTTGAACACTATGACATGCTTGCCTCAATTTGTTACTTGCTTGTATTTAAACTTGTTAGAATTACATGTTGTTTATCTTGATGGTTGTTACCTCATTTCTTTTCATATTTGTTAAGATACTTCAAATTAATTTTACCTTATATGCTTGGTCTTGTAAGAACCTCTACAATGTTCCCTCTCTAGTTATTGTAATAACTTTGTGTCTTATGGTTGTAACCATCTGATTTAATTGTGATATGTGCTTGATGTTGTTAAATGCTTGCATATCTCTTCTTGGTTGTCACCATGTTATTTTATATGTTCATCATGTTTGAATGAATGCTTTGTTAAGTTATTCCCCAAGTTATGGAACTTGTTAGTTCTCATCCAGTTTCCTCCCTTTTCCAAAGGAAAGTCTCGCTATTGACCCTTGGGTCATAGATAACTCATTACCCTCCCCTTGACTTTGTTAAGTCATCTTGAACCATAACTTAGTTAAGTTAGAATATACAAGCCACTAGACTTTGCTTTAAGTCTAAAAGACCTACCCCTAGTTAGGAGTATTCCTTAACTAGAACCTTAAGATAGAGTTTGTTAACTCTATGTAAGAATCATGGTAATGATTACTTACTCCCCTTTTGGCTTTTGTCAAAGCCCATATCCTTTGAGTGTGCAACTTAGAAATAGAGAGTTTTGTTAAACTCTATGCAAGCATTGTTATGTTTGTTCCCCTAGAAGTCTTGACCATAGACAAATACTTTTTAATCCCTAGTGAGGTGAACTATGATTGCTCTGATTATATCCTAGTCAGGATACGTAGGCAGAGGATGTGATATCTTTGCGAGCAAACTTAGAAACTATCCTTAGGTCTTTACCTAACCTTATACCCTATCCCAAGCCATAGCAAACATCTAGCAAGTATTAGCATACAAACATACGAAATGTTCCTGTAGAGTACTACAGATGTTTAGGATGTGAAAAACCTACCCCTAGGCATAACCAACAACTTGGTATCACGATTCTCACCGCAACAGAAATGGCGACTTCACTGGGGACATTACTTAAACTTGAGGGTTTAGCCTATTTTGTTTGATTGTATGTTATATTTGTGAATATTTGCTTACATGTATATTTGTCAATATATCTGTTTGTTTTGGGTATCATGAGTGGTGAGATAAAGTCCTATCCCGAACATGAGTGTCACATATGATAGAATGTGATATGATCAATAGTTGACTGTTGGGTGTAGTTCTAGTAAGTTTAACATATGATGTAATCACGCTCAGTGGAGACCTCTTTGAGATGATTGGTGATGTATGAGTAGTCATGCCTTCATTAATTATTTCAACCTGAGAGGCTGTGAAGCTAAGGACCTTTAGTAACACTTTTACCTTACTAAGCCTTTTTAGGACGTGGTGCAGAAACTGTTAGAGAGTAGTCCCGAAACAGTTGTCACACGATGCTACACTCAGACAAGTTTATCTTGAGAATATTGTCGGCTCACATAAGTAGTTGTGTTGGTTGGCAATATCTGAAGGATTTACTATGACTCTGAGAGCTTTGATAGAACCCGTTTGGCAGGTCTAAATAACCTATAGTACAAATCCTTGGGGATGGCTAGACCTTGTAACTCCACGCTTTGACCTTGATCTAGGGTGTGTGTGTGCATTATATTTGTAAATATTTGCCTATGTGTTATGGGTGCATCATCCCATCACAGCGCCATAAGCATATCATGTTGCAACTGGTTTTGTAAAACTCAGTCGATTGTTTTTTAAAGTCATAACCTTTCCCAACAATTATTGAAATGAGAGTTTGACTTAATTAACCTTTTAGGTTTCATAAAACCAGTTGCATTTGCATTGCATTTTTTTGCACTTTTTCTAACCATTCAAGGAATCAAATCTCATTTCTTTTTGCAGACAAAATGAGTCAGAGGCAACATGATTACATTCCCAAGACTAAGAAGGGTCATCTTGTTAGCAGATCCTTAGCCTTTGGGAATGTAATTTTTCTTTCCAAAAAAGGGTTTCATTCGTTAATGAAAACTCAATGTTGAAAACTTTTTTCTATCAAATGAAATTTGTCTAAGCTTTCATCCATTAATGATAAGTGACACGTCACTACGTGTTGATTTTGTTTGTAAACAAAATGTGGTTTTACTCTTTGAATGTGTAGTTTGCATTTGCATCTACATCTTGCATATCATTCTTCATTGCATTGGTCCTCTAGCTCATTATGTGTTCCGTCGCTATCAGAGAGAGAGAGAGAGAGAAAGAACCACACTGAAATCCCATCAGCATAACACAAGGGGTAGCACTCAAAAGAAGATGGACCGCCTTGAGCAAGAGAATTAAGCACTCAGAGAAGAAATTTCTCTTTTAAGGCATAACACAGGGGCATTCTCTGATACTGTTAAGAATCTGATAGATACCTGTTGCACCCTAAAATTTGCTCAACCTTATTCACTTGGTTTATGTTTCAATATCATTAGCATTTGCATATAGAGTCATGTACATAGACTAACCATCTGCATAGCATAGCATGGCAAGGCATTCAACAGGGGATCAAGCATTATTCTCATCTCTAGAGGCCTATCCAGAGGTTATTATCCTAATTCAATCTCATTCAAGTCATCAAGAAAGAATTTGAAAGCAAAGAGTTCAGCAGATCAAGCCTTGAGTCTATCTCCTATCTGAGGGTACCTGAGGGTCAACAAGGGAATTATGAGTTGTGAATGGAGAGCATGGGGAGTATCTAGACATCTTGGAGGACTTAGAAAGTCATTTGGGGAAGAAAACAAGTTGTTGATGTGATCACAAGAATTGCAGTTGAAGACAGTCAACTAGGGTTTCATCTGGGTCAACCCTAGGTCAACCCTAGGTCAATTGACTGATTGAAAGGCATTAAGGGCTATTGGAGAGATGTGGGGTTCATCATTTGACATGGAGAACAAGGATATGTTGTTATGCTAAGAAGAATTCAAGAGAAATCAAGGAGAAGAGGAGTTTCTAAATTAGGGTTTCTATGTAAAATCCCCTAGTTTAGGTCAAATTTCCAAGCAAGATAAGTCAAAATGCAAGCTTCAAATGGCTTCTTGGTCAACCTGAAACTTGTATAGGATCTCAAGACCTTTAATTTGAGTGGTGGAAGACATCAAGGAGATTTATAGAACTCAAGTTATGGTCCTTGCAAGTTACAGGTCATCTGAGGTATCTGAAATTTTGTCTGTGAAAGTGACTTGACTTCCAAGCAACTTTTACCCCTCAAGGAGATTTCAAATGAATTTCTGGTCAACATAAGAATTGTTCCTCATTGTCTTAGATTTCTAGAATGGTATAGTATGCCTTCATATGATGTGTGGAACTCAACTTATGGTCTTGGCAAGCAAAGGGTATTTTGGTCATTTGTGAATTACAGGTCATTTTAACCTATGTCCAAAACTCATATAAGGAGACCTCAAATGGGAAAACTCACAACATCAAACTTGCTCCAAATGACATTTTGAGTCTAGAAAAGTGACCATGAGAGATTGGAAATGTCCATAGCACAAGGTTTCAAAATTGGTGAATTTAATGAAGAAAAATGGCTTAAAAAATGAGATTTTTCATATATTGGCCAAATGATGCAAAATTATAGGTCATTTTGAATGGAAAGGGCATTTTAAAGACATTGGCTAAAGTGGAATTTTGAGTTTAGTTCATAATTTGAGAGTTATTCATGGTTGCTTGAATTGAAAGTTACATAAACCAAATTGAAAGGGAAAAGTGTAAGGGAAACTTCTCCAAGCTTCTAGGAGGTTCTAATGCAACCTATATATTCATGCAAGCTGGTTCATGCAAGGGTTGGTGCTCCCATTTTGTTCAAAACCTCCATTTTCACTCATTTTTCCATTCTTGCATAAGCTACTCAAACTCTCACAAATCTCTCAAAATTCTCACATCTTTGGATTGAATCTTCATCATCATCATTCAAACACTAGGATTCATATCAAGAAGTGGTTGAATTGATCAAGAATTGTACCAATTATCTTCTTCACTCCAAGTTGCATTTTCATCAAAAATCCATTAAAACTTCCTCCATCATTCTGATTTCTGTTACCATCATCATCCATTATCATCATGGAGTAATTGGCACAAGAAATTGGAGAAAATTTGTGGCTGTGTAAAGAGATTCAAGTTGAAACTCCAACTTGCATGAAGAATGGAATAGAGTAATTCACAAGGATTAAGCAAAAATCACTGCAAACAGAAGCATACACATTCACTGGAGATCATTTTCAGCAAGTATCAAAGGTTGAATTGGAGTCTAACCACCATTGCCATCACCAAGTGCAAGGTATGTAAACTTCTTCGAATCTCACTACTCAGGCTGTTATGGATCATGTGGTTAGGATAGGAGTGTTTAGAGACCCTAGGGGAATGATTCTTGAAGTTTAGGGATAGTTTCGTGGAGATCCATGACAGGTTGCCATTTCTGTTAGCTTCAAGAATAAGCTGTGTACTGGATTATAATCAATGTAATGAGGCATAGAATAATGAGGAAAGTATGTAGATTATCTGTGGATCATCAGGGTTGAATTCTGGCAAAGTTGACATCAGGCAAGCATGGTATACCCTGAGTTTCGTGCCCTCTGTTTGGAGCCTACAAGGAGAATTAGAGAAAACTAGGACTAGACATGGATTCCTTGGGTTTCATAGATTATTTTAGGGCTTAGAATGGTTCATTTTCATCAAGAGAGCATGGAGAAAGATTGGATGGAATTTTTGTGCATGGAGTTCATGGCTGAAACCCTAGACGGATGGAGGAAGAAGACAACTCGTACGCCCTTGGATCTGGTGGGGAGGATTGACTTGACCACGAATCGAACGGCCCACATTTAACCTGAGTTTTGGTGGGAAGTTTCCAAAATTGAAACGCACCGTTTCACTAATTGGGGGGATTGGGCTCAGACAGCTATTCGCACCCCCCAAGTTAGGTGGCCCAACGCGCTGAACATGAATTGTTTGCTATTCTCACCCCTCTGGCTATTTCTTTATATTTTCTATTTTATTTTCTTTTCATTTTTCATTCATTTTTAAAAATTCATAATAAATAGAAAAATCATTATTTTTAATTCATTCTTTTTGCATATTTTTCTTTAGGATGTCTAGAAAATTATAAAAAATAAAAATTGCATTTTATTCTTTATTTGATATTTTTCTCATATTTTCTAAATAAATAACATTTTAAATGGTTTCATTTCATACATGATTTTGTTATTTTTTGTTCTATTAATTGCTTCAATATTTTTCATCCATTCTTTTTAGGTTGTTTAGGTTAGACATTAAACTTGTAGATGCAATTCAGTTCCCATTTTTAGAAATTAATTTTAGGTGCTTAGTGTAGGTGTGAATAGCATGAACAAACTAGGGTTTTTTAGGTGATGACTTAGGAGAATCAATTCTTTTCCCTTTGGACTTAGGGTTTGACTAGTTTAGTTATGGGACTATAGGGGCTATGGGTAGTTATTAGACCCCTTAGAAAAAGTCAGGATTCCCCTACTGCTATTAATATACTGTATATCTGATTGACTGGTGTGGTGTGCCCTCTGGGGATTATTGCTTGCTTGTGTGGGTATTGGGATTGTCTGGGGACTTGGGAGAGCTGAAGACTTGGGGAGATGAAGACCATTGGAGATCCAGAGATTGAAGAACAACTGCCAGAGTTGGAGAGGAGGTTCTTGCTAGCAGCTGCTGAGGAGACTAGGGTTTAGGAGCTAGGCAGAGCTCTAGATTAGAAAGCTTGCTTCTCAAACATAGATGGCTTTGTTTGCCTCTATCCTTTCTCTATGATTCAAAGTCTCTTTCAAATATCCACCTCCTTCCTTTGGAAGGATCAGTGAATGTAGTTGAAAGATAGAACTTTTGAGAGAAAACTTTCTGTTTAATGTTAACAGTTGATGAACCACCCTTGGTAGGTAATTAACTGTCTAACATTCATTCACTTCATCTGGTTGGCTGATGTTCATCCTGGAGCCTGAGACTTGAAGAAAAGCCATTGCAGATAGAAGACTGATGATCAAAGCCCTTACCTGAAGATCATGAAGATGGAGATTGATGCTTGTTGAAGCCCATAAATGATTGGAGATTACTTGAAGCCAGATGTTGATTCAGAGCTGCTGATGCTGTTTCTTTTGCTGTTGTATTTCATTGCTGATGTATTGATTGGTTTTCCGGACTGTATTGTTTGCTGTTTACCCTGTTGGGTTGAAAGTGAAGTCTGTTCACTTTTGCCTATTGTTTTCCAGGTTCGAGGTGGAGTGGGACTCCCTTGTCTCGCTTGTACTGTTGCATCCATGCATTTTACTGTTTTACTGTATATATCTGATATTGTTTCTGTTTCTGTTTATCCCTTAGGATCTCTGTTTCTCTCTGCGCAAGAGAGGAGCATGATAGACACTAGGTCTTAACCCATGCATGATAACATTAGGTTAGTTTGTTTCCCTTCGCAACCATAGGTTAGAGTTCTGTCTCTTCTTTCTCAAAACAAACAGAAAAACACGATAATATTTCAAACACAATAAAAGACACTTCTTCCGTAAAAGAAGGTGAACTCATCAAGACGTCATTTTTTGTCCGCTGGGACTATTAATCAGAAAAAACCTTTTTCAGAAGGAATAAAACCAATCAAGACAGACTTGTGTTGTACGTGGCCCGAACTACGTTTGCTCTGATCTTTCATGCTGTATGAAAGTACGTAGGCATAGGATGCGATATCCTAGCGAGCAACCTTCCCCTCCTTTCCCGTAGGTAGGCGAACTACGTTGACTCTGATTTCTCGTTCCAGACGGGAATACGTAGGCATAAAGTGCGATACTTTGCCGAGTCATTTTATTTTCTTTTAACCCTTGACCCTGTAGAGTAGATAGAATAACAATCCATACCCGAAAACAAGCGTGGATCCCGTCGAGTACGACGGACGTGAGGGGTGCTAATACCTTCCCCTTGCGTAACCGACTCCCGAATCCAGGTTTTGGTTGCGACGACCATACCTTTCCCATGTTGTGCGAGGTTTACTCTGAGCGTTTCCTTTCCCTCCCGTGGGATAAATAACGCACGGTGGCGACTCTTCTGTCAGCCGGCGCCGATTTTCGCAGTAGCGACAGCTGGCGACTCTGCTGGGGATCCAACGTCCCCCGGCTGCTAAGGACTGCGATAGTTCTTATGCATTTGGGATCCAACGTCCCTTAAGAGAGTCAATCCTAACGCTTGTTTTCCCGTCGAGGATTTTGTATGGATTTATATTTCTGACCTTTATTTTCAGCATTATGTATATTGTTTATTATTGCTGTATTGGGGGGTGACGGGTGTTCTGATATTGAGAGATAAGCCGGACCTGGGCTTGAGTGCACCTAGAATTAGAGTAGAAAGTAGTGGGCGCGTGCCGGCTTTGCTTGCATTAGTGTCTCATGAAATCTACACTCGGACGAGGTTCTTCTGGTTGGCTTCTTTTTCTACCCTTTGGGTCGAAGGGGTTGTTGGTCAGCTGAATTGTCGACTCCGGGAACCGATCATTTGGAAGTTGGCTAAGTGAGGCCTCTTCAAGATTTGATGATGCCACTCCTTCTGGGAATCGTATCATCAACCCTGAAAGTCTGTGACGCCGACGACCGCATAGGATGCCATACCTTTGTCAGTTACTAGGACATCCACCTGTGAGAGGGTTTGGGGTTATGCAGGTAACTAGACCTTCAGACTACCGGTTATTTCTTGATCAGAGATCTTGGGTATTTATGGAGAGTTAGGAGGTCTGTCAGAGACCATTTGGAGATGTATTCTGAGGTCTGTCAGAGACCAGTTGGAGTGTTCTGAGGTCTGTCAGAGACCAATTGGAGATGTGATTTGAGGTCTGCCAGAGCCCAGTGGGAGTTATGGTTTGAGGTCTGTCAGAGACCAGTATTGGAGCTTTGTTTCAGGTCTATCTGAGACCAGGGTTTGATGACTTCTGGATGGTCTATCTGAGACCTTTCTTGATTGGGTTCAGGCTATTCAGCTACAGCATTGGTCCCTGTTGCATGTTACTTGCATTGCATTGCCTGCATATCCATTACCACTTGCATTTCACTAACGTGTGTCTGTGCTGCAGGTGCATTTGCATATTCCCCGGTTCTAGTGCCCAGACTTCTGAGTATTGACTATGGCTAGTTTGAGGAAGACAGTTGCGTATAAGCTACCGACACCTGATATTACTTCTTTACTTGGTCTGATATCTCTTGCCGGTGAGGAGGTTAGGAGAAGCTTCAGAATGAGTCATGGGAGATTACTGAGATTAGTCTGCAAGCCCACTGCTGATGAGATGAACGGGCTATACACCTTGATGCAGTTCTATGACCCCGCATTGAGATGCTTTACTTTTGCTGACTTCATTCTAGGGCCTACCATTGAGGAATATGTGGAGTTTACTGAGCTTCCCGTGCAGAACAAGGTTCCCTTTATTCACTCTACTGCTGAGCCCAAGTTGGAGGACTTAGCCAAAGCCTTGCATATGAACGCTGCTGAGTTGTTAGTGACTTCTTGGCTCGGGGTTCCCGGTTTCTCTCTGGATTTTCTGGTTGGCAAGGCTCAAGAGTACGCCAAGAACGGTTGTTGGGTGGTTTTCAATGCTATTTTGGCTTTATGCATTTATGGAATTGTGCTGTTCCCTAACTTGCCCAACTTTGTAGATCTGGATGCTTTCTATCTATTTGCTGCAGGCAACCCAGTGCCAACGTTGATCGGGGACTTCTACCACTCATTGCACTACAAGAACGAAAACCGAAGGGGAAAAGTTGTTTACTGCTGTGCTCCTCTATTGAATATGTGGTTCAAAAGTCATCTTCCAGTGAAGGGGTCCCTTGTGGAAAGTGCAACCACTGCTAGCTGGTCTGAACGCCTGATGAGGCTATATTCCGAAGACGTTGTGTGGTTTGATCGAGACCTGTTGGGATCTGAGCTCATCTTCAGCTGTTCTGGGTACCCTAATGTGCCGCTGATAGGAAGAAAAGGGTGTATCAATTACAACCCTTCTCTATTCATTCGTCAGTTCGGATATGCACTGAAGAATCCACCTCAGGAGGAAGAAGTACGGGAATCTCTGTACTTCACAGGTGACGTGAAGGGGGAGTTATTAGCCAAGTTGCAACATGCCTGGACACGTATTAACCGCAAAGGGAAGCCACTGTTAGGTAAAAATGATTGCCAGGCGTATGAACCTTACAGGGTTTGGATCCAGGAAAGAGCAAGTCAGTTATTAATGCCATTTCCAGCTGCACCCGTCACTGCTCTCGTCCCGGCAGAAGAGCCAACTACTGTTTCTAGGGAGGTCTACGAGCAAGTTGTGAAGGAAAAGGAAGCCTTGTTGAAGATCAACGAGGGGTTAGAGCAAGAGCTAGCTCAAGTACGCAGTGAGAAAAACAAGGCCGTATATGCTTTCCAACAACAAATCGAGCTGTTAAACAGGTTAGGGGCTGAGTTGACTGAGGAAAAGAAAAAGCGTGAACGTCTGGGGCAAGAGTTCAGAAGCTCCCATGACATGCTGGAAGCCAAAAAGAAGGCGCTTGACGCAGCACACCGAGAAATCTCCTCTTGCAATAAGACTTGGAATGCTACTCTCACCAACAATAAGATGAGAGAAGATAAGCTGAAGCAGCAAATCTCCGACCTCGAAGAAAAGTTGAAGTCCAGCATCAAGAAGTGTGAGGAAGAAGTGATGACCCGGTATAGTGTCCAGCATGCACTGAACAAGGCAATCAAATCCAGAGATGAAGCGGTGTCTCAGAAGCGAAAGCTAGAAGATTGCTTCGGAGAAGCAACATGGGAAGAAACTGCTGAAGACGTGCACCGTGTTCTTAAGAAGAGAAACCAACTTGTTGAAGGGCTGCTTGATCGACCAAGCCATCCAGAGACCAAGAAGTTGATAGAAGAGTACCAGACTTTTGGGAGGATTTGATCATTTCATATAGTAACTTGTATGCTTTATTTGCATAGTGCTGACCATCACCAGGATTGTTGGTTGAGGTCATGCCTTCTTTGTACTCTCAGTGATATTGTACTCTGGGCTTATTGATTTTCCCTGCAATATATGAGGCTTTCTATGATTCAGCTCTGATATTCCTATTGTCAGCACTGTCACCGCACTGGCACCTTCACACTAGAACTGGGGGAATGAATTTCCCTAATGCACAGACACATTGCATTGCATTCATATTCATATTGCATTACAGGTAATCTTTGAATAAGTGTCTTATGTCCTGCTCTGTACCAGGGTACTTTTCAGGATTGCAGATCAGCACCCGCACCGCTATTCTACCCGCACCAACTGTCGAAGAATCATGGATCAAATGCAGAACGAGATGCAAGATGTGCGCGAGAAGCTCGCTCTCTTCATGCAGACCATGGAAGCTATTGCAAAAGGGCAGGAGAATTTGCAGGCCATGGTCCAGCCTCTGTTGGCTCGAAATGCTGGTCACGGTAACGAGGATCATCAGTCTGTACGGGTCGATACTGTTCATGGAGACGGCACTCCCACGCCAGTGGCTCCACATGTAGTCAATATACCTGCTGCTAATGTCAACAACGCTACCGCTGCTGTGAATGGTAACGTCGGAGTTGGGAATGAGACTGCTGTCCATAACATTGGGCTGGGTGATGTCAATTTGGGAGATAATATGGGAGGCAACGGCTTTGTCAATACTGGATTCGGGTTCAACGATCAGGGATTCAATAACACTGGGAAGTATGGCTTTAATGCTCAAGGCTTTGGGCAGGACGGTTATGGCGCGACCAACCAGGGTTACGGAGGCTTTGGAAACGGAAACGACGCGGGGTTTATGGCTTTTGGTCCTGCTGGAGGAGTTCAAGGGTACGGTAACAGAGGCCGAGGTCCGGGGATGAATCAGGTCAGAGCTGGACGTAATAATGGATATGATGGGTATGGGGCTGGAAATGGTATGTGGCAAGAAGATCAGCAGGAGGACGCTTTCTCCGGCGGAGGTTTCGAAGGGCCGATGGATGACTCCCAGAAGATCAGAATGCTGGAAGAGCAGATGAGGGGAGTCCTGAACCAAAGTGCTGTGGGTTTGGACATGGCAACAATGGGTCTGGTACCTGGCTTGAGGGTGCCCATCAAATTCAAAGCTCCTGTGTTTGACAAGTACAAAGGAGACACATGTCCGAAAGTGCATGTACGAGCTTATTACAGAAAGATGTCTGCATACTCAACTGATGAAAGAATGCTAATGCATTTCTTTCAAGATAGTCTGTCGGGTCCTTCCCTAGAATGGTACATGGGGTTGGAGCCAACTGATATCAAGACATGGAAACAATTGGCAGAGGCATTTGTAGCTCACTACAAGTATAATAGCGATTTGGCGCCCAATCGGGTCCAATTGGCAGGGCTGTCGCAAAAGAAGGGGGAGAGCTTTAAAGAGTACGCGCAAAGGTGGCGCGGTATGGCTGCCCGGGTCCGTCCTCCTGTAGAAGATAAGGAGATGAATGACATGTTTGTCGGCACATTCACAGGTCTGTTTCATGATATGCTGTTTCATACGTCTCTGGCTAGTTTTTCAGACCTAATTCTGATGGGAGAAAAGATTGAACGTAACATTAAACAAGGAAAATTCCAGGTTGAGGAATCGACTGCATCTGGCAGTAATAGGAAGGCTTTTGGTGGGCGCCGTCAGGGCGAGGCAAGCGCAGTATTTGGAGGCCGAGGCCGAGGCCGAGGCAGGGGACGAGGTCAATATCGTCAGCCGCAGCAGGTGGCGAGTGTTACTATCCCGTATCAACAACAACCACTCCAGCAACAACAACCGGTCCAGCAACAGCCAATGCAACAGCAGCAGCAGCCTCAGCAGGGGGCACAGCAGGCTCAGCGAAGATTCTAGGGTAGTAAACTGAGAAGAGTGTTTGAGAAGCCTCCCTCGACCTATGCAGATTTGTTGCAGACATTGTTGGGATTAAACCTGGTAGAGAAAAGAACTCTGGCACCGATAACAGGAGCTCCCCCGTTTGGTTACGATGCAAGCAGGCACTGTGAGTTTCATTCTGGAGCCCCGGGCCACGATATAGAGGGTTGCCACGCTTTTAAGCATGTTGTGCAGGATCTTTTGGACAATAAGACTATCAATTTCGGAACGGCAGGTCCGAATATAGTGCAAAAACCCATGCCTAATCATGGGGCCAACGCCATTCTGACTGAGGAAGGGTTGAATCTGATTATGAATGTCGAAGACTTGAAGACGCCGCTGAGCGAGATAAAGAGCCGACTGTTACAGGGGGGCGTTTATCCAGGATGTGACGAGTACTGCTTAGAATGCTGGACCCTAACTGGGGGGTGTGATGATTTGAAGAAAGGCATTCAGGATTTAATTGATGGAGGCGCATTGCAGTTTGACCGAGCGGCAACTGAAGAGCCCGCAGGGGCAGTAGCAGATGATCAGAATGATGTGGCCACTGTAACAATTCCTCGGAAGACAATCACTATCGCAGCACCAGCTCAGCGACCACCGATAACCATAACTAAGGCCGGGCCGATTCCGTACGAGAACACGAAGGCAGTCCCATGGTCATATGGGTTGGAGGTGTATTGTGACGGGATAAAAATTGATGTTAATAAGCAGCCAGCCGAGACTGTGGATAATGTTGTTGGTTCGGGAGGTATGACAAGGAGTGGTAGGATCTTTATATCCCCTGAAGTGGAGGCCGAAAGATTAGCAAAAGGAAAAGGGAAAGTGGTTGAGAACGTTCCGGTGCAAGCAAACGAAAAAGAATCGGCATCGAAAGACGTAGAAGAGTTCATGCGTCTGATTCGGAAAAGTGATTATAAGATTGTGGAGCATCTACAGCAGACGCCGTCCAAAATATCTATCTTGTCATTGCTGTTGTGCTCGGAAGCTCACAGAAATGCGTTGCTGAAAGTCCTGGATACTTCTTTTGTACCCCAGGACGTCTCCGTGAATCAGCTGGAAGGAGTGTTGGCACATGTGAACGCAGGCCACAGCTTGGGCTTTACTGACTTTGACTTGACTCCGAAAGGGAGAGATCATAATATGGCTCTGCACGTATCTGTTGAGTGTAGAGGATCAGTAATGTCACACGTATTGGTTGACACCGGATCATCTTTGAGTGTGCTACCCAAGAAGGCGATGATGAAGCTGGATGTCAGAGGAATCTTGTGTACGCCCAGTGATTTGGTAGTCAGAGCGTTTGACGGCACGCGGAGAACAGTCTTTGGATCGATTACATTGCCTCTACAGGTGGGGCCGGAAGTGTTTGCAACTGAATTTTATATCATGGATATACAGCCTGCGTACAGCTGCTTGCTTGGAAGACCCTGGATTCATGGGGCAGGGGCAGTCACATCCACCCTGCATCAGAAGTTAAAATATATGGTCGGAGACAGCGTGGTCACCGTGTGCGGAGAGGAGGACATCCTGGTCAGCCATCTGTCGTCATTTAAATATGTGGAGGTCGACGGAGAAATCCACGAAACACCCTGCCAGGCATTTGAAGGTTTGCGCATCAAGGACAAAGGTCCCGGGCCGAGCAAAGCGTCGGAGATAGCCGTCTCATCGTATAAAGAAGCTCAAGCTCTAGTAGAAGCAGGAGAAGCAAAGGGCTGGGGCAAAGTGCTGGACATTCCTGTGAAGATGGACCGGTTCGGGCTGGGATACCAACCGTCGTCATCAACTCCTTCCGTGGGAGCGCCCCGTTTCAGAGGGCCAATCACCATCTCTGCCAGTGGGGTGTGTCATGAAACCGTCAATGCTGCTTCGGAGTCTGATGAAGGAGACAGCGACTGTGATATGGATGCCTGGATTCAGCCAAGCACGCCAGGACAAGGACTGTGCAACTGGTCTATTCAGGAACTTGTTCCCGTGACTTTTAAACAGTAATGCTTTGCTTTATTAATTGTTGAATAATCTGATGTCTTGCCCGGGGCATCAGGATTTGCTTAGGGCTGTGTTGTTATGAACATTGCGTGTTAATCATTAAATAAATGGCGTTTTTCATGTGCAAATACTGTAATCCCTGTCTTTCTTGTTTTATATTTTTCAATAAAACGGCAACGTGGTTGTTCGCTTTATACGCATTTTGAAGCACTTAACCATTCCTTTTGCAGGATAACATTTTCAGATGACATCCTCGAGCCACCTATGACTCGTCCCGACTTTGAGCACCCGGTATTTCAGGCCGAAGAAGAGGTTGTCGAAGATAGCGACGTTCCTGAAGAACTGTCTTGGTTGGTGAAGCAAGAGGAGAGAGCCATTCTGCCTCACGATGAGGTCATCGAAATTATCAACTTGGGGTCGGAAGGGGTTGAGAAGAATGTTCGTATCGGAGCCGCACTACAGAGTGATATCAAGCGAAGACTGGTTGAAATGCTCAGGGAATATAATGATGTATTCGCTTGGTCATATGAAGATATGCCGGGGCTCGATACAGATATGGTTGTGCATCGCCTGCCACTGAAAGAAGGTTGCCCGCCGGTCAAGCAAAAGCTTCGTAGAACTCGACCAGATATGGCAGTGAAGATCAAAGAGGAAGTCCAAAAACAATGGGACGCTGGTTTCCTGGCTGTGACAAAGTATCCCTCATGGGTTGCCAACATCGTACCAGTGCCAAAGAAAGATGGCAAGGTTCGAATGTGCGTGGATTATAGAGATTTGAATAAAGCAAGCCCAAAAGACGATTTTCCACTTCCTCACATTGACGTGTTAGTTGATAATACTGCTCAATACTCCGTATTCTCCTTTATGGATGGCTTTTCGGGCTATAATCAAATTAAAATGGCGCCAGAGGATATGGAGAAGACTACTTTCATAACGCCTTGGGGAACATTTTGCTACAAAGTGATGCCCTTTGGTTTGAAGAATGCTGGGGCAACATATCAGCGTGCGATGACGACTCTTTTCCATGACATGATGCATAAAGAGATCGAAGTGTATGTTGACGATATGATTGCCAAATCCCAGACGGAGGAAGAGCATCTGGTGAATCTGCTGAAGTTGTTTAAAAGGCTTAGGAAGTTCAGGCTGAGGCTGAACCCTAACAAATGCACCTTCGGGGTGAGATCGGGTAAACTGCTGGGGTTTATCGTAAGCGAAAAAGGAATAGAGGTCGATCCTGCTAAAATAAAAGCGATCCAAGAAATGCCGACGCCTAAAACAGAGAAAGAGGTGCGCGGGTTTTTAGGGAGGTTGAACTACATCGCTCGGTTCATATCTCACCTAACTGCTACGTGCGAACCACTATTCAAGCTGTTGAAGAAAGATCAAGCAGTAACGTGGAACGAAAATTGTCAAAAGGCGTTCGATAAAATAAAGCAGTATTTGCAGGAGCCTCCTATTTTGATACCCCCGGTGGCAGGAAGACCCTTGATAATGTATTTGACGGTTCTTGAGGGAAGCATGGGTTGTGTTCTCGGTCAACACGACGAGACAGGGAGAAAAGAGCATGCAATCTATTACCTGAGTAAGAAATTTACAGACTGCGAATCTCGGTATTCAATGCTGGAGAAAACTTGTTGCGCGCTAGCCTGGGCCGCCAAGCGTTTGAGGCAGTACATGCTGAATCATACAACCATGCTCATCTCGAAGATGGATCCTATCAAATACGTGTTTGAAAAGCAGGCGTTGTCAGGTAGAATTGCCCGTTGGCAGATGGTCTTGACTGAATATGATATTCAATACGTCTCGCAGAAGGCTATAAAGGGGAGTGTGCTGTCTGAGTATCTGGCGGAGCAGCCTATTGAAGAGTACCAATCGATGAGGTTTGATTTTCCTGACGAGGATATCATGTACCTAAAGATGAAGGATTGTGAAGAGCCGTTGCCAGACGAGGGACCAGAGTTGGGTTCCAAATGGAAGATGATATTTGACGGAGCTGTGAATGCTTACGGTAACGGAATAGGGGCAATCATCACCACGCCACACGGGTCGCACATCCCGTTTACTGCCCGACTGACCTTTGCTGTTACCAATAATGAGGCCGAATACGAAGCTTGTATAATGGGGCTTGAAGAAGCCATTGATTTGCGAATCAAACATCTGGACGTATACGGAGACTCAGCTCTGGTGGTGAATCAGATCAAAGGGGAATGGGAGACACGGCAGCCCAGTTTGATACATTACATGAATTATGCAAGGAGATTGTTGCCTTTCTTCGACAAGGTTGAATTGCATCATGTACCGCGGGCAGAAAATCAAATGGCTGACGCCCTTGCCACTTTGTCTTCCATGTACAAAGTCAACTTCTGGAACGAGGCTCCCCGAATCATTATCTCTCGGCTTGACAGGCCAGCTTATGTATTTGCTATTGATGAAGCATCTGATGACAAACCCTGGTATTTCGATATCCTTAATTTCCTGAAGAATAAAGAGTATCCGGCTGGGGCGTCCAGTCAAGATCAGAAGACTCTCAGGAGGTTAGCAGGCAATTTCTATTTGAACCCGGATGGCGTCTTATACAGAAGAAACCACGATTTGGTGCTGTTGCGTTGTGTAGACGAAAAAGAGGCAAAGTTGCTCATGGAAGAAATACACGAAGGTACCTTTGGTACGCATGCTGGTGGACATGCTATGACAAGAAAGCTGCTGAGGGCGGGCTACTTTTGGCTGACTATGGAAACTGACTGTTTCAAGTTTGCGAGGAAGTGCCACAAGTGCCAAATCTATGCTGATAAGATCCATGTGCCTCCAAGTCCTCTAAATGTGATGTCATCACCTTGGCCATTCTCGATGTGGGGGATCGATATGATTGGAAAGATCGAGCCGACAGCTTCTAACGGGCATCGGTTCATCCTAGTAGCAATCGATTATTTCACCAAGTGGGTAGAAGCGGCGTCATACGCAAATGTAACAAAGCAAGTGGTGGCCAGATTCATCAAGAGAGATATCATTTGCCGATACGGGATCCCCGAGCGGATAATCACGGACAACGGTTCAAACCTGAACAACAAAGTGATGAAGGAGCTCTGTCAGAATTTCAAGATCGAACATCACAACTCTTCCCCCTACCGACCCAAGATGAATGGCGCTGTTGAGGCGGCCAATAAGAATATCAAGAAGATCGTTCAGAAAATGGTGGTGACCTATAAGGATTGGCATGAGATGCTACCTTTCGCTTTGCACGGTTATCGTACGACGGTACGCACATCAACCGGGGCAACTCCGTTCTCATTAGTATACGGAATGGAAGCGGTATTACCATTGGAAGTTGAGATCCCTTCTCTGAGGGTATTGCGAGACGTTCAGCTGGACGAGGCAGAATGGGTGAAAGACAGGTTGAACCAATTGAGTTTGATGGATGAGAAGAGGCTAGCTTCTCTAGCATATGGTCGTTTGTACCAGAGCCGAATGAAGAAAGCATATGATAAGAAGATACATCCGCGAAGCTTTCAGACGGGCGACCTTGTGCTGAAAAGGATTCTCCCGCCGCAAGCAGATCACAGGGGCAAGTGGACCCCCAACTACGAAGGGCCATACGTTGTCAGGAAAGTATTTTCAGGAGGAGCGTTGTTGTTGTCCACTATGGACGGTGAAGACTTCACGTCGCCTGTGAATTCGGACGCAGTTAAAAAATACTTTGCTTAAAATAGACCCGCTGGACAGAAAAAGAGAGTCCAGGCAAAATGGGGCATCCTGGAGAACCAAAAACAGAATGAAAGGTTCGGGCAAAAATTAGGGATAAAATTGAAAAATGTGCACCCGCGAAGTTGAAAACCTACACTGGGCGACTTCGGCAAAAAGGGGTATCCCGGTGAACCGAAAACCCGTAAAGGGCGATTCACGCAAAAGTTAGGGATTTGAAAAGCAAATGACTGCGGTCCGAATTTGATAATTGCAAAAAGCATCAATGCGTGAGAATACATTTGAGGAGTCAGTTATCCGACACAATCTCTTCAGAAGTGGGGATACCGGGAAAGCATTAGGGTCGGACGAGTCATGGGAGGATCAGTTCGTGGTGTTCATCTGCATCCCGTTGCCGACATGTGTACAAATTTAAGTCGTCAATATTTATGCTTCTTGTGCATACTTGTATACTTGTATATTTGCTTTGTGTAGCTTCCTCATTTCAGGAGTTACATCCCGTGTACAAAACTCCGCCCATTCGGGGGCCCAATCAATAAAATACGTTATTCAGTACTTGACACTGTTCTTTACTGTTTTGTGCATGATTAACGCCTAAGTTTGATGAAACTAGCGTGTGTATAACGTCACTGGCCCTTGCCAACAGTTGCTAAAGCTTTGAATTAACTGAAAATAACGTCACCGACCTGAATCAATTTGGTTGTATAGGCTTGTCTTGTCTTGTTTGCGTTGTTGCAGGTTCCGTAGCCGTATGAGGAAGATGATCAAAAGGTTGCAATAACAAAAGACTTGATCTCCACGCAGGTCATGCATGATCTTACTGAAGAAGGATTGAACTCCCCAGCTAGTCGTAGCCTATCCAGAAGGCATGTCCCAACAAAGCCATTTATTCTCAACAGAATTGACGATTCCAAGATTATAAGGCTGTGGTGAGCTGTATCCAGGCAGTTTACCTTTCCCCGCAGGGTCATTTACTCTCCCCCAGGGGAGTCGATTGATTTTCCCAAGAGAATCATCCCATCCCTAGCGGAGTTCTCTTTCCAACTAGAGTGTTTTCATTCCTCCCAGTGGAACTCGAAGATTAAGACTCTCCCCGGCAGAGTTGGGGTGGGTCATGGCATTTATTTTGCCGGAATACCGTGTGATACCAGTTCACTCCCCAGCAGAAAGTCTGATCATACCGTGCACATCTGCTATTCCCCAGCAGGGGGTTACCTCAACAGGGTGTTTGGTTTGAGTTCCCAATTTCCCAGCAGGGTTGACTTCACCCTTCCAGCATTTATTTTGCTGGAATAATTCTGTAGCATCTGGCTATCCCCGGCGGAGTCGGCATTATCTTCAGCATTTATTTTGCTGAAGCAGTTTCTGTACTCTAGCAGTTCAGGTGGAGAGAACTCTTGCTCAAATGAACTACCAAACAGTCAAGATCTCGGCATGGGACATCCAATGTCAGTTTTGGCCGTATTTCCCACAGAGTTATCAGGATAAGTTTCTCTTTATTCCCAGGCAGAGTTAGTTGTCATCAGGGGTTCCATGAATCAGAATTTCAGAGGCCACCGCCGGTTATCAGAACAGGCGTCCGGTAGTTTGGTTTCCAAATATCCCCAGTAGAGTCCGCCTCAAAGTCGCTGTCACGTCGGTGCTAAGAAGTTTGTGAGTTGGGATCAATGGAGAACTGAGTCCTGACGGGGACAAGATGTATTTTCTCAGCAGAAAAGAGGTAGTCCTTACGTGGACAAATCAAGATGAAACACGGGTCCTGACGTGGACGAATCTATTCCTTACGTGGAAAAGATGGGGGTCCTTACGTGGGCAGATTAAAATTGTGATTCCTTACGTGGAAAGGTGGGTCCTAACGTGGACGATGTTCTCCTTACGTGGAAAGACGAGTTTATTCCTAACGTGGAAAGATGAGATTCCTTACGTGGAAAAGGATGGGTTTCCTTACGTGGAAAGATTGAGTCCTGACGCGGACACATCAAAGAAGTTATTCCTAATGTGGAAGAAGAAGATAGATTCCTTACGTGGAAAATTTAGTCCTGACGTGGAGGTATTCAGAAGAAGAAGTATGCCTAACGTGGAAAGAAGGCGTGTTCCTTACGTGGAAGAGAAAGAGAAACTTCAGGTCCTTACGTGGAAAGAGCGGAGTCCTTACGTGGACAGATTAAGATGGCATTCCTTACGTGGAAAAATGTAGTCATGACGCGGACAAATCGGAAAGAGTTGGTTTCCTTACGTGGAAAGATTGGGGTCCTGACGTGGACGGATTCAAGAAAAGTTGATTCCTGACGTGGAAGAATGATATACTCCTTACGTGGAAAGGTGAGTCCTAACGTGGACAGGTTCAGAACCAAAGTTGTATTCCTTACGCGGAAAGATTGGAGTCCTGACGCAGACATATCGAGTTGTATTGGAGTCCTTACGTGGACAGATTGATACGGTTCTCCTTACGTGGAAAAAGAAGATTGCATCCTGACGTGGAAAGATGGAAAGTTTAGTCCTGACGTGGACAGATGCAGAAGAGATGATTCCTTACGTGGATGGTGTTATTCCTAACGTGGAAGAGTCTATTCCTAACGTGGACGATTTATTGGAATATCCCCCAGCGGAGTTGCCGAGATTTTTCTAGGTTAACAGCAAGTGGAGTCCTAACGTGGACAGGTTCTAGTTGAGGTTTCTTTGTATTGATGACAGACAGAGTCCTAATGTGGACAAGCAAGCAATCTGTTATCCCCAGCATGGTCGTTACGAGATCAGTGGGTTGTCATAACAGTCAGATTCAGCTAATGAATGTCGTTCCCCAAGCAGTGGCGCAGTTTATTTCTGCGGTTGGCAAATTTCCGGGTTCTTAGTATTCAACCGTCTCGTACCACGAATGTTTGAAGGCCGTTCGCTCTTCATCCAATCGGGTCCAAGTCGCTTGAATAGGGGCAGCTGTTGCACCCTAAAATTTGCTCAACCTTATTCACTTGGTTTATGTTTCAATATCATTAGCATTTGCATATGGAGTCATGTACATAGACTAACCATCTGCATAGCATAGCATGGCAAGGAATTCAACAGGGGATCAAGCATTATTCTCATCTCTAGAGGCCTATCCAGAGGTTATTATCCTAATTCAATCTCATTCAAGTCATCAAGAAAGAATTTGAAAGCAAAGAGTTCAGCAGATCAAGCCTTGAGTCTATCTCCTATCTGAGGGTACCTGAGGGTCAACAAGGGAATTATGAGTTGTGAATGGAGAGCATGGGGAGTATCTAGACATCTTGGAGGACTTAGAAAGTCATTTGGGGAAGAAAACAAGTTGTTGATGTGATCACAAGAATTGCAGTTGAAGACAGTCAACTAGGGTTTCATCTGGGTCAACCCTAGGTCAACCCTAGGTCAATTGACTGATTGAAAGGAATTAAGGGATATTGGAGAGATGTGGGGTTCATCATTTGACATGGAGAACAAGGATATGTTGTTATGCTAAGAAGAATTCAAGAGAAATCAAGGAGAAGAGGAGTTTCTAAATTAGGGTTTCTATGTAAAATCCCCTAGTTTAGGTCAAATTTCCAAGCAAGATAAGTCAAAATTCAAGCTTCAAATGACTTCTTGGTCAACATGAAACTTGTAGAGGATCTCAATACCTTTAATTTGAGTGGTGGAAGACATCAAGGAGATTTATAGAACTCAAGTTATGGTCCTTGCAAGTTACAGGTCATCTGAGGTATCTGAAATTTTGTCTGTGAAAGTGACTTGACTTCCAAGCAACTTTTACCCCTCAAGGAGATTTCAAATGAATTTCTGGTCAACATAAGAATTGTTCCTCATTGTCTTAGCTTTCTAGAATGGTATAGTATGCCTTCATATGATGTGTGGAACTCAACGTATGGTCTTGGCAAGCAAAGGGTATTTTGGTCATTTGTGAATTACAGGTCATTTTAACCTATGTCCAAAACTCATATAAGGAGACCTCAAATGGAAAAACTCACAACATAAAACTTGCTCCAAATGACATTTTGAGTCTAGAAAAGTGACCATGAGAGATTGGAAATGTCCATAGCACAAGGTTTCAAAATTGGTGAATTTAATGAAGAAAAATGGCTTAAAAAATGAGATTTTTCATATATTGGCCAAATGATGCAAAATTATAGGTCATTTTGAATGGAAAGGGCATTTTAAAGACATTGGCTAAAGTGGAATTTTGAGTTTAGTTCATAATTTGAGAGTTATTCATGGTTGCTTGAATTGAAAGTTACATAAACCAAATTGAAAGGGAAAAGTGTAAGGGAAACTTCTCCAAGCTTCTAGGAGGTTCTAATGCAACCTATATATTCATGCAAGCTGGTTCATGCAAGGGTTGGTGCTCCCATTTTGTTCAAAACCTCCATTTTCACTCATTTTTCCATTCTTGCATAAGCTACTCAAACTCTCACAAATCTCTCAAAATTCTCACATTTTTGGATTGAATCTTCATCATCATCATTCAAACACTAGGATTCATATCAAGAAGTGGTTGAATTGATCAAGAATTGTACCAATTATCTTCTTCACTCCAAGTTGCATTTTCATCAAAAATCCATTAAAACTTCCTCCATCATTCTGATTTCTGTTACCATCATCATCCATTATCATCATGGAGTAATTGGCACAAGAAATTGGAGAAAATTCGTGGCTGTGTAAAGAGATTCAAGTTGAAACTCCAACTTGCATGAAGAATGGAATAGAGTAATTCACAAGGATTAAGCAAAAATCACTGCAAACAGAAGCATACACATTCACTGGAGATCATTTTCAGCAAGTATCAAAGGTTGAATTGGAGTCTAACCACCATTGCCATCACCAAGTGCAAGGTATGTAAACTTCTTCGAATCTCACTACTCAGGCTGTTATGGATCATGTGGTTAGGATAGGAGTGTTTAGAGACCCTAGGGGAATGATTCTTGAAGTTTAGGGATAGTTTCATGGAGATCCATGACAGGTTGCCATTTCTGTTAGCTTCAAGAATAAGCTGTGTACTGGATTATAATCAATGTAATGAGGCATAGAATAATGAGGAAAGTATGTAGATTATCTGTGGATCATCAGGTTTGAATTCTGGCAAAGTTGACATCAGGCAAGCATGGTATACCCTGAGTTTCGTGCCCTCTGTTTGGAGCCTACAAGGAGAATTAGAGAAAACTAGGACTAGACATGGATTCCTTGGGTTTCATAGATTATTTTAGGGCTTAGAATGGTTCATTTTCATCAAGAGAGCATGGAGAAAGATTGGATGGAATTTTTGTGCATGGAGTTCATGGCTGAAACCCTAGACGGATGGAGGAAGAAGACAACTCGTACGCCCTTGGATCTGGTGGGGAGGATTGACTTGACCACGAATCGAACGGCCCACATTTAACCTGAGTTTTGGTGGGAAGTTTCAAAAATTGAAACGCACCGTTTCACTAATTGGGGGGATTGGGCTCAGACAGCTATTCGCACCCCCCAAGTTAGGTGGCCCAACGCGCTGAACATGAATTGTTTGCTATTCTCACCCCTCTGGCTATTTCTTTATATTTTCTATTTTATTTTCTTTGCATTTTTCATTCATTTTTAAAAATTCATAATAAATAGAAAAATCATTATTTTTAATTCATTCTTTTTGCATATTTTTCTTTAGGATGTCTAGAAAATTATAAAAAATAAAAATTGCATTTTATTCTTTATTTGATATTTTTCTCATATTTTCTAAATAAATAACATTTTAAATGGTTTCATTTCATACATGATTTTGTTATTTTTTGTTCTATTAATTGCTTCAATATTTTTCATCCATTCTTTTTAGGTTGTTTAGGTTAGACATTAAACTTGTAGATGCAATTCAGTTCCCATTTTTAGAAATTAATTTTAGGTGCTTAGTGTAGGTGTGAATAGCATGAACAAACTAGGGTTTTTTAGGTGATGACTTAGGAGAATCAATTCTTTTCCCTTAGGACTTAGGGTTTGACTAGTTTAGTTATGGGACTATAGGGGCTATGGGTAGTTATTAGACCCCTTAGAAAAAGTCAGGATTCCCCTACTGCTATTAATATACTGTATATCTGATTGACTGGTGTGGTGTGCCCTCTGGGGATTATTGCTTGCTTGTGTGGGTATTGGGATTGTCTGGGGACTTGGGAGAGCTGAAGACTTGGGGAGATGAAGACCATTGGAGATCCAGAGATTGAAGAACAACTGCCAGAGTTGGAGAGGAGGTTCTTGCTAGCAGCTGCTGAGGAGACTAGGGTTTAGGAGCTAGGCAGAGCTCTAGATTAGAAAGCTTGCTTCTCAAACATAGATGGCTTTGTTTGCCTCTATCCTTTCTCTATGATTCAAAGTCTCTTTCAAATATCCACCTCCTTCCTTTGGAAGGATCAGTGAATGTAGTTGAAAGATAGAACTTTTGAGAGAAAACTTTCTGTTTAATGTTAACAGTTGATGAACCACCCTTGGTAGGTAATTAACTGTCTAACATTCATTCACTTCATCTGGTTGGCTGATGTTCATCCTGGAGCCTGAGACTTGAAGAAAAGCCATTGCAGATAGAAGACTGATGATCAAAGCCCTTACCTGAAGATCATGAAGATGGAGATTGATGCTTGTTGAAGCCCATAAATGATTGGAGATTACTTGAAGCCAGATGTTGATTCAGAGCTGCTGATGCTGTTTCTTTTGCTGTTGTATTTCATTGCTGATGTATTGATTGGTTTTCCGGACTGTATTGTTTGCTGTTTACCCTGTTGGGTTGAAAGTGAAGTCTGTTCACTTTTGCCTATTGTTTTCCAGGTTCGAGGTGGAGTGGGACTCCCTTGCCTCGCTTGTACTGTTGCATCCATGCATTTTACTGTTTTACTGTATATATCTGATATTGTTTCTGTTTCTGTTTATCCCTTAGGATCTCTGTTTCTCTCTGCGCAAGAGAGGAGCATGATAGTCACTAGGTCTTAACCCATGCATGATAACATTAGGTTAGTTTGTTTCCCTTCGCAACCATAGGTTAGAGTTCTGTCTCTTCTTTCTCAAAACAAACAGAAAAACACGATAATATTTCAAACACAATAAAAGACACTTCTTCCGTAAAAGAAGGTGAACTCATCAAGACGTCATTTTTTGTCCGCTGGGACTATTAATCAGAAAAAACCTTTTTCAGAAGGAATAAAACCAATCAAGACAGACTTGTGTTGTACGTGGCCCGAACTACGTTTGCTCTGATCTTTCATGCTGTATGAAAGTACGTAGGCATAGGATGCGATATCCTAGCGAGCAACCTTCCCCTCCTTTCCCGTAGGTAGGCGAACTACGTTGACTCTGATTTCTCGTTCCAGACGGGAATACGTAGGCATAAAGTGCGATACTTTGCCGAGTCATTTTATTTTCTTTTAACCCTTGACCCTGTAGAGTAGATAGAATAACAATCCATACCCGAAAACAAGCGTGGATCCCGTCGAGAACGACGGACGTGAGGGGTGCTAATACCTTCCCCTTGCGTAACCGACTCCCGAATCCAGGTTTTGGTTGCGACGACCATACCTTTCCCATGTTGTGCGAGGTTTACTCTGAGCGTTTCCTTTCCCTCCCGTGGGATAAATAACGCACGGTGGCGACTCTTCTGTCAGCCGGCGCCGATTTTCGCAGTAGCGACAATACCCAAGAATAGGAGAATCAGAAGGTCATAGACAAAGTAGTAAGTTTGAAGTCTGCCAAAAGGAACTTGACAAATTTGGTCAAAGATTTGGTTTTATCCCAGTGACGGGATGGTTCCTCTTCATCTACCAATCAGCCACTAGAACAAACTGGTGGATCTCGGGGTATTCCTATGCGTTATGCCCATTTGTTTGCTATACTCCTGCATAATGATTTGATCAATAAGGAAACTCCACCCACTATCCCTCAGGCCCAACGGAGTTATTTTAAGGCTGATGCTTTATGTGCCTTCCACCAAGGAGCGCCCGACCATGATATTGAAGAATGCTATGTCCTCAAGGAAAAGGTAAAAGAAATGATTGATGTAAGGGTCATATGTTTCAAAATGTGTAAACCCCAAGTCTGAATCAACCTTTTACTTGACGAAAAAGCAATCCCTTCCCTGCATATGGTGGTTTAAAGAAGAAGACTCTGGATTCACGATATCAGAGAGTAGTATTTATTTTTCATTTTTCTATATTATGTCAACAGTAAGTTCCTTTCCAAAGAAGTAGAAGAAAAAGACAAAGGAATTATGAGGCCTCTCAAGGCTCTATACCACAAAGAGCAAGTTGCTGTTGAAGGTGTTTCCCCGTCTGGGCCTGAAACCTAAAGTTTGTCGAAGTGTAATCCCCTAAGGCTGGCAGCTGTAGACTGTTTCAGCATTTTGTTGTAATTTTTTTTTGCATTTGTATTGCTTGTAAGCTGTGGTTCATTTTGAATTGGCAAGATTAATGAAATGTTTGTGCATCTTTCGATTAAGTCCATTCGTTTCACTCTTTCTCTTTCCTTTCATTGTTATAAGAAAAATTGCAAAATTTTGTTTTCTTTACCAAACTATTGTTTAAAACAAAGATTGGGGAGGATGATGAAAACTATATCCATAACTGTTGTTGATATGCTTTTAATTTAACTTTGTCGATGATGTAAGGCATTGTTTCAATCCTTTAACATTGGAGTAATAAGGAAGATAATCCCTCGTTAACCCCTTCGAGCCCAGAAGTAGAAGTTTTCTTTCTTTACAAAAAAAGCCTTAAATCTCAAACCTGGGGTGGGTAGTTCTCAGTTAACTTAGAGATATGTGCATGCAAGACACTTTTCATATAAAGCTTGTGCTCTCAGGTTTTCCTTCGCACATAACAAGCAAGTGTCAAAGATGCTTTCCCAGCTTAAAATCGATAATGGTTCACCATAGCTATTAAATTAGGTAGTCACCTTCTTTCTTAAAAGGGAAAACTAAAAAAAAAAGCCCGCTAAGTCAAAACCTATGAAGGAGACTTAGGAAAAAATGGGGCATCCCGTTGACTGTATATTCAAACGAAATAGTTCAGGAAAAAGTCATGGATAATAAAGAGAGGAATTCTTTAAAAGCCTTCATCGTTAAAAATCCTCAAATAGCAAAAAGCTGTCAAATATTGTAACAGAGTAGTGACTACTTTGGGTTCGTGTACCATCGCCAGCTTGTCACCTGTTCAATTCCTAAGCCTGTAAGAACCTGAATGTATAGATTGATTTAACTGAGCATAGGATTGGAGTTCATCATGGAGAGTAGGTGGGAACAAATAACTTTGAGCATTTATCCTTTGTTTCATGAACCGTGAATCGAGCCACGTTACAACCCTTAAAAGACCTAATTGAAGTAAGTTTATTTTGAAAGCATATTACATCAAGGTTGGATAACCTGAATCCTAATGATCTTTGATAATTGTAGGTGTTAATCACTTTATCTTTCACTTGTAAAATGATTGGATCCCTTTCACTTTGATCACTTGATCACTCCGCCGTGTTTGGGTCATAAAAAATTTCGTTTATAAAAGTTTGCATGAATTTTGCATTGAAAATTGCCAATTTTTAATAAACAACATTGTGTGTAAGACGATCCAATATCAAAGGAATCCCAACAAATGCAGCCAGCTAGATAATTTAACTTAGGAAGCTCAGCCTAGGGCAACCAATTTGAAGGATTTGTCAATCATTTATCACAACATTTAACTAATCAGAAGCGATCAGGTCAAGATCAGATGAATCTCTCAAAGAACAGTTTAGTTTGGGGAAACTCTTTTGCAATTACCAGCTAGCAGGGGCAAGTTTGTTCCCCAGTCGTTACTTCCACAGTCTGAGGACTTTGTTGTGCATATACAGTAAACTGGGGCAGTCACGTCGAGATTTGTGAATCTCTCTAAGAGTTTGAAGACATTGAAGCATCTTTATGCCAATTCATTTGTAAAATCCTATCGATGGCTTCTTCTCATAGACATGTAATCTGGGACAGAAAAGGTTTGAAGACTGTTTGTCACAAGAGTCGTTGCTCACTTGAAGAGGATTATTGTACTATCGAGGGGCAAAAATTTCTTGCTTTCATGATACCTTTTGCCAGCTCCCCAAGTAAGTTGTTACTTTGGTTGATCTAGGCATTCCCCTTTGTGATTTTACTCCTCCAACAAAGAATTCAAACTCATGATGGTAATCCGAGTGAAGTCATAATGTTGTGGCCTAAATAGATTATTCTCTCCCAGAGAAGGTTGTAACCTTGAAGTGGAACTCTTGTTCTTCATGATCATCCCCGTTGATGTCCAATTTAGTGAAATTGGCTGGGTATCCCTGTCGAGATGTTTATTTCATCTCCAACTTTGTTTTGTATGTTTTGTTAGCATAAACATAAGCATATGCATAAAATCTGTGCATTTTTACTATCTCTGGTTGTTACCTGTTTTGATTCACTTTGGTGTTTTCCACAAGTGACTGGGTATGTCGTCTCTCTCCAATAGAGTTGTCAGCCTTTAAGCATAAAATGTCCATCCTTTCTCAATTCCCCACAGAGTTTAATCCTCGTGGATGATGGTTGTTTCAGTTATCTTTTTCCATGTTTGGATAAGATGCACCCCCATTCGAGTTCATTCCTCAATGGTTGGAGTCTTATTTTGACAATTTCTATCTAGCATGTTCCTAGATCAAGCTTTGGTTCCCAGACAGTTGCCGAACCTAGTTTGAATGTGCATTTATTTTGCACCATGTCTTATAAGAAGAACTTATCTGTAATTCCCCAAAGAATATAAGTGGCAGTCTCGTTTGAGAAGCTTATCTTGGGGACGTTAAGGTCCGGTCGCCACAAACCTTTCATTGAAAGTCCAGTAATTACTGGAATTGCTTAAATCCAATTGTTATTGGTACTTTTCTTTGGTTGTTACCAATCTTTGTAAGTCTAGCGGTTACTGGCATTGTTTAAATCCAATGGTTATTGGTACTTTAGTTCAGTTGTTACCGACCCCCCGTGCAAGTCCAGTGGTTACTGGAATTACTTGAAAATCCAATTGTTATTGGTATCTTTGATTTGGTTGTCACCAACCATTCTAAGTCCAGTGGTTACTGGCATTGCTTAAATCCAATTGTTATAGGTACCTTGATTTAGTTGTTACTAATCTTTGTAAGTCTAGTGGTTACTGGGATTACTTGAAAATCCAATTCTTATTGGTATCTTTGATTTGGTTGTCACTAATCATTTAAGTCCAGTGGTTACTAGCATTGCTTAAATCCAATTGCTATTGGTACCTTGATTTGGTTCTCACCAATCATTCTAAGTCCAATGGTTACTGGCATTGCTTAATTCCAATTGTTATTGGTACTTTGATTTGGTTCTTACCATCTTTGTAAGTCCAGTGGTTACTGGCATTACTTGAAAATCCAATTGTTATTGGTATCTTTGATTTGGTTGTCACCAATCATTCTAAGTCTAGTGGTTACTGGCAATGCTTGAAAATCCAATTGTTATTGGTATCTTTGATTTTGTTGTGACCAATCATTCTAAGTCCAGTGGTTACTGGCATTGCTTAAATCCAATTTATATTGGTATCTTGATTTGGTTGTCACTAATCATTCTAAGTCTAGTGGTTACTGGAATTGCTTAAAAATTTAATTATTATTGGTATCTTTGATTTGGTTGTCACCAATCTTTGTAAGTCCAGTGGTAACTGGCGTTACTTGAAAACCCAATTGTTATTGTATCTTTGATTTGGGTTTCACCAATGATTCTAAGCCCAGTAGTTACTAGCATTGCTTGAAAATCCAATTGTTATTGGTATATTTGATTTGGTTGTGACCAATCATTCTAAGTCCAGTGGGTACTGGAATTGCCTAAATCCAATTGTTATTGGTACCTTGATTTGGTTGTCACCAATCATTCTAAGTCCTGTAGTTACTAGCATTGCTTGAAAATCCAATTTTATTGGTATCTTTGATTTGGTTGTCACCAATCATTCTAAGTCCAGTGGTTACTGGCATTGCTTGAAAATCCAATTGTCATTGGTATCTTTAATTTGGTTGTCACTAATCATTCTAAGTCCAGTGGTTACTGGCATTGCTTAAATCCAATTGTTATTGGTACCTTGATTTGGTTGTCACCAATCATTCTAAGTCCAGTGGTTACTGGCATTGCTTAAATCCAATTGTTATTGGTATCTTTGATTTGGTTTTCACCAATTCCCCATGTAAGGCCGGTGGGTACTGGAATTGTATCAAAATCCAATTATTATTGGTATTTGGCTCGGTTGTTAGCGATTCCCCTGTGCAAGTCCAGTGGTTACTGGCATTGCTTAAATCCAATTGTTATTGGTATCTTTAATTTGGTTGTTAAGAATCTTCGTTAAAACCCAGTAGTTACTGGAATCGGTTCAACCCAATTGTTATTGGTATCTTTGATTTGGTTGTCACCAACTCCCCGTGTAAGTCTGCTAGTTACTGGCATTGTTTAAAATCAATCATTATTTGTACCTTGTCTCGGTTGTCACTGATTCCCCTTCGAAGTCCAATAGTTACTTGCATCGCTTAAACCCAATTGTCATTGGTATCACTGTTTTGGTTGTCACCATTCTCTCTTGAAAGTCTGGTCTTTACAAGTACCCCCCAGAAAGTCTAGTAGTTACTGGCACCGTTTAAAACCAATTGGTATTGGTAGAAATTTTGGTTGTCACCAAGTTCTCCAACAAAGCTTTGGTATCCCCTGTCAGGTCTCAGAGATCTAGTGGTTACTAGTATCCCCGGTGCGTCTAGTCTTGTTTCTAGTCTTTTCTTGAAGATCCTGTTTGAACTCTTCGTTATAGGAAATTCCTTATTTGGTTTGTCCCCAATAAGGACCGTGTCTCTGGTATTTTTGCTTCCTTAATCGGAGTCTGAGTCTATTGACTTTTGTCCCTCTGCGTGGTTTTTCCCTTGATGCATTTCTCCGTTGTAGGTTTGCATTTCCCCAGTAGAGGTTTGCCTTTTCCCCAGTGAAGTTTTGTCTTCCCCGGAGGAGTTTGTGTCCCTGTGTGGAAGATCCCCTTGAGATACCATAATTAGTCATTTATGAACTATTGATTGTTATGCCTTGGATCTTTCCCCAGTGTGTCGGGTCCCTAATGAGTGGTTACTCGTTGTTGCATTGTGTCGCAACTGCGAAAAAGGAGTTGGCGGAAACAAACAGAAGAGTCGCCACCGAACATTATTTATCCCTAAGAGAGGGAAAGGAAACGATCGAAGAAAACCTAAGAGAACTGGAAAGACAAGGTCATCGCAACCAAATCTTGGGTTCGAGAGTCAGTTACGCAAGGGGGAGGTATGAGCACCCCTCATGTCCACTGTACTCAACAGGATCCATGCTTCTTGTCTAATCTATGGGTGAAAGCTTTCTAAAAGCTACTTCTAAACGGGGGTGAAGAGCAAAGAAGAGACTCGATAGGACATCGTCGTCCTATGCCTATGTATTCCTTCGTGCAATGGGAAAGCCAGAGTCAACGTAGTTCAGAAAACTACGGGTGTTGGGGGAAGGTTGCTCGCCAAGACATCGACGTCTTGTACCTACGTATCCTTATTTGGTATGAGAAATCAGAGCAAACTTAGTTTGGGCAACTACGGGACAAGGTTGGTTAATTATTTTTTATGAGTGACGCTAAACTTCTATTTAAGCAAGTAGGGGTGATGTTTGTTTACGGTAGAACGGAAAAATGACGTACCCTTTTCTGAAAATGAGGTTTGAAACAATCCCGAAGGATGAAAAGGTATTAATTTTGTATGTGAGTTTTAGAAGAAGTGGATTGAATTGATTTGAGACTCATATTGCACTAAAGTCTATGACACGAGAGCGAATGCGTCGCATATCGCCTAAAGGGCATACACTAAACACTCTAGACAAGTGAAGAGAGACCTCCCCACTTATCATTCCTCATGTACTTAAGGCTCGTAGCGCACAACACTTGCCATTCTTTATTAGGTGTCTTAGAGAAGTTTGAGATGAGAAGAGAAGACATAGGGATACTAAAGGGAACTGAGAACCCTAATGTTGTCATGCAAAGTAGTCCTAAAGTTGGGATGAAAGGGTACTACCTAATGTTATCATACAAAGGATTGAAAGCCTAATGTCTCTCCTACTCCCATCTTAAACAGAGGGACTAGGAATCCTAAGGGATCATGTGAGCAAGCACAAGTAAACACATTACTATTCAATCACAAATAAAAATAGAAAGAATGACTTAAACAAGTCATGAAAGATAAAAAGAAATGAGAGAAACATAAACATAAACAACAATAAATATGTAAACATGAGACATGCATCCATGACACACACATGTCACATCAAAGTTAATAAGATGGAAGTTAGAACACAAAGGCAAACAAAACAATCACAAAAAGTCAAATGCCACAAACATCCAAAGAAGAAAGATGCTAAAAAATGAATCACAATCAAAGAAATGAGTGGAGAAATGGATTGGGGCAACAAGCACATCATGATCATCAAAATCAAACATTCATCCATGATCAATCTAAAAGAAAACATCCAAATACACCTCAAAAGAAGTTCAAACATCCAAATCATTCTCAAAGCAAGACACATGCCACAAAAACATCAAGATCAAGCATACAATCAACAAGATCAGAAGCAAAGTCAAATGATGTGCATCAAATTCAAAATCAAGTTATCAAACAAGGTCATGAAGAATCATACTCAAATAGGAGGACCAATGTCCAAGCAAACATCTCACAATTTAAACATAAATGGAAAACAAGATCATACAAGGCTTGTGAGGTGAAGCCAACACTCAAAGGACCTCTAATCATGAAGATCAGAATCTCAAACATTTTAATGAGAGCCAACATGATTTATCAAGCACTCAAAGGATCACACAAGATCATATCCCAAAACTAGGTCATGATATGCACACACACATAGTTAAAACAACGAGGTTTTGAAACATCAACCAAAAATAGAAATGAACCCAAATAAAATACAAATAAATCATAAACTCAAATTAAGTTCATCCAAAATCAGTGTGCAAAAGATCATGGCAAGAATTGCATCAAAGCACCACCAATTGTGTTAACCAAAGTAAGGTACTCAACTATTCGAGTATACATCGAGGGTCAAATAAAATCAAGTGAGGAACAACCAAGAAATGAACATCAAGACACAAAACTATCCCTCAAATAAACCTCAATCAAACACCTAAGTGTAAGAGGAAAATTGGTCAAAGGGGGTGTAGATGTTCTTGATTGGCTGCATTTTATGGTAAAATATGGCTGTGTGTGTAGATGTCATGATTGATGTCATGACATGCTTGTGTAGTGTTCTGCAGGATAAGTTTGGTTAGCTAGAACAAAGTGTATTGTATGTCATACTGAATGTTATAACATCAGGTTGCTGACATCAAGGGCGCGTGTTTGTTTTTCTGGTATAATACATGAGTGAGCCCAGGCTAGATTTCAGGAAACATTTTAGGGATCCTAGTTATCTCAGGAAAAATGCTAGGCAGTGTTGAGCATAACATGAAATGCCAATGACCTAATTAAAAGAACCCTGATTTGTGGAAAAGGGGTTTAACTTAGTTAAACCTATCTTCTGCCACTCAGGCCTAAGATCCGTGTGCTGCATATAGATAGACGAGTGATAATCCTGATTAAAGACTGACTGACTTAGAGATTTTAGAGAGTTTATGAGTGAAGAATTCTGTTTGTTCTTCACGTGTGTTTTGTGTCTTAGGATTACTTGTGAGTCAAGCAATTATCACCTAGATGATTGCTTTAGACTAGTGTGTTTTGAGTTGTACTTTGTTTGTGTCACTTTAAGCTTTTAAGCACGAGCATTGTGTCTCTTGATTGACGATGTGGAGCAAGATCAAGATTTATTTGAAGTGTGTCTTCATTTTAATCTGTAACTTAAGTGGTTGATATCACTGCTGTGATTGAGGGGGAGTGAGTAGGAACTCAGGTCTAGTGTTAGGCTGAAGTTGCATTGGGTAGGTCTTAAGTGAAGAGTGCAAACTGGTAGTTTGGCTCTAAATTAACACTGCTTATAGTGGATTTCCTCCCTGGCTTGGTAGCCCCCAGAGTAGGTGTGATTTGCACCGAACTGGGTTAACAATTCCCTGTGTTATTTACTGCTTTCTTTAAGTGTTTTACTGCTTAGCTTAATTGTCTGTTTAGTAGTGGATGTCATAACATCCAGTATAACATCGATTGTCTGTTACTAGAATTTCAATTGGCATCAGAGTAGGTACCTTGCCTGTTATTTTCTGGGTGAGATCTAGGGAAGAAAAATTCTGGTACTATGGACAAGGATATAGGATTCACAAATAGACCACCAATTTTGGATGGTTCTAAATATGACTAATGGAAACCTCCTATGATAGCTTTCTTGAAGTGTCTGGATAGCAAGGCCTGGAGAGCAGCTAACTTAGAATGGGAACATCCAATGAAAACAGATAAAGATGGAGCAATTGTACTAATACCTGTAGAAGAGTGGAGCAAAGAGCAAGAAGCCTTGGCTCTTGGGAATTCTAAGGCCCTGAACGCTTTATTTAATGGGATAGATAAGAACATCTTCAGACTTGTGCATCACTGTGAACTGGCCAAAGAGGTTTGTGAAATTCTAGTAACAGACAATCAATGTTATATTGGATGTTATGACATCCACTACTGAACAAACAATTAAGCTAAGCAGTAAAACACTTACAGAAAGCAGTAAATAACACAGGGAATTGTTGACCCAGTTCGGTGCAAATCACACCTACTCTGGGGGCTACCAAGCCAGGGAGGAAATCCACTATAAGCAGTGTTAATTCAGAGTTAAACTACCAGTTTGCACTCTTCACTTAAGACCTACCCAATGCAACTTCAGCCTAACACTAGACTTGAGTTCCTACTTACTCCCCTTCAATCACAACAGTGATATCAACTACTTAAGTTACAGATTAAAAAAAAGACACACTTCAAACAAATCTTAATCTTGCTTCATAGCTTCAATCAAGAGACACAACACTCGTGCTTAAAAGCTTAGAGTGACACAAACAAAGTACAACGCAAAACACACTAGTCCAAAGCAATCATCCAGGTGATAATTGCTTGGCTCACAAGTAATCCTAAGACACAAAACACACGTGAAGATCACAGTTCACAGACTGAATTTTTCACTCACAAACAGCTCATAAAACACTTTGTAAAATCTCTAAGTCTCTTTCTTGAATCAGGATTGCCACTTCTGTATTTATAGGCAGCGTAAATTCCTTGGGCCTCAGTGCAGCAATTAGGTTTAACCAAGTGAAACCTCTTTTCATAAATCAGGGTTCTGTCAATTAGGTCATAGGCATTTTACTTTATCCTCAGCATTGCCTAGCATTTCGCCTGAGATAACTAAGCGCCCTAATATGTTTCTTGGAATCTAGCCTAAGCTATTCAATCAATATACCAGAAAAACAAACACGCGCCCTTGATGTCAGCTACTTGATGACATCCAATACACTTTGCTCTTAGCTAACCAAACTTATCATGCGGAACACTACACAAGCATGTCATGACATCAATCATGACATCTACACACATCATTGTTTTACCATAAAATGCAGCCAATCAAGAACATCTATAAACTCCTCCTTTGGCAAATTTTTGGCTATAACAATTTGTCACCATATCAGAGACCATATGCAACAGAAAAGTTCACAACTCACATCTAATCATGCAGGATATCTACTAGCTAATCTAGACTTAACACACATGATGTACTACCAAATCAGATTCAACTACACTACCAATCACACAGACTGTTCTGGATTATGAATGTCTAGACATCTCATATGACATCCTTAAAAGCATCTGTTCCACAACACTAAATACCACCTGCTAGTTCAGACTGCAGATGTCACAACATTTTGTGGAACATCCTATGATACTCCCCCTCAACTGATGCATAGTTATACACCATCTGCAAGTAACCTGCAGAACCACACACTTCCAAAAACAGCTAGGATACTACTAAGTTCCAACCAGGAACACACACCAGCAACAGCAAACATCAAACACACAGGATCATCATCCTGCTCACACAACCAAGAGATCAACTCCAGCACAACATGACACCTGTAACACAACTTAGAGCAGCAGTATAACATCAGCATAACTGCAAACCTGCTCAGTGCAAACATGCACAACAACAATTCTCATTTTCCACTTGTGAGGGACATCAAGTCAACACAACTAAGCCTGTAGCAACAAATCATCAAGCATACCTGCTGATGCACAAACAACTAACCCTGCTGTTTCTACTATTTCTCCCCCTTTTTAGCCACAAAATTAGATCATAACTAATGAATTAGCATTGATCATACACAATTGGAAGCACAAATGTTAAAGAATTATTACAAATCAAAGCTCATGCAGAGCAACAAAAACAACCAAACAAAACCAAGGACTAGCCAAAATCAACAAACCATCAACCAACAATTCACCAGCCTGAGCCCAGCAGCAGGCTACCAACACAGACACATTAATCTTCCTCCTCAAAAGAGCTAGAGTCGACTTCTTCTACATATTCATCACTGTCTTCAGATTCTTCCTCTGTCACAACCTTACTATTTTCTCCATGACCATCAGCAGATCTGGGGGATGGATCAATGCGTGCTAGAGGAGTGGAGATACCACGCACAATACGTCCTTTCTGGAGAACTTTTGTGACAAGTTCCCTAATGGATCTGTCAACATATGCAGACCTTTCCCTGTTTTTCATTCTAGCAAAGTCATCAGCAGTGGAAGAAGAATTACCTTGGGAGTGTTGTTGGGAATTTCCAGCTTGAGGAGATGTTGTACCAGGAGCATCTTCAAAGGATATGGGATGGTTCTTGGATGGAGAAGCATCTTGATTGAAGGACATTTTGTTGTTGATGGAAGAGAGAAAAACTGATGGTCTGAGAGTAATTCTGAAGACAGAGGGGAATGCGAGAATTGTAGGTGCAGTGAGATAAGCCGTTTATGTGGAATAGAGAGCTCTAGTGGTCAAGGGCGTTGGATGCATTAAAGTCTTAAAACCCCCTCGTGCCAGTAATTGCTATAGCCCCTCATACATGCAAATTCCCAATTTGCTTCTTAAATTTTCAAATTGAGTGGCATCTAGAGCTTTTGTAAAAATGTCAGCAGGTTGTAGTTTCGTGGCCACATGCTCCAGGGTAATTACTTTATCTTCCACAAGGTCTTTTATAAAGTGATGTCTGATATCAATATGCTTGGTTCTGCTATGCTGAATTGGGTTCTTAGAAATATTGATAGCACTAAGATTGTCACAGTATAATGTCATGACATCCTGAGTGACATTGTACTCGGTCAACATTTGCTTCATCCATACCAGTTGAAAATAGCTGCTACCAGCTGCTATGTATTCAACTTCAGTAGTGGATAGGGAGACACAGTTTTGCTTCTTGCTGAACCATGATATGAGGTTGTTCCCCAAGAAGAAACTTCCACCAGATGTGCTTTTTCTGTCATCAGCACTCCTAGCCCAATCATCATCATAATACCCATATAGAATATGGGCACATCCATGAGAATATAGCATACCATAATCACAAGTTCCATTCACATATTTGAGAATCCTCTTGACTTGATTTATGTGACTCGCCTTGGGATCTGCTTGATATCTAGCACATACACCAACTGCAAAGGCAATATCAAGTCTACTGGCTGTTAGATATAACAAGCTTCCAATCATACTTCTATACAAGCTTTGGTCAACACTGGTACCACCTTCATCTTTAGATAACTTCAAATCTGTGGGTGCAGGTGTTCTTTTGTGACTAATATTATCCATGCCAAACTTTTTACTATGTTTTTGGCATATTTACTTTGGGAGAGAAAGATAGAGTCTTCCATTTGCATTTTTGGGTTCAATCTTGGATACAAAGCATGAATTTGAGATGATTTCTCTAGATCTGGTACTTACACCCCTGTTGGGGTCTCCAATGATGAGATCTTTCGGATGATCTTTCAGGATTCTGATAGAAGGTTCCTTGTTGGGAGCTTCTGACTCAAAGTCTGGAGTTACAACTTGAGGTTCTTCAGTATTGACCACAACATCAGTAGGTGTCTCAAGGAATGTTCCAACATCCTCCATGACATTGGTTTCTTCATGCTGATCATCAAAATTAGCATTAATGGATTCCATCAAGACTTTTGTTCTGGAGTTGAATACTCTATATGCTCTACTGTTGGTAGAGTAACCCAGGAATATGCCTTCATCACTTTTGAGATCCATTTTTCTCCTTTGTTCACGATTTGTCAGGATGTAACACTTGCTCCCAAAAACACGGAAATACTTCACAGTTGGTTTCCTTCCTTTCCATATTTCATACAAAGTGGAGGAAGTTCCTTTTCTCAAGGTGACTCTGTTGTGAACATAACAGGCTGTGTTCATTGCCTCAGCCCAAAAGTGCATAGGTAATTTCTTTGCATGAATCATGGATCTAGCAGATTCTTGAATAGTCCTGTTTTTCCTTTCCACTACACCATTTTGTTGAGGAGTAATAGGGGAGGAGAATTCATGGCTGATTCCTTCAAATGAGTAGAATTCAGCAAACTTAGAGTTTTCAAACTCCTTTCCATGATCACTTCTGATCCTGACAACACCACTTTCCTTTTCTCTTTGAAGTCTAATACAAAGGTCTTTGAAGACTTCAAACACATATGATTTTTCTCTGATGAAACTTATCCAGGTGTATCTAGAGTAATCATCAACAACCACATAGGCATACCTCTTCCCATCAAGACTTTCTACCTACATTGGTCCCATCAAGTCTATGTGCAACAATTCCAGAATTTTGGATGTTGTAAGATGTCCAATTCTTGGGTGTGACACCTTGGTTTGCTTGCCAACCTGACATTCACCACATTCCTTTCCTTCATCAATAGTCAACTTGGGAATTCCTTTCATTTCTTCCTTGGATATGATCTTTTTCATCCCTCTTAGATGAAGATGTCCAAGTTTTTGATGCCATAGTTTGACCTCCTTTTCTTCTCTGGCCATAGAACACACAATGGAGTTACTTGAGACTTTAGGCTCCCATAAGTAACAGTTGTCTTTAGACTTAGATCCCCTCATGCCTTCCTCTTTTTCTCCATTTGTGTAAACACATTCTCCCTTAGTGAATTTTACATTTAGTCCTTGATCACAGAGCTAACTGATACTAATAAGGTTGGCAGTCAGTCATTTTACCAGCAACACATTGTCTAGGTTAGGAACTCCAGGACACTCCAGTTTTCCAACACCTTTGATTTCCCCTTTAGCACCATCACTAAAGCTCACATAACTAGTGGAATGAGGTTTGATGTCCACCAACACGTTCTTTATTCAAGTCATATGTTTGGAACAACCACTATCAAAATACCAGTCTTCTTTAGCTGATACCTTTAGAGAGGTATGAGCTATTAGAGCAACCTCCTTGGCAACCCACTGTTGTTGCTTGATAGGAGCATCCTGTTTGGGTTTGACTTGATGAGTGTGGCTGGGAAATCCATGTAACTTGAAGTAAAAAGGCTTTATGTGTCCAAATTCTCCAAAGTAGTGAAACCTCCACCTTTGAAACTTTCTCTTGGTCAGGTTCATGCTTATATTCCCCTGATGTTGAGACATTGGTCGTGACATCCGATTTGACCTATTATTTTCAGGCTTTGTCCTCTTGAATCCTAAGATGGGTCCTTTTTCACCAACAAATCCTAGTCCAGACATGTCTCATGCTTTCTGACCACTTTGTAGAATTTCTTCTAGATTGTCAGTCCCCTTGTTTAACATTCTGATTGATTTTGACATCTGATCAAGTTTAGAATTCAACAAGCTGGCCTCATTGTTGAGTGAGTCTATTGTTTCAAGATGCTTCTTCTTCTCAACCTCCAACTCCTTTATAATTTTCTTTTGCTTCTCCCCTTGTTGGCACACTTCTGCACTTCTGATACACAACTATTTGTATGAAGCTGGAAGCTAATCAAAAGTTATATCATTATCACTAGAATCATCATCAGATACACATACACTAGTTAGTGCAGTGACATGTTTTGCAGATTCTTCTTCTGATCCACTCTCAGAATCTCCATCTGACCAAGTGACATTTAGACCTTTCTTTTGCTTCTTGAGGTAACTGGGACATTAAGCTCTAATGTGACCATATCCTTCACATTCATGGCACTGAATTCCTTTGCCTTGGTTAGCCTTCTCTTCATATTTACCTCTTTTGCTGATGTCAAAGGGAATGTTATTGACATTAGGTCTAGTCTTTTGATCTATTCTTTTGATTAGTTTGTTAAATTTTCTTCCAAGCATAACTATAGCTTCTGATAGATTACCCTCACTTCCACCATTGTCTTCATCTGAGTCTGTCGCTACCGCAAAAATAAGGTGCCGGTAAAATAGAAGAGTCGTCACCTTTCATTATTTATCCCTCGCAACAGGAAAGGAAACGATCGGAAAAATCTGACGAAACGGTATAAGACAAGGTCATCGCAACCATTGTCTGGGTTCGGGAGTCGGTTACGCAAGGGGAAGGTATTAGCACCCCTCACGACCATCTTACTCGATGGGATCCACGCTTGTTGTGTTTATCTGACGGGTTGGTTTTATCTATCTACCTATCAAGGCTGGCTTAAAAAAGAAAAGAAAATAACTCGGCAAAGCGTCGCGCTTTATGCCTACGTATTCTCATCAGAGAATGAGAAATCAGAGTCAACGTAGTTCGACTAACTACGGGGGATCGGGGAAGGTGGCTCGCCCATACGTCAGTATTGTGCCTACGTACTCTCAATCGGTATGAGAGATCAGAGCTTACGTAGTTCGAGATACGGCAGATTACGGGAATTCAGATTCATCTGTTTTTTCGAGTAGGACTAACAAACAGTTCCAGCAGTTTGGCGTACGCAGCTCAACCCTCAGAGACTTAAGCGTTACCGTTTGCGGTAGAACTGGAAGTTAACGACACTCTTTTCTTCAGAAAATCTTTCCTTTGAATTATGGGCCCACGGGGCAAAAAGATTTAAAGTTTGTTTTATGTCTTTTACGTAAGAACTGTTTTTTTATGTTGGTCTGTAGTTCGTACAGCACTAGAGACTATGACCTGGGAACGAATGCGTCGCATATCGTCCAAAGGACGTATACTAAACACCCTAGATGATTGAGAGGAGGCCGCTCAATTATCATTACCCAAGTAGCTTAAGGCTCATAACGCGCTTGTACTAACTTGCCTTTATTACGTTTTTTTCTGTTGTTTTGAGGTGAGAAGAGAACAAACTCTACGGGGGAACTGTAAAGCCCTAATGTTGTCATACCAAGGATTCATCCTATGGTTGAGGTTTGAAATAGGGAACTCCTAGAAGTTATCATGCATAGGTTTCAACCTAAAGTTCTAATCATCACTTCCTTATCAAAGGAAGTGAGATTCCTAGGGGATCATGTCAATGATAAACAGAAACAGATAAAGCATCAGCTTAAACAGCAAACAGTAAATGACTGCAAAATGCATGCAATGGAAGTGAGGGAGGAAATGTGTGTGGGGCATCAGCCTCCACAAGCTCATATCAACCTCAAGCCAAGTATGAATAACTGCAATCATGAAGAAAAAAATAACATGCCATCAAGCAAATCACAAACCACATAGGCAAGGGAGCAGGGCTCTACCGAATACCCGCAAGCAAAGCCATACAGTAAAAATACAAGCAGAGGGAGCAACTCGACCTCTAGTGCAATCATGATCCTAGGTTAAAACACTTTAAACATGAACTTATTCTAATGCATCATGCAAATCACACAGGTCACACCAATACAGTTGCACATAAAGCAAATAGACAGGAAAGAAAGCAGATCAACAACTTCCACAGCTTCACAGCAAAGTAATCCTTTTGACAGCAGTTCAGTCTTCAGTCTGGAACTGTTCTTCAAGGCTTCCATCTTCAATAGCAAGTATCAACTTGCTTCTTCAAGCTTTCAATGCATCAATCACAAGTATCAACTTGTTCTTCATCTTCTTCAAGCTTCAACTCTTTCTTCAATCTCAATTTGATCTTCTTCACACAAGTATCAACTTGTTCTTCTTGACCTTCAAGCTTCAGCTCCAATGGCAGTCTTCAAACAAAGGGGAAATGAAACCTCTAGCATCTTCAATCTTCTAACAAGGAACTTCATCCTCTAGCAAGGGAGAAAGATTCATCTAACAAGAGCAGATGGGATAGGTAGAAGCAAAGTGAAGACCAAAGGTCACCTCTAAGCACTCAACCATCAAAGAAAGGAACCCTCAACGGTTCTAGCAACTTGTGAAGAGCCACACATCCTACGAAAGGAGGGATGAGGCCTTCACAATGGGACCTTACATCATAGGGAGGAATGGAAGTGATCAACATCTTCCATGTTTTATGAAGGAAGAAAGTCTATTCTAAGGGATCTCCCTAAAAACCCTAATCCTTAACCCTACACAAACTACACCAAAGGGAGAGCAAACTTCAAGTCCAAGCTCCACCATGCATTCCACAGCAGCCCACACAAGTCTAAGGGATCTAATGAAGTCATTCTAGTTGATTTAGCAAGTTAGGAGCACCTAAAACCTAGTATTAAAGTTAATTCTAACTAAAATACTAAAATAAATTATAAAATCTTACAAAAATAACTATGGGAACCTATGTAAATCATGACTCTACCATGTTAATTCCAGAGATCAAATCTTCAAATAAGACATAGAAATAAATTCTATACTACAAGGTACTAAACTTAAACCCTAAAAGGAAGCACCTAATGTTTCAACCTAAAAACAACACCTAATTTCATCACAAAAATGTGAGAACAATACTACGGGAGAATACATGTATAAGCTAATAACAAACAAAATCTCAAGCAAAAACTCATCACCAAATGATCAAACTAAATTCACCAAACAGAGGTATCGACCATGGTAATTTTATTATCAAATAAAATGTAAAAAATTCACAAAAAATAAAAATGCATGGTTTTCCTAATATTTTTATTTAATAAAATTCTAGATTCAATCATGAATCAGGGGGAATAAACTTGGAATTAATTGACCTATTTTTCTATTTTTAATGAATTATTATCAAACTAATATGAAATGAAGAAAATAAAAGAAAATCAAAAGAAATTAATAAAACCAGCGTGCTGAATAACAATCCAACATAGTGCAATTCCTGGGATGGGCCAAATGGGAGGTGTGAATATCAATCCAGTCACAAAGCCCGTTCACTTCAATTAAATGAAACGGTGCGTAGCACCTCAAGTCAATAGTCAGACTCTTAATTCAATCGTGGCCATCTATTCCATGGACTTGGTTAAGGTCAAAGTGCCATCCAAGGGCTCATGTGCATCGTCCCAAATTTGAAACTCAGATTGGAGGGAGTTTAGACGGTGGCTTGAGCTGCAGCGCCACCTTCTTCTCCGGTGGACCATCACACACAGGTCATCAAAAATAACAAAACGATACATCATCTCACTCAATATTTCCTCCTGATCATGAATCTCAACCCCAAATCATATAAATCTTTCTCTAACTCAAAACACGATGGCATCTTCAGAATTTGTCAAAATCTTGAATCTCACCATTCTCCAAATTAAAGGCATCAATCCAATCCTCATCTCAGGGTGATCAATTTCCCCTATCTAATCTTGATTATCTATCCAAGAATCTCTAGAATCCAGCCTCAACAGAAATTGGTCATCATCCTAACTTGTCTCTATTCCACGAATTAATAATCTCAAATCCATCTACACATTGCAAGGATCCTAACCACCTATAGATTTGTATCTATCTCCTCCTAAATTATGCATAGGGATGAAAAGTACCAACCTGAGTTCAGAGGTGTAACAGATACAGTTCTTGATCACTTCAACCTCCAAGATGATGCATATACACTCCAAAACTCCTTCTAAAGCTAATGCAACCTTTAATTTCTCTTGATTTGGCCTGGAACTCAGAAATTGATTTCCTCTTGCAACTCTGAATTTTCAATGGCTCTCTCTGCTACCAGCTTCAAACTCTTCCAAAAACATGGCTGAACATACTCAACAACTTATATATAACTCATTAGAATCATCTAGAACTTTCTCAAAGCTTCAGAATGAGAAATTGGATTTTCAAATTCTCCTCAAAATGTCATTCATGACAGTCACGATTCCCTCTCTGTTTTGGCCTCAGCAAGCTTGCATTCAACTTCTAATGAGATATTGAATCTGAATGGTGATGATTCACTCCTTGTTTTCATCCAATGGCTCATGTTTGATATGTTACTTCATCATGAAGAAACAAAGAAAAAGGGCATGATATTGGACTTAAATCAAAATTCTAATATTGCCAAAGTTTCTAGAATGCATTTTCCATTCAAAAAATGATATTATTTTGCTTCATTTTCACACAAAATGATTTATTTGAATTTTTGGTCATTTATGCCTTTTTAATCCTTCCTTTTTCACAGTTTCTTTAACCAAGTCTCTCCTTGAGCCATTTCAATGCCTCCTTGATACATGGTCAAGGTTAAAAACCCATTTGAGCATCTTTCAAGTTGAACAAAATTTCATTTGAGATGTCTAAGTTGGTGAAAATGACCGATAACCAAAAATGACCCATAATCACCACTTCCCAAAATACCGTTGACTTGTCAAAGCCATAACTTGAGTTCTACAAATCCTATCAAGGATTCCTAGTACTCTCTAGAAAGCTAAGAGAATAATGAAAAACATTCATGTTTACCAAAATTTCATAGGAATCATCCTTCTAGGGCAAAAGTGTCATGCAAGTTGGGTAACTTTCAAGCTCCAAATTCACATTCCTCAGATGACTTGTAACTTGCGTGGCTCATAACTTGAGTTCTATGGATCCTATCAAAGACTTCTAGTACTCAAATTAAAGCAAAGATCATGCCCTACAACAATCATGTTGGGGTCAAGATGAGATGACAATCATATCTTGAGCTATATTGCCTTGAAGACATGGGTCAAACTAGGGGATTTTACACTGCCAAGTCTTAGAAACCCTAGCTTGAAACTTCTCAAACTCTTCAATCATGATGAGTTAACCTTGGAATCATCCTTATAACATCTCAATGTATCAATCCATGATCACATGGCTCTTGAATTAAGTCTCAACTTCCTTCAAATCATCAGTTGACTTAAGGTTGACCCAGTCAAACTCTAATTGCACCACTCATGGCTGAGTCTTCTTAATCTTGCACAATGACCTGTCTAGGCCTCAAAGTGATCTTCAAACCTTATCATGACCGCTCTCAATACCTAAAGTCCATCTTCATGACCTCAGAATCATCTGATGGTCTTCCCCATAACTCTCAAGTTAGGAGACCCACATACTTAGCTTCAATCACTCTCTCTGAGGATGTTTTAACTTCTCTGACAAGGATATCAACCCTTGAACACCTGAATAACCTTCTTGGCTAGCTTCATAGTCTTGTATAGCTCTTAATTGGTGATCATACCTCTTGGTCTCCTGCATACATATCAATGAAATGCAAATGATAATGCTAATGTGAATGAAATGAAACATAAGCTAGGTAAAGAAATGTTGGGCAAATTTTGGGGTGCAACAGCTGCCCCTATTCAAACGGCTTGGACCTGACTGGGTGAGAAGCGAACGACTCTCAAACAATCAAGGTAAAAGACGGTTGAATACCAACAAACCCATAAATTTTTCAATTGCACAAGTACACGGTACTCTGATGGGAACAAATCTTTCGAAACCGAAACAATAGTTGAACGGCAACTAGCTGGAGAAATACTGATCTGAATCTCTGTCAGGATGATTCTATGATTTATCTAATATCATTGCATCCTCAAATCATCAAGGGATCAACGATTACACGGTAACTGATGATTTTCCAACCGCACAGGTAAACGATACTCTAGTTGGTAGGAACATCTTCGAAACTGAGCATGACAGTTGCACGACAACTTGCTAGGGAATTGGTCACATGGTAATTGGTGAAGGATGGCTGGATTCCTTATCATCGCCTATGGACTCATCGTGTCGCTAGGCACGTCGACAACATCTTTGTCGGACTTCAACAGTAAGTCAATAAGGGATCAACGGTTACTCGGCAACTGGTGAATGATGGTTGATTCTGCCCCCAGGCATTCTGCGCCAGTGCAGAAGAATTTCTTATCGTCGCCTATGGACTCATCGTGTCGCTACGCACGTCGACAACATCTTCATCACACTTCATCAGTAAGTCAATAAGGGATCACCGGTTACTCAGCAACTGGTGAATGATGGTTGATTCTGCCGCCAGGCATTCTGCGCCACTGCAAAAGAATTCCTATTCGTCACCTATGGACTCATCGGGTCGCTAGGCACGTCGACAACATCTTCGTCTGACTTCATCAGTAAGTTAATAAGGGATCACCGGTTATTCAGCAACTGGTGAATGATGGCTGATTTTTTCGTCGGGCATTCTGCGCCACTGCAGAAGAACTCCTTATCGTCACCTATGGACTCATCGTGTCGCTAGGCACGTCGACAACATCTTCGTCGGACTTCCTCAGTAAGTCTATAAGGGATCACCAGTTACTCAGCAACTAGTGAATGATGGCTGATTCTGCCGCCAGGCATTCTGCGCCACTGCAGAAGAATTCCTTATCGTCACCTATGGACTCATTGTGTCGCTAGGCACGTCGACAACATCTTCGTCGGACTTCATCAGTAAGTTAATAAGGGATCAACGGTTATTCAGCAACTGGTGAATGATAGTTGATTCTGCCGCCAGGCATTCTGCGCCACTGCAAAAGAATTCCTTATCGTCACCTATGGACTCATCGTGTCGCTAGGCACGTTGACAACATCTTCGTCGGACTTCATCAGTAAGTCAATAAGGGATCACTGGTTATTCAGCAACTGATGAATGATGGTTGATTCTGCCGCCAGGCATTCTGCGCCACTGCAGAAGAATTCCTTATCGTCGCCTATGGACTCATCGTGTCGCTAGGCAGGTCGACAACATCTTCGTCGGACTTCATCAGTAAGTCAATAAGGGATTACCGGTTACTCGGTAACTGGTGAAGGATGGATACTCTCAAATCTCCGTCGGGATGATTATCAGATTTCGCTGCAGCTTCTTCCTCAAGTCATTAAGGGCTCAGTGGTCACTCGGTAACCGGTGATACATAGCTGGTATTGCCGTCAGGAATTCTGCGACACTGTGGTAGAAGGATTCCTCGGGACTCATTAGGTCATTAGGAACTTTTTAACAATCAAGTTAGTCATGCCATCGGGCATTCAAAGAAATTTTCGGGCGTCAGCCGGGCTTCATCAGTAAGTCTGAAATAGAATCCTCGGTCAATCCTGAACCAAATAGGGATATCCAAACTTCTGCCATCAGGCACTCTGCATCAGCCGAGAGAACTGCGTCGACATCACAGTTGGACTTCGTCAATAAGCCGTCCAATGGAATCCTTAATCAATCAGGAACCACTAAGGATACACAATCTTTTGCCATCAGGCACCCTGCGTCAGCTAGGCAAACTGCTTCGACATTGCAGCTGGACTTCATCAGTAAGTCTGGGTTTTTGGGCACCGCTGCCGGACTTCAATCATCAAGTCTTCAAGGAAATTTCAACTTCTATATTTAAGACCTGCTGGGGATGACACATCTCCGCTGGGGATTCTGGAGAACTATCAAGTAACTCTGCTTTAGGGATCCAGAAATCATTCTGGATGAATCAACTCCACTGAGGGCTTCAAGAATCATCTTGGACAAATAACTCCGTCGGGGACTTCAAGAATCACACTGAACCAATAACTCTGCTATAGATTTCAGAAATCATCCTGAGCAAACACTCTGCCGGGGACTCTAAGCATCAACTTGAGCAACCAACTCTGGCGACTTCACTGGGGATTTTAAGAATCATCTTAAGCCATCAACTTCGCTGGGGAATTCAAGAATCATCTTGAGAAAACCATTCTGTGGAGGAACACCTGCAAAACCAGAACGGTAACGACCTAGCTCATGTTTCATATGCATATGCTTTGACAATGGCGTAATGCTCCACATGGTGGAAATGCTATGCATTTAGGGTAAACGCTATGCAATCATGCAAAATGCTATGACCCCATTAAAATAAATGATGAAGGGAGAATACTCCTGTCAAGGAGAAAGGATCACTCTGGTGGAGGAAGGAATTATCCTGCCTAGGAGAAGAAGTCACACCAATCTCAATTGGACTCCGCCTGGGGGAAACGAACTTCAGTCGACTGTTGCAGGGGACAAAGCTCTACGAGAACTTGGACCTGCTCAACTAGGTATACGAACCACAAACTGCTGAGGAAACGATGTCAATCGCAGAAATAAACTGCACGGCCTTCACAGCTAAAACTTTCCTGGAGATAACGACTCCGATGGGGAAATACAGCATCAGATATTCAACACTCTACTGGGGAAAACCAATCACGACCCAAACGGCTTCCAAGGACTCGGCTCTCTTGGGGAACTACAAACTCGGCTGGGGGAGAAGGAATCATCCTGCTTGCCGGGGTGTATCCAACTCTGTGGGGAATTTCAATTCTCCTGGGGACTTCATTTTGAACCATCAGAAGCTGAACACTTACGAGTAGTCTGCTACGAGACAACTGCACACTGACCGAGTGCTGGGGAATGATATACGCTTCAGCGCATGACTCAGCTGGGGAAATGATGATCCTGCCTGGGATACATGAGGTTGGGGAGAATCTATCTCTGCTTGGGGAGACATATCAATGCTCACGGTCCCATGTTCAGACTCTGTGGGGAGACACTGATGATCTCGCTAGGGAAGAAGGAATCATCCTTCTTGGGAAACATGCCATGAAACGAACTCGAGGAGGCTTGCCCCAGAATCTTCCGACAACTTCTGAAAAACCCTGACAATCTATGCCGACACGGGGAGGAACGGTTCTTTCGCTTTCAGCTTTTGTCCCAGCCTGGTGGGATCTCTATGGGGATGTTCCTCGAAAGGAAACCTGTAATCTCTGCACCCAGGTCTGCTTCAGCATCTTGAACCTTGCAAAGGCGCTTCAAGTTAATAACCTTCAGGCTAAGGATGGATTCGACGCTCTCGGGGTGACATGCCCCAGTCTTGTCATGACTTTGCCCCTCATGGGCTGATTTGTGGGAGTAATACCCTTGGCTGCGAGAGATTCATCATTTCTCGACCTGATTGCCCCAGATTAACGATCTCTAGATGGCTGACTCCCATGCTGTAATCATTTGACGTAGCTTGCCCTGGTTCACCGGAATACTCAGGCGTACTACATTCTGTCCTAATCAAATCCTTCCATCATGGAAACTTTCCTGCTGTCAAGCGCTTACTCGCTAGTAAAACAAAATGTTTTGCATAACAGACATATCAAATGCAATGCATATGGCAGTTTTCAAAATCCATTCCTTTTCACTGGAAAAAAAAGTTATGACATAAAAATATATGAAATCATTCATCAGCATGTCAATACTAAAACAACGTTGTATTGGGAATCCTATCTAGGAGTTAGTTCTGATGCGATCTTTACCGACGTATGCTTTCGAAACAAAAATATTTCAATTAGGTCTTTTACATGTTGTAATGTGGTCAGGCTCACGGTTTAAGAAAGAAAGGATAAAGGCTTAAAATTCATTTTAACCCACCCATTCTCCTTGATGTTCTCCAATCTACGTCCAGCTAATTCGACCTTGGCATTCACCTTTCGAAGGTTATATGACAGGAGTGACGGTTCAGGAAACCGCAAGTTTTCGGAGTGACAGTCACTCGCTTTTCGTCTTTGTTTGGGCATCGGTAGCCATACGATTTCGTTCTTGCTTAAGGATTTTCTTTCGTAATCCTTCTTCGTTTTTCGTTTTTCGTTTTTCGTTTTCCCCTAACTTTTGCCTGGACTAACTCTTTAGAGTTTCTTCAGTTTTGAAGTCCAGCGGGGTACCCTAATTTTTTCCTAAGTCGCTTGCTTTCCAGATTCGACTTAGCGGGCTTTTTCTTTTCGATTTGTTTTCTTTTTCTTTTTTGAACAAATTGTATGGCATCGGCTCGTATGACTTGTTAAAGAGATTGTGACTGTTTCACTCTTGATCAGCCAGGTTTAACCATCATGGTTTTTTAGGTAAGACCTATAGCGGTGTGATTGATCCTCGAACGGACACTCCTTGTTGTAATTTGAACGCCTGGTCAAATTAACTGACACCTACCCTACCCCGGGTTAATATTGAGGGTTTGTCTATCTTTAGAAAGAAATTCCTACAACTAGGCTCGACAGGGTTAACAAGGGATTCTCTTCCTTATATCTCTGGTGTTTGGGAATTGAAACAATGCCTGTACATCATCAACAGGTTTTTTGTTCAAAAGCATAACATCGGAAGCTTACGCATCATGGGATTTTGTCATCCTCCCCGGATTCCACTTAAACAAGCGTTTGAAATAAAAGAAAGCAATAGAGTGAACACGAATGGATTAGTTCAAAACATGCATATTTATTTCATTATCAATATCAATTGAAAAACAATCATGCTTTACAGACGAAATTTGCAATTCTACAGGAAAGAAACTACGAATGTAAAGAAATGACGTGATAAAATGCAGATTGCCAGCTTTCGGGGAACTGGGCTTTCACACTTATTTGCTGATGAGGGGAGCTACCCTTGATGTCTTCGGACTCATTCAGAAGAACGGCTGCTGTGAGGTCGACTCTGATTCGGGCTCCGATAGTTTCTCTGCAACGGAGCGAGAGGTTGCCGATTCTGTATGGCAGAAACAATCCGGAGACGAGGATCTTCTTTGTTAAGGGGTTTTCATCCTGGAGCTCGACCCAGGAACATGAAAAAGTTGCAGGCAAGGAGAATCAGACCTCAAAGACCGCGGGATATACTCCTAATCTTCCTTATCTTCAGATGAGATCATGGGATCACCCATCTCTCTTGCACGATAAGAGATGAATTTACCTGATGCTTTCATGCCGCCCGGCATGAATTCAATTGTTCTTGACTCAATCATGTCTTGAACCTTATGCTTAAAAGCTCTACAATTCAGTATATCATGCCCCAATGCTCCAGAGTGGAATTCGCATCAGGCGTTCACGTCCCAGTCGGGTGGCAGTTGTCCAGTCATGGGAGCCAACGTTTGAAGTCTAACCAACCGTAGTTGGAGCAGGAGCTGAAACAACTGGTCGTAATCCATCGGGATTGGATCGAGGGTTCTTTCATATAGTCTCCCCTTTTGACTCTACCCTCTGGGTTGTCTTGCGGAACCGGACGTGGCCGCTGACGGGAAGTGTTCTGAGCTTCAGGCTGAGCAGAGGGTCTTTTAGGCCTATCATGCCTAGGTGCGGGTTCTTCAGATACTCGTGGAGCAAGTGCGCCAGCTGCAGCCTCGGGCTTTTGCTCGCATTCCCTTCTAAGTATGTTTTTTAGCACTTCCGCCATCAGGCCCACCTGATTTTTCAGTTGGTCATTCTCCTCTTTGAGCGCCTGCTGGTCCCTCATAACTTGCCTCAGCTTGCCTCAGACCTCTCTCAGCTCTGCTCGTACTCGTTCCATTGCTCGGATCAACATGAGACAAACCTGAAACAACCTGTATCAGCAGGGGGTTAGAAAAAACGGCGAGGCGCCTGTCATGCAAATGATTCATGCAAATGCAAATGTGTGTCTGTGCCTTGGGGAGATTCCCCCCTCCCCCCGATTCTAGTTTCTGAGACAAATAAAGTATATCATCCAATCATGGAAAAGAAATCCTCATATATTCATCTGAAAAAGCCCGCTCGGGTAGCGTACATCCGTAATCACATATAACTGAAGCAACAAGGCATGACCCCAACCAACAGACCCGGCGGTGATCAGCATATCAATGCATAAAATGTACAAAGAGAATACAAAAAGATCAGGTGCAGCCACAGGCACGGGAATCTTCTATCAACTTCTTTGTAGCGGGATGATCTGACTGAGTAAGCAAACCCTGGATCAGCAGGTCCCTCTGCCTAATGGACTCTGGGAGGTTCTCGGCAACGCTCCTAGAAACACCTTCTTCAGAATGGTTCTCGACTCTACTCCTCTTAGCATCAGCCCGGAGTTGAAAATATTGCAAATTCGCCTCGGCCTCAGCCAATCTATACTGGACGCCTCGTCGCAGTGAGGCTTCAGCCTCTATCTTCTCGTCTTTCACCATAATCTGAGCTTCTAGCTCGGCTACTTGCTGCTTCAGCTTTTCTTCTCGCTCTTTGTACTTAGCCAAGGTGCTGCTCCAGACCCTCTCGTATTGGGTTAACTTCCGGTATACTCTGTCCAGATCCTGTTTCTTGGTTGTCAACACGCCATGTACTGACTTCAGGTCCAACCCAAGACGTTCCCTAGCATCAGTTTCTTTGGTCAGGTTGGAGCCTAGACGGTTGATCATCTCAGTCTGCTTCTTGCAGGTATAAACGGCTTCACTTTTCTCTCTCCGAAGCTGAGCGATCTCTTTCTCCAACTCTTCGTTGGCCTTTTGTAGCTCTTCCTTCTCTTAGAGTACTTGGTTGAATTTCTGAATATCAACTGTGGTAGGCTCTTTGTACACAGGAGTATACAATGGTTCCACAGCAGGAAACGGTATTAGAAACTTGGCAGCTCTCTCTCGAACCCAAGTCACATACGGATCAAAGGCCTTGTTGTTGCTCTTTCCCAGCAAGACTTTCCCCTTTCGGTGAATTTTGCTCCAAGCATTTTGTACCTTGATCAGAGTGTTACCTTCAAGCAACCCTGTAAGATACAGAGATTCCTGTATCTCTTCCTCTTCAGGAGGACCTCGTAGTGCATACCTGAATTTCCGTACTAGCAGAGAAGGATTGTAGTTTATACATCCATTCCTTCCGACCAGGGGGACGTTAGGAAAGCCACAGCAGCTATGTACAATATCTTTGCCCAGTAGATCTCTATCAAACCAGATAATATTGTCAGCAGTCAAACCCATCAAACATGCAGACCAGGGTGAAGACTCAGCAGTATCAATGAACGGCCTTGACTTAGGAAGATGGCTAGCATACCACTCATATAGTAAAGGAGCACAACATGCCACGTTCTTTCCCTTTCTGTTTTCGTTCTTGCTGTGAACTAAATGGTAGACATCTCTGAGGAGAGTGGGTACTGGATTCCCAGAGGCAAATATGTGGCAAGCGTCCATGCTTATGAAGTCCGGATGACTTGGGAATAACATGATCCCATAGATACAGAGGGCTAAGAAGGCATTGAATACATCCCAGCGACCTTTCTCGGCAAACTTTGGGGGTTTTTCCATCAGGAAATGCAAAAGGAAACCATGAACTCCGATCTTTCTGGATACCATCCCCTCTAATTCAGACTCATCTACATGAAGAGCGTCAGTCAGCTTACTCAATTTGGGTTCACCCTCAACACGGAAGTAAGGCATTTGATTCATCAAAGGCACCCCCAATAGGTCAGAGTACTTCTCCAGGGTCGGAGCAAGGACATAGTCTGGGAACACAAAGCATCTGAGCTGTAGGTCGTAAAACTGCAGAAGAGCATAGAGGCCATTCAACTCGTACGTAGGAAGCTTATACACAATGCACAGAAGTCTCCCATAACTCTTTCTGAAACTCTCCATCATTGTCTTGTCAGCCAAAGAAATCAAAGTCCACAACTCTCGGATGTCAGGTGTTGGTAGCTTGTAAGCCACAGTTTTCTTTAGAGATGCCATATCTGCCATGAGGATCAAGATCACTAGAACCAGGGGAGAAATATGCACCTGCAACACAGACACACGTTAATGACATGCAAATGAGGATGCAAGTAATGCAATATGCAATCATGCAGCAGGAGATCAGGACGACTGTGTTGTTGAGGAGATGAAGGCTCTGTATCAACAAAACCACAATACTGCTCTGTCAAGAACAACCATATCTCTGATGATAATAAACCCCTGATACCAGACCATAAATCTGCTCTGTCAAGAACACACATATCTGATGATGAGAACCTCTGATACCAACAAAACTGATTCACTATCAAGAAAACCAGGTAATCTGAAGGTTAAGGTTTCCTGCAATAACCCGACCCTGCTCACAGGTATGGACCTAATCACGGAAAAGGTTCAGCATCCTATGCGGTCATCAGCGTCACAGACTTTCAAGAAACGATGATATGATACCAGGAGGTGTGGCATCATCTTCTCTTGAAGCGGCCTCACTTAGCTGAATTCCAAATGATCGGTTCCTAGAGTCGACAATCCTCAGATCCATCAACCCCTCGAGTCCAAAGGACCGATAGTAAGCCATCAAAGAGAACCTCGTCTAAGTGTGGATTACATGGGAATAGATGCAAGCAAAGCAAGCACGTCCTCCACTAACCCACTCTAATACTATGTAGCTCTCAAGCCTGGGTCTGGCTTCTTACTCATCAGAATGCCCCTCCCACAACAGTATAGATAATCATATAATACTGAAAATAAAATGCGGGAAATAAAATGCGATAACTAAACACAACCTAACAAGTAATCATACAAGCGCTAGGATTGACTCTCGCAGGGGATGTTGGATCCCCATATTGACTCGCATAAGGGACGTTAGATCCCAGGAAACTATCAATTTTCCTAGCAGAGTCGCCAGCTGTCGCTACCGCGAAAATAAGGTGCCGACAAAACAGAAGTGTCTCCACCTTTCGTTATTTATCCCTCGGAACGGGAAAGGAAACAATTGGGAAAACCTGACGAAAAGGTATAAGACAAGGTCATCGCAACCATTGTCTAGGTTCGGGAGTCGGTTACACAAGGGGAAGGTATTAGCACCCCTCACGTCCATCGTACTCGATGGGATCCACGCTTGTTGTGTTTATCTGACGGGTTGGTTTTATCTATCTACCTATCAAGGCTGGCTTAAAAAAGAAAAGAAAATGACTCGGCAAAGCATCGCACTTTATGCCTACGTATTCTCATCAGAGAATGAGAAATCAGAGTCAACATAGTTCGACTAACTACGGGGGATGAGGGAAGGTGGCTCGCCAATACGTCAGTATTGTGCCTACGTACTCTCAACAGGTATAAGAGATCAGAGCTTAAGTAGTTCGGGATACGACGAATTACGGGAATTCAGATTCATCTGTTTTTTCAAGTAGGGTTAACAAACAGTTCCAGCAGTTTGGCGTACGCAGCTCGACCCTCAGAGACTTAAGCGTTACCGTTTGCAGTAGAATTGGAAGTTAACGACACTCTTTTCTTCAGAAAAGCTTTCCTTTGAATTATGGGCCCACAGGGCAAAAAGATTTGATGTTTGTTTTCTGTCTTTTATGGAAGAACTGTTTTTTTATGTTGGTCTGTAGTTCGTACAGCACTAGAGACTATGACCTGGGAACGAATGCGTCGTATATCGTCCAAAGGACGTATAATAAACACCCTAGACGATTGAGAGGAGGAAGCTCAATTATCATTACCCAAGTAGCTTAAGGCTCGTAACGCGCTTGTACTAACTTGCCTTTATTACATTTTTTACTGTTGTTTTGAGGTGAGAAGAGAACGAACTCTACGGGGAAACTGTCAAGCCCTAATGTTGTCATGCCAAGGATTCATCCTATGGTTGAGGTTTGAAATAGGGAACTCCTAGAAGTTATCATGCATAGGTTTCAACCTAAAGTTCTAATCATCACTTCCTTATCAAAGGAAGTGAGATGCCTAGGTGATCATCTCAATGATAAACAGAAACAGATAAAGCATCAGCTTAAACAGCAAACAGTAAACGACTGCAAAATGCATGCAATGCAAGTGAGGGAGGAAATGTGTGTGGGGCATCAGCCTCCACAATCTCATCTCGACCTCAAGCCAAGTATGAATAACTGCAATCATGAAGAAAAAAATAACATGCCATCAAGCAAATCACAAACCACATAGGCAAGGGAGCAGGGCTCTACTGAATACCCGCAAGCAAAGCCATACAGTAAAAATACAAGCAGAGGGAGCAACTCGACCTCTAGTGCAATCATGCTCCTAGGTTAAAACACTTTAAACATGAACTTATTCTAATGCATCATGCAAATCACACAGGTCACACCAATACAGTTGCACAGAAAGCAAACAGACAGGAAAGAAAGCAGATCAACAACTTCCATAGCTTCACAACAAAGTAATCCTTTTGACAGCAGTTCAGTCTTCAGTCTGGAACTGTTCTTCAAGGCTTCCATCTTCAATAGCAAGTATCAACTTGCTTCTTCAAGCTTTCAATGCATCAATCACAAGTATCAACTTGTTCTTCATCTTCTTCAAGCTTCAGCTCTTTCTTCAATCTCAATTTGATCTTCTTCACACAAGTATCAACTTGTTCTTCTTGACCTTCAAGCTTCAGCTCCAATGGCAGTCTTCAAACAAAGGGGAAGTGAAACCTCTAGCATCTTCATTCTTCTAACAAGGAACTTCATCCTCTAGCAAGGGAGAAAGATTCATCTAACAAGAGCAAGATGAGATAGGGAGAAGTAAAGTGAAGACCAAAGGTCACCTCTAAGCACTCCACCATCAAAGAAAGGAACCCTCAAAGGTTCTAGCGACTTGTGAAGAGCCACACATCCTACGAAAGGAGGGATGAGGCCTTCACAATGGGACATTACATCATAGGGAGGAATGGAAGTGATCAACATCTTCCATGTTTTATGAAGGAAGAAAGTCTATTCTAAGGGATCTCCCTAAAAACCCTAATCCTTAACCCTACACAAACTACACCAAAGGGAGAGCAAACTTCAAGTCCAAGCTCCACCATGCATTCCACAGCAGCCCAAACAAGTCTAAGGGATCTAATGAAGTCATTCTAGTTGAGTTAGCAAGTTAGGAGCACCTAAAACCTAGTATTAAAGTTAATTCTAACTAAAATACTAAAATAAATTATAAAATCTTACAAAAATAACTATGGGAACCTATGTAAATCTTGACTCTACCATGTTAATTCCAGAGATCAAATCTTCAAATAAGACATAGAAATAAATTCTATACTACAAGGTACTAAACTTAAACCCTAAAAGGAAGCACCTAATGTTTCAACCTAAAAACAACACCTAATTTCATCACAAAAATGTGAGAAAAATACTACGGGAGAATACATGTATAAGCTAATAACAAACAAAATCTCAAGCAAAAACTCATCACCAAATGATCAAACTAAATTCACCAAACAGAGGTATCGACCATGGTAATTTTATTATCAAATAAAATGTAAAAAATTCACAAAAAGTAAAAATGCATGGTTTTCCTAATATTTTTATTTAATAAAATTCTAGATTCAATCATGAATCAGGGGGAAAAAACTTGGAATTAATTGACCTATTTTTCTATTTTTAATGAATTATTATCAAACTAATATGAAATGAAGAAAATAAAAGAAAATCAAAAGAAATTAATAAAACCAGCGTGCTGAATAACAATCCAACATAGTGCAATTCCTGGGATGGGCCAAATGGGAGGTGTGAATATCAATCCAGTCACAAAGCCCGTTCACTTCAATTAAATGAAACGGTGCGTAGCACCTCAAGTCAATAGTCAGACTCTTAATTCAATCGTGGCCATCTATTCCATGGACTTGGTTAAGGTCAAAGTGCCATCCAAGGGCTCATGTGCATCGTCCCAAATTTGAAACTCAGATTGGAGGGAGTTTAGACGGTGGCTTGAGCTGCAGCGCCACCTTCTTCTCCGGTGGACCATCACACACAGGTCATCAAAAATAACAAAACGATACATCATCTCACTCAATATTTCCTCCTGATCATGAATCTCAACCCCAAATCATATAAATCTTTCTCTAACTCAAAACACGATGGCATCTTCAAAATTTGTCAAAATCTTGAATCTCACCATTCTCCAAATTAAAGGCATCAATCCAATCCTCATCTCAGGGTGATCAATTTCCCCTATCTAATCTTGATTATCTATCCAAGAATCTCTAGAATCCAGCCTCAACAGAAATTGGTCATCATCCTAACTTGTCTCTATTCCACGAATTAATCATCTCAAATCCATCGACGCATTGCAAGGATCCTCACCACCTATAGATTTCTATCTATCTCCTCCTAAATTATGCATAGGGATGAAAAGTACCAACCTGAGTTCAGAGGTGTAACAGATACAGTTCTTGATCACTTCAACCTCCAAGATGATGCAGATACACTCCAAAACTCCTTCTAAAGCTAATGCAACCTTCAATTTCTCTTGATTTGGCCTGGAACTCAGAAATTCATTTCCTCTTGCAACTCTGAATTTTCAATGGCTCTCTCTGCTACTAGCTTTAAACTCTTCCAAAAACATGGCTAAACACACTCAATAACTTATATAGAACTCATTAGAATCATCTAGAACTTTCTCAAAGCTTCAGAATTAGAAATTGGATTTTCAAATTCGCCTCAAAATGTCATTTATGACAGTCACGATTCCCTCTCTATTTTGGCCTCAGCAAGCTTGCATTCAACTTCTCATGAGATATTGAATCTGAATGGTGATGATTCACTCCTTGTTTTCATCCAATGGCTCATGTTTGATATGTGACTTAATCATGAAGAAACAAAGAAAAATGGCATGATATTGGACTTAAATAAAAATTCTAATATTGCCAATGTTTCTAGAATTCATTTTCCATTCAAAAAATGATATTATTTTGCTTCATTTGCACACAAAATGATTTGTTTGAATTTTTGGTCATTTATGCCTTTTTAATCCTTCCTTTTTCACAATTTCTTGAACCAAGTATCTCCTTGAGCCATTTCAGTGCCTCCTTGATACATGGTCAAGGTTAAAACCCCATTTTGAGAAACTTTCAAGTTGAACAAAATTTCATTTGAGATGTCTAAGTTGGTGAAAATGACCCATAACCAAAAATGACCCATAATCACCACTTCCCAAAATACCCTTGACTTGTCAAAGCCATAACTTGAGTTCTACAAATCATATCAAGGACTCCTAGTACTCTCTAGAAATCTAAGAGAATGAGGAACAACATTCATGTTGACCAAAAGTTCATAGGAATCATCCTTCTAGGGAAAACGTGTCATGCAAGTTGGGTAACTTTCAAGCTCCAAATTCACATTCCTCAGATGACTTGTAACTTGCCTGGCTCATAACTTGAGTTCTATCGATCCTATCAAGGACTTCTAGTACTAAAATTAAAGCTAAGATCATCCCCTACAACAATCATGTTAGGGTCAAGATGAGATGACAATCATATCTTGAGCTATATTGCCTTGAAGACATGGGTCAAACTAGGGGATTTTACACTGCCAAGTCTTCGAAACCCTAGCTTGAAACTTCTCAAACTCTTCAATAATGATGAGTTAACCTTGTAATCATCGTTATAACATCTTAATGTATCAATCCGTGACCACATCTTAAGTCTCAACTTCCTTCAAATCATCAGTTGACTTAAGGTTGACCCAGTCAAACCCTAATTGCACCACTCATGGATGAGTCTTAATCTTGCACATTGACCTGTCTAGGCCTCAAAGTGATCTTCAAACCTTATCATGAGCTCTCTCAAGACCTCAGTTCCATCTTCATGACCTCAGAATCATCTGATGGTCTTCCCCATAACTCTCAAGTTAGGAGACCCACATACTTGGCTTCAATCACACTCTCTAAGGATCTTTTAACTTCTCTGACAATGATATCAACCCTTGAGCACCTGAATAAGCTTCTTGGCTAGCATCATACCTCTTGATCTCCTGCATACATATCAATGAAATGCAAATGATAATGCTAATGTGAATGAAATGAAACATAAGCTACGTAAAGAAATGTTGGGCAAATTTTGGGGTGCAACAGAGTCCCCTGCAGTATTTGATACAAAATCTATGCTTTTGTTCTTCTTCTCAGCATGATCACACATTCCTATTGCAAAGGTTTGGAGAGAACCAATGAGTTCATCCACCTTCATGTTGCTTATATCTTGAGCCTCTTCAATAGCAGTAACCTTCATGTCAAATCTCTTGGGCAATAATCTGAGTATCTTCCTTACAAGCTTTTCTTCAGACATTTTTTCTCCTAAAGCTCCTGAAGTATTGGCAATCTCCAGAATATTCATGTAGAATTCATGAATAGTTTTATCCTCCTTCATTCTCAGATTCTCAAACTTAGTTGTCAACATCTGTAATCTATACATCTTGACCATCGAGGTACCTTGATGAGTTGTTTTGAGAGTATCCCAAACCTCTTTGGCCAGTTCACAGTGATGCACAAGTATGAAGATGTTCTTATCTACCCCATTGAATAAAGCATTCAGGGCCTTAGAATTCACAAGAACCAAGGCTTCTTGCTCTTTGCTCCACTCTTCATCATGTATTAGCAAAGTTGTTCCACCTTTATCTGTTTTCACTGGATGTTCCCATCGTGAGTTAGCAACTCTTCAGGCCTTGCTATCTAGAGACTTCAAAAAACTTATCATACGAGTTTTCCAGTAGTCATAGTTAGAGCCATCCAGAATTGGTGGATTATTTGTGAATCCTATATCCTTGTCCATAGTACCAGAATTTATCTTCCCTAGATCTCACCCAGAAAATAACAGGCAGGGTGCCTGCTCTGATGCCAATTGAAATTCTAGTAACTGACAATCGATATTATACTGGATGTTATGATATTCACTACTGAATAGACAATTAAGTTAAGGAATAAAACACTTAAAGAAAGCAGTAAATAATACAGGGAATTGTTGACCCAGTTCGGTGTAAATCACACCTACTCTAGGGGCTACCAAGCCAGGGAGGAAATCCACTATAAGCAGTGTTAATTCAGAGTCAAACTACCAGTTTGCACTCTTCACTTAAGACCTACCCAATGCAACTTCAGCCTAACACTAGACTTGAGTTCCTACTCACTCCCCCTCAATCACAACAGTGATATCAACTACTTAAGTTACAGATTAAAAAAAAGACACACTTCAAACAAATCTTGATCTTGCTTCACAGCTTCAATCAAGAGAGACGACACTCGTGCTTAAAATCTTAGAGTGACACAAACAAAGTACAATGCAAAACACACTAGTCCAAAGCAATCATCCAGGTGATAATTGCTAGGCTCACAAGTAATCCTAAGACTCAAAACACACGTGAAGATCACACCTCACAGACTGAATTCTTCACTCACAAACAGCTCATAAAACACTCTGTAAAATCTCTAAGTCTCTGTCTTGAATCAGGATCGCCACTTCTGTATTTATAGGTAGCGTAAATTCCTTAGGCCTCATTGCAGCAATTAGGTTTAACCAAGTTAAACCTCTTTTCATAAAGCAGGGTTTTGTCAATTAGGTCATAGGAATTTTACTTTATCCTCAACATTGCCTAGAATTTCTCCTGAGATAACTAAGCGCCCTAATATGTTTCTTGGAATCTAGCCTGAGCTAACTCAATCATTATACCAGAAAAACAAACACGCGGCCTTGATGTTTGCTACCTGATGTCATAACATTCAATATGACATCCAGTACACTTTGCTCTTAGCTAAGGTACCTCTAAGGTCAAGATGTCTAGATTACAGATGCTGACAACTAAGTTTGAGAATCTGAGAATGAAGGAGGATGAGACTATTCAGAATTCTACATGAATATTCTGGAGATTGCCAATACTTCAGGAGCTTTAGGAGAAAAAATGTCTGAAGAAAAGCTTGTAAGGAAGATACTCAGATTATTGCCCAAGAGATTTGCCATGAAGGTTACTGCTATTGAAGAGGCTCAAGATATAAGCAACATGAAGGTGGATGAACTCATTGGTTCTCTCCAAACCTTTGAGATGGGAATGTGTGATCATTTTGAGAAGAAGAAAAAAAGCATAGCTTTTGTATCAAATACTGTAGAGGACTCAGATGAAGACAATGGTGGAAGTGAGCAGAATCTGTCAGAAGCTATAGTTATGCTTGGAAGAAAATTTAACAAAATGATCAAAAGAATAGATCAGAAGACTAGACCTAATGTCAAGAACATTCCCTATGACATCAGCAGAAGAGGTAAATATGAAGAGCAGGCTAACCAAAGCAAATGAATTCAATGCCATGAATGTGAAGGATATGGTCACATTAGAGCTAAATGTCGCACTTACCTCAAGAAGCAAAAGAAAGGTCTAAATGTTACTTGGTCAGATGGAGATTCTGAGAGTGGATCAGAAGAAGAATCTGCAAACATGTCATTGCACTAACTAGTGTATGTGTATCTGATAATGATTCTGGTGAAGATGAGTTGACTTTTGATGAGCTTACAGCTTCATATAAAAAGCTGTGTATCAGAAGTGCAGAAGTGTGCCAACAAGGGGAGAAGCAAAAGAACATTATAAAGGAGTTGGAGGCTGAGAAGAAGGAGCATCTTGCAACAATAGACTCAGTCAACAGCGAGGTCAATTTGTTGAATTCTAAACTTGATTAGATGTCAAAATCAATCAGGATGTTAAACAAGGGGACTGACACTCTAGAATAAATTCTACAAAGTGGTTAGAAAGCAGGAGACATGTCTGGACTAGGATTTGTTTGTGAACAAGGACCCATCTTGGGATTCAAGAGGACAAAGCCTGAAAGTCATAGGTCAAATCGGATGTCACGACCAATGTCTCAACATTAGGGGAATAGAAGCATGAACTAGACCAAGATAAAGTTTCAAAGGTGGAGGTGTCACTACTGTGGAAGATTTGGACACATAAAGCCTTTTTGCTTCAGGTTGCATGGATTTCCCAGCCACACTCATCAAGTCAAACCCAAACAGGATGCTCCTACCAAGAAACAACAGTTGGTTGCCAAGGAGGTTGCTCTAGTAACTCATACCTCTCTAAGGGTGCCAACCAAAGAAGATTGGTATTTTGATAGTGGTTGTTCTAAACATATGACTGGAATAAAGAACCTTTTGGTGGACATCAAACCTCATTCCACGAGTTATGTAACCTTTGGGGGTGGAGCTAGAGGAGAAATCAAGGGTGTTGGAAAACTAGACTGTCCTGGTGTTCCAGAACTAGATAATGTTATGCTGATTAAAGGACTAACTGTCAACCTTATTAGTATCAGTCAACTATGTGACCAAGGACTCAATGTTAAATTCACCAAGGGTGAATGTGTTGTCACTGTTGCACCCCAAAATTTGTCAAATCTTTTTCTTTAGCTGGCTTTTGTTTCTTTGCATTGTTCTAACATTTGCATTGCATATAATTCTTCATTTAGTAGGGGATCAAGAGGTGTGACTAATAAGAGGAGGATGCCCAGAGTGTTGAGCTCAAGCAAGGGGTTTTACTCAAGCATGAATGGTCATCAAGTCATCAAGAAGTGGTCAAAGTTTTGTGAAAGAGTTGATGGGTTTATGTGGATTAGCTCCTAACTTGGAGGCCAATTAAAGATCATCAGTGAGTTGTGAATTCATGGTTATGGATATGGGATGTTGAGAAAGCTCTTTGATTGCTTTGAGATCCATATTGGAGTTTATTCAATTTGTTGTGTGATGTGGAAGAAGCCACAGCCAAAGGTGTTGCACCTAGGGTTTTCATTTGGTCAACCCTCAGTCAATTGTGAAATTGAAGAAGATTAAGACTGAATTCCAAGTCTTTGTGATCATGGAATGTTATGTTGAGATGTTTAATATATCATTTCAAGATCAAATTAAGAAGAATCAAGAGTGTGAGAAGTTATTAAATTAGGGTTCTTAGTGTAAAATCCCCTGTTTAGTGCCCAACTTCAAGACCACATATCTCAAGATAGAAGTCTCATATCATCTTGACCCTAACATGAAACTTGTAAAGCATGTTCGTAGATTTCTTTTGAGTACTATAAATCTTTCATTTAATTTTGAGAACTCAAGTTATGATGCTGACAAGTTACAGGTCCTCAGATGAATGTGATTTTGGTCAACAAAAGTCAACCAACTTCCAAGCCACTTTTGACCTAGAAGGATGTTTCTACTCACTTTGACCCAAACATGAAAGTTGTTCCTCATGATCATAGATTTACAAATACTACTAGAAGTACTTCATTTGATTTGTAGAGCTCATGTTATGTAGCTTGCAAGGTAGGGGTATTTTGGGAAAGAAAGATTACAGGTCATTTTCATTATATGTCCATTTCACCACTTTGCTTACTTCAAATGAAAATATTTCCAACATGAAACTTCCTCAAAATGGGTTCATTTATTCAACCAATTCTCAAGGAATCATTGATATGGCTTGGATAGAATATTGAATGAAGGAAGGTTCATGGAAAATTCATTAAAAGCACAAAAATCAAATTAAATCATATTGTATCCATTTTGTGCAAGTTTTTGCATATTTTGAGTGCATGTCACATTCTAAAAACAGTGGCATTTTCAGAATTTGAGTTTGATGAGTTTTGGCATGTCAATTTCAAGCTTGCTTCATCATGAAGGTACACATGCTACATTCACCATTAAGATCAAACAAGGGATCAATCCCAGCCATTGAGGTTCCGTACATCCCAAGTAACATGAATGGATTCATTTGCAGCTGTGTAAGCTTCATTTTCGTGCACATTCATAAAGCTCCAAACCAAGAAAAGTTGGATTTCAATTGGGATTTTAGGGAATGCAATTGGGCTTTCTTTGCTTCCAAATCCATTGCATATAATCTCAGGGTCGTGTACAATGCTGGAAGAGGAATTTTGGATGGAGAATTGTTGAGAAAACAATTTGGAAAAGTAAGAGAAAAGTGAAAATCATTTTTTGAATTTTATCAAGTTTTAAGAAGAATTGAGCATTCCTAAAGCTTCAGTGAAGATCAAGCATTGTTTCTGGAATCTTTTTATCAAGAATCAACAACAATTGAAGGTCCAATGGAGCTATTCCGTTAGGTAAATTACAATTCCAAAATTCTCACAATCCATGATGGAATTGCAAGCCATTTTTGTATGTTTGTGATCCTCTAAGTTCATTGTTGGATTCTGGTTTAATTTGGTTGATGTTTGTGCAAATCCTTGAAATGACTTCAATTCTTGTTGCATGTGATTTGTTTTGTTTATGGACTAAAGTGGAAACAAATCATGGATTCGTGACCTACTAAGCATGATGGTTTGATTGATATATGATTTGTTGAGTTTTGTTAAGTTTTTGAAATGGCTACTGTTGATGCCTCCCGGAGAAGACGACCGGAGCCGCCATGCTCCGGCCGTATGTGTTTCTCCCTCCTTTTCATTGTTTAAATCCTGGTGTGTACGTGGCGTGCTTGTATCCCTTGGATCTGTTGTGATTATTTGACTCATATGCAATCCAATGGATGTAATTCAATATCATTTCATGTTTATTTGTTGAAGCCTGCGTGTCATGCTCTAGACACACATGTTTTGCCTTAGGCTCTTGGATTGCTTGACTAGTAATTGATCTGTGTGGCTGAGATTACTCCTCACTGTTTGACTGTTTTTTATTTGGACTTGGGCTTTGTTGCTAGCCACACCCCTGCACGCCTGTCCCATCATTTTACACATGATTTCCTTGCTATTTGCACCTTTGTTTCATTTTATTTTATTTTATTTTATTTTTTATTTTTATTTTGTTTCTGTTTGGATTTAAATCATATCAAATACTTCCAATGGTCCAAAAATTCAACAAAAATATGTTTTAGATACTTTGAGATGTCTATTATTTTAAGGAATTTTTTATTTTTATTTTTTTATTTTTTCAATTAAAAATGGAATTAATCATTGGAAGTATTTTATTGTACTTATTTCTTGACATGGTTTGTTCTTGATTTTGTTTTAGCATTTCCTTTTTGATCTAATGACTGAAAATTGATCCTCATATCCATGATGAGTTGATCAATTTTTGAGGACCATTTTTCCCCTGTTGGTTGACTTTTGGGTTTACTTTTGTTGCATTTCATTTGACCCTCGACAATCCTCATTCACAATGGAACACCCTTGTGAATCAATTTCTTTGGTGGTGTTGTGAATTGATTTTGATTATGATTTCTTGGCCTCTATTTGCCAACATGTTTAGGTGCTTTGTGCATTTTATTTGATCATTTTTTGAACCATTTTCCTAATTTTGAGGTAACTTGCAAGTCAAGTTACCTCCAAAGGAGGTTCATACATACACATTGACCTAGTTTGTCTTGGAGATGACATTTTTGGATCCTTTGAGCCCCAATGCCTTTTGATTCATGTTGTTAATATGTTAAGGATGATGTTTGCTCATTTTTAGGTCATAACATTTGGTTTTTCTTGCTCATTTGGTTGTTTTCTTTTGAGCTATTAATTAGGGTTTCTATGTGATGCATGCTTGCTCTCCCTTGTGTTTTTGCTTGCATTTTCTCTTGAATGGTTTGCTTTTGCTTTTGATCTCTCTTCTCTCATCTCCCATTCTATCCCATGACTTTGGAGTCTCATTTCAGGCATCTTAGTCCCTCCTTAGGAGGTACTTGAAGCATACCTAAAATGATGAATCCTTGAGGACTCTTATGTGACTTGTTTGTATCCTTTTGTGTGATTTGTTTTTGGTGCATCTTCTTCTCCTTTCTTCTTTCCATTTCTCATATGCATGCTTGGTTGAGATGAGCTTGTGGAGGCTACTGCCCCACACTATTTTCCTCCCACTTCCATTCTACTTGTGCATTCTATGTTTGCATTCTTGCATTTTTATGTTCTTTCTTCTTCTTCTTCTTCTTTTGCTTTTCTTTTCCATGCTCCCCATAAGTTCTCTAACCTCTTGAGGTTATGATAGACATTAGGTGTTTAACCATGCATGATAACATTAGGTAGTTCCCTTGTGTATCCCAACTTTAAGTCCACTTTGCATGATAACTTTTAGGATTGATTAGTCTCCCATTAATAGTCATTTCTTCTCTTCTCATCTTCATACAATCTTAACATAGTTAATAAAGATAATGGATGTTGTTCCATGAGCCTTATACTTGGGAAATGGTGATTTAGGGGCTACCTCTCAATTGCCTAGAGTGTTTAGTATACGTCCTTAGGACGATATGCGACGCATTCGATCCTAGGTTTTAGACTTTAGTACAACGTACATTATAAACACTCAAATTCAAAACACTTATTCTCTAAAAAACAAAAAAATACTTCAAACCTTTTTCATCCTTCGGGATTTTAATCAGGAAAATCTTTTCAGATAAAAAGAGTGTTGTTAACGTTTAGTTCTGCCGCAAACAGTAACGACTAAAACTCTAATGGTCGAGCTGCATACACCAACTGCTAGAACTACTTGTTAACCCTACTCGGGCCTAAAAAACATTCAACCCCCCCCCCCCCCCCCGCCCCCCCCGTGGTCTCTTTTAGCCCAAACTACGTTTGCTCTGAACTTTCATACCAGATGAAAGTACGTAGGCACGAGACGCGATGTCTTGGCGAGCAACCTTCCCCCCTTTTCACCCGTAGTTAGCCGAACTACGTTGACTATGACTTTCCCATTGTCCGAGGGAATACGTAGGCACAGAGCGGCGATGCTCTACCGAGTCTCCTTTTCTTTTTCTTTTGTCCCTTGACCTTTAGCTAGATAGATGATCACCCTTTTAGATAGACAACAATGCGTGGATCCCGTCGAGTACGACGGACATGAGGGATGCTCATACCTTCCCCTTGCGTAACCGACTCCCAAATCCAAACATAGTTGCGATGACCTTGTCTTTCCCTTTTTCGTTAGGTTTTTCCGATCGTTTCCTTTCCTTCTCTTTGGGATAAATAACGAAAGTTGGCGACTCTTCTGTTTTCCGCCGGGTGTTTTTCGCAGTTGCGACAGTTGGCGACTCTGCTGGGGAATCTGGTTCCCTATGCGAGTCAATGCTAGTGCTTGTTTGTTTATCTTTGGGTGTTGTATATATGTGCTTTATTTACTTTCCCGCATTTATTTTCAGCATCATATATCATTATTGCTGTGCTGTGGGGATGGGAAGTTCTGATGAGTGATAAGTCGGACCCGGGCTTGAGTATAAACCTAGCATTAGTAGTGGAGATAAGTGGGGGGCTTGCTTGCTTAGCAGGTACAGTTTCCAATGAAATTCGCGCTCAGACGAGATTCTCTTTGATGATTTTCCTTCAGATCCTTATGATCGGTTGGGATTTTGGATTTGAGAGTTGTCGACTCTGGGAACCGATCATTTGTGAGTCAGCTAAGTGAGGCCTCTTCGGGAGATGATGGTGCCAAACCAGAAATGGCGAACGTATCATTATTTCTTGAAATTCTGTGACGCTGATGAACGCATAGGATGCCATACCTTATCAGTGAGTAGGTTCATACCTGTGAGTGGAACTGGGGTTATGCAGGAAACGTTTACCTTCAGATTACCCGGTTTTCTCTATAGTTTGAATCTGGATTATTGGTATCAGTTGGTTTCTATCGGAGCAGTGCTATGTTCTTGCTGAAGAAGAGCTCTGATCTTTCTCGATCAACAACAAAACAGTCTTGATCCCTTGTCTGTTGCATTTAACATTGTTTTTCATTTGCATTTCATTTTGCATATCCATCCTCAGCCGGAACAGGGAGCTCACCCATCTTTTGTCTGCTTCGTTAGTTGATTTCCTGACATTCGCATTGGATTTGAGTTAGCTTCTGGAAGGATCATGAACTCAGGAGAGCAATATTTGGTTGTTACAAGGGCATAGTTTGAATTGATGAAGAATCAGTTGGGTCAACTCTTGGAAGCCATGACAGCTATGACCAGGGGAGAGGCCCACATTCAGAGGACTCCAGTGAACAATGTCGCTCAAGCTCATCCTGTGCAGATTCCTGTCGAAGTTCAAGAGCATCCTATTTCCAGAGATAGAAATTCTTCTTCTCTCCATGACACATACTATCAGAGCTTCATATTCTCTGTGCCAGATCCTCAGGGGACTGTTCCAAAGGTTAATGCTGAAGACCCCCAGACTGTTGAATTTAAGAGAAAATGTCAGTTGTTGGAAGAAAAGCTTGATACCCTAATGAGTCAGGATACTCTTAATTTGAATGCTTTAGGCATGTGTTTGGTGCCAGGTCTTGTGATGCCGCCAAAGTTTAAAATGCCGAATTTTGAGAAGTACAAAGGGGATAGTTGTCCAAAGCAGCATTTGATAATGTTCTGCAGGAAAATGACCTCACATGTCCATAATGACAAGCTTATGATTCACTGTTTCCAGGACAGTCTGAGTGGAGCATCGTTGAGTTGGTATATGCAGTTGGAGAGTCATTGCGTCCGATCATGGTCAGATTTAGCCAGTGCCTTTGTGAAGCAATACAATTACAATCTCAACATGGCTCTTAGACGCGTGCAGTTGCAAGAATTATATCAGAAGGATAATGAATCCTTCAGAGGATATATGCAGAGGTGGAGAGAATTAGCTACTCATGTTCAACCCCCACTTCAGGACAGAGAGTTGGTTGACATATTCTTGGGTACCTTGAAAGGCCATTACTTTGACAAGTTGATCAATGGTGGAATGTCAAATTTTGCTGACTTGGTGATAATGGGTGAAAATATTGAGAGTGGACTCAAGAACGGAAAGATTCAAAACATCCCTTATATTTCAGTTGATGAGAATGAATCAGTTGTTAGTTTTCAGGAAGAATGGGAAAGAGGAAGTGATGTTATCCCAGAATCTCCTGTATCTCAAGTTCAGTTTTCAGATACTTCGAGTGTTCAGAGTTAGCAATCGGGTGGGTCTGTGTATCAGGTATCTGTTTCCCATTAGAGTCAGCAGTTGTACCGTCGTCAACCATATCAGCATGCTAGACGAAGACCCAGGAAGCCAGAAAGGCATTTTACTCAGCTGCGGGTATCGTACAGTCAGTTGTTGCGGGATTTGATCAGAGGGGGTTGATAGTGCCAAAGAAGGTTAATCCAGAGATTCCCCCATATCCTCCAGGCTTCGATGTCAACGCACGTTGTGAGTACCATGCTGTGGCACAGGGGCATTCAACTAAAGATTGTAAGGTGCTTCGCAGCCAGGTTCAGGCTTTGCTGGATACCAACAGGATCTCAGTCACGTTTCAAGGTGTTCAGATTAACGATCTTCCTTCAACCAGCCAAGCGGGTGTATCAGTTCATGTTATGAAGGAATTCACCGAGAGCAGTTGTTTGGAAGAGTATCAAACTAAAGACTCATTTGAGGGTTGTATCCCTGTGTAGCATTTGTTCATTACTGTATGCTGACCATCGCCAGGCTTGTTGGTCGAGGTCACTCTATTTGTATTCAGTTACTCCTGTATGGTGGATATATGTGCGATGGTTCTCCCTGATTAGATCTTGGAGTTCTTTTTGTCTCGGTGCTATCCTGAAATTTCCTTGTTGCATATTTGTCTGCATCTTGCATAATATTTTTGCATAACAGGTACCTCGAAACTGTTAATCTGACTTCATGTACTCCGTTAGTTTGTTGCAGGTTATACAATCAGATAGATCACCGGAATCCCCACAAAGTTATGGAGCGAGTTCAATCAGAGCTGAAGAAAGTCCAGGGCCAGATGAGGCAGTTCATCATGGACATGCAAGCGTTGCGCTTGGATCAGAATGCGCTTAGAGAGGAAAACCAGCAATTGAAAACTCAGGTGGGCTTAATCATGGAAGTGATAAGGAACGTGCTCAGAAAAGAAAGTGATCAAGTGCCTGAGGCTACAACAAAGATGCTTGTTCCACTTTTGTCTATGGAACCTATGCCAGAGCGTAATGAGTGTCAGAGATCTTATGTACAACCGGAGGTTCCGAAATTTATGTGTCATCAGCTGCGTCCCGTTTCTCAAGAGAATCCCAGGATTAGAAGATATGGTCAAAGGATAAAATCATAAGACAAAATCTTCGATCAGATCCCCATGGATTATGCTCAGTTGGTGCAACTCTTGCTCCAACTTAAGTTGGTTAAGCCTCGGACTTTGGCTTCATTTACTGGCCAGCCACCACTGGGCTTTGATATCAATGCTCATTGTGATTTCCACTCTGGGGGACAGGGGCACAACGTCGCGAACTGTAAAGCTTTTAAGCATAAGGTTCAGGACCTGATTGATTCGAAGACAATTGAATTCACGTCGGGCAGCATGAATGTATCAGGCGAAGTTATTCCCTATTATGGAAAAGAGATGGATACTCCTATTCCCTCACCTAAAGCTACAGTAGGTCAAGAGTATATCCTAAAATATTTGGTGTCAGAATCCCCTTGCCCACAGTTGCTACCTGTTCCTGGATCAAGCTTAAGGATGAAAGCGCCTGAGCAGAGAGAGTCCTCAAGAGTTCAAACCCAGTCGCCGAACGTTTCTGCTGTTCAAAGTCCATGACCTTTTGGGTCTCTACAGCAAAACTATTAGTACCAGAATCAGAATAGGCCTCACAACAATTTGAAAAGAAGGAGTGCTCCTCTGCGTCCAGTGCCTATGTCATACAGTCAGCTGCTGCCGCACCTAGTTCGGAATTCTTTGCTGGAGCCCAAAGCTCTCAAACCGGTGCCAAAACCTTACCCTCCCGGGTATGACCCTAGTGCTCAATATGGATATCATGGAGGATTCGCGGGGAACTCAACTGAAGATTGCGAGGCTTTTCAAGCCAGAGTACAAAAGTTGATGGACCAAAGGTGCATATCCTTTGCAAGAGGAGAGTTGGTTGTACATCGCTCGTCTGATTGAGTTTGAAGACTTCAAGGGTCGCATTCCCACATCAACTAATCACTGTGAAAGCCCAGTTAGCTGGCAATTTCTGTTTTATCCTGTTATTTCTTTATGTTTGTAATTTCTCTCTTGTTTAAAGTGCAATCTCATTTGTAAAACTCATTGTTTTCAGTTGATATTAATGAAATGAATATGCATGTTTTCATTTAATCCATTCATGTTCACTAATTGCTTTTTATAGATGTGATACGCTTATTTAAGCGGAATCCAAGGAGGATGACGAAGATTAAAGACGTGCAAGCTTCTGAATGTATGCTTTTGAATAAAAACCTGTTGATGATGTACATGCATTGTTTCAAATTCCTAAACACCGGATATATAAAGAAGATAATCCCTTGTCAATTCCTTTGAGCCTAGTAGTTGGAGTTTCTTTCTGAAAATGAAAAACCCTTAATCTTAACCCGGGGCAGGGTAGGTGTCAGTTAATTTGACCGAGCATCCAAATTACAAAAGGAGTGTTCCCGTTCGAGGATCAATCACAACTGTATAGGTTGTGCCTAAAACAAAACCACAATGGTTATTCATTGCCGACCAAGGAGTGAAACAGTCACAATCCTCTAAACACGTCAGACAAGCCAGTGTCACAGGATTTGTTCCAAAAAAAAAGAGTCAAAGAAGAAAAAATAAAAGAATCAAAAGAAGAAGCCCGCTAAGTCGAATCTTAAAAACAAACGACTTAGGCAAAAATCAGGGCATCCCGCTGGACTTTGAAATTAAAAGAAGCTCAAAAGAGCAAGTCCAGGCAAATGTTAGGGAAATCGAAAAAGAATGATGAAAAACAAGTCGTGTGATTCAGGCACCAAAGACGAAAAGACGAGTGATGGTCACTCTGAAAACTTGTGGTTTCCCGAACCATCACTTCTGTCATTCAACCTCTGAGAGGTGAGCGCTAGTGTCGAATTAGCAGAACATAGGATTGGAGAACATCAAGAAGAATGGGTGGGTTAAGATAAATTTTGAGCCTATATCCTTTCTTTCTTAAACCGTTAAATTGACTCCTAATTGAAGCAGGTTTGTTTCGAAAGCATACTTCGGTAAAGATCGCATCGATACTGACTCCTAAAAGGGTTCCTCTTACAGTGTTGTACTAATGTTGACATGTTGATGTTTGATTTCACATACTATATGTCACAAATTTTTTCCAATGAACAGATTGGAATTTCAAAACTGTCATATGCATTGCATTTAATATATCTTTTATGCAGGACAATTTGTTTTACTTGTGAGTAAGCACTTGACAGCAGGAAAGTTTCCACAATGGAAAGATTGATCAGGATAGAATGCAAATTGTTTGAATACTCCGTCGAACTGGGGCAAGTTATATCAAATGATTGTATCAGGGGAGTCATCCAGTCGGAAATCAGTTAGTCTGAGGTAGTCAAGCCGAGATTCGATGAATCTCTCGCAGCCAAGAAGCACTTTCCCCACAAATAAGCCAATCAGGGGCAAAGTCATTACAGGCTGGGGCAGGCCACCCCAAGAGCGCAGAAGTTGTTTCTTGCCTAAGGAGCAATTAATATGAAGCACCTCTTCGAGGTTCAAAGTGCTGAAGCAGTTCTTATCAAATCGTCGGGGTATGAGATTTCAGATTTCCTTTCGGGGAATATCCCCACAGAGATCCCACGGGCTGGGGCAAAATCGTAAGCGAAGGAATTTTTCCTCTCCACATCTTCAGAGCTATTCAAGCAGGTTCAGTCAACTTTAAAGTGCAAGACGAATGTCGGGAAGTCATGTTACTATCCTTTGGCCCTTCAACCAAAAACCTTTGAGTTCAGACATGATATTTTTCCAGCGTTAGTCGTACCTGATCCTTTGCAAATCCAATTCCCTTTGGTACGCAACAAGATTTCGTCTATTTTCCCCAGCAAAGTCCAATCATACTTGGCACATCCGTTTATCCCCAGCAGAGTTGACTTCGTCTTCAGCATTTATCTTGCTGGAGCGGTTTTGTTGTATCCAGCTTTCCCTATAAGCCCGAGCCTGCATTTGCATCTTTGCATATGGTTATCATAGTTACATCATCCTTGCATTTCATCCTCAAATGCGTAGCATTTCCATTTCGTATGGAGCATTACGCCATATTCAAACATACGCATATGCATGAAGCATAAGCCGATTTCTGTCAGCCTTCCTTGAATCACTTTGCAATCAGTACATGGGCATTTTTCCAACAGCTCTGTTCAGACAGCTTATCGGTTTACTCGGGTTTCAGATCATATGGCAGTTATGCTTTGTCCATCAGTCCTTTGATGATGACATCCCCAAGCAGAGTTGTTTTGTCCATCAGTCCTCTGATGCCGACAGATTTTCTTTCCGTCAATTCCTATTGACAACGTGTTTCCCCAACAGGTTTTCTCTCCGTCTATCCTTAGACGACGCGAGTTTTGGATATGGTTTTCTCTCCGTCTATCCTTAGACGATGTGAGTTTCGTACATGGTTTTCTTTCCGTTTATTGGATGAGATGGCGTTTTAGGAGAGTTTTCGTGTTGTCAATTCCTATTGACGTTGTGGCTCTTTGAAGAATGTTTGGATTTCATTGTTGGAAATTCCTATTGATGACATGACTCTTTGAAGATGGTTTTCTTTCTGTCAATTCCTATTGACGATGTGGCCCTTTGAAGATATTTTCTTTCCATCAATTGTTACGGATGAAAGAATGATGCAATTTGATGAATAGTTTTGAGGTGCATTAATGTGATTTATGGTTTTGGGTGTCTTTCCGTCTATCCCTAGACGAGGTGGGTATTGGGTGCCTTTCCATCTATCCTTAGACGATGAGAGTATTTGGTGTCTTCCCGTCTACCATTAGACGATGTGAGTATTATTTTTCTTTCTATCTATCCTTAGACAATGTGAACGTTGGATATTGTTTTTCCTTCCGTATACTCTTAGACGATGTGAGTATTGATATTTCTTTCTGTCTATCCTTAGACAATGTGAACCTTTCATGGGTGTCTTTCCGTCTATCCTTAGACGAGGTGAGTATTTGGTGTCTTCTCGTCTACCATTAGACGATGTGAGTTTAATTTTCCTTTCCGTCTATCCCTAGACGATGTGAGTATTGGTGTCTTTCCATCTACCTTTGGACGATGTGAGTATTGTTTTTCTTCCTAGCTACCATTAGTCAAGTATTCTTTACCAGATGATCAGTCAGCTTGATGCCGTTGCAACTGTCTGTATTCAGATTTCCTAGAGAGTTTTGTGCCTAATCAGCGTTGCAGTTTATTTCTGCGGTTGGTAAGTTTTCGGGTTTCTTTGGTATTAAACCATTTTTTACCTTAATTGTTTGAAATCCGTTCGCTTTTCACCTAGTCAGGTCCAAGCCGTTTGAATAGGGGCAGCTGTTGCACCCTAAAATTTGACCTAGAAGGATGTTTCTCCTTACTTTGACCCAAACATTAAAGTTGTTCCTCATGATCATAGCTTTCCAAAGAGTAATAGAAGTCCTTCATCTGATTTGTAGAGCTCAAGTTATGTAGCTTGCAAGGCAGGGGTAATTTGGGAAAGAAAGATTACAAGTCATTTTCATTATAGGTCCATTTCACCACTTTGCTTACTTCAAATGAAAATATTTCCAACATGAAACTTGCTCAAAATGGGTTCATTTTTTCAACCAAACCTCAAGGAATCGTTGATATGGATTGGATAGAAGATTGAATGAAGGAAGGTTCATGGAAAAGTCATTAAAAGCACAAAAATCAAATTAAATCATATTGTATCCATATTGTGCAAGTTTGTGCATATTTTGAGTGCAAGTCACATTCTAAGAACAATGGTATTTTCAGAATTTGAGTTTGATGAGTTTTGGTATGTCAATTTCAAGCTTGCTTCATAATGAAGGTACACATGCTACATTCACCATTAAGATCAAACAAGGGATCAATCCCAGCCATTGAGGTTCCCTACATCCCAAGTAACATGAATGGATTCATTTGCAGTTCTGTAAGCTTCATTTTCGTGCACATTCATAAAACTCCAAACCAAGAAAAGTTGGATTTCAATTGGGCTTTTAGGGACTGCAATTGGGCTTTCTTTGCTTCCAAATCCATTGCATATAATCTCAGGGTCGTGTACAATGCTGGAAGAGGAATTTTGGATGAAGAATTGCTGAGAAAACAGTTTGGAAGCTTTTCTGGAAGATTAAGCATTGTTTCTGGAAGCTTTTCATTAAGAATCAACAACAATTGAAGGTCCAACGGAGCAATTCCGTTAGGTAAATTACAATTCCAAAATTCTCACAATCCATGATGTATTTGCACGCCATTTTTGTATGTTTGTGAATATCTAAGTTCATTGTTGGATTCTGGTTTAATTTGGTTGATGTTTGTGCAAATCCTTGAAATGAATTCAATTCTTGTTGCTTGAGATTTGTTTTATTTATGGACTAAAAGTGGAAACAAATCATTGATTCGTGTCCTACTAAGCATGACGGTTTGATTGATATATGATTTGTTGAAAAGTGGCGACTCTTTTGTTTTTCACCGGGTGTTTTTTGCAGTTGCAACCGTTACCAATCGAGAAAATGAGGAAGTCACGAGGGAATCTAGATCTAAGAATAATTGTTACTTATGGGAGCCTAAAAGGAACTCCACTGTCTATACTATGATCAAAGAAGAAAAGGAGGATCAACTGTGGCTTAAAAAAAGTGGACATCTTCAAGGGATGAAAAAGATCATACCCAAGGAAGCAGTAAGTGGAAATCCAAAGTTAACACCATATGAACGAAAAGGCTGTGGTAAGTGTTAGGTTGGAAGGCAAGCCAAGATGGCAGATTCAAAGAATGGACATTAGAAAATGTTCAAAAATCTAGATCTGTTACACATGGATTTGATGGAATTCATGAATGATGACCAGCATGAAGGAAGCAATGTCACTCAGGATGTCATGACATTATATTGTGACAATCTTAGTTCCATCAATATGAACCCAATTTAGCGTAACAGAACCATCTATAGTGATAACAGACATCATTTTGAAAAAAATTGTGTGGAGCTTGGGGACTTTGACCTACAAAGTGCTGACATTTTTACAAGAGATCTCAAGACTACTCAAATTGAAAACTTAATAAGCAAATTAAGAATGTGTCTTTATAAGGAGTTATAGCAATTAATGGTATTTGGGAATTGTATTTTGAATAGTCTAAATCTTAATCATTTGCTAATTGGTCAAAGGTCTGAGTTCCCTTTTCTTTTGCAATCATATCACTCTACCCCCTACACACGATACGTTTGCTTCATTTGGTGCCCATACCACTTCCTCATCTTCCATACCTTCTTCAACAATCACAGAAAACCTTCTCTCATACTGCCAAAGTCTCCTGAAATATCTCAACACTCAAAATCTATCTCCTCCAAGAAGATGACCACCATCGCTGATCCAGATTCTGGTGCTAGAGCTGACTCTAGCAACCCTAACTAGGTTCTTGAGGTCGCACCCCTGCGTATAATGACCCCTGAAGGTCTGAGTGTGAAGAAACCACATACTTCGCATGCAAGAAGACCTAAAGAACTAGTCACAGGTCAGGCCCCTCACACATCAACCTCCATCCCTTCTGAGGATACCAATAGGGAAGGCTCTAGGGATGTCCACAACACTATTGCAAATATGGTATCTAGGATATTGAATGAGCCACATGATGTGCCAGGGATATCCATTCCCTTAAACACTGAGGTTCCTGCTCCCCATCTGGACCAACAAACTGATGTGACTCTAGATGTTGAAACTATGGGTACGACCTCACTAAAGAATGATGATAAGAGTCAAACCTATGAGAGTGATGATGATAATGTGCAAGGTGATAACAATGATGATGATGATGTCCAAAAGTATGATGCTGATGTAGTGAACCTTGATGATTATTTAGATAATGATTTGATAGCCACGATCAACCCTAGCATAGCCAAAAGGCTCATGACTAGGAAAGGGAAGAAGGCAGCTGCTCAGAGTCCTACCAAGAAGAAAGCTGTAACTAAGAGTACCCATGTTAGCCCTACAAAAGCATGGAGCAAGGTGGTTCCAAATAAAAGGAAGGCTCTAATCAGTACTGATTCTGACTCAGACTCGGATGTTGCTTGTGATGTCACTGACATCCCACCCAAAAAGAAGCCAACAACTAGCAAACTTGCTGCTAGTGTTCCTGAAGTTCCTATTGACAATATCTCATTTCATTATCCCTCTAGTGTCAATAGGTGGAAATATGTGTATCAGAAGAGGTTGGCATTGGAAAGAGAGTTGGCTCAGAATGCCCTGGAATGTAAGGAGATCATAAATCTTATTTATATAGCTGGCCTAATGAGGATTGTAAATCAGTTTTCTAAGTGCTATGAAATACTTGTGAAGGAGTTCATAGTAAACCTATCAGAAGACTGTGCTGATAGAAAATCAAATGAGTTTGGAAAAGTTTATGTAACAGGAAAGTGTGTCACTTTTTCCTCAACTATCAACAATAACAATCTAGGAAGATCAGATGTTGCTCAAAGTGATCTAGCTGCTTCTGACAACAAAGTTTTTCAAGTAAACTAAGTGTGAAGTATGCTATGATGCATAAGATTGGAGCTGCCAACTGGGTGCCCACAAACCACAAGCCAATTGTTCCTACTGTCCTTCGAAAGTTCATCTATGTTGTTGGGACCAAAACAAAGTTTGATTATGGGACCTGCATTTTTGATCAAACTACGAAGCACGCAGGCAGCTATAGTGTAAAAGGCCCCATTGCATTTCCATCTCTTATCTGTGGGATCATATTGAGTCAGTATCCTAATATCTTAAAGGACAATGACCCTGTGTGCAAGAGAGAAAGTCCCTTGGCTTTTCATCACAAGCTGTTTCAAGGAACTCATGTTCTTGACATTGTCATGACAACAATTGAGACATCCAAGGGGAGCTCAAGAACAGGGAAAGTTGAGCTCATTGCTATGCTCAGGGACACATGCAAAGAGCTAGAGACACGCAAGCTGAATCTAGAAAAGTTGATCAGATCTCTTGAGCAGGATGAAGATACTGAGTTTGCTGAAAATAATGAGGAGGAGCATGATGATGGTTCTGGGAAAAGTGATGATCAAGAAGCTGAATCAAAATAAGCCACTGCTAGTTCTGAGAATGGCACTGATGAAGAAAGTGATAGTGATGATGCTGACTCTGAGTCTGATGACTAGAGTTCTTAGTTTGTTTGCTCTAAAACAAATTATTTTGTGAACAACTTTTATGTGTTGCTTTGTTGTAATGTTCCTTTAACCTTTTGTGTTTCCAACTGTGTATGACCAATGCTAATTCATTAGTTATGATCTAATTTTGTGGCTAAAAAGGGGGAGAAGTAGTAGTAGAAACAATATGCTTAGTTGTGTTTAGTTGATGTCCCTCACAGGTGGAAGATGAGATTTGCTGTTGTGCATGTTTGCACTGAGCAGGTTTGCAGGTGTGCTGATGTTATGCTGCTACTCTAAGTTGTGTTATAGGTGTGCTGATGTGCTGAAGTTGTTGATATGCTGTTGTGAGCAAAATGATGATCCTATGTGTATTTGGCTATTTTTGTTATATGTGTGTGTATATTCCTGGTTGGAACTTAGTAGTATCCTAGATGTTGGTGGAAGTGTGTGTTTTTGTAGGTTACTTCCAGATGGTGTGTAGCTGTGCATCAATTGAGGGGGAGTATCACAGGATGTTGTGATTGTGCATCAGTTGAGGGGGAGTATCACAGGATGTTGTGACATCTGTAGTCAGAACTAACAGATGGTATTGTGTGTTGTGGAACAACTGCTTTTCAGGATGTCATTCTAGATATCTTGATAGTCTGTATGATTGAGTGTGTGATGGTAGTACAAGCAGGTCTAGTTGATTGGTAGGATTAGCTATTCTTCATGATTAGAAGTGTGTTGTGAACTTTTCTGTTGCATATGATCTCTGATATGGTGATAGGGTGCCTGCTCTAATGCCAATTAAAATTCTAGTAACAGACAGTCAATGTTATACTGGATGTTATGACATCCACTACTGAACAGACAATTAAGCTAAGAAGTAAAACAGTTAAAGAAAGCAGTAAATAACACATGGAATTGTTGACCCAGTTCTATGTAAATCACACCTACTTTAGGGGCTACCAAGCCAGGGAGGAAATTCACTATAAGCAGTGTTAATTCAGAGTCAAACTACCAGTTTCCACTCTTCACTTAAGCCCTACCCAATGCAACGTCAGCCTAACACTAGACTTGATTGACTGCATTTTATGGTAAAACAATGTTGTGTGTAGATGTCATGATTGATGTTAGGCTGAAGTTGCATTGGGTAGGTCTTAAGTGAAGAGTGCAAACTGGTAGTTTAACTCTGAATTAACACTGCTTATAGTGGATTTCCTCCCTGGCTTTGTAGCCCCCAGAGTAGGTGTGATTTGCAGCGAACTGGGTCAACAATTCCCTATGTTATTTACTGCTTTCTTTAAGTGTTTTACTGCTTAGCTTAATTGTCTGTTCAGTAGTGGATGTCATAACATCCAGTATCACATCGACTGTCTGTTACTAGAACTTCAGGGGGTATTCAAATGGGGTCAAAGATCAAGTCTAAAATAAATGAACTAGCCATGAAACCACTTTACAAAATAAATTGATTAAAAATAATAAAAATAAATGAAAAATAAAACAAAAATATTAAAAAATATCTTAACATACTAAATAATCAGAAAACAATTTTTGTGGATTTTTATAATGGCTAAAACTATTTAAAATGAAAATAGAAAAGAAATAAAAAATAAAATTAAAAACAAGCAAAGGGGGGGGGGGGGGGGTGGAAGCAATTCTGGGTTGAACTGAATTCAGGTTACCACACCAACGGGCCCCAAAAAGGGGTGTGTGGATAGCAAATGACTCAAAGCCCAAACCAACAGAAACTTCAGCTCACATGAAACACACTGTTTCATTAAAAATCATGGCAAACACATCAGGTTCAACCCTCCACGCACCTAAGTCAACGCCCAATCACCAAACACCTCAGCATTTAACCTTAGGCGCTGGAGCCCAAGCTCCGGTCGTCTTCCCCGGTGAGCTTCATCGGTGGTGACTGGAAAACAACATAAAAATGAAAACATTTGGTATGGTTTTGACGAGTTTTTCACATAAATCATGAATCCAGCATTAGTTTCTTAAAAAGGTATCTCAATCATGGTGAAGTCAAGCTACAAAAAATCAACACTCAAACTGAAAACGAATCAAACAACCACAACAAGTATCCAAACATTTCCTACACATGGTAGGGCTTCAGATGCAACCAACATGAGCATGCTTTGATATCTAGAATGAGAGTTTTAAGTTGAGAAAAATTACCTAACGGAGCAACTCCGTTGGTCCTTCAAATGCAACACAAGCTTCAAACTCCAGCTTCCAATCTCCTCCTTATGCTTCAGTGATTGAGAAACGAGCAAAAAAAAAGAAGGAAAAGCCAGAGGGAAGTGTGATTCGAAGAGAGAGAAATCTTGTGTAATATTTGATGGAAACCACTCTTTTTGTAGCTATCAATTCATGCCCTCACGTTAAGGTTTGTTTATGGCTTAAATATGAAGGCTTGGTGTTGTTTTAATATACCCATGATGGCCGATTCTTGTGATTTCATGAATTTGCCAAAAATGCCAAAAGTAATGGTACACGCGGGTTTTGGGATTTTCCAGTCATTCCACTCACTTCTTCTGGTCAGATGGGGGTGAGAAAATGAATAGGTATGGTTTGGAGGATTGGAAATGAATATGTCATGTATTTTGAATGGTTGCCTCATATGGCATGAAAATTCAAAATGGCTTGAAATTAAGAGTTCATGCTTGCTCACTTTGGGTAAGAAATGGTATGGTCATGTGATGATATTAGAATGGTACAAAAAAGATAAAAAAACAAACTCATTTGGTGACTTGAAATGGAAAAAATTTACATTAAGTCCAAAGGTTCATGCTTTCATGCTCATCATAGTTTAAGGATCTCATAAATCATCAAGGACCATGGGTTTTGAAGTCATGATGGAGTTAAAGTCTTGGCAAACAAGTTTCATGTGGCAAGAATTTATCTTTGAGGCCTTGAAGTTCATGAATTTGGTCTTTGAAGTGAATGACCTAAAACTAGGTTTGCAAAAATGACCTTGACTTGGGATAACCATATCTTAAGCTCTAGATGTAACAGTCGAATTTTCAATAATTAATTAATTGATTTATTTGGATGATTTTAATTATTGGAATTATTGGTAGATATTTGAGAGGATAAATATGGTGGAAGGAAATAGAATAGAAAGGCATATAAGGAAAAGTAGAAGGAAAAGGAAATAATAGAAACATAAGAGAAGAGAAAGAAAGAGGAAGAGGAGAAAAGAGAAGGAAAAGAAGGAAAAGCTTGGAAAGCTCAAGAACAACTTCTAGCTTCGATTTAATCAAGGTAAGGGTGTGAAATATCATTATCTTGTCAATGTGTATGATTATGTATGGATTGTTTGGATGTTTTCTCCATTATCCATTTTAGGGCAGAAACGAGTTTAATCGGTAGAATCAATATTTTAACGGTGAAAATCTGGAATAAATGGTGTAGATTAGTCGAGGAATATTAGGCTAAGACTACTGGAATTCGTTCGAATTGAATCAGTTGATTTTGTGGTGATTTGATGATTTTGGACAGTTGGGGTTTTGAACATCGCAGACGTTCGCTAGAACCTTCGCTAGGCGAGCAGGTCGCGAGTGTTCACTGTAGCGAGCTAGTAGCGAGTGGTCCCAGACTTGGGCATAATGTAATTGACCCTCTTCACTAGTAACGAGCGAGGTAGCGAGGGGCTCGCTAGGCGAAGCCCCAGCGAGTAGGTAGCGAAGCCTTACAGTAGTTTCTGTTTGCCTTCACGAGCTTGTTCGCTAGGCGAACAGGTAGCGAGTGTTCGCTAGGAACTCGCTAGGCGAGCAAGCCAGCGAGCGTGACAACATTCTTATTTCTTTGAGTTTTTCGTCCAATGTTGATTGTTTGGTTCAATTGTGTTCCATCCTTATCGGAACTGAATAGCTTGTGTACTATTGTGATATGTTATGTTATGGGTAGCCGTATGGCGTGAATCCTAGATTGTGGAATCGATTGTGAAATGTGGCCTTTTGGCATATATAGTGTATTGTTTAAATTGATTAAAATTGCTTGATGATTTGTGATGAAGTTTGTTGCCGTTTGGAACGATGATGTGAATGCATATTGATTGTATGCAATATTGTGATGAATGCATGGGAACATATTATGAATATGTGTGCATTGCTTGATGAATGTGATGATGTTGAAAGTATGAATACTTTGATATGATGTGTGAGTGTGCAATCATGTTATAATTCTTGTGTGATGAATTATTGAGTATACATGAGATTAAGATGCGAGAACGGTCTTAAGTGCGTATGATTGTTGATTGCATACGCATCATTTGTGTCAAGAGGCAATGCTTGCTAGTCTCGTGAAGGCTAGTGACTTGTCCCAAACCTAGAGCGGGGTTTGAAAGCTTAGGGAATGGGCTTTTGTTGTTATTGGTCTAGGGAACGGACCCGGTTTAAATGTAAAAATCGAAAAATGATAACAAGTGTTGGTACCACATGGCATGAGTTGTATTGAGTTGCATTGAGTCACATGGCATAGAGATAAATGTTGTGTGAATGTATGCATATGTGTATGTTATGTGAATTTATGAGAATTATGGATGTGTGCATGATAAATATGCTTGGTGATCATTCCATATTTGTTTATATATACATATATTATGATGTATATGATGATGATAATGAACTGTGGTGAGAAATGCGGCATATGTGTATTCTAATCTTGTATATATATAATTATATGCATTGATTATTATGATAATATTTCTCACCCTTCTGCTGATTTATAATGCTCTATGAGGCATTGCAGATTAGGTTTGCTGGAGGTCTTTTGTGAAGTATAGCTTCATTCTTTTGGTCGGTTAGCTCTGATATGTAGCACCGGGTAGTTAGGATTGTATAGCATTCTTTTGTGATACATTTGTATATGTATCTGCTGACAAATTTTTATGTACACATGAATGGTGTGGTGAATCAAACTGGATGATATGTATTTATATGATTACATGTTTAAAATGATCAATGTTTAGATTTTCCGCTTTTAATTCTAAATATTGAGATGTGGGTGTAAGGACTAAGTTCCTCTGTTGAAGCTACCTCACTATTGCATGTCTTTTATAGAGCAGGTGTTGTATGTTTCAATGTTGTGTATGATGTGACATGCCTCTTTTATACCATGTTTTAATTTTACTCTGATCAAATTTTAATATGTGCTTAAATGATTTATTGTTTATTTGGGGGTATAGAAGGGGGTGTTACACTAGACATGAGAATGATGAGTTATAATACTTTTTGGAAAGCTTAGATAACAAGGAGCAACTCTCATGTTAGTTGAAGAATGAGGAAAAGCTTGATTCCATGTGAAAAATGCCTTGGAAGTGAGTTACCCTTGAGTGCCTCTAAATTCTCTTCATTTTGTGACACCAACTCGTACCAATCATAACATGAGATGTATGAATCCAATGGAGGAGTTCTTGTACTCAAAAGAAAGCTTGAAATATGAGGAACATGTCTCATGTTTGATGGAAGATAAGATGGGACTTGCATCATAATGAGAATTGTCATTGAAGTTATATGCCAAAAGAGGAGATTTTACACTGGGAATCATCTGAAACCCTAATTTAGTAACTTCTTAAATCTCTTGAATCTCTTTAACCTAGATTCCACATGACAATTTAGATGAATTAGGATGACTTCTCATGGCCTCAATGATCAAGAATCAAGCCTTGAGCTCTCTCAAATCGACAGTTGACTTTTGTTGACCATATGAAACCCTAACACCCTATCTATTGACTGAGGTTCTTGCAAATGATTTATGTGATCATGTGACCCCCATAGAGGAACCTCAATGTGTATATTGAGCTATTGAACCATGTCTCATCCAAGGATATAACCACATGTGCCTCTAATCCCTTTCCAGATAGGAGGAGATAATCAAACACCTAGTCTCCCTCCTCAAGCAACCTTGAGACCAACTCTGATGACAATAAAGACTTAGTGACTTAAAATTGTACCCTTTCCTGAGCTTTGAACATGAAGCCTCTTTCTTGAGTAATGAATACAACATCTTGATCCCCTATCTAAAACCAATTCTATGCACAAATGCCAATGCAAAATGCTATGAAACATAAGCCAAGATAGAAGAAAAGGTTGGGCAAATTTTGGGGGTGCTACAACTGCCTCTATTCAAACAGCTTGGACCTGAAGGTATGAAAAGAAACTAATTTCAAACATTCAAGTTAAAAGGTGATTGAATACTAAAGAACCCAGAAATTTGCAACCTGCGGAATGGTACATCAAAGAGCTTGCTAGCCGAAAGTAGACTTAAAAGACAACGGGTACCAACCAAGAGTTGGGACGACCGAAACAGTAATTGATAATAACAGGGGCCGCCAACCAAAAGTCAGGATTGCTAGGGGATTGTATCGAAAGCTACAAGAAACAAACTAATAACCAAAAGTTGGAATCACCCCAAAGAATTTCATCAAGCAAAATTCGGAACAGAACTGCTAACCAAAAGTTAGAATCACCCCAAAGAATTCCATCAAGCAAAATTCGGAACCGAACTGCTAACCAAAAGTTAGGAATTATCGACCAAAAGTCGGAACAAAAACTGCTAACCAAAAAGTTAGGAATCATCGACCAAAAGTCGGAACAAGAGCCACTAACCAAAAGTTAGGAATCATCGACCAAAAGTCGGAACAACAACCGCTAACCTAAAGTTAGGAATCATCGACCAAAAGTCGGAACAAAAGCCGCTAACCAAAAGTTAGGAATCATCGACCAAAATTTGGAACAAAAGCCGCTAACCAAAAGTTAGGAATCATCGACCAAAAGTCGGAACAAAAGCCGCTAACCAAAATTTAGGAATCGTCGACCAAAAGTCAGAACAAAAACCGCTAACCAAAAGATAGGAATCATCGACAAAAAGTCAGAACAAAAGCCGCTAACCAAATGTTAGGATGACAACTCCGCAGGGGAACAAAAGAAGACTACCAACCAAAAGTCGAGATAACATCCAGGATAGGCAAGAAGTAGAATGCACTGATTTACAACCTGAAAGAAAAAGAACCCCGTTGGGGAAAGAGAAACTTAACAAGAAAACTCTATTGGGGAGCAAAAGTAACATGATAACATCCACTGATGATTCTAGCTGGGGTCTGGTACCACAAATGCTTATGAGTTACGCCGTTATCTGCTGGAGAGATGTCTGGCAATAAAAGTATGAAACCTGGCTTATGCTTCACATACGTATGTTTGAATATGGCGTAATGCTCCATACTAAATAGAAATGTTACGCGTTTGGGAGGATGTTATGCAAAATGCAAATGCAAGGAGCACCACCAAGAGAAGGTGCCGAGAGAAACGACGAGCAAACTCATTGAGGAATATGCCCTGAACAGCCTTCTGGAATAAAACTCTACTGAGGACCAAAATACATTCTGCTGGGAGTCGACAATTGCGAGGGAAAATCCTCATATACCATACGTACTTGTGTATCGATGATGTCAAAACGCAATCATGGAAGAATCGATTTTTCGGATCTACCACCACAAGGCAAATGCATATCACATCTCTCATATCTCTCTTGTGTCCATGACATGTCAATCTATCTTGCTACATTGTGTCCAACATGTTTGGTTGATCATGGGTTGTGTCTAGAAGTGTAGAAATCACAAAAATAAGCATTTATGCAAAATAACAGGGTTTGAGTCGACCATAGGTTGGTGCACGGTCGACGCATAGAAGGTGCTCAGAAAGTGAAATTCCCATGGGTTGGCGCACGCCGACCTATGGTCGACGCATGCTATTGATATTTTGAATTTGTCAAAAACTAAAGACTAAGCATCGACGCGCAGTCCTGGTATGATCGACCGTTCGCTTCGTTTTCTGCATAATTTGAAGCCTTTCCACTTAGTTTGAAAAATGGTTAAGTCTGTTGGTTTTTAGGTTACTATAAATAGAAGATTTGTTCATTTCTTCAACAACAATTGAAACATTGAGTCAATTGCACATAAAAAAGAAAAGTGAAATAGGTGCCTTAGTTCTCATCATCTTCATCTTCAGCATTTCATAACACAACAATTACACACAACAATTCTTGTTGTGCATTGTGGTTTATTCAAGGTGATAACGTCTGAATCCTTCGATTGAGAATCCGGTTCAGGTTGAGTTTGTGGCAGGTTTTTCTTGAATGAAATCTTGAAGGTTTTATCCTCTAAGATTCGTCAAATTTGGGGGGTTTTTGGTATGAATCGTCTCTACAATATTCAGCTCAGCGAAGGTGATCGAGGAACTGTGGGTTCCGTCAATCTAGTAGCGGCAATCAGTGAATTGCGTAGGAGAGATTCAGGTTCGATTTGTTTGTGTTTAAGATCAGCCGGGCTGGGGTTTGAAGAACGCAAGGTTATTCAACAAAAGGGCTATAATCGAAGGTCTATCCATAACCATCGAAGGACTTGATTCGACTCGAATAAAGGAACAATGAGAGAAAGCATCATCAACAACCAGAGAGTTTGTTTGTATATTTTGCTTGTCTATCCTTGTATAAATGTTTTAACTACAACAGGTGATATCTGTAACACCCATTTTAATTATTTAGTCTTTTGGTGTTATTTTATTCTGGTGTGTCCTTTGTGTGGGAGTCTGTCTGAGAGCGTTGCTGGGTGTCCTTAATTTATAGGAATTATTTAATAAAATATAGAGTTTAATAATAATATAATATAATTAATAATTATGATAATCTAATAATTAGTATATTATTATTATTATTATCATTATTAGTATTAGTATTAGTATTATGATTATTATTATTAGATGAATAAAATGAAATAAGGATTTAAGGGGTATTAGAAGAGTTTGGGGGGAAAGGGAAGATTAGAACACGATAAAAGTCAGTTTTAGAGAGAAGAGCAAAGGGGAAGAAAAAGAGGAAGAGAAGAAGGCTAGGGCTAACGATTCTTCAGGTTCTTTGTCAATCGTAGCATTAATCGAGGTAAGGGGGGAGAAACTGATTGGGATTGGTGTTTACATGAAATAGGGTAGAGGGGATTCCTTAACTACGTAGAGATTTGATGAATATGTTTGTTATGTTGATATGTCTTTGATTGTTGTTGATTAGGATGAATTTCGTGTGCATGTTGATGTGTTTATGATTGTTGCTGCCATTGATGGAATTGGGCATGTGTTGTCGTGAGATTGGTGAGGTTTAGTGTAACTTCTGCAGTAACAGTGATGAACACGAATATTGGTTCTGGACAGAAAGTTTAAGGGAGAAAATGATTAGAGTAGTGTGTGATAGTTGTAGTAATGATAGGTCAGAGGATAGATGAATGAGTAGAAGTTTATGTAGGGAGGAAACCCTAGATTTGAAATTGTGGATTAATGGCGAATGAGTAGAAGTTTATGTAGGATGGAAACCCATAGAATACTCATGATTTAATGGATTTTCGAGTTTGGTGAATACCCTAACATGTGGGGATTGATTGTGGTAGCAAAGAGGGAAGGGTTGGTGAAAAATATCATTTTCTGCATAATTTTTCAAAAAAACACAGTAAGCAATCGATTGCACTAGTACAACAATCGATTGCACAGCAAAACAAAGGCTAAAATGTGAAAATTTGGGTTAAGTAATTGATTGCACTAATACAACAATCGATTGCATGCTGTATAAAGGTTGAAAATTGGAAATTTTTGTTCCGACGATTTTGGCCATAACATTTAATTCGTAAGTCGGTTTTAGTTCCCGTTCGAAGTGTTGGAAAGCTAATAAATACATCTATAACATAGTATAGATACTATAATTAGTTGCCAAATATTTTTATATCCAATATGTTTGGTGAGGTGATCAAGAGGATCATATGCTCTTAGTGTGCTTGTGTTTACTTGTTGTGTAATATGTATGATGTATGGTGATGTGATCAGGGGATCGTGTGCACGTAGCGTGCTTGAGTTATTTGTTGTGCATTTGGTGTTATGCATATCATGGTGTTTGGTGGGACGAATCATTTCTCAAGAGGAGTGTATGTGATTCATTCGTACTCCCTTGTGGAGAATGGTGGGGACATATCATGGGCAAGGACAGGTGTATGTGATCTATCCGAGGTTCGATTGAATGAACCAATGAGTCGGTACCGCATGCATGGTGTTGAGTTGCATAATTGCATTATGGTATGCTGTGTTGATGTTGGACAGTAGGTCGTGTTTGATGAATGTTGGGATATGAATTATATGATTACTACCTTTATTTCATGTAATGTATTACCGATAATTTTGATCATGTTTTCTCATCCCTTTGTTGTTGTTGTGGTCTGTGCTTCTTCAGAGGTACATACAATCCAGGTACTTAGCTAGCTTGGGTAGATGTGTGTGAGTCGAGTCTTAGGATGCTCTGATACGTAGCATGGGACTTGGGTGTTTTCTTTTGATTTAGTTGAACTTGTTTTACTTTCTTGTGACGTATCATGTGTGGTGAACTTTATTAATGAATATTTTCATGTATTGGTGGATGGCCGAGGTCGATGAACTAATGAATATTTTCCGTTGTTTTGTTTTGAAAACCTTCTAATGAAGAGTATGTCGAGTTATGTGATGTGATATCCCACTTTAGTGGAGAACTTTGATGTTTATTTGAGTTAATCGTATTTCATTTTAATTCGGGAAAGTGGGGTGTTACAATATCTATATTATATCGAGCTCATTTCTATTATTAGAATTGAGGGCAGACGTACCCTGAAGCAAGGACGGCGGGGGAACTGCCTCAACAAATCTTTGTGCCTTTTATTTTCTTCACTTTAATTTTTTCTTAATAATTGAGTAATTTTAGTATAAACAATTCTATCAAAGTTAGTATTGGTTTGAGTAAGTGTTGAACATTATTTTTGACTCTAGTAAAATATTCTATTGTACAAGGAAGCTAAGAAGCTACTTACTCAAGGAATAACTCACTTGGAGTGCTACGCATGCCAAGTGTTTGATAAATTGTCTAAACCAAAATTCTCTTGTGCTGTCCATAAAATTTGTTGGCATTTTGAGGCATTGGAACTAGTATTACCAATTAGTGATATTAATCAATTGATAGTGTGACTAGTGTAGTGATTCTCTTTGCTCATTATTATTTCCATAAGGCTAGACGCATATCCGATCTTCTAATAACGGTTCGTTATAGACGGTATTTTTCCACGGCCGCTTCCGCATATCAAATATTTTTTAAAACCAATTTTTAACTGGTAGCGTCGACTGATTCTTTTTAATTGGGATCTATTCAACCCCCCCCCCCCCCCTTCTAAATCCGTGCCATCGTCTAACAAGTGGAATCAGGAGCACCGGTTCACTCCGTGCTTTAAATATAACTTTGATAGAAAATGGCTAACAAACCCAAAGGGGCTTATAATAGAGCTCCCATTTTTAATGGAGAAAATTACAGTTATTGGAAGGACTGTATGCGGGTGCACATAAATTCCATAGATAGAAAAGTGTGGAATGTTATTCTCAATGGTCCAATGGAAATAACTATGACCAATGCAAAAAATGAGATTGTGCCTAAGCAAGAAGCACGATGGATTGATGATGATGAAAAGAAATATAACTATGATTGGAAAGCCAAGAATATTTTGATCTCCTCATTAGGAGTAGATGAATATTATCGGGTTTCTCATTGTCTTACGACAAAAGCTATGTGGGACTCATTGTTAGTAGCCCATGAGGGGACCAATGATGTTAAGCTAGCTAGAATCAACACACTAACACAAGAGTTTGATCTCTTTTACATGGAGCAAGGAGAAACCATTTTGGACATGCAAAAGAGATTCACTCATCTCATCAATAGATTGCATTCACTAGGTAGGCCAGTGGCCAATGATGTTGCTACTAACAAAATTTTGAGATGTCTTAACAGGGAATGGCAGCCGAAGATAACCGCCATCAAAGAAGCAAACGACCTTACAATTTTGGATCTCACAACATTGTTTGGAAAGCTGCAGGAGCACGAACAAGTCCTCCTAAGCCTAGAACAACATGAAAAGAAATAAAAGAAGGACAAAACAAAGATAGTTGAAAAGAAATCTATTGCTCTCAAGACTTCCTTCTCAAAGTCTCAATCTAAAGGGCATAGTGATTACACATCGAGTGACAAAGAAGAAGATGACAAGAGTGAGGACATGGGACTGTTCGTAAAGCGTTACAACCGCTACGTGAGAAAGAATGGCACCCAACACTCCGAGAAGAACCTTGTCAACTTCCGGAAACAATATAGACACTCTAGAAATGATGACACCAAGGGGAATAAAACTAGAGGGTCATGTTATACCTGCGGGAAGACCGGTCATTATAAACCGGATTGTCCCTTGAACAAAAAGGGGAAAGAAAAAGAATCAAATAGATCACATAATAAGCAATCAAAGTCGAGGAGAGCATATATAGCTTGGGAAAGCGATAGCAATTCCTCCGAAGATGAAAGCTCAAGTGATGAAGATGAATTCGTGAATGTGTACCTTTCCGCTCACCAAAAGAATAAGAAAAAACAGGTACAACATGCTAAATATGAAAACTCCTTTAACATGTCTCATTTTGAATTACAAACTGCATTTAATACTTTGCACTGTGAAGCAAAAGAAGCATTTAAAAGGCTAGCCTCAAACAATCAAATTTTTGTTCACTTGGAACAAAAGATCCACGAGTCCGAAAGGAAACTTGAGGCACTTAAAGCTTCCATAGTGGAAAGTACTAAAGCAGGCTGTGAGGATCTAAGGAGTAGAATAATTAACTTTGGGTGTGACACTTGTTACATTTTGAAAAATGAAGTTAGAACCCTAAATGCCAAACTTAATAAGGCTCTTGAGCCCAAAATTACTTTTGCTATCGATAAATCTGATTTTAGAAACAGTATGGTGAATCCATATCAAAAATACAAATATGTTATAAGAGATCAAGATAGCAAAGGTAATTCAAAAATTAAATTTTCTTGTTTATATTGTTGCAAGAAAGGCCATTCCATTGCTAAATGGCGTTTTAGGAGATTTCTAGTTCCTAAAGGCATTTATCAATGGTTGCCTAAATGCGACCATTTTGTCACTCACAACTTAGGACCCAATAAGCCATTGGGTACCTCCTCTTGTTAATTGTTTTTTCATAGGTACAATGTCTCGAGACCACCGAGAGAAGATGGGTTCTCGATAGTGGCTGCTCAAGACATATGACAGGAGACATATCTCTCTTCATCGACTTCGTGGCAAAGAAGAAGGGGCATGTAACCTATGGAGATAACAATCGCGGTGCAATACTTGGTAAAGGTAGTGTAGGTAACCCTTCTTCCACTACTATATTTGATGTATTGCTTGTCGAGGGTCTTAAACATAATCTCATTAGCATTAGCCAATTATGCAACAAAGGATACAATGTATCATTTTCAAAAGAATGTTGCAAAATTGTGCATAATGATCAAATGAAGAGTGTGTTTAATGGAATAAGAGTGAACAATGTCTATATGCTATACTTCAATGAAGTATCGTTAACAAGTGACAAATGTCTCATGACAATGAGTGGAGACTCATGGTCATGGCATAGACGTTTAGCACATGTTAACTTTGACTTGCTTAACAAGGTAGTATCCAAAGATCTAGTCTTAGGTCTCCCCAAAATAAAGTTTACCAAGGATCACCTTTGTGATGCTTGTCAAATGGGAAAGCAAACAAGGATCTCTTTTAAATCCAAAAATATCGTTTCAACTAAGAGACCTCTCGAGCTTCTCCATATGGACTTATTTGGGCCATCTAGAATTAAAAGCCTACGTAAAAGCTATTATGGTTTCGTAATAGTGGCTGACTTCTCTAGATTCTGTTAGACTATCTTCTTGGCTAGCAAGAGCGATACATTCGCCGCCTTTGAAAGATTTGTTATGCTTTCCTAAAATAAATTAAACACAAACATTGTTGCAATTAGGAGTGACCATGGAGGAGAGTTTGAAAACTATTTGTTTGAGGAATATTGCGGTAAACACGGAATTGATCACAACTTCTCTGCTCCACGTACTCCTCAACAAAATGGGGTTGTGGAGCGCAAAAATTGTATTTTAGAAGAATTGGGAAGAACAATGATCAATGAAAGTGCATTACCTAAATATTTTTGGGCCGACGCCATAAGTACGACATGTTATGTTTTAAATAGGGTGCTCATCCGCCCCATCTTATACAAAACACCATATGAACTTTCAAAATGGCGCAAGCCAAATGTATCCCACCTAGATGTTTTCGTTTGCAAATGTTTTGTGTTGAATAATGGAAAGGAAAACTTAGGCAAGTTTGATTCCAAGGCTGACGAAGGTATCTTCCTCGGATACTCTCAGTCAAGTAAATCTTATAGAATTAATAATAAGAGATTACTTACCGTTGAAGAGTCTGTACACGTAATTTTTGATGAATCTTATCCGAGAGACGTCGGAAAAGGTAGTGTTGTTCATGGTGCAGGTACATCTACGTAAGACATACTCAAAGGTGCCGAGCCAGGAATTGATCAACCCGACCAAGCCAAAATTGAGGAGGAGAAATATGACCTCCATGAGGAAACCGAGGAAGTTCATCCGTCTACAAAAGATGATCTCCCTCCAGCTTGGAAGTCTTCCAAAGACCATCCAATCGACAACATCCTCGGTGATATCTCAAAAGGAGTTACAACTCGGTCTAAGATAAGTAATTTATGTTATCACTTTGCTTTTGTTTCACAAATGGAACCTAAAAACCCCAAAGACGCCTTACTCGATGAGCACTAGTTTTTATCTATGCAAGAGGAACTTAATCAGTTCAAGATAAATGAGGTTTGGGACCTTGTCCCTCCTCTGCGAGGTCATCGAGTAATCGGTACCCGATGGGTGTTTAGGAACAAGTTGGATGAAAACGGGGTAATAACCTGAAATAAGGCGCATTTAGTCGCACAAGGGTATAACCAAGAGGAAGACATTGACTATGAGGAGACTTATGCGTCGGTTTCCCGACTCGAGGATATACGCCTTTTACTTGCCTTCGCTTGTGCAAAAAACTTTAAGCTATTTCAAATGGATATGAAAAGTGGATTCCTTAACGGTTATATTAATGAATAAGTTTATGTTGCCCAACCTCCGGGTTTTGAGTGTCATGAATATCCTGATCATGTTTACAAGTTAAAAAGAGCCTTATATGGACTCAAACAAGATCCTAGGGCTTGGTATGAGCGACTAAGCGAATTTCTACTTAATCAATGGTATTCAAGAGGCAAGGTCGACACGACCCTCTTCATTAAGCGTCAAGGAAAACACTTAATCTTGGTGCAAATTTATGTTGATGATATTATATTTGGGTCAACTAACATGAATCTCATGAGAGAGTTTTCTAACCTAATGCAGTGGGAGTTCGAGATGAGTATGATGGGAGAACTCACATACTTTCTCGGACTACAAATCAAACAGCTTGAGGAAGGAATGTTTGTAAGTCAATCGAAGTATTGCCTTGAACTACATGTGCAAATTTGAATAAAGATGAAAGTGGTAAGAACGTAGACATAAAGAGATATCGAGTATACATGTATAACTCATCGAGCTACCTTGGCATGAAGGTGATGTTGTTCCTTCTCTCTCTCTCTCTCTCTCTCTCTCTCTCTCTCTCTCTCTCTCTCTCTCTCTCTCTCTCTCTCTCTCTCTCTCCATCTCTCTATCTCTCTATCTCTCTCTAATTTCTCATGTTCACAAGTTGCATCATATTATGGGTAGAAATTGTCATATATGACCTATTGTATGCATCATGTCTATTTGATTGCTTGATAGTTATTGTGGCTATGTATTTATGTATCATTTGTTGCTTATATGTGCATAAACATGAAATTTGCAAATTTTGTCTGCATGAGTCGACCGAAATAGGGTACGGTCGACGCACACATGTAAACATTTAAATTTCTCAAATTTAACACAGTATGCGTCGACGCATACAGAGGAGCGGTCGACGTATCGCGCGAAAATTCTGAAATGTTTTTTCAAAAACGTTCAATATTCTCATGATTTCAAATTCTTGTCATCTCATTAATTATGCATTATACCATATACATTGTTACTTGCATCTACCTCACCTAGTACCTAGTCCTCTTCCCTTTCCCAAAACCCTAATTAGCCTATCTAAAAGGGTGCAAATCTCTCATTCTCTCCACACATTCCTAATCCTCTAAAAATCTTGCATATTACCATCAATTTATCTCTCCTATCATCTCATTCAAATCATCATCCATGGCTTCTAGAAAAGTAACAGGTAAAAGAACCTCAAGGGCCTCCTTATCCGCCTCCATTCCGGTTACCGTAGTGTCATTAGTTCCACCAACATTCACTGAAAGCTTCACCAAGAACTTTACTAAAAGGGCTGTGGTTAAGCAACACGCATACTATAGACTCTCGGCGGAGCGCATGCACCTCACTCATATTATCTCTCTTCTGGATTTTTAAGGTATCAACAACTTCTTGGAATGCAATGAGAAATATAGTGAAGAACTAGTCAGTATCTTCTATACATGCATTCACGACAAATTTTGGGGTTCTCAATTCCACACTCAGATTGGTTCCACTAAGGTTAGTCTTACTCCTGCTGTTTGGAGAAAGTATTTTAATTTGGATGTTGATGAGGACAAAGCTCTTTATGAGGTCACTGATGCACAAAAAATGGTTGGCTATGATTTTAAAATTGCCTTGAACTCCATGTTGAAAAATCCATATACACCTCATATTGTGGCAAGCGATGTGTTTCCAAAAACCGTCACCACCAGAAAGTGGAAAACAGGAGATAGAATACTGCAGTGGATAGTGGCGCGCATTCTGCGGCCCAAGAAAGGAGGATTTTCTCGTGTAGAGCAAGCGGAAGTTCATTTGATGTATCTTTTGCGGAACAAAATTAAGATTAACTGGCCCTACTATATTGCTAGTAGGATGTATGCTCTAAGAGATTCCGGTTAGGGTACCGCTCTCGTGTATGGCTCATTCATCCAAGCGATCCTTATGAGTGTTGAGGTTGTATTTCCAGATTTTCCGTACACATCAATTACTTTAGATCAAGAGTTTTGTCAGAAAACTCTCTCCATGATGGGATACTTCTGATCATAAGATCAAATGCGGTACAAATTTTTTGGCAAAACAACTGCTCGTCGGGATGAAGTAGAATCCAATGAAAGTGAAGAAGAAAGTAACGAAGATGAAGAAGAAGAGGAAGAATGTAACACCCCACTTTCCCGAATTAAAATAATATGCGATTAATTCAATTAAACATCAGAGTTCTCCACTAAAGTGGGATATCACATCACATAATTCAACATACTCATCATTAGAAGGTTTTCAAAACAAAGCCGCGGAAAATGTTCATTAGTTCATCAACCTCGACCATCCGCCAATACATGAAAATATTCATTAATAAAATTCACCAACACATGATACGTCACAGGAAAGTAAAACAAGTTCAACTAAATCAAAAGAAAATGCCCAAGTCCCGTGCTACGTATCAGAGCATCCCAAGACTCGACTCGCACACCTCTATCCAAGCTAGCTAAGTACCTGGATTGTCTGTACTTCCGAGGAAGCAAAGACCACAACAACAACAAAGGGGTGAGAAATCATGATCAAAATTATCGGTAATAAGATACATGAAATAAAGATTGTAATTATAATTCATCACCCAACATTCATCAAACACGACCTACTGTCCAACATCAACACAACACACCATAATGCAATTATGCAACTCAACACCATGCATGTGGTACCGACTCATTGGTTCATTCAATCTTACCCTGGATAGTTCACATACACCCGTCCTTGGCCATGATCTATCCCCACCATTCTCTGCAATGGAGTACAGATGAAATACCGGACACTATCCCTTTTGTAAAACTTTATCCCCAAGATCTATTCCAGGAAAAGGATAATCTGGAACTAAAAGTTGTCAATTCTATTGGAAAATCCATTCGGGAAATTTCCGACACAAGGATTCCATTCCTTCGGACTTGTTTAGTCTTCCATTGGGATGACGGCAAAAAAAGTTCTTCGATTGAGGAGGCCCCCGCTTCCTTTATTGAAGTAAGTAGAAATGGTTTGATTGAGTATTTTCTAAGAATTGACTTAGTAAAATCGAATACTTCATATATCAGAAAAAGAAATGACCCATCTGGTTTAGGATTGATTGGGGATAATAAATCGGATCGAATCAATCCATTTTTTTCTATTCATTCGAAGGGAAAAATTCAACAATCACTTAGCCAAAATCACGGAACTATTCGTATGTTGTTGAATAGAAATAAAGAATGTTGATCTTGGATAATTTTGTCATCATCTAATTGTTTTCAAATGAGACCATTCAACAATGTAAAATCTCACAATGGGATAAAAAAAGATCCTATAATTTCAATTAAGAAGAATAATAATTCGTTTGGCCCTTTAGGAATAGTTGCAAATTTATATTCACTTTATCATTTAATAACTCATAATCAGATCTCAATAATAAAAATTTTGCAACTTGACAAATTAAAGGAAATTTTTCAAGTATTGAAATATTATTTCATGGACAAAAATGAGAAAATTTGTAAACCCGATCTATACAGTAATATCATTTTGAATCCATTCCATTTAAATTGGTTTTTTCTCCATTATTTTTCTTGTGAAAAAACGTTTCCAATAATAAGTCTTGGACAATTTATTTGTGAAAATATATGTATAGCTCAAATGAAAAATGGACCACACCTAAAATTAAAATCGGGTCAAGTTATAACAGTTCAAATGGATTCTGTAATAATAAGATCGGCTAATCCTTATTTGGCGACTCCAGAATCAACCATTCACGGCCATTATGGGGAGATCCTTTCTCAAGGAGATATTTTAGTTACATTCCCATATGAAAAATCGAGATCCAGTGATATAACACAAGGTCTTCCAAAAGTGGAACAGATATTCGAAATATGTTTGATTGCTTCAATATCCATGAATCTAAAAAAAAGAATTGATACTTGGAACGAGTGTATAACAAAAATTCTCGGCATTCCTTGGGGATTCTTGATTGGTGCTAAGCTAACTATAGCTCAAAGTCGTATTTCTTTGGTTAATAAAATCCAAAAGGTTTATCGATCCCAGGGAGTACACATCGATAATAGACATATCGAGATTATTGTGCGTCAAATAACATCCAAAGTCTTGGTTTCAGAAGATGGAATGTCTAATGTATTTTTACCTGGCGAACTAATTGGATTATTGCGAGCAGAACGAACGGGGCGTGCCTTGGAAGAAGCCATTTGTTACCGAGCTTTATTATTGGGAGTAACAAAAACATCTCTGAATATTCAAAGTTTCATATCCGAAGCGAGTTTTCAAGAAACTGCTAGAGTTTTAGCAAAAGCCGCTTTTCGGGGTCGTATTGATTGGTTGAAAGGTCTTAAAGAGAATGTTGTTTTAGGGGGAATGATACCCGTTGGTACCAGATTCAAAAGAATAATGCACCGTTCATGGTCAAGGCAACATAACAAGATTAGCCGGAAAAAAAATTATTCGAAGTCGAAATTAGAAATCTTTTGTTCCATCACAGAAAATTATTTAATTTTTCTCATTTCAGAGAATTTATGTGATACATTCGAAATATAGGATTAAATATAGTATTAAATGCTTCCTAACAGCGGATTCGACTCATCCATCCCCTGAAATATTTAAATGCAGTCATTGGATTTGGTAATTAAAGTATATTAAAAAATAATAAGAAATAGAAATCAAAGAATGACCTGATTCTATATTAACGGTCGATCGTCTATAAAAGAGAAGGTTCCATCGGAACAATTATTTATTAGGATACTCGGTCTCTTTTTTTTTTTTTTTTTTTTTAAACAAAGTGTGGGGATAAATGACAAAAAGATATTGGAACATAACTTTGGAAGAGATGCTGAAAGCTGGGGTTCATTTTGGCCATGAGACTAGGAAATGGAATCCTCAAATGGCACCTTTTATATCGGCAAAATGTAAAGGTAATCATATTACAAATCTTACTAAAACTGCTCGTTTTTTATCAGAAGCTTGTGATTTGGCTTTTGATGCAGCAAGCAAAGGAAAACAATTTTTAATTGTTGGTACCAAAAGAAAAGTTGCCTATTCAGTAAGACGGGTTGCAATAAGAGCTCGATGTCATTATGTTAATAAAAAATGGCTCGGAGGTATGTTAACGAATTGGTATACTACAGAAACGAGACTTCGTAAGTTCAGGGACTTGAGAACGGAGCAAAAGACGGGGAAACTGAACTCTCTTCCAAAAAGAGATGTCGCTATGTTGAAGAGGCCATTAGCTCATTTGGAAACATATCTAGGAGGTATAAAATATATGACAGGGTTACCTGATATTGTAATAATCCTTGATCAGGAAGAAGAATATAAGGCTCTTCAAGAATGTATCACTTTGGGAATTCCAACAATTTGTGTAATCGATACAAATTGTGACCCCGATCTTGCGGATTTGCCGATTCCGGCTAATGATGATACTATGGCTTCCATCGGATTCATTCTTAACAAATTAGTTTTTGCAATTTGTGAGGCTCGTTATAGCTAGATACAAAATTTTTGATTAATAATAAGATAAATCCATTTTTAGATTTGGTTGGGCGGTGATAAATTTTTGGAATTGGTTATTATAGCATTACAAAATTGTGTAAAAAGAAATATTTTTGGATTAGTAGGTATTCCAAATGGAACATCCAAGTAAAATAAGGAAATGGTTGAATCAAAATAATTCCCTTTCAAGTTATCTTTTTTTATTTTAGAGGGCAATATGAATGTTCTATTATGTTACATCAACATGTTAAACAGATTATATGATATATCTGCTGTGGAAGTAGGTCAACATTTCTATTGGAAAATAGGGGATTTTCAAGTGCATGCTCAAGTACTTATTACCTCTTGGGTTGTAATTGCTATCTTATTAATTTCAACCATTCTAGTTGTTAGAAATCCACAAATTATTCCCACGTCTGGTCAGAATTTCTTTGAATATGTCCTTGAATTCATTCGAGACGTGAGCAAAACTCAGATTGGAGAAGAATATGGTCCATGGGTTCCGTTTATTGGAACTCTGTTTCTATTTATTTTTGTTTCGAATTGGTCAGGGACACTTTTGCCTTGGAAAATTATAAAGTTACCTCATGGAGAGTTAGCTGCAGCCACAAATGATATAAATACTACTGTTGCATTAGCTTTACTTACGTCAGTAGCCTATTTCTATGCGGGTATTTCAAAAAAAGGATTGGCCTATTTTGGTAAATACATCCAACCAACGCCAATCCTTTTACCCTCGTTTGAATAGGGATTCTGATATGAGAACCTCATTCTTCTCAATAGCCCGCCCATGAAAACCTAGTTTGAAGAGAACACATGCTATTCTCACCCTAGACCAGTCATTCAGTCAACTAAATCTTTTTGTTCCATCGATGAGAGCGAAATGCCAGTACAGCGAAACTGACGTTAGATAGGTGTGTGTTTGCCCTCTCTAACTTGAGATAAATGCCCTTATTTTGCATTGAAAAGAGATGAGATCTGTGCTTCAAAGAGAATGGGAATGAGACAGGACAGCGGGATTCTTCTCATCTTGAGTGCTCAAAGGTCTTACTTTTATTCTCTCCCCTAGGCGGATTTAGAGCCCCCTCCCTTACTGAATGAATCCCTCACAGGCTGAACCAGTACCGATATCGACCGACCTGTTGTTAATCTTAAGGCAGGCCTCCCTTACTTGAAATCTATAAGTCTCAATCTATGGGAGATATTCATAATTATTAACTGAGAAATCAAGACTACGTGACACATTTCGTCGATGAGCTTTCTCGGTCTCGTGACGAGCTTTATCGCGCCCTGAGCATCTCCTCCTGTAAAGGGCTCTATCAAAAGCCTTGTATTTGAATTGGTTTGCTTTTTCGATTATCAAATGCCAGTGTAGTTCCTCCTTAGAGGCATTCCAACATGTAGCCCATTATCCGACCTTTCCTTTCACTCTGCCTCTTTTTCTGGTTTGGGACTTGCGATTGATTCGCCGAGCTGGAGTGACATGACTTTTTCTATCTATGATGATTCGGGAGTCATTGAAGCAAGCAATAGTCATAGTGTTGGTGAGCAGGAGTCAAGTAATCCGAACGTTGCAGTCTTTTTGGGAAGCATAGTTTTGGTTGTCTTACTGGCCGTAATGCTTGCTTCCAATATTGAATAGTGATTGGGCCTATCCTATCTAATTAGTGAGTATTTGTAGAGCCTTTTTCCACGCTTCTTTATGTTTATCTTTATCGATCGGGACGTCTTTTTATTTGGTTTTGAATCCGGAGAAAATGAAACACATAGTTGAAGTGGATTGAGAGATGAGTCTAAGGTTCAAAGAAAGGCTTTAGCTGCCCATTCTGGAACACGAACATGAATCCTGATCCTAGTACTATACTAGTAGGTAGGGCTTATTATGGAATAAAAAGCCCGGGAGGTCCCCCCGTGTTTAATAGCATATCTAGTTTCTGCCTGGTTTGCTCTTTCTTTGCCGCGGACCAATGTGAGAAGCCCTATTAAGTGACTGATTGTGTTGAGTCGGATACCTCTTTAGAACGAAGTTTACCTCTACCTACTATAGTACTCAAATGACTTCGTTCCTTAAAAGCGCTCTCTGCTTGATCTGGCACTACTACTAAAAATTCGGGTGATAGACGAAGGCGTTGGTCCATCGGTGCCTTAGGGGCAATCATTTGCGCCAGTGTATAAAAAGAAATTTTCAATTTTTACAGTAGCGAGGAGAGCTTATGGACAATCCATTAGGATTCCGGCGGCTTTTTCCACTTATGATCCATGTTCACAAGAGTGAGACGGTTCAATGTCTTACAATGTTCAAGCAACATTATTGCCGGAAGGATTTTTTAGGAAGCCCGGACACCTACCGAACATCCCTGAAGGATGCAACAGCATGATGAAGAAGGCGGCGAAAGTGTAGAGGAAAATATGGGAAGAGAACAAGGAGATCTCTGAAAAGGGGAGGCAAGGAAGTAGTAGAAATGTTGAAGAGGAGACAACCCGCTCTTGAACTTAAGACTATGCGCGTCGCGTGCTCGATCTAGCAATTGTTTTGATGAACTGTCATTCAAAAAGAAAGAAGAGAAAGCAAGTACACGATAGCTATCAATAGCTCTTCCATCACCCTATAACGCACCCTCTCTAAAAGTAAGTCCTTTGCTAAAGTGCTCAAGGGGCTTAGTCGTGCAATTCGTCGTGAAAAGAGGAAGTCTCCCTTAGCTAGGGATCTACCATACCTAGTTCAAATTTAAGCTGGTGAAATGCTACCTTACTTGTGTTTTATGACTATCTTTCCTCCTTTTTCATGCTTTCTTAAATTTAAAAAGAACCTAACATCTTAAGATTGGATGACGGAGTTGAACTCTAGTTTGAGGATGGATTCTCTATGAATAGAAATAGCGGACTTTTCTATCTAAACTTTAGGCCCTTAGGAAAATGGTAGGCTAATCCATTTAATGAAAGTTATGCCTATTGAAACTCGTACCAGAAGGCAGGAGCGGTATTCAGCTGTCCTCGTTCTCCTCTTTCCTTCCGATGAAGGGATCTTGCTCTCTTTTCTCTAAAGGGCTAGTCCTGGTTCTGTTAAGGGCCTAGTTCTGGACTTGCTCGACCAAGTGTTAAAGGTTGGAAGTAGATTCTAGTGTGAATGCTAGAGTTGGCGCTCAATGGAGCTCTTTCTCGCCCTCTCTATAAGAGAGATAGGATCACGTAAGTCTCGTTATGGATTGATGGCTAAAGGAGCGTCTACCCTTCTTTCTATGCTCATTTGGTAGAGGAAGTCAGAATAGAAGAATTTAAGGGCTCGTTCTTCCTGGCTTCCAGGCTCCTGCCTTTCCATGAGCAAGTTGACTTAGTCTAGTCGACCAGCAGTAGAGGAAGGGAAGGCTTGACACTACGAATGGGGTAGTTTACTAAGTCAAGAGGTGACTAGCGCTGTTAGCAAGTGAATCAGAAGCAGTTGCAATAGGACCAAGGGCGCGCTTTAACTCAAGGGTACACTTTTCTCCTTCCAGGATTTGCAGGAGTTTCCTTTCGAAGGCCTTTTAAGAACCTACCCTTGATCCATTGGTGGATATGAGTCACACAACTAAGCCTATGTTCAATTGATATCAAAAGAAAGATGGATTTCGTTAAAGAAATATATGCTAGAGATAACTTTCCCTCTCTTCACTCCTTGTTGGATACTATCAGTGGAAAGCAGTCCAACTCCTCTGGAAATGACACCCAACCAAGATAGGGAGTCCGGAACCAGCAAGCACTTAGGAGAGGAAATGAGATTTCAAAGCCCTATCTTCTCTCTTTAACTAGAGAGGTAGGTAAACCTGAGTTTAGAGCCACCTCGATTCAGGATGCCGGAACACCAACCGAATCCTAAACTGACTTCGGAATAGGTTCGAGAGCATCTCGATCGAAAGCCTTTCCTATCTAGTGTCAGCTGATCCTTCAGCGTCTGCACCAACTAAATCGGAAGCTTAATTCGAAAGACGATAGTAGGCTCGAGGGGGATCAAAAGAAGGATTCTCGGTCCCCTAAAATAAGAAAGCTGGTTAGACTGCAATGTATGCCTATGGAAAGAAAAGTAACGAAAAGCGATCCATATGATCATAATAAAGAATTGCCTATACGTCTTTTAAAACAAGAATGTTGCTGGCTCAGGATCCCACAAAAGCTTTCTCTCTCCCAATCAACGATGATCTCAGTAGCGTGAACTATAGTAACAAGGCTCTAGCCAACCTAGTGGAGTAAGTGGAGGACGTTGATAGACGATTTGGTCTACTACCTCAGCTTGATCTATTGGGACTGGAATTCATTTTTCGTCTTTCACGGATTAGCCTTTCGAGTCCCTCCTATCGTAAGCAAGTCTTGAAGGTTGACCGATAACGAGAGGAGATTGATCAATAGAGTTGCAAAGAAATGATGAACTAAAGTAAAGGATCCAAAGAGCAATAGCGCGCCGAACAGGCGACCCTATACCGAAGTCTCCACCTCGCCTATGGATTGAACCTCTTTCTTCTCCCGTCGATGGAATGAGTGAGTGTAGTGGTGCGAGCATCACTCTGAAATGGAATATTATCAAAAGAATGAAGCTAGAGAATTGCGTAGATAGTGGTGAACTCTTCTTCTAGCAGCCCTATCTCCTCTACCGAAGGAAGGAACTCGGCTTGGAAGCAAGTCGGTCAATCTCGTAAGTAGACTTTCCTTTTCCTGTACAGCTAGTAGGCGGATAAATTAACTCGTGAAAAAAAAAGAGCGTAATATCGAGGGAAGGACCAGTCCCCGACTAACTAATAGGGATTGAGGCAAGGTAAGTAGCTCTTACGAACCCTTTAGTCTAAAACTAAGAGATTCTTTATGCTGTTACCTGAAGTTCAAGGATTAAAGGGGAAGCGAAAACAGGCCTGTGTTCAGCATATAGCTAGCCTTCTTCTTTTATCTAATTGTTGTTCCTTCCCCTGTCTACTATTCGTGGAGCTGATCCGTCTCAATCAAACTATCTAAATTAATTAGGAAATTCTTTTGAAACCAATTCAAAAAAACTGGGATAAGATGGCCTGCGTCCTAATACAAAATAGTAGAGGTTTCCTAGGTTCGACACAAGCAAATCTAAAAGACGTATAGGAATGTCCATCAATAAACCTTATACGCTTGCTTTACGCAAGTAATGAATGAGGATGCGCGTTACTAAGGCTTTAGGCTTGAGCTCTTGGAGTTGTGGGAGTCTGCAGTTTCCCATGCTTGTCTTTGTTAGCGATCGAACCATCTCGAAAGCACTAGGATCCGGATCTGTCTTATTGACCGGCTTTGGTCGAGCTACTGCTACATTTCTGGAACGGCCACAACCTACATTACTTGTCTCCCTCTTCTCAAGGAAGTTAGTCTCAGACTGTATGTAGTTCTCGGTCCTTTTTTATACAGTTCCTGACTGGTGCTGGCTCTTCACTCCAGCCCTGAAGTATTCTGCGAGCTCCTTCTGTTTAAGTGGGCCCTTGGTCAAGCAAGGAGCTTTTCTGGAAAAAAAAAAGCAAAAATGCATCTTTTGTCGGGTTAAGGGCTTAGTGGAACCCTATTTCTTCACTTGTAGTCTAGGGCGTTGCTTGGCATTGGGATTTAGTTAAGCCTATATCCATTTCAGAATAGGATCTTTTATGTAGCCCAACTCTTTGAATTTTGATAGATCCGGAGGACAGGACCTTGGCCTTCTTGCATAGACTTGGGCTTGCTTTGATGATGGGTAGGCTTGTCGTGCTTTTGCCCCCTATCTAATCAGGGGGCTTTCATCGAGGCTGGAAGACCAAGATGCGAATCACATGCTTATCAAATTTAAAATTGAATCATTTTCAGGGTTTCAGAGATAAGATAGTGAGGCTTTGCCTATACGAAGAATAGGCCTTCCCTATAGTACTGGCTGGGGCTACTAGGCAATCAGACTCTTCCCACTACCGGGACGACTATTTACTTCCTTACTTAAGGACTTAATGATCCAGGGAGGAAGCAAGTCTAGAGAGAAGCATAAAATAAATAAGGTATAGAGCACCCTACATACCTTGCTCAGAGAGAGGCAAAGACAAGTGCTGTTGAGGTACCGGTTCAACCAAGTGCCCAAGCAGCAACAATAACTTAAATACGGCTGAAGACATATATTTAACCCGGGCCTAGAAAAAAATCAGACATTAAGTCCAAAGATCCGGGGTAGGGATGATTGACACTTTGATTTAAGTACCCCTTAAATGAGATGGTAGGTTCGTATGTTTTTGTGAAAGCCCGGCTCCTGTTATTGCTGATGTCCAGTCATCCACATTTTAATTCCTTGGAAAAGAAGGCTAACTGCTTGTTGGCTGGGAGCGAGCGGTAAGTCCATTAGTTCGATGATTCTTCTTCGCCTTTATTTAGAAGGCATGTTCAATAAATCTCCTAAACAAAAAGTAGGAATTTTATAATCAAACGACCTAACTTATTATTTTGTTCACGCTCTAAGAAAGTGACTTGTTCAGCCTCTGCTGTTCTTGTTTATGACTCTACTGCTATTGATTAATCCGCTAGGATTGGAATGCTTGACTTGCTTTCAAAGCCTTTCCTTTCTAGGCTAACTCTTAACTAAGTCCCAACAACGGCTAGCGAAGAAACTGTAGGGCTTAAGGCAGCGAATGACCTGAGGGTAGGCAACTCAATAGAATAATTAAGCATCCTGGCTTAAAGTCTAGGACTTCCTAACTGCTTGATTTATAAGTCTTATTTGTTTTTTAAGATGGGAATGAATCGCATATGTTGGTTGAGAATTACTCGGGAATTGTTTTATAGTTACTTTGCTAGAGGGGGCTACTCTTCTTTTTTGTCAATCGAGCCGCTTTCCCTCATTCCACTCGTCCAGCCTCTTCGCGAACTTGTACAATCGATGCCACAAAGATAGTCAACTCAATTATCGAAGAAATAAGGAAATAGGCGACGATTTGGCACCAGATATCTGGAGGTGTGGAAAGAGCAGCGGTGAGAAGCGGAAAAACCATCAAAAAACGACGATTGTTCGTGAAGGTTTCCACAGAAAGACCCCTTGGTTCTGGAAAACAAATCACAATTACAGGTACCTGAGAGCATACCGATGGAATGAACGAAATACGAACAGTTAGCATAATATGGTCATAGATCTTAGGTTGTAACTTGATCATGAGCGAATTTGTTGATGTTGCACCCACGAAGTATAGAAAGTACCAAACATTGGGAACTACCCGGGGAAGAGTTAGGAACAGGAACAAGGAGAAGCGAGAACCACTTAAATAGAGGAATCGATTGTATTTCCTCCTTTGTTCCCCATAGCAACTGGGGATCAAAAAGCACCAAATTTGATGAATTATTAAGGGAAAGACGAAGTAAGAACATGCTATTGAAGACGTTGCAACATATGTCAGGGAGGCCTCCGTTGATTGTGTACAAAAAAAATACGAGTCCAAAGACAGGGTAAGAAAGGGTTTAGCTAATGGAGATATTAACTCTTTCGGGAACCAGTAACGCGTAAACCATGTCAAACCAAGACCGATCAATATCCGAACGAAACGGATTCGAACTTCTCCTAGAATAGTTTCCGGTGCGAAATTAAATTAATACATAGGATATATATGAGTAATTCAAAGGATAAATATTTATATTTGATAGGATTAAGGTAGCGGTAGTATATTGGAAGAGGAACTAGATTTGACTTTCGCTATCTGATTTGAAGTGCGAAAGCTCTTTCAAAGAATAGCTGTTAGAGAAGAGATAGATCTTACGTAAGCCAAAGGATATTTAAAGAGCTTGTATTTCACCAACTGCGTCTACGCATTCACCAAATATAACTGGGACCGGGTAGACATGAAGTCAAGTAATAGCCCCCACGACAATTATCATTGCCTTCACCACCAACTACTCGTACTCCCATACCGGTAACACCAGTCAAGAAGGTAAGGCAGATTCTATAGCTACTGAATCTAGCACACCGGAAACCCTCATAGTAAGAGTGGATAGGCTTACACCGGTTAATTGAAGACTTTACCATTCTCGATGCAGCGGGAACACTCACTCGCACCAACGGATACTGTCACAGCTAATTGAAGTGCTAGTCCAGCAACTGCAATTGTCTTTTTGTTTGCAATTGAATCACTAAAGTCGGAGGGTGCTATTAAATCAGCCGTATATGGGATTCATACTAAGGCAAGCTCTTGAAATGAAACCCAAACAATGGGGAAGGGATAACAGGGAAGACACTCATCTGCAGATTGGAGACCAAGGGTCTTTCCAGGAGGCTCGGGTGAGAGGGGTGTGATGAATAGAGATTTCCCACCAGCAGCTTCTCCTATCACTTTACTTATGCAGGCGCTGGATCTTAAGGGAAATGCCCGGATCCATATTATATAAGATAAGGATTTCGGGTAGTGAGAGAACCGAGCTGGGCCGAGCAAGTCCTCACTCGAAGAAGCAGACTGGACGGCTTAAAGGCAAGTTGAAGTCGAAAAGCCTTAGATGACTCTTTCGAGAAGGACTTCCCGGATTCGGAAGTAGCAGTCCCTCTATTCCAGTTGCAAAGAAAGGAGTAGCCTTTTGTTTTGAAAGGCTTGCTATACTAGATTGCTTGCGTCTATGATCAAACTTGAAACTAGCCCGAGAGGTAGAGCACAACGTAAGGGAGAGAGTGAGGGTGGAACCTGTAATGTACCAACGAGGAAAATTGGAAACAATACCTAAACCTCTCCTCAGATCGTGAGGGAAGTTCCGCTCCCGAACCATCCAGCGGCCAACAAAGCCCTGCTTTCCAAACCTCACCGATGGACCTTCCAGCTTCACAGCAAGCTCCTGCTCCAGCGGGCCCCTTAGGTGGTACATCCTCCTCTTCCTCGTGGAGTGGCTCGTGGATAGATAAGTGGTTTTTTCCAGAGGAGGGGTCATCTTCGGACCCAAACCAGAAGGAGCCCCTTGCTACGAATCAACTAACTGAGGTCATGGGGCCGGAAGCTCCTAGTCCTTCATGGTTAAAAGAAAAGATTCTCCGAATCTTCTATATTATAAAAGGGCGGAGAACCTCCTCCACAGTTCTAAAGAAACTTTGTCCGGAGGATCTGAAGCTCGAAAGAGCTTCCCCAGGGAAGCGACTCAGAATCCTTAACATTCTAGAAGATATGGTCGAACATAAAGATTAATTGAGGAATTCCAAACTCCACATCGAGTTAGCTGTGAGAATTGCCGATTGGAAGAAAGATCAAAGGGACTGACTTTGTAAACGAACACATCGAAGAACCTAATGGATCGGGATTGGTATATTTATTTTTTTTCCGGGACACACCTCCGTGCGCCTTGGCCAGGCTGACAGGTTGGTTTTTGGCGCCAAAAACGGAGGGAGAGAGAAAAATATCTCGTTAGGTCTTGGTATGATTGTCGCGGGTTGTCGTCGGCCTGACGGACTTTGGGAGAAGAACCCCTTCTCCCCTCGGATGTAGTCTTCATTAGTCTTGCCTTTTGTCGAGGACGAACCGAGTTATCAAACGATCAGAAAGAAATCCGGACCATGCATCTGGAAAGCGCTGGTGCAAGCCCAGCTCGTGACCCAGGAACTCCCCCTTAAGGTGCATTCCTGCCTTTTCCTTCTGCCTTCGCTACCGACGGGGTATTCCCGTCTAAATAATTTCATCCTTAAGCTGGATAGCCTCTAGGCTTAGTTAGTTAAGAGTAATCTCACCTTGCACCTATTCTACTCTGAAGTAAAGAAAGATCACTCCTAAAAGCTGCCTTTCTCTTATATACTCAACCACTCGCCATCAAGAATATTATCCCCAATGATAAAGGCACGTCAGGTTTCGTAGATAGAGTACATGAGTCGACTTCTCCTCTTATAGTATTCTTAGTTAACGTTAGAGAACTGGATTATCTGAGCATCGTCTATCTAATAGAGTCATAAGCTGGATCTACTGCTTAACCAAATGAGTCCTATTCAGGAGGTAGTATAGACTTCTGGACCCGAAGACTCAGATGAGTATGCCTCATATGTCTTTGGCAAAGTCGAGTTCTTTTCTTCTTCATCAGGGAAACTGGTCAATCAGGCTCTACAAGACCTCTACCCCAACTGAATCTATGTTAGCTCTAAACCACGTTATCAAGAATCATTCAACACCCATCAATAGCCACGCTATCTCAGTAGCTAACTGGCCATAATTATAGATCCAGATTTGAAATAAAAAGGTGGTGGCCGGGAAGGGAATCATAAGAATCACCTGCAACGTCAACGACTGGATCAATTGCTTAATCGACTGAAAGGGAGGAATCTCGTTAGACTGGAACGGGCTATTGATTGGATTTAGAAAAGAGAGTAGGTCCCCTTTTTTAGGTAGGCAAGAAATGGGATAATAGATCTTTCTATCTTACGCAAGTTCTGCTTTATCCTTCTTTCGTTCTGAGGCTTTCTTCTCTTATTTATTTTAGTTAAGACATTTTTCTAAAAGGTTAGCTGAATAGCCTGTAGCAGAGTGGATTTACGGTATCCCCCCTCCTCTCTCTTATCTTAGAGTGCAAAAACCAAGAGCAATTGACCCACAGGAAAAGGCGTAGGAAGCACAGGTCAAAGAAGCATCACTCGCCGCAGGAGATCGAACAGATCCGGTTGGTTGATTCAAGTCTAAGTAGCATCAAAAAAAGCGAGATACAGTGGTTTATCCCCATTGACCGAGTGAAGTAACAGCAGGCATGGCATCATAGGCAAAAATAAAAAAGGCCTTGATTGACATGTACGTAGGTTCTGGTGGGAACATAGACATCTCACTCCATGCTATGAACGAAGGAGCGCGTAAAACATTCATTCTTAGGCCCCGCCTAAACACTCACTCCCACATCGGATAGAGAGTCATTATGGCTAGATCAAAAGAACGCATGAAAGGAATAAATCTACAAAGACTGATGGTTGAGAAAGAACTATATAGATTGGTGAGGCTACCGGCTCTATTGCTGATTCAACTCAATCGACAGATGAAACTAGCTCAGATGCTGCCTCCCCCTTATGGTGCTGCTCCTGATTCTCGGTCAACAAAATCAACGGCCAACTACTGACTGAGTCAATGTAAACTGGATCAATAGGAAAAAGTTGCATTCCGTTCCATCAGAGGTTTATATTTTATATAGATCTCAATCTCGCTTTCAAACCAAAGAAAGACTATGGCTATAAAAACAGTAACTGCCGCAAACTACAGTTTGTTCCGTAATTTTATGGTGGTGCTTAGATAGTCACTGATGCTGGTTTAGAAAAAAATTATTAAAATGGAACTGGAACTCGGTCTCAATCTGTGGGGTAGGGATCTCAAAATGAAATAGGGTTCCTTGAGCGCTTTAAGCTGGATTTTATTTGAATTCTTATTATTCTAATGTGCTACCACCTTTGTTCTTGCTTCTCCTTCGGATCTTTGGCTATCTCGGATGCTCTTACTAAGGGATGTTGTAACATCACTCCTAGGAACTAACACAGATGTCGGCACCTCATTAGGGGAAAGACTAAAACATACCGGCCATTTCTATTCATTTCCCACCATTGAATTTTTTTTCTTTCACGAACGAATCCATCTTATCAAACATCATTTCCCGAGTCGGGCATGAGCTACTCCCATCTAGCCAATCTCGATTTGGGATCTTAGCAGCTGCCCTTCTTTCTACTGGGTATGAACTCAAAGAATCACCTAGACAGCCCCCTATCTTGTAAGGCCAGCTTCTGTGGCTTTCCCTCATTGCAGAGAGGCTTTCGCTTAGCAACCTTTACCATAAGCGAAATCTTAATTGGTGATCTCAGTGAAATTAAGGGCATTCGAAAAAGACTCTAGGATCTTATACTGTCTTGAATCGAGGATTTTATTCCTTCCCTCCCTCCAGCTCTCTAGTTCTCTTCCTTCGGCTCTCTTTTTAGGTATTCCACTGGTGTCTATTCACCCATCTCTTAAAAAGTCTAACTCGGTGAAGGGAATAATTTATTTAAGAACAACGTTCGTTTAACTCCGAAACGAGCCCTAGAAGAGGATCCTATCCGCTCATGGAAGCTAGTCACACTGCTCTAAAAACTAGAACTCAAGAAAGAATGAATAACTGCTCCAACTTCATAACTCACTAACCACAGAAACAGAAAGAAGCAACTCAGAACGACAAGTTCGAACTGAAAGAGCTACTGAACTAACTAAACAATAAGAAGTTAAAGAGGAAGAGTAGTTTTTTAAGCAGATAGTCTTCTGAACTACGTACACCCAAGTCTTCCACTCGTCCGCGCTTCCCCTAGTGAGTGAGGGTCGATAAAAATTATCATCATTCTATCGAATGTAATTAGTACGCCTGGTGAACCATGCCCAGCCCTTTTGTATAAAAAAGAGAGATAATCCCCTCAATCAATTCTTTTACTTTGAAAGGAAATACACCTCTGTTGGAGGCCTAAGACGAAGAAACGTAGTTGCTCGATTGAAAGGTGAGGACGCAGAACTTCCCTTTTGGCTTTCTTCTGCTAGGAAATTGGACTCTGACTGAGTGTGAATGACCGACTTGGCATTCTCCGCCGGCCTCCTTGCTACGTTGAAAGAACACAGGGAGTAGAGCGGCCCGTCTGAGTACATAAGAGATTGTTTACCAGAAGAGGTTGTTGGAGAAGTCCCCGGATAGGGAGATCCGGCGAAAGGGGCTTGTCCTCACTTACTTGAGCAAGGAATGAAAGACTCGCTTGCTTAGCGCAGGACGGAACAAGAAAGGAAAGAAAAAGAGAAAGACCCACAATTCAACTAAGAGAAAAGCAAGTAGCACAATCCCCTCACCTAGGGATAAGACCCCTTCTGATTCTTGTACGTATACTAGATCTGTCTGGATTGGATCTACTAGAAGAGGCATAACTCGAGTGATGCCTCTATTTATGCCCTTAGGCAGGAGGAGCGACTGGGCTCTCTCGATTCATAGCAACTGGGAGAGGGGATGGCAGAACTTAAACCAGTACTTGTCTGGCATGGCCGGTTTAAGAATTCCTTTTAGAGATAGATCTAGAAGCGCGGTTAAGCTATCACGCTTAGTGACATAAACAAACTAGCACCCTAGGGAATAATCTTGGTCAAACCTGAAAGGAAAGCTACTTTAAGATAAGAAGAAAACCGAGGGGTTTCGTCTGTCGAATAGTTACCAAGGAAAGCAAGATGCTATGGAAGGAGGGAAACCCACTAACTATAATTTTCTAGTTGCCTTAGCCTGGTAAACCCGACACCTATGAGGATATCCGAGGCATTCTCCTCACTTTCGGGAGAAATGCACGACTTGATAGCTCATCTGCAGCCTGTTACAATCCTTCTTTCAGTCTCCCAATAAACGAAAAAGGATTGCTGCGAAAGTTGTGCTCGATTTCCTGCACTAAGAAAGGGGAGTGCCCTATTTACCAAGAGGCTGCAGGCCAACTCGGAAAAGAAGGAGTTGCTATCGAATTCGAATAGGCTTAAGAAAAGGTTGTCACAGAGAAGGAGAAAAGTAAAGGGAGGAAGGAAATGGGCAAATAGGTTCAATCCGTAACTGAAAGCAGGAAAGTCAGAAAGAAAGACATAAAGCAAGGGAATCTGGTAATCCTACTGCTACTAAGACTACTCCGTCATAGGGCTAGGAGTTAAGGCGCGGTGTAACGGGGCGTAATAGTTGGTGCTCTAATCTGAGCTAAGAGATAGGAACTGCACTTCGACTTGATTTATTCTACTTCTCCCTCTCTAACCCAAGTCTTAGAAGTGAATGAGGTTTTTTTCCTGGAATAAATTTTTAGTGTGAATTTTAACTAGTGTTGTGCTTACTCTTTAGTGGTAGAGTTTGCCAGAAAAGCCTTAGAGTTCTAGCGGGGTTGCTCTATAATAAGCTCCTTAAGAATAGAGACTTCTTGGTGAAAATGTCCTTAGAAAAGCAAAGGCTAAAGCCCATACCATACTTAAATGTGTGAATTATAACTATCTTGCTTCTGAAAAGCTGTACTTCTTGGGTACGAAACTTTTGATTCAGCTATCATTCGATCTCGAAAGAGTTCCTTTTGGCTTTATCCTTGTTGAGTCTGGGCTAATTCTTGAAAGCAGCAGCAACTACTCCTACCGCTACTTTAACAGAAAAACTACCGATTCTCATCCTCAAGCCAACTCGTTTTCAAGCTTTTACATCAGAGTAAAGAGCGGCGGGATCGGGATAGGCATTAGGGGATTTGAGAGTGCCCTTACATCTAGTTTCTCCACTATGTTGTCGAGCTACTTCGTTCCTATCTTGTAATACTATTAAACTCCTGTAGTGAGAAGGAGAGAGGAAGGGAAGTTGGTCACTTGCAGAAGTAAACAAAAGACTGGTATTGTAGCTAAAAGAGTTTCAAATCAATGTTAAAAACTTATTGAGGGCTCCCGAAGAGGCTAGTTGACTCATATAGTTATAGTCTCAATCTGGTAACCAACCAAAGCGCATGCATAACTATGGCTACCATTTATGCAAGCATTCTCATTCACAAGCCCAAAAAGCAAGAGCAGTCTCTTCATAGCACCCAGCACCCGACAGTCCCTTACCTATAGCCTTCCTTGGACCATAGGAGGTTACCCTCTAGAAGCAGTTTCCTTCCGCCCTGCCTTAGCAAGAATACAATTATTAGCCTCTCTAGTAGTTCTAATGCCAAGACCTCCATCTCTCTTCCTTAAAGGAACTTTGTCCCAACCCACCAGGTGCATCCCTTTTTTAGTAGGATTCAGTAGACCATAAAAAGCTTCTATTGATTTTGTCCATCAGGGTACAAGTATGAGCAGGCAGTAAAGTAGTTTGCATAACATAGTAAGCAAGGGCAGGCAGTAGTCACAGCCTGAATAAGAGTAGATCTCCCAACGGGGTTAAGGCATTTTTCCTTCCATCCTTGCAACCTCTTTTGAACTCTTTAAATGATGTAGTTGAAGGTACTCTTGCTAACTTTTGAGTGGAACAAAGGGATACCTAGAGACTTTCCTCGGTTATCAGTGATGTGGATGCCACTCTCTTCTGGAATTTATCTCACCAAGGATCTAGGAGTCTTTGGGCCAACAAAGATTTTATACTTTTGAAGATTAACTTTATGGCCAACTTGTTCATATCACATAAAAAGTTTTCAATAAGAATCTTAACTTATTGGAGCTGCTGCTGAAACAAGATAAGAAAAGGAAAGAGTTAGAGTCTACAACTACAACCTCCCGCTTGAATTGGAATCTTAGCCAACCCTTGGAATAAAAAGACAAAGAAAGAAGTCTTGGAGTGAGACGTTCCTCTGTAGCTAGTTCCAATTCATCTTAGTCGATCGAGGGTTTCATCTTTCGAAGTGATAGTTTTGGGCGTCTTGGTATTGGATCCGCTTTTCTCTCGTGCTCTTCTGGGCGGTACAAATAAATTTGGAATGAGCGCACCGAAAGACAAGACAACATAGAAAACTCATCCGCTTGTCAATGAATTCTTGGTGTA